>OY987298.1:134395556-139195556 GCA_963920635.1 Pseudeuparius sepicola | reverse complement strand
AACTAATTACTATGTATAAATTGTCCTTGCTTTTCATTCGAGGCAAAGCTTGAAACTAAGGTTTTATATTCATTCCAACTAAATTTAGAGAAGCTCCGCTTAACTATAAAACTATACTTGGAAAGACGGTACATTGCAAAAGAAAGAGCTGAGTTTAGGTAGTTTTATCTTAATTTTCTACATAGTTGGTAAACTATATTTTTTTTAGTTAAATTTAAAATTAAACTAAGGTAGGTTGTTAAAATTGGCTTTAAGAGACGTCAAAATCCAATGCTTATTAATGTGATAGTTTTGACAAGCGTAGAAAAAAGTTGCTGGTTTTAGGTTGTCCCCCAGATAAGCCATATTTACGGTAAATTAAGAATTCTTAATTTTGTTAGTGGAAGGTCGCCTAATTTTGGATAGTTTTTTTTTATTTAACTTTTTTGTGTGAAAAAACATATTTTGTTAATTCTTCTGTACCTAAAATATTTATTACCTCAATAAAAATGGGATACGCTCACAAACCTATTTATTTTAACCTTAAAGAACATAATAAATAGACAATAGTAAAATAGAGCACTTTTTCAAATTTAAAAAAAGGGTTCCCAAAATTTGATACCCTATCCAAAATTGGGAACCTATTTCTCAAAGCAAAAATCACAAACATAAACTTTTGTTTTCTCACTACCAGCACAGTCTTCGTGTGCCCATCTTTAGCATTTTACTAAAAAAATATTAAACAAAGTCTAGAGCAGGTCATGTAGTTGGGTTCCTAATTTTGGATATCCAATTATAGGAACCCGTTCCTATCCAAAATTAGGCAACCTTTATATTCTAGGTTATGTGATTAAAATCAAAAAGTGCACAATATGTAAAATAAATAATATATTATTTATATATATATATATATTTCAAAATCTAGTCTTGTTTTCTCAACTACATTTTTTGTCTCAAATTTAGCTGGAGCCTATGACTTCATTTATTTTACTTTATTTATTTATTAATTTGCGAGTATATTTTACATGTAATATTATATGGTTTTCGAATGGGGGGGGCGCTAAAAAGGTATTGTGCCCCGGGCGCGAGTTAAGCTCGCTACGCCACTGACTGCTTTAGCAGAACTGTTATGAGGTGTTTCACAATATTTGCAAAAGTGTGTTGACATTAATAGTTACAGAATGGCGCCGAATGAAAGAAAAGTGTATGCTATCATGTGCCTTTTGATTAAAAAAAGTTAATGTTAAATATCAGAAGTAAATATAAAAAGAAAAGGTATTGGGTGAAAACGCCTTTATTAAGCAGCGACCACGTTTTGACTGAATTATATTAACAGTAGACGGAGATTTCCAAAATTTTACACGTCTCCCATACGAAAATTATATTGAGACTTTAAATGTCCCATAGACATTCATTGCATCGATATAATTCGATTGGATGATACATTTTTTCATCTGAAAATTAGAAATGTTTCTAGCTATAATATCTGAGATAAACAGTGTACTCCGATCACATCGATATTCGCTTGGCAGCGGAACCACGCCCACCAAACAGTCACTGCGTCAAGTGCTTTGTAAAACCGCCTCCATAGGCGTAAGTTAGAGTAGAGAGTAATAAATTCGGCGCGCGCCGAATGTCGGGCATGAGCGAAAATAGCGTACGTAAGCACGGCAAAAATCTTTCAAAATTTCGGTTTTCCCGCGGGTTTTCGCGAAGTTTCGATGTTGCAAAAGGTGCAAAATAGTGTGGTGATTAATTTGAGCTGCGTAGAGTAAAAATTCATCCCGATTGCAACCACAAATATCGTCAGGAAACGGATGTCAAAAGGAAATTGGAAAATTAATTTTTCGAAAACTACGTCCGACCGGGAAAAATCAAGGCCGGATTTGTGTTCAGGGACCTCGAAAATAGCCATATCGGGGGTGGATTACACCATTGGAAATAATTTCCGAATTTCTAAAAGGTGAGTGAATTATCCCCGGAATTACGTCAATATTAGGTATTATTTTTCATAATAATTGTCTAATGGATATCTCAAGGTATATATATATATATTTTCTTTGCTATATTTCAAAAAAAAAATCCAAAACATAAAAAATACATAAAAGGTAGTTTGTGCAGCTGTAGGTACTAACTACCATGCGAGTGTGAACCAGTGACAATAAAAATGTTTCTAAGTATATTAGCAATTTTGTCATATTTTTGGTGAATTTTAAACTTTTTTTTTTTTCAAAAACAAGCCTCATAGATTTGCTTTTGGAGTCGAAACCTACAGCCAATTAAAATTTCTATACTGATCAAAGTTACACCGTGTATACAGAAGGTGCCAATGAAGATGTAACAGTAGTCCGTGCCAGGGGCGTGCGGTGACATTTTAAGTAAGGGAAGCAATGTTTAAAAACTTACCTATTTGTAATGTAATTCGATTCTTCGATCACTTTTTGAGAATTCGTCAATGCCGTCATCATAAAAACATCGATGCTCTAACATGTTCGGGAGAAGTATATTCTCAATAGACAACAGCGATATCTGTGAAAGTCATTCATTCATTTTTGCGGTTAAATTTTTCATAGGGGGTTTTGCCCTTCAGTTAGTAATTAATTGAAGCTTATCCGCAATATTTAATGTTGAAAATCCCTTTATTATTAAGGCACACACTACACATTCACACACACTCTTACTTAATTGTTCAACTTTAACATTTTCAACGTCATTCCCGACAGCCGAAGTTAACGGTATTTGCATGTTCATGTCCGTATTGTATTGTCTTCCATATCGCCCGAGATACGACGCGCGCGACGCACCAACGCAACGCAGATATCAAAACCAACTGAACTAAATAAAGAACCTACTGCAACGATAGCTTCCACTCACGCTTAAAACACGCGTTCTCATTCGCGTCAGCCAGTGCGGTGGAGGTGGAAAGTTCAATAACCTCTCGACTCTCGAACGCTACAAAAAAGCTAGCGGCCGGCATAGCTTACATTGTACTGTCGCTGGGTAGGATGGGCGCAGTCGGAGTCAACGCCGCATTTGCTAGAGGCATAACATATTGTAGGTTCGATATATGATATATATATAAGATAATTTTTAGCGTTTTTGATATACCTAGGTAACTAAACTAATTGCTTCCTGTTTAAAAATTCAAAAATTACATTTTACATTGTTTTGGTCTAGGGGAAGCACTGCTTCCGTTGCTTCCATGGACTGCACGCCCCTGGTCCGTGCTGTTAAGATATACTTAAGGCGGACACTAACGGATTTTCCAACGCCAACTTGATAAAGTTACTCTTGCGGCAAGAAGCGGGATTTTGTTCTCCCGGTTATTTCTTATCTTCGCCACAATTTTCTAACCGCAAACAATCGCAGTTACGGCGCGTCAATGGAGTAATCTTGCGAAGACAAAAAAAAGCCTTTCAGAAGGGACTCTGGCGTCCCGAAAGGGACTCAAAAGGCGTTTAGGGCCTTTCGAACGCTTTTGTCTCGCTTCGGAAAAATAATTGCCGGAGTGTATGGAACGCCTTTTCATTTCTGACGGGGAATTACCCACGTAAATATTTTTTCGCGTCGCGAAAAGCGCCGAGTCGGGTGAAGCACGGCGGGGGTGTTTTAATGGGGGTTGAGATACTTTTTCGCAGGGAAATGGGTTTATCTTTAGGCAGTAATTAAAATTTGTCGCTTTCGGCGTATAACTCCGGATATTGAAGAACGTCGAAATTTGTTTTTTAAACGTGACTTTAAAATAATTTTCTTGTGCTGAAAATGTTGGAAAATATGTCCTTTCCGAATGCAAAAATGTAACTTTGTAAATATAATATCACCTTATGCTGTATTTGTATATACCTACCTATGTATTTTGACCGGATATTTAGGAATCACTTTCTCCTCTCCAAACTTTATAAGTACAATAGGTAAAACTTCTTCGTACAAAAAAAAATTACTTAGAACGTCCTTGTAGATTAATAACGGCAACTCAAACTACGAAATCATTACCTGCTTTAATAATTATGTGGTCACTAATCCAAACGGCGCACTTCATAAAAAAATCACTGCTCTTTCATATGAACAAAGAAAATCGGAATTTGTATAGTTACTGGTTCCTAAATCAGAAAAATTCTCCAATGATTGTTATGACGCCATTATGGTGTTCTTACGTCATTATGGTGTTCTTACGTCACAGAGATACGTCAAATCATTTTAGTTCGGCATATGGCGCCACCGTCGATCTTGTCAAAGGGAAGGTGCAACGTTGCCAGATTATACAAAAAGTCCCTATAATGAACAGTGAATCAGTAGAATATAACACACAAATTATACATATTCAGTTGTTTCTTTTCAAATTACACAATATTAAGCAATACCTACTGATTACGTTAAAAATCTAAAAAAAAAAACAGTAAATGTCATTAAGAATATATGAGCTTATTTTAGTTAAAAAATTGCAACTTTGTGATAATGCCAGAAGGTATAAAAATCACGCTAGTGCATGTTGGAGAATTTAAATCGATCGACCAGATACTTTTTTGCGTAAGATATGAACACGAACGCGAAAAACAAATTAGGCTAATGGCTAACTAGGGATACCGTAAAATTTGACACTCGAGTATAATTTGACACGTGGGTTATACCCAAAGTAGACTTTGGGTTATACCTAGACCAACACTACCGAGCATGACAGCTGATCGAATCTAGAATGGCGACCGTTGGACAATAAATCTTGGTTGGTAAAGCAGTTAAGTTTGTGTTTATTTTGCAAAGTTTTGAAGTATTTTAGAGGATGTCCTCGCAAAAATTGTAGTTTAGGTATATTTTGGAGTGTTTCTATTGTGTACTATGACTATGCGCATATAAACAGTTGATACCGACAGTGTGTAACTATTTTATGGATTTAGAAGCCAAAACCCTGAAGCAGCCTGCAACTATATAAGTAAAAACTAAATTATTTAAAAAGGCAGACACTTTCGCACCGAGCGACTCAATTTTTCACCAGTATTAAAAATATGATTGTTACCTATTTGGTGTTAACAATAATCTGTTATAAATCGAAGCAATAAAACACATTTAAAACTTAAATTATTGATTGAAATATTAAGATATTTCAGTCCGATGCTTCAAATGTCTTCAAATATGATTATAGATTTGTGAGTGGATGGCTAGATAACTAAATTTTGAGGACAACATTGTGTTGTTGGAAAGGTAACTTAATTGAAGAAAATAATTTGTATGAATCTCTAAAAAAATGTGCATTTCGAATATTCCCGGAGAATGAATCAGTGTACAAAACTCTAGTCAAAAATAAAACAAAATGTATAAAAATTGATTCATTAAATAATTTTTTGTTTTTGAGTTTGTTTATGGTTAAAAGCCAAAACACTTGGGATTCGGAAAAAACTAACATTATGTTGACTTCTACTCCCTCAATTAGCAACTTTATTTCATCTATGATTACCAACCATAGATGAAAGGAGCCATATAGATTCAGAAGCATTGTTAAAACCGTCTGTGAAAAATCCCGCTACATTAACTTTTAAACTTTAATTTTGGAACGAAAACAAATTAAAACAGATAAATTATAATGTCTTACAATAATTATTAGGACTCAATACTAAGTTCAGGTATAGGTATTTTAATTTAGTTATTAGTTTTTATATAAAATTTTATGCAAAATATTCGGTGCAGCGTGCGGAAATTTCAACAATGGTTCTGACTGTCTATGTGTATCTGTCTATGTTAACAACACAACAATGAGGCAAATTAAACAGTATTTAATGAAATGTAAACATTTAGCATTGCAAACAAATAATGTAAACGACTGTAACATGGCAGCCATTATCAACTGATCATGACAGTTCATCGGGCTGCCCTAGAATGAAAAAAAAATGCGACTTATACAGGGTGAGTCTGAAATAACTGGAGTCCTTTTTTTTGGGTAAGAGAGATGGTCATTCTGAACAAATTTTCTTAATATTTTTTTTCTTATCGCCGAAATTTTTCTCTAATTTACCCACCTAAAATGCCCCCTCTATGAAGACACGGCACTGACGAATAGCGTAATCTCGGTCTCAAAATACTATACTAGTTGATGATTTACCATTTTCTACTCGGTTGTTAGCAGGGCGCCAGTGCCGTGTTTTCATAGAGGGGGGATTTGGAGGGGATGAATTATAGAAAAATCTGGGCGCTAGGAAAAAAAATTATTAAGAAAAGTGGTTCTGAATGACCATCTCTATTACCCAAAAAAAGGATGCCAGTTATTTCAGACTCACTCTGTATAGGTTATAGAGGGTATTTTATGGTTATAGGTATATGTCAGTTTCTGATGTTTAGAATATCCCATATTTTAAATATCCAGCCTTATTAGGATTTACGTTCTTTTTATGGTGAAGAATTTTCTTTGCGGTCAGTACTTCGGAGTTTTTTCAAATTAACAGAGTTTTATAGGTAGATTTGTTTGTGATGCCATAAAATTGTCATGCACGTGAAGAAAATCGTATGCATAGACCACTACGTAAATTGAAGGACAATAAACACGGGAATTACGGGATGATCTGAAGAAGCGAGAATTCCAGATACTAAAAATATATTTTGGAAGAGTATTTTGTATCGTATCCAAGAATGAAACCAATAATCATAATCCAGTATGTAAAGAATAAAAAACTCAAAAGTCTAATGGGTTCTATACCTACTTAAGAGGCTACGATACTTATGAAATCCGCCCAAAGTGCCCGACTCAATTCAGGACAAACGTCGCTCGATTAGATATGCCTATCCTTTTCCTTCCTCTAGTCCCCACGACTCCCCACTCCAGCCTGCCCCTTCATAGTGCTACGATTGAGGGGCAGGCCGGCCGTGGGTACTACACTGAGAAAAATCTGTCACTTTGTAACCTGTTTAATTCAATATGAGATATTATTCCTCAAACTCAAGCAGAAGCTTTTTTGTAACTAACAATAATCAATTCAATTACAATTGATATTGAATTCTAATGAATAATTTAAATGTAATATTTTATTTCAATAAATAGCGTGTTCTGGAATTGATTCTATAATACTTCTTTTCTAAGCACATTCTTTTGTCAGAACAACATAACGTTTCATGGTGTTGAATTGAATAGGGATACATTTAACTGTTCATTATACTGAAATTACAACTATTGTCACTGAATTTTTGCTGGATTTGTAATACTTAATTGTGGGTACTAATATCAATTATAGCCATTCACTTGCAGTGTTCATTATGACTACGAACGATATAGAGTGTAGGGTTGATTCAAAACCTTTAATTTGCGATCACTGTGTGCACTCCTAAGTTAACCCCCAGTTAACCCTGAAAAAATCAGCTTGTTTTAAAGAATTTTTTTTTACCCTTATAAAGCACTTCAGATAGTGGTGATCTTTTACCTATATCTCGTGAAGTATTGAAGTTAAAAAAAAAACTTCATGAGGGAAAGTTGTAGAGAACGTAATAATGTATACATAAGAAGAAAAAAAATTGTACACATGAGAAGAAAAAAAATTGCAAAAAAATGTTTGCAAAACCACTCCTATTGCGGGGTTCGTAACACGACTTCGACGGTGATTTTTTGGGGTTATACTCAGGACGCTACCCACAACCAACCCTGAAAATATCTACCTGTTAAGAATCATTTTTTTTTCTATCTCTATAAAAAAATGACAATTTGCTTGGACTATGATTACTTACATTGATGAATATAAAAGTTGCAATTAAGTTATTTTGTTCATCCAATGAATTATAATGTTTTTTCAGTTGCTTCTGGGGTACTCTTATATAGTTTGGAGTAGTCTGAGGGTGAGAATTATTATTATTCAAATAAAATAAATTTAATTGTTTAAATAAAACATAAGATATTTTAAAACCGAGGTTATGCTTTCATTGTAGTATGCCAATTTTAGTATCGAAGTGACAATACGTCTTCTTAACGGAAATTCAAACTATTTTAAACTTATTGGTTCATCTGCAATTACGTCAAAAGTATAGATTATATTGTTGGGACCACATGGATTTGCTTGTATATTTAAAGTAGGTAATGGAAAAGTGACTATATACACGAACTCACTAAAATCACAACAGTGTTTTTTTCCTGTGTGGACGTGTAGATAATATGAAATAATAACTCGTGCCGGCCGCCGCCGACGGCCGCCGGGGTCACACGAGTCTCGCCGATGCCGACGAAGAAGCGCGAATATATATTTAAAAAACGGCGGTGGCCTGTTTGCTTTATTGCAAAAATGATATTTTTCAGGGCGTTCACTATTCGTTGGCAACACACTGCATAGCTTTTTGGCGTCGAAGCAATTTTACTATTATTTTTCATATCAGCAAAGGTGCATGCTATGAAGGGTTCGTGTATAAAAAAAACTTGTAATTGCTCAATTATAAAATCTAAATTAACGATTCGATTACCGAATTCTTCTTGAACCACATTAGGGTCAGTTGAACATCTATTAATGTTTGATTGGATAATTGTTCTGCATAATAGTGTTGCTACGACTAAAAAAGTGCGTCTAAAGTCTACTTCTTCAAAATGTTTTATATAACTAGTAGGTATTCCATATTTACATTTGTGTAATAATAAATAAATCTAACTAAAAACTTTCTACACTGTAAGAGTTCACTTTAGAGGGATTAGAGTGAATAGGCCATATTATATCACAACGGTTTCGTTAATCTATAAAATTACATCCTCAAGGACTAATTTATAGAGTTACGAAACTGGTCTCCCTTTTTAAATAAAGTAATAGTTGTGAGATAATAGGAGCTATTAATTTCTAATCCCTTGTAAATGTTCCATTCAAAGCCCTGTTTTTCCCAGAAAGTTTGTTTCCCAAACCCTATGCACCTGCAGTACTACTTATACCTAAATCCGAATAAGTGTGCAAAATGCAAAATATGTAGGTGCCCCTCTCTCAAATTCTGGAAACCATATTAGGTACCTACGGGAATAAAAGCACTCAAGCCCACAAATTACTCCTATTGGTTTCACTACATGTGACTGTTGTGACATCATTATCAAACATTATAGGTATTCTTGCCCTGACTGCCCCTTATTCTGACAAATCTGAATTATCGAACATCCTAGAAAATGTATTAAAATGTCATAAATTCGACAGACTGGAACAATAAAATGTACTATTTTTATTTTGCCCGATTTTCAACTCCAATGACTTTCGAACAATCTTCTAACGAAGAAGTTTCTAAAACTGACTGGATGTCAGAATTATTATCGTTCCCTCTGGAAAGTATATAAATTAGCTTTTATCATGCAGCGATTTACATAGGAATTCGTTTTCAAAAAATGCTTCACATGACCCATTTATTTGGCAAAATTATTACTTGTACCTATCACATTTTTAAAGTAAAAATCAAGCGCACAATTTGGTCTAGAATTTAAATTTACTCTTTTTGCACGACCAGGCCATTTCATGCCCTAGGGATTAAACCATTTTACACAAAAGCAAAAAGTAGGTACTTTGTGAATAATAATTATTTATTTTCTAAAATTTATTTGTGGCGCAATGGATTAATAATTATTTATTTATAATTCATGGAGGAATAATAATAATGAGTATTATTATATGCCAGTCGACATACATAATGTCGCGGTAGAAAATATTTTCTTCGGGTACTCGGAAATATAAATATTTGCTAACATACTAACATTCAAAACAAGCCAAACACAAATAAGGGAGACTGAGACGTGACTAATAAAATGAAAAATGAACCATCTGATATCGATTGAAAGTTCCCCTGACGTGGTTTCCGAGCCCGGTGAGGTACGCCGAAGTAGGGGGAAGTAGGGGAACCACGAGTTCCAGCGAACGCCCGCCCGCCCGCCTATCTCCGTACGTCTAATTCCTGCTCGAATGGCCAATTCACGGATCATTTTATTGCCGGGCAATGGGTTCGTAGTTTTCAAATCATAGCCAAACGAACAAACGTATCGACTTGAAAGTAGTCTTAAAATAATGTTATAGAATGCCTCAATCGTCGTTGTGTCCTTCGAATTATTTTTGAGCGGTGGAAATACTCGAAATTCTTAACCGAATATAGTCGAATTTCGGGTATGTTTGGCATTTTTTTTCACAGTGTCGCATTAGTCCTGCACAGTTCGTGATACACAACGACGATTCTTCGTAGTTTTATCTAAGCCACAAAAAAAAATCAAGTGAAAATATTAAGAAATGCAAGTAGGAGATGTAAACTACGAAACCCTTGAAAATGGGGGGTATCGTAGCGCCTTAACACCACCACTTTATAAAAGATTTATAAAATATTTATAAAAGATTTTGCAAAAATTGTGTTTTTAACATTAAACCACAACCACCCTGCCGATTTTTTTCGTCATGTGGCGCCAGTGTATGGCGATCGCTTGAAAAAACAGTGCTATGTACAGGTCTTTAATATAGTGTTGGTGGTAAAATTTCGCAGGGATGATCCCGACACCACGTAAGAGGTAAAACGTTGTTCATTTATGAATGTCGCTCTTAATAATGCTCTCCGTATCCCTTTTAAAAAGGGCTCATCAGAGGCTTTCTAAAAACCGTTGCCTGACACAAGCATCCATCCTGTCGTGCTCTGAATAATAAGCTCCGGGCTTTGATGGGCTTGATTAAAAACTCCACATCAGCCTTATGCGTATGCTAGCGACCACAAGGTAATGTCATAGTCGAACAAGTATCGTTCTTCTATGGTAATGCGTTATCTACATTAAAAATTATCTACATTATCTACATTATATATAAAATTATCTACATTATCTACATTAAAAATAACTGAATTTATGAATGTCGCTCTTAATAATGCTCTCCGTATCCCTTTTAAAAAGGGCTCATCAGAGGCTTTCTAAAAACCGTTGCCTGACACAAGCATCCATCCTGTCGTGCTCTGAATAATAAGCTCCGGGCTTTGATGGGCTTGATTAAAAACTCCACATCAGCCTTATGCGTATGCTAGCGACCACAAGGTAATGTCATAGTCGAACAAGTATCGTTCTTCTATGGTAATGCGTTATCTACATTAAAAATAACTGAATAAATTAAGATTGGTTACACTCAATGACGTCAAAACCTATAGACGTGGTGCCCCATTGTTAAAATGCCCTTTATTTTGACGCCAAGATTAAATATATCCATACTACTCTAACAACATGCTACAAACAAAGACAGAAAGTCAACCATCAACCAACTATACACCCGGTGATTCCCGGTTATAGTTCCTCCAGAATCACACTTAGATATCGCATGTTTTTTCTTCTTTGGGGGCGCCGGAAGCATCGGAACCTCACCTGAAGACTCGGGGGATGGTCTAACGACGCCAGCCTCCGAGCCCAGAGTCGAAATAAGTTCGCTACGGCTCGACAAAAAGGGGCAATTTCTGACAATCTCGCGACATTTTCGGAATAATTTAATGGAGCGCTTAGATTGTGATTAGTTCTGGGCGTCAAACTTTTATCAAAACAAACCTGTCTATAGGTTCTGACGTCATTGGTTACACTAGTAGGTATACGTAATATAATTATTTTTTTACTACTCACCATTATTTACCTCATTCCTCTAATGACGAGTAATATTTCTCTCCCTAGGTAAATATTGATAATAAAAAAAAAAATCTATATGACATTTAAAAATTAGTTTCATTTTGTCAGCTTGACAACTGAACTCAAATCTAATCAAATATATAAAATATGGCAATATTTCAATGTTAGTAGTAAAAAAAAATCTATATACACTTCGGTTGAGAAGGCCATTATTTATGGCTCACTTCGCAACCTAGGAAATCGCGCTACCGGAGATTGGGGGATCAAAATATTATGATGATTGAGGGATTGAGGCCAATAGGCCTTATAGAAATGTTTAGATAATTACATAGATACATACAGGAAGTTCTCTTTTTAAAATTGATTTATGATTAAATCTATTACCAAAATAATCAAGCAGCTGAACTGAAACTGTAGAATCAGCTGGATATATCAATTTTTACGTACTTCACAAAGGCGCCACTTGGACTATTTTTGGGGTTAACTTTTTACTGCATCTTTTCATTCTGCGACAAAAGGGTACTTACCTACTCTTGCAAAGATCCTACTCTTGTTTCATAACGATAAATCAACCGTTTGTGTTAAATCGGCAAAATGTGCCCCGAAATACTTTAAGTAACTTTTTCCAATAAACGTATCTATTTAAGGATATATTTTTGAATATACAAGGCCTAAAACGATTAGGGAAGATAAAATTACATAAAAAATCGATACATTTTATTACTATACAAGGTGATTCATTTTTTTAACAATTAATTACCCGCTTCTACGCCACTGGTTCTTCTAGGTATTTGATATTAACAGATTTTATGCTAACCCATGCCATTATAACGTGTACTAAATTTGAATATCTCAACTAGTTTGATAAATAATATGTATGAGTGTCTATTGACGGAGGTCTTTATAAATATGCATTTTTCGGAGAACTTTATATTGAAAAAGAAATGCTTTTTTGATGAGCTAGGTTTGTGTAAAAAAACACATTCAAGATCCATGGGCTACCTACTTCTTTCTGAATATTTTTGGAAAACGCAAAAATTACCGAAGCTCCTTCGCTAGTAAGTTTTTCTCAATGAAATATATGGGCAAAACTGATTGCTTTAAGCTTACTTTATCAGAAATGAAAAATGCTACGTTTTAGTGGGTTTTCTCTTAGCACATCGAGGTCTGTAAATATATTTATTTACTTATTCTTATTAGTCAGTGAAAATGTATAATGTGGGCAAAAACTGTAGACCAGTTTAGACACTTTATCTACATACCAGAATGGTTCGAAACTCGGTTCGAAATGTTTGGCAAAAGTTAAAGGACTCGGAAATATTCAAATAATAAACTAATTTGCTTAAAAATTGTAATCGTTGATATTTTGGGTTTTCGAGGTTTTCTGACAAGTGATCGATAATAAACTAATACCTTATTGAGTTCAAAGATAGAAAAAATATATACATACCTATAAACAATAAGCCACAATAATATAAATTACCTGCTTTGTGACAAATCGGCGCGTTTTTAATTCTTTTTTCTGCAAAAATGTATTTAAATTTGTATTATTATCTTCCAGTTTATTCAGTCCCTGTTGCTACTAATATAAAATGAACACCTACAGCTTTAAATAAAACTATCAATAAGCACTAGCACAAGTGTTTGCTTCTGGGGTACTACTCTTAATTTGCAGTATTGTGAGGGTGAGAATTATTACTTTAATATGCCTCTCGTATTTTTGCAATATTTGTAAGATCTGGATAAAACAATAAATTTCTTTGTTAAGTGGTTAATAGTTTGTGCTTTTTAAACATTCATAGGACTAACAAAATTTTTCAAACCAGCATAAAATAAGTAATGCTTGTTCTCTTATTCTGCTTTAAAAAATGATATTTTCTTATATGTATACACAGAAAATAATAAAATGTGATAGGTACGTTCAACATCTGACTTAAATCGTTAGAATAAACACTCATTATTATAAACGTAACGTATAAGTTAATCATGTGGTATTAAATTGAATAGCATTCAATCCTTTATTTTACGTTCTGCCAATGATATCGAATTACTTTAAACGAATTTCCTCATTTCAAAGCCACATCTCCTTTGAGGCTATGCTTTCACCACAATTTTTAATATTCGCTGCGAGCATTCAAAGGCGCGGAAAAAGTTTTCTCAGTGCCGTACGTTGGACGCATTCCCTTTCAGATTCTGTTCTCGAATTTTGTACAACTAATAAAGGAAGTTTGCGTCACGGCACGGCCCGACCCAAAAAACGACGAAAAACAAACGAGCCTCGCTCGACGCGAACGCTGTTCCACAACTGATTAAAGTTACCGAGAACAGATGCGACGAACTTTCGATTGGTGCAACTTTTGCACCGGCTTGTAGAATAAGTTGTTGTTCGGCAGGTTGCAGCAATTTTTGCCATCGTGACATTATGTCGTTATTTATTTTTAATGCGTGCGCAAAAAGGTTGGTAATACAAAAAAAAACCAAAACAAGTTTTTTCGATCTATAGGTATAGTTCAACGCACGAAAGAAAACGTTTCTAAAGAATGCGGGCAGCGTTGCGAGATTTCCTATACGAGTAGTCGTTATTTATTGGCGAATACAAAATACAAGTTTTCGCATATTGAAGCCGAATTTCTGAACTCTGTAATACCGAAAAAATAAAGCTCTCATCGCGCGACCACTTACTCATTTTTATTTATCAATTATTTTTAACGCAGTGTAATAAAACACCTATTATATTTTTTCAATATCGTCGCGTCTACCATCGCCTTTGAAATACGGCAACAAAGCACTTCAGCCAGCGAATCGGCCGACAAAACCAGTTAGCGAACGCGTTTTGTGCCTGCTTCTATAGTACGTAAAGTTAACTGCCTATTTGGGCTACCACACAGCGCTCACTTTTTCGGCCGCCGGCAAGCTTGGCAGAGAGCTCAGTGGCGTTTCGTATGTTCGGGAGTTAACGTGCGCAAAATGAGTAAAGCAGGGAATACCTAACGTTGCATTCTCAAGCACGAGAAATAATTGCCAATGTTATAAGGGTTTGCCTTCCTCCATAGTCTAAGGCATCACCGTTAAGAATAATATTGACTATAAATTAAATAACAATTATATGAAAATTAAGTCAGTGAGTTACACAAAACTGAGCTACGCCCCTGAACTGTGACTAATTCTAATAATATTTTCGAGTTCTTCCCTCGTTACGTCGCACGCATTCTGCCGTAACGAGGACTATACAAGGTGACTATTGTCTAAGGGTCACTTGGAAATATTTTGACAACTATGCATCTTTCGGAGAGCTTTATTTAAAAAAAAGACTGCATTTTGGATGGGCTATAGCTTTGTGTGAAAACAGATTCGAGACAGAAAATTGTCGAAACTTTTGCGGCTTGTAACGTTTTTATTTCAGAGTTACCTAAAAACTTATCTGTAAGCAAAACTGATTACTTTAAGCAAACTCTGTCAAAATTTTGAAAAATGCATCGGTTTAGTATTGCTGCTGTCTTAGCACTCAATTATAGTAGGCCATGGCCTCTAAGTATTAACTATTTTATGCATTTTTAGTCGATACATCATAAGCTCATACATATCCTTTGCGCTAGCTTGATTTTAAAATGTTTGAGAGAAAAAATATGGTTAGCAGAATGCTTTGAATTTTACTTAAGTTAATTACAGTAATCGACTTGACCATATATTTTTTTCGAGGCTATCTACTAGAAAATTTTTAAAACGTGCAAGATGCAGATTCGTCGTGGCAAATTTCAAATATTTGCACTGTAATAATATAATAATAATAATAATTCTCACCTTCACAATATTCCAAACTAGGTGTACCCCAGAAGCACCTGAAGGCTTGTGCGGGGAGGGGGGCAATTAGTATTATTTTGTCTTCGTTGCCATTTGCGGCTAGGTCCGACTTTTCCCGATGGAACTAGGATAGCATTCGCTGAAGTACCACGGAAAAACTTAGAAAATCGTAATAATCCCAGTGACTGTAGGACAATTAGTAAATCACACAGATAACGCTATTAAGGAGCAATAGATCGAAGGCAGAAAAACACTCCGAACATCGCCACCGCGGCCCCAAGTAATATTGTGGAAATGATAAATTAAATCGATAACTGCAGTTTATTTAACCGAACTTTCAAAGCATTTTGCCATTTTATTTTTAAAACAAATAACGGGCTAACGCAAGTTATACAGCGCGTATCGATATATCGATTGAATAAGTGCATAAAAAGGGTAATTTTTTGACGCCATGGCCTGCTATAATTCATTAACTTTTTTAAGAGGCTAAACCGACGTATTTTTCCAAATTTTGACAGAGTGCGCTTAAAGCAATCAGTTTTATCCACAGATTTTGTTAAGAAACTTTTTCGGTATCTAATAAGTCTCCAAATAAAAAAGTTTCAAACCGAAGAAGTTTCGGCAATTCCCCAGTGTGATTTTACACAAAGCTATAGATCATCAAATAGTATATTATGTACCAAGAGACTAAAGTCTGTCTTTTAATCCCGAGGATTTAAAAATTAACAAGGCATTATGTAAAAAGAAAAATTCGACATTACCAATTTACTACTTTGCACCGTCGTAGTGAGGAAACTGTTTGAGATAGATCAAAATGAATTTCACATTTCTGTCTTAACTTTTCAAAGGCTACCTAGTGGTGCTGGTACCAGTTGGTACCACGGTGAAAAAAATTGGTACCAAAAGTTGGTACCTTCGTACTAACCATCAGTTACACCACCGGATAGCTCTTGAAAATTTAAGACAGCAATGTGAAATTCATTTTGTTCCATCCCAACCAGTTTTGTCGCTGCAACGGTGCAAATTAGTCAAATGCCTATTTTCAACTGTTCATAGCTCAGAATCTATAAATTTTTAAAAAATGACATTCTTCAGATTTGTTTAGAATTACTGTACATTTAATTAATGTCATTGAATAAAGTACATAGTTCGTCATAGTTTCTATTGTTTTTGTTATACTTTTAATCCCAAGGGACTAATATTTTTTACTCCCTTGGGACTAAAATATATAAGTCCCAAGGGAGTAAATACCGCACTTTAGTCCCGCAAAAGAGGGTTCCAACGGTGCAAAAAAGGGTTGTTTTTTACAAGCTTTTATTTAACTTCACCTGTTATTATGTACATTATGTACAGGGTGGCTCATTATAGATTGACGCACCCCCCTCTTAACTTTTGAGGTTAGTCAATAATTATTACTATAATTTGGCATTTGTCCTTCATGGCAACCCAAGGCCTACTATAAAGACAGGCCCTGGCGCACAAAAATCACGTGACCATCTTAGTCAGACGTTACATGTCATTTGTCACATAACTGAAAGCGGCAGCTTGGGTTTTGAGAAGTTTTCAATGTTTAAAGTGTTTTTAAACGTCTTAGTTTATATTTTAGACACAAGTTTGTGTCTAGTGCGCGTGTGTCCTGGCGGAGGGGAACCGCCCAGGTGTTATTATGGCCTCTGGGTGGGAGTCGTGGCGTCCAAGAGTATTGGTGCCGCTCGCACCGACGCGTGAGCGCTGTAAAGGGGAATTCTCCCCCGAACCACAGAATAGGGAGCCCGGAATTCCGGAATGGACTATTATGGACATGGATCGTATTGGACAGTGGAGCCTGATTCACAGAGGGGTGAACTGCTTACGGGAGATCCGCGAGTTCAGACGGTCCGGGTGGCTGGAAGCCGTTCCCGTTGACCACGTTCGGGTTTGTGTATTTATTGTATTCACCATTCACCTTGTGCGAAATAAATTAGTGTTGTAACCGTTGATTTTCGTTGTCGACCCACGCCCCGATACGGTTTATCTATTCGGTCTTTCACTGAGACCTCGTCAATATTTGCAGTATACCTACCATAGATAAAGGATATATATTGATACCTACCTACTGAGGTTAGTTTTCATTTTTATTTCGTAAAACATAACCTAAATACCAAATATTGAGTGTGTTTATATTATATTTATACATATTACAAAAGCCAGGAAGAAAGTGTCGCCATAACAAACATTTGTTTTGCCACGGGATGAAAATTTCCGCCAAAAATGGATTCCTCAAATTCCAACTGAGATTTAATTTCTAAAAAACCCTTAAGTATGTGTGACTAACACATTTTCAAGAAAATGAAACAATAATTAAAGTGGACAAATGTGTTGTGGGAGGAAAATACCTATAGAGAATATCACCTAAGCTAAAGGAAGGTGAAGTCCCAACAATTTTTGAGAAGTGTCAAAATATTGTGAGTGCAGTGCCGTTTAACTCTCAGCCCAAAACAGCTGAGGCAGGTTGAAAATTTTGAAAAAAACAATTAGAGAAAGCTTGGATGCACAAAACCAATAATGTAATAGATGAAAGAAAACTTGCCAAATTGTTACGAAATTTGTTTTTTCTACTTATCTCCAAAAATGCCTTTCATTAAATAGCACTAAGTTGGTCACGTGACTACGCGATTATGCGTTAGCGCCGTGGCCTGTCTTTATCGTTGGCCTCGATGGCAACCTATATGACCCAAGGAGTAATCCATTACAAAAAAGGCTCAGTTCCGAACGAATGGTTAGAGCGAACTTATACACTTCGTTGGAATCAGAAAAATGTGTAGAATTCAATAATCCAAAAATATACAAGGTGTTCCATTTAAAAAAAAACAAGTTATGTCTAAAACACACTGTATAAGGTCTAATAGCCACACAAAAAACTTTGTATTAGTATCTAAAACGTCTGTAAAAAACTTTTTTCTAACCTCAAAAATTAACAAGGTAAGGGGGGTGTCAATTTATAATGAGCCACCCTGTACATGTGTGTGGGTCGAATCTTGTAAGATGAATTAGAACCACTTCCTGACATCCGATTGAGCTAAAATTTTGCATACACCTTTAGTTCCGGTTACAATACAATATGCAATACTCAATATTGTAATACTTTCAAAATGGCCGCCGATTCAAGACGGCGGATGATGTATTTTTTGTCAACCCCCTTAATATGGGTATCAAATGAAAGGGCTCGACGGGTAGAAAGCAATAAGGTGAATGACCTCATACGAAATCCAATATGGCGACCGCCCCAAGATGCCGGACTAAATTTCTTTACCACCCTCCTGGCATGGGAATAAAATAGGTACTAAAAAGCGCAAAATAAAATTGAAAATAAAAAAAACCTTTTTAAAAACAAGCTTTTATACAGGATGTAACTTTGATAAGTACAGAAATTTTAAGGGCAGGTCGGGAAAAATGCACTTGTTACGCCTATGCAATTAAAATTTTTCTAAAGTGCATATTAACGTCAGAAATATTTTTTTTTAAAACGCTATTAAAACCCCTTTTTCCGACGCTACGGCCATGGGTCCTTGACCTTGCCGGGACCAGCTGGAACTGAGGCCGGTTCCGCCGGATCCCCCCCAATTCCGCCGTGCAGCGTTGTCAGACGTATAGCTCTTTCACAGTATTTCAGGAATAGTCTTTCAACTAATTTTTGAACAAATCTTTAATGGTTCTTTTAGCGAATAGCATGCAAAAAAACTACCTTTCGGATGCCTGGATGATTTTCCTTGCGGGTGTCGTACTCCTTTCTTATGTTATCCAAAAATCCTCTCGAAAATCACAAGAAGCACTAGGTAACTGGTTGCCAGTCGAATCGCTTTTTCCGAGGCTTTTTCGCAGTATTTGAAGAATATTGACGCAACCATGTATCATTTGGTGTATGTGGAGATTAAATAAATAAATAAATAATTTTTGGACAACTCCTTAAAGGTTCTTTTAGCGAATAGCTCGGCGAATAGCATGAAAAAGCCTACCTTTGAGATGCATCGATTATTTTTACTATTTTCTTGTGTTTAGATACTATCCAAAAATCTTCACAAAATCACATAAAGCACTAAGTACCTACCTAACTAGTGGCACTGTTTTTATACGATGGTCGCGAAGGTATAACACTTCGTAGTCTCTTTTTACGGAAATACGAACAAAACACTTGTTTTTTTTTTCACTGCACACTTAAAGCGGCGCGATGCCAAATATTAGGGACGTCTCGGTTTCCCTCAGCTGATTTATTCCAACGGGGACTCGACTAGGTGGATTGTACAATTAGATCCATACCGTATGCGTCTAATAAAACCCGAATTTTCGCGAACCCTTGAAGCTGCTTCTTTTATCCTCGCGCGTAATTGGGGTACCTAGTAGGAACCTATCTAGCACTGTTTTCATACGAAGGCCGCGAACGTTTAACACTGCATTTCTTAACGGAAATATGAAAAAATCACTTGTTATTTCACTGCAAATTCGTAGCGGCAATTGCAACAGGTTTGGACATCACTGCTGGTCCAAAAAATGGCGAACGGATCTGGAAAAATGTACAGAAGCAGGTTCACTTCCGACGAAGCAACGGAACAATATCGGTTAGCAAGACGCGACGTTTGCATTCGCGTCCACGTTTTGGAAACAGAATTGTTATACCACAGAATAGCCACACGTAAGGCATTCTGTATAATAATAAATTGCTTGTTGAAGCTGGCGCTCCCAAAAATTACAGGCGGACGCGGATCGATATCAATCAGCTGTTAAATCCCATAATAATCGGACGGACGATCTTCGACTAGCGCGTCGGCTACGGCGCGGCGGTACGGTGACGGAGACGGCGTGCGTGCGCACTATTCGGTGTTGCCGTTTATGCCGACATGTCCCCAAACTGACTTAAAGTCTCTTAAATCCGATTTTTGATTTTCGCGGATTTATACGGGGTTTCATTCGTTATAAGTTAATCTACTATCTCGTATAATTATTACGCACAAAAACGGGTAAATCCATGTAAAAATCCACTACACAATTAAATTTATACGGAATTAAATTACTAAATCAGGTAAATTTTCAGCACACTTGGCAACATAGTAGCGCCGCCCCGAGAGAAGTAGGGGCCGCGAGCCGCGATTGGCTAATATCGCGCACAAGTTATGAGTAGTGGGGATCACCTGTAGTGTGGGGATCAAGTGGGTATCCGGCGCCCCGCGCTTGCGCTCCTCGCCCAGCTGTAATTTAGTAGGTCGGCCGGGCCGCGCGGCGTGGAAATTGAGCAAAATCGAGTGAATCAGTGCCAGTGAATTCATTCGTAATTGTAATTATTGCGCGATTCGGCGCGGCGTCGTTTTTGTGTGAAGTTGGCGTCGGACGCCAGCGCCCGGGCAGTAGTCAAGGGCACGCAGAAGCTTAAATTCACCAGGAGGAGTCGCTGTTTTTCGGTTTTTGGGCACATTACGCGACATTTCGCCACCAAATTTTTACGAAAAGTAAGAGGAATGGTAAGGAATTAACTTGAGAGAGTTCCGAAACGGCAAAGGGTTAAAAAATGCGGAAATGATAAGCACGCCAATTTGACAGTCTTCCCCAACTATTTTCGGAACCGAATAATTTTTTATTTACAACCATGTATGTAATGTCGACATTTCTGACTTGTTAGAAGTTTGAAAGTGTCAATTTTTTTACTTTTACTTCCCGCCCTCCCGCAGGAGGGCGGGAAGTAAGCGAGATAATAGTATATTACACACCGAGGTGGGAAGTGTTTCATTACTGTCGAGAGATTAAATAGTTAACCGAGGTGCGAAGCGCCGAGGTTAACTTTATCTCCAGACACCTCGGTGTGTAATATACTATTAAAAGTGGACAATAGACAGGACAACAACCCTGAGGGGGTTTAAAAGTGGCGCACCTTCGGGCAAGGGTAGAAAAATATTAAAAACGATGAACAAATCGGGGCCGCGCGTTAAATTCACATCAAATGACAGTCTTCCCCCACTTTTTTCGGAACCGAATAATTTTTTAAAAGTAGATAATACATAGGACCACAACCCTGAGGGGGTTTAAAGGTGGCGCACTATCGGGCAAGGGTTGAAAAATATTAAAAACTATGAACAAATCGAAGCCGCGCGTTAAATTCACGTCAAATTACAGTCTTCCCCCACTTTTTTCGGGATGATAGGGCTACAGGCGAACACCCGCTAAAAAAAAGTAACGCGCCGGTGCTCTACCCCAAGGGTGGTTGTGGAAATTTGCAATTTTTTCAGATAATTTGTATTTTAAAACAAATACTTTATTCAGTTGATTGCCGATCAGAAATTTATTATCCCAAGGTGTCCCAAGAGATGGCTAATTATTAGGATAAAAAAATTGCGGCCTGAAAATCAGTTGTAAAATAGGTAGGTAGATAGATACCTACTCCACAAAAGACTTGTCAAAAAATTATGAGTGTGAAATCAGCAATGGTTTTCTAGCAATGACTTCTCCGAGCCGCGGCGCTCGGATACATTTCTGCTGCCTAGGGACTTAAAATAACAGTAAAGTGATAAAAACTGACGTGTTTGTTAAATTATTGTGTGCGCCTGTGAAGAAAGCAATAAACAGTTCGTCACAGCAACCGACATCATAAAAAAACGTGGATACCTACCAGCAGTAATTTTCAAAGGTACCTAGGTACCTAATTCTGCAAGCAGATTTATTCCACTCTGACATGCGGCAACGTCGCGGTATTCCCCTTCCTAATCTAACGTTATTCCCCTCCATCTCCTAGGGAGAGGTTAGACCTCCCCTCTCAGCGCTTCTAGTGACGATCCAGCGGCGTGCATTGAGCACGGATAAAGATTGATTTGCCCCATTTTCTAAACATCGAGTAAAAATTTTTTTTTCATTTTTCGGTTTTATGAACGTCCCCGATTACGTGGTTAAAATTTCTGTACCTATCAAAGATACACCCTAAGCCATGTACTAAAACAAATAAAATAAGTTTAGGTTTTCGTTAAGATAATTCAATTCCAAGTTGCAATCACTGTCCAATAAAATTAATTGGTACCTACCTACTTTCATCAACATTTCGCGCAACAAGCTTTTCAATTTGCAAAAACTTGTCGCAATTTTGAATCGAATTATCTTAACGAAAACCTAAACTTATTTAGCTTGCTTTTAAAAATTTTTTTTTTCAAATAAAGTTAATCGAAAAATGTATATTTGTCATTCAGTCAACGCCCTCAGTCATTAGGCTCCTTGTAGGTATTAGCAGTTACGTATAACAACTATATACATACTAGAAATAAACCACTTCGATTTCCGTTTACTACAAATCTCATCTCCATCTGACAGTTTGTTTCATTGCTGGAATTGCGTGCCCTCGTAATCAAATTTGAATATGAACAAACACAGTAGCGTGGGCCCCTTCGCTATTTTGGCGCTCGCGACCCTTGTTTATCCGCAAAAAACGACCAAAACAGCCCCTAATTCATTTCCCCGCCCTTCGGCGCCAACCCTGAAACGCCATTCCGCAGGTTCGGAGTTGCAAGTTATTGAAATAATACAAAAAAGGGGCGCTTCCCCTCCGAAAAGCGCACGCCATCGATTTTGGCAATTTGAGATGGAAATTGATGTAATTTCGTCGGATTTATATTGGCGAAAAAAGAAATGTTATTTTGTCGGAATTGGCTCGACGAGAAACAACCGGTCTTTCTGGCAAGGAGAGAACAAAAGTGATAATGGGCCACCTGGTCATACATAAAACAACATGCAGACATAATAATACAGGGTGAGTCAGAATGTATAGTTATTACTTTAAAGGGGTGTTCGGAAGGTGGTTTTAAGGGGGGTCTTTCATATAAAATTTTTCGATTTGGGCTTTCCTTGCCAAGTTATTCGGGTCTACAAGGAGACCCAAAAGTATTTTTTTTATTTATATCCCAATAACGGCGCTACTTAAAAATTTAAAATTTGGTATGTGTTATCTACTTATTGGAAGACGCCTTAGGGTAGTTTATTCATTTACACAGTGCCTTAAAAAAGGGTAAAAACTAACAACCCCTATTAATTTTTTTGCTCGAACTTTTTTGCGGTTATCTTTTTGATCTTGCAGGTCCATAATTTCAGTGTATCTTTTCTTTTTGCAACAAAAGTGTACTCTTGTTTCATAACGATAAAATCAACCGTTTGCGTTGAAATTGGCAAAACGTGCCCCAACACACCTGTTAACTTCAACATTCGAAACATAAAATTTTTACCTACCGCTTTCAAACGTTACACATAGACTGTACTATTTAAACTGAGAAAAAAATACTATGAACAATGTACCAAAACTTATTAGCTTTCAAAATGGAAAGGATTGAATTTAACAAAATTTGAACACCCTGCTATTTCAAGAAAACCAATGCCGTTTTGACCAATGTCCAATTTTTTTCCTTATTTTGAATGTACAGTCGATCGTTAACGTTTGAAAGCGGTAGGTAAAAATTTTATGTTTCGAATGTTGAAGTTAACAGGTGTTTTGGGGCACGTTTTGCCAATTTCAACGCAAACGGTTGATTTTATCGTTATGAAACAAGAGTACACTTTTGTTGCAAAAAGAAAAGATACACTGAAATTATGGACCTGCAAGATCAAAAAGATAACCGCAAAAAAGTTCGAGCAAAAAAATTAATAGGGGTTGTTAGTTTTTACCCTTTTTTAAGGCACTGTGTAAATGAATAAACTACCCTAAGGCGTCTTCCAATAAGTAGATAACACATACCAAATTTCAAATTTTTAAGTAGCCCCGTTATTGAGATGTAAATAAAAAAAATACTTTTGGGTGACCCTGTAGACCCGAATAACTTGGCAAGGAAAGCCCAAATCGAAAAATTTTATATGAAAAAAAAGCCGAACACCCCTTTAAAGTATTCACTATACATTCTGACTCACCCTGTATATGAAGCACAAGGATACCTAGTGGATTCCCGATTCCCCTTGCATATTTAGTGTTTAAATATTTTGATACATTTCTGTAATATTTTTTGACCTTTTATCCACCTTATCTGACATAGATTAATTTAAATCATGTCACCTTTAAAATAATTTGAGAGTAACCATCGAAACCCATCATACACACCAAACACTGTATTATCAGCGTTGTTTACTTTCGAAAATAAAAATGTTCCAAGTTTCTTTCGTTTTTATGATTTCGTTCTCAAAGAAGTATAATAAAAAATATCGTTCACTACACGTCCAGAAATAGACTATTCCGTGCTTGCATGACTTCCCGTGTTCGGCTTCGCCTCACTCGAGAATTTGTTACACGCGCACAGGAAAATCCTTATTTCCAGACTCGTAATGAAATACAGGGCGGTTCAGTTCTAGTGCTCAACATGGAGATCTCGGAAACCGGAACAGATGGAGTTTACTTAATCCAGTAGGTGTTAAAATACAGTATGCATGTGCATTTTAGAGGCCAAAACCAGAAAAAATCAATCAAAAATACATCGTTGTACTCAGGACAACGATTCATTTCGAAATATGGAATAAAAAATCCAGTTCCGTATTTAAAAAATTAAGATGATCCCTCTATCTCAAGAACGAAACTTCGCCCTGAAAATCTAAAATATGTACTATGACGTAGTACAGAAAAAGGTGCAATGGAAAAGTATAATTTATTTTTCAATATTATCACAAACGGCGCCAGAAAAAATTAAATCTAATTTTCAAAAATTCGGTTTTTCTTAAATATCTCATTAGCAACCCATGAAAATATTTTAACTTCGTCTCTGTCACGGTTTCCGAGATCCCTATGTTATGAGCACCGGAACTGAATTGCCCTGTATACTATTGTTATTAGAGAGCCCTTTTAATCTTTACTCGATGATTTGATTCAATATTTTTGAATACTACTGATATTTTTGAATACCGAATACACAGCCAGCTGCGATAACTTTTGATGGTCAAAATTGCAAGAAATTCTAGATATTAGTCATTAACTCTACAAAATTTGACTTTGTATAATAAGAAAATAATTTTTAATATATATTTTTTAAAAGTTTAAAAGTTGCAATCTATTTTTATTAAACAAGATAAAAAACGAAATTTTTGCGATTTATTCTAATCCGTCTAGCTTCGTTGTTTCAGATTTTAGATAAAAAGTGATAACACAAAAGTTGGAGGTAATTATGTCCCCAATGCGGTTATCTTGTCGTATTTTCCGTGATAGCTGCCATTTTCGAAATATGACACAAACTTGTGTTTTTTTAAATGGAAACTACAGTTGGCCATGGTCTCAAAAAATTAGGCATTTTTAAAGCTTTCCAACGGTATAATACTCGATATGGCTGTTCGGAAAAATAACGGAAATAACTATTTAACAAAACCCAAGTTATATCTCGAAAATGGCAGCTGTCACGGAAAGTATGACAAGATAACCGCATTGGGGACACAATTACCTCCAACTTTTGTATTTACACTTTTTATCTAAAATCAGAAACAACGAAGCTAGACGGATTAGAATAAATCACCCAAATTAAATATGACACAAACTTTTATTTTAATGAAAACCATAGTTATTTCCGTTATTTTTTCGAACAACCATATCGAGTATTATATCGTTGGAAAGCTCCAAAAATGCCTGATTTTTTGAGACCCTGGCTAACTATGGTTTCCATTTAAAAAAAAAAACAAAGTTTGTGTCATATGTCGAAAATGGCAGCTATTGCGGAGAGTTGCACATGACAGCTGCATTGGGGAAACAATTCCCTCCAACTTTTGCAAAACTGCGCAATTCTGTCCCCATTTAACCTTCCTTCTATCTCCGCTAGTTTCCGAGATCCCCCATACTGACCATAAAAAAAAACTCACCCTCTATACGGTGGTGATAACAGACCTACTATTTGACCTCCAACCAAAAATTCGATATACCTGGGCTTCCTGGCGACCCCTACATGCTGGGGAGAAAATATTTTAGGCAATTCATTATGACCTCTGAAATCGGAGTGCTCTCATGGTATTCTCTAGTGTTCTCAAGCAAACGCGAACACTTCGCAAAGGATTACACATGTATTGTGTAATGTATTCAACCAGTTGGTGAAAGTGCTTCAGTCTTTGAAAATATGTTTTCGCGTGCAGTTTAATTTCTGCTCTCCGCCACGCCATCTTAAAGCTTAATTATTATTGGATGAAGCCCCATTGATCCCACCTCCTCCACACCCAATTAAGCTCATCACACACGGTGCACAAGAGCCGGCTAATCCAGACGCTCTCACCGGCGTCCATAACCGGCTCGAGTCGGTTGTAACCGGTTTATTTGCGGAACAGCTGCGCTTCCGCCGGCTGGGCGCCCGTCTCGCGGCAGCTGCGCGAAACCGGCGCCGAGTTGTTAAGTGGGTAATGGACGGGGCGCGTCTTTTCGGATAGCCGACATAACCGTTGAAGTTTCCGCTCTGGAAATAACTGGCGAAATCTGGATCCAGCGGAGTTTTGAGTGTGGTCTAAAATTTCAACAGAACAGATCCGCCAGTGGCGGAATCGGGGAGGGGGGGGGGGCGACTGCCCCCCCTTCTTCTACAACCATTATTACAACCGGAGTATTATTAAGTAATCTAAAAACGCTCTTTAATTGTACACTAGAAATGACATTTCTTAATTTGGTAATACAAGGTTGGCAGCAATGTTTTGGGCGCCTGCAGGGACGTATTTAGAATGTTCGGCAGAAATGTCAGAACTTGTGACAGATGACTAACTTTAACCTTGATATTCGATCTCTGTGTCTGTGGCTCTAACCTAACTTCAAACACAGAAACTATACCTATAGTTTTTTTCTATGCTTCAAAGAACATAGAGTTTAATGTTAATTTCTATCTATTTAAATTTAGGATTCGTGTGTGTAAAATGTAAATTCTGTTGATTACGGTCCTGTCTTCCTTGACCTATCAATAATATCAATATGGCCGCTTTTTAGGGAATTCTAGGAACATTAAATATGTACCTCTCACAACCTAGTGTACAATTAAAGAGCGTTTTTAGTATATTTTCCTCAGTTTCTCAATAAAGCTTGTTCTGGCAACACCAGTACGAAGTCGCATCGCGACAACGGCTAGAAAATTTTTGAGCATACTTGCCAGTTTCCCGATAAGCAATGCATCGGCGGAAATAAATTGTTCTTCACTTAAAAGAATTAAAACTTGGTCACGTACCAATATGGTCCAAGACAGACTAAGTAATTTAGCATTTAGCCCTATTAAATATACACCGCAATGTACCCATAAATGAAGAAAAGATCAGTATGCGCGAAAGAAGAGAAAATATGATTTTATTTTGTGATAAGTACATTATTTTTTAAATCTAAAGAATTATTGTTTCTTTATGTGATTTTGTTATGTTTATTATTTAAGTTTGTTTTTTATTTTGTTTGGGCAAACATTTTTTTGTTTTTGTTTTTTTCTAGAGAAATAAATTATTTTATTTTTCACGAAAATACATATTATTATATTCTAAAAATTTTCCTTACCCCGGCCCCTCAGGAAATTTTTTTATCACGCCGCCCCCCCGTTTAGATTTGCCTGGATCCGCCTCTGAGAGCTGCGGCAGTGATCACCGGCAAAAAATCAATGTTCTTGTTCCAGCGTGTTTTTGAGGAATAGAAATTTGATATAAGCAAACGTCATAAACATGATCTTTCGTATAAGTACCTACCTAACAGTAATAATTATCAGCTGCATTTTAAGATTCAAACGTACCTACCTAAAAAAGGCAAATTGTCAATTTCAGTCCCAAGATATCTCGCACCAAAAAAAATGAAATTAAATTAAACGGGAAGATCTGCGATGAAGATTACGTAAATGCCATGACGAAAATTGAATATTTAGTAACTTCAGTTAAATAAGTTGACAGTGTGTATCACTTTATCTAGAGACAATTCATCATTTTTTAAAGAGTGGAAATATTATAAAAAGACAAAACTGTACAAAACCTGTTTAGACTAACATGATTTTTTAAAATTTTCTAATTTAATTTTGATCATTCTGTATAAGATTGAGCAGCGACACTAGGGAAATTAATAGTTTAGGTAAATCTTAATCCAGCAACAAGAAAAAATTTTGAAATACTTCTTAATTTTCATACGGGGCACTCGAGAAAATCGGATTTTTGCCATTTTTATGGTATTGAAACCGATACTTGTGGTTTTGTGTGGCAAAACCAACTGCTCTAACTTTTTTTAACTAAATGCATAATGTACGTTCGTCATTTTAGTGGATATATGGAAAATATAAATTTCCAAAAGTTATATTTCAGATCATTTGGATTAACCTACCTGCTATAATATTACAGGTTGTTTTTTAAGTACCCGTTAAAAACTAATGAATGTTACGCGTTAAAGTCAGACAGACTCTGACTATTGGATTTTATCGATTTTAATTAATTTTATTTTTCTTTTCTCTTTCCAAACTGAAATACTTACTAAATTTGTGGAATTTTGCCTTACGATCTTTACAATAATTATTTTGCACATTATGTATCTCGCTACACGCTAAAATAGATCAATTAAATAAATTTTGCATTGAGCACGACAATATTTTTCATTTAAAATATTTTTCATTTAAAACATTACTTGAAACAATATTTAGCTCAGAAATTGAATTTAAACTGAGTTTCTTTAGCATAAAGAATCTTATGAACCTAGAGAATCTGTTCAAAAATGAAAGAAAATAATGTTACAAAAATTTACATAAAATTGGTATACCTACATTATAAAGAATTAGAAGGGAATCATTTTTTCTAATAAGTTTTTCGATATGTCGACAAATACCTAAAGTGGTTTTCTGAAGTTTTTTGTTAAATGTCAGTCGCATACCTAGGTACGTCATTTTTTATCCTTGTACAATTCAGAGTTATTTTTTACCCGTTCTCCCCAAGGTTGTTGGAATTTACCAACAACCTTGCTTTCTCCCTTAATTTTTAGTTTTTTGTTTTATGTTTGGTAGTTTGACAACTAGTAGATACAGTTACCGGCAGAAAGTTTGTACAAAAAATTAGTAGGTATTTTTCGTTTTTATTTTGCGGGAGCCACAACTACTGTTCAAACGAGTTAATTTTTATGGCACTCCCGTTTATAAATGATAAATCCTCTCTGAAACAAAACTGGCATATACCGGGTAAATATCAAAAAATGCCGAAAAGGGGTTTTATGGAATAAAACTTGAAACTTCATTATTGGGCTTATCTTTTAATTCTAAACAACTTTTCATAATACCTACATGTTTTCTCTAAACTTAAAAATACGGGAGCTTTACTTTTCAGCTTTTTTTTCATATTTTCGAACCTAATAAGTAATAAAATTATTGGATTGGATCAATTAAATTCACGATTAGTAGAAAGGACAAAAGTTAACTTACCTATAGTTTATATATTCTGTTGCATACCTACTTTTCCCGTTATAATCATTATTTGTTGCGGATTCGTTTCATTATTTTAAATCATGGATAACTTGATCGGCATAAAAAATACACTATTGGCAAAATTTAATTTTTATAGCAGATTTATTATTTTGCCGTACTTTTGGATGATATTTTGTATAGACCTGTTTTTGTGGCCCCTGAATACAATGGCGTACGCAGAAAAAATCGCTAACACGATTTCTTGAATTTTCGCTAACAAATTTGCAAAGCAGGCCTTGGTTTTTGTGATTGGTAAAAAATATCCGGTAAAAAATAACCACTTTATGGAAGTATCCTAATAATTAAAGATGGGCCACCCTATATATACTTTAGAAGAAATGTTAAGTAAAATCCTTGTTTATACAGATTATTATAAATTATAAATAAGGGTAAAATCAAACTACCTGCTACCAGTCACTACCTGAATTATACAGGATGACTCATTTAAAGTGGAAGCAGCCCAGTAAATTTTTTATTTTTCATTCGATTTTAGTCGTGTTTTCTTTTGAAGATGGGTCGCAAAAAAACTCTTTTTTTTACGTTGATGCAAAATTTCAGGTCTTAATCTCAATTTTCAAGGCCTACTACAATTTTTTTTTCTAGTAAATGACGAAAACCATTTAGCGATTTTTTTATTTAAAATCTGACACCACAGCGTTAACCAGGACATCCTAAAACCCCCGTGCATGCGCAAACGGTACGCCATCTTTTCTTCAGAAGTTTTATGACAAGAACTTACATACTTATCATTGGCAGCCTGTTCAGAAACGTGGAAAAATTAATTATTAAAATCCAAGTTCACGTGACAATAAAAGCCCTTTGAGCCCACGCTAACGGTATGCCTATGGTTTTCCGAGGAATTTTCTATTTTGAACTTCAATATAAATTACATGGCAGCCTGACTAAAATCATGTCAAAACGCATACCTATTATTCGAATAAACGAAAACTCAGTTTTCCATATGAAGAACCTAGGATGACTCTCTGATTCATGCCTTTTTATTGTGAGAATACACGCAACATAACGCCCTTTGAAAAGCATACTGAGTAAAATCACGTCCAAAGATCTGTCCTTATCTCCCGGTCTAATAGTCTAATAGTACAAAATCCTCGTTAGAACAGTCTCGCCAACAACAAGCTTGAACGTCAAAGTAACTATTAAGATATTGAGATCGTAAATCCAATAACTGTAAAATTATATAAGGTTTATAAACAGAGTTTCCGGGCAATTCATCCTTTGCTGCGAAGGTTAGATACTTGAGAAATAAATCCATAAAAATTCATAGCCTCCACTGTTTAAAGATTTATGTGGTCATGAAAATTCCATTTGGCGCTGGAGCATCCACTAAAATCCGAGGGAAATGCTCAAGGAATTGCGGTTTTATATCAAACGGGCAAATTATGTTTTATCAATTACCTTCCTACAAGATGGAGCAAAATGAAGTTCACTATTAGGGCTCGCCATAATTTTGTTTTAAATTTGAATAATGAGAATTTTTCGACAATCCGTTCTAGGGCAAATGTAGATCGTGTGGAAAGGTCTAGAACTTTAACAAGAAGCTACAGAACGATGGATGTTCGAAATTTTTTTTTAATATGTTCATACCTTCCTTTCTTGACATTATACTTGAAACAACAGTGTACAACTAGTGCGCAATGTAATGTCAAATTGCGCGTTTGATTAACAAATCCACCCATTATAAAACTGTCAGATTTCAGAAAATAGCCAACATTGAGGGTATTTAGGTAATGCACAAAAGCTCATTATTTAAGGCTCAATGTACAGCACGTATGTGGTGATTCAACATTTTGACCCATAAAATGGCTTTTTTCGATCTGTAGCGAGTAACACGCAAAATTTTAAATTTTTGTCAATACAAATTTTAATTTAAGTAATTACTCACATTTTGAGACAAACATTATTTAAAAATATTTATCACAATGGCCGTTATTAGGCTTTTTGCGCAAATGCTAATAACGGCCATTGTGGTAAAGATTTTTTAATAATTTTTGTCTTAAAATGTGAGTAATTACTTAGATTAAAATTTGTATTGACAAAAATTTAAAATTTTGCGTGTTACTCGCTACAGATCGAAAAAAGCCATTTTATGGGTCAAAATGTTGAATCACCACGCACGTGCTGTACATTGAGCCTTAATGCTTGGAGCGTGGTTATTTGGTTGATATTATCTTAAAGATCATCATTCATCATATTTATCTTTGATTATCTTAAGTGTGTAGCATAGCAAGTAGGTCCTTGGGATTCCAATATTTGTTTGACTTACTCACAAAAGGAATGTTTTTTAATAATTAACCTCACACCTCACTTTTATACAAAAAAAAAAACAGTTGGGGACTTAATTTTTGCGCCACCTGATTTGTATTTGGTTAATATTTTAGATGTCCTTGGTATTATAAAATAAACTTTTAGTTTTCAGAGTTATGTATATGTAAACAGTTTTTACCCACTGGCGGCGATAAGGCGCCCGCAGAGCCCGCCGTGTGGGGGGCCCCAGCTCCGGAATAAGGGGTCCTAAAAACTGATCTATCCACTATATTAATTGTTGCAAAATGTTAGGTAACGCTATTATAGGCTGAAAATCGGTGTCGACCAAACGACTTTTTATTTTAGGAAACAATTAGCAGATTGTGAGGAAATTATTAAAACGAAATTATTAAAACGAAAAAAATGCAACTTTTTGTCAAATTTTGTGGTTTATTTGAAGTGCCTTTAGTTTCTGTTTTAAACTAATATAGTAATTATTACGAAAAATATTCACTTCTATTGTTGAGTACTTTGGTACACTGCGAATTAAGATTTGAGATTTTTTTTATTAACCAATTATGTGCCAGGTTTTTTTATATTCCCTGCATATTTTGACCAATTTTTACGGCTTTCGCCCGGTTGTGTGTTTGTAACAGATAGCGTCAATTAACTTTATTTAGACCAATTTTTCTGAAATTATTTACTTATACTTAATTCAATAACACTAGTAAAAGAGCTATTTTTTAAAGTCAAATTTTCGATTTATTTTTCTTTCAAGTTACGGGCCATTTTGACATTACGGGGTTTAGTATGCCGTTCGTCCCTGCGTTGGCAGCTCCGTTTTAGCTTAAAAATTGACGTATTATTAGGACAAATAGAGGAATTTTGAATTTTTATATACAACCAATACATCAATTCAGCGACGTCACGTTACGTTTTTTTACTAAGCGCCACTCAGATTTTAGCAATGGTTTAAGATTTTATATTTTAGTAGAGAGTGGCGGAGTCCCTTTTATTATATTTAATAAAAATATTTTGGAAAATATTTTGTAATATAAATATCGAGATAAATATATTATTATGTAATATTAAATCATGTCCTATTTATAAAATAAAATGTGAGACATTAAACATGCCCAGTTTTTGTTATTAAGCTTCGCTATCCTACTCGCTACAATACAGAACATTTCCCAGGTAGGTAGAAAAACTTAAAATAAAATTTATACATCCGAGTTTTTTTCTTGTAATTTAGCATCTTAGACAAAATTTTGGTATTTCCATATTTTATTACCACATGTATACATCCTGGCAAAATTTGGCGGGAGGGGCCGCTTCTGGCCGCCACTGTTTTTACCTCGATTTTTCTAGCACAATAATAATTATTGATTTAGTGGGAAAACAGAGAACGCCAAAAAAACTACTTAGGTATTGTTATTACTTGAGGAACACATTATTAATGTTAGTTATGTCACTAATATAACCTTCAAAACCCGCACCGACTTATGTTTCTAATATACCTATTCTAATAATCCCTTAAACAAAGAATAAATTTCGCCTTTTACATAAAGAAATCGATATCACCATTTTTTAGAAAATAATTAAGTATATGGATGCATTAAAAATTAAAGTTTAAAATCCAAATTCAGACCTGGTTCGATAAACTTGGGTGAACTGTACTGGAAATTTTAACTTTTATGAAATACCTGCGTTATTGCATTGTTCCAGTTTTTAATCAAATAGAGATTTTATCAAACCAGGTCTGAATTTGGATTGTAAATAAATTGTACGTTCAAAATATTATGTACCCACATTATATCTACTAGCATTACAAGTTAACACTTTTGCCCATCCATTTGCTGCAGCAAAGTTATCGCGAATATAGTGGATATCGCCAGTTCTATGTTCTATAGTCACTAATATCACGAATCTTTTTCCCTGCGTCACCACGGTCGACAATGCAAATTGCATTGTTTGTTGACGTTGACTATTGTTATACGCAGCGGGATCAAGTGTATCCACTATACCTGCTTTTATTTGACAAACTAATGGAAGTTTTAAAGTGCTTGGCAACTTAATAATGGCAATTAAAAGTTTGAAATCGTTTCAAACTTCAAATTAATGTCAAGTGTGGTATGGGATAATTATAAACGACTTTTGTGTTTTGCTGTAACACAAATATAACCAAGAGTATAGGTATAATGTAAATTTATAGAAAAAAATATATTTTAGTGTCACAATTTCATATTAGGTTGGTCCTATTTAAATTGTAGCTAAGTTTTGAATGTCGCTCCCGACTGCGTTGTCAAGTGTAGAAATCTAATAATAAGTGTAAAACGTAAAGGTACAAATGAAATTTCTAAAGATTAAACGCTCGCGAAGGAAATTCATAACCTCTGCTATTTAATATTAAATTCCTGCTTTCAAATTCAAATAACAAATAAACAAGTCTTAAAATTGGGGAAATACTTAATGAAATAGTCGTATAGTTTTCCGCGTTCTGCAATGTTGGCGCATGAAGATCGACCTTACGCATGAAGATCAACCTTATACGGTTTCCTTTACATTTAACAAAATTGTAAGGGGTTCAAAAAATGGTTGTTAAAAGTATCTGAAAGCTAATAAATCTAAACAAATACCTTTTAAACAAACAATCTCAGGCGTGGCCATTTGTTTTTAGTCAGATGATTTTGGAATTCGGGAAGAAAATGGAAATTTAATTTTGATTTATGACTGTACAAGGAGTACCGAGGCTCCAGCGCCTTCCAGGATATTAAATCTCGAGAGAGAATTATTGAGACCTCGCTCAAAGTTCGGGGATGCTTTTTTCTTGGTGTTGTGTTTTGCTTGCTGTTTTTAAGAAAAAACGTTATATTCTACTTGCAAAAACGAGTATTTGAGGGCATTCAGTTGATTAAGTAGGTACAGTACCTACAGCATATCCATCACGGAAAAAAATTGATAATAAAAGTTATTAAAAAAATAATATTAATTAACGTAAATTTTAATACTCTATAGGACCAACATCTGGTATAATAGTAGTTACAATAATTTTGCTTTACCATTTTTAATAAAATATAATATCTTTTCTTTTATATATTAAAGGATTCTTATATATTTGATAATATACGTTTCTCATGTATTTTACTATCCTCTTTACTAACGTATATAATTTTTTTTATGTTAAAATATATTAAACAGTTATTATACTATTTAATAAACTAACAATACCATTAAGGATTAAAATAAATAATAATAAAAGAGGGATATAGTTATTATTTCTTTTAATATACTTTATTATAATTTCCCGTAACTTTTCTTACATTTTCCTGTAGTCTCTATTAGCCAGTATAATAAGAAATATAATTCATTATAATACAGTCTACAAAGTCTAGTTAAAATTTTTGTTGAAATAGATGTAGATATTTTATATGGTGTATTACAAATGATAATAAAAATTAATATTCATGGTATAATTTTTTGTAAAAAAAAACAATTTAAAAAATTCGTTGGTGTTACTGAAGGACGATGTAATATTATAAGGTGATCAACGTGAGTCATTTTTAAGAAAAAATGGTTCATATAAATACTTATGTGTTCAAAGGTTCACTATCTGAAATAAATTATTCTGGGTCATATTGCCACATAAGAAAAAATATTTTTGAACTCCTTCAATATACCTTTAATTTTAATTCAGAATGTATAGTGACAAGTAATTTATTTTCAGGCGAGTGATTTCCCAGATTTTTCGTGTTAGTTACCAAAGGAAACCAAACTTATTTCCTATTAGACCTATTCAGCATCACAAAAAACTTAAGTGCTTGAACATTTTAAGTAAGAAGGTAAATATATCTTGCAAAAATATCTTGCTTATACTTTTCTTACCTCATTTACGTGGATTGCACATTTTTTTCTGAATTTCGTGCCGCAATTTTGCATTATTTCGTATGCAGGGAACAAGAAACAAAACACAATATTGATTACATACTATTTTAACTTACATTTAAAACACAATTGCACGCCATACATAGAAATACAAAACTTCCTGTAGTAAAGCCCAATGTCAATTGCCATAAGTTTATCTTATCACGATCAATGCAACTAATAAAAAAAATTGCAGATAAATACACCAAAATGATGCGCGTCACCTCGCGAAACTGTCGCTATGAAATCCACCGATAAACTGTATTGTATTCCGTCTTCGCGGAGAGGTTAAGGCAGCGCCGTATTTGATATTATTTCAGGTTGTAAGAAGTAACACCAAAGATAATTAAATTAAACACCACACTTAGTAAAAATGCATATTTTATTAACCAGACATAATAGCACATATAAAGTGCGTATTTTAAAATTGTTTTTAAAAGCAAACATATTTTAAAACGTACAATAAAATTATATTATTTAGTGCCCGTACACTATTTTATGTTATTAAATATTACTTTTTTATACTGGCTTCTTGTTTATTAGAATTTTCTTTACGGGTTAAAGTATTGTCAATATAATTCTTTTAGTATAAAAAAATAATAATTGATACTAGGTTGTGTTAATAAAATTAATAAAATTTATAATATGTGATATTACTTATTTTTTAAAACAAATTCTAATAAATCTATTTTTTTCCGTGATACTTTATCCAACCTGGACCGACACTATATTAAAGACCCGAGCATGACGTCATATTTCATTGTTGTTTACGGACTGGGGTGGCGCCACTCGACGAAAAAAATGGCGACTTATTATGGGTTATAGGGGGGTATTCGGTGGTTATTGGTATGTCAGTTACTGACGTTTAAAATGTCCCAAATTTTAAATATCCAGCTTTATTACGATTTGCCTTCTTTTTACGGTCTTTGGGTCCAGTATTTAGCAGTTTTATCCTACTAACACTGCTTTTATAGGTATAGATTTGTTTGTGATAACATGAAATTTCCATGCACATGAAGAAAATGGTATGTATACTGCACAGACCATTAGGTGAATTGCAGAAGAATAAACACTATTTTGGAATTATGGGATGATCTGATCAACCAGGTGAAGAATCGAAAATTTTAGATATTATTTTGGAAGAGTATTTTGTAACGTATGCAAGAATGAAAATAGAAAATTTTGTTTATAGCTCCAAAGCGAACCAATAATCCTCCATATAAAGAAGAAACTGAAAAATCTAATGCGTTTTATGCTTACTTACACTACATCTAGCCATGGACTTCATTTCAAACCAAAAGGTGAAAAGGTACCAAATAATCTTGCTTGCTTTTTAGACTCGCTTTTCTTAAGAAAACGTATGGAAATATGCCATGCGAACTTGTCAAATTAGAGGGACGTAACAAACAAATATTTCTTTTTATTTTGTTTATTAAATATAGTGTTGGTCCAGATTTAACAAATTAAAAGACTGAAATCTCAAATTTACCAACAAACAGTTATTGAAGCAAAGACCATGATTATGATCTTTGATTGAAGGAAGTCTTCTTTTAGGGAACAAACCACCCCATTCTGTAAAACCTGAAATATCGATAAATCCGAGAATCTTGAGGAGTATTTAGAGAGTTTCCAGGACGCCCAAGGTCCAAATTAAATTCTCCACGACAACCTTCGACGCCTTCCCGATAAGTCTCCCGGGTATTTTGTAGTTCCTTCAATGGCGGACGATTGGACTGAAGTAGTCCGAATTAATTTGGAGGGCCCTGGAAACGTCTTCGAGCATTTGTGGCTCGGTGTTGCTCAATAATTTAGCGAAACCCCAACTGTTCAACCCGAGCTTGGAGATGTTTGCAAACTGCTTGAAGGAGTCTGCCGATGTTACTCTGACGACTGTTATTAATGAAGGACCGAATCGTTAGTGGCATTTGAAAATAAGTGAAGTACCTACCTAGATGCAAAATTTAAGTTAGATATAGGTTAGATTATAGGTTAGGATGAGTGCGAGTTCAAATTTTGGCTTTTAAGTTTTTTATAATTTAATTATTTTGAACATAAACAAGTAGGTATGAAATTTAAGACAAATTTTTAACAAAATATTTCTTATGTTATATACTTATTTACATACGAAAGCCCCAAAGGGCCATAGCATGTACCATGTACCTAAATATTATCTGAAAGTTTCCACTTATAGTCCGACAAACGAAAGAAGTCCAATGAAAAACTCAGTCTAATCGCCCATGCCTATATTAATAACATACGGATGGCTTTTAGACTGAGTTTTTCATTGGACTTCTCTCGTTTGCCGGACTGTACCTTCTAGAAAATTTATGATAACCAAGTAGAAATTTCTACCTATATAGTAACTAGAAATTTCCAGATACTAACTAGAAATTTCCATATACTAACTAAACATTTCTAGTTAATAATTAGATATTTCTTGTTAGTATCTGCGGAAATTTCTAGTTAGTATCTGGAAATTTCAAGTCAGTATCTGGAAATTTCTCGTTAGTATCTGTAAATTTTTAGTTTATTATGTAGAATTTATTCTTAACTGCGTACAAAATGATACGTTTTTAGAGAACTTCAATAACACAATGTTTGATATTATTTAAGGGTTCGGTTTCGGATTGAACAGATGCGTTAGTGGGATTAAATATTAGAAATGCCCTTACTAGCAGCTATTAAGTTTTATTTTAATCTCGGTTTATCTCAGAAAGAGATTAGATCGTTTCTGTTGACTTTGACTTGAGCTGCCATTGATTTAAGTCAAAGAAGTTTAAAAGGAATTTTTTGAACTTGTAGACTCTGTAGAAGGAATCGCTATACAAATTATGCTCCGGAATGCTTTAGTTACAATGACATTTAGAATTTCTAGTTACTATGTAGAAATGTATAATAGTTGCTATGAAGAAATTTGTATTTACTTTGTAGAAATTACTAGTTACTAGGTAGAAATTTCTAGTAATTAGGTAGAGATTTCTAGTTACTATGTAGAAATTTCTAGTTAATAAGTAGAAATTTCTAGTTACTAGGTAGAAATTTCTAGTTGGTATGTAGAAATTTCTAGTTAGTATGTAGAAATTTCTAGTTGGTTATCATGAATTTTCTAGAAAGTAAGTGGACATTTTCAGATAATATTTGCATACTATGGCCCTTTGGGGCTTTCGTACTTTGGGGCTTTCGTACTTTGGGGCTTTCGTATTTGGCCACATAGTTGACAACATTTCCCACAAAATAATTAAAGTGGAGTTTTTACTTTATCAGATGAAGTATAAACTTGAAGTATTTAACAACTTCAACAAACTTGCTCAATTCAATTTTAAATTGCCTTTCTTGTTATATCAAGCCAGCCATCCGCTTTTCGGAACCCTGGAATATCGATAGGGCCAGAAAAAATCTTAAGGAGCATTTAGAGAGTTTCCAGGACGTCGAAAATACAAATTAAATTCTCCCCGACAACCTTCGACGTCTTCCCAATAAGTCTCCAGGGTATTTTGGAGTTCCTTCTACGGTGGTTTAAGTTGTCCGAATTAATTTGGAGGGCTCTGGAAACGCCTTCGAATATTTGGGAGCCGATATTACTTAATAATTTAAAGTAATCCATATAGTTCAACCCGAACTTGAAGATGTTTGCAAACTGCTTGAAACAGTCGGATGTACTACTCCTCAGGCTGTAATTAATCTGAAATTAATGAAGTTTGAACCCAGGTTTCAAAAGGAACACTCATTTATGATTAAAAATATCAAAAGTAGATACACAATTTCGAAAAATGTGTAATAAAACATGTGTTTTATAAAATAATTTTAAATGTACATACATAGGCGTACTAAAAATATCCGGCCATTTTTTTCACAGAAAACAATCAATATTCTTAACTTTTTTCCATCAGTTTATGCAGCTATTTATAATACTAGAATGAGCAACGAACCATACCAAGCTCGTGCAAAAGTAGTTATCATCAAAGTTATGAAAGCAAAGTTATTGTGGCCCCAAAAATTTCGTTAAAAAACACTTTATAATTTGAGGTGACGTATACCTACCTGATAACCATATCTACAGAATTGCCGAATAGCCTCTAATGGTATCTAAGATTTGAACATTTCGAACCTACATCGATTTTAGAACATTTTTAACCACACATATGACAACAATATTCCCCAGAAAGCAATTAAACTCAAGTAGGTACATAGTACATACTTTATCCGATAAAGTAAATAGGTACTTCAAGAATTTAACAAATTTCAAACTTACAAAGAATTTAAAAGTACCTACTTGTCTTCTTATAGGATACCTAAACCCTAAAATATTGGAGGGCTGAGAATCTTGAGGAGTAGGTATCCATTTAATTTTTAATTGAGTTTTTCGCCACAGAAACCTGAAACCAATGACGTCAGAACCTATAGACGGGTTTGTTTTGATAAACGCTTGACGCCCAGAAATAATCACAATCTAAGCGCTCCATTAAATTATTCCGAAAATGTCGCGAGATTGTCAGGAATTGCCCCTTTTTGTCGAGCCGTAGCGAACTTATTTCGACTCTGGGCTCGGAGGCTGGCGTCGTTAGACCATCCCCCGAGTCTTCAGGTGAGGTTCCGATGCTTCCGGCGCCCCCAAACAAGAAAAAACATGCGATATCTAAGTGTGATTCTGGAGGAACTATAACCGGGAATCACCGAGTGTATAGTTGGTTGATGGTTGACTTTCTGTCTTTTTTTTGTAGCATGTTTTTAGAGTAGTATGGATATATTTAATCTTGGAGTCAAAATAAAGGGCATTTTAACAATGGGGCACCACGTCTATAGGTTCTGACGCCATTGCCTGAAACAAACCGATTAAAGGACAACTTTTAAAGTTGTCAGGAAAAACCACTGCTAAAAAGCTCTGGCGTTTTGTCAGCAGTTAGTCCACATTCAACTTTGAAAATTCATAAATGCCTAACATTAAAAGAACGAAATTTAGAAAATCTGAACGATGAATAAATCTGTTCCCTTTATCAACGAAAGTGTAAAGTCAATGTGAAATGACAGAATAATAAATGTCAAGTCAAAGTGTCATGACAACAGAACAATAACCTAGCCACCCTGTGATCTTTCTAATTATCTATAGGTATTAACTTCTCTTTTACTTAATTCCACTGAACATTCAGCAACACAGTTGTCAGTATTTCCTAAAAAATGCCGATTCCTTAACTTTTAATACGGACAACTATACTAAAAACGAGCAATCCGTTACGCCTGGCGTAAATAAAACCACGTGTTCAATGACGATCCGCGATTGGTCGGTAGGCTATAAAATTTCACCCGAGTCGGCAACAGGGACGTACTCGATCGCAAAAGTGTAGTTACGCGGTTTTACCTTGTTGTTTTCAGCTATTTAGACACTGCCACAAATAATTTTATCGAAGTTTTGAACCATTTTAATTAAGCCAATAATTCTTTTCCCAAATATTTTGATGTAAACCATTGTAAAACTAAAATTAAATAAAGGTCGTGCCTCAGTGCGGCCCTGGCGAATATTTCAACTCACGTGCTCTTGTTTACGCCAGGCGTAAGAGTTGCTCGATTTTACTATAGCGTGTTGCTGAATGTTCGGTGGAATTCAGCAAAATATTATTGCCGCAGTTTTTCAGAGAGAAGTTAGTATAGATAATTAGATCGAACACAGGGTACAATATCAGACAGGTGGCTAGGTTATTGTTATGTTGTCATGAAAAAACTTATGTTTTGAAAAACTTGTAGTTTTTAACTAAATCTGTGCGCCGTATTTGAATGTTTTACATGTAGCAGAACATGAAAAATGGAAGCTTTACCTGTCAAAATAACTTGTCTGTTTCTTTAACAACTTGCCCGTTGTTCCATTTCAAACACCTTTTAATTAGAAACTAGATTTCCTCTACATTAATATTTTCACATTTAAGCTACACCAAATATTTTGTACAAAATTTTATAAAAAAAAAACTAAACAAAAAACTAAATTAAAATACCTAAGTAATACCTCAACTTAGTATACCGAGTCCTAAGAATTGTAGGACATTTACATCTGTTTTAATTCGTTTTCGCTCCAAAATTAAAGTTTGAAAGTTGGTTTAGCTGGATTTTTTGCGGACGGTTTCAACAATGCTTTTGACTATCTATGAATCCTTTAATCTACGGTTTAACTAAGCTGGTTTAACTAACCTGCTACTGGGGATGCCGGCCGAAAACGGAATTCCGGCATTCCGGCAGGATTAATTCCGTTCCGTGTTATTGCAAACACGGCTTTAGAACTGTTTGACAAATGCCATGTGGTACCATCTAGAGTCTGAATCAAAAGTGTTGTTGCTGGATTGCAATTACGATCTACCAAATAGACCGGATCGGCCGGGTTTAGTGGTACCGCCGTAATTCCGGTACATCCCTACCCGCTACAATAATAATTATTGGCGAATTTTTTATTTTGTATATTCACAAAACTATATACGAGTTACGAGTATAATAAAAAATTAAAAATGGTTTGTTATAGCAAACAATTCAGTAAAAAGCGTTTTACTGTTGTTTCTCTTAGTCAAAACCACAGCCGACTCTAGGGAAGCCCTGAAGTTGAGAAAGCTGGCAACATGGCTTGCTGGTCTGCGCGGCGTGGCCTGTCACTCCCTGTCAGTTGATTTTACAAGAAATTTACCAGAATTAATTTGTGTAGTGCGGGTAGTGCTATCGTCGCCAGATTGCTACGACGAGGCAGTGTGTCTCTGGGTAGAACTGTACCATTTAAACTGAGAAAAAAATACATTCACAAAATGTCGTAAAAGTTTACTGTCAAAAAAGTTAGGGCAAATTAAATTAAATAATGATTGCGTACGCAGCGCCCTCTACGGATTGCACCAAAATTAATACCAAATTATGATTTCTCCTCCCAAAAAAAACCCGGCTACCAAATTTTGCAAGAAAATTTTGTCGTCTCAAAAAGTTAGGTACTTAAAAAAATTGAAATTTCAATTTCAACACCCTGCATCTCGAAAACCAAACATCTGCGGACCCATGTTCATATGAACTTTTCGTCATATTTTCCATTTTCTTTTTAATTCTTCAAGTTGGTGCATTTATTTCTGGAAACCCTGTATTTATTTATTTTAGAAAATATGTTTTTGTTCTGTTTTTATTCATTAAAATTATCGACAGAGTTTTGTTATTTATAACTGATTGCCCCCTTCCCCAGACGTCAATCCTGGATACGCCACTGACATCGGTAATATCGGTGTGTGCGAAACGGCGCATAGCGGAGTAGAAGATTGAAAGGGGGCCCTTCGCGGGCCCCGTAAGCAATGCCTAGACTCGTTTATGCACAGCTCCGCCTCCGTGTACTATAACTAGTACAGTAAAATTGGGCAAAAACCCAAACAACCAAAAAAAAGTTCTTTCTAGCGCGAAATAATTCCATACCCTCCTAAGAGTTAGTACTAAAAAGTTACACCACCACCAGCGTCGGGTTTCGGGGGGAGGGGGTGAAAAGGGCAGGAAATTCTTATTTTTCACAGTTTTGCGTGAATATCTAGTAAACTATGAGGTTTAGCGCAAACATCATCCTATACGCAAATGATATACATTAAATTCCGAACAAGAATTGTTAGAATTAGTAACTGAATAATGCATGTAGAATATATATAGATATATCTATGCATATATAGATACATATTACACCCATAGATTGTTATTTTTTGTCACAACATAACCTCATAAGTATATGACTGTAAATATGTCCAATACAAGTTAGTAGCCTTAGTTAATTTGAACTCACTTTTTGCCCTCATTCATTATAGCGTTCTGATTTCCATTCGTTCTTTTATGTAAAATCATTCCCATATTATCTAATTTGTCCTTAGCTTGTAAAAATGAGAAAGTCATGAATAGGAAGCTTATGTGAAAAACAAGAAAATATATTAAACAATCTATATTGAAAAAATGGGAGGGAAATCAAAATGATACAAAAGGTTATAAGTTTTAGGTGAATCATTAATTGCGTTATCAGTCAGCACCAAATAGTTCACTCGGGCTGGTGAGAGGAAACAAATCTTCGTGTTCTTCGTCCACTTGAGAATCATCATTTAAATCGTCGTCGATGATTACAGTATCTCTATTGAGACATGCAAGTCCTAAGCAATTGCTGCACATACTTGAACAATTGAGACCACTTCTTCGACACTCGCAGTTTTGGACGCATCCATCTCTGCAGAAGCATACGATGAGGATTGTTTAATATATATTTTCTTGTTTTTCACATGAGCTTCCTATTCATGACTTTCTCATTTTTACCAGCTAAGGACAAATCAGATATGGAAATGATTTGACATAAAAGAACGAATGGAAATCAGAACGCTATAATGAATGAGGGCAAAAAGTGAGTACAAATTATCTAAATCTACTAACTTGTATTGGACATATTTACAGTCATATACTTATGAGGTTATGTTGTGACAAAAAGTAACATTCTATGGGTGTAATATGTATCTATATATGCATAGATATATCTATATATATTCTACATACATTATTCAGTTACTAATTTATACTGTAATCATTTTAAGTTTTTTCAACAAAAACTACGTGAAATAAAAACAAAGAAATCTTTACCCCTCCATATCATGGAAACCGTTCACTTTACCATAATTCTGTATATAACAATTCTTGTTCGGAATTTAATGTATATCATTTGCGTATAGGATGACGTTTGCGCTAAACCTCATAGTTTACTAGATATTCACGCAAAACTGTGAAAAATAAGAATTTCCTGCCCTTTTCACCCCTCCCCCCGACGCTGGTGGTGGTGTAATTTTTTAGTACTAACTCTTAGGAGGGTATGGAACTATTTCGCGCTAGAAAGGACTTTTTCTATGTTTGGGTTTGGCCTAATTTTGTGTTAGTTTTACTGTACTAAACAACAACAAGCTCGTCCCCGTGGCATCGGGGACGCCCCCTTCCCTCCCAGACCCTGTTACAGAACAAGTCGTACCTTGGAAGGCGGCCTCGAACTGCGCCTTGGCGAGCGGGCCGCCGTCGGCCGGCGCCAACGGCGGCGGTGGCGGCGCCCCGTCCGCCCTCGCCGACGCCGCCAGCGTCCAGGCCAGCACCGCCACGGCGGCGCCACGCATCGCCGTCAGCGGGCTCGGCCGCATCCCGGCGCCGTCATAACCACACCGACGTTCGGCCGGCCCGCGCGCACACGTCGCCTGGGGGGGGGGTGAGGGGAGGGGGAGATCGCGCGTCGGGACGCCGGGGGACGTTCGGTCGGTCGGCCGCGGACGGCGGCGCGTCGCTCGATACTGCCGGGCGGCGGGGGCGCGCGATCGAACGCGCACCGGGGGTGGGTATATGGGGGGGCGGCGGGGACGGGGGGGCGGCGGCGGCGGGCGGGCCGCGCGCCACCTGGCGGAGGGCGGGCGGACTAACCCGGGGGTTGCGCGATGGGTGGGAGTCGGCGTCGCTTGTTCGACCGCGGCTATATAGTTCACATCGGCGAAGTTCGGATGGCGCCATTAGCGACGTATGTACAGTGTCTGCCAGAAAGTTGGATACAAAGGGGAATTTTCTTTATTTGAAGTTTCTCAAAAAAAAAAAAATTCTTGATAAAAGTTGGTGCTTGTGCTTAGACTCAAAATCCACCAGCAAAAATTTTCAAATTTCGATTCGTATACAGGGTAGGTTGAAAAATATGAAAATTCCTCAAGAGTAAAGTACCCCTATTTTTAGAATTACATCAGAGTGGCACTAAGGAAAGTTGTTTGGAATCTCAAGACAATGTCAAATATGAATTCACAGCCACCTACTCAAAATAAAAAAAAATCACACTTTTTGCATTTTTTATTCATCCCGCTGTATAATTTTTATTGTTGAATTCTCACTTATTAAATAACTCTTAAATTGTTGCTCTATTAAAATATTTGTATGTTCCACAGATTAGATGCTATGTTATGTTTGAAATTGTAGGAGTATTTTACCTGGATACAAAAAAACGACAAACTTTGCAGAACTTTCACTTATTAAGTGTTTTTAAGATGCTAGTTAAATGTAAACAAAAATCATTGGTATCGTAGGGGAAATGTGCCTGAGTTGGCATACTTTTCATCTTTTATGTATATTTTCTTTATATTTATTGAAAATAGTACCATTTTATAACCAATAGTGCAGAAATGGGCCCATTCAACATTAAATCATTCATTATCTTTGAAAAAAATATTCATTTTTAAGTTTTGAGCTGTCACAAAGTGTCAAGTGTATTATTCAACTAACCCTGAACATCCGGGCGAGTCGGCATATTATAACTGAGGGAGCAATAATAGTATACTATGATGATAAACAAAACAGGTCCAATCAAGAATAGTATATTATACACTTAGGTTGGGAAGTGAGCCATTATACAGGGTCCTCCAAAAAGTTCGCAGCATAGGGGGGAAATTTTTAATTAATGTTTTATTTTAAAATTTAATTTTGGGGTTACCTTTTGCTTGAAAAAATATGAAAAATGACCCACTCAAACGTCGTCATGTGACTTTCGTTAACTGTCAAAAATGACATTTAAAAAAATATATCGCCAAAAATGGGTTTATTTGTTAAAATATCAAAAAGTTTTACTTGAAAAAGTTGTTTCTTTTTCAATTTTACGTAAGTGTTCCATATTTGTTGGTTCCTTCAACCCTTCGTCTTAACGTTCCAAATGGGACGCTGTAGGTTTTTGAGGCTATAAGAGCCATCCTATTCTTCCAGTATTCACTGCTTCAATAGCAGCTTCCATATTGCGTTCGTCCCAAGAAAGGCGGTTACTTTTCCTTATATATTTGTTGACCATTTTGAACTGTAAAGGAAATTTGGAATATAAATATCCATTAAGTTACGTTCAGGGCCAGATGGCATGCCTGTGCCGACTAACCCGGAACACTACTATGCCAACTTGCCCTGAAAGTACCTAACTGTTTGAAATATGTTCGTGTGGCCGTTAAACGAAGGAAACTAGACCTTTGCTATATAGCGGTTAAAAGGGAGGTTATATTTTGAAAAATACTACAAAAACTGCCAATTTCTTATGAACTATGTGAAAACACTGGTAACATAAACAAAGTCGATACAAAACTGATTCCAGCTGTAAAACCCGCGAAATTCAAAATGTATTTTCAGATATCACCGCTATGCCATCTCGCCCGCCATGCCAACTCAGGCACATTTCCCCTACTGTCATGCTCGAAGATGTGCCTCAAAATACATATCTAACATTATGTATTATACAAGCGTGATGAGTAAAAAATGCGCAAGTGTGAATTTTTTTTATTTTGAGTAGGTGGCTGTGAATTCATATTTGACATTGTCTTGAGATTACAAACCACTTTTCTTAGCGCCACTCTGATGTAGTTCCAAAAATAAGGGTACTTTACCCTTGAGGAATTTTCATATTTTTCAACCTACCCTGTATACGAATCGAAATTTCAAAATTTTTGCGGGAGGATTTTGAGTTTAAGCACAAGCACCAACTTTTGTCAAGAATATATTTTTTTTAAAACTTCAAATAAAGAAAATTCCCATTTGTATCCAACTTTCTGGCAGACACTGTATAAAGGCAATTTTCTATAGTCCATATTTATTTTATAGAGTTGGTAACTCTCATAAGATTATAGAATAAGATCTCTAATAAGATGTTATGTACAACGTAAAACGTAGAGAGTATATTTCTTTACTTGAAGCGAGTAGGTTGCCTCAGATAATATGGGCCCGATCATTGTTATTTAAAGAAGTTGTGGTTAATTTTTAATTTTTTAATATGTACAACCCGTCCCACGAACATATTTACTACTTTTTCGCGAGAGTCTTTTGATAAAGTCGAAAAGTGCCGTTCTAAATATCGAAGGAGGTGGTAAATTTCTTAATTGGGTCTCCAGTAATTACCGAAAGAAACCTCGAAGATCCGATATTTAACCAAATTTCCCGACTCTCGATTTTCAAGTTTCGAGAAACGGGACGGCCGTAGAATTAGCGAAATTGACGGGAAATTCTATAAGGAACCGCTCTTAGAAATTGCGTATATTTTCTCATTTTTTGATTTTTCGGAGGCACCGGAAACATCCGCACCTCACCTGAAGACTTGAGGCTTTAAAAATTCCGACCCCAGAGCCCCGAGCCGAAATAATTAAGCTGTAGCTCGGCGAAAAATGGCAATTTCTGACAGTTTACGGACTTTGGTGACGGGAAATGCCGGCCAATCACGTAAAAAAGATGCGTCCCACCTGTGTTGGTGTTTTTTTCGCCGAAAATCCGTGTAATAACTCGAAAACGAGAAATAATTTACCTGAGAAATGTGTTGACCCGTTCTTCGGCCATCTCTCCGTACCGCCAGATCTCCCGAAAAATGCGTTTGAAAAAAAATATTTCCTGGGCATCAAACGGTATATGGCACTGGCTGTATAGCGGGACTTGCACACATCTCACGTCCCTGAGGTCCAGACTTGCCCCCGTATTTCGCGCCGTATTTAACAGCGGAGGATTTTCGGGGCCCCGAAAATACGCCTTTGAGATTTCTAAAGGACCATGGGACCCTTTTTTATTGTTGCTCCATGGTCATTCTTTCATATTTTGTTTTATAATCATATGAGAGTAGATTTGCCTAAAAATTAACCACAACTTCTTTAAATAACAATGATCGAGCCCAGGGACTCTTTAAAATAAGGGGACCCAGCATGTCACAGTCTATCACATAGGAAAAGTGAGGCCTTGTTTTCTGTATATCTCCAAGGAGACCACATAAGTGGGCTGGTACAAGGTTATGTTATATGTCAGTGTCCAAGTGCAATCAAGTTTTATGTGACATGCCAGTGCCATAGATTCCAAAGGAGGCAAAATATTTCCCATCACAATTCACAATTTTTAAGTTTTCTAACTTCCAGATAGTCAGTTAAAGGTAATGCGGCCGCCTGTAGTAGTCCCAATAATTGCAACCAGATTTTTCATGTCTCACCTTTAGTAATCCTACAATTCCCATTACGTGGGCATTACGTATAAGTAAGTAGTTCAAAACAAAAATGGTATTTCCTAAATATTAAATTATTAAGCAGGTAGCTTCAGTCAGGTCTTTCTTTAAACAGTTTTTATCTACAAGTATAAGTTTATTTTACGTTTGTGAGGTACCTTGGGAGAGAAATAAAATTACAAAAATGAGCACCGACAAAAACTACATGATTAGAACTAAGTACAAGACCTAATCATATTAGTCCATCCCGAAATCTGTGAAAGTTCTTTGGGTAGATACATTCAACAAGGGAAGAAAGTTCAAGTACACATATTATTACATATGGATTCAGGAACCTGGTAACAAGGTGCAATAGCGACAAATTCTCAAATAAGCAAAATCAGCACTGACTTACCTTACTTATATTACTTAAATTCCTGGAAATAATTGCAGGAAACCAAATTCAAATATAATATAAATTTGATTCATTTGGCACTCGCCATATTCTGTGTTTGTTGACAGAACATTGTCAAGTCATAATTTTTAGAAATCATATTAATTTTTACTAACAATCAAAGTACCTGTTATATCCATAGATTCTCCAATAAAATTGCATACTTGGCATCATTGAGACCATTAGAATGGGGAAAGAAACGGCCTCACTTTGGAAAGTATAATGCTGGGTCCCCTTACTTTAAAGGGTCCCTGATCGAGCCCATATTAATTGAGGCAACCTACTCGCTTCAAGTAAAGAAATATACTGTCTACATTTTACATAACGTCATTGAATAAGGAATTCGTACCTTAATCAATGATGACATCTTATTCTATAATCTTATGAGAGTTGAAATCATGCGGCCGACCCCCATACTATTAAGTCTAAATGAAAAATCACATTCTTTTGGTCTCTATTAGGGCCATATTGTTCTTAGAAGGATTGAGTTGGTATATGAGATTTCTACATTTGAACACCCTATATTTTAAAATATATTCATGTAACCTAATCTCCTTGATAAAAGAAAAATTATAAAATAGCAGAACTAAAATAGAAGAGATACTCGGCTTATTCTAGAAATAAAACCAGCCTACTTTCATTTCTTACAGTTTCCACATTCAGGTAGTAAGTAAATTTTCCATAACATTCGTCATTCGGCTTTTATATATAACAATAATTATAATTCTTCTTTGTTTTTACTACTAACCTGAGAAATTACCATTATTTACCTCATTCCTTTAATGAGAAGTAATATTTCTCACCCTAGGTAAATAATGAAAAAATTTCTTGACATTTAAAAATTAGTGTCCTTTTATCAGCTTGACAACTTAACTCCCAGGCTAAATCTAATAATCTAATCAAATATGTAAAATATGGCAATATTTCAATGTTAGTAGTAAAAAAAATCTATATACCTACACTTCGGTTGAGAAGGCCACGCGCCTCAGGATATATAAAAATGCTAGGTAAATAATGGCTCACTTCTTAACCTAAGTGTATAATATACTATTTTCTACTCCCACCTGTAATATATTTGCTGTTTTCTCTATAAAAAATACGAGTTCATGTCATTATGACTTTTTCTATAGATTGTCAAAGTTTCTCTACAAAAAACCTCTGTGTTATATCGTTGTGTCATATCGGTGGAATCGGGAATTTTTTTTTAGATTTCAAAGATGCAAAAACCCTACAGTGTGTTTTGATAAGCATGATCCTCGTCACAAAATCTCCAAAAACACTTTTTTTTTCTAATCAAGTAATCAAAATTGGTTTGTGTAAAAATTATTTATTTACATAGCACATTGCAATTATTAATCTATTTTAAATATTTTATAAGAATCTTAAAATAAATCTGTTGCACTTTTTCATATAGATTCTGAGACATCCAGTATCGAAAATAATTAAGGTTTTAGTTTACACAAAATAATATACTTCTGTCTATCTTTAAAAATATTTATAAACTATATAACGGCTTAAAAGAATTAGTAAACGGTGCAGAACAAAAAATACTGATCGTTCATTTCTTATTATAAGTACGGTCAAAATATCAACAAATTTGATAAAAATGCACAAAGCATTAAGTAAATAATGTAAAGAGCGAACATTAGTAAATATTTATTTCTATATTTTATCTCTCAATTTTACAATATGTCGCTTATATAATCCTTTTTTTGTACACTTAATTTCTTAACCCTAAACATGTATAAACACATCAATCTGACTTATGAGAAAGGTAAAGTTGTTGACTGACGTATTAATAAAGACTGCTCACGGCTGTCAGGTCTGACACTTTTTTGGCTCACCATGCGCTGTCCAGAGACAAAACACAATGCAAAATACATTGTTAACCAACGATATATAGGAATAGATGACTCACGTTAATACAGATAACACGGTTTTATTTTGCTTCTACATTAGCGGGTCGGAGTGGGGAGAAGACGAGGTAATTTGTTTACATTGGCATTTCTTAACGTCATAGTCTTACCTATTTTGTAATGAATAATGAATGGCTTTTTGATAGACTTTTATATCGCATATATGCTTTGAGATACTTATATTTACAAAATAACCTAAATCGAATAGAAAAACTGGAAACCTTGAATGTGCCAACAATAAAAACTTTTTAAAATCACGCGATCAAACAAGTTGCTTTTGGTAATGTATATCTGTTCCTATATATCGTTTTTGTTAACCATCAGTATTCAGTGCAATCTGTTTTTCAGGACATATGAAGCTATATAGTGATGAGAAGTCTTTAAAAATACGCTGGTAAACGGTAAAATCGTACAAAAATCAGTCAGAACATTACAAAGTACCTGCACTATTTGGTAAAAGTCGGAAAAATAAATTATCAGTTGTTCGATGACGATCTTAAATTGCTCCACGTTTCTTCGATGGGTGCACAGGCAGTGATCACTATTAGTGCTATCACTAGGGCCAAGACTATCACAATGTACAGGGCGAGCATAAACCTTCTGAACCCTGAGAACTAAAAAAATAAAATAAAGCAAGTAGATACATTTATTTTATTGCATTTTCTGTTAACATGCTTACCGGCGCATCTACATTTCTGTCAGCGTATGCTGAATTTCTTCCAGTACCCAAATCTTTCATAGGGAACGATGTAACTCTACCTTCTGAAGATTTTTCCGAAATGCACCCCATTATCTATAAAGAAATGAAGGTAAATTTCTATTTCGACTAAAATGTTCAAGATACACTTACAGAGAGTACCAAATGGGTCACTACATGGAAGGCAACATATGCTGTCAGTATCCAGTCTACGTATTCTGGCAACTCTGCCTTCGTGAGCTTCACAGCAAAGAAAAGTGTGACAACTGAAAAAATATATTTTAAAGTATTTTTTATTTTAATTGTTGTCGGATAACTTACTGGCAACAATGTGCGCAGCATTTCCAATGAACCAGTGCATCCAGTTGAAGATGGGCCTCTTCCTAGTGCCAGGATGAGGCCTGAAGTAAGCTCCAATTGGTTGGATGAAACATAAAATTGTGGTGACAGTTCCCAAGATAGCGTGCGGGTTGTCCTCGGCAGACCAAGCTTTGAGTTCGACGAATATGAGTACGAAACCAGCGATGGTGAGTGCCCAAGTGAGGACCATAAAGATTCTGTGCCACTGGAAAAGTATTAGGCAATTTCTATAATGGACCTTCGACGAACGGCGGTTAAAGCTAAACTTACGGCGAACCAAATGTCCTTTCCGCAAAGTTGGGTTCCAACCCAGGTCTGCCTGAAGTACCTGGCCAGGAGGATGCCGAGGGAGGCGGTACCAACCCAGGCGGCTATCATGAACGAACCGTGCAGTCTTATCAAGATTTTTGAAGCCCCAGCCAAGTCGGAAACATCGGAAAGATACCTCTTTTCTGCGCTGGCTAAGAACGCTAGGTCGTGAAATCCTACTGATTGAGCTGAAAAAGATATACTTATTATACTACGGGTGAGTTTTTTTCGATGACCACTATGGGTATATAGGAAACTAGCAGAGCTATAGAACAAAAGTTACATGGGGAAAGAATTGCAGTTTTGAATGCTTAATCTAATGCCCCTTTTGTATTTTTAAAAAAGTTCGTGGCTAACTAGATATTTTGAAGAGTGATTTTTTGCTACTTCGTCAGATCTCTGTTGCTCCGTTATTTCTGATTATACAGAAAAACTGTAAAACTGACAAAAATTGTTGATAATTTTGGGCTTAATAAGATAATCTTATTCATTTTTTTATGCTGGTTGTGATTTTTGAGATATGACATACTTGTGTTTTTTTAAATGTAAATCATGTGGCCTTATCAAATAGGCCATTTTTTGAGCTTTCCAAAGATATAATACTCGGCTTAGTTATTATAAAAAATAAAAGAGCTATGGCTAATTTTCTGTTTTCTTTTTTTAATTTTCACATAGTCAACCATGGAATATTTTCATAATTACGTTCTATTTTATAATGAGATATACTACAAACTTTCTAATATTTTGTTTTTAGCTGGTAACAAAATGTAACAAAATAATTATTTGCCCGTAAGAAATTACCTAGATCAGCTCTATCCAAATAGGGAGAAATAGACCTATTTCCTGGCCGCTCCGATCCCCCGATTTGTCTGTTTTGGATTTCTTTTTGTGGGGAACAGTACAAAATAGAGTATGAGACAATTGTTGAATTAAGAGCAGCTGTTTTAGAAGCAATTGCCAGTATTGGCAGACGCTCTCTAAGAAAGGCGACAAATTCAGTTTTAAAAAGATGCAATATTTGCATAAATAATGATGGTAGATTGTTTGAACACCTTTTAAGATAATAATAGTTTGAATTTGAGTTTTTAATTTTTGTTTTATTTTGTTACATTTTGTTACCAGCTAAAAACAAAATATTAGAAAGTTTGAAGTATGTCTAATTATAAAATAGAACGTAATTATGAAAATATTCCATAGCTGACTGAAAATTTAAAAAAAAAAACAGAAAATTAGCCATAGCTCTTTTATTTTTTGTAATAACTATGCCGAGTATATTATATCTTTGGATAGCTCAAAAAATGGCCGATTTACTAAGGCCACAGCCAACTATGATTTACATTTAAAAACACAAGTTTATGTCATATCTCAAAAATCACAAACAACATAAAAAATTGGATTAGATTATTAGAGTATCCTATTAAGCTCAAAATTATCTACAATTTTGTCTCTACAGTTTTTCTGTATAATCAGAAACAACGGAGCTACAGAGATCTGATGAAATAGCAAAAATCACTCTTTTCAAAATATCTAGTGAGCCATGAACTTTTTTAAAAATCCAAAAGGGGCATTAGATTGAGCATTCAAAACCGCAATTCTTTCCCGATTTAACCTTTGTTCTAGCTCTGATAGTTTCCGAGATCCACATAGTGGTCATCGAAAAAACTCACCCTGTATATTATTAGGGACCTATAGTTTGGTTAGGTTAGGAAATATATCTAAATTTTTCTATTTTGGAATGTTCTTTTCGTAATATTGAAGAAATGTTCGTGCGGAAATAACAACAACTTTGGGATAAAAGTGTCAGGTTCCCATTTTGCTTTGGTAAATAATATTAATACACTACGATATTTTTGTCTTATTATTTAGTGAAACTTTGCGATTTGGACTACTATTACGACAATGGAAAAAAACATTTAAGTGCTTACCTACTTATTTTCAATGCTTCGTAATTATAGTTCACGATAGTTCCCTCTCAAGAACCTTAATAACATTTTTGTTAATTTTTTTTCGACTCTACCTTCGCGTTCTTAAAAGAACGCTTTATATCAGAAGACCTTGTCTGGCAAACCGCTAACGTGACTTATCAACAAAACACACCATTCTTTATTTATTTACCAAAGAAACATGGTCAAGGAGATAATTAAAATAATTTAAAAAAAACATACGTCTCACGTTGGAACCAGCCGCTATCAGCAGGTTGTACTTGTCGTTCACCAGGTCGAACACTCTGCCATTGACGTTCGTGACGGCATCCCTTCTCACTCTGCAATAGAGCACTCCGTCGACGTTGCTGCCGTTGAGAAGCTGGATACCAAGCTGGGGCTGGAAAGAGGCACAAAAAAATACAATTCATTGATTTCCAATTCCAACAATAGAATCGTCAAACATCAGCAAAAATTAGTTCTGCAGTTTTTCTGAAGAAATGTCACTGTTGAATAGAGAACAACACTACAAAAGGCGAAAAAGGAATATAGAGGGTAGTGCATTTATAGCTATACACTGAAAAAAGGAGCTGTGAAATTACAAAATTATTACAATTAAACTATGGTAAGTATACATGAATTGTAATGTTGAAATACAATTTTATGTTAATTTGCCCCAAAATGGTGAATATACAAAATTGTTTTGTGGAAAAACCTAACTTATGTATATCTATCTGTACCACGGGCGTAGCCAAGGGGGGGTTTCGGGGGTTCAAACCCCCCCCCCCCCCCCCCCCCCCCGAAATAAGCAAAATATTACCTAATATTATACCAAAAAAATACGAGGAGTGAAGAGTTAAATTATTATTACGTTTGAATATATGTAGTAATAGTAGCGCCTAGCGCCATCTTTTGACGAGAGGCAGACGCAGTTGCAGCCGAACTATTTTGTATTGTAGGGACACTTTGCGTTGTTTCTCGATTATTCGCCACGCCCCTCGGTCGAAATGAGCGGAACTTTGTGGAAGTTCGTGGAAGTTTCTGGACGGCTACTGGGCTGCTATATAAGCGGCGCGTGACCGCGCTTAGGGCAGTATTGTTCCATACGAACTCGAAGCGAATAAAAGTGAAAAGTGGTGAACGAATAGTGAAGAGAATTAAGTGTACCGTGTAAGTGAGTAATTTTAGTGCACTGTTATTCGATGACCTTGTTAAAGATAGATACGTGAATCATTATTACTGTCGAAAAATGGAGGGGAAAAAAAGGAAGGGTGATAAGCCTAAAGGTATGGACTACTGGAAAAGTGGTGTAGTCAAGGTCAAGGGGTTTCTAATAAAAAAACAAATTTGGATTTAGCTATCAGAGCTTCAGCTACCTTGCATGCTGATAAGAAGACTGCCTACCCCGAAATCTAGTTTGGAATGCCTAGATATGTGCGATAAAAACCTTTATCCTAATATTTACACATTACTACAAATCTTGGCTACCATTCCTGTATCCACTGCTACCCCAGAAAGGTCTTTCTCGAGCCTAAGGAGACTGAAAAACTATTTACTAAACACTACAAGTGAAAACAGACTTTATGGTTTGGCTCTAATGAACATTCACTATGGAACAGAAATTCATGCAGATGAAGTAGTGGATATATTTAAAAGAAAAAGCCGAAGATTTTCTTTAATGGTTTTAGATTTAGCGCAGAGGAACGAAATTAATTTATCCATTTCATTTAAAGTTAAGAACTTTATAAATATGTCGTAGTTTTTCGGATGAATATAGGTATAGATATTAAATTTCATGTAAGTATATTTTTGTTGTTTTATTTACTTCTCAAACTAAACCCCCCCCCCCCCAAACTAAATCCTAGCTACGCCCGTGATCTGTACATTTCCTTTCCTTTATGTAATTTCACATATAAGTGTAAGTTCAAAATGTGAATTCACAAAGATATGAAGCAATATCACGTTAAAACTAATATTCACACTGGCGATTGTGAATTCACAGAAGTTTTGTAATCGTTCGCCAATAGTATTTCAAGACGAGATCACGTGCGACGCCGGCCGCATTTCATGGCCTTGCTGTTCTAAACACGCGCACGGCGTCAGTCGGCGTTCTTTACGGCATTGGTGACAGATCGACAGGTGCAAAGTCAAAGGTGGTGCAATCTTTATAGTTTAATACTTTACGAAGACCCATATACGCGTATAGGTACAACTATTACTGTGTTTGAAGTAAAAGGTAAGATATTTAAGAAACACAACATGATTATTTGCGACGTTTGTTCTGTTAATTTATCAGTATCATATTCATCTGAGCTATCACAGGCATCTCCCTGGAATAATTTTCACCTGCAAACATGTGAACTGTTTTTCATTAAAACTGTCATTACATTAAATTTAAAAAACACTTAAGTGAAAACATACTGCTACGATTGCCAAAACAATCAACTGTCTCTATCAAATTGCAATTTTAAATCTAAGTTTAAAATTGAAATAAAAAACATACATGTTTTACCATTTGCGAAAAGGTGATAGTATGTATCCATTTTCTGAAAGCTGCAAAACAATTTTTAAAATCTAAAGTTTAATATTCTTTTAGTTAATATAGTGTACCTATATTTTGTTTAAAAAAGATTTGTTTTTTAAGGAAGCATTTGGTTAAGAAGTAAATGTTTTGTGTTAGGTATAGTTCTTTCCTTCTGTTCATATTTAATAACTGTGTCTTTTTTATGTAAATGTTTTCGCTAATTTAAATGTATAAATTTGTTTTTTTTTAGGATACATTTGGTTAAGAAAGTAAATATTTTGTGTTAGATATAAATATAGTTCTTTCCTTGCGTTCATATTAATAAGTATACCTTTTTTATATGTAATACATATTTTTTCGTTTATTTAAATGTAAAACTTTGGTTAATAGTAGGAATACCTATATATTTTATACTATAAATGTTTTAGTTTATGAATATAGTTTTTTGAAATGTAGTAAGCGTTTTAATAATTTTTTATACCCACTATACAGTGTGGGTACAAGTTGTGGAATATTGCTTATTTTTTCTTAAAATATTCCTCATATCAAAAACATGTTTTAATAAAAGTGTTAGGGGTAATTATTTCCCGTTTAGTATTAATAATACATGATAATAATAATAATTTCCCCTAACACTTTTATTAAAACATGTTTTTGATATGAGGAATATTTTAAGAAATATAAGGAATATTCCACAATTTGTATCCACACTGTATTATAATTTAAAAAGTAATTTTACAAAGTAGTTTTAAAAAGTAATTTTGCACAGTAATTTTACAAAGTAATTTCGCAAAATAGGTGTATTATTATTCAGTAAAATTACAAATATCTTGTAAATATTAATTACAACACATAACTAATTTCACAGATTCTTTGTAAATTAATTTTACAAACTAAATGTAATTTAATTGATCCTCGCATTACTTTTGGGAATTTACAAGATATCTATTGGTCGCACTAAAAGCAGTCAAATTATTGTAAAATCGCAAAATCCTTTTTTCAGTGTATCCCTCGTAACATAAATATTTGTTTAACTTAAGTGGTATTCGGGAAAATTTAGAAAAACTGGATTTTTAACCTTAATTTAATAGGCCTCTGAGCAACACCACCTCTACTAAAGCCAAACAACAACAGAGTGACGTCACGCTTAACGGGCCGAGTAAACACAAATTTTAAAGCAATGGAAAATTTGAAAAATAGATTAAATGTGTACCAATTTTATCAGCTTTGTGCATCAAATTCTAGATATAGAGGGAAAGACATAGAAACGCACATTTTAATGAACATGTTTAATATATAATGTTTATCATAATGTTTATTTTATGAAAATACGGAAAATGTGAAAGAAACAAAGTTTTGACCAGTTAGAAACGAGGTTTGACCAGAGGTGCTGTAATTACTTTGCCAGTCTTCTAGTCTACTGCACTGGTAGTATGCAAAATATCGGATTTCAAAAAATGCTTGTGACAAACCTGCAATAAAGGAAAATTCGCTTGATTAACGCGAATGGGAATGTTTGTGAGTAGGTATATTAATAATAAGTGGTGGTTGAATTTAATCATTAGTTAAATAAGGTATAAGTTTGATTGTGTTATTAGATATAGAAAAATCTCGTAGTGGTTTTTTACATTGGTTTATTAAACATCTTTATCTTAACCGCGAACCAAAACTATGATTTGCGTAGTTTAATTGGTCATTTGTCCATTGTCCCCATAAGCAGAAAACCTACAACTAAAAATTAATAATAAGACAAGTATAGGTAGGTATAGGTATACCTAATGTAAAATGGGGCATGACGGCATGGCAATATTCGTCATCCCATTTTGAAATAGCAAACAAAACTCTATTAGTCTCTAGTCGGTAAAACAAGCCGCCGCTATACAGCTGCAAATTTCTGAACATTTCCTTTACAAATTACAAAGCATTTGCCGACTCGTTTTTTTTTGCTGTTTAAATTAATACTGGAAGAACTAAGAACTATAGGTACATAACTATGTAGGTGTAGCTATTTTGATCGAACGTATTATGATAATAGCTAATAGCTAGTCGTACAGAAGCAGATATTGTTTAATATTTAAGTGTCTTGAAGATTGAAGACAACGAAACATTCTGGTCAGGCCCCTGCTCTTTCCCACTAGGCACTCTGGGCACGTGCCCAGGGCCCCGCGATCGATAGGGGCCCCCTAGTTCCTGCCAGATCACTTTAAAGTTTTATTAATAAATAATAATAAAAAAATTATTATTCCATATCTAAAACTCATTTTTTACATAAATATTTTATTCATATTTTCAACACATCAATAATCAATATAATTGTTAATCAATATAATAATAACGAATTGTTAACGGACTAGGGTTCTATAGTTTTCGACAACAGGCAGCGCTATGATCTACTCGCGGGATCTCTAAAGCGACGTAAAACTGAACGTGACTCGGTCGCAGAATACTTGAAAGTTGTTCATATCGAAAATGAAGGAACTAAGAGCAAATTGGAAATATATCATCTTTTGAAAGAAAACAAAATTGAACGCACATTTCCAATTGTAGAAATCGCATTGAGAATCTTTTTAAGCATGATGGTAACAAACTGCAGATCGGAACGCTCCTTCTCCAAATTGAAAAGAATAAAAAATGAATTAAGAAGTACAATGCTTCAAGAGAGATTAACCAGTTTGTCGATGATGTCCATAGAATGTGATATGCTCAAAAACATAGATTTTGAAGAAGTGATTAATGATTTTGCCTATCTCAATTAATCTAGAAGGGTACCTCTTCAATCAACATAGATTTTTAAGCACTAACCTGTGAATGCTAAAAGAGTAACTTTTGTGAATTATATTATACAATGAATTATATTGTGCAATATTTTAATGTTAGTAGTAAAAAAATTCTATATACCTACACTTCGGTTGAGAAGGCCATTATTTACCGAGCATTTATATCCTGAGGCGCGTAGCGCCGAAGGATATAATAATGGCTCACTTCTCAACCTAGGTGTATAATATACTATTATCTGTGTATAATATGTAAAATCTATTTTATTTAGTTTGACTGTAAAGAAATAAAAATAAATCTAGAACCTTGCTTATCTGCTTTCTTTGTTTCTTTGTCTATTCTAACAAAATAGTGCTCTGTCAAGGTCATAGGGGCCCAATTATCCTAATGTGCCCAGGGCTTCCAACAGGTTAAAGACGGCCCTGATTCTGGTTTTAGATTTATGTAGGTAAATATTTACAGTGTGTGATGAAACTTGAAAATCCTCCTTGTGAATAGGCCGAATCCACTGAGTACCTACGTAGGAAATTTGAAATTTTGTGTACCTTTTCACTACTACCGGGACAGCCCGGTACACAACATTTGTTCACCATTACACAATTCCGAGCAAAACAAATGATACAATAATATGATTCTGTGAGATGTTATTAAATAAATAAATAAGTTCTATCGCAAGAAGCACGACTGACATTATTTTGACAACTTATCACCGATAGCCTCTAGGCAATGACGTCAGCGTGACGTAGCGCTGTTGTTGTTTGGCTTTAGTGAGGTGGTGTTGCTCTGAGGCCTTGGATCCAAACATTTTATATCAAACATCCCATAAAATCTGTCAAAGACTGCGCAGTTTCATATTTTAGACCATATAGTTTAGACCTATTTCCGGAAACCTCCTGTAAATATCAACCAAATATAACTTGGTTACTACTCAGGGCGATTTCTGTCTCACGTATTTTATAATGCAGAGCTCCTTCCTGGGATTCTTTATTCAAAGGTTTTAAAGCACTTTTTTGGTTGACTCTTTTTATTCCAAATTCTTATTCCGTTTTTTTCCATCTGTGGTTACATTTTTTTACATCATGACTGAATCATCCTGAATTGCATGCGAAACTTGTCGTGTCCGTCTGGCAATTCAAAACAATTATTTTATTATTTCCTCCTTTTACTTACGTTGCTGAGCCTGGCGGCCCCGTAGTTGGGCGCGCCGCTGGTCCACGACATGTACGCCCCCACCGCCCCCGTCCCCCTCGTCGCGCACTCCACCACGGAGTCGTCGCCCATCCGCTCGTCGGAGGACAGGCCGAGGCCGACCCAGGCGGCGCCGCCGCCGCCCCTCAGCTCCACCTCGTACCGGTCGCCGATGGCGGTAACGGCGGCGGCGGCGCGGCACGACCGCTGCGCGACGCAGCCGTCGGGCGCGCCGAAGCACAGCTTCCGCCCGGCGCAGCCGTCGTAGAAGGCGTCCGGGCGGGAGGCGAGGGTGCGCGGCGGCGGGGCGCTGTAGAACGGGGGCGTGGCGGTGGGCGGGCGGCGCGGCCGGATGGGCGGGTCGTCGACGACGTGCCGCCGGGAGACGTGCACCGGCTCGGAGGCCACGCCCACCCAGAACGTGTCGTAGCCCTGGAGGACGGTCGCGCTGCAACGGTGGAACGGTTAGATGTTAAAGCGGGGACGCATTTAAAAGATACTTGCGGTCTGAGGAGCAAAGGGGGCCTGTGGGAGGAGTTCGAATCTCATAGACAAGGAGAGAACGTGTGGATAGCATACGATGGCAGGCATCGGGACGGATCCTGGGCATGCAGCGTTGCCACGCACTCAGATGCAACGCCGGTTACACCACATAATATTTTTAAGAGCGCTATAAAATAAACCCCTCATCTGGCATCGCAGCAAATATAGGAGTTCGTTAGTATCCAATAGACTTTCAGAGAGGAAGGGGGACTGCATTCTTCGCATTTCTGCCAAGTATCACCTTATTACGGCTCAGCTTTACCTAGAGTTCCCTATCCAGGCGGCACCGTCCTCCAAGGGAGGTCAGTCTAAGACGCCAAATTCAAATTTCGAGGTGTCAACTTGGTAAATTTGGTAAAAAAAAACCTTTAAAATGATTGTTTACATATATAGCTCATGGTTTTACAACACGGATAATAATCTACGAGCGTGAAAGTCACATTTTCAAGGGGTTTTGGTGCATTTAGATATCTACCGGTAAAATTGTCGTAAATGCCAATTATTTCTGATTTGCCTGCCTAGATACAACTAAATTCGAATAAATAAAACCATAAAACTTACTGATTTCAAGGTGGTTACGTTTAATCACTTAAAATTGTTAGGTATAACACTCTCCAACAGTCCAAACCAAAATCGTGGAAATCTGTGTAGGAACAAAATCTCTTTTGATGGCCTTAACCCACTTTTCCCTTAAAATGGGGTCTTATTAGGGAGGAAAAAGCTGACACTTTGGGACCGCCTTTGTAGTTTCCCTTGCAGTTGGGAACGGAGCACGTCCACGGCATGATTTAAATTAGTCCGAAACTATAGACACAACCTAAAACCTATAAACTAAAATTGAACTTTAATCACTTTATTCTGAACCACTGCTGTTTTGCCACCTTATTAATAAAACTCCATGTCCTATATTACTAAAAAACACAGTCCAACACGCAACAAACGTTCTTTAAAATAGGAAAATCGCCAGACAAGTAAACGTAAACAACTTCATAAAGCAACCTCCCAACCTCCCTGTGATGACGTAGTGACGTTTCGCGTCGCCAGCTGGCAGGCCTTTATCATTGCAACGGTGCCGATCCAGGAACCCTAGTGTTGCCCACATACCTGTAGGTTGCTATAGGTATATGGTGTTACCAGGGAACAAGGAAGGGGGGAATTTAAACCCTAGGGGGCGGAGCTAGCCTGCGCATCTGGGCGGCGCAGCCCACGATACACTTACCCACGGTATGTCACTAACGAATCCGAAGACAAGGCAACTCTGCGCATCTACGTCAGTTGGGAATCACGAATTCAAAATAATGGGCGTCTGCGGTTGTGTTTTACAATTTTTTATAGTTTACAGTTTAATGTGTCAAGAAAAAAGTGTAAACAACTGACTGATCGTCAGTCCAGCTCGACAGTGCTTTAAACAAAAATGCCGGGATGTGCAGTCAGCGTTTGTCCAAATAATAACAGAAACATAAAGGTAACGGAAATTAAGTACTATAGATTTCCCCAAGGACAATAATCTTGCCAAAATGGATTGCTGCATGCCGCAGACAAGACAGTATCAATTTAAAAAATGGTAAGGAAACAGATTATTTATAGAACAGAGCATTAAAAATAGGGGACCCAACAGAGTTTATGCATGGTTTATACAGCAAATAGAATAGAATGTGCAATAAAAAATTAGCCTTGTTATGGTTAAAGGTAATCATTATTTGATCCCTCTTTTACTCACTATTTATTATGTTGTTTTGTTTATTGTTTAACTATAAACTAAGCATTAGTTGTGCAAATTGTGCTTGTGTCGAGGCTTGTGTGCATTAATAATTGGTAAATAAGGCTTTAATTGACATAAACCGACATAAACACTGGAAGGAAAAAGTTATATTTTGGTAAGGCTTTGAATTTTCTTTTTCAATATCTTGGCCTATAACAAGTCATCTGTAAAATACTTTTTTTCGATAACGGGTTTGTGTCGATAGAAGCCAAAATACTTAGTTCATTATTACCTTACTTACAATAAATGTATTATTTAGATACCTATATGATATTTTTTTATTGTCAATATACGGTCTTTTAAAAGAAAAATCCTGTTAATTTAACAAAATATACATCAATTTTATTTGCATGCATACGATTAGCTAAAACGCCAAGAAAACAAATTATTTGTAAAATTATATTCATCAAATTAAATGTGTTTTTTATCAACAGAATATTCATTCATTTATCTAGTAATATAAGCTACATATTTTCAACAACATTTATTTAAAAGAAAACATTTAAAATGAGCAAAAACCCATAAAAAGTATCTATTGCTGTGTAAAACATATGGAGCAATTAAAATTCTGATTCGCAACTGACGTCACAAGATGCACAATGACATACCGTGGGTAAGTGTATCGTGGCGCAGCCTATATCAGCCATGTTTTCAGTTTAGACAGAGGCGTCACTTTCAGTTTAGCCTTTCGAGCGAACAGATCTTCAGTGGCGGCGTTAATTTGAAGTTTTCTTTATTGCAAGTGTGTGTTAAGTATTTTCTTCAGTGTTTTGTCTTATGATCATAAGACAAAAGCGCGCGTTGTGTGCGCACCGAGGTTATCTGGAGGTGATCGTTCTTCTCCTTTCCAAAAGAGCATGCAAGGTAAGTGAATTTTGGTAGATAATTAATTGTGAAATCTCTGAGGATCAGTTGTTGTTCAGGTGCAATTTACTGTATTATCATAACCTTCCACCTAATTATCTAAAGGCAGACTTAATTTAAATATTTAAGGTTAAAACACTGAAAATGCATGGTGTAGTTCACGCGATTTCACTTAAGAATAATTTAATATCTTAAGTCATTCCTAAATAAAATTATTATACTTACATGTAATTTAAGACAAAAAGGCACAAAAACAACAAAATACCTTTCAAAACAAAAATATGTTTTTTGAGCTAAATTTTAATCATGAAGCAAATGTTGATAAATAGAATATCTAATTTTATTTAAAGGGTTAAATCAAATCATAAAAAATCCTGTCTTTAAATTAAGTCTGCGTAAACAGGTCATAAGTTGTGTGGGTTTTCTCCGTTTACCTGTGTGTGGTCATAATATCTATGTACCTATTATGGATACTAATTGCTTAGTTTTTTTTATCAAGAAGTTAGGCACCCTTCTAAAGTAATAGCATAGCCCATCGAATAAAGTAATAGCCACAAACACGCGTAATATAGTGCGTAATAGCACCTTTTTAAGTTTTTATGATAACGAAAAGAACGAAACTGTTTTAGAACTGGGTAGGTACCTATATTTAATTAATCCGTTGAAGACAATATTCTAATACATATACCTATTTTTTGTTTTTCATTTGTATTCTACAAAATGATTTCTTAAAAAATATTGCTCAGGCAGTCATCAAATTTTAAGATCAATAAAATATTAAATTTTTGGAATAAGATAAGAAAAATCGCCTTTCCATACCTAATAAATATTTCAGTTATCTAACTAAGTACCTTCAATTAAAAATATTCCTTCAAAATCCAATTAACATTTTTGCCTGTTCCAACATCATTTTAGTGTATGATTTGTTTTGTGTTTATGAATGAATGATTTAAAATATCTGAGTACAGACCTACACTATCCCTATCCCTTCACTAAATTCTAAATACGGCCCTGTTTTCTAAACGGAGAACATGGCGGCCACCGACTGCCAAATCCTCTTCCTTGTTCTCTAATATTAGGTACCGTGCTCTGGAGGTTTGGTAATTTCGTAAGAATAACTGGAATTCTCTCAAATTATTACAGCTAATACCTAGTTCAGAGAATTAATAACCAAGGATAGAGAGAGCAAAAGCATCAAAATGCATACCTTTGTAGTCAACCGACATCTAACGGAAATTTACCAAAGGAAACAAACATTACGCCCGCGTCTCATTGTATATATATAAAATCAGTCACTATACAGCGTGTCCATTTACTATTCCCTTCTTCGATTGTGGCTATACTTTTTGGATAAAAAAAATCGGTTCGGGGGATCCAAATAAGGGAAGATTGAGCACATTTTAAAATTAGTTTGGTATATACAGGGTGTTCCAAAAAAGTGGGGCGACAAAAAAATATATTTTTTTAAATGGAACGACCCGATTTTTTTTATAGCAAATGAAGCCTATCAAAGTATAGTATACATCCCTAAATTATTTCCGCTTCCATCTGCAGCGTTGCCAAGTTATAATTTTTTTAAGGTATTTTTTGCTAAATACCAACCCTTCATTAATATTGCTATATTTTTCTTGCGGCTTAATTTTTGCTCTTGAAACTTTGGTTGTGGATTTACACTTAACCATTTTATTAACGACTAAGAAAAAAGTTGAACATTTTTGTACAGGATGTTTCACTTTTTTCCGCCAAAACTCCGACATTTTCAAACTTAATTTACATTTTTTTTCAAATGGAACACCCTATATCTAACATTTCTATTGGATAGAGCATTCATTCAGCTTTAATTTAATACCTAATACAGTACCTCTATGTCTAGCAGTTTCTTCAAAAATCCAGTATAAACAGAAAATTTGCAACTTTTTTACTTATTACATACATGCAAATTACTCGAGAATCAAACTTGTCATCCGAAGGTGTCATTTCTTCAAATTAAATATTTTCATTTTTCACAAGTCAAAAAGGAGTAGGACGGAAAAATTAAATTTGTTATGAAACTGTGACAAAAAAATTCAAGGGTCGGTTTTTCTTTAAAATAAGAAAAGATATGTGATAATTGGTGGTGCTTTGTTGTAAATTAGTTATTGTCAGATAAGGTGAATAAAACGTCAAAAATATTACAGAACTGTATCTAAATATTGAAACACTTACGAATTAAAATACAAAATAGGTATATGTTAAATATCAGAGAGCATATAGAGTTTCTTAAATTTAGTTTACTTTGCTGTATATTTCTATTTTAAAGCCATATATTCGGTATTTTTATTCAGCGCACGAAAAGTTTTTCCATGCGCTGTTTCCGTGCGCTAGCCCGAAAAACCCCATCTTTCATTATTGCTAAAACAGATGAAAATAAGGTGTTTTCAAAGAAGTATAATAATAGTTATTTATGTACCAAGGCACTGAAGTTAAACTTTTTATGACTCATGTGGAGTTTAGTTGCTGAGGCCTCTGGCCGAGGCAAATAAACCACATGAGTCATAAAAAGAACTTCAGTGCCGAGGTACATATAATTTTTTTTTTAAATCGGAAAAAAAATGTTTTATTAGGCAAGAAAATAATAATAAGGGATCACCCGTCCACGAACCTACTACGCGCGGCGTTGCTTGACTTTACCGATCGCTTTATCTAGGACAAGTATAATGACGTACGGCACATTCGAACAGAAAAACCAAACTGCTGCTTCTTGTGCAGCCTACACAAGAAATCTATTGATATTCAAATTTACTAAAATATGTAGACTGAAGGATTGCGCTTCTATAGGAAACAATTTCGCAATGTGTACGAAAAGTTAAATGGGCCTTTATCGGCCGGGTTTTGAATATTTGGTCACTTTTGACGGGCGATTTCTCCGCGTCTGACGTTTGATGTTTACATCTCGCCAAGGCCTACTTATTTCTGTGCTTTTAATGACGATTTTGGGACATTTTAATGCCGATTTCAAGAAAAAAATATTTTTCGATTTCAAGAAAAAAATATTAAAAAAATAGTACGATTTTTTCAATAAGTAGGCCTTGGCGAGATGTAAACATCAACCGTCAGACGCGGAGAAATCGCCCGTCAAAAGTGACCAAATATTCAAAACCCGGCCGATAAAGGCCCATTTAACTTTTCGTACACATTGCGAAATTGTTTCCTATAGAAGCGCAATCCTTCGGTCTACATATTTTAGTAAATTTGAATATCAATAGATTTGTTGTGTAGGCTGCACAAGAAGCAGCAGTTTGGTTTTTCTGTTCGAAGGTGCCGTACGTCATTATACTTGTCCTCGAGGCCAACGATAAAGACAGGCCACGGCGCTAACGCATAATCGCGTAGTCACGTGACCAACTTAATGCTATATAATGAAAGGCATTTTTGGAGATAAGTAGAAAAAACAAATTTCGTAACAATTTGGCAAGTTTTCTTTCATCTATTGCATTATTGGTTTTGTGCATCCAAGCTTTCTCTAATTGTTTTTTCAAAATTTTCAACCTGCCTCAGCTGTTTTGGGCTCAGAGTTAAACGGCACTGCACTCACAATATTTTGGCACTTCTCAAAAATTGTTGGGACATCACCTTCCTTTAGCTTAGGTGATATTCTCTATAGGTATTTTCCTCCCACAACATATTTGTCCACTTTAATTGTTCCACTTTCTTGAAAATGTGTTAGCCACACATATTTAAGGGTTTTTTAGAAATTAAATCTCATTTGGAATTTGACGAATCCATTTTTGGCGGAAATTTTCATCCCGAGGCAAAACTGTTGAGTATATATATATATATGTAATACATTTATATTGTACAGTATTACTGCCAAGTAATCCTAACCCTGTATAATATAAGAAGGTGACGTGTTTGTAGGACACTTGTCACTTTTGATGTTGTAAGTCGCCGACGCCGAGCACAGCTCTGAAAAATTGTATTTTCTTGTGTAGGCAATAAAGCCTGATATTGTTAGTATAATAGTTTTCTTATTCACGATTCACACCTCATCTTAACATGGTAGCAGAGGTCCGTGGTTTGCTGAGTAACGTGTTTGCTGGTTGATTAGGTATTCTGTCCCGTGTACGAAGGAAAACACGTGTGATAAAAAAAATGGCGAAGAACGAAGTTGCCATACCTGTATTTGACGGAGAAAACTATAATATGTGGAAAAAGCGAATTACGATGTCTTTGAAAATGAAGAAATGCGAAATTGTTATTGAAAGGGCAAATGTAAGCACTGATAAAGAAGATTGGGATGAAAAAGATTTAAAAGCCATTAATTATATATACAGTGCGATATCAGATAGACAATTGGAATTTGTATGCGACAAAGAAACGGCGTATGAAATAATAAAAAAGTTTGACAGTCTGTATTTGAAAGAATCAACGGCATTGCAAATTGTATGCAGAAATAAATTGGAAAGATTGAGACTTAAAGACTATAGCGACTCGGCGACATTTTTTAGTGATTTAGAAAAATGTGTAAATAACTTAAAAGGAGCGGGTGCAAGTGTGTCCGAAAAGGAAAAGCTAAATTATATGTTAAATACATTGCCTGAAAGTTACAGTTACATTGGTGATTTAATTGACACACTGAAGGAGGAAGATCAAACGGCTGACTATGTGAAAAGTAAAATTCAGATGGCGGAGATGAAGAATTTAAAAGACGAACATTCTGGAAGAAAATCAAATGTATTTATGGTGAATAAGAGTCGACAGGATCTAATAACATGCTATGGCAGTGGCGAGACAGGCCATATCCAGCGAGATTGCAAAAATAGCAGCCAAATGTCAGGTGGTAGAGGCACATGGCGTTCGTCACGAGGCCGGCAAGGAGCCAGAAGAGGAAACTACGGCAGAGGGCGCGGTAACTACCGTGGTCAACCTGCAGCGAGGGTGCATCGAGCTAACCAACAAGACCAGATCAACACAGAGAAGAATGCATGGGTCACAACGGTTGATCATGCGGCACATAATTCCGAGATAAGTAATGTAGATTGTAATGAAATAAAGTGGCTTTTAGATAGTGGGTGTACGGACCACATTATTAATGATGATAAATATTTTGAAAGTTTTAAAATGCTTAAAGAACCTGTTAATGTCTATCTAGGTGATAATAGAATTGTAAAGGCCACAAAAATAGGTAATGTTTTAAGTTATTTTGATGCTTTTGAAAAAAAGAATTTAGTAGATATGAAAAATGTTTTCTTTGTTAAAGATATGAAATCAAATTTGATTAGCTATAGTAAAGTAACAGAAAATAATACTATTGTTTCAAAAGGTAATATGTCAAAAATTATTGATAATAATGACAAAATAACAGCTGTAGCTTTGAAAAAGAATGGTTTGTATATTATGAAAAGTAATTTAAAATTGGTCGAGTCTTGTGTAAATATGGCAAATAAAAGTACTGAAAATATGTGCGAAAAGGAAAAATGGCATCGTTTGTTAGGCCATGTAAATTTTAAATATTTGAATACTTTGTGTAAAAATCAGCTGTTGGATGGAATACCTAGTGAAATTGAAACTGAATTTATGAAATGTAAAACGTGTATTGAGAATAAAATGAGTAATATTCCTTTTGAAAACAATAGAATTAGAGCTAAGGAAATTTTGGAAATAGTTCATACTGATGTTTGCGGCCCTTTTAGTACTACAGGTTTTAAAGGTGAAAAATATTTTGTTTCTTTTATTGATGACTATAGTAAAATTGCAAGGGTATATACTATAAAATTTAAAACTGAAGTTTATGATTGTCTGATTGAATATGTGAATGAATGTGAAAATTTGACAGACAAAAGAGTTAAATTTTTGAGATGCGACAATGGAAAAGAGTATTTAAATCATAACATTTACAGTTTTGCTAAAGAAAGAGGTATTGTTATTAATAATTGTCCTGCGTATGTACATGAACTAAATGGAACTTCGGAAAGGTTCAATCGTACTATAATGAATACGTCACGTTGTTTATTATCAGAAGCGAATGTAGATAAAAAAATACTGGCCTGAAATTGTTTGTGCGGCAACTTATTTGAAAAATCGAACGTTATCAAACACTATAGAGAGGAAAACTCCTTATGAGATATTTTTCGGGAAGAAACCGGATGTTTCTAATTTACGTTTGTACGGTAGTAAAGTTTTTGTTAGAAAACCGGAACAAAATAGAACTTCTAAATGGGATAAAAAAAAGGCCGATATGGGAATTTTGATTGGTTATAGTAACGTCGGATATCGCGTACTTTTAAGTAATAGGGTTATTGTTGCTAGACATGTAGATATTGTTGAGAAAAATGTAAAATGCATTGGTTTAAATGGGGATGAACTTGAATGTGAGAATAATGAAAATAATGACTTGAAAAGTGAAATTGATGAAAGCTTGAAAATTGTGGATGGAAGTTTGAATGATACTTTAAAAAACCCTGAAATTGAAAATGAATCTGACATCCCTAAATCTCAAAGAAATAGAAATCCTCCAAAGAAACTTGACGATTATTATGTGTATAATAGTAGTATTTTTGTAAACATGTGTAGAACTGATATACCTAATACGTTTGAGGAGGCGTTAGGTTCAAAAGAAAATAAATTTTGGAAAAAGGCAATGAATAAAGAGATTGATTGTTTAAATAAAAATAAAACTTGGAAATTGGTTGAAAATATAAATAATAATAAAGTTTTAGATGTAAAATGGGTTTACACAAAAAAATCAGATGAAAGTTTTAAGGCTAGGTTAGTTGTAAGAGGTTTTCAACAAACTGATGAAATTAATGATATATATTCGCCTGTAGCTAAAATGCAAACTTTGAAAATTTTATTTTCATATTGTTGTAATATGGGCCTAGATATTGAACACATGGATGTTGAAACGGCATTTTTAAACGGTGAATTAAATTCTGTAGTTTATGTCAAACAACCACAAGGGTATGAAGACGGGACAAATAGGGTTTGTAAATTGATTAAGGCATTATACGGGTTAAAAGAAAGTCCAAGGGCATGGTATGAATGCCTTGATAAATTTTTGATAAGTATTGGTTTTAATAGAAATAATCTTGACTCTTGCTTATATACTCTTAAAATTGAAAATGATACTGTTTATTTATTAATCTTTGTCGATGATTTGTTAATTTGTGGAAAACAAGAAAAGGAAATAAAGAAAATTAAAGTTTTGTTATCAGAAAAATTTGAAATGAAAGATCTTAAAAAAATTAAGGAGTACCTTGGGATTACCGTACATTATGAGCCTCGTATACATGAAATGAAATTAAGTCAAACTAAGTATATTGAATCATTAGTTAAAAAGTATAATTTAGAAAATAGTAAACTGTATAATACACCAATGGAAGTAAATTTGAAACTTGAAAAATCTGATAATTGTGAAAGGGATATTAAATATAGAAATTTGATTAGTGCATTGTTATATTTAAGTTCAGCTACAAGACCTGATATAAGTTTTAGTGTTAATTATTTAAGTAGATTTCAGGATTGTTATAATGAGACACATTATAAGTATGCTTTAAGAATTTTGAAATATTTGTATTTGACTAAAGATTTAAAGTTGACTTATAAAAGAAATGAAAATGGAAATATTCTAGATTGTCATGTTGATGCTGATTGGGCTGGTGATAACTTAGATAGAAAGTCTACAACTGAATACGTAATAAGATTATTTGGTAATGTAATTTTTTTGGAAATCGAGAAAATAAAAGTCTGTAACAAAAGCTTCAACATTTGCAGAGTATGTAGCACTGTCGGAAGCAGTAAGTGAATTGATGTTTGTAAAAGAATTGTTACATACTTTTGATGTTAAATTAACAAAGCCGGTTGATATATACGAAGATAATTCAGGTGCAATTGATATAGCAAAAAATGGTAATTTTACTAAAAACTCGAAACATATTGAGGTTCATTATCATTATGTTCATGAGTGTGTAAAAGAAAAGATTATAAATGTTGTTAAAATTGAAACTGATGAAAATGTTGCGGATATTTTTACTAAAGCCTTATGTCGAGAAAAATTTGAAAAATTTAGAAGTATGTTGAATTTAAATTAAATGCACCTGAATCTTATAAAATTGAAATGATGTAAGTACAATATAAATGTAAGGAGGCGTGTTGAGTATATATATATGTAATACATTTATATTGTACAGTATTACTGCCAAGTAATCCTAACCCTGTATAATATAAGAAGGTGACGTGTTTGTAGGACACTTGTCACTTTTTATGTTGTAAGTCGCCGACGCCGAGCACAGCTCTGAAAAATTGTATTTTCTTGTGTAGGCAATAAAGCCTGATATTGTTAGTATAATAGTTTTCTTATTCACGATTCACACCTCATCTTAACAAAAACAAATGTTTGTTATGGCGACACTTTCTTCGTGGCTTTTGTAATATGTATAAATATAATATAAACAGACCCAATATTTGGTATTTAGGTTATTTTTTACGAAATAAAAATGAAAACTAACCTCAGTAGGTATACTGTAAATACTTATTGACGAGGTCTCAGTTGTTCGGCAGCGTGAAAGACCGAATAGAAACCGTATCGGGGCGTGGGTCGACAACGAAAATCAACGGTTACAACACTGATTTATTTCGCACAAGGTGAATGGTGAATACAATAAATACACAAACCCGAACGTGGTCAACGGGAACGGCTTCCAGCCACCCGGACCGTCTGAACTCGCGGATCTCCCGTAAGCAGTTCACCCCTGTGTCTCAGGCTCCACTGTCCAATACGGTCCATGTCCATAATAGTCCATTCCGGAATTCCGGGCTCCCTATTCTGTGGTTCGGGGGAGAATTCCCCTTTACAGCGCTCACGCGTCGGTGCGAGCGGCACCAATACTCTTGGACGGCACGACTCCCACCCAGAGGCCATAATAACACCTGGGCGGTTCCCCTCCGCCAGGACACACGCGCACTAGACACAAACTTGTTTCTAAAATATAAACTAACACGTTTAAAAACAATTTAAACATTTAAAACTTCTCAAAACCCAAGCTGCCGCTTTCAGTTATGTGACAAATGACATGTAACGCCTGACTAAGATGGTCACGTGATTTTTGTGCGCCAGGGCCTGTCTTTATAGTAGGCCTTGACTTGTCCTAGGTAGAGCGATCGGTAAAGTTAAGCAACGCCGCGCGTAATCGGTTCGTGGACGGGTGATCCCTTATTATTATTTTCTTGCCTAATAAAACATTTTTTTTCCGATTTCAAAAAAAAATATAATATGTACCTCGGCACTGAAGTTCTTTTTATGACTCATGTGGTTTATTTGCCTCGGCCAGAGGCCTCAGCAACTAAACTCCACATGAGTCATAAAAAGTTGAACTTCAGTGCCTTGGTACATAAATAACTATTACTCAATGGTCCGACTCATGAATATATTTTACAAGCGATATTCATACGTGTCAGAAAAAGACACATACGTTGTGAGATTACTTAGGATTATTTTATTGGAGGCAGTATTCAAAAATTGAAAATTTCAACAAAGTGTCATTGATATTGAAGCAAAAAACATATTTCTTGTATAAAATATTCCCGTAATAAACTAAGCAGAATGTTCTCTTTAGAAGACCGTGATTTGTAAATAATGAGGCCACAAACTGACTTTTTTGCTATTGTTATATAGTGGAATTTGATTTGAAAGCCTTGGGCTAATTTTTTGCTTCCCAGTCATGTTACATGTTTTTGTTTATGCCTTTGCATACCGCATACCTGTTCGTAAGATTATTGAATAATTATCTAACCTTCAACCTTGGGTGCGAGTTTACTTCTCATTGGATAGGAAATAGTTTTTTATGTACCAAGGCACTGAAGTTCAACTTTTTATGACTCATGTGGAGTTTAGTTGCTGAGGCCTCTGGCCGAGGCAAATAAACCACATGAGTCATAAAAAGAACTTCAGTGCCGAGGTACATATTATATTTTTCTTAAAATCGGAAAAAAAATGTTTTATTAGGCAAGAAAATAATAATAAGGGATCACCCGTCCACGAACCGACTACGCGCGGCGTTGCTTGACTTTACCGATCGCTCTAACTAGGACAAGTATAATGATGTACGGCACCTTCTGACAGAAAAACCAAACTGCTGCTTCTTGTGCAGCCGACACAAGAAATCTATTGATTTTCAAATTTACTAAAATATGTATACTGAAGGATTGCGCTTCTATAGGAAACAATTTCGCAATGTGTACGAAAAGTTAAATGAGCCTTTATCGGCCGGGTTTTGAATATTTGGTCACTTTTGACGGGCGATTTCTCCTCGTCTGACGTTTGATGTTTACATCTCGCCAAGGCCTACTTATTGAAAAAATCGTACAATAATGGGCCAGAGGCCTCAGCAACTAAACTCCACATGAGTCATAAAAAGTTGAACTTCAGTGCCTTGGTACATAAATAACTATTTCTTGAAATCGGCAAAAAATGTTTTATTAGGCAAGAAAATAATAATAAGGGATCACCCGTCCACGAACCGACTACGCGCGGCGTTGCTTGACTTTACCGATCGCTCTACCTAGCACAAGCATAATGATGTATGGCACCTTCTGACAGAAAAACCAAACTGCTGCTTCTTGTGCAGCTTACACAACAAATCTATTGTTTTTCAAATTTACTAAAATATGTTTACTGAAGGATTGCGCTTCTATAGGAAACAATTTCGCAATGTGTACGAAAAGTTAAATGAGCCTTTATCGGCCGGGTTTTGAATATTTGGTCACTTTTGACGGGCGATTTCTCCGCGTCTGACGTTTGATGTTTACATCTCGCCAAGGCCTACTTATTGAAAAAATCGTACAATAATGGGCTACATTATTGTACGATTTCTGTGCTTTTAATGACGATTTTGGGACATTTTAATGCCGATTTCAAGAAAAAGGTTTTTCCGTATTTGGTTATTTGGTTGGTTTGTGCATGCCTTTGAATAAGTATTTTTAGCTCATATTGTACGCCCAAAAGTCATCAAACACCCACGTTTTTCTAGTATATTACAGTTATTTTTGGAAGATACTAATATCAATATTTAACTTTCTATATTGGTGAATGAACGCAACTTTAAACGTGTAACTCAAAAAATAACTTCAACAAATTTGTTTTCTGAGCTTTCGGAGAATAAATCTTCCTCCTTTCTCAAAGATCATGCCACGTCAAAGTGAAGTGACAGATTGACGCTTTGGCGTGGCATGATCTTTGAGAAAGGAGGAAGATTTATTCTCCGAAAGCTCAGAAAACAAATTTGTTGAAGTTATTTTTTGAGTTACACGTTTAAAGTTGCGTTCATTCACTGTTAAGAATTTATGAATTTTCCAGGCAACTTGAAAAAGTTGTCTTTCGATCAGTTTGGTGGCGAAAAACCCAATTAAAAATAAAATGGATCTGTTTGCGCCACAAATAAATTCTAGAAAATATATATTTGATTGTATTTGATTTTTTTTTATAAAAAGGCGCAGTTTGCGGCATATCGACTAGGAGGCATGTATTAAATAAATTCACTTTTATGTATTTCAAATTTGTATCCCATTGGGAATATGATCGAAAATTTTGTTTTTATTTTTGCGGAAGAACAAAATAAGGTATTATGCTGATATGACTTTGTAATTTCTTAAGCATCATTTAGAATTTAAATGATTGAAAGATTTAATATTTTTAACGAGAAGAACGTGTTTCATGCAAAGGTTAATAAAGACATAATGTAGTATTTTGAAAGGACATTATAACTATAAACTTTTGGGATGGATGTCGCACAAAATTGCACATCTATAGACAATAAATTATTATATTTTATTTCCATAACACTAAGAAGTGTTGATTGTGTTTGATAATAATATTATGTAATTGAGTGTTTTTGATAAAGTAGTATAGCTATGACAGTTCAAGCGCAATTTCCCCATGTATTTCTTATGTGGTCAAAACGTGACCAACCGCCGCGACTTCACGAGACCCCCACGTTTCGTCAACGTTTTCGTTGACGTTTTTGTTGACGTTTCGTCGACGTTTTCGTTAACGTTTTCGTTGACGTTTCGTCGACGTTTTCGTTAAAGTTTTCGTTGATGCTTCGTCGACGTTTTCGTTAACGTTTTCGTTGACGTTTCGTCGACGTTTTCGTTGACGTTTTCGTTGAAGTTTTCGTGAAAACGTTGACGAAACGTATAGGGGTCTCGTGAAGTCGCGGCTGTTGGTTACGTTTTGACCACTTACTATAAAATGCTTCACTTAGAAGAAATGGCGGTCTAAAAACCTAAAGGCGACTTTTTCAAGCATTCCCAAAACTCACTTGAACACTACAGGGCCATCGTAATCCACCGGAGGCTGCCATATCACCTCCAACGTGCTCTTTTCTCCTTCATTATTATGAGTGATCGTATCACCTGGTTCGCCGCAAGCCAGCAGGTGGCCCACTTCGGTGCTGTCGCCGTCGAATTCGCCGAGCACCTCGTTAGCTGGGGTCCTGGCTTGCAACATAAATCCTGAAAATTAACAAAATTAATAAGGTCATCATCATCATTAGTCGGTTGTCTAAAAGTTAGCTTACTTCTATCTCTAATTTTTGTTTGTTTTTTACAAGCTTTTATTTAACTTGCCCAGTGGGTATGTGGGTATGTGTGTATGTATGTATGTATGTATGTATGTATGTATGTACGTATGTATGTATGTATGTATGTATGTATGTACGTATGTATGTATGTATGTACGTATGTATGTATGTATGTACGTATGTATGTATGTCTGTATGTATGATGTACTAGAACCACTTCTTTGCATCGGATTGAGCTGAAATTTTGCATACACCTTTTTAATACCGCACAGTCTCGTCATTTGCTTAACCTAATTTAGAAAATTATCTTATACTATATTTATGGAGATACGAAAACAAAAATTATCAAAACAAGTAGGTACAAACAGCCAAATAAGATGCAATATGCAATATCCCATAAAACACCCCTACATGGAAATTTTACCTAAGTATAGGCAAGTAAAATTAGATCAAAAAGGGTATCATCTGCGAGTTATTGTGTTGGTTTACCAAACCTATACAGTGACCGACAGAAAGTTGGACACAAATAGAAAACTTTTTTATTATTAATTTCTCAAAAAATTTTGTTCTTGATAAAAGTTGGTGCATCATTTCAAACTCAAAACGCACATATCAAAATTTAAATATCTCTTTTTGGATACGGGGTAGATTCAAAAATGTCAAAATAACTCAACAGTGAAGTACCCTTATTTTTTAAGTTACTTACAAAAGTTGTTTGGAATGAAAGGTGGATGTCAGATTTAAAGTCACAGCCACCTAGTCAAAAAAGAAAGAAATTTAACTTTTTTAGTATTTATTTCGACCACCCTGTGTATTACAAAAAACAAAATACCGCAAGCACAACTTATCATCGGATAACACATGAATTTGCTACTAAACTTTAATTTTGTAAGATTAGCAGCTAGAAATTGAAATTAATCGAAATCAGAGTTTAAACATATAAAATTTTTGTATCCAACTTTCTGCCGGTCACTGTATATCTTATGTATTTTGAGGTGGTCTTTCCTAAAAAAATATATATATCTACAATGTCTTTTAGAAAGTTGATTGGGCAAAATTCGATTTTGGAACGAAACTATCCATGATATCCTAAAATTAAATGCATCAATCGAAATAAGAAGAAAATGGAAAATGTAGTCCGAAAATTCATATACATACATATTTGATGTTATAAAATCTCGCCGACAGATTCGCTTCTAGCAAAAACTTGTCATTTTCACTTTTTTGATACCAACCGTAAACACGAAATTTCCCCCTACGATTTACATGCATAAATATCTTCAGAACATGCTCTCAGTATTTTTTGTGCTCTCTTGAATGGGGAAATCTAACACTTTTTCGAAATATCTTAAAAACTATAAATTTCGTACAATAATGGGCTACATTATTGTACGATTTCTGTGCTTTTAATACGATTTTGGGACATTTTAATGCCGATTTCAAGAAAAAGTATTTACCTATCGAATGACTGATATTTATAGGACTAAAAATTCTTTCATTCTAGATATTTCCTACTGCTTATTTTTTTTCAATTTCATACAGTTTTTTATATTTTTAGACATAAAATTTAACCTTTTTGTTATAAAAAAAAGTATGCATGATTTCGCCATACCTCCGCTTATAATTATTTTCCGATCAGAACGAAATTCACACAGGATGTGTATAAGTGGCAACAAGATATTCCTAATATTTTGACCGTTATTGGCAAAACATGCAAATCTAGTTAGGCATCAAATGTACAATGTGGCCAAATGTCCAATTTAAAAAAAAGCCTTTAAAAAATAGCTACAACCTTCACCTTTAAAACGCACTTTGATCTTTTCAAATATTTTAATTTTTACGGATTTTATAAAGAAATTTGTTTTTCCACATTTAAAAGATTCAAATTTTTCCCCTTTCGCGCGCTTTTCTGGAGAAAGATTAAGAAAAACTTCAATGGCTAATATCTCGAGAACGGTGTGCTTCGTATCAAAATTTTTCGTATCACATAAAAGTTAGTACCTATTTTTCTTGATCTTCCGAATGGCCTTTTTAAGTTTGACAATACACCTTTGAGCCCTTAAAGGACATAGCTATCTAGCCATCTGGCCGCAAAGCCACCATTTTGGATGCCCAATTTGGGCACCCCCTATACCTACATGGGATCGCAGCAAACTTTGCATTTTCGAATTCTACGGGTCAAAATATCAAATTCTACGGGTCAAAATATCAAATTTTTACAAAATTTCCACTGGCAGAGCTAATCTCACTTTATTATACACTACTACAAAGTCAAGAGATTGATATTTGAGCCATAATGTCGATTTACGAAAGTTGGGGGAGGGGGAAGTCTAAGGGAACATAACCCCTCTTCTTCCATTTATTTGTTCTTCGAATTGTTTGACTAAAATTAAACAAAAACGCGTGTGTATGAGGAAAAAAATACAGTTTATTTTTGAGTAACTTTATAATAATGTTAATTTTTTATTACCTACCTGTAATATGGATTAAAAACGTGTATTTTTAAGGAAAATAACGCTACGTTTCATGAAAAATCGAGGCGAGGTACTAACTTCGTTCATGGCGTGAAATTGCAGTCGGTGCTGACACTGCATTCTATTCATTTATTGTAGACCGTCAGACAGTGACAGTTTCCTTACTGATTTTCTCATTTATGCATTGGAGAGGGTTGAAAGGTAAATCGATGCTGAGTCGGAAAATACTAATTTATGTTTGGCCCCGGGCAAAACATATGGAAAATTCGATTTTTCAGAACAGAAAAAAGGTACCAATTCTCACTTATGCCATGTTCACCGTATGATTTCTTATACTATTCCGACATCGAAAACCCAAAGGCATAAGTGTAGCGTGTGGAAAAAGGGTTGAATTAAGGGTTTGGCAGATCACACAAAAAATGACTTAGTTTACTGACTCCGTCAGTTATGCCGTTCGAAATGGTGAAAACTTATATCCTCATTAGCCCAAAAATTGATTGGCAGAAGTGACGCGTGGGGAAAAATGCACTTTTGGGCCGGAAAATAAATCGGAAATTTTTTTGTCGTCAACTGATTTTGTCATGGATAAAATGAATGGCAATAAAACTTTCTATAGTTTCAGAGGCATAAGTGCAGAAATCAGTTGACGAAAAAAAAATTCCGACTTATTTTCCGACCCAAAAGTGCATTTTTCCCCACGCGTCACTTGTGCCAATCAATTTTTGGGCTAGTGAGCATATAAGTTTTCACCATTTCGAACGGAATAACTGACGGAGTCAGTAAACTAAGTCATTTTTTGTATGATCTGCCCTCAGAGAAATAACCAAGGATAGAAGGAGTAAGGACAAAAAGTAAACAAAGCCAACATCTTTTTGAGTGATGCCACGTACTCCATTGTTTACAGCATTTCATTTCAAAATAGAAGGGTTTAATAATGGGATTCAATGAAGGCGCACCTCCCATAACGCTAAATTAACAAATGTAGTTATTAATTTCTTGTATGTAACAGTTTTAAACTAAAACTAAATTGCGCTGTAATTATAGTATCTAATTATCACTTTAATAAAATCGTCACAGATACCTCAAACCGCCCGACATGGCAACGCTGCTGTTGATGCCCCGCCTCCCGCTGGCGCCGCGTCCGTTAACTCAGCGGTATTTGTTTTGTGTATGCCCAGCATGTCAAGTTTTCCGATTGTTTACGTATGCATTTTTCCCGTTTTTAATTGTTTTTCTGTTAATTTATAGGCTATTTATTAGCATTTAGGATATAGTTTGTTTTTGTATACAATGGGACGCAGAAAGTGTGTGGTATGTGGCTAAATTGATATTTCTCAGGATATAACCTATCTCAGGTAAACGTTGTACACACGGGCCGAATGTTTGTTTACTTCGGTAAATTTGCATAAGATGTTGGTTGACTACAAACGTATGTATTTTGAAGCTGTTGCTCCCTCTATCCTTGGTTATTTCTCTGAGGATCTGCCAAACCCTTAATTCAACCCTTTCTCCACAGGCTACACTTATGCCTTTGGGTTTTCGAAGTCGGAATAGTATAAGAAATTATACGGTGAACATGGCATAAGTGAGAATTAGTACCTTTTTTTCTGTTTTGAAAAAAGGAATTTTCCATATATTTTCCCCGGGGGCCAAACTTAAAATTACTATTTTCCGACTCGCAGCATCGATTTACCTTTCAACCCTCTCCAAGGCATAAATGAGAAAATCAGTAAGGAAAATCTGTCACTGTCTGACGGTCTATTGTGTTTACTTCGCTTTTTGAATTAGGAAGTGGACACTATGATACGTATTATCTGAAGTGAATTATTTTGTATGGTTTCAGAGGTCCCTCACCTTGGAATCTCACTCCCAACGTGGACGTGACCTGCACAACCACCTGTCCACCCCTCCTGCTAGCGAACACCGAATACGGCGGTATGCCGCCTTGTGGTTGGATGCCGCCACCGTGGAATGGTGTGAGCGTTTGACACGCCGTCGTGGGGGCACCCTGCGGAAGAGCCCCCGCAGATACGAAGAGCAGGAGTAGCGGGAGTGCGAATTTCGCCATCTGCAAAGAAAAGGAGACACCTGGTTGAGTCACTGAAGGTGCGGAGCTGATTGAAAGCCTCACGAGCTGTGACCTTGACTGGGCAATTTACTTGAACGACGATAATCGCGAGGAATTAATTAGCAAGACTAAAAATATTGGACATATGCCTTCATTATTGGTGTGCGTAGGTATGTCTCGAATATTTTTAGTGTTTCTAGCAAAGCCTCGCGTTTTTTTAATGCCCATCATAGCCCATGAGGTTTTGAATCAGCTGTAAAGTAGTCCGTGGACAGTGACGTAGGCAAAGGGGGCAAATGCCCCCCCCCCCCCCAAAGCTGTCGAGATAAAAGAGATTTGTAATATCAAAATTAATAATACCAAAAATGATATACTCCTGGCCTAATCTGAAAATGTAGTGAACATCAAACATCTACAATTTGTTATTTGTTTCATCTTGTCTTCTCGAAATTAAAACCTGTGCAGTAGATTTGAGACCGCGCCGCCGTATATTAATGCACACACTCCGTCGGTCGCGGTCGCAGCGCGTAACCGTAAATTAGGCAAAACAAACAACAACCTACTAAACATATTTTGCACAATTACAGTGTGCACCGCCACGCCAGAAAGAACATTTTCAAAACTGAAAATTTTAAAAATTTATATTAGAAACAATATTAGCGAAAACCGACTGAATGGGTTAACACTCCTTTATGTACCTTGAAATACCCATATCTCCAGAGCAGATATTTGATGATCTCAAGACCAAAAGAAGAATACTTCATTTTGTGATATAGATTTTACTGGTTCGAAGAAGAATTATTTTTATGTTATACAGGGTATCCGGTAATAAAAATTAAAAAGAAAAATGGAAAATATGACGAAAAGTTCATATGCAGGGTTTTGAAATTGGAATTTTATTTTCGGTTTTTTTTTAAGTAACTTTTTGAGACGACAAAATTTTCTTGCGAAAAAAAAACAACAAGTTAATTAAACTGTCAAAAAATAAACGTGCTTGTATATTTAAATTTTATTTTGAATTTAATTGCATACGTGTGTGTCGATATGCACCGGCATCGATGCAGAAATTTAAAAATTTCTCGAAAACGGTCACCTTTGGCGTTATTCACTAAGTATACCTTTTTGCTTAGAAAACGTGTGGGAAGAGGATACATTCATACAAAATGTCGTAAAAGTTTACTGTCAAAAAAGTTAGGGCAAATTAAATTAAATAATTATAGCGTACGCAGCTCCCTCTACGGATTGCACCAAAAATAATACCAAATTATGACTTCTCTTCCCAAAAAAAAAAACCCGGCTACCAAATTTTGCAAGAAAATTTTGTCATCTCAAAAAGTTACTTCAAAAAATCGAAAAGAAAATTTCAATTTCAGCACCCTGCATCTCGAAAACCAAAAATCTGCGGACCCATGTTCAAATGAACTTTTCGTCATATTTTTCATTTTTCTTTTTAATTTTTCAAGTTGGTGCATTGATTTCCGGACACCCTGCATCTATTTATTTTAGAAAATATGTTTTTGTTATGTTTTTATTCATTAAAATTATCGACAGAGTTTTGTTATTTATAACTGATTGCCCCCCCCCCCCCCAGACGTTAATCCTGGAAACGCCACTGCGTGGGGAAGTGGGGAAGCGCGGGCTACGCTTTGTTGCTATTGACTGGCCGTAACAACGGGATGCAGCGCTTCCCTATTCGCAATTATTAGAACCACGCGACGTTAAGAGGAGGAATAATAATTATCCTCAGGCCTGCGCCTCGAAATTTAAAAACTTGAAAACTTGGTAGTATTTTCGAGATCATGAGTCGTTCAGGGTGTATGTACAATGCACAGCCAAGCGCAATCTCATATTACATTTTTCTATCAATTATTTCCGCATATGAAAGTAGATCTAAGTTAAATAACAATTTATTTACTTTGACAAAAAAATCTTTCCGCGCGCTTATGCTTCCTTCGGCGCTAGTTCTGCCCAGGGACGGATCTCCACCCCTCTTACTTTCCTCACCACAGACACACTATCACTATACGGTCTTCAATTATTGAACTGTATTTTGTATGTTTTACTTTCACATCACCCAATACCACAATTGTATTTGCCAGAGCCCACAGAGAAATTTATTTTCAGCTATATTTCAAACAACAGCTAGAATGTGAATGTAGGAGCATTGATTCCATTAGTAAAAGTTATTTATTGTATGAACTATACAAAAGTGTATTTTATAAATGAATTGTTCAATTAATAATTATTATTATTGACAGTCCGTCGTAACAGGTATAATGTACGCGTGTATTGTAGAACTCTCATTTCTATGCCAGTTATGATACTATTTATAAAATCAACTGTACTGCATTGACCTTTCATTGAAATCTAATTGGCTGCTAGTATTTTTAGTTCCAAGGCAGAACCAAGGAAATAAATTATTATATATTGACACAAATAGAACAATTTTTTCTTATTTCGTCTGTGTGTGTTAGGTAATTTTTGTAAGTCCAAGATATGTTTGCATAATTTCTCCATTTGTCTGAAAGTTTGTAAAGAAATAAATACAAATCAAATATTGTACTAACAACTGATGGCATATACATACAGTGTGACCCATATATTTTCGCGTCACCCTATTTAAAAAGTTTATTAATCGTGCTATTTGTCTCGTTTTTCTTTTAATTGTAGGGCTTTATAAACTGCATTCTTTTTAGTAAAAATGACCTCTTTTATAGAAAATCCGAGGCCTACTTTGTCAGTTTCAACGATTATGTAGAAAAATTAAAAATGCAGATTAGGTCCTTTGTTTTAAAACATTCATAGTTAGGCATGAAAAACAAATAAAATTATATAAAGGATGTTTTAGTGGCATTTCAGGTAAAGGATATCAATTGAAAAAAATGCACTCCAGCCGGGACTCGAACCCGGGACTCCTACTGTGGCCGTAGGCACAGCTACCGGAGATACGGGTTCCATCGGCTAGGTGTTATTTATTCCAATTGATATATAGTTAGTAGCGGTGAGATGTAGGAGACTTCGGCGTCTTTTATACTCAACAACTTGGCGATATTAATATTGGTCTTATGGTTATACAGAACAAAAGAAAACAAAAAATCCATCACAAAAATATTTTTAATTTTTTTCAATTTGGTACAGGCCCGTTATGAGGGCTTCTGAATCCAGTGGCGTACATAGATTTTTTCTAAAAAATCGATAATGTAATTTGTTAAAATTTTGGCCCTAGAGACTGGCATAGGAGGCCTTGGATTTTGTATGAAAGATCTCATTTTTGCACAAAATAAGCACTTTATCAAGATCTACAAATCATTGTCAGTCAAATAATAATCATTACCTAATAAACTTTTACAGGGGGATCCGAAAACAAATGGGTCGCACTGTATGATCAAATTAAGAATTTTTAATAAAAATAATATAATTAAGTTTAGCTATCATATCTCTACAGCTTACCCTAACAGAGTACGCTGTGCAATCTCTATAAAGTAAAATGTATAAAAACAGCAGGGTAGTCAAGTTATATGGATCACACTTTAACTTTTTTATTTTTGAAGCTAGAAAAAACTTTAAATAGAAAAGTTGTTGGTTTCCTACAGAAAAACAATTGAACATCGAGTAACAGGTTTATATATTATTAATTTTGAATTGAAATTTGACCATTTGGGGTTCCTGCCCCCTTGATTTGAAAGAAATTTCTGTAATATTTTCAGTTTTGACAAATGAAAGTAGGTATTGGCATGAGGTTAAAATTATTTTTCTGCCTAGGTAAAGTACGAAAGCATAGAGGGGCCATGTTAACTTATATTTTTTCTAATTGCAAGATTATTTTACAATTAGTAGATATATAGGTACTAATTTTTGGACCAGTCTTAAAAAACTGAATTTACTGGATGAAGGTGCCTTAACAATGTCAAAGTCCTATCTTTGCATAATCCTCGGTCTCTAAGATATAAGTTTTTGGAAACAATTCGAAAACGATCGCAGTTAGCCTTGGTAGCTATATCCCAACGGAATCAGATATCCCAGTGGTGAGGGTCGAATTTGGCAGAGAACACACTGAATACTTCTCACCTAAATTTGAAATTAGTCCGTTTTTTTTCCTGTGATACAAAGGGTGAATTCATCAAAAGTAAGTACACTGTATATTCTTGTCCCTTTAAAATGTACAAAATTGAAAATATCTTTGTGACAAGACAAAGATTTATAGTTAAATAAGGAAGCATTTATCTGCAGAAAGAACGTTTGAAGCAATTTCTGGAGAAAAACTATTCAAACTGCAACACTCCCGTATCCACTTAACGCAGAACGAATCACTTTTATCATTGATTAAAATTCCTTATTCAATGCTTTTATTCATCGCCGAATCAAGGACAATAATTCTCACGATTCCCGCTCTCCTCTACTTTATTTCTCCGTGAAAATTACCAAGTCACCGATTGAGTCACATACATTTTTCAACGTTATATTTGCTGGTCATTCTGCTACGCATTCAGGCAAAAGCAACGCCAGGGATTTCCTTGACTTGCTCGTCATACTATTATCACTGCCTACTGCCTGTATTTTACTAATGAGTGAGTCACCTAACCTATTACCAAAACCCACAAGAAAGGGCGATTGTTTACTTTTTCCCGGCTTCGATTGCGTTGCATCCATAAAATTTGTTTTGTCGATACAACATTTATTAACAGGAAGTTTAGAGTGATTAATTACTGATACTAATTTGAGAAAGTTTGCGCTTATCAGCGTGAAATATAATATTGTATGAAGGGAACGTCATTTTCAGTGAAAATTAAAACGGGTAAACAGGCTTTTATGGTGCCCCACTTTAATTAGACGGTGCAATTCATTTAAATTAGTTGGACGTTGGACATTCTAAATGGCAAATATTTTAAAAATAAACGTAAACAAGTAGTACCCGGAAAAAAGCGTAATCGAGGGAAATTCTAAGTCATACTGTAGAAACACAAAAACATGCCTGAAATATGACAAGAAAAAAGTATCAAACATTTTATGTAACAGTAAGTGTCGAGTGATAGGTATTACTTTGAAAGGCATTTTAATTAAACATTTATCAGTAGAAAGTAGAAACATCATTGTAATAATGTTCTGTTTTGAATATATTCCCTTCCATATTATAAAGGTTTAGGTTTTTTTTTACCAAAATAATCTTCAAATAAGGCTTAAATAAAAAAAATGTGTTTAAAAAATCTATATTGTTATGATTTTTGTTTGATATTTGGGCATTGCCATTGGATATGATTTAATTTAAATTCCTAGACCACAAAACTGAATGTTGATTTTTTTCAGTTCAAATTAGGTTTTTTCGGTTACCAAAATAAAAGCTGCACTCGCGGAATGTCAATAAATACAACAAAAAAAACATTTATAGCAAGTAGTTATTATATCCTCAAATAATCTCACTTTTCACACTTTTCTTTTGCCAGCGAAGATATTTTCTATACTCACTTCTAATTATTAACCTTCACCTTGGGTATTCTCATCTGTTTAGCACTACACCAATAGCAACCAATTTCACATTTGGACGACGATGGTATAACAATGACTCTCATTCGGTTCATTCACACCATCGATTTTTTGTTCACGTGCGTTTCGTAAAGGAACCAGCGCCACAATACAAACTAAACTGAAAATCCTGCGGAGGGAACAAGCTAGTCGACTCCAGGAAGAAATGCAACAGTGACAACGTGTTATAAGAACCAGTGGCGATTTGGTACAAAAGTTAGGCTTATCCTAGATTCATATTTAACCGCTCGAGATTGCTAAAACTCTAAAACTGTTGTTAGCCCAACAATACTCTTTACTAAAGTAAAAAAAAATCGAGTAAAAATATGTTTAGAAGGACCCACAGCGAATATTTAGGTCAATTACCACTTACCACTTTCCCAAAATCGTCGCATGCAGCCTTGCATTGTTTTCGATAGTAAGGAACCTACTTTTTCTAGTTCTGATAACGAATAAGGAAAGCTGAGGCTGATGGAAATTGCAACATTGTTAATGCGAAAAACTAATACAAACTTACATAAAATCAAGTTCAGAATACAAATAGCGATTAAGTGTTGAAAAAATACAACCAACAGTTGTTGCATGTTAATGAAGAATTACCTACCTGTTATGTGTATGCATTTATAATTATTATTCTGTAGTGTTTAGTGAGTAGTAAGGTTATATCCCAGTTTTGTTATCATTCAACAAAGTATTAGATTTAATTTGAATAATAGTAAAACTCATTGGGAATTTAGATTTTAACTGGCAAATTTCAGTAGGTATAGATCGAATCCCTGAATAGTGATAGTATGGAGTATGGGGTTAGTTTTTTCGAACTCAAAAATAAATTAGTATTTCGGTAGCAGGCCTCTAGCTCAGACAGACAATTCCTTAGCGTCGTGTAGATACCAGAAGAAGACTCGCTTTTAGAGGAAATATCTTCTAAAGAGATAAACATTGCAAATTTTATTTGATTTTACGTTAATCTACGTAGCAAAGAGGTTGTGTTAGAACCAATGTTTAAAATACTGGCTATTTTTCTGTAAATTGAAATGGAGACTCGCTTATTTTTGACATATTATTATGCCGTTAAGGGAGCTTCTGTTGTGAAGCTATTTATCGCTGTACCTCTAGCTATAAAGGTAAATATCTCTATAAAATAAAATAAACAAATGGCAACGTGCTTTTTTCGATAAGGCCTTTCCTGTCAGTGGCTCTCAAAAGTTCTACCGAATTCTAAACATTTTATAGAATTTATATATCTCGTTTATTTTGAGTATTAACATTTCTGTAGGGTCAACAACTCACTCAGTACCTATAATAGGTACCTTTAATTTTTTCATCTTTTTTTTTTTCAAAAAGTTCAAAAACTTGAACCACAGTAGCTACGCATAGCTATATTTTCTGTGCTTGAACCTTTATAACTAATCAGTTAGAACTAGAAGCTATAATTATTATTAATAATTGTATTACTGGAAGATAAATATTATCTTGCAGATCTAGAGTGAAATAATTTTCTTCGGCGAAAACAATTTACGCATCCTGCTCGCCTCTGCGCACACTTTTTGCCATTACAAATAATTCTACACGAGAACCTTAGAACAATAGCAAATCAAACGAGCGTTATTTAAAGGTGTAACGGTTGAGGTTGTTCCCCATGACTGTTTTCCCATAGAAAATCGTTTAAACACATTATTATCCGACCTTATACTGTAGTCTTGGAGATATTGAATTTGATGTATATTACCATAGAAGAATCTACAGTTTCTTCTATATGATATTAAAGGTAACATAGGAAATAATACGAAACAGTAATTACAGGTTGCTTCATCACGAGTTTTATAGATGTGAGGTACAAAAAATCTTATTCAAATTTGAGATTTTTGACTATAACACAATAAGCGATATACTTATATGTATTATGTTCACTGTAATTATTGTCATTCGTTAATTTCGAATTTTGTAAATTTCCAAAAGTAGGTTTTCAAATTGTTGCTGTTGATTCATTTTTAATAATCAAATACACAAATTTCACTAGACACAGTAAACAATAACAGCACTCACTTGCCATAAACATAACCTCACTTTTCTAATAAATTAACCAAAGGGAATTGGTTAGTTTACATATTAACCAACGAGCAATATTAATAAGTTCACACTTTATCCAACTACTGTGGATAGTTTGTAAAGTAGCCAAAAACGCCGGTTAATTTGTGTAATTTTCTTGTGGTTTGTACTTTAGCGACAAATCTTATATAGTTTGTAAACTAGCTGGATAGTATACAAACCAATAACCAATATTCGTGGCTATTTTAATGAAATGATGATTTTCCATCAAAATAACCAGACATTTGGATAGTTTGTATACTATCCAGCTAGTCTATAAACTAGCCAAGTAAACACTTTAACCGTAACATATATAATAAACACGTCATCCAACGCAAAAATTGGCTAAGCAAAGCGAACATTTGGCCGAATACTGATTGTGCTCGCGTTCGTTCGTATGGTGTCACTTTGGTGTGAACGCAACTTGTATATTAGGTATATGCAAAAGTAATTTTAATAATAATTCTAATCAGGATTAATTTTGAGCCACCGCGATCGGTAAATTCGATGAACTAGAAAGAAAATAAATGCATAATAAATGAAGTGTGCGTGTCTAATAACAGGGCCATTGAATATTTAAAGTTCCTCGTTATTGGGGTTGGGGTTAGTAGAAGTCAAGATTATTTTTTACAGGAATTACTTTTCAGTGTTTTCAGTAACGTGCACAGGAAAAAGAACAGTATTTTTTAGATTCTTATCACTTCAGCAAGGATAAGACAAATCATTCAAGTAGAGGGTGTCCCATTTTGGGTGTTTTTCTCAAAAATCTCGGTTATTATTAAAGCTAGAGGGTTGCGGTTTTCACGTCACTGTACTACTTTTTTGAGAGGAATTTGGTGGACCAATCAGATTCTAGATAAGTTTTATAGTTTCCGCGCATTGGCGCAGGACTGAAATTTTCGATTTTTTGGAAACCTCTCTCCTGGCTACAACTTATATATATATCGACAAATTTAATCAACTATTTTTATAGATTTTTTGGTTTCCATTTTTAAAAAAATATAACTTTGGTTCATGTCTCAAAAACTATTAACGCTACCAAAAAACTAATTGTTCCATTCGATTCTACGCTAAAAAATCTATAAAAATAGTTGATTAAATTTGTCGATATATATAAGTTGTAGCCAGGAGAGAGGTTTCCAAAAAATCAAAAATTTCAGTCCTGCGCCAATGCGCGGAAACTATAAAACTTATCTAGAATCTGATAGGTCCACCAAATTCCTCTCAAAAAAGTAGTACAGTGACGTGAAAACCGCAAACCTCCAGCTTTAATAATAACCGAGATTTTTGAGAAAAACACCCAAAAACACCCAAAATGGGACACCCTGTACACTAAGAAAATGCCCAGGGGCAATTCTCAGCCGTATTTTTTTTATATAGTAGCAAATCTTAGTTAAAAATATAGACCGTCATGACCATCGTTGAAATTTACTAAATTAAAGTTAGGTAAAACTAGGGCATTAAAATTTATCTTCTTGAAAGTTGGTGTACTATGATTTTTTGAGTACGATTTCAACAGTGCTTCTGACCATGTCTTCTTTAATCTTTAAGTAAATAGTAAGCATTCTAAGGTCTGCTGTTACTTATTGTTCTAATATTGTTGTTTATTATTTACTTACTTCCTACTAAAACAGTTACGTTGGTCACTTATGTGTTTCATAAAAAATAAAGGCACCGTAGGTAGCAGTAATTACTTTTCCAATAATTAACAAGTTCTCCTCGAAACTCATGTAATAGAACCTCTAAGATCTCCACGGCGATATACAAATAAATAAAATTCTTAAGTAGAAGAACAGTGGTTTCCAAGAATTTTATTAGAAGCCCACCAAAAGGTCACTTATTACGTGCGACACGGAATTTTCGAGGTCATGCATTAACGGTCATGTTTATAACAGAAATATGACCGAATAAAATTAGTTTGTATTGGCTCGTGTTCACATTAAAGTTTGAGACTAGGACAGAAGACAATTTCAGAAGAAATTAGATGTCATTTTTAACTTACTGTAACTGGATTATTGCGAATATCTGGTTACGTGCATGGTGTCTGAATTTTGGGCGCTATCTCTAAAACGACATAATTTATGAAAAAATAGTAAAATCGTTTTTTGCAGATAATTAAATTTGCAACACATTGGTTTAAAATTATTTTAAAAATAAGTATGCGAAAAATTATTCTGTTCATAATAAAATATATTGGTGGGCAGAAGTGGCGGTTTCTAGCGGTTGCGGACATTGCACTGTAATGGAATTGTGTGAGATGTGACATAAACTCTGTTCAACGAATGTTCTACCTATAGTTCAGTCAAACGGCAGTAAGTGGAAAGTTTTGGTGTAACTGTTTTTAGTGCTTTATTTTATGTTTTTTGGGGTGTTGAACACGAATCTGAAGTTGTAAAACAAAAATTTTCGCGGCAAATATGAAAAATCATCAATAAAACCACGAAAAATAGTGTTCTTAGTGGTTTTCACCTAACTCCTCTTAACATTTTTTTGTAAGTCGTATGGTTTCCACGCAAAAGAGTATTGAAACATGGAGGAACTTCAGTAATTTTTTTAAAACAGCAAAAAAAAACACCATTAATTTATAATTTTTATTTCATGTAGGTAAATATTATTCTATAGGCTAATAAAAGCCGTGAATTTCTGTACAATTTTTATGTATTTATGTATACGAGACCTCTTAGACACGGCTTCCATGCAGTGATGTGAGTGGCGAATATTGCAATTCGAACTTTGCATTATATTGAGAATATTTTGGAAATATTCAGTTCTGGAAAAATGAATATTCATTTATTTTATATTTCCCGGAAATTTTGTGAGAAAGTTCGCAATTTTCAGCCCGAAAATTCATATCGAATATACAGGGTATCCCATAACTTATCCGCCAGAAGGCAACAGGTGGTACTAGACGTCAAAATATACCGTGTGAGCCAAAAATGCCTTAGTAAAATGTTGCTCGATTAAAAGATACAGGGTGTTGAAAATGAAACTTGATTTTCGAAAAATTGCAATAATTTCGAAGGTGAGAAATCCGAATTAATTTATTATTAATTAGGAGAAATTCAACAAGCGACCGATAATATTAAAAATGCAGAAAATACCTTCCCGAATGTGAGGCGTCATTTAATAAAGATCATAACGAAGTGACTTTGAGGTAAACGGGGGACATTCAACGGACTGTTGATGTAAATTTCAAAAAACATTTTGTATTTTGAATAAAGCGTTTCTACATTCGGAGACGAATAGGTATCTCGCAAACGGCTTGCGATATCGATATTCACTTAGAGTATGTTTTTTTCGGGGAAATGATGACTCTTCTCGAAGTCAAAACATTCCCAGCTTCACAGGGTAAAATATTATGCAGAATTTATATCATCACGAAGTTAATAATCTAGTTAAAGGGAAAGTTGCACTTTTATTTATTTATTGGCCAAGACCTACTTATTTCCCTATTTCTATCATTTCAACACTCTTTTGCGTGGAAACCATACGACGTACAAAAAAATTTTAAGACAGTTAAATTGTAGATAATTTTCTCCTGTTTATTTTACTTTAGGGCCACTTTTTGCGTAAAGAGCTTTCTTTGCAAGTTATAAGCTGTAAATCACTAAAAAACATTATTTTTAGTGTTTCCTTAATGACTTCTCATATTTGCCGCGAAAATTTTTGTTGGACAACTTCAGATTCGTGTTCAGCACCTCAAAGAACATGAAATAAACCACTAAAAACAATTATCCCAGAACTTTCCACTTCGCACCCTCCTTGTTTACCATTTGACTGAACTACTACGTCACAACTCCCGTCCTTGTCTCACTCATGATGATGGATATCGGTCGTATATTCACGAGTCAGACAAGGACGGGAGTTGTGACGTAGACGTAGGTATAAAGATTCGTTGAACAGAGTGTAATTATCTATGGACACGTGCCAAATATCAACGAAATCGATCTAGCCGTTCAGAATTTAGCAAAAAACATAATTTTAGGGCCCGTTTTAAGGGCTTGTATGGGCCCTTAATTATAGAGCTATACCTAAGCAAAAATAAAAAACAACGGTCACTTTACTTTTTTGAGTAGAGTATACCGCTGTACCTATACTACGGGTGGCATTTAATTGTGGATAACCCTGTATATGAAGCACTTAGAAACTAAAATTATAGGCAAACATGTCTTCACACTAGCCAGGAATAGATAAGAACACAGGAAACCTTGTTCCCGTTGGTTTTTGTTCTGCTAACAAAACATCAAATTCTCGAACAATCATAATCTAACCACAAAAAAGGCAACTCCAAGATTAACCACCGAACAAAAAACTTTTCTTCGCTTGCCTTTGAATTTTACGCTTGGTCGCATATCGGATTGAAACAATGAAAAAATTATTCTACTGGAACTTAAAAAAATAAGATAGGTAGTTATTTCAACTTTGAATGTAGTGGATAAAACAACGCCTAAAAATAGGGTATACAATTAAAAATTTAATCGATTGTTTGTCTAAGAATTACTTAACTATTTCACACAGCACGCCACTCCACACCATTATGCGAATACCTCATATGGAGAAAGTAAAGAACGCCGATGTTTACTCTTATACAATCCATACTTGAGCCGAAGGCTTCTATAAACATAGGGAATATGTTACAATAGGAAACCGAGGAGCAAACAATATTATCTACTACAATTTCCCAAATGCATATGCACTTATAACTTTAAAATGCGGTAACTGAAAACCTATTGGTTTTTCAAAATTTGTTTATAGCACATAATTTGCTTTAAATTGAAGGACAATTCGGATGCACCACTTCTCAAGGCCACAACAAACGAAAATTTGGCTCTACCAATAAAGTCTTGGACTAGCTCTACCATCCGTTTTTACAGAACTAAAATATCTCATTTCGTTGCTAAAGATATAAAGCCGGGGAGTTTTAGACGAATCACCCTGTATGTTAATAAAGTCGGGAGTACTGTATAACAAAAGAAAGTATTGTTTCGGCAAAAAAGCTTTATGAAAACGTTAAACGATTTAAAATGTTCTAAAACTGCGAAAAACGAAACAACAGCACTCCCAAAGAGGACAGACCTTAAAATCGGGAATAGAACTTGGGTGACTAACACCGAATGAAATAATTGTCGCATACAGTGTGACACGTAAAATATGACATTTTTGGTTTTATTTTTCTGAAAATGAATTATTTCTCAAAATGTAGAATGTTGTTCGCCTTAAAAATATAAGTATAACCTATTTTCTAGAGGTCCGACATCTGGTATTGCAGTCTAAAATTGAAAGGAGAACTTTTTTTTTTAAATGTCAATCAAGCGGGGACCCACTCAACCTCCTAAGCACGCATTTTACATAAGATCTTATAAGTTTCAAGATTCTAAAATTTCCAACAAAAAAATATGACGTCAAATCCAAATTCTTGGCGATCTAGATCCGATAGTGTATTATTATGTATATGATGACTTATTTGTTGTTTTTGCGATTATAAGGTTTTATGGATTTGGCAGATTATCTTATCTATAACAATCTACAGTTTATAAGTTTACAGAAAGCTAGTTCAAAGTTTAAATACCTCGAAGCTTAAATTCTACAAACCTATTGTGCAGATTATCAGCAAATTCTGTATGAACCATATTCGCGGGAGACAACGGATTAAAAAGGGATCATATTTAAACTTGTAGTTAAGTGCCTACTATTGTCTTATATAACTTATATAAAAAAATTGCAAATATTGTAAGAATTAAGTATTAAAAAATTGGTTTAAAACTACTTTAAATAAATTATTTAACGAACAAGTGTATTAATTAAGAAACCCTGAAATTACTAAAACTTAACCGGCAATAACTTTATTTAGTCGATACAAAAATATGGCTTTCAAAAACAATGTATTTTTATACATTTTATAGAGATACCCTCAACAACATAATTAATTATAAAAAAGCGATAATTTGCTAGCACTCAAAATAAACAAAAAATAGTAACCTCATACATGTGGTTCATGCTATTTAGCAATCATCAGTACGGTGTAACGTTAACCAAATCAAAAAGAAGCTGCAAATGTGCTGTTGGCCCCTGAAGACCGTCAGATAGTGACAGATTTAGGTGCCCCATTTTCGCATATTCTCGAAGAGGGTTGAAAACTACATGATGTTGAGTAGACTGAAGGGAAATTTACGAGTGGCCCCTGGGGATAACATATATGGAAAACAAGGGCGCCCATAGAAAATATTTTAGGGGGGGGGGCAAAATTAAAAAAGTTTGGGTAAGAGTAACAAATAAACAATTTTTAATGTCAACCAACCTAAACAAAATACAAGAAAAAAATTAAAACAATAAAACAAAACTAGGGCTAGGCTAACTCTGAATCGATAATTGGTTTATGTGATTGTGGCCCAGTTAAATTTTGTATATATATTTTTATATACAGTGTGTCCCAATTTGATACTGGACACCTCAGAAATATATGAAGGGCAAGGAAAACAAATGGTCTTTATTTTTTTATTGGTAGTACCAAGGGAGAGTATCTCATAGGCGGTGGTATTTGGACGGGGTAATTATTTCATGGCCTGCTATGATTTTTTAAAATAGCAAAAATGTTATTAAAAAACTTGTTCAGAATGAAAAACTCAATAGATTTGCAAAATTTTAGGCCTACTTTGATTTTTATATTTATCTCCCACTTTCTTCTTAGAAAAGTGTCCTTTCTGGAGATTTCACGTCAAAATTTTATTTTTTCACGATGATCAAGTTTCCTTAATAATATTTTGACGTGAAAACTTCAGAAAGGACACATTTTTAAGAAAAAAATGGGAGAAAATGGCGAAAAAGCTAAAAATCAAAGTAGGCCTAGACTTTTGAAATTTGCAATTCTACTCAGTTTTTTCATTCTGAACAAGTTTTCTTAATATAATTTTGTCGTAAAAAAATCCCTAATAGGGTTTCTTGAAAATTAGCTATTTTAAAAAATCATAGCAGGCCATGAAATAATTAGGTACCCCATCCAAATACTTATATATCGTTGGATTTTCCTATATGTATAATATGTATGTATAATATGTTAATTATGAATAATATGTTTTTTATGTTTTTAGGGCTAGTGTCAATGTACATTTTTATACTTTCGATGGACTTGTGGAAATATCGGTCAAAATCTCGATTTTTCCTTACAAGATTACGCCCTTATTTCAACCCACTAGCCACCTGCAACACTCAAGCCTTTAGATTTCCGAACCCGCAGGTTCTATTATTATAATGTGGGCACCTTTTATTTCTGTTAAGGAAAATTGAATTTCCCATGTTATCCCCAGGGGCTACTCGTAAATTTCCCTTCATTCTACTCAACATCGACGTACTTTTCAACCCCCTTCGAGGCTTGTATGCGAAAATGGCGCACCTAAATCTGTCACTATCTGAGGGCACAGAAAACTAGGCTTGCTGTTTTTCTATGCTGACGGTCTACTGCCTGGACTTCATTTGTTGCTTCCCAAATCATGCCTATCTTTTGGATATGGTTAACATTACTGATGATTGCCAACTATAGCATGAAACACCTGTACCTATGCGGTTACTACCTTTTTGTTCGTTTTGAGTGCTTGCCTATTAGGTATCGCTTTTCTTATAAATACTTTTTCTTGAAATCGGCAGTGAAGTGTCCCAAAATCGTCATTAAAAGCTCAGAAATCGGCACTGAAGTAACCCATTATTGTACGATTTTTTCAATAAGTAGGCCTTGGCGAGATGTAAACATCAAACGTCAGACGCGGAGCCATCGCCCGTCAAAAGTCACCAAATATTCAAAACCCGGCCAATAAAGGTCCATTTAACTTTTCGAACACATTGCGAAATTGTTATCTATATCAGCGTTATCTATATCAGCGATCGTCAAAGTCAAGCAACACCTCGCGCAGTTGGTTCATGGACGGGTGATCCCGTATGATTATTTTCTTGCCTAATAAAACATTTTTTTTTCCGATTTCAAAAAAATATATAATATTATGTACCTCGGCACTGAACTCCTTTTTATGACTCATGTGGTTTATTTGCCTCGGCCAGAGGCCTCGGCAACTAAATTCCACATGAGTCATAGAAAGTTGAACTTCAGTGCCTTGGCACATAAATAACTATTACACTGGATAATAATATATCCTTATTATTACCTACGGAATTTGCACGAGAGCTGAAGATAGGTAAGCCAAAGCATTGCAAATATACAAAATTGTTCTATATAGTTTGATTTTTGTGCTATCTTAAATTATTTATTTCCTACTTTCATTATTAGAAAAAGTTCGATTAAATATGTGGATATAGCTTAAAGAACAAGCCAATGCTCATTTTTTTCTGAACCCAGATTCACACTAACAGATACAAAATAGAGTTTTCAGGTTTCTTCATCTGAAGACGGAAGTAGTGTAACAACTGGCAAAACTGTTGCACGTTCTCTACTTTAGGATCTAAGTGTTTTCCACTAGTAAGTAAAGCCTACAATAAATTAGTAGTTAAAAATCACCAACAAAATACGTTTTTCTTTCCTTTTTACTCATGGATAATCTATTTTGATTCGTATGAGAGGACGATAAAACTATAAATATTAACAATAAGCAATTCCGCCTCCTCCATCTTGAAAGTGTCATAATGTTTTTTGTCAAAATTATCAGATATTATCTTATTTTTTGTGTGCAGTAGGTACCTATTCACGCTACGCGTTTCAAATTTAATGTTTATACCAAATTTTTTAGACGTAATGTTTGAACAAGTTCAGATTAATAAATAAGCTGCTTGCAAAACATGGCAATTTTGGACAGCTAGGTGACACTGAAAAAGAAATCTTCATCCATATCCATAAAATAAAAAAATCTGAAATTGGCCTACATAACTATTAATGGCCGTTCCTAATACTAGTTTTTATTTATTAGCATTCCAATTTTTGTTTACAGTGTGAAGTCGAATTAACAAATAAAACAGGAACAGTTATTCAAAGTGTCCATAGTTATCAATTCTTATCAAAGTTCTTGTGTGATCTAATTACCGCTAATCTCCAATTAAAAGTTTCCCTGGACCTGCAAAATTTACTTTCACATTTTTCCGGACTTGAGTTTATCTTTGGTATATGCGCGTATTCTTTCTTAGTGTCACCTATAATTGCTGTCGAAAATTGCCAAGTTTTTGTTTCTTACGTTTTTTTGTCGGGCGCGAAAAAAACTCGAAATGGTCTTAATAAACTAAAAAATTTCATGGCTTCAAGAAAGCCGAAGAGCTTGTGTAGTTTTCTGAAACTATCTGAACACCAGGTTACATAAAGCTTTTCAGTGGCATCAATTTATAAGTTTTCTTTATATCTCTTAAAATAAACATGCTATGTATATTTTCTTGCATATTTGTCAGCATAAACTCTTCAACTACCTACCGTCTATGGGGTCAATGTTGCAAAACACTGTTGTATCCACATAGATGTCCCCCGTTTTCAAATACCAAATGTGATACCTACTCCATAATAATTTCACTATAAAAAGTTACAAAACATGTGGACATGCAGGACACTCTGAAGTTATTCAAATTTCTTATGAATATTCTGGTTTGCCTTGAAAGAATTTGCTTTACAAATGTGTCAGAGGCTGGAACAAGCAAATTGTTTCTCTAATTAGAACCATTGAAACTTTTTCAGTGTAATTTACTACATCAATGGAAGCCTTGAAGAATCTGTGAGACCAGCCAGCTCTATATGCATCGAAGTGAAACAGTGAAATCATCAAAAATGTCATTCGAATTAAAACCAAACTGATATAACAGCCTACTTAATTGTTCTTTATTACATTCCAATTTATCTTGGGTATTTACAAGTCATTTGCGGATTGTAAATGCCGAGTAAAAGTATCTACAATCTATCGCATAATATCAGATAAAACTCACCTAAATAAAAATGAATTTCCATACGAATTCATTACCTACCATTCTTGGACTAGAATTGTTAGCATTCCAGTCAGACTTGACTTACCTTCTAATAACCTCCAACTAAGTATCTGGTAGGTGTGTTAAATCACAGCATAGAAGACCAAAACAAATCGAGAAGTGCACCAACGGTAAATGTCAAATGTCAAAATTCGCGCGAGGTACTCACTTAACTCTATATGATTTGGTGATGAATAAAACACTGATATCGAAAGGTATATGTTTAAATAATAATAATATGATGTCGCACAAGATATACCGCTATCCCCGGTTTGCGGTACGACTACGGGCGCGATACTCGCACAGGTACGCTGCGATTTCTTCGGTACCTGGCCATTCAGCACTTCGCGGCGGCGTTGCCGTTAGCAGCAGATTATCCCTCAGTCTAGGCACTGACTACGTGAATCATTATTATTATTACTGTCGAAAAATGGAGGGGAAAAAAGGAAGGGTGATAAACTTAAAGGTATGGACTACTGGAAAAAGTGGTGTAGTCAAGGTCAAGGGGTTTCTAATAAAGAAACAAATTTGGATTTAGCTATCAAAGCTTCAGCTACCTTGCATGCTGATAAGAAGACTGCCTACCCCGAAATCTAGTTTGGAATGCCTAGATATGTGCGATAAAAACCTTTATCCTAATATTTACACATTACTACAAATCTTGGCTACCATTCCTGTATCCACTGCTACCCCAGAAAGGTCTTTCTCGAGCCTAAGGAGACTGAAAAACTATTTACGAAACACTACAAGTGAAAACAGACTTAATGGTTTGGCTCTAATGAACATTCACTATGGAACAGAAATTCATGCAGATGAAGTAGTGGATATATTTAAAAGAAAAAGCCGAAGATTTCTTCTTTAATGGTTTTAGATTTAGCGCAGAGGAACGAAATTAATTTATCCATTTCATTTAAAGTTAAGAACTTTATAAATATGTCGTAGTTTTTCGGATGAATATATAGATATTAAATTTCATGTAAGTATATTTTTGTTGTTTTATTTACTTCTCAAACTAAACCCTCCCCCCCCCCAAAACTAAATCCTGGCTACGCCCGTGCTATCCACTACTGTTGTAGAAACTACTAGGTATATCATATATGAACGTACGGAAAGTTGTAAAGTTACTTCGTCGGATTTCTTAAATGAAACGGATACCACTTTTTTTTAACAAGTGGCGTAAAGCACTTTACGTAAAATATATTTTTTTAATTCGCAACACAAATAAAAATCAGCGCCTTCTCGCAAACTGACAAACGGTAACAAGAAAATATAACTCGTCTTCTTAGTAACTCCGCAATGTCTCTTATGCACATGGTAGGGACACTTCACATCAATTTTTGGTATTTTTTGAAACATAGGTAGGTATTAGTTAATAAGTATTTTCAGTCATAACTTAATACCCCTCTTTAATAATAATATTAATAGTTGTTAATTCGTGTATCTTGTGCACCAAAACAACATATTTTTGTCATTTCGGAAACTGTAAAATAAAAATTCTCAGAAATTGTATCATTGTATGGTTTCAGTATTGTCCCGCACTTCAGGTAGGTACACCCCGTATAAATGGGATTTTTAGACAAAAATACTGGCAACACTGTAATGGCTACTATTGATGGGAAAGGCCGACAGGTGTGTGACGTCATGCGAGACTTGTATGCAGTCACCTATAGGAAGTGGCCTTCTGAAATTCGGCAGAGGAAGTCTCCGTTTAAATTGTTTTATGCGTAGTTACAAAAAGAAACAAATTCGGGTCACGACATAGTTCTTTTAGTAAAAAGTACACGAAGCCCTGGCAAGTGAAAAAGGTATCAGCAGCACCAGCCTACATAATTATTGCAGTTACAAAAATTTTGCAACTGCAATTTTGTAGAAAAATTAAAATACTTAATATTGATTTTCTACAACATCTTTTGAAATAAGCGTTTCAATAATTTCCATCCGAAAGTATGTACCTAGACATTTTCCTCCCTAGGGAAGAGTTGATTTACTTTCATTCCCATTCCTATAGTAATACAAAATATTGTATGTAGCTGTATATTTAAATGTTATTGTTATAAAAATTCTGAAATAAATAAAACAATCATGTTTGCAATATTAAACGGTGACAGATACAGAAAAATATCATGAAGTCATTTTTATTCGCAATGAACAGCCTACCTACATCACGAAATTTATTTCTTAATTTTTTGCTTAAAAATTACCAAAGGTACCTACAATTTTTGTGCTTTTATAAAAAAAATTACCGAGACAATATTTATTTTACTTCCACTGTTTTAACACGGCATTTTGGAAAATTTTCACCTTATTTATCAAAGTTATTATTATTTATTCATGTAAGCTAACAATCATTTACATAGTCTTTAATGTCTTCTCGCTTGTAGATTATTTTCTGGTATTTAGATTTGGAAATGATTACGAATAGTTTATTTAATGGTTAGATCTTTAAATTCGAGGACATATTTATTTTTGGACCGAAAACTGAATTCTTGAAAGTCATTGCATTTATCATTTTCTGTTGTTACAAAAGATTATTAAACTAGTCCAAACGAAATTACTAAATTATCTGATCAGCAGATTAAATTTTAACGAGAGATTAAATAAAACATGTTCTACCTTCCTATTACTCCAAGACACTCCATATTAAAAAACATTTATTAAAATTCTATATTCCCAAAATAACACGTTAAAAACATCAATGGGGAACGTGTTTTAGATATCCTGGCAAAATCAAAACAACAACCAATATCAATATATATAATAATGCATTGTCAGCACTGTCGGATTCGATCTGAAATGTTTGACGCTGTTTCTAGCCTTTAACCCTTCATCGCATGGGCCCAGCCAATTTTTTAAAATCGAAAGATAATAGTTGGGGGAATCGCGCGGTTTCGCCCGTGATACATACACAATTTTATGCACGACCGGTTCAAATGTTCAAACCAACGCTATGCTCCTTTATAAATCAAGAACCCCGCCTGGCCGTCTGTGTCGTACACCCTGAACGACTCATGATCTCGAAAATACTACCTACCAAGTTTTCAAAACTCTAAATTTATAGGCGCACGCCTGAGGATAATCATTCCTCCTCTCAACGTCGCATGGTTCTAATAACTGCGAATAGGGAAGCGTGGTGCATCGCGTTACGGCCAGTCATTGATTCCTTATTCAATGGTCCAGCCAATAGCAAGAAAGCATACCCTTCGCTTCCTCACTTCCCCGCGGACGCAGTCTTTCGGTGCGGCTATACTTGAAATTTGCTCTGTGTTGAACCCTAACCCGTATACCAGAAAAAACATTCACATAACTTTTTGATGGTGAAGGTTTTTTACTTTCAAATAGTTTCGCCCGCCGTTCCAGGGTCAAATGCACAATGAAATTAACCGACGAGCATGACAAAAAAATTGCTGGATTGTGCACCATTAGCATTTCCTAATATTTATATTTGAAAGTAGAAGGTAAAAGGATCTTATATTTCATGCAGAAGAATGAAATATAAAGAACCTAAGTATAAGAAATGTACCTACCTTTATTATTTAATATTAAATTCCAATCGTTTACAATCCCAGAGCAATATAATTAGAAACCTCGCCAGAATTTTCAAAGCCGATGAAGTTAGTGACATCACACTAAATTCAACATGGCCGAAAAATAACAAAGCCCATGCCCATAGGTACCCACCTATTTTTTTGTGTTCTTTTCAAAACGTAACTCCCCCCACGAGCCGCCACTGATGTTAAGTACCCCAATGTTGCTTACTTTTATAAAAGTTCTATATTCTGTGCATGCGCACAACAAACCTTCTTTTTTATTGTTCTTAGGGAAACTATACAACAAAAAACTTATAATCTATTTACGACCTATATCTCTCCGTTTTATTTTTCACCGTTCCCTCCACTCTCATCTTTCTCCTTCTCGTCGCAGTCTCTTTTGGCTTCTTCGGCCGGCCTATATTCGATATACATGGTGCTCCTCCTAAACGGCAGATGGTTGTTCGGAGCGATCATCAACAGATTGTTCCCGATCCGATCGCAGATCAACGGCTGGTTCTGGAGGTGGCTCCTTCTCAGTCTGGCCCTGGTCCTCAAACCCTGCGTGATGACGGTTTGGTGGCGGGTGATGGACACCACGTCTTCGGATTTAATGCTGACTTGCACGGGAGCCTCGTTGGCCTTCTGCCACTCCAGCACGTTGGACAGAAGCCGGATGTATCTGAAAGTTGCCCATGAAGTTTATATAGTGTCCAAATATAATGGGCCATCCCTTCAATCAAAGATTTTTGGTACAAAACCATTTCACCCTGCCCATCATCTATGGGATGTCCATGTAATGTTTAATTCTCTTTAGTTTATTTATTTATTCAGTTAATAATTGGTAGAAAATGTTCCTGTGTATTTAATAGGTCTATCAAAGATTCCGTCATGTAGAGTGTACATTCTAAGCGGGAAAATAGCCAAAGCGATATAATAAATTACCGATTAAACTAAAATACCCGCGAAACACGACTTTTACTGCAAGCGTCAAATGAATATGCCAAAAACGTCTGTGTACGCCTATGTGCGCCTATGACTGGAAGCGTTAGAAGTTTAGCGAGTTACTAAATCGCCAATTCACGTGTAAATGTTACCAACTTAATTCACGCTTTCGTCCCCTTGCCTCTCTCACCCCCCTTCCCTTCAGAGTCGTCGAATTTTCTAACCTACCTATAAACGTTGATCGACGCTATAAACTAACCTTGATGCACACAATTTAATTTTTCAAAAAAAGTTCATTTTCGAAAAAATAATATTTTTTTTCTTTGAAATGATAGGAAAATTTAGTTAAAGCAAGAAAGATTACTTTTTCAGTGGCGTACCATTTTTTTGTTAAAAAGTATGATGGTTTAATATTTGTCTAAACTGTACCTAATATTTTTGCCTTATCTGTCTTCCATTAGGAAAAATAAAAGAAAATTGAACTTTAACGAAAATTGTTAACATTTCGGTACAATATAATATAAAATTGTTAGTAGATTGTATTATTTGACCTTTTTATAAAAACAGCAGTTAAGAGAAGGTGCAAAATGGGTGAATTTGGGATGTGATAATATGTCGCTTTCTATATTTTTGGAATCAAGGAATTCAATTTTGGCATGAATTTTGCGGAAACAAAGTAAATGAGATTGGTTACGAGGGGGTGAAAGTTTAAAAAAGTTAAAATACGTCGGTATATTATGGGATTTGTGTGCAATATTGGAATTTACTATTAAATAACAGAATTAAAAAGAGTGTCTGTCTGGAATAAAATAAAATTACCTACTTATTAAATCTGGCGAAGTTTATTAACTATGTTACGATTTAAAATTTCTCATTTCTCTCAATTTCCCTTCTTCATTTTTCTCTGAAATCTTAAAATAGCCCATTTTGTTTTCCAAAGCATGAATATACTTGCAAACTACTGTCAATAATTACTACTATTATTTGGCATTTTTGTCTTCCATGGCAACCTATGACCCAATTAATAATCCCTCACAAAAAAGGCTCAGTTCTGAACGAACGGTTGGAGCGAACATTATAAGATATATATACTTCGTTGGAATCGGAAAAAAGGGTAGAAGTCAAAAATATACAAGGTGTTTTATTTAAAAAAACATAAGCTATGTCTGCCACGGCTTTCTAGAACACACCGTATAAGGTTCAATAGCGTCACAAAAAACTTTGTATTAGTATCTAAAACTTTTGTAAAAAAAAATTTTCTAACCTCAAAAACTAACAAGTTAAGGCTGGGCGCATCGCAGGTCAATCAATGACCTAGAGGGTCATTTGAATATATGATTGTCGGATAAAAGGCTTCTTAAGACCAGCAGGCAGTGCCAATATTGAATGCCATAAATTACAGCTAGACAGATCTTGCCAGTTATGACAGCCCTGAAAAATCAAATGGAAAAAATAATAAGAACTAGGCAGGTGAATCCGACTGTGAAATGACAGATCAATAAACCCATTAAATTCGTAGAAACATTTTCCACAATTTTTTTTCTAGCTCAACAAATAAATACCACTTCTGTTCTCTGAACTGCTTGATTTTTTTAAATATTTTTAAGCATAAATTCGAATGTTCCAATATGGGGATCGGCTATCATATTGGAAAATCCAGCAACGTTATGAAGGTATAGGGAAAATGCAAGCTGTGTAAAGAATAAAATTGGAGTTCTCAGTTTCAGAGACTAATTATGGACGTTACTAAACTTATGTTCACATCTATTCGAACTGTAAAATGCTATTATTAGATAAATATATGGCTTACTTTATCGCCATTCTCAGAATTTCGTTCTTCGACAGCTTCTTATCTGGTGGATGAGTGGGCACCAGTTTCCGGAGCTCTGCAAACGCCCCACTAACATTCTGCTGTCGCCACCTTTCCCTGCTGTTTGTGAATATCTTCTTCACTATCCCTCTTGTTGGTGCAGCCTAGGATAATAAATTGTCAACAAAAGATACATTTTTAAAAAGATGGTAAAATTTCACGTCCCCAATAGATTTTTACAGAAAGAAAGTTAGCGGCTTTATGGGACTATACATTTTGGCAACTGCTAATATCATACCAACATCCAAGTTCTAATGGATGTGCCGATGTTTTCATATTTGAATGGTTCGAAAAGGTAGACTACGACAGCTGTTTCCCCTTATTAGGTTCATCAAGGCAGCCATAACCTTCCCGAACGACTCAAACCGAAACGGTAGCACTTATAATAGTGTAACTTGCATTTGGAGGTGAGAAACCAACCAGTGGCGCCATCTAGCATCAAGCTGATAGTACCAGAGCCGAAATTTCACAAAACATAGTAAACACCAACAAGAAAAAGTTAGGTTGGTGTTGAATCCTGAAAACGACAAAATAATGTGAAGAAGAAGCGACACAGGAAACAGGCTCATTGGCTATTCACCACTGTATCTTCCAAATTTGTGGAAATCAACAAGGATCTGACCGGGAGCCCTATCCTTGTGAAACTTGCATCTTATAGCCGTAGAAATATTAAAAAGATGATAAAATTTCACGTCCCCAATAGATTTTTACGGAAAGAAAGTTAGCGACTTTATGGGACTAAATTTTGGCAACATACCAACATCCAAGTTCTAATGGATGTGCCGGTGTTTTCATATTTGAATCGTTCAAGAAGGTAGACTACGACAGCTGTTTCCCCTTATTAGGTTCATCAAGGCAGCCATCCTTCTCGAACAATTCAAATATGAAAACACCGGCACATCCATTAGAACTTGCCGCCAAAGCCGCTAACTTTCTTTCCGTAAAAATACATTTTTGGTAGATTAGATTCGTATTCATAGGCTTATTATAATATCGTGAATTGTGACAACAACGAGTACTTGCCTGTAGTGCGTGATGTCCAAATCGGCCACTGGCATCATATCGTCGTTCGTCGTCACTATCGGCTATGGAAAATTCATCCGAGAAATCGTCGTCGTCGCTGGGCGAGTCCGGCTCTGGCGGATGGCGGCGTGCGCCTGGAGAGGGCGTGCCGCAATCGCCCGGCTCCTCCCACTCCATGTCGCCTCCGCCTCCGGAGGGCGGGCCATATGTTATCATTGGCTGGGAAAGAAATTATTATTAGTGCCGAAAATGTATTAAGAATCAATAACAATATTTTATCTTTGATTTGTTAACTTAGGAATAATGCTAAATATTGCTGGTTTTGATAAATGCGGACTAGAAACATTTCAATCTTTGCGTTTTAGTTTAAGATTAAATGAAATTCGAAGAAAAGTGCATTCTGTGTAGAGAAAGACATATTGCAAAGAGTAACAGTAGTTCAGAGTACGTGTATTTGAAAAATTAGACAACTTTTTGAACCTAACTCAGAGAAATAACCAAGGATAGAGGGAGTATGAACAAAAAGTAAGAGTAAGAGCCAACATATTTTTGAGTGATGCCACGTACTCCATTGTTTACAGCATTTCATTTCAAAATAGAAGGGTTTAATAATGGGATTAAATAAAGGCACACCTCCCATAACGCTAAATTAACAAATGTAGTTATTGATTTCTTGTATATAACAATTTTAAACTAAAACTAAATCGCGCTGTAATTATAGTAGCTAATTATCACTTTAATAAAATCGTCGCAGATACCTCAAACCGCCCAACATGGCAACGCCGCCGTTGCTGCCGCGGGCGCCGCGTTCCTTAACTCGGCGGTATTTGTTTTGTGTTTGCCCAGCAAGTCAAGTTTTCCGATTGTTAATGTATGCATTTTTCGTGTTTTCAATTGTTTTGGTAACTGAGGAAATAGTCCATGTCTTGAAGTGGAGCGGGAGAATACAGCGAAAGGGTAAAAATCATAGAGTCTCAGCTCCACAAACACAGCTTTTTTCAATATCAACTGTACATATGTTTCAACCCTCCTAGGGGGTTCAGCAGTGTAACATTATAGAAAATTCAAAGCTAGAAAAACAGTTTTTAATTAGGTACCTAGGAACTTATAATGAAGGTATACAATAAAATTGAATAATAATAACTGCTTACCTCTCGACTACGTCTAGAAAGGTAAGCCTCTAGACTACGTCTAGAAAGGTAAGCATCATGATCTTTGGTATAACTTAATTACTCCATATAAGTTCCTAGGTACCTAATTCAAAAATATTTTTCTATCTTTGAATTTTCTATAATGTTCCACTGCTGAAGATGACCCCCTAGGAGGGTTGAAACATATGTACAGTTGATATTAAAAAAGCTGTGTTTGTAGAGCTGAGGCTGAGACTGTATGATTTTTGCCCCTTTCATTTTTTTTTCTGTTCATTTATAGGCTATTTATTAGTATTTAGGATATAGTGACTGCTTTTGTATACAATGGGACACAGAAAGTGTGTGGTGTGTGGCCAAATTGATATTTCTCAGGATATAACCTATCTCAGGTAAACGTTAACTTTGTACACACGGGCCTAATGTTTGTTTACTTCGGTAAATTTGCATAAGATGTTGTTTGACTACAAATGTGTGTATTTTGGTTATTTCTCTGAGGAACCTAACCTTTTTACTTTAATACTAACCGTTGTTTTCGAGAATACGGGTATAATAATACAGTGTGGATAGAAATTGTGGAATATTGCTTATATTTCTTAAAATATTCCTCATATGAAAAACTTGTTTTAATAAAACTGTTAGGGGAAATTATTTCCCGTTTAGTGATATCAAGCAATCTTTTGTAGCACAAAAAATGTGGTTGCCAACCGACTTGATTTTTTTAAATGGCACCATATAAGTTTTTTGGTGAAAATTGATACATTGGAACTTTCTGAATACGATGCAATACAATTTTAATGGGGTCGCATAAGAAAAAAATACAAAAAATTGAGTTTTCTATTATGCTATTGACAATGTTTATCAAAATAATTATTAACATCAAATTAGCCATGCCAAAATCAGAACAATAGGAAACTGTCACTATTAGCTGTCAGCTGCTTGTAATTGTGTGCATTGTTATAGTAAACGGTAAAGTACTTAGTAAGTTATAATGGCGCTTGAATTACCTAAGTGAAACGGAAAGAATACAGGTTAACATACTAAGTACCTAGGTACTTAAGTACACAGAAAATTGAGTAAAAAGTACGTTTAGTGTCACAATGTACACAGTTAGACAGCCAGTGACAGTTTCGCATTGTTCTGATTTTGGCATTGCTAACTTGATATTAAGAATTATTTTGATAAACATTGTCAATAGCAAAATAGAAAACTTATTTTTTTTTTCGTATTTTTTTCTTATGCGACCCCATTAAAATTGTATTGTATCGTATTCAGAAAGTTCCAATGTATCAATTTTCACCAAAAATCAAGTCGGTTACCATGGCAACCACATTTTTTGTACTACGAAAGATTATTGCTTGATATCACTAAACGGGAAATAATTTCCCCTAACACTTTTATTAAAACATGTTTTTGATATGAGGAATATTTTAAGAAGTATAAGCAATATTCCACAATTTCTATCCACACTGTATAATTAATAATAATTATACTTTCAACCCTTCAATTTCATATGTCGCGAAAGTACAATGCGAAGGAAGGATTATTATATTTGCCCCCCAATATGAGGTTATAATTTCGGTCATTATACACTATAGTCCAAAGCACGAAAGAAAACGTTTCTAAAGAATGCGGGCAGCGTTGCGAGTTTTCCGATACGAGTAGTCGTTATTTATTGGCGAATACAAGTTTTATCATATTGAAGCCGAATTTCTGAACTCTGTTATACCGAAAAAATAAAGCTCGCATCACGGGACCACTTACCCATTTTTGTTTATCATTTATTTTTAACGCGGTGTGATAAAACACCTATTATATTTTTTTCAACATCGTCGCGTCTACCATCGCCTTTGAAATACGGCAACACAGCACTTCTGCGAAGGAGTCGGCTGACAAAATCAGTTAGCCAACGAGTTTTGTGCCTGTTTGTATAGTACGTAAAGTTAACTGCGTATTTGGGCTACCATACAGACCTCATTTTTTAGGCCGCTGGCAAGTTTTTTCCGCCGGCTCAGAGAGCTCAGTGGCGTTTCGTATGTTCGGGAGTTAATACGTGTGCAAAATGAGTAAACAGGGAAGAACGTTGCATTCTCAAGCACGAGAAATAATTGCCAATGTTATAAGGGTTTGCCTTCCTCCATAATCTAAGGTATCACCGTTAAGAATAATATTAACAATAAATTAAATAGCAATTATATGAAAAGTAAGTCAGTGAGTTACACAAAATTGAGCTACTCCCCTGAACTGTGACTAATTCTATAATATTTGCGAGTTCTTCCCCCTTACGTCGCACGCATTCTGCCGTAAGGAGGACTATACAGGGTTTGATTTAAGTTGTGACAACAATTCTATGGTATAATGTTTACTGTATCAAAAGTAACCGCTCTTGATTGTAAATATCAGTTTACTAAAAAGTTGTATAACTTAAATATGTTTTACTAAGAACTTTGTTCAAAACAAAAAAGTACAAATTTGCATTCATAAGACCTTTTGATTATTTTTGAATGTAAGTGTACTAAGTGCTTACGTACTTAGATACCAAACAGGAAGATGATTTTGGTTTTTTATTTTTAATAATTAGGTATTAGTTACTTATTACCAAGATTTATGATTTAAGTAGGTATTTTAAGTAAGTAGAACTGAATTATATAAAGAATTCGATGTTATCAAGAATACAAATACAAGTATAAATCTTCAAAATTTGAATGCACGTTGTAAGCTTTGCGTAATCAATAAAAAGATTAATTAAATAATAACGACTTAAGATTAGCGAGTGTAAAAGTGTTTCAAAAAAAGCGATAATGAGCAAGCACTCAAAATAAACAAAAAAGTAGTAACCATATACACCCGTTTCATGCTACTTAGCAATCATCAGTACAGTGTCAAGGCTCCTGCATGGACTTCATTTTTGTTGCTTCCCAAAGCATGGCTATCTTTTTGATTTGGATAACGTTACACCGTACTGATGATTGCCAAATAGCATGAAACAGGTGTACCTATACGGTCACTACTTTTTTTGTTTATTTTGAGTGCTTGTCTATTATCACTTTTTCTTATTAATTAAATATTTCAGAAACGGCCAAAAATATTATGGTATTATATTATATACGACTTTTATATGATAGGGTATAGGTGGGGATAATGAGCATAGTAGCGTTGACTGAAGGTTTACTTCACCCAACGATAGTAGGTAATATGTGCATACAGAGGTAAACTCCGAATAAGGTTACCCGTGGTGCCATCTAGTGATAAAAGTCTGAATTACCATCTGAAATACCCCGTCGGTAAGTAGAATCACCGAATACCGCAGTTTCCAGCCGTAGTGATCTGGGGCAGTCAAGGTAGGCATTTGCTCTGTTTTATTATTAATATTTGGCATATTTCGTAAGGTCTTAAAACAGTAACACCTACAGATTATGTATTTATTTTGTATCTGCATTTTGCGTACTATAATTACAAATATGTTGTAGCAATATAAGGGATATTTGAATATAAATGAATGAGTTATAGGTTAGGTGTTTGCATTAACGTCTGTTGGGGGCAATATGAGCATGCTCATTTTACCCGACGTATCGGCTAATATCAGCATGCTCATATTATCTGTTTCTGCAAATGCCGCTATTCCAATGTTTTTAAACAAATCCGACTCTACTAAGTGTCGACATTTTATTGTTTTAGATGCCGAAAAAATACCAGAAAAAATATGTACGATCACAATGGACTGAAAATAATATGAAAACTGCTATCAATTTGGTGCTAGAACAAAATTCAAGTGAAAAGAATGCCGCACAAAGACGCGGCTTACCACGACAAACATTGAGGCGTTATCTCCAGAAAGCTCGCAGTGGAGGTGAATTTAAAATGAAAGAAAGCTTAGGTAGAAAGCCTGTATTATCCAAGGAAGCAGAAAACGAGCTGGTAGAAATTTTATTCTACATGGAGAGACGGATGTTTGGAATTGGAATAAAAGACTTAAAAAAAATATGTTTTCGAATATTGTGTTAAAAATAACATTTCAAACCCATACAATAAGTTGACCTGTCAAGCTGGCAAGGACTGGTTTCGAGATTTTAGGAAAAGGCACCCCGAAATTTCTGTTCGGAAACCTGAAGCTACCTCTATGCATCGTGCATTAGGTTTCAATAGAACTAAAGTAAATGTATTTTTTGAGAACCTCAGGAAAGTCCTGTTTGATGACAATAATTTGCCATTAATTCCGCTGGAACAAATTTTCAACGTAGACGAGTCTGGATACACTACGGTCCACAAGCCTGGAAAAGTCATTGCAATGAAAGGAAAAAGATCTGTATAGGTGCAATCACAAGTGGAGAACGTGGTAAAAACGTTACAGTCGTCTGCTGTGTCAGTGCTAGTGGACAGTACATTCCGCCTCTATTTATTTTTCCGGGAGTTCGGATGCGACCAGACATGTTAGATGGTGCTCCACCAGGATCAGTCGGATATGCAACTCCTTCTGGTTGCATCAACGAAGACATTTTTTTCTCGTGGTTCTGCCACATTTTAAAAGTAGTTCAACCAAAATCTAGATCGCAGCCAACCCTTTTAATTTTAGATGGACATGCCACACACGTCAAAAATTTACAGTTAAGTAATTATTAAGGCCAGAGAAAATAATGTAATCTTGTTATCTCTTCCCTCTCATTGCACACACAAATTGCAGCCTCTGGATGTTTCAATATTTAAAAGTATTAACACTTTTTACGACCAGGCTGTGTCAAGTTGGTTAGTGCAGCATCCTGGTCGCATTGTAACAGAAATGGAAATTCCAAGGTTATTTTCAATAGCATATGGGAAAGGAGCTACGATTAAAAATGCAATATCTGGCTTTCGAAAAACTGGCATTTTTCCTTTCGAACCCGACATCTTTCAAGATGAGGATTTTATTGCAGCCGAAATAAATTCTGCAAGCAATACCTTTGAACCGGAATCGTTTTACGTTACTGCAGAAGATATGATCGAAGTTGATAATGTCGAAGATTCGGCACCATCTACATCAACATTAGAAGCCAACAACATAGATCTAGCCCCGAGTCCTCTTTCGATTCCACCTGTTTTGAAATCAGATTCTGATCCAATTGGAAGTAATAATAATAAAAATGATCAGAGTTCTTTGAATAATAAGAGCCAGGAACCACTTTGCGAGACGTCAGGGTCTCCAAAATTTAAAGACATTATTTTGCTTCCAAAAAATAAAACAACTGCCACCAAGAAAAAAAGAACGGTAGCTCATTCTAAAATTTTAACTAGCAGTCCTTACAAAGATGAGTTAGAGAAAATAAAATCTTCACCAAAGATGTCAAAGTCGAATAAAAAAAAAACGTAAAGGGTGTAAGAAGAAAAATTACCAACACTGTATGCAAAGAAGAAACTAAAGAAAACGACGCCGAAGACGCTAACTGCATTTATTGCAATGAATTGTTTTCAAAGACTGAAGGGACATGGATAGAATGTATGGGCTGCAGACAATGGTGCCATACAACATGTGCGAAAGTTTCAAACAAGACCAAAATCTATTACTGCGACGAATGTTAAACACAAAGAGTTCTCTATGTTTTTCTTATTTTGTTTTTTTAATATTTTTTTAGAATATGTTTTTCTTATTTTGATTTTTTAATATTTTTAGAATATTGTTTATTTTTATAATTTTATTGCTATGTTTAAATAAAGCAATTTATTTGCCATGATTTTTATTCTCTGAGTCCATAAATCACCTAAATACATACTAAAAATAATAGTGCTCATATTATACTACCGCGTGCTCATATTACCCTAACGGTTGGGTAATATGAGCACCAACACTGGTTTTTAAAAAACTGTGCCCTTTTTCTGTGAATGATTTGTTAATGTCATAATTGTTGATAGCCTATTGAAATATGTTTAGACCTTTCAGAAATGTTAAAAAACACTCAAATACCTTTAACTATCTTGAAAACATATTTTTTTTCCTTAAGGTGCTCATAATATCCCCCTTCACCCTACATTCTCTTTTCTAGGACGAAAATTAATGTAAAAAGTGAGAAGGTTAAGTTCTCGTGCTACACCATAAATATACAGTGTGTTCCCGGCTAGATGAAATGACTCTTGTAAAAGACAAAATTTTAGTTTCGAGAAATCACGTGTGCTTTGGAAATTTTGAAAAAACTAATTTTTAAATCAAAGTAGGCTTATACTTCTGAAATTTTGCAAACCTACACAGTTTTTCGTTAAAGTTTCCTTAATAACACTTTGTCGTCACTTTACAAGGGTGAAAAATTAGTACATAACGTAAGATAACGAGTTTACTGGTTGGAAGAAGAAGAAGAAGAATTATTTTTATGTTATAATAACTTAAAAAATTGAAAAGGAAAATGAAAAATATGACGAAAAGTTCATATGAACATAGGTCCGCAGATGTTTGGTTTTCGAGATGCAGGGTGTGGAAATTGAAATTTTATTTTCGATTTTTTAAGTGACTTTTTGAAAGTGCTCCCCATTTTGAAAGTGAATAATTTTTGGTACATTGTTCATAGGGATTTTTTCTTTTCACTTCAAAAGGGAGCGGTTCATTTGTAATATTTGAAAGCAGTAGTTGAAAATTTTATGTTTCGAATGTTGGAGTTAACAGATGTAATGGGGCACGTTTTGCCAATTTCAAAGCAAACGGTTGATTCTATCATTATGAAAGAAGAGTAAACTTTTGTTGCCAAATGAAAAGTTGCACTAAAATGATTGACCAAAAAGATAACCTGTAAATAGTTACGAGTAAAAGCAAGATTATGAAAAACAGTGCGGGTGGCGTCCTCTGTGAGATACGTAGAAATTGACATTTTCAGCTTATTCTCCATCCCCAAAAACACAGCAGTGCCAAATTTCAGTACAGCAGCTTGATTATTTTGGGAGATATTGTCATAATTCAATTTCAAAAAAAGAGCTACAGCGCCCTGTAACTCAGTAACTATTGACGTTGACTGACGTATTAATAAGACTTCTCACTGCTATAGCTTCATATTCTGAAAAGTAGATGGCGCCTATGCCCAACAATGTATTTTGCATTGTATTTTGTCTCCGGGAAGCGCATGGTGAGCCAGAGAACTGTCAAACATGACAGCCGTGAGCAGTCTTTATTAATACGTCAGTCAACGCTATTGAGATTTGACCCATAGTTGTCCCCTACCTGCTCCCGCGAGATTGCCCCATACTAACACCCTGTATAGATGACTAAATTTTTACTAAGAAAACAATATTACGGTATCAACGAAATTCGAACACTAATGTCAATGTAATCTAATATGATAAAGTTGTGATTTTTTTATGAATCTTGTGCTTTATGTTCCTTTTAACTAAAAATAAAAAAATATTATAGCAAAAATACCTACCATCTTCAATTTTATTGAAAAGTATTGTAATTTTAGATCAAATACAATGAATTTTTATCAATTAGCAATTGTTAAAAAATAAATAAAATATTTGTACACAACTTACCTAACAGTCAACCAATTTAAAAATCATACAGATAGAAAGGCTTTGCCCTTCCCCCGGAAAATTAGGATATCTAAATATTTATGCTTGTTTATCGTCAACTATAGGCACAATAGAGAAAAAGTGCAGCTTTAATATACACAGTACATCCCGCAGAATTAAAACTTCCTCGAAATCAGCCACAGAAGAAAATAGATTGTCGGTTTTTCTACCAGTAAATGTTACGTGTTACTTAGAACACGTCCGTATATTAATTAACAAATAGGTTTGAAAACCATTTTTATAAAAAGCCGAAAAGACCAATTTTCAATCTACCCATTATCTAACTTACCATTTTTATTTTAAAAAAAAACACTGAAACCACTAATCAACTATATATGGATCACTGCTTTAACTCACTATTCGTGTTGAAAAACTATTGCAACAAATTTCACTACAAATGGAACACCCTCACGACTTGACTCTGCCAAACCGGAACCTACCGAAGTGATATCTCCGCCTGGCACACGTCCACACGGTCCTTATCGGCAGCATCCAGACGCCCCCGCGGCCACCAATGGGGTTGAAGGATTTAAACGGGAGGCGGAGCTTTCAACGGGACCACGCCCACGGGGTTTAAAGCGATGCGAGGGAGGCATCCCGACTAGCATGAATGCCCTTAAACAATGCTTGGAATCGTTTATGGGAGGCTCAATGGAGTATAAAGGGTCCAAATTGAACCGTTTTTGTTTCCAAGTTGACTAAAATAGCTCAGTAGAAAAAGTTTGTACTAAATGTTGACTAAATGGTGTTTCTCTGGAAAACCACAAATTTGGATTGTACACTCTTTTTAATATACAGAGAGCATGTAAAGATTGGAATAAATTCGGTAAAATGTTGTACTGTTCGATTAAAAATTAAGCCTGCTTAAAAATTGAACTGAGCAAAAAATAAGCACTACAATGTAGGTCCAGTCGTCTAATAAAGAAATGTCTAAAAACTTAATAATTTATACTAAATTTAAAATTTATGAAAAATTTTTTTATGTAATATATTATTATTATTTGCGTACCGATACAAGAATAGTAGATTCTGTAATGAAGTTAGAATGAAAAAATTCGTTACGAGTGGAAGATCACGAGTATTTTTTCAGTTTATTGATTTATTATTGGTATTGTTAGGGTAGACAGGGTGTAAATAAATAAGTACGAAAAAATTGAGTGGACGACTCAGAAAAAAAAGGTGAAGAATATTTCTATATAAAATATTATCTTAGAAAATGGTTAATAAAAGAGATACAGGATGTTAAAGTTTAACCTTTACTAATTATGTTAAAGTTTAAGTTTTATTTCAAATTAAAATATTATTGCATGGAATTGGGTGTCAGAGACTTATTTTGTTTTTGATGTACAAAAGTTACACCGATAAGCCAATCGATTTTTTACCTAAATCATAAATGTTGTGTGTCATCTTTTTGTCAAAATGTTGTATAAAGTCGAATAAAGGAATACAAATAAATAAAGCTATCTGAAACACAAACACAACTATATTACGGGGATGGTCGTATCTGAGAATTAACTTTTAGCAAAAAATAACTATGAGACAGCGACATGGTACAAGTGGTCTTTTATGCAATTTAGTAAACTTTTTAAGAAAAAGACAACTCCTGATACCAAATTTCCTCCAAATATTTCGATTTTTGGAAGAGTCAAATTTAAAGAAAACAAATATAAAATGTAAACTTTAAAATATCCTTTATCTTTTTTATATGAAAAATGCAATTAGATTGATATGTATTTAATTTTAATCTAAGAAAGAGTGCAAATACGTATTATTTATTTTATTATTTACTGGAATTTCTCAAAACGATGATCTTACTCTTGTATATAGAGAGAGAGAGACGCTGGCGATACGTGACGTCATTTTTGTAGGACATTTTGGGTCTACGGTTTGGTTTTTCGCTTGAAAATAATATATAGAGTACCTACGTAAAATGAAGAATTAAGCTTTATTGAATTTAATCATTAAATTATTTAAAGTCTGCCCTATGCTTTACGCATTACTAGGCTTATCTCTATACCTAGTTTAAGAAATGATTCAGCAGGAAGGAACAAATATGATGTCCTTATCAGTTTTCGTGTGATGCAACCTTATGAAACTTCATGCGCTGAATTTTAAACCAAACAGTTCCTACGACCTCGTTTTCAAACTCAACATTAAAACAGTTAATAAATGCAGTGAATCGGCATCAAAGTTAATTTGAAAAATGTAAAGATATTATGTTTAAAGTAACAGAAGAAATAATATGATATCTATAAGGACATTTTTTTGTTTCTAGTCCAACTACTTTCATTGCCAACCATGTAAAAATTCAAAATTAAATATTTTCATGTCAACGTATAAAGTTTTAGTGAAAAGTAAAGATGACTGCAATAGCAACGACATTATATGACAAACAAACAAAGTTTCATTTTCGCCACATTATCGTTGACTGACGTATTTATATGAGACTTCCCACGGCTATAGCTTTATGTCCTGGAAAACAGATGTCTCTGATGGCTAACAATGTATTCTGCATTGTATTTTATCTCCGGAAAGCGCATGGTGAGCCAAAAATGTGTCAGACGTGACAGCCGTGAGCGTGAGCAGTCTTAAATAATATATCAGGCAGTGCCGGACTGGACAGGTGAGATAGTGAGAAAAATCTCACGCCCCCCCCCCCCCCCTGCAAAGGCCGCTTGGGGTGGGGGGCCCTGCCCTGAACGGTTTCAGAGAGCACTAGCGCGCCCGACGCGCCAGCGCGAGGGCCTCTTTTATTACCTACTCAAACAAACGAATCCTATAATGTGAGTATGTGAGGTAGGTTGTACGCCAGTAGCATGTGAGCGCGTCTTTACCAAATTAAAAGTAATTAATTCACGTCTTCGGTCAAGCTTCTCGGAACACTCACTGGACAGTTTTCTTTTATTGGGCGTGGAGCAGTGGCGTGCAAGCCACACCCGCAGACCCCGCGGTGCGGGGGGGCCCCAAGTTACCAGGGGCCCCGGGACCCACAGCAAAAAATCATCGGGAAATCTCAGGCGCCGCTCCACCTATCAGTAGTAGTACACTCGTTGTCTCGCTGCTCATTATTCTCTCTTTTACCATTGTCGTTGCTCTGTGTGTAACCAACCTTCTGACCGGGACCACAACCACAAATCATAGATATACCTACGTTAGGTTTCAGGTTAGAGCTAGGGCAGAGATATACAGGGTATAACTTAAGTATGTTAAAAGATTTCAGGGAGATGGTCCTCGGCCAATTCTAAGAAAAAAAAGTTCATGTAAACATGTGTCCAAAAATTCTTCGAATTTGATATAAGGGGTGTTAAAATTCTCTAAAAAAATCGTATTTTTCCCATAACTTCTTTATTTTTAGAGCCTTTTTAGCCAAATTTGGTACACTCGTGCTTGGCTAAGACCTTTTTGAATGTGGTATTTTCAACCTCTACATTGAACCAGTGGCGGAGATATGGGTAAATCCGAATACAAATTCAAGAAGAAAGTTAATACGGCCCTGTACGAAATTAAAGTAGGTAGCAGTTTTGGATGGAGCATTTGTTTCGTGTTTCTTTACTTATTTTTGTATCTATCGCCGTTTCGTGGCAAATTTGATTTTTTAAATTTATTTAATCGTACTTGCAAAAAAATTTCAGGTACCTATTTAAAAAGCGTAGGAAAAAGATCAAGATCTCAATTAAAAAGAAAATTATGGAGGTTTCAAGGCAACACAACTAATTTTAAGTCTAAATAAGAATAAAAAAGTTTTGAGAAAAGATGTTTTTTTAGAAAATTTTAACACTCCGTACTTATATAGAAAACGAAGAATTTTTGTTGTTAAAATTGGCTGAGGATCACGACCCTGAAATAGATATTTTAACGTACTTAAGTTAGTTACATATCTCTGAGCTAGGGCCACTGTATAAATCCACAGTCGCCAGTCGCAGTGACAGTTGTGGTACTGGTATAATCGGACTATTATATTATTATTTATACGTGTTTAGTGCTTAATAAAATATCGAGGAAATAGTTATAAAATTTAACATCGATAAGAATTTCTGCAGTTTATTTTAATAAAAAAAAAAACAAGTTTTTGGCCAGTATTTTACTGGGTTTGTGCGCTGCCCTTCGCCTTTTCTTAAGTTTACCATCATTGAGTTTGCCTGTTTCAGCGTCAACCGTAGAAAGATCTTTTTCAAAATTAAAACTAATAAAGCCGTTTTTGCGTTCGAAAATAACTAACGAGAGACTAACTTCCCTCCTTTATCAGTAAGAGAATGAAAGGGCTAGCAGCTTGCATTTGGACAACATTTTTCAGTTTGAAACGGCGTTTTTGGATATTTATTGTTAGGGTATAATATTTTTGTATTTTACGTTCGTATGGAATAAAAAATCAGTTTAATTTATTTCCATATTTTTTGTGATTTGTAACAAATCTCAATGTTTTATTCATTCATCTTAACAACAGAGGGGCCCCGCGTCTAGTTTTGCGGGGGGGGGGGCAGAGTCTCTGCACGCTACTGGCGTGGAGGCAGGCCCATTTTGACTGAAAATTGGAAAGACTGGCTAAGCAGCAGTTTCTACCCCAGCGCCGGTTTTAGGGGGGTGCTAGGGCGCTAATAACACCCGGTGGTTAATTTTAGGAGGCGGTATAAGCTGGTCTGATAACTAAAAATAAATCACATTTTGTTGCCTATGTCTCTCACAACGCGACATCTTCATTTTTTAATCGTCGTCTGCAAACATAACATCTGAAACGTTCTCCTATTGATCATCTTATTCATCTGTACGTTGAAGATTTTACACCCCCCCCCCCCTGGCTTTTTGGACGAAAATAAAAATTTCTAAGTGAAAATATCCTAAGCTAAAGAAGGTGTAGTAGACCGAGCACGGGCGTAGCCAGGATTTAGTTTTGGGGGGGGGGGGGGTTTAGTTTGAGAAGTAAATAAAACAACAAAAATATACTTACATGAAATTTAATATCTATATATTCATCCGAAAAACTACGACATATTTATAAAGTTCTTAACTTTAAATGAAATGGATAAATTAATTTCGTTCCTCTGCGCTAAATCTAAAACCATTAAAGAAAAAATCTTCGGTTTTTTCTTTTAAATATATCCACTACTTCATCTGCATGAATTTCTGTTCCATAGTGAATGTTCATTAGAGCCAAACCATTAAGTATGTTTTCACTTGTAGTGTTTCGTAAATAGTTTTTCAGTCTCCTTAGGCTCGAGAAAGACCTTTCTGGGGTAGCAGTGGATACAGGAATGGTAGCCAAGATTTGTAGTGATGTGTAAATATTAGGATAAAGGTTTTTATCGCACATATCTAGACATTCCAAACTAGATTTCGGGGTAGGCAGTCTTCTTATCAGCATGCAAGGTAGCTGAAGCTTTGATAGCTAAATCCAAATTTGTTGACTACACCACTTTTTCCAGTAGTCCATACCTTTAAGTTTTTCACCCTTCCTTTTTTCCCCTCCATTTTTCGACAGTAATAATGATTCACGTATCTATCCTTAACAAGGTCATCGAATAACAGCGCACTAAAATTACTCACTTACACGGTACACTTAATTCTCTTCACTATTCGTTCACCACTTTTCACTTTTATTCGCTTCGAGTTCGCATGGAACAATACTGCCGTAAGCGCGGTCACGCGCCGCGGCGCCGCTTTTATAGCAGCCCAGTAGCCGTCCAGAAACTTCCACTAACTTCCACAAAGTTCCGCTCATTTCGACCGAGGGGCGTGGCGAATAATCGAGAAACAACGCAAAGTGTCCCTACAATACAAAATAGTTCGGCTGCAACTGCGTCTGCCTCTCGTCAAAAGATGGCGCTAGGCGTTTCTATTACTACATAATATATTCAAACGTAATAATAATTTAACTCTTCACTCCTCGTATTTTTTCGGTATAATATTAGGTAATATTTTGCTTATTTCGGGGGGGGGTTTGAACCCCCGAACCCCCCCCCCCCCCCCCTTGGCTACGCCCGTGAGACCGAGGAAACATGAGACAAATGACATTTATAGCATTGAAAATGTGTCAATTCTTTGTTAAAAAAAATTATATTGGGATATAACTTAACTGTCCTGTGAAATAATTAGGTACTTTTTGTTAAGGCGCGATAATCGATAGCAATACTAACCGTTGATGATGGGATGTATAATCTCATACAGGGTGTCCCGGGATAAGTGAGCCAATAGGTGCAAAAGACAAAAAAAAATCGAGTTCAAATTTGATCGATATTGAGGTTCTGACCTGTTTGACTGGAAACTAATTATTACTAGCATATTTTTCACTTATCCTGGGTCACCCTGTATATGTATTTAATAAGAAAATTGATAGAAAATACTAAAACTTATTTAATACAAAAAATTGTAACCATTTTCAAGGGTGCTAAATAAGGTGTTCGTATCAGATTTTCGTTAAAAAATTCGCTAATAAAAATAAAATAAAATTTTAAGGTTATAAATTATAAACATGAAATTATCGTTAATTTTTAAGCACTCGTAGTATTTAGGAAGACTATTTCCCTCGCCTTTAATTACAACTGGTTTCTAGATGGAAAAACTGTATGGCAGCACCTGTCAGCAGTTTTTTCGAGTTTACCTGCGGCAAAACTTGACAGCTGTTGTATAATAGGTAGTATATGTTTTGTAAGCTATGTGTATGCCGAATAATCTGTTACTCTTGAAATAGTCTTGTCAAATAGGTACCATTCGGGCATCTAAATTTTCCTGTGAAAAAAAATCCCAAAAAACACAATGCTAAGTAATATTTTTTAACAAAATGCATTCGTGCAGGTGCAAAAGTCCTCGTCTCCGATTCGGATTTTTTTTTTCGGAAAAATTAGATGCCCTTATGATATTACTTACGAATATTTCACGAATTCAAAAACATCAAATCTTCCCATAACGTTGCATTTTGATAATCAATCAACTTGTCAAACTGACATAAAGCAAACTTTCGTCGTGGCATTTTCACTTTGTTGTTTTCAATTTTGTATCTTTGCTTATCAATACGCAGTAGCTGTTATATTCTTCCTACAATGTATGAGAGGAATATTTGTTGCAATTTTTAACCACGCAAGAATAAAAATTCAATTTTATTAAATTCGTCAACTCCCCCTATCGAGACTAGCTGCGGCCCTGATGCATACAAAGCCGCCCGAAGTGTTTCCCAACACGTCCTTTAAATAACAGGGTATCTGGACACGTGTCAGATTGACACGTGGCAACCATTCTCATAAAAAACATATTACTTTTTATGAATTTATCCCTTCTATTTTACCACAAATGCTTGAATTTATGTCGACGACATTATGGTTTATCGTGGGAATTTAAGAACGTGTACTATTTAGTTTCTGGATTTAGATTAAAGATAACTTACGTGGGAAGTAATGTGATTTTATTGCTAGCAAATTTCGGCTCGAAGCTCTTTTCCTATATGAATGCGGATGCAGCGACCACGAGATATTTTCCTAAAAATCGATCGCTCTGTAGGAGGGACGGTTCCCGCTAGGGCTGTTCAAACAGAGGGCGGGATCGGCCCTTATCTCCGCTCTGCAGGTATGTTTGACTTGGCTGCGCACTTGGAAAAACATTATTGGAGATTATGTGAGGGGGGAGTCCGATGAAAACATAAAAAGTGAAAATTCAAACCCGAAAACCTATTATTTGTTTAGTTCTGGAAACACGACTTGCCAGCTGAAAAGTAAAATTTCCCATCCGGAAAATTGTTGTTCTGTTGAAAACTAAATGCAAACATTCATCACTATAGACTATAGACTATAGTCACTATTTGAACAATAATTATTATTAATTTCACTATATTTCAATTTCAGTTTAATCACTTTAATTCCAAAGACTTTGAAAAGTAAAAAGTACCTCCCCAAGTTAATAGTTAAGTATTTATATACCGAGGCACTGAAGTTCGACTTTTTATGACTCATGTGGAATTTATTTGCCGAGGCCTCTGGCCAAGGCAAATAAACCACATGAGTCCTACAAAGAACTTCAGTGCCGGTTTAACAGGGTTTTTTTGGGTGCAATAGCACCGGGCGGTAAACTTTTTGAGGGCGGTACGCGCGCTACCGCTCTCTGAGAAAAATTTAAAAATAAACATTTATTTCTTAAAAAATAATAAAAAAAATCTGGTACGACACCAGGTTGCGGGGTTGCATTGCATGTATGCGCCACAAAAACAACAGATTTACTAAAATCTAATTGTTTTGTTGTGTGTGACTTGTGTGCTAGTGCTAGAACTCCTGGGTAGTCTATTTGTGTACCTAACTGAAAATTCGTTTTAAAAATACCCACAAACACGCGTAACACGGTAAGCTAAGCACTTTCTTAATTTTTGTAATAAATACCTCATTTAATATTTAATAATTAGTATTTAATAATAAAGTCGACTTTACTCTAATAAAAAGTTATTTTAAATTTTTAAATTATTGTTACACTCTGTATGTGCGATGCAGCTTTGAATAATTATGAACGTGTGTTAAAATAGATCTATTTTATTATTACGCATTCGCATTCGCAAATTACTGGAAGATGCGTCACATATACAATACATGGTGTAAAAACACTTCAAAGATTTAAAATAGCTTTTTATTAGAGTAAAGTCCAAAGTCGACTATAATAATAATTATTATTTAATAGAATAAAAAATGGACGGGGAAGGGCGGGATTTTTTTATATATTTTTTTTTTAGTTATTAATAATTGTGATTGGTGTTTCTCATTATTTTAAACCAAAGAATAATGTTTTACTTTTTAGATAGTATTTTTATGTAGTTTTTCTTCGTTCCTGTTGTTTATTTAAACCAAGAATACTGTTTTATTTTTTATTTAGTGATTTTAATTAGTTTTTAATATCTAATATAATATAATATTCCTTATTTAAATCAAAGAATAAAGATTTTTTGTTTTGTTTATAATTTTTGGTTTTTTATTTTATATAAATATGTATGCAAAGTTTCTTTCTTATTTCGTGACGGTTCAAAAAAATAAAAAATATTTTATTGCATGGGGATGGGATGGGCCATCCCATCCCCATGCATTAAAATATCAGGATGGGGCGTTATGTCTGTCGCAGCACCGGGCGGCGAACTACCTTAAACCGGTAGGTACTGGTGCCGATATATTTGATCACTTTTGACGGGCGATGGCTCCGCGTCTGACGTTTGATGTTTACATCTCGCCAAGGCCTACTTATTGAAAAAATCTACTTCACTGCCCATTTCTGAGCTTTTAATGGCGATTTTGAGACACTTCACTGCCGATTTCAAGAAAAATACCTTATTTTCATCATTTACAAAAAATATAAATATTAAAATTAAATTTATTTATTGTGAAATATTTTCAGCTAATATTAAGTGATAATATGGTATTTTCTCAAATATATTTAAATTTCTTAAGATGCCTTAGTCCAGTACTTACAGAGAGGTTGTATTTAACGCAACATTATTTTGCTAGAGCTAGCGAGCGCTTTTGTGCTATATAACGTGCGTTGAACCGTTGTATTCCTTTACTCAATGGTTGAACGCAAACGGCTAACTTAGCGCTAAAGGTTAGCAGTTGACGCTTTCGGTTAGCGCTAAGCGGGGCTAGAAAGTAGATCTGTGGTAGGAAATACGCAGAAATGCGGTTTTTACGTTTTTTTTTTTGTGTATGGGCAAATTCGGCAAGTTTAAAAATTTGAAAAAATCCCATATGGCGCACACTTTCTGACTGTCACTGTACACAGGCTGTCTATTTTTCTTCCAGAACCAGCTAGCAGTTTTTCTATTCCCCTGATTTTCAGTGTATTCGATAGAGATTTTATTTATATTTAAAATCTGACACCATCGAGTTAATCAGGACCACTCAAAACCCCATATACCAAATTTGAACAACAAATATGGGCAATGTGCAGGGCAAGGGCGTATCCAAAGACCAGAACTTAACCAACGATATATTTTTTGTTCTATATTCTGTACGCTGATGTATAGAAGGCTATTCTGTATTTCTGTATGGTAAACCTATAGATTTGTGATTTTCTACATCCTATTCACCGACCTGTAATTGAGGTCGGTGATCCTATTAGACCGGGAAATAGTGACAGATTTTTTGACGTGATTTTACTCAGTATGCCTTTCAAAGGTCATCATGTTGCGTATATTCTCACAATAATAAGGAACGAATCAGAGAGTCATCCTGGGTTCTTCATATGAAAAACTAAGTTTTCATTTATTCGAAAAATATGCGTCTCCGTCTTAATATTAATTTAGTCAGGCTGCCATGTGTTTTATAATGAAGTTCATAATAGAAAATTCCTCGGAAAACCATAAGCATACTTTTAGCGTGGGCCCAAAGGGCTATTATTGTCATCTGAATTGTATTTTAATAATTAATTTTTACACGTTTCTGCACAGGCTGCCGATAATGAGAAGTATGCAAGTTATTGGTATGAAACTGCTGAAAAAAGGATGGCATACCGTTTGCGCATGTCCAAGTGCAGTTTAAATTGAATGTTATTTACCTAATAATTTAAACTGTTTATTCGATCGAAAGTGTACTTGGACATGCGCATATGCCATCTTTTCTTCGGCAGTTTTTTGACAAGAACTTACATACTTATCATTGGCAGCCTGTTCAGAAACGCGGAAAAATTAAGTATTAAAACACAAGTTCACGTGACACTAAGTAACCCTTTGGGTTCACGTTAACGATATGCCTATGGTTTTCCGAGGAATTTTCTAATTTTAACTTCATTATAAAACAAATGGCAGCTTGACTAAAATTAAGTATATCAAAACGCACATTTGTCGAATAGATGAAAACTCACTTTTCCATATGAAGAACCCAGGATGACTCTCTGATTCATACCTTATTATTATTGTCAGAATATACGCAACGCATAATGCCCCTTGAAGGGCATACTGAGTAAAATCACATCCAAAAATCTGTCACTAACTTCCGGTCTATATTTAAACTATTTTACATTCATATTTGTAAAAAATTTGCCTATATACAGTCCTCTTGAAAAACAGTTTTGCTTGTATTTACAATGAGGTTGCGCTATGGAGAAACTTAACAAGTGACACTTTTATAACAATAGAAGACCTCAAAAAATATCGCTTACAAAGTACGAAAATAGTAAGTATTAAAAATATTTCCTAGTCATGATTTATATTTAACATTACTTCGTAGGTATACCTAATTACATTCATATGAGTAGTAGAGCAGGGGCTTTTATAATCTGGTCTTTTCACCCCCTCCCCCCTATCCGTAAGCGTCGGCAAGCAGCAAGCAGCCAAATTACCCCTGCCGTTTTTTATCGACTAAATCCGATCTCTGTCGCCTCGCCACCCTAATTAATTTGGATGAAGAGCAACGGCTCCACGGCGCGTGTCGGGCAAATTATATCGTGGATTAATTTTTGGCGTCTCGCTTTTCCCACGCAGCCAAAAAGTATTTATGATCTTTCAGCTTCGATTTTTAATGGAGAAGATGAACATCTTTTTATTATTAATGTTTATTAAAGATTTAGATAAAATGATTCAGATTATTGCATCAAGCGACTTCCAGGTACCTATTTGGTAAAACAGATAATAGGATTTGAGTAGTTTGTAATCTAAAAATCTAAGCTCATACCGATAAGAAATAATGATGTAGATAAATTTTAGACAATATTATTTTAATAATTGCTGAAACATTTCAAGTGATTTTACTTATAAAAAAGTGAGGAAAATAGATAAATATGTCATACTGCCAAGTCATCATCTTTGATGATATAGTCCTCCTTACGGCAGAATGCTTGCGACGTAAGGGGGAAGAACTCTCAAATATTATAGAATTAGTCACAGTTCAGGGGCGTAGCTCAATTTTGTGTAACTCACTGACTTAATTTTCATATAATTGCTATTTAATTTATTGTTAATATTATTCTTAACGGTGATACCTTAGATTATGGAGGAACGCAAACCCTTATAACATTGGCAATTATTTCTCGTGCTTAAGAATGCAACGTTCTTCCCTGTTTACTCATTTTGCACACGTTAACTCCCGAACTTGCGAAACGCCACTGAGCTCTCTTAGCCGGCGGAAAAAACTTGCCAGCGGCCTAAAAAATGAGGTCTGTATGGTAGCCCAAATACGCAGTTAACTTTACGTACTATAGAAACAGGCACAAAACGCGTTGGCTAACTGATTTCGTCAGCCGACTCCTTCGCAGAAGTGCTGTGTTGCCGTATTTCAAAGGCGATGGTAGACGCGACGATGTTTAAAAAAATATAATAGGTGTTTTATCACACCACGTTAAAAATAAATTATAAACAAAAATGGGTAAGTGGTCCCGTGATGCGAGCTTTATTTTTTCGCTATAGCAGAGTTCAGAAATTCGGCTTCAATATGATAAAACTTGTATTCGCCAATAAATAACGACTACCTACTCGTATAGTTAATCTCGCAAAGCTGCCCGCATTCTTTAGAAACGTTTTCTTTCGTGCTTTGGACTATATACTTAATGTTTTTATTATTTACAATTTTTTGTTTTTCTTTCCTGGTCGTTTTTGTAGTATTATAGTTTTCTTTTGGTTACTGGGTTGGCGACCATTAATTACGCATTTTTAAAAAAAATGTTTGTCATTTAATGAACAATTATAAAAAAAAAATTCCATTACATAACACGTGTTTCGGCATAGGGCCATCATCAGGTATATCAAAGTAGTGTTTGTTAACATTTACGGATTTTTTTTTAATTTTTTAAAAATTTATTAATAAGTTAGGCAGACATGGAAGAATATATCAAAATTTTTAAGTGTATCGTATGGACGTCTGCAGGTATATTATATACCTGCAGACGGATTTTTTTTTATTTTTTAAAAATTTATTAATAAGTTAGGCAGACATGGAAGAATATATCAAAATTTTTAAGTGTATCGTATGGACGTCTGCAGGTAACGTCTGCAGGTTACCTGCAGACGTCCATACGATACACTTAAAAATTTTGATATATTCTTCCATGTCTACCTAACTTATTAATAAATTTTTAAAAAATAAAAAAAAAATCCGTAAATGTTAACAAACACTACTTTGATATACCTGATGATGGCCCTATGCCGAAACACGTGTTGTGTAATGGAATTTTTTTTTTTATAATTGTTCATTAAATAACAAAAAATTTTTTTAAAAATGCGTAATTAATGGTCGCCAACCCAGTAACCAAAAGAAAACTATAATTATTTACAATAAAAATTTAACAATTAAGAAATTATTAAGTATTCCAAATTAAATATGATCCTATGCAGGTGTGTAGAGTACCTACCTACTGTTTTAATATAGCACTTTATATATCCATTATGTACGAGTATAATATGTATGTAGTCATAGTCATGTAGTAGTTTCAGGCAATTTGATGGGCAATCTGCTGCCGTCGAGAAACAAAGGCTAATTGTGGAAAAGGGCAGACAAGGTATCTTAGAAACCGATGGGTACGCAAAGACAGGACTTTTTCTAGGGTTTTCGGTACTTAGTACTTGAGTGAATGCGGTCCTAGTTCTATAGGAAAAAGTAGGCCCTAGCCTCAAATAGCAACGAAGACAAAATAATAGTAATTGCCCCCCCCTCCTTGGCACAAGCATTCAGTTGCCTCTGGTGTACGTACTCCTAGTTTGGAGTATTGTGAGGATGAGAATTATTATTATTATTATAAGGAATCAAAAATAATGTAATAATGTGATAAAATGAAAAGATTTTTTAATAAGGAAGCGATGAAGTGCACCTTCAGTATATTATAGGACACTTCCATATTTACTTTACCAGACAAACCTTTAAATAAAGAATCCCAGGAAGGAGTCAAAGCTCTATGTGTAGGTATTTTAAAATAGGTGAGACGGAAATCGCCCTCAGGAGTAATCAAGTTTTGACAAATATTTTCATATATCTGATACGGTGATAGGTGTCAGTATGTGTTATTTAGCTACTTTTTCGAGTTATTATGCTTATCTGTACGGCTTGTGGCACTTCCCTGACCGCCAAAACTAAAATGTTTGAGGATACTAATCCATCGGTAAGTAATTTTGTAATAAATTAACTCTTGATGCCATGCCCAAAGTGGCATAGGCGTTTGTGTAGGTACCTACTTCTTCATAATTGGAAATTTAAAATTAGAATTGCTGTATTTATCAAGGATTCCTAAACTTAAAGATATAAATGTGCCATATAATTTTTTAAAACGGAAACGTCATCTCGCCATATGCGCAGAGACTGTTCCGGGCCAAAATTTGCTCCTTGCTGGGATTCTTTATTCAAAGAGCCAAACGAAAAAGATAAAGGGGAGTATCTCACTTAGTTTTACAGGTCAGTATATCATAAATGATCAGCCGGAAAATTATTTTTTATCTATTTTAATCGTCAATAGAGGGTTCTGCATGTACTTTTCTGTTTGTGTTTTAGTTTTACTTCCATCTCTTGAATTTAATCTCCCTATTTTTTGCTAATGTATCATTCCAAATAGTGTGCAAGATACGGTCTCGATATTATTTCCAGGACCACACATTTCCAACAGACACGTCTTCGCCATTTTTTTGAAAATTGTTTGTTCGTAATATTTATAATTTTTACATTTTTTAATCCTTTGAATTTTTAAGTTAGAATTATGGTATTTAAAGTATATTTTGATGCCAAACTAAGGTCAAATAACAAGGCAATAAGATTCTGCCTACATATTATAGTTACTTCGGTTTGTGCTGAGGTAGCATTTTTTGCACTTACAAGCTCAGTGGTATTTGAGTTATCTCGAAAACGGTGCTTCTTATGAGAAAATTGCTAGAATACTTCCTTGTAGAGCATTAAATTCTGCATTTAGGCAGGCTATCTACTTTAGCAAGAAGCTATACAAAAAAGTTCTAAGAACAAATAAAACTACACTCCGTGTCAATCGGGCTATAACAGAACCACTTTTTAGCAATCTGTGCCAAATTTTAAGAAAATCGGTCGATCCGTTCAGAAGTTATAGCCGAAATACTGAAATTAAGGGGCAATTTTTACTCCACGGAGACGTTCTAGCGTAAAGTGGTTGTGTTCTGTATAATGTGTTTAGTGTAGTTAACTTTCCGCTTAGGTCGCTTCCAATATCAACAACACACTTTTCTATACATAATAAATTGGTGGTGAAAAACTTGATGTTGTAAATTCATTTAAATATCTAGGTATTTACATTGATGTTAAATTAAAGTTTGACGTGCAGCATGAAAAATTGATATGTAAAGTACCATCTAAAGTTGGATATTTGAAAAGGGTAAGTCATAATTTAAGTTTATTTTCAAAAAAAACTTGTTTATAACACAATAGTACTTCCACATTTTTTATATTGTTCGACAATCTTGTTTGGAGCTGATGATTGGGTATTTACAAAATTGCAAATTTTACAAAATCGAGCTATGAGGACAATTTTAAATTTAGATAAGTACGTAAAAATAAATTATATGTTACAAAAATTAAAATGGTTCATCTTTATATTTAAAATTACGAATAATTTACTCCCGACATGTTTAAAAGAATTTATTACATATAATTTTGATCACCATGGGCATTCAACAAGATTTAGAAATAATTTCCATTTGCAAAATTCAATTAAAAATGTAAGTTATAAATCCATATTTCAAAAAGGCATACCTACTAGAATATAACAAATTGAATAATGACATTAAAGATGCAAAGAGTTTTAAAAAATTTAAAAATAATTTGAAAAGTTATTATTTGAAATTACAAAAATAATATAGTTTAGATAATATACAGTGTGTTTCACTTCAAGCATAGACAATTCATTATTTTTTTACGGGTTAACCGATTTTCAAAAACTTTTTTTTAAAAATGTAGTGCTCCGAAAGATCTACATTTTGACACTAATTTTTTTCAGATTCGTCTTTTCCATGACCTACTACGATCAAAATTATACCCCCAAAAACTGCAAAAGTACATTAGGCATTTTTTTAGGAAAAAAATGAATAGCACAGTCGTATTGGCCATACCCGAAAACCCCACATACCAAGTTTCACGGTCATAACTTATACAGGGCGTTCACAAAATAGCTTCAAACATAGCAAAAATACGGTTTTTCGGAGTACTCTTTACAAACACCGAGAGATATTTCAAATTTATTTCTTTGCAGTTTGATTAGGGCTCACATAAGCCATCAATTCCCACGATTTCGTGGCCCTGCTTTATACAGGGCGTTGGCATTAAAAATACAAAAATCGAAAAAAAAACGATTTTTCTCGTGGTGTTTTTTTTACATTTTTTCCACATTTTTAACTTATGCCTATTAAAAAACATAAACAATATTAAATTTTAGAAAGTATTTTCAAAGCACCCTATTTTTATTTCAAAAAATTTAAAAATTGATTAGTATCCACGAATCCAGGGTGCTCTTTATTGAAAATACTTTCCAAAATTTAATATTATTTATGTTTTTTAATAGGCCATAAGTTAAAAATGTGGAAAAAATGCAAAAAAAACACCACGAGAAAAATCGATTTTTTACGATTTTTGTATTTTTAATGCCAACGCCCTGTATAAAGCAGGGCCACGAAATCGTGGGAATTGATGGCTTATGTGAGCCCTAATCAAACTGCATAGAAATAATTTTAAAATATCTCTCGGTGTTTGTACAGAGTACTCCGAAAAACCGTACTTTTGCTATGTTTGAAGCTATTTTGTGAACGCCCTGTATAAGTTATGACCGTGAAACTTGGTATGTGGGGTTTTCGGGTATGGCCAATACGACTGTGCTATTCATTTTTTTCCTAAAAAAATGCCTAATGTACTTTTGCAGTTTTTGGGGGTATAATTTTGATCGTAGTAGGTCATGGAAAAGACGAATCTGAAAAAAATTAATGTCAAAATGTAGATCTTTCGGAGCACTACATTTTTAAAAAAAAGTTTTTGAAAATCGCTTAACCCGTAAAAAAATAATGAATTGTCTCGACTTAAAGTGAAACACACTGTATATTATAAATACCTTTATATTATGAAATATTGATGAAAATATGTAATATTATGTATATATCCGTATATTATGTAGCCCTACAGAGAGCTAAATAAAAATCTTTACTACTAGTACTACCACAGAAAATATACTATAAGTTTACCCGGTATAATATTTAAATATATTCCTAGTAGATTTTCTGTGATTATACTTAGCATCCAGATGAGAATAAACGAATCACGAATTTCGAATCTAAACACCGATCGCCGAAGTCGTCGCTCTGGGACTCGAAATCGCCGTATTCCATGCATTTGATTACTTTCGTCCAAATTTAGGGAAAGTTGCTAGTATCCGACAACGCCGGCATAGGCTAGCGGCTACGAGTCGTGCGACATCTGTGAGGCAAAAGCGTTAACGTTCCACCGAAGTGCTATGATTATGCAGGTTACTATAGGTGGACTCGGTTTCAGAATATTCGGAGTCCTTTTGGGTCTTGAATTTAATACATGTAAGTGACCTTCTGTTCGTAGTATATTTTCGGTGGTACTACTAATAATAATAATAATTATCACCTTCACAATACTCCAAACTATAGGAGTAGGTACCCCAGATAGAAGCAACCACATGCTTGTGCGGGGGAGGGGGGGGGCAATTACTATTATTTTGTCTTCGTTGCCATTTGCGGATTCCTTTCTTTCTCGTTATATTTTCTTGTCGTAGAGAGGAATCCATATTTGCAATAGAATCGCCGCTGTGCGGGGAAAAACACGGTTCACTTTATTTTTTGTGCAGACTACCGCTGTGGTACGTGCCAGGGACTATTTAAAGTAAGGGGACCCAGCATTATACCGTCCAAAGTGAGGCCTATTCTTTCCTCATTCTAATGGTCTCAGTGATGCCAAGTATGCCATTTAATTGGAGAATCTATGAATATAACAGGTACTTTGATTGTTAGTAAAAATTAATAATGGTTTCCATGATTTCTAAAAATTAGATTTGACAATTTTGTGTATACAACTACAGAATGTGGCAACTGTCAAATGAAAGAAATTTATTTTATAGTTAAAATTGGTTTCCAGCAATTATTTCCACGAATTTAAGTAATAATTGTGGTAGGTATATCAGTAGTGCCGATTTCGCTTATTTAAGAATTTGTCGCTATTGCACCTTGTTACCAGGTTCCTCAATCCATTTGTAATATGTATACTTGAACTTTCTTCCCTACCCAAAGAACTTTCACAGATTCTGGGATGGACTAATAAGGTTATAGGTCTAGTAGTTCTAATGATGTAGTTTTTCTCGGTGTTTATAAAAATTTTTGTAATTCTATTTCTCTCCCAAGGTATCTCACAAACTTAAAATAAACTTGTAGTCGTAGATAAAAACTCTTTAAAAAAAGACCTGACTGAAGCTACCTGCTTAATAATTTAAAATTTTCTAAATACGATTTGTTTTGAACTACCTACTTATGCGTAATGCCCACGTAATGGGAATTGTAGGATTACTAAAGGTGATACAGGAAAAATCTGGTTACAATTATTGGGTCTACTACAAGGTGGCCGCATTACCTTTAATTGACACATCTGAATATGTGGAAGTTAGTAAACTTAAAAATTGCGAATTATGATGGGAAATATTTTGTCTCCTTTAGAATCTATGGCACTGGCATGTCACATAAAACCTGATGGCAGTTGGACACTGACATAATATAACATAACCTTGTATCAGCCCCCTTGTGGTCTCCTTGGAGTCTACTGAAAACAAACTTCCCCTCGAGGCTTCACTTTTCCTATATGTGATAGACTGTGTCAGGCTGGGTCCCCTTATTTTAAAGAGTCCCTGGTACGTGCGGTATTTGTTTTTGAATATCACCCTGTATATGCTTTGGAAACATAAAAAAAGTATTCTGTAAACGTCTCGAATTCTTGCAATTGTCAAAACTGCGATAACGAAAAATATGCGCAACTCATTTTTGACTTTCGCCTATTTAAAATTCATGGGAAACCAGCAGCGTTATCTCCATTAGCCGTCGCACGCATCCCGAACCCTTGCGGGGGGTGAATCCGGTTCATCCCCTTGCGACTGGCGCCCCACCCCCTGTTTGGATGGCCACATTCTGCGCGTCACAACACCCTTTGTTGTCACATTAAGGTCGAGTGATCGTCGAAATTAAAATAAATACAAGATAATGTCGTTGACGGCCGTCGCGTCGCGTCGGCAGGAAATTCCATGGGAATTGATAAAAGATCGTATCCTGTTGTTACTGGGGTTGGTTTGTTTATTGTTTGCTCTAACAAATTGGCACTCTTAAATTGGTAATTTGGAGTTACGTAGGCTAGACTTGATAGCCTACTTCAAACTCGATGGAAATGTTTACACCTGTAATTAATAATAGCTAATCGGATGCTTCTATGTTTTTTTTTTTATTTTTTAATTAGTTCAAGTACTTAGGTCAAAATAGTAAAGTGGCGTCGGGGGCTGAGGGGCTATATGGCCTCCCCAAATATATTTATGGGAAAAACTTTTGTGTTTAAAAATTTAAACTATAGCCAGTTAAATTCCATCGGCATTGTTTGTGTAACTTGATCAACGGGATTTTTTTAACTTGATAGGTAATTTTTTTGTTTGGTCGACAGACAGAATTTTGTTTACAAATTCAAATGACATCTGTAAATTATTCCATTTGCGCCATCTGTTTTCCATGACATGAAGCTGTAGTCGTGAGAAGTCTTTAAAAACACGTCAGTCAACGCTGCAATAATAACTCGTTTTTATTGCAGTTTTTCGTTTCCTTTGTAAGTTGGAGCCGAAACTTTTATTTGTGCGGAATAAGGTACCTACTTGGCAATTTTTTAAATTACCTACCTAATTTGAAGCCATCGTTTGTTGTCACATGAGTAGGTGTAGGTACAAAAATCGCTTTTTGTCGCTTTAGTTTATACCCTTATTAATGGGCGCCAAACAGTTGGGCACGTTTACCTGCGTAATCTGTTTCTCCAGTTAAGGGCCCTATAATCCTACATACTAGTTGGGCACGGGACTACCTGTACTCGATGGTACATGGTGCATTATCATTAGTTCATTAGAATATTTATTTTAGAGGGAAGTATTTGTAATACCTACTGGGCGGTACAATAATTATTGACGAGAAAAATACATTATAATGCTGGTTTTAATAATTTTATTAATTAAAAAAGATATATAATAAGAATCAACCACATTAATACATTCATTAATATACAGGGTGAGTCGTACAATCCGCTACCCACATATTCCTTGTATATATAATAGAGTTTATAATCACACAAAGATGACATAAGGAAAGTAAATTTAATACATTTTTACAAGTTGGGTGCATATTTATAGGAGACACATTTAACAAAACTTAATCTATCAATAATATTGCTATTATATTCTACAATTTTTTTCTCTACAAATTCCTGCCTCTTTCTGATGCCGGCCCTCAACACTTTCTGAAACTTAGTAGCCGAATTAATTTTAATGTACACCTCAGTTTGAAAATTTTTAAGCGTATCGAGAAAGTGATATACATTAGGATGTGGGTGATAAAAGCTATCATTAAATTTCGAATTGATTCTTTGGCAGAGTGGATACTTGGCTTTTTCTGCACTCATAGATATTCTTTCGGATTAAGTTCAAATCATTTGTCGTAATGTTTTCTGCTACATTACCACAGTCACGAAGTTCTCGATGAATAATTTTTGACGGCCGCTCGTAGAGATCATTTGCAGCTTTTCTCTTGATAGAGTTACTTAAGTTTTGCCTCCCAAGGTTTTCTTCTGGTCCATGATTGTGAGCCAAATCGGACTTTAGTATGGTGTTAAAGTCTTCAATGGGGGTATACAACTTAGCTAAGCACTTTGATTTTTTGCTTACGCATCTCCAGTGAACACTATTATCTTTTAGTTTTTTAGCAACACAAAATTTAAACTGATCTACAATCAACAGTTGCTTTCCTTTTTCACTAAGCATCGTTTTAACTTCCATTTTGGAACTGGTACACTGAACAACTGAAGCAAATTATTATTACAACGTTCTAATAACCATAATCAGGCCCATTAATACATATTCTAAGAAATTACCTACCTGCCCAGTCCACCCTGTAATAATATTACACTAATCCCTTCAAATTTCGTTTCGTGCCCAACTGTTAGATATGATTTTCGGGCCACCACAGGCTGTGCCCAACTCGGTAACTCCGTTATTAATACCCTTTTCAGGAACACTTTGTACCTGCGGCCTGATAAAAATAATAAACTACATAATATTATACACACCACGGAAAGTATAGACTATATGTCGACTATGACAATTAGCTTTTTTGTGCCCACATTTATTTGCTAAAGAAAATTAACGATTAAAAAGCACTTTGTAGTTTTCTTCAGATATTTGACTAATTATAACATGGTATTCAAAAAATACCCAATTTTATAATTTAAATTCAAAGTTATTTTCACTTATAGTAAATAATAATTGGTCTAGTGATTAAAGGATTAGGTACGGTCAGAAATATTTTGAACAAACTAAAAATAATATCCTTAAACTTTGCTTTGAACCCTTTAAAGCATATCTATATGTAGAAACTGAAAGCTTATAATGTTAAAGTGTTATAATAGTATATTACATAGCGAGAGTTGTAAACAGCTTATTACGTATGAGTGGAAAAGTTGCGCACGAGCCGAGCAGCGGCGAGTGCTTTAATTCCACGAGTATCTATGTAATAAGCTTACAACTCGAGTTGTGTAATATAATTTTTCTTTGACGAAAGAAAAACTATTATAATAGATAAACTATACTTCTGATTCTCTGACAGGCAACAATTAGTATGTTGGTTAGTTGCTATTTTTTTTATTACGTGTCAGTCATTACGTGTCAGTATTTATAACAATGGACTTACTTATAACCTAAACCGTCACTTAATAGATACGTTACTAGCATAGCAGTAGAAAAATAAAATTATAGTGTTATTTATTTTTTGATACAAGACATAAAGTGAATTTATAAAAAAATACAGAAAGTCAAGTTCGCTTTCAAAATAAATTTCTACAGATAAGCATGGATCATGAATAAGCATCAATCAATATCTAGCGCATTATGTCCTGTTACTTTTTTGAACACTAATCTTTTTTATGTTGAAACCGAATGTCTTACTAAAATTCTCTACTTAAATTCCAAATTGCCTTCGAAAAAATATATGTTTTGTATATATACTATAAGAGCACCTTGATAAATAAATAGATATTTGAGGACACAAAATAACTTATTTTCTTTTAGAATGTAGCTTTCTCGAAAAACTAATGAGATTTGAAAATATCTAGTTTTGTATTTCTATATCAGCCAGTTTAATAAATAATCTATTAAATAAATATTTAAAAATATTCAGGCAATAAATTGTCAGTACCTACAATTTATACTATCCCTGACTGTCCAAATTGCCACAAAGTACCTATTTGCGTCAAAGCATACAGTCCTGACTGCTCCAAATGGTGTGTAGACGAGTTGTTTGATTGATCTTGCCTTTGGGCTTCTGTTGAAGAAACGGGCTTCTGTTGAAGAAACTTTCAGGGAATGAAGTGCATCTTGGATCTTGTTAAATTTGAGGTGCAAGTTTTAAATATGGAGCATGCATGATGCATTGAGGGTGAGATTTATATACTTACCTACCTTGATACGACATGTTGATTTGCATAAATTATATGACAGAATTTCAATGAAGTTGTAGGATTAATTTAGATGTTTATGAATTCGTTAATAAAAAATATGTCACCCTTAATTTCAATTATTTTCGTACCTATCCTTTCTTAATATCTTTCGGGAATACTTTTTACCCGAAAAAATAATAAACTAAGTACATATTATTACTCAGACCACGACCACGGTAAATAAACTCCTAGACAAAATTAAGGCACCGACATAATAAATCCCCAAAAATATTGCTTTTTTTTTAAATAAATTAATGGAAAAATAAATTAATCGAAACTAAATGAAGAACAACAAATTATTTCATTAGTTTAACAGTAATAAATGTCCAAAGCCTACTATTTACATATATTCTTGGTAGACACCCAAAATAATTTAAAATATAATTTGAAATTTTGTATGTTCGTGCGTTAATTTAGTCCAGGAGTATATACTGACTATGACAACTAGCTTTTTTGTGCCCACATTTATATAGCTAAAGAAAATTAAATTACAAAATAAACAATTAAAAAGCACGTTGTACTTTTTTTCTAATATTTAACTAAATATAACATGATTATTCATAAGAAAATACTAAATTTTATAATTTAAATTCCAAGTTATTTTCACTTACCTATACTTTGTCTAGTGATTAAATAATTATGGTCAGAAAAACAAAATTTTCCACATAAATTAAAAAAACGGAAATAATTCCAAATTGTATATCATAATTTGCCACAAAAAGTTGTAATATATATATCAGAAAAATAATTTCTACCCTTGATATTTTTACAAAAAATGTACAGGCCAAGAAATTTGTAGGTACGTATATTTACAGAAAATCATTTCATGTTTTATAGATGTAGAGTTTCACAACTAGTATCTAGCATATTTAAAGTTTTGTAATATTATATAGGTGTACATTGTGAAAAATTGCAAATACGGTGTATCTAGACTCATCATGAACAATAATGTATGGCTTTCGGTGGCTAGACACAGTGTGCAGGTCATATTTTTGGATGTAGATAGAGATTACACAGTCGAATATAAAATAAATAATGTATTAATAAATATTTACAAATATCACGTCATTGAATTACATAGGTAATTTTTATTTGTTACAGATATCCAAATTTCCACAGAGTATCTGCTTCAAAGGTACACCGGCTCCTACAACCACGAACCTATCTGGATGCCTTTTCAGTCCGCCCTCGAAGCTGCCGTACTCATCAGATGTTATACCGGGTGCTGGGGGTAAGATGCCGATTGCTCCAAACGGCGTGTAGACGATGGTTTTCAACGAGGTCATCTTGGGCTTCGGAGACGACGTCCTAGCGAAGGTTTCCCAGTTTGTTTGATCTTGTCCTTGGGCATCTACGGGTTTTTCGCAAGCAGCCACTGGAAAATGCATATTGGAGCTCAGAAGATTAGTGCGGATACACGAGTGGATACAGTTCTATAATTGCAGAGTGAATGATAAGAAGGAATGTGGGTGAGAATTTATATACCTGGATAACTGGGATTATGGTATTTAATTAATAAATATTTACAAATATCACGTCATTGAATTACATAGGTAATTTTTATTTGTTACAGATATCCAAATTTCCACAGAGTATCTGCTTCAAAGGTACACCGGCTCCTACAACCACGAACCTATCTGGATGCCTTTTCAGTCCGCCCTCGAAGCTGCCGTACTCATCAGATGTTATACCGGGTGCTGGGGGTAAGATGCCGATTGCTCCAAACGGCGTGTAGACGATGGTTTTCAACGAGGTCATCTTGGGCTTCGGAGACGACGTCCTAGCGACGGTTTCCCAGTTTGTTTGATCTTGTCCTTGGGCATCTACGGGTTTTTCGCAAGCAGCCACTGGAAAATGCATATTGGAGCTCAGAAGATTAGTGCGGATACACGAGTGGATACAGTTCTATAATTGCAGAGTGAATGATAAGAAGGAATGTGGGTGAGAATTTATATACCTGGATAACTGGGATTATGGTATTTAATTAATAAATATTTACAAATATCACGTCATTGAATTACATAGGTAATTTTTATTTGTTACAGATATCCAAATTTCCACAGAGTATCTGCTTCAAAGGTACACCGGCTCCTACAACCACGAACCTATCTGGATGCCTTTTCAGTCCGCCCTCGAAGCTGCCGTACTCATCAGATGTTATACCGGGTGCTGGGGGTAAGATGCCGATTGCTCCAAACGGCGTGTAGACGATGGTTTTCAACGAGGTCATCTTGGGCTTCGGAGACGACGTCCTAGCGAAGGTTTCCCAGTTTGTTTGATCTTGTCCTTGGGCATCTACGGGTTTTTCGCAAGCAGCCACTGGAAAATGCATATTGGAGCTCAGAAGATTAGTGCGGATACACGAGTGGATACAGTTCTATAATTGCAGAGTGAATGATAAGAAGGAATGTGGGTGAGAATTTATATACCTGGATAACTGGGATTATGGTATTTAATTAATAAATATTTACAAATATCACGTCATTGAATTACATAGGTAATTTTTATTTGTTACAGATATCCAAATTTCCACAGAGTATCTGCTTCAAAGGTACACCGGCTCCTACAACCACGAACCTATCTGGATGCCTTTTCAGTCCGCCCTCGAAGCTGCCGTACTCATCAGATGTTATACCGGGTGCTGGGGGTAAGATGCCGATTGCTCCAAACGGCGTGTAGACGATGGTTTTCAACGAGGTCATCTTGGGCTTCGGAGACGACGTCCTAGCGAAGGTTTCCCAGTTTGTTTGATCTTGTCCTTGGGCATCTACGGGTTTTTCGCAAGCAGCCACTGGAAAATGCATATTGGAGCTCAGAAGATTAGTGCGGATACACGAGTGGATACAGTTCTATAATTGCAGAGTGAATGATAAGAAGGAATGTGGGTGAGAATTTATATACCTGGATAACTGGGATTATGGTATTTAATTAATAAATATTTACAAATATCACGTCATTGAATTACATAGGTAATTTTTATTTGTTACAGATATCCAAATTTCCACAGAGTATCTGCTTCAAAGGTACACCGGCTCCTACAACCACGAACCTATCTGGATGCCTTTTCAGTCCGCCCTCGAAGCTGCCGTACTCATCAGATGTTATACCGGGTGCTGGGGGTAAGATGCCGATTGCTCCAAACGGCGTGTAGACGATGGTTTTCAACGAGGTCATCTTGGGCTTCGGAGACGACGTCCTAGCGACGGTTTCCCAGTTTGTTTGATCTTGTCCTTGGGCATCTACGGGTTTTTCGCAAGCAGCCACTGGAAAATGCATATTGGAGCTCAGAAGATTAGTGCGGATACACGAGTGGATACAGTTCTATAATTGCAGAGTGAATGATAAGAAGGAATGTGGGTGAGAATTTATATACCTGGATAACTGGGATTATGGTATTTAATTAATAAATATTTACAAATATCACGTCATTGAATTACATAGGTAATTTTTATTTGTTACAGATATCCAAATTTCCACAGAGTATCTGCTTCAAAGGTACACCGGCTCCTACAACCACGAACCTATCTGGATGCCTTTTCAGTCCGCCCTCGAAGCTGCCGTACTCATCAGATGTTATACCGGGTGCTGGGGGTAAGATGCCGATTGCTCCAAACGGCGTGTAGACGATGGTTTTCAACGAGGTCATCTTGGGCTTCGGAGACGACGTCCTAGCGAAGGTTTCCCAGTTTGTTTGATCTTGTCCTTGGGCATCTACGGGTTTTTCGCAAGCAGCCACTGGAAAATGCATATTGGAGCTCAGAAGATTAGTGCGGATACACGAGTGGATACAGTTCTATAATTGCAGAGTGAATGATAAGAAGGAATGTGGGTGAGAATTTATATACCTGGATAACTGGGATTATGGTATTTAATTAATAAATATTTACAAATATCACGTCATTGAATTACATAGGTAATTTTTATTTGTTACAGATATCCAAATTTCCACAGAGTATCTGCTTCAAAGGTACACCGGCTCCTACAACCACGAACCTATCTGGATGCCTTTTCAGTCCGCCCTCGAAGCTGCCGTACTCATCAGATGTTATACCGGGTGCTGGGGGTAAGATGCCGATTGCTCCAAACGGCGTGTAGACGATGGTTTTCAACGAGGTCATCTTGGGCTTCGGAGACGACGTCCTAGCGACGGTTTCCCAGTTTGTTTGATCTTGTCCTTGGGCATCTACGGGTTTTTCGCAAGCAGCCACTGGAAAATGCATATTGGAGCTCAGAAGATTAGTGCGGATACACGAGTGGATACAGTTCTATAATTGCAGAGTGAATGATAAGAAGGAATGTGGGTGAGAATTTATATACCTGGATAACTGGGATTATGGTATTTAATTAATAAATATTTACAAATATCACGTCATTGAATTACATAGGTAATTTTTATTTGTTACAGATATCCAAATTTCCACAGAGTATCTGCTTCAAAGGTACACCGGCTCCTACAACCACGAACCTATCTGGATGCCTTTTCAGTCCGCCCTCGAAGCTGCCGTACTCATCAGATGTTATACCGGGTGCTGGGGGTAAGATGCCGATTGCTCCAAACGGCGTGTAGACGATGGTTTTCAACGAGGTCATCTTGGGCTTCGGAGACGACGTCCTAGCGAAGGTTTCCCAGTTTGTTTGATCTTGTCCTTGGGCATCTACGGGTTTTTCGCAAGCAGCCACTGGAAAATGCATATTGGAGCTCAGAAGATTAGTGCGGATACACGAGTGGATACAGTTCTATAATTGCAGAGTGAATGATAAGAAGGAATGTGGGTGAGAATTTATATACCTGGATAACTGGGATTATGGTATTTAATTAATAAATATTTACAAATATCACGTCATTGAATTACATAGGTAATTTTTATTTGTTACAGATATCCAAATTTCCACAGAGTATCTGCTTCAAAGGTACACCGGCTCCTACAACCACGAACCTATCTGGATGCCTTTTCAGTCCGCCCTCGAAGCTGCCGTACTCATCAGATGTTATACCGGGTGCTGGGGGTAAGATGCCGATTGCTCCAAACGGCGTGTAGACGATGGTTTTCAACGAGGTCATCTTGGGCTTCGGAGACGACGTCCTAGCGAAGGTTTCCCAGTTTGTTTGATCTTGTCCTTGGGCATCTACGGGTTTTTCGCAAGCAGCCACTGGAAAATGCATATTGGAGCTCAGAAGATTAGTGCGGATACACGAGTGGATACAGTTCTATAATTGCAGAGTGAATGATAAGAAGGAATGTGGGTGAGAATTTATATACCTGGATAACTGGGATTATGGTATTTAATTAATAAATATTTACAAATATCACGTCATTGAATTACATAGGTAATTTTTATTTGTTACAGATATCCAAATTTCCACAGAGTATCTGCTTCAAAGGTACACCGGCTCCTACAACCACGAACCTATCTGGATGCCTTTTCAGTCCGCCCTCGAAGCTGCCGTACTCATCAGATGTTATACCGGGTGCTGGGGGTAAGATGCCGATTGCTCCAAACGGCGTGTAGACGATGGTTTTCAACGAGGTCATCTTGGGCTTCGGAGACGACGTCCTAGCGAAGGTTTCCCAGTTTGTTTGATCTTGTCCTTGGGCATCTACGGGTTTTTCGCAAGCAGCCACTGGAAAATGCATATTGGAGCTCAGAAGATTAGTGCGGATACACGAGTGGATACAGTTCTATAATTGCAGAGTGAATGATAAGAAGGAATGTGGGTGAGAATTTATATACCTGGATAACTGGGATTATGGTATTTAATTAATAAATATTTACAAATATCACGTCATTGAATTACATAGGTAATTTTTATTTGTTACAGATATCCAAATTTCCACAGAGTATCTGCTTCAAAGGTACACCGGCTCCTACAACCACGAACCTATCTGGATGCCTTTTCAGTCCGCCCTCGAAGCTGCCGTACTCATCAGATGTTATACCGGGTGCTGGGGGTAAGATGCCGATTGCTCCAAACGGCGTGTAGACGATGGTTTTCAACGAGGTCATCTTGGGCTTCGGAGACGACGTCCTAGCGACGGTTTCCCAGTTTGTTTGATCTTGTCCTTGGGCATCTACGGGTTTTTCGCAAGCAGCCACTGGAAAATGCATATTGGAGCTCAGAAGATTAGTGCGGATACACGAGTGGATACAGTTCTATAATTGCAGAGTGAATGATAAGAAGGAATGTGGGTGAGAATTTATATACCTGGATAACTGGGATTATGGTATTTAATTAATAAATATTTACAAATATCACGTCATTGAATTACATAGGTAATTTTTATTTGTTACAGATATCCAAATTTCCACAGAGTATCTGCTTCAAAGGTACACCGGCTCCTACAACCACGAACCTATCTGGATGCCTTTTCAGTCCGCCCTCGAAGCTGCCGTACTCATCAGATGTTATACCGGGTGCTGGGGGTAAGATGCCGATTGCTCCAAACGGCGTGTAGACGATGGTTTTCAACGAGGTCATCTTGGGCTTCGGAGACGACGTCCTAGCGACGGTTTCCCAGTTTGTTTGATCTTGTCCTTGGGCATCTACGGGTTTTTCGCAAGCAGCCACTGGAAAATGCATATTGGAGCTCAGAAGATTAGTGCGGATACACGAGTGGATACAGTTCTATAATTGCAGAGTGAATGATAAGAAGGAATGTGGGTGAGAATTTATATACCTGGATAACTGGGATTATGGTATTTAATTAATAAATATTTACAAATATCACGTCATTGAATTACATAGGTAATTTTTATTTGTTACAGATATCCAAATTTCCACAGAGTATCTGCTTCAAAGGTACACCGGCTCCTACAACCACGAACCTATCTGGATGCCTTTTCAGTCCGCCCTCGAAGCTGCCGTACTCATCAGATGTTATACCGGGTGCTGGGGGTAAGATGCCGATTGCTCCAAACGGCGTGTAGACGATGGTTTTCAACGAGGTCATCTTGGGCTTCGGAGACGACGTCCTAGCGAAGGTTTCCCAGTTTGTTTGATCTTGTCCTTGGGCATCTACGGGTTTTTCGCAAGCAGCCACTGGAAAATGCATATTGGAGCTCAGAAGATTAGTGCGGATACACGAGTGGATACAGTTCTATAATTGCAGAGTGAATGATAAGAAGGAATGTGGGTGAGAATTTATATACCTGGATAACTGGGATTATGGTATTTAATTAATAAATATTTACAAATATCACGTCATTGAATTACATAGGTAATTTTTATTTGTTACAGATATCCAAATTTCCACAGAGTATCTGCTTCAAAGGTACACCGGCTCCTACAACCACGAACCTATCTGGATGCCTTTTCAGTCCGCCCTCGAAGCTGCCGTACTCATCAGATGTTATACCGGGTGCTGGGGGTAAGATGCCGATTGCTCCAAACGGCGTGTAGACGATGGTTTTCAACGAGGTCATCTTGGGCTTCGGAGACGACGTCCTAGCGAAGGTTTCCCAGTTTGTTTGATCTTGTCCTTGGGCATCTACGGGTTTTTCGCAAGCAGCCACTGGAAAATGCATATTGGAGCTCAGAAGATTAGTGCGGATACACGAGTGGATACAGTTCTATAATTGCAGAGTGAATGATAAGAAGGAATGTGGGTGAGAATTTATATACCTGGATAACTGGGATTATGGTATTTAATTAATAAATATTTACAAATATCACGTCATTGAATTACATAGGTAATTTTTATTTGTTACAGATATCCAAATTTCCACAGAGTATCTGCTTCAAAGGTACACCGGCTCCTACAACCACGAACCTATCTGGATGCCTTTTCAGTCCGCCCTCGAAGCTGCCGTACTCATCAGATGTTATACCGGGTGCTGGGGGTAAGATGCCGATTGCTCCAAACGGCGTGTAGACGATGGTTTTCAACGAGGTCATCTTGGGCTTCGGAGACGACGTCCTAGCGACGGTTTCCCAGTTTGTTTGATCTTGTCCTTGGGCATCTACGGGTTTTTCGCAAGCAGCCACTGGAAAATGCATATTGGAGCTCAGAAGATTAGTGCGGATACACGAGTGGATACAGTTCTATAATTGCAGAGTGAATGATAAGAAGGAATGTGGGTGAGAATTTATATACCTGGATAACTGGGATTATGGTATTTAATTAATAAATATTTACAAATATCACGTCATTGAATTACATAGGTAATTTTTATTTGTTACAGATATCCAAATTTCCACAGAGTATCTGCTTCAAAGGTACACCGGCTCCTACAACCACGAACCTATCTGGATGCCTTTTCAGTCCGCCCTCGAAGCTGCCGTACTCATCAGATGTTATACCGGGTGCTGGGGGTAAGATGCCGATTGCTCCAAACGGCGTGTAGACGATGGTTTTCAACGAGGTCATCTTGGGCTTCGGAGACGACGTCCTAGCGAAGGTTTCCCAGTTTGTTTGATCTTGTCCTTGGGCATCTACGGGTTTTTCGCAAGCAGCCACTGGAAAATGCATATTGGAGCTCAGAAGATTAGTGCGGATACACGAGTGGATACAGTTCTATAATTGCAGAGTGAATGATAAGAAGGAATGTGGGTGAGAATTTATATACCTGGATAACTGGGATTATGGTATTTAATTAATAAATATTTACAAATATCACGTCATTGAATTACATAGGTAATTTTTATTTGTTACAGATATCCAAATTTCCACAGAGTATCTGCTTCAAAGGTACACCGGCTCCTACAACCACGAACCTATCTGGATGCCTTTTCAGTCCGCCCTCGAAGCTGCCGTACTCATCAGATGTTATACCGGGTGCTGGGGGTAAGATGCCGATTGCTCCAAACGGCGTGTAGACGATGGTTTTCAACGAGGTCATCTTGGGCTTCGGAGACGACGTCCTAGCGACGGTTTCCCAGTTTGTTTGATCTTGTCCTTGGGCATCTACGGGTTTTTCGCAAGCAGCCACTGGAAAATGCATATTGGAGCTCAGAAGATTAGTGCGGATACACGAGTGGATACAGTTCTATAATTGCAGAGTGAATGATAAGAAGGAATGTGGGTGAGAATTTATATACCTGGATAACTGGGATTATGGTATTTAATTAATAAATATTTACAAATATCACGTCATTGAATTACATAGGTAATTTTTATTTGTTACAGATATCCAAATTTCCACAGAGTATCTGCTTCAAAGGTACACCGGCTCCTACAACCACGAACCTATCTGGATGCCTTTTCAGTCCGCCCTCGAAGCTGCCGTACTCATCAGATGTTATACCGGGTGCTGGGGGTAAGATGCCGATTGCTCCAAACGGCGTGTAGACGATGGTTTTCAACGAGGTCATCTTGGGCTTCGGAGACGACGTCCTAGCGACGGTTTCCCAGTTTGTTTGATCTTGTCCTTGGGCATCTACGGGTTTTTCGCAAGCAGCCACTGGAAAATGCATATTGGAGCTCAGAAGATTAGTGCGGATACACGAGTGGATACAGTTCTATAATTGCAGAGTGAATGATAAGAAGGAATGTGGGTGAGAATTTATATACCTGGATAACTGGGATTATGGTATTTAATTAATAAATATTTACAAATATCACGTCATTGAATTACATAGGTAATTTTTATTTGTTACAGATATCCAAATTTCCACAGAGTATCTGCTTCAAAGGTACACCGGCTCCTACAACCACGAACCTATCTGGATGCCTTTTCAGTCCGCCCTCGAAGCTGCCGTACTCATCAGATGTTATACCGGGTGCTGGGGGTAAGATGCCGATTGCTCCAAACGGCGTGTAGACGATGGTTTTCAACGAGGTCATCTTGGGCTTCGGAGACGACGTCCTAGCGAAGGTTTCCCAGTTTGTTTGATCTTGTCCTTGGGCATCTACGGGTTTTTCGCAAGCAGCCACTGGAAAATGCATATTGGAGCTCAGAAGATTAGTGCGGATACACGAGTGGATACAGTTCTATAATTGCAGAGTGAATGATAAGAAGGAATGTGGGTGAGAATTTATATACCTGGATAACTGGGATTATGGTATTTAATTAATAAATATTTACAAATATCACGTCATTGAATTACATAGGTAATTTTTATTTGTTACAGATATCCAAATTTCCACAGAGTATCTGCTTCAAAGGTACACCGGCTCCTACAACCACGAACCTATCTGGATGCCTTTTCAGTCCGCCCTCGAAGCTGCCGTACTCATCAGATGTTATACCGGGTGCTGGGGGTAAGATGCCGATTGCTCCAAACGGCGTGTAGACGATGGTTTTCAACGAGGTCATCTTGGGCTTCGGAGACGACGTCCTAGCGAAGGTTTCCCAGTTTGTTTGATCTTGTCCTTGGGCATCTACGGGTTTTTCGCAAGCAGCCACTGGAAAATGCATATTGGAGCTCAGAAGATTAGTGCGGATACACGAGTGGATACAGTTCTATAATTGCAGAGTGAATGATAAGAAGGAATGTGGGTGAGAATTTATATACCTGGATAACTGGGATTATGGTATTTAATTAATAAATATTTACAAATATCACGTCATTGAATTACATAGGTAATTTTTATTTGTTACAGATATCCAAATTTCCACAGAGTATCTGCTTCAAAGGTACACCGGCTCCTACAACCACGAACCTATCTGGATGCCTTTTCAGTCCGCCCTCGAAGCTGCCGTACTCATCAGATGTTATACCGGGTGCTGGGGGTAAGATGCCGATTGCTCCAAACGGCGTGTAGACGATGGTTTTCAACGAGGTCATCTTGGGCTTCGGAGACGACGTCCTAGCGAAGGTTTCCCAGTTTGTTTGATCTTGTCCTTGGGCATCTACGGGTTTTTCGCAAGCAGCCACTGGAAAATGCATATTGGAGCTCAGAAGATTAGTGCGGATACACGAGTGGATACAGTTCTATAATTGCAGAGTGAATGATAAGAAGGAATGTGGGTGAGAATTTATATACCTGGATAACTGGGATTATGGTATTTAATTAATAAATATTTACAAATATCACGTCATTGAATTACATAGGTAATTTTTATTTGTTACAGATATCCAAATTTCCACAGAGTATCTGCTTCAAAGGTACACCGGCTCCTACAACCACGAACCTATCTGGATGCCTTTTCAGTCCGCCCTCGAAGCTGCCGTACTCATCAGATGTTATACCGGGTGCTGGGGGTAAGATGCCGATTGCTCCAAACGGCGTGTAGACGATGGTTTTCAACGAGGTCATCTTGGGCTTCGGAGACGACGTCCTAGCGACGGTTTCCCAGTTTGTTTGATCTTGTCCTTGGGCATCTACGGGTTTTTCGCAAGCAGCCACTGGAAAATGCATATTGGAGCTCAGAAGATTAGTGCGGATACACGAGTGGATACAGTTCTATAATTGCAGAGTGAATGATAAGAAGGAATGTGGGTGAGAATTTATATACCTGGATAACTGGGATTATGGTATTTAATTAATAAATATTTACAAATATCACGTCATTGAATTACATAGGTAATTTTTATTTGTTACAGATATCCAAATTTCCACAGAGTATCTGCTTCAAAGGTACACCGGCTCCTACAACCACGAACCTATCTGGATGCCTTTTCAGTCCGCCCTCGAAGCTGCCGTACTCATCAGATGTTATACCGGGTGCTGGGGGTAAGATGCCGATTGCTCCAAACGGCGTGTAGACGATGGTTTTCAACGAGGTCATCTTGGGCTTCGGAGACGACGTCCTAGCGAAGGTTTCCCAGTTTGTTTGATCTTGTCCTTGGGCATCTACGGGTTTTTCGCAAGCAGCCACTGGAAAATGCATATTGGAGCTCAGAAGATTAGTGCGGATACACGAGTGGATACAGTTCTATAATTGCAGAGTGAATGATAAGAAGGAATGTGGGTGAGAATTTATATACCTGGATAACTGGGATTATGGTATTTAATTAATAAATATTTACAAATATCACGTCATTGAATTACATAGGTAATTTTTATTTGTTACAGATATCCAAATTTCCACAGAGTATCTGCTTCAAAGGTACACCGGCTCCTACAACCACGAACCTATCTGGATGCCTTTTCAGTCCGCCCTCGAAGCTGCCGTACTCATCAGATGTTATACCGGGTGCTGGGGGTAAGATGCCGATTGCTCCAAACGGCGTGTAGACGATGGTTTTCAACGAGGTCATCTTGGGCTTCGGAGACGACGTCCTAGCGACGGTTTCCCAGTTTGTTTGATCTTGTCCTTGGGCATCTACGGGTTTTTCGCAAGCAGCCACTGGAAAATGCATATTGGAGCTCAGAAGATTAGTGCGGATACACGAGTGGATACAGTTCTATAATTGCAGAGTGAATGATAAGAAGGAATGTGGGTGAGAATTTATATACCTGGATAACTGGGATTATGGTATTTAATTAATAAATATTTACAAATATCACGTCATTGAATTACATAGGTAATTTTTATTTGTTACAGATATCCAAATTTCCACAGAGTATCTGCTTCAAAGGTACACCGGCTCCTACAACCACGAACCTATCTGGATGCCTTTTCAGTCCGCCCTCGAAGCTGCCGTACTCATCAGATGTTATACCGGGTGCTGGGGGTAAGATGCCGATTGCTCCAAACGGCGTGTAGACGATGGTTTTCAACGAGGTCATCTTGGGCTTCGGAGACGACGTCCTAGCGACGGTTTCCCAGTTTGTTTGATCTTGTCCTTGGGCATCTACGGGTTTTTCGCAAGCAGCCACTGGAAAATGCATATTGGAGCTCAGAAGATTAGTGCGGATACACGAGTGGATACAGTTCTATAATTGCAGAGTGAATGATAAGAAGGAATGTGGGTGAGAATTTATATACCTGGATAACTGGGATTATGGTATTTAATTAATAAATATTTACAAATATCACGTCATTGAATTACATAGGTAATTTTTATTTGTTACAGATATCCAAATTTCCACAGAGTATCTGCTTCAAAGGTACACCGGCTCCTACAACCACGAACCTATCTGGATGCCTTTTCAGTCCGCCCTCGAAGCTGCCGTACTCATCAGATGTTATACCGGGTGCTGGGGGTAAGATGCCGATTGCTCCAAACGGCGTGTAGACGATGGTTTTCAACGAGGTCATCTTGGGCTTCGGAGACGACGTCCTAGCGACGGTTTCCCAGTTTGTTTGATCTTGTCCTTGGGCATCTACGGGTTTTTCGCAAGCAGCCACTGGAAAATGCATATTGGAGCTCAGAAGATTAGTGCGGATACACGAGTGGATACAGTTCTATAATTGCAGAGTGAATGATAAGAAGGAATGTGGGTGAGAATTTATATACCTGGATAACTGGGATTATGGTATTTAATTAATAAATATTTACAAATATCACGTCATTGAATTACATAGGTAATTTTTATTTGTTACAGATATCCAAATTTCCACAGAGTATCTGCTTCAAAGGTACACCGGCTCCTACAACCACGAACCTATCTGGATGCCTTTTCAGTCCGCCCTCGAAGCTGCCGTACTCATCAGATGTTATACCGGGTGCTGGGGGTAAGATGCCGATTGCTCCAAACGGCGTGTAGACGATGGTTTTCAACGAGGTCATCTTGGGCTTCGGAGACGACGTCCTAGCGACGGTTTCCCAGTTTGTTTGATCTTGTCCTTGGGCATCTACGGGTTTTTCGCAAGCAGCCACTGGAAAATGCATATTGGAGCTCAGAAGATTAGTGCGGATACACGAGTGGATACAGTTCTATAATTGCAGAGTGAATGATAAGAAGGAATGTGGGTGAGAATTTATATACCTGGATAACTGGGATTATGGTATTTAATTAATAAATATTTACAAATATCACGTCATTGAATTACATAGGTAATTTTTATTTGTTACAGATATCCAAATTTCCACAGAGTATCTGCTTCAAAGGTACACCGGCTCCTACAACCACGAACCTATCTGGATGCCTTTTCAGTCCGCCCTCGAAGCTGCCGTACTCATCAGATGTTATACCGGGTGCTGGGGGTAAGATGCCGATTGCTCCAAACGGCGTGTAGACGATGGTTTTCAACGAGGTCATCTTGGGCTTCGGAGACGACGTCCTAGCGAAGGTTTCCCAGTTTGTTTGATCTTGTCCTTGGGCATCTACGGGTTTTTCGCAAGCAGCCACTGGAAAATGCATATTGGAGCTCAGAAGATTAGTGCGGATACACGAGTGGATACAGTTCTATAATTGCAGAGTGAATGATAAGAAGGAATGTGGGTGAGAATTTATATACCTGGATAACTGGGATTATGGTATTTAATTAATAAATATTTACAAATATCACGTCATTGAATTACATAGGTAATTTTTATTTGTTACAGATATCCAAATTTCCACAGAGTATCTGCTTCAAAGGTACACCGGCTCCTACAACCACGAACCTATCTGGATGCCTTTTCAGTCCGCCCTCGAAGCTGCCGTACTCATCAGATGTTATACCGGGTGCTGGGGGTAAGATGCCGATTGCTCCAAACGGCGTGTAGACGATGGTTTTCAACGAGGTCATCTTGGGCTTCGGAGACGACGTCCTAGCGAAGGTTTCCCAGTTTGTTTGATCTTGTCCTTGGGCATCTACGGGTTTTTCGCAAGCAGCCACTGGAAAATGCATATTGGAGCTCAGAAGATTAGTGCGGATACACGAGTGGATACAGTTCTATAATTGCAGAGTGAATGATAAGAAGGAATGTGGGTGAGAATTTATATACCTGGATAACTGGGATTATGGTATTTAATTAATAAATATTTACAAATATCACGTCATTGAATTACATAGGTAATTTTTATTTGTTACAGATATCCAAATTTCCACAGAGTATCTGCTTCAAAGGTACACCGGCTCCTACAACCACGAACCTATCTGGATGCCTTTTCAGTCCGCCCTCGAAGCTGCCGTACTCATCAGATGTTATACCGGGTGCTGGGGGTAAGATGCCGATTGCTCCAAACGGCGTGTAGACGATGGTTTTCAACGAGGTCATCTTGGGCTTCGGAGACGACGTCCTAGCGAAGGTTTCCCAGTTTGTTTGATCTTGTCCTTGGGCATCTACGGGTTTTTCGCAAGCAGCCACTGGAAAATGCATATTGGAGCTCAGAAGATTAGTGCGGATACACGAGTGGATACAGTTCTATAATTGCAGAGTGAATGATAAGAAGGAATGTGGGTGAGAATTTATATACCTGGATAACTGGGATTATGGTATTTAATTAATAAATATTTACAAATATCACGTCATTGAATTACATAGGTAATTTTTATTTGTTACAGATATCCAAATTTCCACAGAGTATCTGCTTCAAAGGTACACCGGCTCCTACAACCACGAACCTATCTGGATGCCTTTTCAGTCCGCCCTCGAAGCTGCCGTACTCATCAGATGTTATACCGGGTGCTGGGGGTAAGATGCCGATTGCTCCAAACGGCGTGTAGACGATGGTTTTCAACGAGGTCATCTTGGGCTTCGGAGACGACGTCCTAGCGAAGGTTTCCCAGTTTGTTTGATCTTGTCCTTGGGCATCTACGGGTTTTTCGCAAGCAGCCACTGGAAAATGCATATTGGAGCTCAGAAGATTAGTGCGGATACACGAGTGGATACAGTTCTATAATTGCAGAGTGAATGATAAGAAGGAATGTGGGTGAGAATTTATATACCTGGATAACTGGGATTATGGTATTTAATTAATAAATATTTACAAATATCACGTCATTGAATTACATAGGTAATTTTTATTTGTTACAGATATCCAAATTTCCACAGAGTATCTGCTTCAAAGGTACACCGGCTCCTACAACCACGAACCTATCTGGATGCCTTTTCAGTCCGCCCTCGAAGCTGCCGTACTCATCAGATGTTATACCGGGTGCTGGGGGTAAGATGCCGATTGCTCCAAACGGCGTGTAGACGATGGTTTTCAACGAGGTCATCTTGGGCTTCGGAGACGACGTCCTAGCGAAGGTTTCCCAGTTTGTTTGATCTTGTCCTTGGGCATCTACGGGTTTTTCGCAAGCAGCCACTGGAAAATGCATATTGGAGCTCAGAAGATTAGTGCGGATACACGAGTGGATACAGTTCTATAATTGCAGAGTGAATGATAAGAAGGAATGTGGGTGAGAATTTATATACCTGGATAACTGGGATTATGGTATTTAATTAATAAATATTTACAAATATCACGTCATTGAATTACATAGGTAATTTTTATTTGTTACAGATATCCAAATTTCCACAGAGTATCTGCTTCAAAGGTACACCGGCTCCTACAACCACGAACCTATCTGGATGCCTTTTCAGTCCGCCCTCGAAGCTGCCGTACTCATCAGATGTTATACCGGGTGCTGGGGGTAAGATGCCGATTGCTCCAAACGGCGTGTAGACGATGGTTTTCAACGAGGTCATCTTGGGCTTCGGAGACGACGTCCTAGCGAAGGTTTCCCAGTTTGTTTGATCTTGTCCTTGGGCATCTACGGGTTTTTCGCAAGCAGCCACTGGAAAATGCATATTGGAGCTCAGAAGATTAGTGCGGATACACGAGTGGATACAGTTCTATAATTGCAGAGTGAATGATAAGAAGGAATGTGGGTGAGAATTTATATACCTGGATAACTGGGATTATGGTATTTAATTAATAAATATTTACAAATATCACGTCATTGAATTACATAGGTAATTTTTATTTGTTACAGATATCCAAATTTCCACAGAGTATCTGCTTCAAAGGTACACCGGCTCCTACAACCACGAACCTATCTGGATGCCTTTTCAGTCCGCCCTCGAAGCTGCCGTACTCATCAGATGTTATACCGGGTGCTGGGGGTAAGATGCCGATTGCTCCAAACGGCGTGTAGACGATGGTTTTCAACGAGGTCATCTTGGGCTTCGGAGACGACGTCCTAGCGACGGTTTCCCAGTTTGTTTGATCTTGTCCTTGGGCATCTACGGGTTTTTCGCAAGCAGCCACTGGAAAATGCATATTGGAGCTCAGAAGATTAGTGCGGATACACGAGTGGATACAGTTCTATAATTGCAGAGTGAATGATAAGAAGGAATGTGGGTGAGAATTTATATACCTGGATAACTGGGATTATGGTATTTAATTAATAAATATTTACAAATATCACGTCATTGAATTACATAGGTAATTTTTATTTGTTACAGATATCCAAATTTCCACAGAGTATCTGCTTCAAAGGTACACCGGCTCCTACAACCACGAACCTATCTGGATGCCTTTTCAGTCCGCCCTCGAAGCTGCCGTACTCATCAGATGTTATACCGGGTGCTGGGGGTAAGATGCCGATTGCTCCAAACGGCGTGTAGACGATGGTTTTCAACGAGGTCATCTTGGGCTTCGGAGACGACGTCCTAGCGAAGGTTTCCCAGTTTGTTTGATCTTGTCCTTGGGCATCTACGGGTTTTTCGCAAGCAGCCACTGGAAAATGCATATTGGAGCTCAGAAGATTAGTGCGGATACACGAGTGGATACAGTTCTATAATTGCAGAGTGAATGATAAGAAGGAATGTGGGTGAGAATTTATATACCTGGATAACTGGGATTATGGTATTTAATTAATAAATATTTACAAATATCACGTCATTGAATTACATAGGTAATTTTTATTTGTTACAGATATCCAAATTTCCACAGAGTATCTGCTTCAAAGGTACACCGGCTCCTACAACCACGAACCTATCTGGATGCCTTTTCAGTCCGCCCTCGAAGCTGCCGTACTCATCAGATGTTATACCGGGTGCTGGGGGTAAGATGCCGATTGCTCCAAACGGCGTGTAGACGATGGTTTTCAACGAGGTCATCTTGGGCTTCGGAGACGACGTCCTAGCGAAGGTTTCCCAGTTTGTTTGATCTTGTCCTTGGGCATCTACGGGTTTTTCGCAAGCAGCCACTGGAAAATGCATATTGGAGCTCAGAAGATTAGTGCGGATACACGAGTGGATACAGTTCTATAATTGCAGAGTGAATGATAAGAAGGAATGTGGGTGAGAATTTATATACCTGGATAACTGGGATTATGGTATTTAATTAATAAATATTTACAAATATCACGTCATTGAATTACATAGGTAATTTTTATTTGTTACAGATATCCAAATTTCCACAGAGTATCTGCTTCAAAGGTACACCGGCTCCTACAACCACGAACCTATCTGGATGCCTTTTCAGTCCGCCCTCGAAGCTGCCGTACTCATCAGATGTTATACCGGGTGCTGGGGGTAAGATGCCGATTGCTCCAAACGGCGTGTAGACGATGGTTTTCAACGAGGTCATCTTGGGCTTCGGAGACGACGTCCTAGCGAAGGTTTCCCAGTTTGTTTGATCTTGTCCTTGGGCATCTACGGGTTTTTCGCAAGCAGCCACTGGAAAATGCATATTGGAGCTCAGAAGATTAGTGCGGATACACGAGTGGATACAGTTCTATAATTGCAGAGTGAATGATAAGAAGGAATGTGGGTGAGAATTTATATACCTGGATAACTGGGATTATGGTATTTAATTAATAAATATTTACAAATATCACGTCATTGAATTACATAGGTAATTTTTATTTGTTACAGATATCCAAATTTCCACAGAGTATCTGCTTCAAAGGTACACCGGCTCCTACAACCACGAACCTATCTGGATGCCTTTTCAGTCCGCCCTCGAAGCTGCCGTACTCATCAGATGTTATACCGGGTGCTGGGGGTAAGATGCCGATTGCTCCAAACGGCGTGTAGACGATGGTTTTCAACGAGGTCATCTTGGGCTTCGGAGACGACGTCCTAGCGACGGTTTCCCAGTTTGTTTGATCTTGTCCTTGGGCATCTACGGGTTTTTCGCAAGCAGCCACTGGAAAATGCATATTGGAGCTCAGAAGATTAGTGCGGATACACGAGTGGATACAGTTCTATAATTGCAGAGTGAATGATAAGAAGGAATGTGGGTGAGAATTTATATACCTGGATAACTGGGATTATGGTATTTAATTAATAAATATTTACAAATATCACGTCATTGAATTACATAGGTAATTTTTATTTGTTACAGATATCCAAATTTCCACAGAGTATCTGCTTCAAAGGTACACCGGCTCCTACAACCACGAACCTATCTGGATGCCTTTTCAGTCCGCCCTCGAAGCTGCCGTACTCATCAGATGTTATACCGGGTGCTGGGGGTAAGATGCCGATTGCTCCAAACGGCGTGTAGACGATGGTTTTCAACGAGGTCATCTTGGGCTTCGGAGACGACGTCCTAGCGAAGGTTTCCCAGTTTGTTTGATCTTGTCCTTGGGCATCTACGGGTTTTTCGCAAGCAGCCACTGGAAAATGCATATTGGAGCTCAGAAGATTAGTGCGGATACACGAGTGGATACAGTTCTATAATTGCAGAGTGAATGATAAGAAGGAATGTGGGTGAGAATTTATATACCTGGATAACTGGGATTATGGTATTTAATTAATAAATATTTACAAATATCACGTCATTGAATTACATAGGTAATTTTTATTTGTTACAGATATCCAAATTTCCACAGAGTATCTGCTTCAAAGGTACACCGGCTCCTACAACCACGAACCTATCTGGATGCCTTTTCAGTCCGCCCTCGAAGCTGCCGTACTCATCAGATGTTATACCGGGTGCTGGGGGTAAGATGCCGATTGCTCCAAACGGCGTGTAGACGATGGTTTTCAACGAGGTCATCTTGGGCTTCGGAGACGACGTCCTAGCGAAGGTTTCCCAGTTTGTTTGATCTTGTCCTTGGGCATCTACGGGTTTTTCGCAAGCAGCCACTGGAAAATGCATATTGGAGCTCAGAAGATTAGTGCGGATACACGAGTGGATACAGTTCTATAATTGCAGAGTGAATGATAAGAAGGAATGTGGGTGAGAATTTATATACCTGGATAACTGGGATTATGGTATTTAATTAATAAATATTTACAAATATCACGTCATTGAATTACATAGGTAATTTTTATTTGTTACAGATATCCAAATTTCCACAGAGTATCTGCTTCAAAGGTACACCGGCTCCTACAACCACGAACCTATCTGGATGCCTTTTCAGTCCGCCCTCGAAGCTGCCGTACTCATCAGATGTTATACCGGGTGCTGGGGGTAAGATGCCGATTGCTCCAAACGGCGTGTAGACGATGGTTTTCAACGAGGTCATCTTGGGCTTCGGAGACGACGTCCTAGCGACGGTTTCCCAGTTTGTTTGATCTTGTCCTTGGGCATCTACGGGTTTTTCGCAAGCAGCCACTGGAAAATGCATATTGGAGCTCAGAAGATTAGTGCGGATACACGAGTGGATACAGTTCTATAATTGCAGAGTGAATGATAAGAAGGAATGTGGGTGAGAATTTATATACCTGGATAACTGGGATTATGGTATTTAATTAATAAATATTTACAAATATCACGTCATTGAATTACATAGGTAATTTTTATTTGTTACAGATATCCAAATTTCCACAGAGTATCTGCTTCAAAGGTACACCGGCTCCTACAACCACGAACCTATCTGGATGCCTTTTCAGTCCGCCCTCGAAGCTGCCGTACTCATCAGATGTTATACCGGGTGCTGGGGGTAAGATGCCGATTGCTCCAAACGGCGTGTAGACGATGGTTTTCAACGAGGTCATCTTGGGCTTCGGAGACGACGTCCTAGCGAAGGTTTCCCAGTTTGTTTGATCTTGTCCTTGGGCATCTACGGGTTTTTCGCAAGCAGCCACTGGAAAATGCATATTGGAGCTCAGAAGATTAGTGCGGATACACGAGTGGATACAGTTCTATAATTGCAGAGTGAATGATAAGAAGGAATGTGGGTGAGAATTTATATACCTGGATAACTGGGATTATGGTATTTAATTAATAAATATTTACAAATATCACGTCATTGAATTACATAGGTAATTTTTATTTGTTACAGATATCCAAATTTCCACAGAGTATCTGCTTCAAAGGTACACCGGCTCCTACAACCACGAACCTATCTGGATGCCTTTTCAGTCCGCCCTCGAAGCTGCCGTACTCATCAGATGTTATACCGGGTGCTGGGGGTAAGATGCCGATTGCTCCAAACGGCGTGTAGACGATGGTTTTCAACGAGGTCATCTTGGGCTTCGGAGACGACGTCCTAGCGAAGGTTTCCCAGTTTGTTTGATCTTGTCCTTGGGCATCTACGGGTTTTTCGCAAGCAGCCACTGGAAAATGCATATTGGAGCTCAGAAGATTAGTGCGGATACACGAGTGGATACAGTTCTATAATTGCAGAGTGAATGATAAGAAGGAATGTGGGTGAGAATTTATATACCTGGATAACTGGGATTATGGTATTTAATTAATAAATATTTACAAATATCACGTCATTGAATTACATAGGTAATTTTTATTTGTTACAGATATCCAAATTTCCACAGAGTATCTGCTTCAAAGGTACACCGGCTCCTACAACCACGAACCTATCTGGATGCCTTTTCAGTCCGCCCTCGAAGCTGCCGTACTCATCAGATGTTATACCGGGTGCTGGGGGTAAGATGCCGATTGCTCCAAACGGCGTGTAGACGATGGTTTTCAACGAGGTCATCTTGGGCTTCGGAGACGACGTCCTAGCGAAGGTTTCCCAGTTTGTTTGATCTTGTCCTTGGGCATCTACGGGTTTTTCGCAAGCAGCCACTGGAAAATGCATATTGGAGCTCAGAAGATTAGTGCGGATACACGAGTGGATACAGTTCTATAATTGCAGAGTGAATGATAAGAAGGAATGTGGGTGAGAATTTATATACCTGGATAACTGGGATTATGGTATTTAATTAATAAATATTTACAAATATCACGTCATTGAATTACATAGGTAATTTTTATTTGTTACAGATATCCAAATTTCCACAGAGTATCTGCTTCAAAGGTACACCGGCTCCTACAACCACGAACCTATCTGGATGCCTTTTCAGTCCGCCCTCGAAGCTGCCGTACTCATCAGATGTTATACCGGGTGCTGGGGGTAAGATGCCGATTGCTCCAAACGGCGTGTAGACGATGGTTTTCAACGAGGTCATCTTGGGCTTCGGAGACGACGTCCTAGCGAAGGTTTCCCAGTTTGTTTGATCTTGTCCTTGGGCATCTACGGGTTTTTCGCAAGCAGCCACTGGAAAATGCATATTGGAGCTCAGAAGATTAGTGCGGATACACGAGTGGATACAGTTCTATAATTGCAGAGTGAATGATAAGAAGGAATGTGGGTGAGAATTTATATACCTGGATAACTGGGATTATGGTATTTAATTAATAAATATTTACAAATATCACGTCATTGAATTACATAGGTAATTTTTATTTGTTACAGATATCCAAATTTCCACAGAGTATCTGCTTCAAAGGTACACCGGCTCCTACAACCACGAACCTATCTGGATGCCTTTTCAGTCCGCCCTCGAAGCTGCCGTACTCATCAGATGTTATACCGGGTGCTGGGGGTAAGATGCCGATTGCTCCAAACGGCGTGTAGACGATGGTTTTCAACGAGGTCATCTTGGGCTTCGGAGACGACGTCCTAGCGACGGTTTCCCAGTTTGTTTGATCTTGTCCTTGGGCATCTACGGGTTTTTCGCAAGCAGCCACTGGAAAATGCATATTGGAGCTCAGAAGATTAGTGCGGATACACGAGTGGATACAGTTCTATAATTGCAGAGTGAATGATAAGAAGGAATGTGGGTGAGAATTTATATACCTGGATAACTGGGATTATGGTATTTAATTAATAAATATTTACAAATATCACGTCATTGAATTACATAGGTAATTTTTATTTGTTACAGATATCCAAATTTCCACAGAGTATCTGCTTCAAAGGTACACCGGCTCCTACAACCACGAACCTATCTGGATGCCTTTTCAGTCCGCCCTCGAAGCTGCCGTACTCATCAGATGTTATACCGGGTGCTGGGGGTAAGATGCCGATTGCTCCAAACGGCGTGTAGACGATGGTTTTCAACGAGGTCATCTTGGGCTTCGGAGACGACGTCCTAGCGAAGGTTTCCCAGTTTGTTTGATCTTGTCCTTGGGCATCTACGGGTTTTTCGCAAGCAGCCACTGGAAAATGCATATTGGAGCTCAGAAGATTAGTGCGGATACACGAGTGGATACAGTTCTATAATTGCAGAGTGAATGATAAGAAGGAATGTGGGTGAGAATTTATATACCTGGATAACTGGGATTATGGTATTTAATTAATAAATATTTACAAATATCACGTCATTGAATTACATAGGTAATTTTTATTTGTTACAGATATCCAAATTTCCACAGAGTATCTGCTTCAAAGGTACACCGGCTCCTACAACCACGAACCTATCTGGATGCCTTTTCAGTCCGCCCTCGAAGCTGCCGTACTCATCAGATGTTATACCGGGTGCTGGGGGTAAGATGCCGATTGCTCCAAACGGCGTGTAGACGATGGTTTTCAACGAGGTCATCTTGGGCTTCGGAGACGACGTCCTAGCGAAGGTTTCCCAGTTTGTTTGATCTTGTCCTTGGGCATCTACGGGTTTTTCGCAAGCAGCCACTGGAAAATGCATATTGGAGCTCAGAAGATTAGTGCGGATACACGAGTGGATACAGTTCTATAATTGCAGAGTGAATGATAAGAAGGAATGTGGGTGAGAATTTATATACCTGGATAACTGGGATTATGGTATTTAATTAATAAATATTTACAAATATCACGTCATTGAATTACATAGGTAATTTTTATTTGTTACAGATATCCAAATTTCCACAGAGTATCTGCTTCAAAGGTACACCGGCTCCTACAACCACGAACCTATCTGGATGCCTTTTCAGTCCGCCCTCGAAGCTGCCGTACTCATCAGATGTTATACCGGGTGCTGGGGGTAAGATGCCGATTGCTCCAAACGGCGTGTAGACGATGGTTTTCAACGAGGTCATCTTGGGCTTCGGAGACGACGTCCTAGCGAAGGTTTCCCAGTTTGTTTGATCTTGTCCTTGGGCATCTACGGGTTTTTCGCAAGCAGCCACTGGAAAATGCATATTGGAGCTCAGAAGATTAGTGCGGATACACGAGTGGATACAGTTCTATAATTGCAGAGTGAATGATAAGAAGGAATGTGGGTGAGAATTTATATACCTGGATAACTGGGATTATGGTATTTAATTAATAAATATTTACAAATATCACGTCATTGAATTACATAGGTAATTTTTATTTGTTACAGATATCCAAATTTCCACAGAGTATCTGCTTCAAAGGTACACCGGCTCCTACAACCACGAACCTATCTGGATGCCTTTTCAGTCCGCCCTCGAAGCTGCCGTACTCATCAGATGTTATACCGGGTGCTGGGGGTAAGATGCCGATTGCTCCAAACGGCGTGTAGACGATGGTTTTCAACGAGGTCATCTTGGGCTTCGGAGACGACGTCCTAGCGAAGGTTTCCCAGTTTGTTTGATCTTGTCCTTGGGCATCTACGGGTTTTTCGCAAGCAGCCACTGGAAAATGCATATTGGAGCTCAGAAGATTAGTGCGGATACACGAGTGGATACAGTTCTATAATTGCAGAGTGAATGATAAGAAGGAATGTGGGTGAGAATTTATATACCTGGATAACTGGGATTATGGTATTTAATTAATAAATATTTACAAATATCACGTCATTGAATTACATAGGTAATTTTTATTTGTTACAGATATCCAAATTTCCACAGAGTATCTGCTTCAAAGGTACACCGGCTCCTACAACCACGAACCTATCTGGATGCCTTTTCAGTCCGCCCTCGAAGCTGCCGTACTCATCAGATGTTATACCGGGTGCTGGGGGTAAGATGCCGATTGCTCCAAACGGCGTGTAGACGATGGTTTTCAACGAGGTCATCTTGGGCTTCGGAGACGACGTCCTAGCGAAGGTTTCCCAGTTTGTTTGATCTTGTCCTTGGGCATCTACGGGTTTTTCGCAAGCAGCCACTGGAAAATGCATATTGGAGCTCAGAAGATTAGTGCGGATACACGAGTGGATACAGTTCTATAATTGCAGAGTGAATGATAAGAAGGAATGTGGGTGAGAATTTATATACCTGGATAACTGGGATTATGGTATTTAATTAATAAATATTTACAAATATCACGTCATTGAATTACATAGGTAATTTTTATTTGTTACAGATATCCAAATTTCCACAGAGTATCTGCTTCAAAGGTACACCGGCTCCTACAACCACGAACCTATCTGGATGCCTTTTCAGTCCGCCCTCGAAGCTGCCGTACTCATCAGATGTTATACCGGGTGCTGGGGGTAAGATGCCGATTGCTCCAAACGGCGTGTAGACGATGGTTTTCAACGAGGTCATCTTGGGCTTCGGAGACGACGTCCTAGCGACGGTTTCCCAGTTTGTTTGATCTTGTCCTTGGGCATCTACGGGTTTTTCGCAAGCAGCCACTGGAAAATGCATATTGGAGCTCAGAAGATTAGTGCGGATACACGAGTGGATACAGTTCTATAATTGCAGAGTGAATGATAAGAAGGAATGTGGGTGAGAATTTATATACCTGGATAACTGGGATTATGGTATTTAATTAATAAATATTTACAAATATCACGTCATTGAATTACATAGGTAATTTTTATTTGTTACAGATATCCAAATTTCCACAGAGTATCTGCTTCAAAGGTACACCGGCTCCTACAACCACGAACCTATCTGGATGCCTTTTCAGTCCGCCCTCGAAGCTGCCGTACTCATCAGATGTTATACCGGGTGCTGGGGGTAAGATGCCGATTGCTCCAAACGGCGTGTAGACGATGGTTTTCAACGAGGTCATCTTGGGCTTCGGAGACGACGTCCTAGCGACGGTTTCCCAGTTTGTTTGATCTTGTCCTTGGGCATCTACGGGTTTTTCGCAAGCAGCCACTGGAAAATGCATATTGGAGCTCAGAAGATTAGTGCGGATACACGAGTGGATACAGTTCTATAATTGCAGAGTGAATGATAAGAAGGAATGTGGGTGAGAATTTATATACCTGGATAACTGGGATTATGGTATTTAATTAATAAATATTTACAAATATCACGTCATTGAATTACATAGGTAATTTTTATTTGTTACAGATATCCAAATTTCCACAGAGTATCTGCTTCAAAGGTACACCGGCTCCTACAACCACGAACCTATCTGGATGCCTTTTCAGTCCGCCCTCGAAGCTGCCGTACTCATCAGATGTTATACCGGGTGCTGGGGGTAAGATGCCGATTGCTCCAAACGGCGTGTAGACGATGGTTTTCAACGAGGTCATCTTGGGCTTCGGAGACGACGTCCTAGCGACGGTTTCCCAGTTTGTTTGATCTTGTCCTTGGGCATCTACGGGTTTTTCGCAAGCAGCCACTGGAAAATGCATATTGGAGCTCAGAAGATTAGTGCGGATACACGAGTGGATACAGTTCTATAATTGCAGAGTGAATGATAAGAAGGAATGTGGGTGAGAATTTATATACCTGGATAACTGGGATTATGGTATTTAATTAATAAATATTTACAAATATCACGTCATTGAATTACATAGGTAATTTTTATTTGTTACAGATATCCAAATTTCCACAGAGTATCTGCTTCAAAGGTACACCGGCTCCTACAACCACGAACCTATCTGGATGCCTTTTCAGTCCGCCCTCGAAGCTGCCGTACTCATCAGATGTTATACCGGGTGCTGGGGGTAAGATGCCGATTGCTCCAAACGGCGTGTAGACGATGGTTTTCAACGAGGTCATCTTGGGCTTCGGAGACGACGTCCTAGCGAAGGTTTCCCAGTTTGTTTGATCTTGTCCTTGGGCATCTACGGGTTTTTCGCAAGCAGCCACTGGAAAATGCATATTGGAGCTCAGAAGATTAGTGCGGATACACGAGTGGATACAGTTCTATAATTGCAGAGTGAATGATAAGAAGGAATGTGGGTGAGAATTTATATACCTGGATAACTGGGATTATGGTATTTAATTAATAAATATTTACAAATATCACGTCATTGAATTACATAGGTAATTTTTATTTGTTACAGATATCCAAATTTCCACAGAGTATCTGCTTCAAAGGTACACCGGCTCCTACAACCACGAACCTATCTGGATGCCTTTTCAGTCCGCCCTCGAAGCTGCCGTACTCATCAGATGTTATACCGGGTGCTGGGGGTAAGATGCCGATTGCTCCAAACGGCGTGTAGACGATGGTTTTCAACGAGGTCATCTTGGGCTTCGGAGACGACGTCCTAGCGAAGGTTTCCCAGTTTGTTTGATCTTGTCCTTGGGCATCTACGGGTTTTTCGCAAGCAGCCACTGGAAAATGCATATTGGAGCTCAGAAGATTAGTGCGGATACACGAGTGGATACAGTTCTATAATTGCAGAGTGAATGATAAGAAGGAATGTGGGTGAGAATTTATATACCTGGATAACTGGGATTATGGTATTTAATTAATAAATATTTACAAATATCACGTCATTGAATTACATAGGTAATTTTTATTTGTTACAGATATCCAAATTTCCACAGAGTATCTGCTTCAAAGGTACACCGGCTCCTACAACCACGAACCTATCTGGATGCCTTTTCAGTCCGCCCTCGAAGCTGCCGTACTCATCAGATGTTATACCGGGTGCTGGGGGTAAGATGCCGATTGCTCCAAACGGCGTGTAGACGATGGTTTTCAACGAGGTCATCTTGGGCTTCGGAGACGACGTCCTAGCGAAGGTTTCCCAGTTTGTTTGATCTTGTCCTTGGGCATCTACGGGTTTTTCGCAAGCAGCCACTGGAAAATGCATATTGGAGCTCAGAAGATTAGTGCGGATACACGAGTGGATACAGTTCTATAATTGCAGAGTGAATGATAAGAAGGAATGTGGGTGAGAATTTATATACCTGGATAACTGGGATTATGGTATTTAATTAATAAATATTTACAAATATCACGTCATTGAATTACATAGGTAATTTTTATTTGTTACAGATATCCAAATTTCCACAGAGTATCTGCTTCAAAGGTACACCGGCTCCTACAACCACGAACCTATCTGGATGCCTTTTCAGTCCGCCCTCGAAGCTGCCGTACTCATCAGATGTTATACCGGGTGCTGGGGGTAAGATGCCGATTGCTCCAAACGGCGTGTAGACGATGGTTTTCAACGAGGTCATCTTGGGCTTCGGAGACGACGTCCTAGCGAAGGTTTCCCAGTTTGTTTGATCTTGTCCTTGGGCATCTACGGGTTTTTCGCAAGCAGCCACTGGAAAATGCATATTGGAGCTCAGAAGATTAGTGCGGATACACGAGTGGATACAGTTCTATAATTGCAGAGTGAATGATAAGAAGGAATGTGGGTGAGAATTTATATACCTGGATAACTGGGATTATGGTATTTAATTAATAAATATTTACAAATATCACGTCATTGAATTACATAGGTAATTTTTATTTGTTACAGATATCCAAATTTCCACAGAGTATCTGCTTCAAAGGTACACCGGCTCCTACAACCACGAACCTATCTGGATGCCTTTTCAGTCCGCCCTCGAAGCTGCCGTACTCATCAGATGTTATACCGGGTGCTGGGGGTAAGATGCCGATTGCTCCAAACGGCGTGTAGACGATGGTTTTCAACGAGGTCATCTTGGGCTTCGGAGACGACGTCCTAGCGAAGGTTTCCCAGTTTGTTTGATCTTGTCCTTGGGCATCTACGGGTTTTTCGCAAGCAGCCACTGGAAAATGCATATTGGAGCTCAGAAGATTAGTGCGGATACACGAGTGGATACAGTTCTATAATTGCAGAGTGAATGATAAGAAGGAATGTGGGTGAGAATTTATATACCTGGATAACTGGGATTATGGTATTTAATTAATAAATATTTACAAATATCACGTCATTGAATTACATAGGTAATTTTTATTTGTTACAGATATCCAAATTTCCACAGAGTATCTGCTTCAAAGGTACACCGGCTCCTACAACCACGAACCTATCTGGATGCCTTTTCAGTCCGCCCTCGAAGCTGCCGTACTCATCAGATGTTATACCGGGTGCTGGGGGTAAGATGCCGATTGCTCCAAACGGCGTGTAGACGATGGTTTTCAACGAGGTCATCTTGGGCTTCGGAGACGACGTCCTAGCGACGGTTTCCCAGTTTGTTTGATCTTGTCCTTGGGCATCTACGGGTTTTTCGCAAGCAGCCACTGGAAAATGCATATTGGAGCTCAGAAGATTAGTGCGGATACACGAGTGGATACAGTTCTATAATTGCAGAGTGAATGATAAGAAGGAATGTGGGTGAGAATTTATATACCTGGATAACTGGGATTATGGTATTTAATTAATAAATATTTACAAATATCACGTCATTGAATTACATAGGTAATTTTTATTTGTTACAGATATCCAAATTTCCACAGAGTATCTGCTTCAAAGGTACACCGGCTCCTACAACCACGAACCTATCTGGATGCCTTTTCAGTCCGCCCTCGAAGCTGCCGTACTCATCAGATGTTATACCGGGTGCTGGGGGTAAGATGCCGATTGCTCCAAACGGCGTGTAGACGATGGTTTTCAACGAGGTCATCTTGGGCTTCGGAGACGACGTCCTAGCGAAGGTTTCCCAGTTTGTTTGATCTTGTCCTTGGGCATCTACGGGTTTTTCGCAAGCAGCCACTGGAAAATGCATATTGGAGCTCAGAAGATTAGTGCGGATACACGAGTGGATACAGTTCTATAATTGCAGAGTGAATGATAAGAAGGAATGTGGGTGAGAATTTATATACCTGGATAACTGGGATTATGGTATTTAATTAATAAATATTTACAAATATCACGTCATTGAATTACATAGGTAATTTTTATTTGTTACAGATATCCAAATTTCCACAGAGTATCTGCTTCAAAGGTACACCGGCTCCTACAACCACGAACCTATCTGGATGCCTTTTCAGTCCGCCCTCGAAGCTGCCGTACTCATCAGATGTTATACCGGGTGCTGGGGGTAAGATGCCGATTGCTCCAAACGGCGTGTAGACGATGGTTTTCAACGAGGTCATCTTGGGCTTCGGAGACGACGTCCTAGCGAAGGTTTCCCAGTTTGTTTGATCTTGTCCTTGGGCATCTACGGGTTTTTCGCAAGCAGCCACTGGAAAATGCATATTGGAGCTCAGAAGATTAGTGCGGATACACGAGTGGATACAGTTCTATAATTGCAGAGTGAATGATAAGAAGGAATGTGGGTGAGAATTTATATACCTGGATAACTGGGATTATGGTATTTAATTAATAAATATTTACAAATATCACGTCATTGAATTACATAGGTAATTTTTATTTGTTACAGATATCCAAATTTCCACAGAGTATCTGCTTCAAAGGTACACCGGCTCCTACAACCACGAACCTATCTGGATGCCTTTTCAGTCCGCCCTCGAAGCTGCCGTACTCATCAGATGTTATACCGGGTGCTGGGGGTAAGATGCCGATTGCTCCAAACGGCGTGTAGACGATGGTTTTCAACGAGGTCATCTTGGGCTTCGGAGACGACGTCCTAGCGAAGGTTTCCCAGTTTGTTTGATCTTGTCCTTGGGCATCTACGGGTTTTTCGCAAGCAGCCACTGGAAAATGCATATTGGAGCTCAGAAGATTAGTGCGGATACACGAGTGGATACAGTTCTATAATTGCAGAGTGAATGATAAGAAGGAATGTGGGTGAGAATTTATATACCTGGATAACTGGGATTATGGTATTTAATTAATAAATATTTACAAATATCACGTCATTGAATTACATAGGTAATTTTTATTTGTTACAGATATCCAAATTTCCACAGAGTATCTGCTTCAAAGGTACACCGGCTCCTACAACCACGAACCTATCTGGATGCCTTTTCAGTCCGCCCTCGAAGCTGCCGTACTCATCAGATGTTATACCGGGTGCTGGGGGTAAGATGCCGATTGCTCCAAACGGCGTGTAGACGATGGTTTTCAACGAGGTCATCTTGGGCTTCGGAGACGACGTCCTAGCGAAGGTTTCCCAGTTTGTTTGATCTTGTCCTTGGGCATCTACGGGTTTTTCGCAAGCAGCCACTGGAAAATGCATATTGGAGCTCAGAAGATTAGTGCGGATACACGAGTGGATACAGTTCTATAATTGCAGAGTGAATGATAAGAAGGAATGTGGGTGAGAATTTATATACCTGGATAACTGGGATTATGGTATTTAATTAATAAATATTTACAAATATCACGTCATTGAATTACATAGGTAATTTTTATTTGTTACAGATATCCAAATTTCCACAGAGTATCTGCTTCAAAGGTACACCGGCTCCTACAACCACGAACCTATCTGGATGCCTTTTCAGTCCGCCCTCGAAGCTGCCGTACTCATCAGATGTTATACCGGGTGCTGGGGGTAAGATGCCGATTGCTCCAAACGGCGTGTAGACGATGGTTTTCAACGAGGTCATCTTGGGCTTCGGAGACGACGTCCTAGCGAAGGTTTCCCAGTTTGTTTGATCTTGTCCTTGGGCATCTACGGGTTTTTCGCAAGCAGCCACTGGAAAATGCATATTGGAGCTCAGAAGATTAGTGCGGATACACGAGTGGATACAGTTCTATAATTGCAGAGTGAATGATAAGAAGGAATGTGGGTGAGAATTTATATACCTGGATAACTGGGATTATGGTATTTAATTAATAAATATTTACAAATATCACGTCATTGAATTACATAGGTAATTTTTATTTGTTACAGATATCCAAATTTCCACAGAGTATCTGCTTCAAAGGTACACCGGCTCCTACAACCACGAACCTATCTGGATGCCTTTTCAGTCCGCCCTCGAAGCTGCCGTACTCATCAGATGTTATACCGGGTGCTGGGGGTAAGATGCCGATTGCTCCAAACGGCGTGTAGACGATGGTTTTCAACGAGGTCATCTTGGGCTTCGGAGACGACGTCCTAGCGAAGGTTTCCCAGTTTGTTTGATCTTGTCCTTGGGCATCTACGGGTTTTTCGCAAGCAGCCACTGGAAAATGCATATTGGAGCTCAGAAGATTAGTGCGGATACACGAGTGGATACAGTTCTATAATTGCAGAGTGAATGATAAGAAGGAATGTGGGTGAGAATTTATATACCTGGATAACTGGGATTATGGTATTTAATTAATAAATATTTACAAATATCACGTCATTGAATTACATAGGTAATTTTTATTTGTTACAGATATCCAAATTTCCACAGAGTATCTGCTTCAAAGGTACACCGGCTCCTACAACCACGAACCTATCTGGATGCCTTTTCAGTCCGCCCTCGAAGCTGCCGTACTCATCAGATGTTATACCGGGTGCTGGGGGTAAGATGCCGATTGCTCCAAACGGCGTGTAGACGATGGTTTTCAACGAGGTCATCTTGGGCTTCGGAGACGACGTCCTAGCGACGGTTTCCCAGTTTGTTTGATCTTGTCCTTGGGCATCTACGGGTTTTTCGCAAGCAGCCACTGGAAAATGCATATTGGAGCTCAGAAGATTAGTGCGGATACACGAGTGGATACAGTTCTATAATTGCAGAGTGAATGATAAGAAGGAATGTGGGTGAGAATTTATATACCTGGATAACTGGGATTATGGTATTTAATTAATAAATATTTACAAATATCACGTCATTGAATTACATAGGTAATTTTTATTTGTTACAGATATCCAAATTTCCACAGAGTATCTGCTTCAAAGGTACACCGGCTCCTACAACCACGAACCTATCTGGATGCCTTTTCAGTCCGCCCTCGAAGCTGCCGTACTCATCAGATGTTATACCGGGTGCTGGGGGTAAGATGCCGATTGCTCCAAACGGCGTGTAGACGATGGTTTTCAACGAGGTCATCTTGGGCTTCGGAGACGACGTCCTAGCGACGGTTTCCCAGTTTGTTTGATCTTGTCCTTGGGCATCTACGGGTTTTTCGCAAGCAGCCACTGGAAAATGCATATTGGAGCTCAGAAGATTAGTGCGGATACACGAGTGGATACAGTTCTATAATTGCAGAGTGAATGATAAGAAGGAATGTGGGTGAGAATTTATATACCTGGATAACTGGGATTATGGTATTTAATTAATAAATATTTACAAATATCACGTCATTGAATTACATAGGTAATTTTTATTTGTTACAGATATCCAAATTTCCACAGAGTATCTGCTTCAAAGGTACACCGGCTCCTACAACCACGAACCTATCTGGATGCCTTTTCAGTCCGCCCTCGAAGCTGCCGTACTCATCAGATGTTATACCGGGTGCTGGGGGTAAGATGCCGATTGCTCCAAACGGCGTGTAGACGATGGTTTTCAACGAGGTCATCTTGGGCTTCGGAGACGACGTCCTAGCGAAGGTTTCCCAGTTTGTTTGATCTTGTCCTTGGGCATCTACGGGTTTTTCGCAAGCAGCCACTGGAAAATGCATATTGGAGCTCAGAAGATTAGTGCGGATACACGAGTGGATACAGTTCTATAATTGCAGAGTGAATGATAAGAAGGAATGTGGGTGAGAATTTATATACCTGGATAACTGGGATTATGGTATTTAATTAATAAATATTTACAAATATCACGTCATTGAATTACATAGGTAATTTTTATTTGTTACAGATATCCAAATTTCCACAGAGTATCTGCTTCAAAGGTACACCGGCTCCTACAACCACGAACCTATCTGGATGCCTTTTCAGTCCGCCCTCGAAGCTGCCGTACTCATCAGATGTTATACCGGGTGCTGGGGGTAAGATGCCGATTGCTCCAAACGGCGTGTAGACGATGGTTTTCAACGAGGTCATCTTGGGCTTCGGAGACGACGTCCTAGCGACGGTTTCCCAGTTTGTTTGATCTTGTCCTTGGGCATCTACGGGTTTTTCGCAAGCAGCCACTGGAAAATGCATATTGGAGCTCAGAAGATTAGTGCGGATACACGAGTGGATACAGTTCTATAATTGCAGAGTGAATGATAAGAAGGAATGTGGGTGAGAATTTATATACCTGGATAACTGGGATTATGGTATTTAATTAATAAATATTTACAAATATCACGTCATTGAATTACATAGGTAATTTTTATTTGTTACAGATATCCAAATTTCCACAGAGTATCTGCTTCAAAGGTACACCGGCTCCTACAACCACGAACCTATCTGGATGCCTTTTCAGTCCGCCCTCGAAGCTGCCGTACTCATCAGATGTTATACCGGGTGCTGGGGGTAAGATGCCGATTGCTCCAAACGGCGTGTAGACGATGGTTTTCAACGAGGTCATCTTGGGCTTCGGAGACGACGTCCTAGCGAAGGTTTCCCAGTTTGTTTGATCTTGTCCTTGGGCATCTACGGGTTTTTCGCAAGCAGCCACTGGAAAATGCATATTGGAGCTCAGAAGATTAGTGCGGATACACGAGTGGATACAGTTCTATAATTGCAGAGTGAATGATAAGAAGGAATGTGGGTGAGAATTTATATACCTGGATAACTGGGATTATGGTATTTAATTAATAAATATTTACAAATATCACGTCATTGAATTACATAGGTAATTTTTATTTGTTACAGATATCCAAATTTCCACAGAGTATCTGCTTCAAAGGTACACCGGCTCCTACAACCACGAACCTATCTGGATGCCTTTTCAGTCCGCCCTCGAAGCTGCCGTACTCATCAGATGTTATACCGGGTGCTGGGGGTAAGATGCCGATTGCTCCAAACGGCGTGTAGACGATGGTTTTCAACGAGGTCATCTTGGGCTTCGGAGACGACGTCCTAGCGAAGGTTTCCCAGTTTGTTTGATCTTGTCCTTGGGCATCTACGGGTTTTTCGCAAGCAGCCACTGGAAAATGCATATTGGAGCTCAGAAGATTAGTGCGGATACACGAGTGGATACAGTTCTATAATTGCAGAGTGAATGATAAGAAGGAATGTGGGTGAGAATTTATATACCTGGATAACTGGGATTATGGTATTTAATTAATAAATATTTACAAATATCACGTCATTGAATTACATAGGTAATTTTTATTTGTTACAGATATCCAAATTTCCACAGAGTATCTGCTTCAAAGGTACACCGGCTCCTACAACCACGAACCTATCTGGATGCCTTTTCAGTCCGCCCTCGAAGCTGCCGTACTCATCAGATGTTATACCGGGTGCTGGGGGTAAGATGCCGATTGCTCCAAACGGCGTGTAGACGATGGTTTTCAACGAGGTCATCTTGGGCTTCGGAGACGACGTCCTAGCGAAGGTTTCCCAGTTTGTTTGATCTTGTCCTTGGGCATCTACGGGTTTTTCGCAAGCAGCCACTGGAAAATGCATATTGGAGCTCAGAAGATTAGTGCGGATACACGAGTGGATACAGTTCTATAATTGCAGAGTGAATGATAAGAAGGAATGTGGGTGAGAATTTATATACCTGGATAACTGGGATTATGGTATTTAATTAATAAATATTTACAAATATCACGTCATTGAATTACATAGGTAATTTTTATTTGTTACAGATATCCAAATTTCCACAGAGTATCTGCTTCAAAGGTACACCGGCTCCTACAACCACGAACCTATCTGGATGCCTTTTCAGTCCGCCCTCGAAGCTGCCGTACTCATCAGATGTTATACCGGGTGCTGGGGGTAAGATGCCGATTGCTCCAAACGGCGTGTAGACGATGGTTTTCAACGAGGTCATCTTGGGCTTCGGAGACGACGTCCTAGCGAAGGTTTCCCAGTTTGTTTGATCTTGTCCTTGGGCATCTACGGGTTTTTCGCAAGCAGCCACTGGAAAATGCATATTGGAGCTCAGAAGATTAGTGCGGATACACGAGTGGATACAGTTCTATAATTGCAGAGTGAATGATAAGAAGGAATGTGGGTGAGAATTTATATACCTGGATAACTGGGATTATGGTATTTAATTAATAAATATTTACAAATATCACGTCATTGAATTACATAGGTAATTTTTATTTGTTACAGATATCCAAATTTCCACAGAGTATCTGCTTCAAAGGTACACCGGCTCCTACAACCACGAACCTATCTGGATGCCTTTTCAGTCCGCCCTCGAAGCTGCCGTACTCATCAGATGTTATACCGGGTGCTGGGGGTAAGATGCCGATTGCTCCAAACGGCGTGTAGACGATGGTTTTCAACGAGGTCATCTTGGGCTTCGGAGACGACGTCCTAGCGACGGTTTCCCAGTTTGTTTGATCTTGTCCTTGGGCATCTACGGGTTTTTCGCAAGCAGCCACTGGAAAATGCATATTGGAGCTCAGAAGATTAGTGCGGATACACGAGTGGATACAGTTCTATAATTGCAGAGTGAATGATAAGAAGGAATGTGGGTGAGAATTTATATACCTGGATAACTGGGATTATGGTATTTAATTAATAAATATTTACAAATATCACGTCATTGAATTACATAGGTAATTTTTATTTGTTACAGATATCCAAATTTCCACAGAGTATCTGCTTCAAAGGTACACCGGCTCCTACAACCACGAACCTATCTGGATGCCTTTTCAGTCCGCCCTCGAAGCTGCCGTACTCATCAGATGTTATACCGGGTGCTGGGGGTAAGATGCCGATTGCTCCAAACGGCGTGTAGACGATGGTTTTCAACGAGGTCATCTTGGGCTTCGGAGACGACGTCCTAGCGAAGGTTTCCCAGTTTGTTTGATCTTGTCCTTGGGCATCTACGGGTTTTTCGCAAGCAGCCACTGGAAAATGCATATTGGAGCTCAGAAGATTAGTGCGGATACACGAGTGGATACAGTTCTATAATTGCAGAGTGAATGATAAGAAGGAATGTGGGTGAGAATTTATATACCTGGATAACTGGGATTATGGTATTTAATTAATAAATATTTACAAATATCACGTCATTGAATTACATAGGTAATTTTTATTTGTTACAGATATCCAAATTTCCACAGAGTATCTGCTTCAAAGGTACACCGGCTCCTACAACCACGAACCTATCTGGATGCCTTTTCAGTCCGCCCTCGAAGCTGCCGTACTCATCAGATGTTATACCGGGTGCTGGGGGTAAGATGCCGATTGCTCCAAACGGCGTGTAGACGATGGTTTTCAACGAGGTCATCTTGGGCTTCGGAGACGACGTCCTAGCGAAGGTTTCCCAGTTTGTTTGATCTTGTCCTTGGGCATCTACGGGTTTTTCGCAAGCAGCCACTGGAAAATGCATATTGGAGCTCAGAAGATTAGTGCGGATACACGAGTGGATACAGTTCTATAATTGCAGAGTGAATGATAAGAAGGAATGTGGGTGAGAATTTATATACCTGGATAACTGGGATTATGGTATTTAATTAATAAATATTTACAAATATCACGTCATTGAATTACATAGGTAATTTTTATTTGTTACAGATATCCAAATTTCCACAGAGTATCTGCTTCAAAGGTACACCGGCTCCTACAACCACGAACCTATCTGGATGCCTTTTCAGTCCGCCCTCGAAGCTGCCGTACTCATCAGATGTTATACCGGGTGCTGGGGGTAAGATGCCGATTGCTCCAAACGGCGTGTAGACGATGGTTTTCAACGAGGTCATCTTGGGCTTCGGAGACGACGTCCTAGCGAAGGTTTCCCAGTTTGTTTGATCTTGTCCTTGGGCATCTACGGGTTTTTCGCAAGCAGCCACTGGAAAATGCATATTGGAGCTCAGAAGATTAGTGCGGATACACGAGTGGATACAGTTCTATAATTGCAGAGTGAATGATAAGAAGGAATGTGGGTGAGAATTTATATACCTGGATAACTGGGATTATGGTATTTAATTAATAAATATTTACAAATATCACGTCATTGAATTACATAGGTAATTTTTATTTGTTACAGATATCCAAATTTCCACAGAGTATCTGCTTCAAAGGTACACCGGCTCCTACAACCACGAACCTATCTGGATGCCTTTTCAGTCCGCCCTCGAAGCTGCCGTACTCATCAGATGTTATACCGGGTGCTGGGGGTAAGATGCCGATTGCTCCAAACGGCGTGTAGACGATGGTTTTCAACGAGGTCATCTTGGGCTTCGGAGACGACGTCCTAGCGACGGTTTCCCAGTTTGTTTGATCTTGTCCTTGGGCATCTACGGGTTTTTCGCAAGCAGCCACTGGAAAATGCATATTGGAGCTCAGAAGATTAGTGCGGATACACGAGTGGATACAGTTCTATAATTGCAGAGTGAATGATAAGAAGGAATGTGGGTGAGAATTTATATACCTGGATAACTGGGATTATGGTATTTAATTAATAAATATTTACAAATATCACGTCATTGAATTACATAGGTAATTTTTATTTGTTACAGATATCCAAATTTCCACAGAGTATCTGCTTCAAAGGTACACCGGCTCCTACAACCACGAACCTATCTGGATGCCTTTTCAGTCCGCCCTCGAAGCTGCCGTACTCATCAGATGTTATACCGGGTGCTGGGGGTAAGATGCCGATTGCTCCAAACGGCGTGTAGACGATGGTTTTCAACGAGGTCATCTTGGGCTTCGGAGACGACGTCCTAGCGACGGTTTCCCAGTTTGTTTGATCTTGTCCTTGGGCATCTACGGGTTTTTCGCAAGCAGCCACTGGAAAATGCATATTGGAGCTCAGAAGATTAGTGCGGATACACGAGTGGATACAGTTCTATAATTGCAGAGTGAATGATAAGAAGGAATGTGGGTGAGAATTTATATACCTGGATAACTGGGATTATGGTATTTAATTAATAAATTTTAATGTCTATGGAAACCATTTATGCAAATATAAACAAAAATAGATAATCCTCAAAATCTATTATTTTATTACCCGATCTTGGTTCATATATGTTTTACCTAGAATGCCGAAAATACTATTTATTCATATACGACTTACCTACTTAAAATTAATTAAAATTTACAAACTTAGTAGGTACTACTTACTATACTTAGAATAGGTTGTTAAAAAAATGGAAAAGAAAATTCTAACACAGATTTGCAAACATGAATGAAATTAATTTTAAACAACTTTTCCTAATAACTTTTCCCATATATTCACTCTTCACAAATAAAAACAGTTTACTCTTGTACCATTTTACGTTTTTATAATTTTTTGAACACTTTTTGGATAAAATGAAAAATAAAGAATAACTAAAAATTAATTAAAAATTTCCTACTTATTTACAATTATAGTAATGTAGAAGAAAATTCAAAACTTTTAAAATTATAGTATAAATGATAAATAATCTTAATTCTAGCGCAAATTCTAACACAGATTTGCAAACAGGAATCAAATTAATTTTTCCTAAAGAATTACTAAAAATTAATTAAAATTTCCATATTTATCTACACATATAGGTAATATTACTTACTACTAGGAGAATAACTAAGGATACGTTGTTAAAACAACGCAGAAGAAAATTCAAAACTTTAAAAATTATAGTATAAAGGTATAAACGATAAATAATTTTATTTCTAGCGGAAATTCTAACACAGATTTTCAAACATGAATGAAATTAATTTTGAACAACTAAATCATAACATTTAGGTATAGGGAACCAAACACAAACTTGCCCTAATTTTTTGTGCTGAATACGGCTACAACAAAAAAGATGGGGGTTTCCATTTGAAAATTTTGAGTTTTTGGCATTTTTTGAATTAATATTTGAATAATTTTTTGTGAGCACCCTGTACAAGATCGGAAATTTTCTTTACGGCATTTCTCTGCACCAAGCCTTTGACTACAAAATGCCAAGAGCGCGATACGAAATATGTAGCCGTTAAGAAGAAACTGTCAATTAAGTACGGGTCTGCATCTGTCATTTTTTCTCTAAAATGGCAAATATATTAAAAACGGCTAAATTTAGGTATAGGACATGATACATAAAATGTACCTAGAATTTTCCGTAGAATCTAAAAATGCAATAAAACATAGGGTGTTCCATTTAAAATAACGAAGTTGTCATCGACTTTCGGTATAACCGGAAATGCCGCCATTTTTAAAATATTTTAGATGCATAGTACTCATTGACATTTTTCAGCTGCCAAATTTTCAAAAAAATTCTATGTTTACTTTTTGAGATATCGATCGATGCAGTTCGTGGTGAGACACCCGGTATAGTACTACTTATTACTATAGGAGAATAACTAAGGATACGTTGTCAAAACAATGTAGAAGAAAATTCAAAACTTTTAAAATTATAGTATAAATGATAAATAATTTTAATTCTAGCGGAAATTCTAACACAGATTTGCAAACAGGAATCAAATTAATTTTTCCTAAAGAATTACTAAAAATTAATTAAAATTTCCATACTTATTTACACATATAGGTAATATTACTTACTACTAGGAGAATAACTAAGGATACGTTGTTAAAACAACGCAGAAGGAAATTCAAAACTTTCAAAATTATAGCATAAATAATTTTATTTCTAGCGGAATTCTAACACAGATTTGCACACAGGAATAAAATTAATTTTGAACAACTGTATTCATAACCAAGGCACTTAAGTCCAACTTTTCATGATTCATGTTTAATTTAGTTGCCGGCCTCTGGCCTTTAATGGCCGAGTTTTGAATATTTGGTCACTTTTGACGGTCGATGGCTCCGCGTCTGACGTTTGATGTTTACATCTCGCCAAGACGTACCTATTGAAAAAATCGTACAATAATGGGCTACTTCAGTGCCGATTTCTGAGCTTTCAATGACGATTTTGAGACACTTCACTGCCGATTTTAAAAAAGAGTTTACTCGTTCACCATTTTACATTGTTTTTTTTTTTTCATTTTTTGAACACCCTGTATAAGAAATGTAAATTATTTCTATGCCAGTGTTATTTTAAGAACAAGCACAACCTTTTATTGTAACTAACTTTTTTCGATAAAATGAAAAATAAAGAAGTTTTTCCTATCGGACACCCTAACCGTGGACATAGTACGATCCACAAAAGACGGAATTTCGTTGTTTTTCAGACTAGATTTTTAATTTCTTTGCAGTTTTTCGTTTAGGTCCCGTTTGAAAGTTAAATGATAATCGATTACAATTTAAACAGACAACTTCACCAGAAGTGTCAAGATCTGAAAGTACCTAATCGCAAGTATGAGAAATTGGCAAACCATTGAGTAAAGGAATAATTCCTTTACTCAATGGGCAAACACAATTACATTGTTATTGATGTGTATAATGTATAAGCTGGACCAAAGATTATGATATTCATGTTATTGAATATTATGATCTTTGGCTGGACCAACTCTATATTTAAAAACCCGAGCATGCCGTCATAATTTCATTGTTCTTTGCGAACTGGAGTGGCGCTAGTGTACGAAAAAAATTGCGACTTATGACAGGTTATAGGGGAGTGTTCTATGGTTATAGTTACCTATGTAGTTTCTGACGTTTAAAATGTCCTATATTTTAAATATCCGCCTTATTGCCATTTACGTTCTTTTTACGACAGCGAATTATTGTCTTTGCGGTCAGTATTTCCCAGTTTTATCAAATCGTATTCACAGACCATTACGCGCATTGCAGAAGAATACAGACTATTTTTTGGGAATTATGGGATGATCTGTTCAATCAGTTGATGAATAAGGAATTCTAGAGATTATAATTTTTTATTTAATTTTTTTAACTAGGTAGCTATGGTCTTCATTTCAAACCAAAAAGTACTTGCTTAGATCCGCCATAAAATATACTTTGGAATAATTGCTTGGCTACAGTAGGAAATTTTTAAAAGTTTTATTACCTATAGATTTAATTCCGAAAATATGGTTTGGAGGCCGATGTGAGTAGTAATGTTTACAACATTGAGCCCACTATATGGGATCCAAAATGACCTCCCTGCCTTTTTAAATTTTCAAGCCATTTGTTACATCTACTCCGCAATCTCATTGGCGACAGAAATTATGTTTCAGCAATATCTTACAAAAGCTGCATTAAATCATTCAAAAATAATTTTGGATTTTGTGAATATGGCTAAATCTGTTTCGTACTTGAATATACACAGAGAATCATTCCCGCGCAGTTTTAATTGCGCACGCTAAAAATCAAATTGTAGGCCAGGGAAATTACGGTAAAAAATAACGACACCTAGACAAATTCATAACCGCATTTTTATAATGCCATCACAAAATATTGGTAATAAATGAACGCCAGAATTGTTTTTTATACAAAATAAATATACGCGTGTGGGCGTTTTTAGAAAAATAAATTTTCTTGTTGTAATAAAGACGGCATAAATATTAACTGCGAATTTTAAGCTGCATTTATTAGTAAGTAAGGTATATAAAGTTGAGATTACGTTTGCGCAAGTATCCGAATGATGTAAAAATGACATTTTGCGTGATATTTTGTTGGGCAAAAATATTAACTGCGTTTTTATTATTTATAATTACCTTAAAAATCAAGTATTAACAGTTTGTTCTGAAATTAAACATATTGTTTCGCCGGAAACCGCATTTTAAAGAAATTTGAAGCTGTCTTTGAGAGCAAAATTATTAACTGGCTGATTTTTGTTAAACTTTGTAAGTGGATACTAAGTCTTGTTAAATTTTTTGAAATTAAACAAAAATTGGTAACGGAAGTATACAAATGACAAATGACAGTTATGACCTACATGCGTCCTAAATAAATGTTTAATTTCGCTGTATGTGATTTAATATAGTTATATTGTAAAAAGTTAAACAAACAAAAAACAGTTAATATTTTTGCCTATTCTATACCAATGAGAAGTGACAGCTGACGTACATGCGGCTCAGATAAATGTTTAATTTTGTATAAGCTACATTCTATTTGTAAAAGGGAATGCAATAAAAACGTAGTTAATATTTTTGCCTTTTGCCGAAATAGAAAATTATCCGATTTTTATCTCTCTTTGTCGATCTAAGTTACTTCCATATTCTTAAAATGTTTAATTTCTTAATATATGTTAGCAAGGGAAGTTTTTTACCTAAAGACTCTAAAAAAAATCCAGTTAACATTTTTGCTCGAAATTTCTAACGAAAAATAAGTGTTTTTTGAGGTAACTCAAGGTTCCGTTTTTTCAAAATGTTTAATTTTTGGTTTCTACCAACGTATTTACTTATAACTTTGATATGGTAAAACAAAATTGCAGTTAATATTTTTGTCTAGGTCAAATTCTATTTTCCCTGGCCTATTGGTTTTAATTCAGCAGGCTTCAATGCGCATTCTAAAGATCATTTAGCCACTCACCACACATTTTAACTGTGCCCCGCACGTGGTTCAGTAAGTCTTGAGCCTCCCATAATTACGGGTGTGTGTGTGTGTGTGAGCCCCTGTAAAGCCTTATTATTTTACCTTCCAGAAATATTAAAATAATAAAAAATACGTAAAATTTAAAAATAGGAGTGAAAATAGAAACTACGTTTTTTCTGTCTCATCCTATAATTTTAGAGACAATATAAAATAAAAGATATATAGGTATATATTTTCAATTAAATTAAAATTATTATATCTCGTCAGGCAACGACCTAATACTCCGAGGCCTACGATAAAGAGAGGCCATGGCGCACAAAAATCACGTGACCATCTTAGTCCGACGTTACATGTCATTTGTCACAACTGAAAGCGGCAGTTTGGGTTTTGAGAAGTTTTAAATGTTTAAAGTGTTTTTAAATGTCTTAGTTTATATTTTAGAAACAAGTTTGTGTCTAGTGTTCGTGTGTCCTGGCGGAGGGGAACCGCCCACGTGTTATTATGGCCTCTGGGTCGGAGTCATGCCGTCCATAGGAGGATTGGTGCCGCTCGCGCCGACGCGTGAGCGCTGTAAAGGGAATTCTCCCCCCGAACCCGGAATCGACATGGACAGTGGAACCTGAGATACAGACGGGTGAACTGCTTATGGGAGATCCGCGAGTTCAGACCGTCCCACCTGGAAGCCGTTAACGTTGACCAAGTTCGGGTTTGTGTACTTTCTATTCACCATTCACCTTGTGCGAAATAAATCAGTGTTGTAACTTACTCGAGGATTTTTGTTGTTGGTTAATGCTGGCGACGGCCCGGAAAACCTGAACCGCCGGGACGTATCACGTACCAGCGGCGTGCAAATGTTTATATTGATTTCACCTTGTAAATAAATATGCTGTACCCTGTATCAGTAAATAAGTTGTCACTATTTTGCCATGGCAGTTATGGCCATGGCATATAGGCAGTTATTTGCCATTTGATTAGTGCCATGAGTCCAAGAGTAAAGAAGATAAGGCATAAATTCTTTAAAAATAGTAAGTATATATTAATATTTAAAAAAAAATAGTTTATTTATTTAAAACAACTGTAATAAAATATACTATAATTGTCTATACAATACCTACAAAACATCAGTCAACATGATGATTAATACTTATAGCATTGATTACGAATTTCTTATTCAATGCTTATAGGTAGGTACATATACAGCAAACCTAGCTACACAATATTTATTCTTTTGTACAATACCTACCCAACCATATTCCTAACTATGATAAAACAGCCTAAAAAATCATTAAATACCATGCCTCGAAACTTGACCACATTTGTTATTATTCATTCCTTAAATAATGATAACAACTTAAGCCATTCATCCATTTAATTATCCACTTTAACTATTCTATCACAATTTTTTTTAGTGTCAGGTACAGTAACTGCAAACTTCCATGAATACGATTATTTCGGTTTTAATTAATCTATATTTCCCATTACTTCTGCATCTCACTCCCTGCCATCCCGGCAGCGATAATTTCATTTCCGATCGGAAAGGGTCGCCTTTCACGAAAATGCAAACAATATCACCAAGACAGGCACCAATACCACGCAAACCGCGTATAGCGCCGTCCTCGGCTCACACTCGGAGACCACCACGAACTCCTCATTCCACAAGGTGTCGTTGCCGGCAACTGGCAGCTCCACCACCAACTTCTGTGACGAGAAGAACCCCAAATTTAGGGCGCACGCGCTGCTGGCATTGAAGCAACTCGCCACAGCATCGGATACGTTGTAGACCGCTTTGTTCAACCTGAAGTGGACCCGGATATAGTTTTTCTGAACTTCGTTTTCACTGTTGAAGACGAAAAAGTAGTAGCCGTTAGCCGGCACCCTATAAAAGTACAAGGTGTTATTTCCAAGAGCAATAATTATTGTTGCGTTGCTTACGTGTAGGTGACGGAATTGGCGAGGTAGGCCTCCTCCAGCTGCTCCTCGCCGAGGCTGCGGTCGCATTTGTGATGCGGAGTTAAGGGTAAGTTTAGAATTAGGCCGGCGCAGTTCAAGAGCGCTTCCTCGGAACTCGAGAAGGAAGACCAGAACTCGCTGTTGCTCATGTCGTTCACGGTGGTCTCGTTGATCTTGCCCCTGTGGTCGGCTATGCCGTCTGGTTTTGGACTAAAACCCTGGAATCAGTGGCAAACGATGGTTGATGGTCCTCCTTTTAATTGATTCTTTCTTTTTTGTCAACCAACAAAAAAATATAATAAAGGTTTATATAGTATGTTACAGACCATATATATAAAACAGGCCGTATACAAAAGGACTAGTCCATATTATGTAAACGGACTGAAGATATTAGTTCATATGTATAAGAAGCTTGTCCATCTACAAACGGTCTAGTCGGTTTGCAAAAGGACTAGTCCTATTTTATACGGTCTATCTACAACTAGACCGTATATTATCACAGAGAGATTTAAACAAAGACAGAATGTATGACGTGCAATGTTTTTCGGGCGGTTTCGACGTCCGCCATTTCAGAATTACCCCTTCATTTTTATATAGGCCCATCAAAGAAGGATATTACTTCTTGCTGGTACGTAGTATTTTTAAGGAAAAAGGTAATTATTTAGTATAATGTATAGGTAGGTACCCTAGATTTCTTCTGCAAAATACATACTAAAAAAAGGCATATTCTTCTTTAATGGGCCTATATAAAAAAAAGAATGGTAATTCACTATGATTGCACATACCCTACAGTCTGAATGTCAATAGTCCGTATGTTAACGGTCTAGTCCATATATGAAATGCCATGTCATTTACATACGGTCTGCGCCATTTAGGCCGTATATAGATACAGCCTAGACCGTACACATACGGTCTGTTTTCATATACGGACTGTAACATATACATATAAGTCCGCACATGCTTCATTTTCAATAGACACTGAGTGGCCAGTGACAGAGATGTGAGATGTGGTTAATAAGTAACAAATAAATAGCAAAAAATATAGTACCCAGATCTTCGCTCATGAAAGAAAAAGCGATGAACTTTGGAATAAAGAAAAATATTTATTTATTTTATGCAGATTTAAACTCTCCTATGAAAGAAACAGGGCATATTTGACAACCCAATGATAGATGGCATTCAAGTCATCGCTTGGAATGACCCAGACTTGGGTAGTATTCGAATCCTCAGTATTCGGAATCCTATTCAAGCTACTTTGCCAGTAATCGTATTCATATTCGAATACTCCCGAGAAGCAGGTATTCTTATTCTTATAGCTACTTTTTAAAGCAGGTATTCTGTATTCGGTAATTTAAATACTGATTTCTTGAGGATTCTCTTAGAAAGAAGTATTCAGAATCAGAATACAGAATTCAAAATTTGAATCCTGTATTCAAATGTTGAATACTAATAATATATAAGACACTTAGTTTTCACTCGCACGCGCACGACTCTATATACATAATATATCCATAATCGATGTCGATAAGTAAAATAACTGTAAGGACATAAGTAGGTAATTATTCTTGAAATGAAAAGGGCTACCCAATTTATAAATGCCATCTGACGTAATCAGATGATGGGCAATGATCGCTAGTTATTATATTTAAATTTTTTGTTTTTACCTATATATAAAGTTTTGATTTTTATTGTATGTATAGATGAGAATAGTCAAATATACAGTGTGTTCGAAAGATGGGCCGATTTTCAAAAAACTTTTCAACCTATAGTTCTCGAAGAGCTCTACATTTTATAAATTTTATACTTTTTTGAAATAGTAGGGGAGAGGCGGGAGGATTGGGACGATATTTTTCAGGGGCATATTTTTATGGGTTGTAATACTTGAAAACTCTTTAAAATTCCACAAAAGGAAGAGTAGACAACTACAAACCAAAATAAAACTTTAATTCTTATAAAAACTGAACAGTTTGTTTTGTACCTATATTTAAAAGAAAAAATAAAACTGTCCCAAACCTCCCTACCATAGGGATGTTTGGACCAACCTAGCGGGAGGTCTGGTACATGATTAAAATTATCGCAAATTTTCGTAAATTGTCAAATTTTCTTTAAAATGTAAATATTTACTGGTTCTTTTACTCGGTCCCTTGATTTTTGGCTCTTGCAGTTTTCCTATAATTTTGTTTACAGAAACGTTCTTCTATGTCTTCTTCGTTGGGGAAATAGAATTTATTCTTTTTTACACTTTTACGAAGGTATTTCACTTTACCTCCAACACCTTTCCACTGTATTGTACAAAGTTTTCTCTTTTGCCTTCTACTTTTAGTACACTAAAATGTAATCCCCTTCGATGTACGTTTTATCACTGACGTCTAGTTTAGTAGAATTATTGTCTTCTTCATCGCTACTAAATTCTAAACCAGAGCTACTATCTTTGCGACTAGTTTTTCTGTCAATGTCTTTGTTTTCAGAGGAAGAACATTCTGTTGTCACTATCGGCTTTCTTATTGTAGCTTTTCTTTTCTCTGCCTCCTTTTTCCTTTTTCTGCAAAGTTGTTGTTCCTCTATTTCATTTTTTTCGGGTGTCCCTGTTATTACCCTTGACTTTCCAGGTCTTCGGCCGCCACTTTTTTTAATACGTGGAGCTGCTTTGGGAATGGACAAATTTTTTTGAGAAATAAAATTTCTCTACTTCCTTTATTCTTATATTTACGAAGCATGATAATTGTTTTGAAATCCTGAAATATCCAGTAACTTTAGATAATCATTGGCAGAGGGAGGTTTGGGACAGTGTCCCAAACCTCCCTATATTGAGTGGTCCAAACCTTCCTGCTGTCTACACATTTCATAAATCAGGATTACACAAAGTTGAGGTTAGTTTTCAGGGACACCCGACACCCGAACTGGCGATAAATGTCCACCAAATTACGCAATACTGCAAGCCTATTAAACTTTTCACAATCTTGTTAGGTTATGTTATATTAAAAAGCATGTGCCAAAGCAAAAATTTAAGAAAACGTATCAACAAATATATTTACCTCCTACTGCACCAACTGGTAACAGCCGACTGGAGATTTGTATTGCATTATAACTCTAAGGCTGGGCGCCATCTAGTAACAAAGTGTAGTTACTCACAGACATATTTAAAGAGGGAAATTTGAAAGTGTCCCAAACCAAAACCGTCCCAATCCTCCCACCTTTCCCCTACCTCCTAAAAGAGGGAAATTTGAAAGTGTCCCAAACCAAAACCGTCCCAATCCTCCCACCTTTCCCCTACTATTACATGGTCGACTGTTATGAAAAGAAAACCCCCCAACAATTACAAACCATATTAGGCATGTTTTTAAGAATAAAATGCACAGTGTCATCGAATTGGCCCTAGTTCAAATCCTTTGGTACAAAATTTCAATACTTCAAGTTATCCACTAAATGGGGCAAAATTCTAAAAAAAAAAGAGTTTTCCTGAGTACCTTGTATAAATCACAGGTCATATAATGGTGATCTTTTTTCGCGAACCGATTAAGCCTTTCCCAAAATATTTATTTCACGTAGTATAACCAGCCTAGCTTATACAGGGTGTTTCGTATATGGCAATTAAATGAACATAATATTATTCTACCCAAGTCTGGAATGACCAAAACAAAACAGAAACAGAAATTATAATTAAGTAAATCTGCGATATTTTCGTTGTTTATCTATTAAAATCATTTTGAATGACCAAAATAGATGATTGAAAAAGACTATAACAGCTAATTTACGGACCAGACCATTAAGACCAAGATATCAATAATTAATTATTATTGTATGTTGAGGTTTGTTGATCTTTACATGAAATGCGTTTTTTATCACTGTCACTAATAACATTGGATTATGAAGTTTCAAAACAAACTAAATAATAATAAATAAAAGAGATATATAATGTTTCTATTGCAACGAAGTTATGAATTTGGAATTTTCATTTTTACTTTACACCGGCTTGATTCTTTCGCCGCCCTATTTTTTTTAGCGGCCGGCCGCCGAAGTTTTTATATTCTTATTGACGATTCTTTTTTACATAGGAGACCGGTGTTTCTAATTAAACTTTGGTTTTGATTGTTTTTCGGCTTTCCGCCGCTTATTAATAATTGCTTATTTTTACCAGAGGGATGAGGGATGTCGTAGAAGGGTAGAATCGATATAAAATTTAATTGTAACCTAGAAGCACCCGTTTTTTTAAAACTAGGTACCTAATGAGGACCTGTTAAATGAGTTAATCAAATATCACTCCGGTAGCTTTAGTTGGTTTAAAGCTTATTCGGCCCCAATAGGAGTCCCGGATTCGAATCCTGGTCGCAGTGCATTTTTTTTTTCAAGTGATTATCCCTTACCTGCTGTGCCACTAAATCATCCCTATAGCACAGACCTATATAGCTTCGCTAACTATATAGGTCTGTGCCTATAGGTTTATATTAATTTATCCATCCTTATTTGTTTATTCTTGAATCACATTCACTTTTGATTTTTTTAACAAAGCACCTCGTATATTATGACATTTTGGATTCTACGATTTATGTAGAGGTTTACAGCCTTTATTTTTGGAACTAAAAATCTATACAAAAGTTGTAGATTTTTCTAAATCATTCGAATGTGCTATCAGATAAAGCTACTGAACATCATAAAATGGAGAATAAAAAAAAAATCGGTTTTCTAAGTGGGGAACACCCTGTTTATATGTTTGCGTTTCTTTGAATCTACCGATTCATCATGTTTTTTCATGATGATAAAATATCATTCCGTTTTTTATAAGTTCCATATTCAAATTTTATATTAACTTTATTTAACTTGGCTTTGTGGATCTCGTAATAAATGATAGACAATATACTTAAAAATTATTCGCAATAACAAAAATGTTTGTTTCAAAATGTTAGGAGTCTTTTAGATTTTACTAAAATTGTTAATTAAAATATATTATTTTGTGAAATTTAATAAATCCTCAAATGGTTGCCAATATTTGAAAATTTTAATTTGTAAATTTTGTTTGTTTAAGACAAATGTATTATTATTGCGAGATATCACGAGATAAACAAATTCAAGTGATGCGCCATGTTCCTTTAACAAAGCCTAACTTTATGTTTTTTCTCCACTTTCACTAGTATGTAGTATTAGATACTTACATCTTCCTGGGCATTATCATTTTCCTCATCATCTTTATTTAAATCCAAATACTGCTTCAGCACGATATCCCTCCTTCTTCTGGACAAATCTACATTCTCGTTAAAATCAACTGAAGGCTTTGAATAGTGCCTCCCCATAGTATCCAACGGATGTTCATCTCTAATTTTCTTATAATTACTATTAATTCGTTCTAAAATCTTAGTTCCTCTATCACCCATCGCGTGAAGCTTCTCCATAATACTAATCAACGCCTCTTGGGAACTTGTCGAATTTTCTGGGTGTGGCGCTTCAATTTGCAAGTTGTCTTCTTCGCTCTTGGCTACAGTTGAGTTGCGTCTGACATGCGGATTGTTTTCCATCTTGTTCTTCTTTATTTTTATCGAGTCCAGCAGGTCCCTCATAGCTTTTGGATCAGTAATCTAGAGAAACCTCTTTTGTTAAATAAATAAATATTTTATTTTGTTGCTGCCTACCTCTGCTATGTCAACATCCCCATCTAACCTGTGTTGTTCTGTCCCGTTCTTATGGACCGGACTATGGAACTCAACGTCAGATCTATGCCTCTTCATTAGTTCTGGCTGATTGGCTGGACTATCTTCTATCGGTTGTTTTAGTTTATCTACGTACACGCCTTCTCTTATTGCTTCCATCATTTCATCTAGTTCTTCTGAAGAATCATCACCAATATAAGCGCACTCGTGTAGGTGTCTGTGGCCTCTTATAACAATCAGGGAGGCACCAGGCCATCTGGAGAGAGACAATAGTTAGAAGAGGTGTTTTGCATAAAACGTGCGATTCTGTTTTCTAACCTAACACACGTGGCCACGGTCACTGATGATCCCTTGAGAAGGTAGAAGCCCCAATATTCTTTGAAGTCGTCTTCAAGGATTAGATGTCTGACCATGGAAAGGTGTTTGAAGTGTGGCGAGAGCTCAGGAGCTTTTGGTAGCATGAAGGCGTTGAAGGTTGTGTTTACTTTTACCACTTGTCTCTGGAAATTAAAAAAAAATAGAATCAATCTCTGCGGTGTTGCAACGTTTGTAGCGTAGCCGCATGTTTTGATAGCCAAGTGCGCTGAGCAAAATGCAGATTCGCTTGGATTATTATGGTTTTCTAGGGTTTTCCGCCGAACTTGAGCGAATGCTATCTTTGTTCTATCTGGAAAAGTAGGCCCTAGCCCAAGGCCGTAGCCAGGGGGGGGGGATTAAGGGGGATTGATCCCCCCCCCCGAAATGTAAAAAAAATATTTCTTTTTAGTAAGTATTAATGAAAAAATGAAATGAGAGTGCAGTTATATACAGTGCGCCCATCTCACTCTGTTGTTATACATAACATAACAGTTAATCACTACAACACAATTTTCTACTTACAATTGTATGTTTTTCTACTGTTCCACCAAACTAACCCCCCCCCCCCGAAATTGTTTTCTAAGCCGCAAATGGCAATGAAGACAAAATAATAGTAATTGCTTCTGGGGTAGAAATCTTAGGTTGTGGCATTGTGAGGGTGGGAATTATTATTAATATCAAAAATTTAGGCATTACTGAGAAAAACTAAATCATGATGAATATCATAATTTGTGAAATGTCATTTATGGCATACAATATTTCGATTACTATTTAAATTAGCAGGGATTTAGATAACTCGCGACTTAGGTATATTTATTTGAAATAAATTAGAATAATATTTTTAAAGTTACCACCCCGGTTGTATATAAAATAATGTACAAGTATAACATAAAATAATATATATAACATAAAATAATGTACAAGTATAACATAATACCACAGACCTATATGCGAAGCTATATAGGTCTGTGATAATACGTGTGGTAGGTAATTGTATTTTTACCGCTCTTGAGTGAATGAAAAAGTCACCACTCGTATGCGGTAAAGAAAACCTAGTTATAACACTTATTATACAGGGTGAGTCATTAGTATTTTTTTTAAATAGAATTATGGCTACATCGCTACATCTCCAAAACTAATCAAGGTGCTAAACTGAAATTAGGCACTGCTGTGTTTTTGGGGATGGAGAATAAGCTGAAAATATCAATTTTTGCCGTATCTCACAGAGCTGTTTTTGGATTGGTTGTCCTTTTCATTTTTGTGCATCTTTTCATCCTGCAACAAAAAGGTACTCTTGTTTCATAACGCCCAAATCAACCGTTTGCGTTTAAATTGCCAAAACGTGCACCAAAACACCTGTTGACTTCAATATTGGAAAAATAAAATTTTCACCTACTACTTTCAAATGTTACAAATCAACTGTACATTGAAAATGAAAAAAAAAATGCCAAATGACCATTGGCACATTTGTTTTCTTGAAATAGGGTGTACAAATTCTGTAGAGTTTCAATCCGTTCCATTTTGAAAGTGAACATTTTTTGGGACATTGTTCATATGTTTTTTTTTCTCGCTTTAAATGGTACAGTCGTTGTGCAATATTTGAAAGCAGTAGGTGAATATTTTATTTTTCGAATCTTGAAGTCAACTGGTGTTTTGGGGCACGTTCTGGCAATTTCAACGCAAACGGTTGATTTGATCGTTATGAAACAAGAATATCTTTTTCTTGTAGAATGAAAAGATGCACTATAATGATGGACCTGCAGGACCAAAAAGATAACCTCAAAAAAGTTACGAGTAAAAGCACGATCCAAAAACAGCGCAAGTGGCGCCCTCTGTGAGATACGGCGAAATAGACATATTCAGCTTATTATCCATCCCTAAAAACATAGCAGTGCCAAATTTCAGTTCAGCAGCTTGATTATTTCGGGAGATGTAGCCATAATTCAATTTCGTAATATTTTGGCCCAAAATATATGCGATTCAATTTCAAAACCCAATAAAAATTTACAAAAAATAATGTTCTCTAATATTGTTAATAAAAACAAAAAACCTCTTTATCGCCAGGCCCATATGAAGTAAGTACAAACTTAACTCTATAGCCTTCAGTCATAGAAGTTAAAAGTTTTATTTTAGACCCGGTAGCGCGAAAAATCAAAGCGGCGACCCACCTGACACCAAGTAGTTGACACTTTGTTGTCCAAGACACGCATGTCCGAGGCGGCAAGCGGATAAAGTTGATGACCGTAGACCCGGTAGCGTAGGTAGAGCGGTGCGGCCAGGAGTAGAGCCGGTAGAAGGATTCCAAGAACGCAGAGGCGGGCGACACGCAGAGGCCCTTTGAGACCTGTTGGGCGACGTTCGCACTTACTGTGTGTCCTCTGCAGCGGACACTCTGGAAACAAAAATAATAACTATAATATTGCAATTCCCAATACTTCAAATTAACAGTTAGGTACCCCAGAGCAGTACGATTTTGTTGCATACTCTGTGTAGTTACGGTTGCGGCCAATTTGAACTTGCAATGTCTTTGGGGTTTCTGAGAGGCCATCCGACTACATCCACAGAATAGATTCTGTGTCTTCACCGTCGGGTCGTTTGACACGCGTTGTGCGGGGCGGGGAATGGCGGTGTTGCCGGATGTCGCCGGGTCTCCCTCATTTCGGCATAGAGTTCAGACGGTTTTGCAACTTCAAATTGGCCGCGACTGTACATTTTTCTCCCTGTTATACTATTAGCACAGCTTATATAGGTGGGTATTGGGGAACATATACACATATCCTGCTGAGGAACACACTGCGCTGCGATTTGTGCTGAGGACTAAAAAGGGAGGCAAAATAATTTCAAATATTTTAGATTTCTTTCAATGTTTCATGAGCGGTGCTGCTTTGTTTCGAATATTTGTTTGTTTGGAAAATCTCCCGTTTGGTACAAAGCCGAGAAAAACCGATAAATATAGGCACCTTGAACAGTTTTAGGTTCCCGAAATAATGGTTTGGACCACACATCAGCCGCACCAAGCAAATATAGGCATTATTATCGCACAATCATTTTCAATAGGAACTTTCGAAACTCCAAGAAGAAAACAGAACTGTTTCATCTACCTACTAAAAATTTTGAAGAAAAGACTAGGTACCTTTATTTTAATAACAGCTATGTGGAACAAGTAACAATAAATTTACCATAGTTGGTAGTACCATTGAGTAAAGGAATACCTATTCCTTTATTCAATGGTAGTACCGAAATTAGCTAGAACTAGTATGTTATTTTTCTAGAGAACCCACAAAATAGCACCTAAATAATGATTATCTAATCAACACTTGGAGGTTATGCAACGATTCTTAGTAAATAAATTGGTAATAATAGTTATTTATGTACCAAGGCACTGAAGTTCAACTTTTTATGACTCATGTGGAATGTGGAATTTAGTTGCCGAGGCCTCTGGCCGAGGCAAATAAACCACATAAGTCATAAAAAGAACTTCAGTGCTGAGGTATACTCAAATTATTTTAAGAAGTCCTTACTGGGACTGTCAATTGGTAATTTCGATATCCTAAGTTGGCACCAATGCAGCAAAAACTGCAACCGGGTCATAAGTTCAGGTCAGTAACTAACCCATTTGCACTAATAACACGAAAAGTAACACGAACAAGAACAACACAGATGATGGTAAAACTCACGAAACGTAGAAATCCCGCGAATATTTTCATTGCATGTTTGAACCAGTTTGAACGATCTGGAAAACCTTCACTGTCACTTTGACACAGCGAAGCTAAATTTGCCTGAGTCCGGCCATAGACGCTGCCAAAAGCAGCTGATTATTACAAAATACCAAAATGAAAAGTGTTTCCATGACGTTTGAAATTATTATTAAAATGAGTTTTACTCATAGTTATTGTTATTTATAGAGGTATAATCGTGATTGCAATGGGGTTTTTATTTTATTATGCTCTTTTTTTCGTATGACTTGGGTAACTTTTCACATCATAAATCAATGAGTGACGTCATTAACTGGTTGAGACACATACCAATGTTATACCCATGATTAACAGAAAATTCCTAGGGATTTTGTCGAGAATGTCATCTGACAAAATCGGGACTTCTTACAGTAATCGGGGTATACATATTATATTTTTTTTGAAATCGGAAAAAAAAGCTTTATTAGGCAAGAAAATTAATAAGGGATCACCCCTCCATGAACCGACTTCGCGCGGCGTTGCTTGACTTTGACGATTGCTCTACCTAGGTCAAGTAAGACAAAACACGGCACCTTCGTACAGAAAAACCAAACTGCTGCTTCTTGTGCAGCCTCCACAACAAATCTATTGATATTCAAACCTACTAAAATATGTATACTGAAGGATTGCGCGAACAATTTCGCAATGTGTACGAAAAGTTAAATGGGCCTTTATCTGCCGGGTTTAGAATATTTGGTCACTTTTGACGGGCGATTTCTCCGCGTGTGACGTTTGATGTTTACATCTCACCAAGGCCTACTTATTGAAAAAATCGTACAATAATGTAGCCCATTATTGTACGATTTCTGTGCTTTTAACGACGATTTTGGGACACTTCACCGCCGATTTCAAGAAAAAAGATTTTGTTTCACTGTTATAATAATAATAATAATAATAATATAATTAAATTAATAAGTAAAATAAGTAAATCCATTACCTACTGTGATTAAAAAGGTTTTATTATGAAACAAAATAATATTTTTAATATTAAATTTAGCCCAATTCACATACACCTTGAGGGGGTACCAGGAAACATATAGTTCAATTTTGTACCATTTTAAAGTGTTGAGACAGAGTGTTAGCACCCTAAAAATGTGACAGAACTGTTTTGTCCGTCGGCGGACTTACAAAATTGTTAATTCTAAAACTTTTTTTGCAATAATTGTGATATTTTTCGAAAAACTTTATCGCCTTCGCCAAAAACGCGAATAACATAAAACACGTATTGCAGATGTGATATTTAAAATCTTTGAAAATTCAAAAGTTGGCTATGAAATTAAACGTCAAACTTAAATAACAACCATTTCATTTAAAAATCAGCAGTTATTGGATAGAGTAGACTTCAGTTTTCGACGAAGAATAGTAGGTATGCCTCGGAGAAAACGGTGATCATTTTCAACGATTTCTAAAATAGGTAACTCTTCAGTGCAAATTATTGTTATTCCTGTTGTTTAGATTATTTTTCCATTAAATGGTTGTTATTCAAGTTGACGTTTAATTTCATAGCCAACTTTTGAATTTTCAAAGATTTTAAATATCACAACTGCAATACGTGTTTTCAGTTATTCGCGTTTTTGGGGGAAGCGTTAAAGTTTTTCGAAAAATCACAATATAAAAAAAGTTTTAGAATTAAATTCTTCACAACACAAAGTAACAATTTTGTAAGTCCGCCAACGGACAAAAAAGTTCTGTCACATTTACGTGGACGGGGATATTTTCATGAAGTCTAAGTCTACTACTAAATTAAATAAACCTGCATAAATCTAAATCCTGAAAAAACGACTAAATAAATTAAATTTTCAACCAATTTTTGCTGCCGACAGCACGACTTGATTGGAAACAAAAAAATATGATCGTTCAGCCGAATTTTCGCAGTTAGATTCAAATCGTTTAAAAAACTTTCAGGGCTTTTCAAAGTTTCATTACATTTTATGAGCCCTGCCTTGAATTTTGTTAATATTACTTTATTGATTTATGTTATTATTATTTTAGTAAAAGGAAAAAATCCGTGATGAATAAACAAATATGAAGAATATGGGAGGTAGTGATATTTCCAGCCCACCCTATATAAATTTCTAAAATTATCCACTACAATTTTGCAGAATATTCTGCAATACTCATTTAAACATTTTTCAGAATTAGCGTGTTATTCTCCCTCACAATAACCTGAATAATGAGAAATACAATATTATTTTTGTTCTTTTTCGAAAATTTTGTTTTTATCTTTGTAACTATGGCTGGGAAAATTATAGTCAATCAAATTGAATACCTACACTTGAATGCAGTTTCACAACGGACCTCGCATTTTTTTAAAAGGCGCGTGTTCATGAAGTTGGATAATAATTAGGTTGTGTTTTGATTTTGTGTTTAATAAAAATAATTTGTTATATTGTGAAAGTGCATTCTTATATTATAAACAATTTTTTGAATTGATAAGAAATTGTGAACCAAAGACAACGATGTTTTATTTTCACTCCACGATATCGCACTTTAGATCCCTTGCAACTATTTATTTATTTTAAATTTTAGAGACGCATAAGTTTCGATGCTCGAAATATCCTTCCTTGATCTGCTTTTTCAATCATGGGACGATAGGGATACGATTAAAATCTTAAAAAATCATAGAAGCTATTTTTAAATAGAGATCAAAATTCTTTCTGTGAGACTTTATGAAAGTAGATAAGCAAGCACCATTTAATGTTATTTAAGCCTGGTAAAACAATTATTGTTTCTAAACGGTAAACTGGAAAATTTCGTAGCTACCTATTATAAATTAGGTAGGTACCTACTTACTAATTAAGTGCCAATATTGAAATGTTTTGCTGTTGTCTGGTTTTACCCAGCTAAGGATGCTACTACCACATTATTATCTGTGCTACTACCAAAAACAAATAAACACATATTCTACTTATATCTAATCGAACAAGTTGAATAGAAGACTATAGAGGTTGGCTATAACTATGAAAAATAGTAGGTATTGATAAAATCTATAATATTAATATTATGTAACTATAACTTGTGGAGTAGATGCTTACCCTCAACACTAGTTCTACTCTCGGTCATGTCACTCTTAAAATCTTGGTGTTATCGCTCTATCTCAAGTCACGAAGCTGGCGTCAGAAGGAAAAGCTAATATCACAGTGAGCAGACAGCAGACATATCGTTATAAATGTGGCAATCTTATCTCTGTTGTTAAACTATTACCTACAGATTAACAATTTCTCCATAAAGTTATTGTTCTTCTTTATACGGCCAAAACAATATTCAATAATTTAAGAAACAGATGTGGCAGACACATAATATTATTAAAGCTATAAAATACGCGGCCGACGAAATACTATACTGTTCCATAATATAATCTTTATTTTATTTATAAATTTTCAACGGTGGGACACGCGGGTCCCATTTAGTATATTTTGGAGGATAAGTTGTATACGATGTTTGATTGCTTATCTGCATGCTGATTATGTACTTTTATATTATAATAAGTTATCCATAAGGCACACTCTTCGTGAGTAACCTTTATTCCATCTAAACAAAAAATAATAATCTATATTTATATACAAATTAGAACACAAAATAATCTCGACAGTATTCTAGACATATTTGATAAAAAATTATAAGGCTATCGATGAGAAACTGTCACAGTTTCAAGTAGGTGCACACCTACACCTACTTAGTCTAGGTAATTAATAGGATGTTTGTTTTTAGGATTTTTATCAATTCTATTCCTGACATACTTATTGGTATGGTGTGAATGGTAATCACTAATCAGTCTACCAGATTATTACCTATGGGTTAGGTATTCTAGAAGTAGTTTACATTAGATTATAGTCACAGAGTAATATAGTAATATGTAATATCCAGGTTGTTCCTCTTTTCCACATACACCCCATAACATTTTTATTTATGCGCCGATTTTCAAAATCATTTTTATACATCTTCCAGAACGGCGATCAGAAGCACCAGATACACAGAGACGACAGTTGTCTTCGGGAAGCACATAGGTTTTAGACTTTTTAAAGAACTAAGGCAAAAAGGAACTGAGTTTAGAATGCAGGGTGCTCAAGGTAGATTAAAACAGAATTTGGAAAAATCCCAATCAAATTTCCAACAAAATGCAGGTACTACAAACTACAATAAATCTAATCTCTCCAATACCTTTTTGGAAGAGATAATGTTTTTGTGGGGGTAGAAAACCCTGTGTGATTCCTATATATGTATAAGTATAAGAAACCAATGTCTTATTTTATTTTTAGAACTACGAAAAAAGCCCATAGACAAAAGTTATGGGGCTCTATCACGACCCTCGTAAAATAAACTGGTTTGCTCTTCCATTTTTGTCCCACCCTATAACATATAATATAGTTCAACGCACGAAAAAAACGTTTCTAAAGAATGCGGGCAGCGTTGCGAGATTTCATACATGTACTTAGTCGTTATTTATTGGCGAATACAAGTTTTAGCATATTGAAGTCGAATTTCTGAACTCTGTAATACCGAAAAAATAAAGCTCGCATACGCGACTCATTTTTATTTATCGTTTATTTTAACGCGGAGTAATAACACACCTATTATATATTTTTTTCAACATCGTCGCGTCTACCATCGCCTTTGAAATACGGCAACAAAGCACTTCAGCCAGCGAACCGGCCGACAAAACCAGTTAGCCAACGCGTTTTGTGCCTGTTTCTATAGTACGTAAAGTTAACTGCGTATTTGGGCTACCACACAGCGCTCACTTTTTCGGCCGCCGGCAAGCTTGGCAGAGAGCTCAGTGGCGTTTCGTATGTTCGGGAGTTAACGTGCCCAAAATGAGTAAACAGGGAATAACGTTGCGTTCCCAAACACGAGTATAATAAGGGTTTGCCTTCCTCCGTAGTCTAAGGCATCACCGTTAAGAATAATATTAACTATAAATTAAATAACAATTATATGAAAATTAAGTCAGTGAGTTACACAAAATTGAGCTACGCCCCTGAACTGTGACTAATTCTATAATATATCGAGGATAATATTTACGAGTTCTTCCCCCTTATGTCGCACGCATTCTGTCGTAAGGACTTGGCCGTTGTCAAATGTCATTTCGTGTTGCCACCACAAATTTCGCTTTTCCCCTAGAATGCACCCAATATGGCGGCTATCCAGGCGGGCGGTAGCGCCATCAGTCATCAGTCAGATGCGGGGACTCTTTAAAATAAGGGGACCCAGCTTTTCACAGTCTATCACATAGGAAAAGTGAAGCCTTGAGGGGAAATTTGTTTTCTGTATACTCCTAGGAGACCTGGTACAAGGTTATGTTAAGTATGTCAGTGTCCAACTGCCATCAGGTTTTATGTGATAGACTCTAAAAAAAATCATAATTCACAATTTTTAAGTTTTCCAACTTTCAGATACTCAGATGTGACAATTAAAGAATTTCAACTACACAATAAATTTGTTTCATTTGACAGTTGCCATATTCTGCAACTGTAGACACAACATTGTCAAGTCTAATTTTTAGAAATCATGGAAACCATTATTAATTTTTACTAACAATCAAAGTAGGTACCTGTTATATTCATAGATTCTCCAATAAAATGGCATACTTTGCATCACTGATACCATTAGAATGAGGAAAGAATAGGCCTCACTTTTGAAAGTATAATGCTGGGTCCCCTTACTTTAAAGAGTCCCTGGGCCTCACTTTGGAAATTATAATGCTGGGTCCCCTTATTTTAAAGAGTCCCTGGTCAGATGGCTACAAATTGATGGAGGGACTAGGGCCCAATGGCGGTCCAGTTTATTTTACGAGCGCCGTTTACCTAACTAATCTAAAAACGCTCTTTAATTGTACACTATATTGTAACAGATAAATATTTCATGTCCCAATTCCCTAAGCGGCATCCATATTGACATATTATATCTTTCTCTATGTTAGTAAAATATTATCAAGAGTTTATCATTTACAAATACAAGCGAAACCATGAAAATACAGAAAATGGTTAATATGGTTACATCACATCAGATATAAAACAACCAGCAGTATAACCAGCGCATGTAAAACAACCAGAAGTCTCACTCCCCATGGCGGGAAAATTCTGCGCACCTGTTAATATGGTTACATCACATCAGATATAAAACAACCAGCAGTATAACCAGCGCATATAAAACAACCAGCAGTCTCTTTCCCCATGGCGAGAAAATTCTGCGCACCTGTTCGCGCAGCCGCCATGTGGGCATAGATTCTGTCAAATTGATGCAGTGTGGGGCGATTGGGCAGTTCTTTTTTGGCTGTATGAGAGATATTACAGTGCCGTGGAGTGTGTTTTTTTGTAAATTGTGCTTTTTGCTAGTATCTTTAAATAAAGAATCCCAGGAAGGAGTAAAAGCTGCTTGTGCTTACCGCACATTATATACTTTACTGTATTTCTGAATTGATTTTCCCGACTACACCTCTGACTTCTATTCCACCAATATGGCTCAAGGTCATTCAATTTGCGGATGATTTCTCAAGAGTAAGTTATACTGCTGGTTGTTTTATATGCTCTGGTATAACTTACTCTTGAGAAATCATCCGCATATTCAGTGACCTTGAGCCATATTGGTGGAATAGAAGTCAGAGGTGTAGTCGGGAAAATCAATTCAGAAATACAGAGTAGTATTAGTAAACTATATAGTGTGTGGTAAGCACAAGCAGCTTTTACTCCTTCCTGGGATTCTTTATTTAAAGATACTAGCAAAAAGCACAATTTACAAAAAAACACACTCCACGGCACTGTAATATCTCTCATACAGCCAAAAAAGAACTTCCCAATCGCCCCGACACTGAATCAATTTGATAGAATCTATGCCCACATGGCGAATGCGCGAACAGGTGCGCAGAATTTTTACGTCATGGGGAGAGAGACTGCTGGTTGTTATCTGTGCTGTGGTTACATCACAGAACACTTGCTAAGCATGCGTGCCGAATTTGCACTTGGCAAATTCCAAGTAAATGGATGAAATAATAGAACTGTAAATAAATCAGAATTTATGAACGCGATTTGTAGTAACTCTGTTAAGAATGTGTCCTCTATAACATTTCCTGAACGCAATCGCTAGTTTGGTTTTTCCACAAAATATATAGATTAGTTTAAGCTTTAGTGTTTTATGGTATTTATTTTGACATTGACACAAGACACCTTCGATTTCGATATTTCTAACCTCCAATATGAGATATTTTAAAATCTTTTATAAATAATAAAATAACAAACTAGGAAAAATGAGTAATGTGTATATATTAGAACCTCCTACATCGGGAAAAGTAACCGCAAACTACTATTTTCAGAAATGTTATTGATAAGGACAATTTAATTTCGTAGGTTTTACTGAAAACTACAGCCGGAGACATCGACATAGAATTGTGGTCAAAAGAAACACCGAAAACATGCAGGAACTTTATTCAACTCTGTCTGGAAGGATATTACAACAATACAATATTTCATAGAGTCGTACCAGACTTTATCGTTCAAGGCAAGCTCGTTTTGATTGGACTGCTTTTTTTTTGGTTAACTTTGTTTTATAGGTGGAGATCCCAACGGCGATGGTACAGGAGGAGAATCTATATATGGGGAACCATTTAAAGATGAATTTCATCAAAGGTTACGCTTTGCTAGGAGAGGTCTCGTCGCTATGGCAAATGCAGGCAAAGGTAAAAATATCGCTTATGATTTTAAAATTTTTGAAATATTTGCTTTACTTTAGATGACAATGGTTCGCAGTTCTTCTTCACCTTGGGTGCCACCCCGGAACTCCAAAATAAGCACACTATTTTCGGAAAAATCGCAGGAGTTACTGTTTATAACATGCTTAAACTTGCCGAGGGTTTAGTTGAAAACGAGAGGCCTGTTTATCCTCAAAAAATATTGAAAACCGAGGTGTTGCTCAATCCCTTCTCAGATATAATTCCTAGGGTTAAAGAGGTTGCCGTTAAAGAGAAAAAGAAGAAAGATAAGAAACAGCCAGGAGTAAAGTAGGAACCGAATATATTTATTTAATAGCTTATTTTATGTAAAATAATTAATTTTTTTTTTCAAGGAATTTTAAGCTTTTGTCGTTTGGAGAAGAGGCAGAGGAGGATGAGGAAGTATCTACGAAATTAAATGAAAAATTTTCTACCAAAGGGAAATCGTCACATGATATTGGAAGTAAGTATTTTAGAATTTGGAGTAAACGATGTAGATTCAGTTTTATTCTGTAAGACTTTGACAGGTGCTCGCATTTATGTAGCATTATAATGCAGTTTAGTTTTTGATTTTTGATATATGTAATGTTCTAAACGATTCTTTAGGTCATAAAGTATTTATTACCTAATTTTGTCCAGGTTTTGTCAGTCGTATCAAAAAGAGGGGAAATATATAGGTAACGAAACCTATTTTTCTAAGCAAAAATGTCATTTACTTACATAAAAACAATTCAAAATTTTAAAAAAACAATTATCCAACCTAATTATCAGGTGCATTTCCAGTCACCTGTAAAACCATTATTCGGCCTTGGGCAGTGCCCAAAGGATGGCCAATTATTCTGCTATTAGTCTGCTGAATATTTAGTCATCTTTACTCAAAGCATTATCCTTTCTTTCCCTGTCCTAAGGATCATTTTTTTATGTTGATATGTGGATTTAGTGCTTTTAAAAAGCGTTTTGAGAAGAAATACTATAAATTTGAGATATTAGCCGAATATTCAGCCAAATAGTTAGCCTAATATTCAACCAAATAGCCTAATATTAGGTCGAATATTCGGTATTCGTTCAATGACACATTTTACTATTCGATACACCCATAGTTAAAATACAATCTAAAATTCATTGTTGTGTCCACATTTTGTTCAAAGGAAACACCCTTTTTGGGTATTATAAAAAATATACAGAAGGGAAATGGACTTACCACTGTATCCTAAGTGGTTTATAAAAATCCATGTTGGGTATCTTGCTGATTTAACTGAAGGTTTGGCCATGGTTTCGCATTCACACATTAAGAATAATTGTTTAACTGTGGTAATTATTTGAAATCAACACTACAACACCTCGTATTTAAATCTCAGGTAGGTACTAAAGAAATTCAATTACTATAAAATATTTTTTCAAAATTCAATGATACCTACTTACAATTTAATAATTTAATGGAAATGTTTTTTGTCTAAGGACATTATAATGAAGTTCCTAATTATTGTTACAAAGTTTGAACCTTCAGTTTGCGAAAATGCCATTTACTGTATTGATACATCAACATTATAAATCGCTACTTGTATAACACAGACATAAATAAATAAACCAAAATTGTTTGCCAAGTGTCAAAAGTAGTGCATTTTACTGGTCCTATACAGGCACCAAAGTGGTACATTTACTGCTAAGCAAAAAATTTAAACTCTGGGTTATTTTCTTGATTCGAGTTTGCTATAATTTTTCCTCTGCTAGATGATCCCAAATTGAGTGCACAAACTGAAGAAAACAAAGAAACAATTAAGGAAGAACCAGAAGAAGAAATAGATCCAGAAGTGCAACTTGAAAATATCAGAAAAAAATTGAAAACAGGACTCAAAGACAAAAAAGGGAAACCGAATTCCTCACAGTCCACAAGTAAAATCATAGATCTAGATGTAGATGGTGACGAAGCATTGGAAGAATACTACCTTCACAAAGATAGGGATGAAGAAAGGGAGAAGAAAATGTATTTTACTTTTTCATTTCTGTTTTGAATATTATGAAACTGTCCATTTTTAGGAAAGAAATCAAGAACGAAATACAAAGCGTCAAAAAGCAATACCATCAAAATAAACTGAAGAAAGACGAAGAGAAATCTGAACAAGACAAGGAAGAAGAAAGAAATGAAACTTTCAGAGAGTACACTGAAGAACGCAACAAATACAAGGATAAAAAGAAGGCGTTGCCGAAGAAAGGTTCAAGTAGAGAAGAATTCACTTTAAAAATGTTGGAAGAGTTCAAGAGCAAGTTGCAGGCCGTAAAAGATAAGCAGAACGAAGAAGAAAGAAAGAAAGAGGAGGAAGAAGAAAACAAAAACAATGAAGACCTGGATGAGGAAGAATTGTGGTAAGTGTGCATTTTTCGTACATCTCATAAAGTATTACTTTGTCTATGGTACATCTGATAAATGTGATTAATTAGGTACCATTTTTATTGATTAATCAAAGATTTAACATTTCACATACCTGTTGATTTCATCATTTATTATCGCCTCTGCACTTCTTTGCACTACAATACTAAGTTGCCATTACTTATTAACTTTTATTATTGTGACTATATTTCACAGAATTTTGATTACTTGTAAATTATTTACATGGTTGTGTGAAAACTGTTTTCAAGTGGATTACTAGAGAATGGAATATTTTTATTTCGTTTATTTTTGCAAATCATTATTGTAGCATCAGTTACGGTCCATCTGGGAATTAATTGTTAATGTATTTAAGTAGCCGTTTTATTTTTCCAGGATGTACATGATAACAAACTCGATTATATTCCTTTTTTGTTTCAGACTACTTGTTATTTCAGTATTATTGTTAAATGTTAAAGATTGAGATATGTATGAGTAAAGATAATAAAATTATACAATTGAGTAAAGGATATATATATATATATATATTCTATATACAGGGACCGACAGAAAGTTGGACAGAAAAATTTAATATTTTTAAACTCTGATTTCGATTAATTTAAATTTGTAGCTGCTAATCGAACAAAATTAAAGTTTAGTAGCAAATTCATGTGTTATCCGATGATAAGTTGCGCTTGCGGTATTTTGAAATACACAGGGTGGTCGAAAAAAAAAAGTTAAATTTCTTTTTTTTTACTAGGTGGCTGTGACATTAAATCTGACATCCACCTTTGATTCCAAACAACTTTTATAAGTAACTTTTTACCTTATTTTAAAAAATAAGGGTACTTTACTCTTGAGTTATTTTGACATTTTTGAATCTACCTCGTATCCAAATAGAGATATTTAAATTTTGATATGTGTTTTGAGTTATTCTTTTATCAAGAATAAAATTTTCTGAGAAATCAATAAAAAAAAAAGTTTTCCATTTGTGTCCAACTTTCTGCCGTCACTGTATATGTATACAGGGTGATTCAAAACTATGTGGCACCCTTTCAGGGGCGTAATTTACTCGTTAAAATAAGACAAAAAGTTAATATCAACATGGGTGCAAAAACGCTTCGTTACGAAGGTACAGCGATTAAGCTTTCAAAAAATATCGATTTTTGTTTATACCTTCCAAACCAATAATAATCAAAAATTACCTACTCCTTCTGCAATTCCATTTGAAAATCATTTCGTTTACTTAAAAACTTAAAATAATAGTTACTTCATAGTCAAAGTAAAGTAAAGAGTCCAAAAAAGATGAGAAATAGGAAAAACTCCAATTTTCCGCGAAAGTGAGAGATATGAAAAAAATGAAAGATACATTTTTTGTTCCATATTTTGTTCATTCAACAAGATAATAAATTTTTGTATTGTACAGGGACGTACTATTTTTTTTTTGTTTAATTAATGGTACCGATTACCCATACCTCCGCCACTGGTTACTTTGGAGACCTGATATTAACATGTGTTATGTCACCCTATGAGGGTATTATTGTGTACCAAGTTTGGTTTAAATATTCTTATTGGTTTGGAAGGTATGAACAAAAATCGATATTTTTTTTGAAAGCTTAATCACCCTGTATCTTCGTAACGAAGCATTTTTGGACCCATGTTGAAATGAACTTTTCGTCTTATTTTAACGAGTAAATTACGCCCCTGAAAAGGTGCCGCATAGTTTTGTATCACCCTGTATAGAATATAATATCATTAAGTAAAGAATATATTCTTTACTCAATGATAATATATCCTTTACTCAATGATTACACACTATTTTAGGTACATGTACCTTGTATCTACATATGCTTGCGAGAGAAACTAACCACTTTACATTTAGCTATGTTTAATTGTAATCTATTTATATTTCACAAAGCCTGAATTGTGTCGATATCGTGCTGCAGTTCAACAGTCCTCCAAGGATACAACATTGCAATACATTTTGAGGTCATCCGCAAACAAGAGCTTATTACATGTTAGTAGGTGGCCACGTCGGCGCACCACACATCGCACCGCACTTCGCCTGGTACAGCGAAGCAAATAGATACATTGGTTTAAATGGAGGTGGCCACATCGGCGCACCGCCCCGCGCCTAGGACCCTAGCATTGTACCCTCGCCTCGCCCAGTGTATTCGAGCTTGGTATTTTGCAAGCCTCGCACATCGCACAAACGCCGGCTATTCTCAATATATCCACGAAAACGATCTTATTATATCTGCATAAAGATTATGACATTCACCAAATTTTCTCATTTGCTAAGATGTAGTGTGATTTTATAACATTTTCCAAGCACCCGCCACTTTTTTAAACATGAATTTAATAAAATGTCTTCTTCGTCGGATGATGATTCCGATGAAGACGACAACTAAATTAACTCCATTGCATCCAGGTATGAATTAAATAAAACAAGGCAGTTTAAACACGAGAATTACTATGAAAAGGCGATGCGCGGTGCGCCGATATGGCCACCGCAGGGCCAGGCTCTACCCTATTAAAGAAGTCAACAATTCCAGAAGGTGTCAACAACCATGTTATCTTGTTGCATCCTGAGTGGATTTCTACTGGTTTTGTTTTTGGTATAGATACAAGTCCAGAACTGTCGAGGATTGTCAGAAATAGACGCTTGAACATTTCACCAAGTAGTCGCCATATGCCAACTGAGATCTAACCCTTGACGACCGTTCTTAATCTTTGAAATTCCTGAAGAAAAAACATTGCCAGATTACATTAACATCAATGATACTGTAAATGTATTTATAGTATTCATCAGCATTTCCATCCAAAAATGAAAAAATGACCAATCTGCTTCAAAACATGCCTGATACGGGGCTGGAAAATGCGCTCTTCTAAAATTATAATTGTTAGAGTTCAAAGCCAAAGGAAAACGCTCGTTTTTAGAAGAAACATTACTACAGTATATGTCTAGTGCCGGATGATATGGAATATCTTCCGGAACCAATGAAGAAGTATTTCTGGACTCCAAGTTTGACTCGTTGCTTGACGGCTACGAATATTTGAGCCGTGATTCCCCGAGGAAAGGGGCACGATCAGGCCGAGTCAGCCGCTTACGCTATACGCGATTGTAGCGTAGAAGAAGGCTGTCGGCCTCTAACTCCAGTTCCAGCCAGTCAAGTACATGGCAAGCGTCACCATGTCCTTTACAAATTAAAATTAAAAATATTAATAGCAGTATCTTCTTCCTTGACAGAAAAAGTTTAAATAAAAACTCTTGGGAGACCAACTACTACAGATTTGCACTTATCTCAACCGGAAAAGTTGCAACTCGCAATTTTATGAGACACTTTTATAAAAATGTGTACAAGAACAAGTGGACAAATTAAATGTTTTGCGTTATTAACATCTTAAAAAACGGGAATTATTGTTTTATGCACCTTTGATATTAATTATGCACAAATACTTAATTTCTACTAATAATAAAAAATGAAAAATCCCATGCCGAAGGTAGGTACCCACCTCGGTACTCACCCACGAGCTGCCACTGTTTTAAACTATCAGTTTAGCACAGAATAGCCACCGTAACAGAAGCCGCCTTAGCATTACGCCTGTAAGAATAGTTACAATGTATGAACTAGATGGCGCTGGCAGGCCCTTTGTCCCATTTATTTAAATTCACCGCAATTTGCCCGCCGTCCGCACATTTTGTTCGGATAGCAGTCCCCGGCGTCCCCGCCCATCTATTAGCCGTGTTGCTGGATCTACTCAACGCTCGAACGCTCGTTTAATAACCTTAATCTAGGTCGTATTGAATCATAGGGAACGGTTGAAGAAATGTATTTTATATTGGGGATAATTTTCAAATTATTCCTATTCTAGACATTGAACGGGCACGGCAAAGCAAGATAGGGACAAAAAGCATTAATTTCTAATTAATTCATTGTATTGATTTGAATCAACATTTGGTTTATTTTTATAGGAATGTGAGTTTTTACCTCCGACCAAAATTTTTGGTCGGAGGTTTTTACACTATAATAAAGAAAATGTGGACTACTTAAATATTGTGACAATTTTCTTGGAATGAGGCAAATTCATTTTCTTGAATATTTTTTGTTACCATTTATCGGTATCGAACATGTGATTTCTAGGTACCTACCTAAAGTAGGTGTAGGTATACTTACAATCAAGGTCCATTTATTATTTGGTGTCTGTGTGATACAAGATACAAGCATATATTGAGTAAAGAATCAATACAATATTCCGCTACCATAACAAATGAAATATTTGTACAGGGTGTGCCATTTGTTTTATTTTGACTAGTATTTCGCGAAATATGGATGGATTTTGATTATTTAAAAAATAATTCGATGGAGACAAAAATCAGGGATGCAATCACGGTGGAGCCCTGAACAATATTGATTTGTGTGAAATATTGCAATTCACCGTTAATTGTAACAGTTTAATATAAAGGATTTTTTAAAACAGCAAGACCCATCTTTTTGGAGTCTCAAAATTTAAATTCAGATAGACCATAAAACATTTAGAGATAGTTTGTTGCATAAGAAAGTTTAAAAAGTTTTCTAAGTTAAATATTTAGAGTTAAGAGCAATGTACCTATTAGGTACTAGAGAGGAAAGTGCATCATCTCCTAAAGGAGGAGATGCCACTTTTATCCAGTGAATTATACATATGCGCAGGTTTAATATGATATCGTTTTTCCGATAGGATGGGGAGGGTCGAAACTTTTTGTTTATTCCATACCTATGAAATACAGGGTGTCTCGCGTAAGAACCGACACAGAGCAGGAGCATACAGGGGAGCCCAAAATAAGGTGATTTAACGCAACTTACCTCTATACTAAGTTGCACCGTTGAGAAGTTATAGGCGAGGTTATAGGCCTTAAAAGGTGGACTTTGAAATTTAGAAAAAATTAATATCTCAGCTTTTTTTAGAATCACAGGTATAGAGACAGGACAGACCAATAACAAAAACATTATTTGTATTTACTGGAAACCAGCAAGAAGCGATGCAAACATGTTATTAAATACATTGTTAAAAAATCGCCACGCAGGAAAAGGCCCCTTTCTTATTTTTATAATAAACGGACAAATCTAATACCAATGCGGAATCGTAACTGTCACGGTAAACAGGGTGAGCCATTTCTATCGTCCGACCCGACAACATGTAATAGTAGTTTTGAAAATAAATGGAGTCTTTAGTAGGTACAACGTTTTTTCCAGAAAGGCTTCGTTTCCACGTCACGGGGCGCGTCAAAGTTTTTCTAAAAGAATATTATTTTATTTCATGATTTCTAAACCAGTAAAAGGTATTTTAACCAAATTTGGTACAGAGTCTGGATACATTTCCATAAATATCATGACGCAAGGTTGAGTCCCTTATGCATACGGGTGATCGACTCACTAAATTAGAAAACAAATAGTAAGGTAATGTGTAATTTTTTTTTGCGTTGTCCTTTAAAATACTTAATTGTAAACTAATTTTCATTTCCAGACATTTACTGTTTCGCAAATTTAATTTTACTTAATTCCCTTGAAATTGCCACTAATTTTTTTTTATTTAGTCAGTCAATTTATTGTCCGTGTCTCCACCACTGGTCGCATAAGGTACTTAACCTTACTTCGTGATATGGAAATCTCTCCAGGTACACCGTCTACCAAATTTGGTTAAAATACATTTTCTGCCAACGCTATATTTTTACCTCTGGAAAATTTTCATTTTCCATTGCATTTTTTTCCAGGCTATCTCACCGGCTGAAATTCAAAGATGACACCCTCGTCATGGCGAAGGATGCCAACACCAAAGATGACGACTGGTTCGAAATCTACGACCCCCGCAACCCTCTGAACAAAAGGCGGAGAGGGGAACAGACCGATAAGGTCAAAAAGTAGGATTAGGTTAATGTGTATTTAATAAAATGCGTTTTTTTTTTTAATTTTGATTTTTATTCAAGTAACACAATGTGAATCACCTTTTATCAAAAATTTGTAACAAAATTAACACAATATCACTGGGCAAACTACTTTAGTTCTCATCAACTTCCATTTTTAACTCATCTTTCACTGTATTTTCACATTCCTCTTCATTTGCGATAAGACTTTCTAAGTTTTCTTCGACAATTTCAAGTCTTCCCGGACTTTCTTCTTTGAAATTATCAACGGTCAACATATCATCCTGATTTTCAGCTGGTTCTTCTTTAGTTTCAACTATTTCTTGTTGATCTTCCGTCCATTCTTGAACTGTTGTTTCGCCACCTTCAATAATTGATTCTTGCACTTTTTCATCAACTTTAGTTTCTAGAGTAGCCTGTTCTTCTATTTCACTACTTTCTTTTGCTTCCATTTGAACATTTTGTCCAACATTCTCAATGGAATTTTTAATATCCACCTCCCCAGGTAAATCAGTAACATCGACATCTTTCTCCTCGATTTCTTCTTTTGGGTCGCAAGAAATGGTGCTGTCGAAGTTGTCAATATTGCCAGATATGCTTTCGGAACTTTCTTCGAATAAAATAGACGGCAAGGTCTCCATTTTCGGTAGTTCCGGTGGCAGACTGTAGTCGATAAGTTCAGTCTTGACGTTCCCATTGGGGTTCAGCTGGTGGTACTCGGAGAGATCTAGGGAATCGTCTGCATCTGATTCTGAATCCTTCTGGAATTTAGAATAAGTGTGATGGTAAATCTAATTTATGATTATTTAAGGCAGATACTTTTGCGAAAAAGTGTAACACTTTTATTTCATAAGTGCATCAGGAAATATTTTGTTTATCAAAAAAGTAGAGATGGGAAAGTTTCCACTTTACGAAAATTCCCGGAAAGTTTCCAACAAAAATTTCCGAAACATTCGGAAAGTTTCCAGTCTTCTTTTTTTTAGTGTTTAGTTTAATTAGTCACACCTAGAGCTTTCCAAAAATACCAAATATGTCATATTTTGAGTGAAATTTGTTAAAGACATTGCAGAAAAAGTATAATATCACAAAATGTAAATGTTTTGCTTTGTATACTTGGTATTTCATGATCATAATTCAAAATTCCACTTTCAGATTTTAAATTATTAGTATCATTATTATTTAATTACTACCTACAGCAAAAAACTTAGGAAGTGACGGTTTTTTTGTTAAAAAAAAATACTATTATTTTTGCAGATTTAGCTGGGGCAAAAAAAAACATTGCTTCCGCTAAACCGAAAGTGATATGCAACTGTGTTGTGCAGATTTTTTTATTCACTTTACTAGTCTGATGAAAAATTGCAACAAAATCGCCATCTTAATTAAAAAAAAATGGTAATTTGGCAATAACTTTTTTGTTTGAAATTAAACTGTTTTTTTTTCTTGGCGGCATTCAATTTCTTGGGGAAAACAACACAAGTTTAGTGTTTGAACAGCCAATGTATCTTAAAAATTACAGAGATAATCGCTAGTAACATCTTAATTGTGTCACCCTGTACAAAAGTAAACATAATAAAATAGAGAACTGAAAAAAGATAGATAAATAAAAAAAGATAAAACCAAATATGAAAGAATATAAAAAATTTAAACTTATTAAATTTCAGTCAAAAGTATATAGAATATAATAAAATATATTTTTCTTGAAATCGGCAGTAAAGTGTCCCAAAATCGTCATTAAAAGCACGGAAATCGTACAATAATGGGCTACATTAGTGTACGATTTTTTCAATAAGTAGGCCTTGGCGAGATGTAAACATCAAACGTCAGACGCGGAGAAATCGCCCGTCAAAAGTGACCAAATATTCAAAACCCGGCCGATAAAGGCCCATTTAACTTTTCGTACACATTGCGAAATTGTTTCCTATAGAAGCGTAATCCTTCAGTATACATATTTTAGTAAATTTGAATATCAATAGATTTGTTGTATAGGCTGCACAAGAAGCAGCAGTTTGGTTTTTCTGTACGAAGATGCCGTGCCTTGTCTTACTTGACCTAGGTAGAGCGATCGTCAAAGTTAAGCAACGCCACGCGTATATAGTCGGTTCATGGACGGGTTATCCCTTATTATTATTTTCTTGCCTAATAAAACATTTTTTTTCCGATTTAAAAAAATATATAATATGTACCTCGGCACTGAAGTTCTTTTTATGACTCATGTGGTTTATTTGCCTCGGCCAGAGGCCTCGGCAACTAAATTTGAACTTCAGTGCCTTGGTACATAAATAACTATTATCTGTGGTCTATAGCACAAGCACACAGTTGTTCATGATTCTTCTTTGTTCTTTTTTGTATTTTTTAGGTTATATCATGAATGTTGGCCAGGCATTTATGGCGGCAAATTTAAAATTTCTACATAAATTCCCGGAAAACTTTCCGGGAAAGTTTCCCAGGAATGTTTCCGAAACTCTCAGGGAGAGTTTCCCAAACCTTCAAAGTTTCTTCCTGGAAAGTTTCCAAAAATGGAAACTTTCCCAACTTGGAAAGTTTCTGTTGCCCATCTCTACAAAAAAGACCCTAAAAGTCAATAGTAAATTTAAATTATTCTGAATGCCCATGATTTTCTAGAACCCTATAACATCATGATGTTGCTGAATGTTCAGTGGAGTTCAGTAAAATATTCAGTTATTCTAAGAGAAGTTAATGTAGATAATTAGATACAACACGGTACAATATCAGACATGTGGCCAGGTTATTTTTGTTCTGTTACACTTGTACACTTTGACTTGTCGTTCTGTCATTTCAATTTGACTTGAAAATATCTTTGAGAAAGGAGGAAAATTTATTCTTCGAAAGCTCAGATAAACAATATCGTTGAAGTTATTTTTCGAGTTAACGTTCAATGTTTCGTTTTTTAATGTTAGGCATTTATGAATTTTCCTGGCGACTTCAAAAAGTTGTCTTTTAATCAGTTTGATTCAGGTTTCTGTGCCGAAAAACCCAATTAAAAATTAAATGGATTAGTTTGCGCCACAAAGAAATTTCCGACAATATACAATATCTTTAGCTAAAATACCGTAGTAATCCCAATGAGTGTAGGACAGTTAGTAACTCACACTGATAAAGCTATTAAGGAGCAATAGCGTGAATCTACATCCTGCCCAGCCTTGGCCGTCAGCGTTGTTTTTCTATAGACATGTGCATGCGCTCAGCCCCGACCTCGAATCCAACCAAGGTCGATCAAAGGCAGAAAAACATGCAGACCCTTGATAACGAAATGCAGTAGAGTCACGGTTTAGTGAAATCCACTTCAAGTGAACTATTCCGAAGAGTGAACACATAATTTGATTTTATATAAGTCTAAACAATCCAAAATCACGTAATTTTTCACGCTTCTTCCATAAAAATGTTATACAGGGTGTCCAACTTTAAAACTGTACAAATCCGAAAAATCTTCATTTTTGGAGATAAATCGCCTAAACTTTTTTTTGTTTGAAAGGCCTTCAAAAACCGCTTCTTTTGACCTTCCTGCCATTTTTAAAATGCAAATCCAGGGCCGGCTGCGATTTTTTTACACACCCGATTTTCACGAAAACCATTTAGCGATTTTTTTATTTAAAATCTGACACAACAGCGTTAATCAGAACAACCTAAAACCCCCATATACCAAAATTGAACAAAAAATATACAGGGAGTTCCATTCTGTAATGTGTCAAAGTTGAGCAAAATAGGGATTTTAAAGACATCTGGCGAGTCAAATGTGCCATGGAATCCCTTCAAAACAGTTGAATGGTCAACAGGACCACTCAAAATGTCGGTTTAAAGATTTGCTACAAAAATATACAGGGTATTTTTCTCTGAGCCATCTCAAAATTTTAAGTTTTTATTAAACTTTATACTAGTCAGAAGTGCTCTGGAATCATTGAAAAAACATTAATAAACCCAAAAGTAATTTATTCCTTTACAAAATGCTAACCAACAAATAAAAACAATTTAAATTATTGGACCTTTCTCAACAAAGTCACTGTCTAAGATGATACATTTTCTGTGTGTTTCCTGTTGTGGCGCACCAGCCACTTTAACTGATATGGACTTACTGACTGGCAGGCTTCTGTATTTTTAAAATCTAGTTCATTTATAGTGTATGGTTTATGGTATGGTTTTGATATACACGATTTTTGACCTAAAGTTCCAAAAATTCAGTAATTTCAGATGGCACAGATAAGAACACTCTGTATATTTTGTATTGGACCTTTGCACACCAACACCTTGAGTAGTCCTATTGACCATTCAACTAATTTGAGGGGATTCCATGGCACACTTGACTTGTCAGATGCCTTTAAAATTCCTATTTTGCCCAACTTGGACATTCAAATTTGGTATTTAAGGGTTTTGGGGTGTTCTGATTAACGCTGTGGGGTCAGATTTTAAATAAAAAAAATCGCTAAATGGTTTTCGTGAAAATCGGGGGTATAAAAAAATCGCAGCCGGCCCTGGATTTGCATCTTGAAAGTGACAGGAAGGTCAAAAGAAGCGGTTTTTGAAGGCCTTTCAAACAAAAAAAAGTTTAGGCGATTATCTCCAAAAATGAAAATTTCACGGATTTCTACTGTTTTAAAGTTGGACACCCTGTATGTTTTAAAAGTTATTTTATATTTTTTTTATAAACCTTTATTTAGCATGTACATACATAGTACTGTTATTTTTTTGCAGAATAAACATTATTTCTTTGGTTTTTTTTATTGAATAGGTGCCCTTAATTTCAAACCTCGCAAAAGTGAACAGCCTGAAATAGTGCAATCGCTTTGCCGGAATTAGTTCAACATTCTCAATGGAATCTTACTCCACTGTACATACATCAAGCTATAATAATGTGGCCACGAACTTATAGATACATTTTTTAGATAAATCAAAATAAAATATTAAGCAGTTTCCTAAAAAATTTGTTAATCTTATTTTTGTATTCAATCTATAAATTGAAAATAAAATGTTTGTCCATTTTATTGGTGATAAATTGTTTGCAGCTGTTGTGCCCTCCTCATGACACATTTACAGATTTTTCACTATAAAAAACACAAATTTTTAGTTCAACAATTTGAGCACTTATTTTCCTTTACTTAATAACAGTCACACTGTTTCAATGCTTTGAAAGGAAAAAAGTATTTAAAACTAAAAGTCATTTTTACCTTTACCTTTAAATAGTAATTGAGAATGTTTGAAAATAGGCATAATCTCATTATTTGTTAATATGGCATTACCGCACAATACCTAGTAACTAGGTATTGTGCGATTTTTTGTAACAAGTTACTTATATACTGATTTAAAAAATTAAATAGTGAATTATTCTCATTGAAAGAAGTCTCTATCTCAAGCGTGAAATACTTATAGTTATAATAGTGCACAAGTGAGAAAATATTAGTATGCCGCAAATGGCAATGAAGACAAAATAATAGTAATTGCCCCCCTCCCCTGCACAAGCTTCAGTTGCTTCTGGGGTACTCCTAGTTTGGAGTATTATGAGGGTGAGAATTATTATTATAAATAATAATGCAAAATTCTACTTGAATACCAACAGGATTTTGGTAGAAACTAGTTTTGAAGAATTTCTAAAGCGCAGAGTAAGAAACAAATCTACAATTGCTGAGTACGATATGTCTGCGCTGTGGTTATTTTGCAACGTGATCGCCGGTCAGAAAAGTGTAGAAATTAGTTTTGGAATGCACCATCGCGCGAACGTCTATGTCAACTATCACAAATGCAACTGCATCGGTTTCCTCATCCGTCGTTACGGTGAATTTTTTATTAAAGTAGTTTAAAATCATTTCAAGCATTTTTGTCGTTTTTACACAAATATTTTTAGTGAACTTCAGCTTTCAAAAACAGTGGCGTGCCCAGAAATTGTGTCTGGGGTGGGTTCGATGGTTAAGCGAATGGAGGTTTAGGGGAGGGAGAATGGGAGGTGGGGGAGAAAAATCTAAGACTAGTAGTTAAAAAATATACTAAAAATTTAAAAAAAATATTCTTAAAAAGGAACTAAACTGATTTTAACAAACCTACAATCCAAAATCAAGTTTTCGTGTTTTGGAGTTGGACTTGGACTAACAGTTCCGACTACTATCCGACCTGAAAACATCCCATATAGCATCTAATATTTTTTGAATATACAAAATAAGTTCCTAATGTGCAAAAAATATTCCCCCGTATTTATAAAACATTGTTACAATATTTTACGAAATATGTTCAGTAAGTGCATAATATAACCAAGATATTTGTTAAGCGCAGATACAAATATACAATATCTTGTGTAACATATTCCTAACTTAGTGGTTCTTATAAATATTTACAAATTGAACATTTAACTTAAGTACATTACAGGCACGTTCACCTTAGGAATGTGCAATTTTGGAATATTGCTGGAACATGTTAAATAGTATATTCATACAGCAAATATCTTATGAATGTTCACAAATGGTTGTATATCACGATATACTTATCAATGTTCACGAGTGGGGATAACTGGAATATCATGACGTCACCGAGATTCTAGCTTACACTATTTGTAGCTAATATTTCCAAGTATTTGTAATATTTGTGGATATTTATAATACGTGAAATAGTACCTTCAAAAGGCAAACACCTGAATGTTGCCTGAATGTTCAGATAATGTTTTTACAGTTTTTCTAAATATTCCTACAATATGCCTGTTCTCTGAAAAAATATGATCAGAATATTCCGCCAATGTAATTTTGCTATATGGGATTAGCCTCGCGACACCGCGGCGAGTTATTTTCCCGAAAACCTGTTTGCCCCGAGTCCCGATTGACCCCAGCGCAGCGTCCCGATTCGTCCCATTTGACGGTACAGATGTATTTGATCATCTGTATTCTGTACCCCTACCCCTGTAGCTACGTCGCAGAAGGAGAATTGTACAGTGCAATTATTATCATTATCCGAATATCCGTTTTTAGACTAAAAAGTGCTCATAAAAGGTAGTTTAGTAGAGTAGTTTTTTGGTTTTTCTTTTGTTTTCCATTTTTTTTCTTCACTTTTCGTTTGAAAATTTAACCTGCTTGGGGGGGGGGTTTGAACCCCCGAAACCCCCCCCCCATGGGCACGCCACTGTTCAAAAATACCCTTGACCAAGTATGACATTTTAACTCCTTGCACCGAATTTCGGTTGAGTGTAAAACGTCACAAACTATTTTAACAACAGCGGGATTATTTAAAGCACGAGATTAAAAGATGGGTAAGGTAAAAGTATGAATAATTGCACTTATCGTACGCAGCAAATAATGTCAAGGACATAAATACATGCCATAGAATGTGGATGCTCCAAATACAGCAAAAAGAAATTTGAAAATTTGATCGGAGGCTAAAAAAAACAAGACATTCAGGGCATCCCTACCCAAAAGCAAAATCTAATGTAATTTACCTACACAGATAAAAGTAAACTACATAATAATATATAAGCACCCACCGTTGCTGAAGTAAGGATGTTTTGTCACTTACCCCGCACTTATTCCCTTGTGATGTCTATATAAATGAAAAATTTGCATTAAAACTAAATAAATGTAATTTCTTATTATACAATATCAATAGTATGAAACAAATTTTAAAAACCTCATTACTTAAATTATATGAAAATAACTTTGAGAAAATTTGGGACAATTTTGCCGTGGAAACGTTTTTGACAATTAATTTAAAAGCCCTCATAATTTTGTTTATTTCTATTTTGATACGAAATGTAATTAGAATGTGTCTACTTTGTGTCATCTTAGAAATTTTTTAGAGGGATATCTATTACAATAACAAAATTGATAATTTTATGCTAGACATAAAAGTTCCCCATAGACAAAAAATTTACAAAAGTAACAAAAAAACAAGTATATCAATAGATATTTATAGGTAAACATTTTGAAAACTCACCCTTGGTTGATGATAGGATCTAATCAACGGTATTTCCATGTGCAATCGACACCGACTGTCATCAAAAATTGCTTCGACAGGTGTATTACATTCGACATCTGCGTTCACATTACCGCACGCTTTAAAAAGAACTTGATGGGGATCCTAAAACAATACAAATATCATACAAACTGCAAAAAACACAGAAAAAATTACCTCTAAAATATGTTTTCGACAATGTTTCGCACAGGGCAAAGCTCGTTCACCGCATTTCACACCTCCTTCCGTGAACATACACTTGGTAAAGTTACTTTGCGACTTAGCTGTGCTACTGTCAGACATCTACGGTAATAAGAAATAAATAATAAGTCTATTAAAATCGTGGAATCTTAAAAAAGTACCTTCGCCCTCATATCGTGCAATCGTTTACTCAAAATGGCTTCAACACCAAATGTCTTGTGATACTGGTTGTAATATTTTAATTTCTTGTACATTCTTTGCTCTTTGGGGTTGTCGCGAACTTGGTTAGCAATATTACCTACAATCGGAGATGTAATTCATCAATTTTAGTGTAAAAAATGAAGATTTCAATTAATTTTGTCATTTAAAAAGTACCTGGCAAAAAATATATATTTTTTATAAAGCAACGCCACCAAAAATGCAAATATATTCTCCTGGAAATTGAATAATTCAGTATTTCTACCTAATTAATTATAAAATAAAGTCTTTTAAACCCTACTACTTAAAGATTTTCAGGTATAAATTTAAGGTACCTAATGCTAATTAAGTGTTGTTTTGTTTACTACTTTTACAATTTTAGATCTAAAAATTTATGGGACAATAAATCAACATCAGATAATGCAAATGAGCTACTTTTACTTTGTCTGCTTACAATATAACACAGACAGCATTTTCTAGCCATTGCAATGCCACCTATTATCTGTGATAACAGCAAGGCTATTTTCTAAAAAAAATAATTTAATGTGCCTTGCATATTTATTTAATGATTTTTTAGAGCTTTAATGCCAGATATTACAAATTAAATTAATACTCTACTTGAAGACAGCCTCTCAATTTTCCATAAAATAACTTTAGTTCAAATATCTAGGGGTTTTTCTGTCAATTTGAAAATCTTCACTTCTAGTTAGTTGGGTTCGAGAATGCACACCAAGAACAGGGTAACTGGAATCAGTGCACTTTGATGGAGATAAGTTAAAATCCAGGGACTCTTTAAAATAAGGGGACCCAGCATTTCACAGTCTATCACATAGGAAGAGTGAAGCCTTGAGGGGAAGTTTGTTTTCTGTAGAGTCCAAGGAGACCACATAAGTGGGCTGGTACAAGGTTGTTATATGTCATTGTCCAACTGCCATCAGTTTTTATGTGATAGATAGTGCCATAGATTCTAAAGGAGACAAACATTTTTCCATCATAATTCACAATTTTTAACTTTTCTAACTTCCAGATACTCAGATGTGACAATTAATGAATTTCAACTGTACAATAAATTTGTTTCATTTGACAGTTGCCATATTCTGTAATTGTAGACACAACCACGATACACTCACAACGGTATGTTCTCGCGCATGAAGCCACTAGCGTGTGACGTCACGTGGGAATCTATTCGCAACATAAGCGTTGATTGAGGACGAAATAAGTATATGGGAAATACTCTTTGTGGTTAATATTTTTGCATATTTCCACGTTTTTTTGAATGATTATCTAAATGTGATATGTTTTATTAAACATTATATGAAATATTACAATACAAACAAGTGATTTCAAATTCAGAGAGTAATGAAATTTGTAATTCAGTTTCCTTTTTTTGATAAATAGTAGGATGCTGGGAATTAATAATGTACAAAACGGGATTACATAAATATGTACGTACATATGTAATAAATATTTTGGATTAGATAGGTATTTTTACTTTTTTCTTTCAACATTCTATTCAAAGCCATACCTACAAAAAGATTTAAAAATATTTAAAACAGAAATAGGTAAGCAAAATCATTTTGAAATAATACACAATAATACCAATGTGCAGTTAAAATCCTTTTATTAACATACAGGGTGTTCCTCAACCTATACGCATAAACTTGGGAAATTGTAGCGGAGAACAAATAATGGCCAATTATCGAAAAAACATGTAATAACATATTTTTTGTTTTGGAGATACGGTGAAAAAACTTTTAAACTTTTTTATTGCTTTGTATGAAGAACCTGGTACATGTAAAGTGGGCATAGCATCACACTTTAAAGTTAGGCTGTTTTTCGGATTGTATTTTCAGCAATCTTTGTCTAAGAGGAATTTCAAAGCAACTTTGCTCAAAATGTATGGAACAGATTCTTGCTGAAATAAATAAAAACAAAACATATAATAATAGACCGGCGGTCGGCGGTACACGACCAGTCAGATGAAACGTTTTTCAAATGCATGCCAATCATATATATTATAACATAAATGCCATGGATAAGCCAAAGAAGCGAATTTTAAGCCCCGCTCGCGTGCAGAAGGGTAGGTATGCAATTCAATTTTCTGTTTGCTTGAAAAAGCGATGTCTCCGAACGATTATTATTATTATCAACAAAAATGCAGATTGTATTGTTTACTATTATACTATTATATCATAGTATACAATAAAAATAAAAAACAAAATATGAATTTTCGTTGAGAATTTAAAAAAAGGCAAAGTATTGCGTGGGATTTGAACCTACGTCGAAATAAATGAATTTTTGGTAGGCACACGCCTTTACCCACTAGGCTATATCCACTTCTGTAAGTTCTTGTCATGAGGTTGCTCATATATGAAAAAACCTGCAATTTTTTGCACTTATCGCATTAACTTTTGACGATGTTCTACATCACAGAACTGCATGCCAATCGGTAAATCGTCGTTTGGTAGTTCAAATTTATCATACAATATATTGGCATGCATTTGAAAATCGTTCGAAGACATCGGTTTTTCATGCAAACGGAAAATTGAACTGCACACCCTTCTGCATGCGAGCGGCGTTTAAAATTCGCTTCATCAATTTTACTCACCATTTTTTAAACTAATTTTGTAATTTCTTCGGCACACATTTACCCACTGCTTCGACAAATCCCCATTTTGTGGAAATCTAAAGTATTTAACATCAGAACCTTTAGTTTTTTATTTGTGTTTTTGCAAGTGGCCACAGCACAACCCGGCATTTTAATCTCGTTTTTATTATTATTGGTTATTAAAAACACGATTAAATAACATTAATAACAGTAACACAGTAGATAAACAAGATTCTAATAAGCGAATCGATTGAATTTAAAATTTAAAAGTCGCGACGCGTCAAAACAAGATTCCCGCGTGACGTAGATGCGCAGACTGGCCGAAATTTGAAGCGGCAATCGGCATACCGTTGTGAGTGTATCGTGGACACAACATTGTCAAGTCTAATTTCTAGAAATCATGGAAACCATTATTAATTTTTACTAACAATCAAAGTACCTGTTATATTCATAGATTCTCCAATAAAATGGCATACTTGGTATCACTGATACTATTAGAATGAGGAAAGAATAGGCCTCACTTTGGAAAGTATAATAGGTGCGTTAGGCATTGGACATCGCGGATGAGAGCAGGTCGGGTGTGAGCTTTGGTCACGTGATCGAAGAGTACTCTGATTACAGATATGATTACCGAACGAATTCAAGCGTTATTGACCCTAACGCCTAACCTTTATATTTTGTGTTGTTGACCAGAGAGAAAATAAATGTTTACCTATTTTAGTTATTTTCTCTCTGTTGACCACATAACACACAATGTTATGTTCTGTTCTAAATTATCTTTTGGTTAAATAATTCTCAATTTAGAGGTTGTTTTTGACGTTGCACAACTAAAATCTACAAGCTCCACCGATTTTGTCGGAGCGAATCGAGTGTGTCCAACACACTCTAAAAATGTGATGTCGAACGCAGATCAGATCGAGTAGAGCGGAATAATCTGCAATGCCGAACTAAAATCGGGAGAAACGAGTTGAAAGAGGACCTAGATTTCCAATGCCGAACGCACCTAATGCTGGGTCCCCTTATTTTAAAGAGTCCCTGTTAAAATCAAACGTAGCTTATATCAATGTTTCCCTGAATGTCTTTGAATCGTTGCTATAGAAACTAAAATAATTGTACAGTGCAGTATGAATAAGTACATAAACAGCTACTTGTTTTCTGCAGTAGTATTTGCAAAATTTATATTATATATTTTCGATCAAAAAAAATACTTATTTCATGACTTTATATTTATATTACTAAATTGTGTGTAGTGAGTGAGTAGTAGGTACTACTTAAATTTTCAAAGTGGCTATTTATACGTCCGACGTATATGAAAGTCGGTATATGTCTTGCGCTCCTATTGGCGAGTTGATTCACGTGACTTCTTTGGACGTAAATTTAACTCCATACACGTCCTAAGTAAACTTGTTTAGATACGTCGGAAGTGCACTTTTCTCAAGCGTCGTTGCAATAAGGGGCGTATGCCCTCCTTTTTCGGCGATGGGCGCTGCAGTATGAAAAAATAAGTGGTAAATATTTCCAATAGTGTAACCGACCCCCGATTTTCTTGCAATTTTGGCTACCCCCCTATTTTCGCCAGACCAAAGAAGTCACATGGCTCAACTCGCCAATGAGAGCACAAGACATATACCGACTTTTATATACGTCGGACGTATAAATAACCACTGCCTTAAATTTTTCTTTAATTAATAAAAACTTTTGGTATTTTCTTTTGATTTTTGTACACTTTTTATCAAAACGTACTTACAGCATGTCTCCTTTTCTCTTTTTAATGCATGAAGATATCTCCTCTTTTTTTCTCTAAGTAAGTGCTGAAGGTGCCTATACTGCTCGATATACAATGATTGCAGTTTCAATAACTTTTCTATTGTTAACTTTGTCACTTCCTCTGCAGTGTACACATTGGCGTGCCTACAAATAAACAATCAATTAACTTATTTTTATTTTACTTTCAAGTTTTGTTAAACATACTTAAGGGGGTCTTCTTTGTCTGAATCAATGCTCTCATTATCTGAACTATCATCTTGATAATCTTTCCAAACAGTTGAGAACGTTGACGGTTCTACATCACTTTCAGATTCGCTACACAAGTCTAATATTTCATTACAGCGCTCGCTAAGCACAGTAGAAGGTTCCAAATCAACTAAAAAGAAATTAAAACAGCATGAACACAATCTCGAATTAGTTTGTCGAACGTACCGAAAGGATCCAAACTTTTGGTACATTTGATATCTATTTCATCTTGGATTCCATGCAAGCTTTCTTCAGATAATGTTCTATTTCTAGGCTTCTTAACATAGTGTGAAAGTGAATGTAACAGTACTTCAGCAGTATGCGGAGGCGGATACTTAGAATTCTGCCGGTTTCTGGATAAAGTCATCTTCAAAGCATGCTCGTGGCAATACCTAAGGAACATCTCGGTTTATTACATCATCAGCTCAACATTGCACAACTTTATTTACCCGTAGTCTTTCTTATCATACTTTGGAGCAGGTAAATGGCATCGTTTGCCATTGTTTTGATAAACGTACATGCACTGCTTGTAAGGGGCAGTTTTATCATTCAAAATATGCTTCATGCAATATTTGTAGCCGTCTACAGTAAGCTGTGTACATTGGAATTGTTGGTAACCGCATTGCTTCTTATTTTTAAGCTCTAATTCCAGTTCGGCACGTAACGCTGCCGCAACGTCGGTTGATGAAGAAGGTCGTGACCTCGAATGATGTTCCTGCATAGGGACTCTAAAAGATTAAAGTTTTTTTTAGTTTAGGACGTAAACAAAGCTGTTTGGACTTTTCGGGGAGCTTGGGGCTTGGGGCTTGGGCTTGGAACTTTTTTCTCTCGATTCCAAAATTCGAGGTTAATGATCCGCAATCCGCTATATTATTAGTGCCGGTAGAGGCCGGGAGAGGGCCGGCCAATGAAAGTGAAGGATTTAAATTTCGCGCCAGGAAGTCGAGGGTGGGGAGCCAATAGAATTACGTTGACGCTGTACGGGAAGTTGTCAAATGGTACTTGGAAAAAATGAGTCAGTTTACGGTTTGTTTTTGGGAAATGTTAGTTTGAAAGAAATTTGGGGCAGGTGTTATTTATATGAAAATTATGATCTAAAATAACGGTAAATTAAATTGTGATAAATGGTGCTTCGCGTAAAAAAATTAGGTGACGAAAAGCGGTGTGTTGCTTACCGTGGTTGGTCGGCCATCGAACAGTGAATAACATCAACTTCTACGACTTTGTGTATGTATATCCAAAAACTTATATTAATCTACCTCTTTTCCATTCGAAAACTTGTTGAAACTGTAAAGGAACGTGCACCGCATATTTTGAACTATATTACTTAAATTAGCCCCTAAGATTTTCCACCAAAATACCGACTTATTAAGCACCGCTGAAACTTGTGGGAAACCCGATTTCGTAGTGACGCAACGAGGCGAGGAATCCACATCCGTTGTAAATTTTGTAAAGGAGATAAATTAAGTTCGCGACGATTTATCCGCGATCCGTATTGGTATTTAGCAGGCGATTATGCTTGTAAATTGGTCGAGAAGAATCTTGGTTTTGTAGTATAATCAAATGTACCGGAATAGTAATTATAAATCGAGAAGTAGCTCCATCTACTCCGCTCTTTTTGCGAACCGTGTCGTGCGTAAATGGCTAACACAAGCAACAGCGACAAATGGTATTTCACGAAAGAGCAACTGGAGGGCACCCCGTCCAGAAAAGCTGGATTCGACGCCCTCAAAGAGCTGTCCTACCGACAGCAGGCCGCGAATTTTATCCAGGACATGGGCCAGAAGCTCAAAGTGTATCCTTTTTGTTTGGCGCAACCCCCCCGATTTTTAATACCATATGCATTTCTCGCTGGTGACGAGGCGAGCCCTATATTTTCCTTCCTGTATCAGAAACTGGCCAGCGGATCATAAATCGATGCCGTACATAGGTACTAATTTACAGGTTGAATTTAGTGTTCATCGCAGACGAACTTTTATTGTTATTGTGAAAGTAATTTGCAAATCATCAGACATCGGACAGATAATAACAATGACGTTTGACGCAGACGCAGACGTAAATTGTCTTTCCCCCTCCCGGTCAAGGATCGATCGAGTCACGTGACTCCTTATCGACCTTGACCTTGTAGAACGTGGAGGGGAAAAGGGCGTTGGGGGAATTGGGGCAATCCAGCCATCAATAATCCTTATTTTCTTGCATTTTCAGGGTTAAACAATTTTCTTAACTTTTTTGCAGACAAAAATATTGTTTGTTGTAGGTCACCGTTCTCGTCGTATATCAACAAATATCTTTAGTCTTTTCGAATTGTTAATTGGGAAGTTTTTTTTATATTTTGTTATTGTTATTATTCCTTAATTTCTCACTCCATTTATTTTGTAATCATATTGATAGTAAAAAAATGCATTGTAACAATTTAATATTCAATAAAACAGTAAAATAAATTGACTATGAAACGTTTATAATTTCAATTCTTTTTATTTTATTATTTATACTTTTGGTTTTAGTTAAACACTACCATGACAACAAACTAAAGCAGAATACACTTTGGAATCTAGGTGCTATTCTCTTATCGATACTTTTATACTCCTAGAGTTAGGTACTCCGTTACACAGCACAAGGAAATCTACCTAGCTAGATTTGTATTTTTTTTCTTTTAATCTCTCTTTAATTTCCTATGTTTACTTCTAAGTTATTTGTACTTGTGAATCAGAAAGTGTGGAATCTCGGAAAAGTCTATATTTTCTATGATACAACCACATACAACCTTCGGAAACAAATCTCCAGCAAATAAGCTAATGAAGGATTCAATATTATGCATTCCACTCGTGCACAAAATGTTCAAGGTCGCCATGATACCAAGATGTGCAGTTTATTGTGTTATTTTCTTTTTGAAGCAAACAATGTATTAAAACTTACAGGCTCCCATCTAAAAAAGGCATGTTTTTTAAAATGCAGAAAGCATGTTATGTGGGCTGCTTAAAAATTGCCATACCTATAAAACCTGTTCAGGATATTCTGTTAGACTTACTTTCATTTTTATTGTGAATCTGAACCAAAACAAAACTAAGTACCTATATAGACTAGATCAAATATTTTTCCTTGGACGGAATGTGGAAGCAGTTTACAAAAAGTCTTACTTTCCATATACCTAAATTATTTTATAATGACAATATCCAAAATTACAATAAATTGGCAGCTAGGTAAAGGAAATAAACCAACTTACTTCATTACAACTTTTGTTAAATAATCGGTAAGTATGAAATTGAACCAGTACAAAGATCATAAAAATAAAAAATACATTTCGATTCATTTCTTTGTACCAAATTAAATATCGTATCAGCAAATATGCTCCTCTATTGCTATATGTGGGCTGAAAAAAATTGCTAGTTATAACTTTGTACCTTATTATTTTAAAGAAATGCTAAAATGAACAAGATATTTTTATGCACATCATTTTTATTACAAAAACAAATCTTGAGACAAAGATACCCTAATTCTTCAAATACTTTATTCGAGATCTGGAGGTAGTAGGTGTTTAAAGATTACTTTATTACCTCGAGTTAATCACTTAAAACGACTACTCAAAATTTATCACCCGTCCATTTCAATGGTACCTGTTGAATGCATAATTAAGCAATAAAAAAAATTGAATTATACAAATTACCCAAGTTATTTAGGAGTGTGTTTTCATATCTACAGTGCAGTGCTCGCAATTAATGAGGAATGTGTAGAAATGGCTGCAACTTAGTATAGTGACCACTTTGATCTTACAGAATTTTATAAATGGACTATTAACAAATGGTGGAATGTAATTTGAGGGGCAGCAAGTGCTAGTGATCATATAGTACAATTTTGGAATATTAGTTATTAGCGATAGACAAATACTTATTTTTCTATAAACTGGAGGAGACTTTCATGTTGTTGCTTTCAAAAACATTAAAAAATGTTCTTTACAAAGTGAGTTTTGGGCCTATAATAATTTTTTTAAGGTTGTCTATACTGATTGAAGTCATTTAAAAATAAAAACACAATCTTTGAACAAAGTACCTATAGGCGACGAAAATTTGTCTTAATATAATGTATCTTAGGATTGACCTAGCAAAAGAAGAGTTTTTTTCTCTTCGCTCAACAGGAACTATAAGAATTTAGGTATTGGAACTGCAAGCAAGTGGACCGGAGACAACCAACAGTCATATCATTCTGAAAGCAAACATAAATTCTATGGGGAATATAAGAAAACGTATTGACCATACTAGGTGTCTGAGAGTTTTATTTACAGGAAATCTCCCTGCTATCTTTGAAGGGAAAAATTAATCAAAAACTATTGTAACTGGGTAGAAGCTGCCTTTCCGAAAATGCAATGTGTTCCTGGATACATGCCATAATAGGTGCAATGACAACAAATTCAAGTTGGATCCCGCTTGGTCTCAAAACAGGATGCTGTGAAAATGAGTCAAATCAATTAATACATTGAAACCTTTCATAACTGGACACTCAGGGTTCCTTTCGTTTTGTTTTATTAGAGGTTGAAATTGAAAACAAATTCAAATAAACATGTTCGTGAAATGGAGGTGTGCGCTGTCTGCAAGGAGAAGTTTCACTGTATACAGGAGCTATTTTCAAAAGTATGAAAAAGTGTTATATAAAAAAAGAACAATCTGCAAAAGGTAGTTGGACACATCTATGCATTCTAAACTTTTTTAATATAACTTTTACCGTTGACTGAATTTAAATATTTCGGTCAACGCTTTTACATACCTTCCAATATAAGGGTTACATCGGGAAAAAAATTAGAAATCAAAGTAGGCCAGTAATATCTAAAATTGAGAATCTAGTGCATCTTTCAATTTTAAATAACGTTTATATTATTTTTTTATATCTTCAAAAATATAGATAGTTTATTGTTGTCGATTTTTTTTTAATATAACCTCCAAAACACCTTGTGTTTTAACAGATTTGACCCATTCTTACAGCATCTCGATTTGGGACCCTGCTTGGTTAATTCCAAAAAAATCATGATCCAACTCAAATATTTTGTCATTTACTCCTATTCTGACATTTATCTGGCAACACCCTGTCAGTGGCGTAACCAGGAGGAGGCTTTGGGGGCTTTAGCCCCCCCGCCCCAAAGATCTGCCGTGTGGTATTTATTTCTAAATAAAATTTATTTTGAAACAATAGTTTGCCGTATATATTACCGAAGAATTTTTTTTAATAATTAGCCCCCCCCCCCAACTTCCCAACTTTTCATTCTGGTTATGCCACTGCACCCTGTATACAGGATGAACCTATTTGTAATCCTATACAGGATGTTGCATGAAACCATGACAATTCTTCAAGACAGAATGATAATCAACTTTGTCATTATCTTGCCAGTTTTTTTTTTAAATATTTAATTTTGAAGTCTTATACTAAATTTATTTAACATGAATCTGTGGACATGCAATAGACAGATTATCAGTGCAATAATAGTGAGAAAATATTTTTAGGTAAGTAAATATACTAGAATTCTATAATGTTGGCAGCTTTTTTGATTTTACCAAAATTCTCAAGTTGGTATTTTAGATATATAAATTGCAGTAAAAAGGCTCCTACAATTTTAGAATTTCAGTTTCTTATTTATTTCGTTCAAAAAATATTTTCGTCATTGCATTAATCACTATACCAATCTTTACCACAATCCCAAATTCAAGTTAAATAAATTTTGGCCATTTTAAAATGAAATATTTCAAACATGGCAAAAGTTCATAAAGTTCATTTTAACTTTTGTAGCAGTGGCAAGTAGATTTCAAAAATATATTCGGCACTCTATGTAAATTTTGTCTGTAACTGCTTTCTGCAACACCCTGTATGGAATTGGTATCACCCTAAAGAAATACAATTTGGTATCTATAACTTTTATTTTATTGAACAAATAAATCTTTAAAAAATATGTATAAATGTAGTAGAAAATATGCTGGGATGGATATAGTAGTTTAATTTAAAAACAATAGTGCTGTCCTATGCTAAAGCAAAATGGACCAAACCCTTGAACAAATTTTATTTCTTGTGTATTTTCATACGTCTGCTGGCCACAATTCTTGGCGTTTTTATTGACAGCGTATAGAAAGGAAGGAAAATATAGGAACTAAGTTGTAAACAGTAGCATTAGATTCCGCAAATATTTCCTTGACTCCCGAGAACAGCTCTCAGCTATGCATCAACACGGCGATCGTGTACATGCACCGTTTCTACGTGTTCCACTCGTTCACCAACTTCCCGTGGCACCAGATGGCGGCGGCCGCTCTCTTCCTAGCCGCCAAAGTCGAGGAGCAGCCGAGGAAACTCGAGTACGTCATCCGGGTGGCCAACTTATGCCGCAACCCGCGGGACACCAACTTTGACATCAACTCGGAGAGGTTAGTCACTGGTTAAAAGTTTGGGCACAGGGAAGTAAGTAAGCAGGGATGCGACAGGGCAATGACACCTTTCGATGTCTCAAATTGAATTTTTTCAGAACAAGCTGCAGTTGTATCACGCGCAAATTTGTAGTTTTTTAAAGACCATGTCCGAAACTAACGTGTTTTCCCATCCGTTTGCTCGCCGTGTTTACACTAACGCCACCTGACATTTCTGGTAGCCTTTACTGACACTATTGGTCCAGGATAGTGAAACGTAGTTCAGTTATGTTCAGTTAGAGATGGCGCAGAAAACTCTTAGCGAAGAACCCCATCTTAAGGTGACATTTTCACGCAATGACATTGAATACTACCAACCCAAGTGTGTTTTTTAATACTTATAATTCAAATAATTAGGTTTCTCAAAAACCAAATGCACCCCAAACACTACTGTATTGCGCATATTTAGATAAAAATCAGCCAAATCTAATGTATCACTTGCCAAAACGATGTAGTAGTACTAGTAGTAGTAGTAAAGATTTTTATTTGGCTCACTATAGGGCTACATAATGTATACAGGGTGTCTCAAAAAACGAGTGTCAATAAGTGGAGCAGAGGTGTAACACCCCTCGGAGAATCTGAATCACTCTCATGTATATTATCCTTCTTTTTGTTTAGAGAAGTCGTGATTTTTTTTGTAATTTTTCAGTGATTTTCAACTTTTCAGCTTATTTTGGCTATAGGATAAATGACCGATTTTCATTTAGATATTTAGCTAAAACTAGGGCCTAACCAACACGAAGACAATCGAATCTACATATCAAAACAGTGTGCTCAAAAATAAAGAAATTATGATATAAAAACAGAAGTGAAAAAAGTCCAATAACTTAAAAGTCATTTTAAAAAGAAAATGACTTTTTCAAACACAGTTATTTTAAAAACATTCTCAATTTATCAGCTTTTTACCATGATAATTTCATACAATACTTGTCAGTATTGATCTTAGTTACTGGGAATACTATGTAATAACAAGTTTTTTTTTGTTTTTTGTTGATTACAAAAACAAATTTATTGTTTGCCAAATATTGTCAATCATACATCTGCCTCTGTGCGTACAGTAAGAATTTAAAATAAATGTCAGCCATTAGAAAGAAGAAAAATTATAGACACATATTCACATTTTATAGAAAATTAAAGCAGCAGTTGGATGAAACGAATCGAAACACGAGCACCTGTCTTCAATACAAAATTACAAAACGCTTCTCTTGAGTGGCTACAATTTTAAATATCAACATTTCGAAGTATAGCACGAAACACACACCGGCTGAAAATAACACTCTCATATAAAAATTATAGGTTAAAGTTCCAAATGGAACCTAGTAGTGGCATTCGGAACTTAAACGAGGCTTCTGGAACCTTGAAGGCCTCTTGTAATAATTGGGACTTTAGAGTTTAAAATATCTAAAATCTAAAACTAATTTTCGTCTTAAAGGTAGAAATTACCTCAAAGTCTAATTGCCGTTACTACCAGTTAAGTGGCAAAGCCTTCAAACACCCATTTTAAGGTAAATAATACTTAGAAGTAATTACTGAAAATTACGCAATATTTTCTTATAAAATGATAGACGCCATTAATATCAAATGTCAATTTCCTTTGGTACTGAAATAGCTATTTCTTCAAAATTGTCCCAAAAAAGAGAAAATTGAGCAAAAATGAACTAGTATAACTTACAGAAATATTAAAAAAGTATTTTTCAGCATTTTTAGGTAATTTGCAACTTTTCAGCTTATTTTGGCTATAGGATAAATGACCGATTTTCATTTAGATATTTAGCTAAAACTAGGGCCTAACCAACACGAAGACAATCGAATCTACATATCAAAACAGTGTGCTCAAAAATAAAGAAATTATGATATAAAAACAGAAGTGAAAAAAGTCCAATAACTTAAAAGTCATTTTAAAAAGAAAATAACTTTTTCAAACACAGTTATTTTAAAAACATTCTCAATTTATCAGCTTTTTACCATGATAATTTCATACAATACTTGTCAGTATTGATCTTAGTTACTGGGAATACTATGTAATAACAAGTTTTTTTTTGTTTTTTGTTGATTACAAAAACAAATTTATTGTTTGCCAAATATTGTCGATCATACATCTGCCTCTGTGCGTACAGTAAGAATTTAAAATAAATGCCTTGAAAGGTATTGGACTTTTTCACTTTTGTTTTTTATATCATAATTTCTTTTTTAACACGTTCACTGCGGCGTCAATTTTGTGAGCCTTTCTCAAAGTGAACATACCAGACAAATATGTCCGGTATATGGTAATTCCATTGGGTACAAGATATATTTGTCTGGTACATATATGACTTTTGCGTAGTATTTCCATATTTCTAATAAAAAATGGTTTGTTTCACATTCACGTTCGACCTAAGGGAAGTGTCATCCGTTACTGTTTTAAATCGCCAGAAGCAGAATAAAAAATGAACCAAAATATAGCTACAAGAGAAAATAGTATAAAAATATAATAAACTTAGGTTGAGAAGTGAGCCGTTATTTACTGAGCATTTTTATATAATATGGGAGGTAAATAATGGCCTTCTCAACCGAAGTTTATATAGATTTTTTTTACTACTAACATTGAAATATTGCCATATTTTACATATTTGATTAGATTTAGTCTGGGAGTTCAGTTGTCAATTGTCAAGCTGATAAAATGAAACTAATTTTTAAATGTCATGTAGAAAATTTTTCATTATTTACCTAGGTATTTTTTTATTATCATTATTTATCTAGGGAGAGAAATATTACTTCTCATTAGAGGAATGAGGTAAATAATGGTGATTATTCAGGTTAGTACCTAGTAAAAAAAATTATTTTCCCATAATCACAAATAGTGGCATAAAAAAAACAAATCAAAAACAATAGAAATCTATAATATACAGTTTGGTCAGCGAATATTCGGCCCTACGTCACAACTCTCGTCCTTGTCTGGCTCTTGAATATACAACCGATATCCATCGTATAGTCATGAGTAAGACAAGGACGGGCGTTGTGACGTAGGGCCGAACATTCGCTGAACAAACTGCAGATATGATTTTACATAGGAAAATATCTTTTTACTACAAAAAGACATCTTCGCACTTGCATGTTGTCCCAAATAAACGCTCACCAACACACACAACCAAAATGCCGTTACAAGACAAATTCATCCGGTATCGCACCAGTGTTAAAAATTATTTTTATCTGGGGCAATACCAGGCAGATATGTACGGTACATAGTATCCAACCTAAATAAATTTGCCTTTTTACGCTCTTCAAGTAGGTATCTGTAACACGTGTGGCGGATTATTAGTTTAGAAGATACGGTTTTCGCCGCAATGGAATAGATGGCGTGACTGCCAGCCGTGGTAAAGTAATCACCAGAGAAATTACTCCATTTATCTGGTAATCACCGATACCGGACAAATCTGACTTGTATCGCAGTGAACGTGTTAAGCGCATTGTTTTGATTTGTGGATTCAACTGTCTTTGCATTGGTTATGCGCAAGTTTTAGCAAATAAAAATCTAGCATTTATCTCACTTATTTACTACGATCATAGCCAAAATAAGCTGAAAAGTCGAAAATCACTGAAAAAGCACAAAAAACTACTAAACTAGAAGAAAAGGACACATGACATGGGGGTGAATCGGATTCCTGAGGGGTGCTCTACCTCTGTGCCACTTCTTGACATTTGTTTTGGGACACCCTGCAATCACATAATTTTATATGCCGTAAAAAGTTTTCTTCTGAAAATGCTGATTTTTTCTGAAAATTCTCGAGCATTTTCCTAAAATTCTCGTTCCTAAAATACTCTCCGAAATTTCTTTGTGGCGCGAACAGATTTGGGTTTTCACCATAGAAACCTGAATCGAACTGATTAAAAGGCAACTTTTTCAAGTTGCCAGGAAAATTCATAAATACCTAACAACTTTTAACGTTAACCCAAAAAATAACTTCAACCACTTTGTTTTTCTGAGCTTTCAGTTTGACTTGACAGTAGGAGGAAGATTTATTCTCTGAAATTAAATGGATGCTCAAGAATATTCCCAAAGTTCTCAAATGCTGAAAATGCTCAAATTATATCCCGAATAGGGATCCACGATATACCTTATTAAATGAGGGACTGGTGACTGGCCTTCATTTCCATTAATTTGTTAATATGTCTACTATGTAGTCTTGTACATGTTTTTGGAAATAAATTATTGTTATAAATTGAAAAGTACTTAGGTACTGAAAAACCCGCAAAACTCGATTACTTTTAATAACTAATTTAATAAAAAAAAACAATTTAGATCAAAGTTTTTTGTGTGTTTTTATTTTCATTTTTATAGTCAGTTGTTTGAATGTGTGTCAATTATTAGCTCCCTCCAACTCACCTGTCAGTACCCTTGGCGATTGATCACCGGCATCGTTTAGAGCTAGAGTTCCTGGATTGGAAGAGTTAATGCAATAATGCCATTTTTAACGGAAAAAATAATTTTTCAAAGGTCATATCAATTTTGTTGATGAAAAATAATTTGAGATACATATTCCATGTAACAAGGTTGGCAGGTACTACAGGAAAATCTTTGAATAAAGAATTCCAGGAAGGTATCAAAGCCCTGTGTGTATTATAAAATATGTGAGACGGAAATCGCCCTGAGAAGTAACGAAGTTTTGATACAGTATTTTGATATCTGACCCGGTGATCGGGGTCAGTCCAAGCCAGCACTAAAGTTGCGGAAACTGAGATGGGAACTTTGAATAAGTAGTTAATACGTAATTATTACTTAAAAATCGACTTATTAGTTTTTATTACTTATATTTAGAAATTATGAGTAATTACGTAGTAATTATTACTACAAGTTGGACCTATATGGTTTCAGTACTTCTAAGTAGTTTTGAAGTATCTGGAACGGAATTGTTACTATGCAAAATTACCTTAAAGTCACGTTAACTCTAAAGTTATATTCAATGGTCACAATTACTTTCTTGTGTTACTTGTTTGTCACTTTGAATTTGAAGTTTTTATTACTTTATGGTAATGTTGGAAGTAACTTCTACATCTTAGCGGCTTTAGAAATACCTCCAAAGTTACGGAACTATATAGTCATATTTAAAGTGAAATTAACTTTCCCGCTACTCGAGAAAACTACTGTATGGTAAGATTTACTTCCCACTCCATTTTAAAATTACTAGAAAGTTCCAATTACTACAAAAAATACTTTAAAGTCACTGTCACTTCTATATGGACCAAAACACCTACTCATTGGAAACTACATTTAGTTCCTTACAATCGTTTGAAGGATTCCGTCGTTTTTGCGAAGTGATGAAAATGTCAGCCATTAGAAAGAAGAAAAATTATAGACACACATTCACATTTTATAGAAAATTAAAGCAGCAGTTGGATGAAACGAATCGAAACACGAGCACCTGTCTTCAATACAAAATTACAAAACGCTTCTCTTGAGTGGCTACAATTTTAAATATCAACATTTCGAAGTATAGCACGAAACACACACCGGCTGAAAATAACACTCTCATATAAAAATTATAGGTTAAAGTTCCAAATGGAACCTAGTAGTGGCATTCGGAACTTAAACGAGGCTTCTGGAACCTTGAAGGCCTCTTGTAATAATTGGGACTTTAGAGTTTAAAATATCTAAAATCTAAAACTAATTTTCGTCTTAAAGGTAGAAATTACCTCAAAGTCTAATTGCCGTTACTACCAGTTAAGTGGCAAAGCCTTCAAACACCCATTTTAAGGTAAATAATACTTAGAAGTAATTACTGAAAATTACGCAATATTTTCTTATAAAATGATAGACGCCATTAATATCAAATGTCAATTTCCTTTGGTACTGAAATAGCTATTTCTTCAAAATTGTCCCAAAAAAGAGAAAATTGAGCAAAAATGAACTAGTATAACTTATAGAAATATTAAAAAAGTATTTTTCAGCATTTTTAGGTAATTTCGCACATTTTCGAAATTTATCTTCCCGATAAAAAAGTGTTAAAACATGCATTTTGAGAGGGCGCGTTGTTACTTTTCAATCTATCAACGTCACATTTGACAGAAAATTTTCAATCGTTTTAGTTTCTTGAATCTAGCAACGAAAAATAAATCAGCAAATTAATACCTTTCTTATACCTACCATATTCATAGATATAAGGTTAAAAATAAATATAACTTCCATTTTCCACGGTTATTGAAAAATGACGGAAGATGCTGGACTAGAATAATTTTTAATTATTTAGACAAAGACGAGGCGAGGACGCGAATGTAAAGAAGCAAACAATCCAACAAAGTAGCGGTGACCACGCCGCTACGTCTCCACCACGTTGCCGGAACGTAAGCGCGTAGTAGCGGTGTAAGTTGCTATGTGGTCGCCGTTACGTATCTATCACCCTCAAAATGTTCCCCATTTTGGTGGCAGGGACGTAATAGGAACATAGTAATTACGTTCCTATCAGTAGTAATCACAACTTTAAAGTTGCAAACAAAAGTCGCCGGAACGTAACGGCGACTAAAAATGCTGCTTGAGGATGTGTGGTATTTAGATACTTTTTCAAGTTATTATGCTTAGCTGTGGCTTGTGGCACTTCCCTGACTGCCAAAACTAAAATGTTTAAGGATAATAATCCACCGGTAAGTAATTTTGTAACTTAAATTAACTTTTGAGGCCATGCACCAAAGTGGCATAGGCGTTTGTGTAGGTAACTACTTCTTCATAATTGAAAATTTAAAATTAGAATTGCTGTATTATGATTGATTCCTAAACTTAAAGAGATAAACGTACCTTATAATTTTTTGCCTGTATCGTAGGTACTGATTTCACAAATCTTTAGGATTTCTGCCTCGATTAGTTTGTCGAAACAACTCAAAGGTGCGCGCCACTGTAAAAACGGGAACGGCATCCCGCCATATGCAGAGACTATCCCAGTCGAGCGTCAAGCCCAAATTTGCTCCTTCCTGGGGTTCTTTATTCAAAGAGGAAAATATTATTTTCATTTTTCAAAAATTGAAAATAACGCTTTACGTAAGTCATCGTAAGTACAAAGTTTCTAAGTGTAAAGAGAAATGAGAAAACAACAAATAGGTAAACAACTTTTGAATTTGTGCATCATTTATATTTTATATAAATATTAAATAATAATGGACCTTAGAGGTACACCACATTTTTTATAAATGTTAGGTTTCCTCATGTGATTCACATTTTACATAGTTTTGTCTATCCTGCAAATAACTACTCACAAGATATAGAGCATATGGTATATATAAACCTAAATTTTCTGGTACTTTTATATTATTTATGAAGAAGAATAAATACATTTTAAGTACATTGTTTTTGCAACCGATACATTAAATTTGACTGATTTTTTCTCCAAATATGGGCCATATATAATATGTTTCGGGTGCATTTGGTTTTCGAAAAACCTAATAATTTTAAAAATAAACGCCCAAAACACACTTGGGTTGGTAGTATTCAAATTCATGTGTGGAAATGCTACCTTAGTCAGAAAAGGTTCAAATACTGTAAGTTTCGTAACAAATTGTTGAAACTAAAACAACTTTACATCAAATTTGATGAGCTTTTATTTGTGCATTCTTATTTTTCACAAATAAAATTAATTTAAAAAATGATTATTCACAAAGCACTTGGGGACAATGAATTTATCGAAAACAAACAATTTGACATAGCTTTTGTTCAATTTACAAATTTATTATTCAAAAGTTGTGGAATTTGGACATTTGAACATTTAAAAAAATTTAAAAAAATTTTCCTTTGTCACTATCCAAAATTTTAAGAAATAAGGACTCACTATTAAAAAATATCTAAAGATGTTGAATGGACAGATACATGAAACCACCTGTGTGGTTCATTATTTTTCAAGCAGAAACTATTGGGAGAATCAAAATTCACAATTCACTGCCAGCCATGGTACGGACTTTATTGGTGACCCTGTCTTGTGAAGGAAAAGTAGAGGCACAGCTTACCAAAACACACAGCTAGGAAACTCTTGTGGTGGGCTGGCGATTCTCACCGCAAGCCTTTAGCCCCGCCTTCAAGGAGAGAATTTTTGACAACCCTGTATATTTTGTGTTTTTGATGGTCACGAAACGTCATAATGTTCACTATATTTGTCAAACAAATCTAAATAAACTCAGCAAATTAAAGTTCTTGCTATCAATGTAAAACACATTTAATTGTGTAAAACAAAAAAAAAACCTGCAGAGCAAATCCACTCCAACCACGGAAAGAGGTTCTCGAAAGCAGGCCGTGATCTTCAAAAAGCTACTAGGTACTACGATTACTGAGGCGTGCAAGTGAAATATGAGCGAACGCAAATAGAGGCACGTTTGTGCCATAAAAAGCTGCAGTAGCAAAAGATACAACGGCAAGGAGAAATTCTTTTGTTTTCCCAAACAATCTCAATCAAGAAATGTTAACTAAATAAGCTAATTATTCTCAGGACAAGATATTGCAGAGAAATTTTATTAGATACGTGTGCGGATATCTCCTAAACAAGGCGCTCAGAATTCATTCTTGTGATGTTTGTGTTAAGTACAGCAAAGATCACCAAACATTGGACGATTCCTCTTTTTATTGTTGTTTGAAGGCAAATGAAAAGAAAAACAAGGACATCTTTGGAAATTTAAAGATGCCAAGTGATAAATTTGTGGAAATAATTTGCAAAGTTTAAATTATATTTCAAGATAAATTTGAACAGATTGTTACTAAAAATAATATTTGTAAAAAAACTTTTAGAGTTTTCTAATAATTTGTTTTTCGAGGATCCCTCTAAAAATTTCCCTAAAGACTTTGCATTAAAACTATATTTAAGTGTTAGGATAATATACTTTAAAAACCATTCATGCTAATTTTAAAAATATATTAACAAAAATAAGTTAATTATATGGAAACATTTGTAACATATTGTATCATAATTAAATATTATTTTTTGTTTTTAGACAGATACATTTATTGTTTTAAATATACCGAAAATAATTAGAATGTAATTTTCCGTAGGTTATTTTAGGTACTAGCAATTTCGATATTCAAAAACAATACACCTAAGTATCTTTGGAAAAATGAAGAAAATCAATGCGGCTGTTATAAAAGCACCATATAGATATATACAGGGTGTTTCATCTTAAGTGCGAACACCCCCGTAAAATTTGTATTCTCTATCCGATTTTAGCCGCGTTTTTTTCTAAAAATAGGCCACAAAAAACTCTACGTTTGTGCAAAATTTCAGGTCTTAATGTCAATTTTCAAGGCCTACTACAATTTTTTTTTCTAGTAAAAAATGACGAAAACCATTTAGCGATTTTTTTTATTTAAAATCCAGCACCACAGCGTTAATCAGAACAACCTGAAACCCATTTATCAAATTTGAACAAAAAATATATAGGGAGTTCCATTCTGCAGACTGTGAAAGTTGAGCAAAATAGGAATTTTAAACTCATCTGGCGAGTCAAGTGTGCCATGGAATTACTTCGAAACAGTTGGATGATGAACAGGACCACTCACAGTGTCGATGTGCAAAGATCCAATAAAAAATATACAAGGTGTTCTTCTCTGTAGCAACTCGAAATGCTGAATTTTTTAAACTTTACACAGGTCAAAAATCGAGTATATCAAAACCACCCCAGGCATTACAAACGAACTAAGTCTAAAAAATACAGAAGCCTGCCAGTCAGTAAGTCCATATGAGTTAAGGTGGCTGGTGTGCCACAACAGGAAACGCACAGAAAATGTATCATCTAGACAGTGACTTTATTGATAAAGGTCCAACAATTTGAATTGTTTTTATTGGTTGGTTTGATGATGTAAAGAAATAAATTGCTTTTGTATTTATTAATATTTATTCAATGATTCCAGAGCACTCCTGACCAATATAAAGTTTAATAAAAATTCAGCATTTTGATATCGCCCAGAGAAAAAGACCCTGTACATTTTTGTATTGAATCTTTGCACACCAACACTTTGAGTAGTCCTGTTGATTATTCATCTGTTTTGACGGGATTCCATGGCACACTTGACTCTCCAGATGCCTTTAAAATTTTGCTCAATTTTGACACCCTGCAGAATGGAACTCCCTGTATATTTTTTGTTCAAATTTTAGGTTGTTCTGATTAACGCTGTTGTGTCAGATTTTAAATAAAAAAATCGCTAAATGGTTTTCGTCATTTTTTACTAGAAAAAAATTGGTAGTAGGCCTTGAAAATTGACATTAAGACCTGAAATTTTGCACAAACGTAGAGTTTTTTGTGGCCTATTTTTAGAAAAAAACGCGTCTAAAATCGGATGGAGAATACAAATTTTACGGGGGTGTTCGCACTTAAGATGAAACACCCTGTAGGTACTATTTTGTCAGTGGGACCATTGAGTAAAGGAATAAAATTATTCCTTTACTCAATGGTGGGACAGATATATTTATTTATTATTTGATTCTATTAAATTATTTAATAAAAAAATATATATAGTTACCTACCTATTTATTACGGCACTGTTCTTCGAACTTGAACAAATAATCCCTTACTCCGATCCCGACTTCTCTCCCCAAATCGATAAGAGATAGCACGCTTGACCCTGAACGACTATAACAAAGGTGCTGTCATCGAGTTTCCTAGCTGTGCGTTTCGGTAAGCTGTGGTAGAGGCATGTCGTCATTGTGCCATCTCGCCTTCCAGGTATATATCCCAGTCGCAGGACCTCGTGTTCAACGAGAACGTCCTGCTGCAGACGCTCGGCTTCGACGTCGCCATCGACCACCCGCACACGCACGTGGTGCGGTGTTGCCACCTCGTCCGTGCCAGTAAGGACCTCGCCCAGTCGTCCTACTTCATGGCGAGCAACAGGTATCACGGTTGTTGCGGTGTTTGGATGTCGCGTTGAGTAACAAGCTTTCGAAATTAACTGAAGTCTAGTAGATCGGTAATCAGTCCTTATATAATTGATTACCAATTTACTAACTAACTTCTAAGTCATTCCGTGATCGGTAATCAAAACGTTGACGTCTATGGACAAAACTAAAAGTATACATGTTAAGACTAGAGCTTATTACTGGCTTCAGTTTCAGAAATTGCTCGGACAACTTTTTGAGAGCTCGATACATGTATATTATTGGGAAGAAGTGGCTTTGCTTAAATTGCGTGAAATACCTAATAATAATAATGTTATTCCTTAAATACAGATGTAAAAATTACTACAATATTTTTGAAACTCCTTACTAAAATATTACAATTTTTTTAAAATAGTCATTCAATAACAAAAACAAAATGTGCGTACAAATTTCCTCTGTAACCTTTAATGCCTTCGATAATATTTACAAACAATTTTATATAAATGGACAATTTTTACACACTTTAGGTGTATCAAAAACTTTTTCTGATATTTTTGGCGATTGAGAAAGGCCCTAAAATAAAATATTAACTCCTTATTTTCTAGGGCCCTAAAATGCTGTTTGCTTAAATTTTCGAGTTTTTCAATGTTTTACTGTTATATTTTGTTTTTAATCTGTATGGGATGTCAATATTTCAAATCTTAATGAAAGATAAACAATTGCTTGGTACTCTCTTACTGATCCAAAATGTAGCGGGATATTTGAATTTTGTTACACCTTGTGTTGGGTGCTACCTTAACGGAATATCGAGCTTTACTACATGAAAGTACTGAATAAGGTCTTTCTTTTTATCATACAATCATACAAATTACTTAAGTTCAACCGTTGAGGATAATGCTTCCAACTTAGTGAAAAAGGGACAATATTAAATAAATAAATGATTCCTCTAGGAGCTCTGAAGGGAAAACGATTTTTTAAGAATCTTAAAAAGAAAGAGGGGCCTGAAACTATTAATTTTTTAAAACTGTTTTTTGTATGCTTGGCACTGGTAAACTAGAGATTTTGTGCCTTGACATTTTCTCTGGCAAAACTGATAAGATATTATTCAAAAATGTACAGTTATTCATTCTAACCGTATACCGCTCAAAAGAGACGTCCGACTAGAGTAATATTTGGAGGCCATTTTGAACCCTAATTAATAATAAAAATAATGTTTAAGATTTTATACAAAATGTGAGGTAGGTTTTAAAGGAAACCATTTTCTGTTTGTAATTTTATTTGTTCTTCTAAATTATCCGATTCTTCATGTTCCAATATTTCTTCCAATATTGACAGTATCTCTTTATTCTTTAGTCTAAGTACATACCTTCTATATTTCTATTTTTAATCCAAAAATGAACTAAAAACAATATGGAACCTGATTTAAAAAAGACATTACGTTGTTTAAACCTGTCGCGGAAACATTTCTGATTTCTTACGGGTGCCTTTCCAAATGTACAAAATAGCCACCAACAAATTATATCTCTTTTTCATACCCAAGATATTTTGACAGATTTAGTAATATTGTCTTTAATTGTTATCTTGGCAGCTAACTATTCCAAATGTCATTATGAAGTAAAATACACCAACTTAAAAGCAGGAAATTTTACAAAAAATTGTCTCCTAAGTTTAATTATTAGTTAAGCCAAACGGTGTGATTTTACCATCACTGATACCTCAGAGGAATAACCAAGGATAGAGGGAGTAAGAACAAAAAGTAAACAGAGCCAACATATTTTTGAGTGATGCCACGTACTCCATTGTTTACAGCATTTCATTTCAAAATAGAAGGGTTTAATAATGGGATTAAATGAAGGCACACCTCCCATAACGCTAAATTAACAAATGTAGTTATTAATTTCTTGTATGTAGTAATTTTAAACTGAAACTAAATTGTGCTGTAATTATAGTATAGTCCAAAGCACGAAAGAAAACGTTTCTAAAGAATGCGGGCAGCGTTGCGAGATTTCCTATACGAGTAGTCGTTATTTATTGACGAATACAAGTTTTATCATATTGAAGCCGAATTTCTGAACTCTGTTATACCGAAAAAATAAAGCTCACATCACGGGACCATTTACCCATTTTTGTTTATTATTTATTTTTAACGCGGTGTGATAAAACGCCTATTATATTTTTTTCAACATCGTCGCGTCTACCATCGCCTTTGAAATACGGCAACACAGCACTTCTACCAAGCAGTCGGCTGACAAAAGCAGTTAGCCAACGCGTTTTTGTACCTGTTTCTATAGTACGTAAAGTTAACTGCGTATTTGGTCTACCACACAGACCTCATTTCTTAGGCCGCTGGCAAGTTTTTTCCGCCGGCTCAGAGAGCTCAGTGGCGTTTCATATGTTCGGGAAGTTAACGTGTGCAAAATGAGTAAACAGGAAAGAACGTTGCATTCTCAAGCACGAGAAATAATTGCCAATGTTATTATAAGGGTTTGCCTTCCTCCATAGTCTAAGGCATCACCGTTAAGAATACAATTATATGAAAATTAAGTCAGTGAGTTACACAAAATTGAGCTACGCCCCTGAACTGTGACTAATTCTATAATATTTGCGAGTTCTTCCCCCTTACGTCGCACGCATTCTGCCGTAAGGAGGACTATAGCTAATTGGCTCAAACCGCCCAACATGGCAACCCCGCCATTGCTGCCGCGGGCGCCGCCTTCGTTAACTAGGCGGTATTTGTTTTGTGTTTGCCCAGCAAGTCAAGTTCTCCGATTGTTTACGTATGCATTTTTCGTGTTTTCAATTGTTTTTCTGTTAATTTATAGGCTATTTATTAGTATTTAGGACATAGTAGCTCATTTTGTAAACAATGGGTTGCAGAAAGTGTGTGGTGTGTGGCCAAATTGATATTTCTCAGGATATAACCTATCTCAGGTAAACGTTGTACACACGGGCCTAATGTTTGTTTACTTCGGTAAATTTGCATAAGATGTTGGTTGACTACAAACGTGTGTATTTTGATGCTGCTGCTCCCTCTAGCCTTGGTTATTTCTACCCAACAGTACTCTTTCGCTTGGGTCCATCATCGTTGGCAATGGCAAGCCACCGCCCATACTAATCGCAATGTGATTCTTCTGTCCGATCTAGTTGTGTTGTGTGTGACACAAGTGCCCCCCCCATTTCTAGCTTGCACCTGACGACCATGTGCCTGCAGTACAAGCCGACCGTCGTGGCGTGCTTCTGCATCATGGTCGCGTGCAAGTGGTCCAACTGGGAGATACCCCTCTCGATTGAGAGGAAGGAGTGGTTCACGTACGTGGACGCCACCGTGACCGCAGAGCTGCTCCAGCAGCTCACCAACGAGTTCCTGACGATATTCGAGAATTGCCCGTCCAGGCTCAAGGAGAAGATCATGGCGTTCTCCGACAACAACGTGCACCTGACCTCGAACCACACCAGTTCGCCATTTGTAAGTAGAAGTTGCGAAATGTTTCTCAAGATAGGGAACTTGGCCACTTTATAAAGTAGCTCGAAGTTATAGTTTTTTTGTTCGATCTGTACCAAAATCGCTTAAATTTTTTTTTTTATTTTAGTTATAATATTTTGGGGTTTTATTGCTTGAAACCTATGATGTCACTGATTTGGAAAAAAAGGGTACACTTGACAACATGGTCAGTCTAAATTTTATGTTAGGATAAAGCCAGTCGCAAATTGCGAATTGAGGTAGCGAATATTCACACAATAAAATGCAAAAGCTACACTTATTTCACATACTCATGATTTATTTTTTTAGGATATTTAGGGAATTTTTAATATACCAAGTACATCCCTAACCTAAAGACATAAACAAACAGCTTCAGACTAATGAATAAAGGGGACACCGCATTATACCGTCTTTATACAGATGTAAACAGTAAGCTGAACCTTCTCACTTTATGAAAGAGATAAATGTATTTACAAATACTACCTATGGGACGAAATATTCTCTTTTTTCACTTAAGAGGAAAGACACTTGCACTTTATGCACCTTTTAACCATTTTTTAATATTTTAAACTTGGAACCACACGAAAAACTCGATTTTAGCGTTTGTTTTCTGGTAAAACTAAGCAAATACCGAAGCACAAACCAAAACAAACAAAATGGAAAACAAACAATTTGAGCAAGCGCTAACTTTGGTCCCTGTCAAACAGCCGCAACGTTGCCGATTAGTGCGAAAAGTAATGGGTGTTCTCTACTATAACCATTTTGCCGGTTTTATTTATGATATTCCTAGTTATTGTCACCCTTAAATGTGACAACATGTTTGGGCCAGGTCAGTAAGACCAATATTTGTATACATGGGGATAGTAATAAACAACTATGCCTGTCAACAATTCACTTAAATTTGTAAACAAATTCGTCCCCTTTATTCATTAGTCTAAGCAAACAGCCATAACATAACCTAAAAAGAATCGGAGGTAAAGTCTGAGTTTTCGCAAATGCGCTGATGTCAAATTCGTCAAAACCTGGATCAAAGTGAATTTTCTTGACCCCAGACTTTTTGACCCGGAAATATTGTCAGTTGAAATTAACCAATCAGTATTATTTTCACGATTCGCGACTGTATGGACGTAGCTTAACATGAATGACAGTAATATATCCTAATAGGTAACAAATTTGACAAATAGTCCCATCAGCGATGCAAGATTTATAACCTATTGTATGGACAGTAGTAGTTCATTTGTCCCCCAAGGTATATTGTCAACTTCAAGGCACGTTTTCCACACTAATCAATGACATTAAAAAGTAAATTATAGAAAAACTAATTGTGCTTTTGCAGTTTCAAATACCAGAAAGGCATTTTGAATGTAAGACCTTTTTATTCCTTACAAAATTTCTTTAAGAACAAAATGTTGTCAAGTGCTGAGTTTAGATTGTTCTATAGTGTTTGATAGATTCGGATTGTCTCTAGATTTAATACTAATGGTTTTTCTTTCAATTTCTACTTTCTTATTACTGACAAATGAACCGGTTAAAATAAAAGTGAGGTTATGCTACAAATTTCACATTCTTTTATGGTTGAAGTCTCCGACCAGGATTTTTGGTCGGAGCTTGAAGTAGTGAAAGCACAAAATATGGAAAATTGTATATATTTTTCTAATTTTCACTTCCACACATTTTTAATCAATAGATGGTCGTGGAACAATCCCGAACCATTTCTAATAATTTTTTTTGTGCTAATCACATTGAAGGTGACTAGTTGAACCAGTTTGGAATTGCTCTGTGAACATAGTATAATAATCTAGATCTAATATAAACATTTCATCTGTTAATGTTATAACTATCTCTGGAATATTATACAGTTTGAGTTTTCCCAAGATAACTTATGGTTGTACAGGGTGTTCCCGTATATTTTGACCCACCCCTAGAGCCTCTCTTTTTCGAGTTAGAAAAAAATTACTTAAATGAAAGTCGTATGGTACCAAGATGTATTGTCCCAAAAATAATGGATTGACAGGAATGCCCTTGCCTAAGTTGAAATATTTTTCCATGGCAACCTCGATTAAATATGAAGATCGTATTTATCTGCAATTTGGAATATCATGCGAATGCTTAGAGCAGACATATAACATATTTATACTGTTGGAATCGGAAAAATGCGTGCAATTAAAAAATCCACAAATATACAGGGTGTTGCATTAAAAAAAGTAAATTTATATTTTTTCATAAATTTGCGATGCTCATTTGTTTTATCTAGTAACAGATCCTAGCGGTTTAGAAAAAACCCTACAACTTTCATTAAAGTAATTTTTTCTAACTCGAAAAATATAGGCTCTAGGGGTGGGTCAAAATATACGGGAACAACCTGTACTTTTAATTTTCTCACTTTTATTTTAGAGAGGGAAAATTTGGAATAATACAACGAATAATGAAAAAAAAAATTATTTTTTATTTTTATGAATGTTGCTTTTTAATATTGTATTATTCCAAGAAATAAACCACATGTTTGGTAACACATATTCTGCTTCGGAAGAGTATTGGTAAAATAACCTTGATATATTTTTGATATGCTCAAAAACTAAGTTTTTGGTATTAAATGGTTTGTTTTTGCAAGAGCAATCCATATATTCAATAAAACCTTGTGGTTAAATTTCTAGGTTACAGTAGTAGATCATTCTCAAAACTCTTTAAATGAAAGGAGAAAAAGGCAATTGGTGGACTTTGATGACATTATACCTACATGAAATAAGCACAGAAAACGAGAAAAAAAATAATGCTAAGGGCCCATTTTTTTAAATTAAAAATCCAGTTTTTTCCAAGGTTTAATGCATGGCATGTGTTTCACTAAAGTTTAAAACCAATAAGTAACTTTTGGGAAACATTTCGTGAAAAAATATTGGCTGCAATGTAAGACAGAAAATTTAAAAAATCGGGATTTGTTTCCAAAAAATTGCACACTAAAATTGCCTACAAACACTTTTTCTTAATAACTTTTTCGAAATTCCAAAATGTCAGATTTGACAGATAAACGATGCATTCCTGTAACTAAATGTTAGAGAAAGTTAAGATTAAAATCGGAACTTTGATATGTGTATTCATTTTAAGAGCTTTTTGCCATTAAGATTAGGATCCTTCATTTTAACAGCTTTTTGCCATTAAGATTAGGATCCTTCATTTTAACATTTTTGGTGAGCAGACAATCATTTGTTGCAGGACCAAGATCCCAAAAAGATCAAAGAGGACAGCAAAGACTATCATAGGCCATCACATGACAAATTGGGTGAGTATTTGACACAGTGATAATACCTGTCATCCTTCGAATATTATTGTATTTCAAAGTTTCAATTGTGAAAACACAAAACATAAAAACATCAGTCAATTATGACATCTGTCATCGTTTGAAATATTATAGATATGTTGTTTTTTTTTGCTTCCTTCTGAGGGAGCAAAAGAGAGAAAGATAAGGAATGTCTGAAAAAAACGCGAATCATGAGAAATGTCATTCATATGTCAATGTCCTCTCCCGGCTGGTAATCTTTGACTTCTTCCAGTTCAAAAAAATAGACAAAAAATGGTAAATAACTTGTGCTGCTACAAAGGTTGCAGGTTGTAATAATTATTCTGTGATTATAAGTTATTATAGGTATAAGCATAGACTAACGAGTAATACAGACAATTCCTTAGCGACATGTGTCAAAAGGAGACTCGCTTTTTAGAGAAATCTCTTCTAAATATATGAATAATGTGCATTTTATTTGATTCTACGTTAATCTACAGAGCAAATAGATTATATTAGAATCAAATTTATGCTTAAAATACTGTCTGTCTTTCTGTGAATTGAAATGGAGACTCTCTTATTTTTGACACATGTCCATAAGAAGGCTTCTGTTGCAAAGCTATTTATTCTATGGTATAAGGAATAACATTTACTCTCCACTTTCCTGCTTTCTCTACTCGCTTAGAAGATGGTAGAATCAGCAGCGCCAGTAGAGAAAAGGGAATGCAATAAAAAGTCGTCAAGTTGCTACTCGGAAAGAGTGGATTAGAAATAAAACGCGTCTATTGTATTTCAAATGTTAAAATTGTCAAAACACAACACTAAAAACAAAAACTATGAGCTATTTTTTTATTGCAAGTGCAATCTTTAAAGTCGATTTAAGTTAATATGCAAATGAGTACACAAGTCGAATTTGAATTATAATTTTCTGGTGAACTTAAAATCTTAGTTTGTCGAACTTTTGCCTGAGCACACAATAAACCATTGTAGTTTCTGCTAAATATATCTGATATTTTTGAAAACTCTACATTCTTCTCGACCAGGCAAGACTGCTTGGTTAGCGTTTGCTTTCACTTACGCTTTCTTTTGCCAACCAGGATCGGATGACAGCCACAAGCACCGCTCGTCCCACTCGGGCTCGGGCCAGAGCAACCGGGAACAGCGCGACCGCGAGTACAAGGAGCGCAAGGAGCGCGAGCGTATCGCCAGCCAGAAGGCCCACATGGGCTCGTCGGGCAAGCCCGTGCCGCACGGCCACCACAAGCCGCCCGTCGATCCGAAACTCAAACAGCCGCACTCCAAACCGGTCTACCCGCAGTCCAGCAGCCGGGCGGAGCCGCGGGACATCCTCCGCGAAGCGTCCCGCGATTCGCCGTTCGGCCTGGCGAAGGACGTCTCGAAGCAGCAGCGGGACTATTTACTTAAGCCCAACGTGCAGAACGACACGAACTACCCGGACTCGAGGTTGGGTTACGATAAACGCCAATTGGATCCGGGCAGGCACGTCAAGAAGCACGAGTCGTCGCGCAGGTACGACGACCAGAAGCCCTACATCAAGCAGGAGACCGACAACATCAAGAAACACCTGAGCGCCAGCCTGCACGAGAAAACCAACGCCTACCTTAAGTCGCAGAATCCGGATTCGTCCAAATCCGTCCCTAAACCTGCGGTGCCGCCGCGTACCCACCACCACAACGGCAGCAGCAACGGCAGCCTGCCGCTGCTCGAAGACACCAAAATCAAACAGGAACCCGTCACGGTTAAGGAAGAGATTCCCACGCCCGCAGTCATCAAACGTCCCAGCCTGTTTTCTCCCGAGCAGTCGCCACCTCATAGGAAACCGATAAAAACCGAAGTGGTGACACCGCCGGTATCGCAAAGTGGCCTAACGCCACTGTCGCCCATACTATCTCCCGAAACTAAACGAACTAGGAACTATTCGAGCAGCTCGGAGCCGGAGCTGAGGCCGGTCATGAAGAAAATAGACCAGGTGGAAGGGTTCGAGAACTTGATGCGCGACAATACGATAGGGATGGGCGAGCTCCACAACGAGGAACAACCGCCCGTCAAAATAAAAGAAGAAATTAAAGTCGAGGAGAAGGCGGACCTAGCGCGATCGTTTGAGGCCGTGCCGGAGAGCAAATGTGCAATAATGAACGGTTTGGAAACGAACCCGACGGTGATCAGTAACCTGCTGAAGGAGGCGCCGACGGTGCCGCACTTGCCCACGGTGGCGGCACAGCAGGCGGCGGCCGGCAGTGGCCTGCAGGCGGAGGGCGTCCCGGCGGAGGTGAAGGAGGCCAAGGACGGCAGGCACAAAAGCAAAAAGAAGAAGGAGAAGCACAAACACAAAGACAAGGACAAGAGCAGAGAGGATAAGGAGAAGAGGAAGAAGCACAAGGATAAGGATAGGGAGAAGCACAGGCATCGGGAGAAGACGAGCTCTCAAGAAAAGGTAGGTGGAAACGCCAGATTTCTATTTAATTTTCTTTGTCATTGTGGTCAGCAGGTCAAATTATAACTGCACTCTATTCAAACTAAATGCAAGTGGCGCGTAAACATTTACACGATGGAAGCACGTAAACAATAGGGTACTTGACGAAATTTTACAAACTTGATAAAACAATTCCTAGACACTTGCCTAAGACCCTACGATTATTTAAAAAATATATATTTACGTAATTAGCAAGTTATTAGACTTTCTTTGAAATTTGGCGGGAAAGCACTTATGACGTCACAAGTGTTTTATAACGGCAATTTGGCAACATAGCGATACCACTGAAGTGTTCTGAGACATAACCTTATTCGGCAGTGAAAGTTGCAAGGAAAGTTGAAATTTCAAAATTCTAACCTCAAACTCCCAGACTTATGATGCCCCGTGAAACCACTTTTAGCGTTGATTGATTCCTTCCTCCATCGACGATTTTAGTCAAGAAGGTTTTTTTTGTAAATACATATTCAATCGTTTTTCTGTAAATTTCTTTGGCTAGGTGGGGCCTAAAGTCCGGAATTCGGTCTCAGTAGGTACCTACTTGTAAGCACTATGGCGTCTTCATAAACGCGCCTTCAAGATGGTCCCTAGGCCGAGGTTCTCTCTTTATTAATAACTCGTAATACTGTATTCTTACTACAACGTAGGTATAAACCTTTGCAGTTTTATTCGATGGATTTCGGCGGACGCTAACAGCATCCAATTTCGGCAAATTACGGATTGTCCTTTCAGGGTGCATGTCCATGATACCTTACCTTACACATCTATAACTAGGTCCGCAACCAATATATAATAGTAAATATCAATAACAAACTATAATAAATGGCACAGATATTATCTACTAATAATATTTTGATTTAGCGAGATACGGAATGACAGTTGGCATCACGGAATGTCATCTGCCGATCATAAAACCATACGTGTTAAATGACATGTGGATATATGTTGCCAAATACGCGAATATTTCCCCCATTATTGGTACCTGAATATTTATAGTATGTTCCGTGTACAGATATTTTAACTAAAGTGTTACGTGGCAGAGATGAAGGATATAGTTTCCAGGGTGTGCAGCATAAACGGACACCATTTTGATATAGAGGAGTCAATATACGGAACATATTCGTAATAAAAAGTCTTTATGTGACAAAATTTGTGTGTGCAATTGCGTTAGTTAAAGCTCAAAGGTTTCAATACATTAAGTAACAGATATTCATAGGCAAGCTGGAGATACTTGAATAGAAAACTGCAATTTGCCTTTGTTCCACGAATGATTGCAAAGGGGCACCGGCAAGGTTACAGTTCCGTTTCTCCTGAGAGGCACAGAGTTGCCACGTTTGGCGTTCTGTACAATAGAACGACGAAACTGTAGATTTCAGCGTGAACAAAATTGTGCAACTTTGTCTTTAATTATCATAAAAAAATAAGGGTTAAAAGCCGTTGTTTCATTTATTACGTGTTATGTTGGTGCATCTACTGTAAACAGAGTACAATTTTAGAGCAATTAAAAATATTGTCAAGTACCCTATTCTGAGGGCTAATATGAGGCAGGGCCACATTAAGGACGATCTGTATGAATTTTATAATATAAAATATTATGCCCCAGTATTAAGAACTTTAAAAACAAACTTTTGTGGCACACCTAGTCATTCACTTACCTGCAAATTTCTACTATTAGAACAAATCGTAGCTCCAACAATTAATAAACAGCGAAAGAATTATATTGGAAAAGAATAAAGGTCCACTTGCAACTCAATACACCTCTGTAAGAAACATGGACTCGCTGAATTCGCCCGCCGGGTCAGATTTTATTGCCGGCTAGCCAATAGCAAGCCGATCACGTACATATCACGCTGTAGCCATGCAACAACTTGTGTTTATGTTTCACTTGTGTTTAGTTTGAATAGAGTATAGGTGTACAGGGTATCTCATTTTTGATACTTTTGCAGGGTACCTCGGTTATTTTTAGAGAGAGATAGTTGCGGTTTTTGGGACACTGGTGTACATTTTCATAAAAAGAAGGGACCAAGAGAATTTTCATGGCCTCCTCAGTTTTTGAGACACAAGATGATTTTTAAAATTTGACATTTTCAGGCATTCCCCATATATCCGTTATACGCTAACTTGTTGAAATGGTAAAAATCGACCTTTATAGATTTTTTACGTAGTATTCGGTGACATACACAGATTCTTTTTCTGGGAGGTAAGAATTTCAAAATATAACCTGCAAAAGTATCGAAAATGGTGGGCCAAATTGGACATTATTTTTTTTTCTATATCCTGATTTCTTGATTTGTTTAGGAGAGTGTTTTTAATTTTTTTCCTTTGATATGTATGCCATAACTTTTATGTTTGTCAATATTTTCGCTGTTGAATTTTTACCTAAAATTCTTAGCGGTTTTAAAGAAAAAATCCAAACTTGTATCCAATTTGAACCACGGGTTTTTTAACCACTAACGGCACTAACCTATGAAAATATCTCTAACCAATGAATTCTATGTAAAAAAATAACAAATAATGTTTTTTGCAATCAAAAATATTCACAGACAAAAAAGTTATGGCACATTTAAGAAATGCAAATAAACTAAAAACTCTAAAATCATTACAAATATTTACCCTTATTTGTTATTTATATTATATATTTATATTTATCTAACAATGTTTGGCCTTAAAATTTTTTCAGAGACCACTATAAACTATTTTCTTGAGGATAAGCTTACCTTTCCAATAGCACAATGTTCTATTCAGAAATAGAAAGGCAGACTGAAATGTTTTAATATTTCACCCAACGATTTTTTGATGCTCTGTATAACAGCAAGTAACAATGTCCATATTTGATTCTGGAGGAAAATTTGCAGCATAACTAAATGTTGAGTTATTCAGTGCGAAAGGGTCTACATTTTTAGTACATTTAGTTTTTATTTATGGCTTGTACATTTATAAAATAATTGACGATAACTGTTTATGTACACTAGAAACACACGAAAATAAACCAAAATTAAATTTTATGACTGAAACATTCTAAAATCAATTAAAACTATGCAAAATTATCACAAACTACTTTACCAGCCAAGCTTTATTTTCCTACAGACCCTTTTGGACTTGATCAGCTATTTGTTGGACTGTTATATGGACTATCTGCCAAATTTATTTAATTTTATTTAGGTTACATTATTCATTGTACAACCTTGTACAAAACCAAATGTAATGTACCCATTTTGCAAATCTCGAAATTTTTCATCGATTTATGAATCGAGTACCTTTTCACTCGAGTTATCCCATCATTAATTTTTGCATGTGGGTTAAAAATAAAACCCAAAATACCTTTTATAAATTTTGACAGCATTAATTCACTAGTCAATATTTAAAACTATTGAACTGGGATGCAAACAGTTCTAACAACAGTATATATTTGATAGGTTTGATTTTTCTTTGTGGTTTTCAGGAGGCACCCACGATAGTGTTGGAACCCCACCTCTCGTCCAGCGAGCCGATCAAAATCAAGATCAACATACAGAAGGATAAGATCAAGGTGCCATCTCCGGATCTGCCGCCGGTGTCCAGCAGTATGGGTTTGAAGATCAAGATCCCGAAGGACAAGATCAGGACCGAGGCGATTGGAGAGCCTTCTCAGTCTCCGTTGCGTCCTCCAAGCGGTGGAAGTAAGTAGTTTGATTTATTCGATAGGGAAGTTTTGTCTAATGGGGAACTTGAACAATTTTTTTAGTTCTTTAATATATTTGCCTATCTATAGAAAGAGCACATACCAAATATTAGCCCTCAAATCACAATATTTAATTTGCAATAAATAATTAAAGTTGTGACCGCGAGCTATTCATTTGAAACGATACAAAAAGCGCGGGAATGGTCGTGACGTCAAATAGCTCGATCGATCAGAAGGCAGTGACAGGAATGGCAGCTACACAGAATTAGAGAAGATGAGAATGGAAATTCAACGTTAAAATAAACAGTTCGGTGACCCATTTACAAAGGGCTCTGATGTAGGTCTCGGTACGTGGGATTTCATTTGCTGTCAGAAACGTGACACTTGCTGCTCAGGACAAAAAATTAGTGCGCTTACGCATCTCGCAATGTAAATAACTATTTAATTCAGCACACACTTTACAAACGGTATCAACAATATCAAGACGGACAGACAAGGATAGGACGTTCTCGTTTGGTCTTTCTAAACAAAGCTTGCGTGGTGCTGTAGTTTGTTTACATGTGCCGCCCATATTAGTTCATACATGGTGGTGGCGCCTCGAGCTACTTGACGTCACAACCAAGGAGGGCGCGTTACAAGAATGATTTGAATTATGCAGTTTTTAATTTCTTCTTCTTCTAAAAAATGAGTTTTTTTGTGAACTGTGGTATTACGTTTGAAAGTAATATTTTTCAAATTTAATTTTTGTGCAAGTTCCCCATTGAATTTTGAAATAGGGGTGCACCTACAGGGTTCTCAGCAACCTGGAAAAGTCAGGATATCCCTAAAGGGTCAGGGAAACTAATGGATTTTTCCATTTTCACATTAAAGGTCGGGGATTTCTAAGCAGCACAACTAGGGTTTTGATTTTATCATGGTGCATAATTTCAAAAAAATGTTTCACATCAAGATCATTTTATAGTCTATCCAAGTTACAGAGGCAGTAGATTTAAACAAAATCACAAGACCGCTTTGCGATCGATTACCAGGGTCGGACTAATATAAGATTTTTCAACAAGTCTGCTCGCGATCCGACCTATATGCAGGAAACTCGACTGAGGGAAGAGCCGGCCCTGCATTCCACTCTCCGCCTAAACACTTGAGATTTTATGACAGCCAGACCAATAAGAGAATGGGTCACATCACGACCACGTGGTGGCCAATGTTTTGATTCACTGCCTCTGTAACTTGGATATAGTATAGACCCTATTATGAACGGATGGATTTTTCTTTTTTTTAATAGGATAGATGTCCACAATGTCTCAACACGCTTAAAAATTTCTTGGGCTTAATATCTCTCAAAATTTCCTCTTTGAAAATCCGGACCTTCCTCTCGTTTTCCATTGCGATTTTTCTCACCCCACGATCCTATTTAAGAATCTTTTTTGACTTGATCACTGCAGAGATAGTTTTCAGGGGACACTGTAGGTACCACTCAACAATAGAAAAAATAAATAAAAAATGGAGCGCTTAGACTGTGATTAGTTCTGGGTATCAGGCATTTATCAAAACAAACCTGTCTATAGGTTCTGACTTCATTCACCTAATAATAGTGACAATGACCAAATATTCGGGCAATTATTCGACCTGCCAAAAATATTCAATGCATCCTTTGAGGAAATTATTCATTTACTTCGAAATAGTATGCTAATCACTGGATATAAAATCAACACATTACACTACTACCAGCAGGATGTCCCGAAATTAGCCTGCCATAATTTACAAGGTCATTCTGCGACCCAAAAAAATGAAAAAGTTCCTATAAAAATGACCCCAAAAATGCACCCTAAGGAGGCTATAGCGCCCAAAATGGAAACTGCCAAACAAAAGATAAATTTCTAAAATTTGGTATGACATTTGACATTTACCGAAGTAGAGATAGTTTGACATTCTTTATCATATGCTTCCAAAATGGGGAGTCAAGGGTTTACCCATTGAGTAAAGGAATATTTACTCAATGGTTTACCCCAATTTTTTGTGCAATTATCAAAATTCGATGTATTCTATGAAAACTTCATTCGGTTAGCTGAAACCCGTGTCTGTTGCAATAGTTTCCGAAAATTCAGCTCACAGCCATGAAAAACATAATACCTAATTATAATTTTTCTACTCCTATGCTAGTAACATACCTATCAAGTGACGGTTTAGGTTATAAGTAAGTCCATTGTTATGAACACTGACACATAATGACTGATACGTAATAAAAAAAATTACGTATCTGTTCTTAATTAAAACGCAATTATGACGGGTGCCTTGTTAGCGTGGCATTCACGTCACCATAGCAACTAACCAACATACTAATTGTTGCCTGTCAGACAATCAGAAGTATAGTTTGTCTATTATAATAGTTTTTCTTTCATCGAAGAAAAATTATAATACAAAACTCGAGTTGTAAGCTTATTACATACTCGTGGAATTACATCACTCGCCGCTATGCGGCTCGTGCGCAACTTTTCCACTCATACGTAATAAGCTGTTTACAACTCTCGCTATGTAATATACTATAATCTCACTGATCATGGATTGCATATTTTTCGATCTGATAGCGCTCTATTTTCATTTTGAACTGCTTTTACCATATCATTCTTCCCGCGGGAGGCGCTTTTAGCAGCTATCTGTCAATGTTAACGGTTCACTGTTACTGTTTACAAAGCGCTTTCGGATTTATGGCTACATGGATCTCGGCACAGAGAAGACAATCCAGAAAGCTCATCTCGTCAAATATGTCAAATGGATCCTTACTTTAAGAGGAAATTAATCTATATTGTAGGTCACTTCTTAGTTTCGAATTCAACTATTATAATAAATGGAGAATGCAGTACTCCATAGATTATATACAGGGTGATTCAGTTTTAATCTGCAACACTTCAACAGGTGATAGAAAACCAAAAAATAACTGCACTTTCTTCTATAAACTATATCATTTTAAGGCCTTATAAAAAAGTTACAGGGTGTTAAAGTTGCAAGAAATATATGGAATTTGTTGAATATTTTACGAACTAGTTGAGGTATTTAAGTCATATTTGGTATACGTTATAACGGCTTGGGTTAGCATAAAACCTGTTAATATCAACCATCTTGAACAACCAGTTGCGTAGAAATGGGTAATTAGTATAATTTATTTTAGAAAAAAAAATAGAACCACCTTGTATAGCAATAAAATGTATTCAAATTCTTATGTAAATTTTTATTGTAAACAAAAATGTTCTCTTGGCATTTTTTCATATATGTCATGGTTTCATAGCAAATTTGATTTTTTCGTAATATTTCGGGGTACTTCTGAAAAATTATCTAAAAAATTTGCTCCATAAGTAACACTTAAAGTAGAAATAATGTGTTTGCTACCTGAAATAAAGTAACTTTTTCCAATAAACTCACCTATTTAAGGCTATACTTTTGAAGATACAGGGTCTGAAACATCTAAGGAAGGTACAATTAATGTTACGCTCTGTATCTTGAAAAGTAAAACCTTGAATGGGTAAGTTTATTGGGAAAAGTTACTGTATTTAAAGTAAAAAACACATTTTTTCAACTTTGAGTTTTACTTATGGAGAAAAGTTTTAAGTTAATTTTTCAGAAGTACCCCGAAATAATACGAAAAAATGCTAAGAGAACGTTTTTGTTTACAATAAAAATTTACATAAGAATGTGAATACATTTTATTGCTATACAAGGTGGTTCTATTTTTTTTTTCTCAAATAAATTATACTAATTACCCATTTCTACGCCACTGGTTGTTCAAGATGTTTAATATTAACAGGTTTTATGTTAACCCATGCCATTATAATGTGTACCAAATATGACTTAAATATCTCAACTAGTTTGTAAAATATTCAATAAATTCCACATATTTCTTGCAACTTTAACACCCTGTAACTTTTTTATAAGGCCTTAAAATGATATAGTTTATAGAAGAAAGTGCAGTTATTTTTTGGTTTTCTATCACCTGTTGAAGTGTTGCAGATTAAAACTGAATCACCCTGTATAAACATTACTCGTACATCGGGAGTTTGAAAAAATAAGTAAAAGCTGGGCTCTACTTGAAACATTTGACGAGGAGTTCTTTGTGATCTCGTCCATTGTCTAATCATATTATATCACTAGCAACGGAAATTATATTGATACATTTCGAATATAAATTGGTCTCTTTATTTTCTGGTAAAATCCGTTGAGCACCTGTAGTTTTTTTTGTCTAGAATAATTTTTCATGAGTATGATTTTATTAATTTTTTGTATATTTATGTCTCCAAAACGATTCATTTTGAACTAAACTATGTTTAACGAATGTTGAACGTGATTTTTTCACCTTTTTATCACTGAATTATTTTATAAACTGTGCCATAAATATAAACGGAGGACTAAAATAAACAGTTTATGAGTTTATCAAAGTAAAAGTTATGTAAATTCATTTATATAATAAATAAATATGTAATTTATTTATTTTATTTTTATTTATTTAACTTACTTCACCCTACAGCCAAGGCCATTTAAAGGGTGGAATAACATGTAGATAACAAACATAACATGGATCATTAATAATTACTCCTAACTAAGTATTAAACAGAAACAACTTAACACTAGTAATAATACCGCAACATAATTTTCAACTGCATAATTTAAAACAGTGCAAAACAGATCAATTTGCACAAGTTGATGTGTGCATTGGACAGATACACGGTTGCTAGCAAGGGCATATGATTGATGGTTCCTTTAAGAAAAGGATTGCCTTATAGTATAATGGAAATAATCTCTCTTAAAATACATGTCAATTTTTGTGTCATACAGTCTCTAATAAATAGTGAATATAATGCACTCCCGATCATGCTCCATTTCGTTGTTCCAGGCCTGAAGATAAAGATCTCGAAGGACGTCATCGCCAACTGCACGCCGCCGCCTGGCGACCCGTCGTCCAAGAAACGCGAGCGCCAGAGCCTGCCCGGCGACGTGACGCCGCCGCCCGCCAAGCTGGCCAGGCAGCAGAAGCAGAACGGCCGCCACCACCACTACCACCACGGCAAGGTAAGCAGCACCTTCGACGGCCGCCTCCCGCGTTTCCCCGGCGGCCCGCCGGTGCGCCAGCGCTACCGCTTCCCGCCCCGCGGGGGACTTCCCCCGCCGCCGCCGCCTCTGCCCATAATGTGGGGCCCCCAGTGGTTCTACCCGCCCGACATGAGGGTGCCGCCGCCGCCGGTGTACCCGGGGTTCGGGTTCGTCTACCCCCAAGCGTTGTATGGGCAACCGATGATGGGGGGAGCGCCCCCGTTGCCGGAGGGGGCGCCACCTAGCGATATGCCACCCCCGCCACCGCCCGATGAGGGGTAGCGGGGTGAAAGGGGGTGCAAGTGAAAGTGTTGGGACAGCGGCATGCAGACGCTTACAGATGAACTGAGCGAAATGTGGAAAAGAGTTAAATGATACTTTTAATGTTCTCAGAGCAGTAGTATAGCAAAGGGTACTCCAGGGCGGAAGTGACGTCACAAGATGGCCGCCAAGGCGGGAAATTTGAAAATGGCCTTGACCTGCGGGTTGAATGAACTTTAAGGGGTCACGTTCAGTTAACCTTGACCTGAAGGTTATCTAGAGGCCAAGGGGTTACCAGATCGATAACCTTTAAGGGGTCATTGACCCGCGGGTTAACCTTGAAGGGGTCACGTTCAGTTAACCTTGACCTGAAGGTTATCTAGAGGTCAAGGGGTTACCAGATCGATAACCTTTAAGGGATCATTGACCCGCGGGTTCAATGAACTTTAATAGGTCACCTTGTTACCTTGACCGGTCAATGAACTTTAAGAGGTTACCTTGACACGTGGCACTTGGGTTCTACCTTGAAAAATTAAACTTTGCTCACAGTTCTGGGAACGGAAGTGACGTCAATGGTCGCCAAGGCGGGAAATTTGAAAATGACCTTGACCTGCGGGTTCAATGAACTTTAAGGGGTCACCTTGTTAACCTTGACCGGTCAATGAACTTTAAGAGGTCACCTTATTAACCTTGACCGGTCAATGAACTTTAAGAGGTCACCTTATTAACCTTGACCTGAAGGTCAATGAACTTTAAGAGGTCACCTTTTTAACCTGAAGGTCAATGAACTTTAAGGGGTCACCTTGACACGTGGCACTTTTTCTGGGAACGGAAGTGACGTCACAAGATGGCCGCCAAGGCGGGAAATTTGAAAATGACCTTGACCTGCGAGTTCAATGAACTTTAAGGGGTCACCTTGTTAACCTTGACCGGTCAATGAACTTTGAGAGGTCACCTTATTAACCTGAAGGTCAATGAACTTTAAGAGGTCACCTTGACACGTGGCACTTTTTCTGGGAACGGAAGTGACGTCAATATGGCCACCAAGGCGGGAAATTTGAAAATAACCTTGACCTGCGGGTTCAATGAACTTTAAGGGGTCACAGTTAACCTTGACCTGAAGCTAGAGGTCAAGTGGTTACCAGATCGATAACCTTTAAGGGGTCATTGACCCGCGATATTGAAATATGTCTTTTCTGAAACAGTTGAATGAAAATAACTTCGTAAAAGAAATTGTGAGTGCAAGAGAGTTAGTGGTTGGTGAAAAACATAAAATTTTATCTTTTAGAAGAATTGAAACAAGGTACGGGGAGAAAGTGTTCGTCGAAGTTGAAAATTTTCAAACTGCGCTACCTGCACGGTTCGTAAAAGAATTGACGTCTGAACGCATCGAAGACATAAGCCGGGAAATCACCAACGGAAAGAAGATCTTCTTGACGAGTCTGGGCCTCATTGGTAGGACAACGAATATTAAATTTGAGGAAGAATGAATCCCACTGACAAGAGGCGACGCAGACAACACTACAAAAGAAGATTGGAATTTTATCTAAGATCTCTTCAAAATTTGAAATATGAAATTCAAATTGAAATAAATAAAAAGTTCAAAAACATAAATGTAGAAAATTGTAAAAAATAAAATATGAAATCTAGTCTATCTTTTATTTACCCCTACAAAATTGAAACTCAAATCTGAATGTTCCGATTGCTTCTGAGCGCCGAACATATAAACACGTCCAAGTGCATTTGACAGGATTCATTGACACTTGATAGACTATATTAATAACAATTTTGGGTGCGGTTACTTTAATTCCTAGTATATTTTTGGACATTTTCGTTCATTTTATTTACAAAATTATTCTTCATTATTTTTTATAAGATTATAAGTTGGCTGAAGTAGCTGCATTAATGTTAAGAAATCTAAAAAACGTTGAAAAGTTATAAGTCTAAAGGAATAGCTCTGGATATTCTTATCTATTAATAAAAGTATTTCATTTTCTGACACGTCAGGTCAACAATCTACCGAACAGCGAAATTATACGCTGGTTTCTTGACGCAGCAGGTCAATAATCGACTCACATTGCAAACTGCAACATCAGCTAAATATATGCTAACGCCGCAGGTCAACAACCATGCTATGTCATCAGATTGTTTTCTGCCGAATAGCATGAAATTTGAAACCGGAAATGAAACATGATACCACGGTGTCAGATTACAAAGGTGTCAAATTTCATGGGTTTCTTGACTCATCGACTCACATTGTAAACTGCAACATCAGCTAAATATATGCTAACGCCGCAGGTCAACAACCATGCTATGTCATCAAATTGTTTTCTGTCGAATAGCATGAAATTTGAAACGAATTTTATCTAAGATCTCTTCAAAATTTGAAATATGAAATTCAAATGTATGAAATAAATAAAAAGTTCAAAAACATAAATTTAGAAAATTGTAAAAAATAAAATGTGAAACCTGGTCAATCTTTTATTTACCCCTACAAAATTGAAACTCAAATCTGAATGTTCCGATTGCTTCTGAGCGCAGAACATATAAATACGTCCAAGTGCATTTGACTGGAATCAGTTCAATGTCATCCTTCACAGGTGAAGGGTTGGTGAACACGCTAATAAATAAGTTGCCCGTCGAATTACATCTTCCTGGATATCAGTTTTGTGGTCCTGGCACAAAATTACAAAAAAGAATTGCGAGAGGTGACGCTGGTATAAATAAGTTAGACGCTGCGTGCAAGGAGCACGATATTGCATATTCAGAAAATAGATCTTTAAAGGAGAGACACGCAGCCGATTTAGAATTGGAAAATAGGGCTTGGGGACGTGTTAAATCAAAAGACGCAAAATTTGGTGAAAAGGCTGCCGCTCTTCTAGTCACGACCGCAATGAAAACTAAACGAAAATTGGGAATGGGAATAAAGCCGAAAAAAGGTTCGGTTTCTTTTAAAAAAGATATCGTGGGAAAAGTCTCGAGATCATTGAAAAAAACATTTGATAGAGATCAGCTTAATGATGTCAGGAATTTAAAGAAAACTTCATCGGCAGCTTTGCGCGCTGCACGATTAGCCATCAAGAAGGTGGGAGGGAAACGAAAAATTCGAGTACCGAGAGTGATTCCCTTTGAAAAGAAAACGGGGTTTTTTACCCCTACTGCCCCTCTTAGGAGCTTTGGGGGCCCTCGGTTCGGTAGCTGGTGGTGCTAGCGCTGTTGCGAAAACCGTTATAGACGCAAAAAACGCGCAGAAAAAAATGGATGAACAAATACGTCATAATAGGGCAATGGAAGCTATTGGAAAAACGGGATCTGGGCTTTACTTAAAGAAAAATAATCACGGAGGATTCGGTTTATATTTAAAGAAAAAAAACTCCCATTGATGCTACCCAATAGACCTCTAACGGATAAAGATTTAATTTTTTACGCTAAAAAGATAAAAATACCTTATTTTAGAGGTGTCTTTATGAGAGACACGCTTCCAAAACTTGGTCCAAACAAAAACGAATCGGCAATTTTGAATTTAGACGTCAAAAGTAATGCTGGAACACATTGGGTAGCATATGAGAAAAGAGGTATCAACGTTGAGTATTTCGATAGTTTCGGGGCGCTGAAGCCACCGAAAGAACTGATCCTATACTTGGGGAAACATGCTAATATCGTATACAATAATAACTCGTATCAAACATACGATGAAATAAATTGCGGACACCTCTGTTTGGAATTTTTACGTGGAAAAACCCTATAAAACAGAAGAAATTATCATATTTTTGCTCAGTCATGTCGCAGACGTTTACTTTGACGGGTAACGGTAGCTACATCTCCAAATCGTTTTTTCCGCCCCTTGAGCTAGATCCTCAGTACGAATATTCGCTAGCGTTAATTTCTCTATCTACTTGGAATTCAATTCCAAATATAGAGGGAGGACAGAACAAGCTATATTTCGTAGATCACAGAGGAAGCGAGATAGAAATTGAGATTCCGACAGGAGCATATGAGATTCGGGATATTGAGAATTACGTTCAGAAACAACTAGGAAGTTCGCTGGATAATCAGCAAGAACTAGACGAAATTTTTTCGTTGAAACCTAACAATAATACTTTAAAGTGTGAACTTAAATCTCTGTATAACGTAAATTTTAAACAGCCCGATACTATAGCTAAATTGCTTGGCTTTTCCAATGAAATATTGAAATCCGGAGATTTACATCAATCAGACCTCCGAGTAGAGATTGTGCAAGTGGTAACAATAAGAGTGGAGTGCAATTTAATTTCGGGATCATATTACAACAACGCACCTTCGCATACTCTTTTTGAGTTTATGCCTACAGTAGACCCGGGATACAGTATCAATATCGAACCTAGGAATCTAATTTATTTGCCTGTCAGTAGGAAAACCATCGACAATATTACAGTGCAACTTTTAGATCAAGATTCAAGATCGGTAAATCTCAACGGGGAAGAAATCATAATCAGATTGGAGCTGAAGAGAAATGGTGTTAGTTTTTGATGGTAGGTACCGACCATATAAAAGGAGTGTCGGTCGGTCGAGAAGTTCACAACCAGCAGAGCTGTACAAGAGTAGAGATCGTAATACGAGTCTTACACCTGAAAATCGCTTGTTCCTAAAATATCTCGGTTATCATGTCATTGACGCATCAAGTGTTCGACGTGCATCAGAAACCAAAGTTCGATGAATCTATTCAACGTTTAGAAGCACGCTCCTATTATCCGTTCGTAAAGTCCTTCATGAACAATGACATCGTAGAAATAACCGTTAATCAAGGGGACGCTTGGTTGTTGATGTATGATGCTGCAATTTTCGTAAAAGGTAAAATAAGCAAGAAATCAGGCACTGGTACTTGCAAGCTTGTAAACAATGGTGCATCGTTTTTCTTTGATTCTGTCTCATACGAACTTAATGGCAAAGAGTTGGAAATGGTGAGAGATCCTGGAGTTGTGAGTGCCATGAGGGGATATTTATGTTATTCTCCTAACGATGAAAAGTACTTGGTAACTTCAAGTTGGAGCTATCCCAAGGACAATGCGCCAATCTTGAATAAGGACGGAACATTCAGCGTAAGAATACCGCTTAAACATTTGTTTGGGCTCTTTAATGATTATCAATATGCCATTTGCGGTAAGCAAACAATAAGACTAATTCGAGCCCGCAACGACAATAACTGCCTGCTACTAGAGAAAGCTGCCGACTCCACTACAGAGTTGACAGCAGAATTATTGATTACCAATATAGAACTAAAAGTGAAACATATACAGCCAAACGATATGATTAGATTAGATCTCCTGCAATCCATAAAGCGAGATCAACCCATTATTATACCCTTTAGAAAGTGGGAATTACATGAATTGCCAACTCTTACGGCAAACTCTCGTAAAGAAATTTGGTCAGTGAAAACATCTGCAGCAGTGGAATCTCCTAGGTTTGTTGTAGTTGGTTTTCAAACTAATCGCAAAGAAAATAGCAAAAGCGATCCCACAAAATTCGATCACATAAGTATATCAGACGTTAGGTTAATTCTAAACGGTGAATATTTCCCATTTGAAAGGCAGAGGCTGGATTTCAAAAATAATGATTACTTAGAAGCTTACAATAGTTACATTGAATTTTATTCAAGTTTTATGGGCGTTCGTGAGAAACGTCCACTGCTAGATTACAAAGATTACAAAGATAACGTAACTCTGTTTGTTATCGACTGTTCTAGAAGAAATGAGACCCTTAAGACCAGCACTGTTGACGTCAAACTAGACATAGAAAGTGATGTCGGTTTTCCTAAAGACACTCGAGCGTATTGCTTAATTATTCACGACAGTCTTATGGAATATCTGCCGCTAAGCGAAGTAGTCAGAAACTTGATGTAAGACCGCTTACCTCAATAAACTCCCAGTTGCTAGTTTGACTCGGAAGAATGAAGATCGCAGTCGTAGACACTCAAGGGTTTATAATTGACGGACTTTTCTACCCCAAAGAATTGTCGATCAAAATTAACAATCAAATTTTACACCTGCTGATAAAACCCCCTAAGGATTATTATTTGCTAACTGCGGTGGATAGAAAGCAAGTATCTTATTTGGAACACAATTTTCATGGTTTATGGTATTCCAATGGATATGTGGAGTGCAATCATGTGCGAGAAATTTTAGAAGAGTTTCTTTTCGATGTCGACATCATCTACATCAAAGGATATCAGAAAGAAAAATTCTTGCAGACTATCGACATCGATCCTACGAAAATAATCAATATTGAGAAACTGGAGAATAATTTTGGAAATTTACCGAAATTCGAAAAAGATGTACCCCTTTGCTTGTATCACCTAAAACATTCTAAATATATGTGCAGTTTGAGAAATTGTGAAAAGTTGGACAGCTGGTTGAAGAATTTTCTATTTAAAAGGAATATCGAAGCGACGACTTCACAAGGGTTGAAGGAGTAAACGAAAAAATGTTTTTTAATATATATTTAAGTGTAGAATGTAATATCTAAAAATGTTAAAAATAAAGCAAAGCAATTTTTAATTGTTGTTTCATATTTCACCTTACACTTGAAATTTGAGAACAAATGAACTCGACACTACCCCTCCTCATATTTCACCTTACACTTGAAATTTGATAACAAATGAACTCAGCACTTCCCCCCTCCAACAATACTTATATATAAATAACGATCTGCGGAATCTCTAGCCAGTAGTACTCGAATCGTGTATTAAAAAATGGAACTAGTGTCATATAAAAATATTGATGACAGACTCAAATCGTTTGAGTCTTGGCCATCAAGTAGTGTGATTGCGGGGCAAAAACTGGCGGAAGCTGGTTTTTTCTATAAAAATAACGAAGATGTGGTTGAGTGTCCATACTGTCATATCGAAGGATATCATTGGGAAACTGAAGATAATCCTATGCTCGATCACGCAAGTTGGTCTCCGAGCTGTCCCTTTGTGTTACAAGGTGGTGATACTGATGCGGAATTACCTGAAATTCGCCCGATTGAAATTCGCCCGAATGCCGTTCCCGAAGATGAGGTGTGGACTAGAAAAGTTGATGCTTATTCTCAAACTGAGCAAACTCGTAAAGATGAAGAAAAAAATTTATGTAAAATTTGTTTTTCTAACCCTATAGAGGTATTAATGTCTCCTTGCGGGCATTTAGTTTTTTGTATGGAATGTTCAACATCAATAAATAGATGTCCGTTGTGTAGACAAGTTATATGGAATAAAATGAGGGCATACCTCCCATGAAAACATTGTATTTTTTTCAATAATAAAAATTACAACAATGTTAATTTTTGACTGCCCCTTATCCTACCAAGAAAAAGCTTAAAGCGTCTAAGCGACTCAAAAAACGACTCTAAAAACGACTAAACGACTCGAAAAACGACTATAAAAACGACTAAACGACTCTAAAAACGACTAAACGACTCTAAAAACGACTATAAAAACGACTAAACGACTCTAAAAACGACTAGACGACTCGAAAAACGACTAGACGACTCGAAGCGACTCGAAACTATAAATACTTACGTATCTTTGTCGGATCAGTCAGATTCATTCATAATGCAAATCGAACAACAGCAAACATCGCTCCCTATTGAAAACTTAGATGTTCTGGCTGAGAAGCAGCTTAAGTCGAAACATGGTAAACTATTTCCAAATTCAGTTCGTGCAATTTTTTGTGGTCCAAGTGGATGTGGAAAAACAAATGCACTTTTAACTTTAATATTTAACCAAAATGGTTTGAAATTTGAAGACGTGTATGTATATAGCAAATCGCTCTATCAGGAAAAATATCGGCTACTACAAGATGTTCTAAAAAATATTGATTGTATAGGATATTTTCCATTCAAAGCCAGCGATGATGTAATAGATCCATCTGATGCTCGAGAAAATTCCCTCATTGTTTTCGACGATGTGGCTTGCGACAAGCAAAATAAAATCAGGGAGTATTATTCTATGTGCAGACATAAGGGTATTGACGCGGTGTATCTTTGCCAGACTTACTCCAAGATACCCAAGCAGTTGATTCGAGATAACTGCAACTTTATAGTACTTTTTAAGCAGGATGAGACAAATCTCAGACACGTGTATGACGAGCACGTGTCACCTGACCTAACCTTCGAACAGCTTGAAGATATATGTCGCCAGTGTTGGAATGATAATTATGGCTCTTTGGTAATCGTGAAAGACTTTAGCATAAACGAGGGACGTTATCGACAGGGATTCGACAAATATATAAGGTCTGGACAATAGCTTCTACGGATCATTAGCGCATCTGACGATATGCCGTTAACATCTCAAGAGCAAATTGCTGAAGCCCAACGCTAAAAAAAAATTAAAGATCTTACTCGCTCTATCAGGAAAAAGTATACGGCTTTAAAATTAGGTAGATTTGAAGAAGATGAGGTCTTGGAGAAGGTATTTCAACCTATTACCAAATCTCTTACAAAAATTGAAAAAAATAAAAATGAAAGAGCGGAAAACATGAAGTTTGAACTCAAAAGAGATAATGATGGTTTATGTAAGGTTGAGAAAAAGGAAGGAAGCGTTGAGAAAAAGGAGGAAGAAAACGTTGAGGATAGAATCAGCAAGAAACTCGATAAGTTAATAGCAAGCATTAATAGAAACAAGCAACAATCCCTCAATGAGTCACATTATGAAGCTACCGTACCAACTGATAACGATACCGTTTTCAACGAATCATTTAACATGAGTACATTTCGACCGGAGGTTTTGGAGGAGTACTTGGATGCCTATCCCGAAATAGCTAAGAAGTACATTTTAGACCACAATGAAAAACTTCCAAAAATTGATCCGGTTTATGGACCCCTTTACAATGCGTCACAGTCACAATGGATGCTAGGAAAAAAAGTTATGGACTTCGATAAAAGTAGCGGAGACATTTTGATTGATGGACACCGCTATAAAGGTACCGAGGGACTCTACGATTTAATTTTCTACGATGATCCACGTATAACTACTAAAGAGGAGAACGATAGGTATAGACATATTTTAGTTAATACCGAAGTTCACCTAAATACTCTTGGAAGACTGAAAGGCACAAATCGTTCAAAGTATATTGACATCATAAAACCTTTCGTTACGACTTCAACATCTAAATCGAGGCCCCGTGCGAATACAATATCTGGCTCGGGTACTTCCGGGATGCATTGGATTTTCAATAAAAAACCCATAGAATACGTTTATTGGGATGATGCCAATGAATTAGTTGACCGTTTAAAATTGCTCGTGGCATCTAAAAACGCAGGCAATACATCGAATGACAACGAAATTGTAGCAATAATAAATGAGCTCAAAGAAGCTAATATAATCAGATAGATGCACAAAAGGTGTTTAGTATCAAAATGAGCTTGAACAAGTTCGGACGTTCTTCCAAAGCGCCTAACGAAGTCAAAGTTTTTCGTACTCAGAATTTGTTTGCGGTAACCAAAGAAGGAGACTACGATCTTCAAGACCGTAAATTGTGCAACGTTGAACTACCGACTGAAGGTGGCGACGCCGCAACAAAAAAATACGTCGATGCTAGCTGTACTTCTATAATGAATTCGATCGATGAAAAATTTCAAAATATCTCTAAGATCTTTACAAGCAATTTCGATAAAAAGATTTCGAGCTTGAATAAGATAGTATTGAGTTCATCTTCGACGTCAACCGATAACACGACTCTACTCAATAAAAACGTTGAAAAAACTTCCGTGATTGACCAGAAAGTGACATCCCTGCAGACTCAAATCACTGATTTGAATATAGAATATCAAAATCGTTTAAAATCAATATCCATTCAACTTGATTCACTAAATAGCGACTACAAAAAACTAACTACCATACTTAATAGTGTGGATGCAAAAGGATCGTCTCAAAAGAAATCGACATGAACTCCAATCACTCAAAAGAAAAAATTCAAATAGTTAAAGAGCTTCATAAGCCTGCACGCAAAAATTATACACGACGACGAACTATCACCAAAGGGCTGGACGATCTCTGGCAAGCCGATCTTGGACAACTTGATCAATATAAATCCTATAATAGAAATTTTAAATTTATACTTGTCGTTATTGATGCTTTCTCAAAATTTGTTTGGTGTAAACCGTTGAAAACGAAAACTGGAGAAGAGGTTACGAGAGCGTTTGCAGAGATCCTTAAAAGTTCAGAACGGCGGTGTCCGAAAAACCTTCAAACTGATCACGGAAAGGAATTTTACAACACTCATTTCAAACAGTTGATGGGAGCTTACAACATTAATCACTATAGCACATTTAGCGTCAAGAAAGCAGCCATTGTTGAAAGAGTGATACGTACTTTGAAGGAAAAGCTTTTTAATTTTTTCAGTTTGAGCGGAAAATATAGATGGATCGATGTATTGCCTACCTTGACAGATGATTATAATAGTCAAAAACATCGCACTACACAAATGAAACCTAAAGATGTAAGCAAAAGTTGCGAAAAGCGGTTATTAAAAAACGTCTATAGCCACTTGAAGACTTGTGGTAATAGAAAATTTAATGTTGGTGATATAGTTAGGATCAGCAAAATGAAGCACGTTTTTAACAAAGGTTATACCCCCAACTGGACTACGGAATTGTTTAAAATTGTGAGGATTCAAATCACCAATCCAGCAACATATTTGCTTGAAGATATGAATGGAAGTCCCATAAAGGGTGGATTCTACGCTGAAGAACTACAGAAAACGGTTAATTCCGACGTCTATCTAGTTGAAAAAGTGTTACGTAAGAAAGGGAAAAAAGTTTTAGTTCGGTGGCTTGGTCTTGACAAATCTCACGACTCCTGGATAGATAGCAATAACGTTTTATAAAAATGTAGAGGGGATAGGTTAGAAGGGGTAGAGTGGAGGGGGTAGAGTGGAGGGGGTAGAGTAGAGGGGGTAAGAGTAGTGGGGGTATAGTAGAAGGGATAGAGTGGAGGGGAGTATACTATAAGAGACAGCTACATAAAAAAATACTACTTACCTTCAAGAAATATCTACAGTGGCAGTTCGAACATTTTAAAAATGAGTGACAGTGCTTACGCTTCTGAATTTAGTGAAGATACAACATCTGTAGATGCTGCCAACGATGAGGATCTTATTCTAAATACGTGCTTTGTGTTGAAGCCCAATCATGTGTTTACTGTTCATTGTGGATTGAGCGCCGCACGATATTTCACACCAGCTATCAAGATTGTTAACCACCTAGATACGCAAGGTTTCGCTAATATTTTATTAGATCGCCTCGAATGGAACGAGCTAATTCTAATTTTGACAGGATGCGTCGAAGATTTTTTCAATAAACCTAATTCGTCTGCCATATCGAGGAGATTTGTATCCAATGAAAATGTTAGAATAAATACAATGATTAGAGTGGATGGATTAAAAGTTGCTATGCTTTCAAAGGAGGGCGTCGACTGCTATTTTTCTCATTCAGATATTTTAGAATTAATAAGCCTCGATAAGATAATTTCTTCTAAAATCGATGTAATGTTAAAACTAAATATTTGCGAACATTATTTAAACTTTTTAGATACAGTAAATATGCTTTTGTTTAGATGTAATTACATGTTGAATCCTATAGATTTAATTACAGCATTATTTAGTTCAACGCTCAATTTAGAAATGTATTGTATTTTTGAATTTTTTAATTTTAGTAGAGATAAGTTTTTAATTGACTTGTATAACAGAAGGTATTTTTGAAATAAAACAATATAAAAATATAAATGATTTTTATTTCTTAAACATAGATACATACAAACAGTAATACAAATCGTGCGAATACTAAAGGTAAGTAAGATATTCTGCTTCTAAAACAATAATACAAATCGTGAGAATAGTAAAGGTAAGTAAGATATTCTGCTTCTAAATAGTTGCTCGGAAAGTAAAAAAGTGGTGTTAATCTATTATACTATAATGACCCCAAGGAAGCGTATCGTGAGAATGCTTTAATAAAAATCGTTTATCATCAAAAGGATTAAGGGCGATTTTTTTCTGTTCCACGCTGTAGACATCGTGGTTGTAAGATCTTATACAGCGTTGTGTTTCACTATTAATTTTAAAATTTTGAAGGGCGTGCAAATAATCTTCAAACCGAATTTTTTGTTTAACTACATTATATTTAACACCCTTAGCCTTCTTAACGCATGTTCCACCTTGAACTTTATAAGTGTATTGTTTAGAACGTAAGCCGACAAAGTGAGTCATGATTTTTCCGTTATTCTCATCTTTCATAAGGCCCGGCACTTTTTTATTCGCAGATGGTATATTATATGGGTTGTCAGCTAAATAGTCGCTGGTATCAAACCGATGTAGATCTCTTTTTATAACATCTTCGTACACATCTTGGCAATGTATTTCATAAATCAATGAATCCGTGTCGGTATATAGCAGCTTACATTCAGACGGTTGAAATTTCCGAAGCATATATCCATAATGAAAATCATAAACACAAGTTTTCGAAATCTCTAGAATTGCTGCTCCAATATAGAGGGGTTTATTGAAAATTATTTTTGATTTGTTTAATTCTACGCTAATCAAACATTCGTCGAAGATCGTTCTACTTCTAAAGTGTGGACTAGAAATTAGATTTTTTGCACCATATCTACCCTCCCATTTTCGAACTAATTTGACTACGCGATGTTTTCTTATATTCTCCATCGTTTTGCCGTAGACCGCGTTATTCATTAGCTTGAAAAGATTTTTTTCAAATTCGTTTTTGGCCTGCGAGCGGAGTCGTGTATTGACATCTATATATGGTTTCAACCACGGTGCCTGACTGAATTTTAAAACACGATGTATTTTTTTAAGCACTAACCCATTATTCATAGCTTGTTTTAAGTTTCTATAATGTAAAATATATTTCTCTTTAGGATGTAAGGTTGTCATAAGTTTTGATAATTTCGAATTTTTGGGGGTACTATGTTCGGCACAAAACGGAAGATCTTTGTGTAAGTCATGCAGACGTTCCGGATAGTCTAAATCTACCTCAAGCATATAACCTATTGGACCTTCGTTGGGAACGGTAGTTACATCGATATTTGAATCGATCCATTTAAATTCTCCGTATGGAAGGTATTCACTCATGGCCCAACTGTATAAATTGTTTACATCTAAATAGAGGAGATACTTTGAAATTTCGTTTGATTTAAAATTCTCCATATATTTGTTGTTTGCCTCTGCAAAGCGATTGCAACATTGACTTATACCTCCTCTTATAGATTTCTCAAAAAACATTAGCATATCTATATCTTGAAGAGATTCAAGCCGACACCCCGTATATTTGAGCATACAATCCCAAGTGTATCCCGGAACTGTGTAATAATGTGCAGGATCCAACCCGTAAGTCTCGTGACATGTTTTACGAAAATTTTCAAAAACGTCTACTAACAGCATCACATCAGTTTTAAGGTACAAATCTGAATATTCACCTAAATTTTTAATATTAAATTTTTTCCAAACGTTTTGAGCATGTATATACTCATTTTCATCAATATTAACATTGTTTAGTTTGCTATAAAAATCATCAATTTTAGGTAAAGATGTTTCCTCTAGTCTTTCAATTGTGTGGAAAAATACCTTTTCGGGTCAACAATTCGAAATTTTCTTTAGGTAAACCGCGAAACATATTTCTGGTATTTATTAAATTCCTTTCATTGAGATTTGAGACTAGAGTGCTCAGTGATGAGTTCATAAATCTAAAGGAATCTATAAATCGAAATCTAATATTAGTATTATTATCAAATATTGTGAAACTAATATACTGTTCTTTGTTTACGGGAAGCAATGAGACATTATTTCTCTTCGCTAAATCTCTAATTATAAAATGACTATCGTATCCAGAAAGGTTGTGAAAGATAACGGGAATTACAAAAGAATTGGTATAATTTAGATTACATTGATTATGCGCATATCCCCTGAAGTTACCTGTCAGGTGACAATGGTCTCGCACTATCTTATCGGTAAGCTGGAAATTTTTATTGCAAATATGACATGACTTTGTAGCGTCCTTGAGACTTACGACTTGATTCATTGATTTCACGTTTTTCAATTTTGATGATACTATAGCGGCAACTTCAGCCAACTGATCTGCGAACCAACTCATACAGTCTGTATTTCGATAACTTTTGTAACAAGAGAGACTATCATCATAACTGCATTTAAAGAAATATCCGGCACTAAACGCTTCATGCTTCTGATATTTTTCAGTCTTTAGCGTTCGTTGGGAATCATTGTATGGTTTTAAGATGGACTCAAAATCGGAGTACATTAAAAATGGAACGCTTTCTTTGTTAACGTAGTTTTAAAACTCAATATACTTCTCCATAGGGAAAATTATTTTACATTCATTCATTTTTTCACATTCATCGGTATGCTCTTCCAACTTTTTTTGCGTTTGAAAGTAATTTAAACATCTGTCACAGAGAAACTTTTTTGAGTGATGCTTATTTACTTGTTTAAATATTAATCTAGATATATCCTTTATCAAAACGTAGTGATATTTTATTTCAACATTTTCATTATCGTTAGTGTCCCAGGTATCATAATTTAGTTTAGGAAAATATTTATCTTGAATTAATAAGAGGTTAACGTGTTTGTCTACTTTCTGTTTGGTTAGACGACTGGGTACAACAGAGAAATTATATTTTGTATCCATCTCTAAACAAAAAACATTAATTGAGACATGGTTGAGTTTTTCAAATTTTGTAATTTGAGGAATAGTCATTGGAAACTGGATTCCGGTTAAATTCAAAACATCGGAATAGTGAGGATACGAAGAAGTTCTACAGGTTTTTTTGTTTGTCGGATATAGACCAGCTACTATGCTCCAGACAAAACAGGCTTCATCTTGATTTTGTATATTTAAGCAAGCATTTCTATTAGAAATTTGTTCGGGTAACCTTATGAAAGATGAAGCTCCATTGCCCAATTCATATTTGTTAATATTTACTTCAAGAGATATTATTCTGTTAAGAGCATACCCGCTTTGTCCTTCTTCGAACTCTTCGAGCGAATTTAAAATTTTTTCATATACGTTCGTTCTGAACCAGTAGTCTAAATCTACTCCTAAATCAATCTCACAGTTTTTGGTGTTAAAATACTTATTTTCTAGAATTTCATCATCTCCAGATTTTTTTATAAACTCTGCGCAAAAGCAAGTATTCACTTTAATCATGGAATGAGATTTCAATATTTTTTTTATTTTTAATTTAAAAATTGTGGAGCAGTCGTTTAGAAATTCCTTTACGTCTTTGTGTTTTAAATTGATTATTATGCTCGTCTGCAGTCTGTTCGCGAAAGCCGAGTTGATATTTTCCCACTTTATGCGTTTTGCTAATTTCCCCTGAGCTAAACCCATTCCTGTATGAGAGTTTTCATTTAATAACTGCTTGATGGAGGCTCGAAATGCTTTAATCAACCCTAAAGAAGATTGTAATTTTCGACGAATACCCACCGAAAGATTTTGTTTCTTAAGACATTTATTGAAAAGGGTAATATTTATGTTTGATAAATTAACCCACCTATTTATTTTTATCGGTAATGGATTTATGTGTAATAACTGGTAGGCTTTAGTAGCATTCTCACAGATTCCTTTAGTAATTTTTGTGATTTCTTGTTCATCGTTACTATTTGAAATTATAAGCATCTTTACTTAAATGAGCAACTAAATTAACCTTACTTCTAAAACTGATGACAAGGTTCTTGGAATCTTAGACCAATTTCGCGACCACTTGCATTCGCTCTTCGCCGACTAATATAAAAATTAAACCATTTTCAGATATTTATACATCTCCAATCTGATGACATAGCATGGTTACCTACCGAGTCAACATATATTTAGCTGATGTTGCAGTTTGCAATGTGAGTCGATGAGTCAAGAAACCCGCATTATAATTAAAACATTTTTTTTAAATATATGCGTCTCCAACCAGGCGATCGAGAATTTTTTTCGAGGTGTCATATTACATGTAATTTGACACCATTTCCGGTATCATATTACATCTCAAATTACATCTCAAATTTCACTTCCGGTGTCAAATTTCATCTCAAATTTAATTTTCGGGTGTCAGATTACATCTCAAATTACACTTCGGGTGTCAAATTACGTCTCAAATAACACTTTCGGTGTCAAATTACACTTTCGGTGTCAAATTGCATCTCAAATTACACTTTCGGTGTCAAATTTCATCTCAAATTACGTCTCAAATTTCATCTCAAATTACACTTCCGGTGTCAAATTACTTCTCTGCGTGGCATCACTCGATTTTGAAATTTAACACCTTTCTAATCTGACACCGTGGTGTCATGTTTCTATTTCCGGTTTCATATTTCATGCAATTCAGCAAAACAAATATGATGTCTTAGCATGGTTGTTGACCTGCTGCGTCAGGAAACCGGTATATGATTTCGCTGAACTTGCAATTTGAAATGTGAGTGTCGATTATTAACCTCAGAACATCAGCATATAATTTCGCTGTGTTGCAGTTTGGTTTGTTGAAATGCATCACGTAATTTAAGTATCTTATTATTTTATTATGTAATCTGGGTACATGCACGGAAGTATCAAGTTTCTAGTATCAATGCTCTGGACTGAGGTTAAACTTTTTTATGTTTTAGCGTCAATTTTTATTACTTGAGTTTGTCATATTAAAAGAGATCGAAATTTTTATATTGATAACATTGACAGCTCTTGAACCATGTACAGGGTTTCCCCGTATATTTTGATCCACCCCTACAGCTTTTGTCTAGTTAAAAAACTTAAGTTAAAGTTGTAAGATTTTTCCGAACCGCTAGGATCTGTGATCAGATAAATAGTAAAAATTAGTACATTTCAAAAATCCATGAACATACAGGGTGTTCCATTAAAAATAGCATTTCTTTCATCAACAGATCCTAGCGGTTCGGAGAAACCTAACAACTTTAATTTAAGTTTATTTAACTAGAGAAAAGCTGTATGGGTGAGTCGAGATATACGGAAACAACCGGTATTTGTACAAATATTTCATTAAATCTTTAACATTTTTTTTTCTGATTCGTGACTTATGTTGTGGGAGTTGATAAAAAATCAGGGTAAACTTAATCATCAGATTTGTCTAGATAAATTTCATAAATGTTATAGTGCAAAAAAAATCTTGATGCATTAAATATTTTATTTAGCTTATTTATAAGTATATTCTAAATATTTATTTTCTCTAATTCTCTGCATCCTCGCCCGCTCTTGGTTGCGAAATTCCCGCCGGACCGATTTGCTCAAACCTGGAGGAACTTGGCGGAGAACGTTTCTCTCCTCCGCTCTTGGTTGGTAGCACTCCTCCTCGCCCCAAGAGTCCCAGTAGCGGCCTTCAGTTCTACCAGCGTTCCAGGATTCGTGTTCACCCCAGGGTTGATCTTCAGTTCCACCAGCGTTCCAGGATTGGGCTTCAGTAGCAACGCCTTCACCCCAGGATTGATCTTCGCCCCAGTAGGGGTCACTTGTACCAGCGTCTTCATCGCAGGGTTGCTCTTCTGTTCTACCAGCGTTCCAGGCTTGGTTTTCAGTTCTTCCAGCGTCTTCGCTCCAGGACTGGACTTCAGTAGCAGCGCCTTCACTCCAGGATTGATCTTGGCTCAATGAGTTCCAGTAGGGGTCAATGTCCGTCCAGGATGTTCTTCCATGATCATGTTTGCAGTCATGACTTGGTTGCCACGTTGAATCTTCACTTGCCACTTCGACTTCCATCTTGTCTTCAGTGGAATCCCACTCCATAGGGGTGATGATATTTGTTGTTGTTGAACGGGTACTGATATAACTCATAGTTGAAACTGAATGAATTTGTTCACGAACGTACAGCTTTATATATTGATAGAAAATGCTTAAATCAACTTGTTTACCTAAACAAAAATATCTGCAAGATTGCAAATCTTGACCCTCGGTCAAGGTTAACTCAAGGTGACCTCTTAAAGTTCATTGACCGGTCAAGGTTAAAAGGTGACCCCTTAAAGTTCATTGACCGGTCAAGGTTAACAAGGTGACCTCTTAAAGTTCACTGACCGGTCAAGGTAACAAGGTGACCCCTTCAAGGTTAACCCGCGGGTCAATGACCCCTTAAAGGTTATCGATCTGGTAACCCCTTGGCCTCTAGATAACCTTCAGGTCAAGGTTAACTGAACGTGACCCCTTAAAGTTCATTCAACCCGCAGGTCAAGGCCATTTTCAAATTTCCCGCCTTGGCGGCCATCTTGTGACGTCACTTCCGCCCTGGAGTACCCTTTGCTATACTACTCAGAGCCCGCGACGCAAACCCTTAACATTAAAAAATCAGTATGACGTGCATTTAGTAATAAGAGTGTACCAAATACTCTGTCTGTCGCGCCGTATTTAGCCGGAAGTTACTCAAATTTAAATATTTATTAGCTTAATTTTTTCACTCACTTTGACGATAGCAGGTTTTTAAAATTATCAAGTAGTAGCTGGCGATTTTCGCTGTCACACGGTGAAGGTCTGACACCATTATCAGACCAGCGAAAAAAGATGCTATGATATAATTTTATCCTCCTTCGAACCAACGACTAAATGCAGCAATGCCAGCAATAAACATCTAATGAGCCTTTTTTTCAATACTTTCTGGAAAAAATAGTTCATGATGTGTTTTCGTTTCGATTTTGAATTATCTTGATTATTAAAGATGCTTTTTCATTGCCAATGAGCGACAATTTACCAAAAATCAAATGATTTCTTTGTATCTCAAGCAAGAAAGTTAGATCTCTGTGGAGTACTAAACTTCAATCTCTATGCTGGCAGACCAGCGGAAGTCACTTGCTTTAATTTGATACCCCACGCGTACTGCTATTCCCAATTGTAATGATTTCCGATTAAAAGCATCTCCTAACCATGTGACAGTGAAAATTTCCAGTTACTACTTGATTATCTTAAAATCCTGATATTTTCAAAGCGAAGTGATCGAAAAAAATTAAGCTAATAAGAATTTAAATTCTAATGACGTTCGCCTAAAAGGGGAGGGACAGACTAAATGTTTTGTACACTCTCACTACTAATACTCAATAATACATGCATGCCATGCTGCTTTTTTAGTGGTAAGGGTAACGCAATCCAATAAAAGATATTTCTAAGAAAAGTTGTTGGTGAATCCTTATGGAATTTTAAATTCCAGAATTAGTAACTTTGCCTGTGATAACAAAACTCCGAATTTGCAACTTAAATCTATAGTAATAATAATAGTTGTACTTTGTACTTCTGTCACAGGCACCTCAAAATGGGTAATAAGAGTTAGTTCAGATCATGATCTATTTTTTGTGCCCAATAAATATGTTGTTAGCCAAATATGGGGTAATTGTTATAAACTTGAAAGTGCTCCCATTTAAAATCAATAAACGGTTTCTATAAAATATAATAAATCATAGAGACCTTATTCGACATGTTCGCAAAAATTCATATTGAAAATCAACTGAAAATTTGCAACTACGCCATAATATATAAAGTTCAATTTCTGCACTGCTAACACTAGAAAAAAAAATTTTTTGGCTAAACAAGTACACCTTTTATTGACACTAATTTGTCATATGGAAGTGTCATCTGTAACAAAGTCAATAACCCTAATCTTAATCGAGCACCATTGAGGCCACATTAAGCATTAGCCTTCTGCTGATAAATTTAGAAGCTTACATATGCTAGCCATGACACTGCCAAAAGTGGCTAATGTCAAATTTGAATTTACTAATGCCAGAGCATGCACTCGTTCGTGTGACAAAATCTCTTATACAGGAAAGAGCCAAATTTTCATTTATAAACCAAAATTCTAATGTCTTTCTACCGAAACATAATTTTTCCTTACAAAATTTTCAAATTCATAACACCCTTATGGGCTAGAGAAAGGCCTGAAAATTTCTTAAATACGTAAGTGCACATTATTCTTCTGGTGTAAATAGAATATCTATATTAGTTCGGGATCGCTCTGCCATCTTCCCTCTCTACATCATGGATTTTGATGTGACCAAAAATTTTTATTTAGTAATCACTTCGATGTGGCAATTAGCAGACCAATTTGTCTTATGAAAGAATGTAGACAGTTGTCAAAAATGTTAAAGATTATTTTATAATAATTATGTCTTCTCTTATTTTGCTTCATTTTACTGTAAAATGAAAATTTGAACATAACATATTTAGTTATTGACTGTTAAAATTTTGGCCAACAAACTATATTAAAACACAAAGACAGTTCCTGGAGCAAATAAATGTTAGATCCCTGTTGAGTGTTGCAACCACAGAATTAAAGAGAATGGAAAAAGCCCTGGACCGGGCATCTTCCCCGGAATTTGACAGCTCATTCAAGTGAATTTGATATTTGATATTACACCTCTCTAATATCCATTTTAAGACGTATCGTATCGAGTCATCTCAGCACTCTTCGAAATTCCTAACTCCCGTTCTGTAAGCTCATTAAAAACATGTCCGGGAAAGACACCTAAATGCAAATGAGCAATTAAACATGGAAATAATAAATCCCTGCCTTTTTAATATTATACTTTGGGAATCGTCAAATAATACACTCGTCGGGCATATTTCAATAAAATACTAAAATAAACGTAAACCTCTCTGAAAATAATGCCAATTGCCGCCAGTGACCTACATAAGAGCCTTCTGGAAATGGGTTGCCGAACTGTTCAATTTAACGTTTAATCTCCATTCTCCTCCCTTTAATTCTGTGGTTGCAACCTATTTTGTTTGCTCTAATTACTTTTCATTTATCATCGACTGTCATAAAGCTTTTGACATTTGTAAAAATTCAAAATTCAATGCATTTAAATAAAAACTAATAGAAAGCTATTTTTCTATAAAAAAGACAAAAATTGTGTCATAAAATACATGAAGGTTCTGTCAGTTGTGATTCAAATTTTTAAATGAAGTTCTCTATAATCATATACGGAGTGTCTCACTTAAGAGTGAAACAACCCTATAACTTCTTTAATTTTTAACCGACCAGAACGAAATTTTTATCAAAGATAGATGGCATTGTTGCCTACTTATTTCCAAAAAATTAGTTGCCTACTCCAAAGTCAAAGCCACCTGCTATGCCACAAACGAGGCTAAAAATCCGAAAGTCATATTGGGCATATTTTTTCAAAAAAATTTACTAGAAAAAGTTGTTCAGAATCGATTCAGAACCCCAAATACAAAATTTTGTAAAAATCAAAAAATATTAAATAAATAAAATTTAAGTAAAAATTTAATATTTAAATTTTTAAAATTTGTTTTGGGGCTTTTATTTTAAAATAATTACTTTATGAAAACAACTTGCTTTCAAAACTGTTCTAAACGCAAAAAAATATTAAATTGCTGATTTTGGAATTTATTTTTTTAAATTAATATTTTTTGATTTTGACAAAATTTTGGATTTAGGGTTCTGAATAGATTCTGAACAACTTTTTCTAGTAAATGTTTTTGAAAAAAAAAATGCCTAATATGACTTTCGGATTTTTAGCTTCGATTGTGGCATCGCAGGTGGCTTCGACTTTGGAGTAGGAAACTAATTTTTTGGAAATAAGTAGGTGACAATGCCATCTACCTTTGGTAAAAATTTCGTTCTGGTCGGTTAAAAATTAAAGAAGTTATAGGATTCTTTCACTCTTATGTGAGACACTCTGTACAACAAAAAACAAATTTGTTATAAAAGTTTTAGGTACCTATTTAATAATGCATTCGTACATAAAATCTTGTATGTCACATGCACATACAAAAGGCTTTGTTAGACTCATCACATTATTTTTCTTGTTCGCAAGCTCATTCGGCAATAAACATACTCATCAATAAAGCCTTAGTTTATGAACTTATACCATCGACATTGATTATTGTTGACTTGACAACTGTTGCAAAATATGACAGGATATCGTCTCATTGACAGAAACATACAAATTTGTGATAAATTAAATTATTTAGATTTTTTTTATTTTTATGACCTTTTTATCTGTCTCGGGTTTAATAAATTTTCGAAATGTGCTGTCCTAACATTGACACTTGTGTTATGGGATGATGTGGTGATTAGCTACCTAATTTTCAATTGTTCCAAAAACCCTTCTTGATTTCAGCATAATTAACTTGGTGCAAACGTAAATTTACATCACAAAAACAAGATGGGTAATTTTATTTGAAAATTCTTGGCAAAGTGTGGCATATTACTAATTAAATTTATTTTTTGATCTCAATAATTGGACCAGTATATGGGTGGGGGGTGGTTCCCAGAAGCTCAATTTCGGCGTGGAAGCGGTAGCGAGCTTCTTGTTTTTTTTTTTAATCTTTTCTAGCTCTTAGTTTGTTGTTAGTACAGTGGTATCTGTGTGCTTACCTATTTTTTGTACATAATGTTAGACTTTTCTCCTTTATATGTATAATATTGGATTTGATTTTTCAGTTAAGGCCAGAATGTTCTCAGTTGTTAGTTTTTATTGTTGTTTAATTGTAGACAAAGTTCATCTATTTTTTTTTAGTTCCTCATAGAAGTTATTTTTACACACATTTTATTGGTTACGGAGTGTATTCCATTTGCACATCTTTTAAATCTCCCTGTGCCATATATAACGCCTGACGTTAAAAAAATAATATTTAATCATGTTGTATTTTATGACAGTTTAATAAGTATTTGAAATTGGCGATATTGATATATTTCAGTCTTTTTGTCATAAACTAGTATGAACAGTATTCGAGAAAAGTGTACTTTTACTTAAGACTATTGAAAGAAGTAAGATTTTTTAAATTCTACTGATTTTCTCCAAATTGATTAAATCAGAGTTAAGAAAAAATGTAATCAGAATATTTTTATAGTATGATTGGAATACACTAATTCAGTTTTCATTTCAGATTTGAACACCTAGGTACTTTGGAAAATTCAAGGTTTGCAGTTTGATAGGATATTGATTTGTTATACTTCCTTCATACAAAGTTCATTCTAAATTCTAAGATGATGAAAAATTATTATACATTGTTCTGAAATGTATGTTTTTTTAGTTGTTGAAACCTCAAAACTACAGAAGCTAATTATTATAAGTGATCCTAATTTCGTTTACCTTGTAACAATTTGTAATATGAAATAACAAAATGATAATTCGGTAAAGTAAACTTGAATTTTCCAACACTTTGATGCGCGATTTCAAATCTCCTAAAGCCTACTAGAATCTTATACTTGCCTTAACACACCCCCTTGCTTTAACCTAAATATTTATAAACGTATAAACAAAATTAGTAACAGCATGTCGAGAACCTTCTCGATTCTTCTCAGCATGGTAACAATAATTTTCCGTGTATTAACTCGCATTTGCATCCTTCCACATACTCTAAAAATAGCAAGACACACATTTTGACATTACGAAAATGCACTGTTAGTAAATCGCGTTTCCATTGCATTTTTTCTTATATACTGAATGTATATAAATATGATGTTTTCCATATACATAAGACCAGGTAACATAGAAGTTAAATTATATGGAACATGTTTTTGTTGTTACAGTTTTTAATAAATTTTTATTTTTTTAATCAGACAATCGTTAATTCATACTCTTTACCCTGTCAGTGGTTGTGTTGTTGTGATGTTTGCACGGAAAATGTAGATAATGCCTCAAACAGTCGTAGTGGGATCCCAATTTTGTTTGAATCAATGTCTAGCAATGGTAGATACATTGTTAAAGAAATTGTTGAATGTGAAAAAGTTCAATGTTTTTAATATTGTACTTACCTTTTTAGTTTGGCTATATTGTGTTGCTACTACTTACACAATGAAAGAAAAATATTTAATTTCTAAAAGTTACCAGATCTAGTGTAGCATTGTAGTGGTTGCACAAAGTAGTTTAAAAAAGTAAATAAATCCTTAGAACAAATTATTAATCCAGTATTAGTTCTTTTATACCATTGTATTTATTTATTATATTAGTAATATTTTTATTTTATCGTTAGTTATAATAAATATGTGGAAAATATAACAGGAAAACTCCTATTGGGAGAGACCATAAAAGAGACCATGTTTATGCTGTGGTTACATTGAGAAAATTCAGATACCAGAGTAACGACTGAACCACCCAACTTCTTTATTTTTCCATCGAAAAATATTGTCATAGAAACGTTTTTAATCATTGAGAAAAACAGATCCAGAATCAGCTTTTTTTTTTCTATTAACTTCATATTCCATCATTTTACAGCGAATACTTGGGATTTACAACTTGAATGCAACATATTAGCAGGAACGAATATAATTTTTTGATGGCTTTATTTTTTCTGTGGGATAAATTTAAGTTACAACCTTTACAAATAAACTTCACACTGGATCATGATACATTTTTGTGAAACTGGAGGCCCAAATTTTCCATTTATGCCATTGTTGCTTATTGGAGGTATGTATTTCATTGTTTTGAAATTTATTTTCTTTTTTGCCCGAAAATGGCTTTAAATCGAGTATAGCTCTCAAATTTGTTTCAAACTTCATGCATTGCAATTTGTTAGTAATAATTGTTAATTCATGTCCTGCAATAATAATAAGATTATTAAGTAATATTCATTATAATCAATAAGTAATATTCATAGTCATTTTTGTCTTTTTCTAAGTCATCTTCAAGGTGTTCTATCCATGATACAAATAAACATATAATAATATCGACTACCTATTTTTTTCTTTATAACTAAATAATTATTGATAAAGAACCTGTTTTGCACACTTCAGACCAGTTGTGGAAATGGATTGAGTAATATTGATATACCTACAAAGTGATTTATACAATAGTACAATAATTTTTGTTGAAAAGTAAAGCTACTTTTTCATATAGAGTGATCCAAAAATATAAGTAAAAATAATAGGGGCGACTTTAAGACAAACATTTCGTATATGTATACGAATATGTATATATTATGTACATATTATGTATTTATTTTCTTACAATATCGAAATATTTGTGACTATTGTACCAGCATAAAATTTACTCTGGTTGTACAGGGTGTCTGGCTGAAGATTATACACTCAATTTATTGAAATAAATCCCTATTCAAAAACTATTCTGCAACAGTTTTTTTTAAGGAATTTAATGCCGTAATTTATCCTCATACATCGTACTTAAAACTAAATAATAAATTGAATGCATCACGTTCAACCCACCACCTATTAATGTCGAGCGACACAAGTTTTTTTAGTGCATTTGAGTGCAATAGAATGTGTTAGATAGCATATATTTCCTTATTGTTCAAGTTGGCTTTCATCTGTTAATGCAATCTCGGATCAGAATCTAAGAAAATAAAATAAACGAAAAATTAAGATTTATTATTATGTTGTGTTAGATTTTAATTGGGAAGTTTTAATAGACGATAGAACTCGAAGCTTCATTTTTGAGCTACAGGGAGTTAAGAACTTTAACACCCTGTAAGAAACTTGTTTTTTCCAAAATCTCAAACTACTTGGTCGATTTTGATAAAACTTTTTAGCAATAAATAATTAGCTTAATTTGATGTAATCAGATTTGTGTTCCAGGAGTGGCCCTAGGGGCATCCTAGCAAGATTAATGCTACTGCTTCTTTATAATTTTGAAGTACAATTTTGTGTCTATCTTGCTTACTTGAGGAAAAAAAGTAAAGTCTGTTTATCCGTAAGCGCTAGACAAAGAATTTAGTTCCATTAATAAAATTAAGTAATAACATTTTTTCCAATAAGCATTGTAACTTGTTAAAAATTGTATAATCCCTGGTCAGCACAAAGTTTAAAAACAAACAATATAATTTAACACCCTGTATCTTGAAAATGAAGCTTTTCCCGATTAAAACCTGAGACGCCCTATATGATACATTAATTAAAATTGTCTAAAGTCACCCTTTAACTTTTTTTTACCTATATTTTTAATTACTCCATGATGTTTTATTATAAATAGATTTCACGCGATGGACCTGTAATTAATAAAGTAGCCCTTCGGTACGTCATGAAACTTCAAATAATAAATAATCAAAAGCTGGGTTTAGTCAGTCAGTCAGTCAGTCAAATACATAGCTAGAGTAGTTATAAAGGTAATATTTTTCTTTTCATAAAGCACCAAAGTGGATATTATAAATTATATTGATACGGCTCTGTCTATTGTTTACATTACCTGTGAAATGTAATTCCTGTGAATTTCTTTTTGTCCACGTTAGAATTGCTACTGCAACAACGTACAGAACATGACATATTTATTTCCTGAGGTCAATAGCTCGCAATAACAAGAAAAACTGCACTTTTAGCCACTTTTAATGCACTTTTAGCACAGAGTCAACAAATTGACGTTGTTATTGCAATCCGTTTTGGGTCACGTGACAGCTTCTCCCCCCCCCCCCCCCCATACTACCTCAAACAAGCGTCTAGAGTCTGGCTATGGACTTTTCAACCGGCCAATCACAGGCGGCTGTCGTCGAAAGAAATTTGGAGGTTTAAATCGAAAGCCCGCGGTTTTCGGTTGTTGACGTTGTTGTACAGACTTATACATATATATATATATATATATGTGTGTGTCGTAGGCATCAGGAGTAATACGTCATTTCGCGGAATGTCTAGTCATTACACGTATTGCCGGCAAAAGCTGTAATAAAATAACTATTACCTTGCTTGACTCAAATTTTGCGTCATTTCAAGGATTCCCCTTGCCCTTGTTAGTCAAACAGAGTAATCGGCCGTTACAGCGTCTGACTGCCGTTTGTTCAGTCAAATTCTACAAATTTTCAACAAATGATTGAACAAACGGCAGTCAGACGCTGTAACGTTCAATGGTCCGACGTCCGACCGATTATTCTGTTTGACTAATAAGGGCAATCCTTGAAATGACGCAAAATTTGAGTCAAACAAGGTAATAGTTATTTTATTACACCTTTTGCCGGCAATACATGTAATGACTAGACATTCCGCGAAATGAGGTATTACGCCCGATGCCTACTTCACTTTGACAATGAATATCACTTTGCTCATTTCTCAGCAGTTATTACAATCAGATTTAAGTATTCTCATATTGACGCGGCCTATGATTGGCCGGTTGAAAAGTCCATAGCCAGACTCTAGACGCTTGTCTACCTCAATGGCTCCAAAAAATTCAAGTAATGGGTTATATATGGTTAAACATCATATTATACAAATATTTCTGTACCATCAAACATGCATTGGTCAGTAGGTCAGTTATGGAATTTTCTGTCCATTTTTGGCTACTGCAATTTTGTTTTTTGACACCTCTTTGGACTTGCCACCAATAATCAAATTTCGAAATTTTACTATAAAGTGAAAGTGAGGTTATGCTCTGTGAGAAGGCGCCATTGAGGTACTACCTCAATGGAAGGCGCATTCGCGAGAACAAAGAAAAGGGCATTCAGGGCCATCTTTGATATGATGACCACTAATACCGCGGTAATTACCGGTCCATCGCGTGAAATCGATTTTAGATTGTTATAGATTGACACAGAGAGAAAATAAAGTTATTTTCTCTCTGGATTGACAGTACCTACAGAATTTCGAAAATCTAAATAAACCTCTGTAATCTAAATAGCATCTTTTTCAATATAAGTAGCATCAATAATAATTATTGTAAAGGCACTATTATTAAATAATATAATAATAATCCACAAAAAAATACTACAATAAAATTATGGGAACACAACAAAATGTTAATTGGATAAAATCCTGATCTCAAAACCTATTAAAAATGCAATTTAGTAAGTCTCAGGAGGTGTATCTAATAATATACCTGTGTGAATTAGTGGTACATATGCAAAATAGGCATTTATTTATGTTATTTTATTAGAAAAACGCAAACCAAATACCCAGTATTTTATTCACATATTGCTCCAATTACAAAATAATGTTCCACCAGTTCCACTCACTTTCCACTAGACACAAACACGTTTTTTTCGACGCGCACATCCACAGCTCGGACTGGTTTCGAATGGTGAAACCCGGCCGATTTTGCCAGTGCATATCAAAACTAATAGCGTGACGTCACCGGTTGGCCATTTTTCGTATGCGCGCGGAGCGGCGTAGCGCGATTTTAGCGACCGAAAATGCTTGACGCTTATGCATAAATTTTATTATTATGCATAAAGTCGACGTCGAATTGATAGTAGAAATAATTTCATTATGAAGATAAGGTGGCTTATCTATTATTGTTCTGGGAAGTTTTTCTATTATGTACTGTTGCTGGGGATTATCAGCTGGTTTTATTTATATGTTTGGTAGCAATTTGGAATTTGTAATTATTGAGTTTTTAACAGATATGCTTTCACTTTTCTATTCTATTTTAATTGCTTTGTTTGAACCAAAATAATATAACCAAAATAGACGTCTGGACTTCAAAATAAGAGAATGAAGTAGATTTTAAAAAATTATAAAAATGACTTTTGGTGAAGAATGAATCTGCTGTAGCGTGGTCGCTGAAAAAAGATGAATTTTATTAATAGTTCCTATGATTTCTAATAAGATATTTAGTTCAAATTCATTTTTTTCTTTTTAGAAACACATTTTTGTGGAATTTCAGTAAAAAAAATCGAAAAATTAACAGAAAAAGGGGAGTCATGGTACCCTTATGTCTTTGTCTGGTTTAATGAATCATTCTTTAGAATCAGCGTTAATTTTACATATATATTTTTTAAATTATCATTTGGGACTTTCTTTTATTTTACGCCGAAATAATAACTGACTATGGGCACAGACCTATATAGCTTCGCTAAGCTATATAGGTCTGTGCTATGGGGCTGCATTAGACATGTCCGGAAAACAAAATAGAACTTCATACAGATATCGCGGGATATGAGGGGGAGTCAGAAACTTAAACGCGGCACAAGTATAAAGTAAAGAAGGCCATGATTTTGTATTTATACAGGGTGGACCCAGATCGACTATAGTAAAAGTCAAAAAAATTTCGAGTTGAAACTTGACCTTTGGGGGATCAGCCTTGCTTGATTAGAAACTAATTTGCACCATATTATTATATTTTAAAATTCAAGCAGGCCTTGACGGGCAATTTATTCGTTTCCAGTTCAGGTAAACTACATTTCCCTTAAAAGATATCGAAAAATTTTATTAGAAAAAGTTGTTCAGAATGCAAATCCAAGTGCCCGTACCAAATTTTCAAACAATCGGCAGACTTTGATTTTTTTTAAATTTCAACTTTATTTTTTGGAAAAAATCAAAGTATGCCGATTGTTTTGAAATTTAGTACAGGGTCTTAAATTTGCATTCTGAAAATTTTTTTCTGATAAAATTTTTCGATAAATGTACTTGATTTGCGCTAAAACCGCAAACATGGTACGGTGATTTGGAATCGCATTCTGAACAACTTTTTTTAATAAAATTTTTCGATATCTCTTGAGGAAAAGGTAGTATACCTGAACTGAAAATGAATAAATTGCCCCTGTTAAGGCCTGCTTGATTTTTAAAATATAAAAATACAGTGCAAATTACTTTCTAATCAAGCAATAGGCTGATCCCCCAAAGCTCAAGTTTCAACTCGAAATTTGTTTGTCTTTTACACCTATCGTATAGTCCATCTGGGTCCACCCTGTATATACTATTTCATTGCAAACAACTTTTTCTTATATGTTCTGTTTTTCTCTACAACGCAAAATAAGGGTATTTTACTCTTGTGCCGTGTTTAAGTTTTCGACTCCCCCTCATATACCATGATATCGAAATTTTTTGGGCCCTATTTTGGTTTCAGGACATGCTTAATGCAGCCCCATAGTTAGTTTTTTATTTTGTCCCAAAATAAAACAATCCCATTTGTTGCGTACATTCTGCCGGTCACTGTGTATAAGAAAAAAAAATTGTGCCAAATTTCAGCAGAATCTTAAAGTACAGTAAGTAGTTGAAATAGAGGCGTCTAAATAAAAAATGGCTATTTTTTGGTATGATTATTTTTGCCCAAAGTTCTACTTTTTTGTAACACCTTTTATATCAAAATTCGACAACATTCGATCTTTTGTCAAGAATTTTGACTTGACTATAATTATGTAACTTCTTACCTGTTTTTTAATTCACAGTGTGATGCCAATTATTCAATTTTCTTTTTGCGAAATCATTTAATTAATCTTGCTCCACTTTATCAACACACAATCTGTAGATACCAGACCAATACTTATGATTTTTTTGAACTGACTAAAAGTTGTCACTTATGAAATATTAGATTTGTATTTTAGCCGGTTTATTGGAGAAATTTACAAGTGATATTTTGTAGGAAATAAATAAATTTGACTGGTTACTGATGCCATATCATTTTGGGTGAAAGTATATTAGATTTTTCAAAAAAATATATATCTGCCGGAAAGTATAAAATTTGTGGAGAATTTTCAGCCAGAAATTAACGTTTTACTGGGTTAGATCGGAAAATGGATCAGGGATATCCGAAGAATATTAATACTTGTGGAAAATTTCTGAAACATTTCTTAGAACGTTTACTAAAAAAAGTAATAAAAAAATTTGTTTGTATCACCGTGTTGGCAACAAAATAAATTGAACGTTACACTACAGGAAAGTATTTTGAATATCTGGAAACGTAAATTTTTATTGTTGCATACATGATTACAAGTTGGATATATGTTAATTGTAAGAAATTAAAGAAATTGACAGAATTATTCAACATGTCCTCTTTACACCTGTGTATTTTCATAACATAGTTAGCTAAAATACCATAGAAATCAGTGCTAATTACGATGAATGTATTGATCCATAGATTCAAGGAGCCATAGATACTCAGAAGCATTGTTGAGACTGTCCGCAAAAAAATTCACAACACAAACTTTCAAACTTTAATTTTGGAGCAAAAACAAATTAAAACAGATAAATTCTTAAAACTCGATACTAAGTTGAGGTATAGGTAATTTAATTTAGTTATTAGTTTTTATATAAAATTTTATGCAAAATATTGGATGTAACGTTCCCAAATTTCAACAATGGCTCTGACAGTCTATGATTGATCTAACCTGGACCAACACTATATTAAAGACCTGTGCATAGCACTGTTTCAAACGATCGCCACTGGCGCCACACAAGGGAAAAAATCGACAGGGTGGTTTAATGCTAAAAACACCATTCTTGCAGAATCTTTTGTAAAATTAAAACATGCAAATATGCCGGTTACAACGAATTTAATATCCAAAATAAAATAAAATGCTTGTTTGTTATGTCCCTCTAAAGCCGCGTACAGACCGAGTTCGAGAACCGTTCTAGAGCAGTTCACGACAGGTTCGCAAACTTGGTGAAGACGCGGGTTCGCGAGCAGTTCGAGAACCCTTTCAAGTTCGCGAACTGCTCGCGGAAAGTTCGCTGGATAGGCGGTAAATTATTGAGATCAAAGGAATTGTTCACGAGCACATATTGGCGGTGTGGACGTCTCATATCATTTTATAAATTAGCATTCCAAATATTCAATTGAACTGCCACCAGTTCAATTGAATATTTTTTGTTAAAGTGAAATAGAGTGGAGTGACGAGAAAATAATCGAATTAATCGGCCAAAATTAATTGCATCCGAACTTGTGGAATCCAAAAAATTCCAATTACTTTTAAAAAACGAAATGCTAAAAAATTTCTCCTCACAGGCTTTTTCAAGACAAAAACACCACAAATAGTCAGAGCATCTTCTTCATCGTCTGTATTCATTATTTTCAAAAATATTTTTGCAACTCAATAGCGAACCAATGCCGAACTCCAAAAAATGACAATACGAAACAAGCCGAACCCAATAAAATTTTGGTCTGGACACCTTGTTCGCAAACTGCTCCCGAACAGTTCGGTAGCAATTCGCATGCAGTTCTCGAGCATCAATTTTGGTTTGTACGCGGCTTTATTTGACAAGTTTACATAGCGTATATTTCCCTACGTTTTCTTAAGAAAAGCAAGGAAGTTTATTTATTTATTTTGTTTATTAGAAAATGCCTAATATATAGTTTTCCGAAAACATTTGTGGCATTGCCAAACGTTTACTAAAAAACATATCTATAAAAAAATGTCGCATTTAATTCCCACAGCCTACTTAGATTTTTATGGGTGTTAACACCAAAAACCAGACACACTGTATATGTCATTCATAAATATATTCTGGTAACTTTTATTAAAACCATCGACACGCAACATGTAGTGTACATTATTGAACATTTACAACACCCACAAACAAAGTGTTAACATTTTAAATAATCCCAAAAAACTATTAGCATCGAGAGAAATTATCTTATTCCATTGACACACATTTTTCCAAATAATTGCCGGGGGCTTGTAGTAGGTGTAGCGCCCCCCAAAACCATATCCCAACGCCCATCGGCTGGGTCGAACTGACGGTGTTTGGTGCTTTGCAGGTGGCGCATTCAGGTGATGGCGACCACTCGGTGCACAAGTTGGCCGAATCTAAGTATGCCAAGGGCTCGTCGTAGGTCTTTACCCCCTCTCCGCCGGCCGGTCGTCCCGGCGTCTCAAAACATAACCTCAAACTTGGACAGATCGTGGCAATAAGCAATTTTCGCCAGACCTTGGCCTTTCCGGCTGACGGGCTGGCTTGCGGTTGTTTTTTGAGATGCGCGAAAGAAGAGAGAAACAAATATTGTGTAACTAGGACTTCTAATTAATTAATTGGTATGAGTGATTAGGATTTTATAATTGTTTTAGAAGATGATCATGGTGTCTCCACGCGATTGAGTTTTACTGATTTTTTTTTTATGCAGATACGGGTATATTTTCTTATGAGATGTCAAGACAATCTAGGTTTAACTTATTAGCGAAAATTCTTTTCTTGCTCTAGAGCCATTACTTGCAGAGTTTAAATTTCTTTCTTTATTAAACAAAACTTTTCTTGTCTCAATTTATATAGTAGCAACCGTTTTTCGGTAGGTAGCGAAACATAGAGGCAATTGTCAGATATATACCAACTAGATTATGTTTACAAATTTGAGATTTGGTATCATTTTCTAGTCTTTGCAATACCTGTCGTTAATTTGCTTTACTTGTGACTTACTGAGAAAGTGGAACCTATTTGCGAACCCTATATTTAGATAATGCCAACTTGATTGTATTTGCTTTTCGGTAACAGTATGTCCAGTTACCAGCAGTGGAGCAAATTCTTATTTGTTTTTGTTAGCCAGTATCACTGTATATTGTTATTATTTTCAAGAGTGGTAAATGTTATTATGTGGCTTTTGTTTGTGTGATAAAGAATGAAATTTAAAACTTTATAAAAAATAGACTTTTTACTTTTTTAAGTGTTCAGTTTAATGTAAAAATGTGATCCAAAGGACTGAAATCTAAATATGATGTTTTGGATCTATCTCGCAACTGAAAATTGATAATAATTTTCAGAGTAGATAGTAGTGTACATAATTACTCAACTATTTATATTTTGTGATTTATAACTTAAAATACGATGAAATTAGATAGTTTAGATATATCCAAATTTTCAATTGAAGTTGAATATCTTATCTAAAGACAATTTACATATGAATTTGAAAGGCAAGTGTGTTAAGGGCACTTGCTTAAAAAATTATTCAATTGTCATACTATGAAATAAAACCAAGCTAATATTTGTTAAGAAATTCTGAACTGATCGATTGTTAAGGGACATTCTCTCCCTATCATCCGGCACATAGTTGCAATGTACATAAGATTTTGTATAAATAATTTATTTTTTGTAATATATCAAAATTTTTGTATTTTATATTGTTTTCATTTCATTTTAGCTGTTGTCGAGTTTGTTTAGTCCCAAATCACCCTCCTCTACTAAACACAAACAAACAAATATATATCTCAATTTTACAGGAAAACCAGACAGACTAATAACAAAGGTGCTATCGTCGTTAAAAACATTTTAGTGATTTCTAGATGAATAAATCGCATACAGTACAGGAGTGTGGTTTGCACTAGACAACTTGTACTCATTTCACAAAATTCCAAGGGCAAATAATATTTTTGATTGAGCTGCCTTACTATGTCAACATTTTGTTTTACTTGTTAATATCTAGTGTATAGTATATAAAGACCATATAAGCTTAGTCAGTGTGGCCATTTATTTTACATAGTAAATTATGCAGTCGTTCTTATCATGCTTTAAATAAATGGTCAATACTGGCATGTAAAAATCATAAATATTTTAAAATACATATGTGGGCAATCACCATCTAAAAATACATACATAAAAAATCTCAAATTAGATAGTTGTGCAATGTCAAGGTTGTTTCAAATTTTTAGTTTATTTTCAAATTAAATTAGTTTTTATAATTTGCTATTTACTTGAATTCGTATCCTGTCATTTTAGCGGTACAACACTATAAGTGGTTTTAAATAAATAATAATTTAAGTGAAACTTAAGATAGTGCTGTGCACTGAATTAAAATATCAGTGATCTGTATATTATGAGAGAGATCATATAAGCTGAATTTTATCAACGATAAATCTATCGTGTGCATCCTTTGCAAATGCATATAAATAACTTTTTAGACGTTATACAAAAAAAAATACAAAAAACATACAAAACATGTTTGGATTGTTTTAGGGCTGGGAAATTAGATTATTTATTTGTTGTACATTTTAGATTTAGTTACAATTTGCATGATTTAATTTTTTTATAATGCCTATATCAACTGTAACCCCACGTTTACTGCCAACCGACTACCTACGTTTTAATTAATTTTGTAAATAAAAATTCATTTTGTTAAAATCATTGTTGGAACAATTTTCAAATATATTTGTTTACAAAAGTCAATTTTTGTTTTTAAATTGGTTTTTAATTAACCTTTTCAAAGCACGGTGGTGAACGTGTCCTTTAAAAAACTTAACATTTTTTTATATTACACGATTCCAGTGGGTTATAGATATCCTAAATAAAGAAATGAGGAAAATCACTCTTTCATTTACCTCTTTCCTATGTAAAACCCCAGAAAAGGAGGAATCAGAAGTGGCACTTGGCTAATTTAAGAGGGCAGAGGGGTATTTTTATGAGGTGGTGGGGACGGAGAGTATTGCTAGGCCGCCAGATCCTTAGAAAGGTTAAAACATGTCAACATATTTTTCACTATCATTTATTCATTTTGGGTAGGTATACCAATAAAATTAATATGAAAGCAATTAATATTATCTAATGTGTGCCGGTAGTAAAATTATATTGTTTTACGAACCATTTATTCTATTTATCTGAGCCCAGAAAACCCTTAACCTGACCCCTGTTTTCTGGGACTTGATTATGAAAGCGGAATGCTTGACAACAGCGCGGCGCGGCGCCACAGATTCCGTTCTTGCGGTACTGCCAGATCGTCCAGTCGGGAGCCGGTAACCAAGGCAACCCACAAAAATATAATGCAAATTAATTTAGTATAAAATGAAATCGATGATAATTTACTTATAAAAATGTTAGTCCTTGATAGTATTTTGGTTGATATTGAATTGAAGGCGATAAAAATAGCTAAATGAATTTAAGGAAATTGTCAGGCATAAAAGCTGACGAAGTCCGGCAACGTCGTTCGTGGCCTACGACTGACGCGCCACCTAACGCCAGACGCCAGACAGCGTCAGTATGTTCAATTGAGGTTAAACTCCTTATAAAACGTAAACAATAAAACGAAAAACGATTACCAATTTCTAAGTAAAAAAGCCCAGTATTATTATCATGACTGTGATAAAAGTATCCAAAACAGGGACCAGATAAGGTGTACAATATGTATTCAGCTCAACTTGACTGCTTGTGTTGTTACTTCGAATACTTCGTTGCTGTATTTACACTAGTGCATTGTGCCCCAGAAAACCCACTTTGTGCTTAGGTTTTGTGACGAAATGGCCCCGCAATTATTGCTGTGTTCGTGGATGTTCTAACAACACGAGGAATGTTGGGATAAGTTTTTTCAAAATACCTGCTGATGAAAACAGGTAGGTACCTATGTGTAGTTTGTCCCTACCTTGTTACCACATTATTATATCCTTAGGTATTATAAATTTTATGTCCTACGTAGGTACTACCCCTTTTACTGGAGTATTACCTACCCCAGAAAACCCACAAATGGTTTCCTACTGATAATACCTACCTAACTATGGTTTTTAATTTTTTTTCAAGGTGTTATGCATGGACGAGAAAGTGTGGAAGGCAGGATTTGTTAGAAAAAACACCCACACAGCTTTTTATTAATTATAAAGTTTGTTCAATGCCCTTTGAAAATAGTATGTTTGCAAACCAGTCGAAGTCTGGGCTAAAGAAAACAGCAATACCAACTGTGTTCTCATCATGTAAGTACCTTCATTGGTAATTATGGAAATTAGTGTATGCACCGCCCGATTTTCTTGACATTTTGACCCCATAATTACCCCTTCATTATTAGATAATAATATGTATTTTTTGCTGATACTTGTAATTTTGCTGCATTTAATTTTTTTTACTAGGTTATATCGATGAGGCTTCTTCACAGAGTCCTTCTGTGTCTGTATGCAGCAATTTGACTTTGTTAGAACCTCAACGAGAACTTGATCAACCAGTCTCGATCGCTCAACTTTTGGATCAACCAAGTACACCCCATCTGTCACAGTCACCTATAGGCGATCTCCACAGCATTACCGAATTTTCAGTTGCATCAAAAGGTAATGATATATATTCACAAACTGTTATTATAGTATACACACCCAAACTAATATGACATCACGCATTATTTGCGATAATTTTTTTTGTCAAAAAAATTATATGTCATGGAAAGTCAAAAGTGTTTTTAGTTGCCGACAGCGAAAGTGACGTTAGATTTCGTGTTTTTTTTAAGTTGTATAGCATAAAATCTAATAACATTTTACCTGGCAAAAATTTAGTACAAACATCTCTGTCTTCATTTTAATCATATGATCTTAAAAGCATATGCACTGGAATTATTATTTTTCCCAAGGTTTTCATAACCTATAAAACAAAATACTGCTTGTAATATCTTATGATTAAAATGAAGACAGACATGTTTGTACTAAATTTTTACCAGGTAAAATGTTATTAGATTTTATGCTATACAACTTAAAAAAATACAAAATCTAACGTCACTTTCGCTGTCGGGAACCCCCTCTTAAATGTGAAAAACCCGACAATATAAATTGTAATAAATATTAAGTGATTCCATATTATAAGTTTGGGTGTGTGTACATATATTGTAATTTTTTGTATTACTTATTTTGTTATTGAATAATTCTATTTTTAGATGCTAGTCAACAAACTTCTCTTAGTTTGAGTGCACATAGTCCGAGAAAGCATTCATTAAAGTTACAAATAAAAAAACTCCAAAGAAAGTTGCATCCGAAGTTGGAGCAAGCTGTCGACAGTGCCGACACTGAAATAAATGACGAACAATTTCTTGCCATTTGTGAGAAAAAACTGTCTGCTTCAATGCTACTATTTGTAAGGCATTATTTAGAAAATCCCAAAAAAGATCCACAGGGATTCGGTACTCTTCAGATATGAAACAATTTTCCTTAACAATTTATTTTCTAAGCCCAAATGCTTATAGATTTTTAATGAAACCACTTTATTTGCCATCTAAAAGCACTCTTCAAAGAATAACTAGCAAATGGCATATAACTGCAGGTCTTAACAGTTTCATTTTTGAGGTTATTAAATCAAAAGCTACAAATTTAGAGGGTTCTTCAAAACAGTGCATTCTTTGTATTGACGAAATGTCATTAAAAATGTTTTTATTTTACAATAGATCTTCCGATACCATTGTTGGCTTTCATAATACATTGAAGGAAAAAAGATATGCTCCTGCTAAATATGTTTTAGCTATTATGGCTAGAGCAATATTTGCTAAGTGGAAGCAACCAGTTGCTTATTTCTTTATTGATACTTGTTCAGGGGAGGAATTAAAATTTATTATTTTTGAAGCAATAAGGAAACTTAAATCTGTAGGATTACTAGTAAGTGCGTTAGTGTCTGATCAAGGATCAAATTTTGTACAATTTTCAAAATCAGTTGGTATCTCTCCAAACTCTTCACATTTTTATGTCGATAGCGAAAAAATATTTTATATTTTTGATGCGCCGCATCTCTTAAAATCAACACGAAATAATTTTTTCAATTACACATTCGAAACCTCTGAAGGATGTACAAATAAAACGTATAGGTATTGACCAAATTTATAATAAACAAAAACATAAGCCTTTGGCTCTTCGGCTGTGTCCAAAATTTACAGATGAACACATTAATTCGAATCCTTTTAAAAAACTGAAGGTTAGTTTAGCCGTCCAAGTTTTCAGCGCAATGGTAGCTGCGGCACTTAATTCCTTTATTGAATTCGGACAATTCCCCCCTTCGGCAAACGCTACAGTGTCATTTGTAGAAAAAATTGATAAGTTATTTGATATCTTAAATTCCTCAAAAATATCAGGCAGTAATACAAGTACAATAGACCTTTCAAAGGAGCAGATTACCAAGTCGATTTTTTAAAGGAAATGTTTACATATTTTCAGAATATTAAAATTTTAAAACAAAATATAGAGGTTACCAATAAAGTTAAATTTTTGAAAGGGTGGCAAATCACAATAAATTAATTTTTAGGTCTTTGGGAAAAATTTCATTGTTTAGAGTTTAGTTCCTTATACACTCAACGCTTAAATCAAGATTGTCTCGAAAATTTTTTCGGCACTATTAGGCAGGAAGGGGGAAATTGCTTGAATCCAACCCCCATCCAATGCGAAAGGGCTTTCAAAAAATCATTTTGTTTAAATTATTTCCAACACGCGGATGGGGCTAATTGTATTGAGGATTTTGATTCATTATTGTCATACGTAACCACCGAACATACACAAATTTACAACAAAGTTGTGGGAAATGCAAGATCTATTTTTTCTGATTTAAGTTCGGTGGCACCAGATTATATTGATTTCGAACTACATGAGTCAAATAGTATATCATATGTTTGTGGATATTTATTAAGAAAGTGCTTGGAACAACATTCATGTGAAGTTTGTATTAAATATTGTAAACGTCATACATTAGGGGATACTGATTTGTTTACTTATTTTAAAGCATACAAATCAAGTGGTAACGAAACCTTTGGACATTTATTTTCACCTGATAATTTCCTAAATTATATTAAAACTCTCGAAGTTAATTTTTGTACCCTCTTTCCAAAGTTTGCTTTAGAAGAAAATGTTGGTGTGAAATTAAAAAATAAGCTGCAAAACATTTCATATCAACATCCATGCCCTAGTTTTAATCATGCCTATTTAGTATCCCTTTATGTAAGATTTAGAATCTATTCTTTAAAATTTTTAAATCGTGATATTGTTTTTAATAAAACTAATAAAACTTATAAACTTCGAAATTTACATTTATAAGTGCTGCCAGGGGTCATTATTTTTAAAAATTAGGCTAAGTTGATAATGTATAGTGTGCATGTGCATAATATCACAGACCTATATAGCTAGCGAAGCTATATATGTCTGTGATAATATGTACGTAAGTAGTTTATAATATCTTTTGTATTTATAGGTATTATATTTTATATGTGCTATTGTTTTTGAATTTTTTTTATAGATTTTAGTAATAAACATTTTTGATAAATAACCTTTTTTTACTACCAGTGATAGGAAGGTCAACCAATTTTGCAAATAATAATTGTTATGGATCTATATAAAAAAACAAATTAATTGCCAGGCTATGAGTTTGGACGCAAGTCGATTGAAATATTGTAATATTTCAACCACCCAAGTAGAATAGTTCACTTGAACCTAAATCATAGTTGTTTCTAATTAATATAGGTAAGTATAAAATAATAAAGAGGAAATATTGTGAAATTTCCATGTACAATAAAAAAATGTATTTTTCTCTTTAGTAAAATATTAATATTTATATTTTTTTCGTCAGTGAAATACCTACTTAAAATCACTTCTGGAGATTCAAATTTAACTCGATCTAATCCCAGAAAAAAACTTTACTATTCTAAAAATTAATTTTGCTATATAAAACACAAAATTTTCTATAGCCCGGACCTGATCGTGCCAACGCAATGGGCAAGTTCTACTCTGTCCAAAATACGGTGGGCGTGGCCAATGCGCAGATGTCAACGGCGGAGAGTTCATTTCCTATGCGCGAGAGGGGAAATTGGAACGCGACATCAAAGGCGCCGAAAGCAAGTGCCACTTCTGATTCGTCCTTTTCTGGGGTAAAACTGGAGCACTGCACTGCAGTAAAACTACCCAGACTACTATAAAAATTTATAGACGTGGCAACACCGCATACAATAGTTCTAAAGTTAGGCACAAATCGCTTACGATGACCATTGGGTTTAATCTGTTAACAACACCTCGTCTTCTTCTTTGAGTATAAAAATTCGAAAATTGTTCAAACCCTATTATGATCTTTATTTTCAAACCACAAAGTAAAATCACTAAATTTTTCAAACTGTGTCGTCAGATTAAAAACATCTGACGCTGACGTGTAATGAAGGTTATGATTGCGAATTTTTGGTTTTCGTCCGAAAGGAGTTTGTTTATCTGAGGGTTTCTACAATTATTAAAAATATGTAAAGTATAAAAAGACTGCAACAGAGTTTTCATACATTAGTGAAGGTAGTAGTTGCTTTAGTTTTTGAATACCCAGATTTATGGTTGTTATTTTTTAGTAATGGGGACATCATTCAGTAGAAATGGAGACCTAACTGCCAATGAATATTGTAACAAATTTATAGGAAAAGATCCGATATCACTAAATGACCCGTTCTGGAATAGATTCCTAGCATTTAGCATAACACCACCGACTACAGTGTTCGTAAATGAAAAACACGAGTTTCAAAGTTATTGTTTGTTTATCTTTTAGAAATGACCAGTTGGCACTGGAATCAAAGATAGAAACCCTCTGTCAGGATTTATTAAAGAATAATTTAGCATCGGGGAATTTCAGCACACTTATCAAGTTGTTTTTGGAACGGTCATCTGAACTACTAGCTGCCACAAACACTGATGCGTAAGATAAGAACATTAACAATTTTCAAAAGTTAATTAATTTTTGTTGTAGGAACTTATTTAACTGGCAATTATTCAACACTCTATTTTCAATTCGATGTATTCTAAAATTCCTGATTGAAACAGTAACCGAAGATCAGCTAGTTGAGCATATCCAACTTAAATCAAATGAAAGTCTGTTAGAGAACTTCATAGGTTCCTTAGTAGGAATAATCGTCGATATTCCAGTGAATAATTCTACCTATTACATTCATCTAGAAGCGGTGACATGTCTTCTAGTTTTGCTGTCGGTTCAGCTACATTCAGGGGAGCGGTCGGACCACAGCAACATATACAGAATTGTGATGGCAGGGAAACATGTCATACATGCTCCAGTTTTAGTGAAATGTTTAATTTTGAATTTTTCAAATCAGCTGAAGGCCCCGCCTGGGTTTGGAGACAATGGGGGGCAAAGTTTAGTCATAGGTAAGTGTGTGTGGACATCTTTTGTGTCAATATTTATTTAAACAGTTAACTATAAACTACAGATCTGTTTTGACGGTTTTGCTAATTGAAATTAACAAGTGTTTCACAACAAAAATTGACTACACCAGATTTATATTAACACTCATTTAGAATTTTTGCTTTCATAAGTCTTATTAGGGGAGAATCGGGTAACTGCGCATTTAAGCCCAATTTCTCGCGAAAGAAAAATAATGTGATATCTACATTTCTCACAAAGATACTTTAATATCTTGGCTACAACACCGAACAGTTAGTTTTTAGTAATACTCTACAGCATAGCCGTGATGCACAAAATTGAAAAAAGTAGCATTGCGTACGAATACCCGACTTATGTGAATAATGTTTCTCGCTCATCGGGTAATGGGGAACTTGCACAAAAATTAAGTTTTAAAAATATTACTCTACTTATTGCCATTAAATGAACACTTTTTTATTTTTATGTTAATAAATGTAAGCAATTCAATCATTCTTGTAACACACCGTCCTTGGTTGTTAGGTCAATCAGTTCATTAGTGGGTGGCAGCACCCTGTATAAACTAATATGGGCAGCACATGTATAAAAACTACAGCACCACACAAGCTTTGTTTAGAAAGATCAACGAGAACCTCCTATCTTTGCCCAACTGTCTTATTATAGTCTATATCAGTCTTGTTATTGTTGATAACAATAGAGTAACCCAAATATGCAAGTCGAAACCCTAAAAATATGCCCATAAATATGCAAATAATTTAGTCAAAATATGCAGGAAAATGTTGAAAATATGCAAATTAAGAAATACTTTAAAATTATGAATTTATTGTTTCATTTACAAATAAACATATATAATGTACATACAAATTTCTAAATGCATTTATACATAGTAAAAGAATATTTTATTTTAAATTTTCTACATACAGGGCGATTGAACTAAATTTAAATATGCATTTATTATAAATTATAAAAATCAGGTTTAAATTTACGTTTGTAAAAACAATAAACCACTAAATGTTGCTCAAAATTCTCAATTAAAAATTTTTGTCTTCTATCAGAATATAAAAATTTATAAATGGAGAAACTCCTTTCCACATCAACCGATGTAAGAGGTGCGCTTTTAAAATTGCTCACTATCACAGAATCCAAATCGATATATAAACCCACTATTTTTTTCCATCACATTTCTAAATTTTTGAAATATTTTGTCCCCAATTTTACCTGTGACATTTTGAAAAGCAAACTCAGATTGTTTTACTAATTTGCTTTTAGAAAGGAAAGTTGTTTCTTTATTTCCTTGTTTTCGAATAGTTGTTTAACATCTGTAAGGGACTGGGAAGATTCGTTCAAAAATTCTGAAATTAGATCTTTCAGCTAGCAAAAATTCTCGCAATAAAAAAATGCAGCTTCCAACCAAGTGCCCCATCTTGTAATAACAGGTTGAGGTGGAAGAGGAGTGTTTAGTAGTTTTTCTTTGTAGAACTGAACCCTTATAGGCGCTTTAAGGAAGATTTTTTTCATGTTGGAAATTATACTATTTACAAGCGGAAAATGTTTCCTAATTTCCTCAGCAACCCTATTTAAAGTTTGAGCAAGGCATGTTACATGTATCAACTTCGGATAAAAGAATTTCAAATTTTGCCCTGTCCTTTTCAATAATTGTACTTTATTAAATAGGTATAAATACCTACTTTATTCCTTTTCAGATCACCAGGATTAGTGCCCATAAAATTATAATTAAAATATATTATTTTGGGAAATCCAGGTACCTACCTAGACACCGACCCCTGTTCACAGAAATGAATGAAAGGCCTGGCAAAGATTTAAATTATCCTAAATTCTTTCAATTACGCACAATATTCCATATTTTAAGGATATATGCAAATATTTAAAAAAATGCATATAATATGCTAAATATGCGTGTTGCATATTTGGGTTACTCTATTGATAACGTATGAAAAGTATCTGCTGTATTAAATAGTTATTTACATTGCGAGATGTGTAAGCGCACTTTTTTGGCCGAGGGGGTTATTGCCTTGGGTCTTAAAACTACCTCCGAGGCCAAAAAGAGCTTACGCATCAAGCAATGTATTACATTTTTCCTGCTACCGCCAATATCATATTAAGTAGGTAGGTACTTTGAATTTAAATACACTATGGAGTAGATTGTGAGTAATAATCTTCATATTAACCATTGTTCAATTATTACTAAAAATGATAATCAGTGATAAATATAAGAGGTAGAATTCAGTGATAATAAAAAAAAAATTGGGCTTGGTGTGGAATTGAACCCTAGACCTACGAATTACTAGTCCCATGGCCTCACCATTCAGTTAAATAAGTGCATGTTAAATTTCATTCTCCACTTACAGAATTAAAATATATCTTCGTTCCGAAGATATCGGTATAGGGAGCATTTATTGGGACCACCTGTATATCTGTTCTCTGTATATTGGCCTTAACTCAAAATAAATAAATAATTTGAAAAATATATTGACAGGTACAGGGAAAATAATTATTTTAGGTTTAGCTTCAGATTTGTGGTCGATGTTGACTTTCAGTAAGAAAACAAATGACATTATGGTACCTGAACACACTGACTTCCAAGAAGCGCCGTTGGCAAACCAAAGTCTTTTATTGGTCTTAGTTTTAGTACACCACTGGATAAACTTGGGGAATTCTTACAGACTTAGCTTGTTTTCTTGTGTAAATGAAGGTGAGAACAAAATCGACCCAGAAAGAAATATTATTATTAGTTTTTGTCAGTATAAATAAAGCATCATTTTTTAAAATGGCATTACTAGACAGTAATATATTTCAGATAATAATCCAATACCACCAACCAAAGCAACTACCCTTTTTAAAATAGACTTCAACGCCCTTTATGTCACTCTGTACAAGAAAGCGTCTGGAGATGCGGCCACGTTACTTTTGTACTTGCTGTTGCACCGAAATCAGAGTTTCAAAGACTTTTTATTGTCGAGAATGGATTTAGACCTGTTGGTAAGTTGGAAGAGACTTGTGACTTGCTGCATCTTATCGACAATCGTTGTAATGTTTTGTAGATAGTACCTCTCTTGAAGACATTGTACAATGCCCCGATAAGTAATTCGCATCACATCTACATGTCCCTCATCATTTTACTGATATTGAGTGAAGATAACGGTTTTAATAGGGCCTTATACGAAACGGTAAAGTAAAACCCATTTGTAAAATTTTTGTCGTTCTCCATATTATAATACTCTTCTTCTTTAACAGTACATTGCCAACACAAATTTGTTTCAAAAATGAGTTATATGGGCCGTACCACCATGGAGATCATATATATGGGTAGAGTGCTGGACAAGTCCCTTTTTATGGCAAATTGTGGATCTGCACATGGGCCTATGGAACATGCGCATTAGACCTTCAGACAAACAGTGGTTGTTTTTCTGAATTACTATCTCCCTACAAACTTGTATATTGATAATAAATTAAGCTCACCTCAGCGTGGACTGGTCAAGACTTCGATAACTACAACTAGATTCGTTTATACTTGTAAAACTACTTTCGTCCAAACTACTAGAATTTGCTTCACTGATGCTAGAACTTGACTTGTTTTCATCTACCTTTATAACTTTAACACTAAAATAAATAAGCTACTAATAGTTTCTTACACCATAGTCATGTTAAGGTGGTTTTAATAGAAGAGTTGGTACCGCATTTTCAATTAGCTGCGTTTTGACTCGTTTTGTTTTTAAACACTCTGGTGTAAAATGAGCAGAACATATTCAATATGATCACTTAATTAGATAAAACACTCAAACAACTAAAACGTGAAGAAACTATTAATAATTAGCTGAAAATCGAAAAAATTATGCCACAAAGCGTCTATGATGCAAACAATTTTAGGTTATACTTAGTTTGTCGCTGTCAGATGGCTGTCAAAGAGTGTCAAGTTTCACAAAACACTACCTCAAATTGCAAATGCGCATGTACACTGGGCCTATTTATTACTATTTTTTACCGTTTTATGATTTAAAATTCGTCAAAGATTTTCCGCGCATCCTATGTATAAAAAACATCGTCCAGCACTCTACCTATATATATGATCTCTATGCGTACCACTCTTGCTAACTTTTTTATTTTTAAAAATAGACTATAGGTTGATTTGGAAAGAATTTTAATTTCTTTACGGTGGTGAAAACAAAAATTGAACACCGTTTCCTTGAGATGTCGCCAAAACGCAAGGTTAGTTTATAGGAAGGTTAGGACATTCGACTACTTAGAAGGGAAGGGGGGGTGAGAGAGGCAAAGGGGGCAAAGGCCGCAATTTAAGTTGGTAGCATTTACACGTGAATTGGCGATTTAGTAACTCCCTAAATGGATAACGCTTCCAGCCATAGGCGCACACAGACGTTTTTGGCATGTACTTTGTTTATGGTGTATATTTATGTTGTTTTAGCTGTTTTCGGTTATTTCTTCATTTTAATGTTTGTGCAATGAAATAACGGAACTTTGTGGTGTATATTGGTGCATCGCATTTTTGTTTTATGTTTGCGTTTTTACTTTGTTTTCGGTTTTCAATACCTGTGTTGTCCCTTTTGATACGCCATTGGCATCAAGCTGAAGGGCAGCTGGTGAGAGCGGCACCGTCGCGCGATGTTGCCGGTTCAAAGGGACGGCCTTTGGTTTTGTTTAAGAGTGGGGGAATGTCCTAACCTTCCTATAAACTAACTTTGGCCAAAACGTAATTTCTCTAAATGGAATACTCGGTATACTAATTGACAAGTATTATTTTTTCCCAGGTTTTTCTTTTATCAACAGCTAACGAGATATTGGAATAAATTATAATTCATCTCGGTGGGCTATGAATTTGTTGAAAACTAAAGTAGATATGTAAAGGAGAATGTAGGTGATTTTGCTCTCATTCATTATTGCCTAAGAGAGCCATGCCTATTTCTTACATTTTTTGTATTGAAAGTAAATTGCAGTCACTTGCAAACGTGTCTGTTAATTACAATGAATTAATATCCAAAATAAAATGCTTTGATATGTCCCTTTAATTTGACAAGGTTACATGGCATATTCCCATACATTTTCATAAGAAAAGCCAGTTTAAAAACAAGAGTACAAGCGTTGACTGATGTATTTATAAAACTTCTCACAGCTATAGTTTCATGTTCTAGAAAAGAGATGGCGCTGATGGCTAACAATTTATTTTGCATTGTACCTTGTCTCTAAAAAGCGCATGATGAGCCAAAAAATTGTCACACCTGACGGCAGTTATTGGTTAATATATCAGTCAACGGTACAAGCGTACATTTTGGTACCTTTTGTTTTGAAATGAAGTCCATGGTTATGGTTAGTTATACTGTAAGTAAGCATAGAATGCATTCAATTTTTCAGTTTTTTTTATATATAGCAGACTATTGGGTTAATTTGTGACTTTAAACAAAATTTTCTTTTTTCATTCCTGCAGACAGTACGAAATACTCTTCCCAAATATCATATCTATAATTCTCACTTGTTCAATTGAAATAGTATTTATTCTTCTGCAATTCACTTAATGGTTTGTGCATATGATTTTCTTCTTGAGCGTGGTCTTTATTAATACGATAAAACTGAAAAATCAACATGTTACTGTAAAAAAACGTAAATCGTATTATGGGATATCCTAAATGTCAGAAACTGACATACCTATAACCACAGAATACCCGCCTATAACCTAGTCGTAATTATTTCGTACACTAGCGCCACTGCAGATCGCAAACAACATTGAAATTATGATTATGGTTAGTGCAATAAATACAATTTAAAGCAGCTTTCCAAAAACATCCGTTGTTGGGATATAAGAAAATTTATATGAATTCATCTCCATATCTTGTTAGCTGTTCGTGTTGACAAAAAAAAAATAGAATGGAGTTTTATGAGCAGAATTAAATGAGCTTTCAATTTGTCGAATAATATACTGGGTGTAAAGTAAATAAATTACTTTTGGGCGATATCTCACAGACGCGAATTTCCCCAAATCAACCTATAAAGCTATGGCCTATCTTTAAAAATAAAGTTAAGAATGATGACCACTTAATTTGGTACAGTCTGTATTTCCTATCTTTCAGAAACTAAAAAATATCACTTGGTACACAGAACGAGTCCTAACCGAAATCTCGATGGGCGGCCTACTGATTCTAGTCCTTATACGAACGGTACAGTACAACATGTTGAAGATGCGGGACAAATATTTACACACAAACTGTCTAGCTACCTTGGCAAACATGTCTTCCCAATTTCGAAACTTGCACCCGTACGTGAGCCAAAGATTGGTGTCCCTCTTTGAGACCTTGGCAAAGAAATACCAGAGATTGTTGAAGAGATTGGACGACGAGAAAAATTCGAGTGATGAAACGGCCGTAACCGTTAACCAGGAACATGCCGACACCGAACAGGATGTTACGGTGTTAGAAGAAGTGCTGAGAATGATATTGGAGATAATGAATTCTTGCCTCGCCTCGCAACTGACGAATAATCCGAATTTGATATACACGTTGCTGTACAACAAGCACGTATTCGAGCCTTTTAAAGGTTACGGCGTGTTTCAGGATATATTGCAGAATATGGATGTAGTGATTCAGTATTTTTCGAATTTGTTGGGCGAGAAGAGTAGTAATAACGACCTCGATACCTATCAGGTATTGTCGGTGATACAAACGGGCGCGTCGAGTTGGCCTAAGGAGAAATTTCGGGTAAGTTGTTATAAATCTCTGCAATAAAGAGATTTTTTACAAAAATGGATTGACACATCTCTCTCGTTGATGGAAACTTTGAATAGTAGAAGATCTGCATCCCCTTTTAATTCTAAGCAATTTTTTTCTATATATTTTGGAAAACCAACCATTTCCAGAATATCTCCTTGCAAAATTAAATCTGCAAACAGGTCAATAATGTTTAAAAATGCTTTTTGGACTTAACTTTAAACGTTTCAAGTGATTACTATCGAACTTGACACAGTATACAATATACAATATACTAAAAAAGTGTGTCTCATAAATATTGGTGACAAATTTAATGCATCATCACACATACAGCGACCACGTAAAGGTTGGAATAAATTCGGTAAAATGTTGTACCGTGCGATTAAAAAAAAACCACTTCGACACGTCCAACATAATTGAAAGGTGCATATTTTGACATATTTATTATTCTTGTCATTACTAACCAAGCAATGATGTCATCTATATATTTTTTAAATGGCAACCACTATTTTTGATTGCCTCATTTAAAAGAACACACTTTTCTTGTATCGGTGCGCAAATAATAATAATACATTACATAACAATTTTTTCCATAAATATTAAATTTCAGTTATAAATAAAGAGCAAACTAAATCAAATTAAATGTTCAAATTGCGTGCCGTTGACTGCTTGGCAATGAGCAAGCCGATATTAAAATTTTTAATTTTTAATCGCACAGTACATGATTTTAACGAATTTATTCCAACCTTAACGTGCTCGCTGTATGTTGCTTGATTTATAAACTTTTCAGAAACAATATTTTATTTTAAATTTAGTAGTACCTAACCGAATGAATACTGTAACTTAAAATAAGCAAATTTTTTATTGCTTCCTGTTGTTTCATTTCAGTTTTTGGTAAAATCAATTTTTATTTAAGAAAGTATATTAATAAATTTAAATTTAAAATAGGGAAGGTACTTGGAATGTTTTTTTTTCTTAATGATAATTTATAAGGTATAAAATGGCCTTACATTTAGAATGCCATTGCGCTATTTTAAACTGGAAAAGGTAAAAATGGTTTTTCTATAATTTAGTTTTAAGAGAAGTTTTTGACCACTTGTTTAAAAATGTGATGTTGACAAGTATAGTCACCTCGCAGAATAGCTAGGACGTCGACAGTTCGTTTGACATTTACCAAACTGCCTAGATTGCCGGGAATGACAGGAGAAATCAGAGACATAGAGCGTATTTTCGGACCTTTACCAAAAGCCTAATCGAAATGAAACAGATTTATTTTTGTATGGTTTCTGTCTAGGCGCCCAGATAAACAACTTTGGAAGAAGCAGCAGTACATTTCTGTGTTTTGTGGTGTAAACAAAAAATTGTGACAAAAAATGAAATAGGGCCCTGGCATCCCGTAAGTTGTTTGTTCGTATGAACTAAATTACCAATGTGTCAATTCTGGGATCCGATTATTCAGCAAGATGAGCATAACCATGGGTCAAATGAACTACAATTTTGTTTACTTTTAACTGTCAAGTTACACAATTTATCTGCTGGAAAGAGGTTGGAGATCATAAACGAAATTAAATTTGACCGACCAAGTTGCTACTTGTAAATCGGTGACATTCACAGTGTTTTTACTTACTATGAAAGAACTTTCCCCATTTTACAAACCAACAGCAGTTTCAAAGGAAACTAAAATGTTCCCAGTAACTTAACTAACACATTGCTTTCAGAAATTCCCCGATCTCAAATTCAAATTCGTGGAGGAGGACCAACCAGAGGAATTCTTCGTCCCTTATGTGTGGGAGTTGGTCAGCCAGCAGTCGGTATTACACTGGACCAACGAACAGGCGTTGCTCAGCGTTTGCTAGCAAATAGCGAAAGTATAATTTAAATGCGAGATAAAATAAATAAATATGATTTATAATAATTGATTACTTAATTGATTTTTTAATTTATGTTGAGATGTTGTATAGCTTTTCTAAAGTTGTAATATATTTGTTAGAAGAATCGTGGTGGTTTTAATATCCACGGTAGTCGTGGTTTTAAGTAAGTCTGCCAGTAGTTCAAAAGTCCAAACTACTGTAATTAAAAAACTAGTCACAGACTTAGACCCTCCAAACGGGGACTGGAGTTAACTACTTTTTGGTATTTGTTATACTCCAAAATTAAAATTACTACCTACTCATAAATACTTCAACTGATTTTTTTAAAATTTATGTTGAGATGTTTTATAGCTTTTCTAAAGTTGTCATATTTGTTAGAAGTATAGTGGTGGTTTTAATGTCCACGGTAGTGTAAGTCTCCCAGTAGTTCAAATGTCCAAACTACTGTAATTGAAAAAGTAGTCAAAGACCCTCCAAACGGGGGCTGGAATTAACTACTTTTTGGTATTTGTTAATAAAAATTACTACCTACTCGAAAATACTTCAACTGATTTTTTAAAATTTATGTTGAGATCTTTTATAGCTTTTCTAAAGTTGTAATATATTTGTTAGAAGAATCATGGTGGTTTTAATATCCACGGTAGTCGTGGTTTTAAGTAAGTCTGCCAGTAGTTCAAATGTCCAAACTACTGTAATTGAAAAACTAGTCAAAGACCCTCCAAACGGGGACTGGAGTTAACTACTTTTTGGTATTTGTTATACTCCCAAAATACAAATTACTACCTACTAGTGAATACTTCGACTGATTTTTTAAAATTTATGTTGAAATGTTGTACTTATAGCTTTTCTAAAGTTGTAATATATTTGTTAGAAGAATCGTGGTGGTTTTAATGTCCACGGTAGTCGTGGTTTTAAGTAAGTTTCCCAGTAGTTCAAATGTCCAAACTACTGTAATTGAAAAACTAATCAGAGACCCTCCAAACGGGGACTGGAGTTGACTACTTTTTGGTATTTGTACTCCAAAATAAAAATTACTACCTACTCGTAAATACTGATTTTTGAAATTTATATTGAGATATTTTTTAGCTTTTCTAAAGTTGTCATATATTTGTTAGAAGAATCGTGGTGGTTTTAATGTCCACGGTTGTTGTGGTTTTAAGTAAGTCTGCCAGTAGTTCAAATGTCCAAACTACTGAGATTGAAAAATTAGTCAAAGAACCTCCAAATGGGGACTGGAGTTAACTACTTTTTAGTATTTGTTATACTCCCTAATAAAAATTACTACCTTCTCGTAAACACTTCCAACTGATTTTTTTTTTAAATTTATGTTGAGATGTTGTACAGCTTTTCGAATAAGGTGTTGGAAGAATCATGGTATGGTGGATTCAACATGGTATTGGTTGTTTCGAACAAAAACCGGCAAGTAGTTCAAATGTCCAAGCTAGTGTAGTTAAAAACCTTTTGAAACTGCTACTGCACTTAACTACTTACTAATATTTGATTTACTCTGGGAATGTGTACTCCAAAATCAATATTAAATTTTCAACTCTTTTATTAAAAAAAAAAACAAAATAAAACATTCTCAATCTTTTTCCATTCTCTTATCTGCACTAATCGCTGCTTTACTCGTATTCCTAAAGACCTCCTTCTTCTTCTGCTTAAGTTTCTTCTCTTTTATGGCCTCCTTTACTGCCACCATCTGCCTGTGCTTTTCTAACCTCTCTTTCGTTTCTGCCTTGATCTTTTCTTGTTTATGTTGGTATGCTGTCTTTATCATCTTCATAACATTGGAAACCTATGGAAAAACAAACTGTAATATATCTGTTTCGCATCTTTGAACTTTGAAGTTTTTTACCTTCTGCTCGTACGGTTCTCGTATAACAGCGACTCTGTCGATGCTCTTCTTCTTCTCCGAATGTTTGACGCCATGTTTTGGTTTGTCGCGATACGGCAATGCAGCTTGTAACTTCTTCGGGATTATTAATGGTTTGAATGGCTTCTCCTCTCTTAAAATCGGCTAAAAATATATAAAAATTATTTTTAGGTGCTGATTTAAGAAATAGTATTCCTACCGTGTATAAACTGTCTACACTGGCAGCATTCTTGATGTTGTTCTCCCTCTTAATTTCGCCCGTTGTTCTCAAACCGCGCCATGCATTTTTTTTATCTGGAGGAAGCAGTAAAGTGGTAACTGGATTGTAGAAACGAGGAACGTCTACTTTGAACCATGTTCGACAAAAAACAATATCTACAAATAAATTGTCAATTTATTGATTGCTTTCCACGAAGTAGTCTTAAGTCTAACAATTTAATATGGCAGAACTGTTAATTTGGTTACTAGCATTAGTATGGTAATATAGCTAAAATAATTTGTTCCGTTTTTTTCAACCAAAAATAGATCTAAAATTAATATTTATATTTTGTGGCAACTGTCTCGGCTAGTAATAAAATGTGCATGCATATGTTAATGAAAAACCATCATTTAATACATTAAAGTACTAAATATATGTTCTTTCTTTTTAATAAATTGTAATGTCTCAAAATTTGTTACACGCAAAAAGAGTACCTTACCGCTAAGCTGAATTTTATCCTCAAACGTTGCTCTGAAACATCCTTCTGGCTTTCCTACAGATTTCTTAATCTGTCCTCTAATTCCCGAGACTGTTTTTATCCTTGCGCCTTCAAACCTTGCCACTTCCAACGCACTTGTAAACATATCTTTAATAAACGCAGTTTTCTTATAAATCTTTAATGGATACCCCACTAATTTCAGCTTTTTCATTATCTGTGTCGACTTGTCAAGCTCCTGTACAGATCCAGTCGCTGCTATTCTAAATCCCTGCTTTTTCACAACCTAAAATTTATCATAACATAACTTTTGCTGATCTTATTTTTACTTTTCTACCTCTGGCGTTGAATCAACGGCCTGCATAGCCAAAAACCCAGACCCCTGTGGTGTGATAGGTCCCCAAAAATGAGCGTTACAAGCCAAATGCTCCGGGGTATATTTCAAATACCTAAACTTCAAATCGTCTTCCAGTTTTGAATACAGAGGTATCGTTTGAAATCTTCTCCAACCCAAGGAAATAATCAGGGGATCACTTGTTTTAAGAATCTTCTTGTACCACCTGTGCTTCTTTATTTTTACATTTACGAATCCTATGTTTTCTTCGCCCATGTTTAGCACACCGATCACCAAAGGGTATGTGGGATCAAAATTAGTGACAAATTCCGACGGGACGTTTTCGAATTCGATTCGGACATACATGCCAGCTCGGTAACCTTCAATTTGTGTCCTAATGTCATCTGGCATGTTCTCGAATACCGATTTGTTTAATTGTGCCTGTTTTTCGGCAGTCGTTTTCAAATCGTCATAATAGCTTGTTTTTTCAGTATTGTCATATTCTGCGTCAAATTTTTCTTTCAATTTCCGTTTTTTCTCATTCAAAGCCATCTTATCAGCTTCTTCATCTTTTTCATCGTCCCGCTTGCGTTTTTCACCTTTACCTGCCTTTCCCGATGTCTTAGGTTGGCTTACATGCTTAGTGCCTGTTTCTAGGTCCTCAAAGTCACCGAAAACTTCAGAATCTACGTCGCTGAGGTCTTCAGTGTCGTCGAGTTTTAGAAGTTCAGCAGCATCTTCTAAATCTTTCCATTTGCCAGTGACAAAGCAGTTGGCAATTAAACATTTGTTCTAAAAAAATAAACATTGTAATAATCGCAATTCAATATAATATTATATTAGTATTGTCTTTGATCACTGAAGAAAAGCTATCAAAGTATCTTCAAATTTCATCGCAAAATAAAAAAGGAAGTGGCTATTTATACGTCCGACGGATACAAACGTCAGTATACGTCTTACGCTCTCATTGGTCGATTGAGTCACGCGACACATAACCTTACTTCTACCGCCCGATGGATTATGAATCGGCTTGTTTACTAAGTCGATTGGATGATATCCGAGATTATTCAGACCTATCTTGTCTCATTTTATATTGCGTATGCCCTACTTTTTCCGCGATGGGCGCTGCGGAATGAAAAATGAAGTGGTTATTTTATTATTTACAATGATGTAACCCAGCCCTGATTTTCTTGAAATTTTGGCTATGTCGGGGGGTAGCCAAAATTTCAAGAAAATCGGGGGTGGGTTATAACGCCGAACGCCGCATCGGGCGAAAATACGGGGTACCTACCTAGCCAAAATTTCAAGAAAATCGGGGGTGAGTTACACCATTGGAAATTATTACCACTACTTTTTTCATACGGCAGCGTCCATCCCCCAAAAAGGAGCAGTGCATACGCTCCTTATTGCAAAGATGCTTGAGAAAAATGCACTTCCGACGTATCTAAATATTAGTTCACTTCGGCTTCGGACGTGTACGGAGTTAAATGCACGTCCAAAGAAGTCACGTGACTCAGCCCGCCAATGAGAGCGCAAGACGTATACTGACGTTTGTATCCGTCGGACGTATAAATAGCCACTTCCATAAAAAAATCCCATTTATTGCGCACATTATGTCACTGTATATTTTGAAAATGTCCTCACCTCTTCATTTGACCAATCCCTTGTCTCCGCACTCCACGGCAACATCAAAGACGACTCCATCAAACCCATCGTGTCTTTCTCCAACTGCTTTTTCTGTTGGTCCCGTGAGACTGCCTTGAACAGCCCCCCTATTTCTTCGTCTCCTTCCTTCTCTTCCTCCACATCTTGCTGCCGTTTCTTCTGATCAAACACTCCGTACACCAATTTCATCAGGTTCTTCGATGAATTCAGTCTGTCAAGAAATGCATCACGAGCTTTTTTGGTTAGGTTTTGTTTCCATTTAAGCTCGTCGTCTATTTCTTCATCAGTGTCTTCTTCGTTACTGTCGGAATTTTGGTCCGAATACTGTTTTTCAGATTCTGAATCGGAATATGCACTTTCATCACTTTCATGATGTTTTTCATTTAGTTGTTTGATGACTTCACTGATTTTTGAATGCACGTCTTTGTCTTTATTGTTTTTAAGTGTTACATATTCGTTTTCTTGATATTCTTCATCTGAGTCATCTGACTCATTTAATTTTGCCGCAAATTCATCATCATTTGTATCAAAAACAACTTTTCTTCGAGTTCTACCAGAATTTTCAATTTTTTCTTCCTTATAATCATATTTTTTCTTCCTCAATTCACTTAGTTCGGCATTTAAATCATTGTCGTCTTTTTCCCTAGATTTTCCTTCATATAAATGTATATTTGTATTGCTTACGTCTTCAATATTTTCCTCAAAATCTTGTGACGTAATTTTATTACTACTGCTAAAAATCTGCAACTCGGAATGCTTTAACTTTTCATCAAGTGTCTCTTTTGTGTCAATTAAATTTGCTACAATATTTCCAGTTGTGTCATCATCGTCTCTTCTGGCAAAACTATGCGAACCACCCAAATCGACATAAACAGCATCTTTGTCATATACAATACCTCCCACTCCCGAAAATGGAGCATATATAAACTTTTCTTTCTCTATTAAGGCTCTTTTCTTTATTTGCTCTGGTAAAGGACATGGGTCGGGCAGAAAAGAAATATCTTGAATTTTCTTATCTCCTAACCCAGCAATATGGACAGAAGTATCTTTTTTTAAAGGAACTCCTCTTATGTATCCGTACAAAGAAATGTTTCGGTCGCATTTAGGGTTTTGTCTTATTAATTCTTGATTGGTTAAGTCCTCATATCTGTCACCAAGTAGATAACTGTGTGTGGATCTCCACGTTAGAGGCCTAAATTTCATTACAGAAATAAACCGTCCCAAATTTTTTATTTCGTTTCTTAAATATTCACCATGAACGATACCAGAGAGGTAAAAAAGTTTGGCACCCGGATAAACTTCAGTCCAAAAACGATGCTTCAGGGTTTTCTTAGTAGTTTTTAGTGCTTTACTATTCTTAATCATGTCTAGATGTGTTAAAATACCCATAATTCTGGGCATCCCATGAACCTGGCAAATGTTTAAAAATTCGAAAACTTCCATTTCAAATCCGAAACTAGCATCGCATAAAAGTAACACCAAATCCGCCACTTTTGCTATATCTATCATACTATTTATATCGTTATTACATTCAATTAACGTAACTCTCCGTTTTTTACCCGTAACGATCGTCACAGGTCCCTTAACATCTGTTAATGGAGACCTGGTAAATAACTTTATCAGATTGTTTATTAAAGTACTTTTGCCGACTTTAGGAGGGCCGACCACTGCTATTAGGATTGGAGGTGGTTCGATTGGGGTGCGATCGACTAATGGTACATGCTGTTTTTTAGTTTGGATGTCTTGTTTTCGTCTGAAACGACGTTCCGCTCGAATGGCAGAATTAAAGGCGAAAGCTTTGGGGTTTCGCTGCTTGTCTGTTAATTCTACTACGGGGTTTTCTGCATTTTTCTTGGATTTTTTCTTTTCGGCTTTCCTTCCTAAAACACAAGATTAAATAGAAATTTGTTGAGGTGAATGCGAATAGGTTACCAGAATGCCTGTCCCTGTGGGACTTTTTCTTTTCTTGGGCAGCTTCTTCACTCATGTTCACAAAAATCGTTTAGAAATTAAATAAAATGGTTTGAATCATAGTTATTCTTATTATTTACAAATCACATAAACCTTTATTCTGTGAAATCACACGTTTTTAGCATTAGCATTAAATTTAGGTAAAAATTAGAAGGTTATAGGCAAAGACAACCACAGAACATCAAAGTTAGGCTAAACCAGTAAGCATACTTCATTTCAGTTGTGTCCATCGACGCTGAATGTTAATGATAACTTCTTTATGATTAGCATTCAGCCGTCGATGGAGGAAGGAATTCAGCCATACCAGAGCATCAAGTTTCTAGGATAAAAGAAATATAAAAATCATTTATTACCTCAATCATTAATCATTAAAAAAAATTGTTTTCTGTTGCTAAAACACGAAAACCGTTCTGTACCGCTTTATTTGATGAAGAAGAGAATATAAATTATTTGACATTTAACAGTTATTGACATTTCGAATTTCGACTTCCACCAAAAATTTTCTGACAGACAACTATTACAAGCGGTTTTTGCCACAGAGCCTTGCTTTTTGATTTTTCTTTAATTTCCTAGAGAAAAATTCAACCATGGTGTTCGGCAATGATTGGATGAATGCCCCGCACAGCACTGGTGTAAGTACACATCTTAATTAACTTTTCATACCAACATGATTCTTATTAATGTTCCCATTAGACTTCGATTATGGCAGCGGAGTTCGACGGCGGTGTAGTTATTGGGGCTGATTCAAGAACTACAACCGGTTCCTACATTGCCAACCGTGTGGCCGATAAGCTCACAAGAGTCACCAATCGTATTTACTGTTGTCGTTCTGGTTCTGCTTCTGACACACAAGCAATCGCCGATATCGTTTCGTACCATCTCGGTTTCCATGCTATGGAGCTCGGCGAGGAGCCCCCGGTGGAAGTTGGTAAGAACTTTACCATTTTTGTTTTCTCGTTATTAACAAAAACAAAATGTTATAGCTGCGTCTGTGTTCAGAGAACTATGCTACAGCTACAGGGATTCGCTTATGGCAGGAATATTGGTAGCCGGTTGGGACAAGCAAAAAGGCGGCCAAATTTACTCGATCCCCATTGGTGGTATGTGCGTGAGACAACCTGTTTCTATTGGAGGTTCAGGTTCCAGCTATGTGTATGGTTACGTCGATGCAAACTACAAGAAGGGGATGTCTAAGGAAGAGTGTGTTCAGTTTGTTATTAACAGTAAGTTTAAAAAATTATTTTGATGTTTAGTGTTATTTAATTTTTTCTGTAGCTTTGGCATTGGCTATTTCTCGAGATGGATCGTCTGGAGGCGTTGTGCGTGTTGGAGTGATTACAGAAGATGGATATGAGCCTAAAGTTGTTTTAGGAGACCAACTACCCAAGTTCAATGAGGATTAAAAATTAAAAATATAAATTTTACAATTATTTTGGGCTTTCTATTTTCATTTTCTAGTAAATAAAAACATTTAATATTTAATTTACAAATTACACAAACTTCTGTAAACAAAATTAGATCATTTTTCTTGATACAAGAAAAAACAAGAACTTTTAAGAAATACTGATAAAACTAGACATGACTAAGACATTCTTAAGACACTTTTTTCGGGGGAATTTAAATATCCATTCAAATTTTCTGCACTTTCTAAATTAATATGTGTTATTTATTATGGGCAGCCATTAAAATCTTAATTTGAATTACTTTGTATTTGCCATGAAAAAATCTGCAATCATAAAAAAGTAACTGGCCAAAAATTTTGTTTACCTGTTGACCCTGTTGTTATTCCAATTATGTTAAAAAAAAAATTAACAAAAAAAATTAAAACAGACTTCAAATATTTGCCCGTATGCACACTCCACTAAAAATTAAGAAAAAAAAACAAAAATAACACCGACGTCACAAACTTGTCCGTATGCACATTTCAACTAAAATCTTAGAAATATTTTTCTCTTTCTAAATTGAGTTATCTTTGGAGTCGGTGACAGTTATGTTGTATGTAGGATATGATGTATTCATATCTAAATAGATTTAAATTCCTTGCCTTGACTGTCACCGACTCCAAAGATAACTCAATTTAGAAAGAGAAAAATATTTCTAAAATTTTAGTTGTAATGTGTATACGGGCAAATTTGTAAAGTCGGTGTTATTTATTTTTTTTAATTTTTAGTGGAGTGTGCATACGGGCAAATTTTTGAAGCCGGTTGTAATTTTTTGTTAAATTTTTTTTATTTCTTATTTTTTAGTGAATTATTATTTTTTTTAATCTACGGGGAACATTCACTCAGATCCCGGGTATGCAGGATATTATTATTATTATTATGGGGCCATTCCTAAAGTAATCCCTTTGTAATAATAATAAAAAGAGAATCATAGAAATCGGTTCAATATGAAATTTCATCCCCTATTTTTGTTCACCCTTAGGGGTGGGATTTTTTCTTCAAATTTAAATGGGACCATTCTGTAGGTATACCCTTTCAAATAAAAAAAGAATTGTCCAAATCGGTTTATAAATAACGGGAGTTCTGAGGTAACAAACATAAAAAAAAAACATACAACCGAATTGATAACCTCCACCTTTTTGAAGTCGGTTAAAAATGAACTGGGTCTTGTAAAAGTTACAGACCTTTGAGGTGAAACAAATTATTTTTTAATAAAGATGACTATTAATATTATTAAATTCGGGCATCTCAAGCACTTTGTTCTCAATACGATATTGATATTCAATACTTATTGTTCTTTTAGTAGAGTAGATATCATTAATTAATTAGATCTTATTCATTTAATTGTGATAGGAAATTTAACTTTAACTAACATTTTGTTGTGTATAAATATCCTCAAAAAGGCATTTTTATCAAGGAAACAATTATTCCATTACAAACTATTAAAACTAATTAATTACTCCCAACCATTGGGTAAGGGAGATATTCCTTTACTCAGTGACACAACACAATATTAGTCCAAAGCCCAAACTAAACCATCTAAATCCAACAAAAAAGGGTTTCCTTTCCCCCAGGGTCGTACATGAGTGCAAGAGACTCCAACTGGTTCATTTGAACTACTCAACTATTCTACTTCCCTGTGAAATCTTCAGGCGTTGGCTGACGTATTAATAGACTGCTCACGGCTGTCACGTTTGACACTTTTTTGACTCACCATGCGTTATCCAGAGACAAAATACAATGCAATACATTGTCGTCTGTTTTCCAGGGCATGAATCTGTGAGAAGTCTCTAAGCGTTTACTGACGTATTAATAAAGACTGCTCACGGATGTTACGTCTGACACTTTTTTGGCTCACCTTGCGCTTTCCAGAGACATTGTTAGCCATCAGCTCCATCTGTTTTCCAGGCAATGAAGCTATAGCCGTGATAAGTTTTATAAATACATCAGTCAACGCTCTAAGTATTTTTTATAAGTCTCACTTATTTTTAAGATTCGTTATTTCTTGTATTATCCTTATTTTATACAAAATTTCTGCTCACGGCTGTCAAATTTGACACTTTTTTGGCTCACCATGCACGTTCCGGAGATTAAATACATAGCAATAAATTACGTACATTGTTAACCATCAGCGCCATCTGTTTTCCAGGACATGAAACTATAGTCGTGAGAAGTCTATATAACTCTCACCTTAAGAGTTAATTCATGTATAATCCTTATTTTATGCAAAATTTACAGTTCTCAAAGAGGTCTTGTCTAGTATAGGGGGAATAAAAAAAAACTATTGTGTTCAATTTAATTTTTACTATACGTCAAAATTTATCCAAGCCTTTCTTTCATACCTTCCATTTATTTGTCCGATAACTATTTCTAAGGATGCCTTTTAAAAATTATCACCAAAGAAAGAGTACGTTTAAGTTAGTTTATATAAATTTACAGAATATGAATTTTGATTAGCACCTTCCAAAGTCAACCATTATCGAGGTTTGAAATTACACGAAAACAATATTAATTAAAATTTTGATAAATTAAAAAGGAGCAAAAATGACTAAAACCACATTGAGACGTTTGCAAATTTGTAAAATTCAAGATAACCCACAAAAAATTATACGTGCACGATAAATCCACAATTGAATTCAGGAATGGGCAAGACGAACAACATGACTATTATCGTTCGTCTTTCCTACTCCTTCACACAATAAAAAATCAATAATTTTATAGTAAAAAGTACACACTAGTAAAAAGTTCAATAAATATTTTTCGCCTATCACAATTCCATTCAAAACGATACATACATAAAATTACTTTAAAAAAATGCACTAGAATCTCAACCAATAGACAATTTCCACATAACTTCTATGTGTGATGTCATACCTCTACGTTTAATGCGAATAACACGTCAAATACCGAACATATTCGCAATAAACGCAGCCGAAATTATTGTGACTATAGAGGCTTCTACTAGTTCAAATTCGAACTAAACTTGTAACTTTTACCCCGACATATTTCCGCTTTAAAAAATACTCCCGAGAGGCTTCAAACACCAATTTCCACATTGTCCGAAATAAAAAAAAAAACATCGCCTTAACTGTAATCCGTGTCAAATCTGTCGTCGTGCTCCCAGCCCTTGCTGGACGACCTCGGCGGCACCTTGTCCCAGTTGCCGGTCTTCCTGTTGCCCCGCCCGTCGCCCCCGTCCTCCTTGTGCCTGTGCAGCCGCGCGCCCGAGCCCAGTATCGGCCTGCCCGTCTTGGCCGAGGAGTTCTCGTTCCTGCCGGCCGACGACTTCTGGCTGCCGGAGTCCGAGACGAAGCCGCTCGTGCTCAGGTTCAGGCACTGCGACGGGTTGAAGTCGTTGAAGGACGGCTGCGGGGAGACGGCGCGCTCGCCGGTCGACTCCGAGGCCGTCGACACCTGAAGAACGTTGACGCTGCTCTGGTAGCTGTCGAGGGTTTTGCTGTTGTGCGCCGTCTGGACACTGAGCGCCCCGTGGGTGCCCTTTAAACGGGGCAGGGATTAATCTCGAATTTAAAAAAAAGAGCGAATTTTTCGTGTTATTTCATATTTAAAAAAATTACGTTTTTGCTACCTATTGTCAAGCATAGCGCAAAAAGTCCTGACTTTTCTACTGCGGGGGAGCCGATATTGCTTTGTTAGTCAATGTTATGAATTTTGCATCGATCAGGAGTCTGAAAAGATATACGTTTGTGTTATTTAGTTAGTCGAAATCGTTATTTCCCAATTAATCTAAAATAGTACAAAAAAATACAAGAAGTCAAGAAATGTAGTCAAGTAGGCAGAAGTGACAAACAGAACTGTCACAACTTTTCCATAAATTGGGAAACAAGAAATGAAACTTGGTGAGAAATTTTGAAACATCAAAGAGCAAAGATATGAATTTACCAGTACTGTAGAAATCGAAAAGTTGGGGAAATTGAAATAGGCCAATCATCTCCAAACTTTATACACACGAATATAAAATGAAAAATAAAATGTATTTCGATATACATATTTTACGAAAAGGGCACATTACCTACCCACAAAATAACTAAACTACCTCAGAAAACTACATAAAACTGTCATATTTTTAATTTCATTTTGACAATATGCGACTGAATTTAAGATGCCAACGCCCCGACGGGACTATGCGAACTAATATATGGGCCATCGTCACCATGGGAATGGTGCTATAGTCTTTGGTCTACACATATGTGTTCTTTGTTGTTGTTCATTGTTGGCATGGCCTATAGACTAGTTTAGCATTGAGCCTATAGGGGGCGTATTTCTTATATTCAATGGCGTATAGAGAGGTGCCTAGATTGGCACCGTCGCAATGACAAGGCCCGGCAGCTGAAAGTGACGAGTCATCCAAGGGAGGTGGGCTTAAGGCGCCAAATTCAAATTTCAAGATGTCAACTTGGTAAATTTGGTAAAAACACATTAAAATCATTGTTTACATATATAGCTAATGGTTTTACAACACAGATAATAATCTATGAGTGCATTTTCAAGGGCTTTTGGTGCATTTAGATATCTACCGGTAAAATTTTCGTAAACGCCAATTATTTCTTATTTACGTGCCTAGATACAACAAAATTTGAATGAATAAAACCATAAAACTTAAATTTAGTTAGTTAATTTTGTAAAATTCTTAGGTATAACAGTCCAAACCAAAACCACTTTTACCCTGGAAGACTGTAGGAACAAAATCTCTTTTGATGGCCTTAACCCACTTTTCCCTTAAAATGCGGTCTTTAGGGAGGAAAAAGAGGACACTTTAGGACCGCCTTTGTAGTTTACCTTGCAGTTGGGAACGGAACACGTCCACGGCATGATTTAAATAAGTCCGAAACTATAGACACAACCTAAAACCTATAAACTAAAATTGAATTTTAATCACTTTATTCTGAACCACTGCTGTTTTACCACCTTATTAATAAAACTTCACGTCCTTTATTATTAAAAAAAAACAGTCCAACACGCAATAAACACAACAAACGTTCTTTAAAACAGGAAAATTGCCAGACAAGTAAACGTAAACAACTACAAAAAGCTACCTCCCTGTGATGATGTAGTGATGTTTCGCATTGTCAGCTGGCAGGCCTTTATCGTTGTGACGGTGCCGCCTAGATCCCCTTTATCAGCAGAGTCAGATAATAAAACATGAAAGTTATCTCCAACTGAATTTTGAACTTCAAAACCCTTTCTGACATAATATGACAACTGATTCATGTCCCACTAATAAAGAAAACGGCAAACAAACAGCATCCTACCGTTTTAAAATAATAACTAAATATGGCATATTCTTCATAGATCACAGAAAATATGCCATATTTAAGTATTATTTTAAAACGGTAGGATGAATTAACACCTGATGATAAGTTTCTAATAGATTTTTTTTGGTCTAACCACAAGTGAAGTATAGGGTACATTACCATTTTCTAAAAGTAACTTAACGGTATTGTTGCCGTTCAAGTACCTATTTTGCTCAATTTGTGTATAAGTGTATAAAGAATTTTTTTTACTACTAACATTGAAATATTGCCATATCTTACATATTTGAATAGATTTAGCCTGGGAGTTCAGTTGTCAAGCTGACAAAATGAAAACAATTTTTAAATGTCATATAGAAAATGTTTCATTATTTACCTAGGTATTTTTTTTATTATCATTATTTACGTAGGTAGAGAACTATTACTTCTCATTAGAGGAATGAGGTAAATAATGGTGATTTCTCAGGTTAGTAGTAAAAAAAATAACTTTCAAAATGGAACGCCTTCGTTACTTCATCAACCTAACCTATTTGTGTTTTTTGAGTTGTTAAGAGTTGGGGTTAGAACTTTATTATTTATTATTAGTGATGGGAAAAAACCGGGTTTTTATTTTTGGAGGGAATAAACCCGGTTTTTCTCCGGGAAGGGTTTTTATATGTAAAATTTCTGGTTTCTTTCATTTTAAAATTGCTTGTTAGAAGACGATTATTTTGATACCAAATAACCCTATAAGCACAGATAACGTAACCTAGATTGGCAGATCCTTTGTTCTCCGAATTCGGATTCGCCTCAGCGTCACCTATTAGAAAATATTCCAAAACCCTACTTTATAGTCTCAAAAGCTGTCTGGGGCAGTCAAGAAGTGCAATAATCCATTCCCTCTGCCGGTGGCCCCTCCTCTCTCAAAATGGAAGGCTCATAGGCAATTCTACCAGGGGCGCTCATTATGAGAGTATTGTGTAAAAAATACTGCGAACCCGCACAGGCGATTTTGTATTTACGAATAGGTAGAGGTAGGTAGGTACAGAAAAAAAAATAAGGCAGACAGTGTTAGTGTTGCAGTTCTATAACAACCACTATAAGTTATCACAACTAGGAAATTGCTTCAACTCAGTGTGGAAGTATTTAGGTTACACATTTATGTGTTAGGAGTGTTATTTTAATGTTTTATAGATGAATACGAGGGAAGGACAATGTAGGATTATATAATATAAGTTATAATGACCATTTTTCTCCTTTGGATAATATACAAATGTGACAAAAATAAGGTCTGTATATCATAAGGGAATTTTTTGCAAAACTATTTAAAATTTGGCTTTGCCAGCAGTTTGTGCTTGTACAAGGATAAAAATTACGTTCGCAAAAGTGGTCACGTCGTCATCTGACTTGTGGTAACTGTCAAATTTGACATTTGTCAAGAAAAAAAACGTCACTTATTTATCGAAATATCGAAAACACATAACAAAATTCCTATATTCTATATTGTGCTTTTGCAGTTTGAAATAGCGCAAAAGAATTCTGGATGTAAAGTTTCATTAAGAAGAACATACAGCGTGTCCCGCTCTGATGTCCGGAAGAGAGAAAAGTTTTTTTATTGGTGGGGTTTATGACAAGAAGTCACTCTTTATAAAAACTCCTGCTTGTTCCAAAACGCCCAAAACTGTTAAAATGATTTTTTATACAAGGTGTTCAGTATTTCGAATAAAGAAAAATGTTGTTAGTCACCAAGAGTAAAGTAGAGAGTACCGTTGTTTTTGACGATATCGAAAAATACTATCAGGGATGTCATTTAGAATCCATAAGGTGTAAAAATGTAGAGGTTTCAGCAATTTATGTTTAATTTTTTTTTAACAAGGCGGGCAGCTAATTTTTACAATAATCAATTTCTTATTTCTTTAATATTATTACCTCAATTTATTGCTAACAATATGGATAATTTCATGAACAAGGAATAATGTTATGTAAATGTACAAAAATAAATTTTAATTTCTATTATACAGGCAAGAATCAGGTGCCCGCCTTGTTAAAAAAAAAAACATCATAAATTGCTGAAAACTCGAATTTTTAACCCCCTGTGAATTCTAAATGACATCCCTGATAATATTTTTCAATATTGTCCAAAAACAGCGGTACTACTTTATTATTGGTGACTAACAATATTTTTCTAAATTTTTCGAAATACTGAACACCTTGTATAAAAAAATCAAAAATATTTTAACAGTTTTGGACTTTTTTGGAACAAGCAGGAGTTTTTATAAAGAGTGACGTTTTGTCGTAAACCCACGAATAAAAAACTTTTCTCTCTTCCGGACATCAGAGCAGGAGACGCTGTATGTTGTATGTATAGGTACATCTTTGCCCGGGGACATACTGTATTTCACAACTTACAAATTATAAGGTAGCGTAAAGATAACGTACCTACCCTCTAATTATGCTACTACCTACTTAAAAAAATTGATAGTTTATCCGCCATTTAAGTAAATAACAATAGTGAAATATGCTTATTATACCTGATATTATACAATCCACTCCCCCGAAATTGTTTCGTTCGTGGGGAATCTATGCATGACAGCATGGCCTGCAATATTCTTGCAATTCATAAAAACACACTTGTTACCCTTTCTTCTTTTCTTCGGATTCGTTTGATTAAGTTCCTGGCACTTTATATTATCCATTATTCGAACCAAACTACGATTCGCTTCACATAAAAATAACAATAGGTACACTTCCGATTCCGAGCAGAGATCGAAGGAATAATACTATTTAGCCCCTAGCAATATTTTGTAAATGGGGAGAGGTAGCCGTAGGATTATACCAGAGAACACCCTTCCTTGATCTCTGATTATACTCAGTTTTATTGCATGTCATAAAATACCCACCTCCTATTACTTACAAAGAAACCGGAATTATTTTAATATTCTGCCTCGACTAGCGTGTTCGGTTGCTATGACAACATCCGTATCGATCGGGGGGCGGAGACCTTTTCGGCGTAAACAAGAATCACCCAGAATGTTTATATTTTGGCGGTGATTGAAGGAACAACCCGCGCTGCCAATCTAGGTTACGTTATCTGTGCTATAAGAATACATTTAGAATTTATTATTTTCAAATATTATTAGTTTTTGGGTTTTTTCAAGGGTTTTTTCCTTGAAAAAACCCAATAAAGGGAAAAAACCCTTGAAAAAACCCGCTTTGGGATTTTATTGGGAATTTACGTATTTTATAAATAGGTACCTACTTATTTTTTTTTTAATTTCAAATTTAATAGAAAAAGAAAAAACAAAAAACAAACTCTTATTATTTTTGTTTTTTAGTAGGAAAGGCAACTTGAATAATTTAGATATACTTTTATCGTTTTATCAGTTACTTTATTTTGTCTGTATATAAATAAAGTATAAATAAACAACTTAATAACTCTTCACTTGACTAGCAAAGTTATAAAACTGCAATAAAAAATAAAGTCTGACTTTCTCCTTTTCTTATTTCTCTTTGTTTTTATTATTATTATTCTAAAATGTGTCCATTCTTCGGAACAATGTCTTGGCATATTTTTAATATTTTATTTAGTATAGTATAACTTATAACTTTGGTAATGCAACTGGGAAATAATTTGTGGAAAGTGGAAATGTTTTCTTGTTTTCTACAAGCTGAAATCCGAAACTCTTAACCTACAATTTACGTTCGCGATTTGCTCTATATACTATGTACATGTACTATGTACGTTACGTATGTACTGTCAAAATTATATCATGTCATGTGTCAAATCTGTCAAAAGTCAAAAAATAATATATTATTGAATTATTGAAAAAACCCAAAGTAATTAACGAAAAAACCCAACCCGGTTTAAACCCTCATTTTCGAAAAAACCCTCAGGGAAAAAACCCTCAAAAAACCCAAGGGAATTAATGAAAAAACCCAACCCAGTTTAAACCCTACTTTGCGAAAAAACCCTCTAAGGGAATAAACCCTCGGCACATCTCTATTTATTATAGTTGTGTTGAGGGTGTTCTGTGGACGAATCCGACCGGGGCGTGCATAATGAATTACGAAGAAGCAAATATGCGATAATATCCGCCAAACAAATAAAAAATAACAGCACTCCCTCGGCTTTCACATTTCATAAACAATCACAAAACACCAAGGTTATAAACAACTACAACCACAAAATACCGAATAAATAGGAAAATAGGTTACGAATGTTTATCCCCATCACAAGTTACAGAACTTATTGTGGTCGGGAGCTCGATTACTTCGGTAATTTCCGGTAACTTCGTGCATCGTTCCGTAATGTTACCGAAATGTTATCGTAACCAATTACGGAACGATTTCTGTTACTTCGGTAAGAAAACGGAACACGTATAAAGTTCTGTTACTATTCCTCACCTGGAAACTGGCCATGGCCACGTCGCCGAGCTGTTCCTGGTAGAAGTTGTGCACGTCGGTCGACAGCAAGGCGAACCTGTTGCTCGCCACCTCCAAGGCCAACATGAGCCACAGCCGGCCCTCCGTCGAGATCTTCTTGTCCGTCGCCAGCACCAGCCTGACCTTGTTCATGACCTGCGTCAGCCTCTCGGACGGCTCGCTCCTCGCATCGCTCTTGATCGACGCCCCGTTCAGGTACAGCTGGGCCGTGAACAACTTGAGATCCTGGAGGCACGGTTACACGCAAACATCCATCATGAAACAAATATCGCAGGTGTTAAATAAACTATATATATTTTTAGACATGTTACTGGCTTTAAAAACTCCTGTATAATGACGCAACTAGAGTTTTTTTCATGATACTATTGATTATGGACACCTTTTAATCTCGAACAACTTTTCCTAATAACTTGTTTCCGTATCTTCACAAATAAAGGCAGTTTACTCTTGTACCATTTTACATTTAATTTTTTAAACACCCCGTAAAATACATGTTAATTATTTCTATGTCAATCTTATTTTAAGAAGAAGCAAAAGTTTTTATCGAGAGTAACTTTTTTCGATAAAATGAAAAATAAAAAAGTGTTTCCTATTGGATACCCCAGGGACTCTTTAAAGTAAGGGGACACAGCATTATAGCGTTGACTGAAGGTTTAAAAAGACCTCTCACGGATCCAGATAAAATGCAGAGCGCTTTTGGAGGCGAAGGACTATGGATATTCGATTGTATTTAAAACTTTTTCCAATGATCGTAGTCATTCGCCTCCGCGCACCAACTCCATCTACTGATGTATAGCGGTATTATTATTTCTATTCAGCTCTCGTCCAGTACCTACTACTGTTTAGCACCATCTATTTTCGATAATTACAATGACTCTAACAAAATCGATAATTAGACTTCAACGCCACCTAGTGGTAGATTTCGTACTCGACAATTTCGTATTCCAATACTCCTTTGTGTTCGGGGCGGGGCAAACAAGTCTAAAAATAGACATGGGGGGGAGAAGGGAGAAGGGGTCAGTGAAATAATTCTACGATTTGGCTTTTATAAAATTAGGAATGGATTCAGGGTTGGGCGTATTTCAGTTTACTATTTGACGATTTTAACGGATTGGCAGATTTTTAAAATTCTCTTTTTTATAGGATATAGTGATCTACATTATGTTGCTTCAATTTCTTACGTTGATTTGAAAAACAAAACATACCTATGTCCAAAATGAAAACTTTGAGAAAAGTGAAAAAACTGATTGCCTTCCCTCTATTAGGGAGTATTTTTTGATGTACCTAGGCGTTTTTCTGAAAAAATGTTGAATACAGAAAGAGGTCGTTATTTATTTTTATTTTTTTAGCTTAAGTAACTAATAAAAATATATACGGCGATTTAGTGCCCAAGGGGTGTAAACGATAAAAAAAATCTAATTGTAAGTTGACATTCTGTTTGGTGTTGCCCCAATAATTGGCCGAACCTATCACCAAAGTCTAGAGAATACTAGACTTTGCTATCAGTACACAGTGTATACAGGGTGTATTTTTGTCGAAAAAAAAAAGGCCGGAGTAAACTATACCCTCAATTTTAAAAGCTAGCTAGCTAGGACAATGCCTGCCATTGTTAAAACGATATTATTATTAACAACAAAGATGTAAGATTGTGAGTGTAAATGTAAATACAAGAAAAAGTGATAATGGGCATAGCACTCAAAGTTAGAAAACAAAAAAAAACTAGTAACCGCATACACGTGTTTCATGCTATTTGGCAATCATCAGTACGGTGTAACATCAACCAAATCAAAAAGATAGGAATGATTTGGGAAGCAACAATAAAATAGCAGCCTCCGTGGCGATGTTAGTACAAGCCCCAAAGTAGGGGATGTGCTGACTGAAGCTGCAAATGTGCTGTTGGCTCCTGCCTGGACTTCATTTGTTGTTTTCCAAATCATTCCTATCTTTTTGATTTGGTTGATGTTACACCGTACTGATGATTGCCAAATAGCATGAAACACGTGTATGCGGTTACTAGTTTTTTTTTGTTTTCTAACTTTGAGTGCTATGCCCATTATCACTTTTTCTTGACATTATTATTGCTTATATCTGCCAAACTATGATACCACACCACTTAATCAGTGGCGGCTCGTAACTATTTAAATTTAAACAGGCGGGGCCAAATATCGGAAGACATTTAAAAATCAATGTGCCTAACTAAACCGGTGTAAAGTTAGTAGCCGATTTTCTGGCAGCAAAAAATTTTCCTCGCCCTTATTTCCACAAATTTATTTTGATAAAAATAAAGTAGAAAGGGTAACTATTATTAAACCTTCTAAACAGATTAAACTGGAGAATGAAGAAAAATATTCATCAAAAAATAAACGTTGAAATTTTTGGCTCCTAGAAAATTGGCTGCTAAGTGCTAAGTTCAGTTTTAAGTAGACACTTTTGTTGAATTTACGTGATCGCGTTTTTTATGTTCTGCCGTTTGATTTTTCTCTATAGTTAAATAAGGTAACGGCCTGCCCTCTATAACTGTTTAATTTGCAGTTTTTGCTCAAATTACATTGACGAAAATGAATTTCTTAATAAAAAAACTAACACTGTTTTATGAAATGCTACTTTTATTAGTGATATAAACAAAAATAATAAAACACAAATTTCTTGGGATTCGACCGAATAAAACAATATTTATTAAAAAACTTTTTCACTACGTACGTTTCGGCTCAGGGGCCATCATCAGGTACAATTTTACATCGAGTAATTTGCTAAAAAAGGGTTAAGAAATGCTTAAAAGATTTTTCACTATACAAATAAAAACATTTAAAAATTAATTTTTAAAATACTTACAAGAATTCTCATCGGTCAAAAGAAATACATTCCAAATTAACAATGTCTAAACCATATCAGAAACATTGTAGTGTTAAATTTAACATAACTATAAGAGTATACTTTTCGCCAATTTTTACATTTAATTGGGAAAGGTTACAATTTTCACATTATATTTAAAAAATTTTAAAATTTTGGTCAGGTATGTGGAACGAAAGAATTGCAAGTGGCGCAGAACGAATCTTTTAAGCATTTCTTAGCCCTTTTTTAGCAAATTACTCGATGTAAAATTGTACCTGAGGATGGCCGCTGAGCCGAAACGTACGTAGTAAAAAAGTTTTTTAATAAATATTGTTTTATTCGGACGAATCCCAAGAAATTTGTGTTTTATTATTGACGAAACGACCAAGAAACTAAATTTGTGTAAACAAAAATAGTAAAAGTAGGTAAATAAGGATTTTTTAAACTGTTGACTATGTATGTACCTACATGTAGGAATTGAGATTTTTTAAGTAGGTATTGACTGAACACGCCAGAAAGTAATTACCCATTTTCATTCAGAATTACCTTTGAACATTTTTTGACAGAGAGGAATAAAATAAAATAGTTGAATGAGAAAACACATTTATTAAAAAAATACCTAAATACCAAATCCAGAAATATTGTCAACATAAATAAATTATATAAGTAAGAACATTTTAACGCATATACAATTATTATACAGGGTGTCCAACTTTAAAACTGTACAAATCCATAAAATCTTCATTTTTGGAGATAATCGCCTAAACTTTTTTTTGTTTGAAAGGCCTTCAAAAACCGCTTCTTTTGACCTTCCTGCTATTTTCAAAATGCAAATCCAGGGCCGGCTACCATTTTTTATACCCCCAATTTTCTCGAAAACCATTTAGCGATTTTTTTTATTTAAAATCTGACCCCACAGCGTTAATCAGAACACTCCAAAACCCCTATATACCAAATTTGAATAAAAAATATACAGGGAGCAAAATAGGAATTTTAAAGGCATCTGCAAAGTCAAGTGTGCCAGGGAATCCTCTCAAAACAGTTTAATGGTCAATAGGACCACTCAAGGTATCGGTGTGCAAAGGTCCAATACCAAATATACAGAGTATTCTTTTCTGTGCCATCTCAAAATGCTGAATTTTTATGAAACTTTATATGGGTCATGAGTGCTGTGGAATCATTGAAAAAATATTGATAAACACAAAAGTAATGTATTTCTTTACAAAATGCCAACTAACAAATAAAAACGATTTAAATTATTGGACCTTACTCAACAAAGTCACTGTCTAAGATGATACATTTTCTGTGTGTTTCCTGTTGTGGCACACCAGCCACCACTGATATGGACTTACGGACTGGCAGACTTCTGTATTTTTTAGATTTAGTTTGTTTATAGTGTGTGGAGCGGTTTTGATATACTCGATTTTTGACCCGTATAAAGTAGAAAAAATTCAGTAATTTGAGATGGCACAGATAAGAATACTCTGTATATTTTGTATTGGATCTTTGCACACCAACACCTTGAGTGGTCTTATTGACTATTTAACTGTTTTGAGGGGATTCCATGGCAATCTTGACTTGGCAGATGCCTTTAAAAGTCCTATTTTGCTCAATTTTGACACCCTGCAGATTGGAACTCCCTGTATATTTTTTATTCAAATTTGGTGTAAAAGGGTTTTTGGGTGTTCTGATTAATGCTGTGGGGTTAGATTTTAAATAAAAAAAATCGCTAAATGGTTTTCGTGAAAATCGAGGGTATAAAAAAATCGCAGCCGGCCCTGGATTTGCATTTTGAAAATGACAGGGAGGTCAAAAGGTCAAAAGAAGCGGTTTTTGAAAGCCTTTCAAACAAAGAAAAGTTTAGGCGATTGTCTCCAAAAATGGAGATTTTACGGATTTGTACAGCTTTAAAGTTGGACACACTGTATGTTATTTGTTTTGGCACTAATAATAGTCCCCCACTAGTCAATAGTTTCACAATGTGTAAAAAGAGTTTCGAGGCTAACAAAAATTCGTCTCACCCGCAGCTCTAGGGTTTACTATAGATCCCAACGTACCCGTTGAAAATAAACACCATCTATGGAGCTGGAAATATAAAATTTTGTGTCTGTATTTTCTGCTCGAGTGTGGTTGATGTAATATACGATTTCTATTGAAGGGAAAAGGATGGAATGATACCCCTGTTTGTGTATGTTGTGTATTTGGGCGGGTCCTTTCCCCAAGTAAATTTCTGGTCGCGAAAGGGAGCAGTGAAAGGGGCAAATAATATTGTAATGAATCTCAAAAATCACAGTCCAAACTCGTTACCTTGGTTACCACCTTTATTGTTTAGCCTTCAAAAATCACAAATAAACTTGTCAGATTACTGTCATTGCCCAAGAATATTCTTTCAGCTCCAAAATTCGCACAAAATCGCTTTCTAACCTTTCACTTTCTCCAGGCCCAATTCCCAGGGCTTAATGTCAAGTAAAACCCTGTCAAAAGTCAAAATCAAGATATTGCCAGACTCGAAATGTCCCATCTGTAATTCCTACCGAGCTATCCCAGTATACCCCAGAAAACAGTGTGCTGTTTTCTAGACTTTGCTTTCGAGTCAGCGACACCGACTGTGAATAATTGTTACTTCCGCTAGCAGCAAGATGGCTCCGGCGAAGATGCCAGAAGATTTTCGATATCGATCTGCTTTAATTTCTGGTCCGGAATGTAGAGGGTGCCAGCGGGCTCCGGAGATGTTTTTAAATCGGCACGCTGTTCCATAGGCGTAGATTCTCTTTTTAAATCTTCACCCAACGATTATAGTTTCCAAAGTGAGGCCTATTCTTTCCTCATTCTAATGGTCTCAGTGATGCCAAGTATGCCATTTTATTGGAGAATCTAAGAATATAACAGGTACTTTGATTGTTAGTAAAAATTAATAATGGTTTCCATGATTTCTAAAAATTAGACTTGACAATTTTGCGTATATACAGAGACTAGTTAGCTTTTCCTTATGGCCGATTCTCTATACGTTTTTATTGGGTATGCAAATATGTCCTTATGGTCTGTCTGTCACATTCCCACTTGTTACTAAATGTTTCTGTCTTGTTCTCTTAATTTCACAGAGACGCATCCGTACGGTGGCGCCAAATTCCAAAACACGGTTCGAGCCGTCGATGGAGGAAGGAATCCGCAATCAACGGTTCGAGCAAGAAGGAAGAAGGTTAAATTTTACAGGGCAGGAAACTGTATGTATGTACGCGGGTATCGATCGACCCAGCGCTTAGTCATCACGCATCATCCGATCGTCCCGTCTGAGGTCCAGCTGTTTTTGCTTTTTGCTGCCGATTATTAATTTGCTGTGATTCTCGTTTTCTTATTTCCACTTATATTATTGTTACATGTATTTGGTGGATACAGTAGTGTGCGGTGGTGTTCTAGTCCGATAATTAGTGTGTGCATATAAAAAACATTTCATGTTTTGAGCCATCAGATAAACGATAAATAGGTACGGAGGTTAGGAAGTGAACATGTGTTTTGTTGTATCAAAATGAGTGTTTTCTTGTGGTTGTAGAATCAATGAAAATCAACGGTTGTAGCCATGCCAGAGAAGTGTTATGTCCCAAATTCGTCAATGGAGGAAGGAATCAATCGACGTCCAAATTGGAAAGGCAATTACCTAACCGGGACAAAGCCAAAAGTGTCCGTTTTTGCCTTTCCTAAGGATCCAGTTTTGAGGGCTAAATGGGTGCAAGCCTTATTTATACAAGCAAGGGTGCAAGCCATAAAAAGGGCTTACTTTGGAGTCAAGAAACATTCTAAGGTATGTTATATGTTACATTTTTTATATATTTTCCATAAAGCTTCGGGTTATTGTAGGTCTGTGAACAACACTTTTTAACACAAGACATTGAAACGGAGACTACGTGTGTTCGTCAATTGTCCTCAATCAACGGTGTGTTGTAGAATCGACTGGTGAAACTACGTGCTGTGATGTTTGATTTTTTGTTGATATTTTGTATGAACAGTTATTTCCGATAACTTTGGTTATTTCTATGTACAGAGTGTGCAACGATTACTGCTCCGAGTAGTTCGACCCTTGGTCTGGAGCTAGAGAGGCCTTCGACACAAATTGGCGAATCTCGTCTTGATACTAGAGGTAATATTAAAAAAAAGCAGTGTAGGCTTATTTATACAGGGTGAGTTTTTTTCAATGCCCACTATGGGGATCTCGGAAACTAGCAGAGCTAGAACAAAGGTTAAATGGGGAAAGAATTGCAGTTTTGAATGCTCAATCTAATGCCCCTTCTGGGTTTTTAAAAAAGTTCATGGCTCACTAGATATTTTGAAAAGAGTGATTTTTTGCTATTTCATCAGATCCCTGTAGCTCCGTTATTTCTGATTATACAGATTATTTACCTAGGGAGAGAAATATTACTTCTCATTAGAGGAATGAGGTAAATAATGGTGAATTCTCAGGTTAGTAGTAAAAAAGAATTTTATTTTTGCAGTTTTAAAAGGGCAATGGCATTCTGAACGTAAGCCCATTTCATATAATACATATTTTCGTTAGAAAATAACACTGGATATATTAAATTGAAATTTGAACATTAAACATTAAATTTTAAAGAATAATTCAAATAACTCGAATGGTAGGTACTATATTTATGTTAAAAAGAAATGGCTCATGACATATGGGACTAAATGTTTTGGGTCTTGGCACCATCAAACTAGTTTACAATATTTAATGGAAATTTAGTATGGATCTTTCGGAGGTGTGCAGACCACGACAGGCAGCTGCGTCCGACTTGTTGGTCCGGATGGTATTATGCTCACCGCGTTGTCGCATATGCCACGAGCCATTTCCTTTTCATTATTATTGGGGACGTTAAATATTCATTTTATATTTATATTTTTTTACGAATCGATTATTTCATCTAACTTAATAGTTGGATGATGTCCACTGAAAATCAAACATTGCATTTAATAATGGACCGAGACATTTACCTGTGGCTGGGCGGAGTCGAGCAACATTTCCAAGTAGGCGACTAGAGGCGCTGCCATGAAATTCAGTTGTTTCCCATTGGCTAGGCGGGCCTTATTATAGAAATCGCCCATCATCTGGACGCTGGTGCGAAATGACTCCGAATCAGCCTGTTGTAGCTGCATGCAGGCTAAAGAGGGAAATGAAGGCCTATTAACACCTGCCGCTAACAAAAGGTTCGTCTACTACTCATACAAGTGCATGATTTCTGATTTTATCTGATTATTTGGGGCCGCGGTGGCGTCGCTCGTACCGGCGCTGACTTTTTAGACTGCATGCTTTTCTGCCTTCGATCGACCTTGGTTCGAGGCAGGCGCATGCACATGTCTTTAAAGAAAAAACACCGTTGTGGCCAAAAACGCTGGACAAATGTGGGTTCACGGTATTGCTCCTAAATAGCTTTATCCGTGTGATTTACTAATTGTCCTACACTCACTGGGATTACTACGGTTTTCTATGGTTTTCCTTTGTACTTGAGCGAATGCTATCCTAGTTCTATTGGGAAAAAAGTCGGCCCTAGCCGCACATGGCAACGAAGACAAAATAATAGTAATTGCCTCCCCCCCCCCGCACAAGCATGTGGTTGCTTCTGGAGTACTCCTAGTTTGGAGTATTGTGAGGGTGAGAATTAATATTACTATTATTATTATCTATTAAGAGGTGGTGTGGAAACAGTGTCACACATAAAGTCTGCATCAGATGGATTTTTTTTTATTAGGAGTACCTATTTGATTTAGGTAAATTTTGATATTGCCAGTTGTATTTAATGATATGCTCAAAAGCAATCATGCCATTTTCTTTTTCTGTCAAATATATTTTTTTTTGTTTTATTTTTCTGAAATGGGTTATATCATATCTCAAAATTTAGAAAATTGTTGTATAGAATTTTATTTCAATTTTATACCGCTATACTAAATTTCAGGTTTCCGTACTTCAGAAAATAATATATTTTACTTAAATAAAGTGAGTTTTGGAAAGAATTATCGAAACTACATAAACTTTGAAAATCTGAAAAACTTTAAGTTGGGAATTTTCCTCTTTCATAAAAAAGTGGTTTTAAAATTACATTTAACAATGGAAATTCATGCGGATGGTAAACATAGTAAAACTTAATAAATTTATGTAGGATTACTAAAATTCATTTAAATTCAGGAATCATGCATAAAAAATAATGTATACAAATCAAAAATCGATGCACGTCATCAATGACGAAAATTGCGTTACCAACATTTTTAAAAAATATATGAAATGATTTGTGTATCGAAATTTGAATTTAATGGCTAATATGATTTGGACATGTTGCCGCATTTTTTGAGTGTGGCAGAATTCCGTTGACATTTTGTATTTTGATAATTTGTTGTCCAATTTTCGAGTTCGTGTTGGATTTTATTACTTTTTCTCATAAATTACAATTGAATAGGAAAACTGTTATTTTCAGAACATAGTGAGAATAATGCTGTGAATCTTGCGCCTTTGAAATGCCGTAGCATTTAAACAGTCGTTGCAAGGAGCTTGTGGCATCTTTAATAATACCTAGTGGTGTTTAGGTAGGTTTACGTTACTTTGAGCAAGAACCCGGCAATAAAGAACCTTTGCTATTATTTATGAACATATAATTTTATACTTGACTTCATTTACAAGTTCATTCATTTTTTAAATTTATCTACTATTGTAATTCTGCCACATTTCTGACTATAGGGCAGCATTGTGACTCGTGGCAAACATGATGATGTGCATCGGATTTTATTTTGTATAAACTATTTCTGTTGTTGAGAAAAAATAATAGTTATTTATGTACCAAGGCACTGAAGTTCAACTTTTTATGACTCATGAGGCAAATAAACCACATGAGTCATAAAAAGAACTTCAGTGCCGAGGTATATCTTATATTTGTTTATAAATGTTTTATTAGGCAAGAAAATAATCATAAGGGATCACCCGTCCATGAACCAACTGAGCGCGGCGTTGCTTGACTTTGACGATCGCTCTACCTAGGTCAAGTATGATAAGACACGACACCTTCAAACAGACAAACCAAACTGCTGCTTGTTGTGCAGCCTCCATAACAAATCTATTGATATTCAAACCTACTAAAATATTTATACTGAAAGATTGCGCTGCTATAGGTAACAATTTCACAATGTGTACGAAAAGTTAAATGGGCCTTTTGTGGCCGGGTTTTGAATATTTGGTCACTTTTGACGGGCTCCGCGTCTGACGTTTGATGTTTACATCTCGCCAAGGCCTACTTATTGAAAAAATCATACAATAATGGGCTACTTCAGTGCCGATTTCTGAGCTTTTAATGACGATTTTGGGACACTTCACTGCCGATTTCAAGAAAAAGTATTTTAGAGAGGTCTGAAATCTGGTACAACAGTATAAAATTGAATGGAGAACAACTTTTCTATAAAAATGTTTTTACCATTTTTTTTCAAATAATGTGAAATTTGGCAGATAAAGAAAGTCACATCATGGTTGCTTCATCAAAGTTTACTTAAATCGAATAAAAAGAAATCCCATATGATGATATATGACAACAAATAGACTGTGCTTTCACTATTTTATTTATCTCAATTCACTGCAGACTTTAAACAAAAGTGAATTTATTTAATATGGACCCAAGGCAAAATATGCCTCAAACAGTGCATATTTTTATAAATTAAAATAGATTGCATTATGTTGTGTTTGGCACATTGCATTATGAAACAAAACTTAGCAGCGGCAGTCCAGCATTCGAACAAAACTGAGTGGAAGCCTTGAATATACAGGGTGTCCCAAGTTTTTTTAGTTAGGATTTTGATATTATCTAGAAAAACTCATTATAAGGTGCGGTGGGTTGCGCAAGAGGTTCATCGTTTGCAAAAAGTTCATCGTTTGTGAGATGCAGAGAGTTGTAGTTCTCTTTTTGAAATTGAATTATGGCAGTACCTCCCAAAACAATCAAGCTGCTGAACTGAAATATGGCACTGCTAAGTTTTTTGGGGATGGAGAATAAGCTAAAATATCAATTTCTATGTATCTCACTGAGGGCGCCACTTCCGCTATTTTGATCGTGTTTTTACTCGTAACTTTTTTTGAGGTTTCTTTTTGGTCCTGCAGGTCCATCATTTTAGTGTATGGAAATTTGCCAAAACATGCCCCAAAATACCTGTTGACTCCAACATTCGAAACATAAAATGTTCATCTACCGCTTTTAAATGTTACAAATCAACTGTACCATTTAAAGTGAGAAAAAATCCCTATGAACAATGAACCACAAATTATTGGCTTTCAAAATGGAAAGGATTAAATTTGACAAAATTTGGACACCCTATTTCAAGAAAACCAATAGTGTTTTGACCAATCTCCACTTGGCATTTTTTTCTTCATTTTGAATGTACAGTTGATCTGTAACATTTGATAGTGGTAAGCGAAAATTTTAAGTTAGGTGTTTTGGCGCACGTTTTGGCAATTTCTACCCAAACGGTTTCTTTTATCGTTATGAAACAAGAGTACACTTTTGTTGCAAATGAAAAGATGCACTAAAATTGTGCACCTGCAGATAACCTCAAAAAAAGTTACGAGTAAAAGCACGATCAAAAAATAGCGCAAATGGTGCCCTCTGTGAGCTACATAGAAATTGACATTTTCGGCTTATTCCCCATCCCCAAAAACACGGCAGTGCCAAATTACAGTGAGCAGCTTGATTAACTTGGGAGAACTTTAGGACCTAGTTTATATGAGCAACCTACTTTACGAGTTTTTTTTTTACAAAATGTCAGTCCTGATCAAAAAACCTGGGACACCCTGTATACTGACACAGTAGTCTAATGCTTCCAAAAACTTAAAAAAATAAGTAAACTTGATATAAAACATGACATGAAAGTTACTTGAACAAAAAAGTTACCCGTTCGCACGAACGAGGGCCCCTTAGGACAAACATCACTATACAGTGCATGCACTCAAATCTGACACGCGAAAACCCCAGTCTAAGTGCCAGTCATCCATAAGCAGTTTATAGTGCGGCGCCTACACTGAGATTCTCGCGTGCCAGCTTAGAGTGCGCAGACTTTAACTCAAAAGTAGTGATTTATTTAAAGATACATTATGTCACAGGTCGCTACCCATAAAAGTAAAAGGCAGCTTTGACGAAAATATTCAAAATTCTAAAATACAAATTTTCCTATTGCCTAAGGAGGGTAATGTACTTGTTTGTTAAATAACTATAGTTTAGTAGCTTTATGTATGAAATGTTTTTCTTCGATCATTACGTGTCTACAAAGCTACAACCGAGGCTACAACCTTCAAATTTCTACATAGGGTACAAGCCACTAAGATTTACTTAACACTGACTTTTATATTATTCAATATTATAGAAGGGACAAATATAACCATTACCTTACCTTCATAATTTTCTTGTAACCTCTTCACAAACAGCAACCTGATATTTTGCTCGTGAACTTTTTGTTTTATAAACGTCCTCGATGACACCATAAGAACGAGTTTCGAAGCCAAGTCAGGATCATGCAGGGCGGCTTGGTGCATCGAATCGAAGCTATTTCTAAAACGCACATAATTAACCCAAAACATTACCAGAAAACAAAGCCCTTACTCCACTTCGTTTGTCGTCGGACAGTCCTGCATCCAATTTTCGATGATGTACTTTATTTTTTGATTGAACTTTATGCCATCGTCATTAACGTTCAGTTGTTTGACTTTGTTTATGAGGTCAGAGTATTCGTTAACGTTGACGAATTGGGAGTTATCCGATAACGACCCAGAGCTGAGTGCTGGGGATGTGACTGGACCCGGCCGGATGTCGCCAGGATTTTGGCTTTTGTTCAAGTTCAACCATCCTCTGCCGCGTCCGACTCCTGTGCCCGACATCTTCCTTGGAATTTTCACAGAAAATTGGAGCCAAACTCGCCCAATAAGTTCTGCAAGCAAGGTTGTTAGCACGCAGGTGATAAATAGGGATTTTCCTCCTTGGAAGTACCTTATTTACACGAAAAAAGTGAAAAATTCCAAAACAAAGCTCTTAACCTCTTTTTCGTGGCTTTGGCAGATCGTTTTTTGGTTTTCCGATGTCAGTTGTCAGTTGCGCTTTGCGCTTGCGCTGTGCTGTGGGCTATGCGCAGTTTGCGTCCACTGCGCATTGTTGCCAGTTTTGTGTCTCATCCAGAGAAATTTCTCTGGTCTCATTCTCATCCTATTTCTGTGTTCTCACAAACCGACTACCATATTATAAAGCAGACTACAGAGAGAAAGCCATGCAGAATCTTCTCTGTGGCAATATTAAATAAATAGTTTTTTTATTTATTTGCTTGGATTGGACTTACTTAAAACATGTTCACGTCATTCACCCAAAGATTGAAGAGTGCGGTCCACTACTTCACAGCAGTGACACCCCCAAAGATCTGTCGCGTGGTATGTTTAAATAAAATTTATGTTGAAGTTAAAACGATGGTTTTGCCGGAAATATTGCCAACTGGTCACAGTAGTCATCTTGACCGATCAATTACCGGTCATTTTCCGTTTTAACGTTCGGCGGTCAGGTCATAATAACATAAAACAACTTGTCCAGGTGGTCGAGTTCGTCGAGGACATAGTCAATTTGACCGGTGACCAAATTTTAAATTTTTTGAACTAATTAGCCCCCCTCCAACTTTACATTCTGATTACGCCATTGGTCACCGCTAATAGTCTAGCGAACAAATAAATATGAAATAAAATCGCTATTTTGATTTAAAAAAAACGTTGACTGGCGTATTAATAAAGACTGCTCACGGTTGTCATGTTTGACAATTCTATGCCTCACCCTCACCATTATATGGTTTCGGGTTTCCGGGGAAATCATATTGTTGGCCATCAGCGCCATCTATATTCCGGAATATTTAAGCTATAGCCGTGAGAAGTCTTATAAATTCGAATACGTCAGTCAAGGAAAAAACGGTTATTTCGATTCAATTGTTTTTTCTCGCTGGCGCTGGCATTCAAACTATAGACAATTTAGTTTTGGGCCGTAATAGTTTATCTTAAAAATTACCTAAGATTATGAACAACTTAATTCAGCTGGTACAAAAAAATGACTTTCGGATAAACCGGAAGAGATATTCAAGTGCAAATTTACTCACTTTACTGGATGACTAATAAAAAACGAATCAACTTTTTATTTGGAATGACATTTTGTGACATTTTTTCACTGCTAATCGAACAAAATTAAAGTTTAGTAGCAAATTTATGTGTTATCCGATGATAAGTTGCGCTTGCGGTATTTTGTTTTTGTAATACACAGGGTGATCGAAAAAAATACAAAAAAGTTAAATTTCTTTTTTTTTTTTCATCACTAGCTAAAGTAGTGCTTTATAAGGGTGAAAAAAAAGTCTTTAAAACAAGCTTATTTTTTTCAGGGTTAACTTTAGGAGTGCACAGTGCACCCCGAGTTAACCCTGAAAAATAAGCCTGTTTTAAAGAAAAATTTTTTCACTCTTATAAAGCACTTTAGCTATATAGTGATGATGTTTTACCTATATCTCGTGAAGTATTGAACTTAAAAAAAACTTCATAAGGGAAAGTTGTAGAGAATGTAATAATGTACACATAAGAAAAAAATGTACGCATAAGAAAAAAAATGCAAAAAAAATGTTTGCAAAATCACCCCTATTGCGGGATTGCGGGGTTCGTATCACGACTTCGATGGTGATTTTTTTGGGGTTATACTCTCAGGACGCTACCCACAACCAACCCTGAAAATATCTTTTTTTTATAATTTTCTTGGACAGAAACACCATAATGATAGCGTAGCGGCGGTATATAATTTTCTGTGCTTGCACCTTACTTGTAGGTATAACCACCGAACATAATATTATGTTAATGTTCGGTGGTATAGGTATAACATAACCGCCAATCGCCATCATACCTATAGCTGGTACACATTTTCATTTTACAGAAAAATAGTAGGTAGGTACCTACGTTTATTAGAAAAAGTATTGAGGCAACATAGCACAGGATATTATAATTTTTTAGATGCCTTTTTCGAGTTTATTTTTAGCTATTTTTTGCTTTTTAAGTCTTTTGCATTCAAGACAATTCGCTATGATTGGCAACGCCGCACGACTGTATAAAGTGCGTTCCATTATTTTACGCATCTCAGGACCACATGCAGACATGCATGGTGTGCACTCTCGTTCCGTCCGTGTACGTTTTAAAAGGATCGCATTGTAGAACGGTAGAACGCGACGCCGTGTGGTGTGTGGTCCCGGTCGCCCGGTCGTCTGTCGATTTTTTCCCGCTGCCATAACCTAAATACAGGTAAATAAAAATAGAAGTCCGCCGCCAATCCGCTTCTGGTGTAGCTGCAGCTGCACAAGCTGATAAATCAAACATCTTCCAAGTTGGCGAAAGGTGAATGAAATCGAATCGTGAAAACGGCGTCTGTTTATCTTCGGGTCCGTTGCGAAAGATTCGTCCGAGTGTTTCGGCTGGTCAGTGGTAGGAAACGAAGAAATCGAAGTGGGCTTTGAGTCGGCCAAACAGGTAGGTAAAATAGGCAGTCTTGTCTTGTTTTCTAAGTTTAACGGTTTGCGTTATTTGAACGGACCTTATTTAGGAGGTCCGTTGTTATTTTTGTATGACACAAAATTTGGGCACGAATGTAACAAAATTTTTATAATCTACCTAATTACAAAATACCCTCTACCATTGACCTGTGCCTTATTTCATTTCTTCTGTCTGGTCTGCAAGAAACCGTGAAATATCATGTCATGGCTGTTCATAATTATTTATTATTTCGGATCAAATCAAATCTTAAAAAATTTCTCTATAATAAAACATGAACGCTCTTAATACCTAGGTTTACAGGGGTCAGTCGATAATTAATTGAGTGTTAATAATGCGAGAACTCGTGCGAAAATATTGGGTGACTCAAAACTAAAATACCTACTAATAAAACGTGTATTCCATGACCTTGAAATTTTTCTGGCCTGTGCATCAGAATTTGGGACTGACCATAGTCGTCTGACGTCAGTTGGGTAGGTAGCAAGGCCTACTATAAAGACAGGCCCTGGCGCACAAAAATCACGTGACCATCTTAGTCAGACCCCAGAAAAGGACGAATCCTTTTCTGGGGTCAGACTTTACATGTCATTTGTCACATAACTGAAAGCGGCAGCTTGGGTTTTGAGAAGTTTTCAATGTTTAAAGTGTTTTTAAACGTATTAGTTTATATTTTAGAAACAAGTTTGTGTCTAGTGCGCGTGTGTCCTGGCGGAGGGGAACCGCCCAGGTGTTATTATTGGCCTCTGGGTGGGAGTCGTGCCGTCCAAGAGTATTGGTGCCGCTCGCACCGACGCGACGCGTTAGCGCTGTTAAGGGGAATTCTCCCCCGAACCACAGAATAGGGAACCCGGAATGGACTATTATGGACATGGAACAGTATTGGACAGTGGAGCCTGAGACACAGAGGGGTGAACTGATTACGGGAGATTCGCGAGTTCAGACGGTCCGGGTGGCTGGAAGCAGTTCCCGTTGACCACGTTCGGGTTGTGTATTTATTGTATTCACCATTCACCTTGTGCGAAATAAATCAGTGTTGTAACATACTCGAGGATTTTCGTTGTCAACCTACGCCCTGATAATAATATGGTCTTTCACGCTGCCGATCAACTGAGACCTCGTCAATATTTACAGTACTGAGGTAGTTTTCATTTTTATTTCTCGTAAAAAATAACCTAAATACTAAATATTGGGTCTGTTTATACATATTACAAAAGCCAGGAAGACAAATGTGTTGTGGGAGGAAAATACCTATAGAGAATATCACCTAAGCTAAAGGAACAATTTTTGAGAATGTGCCAAAATATTGTGAGTGCAGTGCCGTTTAACTCTCAGCCTAAAACAGCTGAGGCAGGTTGAAAATTTTGAAAAAACAATTAGAGAAAGCTTGAATGCACAAAACCAATAATGTAATAGATGAAAGAAAACTTGCCAAATTGTTACGAAATTTGTTTTTTCTACTTATCTCCAAAAATGCCTTTCATTATACAGGGTGAATCAGTTTTTTGTAGCAGGACTTTAACAGGTGATAGATCATCAAAAAATAACGGCACTTTTTCGTATAAACTATATCCTTTTAAGGCCTTAGAAAAAAGTTACAGGGTGTTAAATTTGGAAAAAATATGCGGACTTTATTGAATATTTACCAAACTTGTTGAGATATTTAAGTCATATTTGATATACGTTAAAACGGCATGGGTTAGCATACAACCTGTTAATATCGAACATCTTGCACAACCAGTAGCGGAGAAGTGGGTAATTGGTAAAATTATTTTTAGAAAAAAAAAAGAATCACCTTGTATTTTAACAAAAAGGTATTGAATTTTTTATGTAGATTTTAATTGCAGACAAAAATGCCCTCTTGGTATTTGTTCGCATGTGTTTTAGTTTAATGGCAAATTTCATTTTTTGTATTATTTCGGGGTATTTCTGAAAAATTATCTAAAAAATTTGCTCCATAAGTAACACTTAAAATAGAAAAAACGTTTTTCTTATTTTAAAAAAAGTAACTTTTTCCAATAAACTAACCCATTCAAGATTTTACTTTTCAAGATACAGAGCGTAACCTTAATTGTATCTTCCTTAAATGTTTTAGACCCTGTAACTTCAAAAGTATAGCCTTAAATAGGTAAGTTTATTTAAAAAAGTTACTTTATTTAAAGTAGCAAACACATTATTTCTACTTTAAGTGTTACTTATGGAGCAATTTTTTTAGATAATTTTCAGAAATACCCCGAAATAATACAAACAAATTAAATTTGCCGTTAAACTAGAACACATGCGAACAAATGCAATTAAAATGTACATAAAAAATTCAATACCTTTTAATACAATGCAAGGTGGTTCATTTTTTTTTCTAAAAATAATTTTACCAATTACCCACTTCTCCGCCACTGGTTGTGCAAGATGTTCGATATTAACAGGTTTTATGCTAACCCGTGCCGTTATAACGTGTACCAAATATGACTTAAATATCTCAACTAGTTTGGTAAATATTCAATAAAGTCCACACATTTCTTACAATTTTAACACCCTGTAACTTTTTTATAAGGCCTTAAAATGATATAGTTTATAGAAGAAAGTGCGGTTATTTTTTGAAGATCTATGACCTGTTAAAGTCCTGCTACAAAAAACTGATTCACCCTGTATACGACTAAGTTGGTCACGTGACTACGCGATTATGCGTTAGCGCCGTGGCCTGTCTTTATCGTTGGCCTCGGGTAGGTAGGTACAATAGGATGATCCAATAGAGATATAAAATTCAAAAATTATGCTGGTAAAATTTCGCATGAAAAACAAGATTATATAGCCACATTTTATGCATAATAAACAGCTTTCCATTTTATATCGCCTGTTTAGGTAGTAAAACGAGCCATTTTAGCCCATTCGTTATATCATAAAATATATTTTGGACAGGAACAGGTTTCAAAATTTCCTTATTAATAATACAAATTTATAATACCTATAGTACGTAGTTTTTAAGCGGTCATATTTAGTTCACGCTTTCGTTTATAATGGAATTAAAAAATTCTATAGGCATATGGGAGCGATAATGCAATACAATGGTGTTACATAATAGTAGGCATTTAAATGAAACGTCCCCTCCCCTGGATTTGTATTCAAATCACGGATCGCGATGCCCATTGGAGCCCATAAACATCATCAGCGTTAATTTGTGTAATAAATATGTTGTACCATTATTCCTTCACTCAATGGTTGTACAAGGATGCGAAATTTATAAATATTTATTATACAGTAACTACCACAAGTCGTCAGTTGCCCAAAAATATTGATATCGAAGATAGATTTGGCCCAACACACTTCGTCCAAATTGATATCGTGGAGGCTATGGACGAATGGGCGATAGGCGAAAACTTAAAGTTGTATTTTGAAAGTGGCGGCAGTCCGCCATCTTGGATTCGTTCCCGACTGTGGACGTAGGCAATAAAGCGTCTCTAATATAGGTATCGGATACCACAAAATATTAAATAAAATTCAATAGTTACCTACCTATTTCAAATTGGTAAGAGGAAGTAGGTAGATACAACGGCCCCCGTGAAATAAACTGGACTGCCATTGGGCCCACAAAATATATAGGTTAATTGGGCCCTTCTGCCTCCACCAATTTTAGGCATCCGGCAGAGGGCGCTGGCGCCCGCCTGGATAGCCGCCATATCGTGTGCATTCTAGGGGATTTAGAGTGCATTCTAGAGGAAAGCGAAATTTGTGGTGGAAACACAAAATAACATTTTACAACGGCCAACCACGGCCCTCGTGCATTTGACATTATTTGACAGCCAATGAAGTGTGCGCCCAATATGGCCGACCTTTCGGTGGGACATATGTACCTATAGGTGGGACAAATGATTTTATTGGAAAAGCAGTCCAGTTTATTTTACGAAGGCCGTGGTAGATAGGTACCCATTTTATCCAACAGTTAAAACTCGAAAAAAATCTTCAGTGTCTCATTTCAAAAAATTCAAGTGTGCTTTATAGCTTACAATAAAAATTATAGATATGATGAACATTCTTTGGTCCCTATAATATTATAGGCAAATATCGAAGTAAATATTGTATATACATATCAGGTACTTATTATACAAAATACTTATGTAAAGATAAGAAACTAACACAACATGTAATTATAAAGATAAATCGCTAATAGTTTTAATTTATTTGATACTTATTTTAGTTTTAACATTAATGTAGGATAAGGCACAAATAAATACCTACCTATATACAGTGTGTCCCAGGATAAGTGAAACGAGAGGTGTAAAAGACCAAAAATTTTCCAGTTCGAATTTGGCCATTTGGGGTCTAGGCCTGCTTGCCTAGAAAATAATTATCACCATATTTCTAATTTTGAAAAATAAAGTAGGAAATCTTTCGATATTTTAAACGACAGGGATAGTTCAAATACTTATAGGAAATAAAGTGGACAAAAACCAAAGTAGGCCAATTATTTTGAAAATTGACACAGGGGTCATAATTTTCAATTCTATGCAACTTTTTCTAATGAAATTTTTCGATATCTTGTCGAGAAAGGGCACTTAACCTACACAGAAAATAAATAAATCGTTCCTGTCAGGGCCTACTTTATTTTTCAAAATTAAAAATATGGTGAAAATTATTTTCTAGGCAAGCAGGCCTAGACCCCAAATTGCCAAATTCGAACTCGAAAATTTTTAGTGTTTTACACCTCTCGTTCACTTATCCTGGGACACACTGTATATATATACCTACCTACCTATTAAATTATGTGGAATACTTCATTTGCTTAATTCTACACACCAAAACTTATATTTTCCACTCGACGCGCGTTTCTCTATAACCATGTTAGCATCATCAGTAGATGATTAAGTCATATTTATTTATTTTCTGTGTAGGTAAGTGCCTTTTCTGAACAATATATTCCTACTTGATTTCTCAAAATTACAAATAGGTAGGTATAGTGAAAATTATTTCCTAGACATGCAGGCATGCAGGCCTGGACTGAGTAGAATGGAACTCCCTGTATATTTTTTGTCACATTTGGTATGGAGGGTTTTCTGGTGTTCTGATTAACGCTGTGGTATCAGATTTTAAATAAAAAAAAACGGTAGATGATTTTATTTAAATCGGGGACTTAAAAAATCATAGTCTGCCCTGGATTTGCATTTTGATAACAGTAGGAAGGTAAAAATAATCGTTTTTTGAAGACCTTTCATGCAAAAAGAAAGTTCAGGCGAATATCTCAACAAATAAAGATGAGATATGAGGTATAAAAAGATAATTATTGTTGCGCGAAGAGCAATACTTAATTTAAATTGAAATGTTGAAATCGGTCAGCAACAATTTATAGTTTACCGAAATGGTCGCCAAGCTTCCTGTTATCCTTCGGATGTGGTGAGGAAGCAGAACTCGGTTTAGGTAACATCTAACAAAGAGAAAATGCGAAATATTGTGAAATAATGACCCCTGCTGTTTAATTATTTTCTCTTGAAATCGGCAGTAAAGTGTCCCAAAATCGTCATTAAAAGCACAGAAATCGTACAATAATGGGCTACATTATCGTACGATTTCTTCAATAAGTAGGCCTTGGCGAGATGTAAACATCAAACGTCAGACGCGGAGAAATCGCCCGTCAAAAGTGACCAAATATTCAAAACTCGGCCGATAAAGGCCCATTTAACTTTTCGTACACATTGCGAAATTGTTTCCTATAGAAGCGCAATCCTTCAGTATACATATTTTAGTAAGTTTGAATATCAATAGATTTGTTGTGTAGGCTGCACAAGAAGCAGCAGTTTGGTTTTTCTGTACGAAGATGCCGTTTCTTGTCTTACTTGACCAGGTAGAGCGATCGTCAAAGTCAAGCAACGCCGCGCGTAGTCGGTTCTGGACGGGTGATCCCTTATTATTATTTTCTTGCCTAATAAAACATTTTTTTTTCCGATTTCAAAAAAATATATAATATGTACCTCGGCACTGAAGTTCTTTTTATGACTCATGTGGAATTTAGTTGCCGATACCTCATGTGGTTTATTTGCCTCGGCCAGAGGCCTCGGCAACTAAATTCCACATGAGTCATAAAAAGTTGAACTTCAGTGCCTTGGTACATAAATAACTATTCTACACGATATTCGATATTGATATTAGAAATGATGGAAAAATAACCTCTAAAACCAGCAAAGTGCTCTGCAATATTGAGTAAGAAAAATAAGGAAATGAAAAACGTAAATTTTACTATATTTTATTTTTATTGTCTATTGTTTTAAATTTGCACCTTACAATAAAATAATGTCTGTTCAAAATAATTATTTGGAACATATTTAATCTCAAAGGTAAGTTAAATTGGGCGCAAGCCTGGCAGTGGCAGTGTCTGGGGCGGTTTTGATATACTGAAAAAATTCAGCACTTTGAGGTCCCACAGAAAAACACCCTGTACCTATAATTTCTATTGATCTTTGCGCACCAACACTTTGAGTGGTCTTGTTGCCCGTTCAACTGCTTTGGGTAAATCTCATGGCATATTATTTGACCCGTCAGGTGCCTTTAAAATTCCTCAATTGCTCAAATTTGGCTCCTTGTAGGTATATATTTTGTTAAAATTTTGTATATGGGGGTTTTGTGGTGTCCTGTTTTAAAAAAATCATAGCCGGCCTTGGATTTTCATTTCCACAACGGTGGGATTGATTGGGGTAATATAACAAGTGATGTGCCTATTATCGATAATACCTTTCGTTAATTTTACGAATTTTTATCCCAAAGCTGAAAATACCACGACTTAGCATAAAATCCGAGAGCGAAGCGCGAGGGATTTTATCTCTGAAAATAAAAGCCCAATTCGTACGAGTGGTTTTGCTGATGGACAAAATAGGGCTTGAGAATAAAATTATCTAGAAAAATTTCCGTGGTATTTGCCGATATTATGTCACGAATACGATTTAATAATTTCTGTATTACTTTTTTCTATGTTTATATTTCCAAAACGACTCATTTTGAACGAGTAAACAAACATGACGCTTGGGTATCCAAGGCAAATGCGATTATACCTACACCCTGTCGGCGTTGGTTTATTTTCTGAATCTGTCATAAATTTAAACGGAGGCGGAGGTCTAAATAACAAGAATTTAGCAATGTAAAAGTTATATAAATTCATTGATATAATGCCTCGTATAATGCTTAATAATACCGCAACATAATTTATAAGCTGCATAATTTAGAACAGTGCGAAACACACAAACTTTAAGAAGTACGTGTTTGTATCCAACAGATTCGCGGTTGCTAAGCAACGAAGTGATAATTTGCACAAGTGCAATTACCGGTAATTGCACTAGTGCAAATTATCGCTAGCAGAGGCATATCATTGGTTGGATTTTTATGGAAGGAGCTACCTTATTGGATGTAAGCAGTATGAGGGAAATAATCGCTGAAATCATCACCTGATTGGTTAATATTTCAAAAATCATACCATTTCATTAGTTCATATTGGCAGGCGTTGAATTCTCGAAAGAAGCGGGTTTTTAAGACCTTTTAAACAAAAAAACTTCAGACAAATATGTCCAAAAAATAAAGATTTTAAGGATTTGTATAAAAGTAGACACCCTATATGTTAAAATACAAAGTACTAACTTTCTGCCTTATAAATAAAAAATATTTAAATCTTTTGTGCTTTTTCTTAAGAATATTTCTACTGTGATACAGCTGCTGTGTTAGTTAGACATATACATATCATACATGTCTAGAGGTATGTAGAATACCAACACTGCATGCGCCAAGTTTACCTATAGGGTTAAAAATAGTCCTTATTTACGTCCCTCGCCCAATTTACCTCTGTGATCAAATCTTCCTTATTAAGGTCGCTCCCAGTTTACCATAGCCGCTCGGGATATTGAACATTATTCAACCTTTGACAGTTCATACAGGGCTTCAAATTTCAATTTATTTTTCAAGTTTTCTTTTATTTTTCGTAAAGGAAGACCGCTAAGGCAAACATATTTGATACAGTTTGGACACACATTAAATGCTGTAAATTAAAAATAATTCGGCGGGTCTATTTCCACCAGTGCCGGAGAGGCGGGGGCCAACCATCATATCTTTTAATAAAAAAATGGCACGCCACTAAAGAAATCTTTTTTGACCTCGCTAAGTTTTCCAATAAATTAGAACTATTCTAGGATTTTTTCCGAAAAATGTACAGTTTTTTAAAAATTCATTTTTTCACAGAAGAAAATCAAAACATGATTTTTCGAATCTAGAAACTTTTTTTGTAAGTTTTAGGACAAAATGTCAAAATGTTATTAAGGAAAGTTGTTCAGAATTAAAAACTAAGTGTATGTGTAACAAAATTTCAAAAGCCTAGACCTACTTTGATTTTCATCTTCTAACAAATTTAAAACGCACAATAAAACTTTTTCAAAAACTATATTTTTCAAAACTTGAAAAAAAAAATTAAATTTGACGTCCTGTATAACAAAAACCGTTAGGATTTCGATACATATTTAGATGAAAAAAAATCTACTTATTTTGACATTTTCTATCGATTCTGAAAGTTATGCAAGTAAAGGGTGGACCACCCAATATAATAATGGATTAAAATAATAATAATTATTAAGTCTATTCCTAAACAGGGTGTCTCAACGTAAACGGACACCACATTGTATACACTTCTGGTATTTAAACTCTGATTCAGTATCTGATTATATAATCATGTTAATATTAACATTGAGTATAGGATACATATTTATATATAGAATATGTATAGGGTGTTCCTAAATTATGGCGCCGTGTCAATTAGCCTGCCATAATTTGCCATAGCGTTCTGCAACCCAAAAAAAAAATGAAAAAAGTTCCTATAAGCATGGCATCAAAAATGTCCCCTAAGGGGGCTATAGCCCAGAGTACCCTTTTGTTGCAAAATGAAAAGATGCACCAAAATGGGGAACCTGCAAGACCAAAATGATTATCTTAAAAAAGTTATCAGTGCTAGCCCTTACCTCCGCCTCTGGGCAATGGGAACGAATTGTTGCACTTCAGTGACTAAAGGACCTCACCAAGTTTCATCTTCTAGAGTTAGTGCGAAAATTGTGTTTTCAAACTGAAGCTTTATGCTTTATCACCCTGTAACCTGTAACTTTTTTACTATGCATTTTCGGACCCATTTTTATAGGAAACCTTTTGTAATAACATTTTAATATACTTATTAGTCAATATAAAAATATTCCTGCATGGATTCTTTATTCTTTTATTGCAAATGAAGGCTTTGGATTCTATTATCATTATCAAATCACAAATCAGCGTCAAAAATTTTAAGTGGTTGATAAATTTTCTCATTTGAGCAGTACTGCATGGTGGTATTCCATAGTTTATTAGTTTTTGAAGTAGGTACCTACCTATACCTTCCTAGATAAAAAGATAATAATATTATGAAAGTTTTAAGTTGTATCAAAGATCATAATATTCACATGATCTTTGGTTGTAGGTAATTTCCCCGACATCCACAGTATTCAGGGTTGGCGTTTTTTTTGGTTTCCTAATTTAAAACACACATTTTGTTTGTTTGTTTTTTTTAATTTTAAAAATTCAGTCAGTGTAGTGTTTTGATAATAATATTTACACACAAACTTTGGTTCTTTTTTCGCCAATTTCCATACAGTTTATTTAAAATTTTGAATAACTGTTATTTTAGACTTGTCTTTCTTTGCACGCGCAAGAGCGAATTGTGATAAAGTAACAATGCACATTGTTAATATTATACCAAATATAAACGGCAAAGGCACAAATCACTTTCTTAGATATCTTACGCTGGTATTACACCTTGGAAACGTAAAAAATAACTCTAAAATAATAATAAAACAAAAGAAATATAAAAACACGTCTTTATGTCCCATTTGGCAGATCTAGTTCCTAAAGACGCTGAAATAATAACCACTTTTTGAAGGGGATGCGACACAAGTTTTTTTTTGTTTTGTGCGGTGTGGTGGAAATCCGGCATTACCTTGGCTTTCGCCAAGTGAAGTTCATATTTTTGTTTTCAATTAAAAAAACAGTTTAGAAGTGTTGTTTAAACCTTCCCAAATAGGATGTTTTTTCGAGATGCAGACGAAACACAAATTATCATTATTACGATTTAAAACTTTAAAAGTGATAAGTGATCACTACAAGCAAGCAGAGATCAGAGATTCCGCCGACCACAGCATTTATTCCGAAATTTGAACCGATTCTGGATTCAGCAGTTTGGAGGCGCATTCGCGTTTTATTAGAATACTTCACAGATACAATATTTGTTTTTGTTCAAGGTTATCCATACAGATAACAGAGGATTTAAGATATATAGATACACCATACCTAGATATCTAGAAACTTGGTTTGGTATCCGTTTTTTATTTCACTGAGTTTTACTTTATTGCGCGTAAATTATATAGGTACCGCGTAATTTGTCTTCTATTTTTACTTTATTGCATAGTTTGATTATTATTTTTGTTACATTTACCGGTCTTGTGCGTTTTGAGGTCGTGCCATTTTTTTTTTGTTCGCATAAAAGGCAAATTTCACAAGGTAAGCCGCAGCTGCTTACGTGTAATATCTGGAACAACAGACCAACACTATAGCCGTCCTCCTTTTACAGTTCTAAGTGATCTCAAATCGATTCCGAATCACTTTGATATCACATCAGCTGACATCGAGTCTTCCTTTTACAAATGTTCAGTTGATTATGAAGTGATCAGTTTACGCAGGAAATCGATTTTTATGTAATTTGTGTTGGTTTTGAGTGTTTCTGGGGTTAAGGTGGTGAAAAATATTTAAAAATTCATTCAAGGGTTAGATTATAGATTTATAACGTGGCCGTACACTGTTCCATTTACCAATAAAAAATCATTTCACTATCAGATTACTTTATGTTCATTTCACTTCAAATTCACTTGTGCAAAAAGTCAAACGGAGGACACCTTATTAATGTGGGTCCAGGTAATATACAAAGGTGAACTATAACTATTTTGGAACTGACAAGTAACTCACGGAAATTCTAAAATCATGCCTTTGTACAATGAAAGTTTGGTCCGCATAGAAGTTTCCAAATCCAATAGTTTATCGCATTTTTTATTTGTGCAATATAGAATATAGAATTAACGAATGCTTACAAAGTTCAATCTTGTAAACACTGTAAACTAAATACTGTGAAAAAAATTTAATATTGTTTTCAAATGTTAAAAAAAGGAACAATAAAATCTTGTTTGCTTGATGAAATTTTGTTTATATACATAAATATAAAAAAATTTAAAACGCAATTTTACAAAAAAAAAATTATTATAAAAACGAAGGGTTGTTATTTAAACACAACAACGTAAAGGCATTGAGTAAATGATATATGTTCTAGAATATAAATCCTTTAACTCAATGGTAAAGCTCTCAATGAAATTCAATTTATTCGCTGAATACTTAATTTTGTTTTCCTGAAAACGATTGATACCTATTATAATTTGTTCAACGTAATTTTCCAACTATTTTTTGATCTGCTGCCAGATAAATACAAACAGGAAGATAAAGTGACTAAGTGTCACGAAAATAACTCGGGAAACAATCTATAACCGGACCTAAAGAAGTTTTTATACTATGTATATCTACAGGTATACAGGTTGTTCATTTGAAAACTAGCCGTTCCCAATATTTTCCAAATAATGAAAGAGATATTTAAAATCGCCGGGACTCATACGCTGCTACCAAAGATGATAATATTCTATATTATGATCCCGAGATTCAAAGTCGGAATACCTAGACGAGATAAACAAAAATTAATAAAAGTGCACGATCCTGGAATTTTTTTTGTGTTCAATCATTATGTTCCGCTTGGGTAATTTTCAGGCCTCCATCAATGAACATTAACTTTTTGTACACGTTGAATAAATAACTATAACATTACTTATAATGACCTATATTACTGGTATATTAGTCAAACTGTGACTTTGGCGTCTTACTAGCTTCCGCACTGTATAAGGTTCAATCATGTGTATTAATTTTTAGATTGGTAGGTACCTAAAATAATATAAATACTCGAAGAATATATTATCTCTACAATAATCTATACTATAGAAGTACAGACTATAAGTTCAATAATATTTATCTCGAGAACAAAAAGCACCGCATAAAAAATTATTTCGGTGGAACTTGATAATAATATTTTGGGTCGACAATCTATACCGTACTTTCACCGTTTTAAATAAATTTAGTATAAAATTTGAAAACAGAATTTTTCAAAAACGGAAAAAGATAATGCCACAAAGTTTGATATAATTTTAATTGCCTTTCTGAGTAGATTTCAAAAAATGCAAAAATATATACGGTGTTCCATTTAAAAAAACCTAAGTTATGTCTGCCACGGCTTTCTAGGACACACTGTACACGGTCCAATAGCGTCACAAAAAACTTTGTATTAGTATCTAAAACTTTTGTAAAAACCTTTTTTTTCTAACCTCAAAAACTAGCAAGTTAAGGGGGGTGTCAATTTATAATGAACCACCCTGTACAATAATAGTTCGTACAACAAGAGTGAGAGTGGATATGTTGTTAATATCGCACAAGGACGATAGTTGAGCAAGACGTTTTGGAATAAAATTAATGAAAGGGTTGCTTGATTTTCCAACACGTTAACCGGGGAAAGCTTTAACTGTGATTTTCGAAGGACGGATATGAAATCTTAACTGGAATTGCCTACCTCAGTGGCGGATTTAGGCTGTTTGGGGCCCTGGGCGTTATTTTTATGAGGAGCCCTATGTAGTCATGTGGCACCCGTGAAAAATATTCGACAAGCAAGACAATCTATAAGGAGGGGGGGGGGGGTAGAGTGAACCATCAATTTTATTTTACACTTTTTTAATAAAGTTTAAAATAACAAAAAAATATAATTTTCTTTTAAACCCAAAATAGAAACGAAAACTAATTATTATACAGTGTCTGTATAGTGCACACTTCATGGGTGGCACTATACAACATTATTAATATGCTCTACGTATACGCCTATAATTTTGCATTTATTTGAAGTGAATTGAAACAGAGGAAGAAGAAGACTTACAGTTTGTTTAGCGAATGTTCTTCCCTGACCCTACGTCACAACTCCCGTCCTTGTCTTACTCATGAATATACGATGGATATCGGTCGTATATTCACGAGTCAGACAAGGACGGGAGTTGTGACGTAGGGCCGAACATTCGCCGAACAAACTTTATACCTTACCTAAATGATACCAACAAAAACCCTAGAAATCAGCACAACATGGCTTCCCAAGCGCCCTCTGGCGGTCGGACAAAAATTGGTGGAGTGGGAAAGCACCAATAGCAGTCCAGCTTTATTTAGGAGGTCTGTTCCACAGACAAAAATATCCAATAACCGATTATTTGCCAAGGTCATTGCCAAGTGGGAGAAGATTTTGGGGTGGGGGATTATCGGACGTTACCGAGGAGGTTATTAACGATACGCGATGTCTCGCTAAAAAATGCCCTTTGAATTATTGACAATAAAACTCACCTGTTTTGCAAATCACAAACTAAAATGGAAAATGGTTGCTCTACTTGCTACTTAAATAATTAGGTATATTTATATTTTGTGGTAGGTACCTAATTTGACTTCAGGGCTTTTTTCAGATCTGAAATCCCTGTACAAAAGTTACCTCCGGAGTATCCGAGTATCTCGACATCGTGTTTTGAGCTACCAGATACTAGAGGGCGCTACTAGTCCACTACGGTCTAACTACGGCCAAATTTGAGGGGCCGAACCGTGCAGGGAATCAGAGCAGGCCGAAGCTAGGGCCAAATGAAGGGGCCCCGGGCGGCCGCCCATTGCGCCCGTTGGTAAATCCGCCACTGGCCTACCTATCCAATCCAATCTATAGATTGCGAAGAAAACCACAAATATACACGTGGGAGTAGAAAAACTGTAATATCCGCTTCCGTCCGGAAAAGTGCCTTTTCTTCCCGTCGAAAATGGCATAGTTTCCGGACCGCCGGCCGCGGTAAAGTTACGTAACTATTTCGGATTCGAGTCGCCCGCCGCGAAATTCGCGACAGTTTTTAACTCGGAAGATGTCATTGAGGAAATTGTCACAGTCTCGTGCGCACGCAATGTCAGTCACCCATTTTTAAAGGGGAAAAGCGAAGTATCCCGCACACAAAAAAAAACCAATCAAAAAGTTAATCGAGTGAGGTGTAGACGGAAATAATGTTCTGCTCTCGATAATTTTTTTAATAATAATTGGACTATCGCGATGAGTTTGTTATTCCATTTTTTTCTTTCGTTCGGTAAAGGTCTCTTCTGGATTTGGAATCATAAATATCGCGTTGCATCTCTTCGTTCTTCAGTCGAACAATATAGGTCAATCGGTAGTTACTTCGACGAAGTGAAAGCTTTTGAGGATACTGTGTAAAAGTGTCTGTGAGTTCCGGTTTTGCTCTACAGGGTGATTCGATAGAATACAAAATGTTGACATGTAAGTTCACACTATACACTGTGTCCCGGATAAAAATGAACAGCAGGGGGATCTTGCGGTCAATAAAATGGCACAAACAGATTTCTAATATCTTTTTTTAGTTTTTGAGTTATTTTGAAAAAGTAAAATTTTGCGTTTTCGATTTTATTTTTTTATGAAGTTGTTATCACAGATAGGAAAAAAGAAAAACACTTTCTTTTGGCACTTTTTAACGGGCTTTCCGATGGCGTTTTTAGATTTGTTCTACAACGTTTCGTTTTTGAGAAACCGTCTTCAACTTTATTTTTTTTAATACGGACCTGGATTTTTCTTTTGCAGATTTTGAAAGCACTACTCATTGCAAATACCATGATGTATGATACGAAATATTTTTAAAATGTTTTGAGACAATTACATATACTGAAAATTCCTTTTTTTCCGTTCATTTTTTTCTATTGCGGCCCTGTATTTAATTATAAGTCTAAATATTAATTAATATTGTCAACAGTTATTTAACTTACAGTTTATTTTTACTTCGAAGACTTAATATTTTTAAATACGGCTCTGTCTGATTAGTGTTTTCTTCTGACAATGAAACCAATAACTCCATTTATTAATTGCAACAATACATTCGTTCGGCCTCTACACTATTTTAACACAAGATATAACATGCTAACATGTTAAATTTGCCGCCAATTGAAAAAGTACCCTCCATTTTTCTAATAATAGAAATAATTATTTCTTGAAATCGGCATTAAAATGTCCCAAAATCGTCATTAAAAGCACAGAAATCGTACAATAATGTAGCCCATTATTGTACGATTTTTTCAATAAGTAGGCCTTGGCGAGATGTAAACATCAAACGTCAGACGCGGAGAAATCGCCCGTCAAAAGTGACCAAATATTCAAAACCCGGCCGATAAAGGCTCATTTAACTTTTCGTACACATTGCGAAATTGTTTCCTATAGAAGCGCAATCCTTCAGTATACATATTTTAGTAAATTTGAATATCAATGGATTTGTTGTGTAGGCTGCAGAAGAAGCAGCAGATTAATATTTTGACTTCTTATTATTAGATACAGGGCCGCATTAGAAAAAAATGAATAAAAAAAAAGTAATTTTCAGTATAATTGTCTCAAACCATTTTTAAAATATTTCGTCTCATACATCATGGTATTTGCAATGGGGAGTGCTTTCAAAATCTGAAAAAAAAAATTCAGGTCTGTATTTAAAAAAATAAAGTTGAAGATGGTTTCTCAAAAACGAAACTTTGTAGAACAAATCTAAAAACGCCATCTTAAAGCCCGTTAAAAAGTGCCATAAGAAAGTGTTCTTCTTTTCTTCCTATCTGTGATAACAACTTCAGAAAAAAATAAAATCGAAAACGCAAAATTTTACTTTTTTCAAAATAACTCATAAACTAAAAAAGATATTAGAAATCTGTTTGTACCATTTTATTGACCTTAAAATTGCGGAACTTTTTCCCCATTTAACCATTGTTCTATCTCCCACGGTTTGCAAGATCCCCATGCTGTTCATTCTTATCCGGGACACATTGTATAGTTACCAATATCTACCGAGTTGATCATAATTGTTATCAATAAAATAATGTTGTGATTCCTGATTTAGTATTGTATATGCCAGTTTGAGGTTTACGAGGAAATATTATGAAAAAAAAGCCCCAAAAAATGGCCTCTTCAGTTGTTAAAATAAATTAAATATGGAAATGATGATGAAAATATGTATTCACTTTTTGGTTTCATACTTGACTGCCGTTGATTTTTTGTTCGATTCCGATTGGGTTGTTTACACAAAAAAAATTTAGCGGATCTACGGTTTACTCTAATTATCGTTTTTTAATGGCATTACTGATCGGTTCCATCGGAACTGTATTATTAGGATTTTCCATAATACGAACTTTGTACCTACTATTTTATACTAGAAAAACAGAAACAAGAGCACTCACTCGTAGTTCAAAATACAGGACAGGAAAAATACCACACCAAATAATTCAAATTGCTAAGAAAAATAATACCTAATTAAATACTATTTTTAATATGGCTAGGAATAGTTTAATGGCACATGGCGGAACTCTAACCGGAATTACAGAAAATAGAAACTGATTATATCTTCTTCTTGAAGAGCTGAATTTATTCTGTGACGTTTATTCAAAACGAACCGTCGACCATAACAATATTTTGAGAAACACTAAACTCAAAACCGTCAAATGAATCAGGAGACACGCAAATTTATGTTTTATATTAATATTAAATATTAATATTTCAGGTTTATATCAGAAAATGAATTGAAGATAATGAATCAAACCCTTAACCTTCGTATTTCGTATTAATTAATAAAGCGATATAATACTTTATATTATAGCGGGTTTTTGAAATATACAGGGTGTCCCATGAGAAGAGAAACAAGAGGTGTGGAAGACAGAAAAATTATGAGTCGAAATTTGACCAATTGGGGTCCCGCCCCGCTTGATTTGAAAGTAATAATTACTATTATGACAGAAATTATTTCTGTCGTATTTTCAGTTTCGAAAAAACAGAGTAGAGTGTAGGCCTTGGCATGAAAAAAAAATCATTTTCTGCTTAGGTAAAGTGCCTTTTCTGTGCAAGATACTGGAAAATTGTACTAAGAAAAGTTGTTCAGAATAAAGAATTATGTCCATGTACGAAGCTTGAGACTAATCGGTCCAATTTCATTTTTCTCCTTTTTTTGTCAATTTTTAATTTTTTAAATAGGCGAAGGTCCTTTTCTCTTTATGATACGGAAATTTTTTATCTACAACATTTCTTAATACAATTTTCCCGTATCTTACACCTATTCATAAAATGAATTTTTCACTCGTGCCAAGGCCTACTACTATGTTTTTTTGAAAGTGAAACTGAAAAAATAATATGGCCGAAACTACTTTCAAATCAAGCGGGGCGTCTCTTCAAATGGTCAAATTTCAAATAAAAAGTTCACTCTTAATTAATAAGCTATATATAGGTCTGTGTTATTATCCTGGAATTTTCAAATTTTATTAATTAAACTTCAAATTCGCGGATCTCGTTTAAAAAATAGACAGACGATCGCTGCTGTCTATAGCAAAAAAGCATTTGCTAAGGGATTACTACTAAAATTTTTAAAATGAAACTCAAGAATTTCAGTAACAACCGGGTTAACAACTCAAAAAGCAGTATTTAAAATTTATATCCGTTGTTAAAGGACACGTTTTTTGGTAAGTTAGAGCATTATAATTCAGAATTTGTCTTTAAACGGACAAATTAATGCTAAATAAAATTCGAAAATAAAAATTTCAAAAAGTGCAGTGTACGCACTTTGACCTTTGAGTCACTCTGTAATTTGTAGCCACAATCCGATCCCTTGTAAAAAAATGGCCAATGCGGTGCCATCTTCCATTCCATTGTGTTACTTTTTGATCGATATTTCCAAAATTAGACTTCCCTGAAAGTCAGTGTGCGTTCAATCCTTCGTTATAATTTGTGAGAACTCGAAACACAATGAGTTAGTTTGCCGTAATAAATAAATTTGAAATATGATGATTGCTTTCTTACTGCACATTTTTTTCCAAACGAAAATAAATTAGAAATATTATTGTCCGCACTCGGAGAAAGCTTGCAATTAAAACTGCAAAACTAATTTAAAAAAAGGTCTCAAATTTAATTGTCCATCAATAATTATTCCCGTTCTTTCTCCCGCCATATATGATTTCTCTTCTTCCGCAGTCATGGTCAGCCACGTGATCTCCGTCTGCATCTTCTGCTTGGTGTGCGCGACGCACTCGCCGTGCGCGTCGCACGCCGCCATCGGCGAGGCCACGCCCCTCCCCCACCGCCCGGGCGACGGCGCGGCCAATCGGAGCGCGTCGCCGCCGCCGGGCGGGGCGTGGCCGGCGCTCAGGGACGGCCCGCCGGCCAACCGCGCGGCCGACCCCGCCCCGCCGAAGGCGGCCGCCGCCGACGGCGACTTCGTCCGCCGCATATTCGCAGAGTACGGCGACGGGGAGACGATGACCGTCGACGGGTTCGGCCGGCTGGTCGAGCGGCTCGAGTGGCTGGGGCTGGCGCGGCGGCTGGCCGACGCCGACGACAAGACTGATAGGTTAAGGGGCGGGGCCAGCGGCAACGGGTCGGAGGAAGGGGAAGGGACGAAGGTGAGGCATTGCGGTGATTTTTTTTAACCTTGTTATAGTGGAGTCAACCCGGAAAATAACTTCGACAAAATTCCGGGAGATTTTGATTTTGTTGGAATGTGTTCGTTTTGATGTCTTAAAACAAAATCCGAAGAGTCCGCAGCGCAAAAGAGTGTGCGATTTATTCTGAACAATTTTCGTTAAGGATTTTTTGCTTTTGCTCTTCAAATAGGGGTGAGACGGGCGGATAAACGTTGACTTGAAAAAATGCTGCTAACTCCGGTTTGATTTAACCGAATTGGTTGAATTTGGGCTTGTTGAAGAGAGATTTCCTTCTTCTATCGAATGATTGTCCAGTAAGATCATTTCGAATTTCGTGGTCACCGCTAGAGGGCGCAATTCGAAAAATTTCCCTTTTATTACAATTTTCTGCGAAATTTTAAATTCAATGACATATTTATTCTGTTATAATCGAAAAGTAGATTACATTTAAAACAAAAAAAATTCTTTGGTATTTCGACATCTTCATTAGTTTCGGAGTTATCGTCAAAAGAATAATAATTATTAACATGTTATTTGAAAGAAGGTAGGTATTTGTTTTCAAAGATTTCCGTGGTCAAGCATGTCATGAAATAAATAAAAATCTGCTTGAGTTTTTCGTAAATAGCCAGATTTTAACTTTCAATCAGCATCTCAAGATAGGTTTTCAGTTTCATTATCATGAAGACCTGCAATAAATTTATAAATTTCACGAAATCTTGAAGAAAATTCGATTATTCTTGCATTCAATTTCATTTTTACTAGGCGTCATTTTCTTTTTCATTTTTTTTACTTCATATTCATAATCAGCATCTCAAAAAACATAAAAATATACAATTTTCTATACGAAGGAAGATGAGACCAACAAATAACAATTTTATGTCAAAAGAAATTCGTTTATTTGTTAGAAAAAGAAAAAAGTAAAAAGACTATACAGATATACAGAGTGTCCCTTATTTCATCTTTTAAATGTAGCGTAGATTTGGGGGAAGAGAAGAAAGTGCATTTTCTAAAAGAAAAACATATTCTGGCCGATTGTAAGGCGAATGTAAGGTGGAAAATATCGTGAAAACTACAATATTTTTCTCATTTTTAGCTGAACGATACTTGCGATGATATTTTAATATAGAGTAACCATATAGTAATACTGAAAGGTAGGTAGTTGATGAATGAAAAAATATCACTTACAAACATGGTTTAGCCAAAAATTAGGAAATATTCTAAATCGCAGAAATTCGAGAAAAAATACAGGGTGGTCCAAACTTTATTAGCAATACCTTAAAAACTGCTAGAAAATTTCAAAAAGGAGATTTTTTTGTATAAACATGTATCGAAATCCTAGCGGTTTTTAATATACGCGCGTCAAAGTTCAATTATTTTTTCAAGTTTTCTTTTATTTTTCCTAAAGGAAGACAGTTAAGGCAAACATATTTGTTAAAGTTTAGACACTCATTAAATACTATAAATTAAAAATAATTCAGCCCATCTACTTCCACCAGTGCCGGAGAGACGGGGGTCAACCATCAAATGTTTTAATAATGAAATGGTACACCACTGGAAAAGTATTTTTGTTTGCCTTCTCTAAGTTTTCCAATCAATTATAAGAAAAAACTATTTTTGACTTTTTTTCGAAAAATGTATCGTTTTTAAAAAAATCACTTTTGTGCTTTTAATTTTTTAGCAGAAGAAAATCAAAGTAGGTCTAAGCTTTCGAAATTTCGCACTCCTACTGAGTTTTTAATTCCGAACAATTTTTCTTAATAACATTTTGTCGTAAGACCTACCTAAAGCCCACTTTACAGGTGCGAAAAATTAGATAATTTCCAGGACACATGATTTTCCGAATCTAGAAACCTTTTTGTAGATTTTAGGACCAAATGTTATTAAGAAAAGTTGTTCGGAATTGAAAACTCAGTATGTGTGCAAAATTTCGAGAGCCTAGACCTACTTTGATTTTCTTCTAAAAAAATTAAAACGCACAAAAGTGAATTTTTGAAAAACGGTACATTTTTCGAAAAAAGTCAAGAATAGTTTTTTTCTTAGAATTTATTGAAAAATTTAGTGAAGGCAAAAAATATTACGTTTCCAGTGGCGTACCATCTTTTTATTAAAAAAATATGATTATTGACCCCCGTCTCTCCGACACTGGTGGAAGTAGATGGGCTGAATTATTTTTAATTTATAGTATTTAATGAGTACTGTACCAAATATGTTTGCCTTAGCTGTCTTCCTTTAGGAGAAATAAAAGAAAATTTGAAAAAAATTGAACTTTGTGGCCCTGTATATCGTAAACCGTTAGAATTTCGATACAAGTTTATAGGAAAAATCTCCTTTTTCTAAATTTTCTAGCAGTTTTTAAAGTATTGCTGATAAAGTTTGGACCACCCTGTATATACTTTTGTCTAAAATTTTGTACCTATATGGGGAATTTTTTTAAATGCAGATACAGGGGCGTAAAGGTAAAATTTGCCACATCTTGTATATTTGAAGTATCATGCGAAGATAGCTAAAAAACTCATTAAAATGGCCTTTCTTTCCTCTAGAACCAAGGAAATGTGCTCAGGTGGGAACCTGTTGAAAGATAAAACCGATATTTTTATGCTCTGTAAGCACAAGTATGCTCGAGTGGTTTTCAAGTTCAAGATACTTCCGCTGTCTGTAAATCACAATTCATTTTGTTTAATGAATTTTCGCAATATGACACTCTTTAATGAAAAGAAAATACATAGTCAAATTCAAATGCTTCAATGATTCTCAAGTTCAAGTGTAACTTCTGGCTTTTTGAGAAATATCGTTAATTTTTTTTTTAGTGAAAGTGATATAATATTTAAAGGAATATTTGCACTTAATTACATCTGCACATATAGTAATTTGACTAGATTAACTCGAATTTTACTTAAGGGTTATCTTAAAAATGACAAAATGGATAAAAAGTAGATAGGTACTATAAGAAATTTTTGTGTTATTTCCTGTTGTTGCAATAAAGAACATAGTCTGGCTTTTTCTTTTCCCATTTTACAAAAATTCAGGATTGGATATAAAAACAAGATTTCTTCCTCTTCCTGTACCCTTCAAGTGTTCATTAGGTTAGTGTTTTGAAATCTATGATGACAAATCTTTCTTTACAACTTCCTTAGTCAACGTTTTGCTTTTTATGTTTATTCTTCATTTCTGTTCATTGTTGTTTCTCAATATCTTGAATTTAAATAGACGGACAAACATTCCAAAAATACCTTTGGCCAGCAACTGCCCCGCTCTGAAACTCATGTTCTATATGAGCATCACTTTGACCCATCATACCCCTTCAAAAATAGATTCAACTCAACATCTCTGACTTACCCAATTAATGAGAATAAATTGGTCACTTTTCTATTATTAGAAAGGTCTTATTTTTGAACGTGTGAGTGCGCAACCAAGCGGTGTATGTTTCATATTTGATATTTCCTACCCATTTTACCAGATTTGTAAAAATTTTGACAGGGTATCTTGTGTCTTACTTTGTTTTGCAATTTTTTGTCATGTCAACTTGCCACTTTAAAGACAACTTTTTAAAATTCTCTTGTCTACGTCAGTAATCGAAAGTAGAGTTTGAATGCCCTTTTTATCTAACTGTAACCATGACCCAAATAAAAATCCTTACATTTTGGAATTCTCTGATGTAACGTGACATTGGTATTGACCTGTTTTGGTCTTTAAAAGCCAACCTTACCGAAAAAGAAAAAAAATCAAGGCTTTAAATTCACCGACAGAATTCAAGTTTATTACGAAACTGAATTTATAGTCCACGTCCCAGCTGGTAAAAAATACCTGGACATTCAGAGTAATTTATTCTAATTTAGTCTATAAAGAGTTGATTCATCCCAGTGGGCCTAGTTTTTTGGGCCAATTCCGCTTATTAGAGAAAGAATTTTACTGAAACAGACCACTGATTCGGTCTGAAAATAGAAATCATTGGAGTGATTTGGTAATTCTGTTTTCGTCGACTCGAATATTAAACCAATTGTGTCAATTATGTACACGACGGGCAATATGAGTTAATTAAAAATCCATATCAGCATGATTGAGGATGTGGATAATTGTGGGAGCGTAGGTACTTGAAACAAGAAATTCGGAAAGAAATATATATTTTTTAAACAGCTTTTTTGGAAATAAAATTAGAATTTCATGTTATAAATATTAAAATATGTAATAATAAAGTAGAAGGGTACTAAATTCTTGTATACAAATTTTCGTCATAAAGTTCAATGAGAAATTTAAATTAACGCTATAAAATCACATAATACCTACTCTAATCGTGGTTTCTCTTGAATTTAATGATGATTGTAAAACCACTAAATGTACTACATCCGAAGGATAAGAGGAAGCTATACGATAATTTTCAAGAGTAGACAATTTTACGGCCTCAAAATTATAAAAAAATTTAATTAAAAAATCATAATAATCTAAATTTAGTTATGTGAATGTTCCACTTGGCCTTTGTTTATCATCCCAACAGGAAGCCTCTACATTTGGCACTGCTAACTTGTTTAATTGAACGCTAGATGAAAAATATGGTTCTAATATCAAAACGAACTCGTTGTTTGTCAACAAAATATAAAAAATAATAAATAACTAACGAAAGCAACTCCCTTTCATATCAATATTCAAATTTCTTTTAGTGTATTTTTTAAATGTTATTTATCCTATTTATGTTTTTTTTTAGTGTATGGACAAAGACAACTTAGCGAAACTAATTGCCAAACGTTCAGCATCTCACGAGAGCCCAATAAACCAAACCGCATTTGAGGACATGTGCCCGGCACTTTTGTACAGTATCATAGGAACATGTAATCCGTCTATAGATCAAAATGAGTTTAAGGTAAGGATTTTTTAAATTTACCTTTGTGTCAAATTCAATGATGCGTCATATATTGACACTTGTCTAAGGAAGTATAAAAAGTATAAAATGTCATCTTTTTAGGAGTTCATGGTTGATGAAAGCTCCAGAAACCATATAGTGTGGTTCTACTCGATATTAGCTGTAGTTTTAATTAGTGTATGTGGAGTGTTATCTTTAGTAATCATCCCCGTGATGCAGAAGCGTTTTTATAAGCCACTTGTACAGGTGAGTTACTTTTTTCTTATGTATTCATTTAATTTATTCAAATCAAATAAACTGCACGACATTAGGCTTATCTCAATTTAGGTGATTTATCTCAATGGGCTATATGACCTAAAATTCCTTATGGCACCTTATTCTAGTATAAGTAATTCAAAATGCCATTCTATTATCGTAGTGAAAAGGGAGGCAAATGCATTCAAACTGCATAAACCTGAGAAATAGCTGTAGTTCATGTCACTAAAATCAGTTTAAAGGAATATCCTTGGAAAATATTTATTTTCCTATTTTGCAAAGATTGTCTGTACTAGGATTCTCATAATAAAAGAGCTGATTCTGTATAGAGGAAAGTGCCAAACCTACTGTTGTCAATATCTCAGATATCATTTAATAATTTCCATATCGTCTCTTCTTGCTATGCAGTTTTTGGTAGCTCTGGCCGTGGGCACTCTGGCAGGGGACGCCCTGTTGCACCTTCTGCCCCACGCCATGACCCCGAGCCATTCTCACGGCGGTCACGAGGGGGCCCATGGCGACAGCCACGACGAGAACACGTGGAAAGGATTCGTCGCCATGTCGGGGCTGGTGTTATTCTTCGCCATGGAAAAGTTCATAGCGTTGATCGGCAAGTGGAGGAAGACCAAGCAGCAGCACACGGTAAACGGGGAATTTCGAGGTGCCCGCAAAATATTTGAACAATATATTGTCGGAAATTCATCATGGGGGAATTCATCGATTGATGCGGTAATGTGATCTAAAATGTACAGACAACAAACCATTATAGTTAAGATCTTCTGAAAGTACGTGTAAATCAACACAAAAAGAATCTCATGGTTGGTAAAGGTCAAAGAGAAACACTGATGGGGATAGTGTCGAATTAAAAAAATCGACTACTATCTACTGACAATAGAAATTGAAATATTTTCTTCAGTATACCATTACTTTTATGTACTATCTACTACTAAAACCTAACCACTACTAATGTGTTTCACTAATTTGACTAACATTTTTATGACATTAGAACATTATGACAAAGACTGTAAACGGGACAATTTCAATAATTCATTTTGGTGTTAATGACTCGTAAACATTATCTATGCTTTACAGAAAATTACCGACATGCTCTTATTATTTTTCTTATCAGTTCATTTTCTTTTTTGTTTTTGTAGTATGACAAGCTTGACATAATCGGAAATAAAGACGAGAAAACAAGCATGATCACAAGTGATGTAAGTAATTATGTGGGAGTTTGGTCATCATCTTGCCAACATAGGGGGCGAAGGATTAATTGCTTTTGCTTTTCTAACTTTGCTGTTGTCTTTGCCATTTGTGTCTGTTACACCTGTCCAATTTGTTAGTTTTGTCAAAAACATTTCAATACTTTATGAATCTAAATTAAACACTGTTAATTAGAAGGAAAAATGATGAATAAATGGTTTATCTTTGTTTGTTTACAAGCAACATACATTGTGTCCAAATATTTGTGCAAATAAGCAACAAAAATTGAAATTTATAATTGTTATCTTATTATGTTATTTATTTGATAGCCTTTTCTGATTTCAACTTCGCCTAAATGTAGATATTGGCGGGATAAAATTTTCCTACAGAATTCAATAATTATTTCTTAAACCATGACATTTATTACATTTAAATTATGTTGGTGTTGGTAGCTTGAGTGCTAGGAAGGGAGTTTTTGTTGCCGTTTAGTTGTTATACGCTTTCCGAGAAATTTGCCAATCATGAAATCGACCGTTTTAGCTTTTTGGAGGTGGCTCTTGCACTTCGCCCAAGTCATTTACACAAAGTTCATTAAGGGCTTGGGTTAAAACCTCGGAGAATATTTATGATATAAATACTTGATACTTCAAAAACAGAACAGAACAGATTTAAATAATTCTCAAAGCGTTGATTAAAATGTTTGTAAATATCCCATCATTGTGCCGCGGAGGCGATGTTCGGAGCATTGCTAACTGTTTAGACTGTGTGTTTTTCTGCCTTCGATCGACCTTGGTTCGAATCGAGGTCGAGGCAGACTGCATGCACATGTCTTTATAGAAATACACCGCTGATGGCCAAAAGTGCTGGACAAATTTTGGATTCAGAGTATTCCTCAATAGGTTTATCTGTGTGATTTACTAATTGTCCTACATTGACTGGGATTACTACGGTTTTCTATGGTTTTTTGTAGTACTCGAGCTAATGCTATTCTAGTTCTATCGTGAAAAGTCGGCCCTAGTCGCAAATGACAACGAAGACGAAATAATAGTGCTTGTCCCCCTCCCCCACACAAGCATTCAGTTGCTTCTGGGGTACCCCTAGTTTGGAGTGTGAGAATTATAATTGGAAGTATGAACTAAAGGAAGACTGTCTTTCAGTAGAATATTCATTTACTTCGTAATAACTTTTTTTATCGAAGAAATTTCACCTTCTCCACATAACGAACTTTTTCCCATATAGCACACCCACGTCAAGGTGATCGAGCTCCAGTCGGCCCTCGAGAAGTCCGACACCCAGTGCATGGACAAGTACAACCCGTCCCCGTACTGCTACAAAGACATCGTCAACGTGCCCGACTCCAACGTCCTTGAATCGGACAGGACCGCCACGACGATGCTCGAACTAGGATCGAATTCCGATGTTCAGTCGTTGAACAAGTCTCGTTCGCCCACGATCGAGACGAAGGCTGACCAGAACATGTCCGACTATGCCCAGGTGAGGCCATTGGGAGAAAATAATTTTCGACTGACATTTGACGTTATTTTTGTCGTCAGGGTCTTCTGAACATGGAGGCGAAAGGGATGCTGTCCTACCCGGACACCGAGGACTACACGGTGATATTAAGGGAACATAAGAGCGACCATCACGGTCATTCCCACAAGCACGGCCATGTCCATGCCGCACCGCAGGACTTCTCATCTGTCGCTTGGATGGTATGTAACCATAAAATATTGTCGGACGACTCTCTAACCAATTTTAGAATAAAATTTTATTTGAAGTGACAGAATTAGTTCGAATTATAGCAATGTCTAAGCTGGACCAACACTATGGTAAAGACCCGACCATGACGTTATAAATTCATTGTTGATACTGGAGTGGTGACTTATTATAACACGTTAAAGGGGGGTATTCTGTGGTCATAAATATGTTAGTTTTGAACTTTAGAATGTCCCATATTTTAAATGTGCAGCTTTATTACGATTTACGTTCTTTTTATAATAACGAATTGTCTTTGCGGTCAGTATTTCGCAGTTTTGTCATATTAATATAGTATTAAGATTAACTTGTGAATTGCAGAAGAATAAACCTTATTTAGTAATGATGGGATAATCTGTTCAACCAGTTGAAGCGAGAATTCTAGATATTATATTTTGGAAGAGTATTTTGTAACATATGCAAGAATGAAAATAGAAAATTTTGTTTAAAGCGAACAAATTATCCACTATAAGGGATTTCAAACTTAAGTTGGCACTATTGCTAACTTATTATTATTATTGGAGCCACAAAGTCAGTTAAATAGGCAGACTAGTAGTATTTTTTCTGCTGATTACGACGGTGACACTGGATCAAAAGTCGCGTTCGCAAGTTATGTCAAAAAGTTTCATTTTATCAAATGGGACACCCACTATACAATACTGTCACTCGATAGGAAATTGAATTCTGAACAAAAAGCAATTGACGATTTTTCAAATTCGTTAAGGTGGCTGTGTTAGTTGCCCTAACCTTGCCTCACCGTAAAGTAGAAAGTGGTGATAAACAGTGTCATTTATTTTAAATTATTCGGTAAATTTCAACAACAAAATTTAAATTATATGCTCATAAACACAAACTTTAAACTGTTTACTAGTAAAACTTCACTTTGACATTAAATTTTATCTTGATGTTGTTTATGAAATAACAACCACTTTTGACGAATTTGAAAAATCATCAATTGCTTTGTCATTTTTGATTTTAGGATGAAAATAAAATCGATTGAGGATATTGCATACTGGGTGTCCCATTTGAAAAAATGGATTTTTTTTTACATAACTCGCGAACGTGGGTTTCGATTCAGTCATAATCAGCGGAAAAATACTACTAGTTTGCCTAACTGACTTTGTGGCTCCAATAATAACCAAGGTAGCAATAGTGCCGACTTAAGTTTGAAAACCCTGGATAAAGAAGAAACTGAAAAATGTAATGCATTGTATGGGTTTGTTCCAACATCAGTTCTGAACCAGTTCTCAGCGATCTAATTGGTTGAAAACAGTTTAAGAATTTCTTTTCTGCATTCCGATTTGCAAGAACTGGTTCAGTACTATTAATTGTAGGAACAAAGCTTATGCTTACTTACACTACAACTAGCCATGGATTTCATTTCAAACCAGAAGGTACCAAAATACTCTTGCTTGCTTTATACTTTATAGATTTGATCTTCTTAAGAAAATGTATGCCATGTAAGTTTGTCAAATTAAAGGGACATAACAATGCAACTATGGTGTTTTTAACAGTAAACCACCCTGTCGACTTTTTTCCTCGTGGCACCAGTGGCGATCGCTTGAAACATTGTACAGGTCTTTAATATCTTATTGGTCCAGGTCCAAATAAATTATCACACATTACGTAACTGATATCACCTGTCGTTTTATGTCATCGTTAACTTTTATACTATTCTACGACTTAACATTTTCTACAGGTCATTTTCGGAGACGGTCTCCACAATTTCACCGACGGCATGGCGATTGGCGCGGCCTTCTCGAACGGCGTCGCCAGCGGATTTTCCACGACCGTCGCTGTATTCTGCCACGAATTGCCCCACGAACTTGGAGATTTCGCCATGCTCCTCAAGGCCGGCATGACCATCAAGCAGGCCATGTTCTACAACATTCTGTCCAGTGTGCTGTGCGTGCTCGGAAACCTGTTCGGTTTGTGGTTAGGTAAGTCGGTTGTTTTTGGCAGGTGATTCGAACCAGGGACCCAGCATTACACTTTCCAAAGTGAGGCCTATTCTTTCCTCATTCTAATGGTCTCAGTGATGCCAAGTATGCAATTTTATTGGAGAATCTATGAATATAACAGGTACTTTGATTGTTAGTAAAAATTAATAATGGTTTCCATGATTTCTAAAAATTAGACTTGACAATTTTGTGTATACAACTACAGAATGTAGCAACTGTCAAATGAATGAAATTTATTTTATAGTTGTAATCGATTTCCAGCAATTATTTCCACGAATTTAACTAATAAGTATGGTAAGTCAGTAGTGCCGATTTTGCTTATTTAAGAATTTGTCGCTATTGCACCTTGTTACCAGGTTCCTTATTCCATTTGTAATATGTATACTTGAACTTTCTTCCCTTGTTGAATGTATCTACCCAAAGAACTTTCACAGATTTCGGGATGGACTAATAAGATAGGACTAGTAGTTCTAATGATGTAGTTTCTCTCGGTGTTCATTATAAAAATTTTGTGATTTTATTTCTCTCCCAAGGAAGGTACCTTACAAACTTAAAATAAACTTGTAGTCGTAGATAAAAACTCTTTAAAAAAAGACCTGACTGAAGCTACCTGCTTAGTAATTTAAAATTTTCGAAATACGATTTGTTTGCCCACATAATGGGAATTGTAAAATTACTAAAGGTGATACAGGAAAAATATGGTTGTAATTATTGGGACTACAGGCGGCCGCATTACCTTTAATTGACACGTCTGAGTATCTGGAAGTTAGAAAAGTTAAAAATTGTGAATTATGATGGGAAATATTTTGCCTCCTTTAGAATCTATGGCACTGGCATGCCACATAAAACCTGATGGCAGTTGGACACTGACATATAACATAACCCTTGTATCAGCCCCCTTGTGGTCTCCTTGGAGTTGACAGAAAACAAACTTCCCATCAAGGCTTCACTTTTCCTATGTGATAGACTGTGACATGCTGAGTCCCCTTATTTTAAAGAGTCCCTGATTCGAACGGACATAACATCGTCTTTTCCCAGGTAATACCGAATACGCGAGTTCGTGGGTGTTTGCGGCGGCCGCCGGCATGTTCATCTACATCGCCCTCGTCGACATGATCCCCGAGCTGAGTTCGGCGCACGAAGACGAGGGGAACCTCTGGCAGTGCATTCTGCATTTGTCGGGCCTGATTGCAGGTTTCGGCATAATGACGCTTATCGCGCTCTACGAGCACGACCTCAAACACTTGTTCCACGATCCGGAATAAACGCGGTTACGTTTCGTTTTAAGCATAATCTCACTTAAGTTTTTTCTCGATGTGTTGTGGGCGGCTCGTACCCAACCCATATGTTTCTCTGCACAATAACTATATAGCGGTATTACTATCGTACTATGTACACTTCTCTGTCATTTGGTGTATAATTTTTGTCCATCTTAGAATGCTTTAGTTCCGTTAGCAATAAGAGCATTTGTATTTATTTTCTATTTTGTAATTTTGAGAAGTGGCGGAAAGGTCATGTAAAAGAGGACAAGCCTGTCAAAGTTTTTCTCAGCCGACATACTGAAGGATTTGACATACATTTTACATGGTCTTTCACTCAAGTGATAATAATATAATGATAATTTTATGAGCTAAGTTGAGAATGCATGATGATGTAATTTAAGATCAATCGATAATATTATGTAAATGGCGGCTTTCTTTCTATATTTTTAAAATTTTATAGCTTACGAACTGACCTACAGTTGCATGATAGGGGCAGAAATTTGTATAAAATTGGAACAAAAGCAGGGTACTTAACAAGTTTTTTAGGAACGAATGGAGAACCTGTGCATTTCACTGTTGCTACTGGGGAAATATTCGGATAAGTAGACTTATTCCAATCATTGTAGCATTTAAGGTTAGATTTAAAAACACACCTATATTTTTAAGTTCAAAGTCTTCTGTAAATAGTTTCGGAAGTTGAAGACCGCTCCAGTATGATTCTTGTAATTACTTGAAAACTCGCCTATGTATTTTAATTTTTTTTTCGAAATAAAGGGAAAATTTCTAGCAAAGTTGAAGCCTCATTTATCGTAAACTGCCCCGACCTCCAAAAATAACAACTTTGAAAACTCACTTATTTTATTTTGCAAATGGTTGAAAGTAGGTCAAATGTACCGTAACTAAATTGATAATGACAGTGTGAAAGTTCGGACTCCAATAATATTTAGATTGACTGTTACTTGGCTGTCATACATCGTTCTTCATTGTTTCACAACAATGCTTAACAATTAATATATGGCCGCTGACATTGACTATTTCAGTCAACGTTACTGGGCGGTAAAAGCACAGATAAGTCCTAATCTGTGGTAAAAGTGCCCATAATAGATTATGGGCATTGGCTTCCTCAATCAACGGCATTGGACAAGAAGCCTATTAATTCGGTTTCTTCTCAGGCAATAAACAGGATCGCAATAGACAACTAAGATCGAAGAAGAAATAATTTGTTTCTTTCGGCCTTTCACAAAATTCAGACTCAAGATATTTCTTATCACAATAGGCAGTAGGACATCTTCTGTAATACTAATAATAATTCTCACTCTTACAATACTCCAAACCAGGAGTACCCTACAAACAACTGAATGCTTGTGCAGGGGACGGGGGCAATTACTATTATTTTGTCTTTGTTGCCATTTGCTGCTAGGGCTGACTTTTCCTGATAGAACTAGGATAGCTTTCGCTCAAGTACTATGGAAAATCCCAGAAAACCACTCTAATCCCAGTGGTTGTAGGACAACTATTTAAAGCTGTTAAGGAGCAGTACCATGAATCCACCATTTTGACCTACGCTCTTGGCCATCAGCGGTGCTTTTTCTAATGTTGTACACCTAAGTACATATTACTTCTTGTGAGTTTACATTCAATATATCGCATTTTAAAAACTAGATTTAGCATCTAAAACATTTCTTTTATGTTTTATGGCCAGTATCCAAAATCAGCAAAATAGTTCAAACCAGTGACTATAATTCTTTCTATAGTCACTGTTCAAACACACCATGTCTTAATTTCCGTAAACCGCATCCCGATATCTCGATTTGTTTGTAGAGTTTGAAGAAATCGTGGCATAATTTTTTTTGTTTTGGATATTTTTCGATTGGCACTAGAATTGGTTAGCAGTTTTAAAGATTTAAAATTCCAAAATGTGGCATAAAGCTAACCAAAGAAAATATCTGCCCCTAAAAAATAAACAAAAAAAGTTTTTTTTACAGTGCAGAAATCGAAAATATCCAAACAAAAAAGTTATTGCAAAACGCCCTGTATTTCCTGAACAAATCGAAATATCGGGATGCGATTTGCGGCATCAAAGAAAAAGGACATCGAAGTCCTGTCCTATCTTGTAAACCAAATAAAACAGCCTAGAAACAATAATAAAATAAAGCGAAATGTTGGTCAGAGGAAATGAAAAAACATGGGAGGCTCACTTACATTGTAAGTTCCATGTAGTTTTGTAAACGATTACAATTTGGAAAACCAAATAACATGTTTGATTTATATAAGAGTTGATGCTTTAGTCACATATTTGAAAATAGTTTCAAGTTTCATCTTGAAATGCACAAAACTGCATTCACTTTTATAGTAAGAATCCACAATAGAAATGAAAAACAGCAAAGTAGTTCAAAGGCATCATGTCCCATGCATTATAAAATTAGTATGTTGCATCCATAAAACTGCATTTAGCATCTAAAACACCATTTTCTAGCAAGAATCCCCAAGGTAGATCCATTGAGTACAGAACTGAAGTCAGCAAAGTAGTTCAAATGCACCGTACCCCAATTTCAAAATAAAACATCGAATTATGACTAAATGAGATTTATTATTAGTATGTACACTGAAGTCTTATCTTGTCAACCGAACACGACAGCTTAGAAACAACAAAGTGAAAGTGAAACGATAAAAAAACGTGAAGGCTCGGAGCTCACATTGTGAGCTCCATGATCGCATTTACTATGTCATTATCGTTATTCTTCAAGGCCTTTATCGCCTTGGCCCGACTGACGTTCGCTTGCGACATCACCAACTCTATGTCCTTGTCTTCCACTCCTGTCTCGTCGACTTCCTCGTCTTCCGATTCCTCTACAATTGGGGCAACCGATGTAGTCGTGTTGCCTAAAGCAAAAATTTGAAATTAGTTAATAGTTTATTTTATTAGTTTAATATTTTATTTAATTTTTTGTTAGGGTTTTTCGCCACAGAAACCTGAAGCAAACTGATTAAAAGACAACTTTTGCAAGTTGCCAGGAAACCTCATAAATGTCTGACATTAAAAGAACGAAATTTTGAATGTGGAACTCAAAAAATAACTCCAACAACTTTGTATTCTGAGCTTTCAGAGAATACATCTTCTTCCTTTCTCAAAGTAAAGTCAAAGTGAAATGACAGAGTTCTACAAACCGAGCACGTGTGCACTTGCTACAAAATGCTTTCGTTTTTCAGAACCAGTCAGAATGGTAAAATCCTCCGATTCTGTTTGGTCCATTTTTAAAATCCTGAATTATTATGAACTGTCCAAATCAGTCCAAGCTTTTTGTAAGAACCAATTCAGAATTTATAGGCTTATTTATACTACTGCAACTGCGCAATAACGTCAAAACCCATAGTTTTTTTTTGTTGCTTATATTTGGCCTGCATTTTTTGGCAGTAGTGCTGTTAATTTGTACTTTAAAAAGTTCTAGTTCTTCAGACAGAAATAAATTATCTCTTGTCTATGGACGAAGACAAAAAGGTGTATTGCAAGAGCAAGATGTAATTTCTGCAGAAGTTCTGCTTCACCACCCGAAAAATGAAATATACAGGGTGTAAATGAATAAGTGCAAAAAAATTTAAGGGGTGAATCTTTGATTCTAAGACCAAAAGTCCGGTAATGCTTCGTTTTCAAAATACAGGGTGTCAAACATTTTTTAATAATTATTATAATAAAACAAAATTTTTTTATCGTTTATAGCAATTTTTAAATAAACTATTAATATGGAAAAAATATCGGGTATTCCCTTGTTTTTGTTAATTGGTAGTTTTAATTACGATGAAATTCGATGTTTTTTTTTTCTCAAAAACGAAGCGAGATACGAAAATAACTGAAGAGACAAAAAAGTTGTATTTTTAGTTACTGAATGTGAAAAAAAAAAGTTTTAAAAAAAGTCAGTGGAGCACATTTTTTTACAAAATTATTGGTTAAGGTGCCCTCGGGACGCCACTGTACTTTATAATTTTAATCTAGTAGGGGCTAGATTAGCCTCTTTCTACCATAAATAACAGCGCAGGATTATTAAGATATTTACGAAAAAGCGATTTTTTAAGAAGAGTTTGACACCCTGTATCTTGAAAAGGCAGCATTACCGGACCTATGTTTATATAAACTTTTCGTCTTAGAATCACTCAAAGATTCACCACCTGAATTTTTTCGCACTTATTTATTTACATGCAGAATTTTGAAGAATATTTTAAGATTCCACAATTAACTCAAAATAATAATATCCACTTCATATTAATAATCACAATAGATAGAGAGGGCTAACAAAATAAGCACAAATTACAAATTTATCATCAATGTGTTTCCATTTTCTGCAAAGTTCAGAACTGCCCAGAACTATAGCACTACGCAAGTAGTTCTGCGCAAGTTTTGAACTGTCCTTGAAAATAAAAACGGAAACAAAGCTATTAGGTTTGTATCAGCCAAAGGCTCAAGATAGATTTGTGGTGTATATGTAAAAATTTTGAAAATATTGGGAAGATCTTTTTTAAAAACATCAAAGCAAGAAAAACAAGAATCCCAACTAATGGGGTCATTTCATAAAAAAAATTTTTTGTTTTCTTTGCGTTTACTTTATGTATTATGTCTTCAGAGTCCCAAAAAGTCCACCCGTTTGTTTTTATTACCTTTAACTAGGCCAAAAATTAGAATTGAAATTTGAAAATCGGGGTCCTGCTGACGTCAGCTGGACCCTTTACCAATCAGTTTCATAAGTTCGGGCTAAAAAATTCAATAGATTTACTTGTTTTTTAACACTTATTATTAATAAAAGGTATACAACTGGGGTGTATTAATAATTATATGGCACACCATTCTAACCAGATTGTAGTTTAATTATAGTTTTATGATGTAATTTTAATAGGACATTTTAAAGTAATAAACCCTCCCAGGTAGACGACAAAATAGCCGGCAACATCCCACCACTGTCATTTTGATTGTTTACGTCTTACGTCGTCGGAGCTAACCTCATCGATAGTTGGTGATTTGTTCCTTGTGTTGAGTTTTTTCATTTTTCATTATGAAAACTAAACAATGCTTTAACAAAGCCCTCTTCCATGCTGAACACTATTATATTAAGCAGTAACTCACAACAAAACGTAAACGATGGCTAGCCAAACGAATAACGAATAACCAACAAAAACAAACCAAGCAATAAATAGATCACAGCTGTGATTTGACAGAAAGGTGCACGGGCTGTTTAAATTTGAACCTGACCGTTTTGCCGCGTTGCCGGACCTACAAAAAGTACCTATACTCACTCCGTGGAAATTTTAATTTTTTTTTCGGCCAAACGGGCCTTCAAAAAAATTTGAAAAAAAAATAAATCCATAAGTATATTTTAGTCAAAGCTATTATCTGAGCTTATCAGAAAAAAACGTGAAATGTGCCCATTCAGGGTGTCTACCAAATCGAGTTTTTAAAATTCCCTGACTTTTCCAGGTTTTCCCTGACCAAAAAGCAAAAAATTCCCTGACTAATACCTACCGAGATAAATATGCGAATTTAAATAAAATGGAAGAGTCAACAGATCCCCTAAGATGATATTACTCTGAACGATCGTGCTTACTAACAAAAAAATTCAAAAGCGGACTATTCGTTTTAGTGATGTCATCTGACATTAATTAAATAAATGTGCAAATTATGTCCTATTATGTTTTCGAAAAAAGTTATAAAGTGGCTTGGAATTTCAACTTTTTGGCAGAAACTGTTGCTAACGAGGTTAATAAAGTACAGTATAAAGTGACACCCCCCCCTTAACTTGCTAGTGTCTGAGGTTAGAAAAAAAAGTTTTGTTACAAAAGTTTTAGATACCTACTAATACAACGTTTTTTTGTGACGCTATTGGACCTTATACAGTGTGTTCTAGAAAGCCGTGGCAAATATAACTTTTGTTTTTTTAAATGGAACGCCTTGTATATTTTCTACGCATTTTTCCCATTCCAATGAAGCATATAAGCCTTTTTTGTGAGGGATTACTCCTTGGGTCATAGGTTGCCAAATTATAGTAACAATTATTGACAGTTTGCAAGTATATTCACGCTTTGGAAAACAAAATGAGAGAAATGAGAAATTTTAAATAGTAAGTGACATAGTTAATAAACTTCGTTGGATTTATTGTTCGAATTTAATTTTTATTGAAAACGACAATAACATTTAGAAAAAGGATATACGTACGAATTTATTGATATTTGCTACTAAGTTTCTGTTTATTGGGGCAACAATAAAATTGCTGTGTTCAGTATTTAATATGTGGATTTCTTCCCGAATTCTACCTTTCAGTGTTTCTACATTTTTCGGTCTGTCATAATAAATTATGTTTTTTAAATAACCCCACAAAAACATAAAAATATATCCTTTTTCTAAATGTCATTGTCGTTTTCAATAAAAATTAAATTAAAAACAATAAATTTGACGAAGTTTATTACCTATGTTACTATTTAAAATTTATTATTTCTCTCAATTTCCCTCCTTCATTTTCCCCGAAATCTTAAAAGAGCCCATTTTGTTTTCCAAAGCATGAATATACTTGCAAACTGTCAGCTATTACTATAATTTGGCATTTGTCTTTCATGGCAGCCTATGACCCAAGGAGTAATCCCTCAAAAAAAGGCTTAGTTCTGAACGAACGGTTGGAGCGAACATATAACAAAAATATATAAGATGTTCCATTTAAAGAAACATAAGTTATGTCTGCCACGGCTTTCTAGAACACACTGTATAAGGTCCAATAGTGTCACAAAAAACTTTGTATTAGTATCTATAACTTTTGTAAAAAACTTTTTTTCTAACCGCAAAAACTAGCAAGTTAAGAGAGGCCGTCATTTTATAATGAGCCACCCTATAAAAAATAAAGATACAAGATTTATTGTAAAAATATAAAATCACGTATAAAACAAACAAATATCTTTTACACATTCTCCAAAATAAAAAAAAAAAAACATAAAAAATAAACACCTTCAAAACAAAAATAAATAGCTTCGTAAAATCTTATTTAGTTAGATTCTCTTTGGAGTATAGTAGAAGCACAGGGATCACATTTAAATAAAAAACATAATGTGATCTCTGTGGAGTAGAATCAAAATGAATGATATAATTTTGATTAGTTTTTGTAAGAATTAAAGATTTCCTATTTTTATATCTATTAAACCACAAATTTCCAGGTTATTTGATAGATTTCCCTGATTTCCCTGATCAAAAATAATTCCCTGACATTTCCAGGTTTTCCAGGTTGGTAGACACCCTGCCATTCTAATCACGCATTTTTCCTTACCGGTGGCACTGTCTCCGGCCGGGTTGGCCTCCTTGAACTTCTCGGCGGCCGCGACCTGCGCCTGCTGCGACAAATCCTCGATTTTCGCCTCGCCAAAAACGATGTAGGTGTCGCTGACCGGGTTCTTGTACACGTCGGGCTTGTTGATGACAAAGAGGATGTTCTTAGATTTTCGGATGGTGACCCTGTTCACACCCTGGACCTGGAATCGAGCGAGAAGAATGTTGGAACGTCGTCGAAAGTAAATTGTTTTGGTTGGCGTTTGGTTTGTTTCAGACTGCCAAGAATTAAATCACAACGGTTCATATTGGAAATATTTTGCGAAACCTTGGATCTAAATCATCATGAACAAATATAAAACAAATGTAACGGTTATATTATTTTAACCTGACTGTGTGTACAGGGTGCGCCACTATTTTTGTGAGAAATTTTATTGATCTTGGAATAAATAAAGCTCTGGAAACATCAAAAATTTAAAATCATCTTACAAGTGAAGCTAAGTTCACACAGTTGCGAATCACGAATTGGGGTAGCCAATATTCGCACAATAAAATCACAAAAGCTGCACTTATTTCACATACTCGTGATTTATTTTTTAGAAAATGTAGATAATTTTGAATATGCCAAATTGGTATATCCATAACATAAAAACACAAACGAACATATTGTAATCACTAATTGGACGGAAATTACGTGCCTTATACTTGCCAAGACTTGATCCAAAGGCAATTTTCCCGCCCTCAAAATTACAAATTTTGCGAACTCGCGAGAAATTTTTGAAACTTTTCTTCCCGGAAATATTGTCAGTTCGAATGAACCAATCATAATTATTTTCTCAATCACGACTGTATGAACTTAGCTTTAGATTTTCATTTTTATTTTTTCCTGTCAGACTAATCAAAATTTTTTTTATTGTATTATTATATTAAAAGTTGTCATTTCATATTAATTGGTCTACTTTGATCTTTTCCCATTTGTAGCATATTTCGTTACCAGAATATACAAGTTGCAAATAATCACAACATAAGTTACAGAAAAACATTATGAGAATAACGTAATAATTACAGATATTTGAATAGTACCTACGGTTTATTCAGCGAATGTTCGGCACTACGTCACAACTCCCGTCCTTGTTTGACTCGTGAATATACGACCGATATCCATCGTATATTCAGTTGTGACATAGGGCCGAACATTCGCTGAACAAACTGTATACTGCCATGTTAAATGAAAAAGCCATAACCAAAATTTTCATGATTTATCCTTTACGGCAAAACTGAACTATTCTGGTTATTACCTAACCTACTTATTTTACTTTTCGACCATACAAAATGATATATCAATTTTTTGTTTGCCGTATTGTACAATTGTTCGAAGTAGTTGCCATATCTGTAGATTCAGCAGCATGTAGTGCACAATGAACTGTTAAGGTCATTCGCCATATATTAAAATTTTTATAACACCGTACTTAATTACAAAAAATATTTGTTAAAGTTTATTTAAAAATTTAACCAACATATCACAGATACATTGTATATTATAATAAAATAACAATAAAAATTCCAAAATATAGGTTTTCTGTTCACCTATATTTTTCTTTTTAGTTTACCATCTCACAGATAAGGTAATTCAATAATTTAAAATTTTAGCAGTTGCCGTACATAATATATTATGCAGTTTCTTAAAAAAAATTAAATAAATTTGCAACTATTAATCAGGAAATTTTTACTGCATTTGGTATTGTATTTCCAAAAAAATCTATTTCAATATTTAAAAGTTGTGGATGGCAGGAAACAAAACACAAAATCTCAATAATTATATTAAAACAATGTTTTTGCATACATGGCATTTTCATTATACAAGGCAGAATAGCAAATTTTAAACTTGAAAATGAGCTTCAAAATACATTCAAAATATAAAACAATTTTTAGCAAGATATCGTAATCGTTAAAAATCTTCTCGTTCACGTCCGATAATCCCCCACCAATAAATTTTATCCCAACTTCCAAGCAGCCTAACAATAATCTCTGATCAAAATGTAAAATGTACCGGTTACTAAAAAGGGATTATTTCATTTTGCGGTATTTGATTTTTGAGGTTATAATTCATAAGTCAGTGGTAAAAACTGTAGGCAAAAATGTTTAATTGTTTAAGTGTTTATTATTTCAGTTGATTTTCTGAAAAAAGGCTGGCTGCTTTGTGGGTGTATCTATTATGTTAGAAGATTTGGGCACTGTCCTGTGTTTAACTGGAGCTTTTCTGTTTATATTTGATGGTTACGAGACACAAATTTACAAGTCAGCCCTGCAATGCATAAATACTTATTCGGTTGAGACTTTTTAATGTCTCTTGTTTTGCGAAAGCCATGAAAGACAACATGTAGATTTTAGAGTTAAATATACATATACAGTGTGTCCACGGATAGAGTTCACGTAGGGTGTAAATGACAAAAGAATTTCGAGTTGAAATTTGAGCTTCTGGGGATCAGCCCTGCTTGGTTTTAAACTAATTTGTGACATAATTTTACTTTCGAAAAATCACGTATGCCTTGGGAATTTTGAAAAAAACTAATTTTCCACATCAGTAAAGTGCCCTTTCTGTAGGTTTTACGACAAAATGTTATTAAGGAAACTTGTTCAGAATGAAGAACTGAGTAGGTTTGCGAAATTTCGAAAGTCTAGGCCTACTTTGATTTTTTGGTATTTTTTCCCACTTTTCTTCAGAAAAGTGCACTTTGGGTAGCTTTCACATTAAAATGTTATTAAGAAAACTTGTTCACAATGAAAAACCGGATAGGTGTGAAAGAATTTCAAAAGCCTAGGTCTACTTTGATTTTTATGCGTTTTAAATTTTTTAGCAGAAAAAAATCAAAGTAGACCTAGGCTTTTGAAATTCTTTCACACCTATCCAGTTTTTCATTCTGAACAAGTTTTCTTAATAACATTTTAATGTGAAAGCTACACAAAGTGCAGCCAGTGAAAAAATGCCAAAAAATCAAAGTAGGCCTAGACTTTCGAAATTTCGCAAGCCTACTCAGTTCTTCATTCTGAACAAGTTTCCTTAATAACATTTTGTCGTAAAACCTACAGAAAGGGCACTTTACTGATGTGGAAAATTAGTTTTTTCAAAATTCCCAAGGCATACGTGATTTTTCGAAAGTAAAATTATGTCACAAATTAGTTTAAAACCAAGCAGGGCTGATCCCCAGAAGCTCAAATTTCAACTCGAAATTTTTTTGTCATTTACACCCTACGTGAACTCTATCTGTGGACACACTGTATAACGCACCGATCTTTAATGCCATTGGTGTTATATCGTAAAGATAAAAAAGGTAAAAGAGCTATATGAACCAAGCATAAATCATGAAATGGCAAATTACTTTTTCATATTTTAAGCAATTTTTAGCGAGATATTAAATGATTACTATTATTCAATAACTGGTGTATTCTAGCGAAAAATCGGTTATTAGGGAAAGTCGTTGAACGTAGGATAAGACGTCATATGTGTTCTAAGCGCTTATAATATGGTAATTACACAAGTCTTGGCCTGAGTTACTCTTGATATTGTGGTTTTGTTAAGGCTTTTGAGGTTATATACGGCCTATTTATCAAACTTATTTTCATTTTATTTTGAAGGTCCTGTAGTGTAAAAAGGTAACTAAATTCAAAATTACCTACCGTGTGCAACCATTGTACTAGTTTTAAAAAATACTAAATTTAGGCATGCATTAATTTTCAATCATAGTTTGTCAACCATCGATCACATGGTTGGTTAATGTATAAAAAATATAGACTACCTAGATGATCTGTGTACTAAACAAGTTAAAGATACCAAAATAAACTACAAAAAACTGACCACTTACTGGTTTCAACCCTAACTTTGACATGATCTTGCGAGCCTTCTTCTCGCCCCTTGATTGCTTGGCCTTGGACACCATGTCCATGGGCACCCCGGCCGCTGCGGCTCCCGGGAATGCCGCCGACCCGGCATTTGCGGTTCCCGCATCTTCCAACTCTGGGATTTCATCTTCCGACTCGCTGTCTGTGTCAGATTCGCTCTGCTGTTCCGCAGTCTTATCGGGTTTGGGTTCGGCCACTACTGGTTTTTCGACTTCAGTCATTTCTGGCATTTTCTTGTTGGCTGGAAGAATAACTTGGGTTAACGCGTGCGGGGATAGTTAAATTTAGGACACACCTTTTTTAGTCATCGCTTGGTTGAAGGTTTATGCAGCAAACTGATTTTCTTTAGATGTTTTCTTAGGTATTTAAAAACGTAACAAAACGGTTAATATTTTGCTTTAACAATAAAATAATGTTAGGAATTTTGCTTGATATCATTTTAAGGAAGTAAACAAACGTTAAAAATAGTCCTGTTTATATTAAAAGAAATTCCGGCATCAATGGCCGAAGGAGAGGGGAACAAGAGACGCTCGAACCCGAGTTAAATAAGTTGTATTTTCGCAAATATAAACCACATAAGCACCGGAAAATTGTATGGATTTGTTAAAAATGAATTTTTCCATAAAACAATATAGGATGGAAGAAATATTCACAAAAATTTACTCACATTGTAAATGAAATCAATCCGTTGACTTACGTCGGAGAAAAGAGGGGAAGACTGACATTGACATTTGGAGCACATTTGGAGGGAGCAAGTTGTCTGTCGTCAAATCAGCAATTTATCGACTGAGTAAATTTTTAGTTCAGCAACCCATCGATAGATAACAGAATATTATTTTTTAAAAAATAATTTCAATTTACTTGTATATATATTATTTATAATAATTATTTACTTAAATTAAATCCTTTATTTTTTATTTTTACCTATATTAAAATTTATATGTAATAATAAATTAATATTCAAATTTCCGAAACAAGGTTGCTAAGAAGCGCAACCCTATAAACAAAAATAGAGGAAGAAGAGATATAACCTAAGTTTGGTATTTTCTAATCCTATCCTTACTTTTATTTTTTGCAATTCTAACCATAAATTTTGTTGAGGTTATGTTGTTGACGGCCAAAACACCACCAAACGTGCTTTAACAGCTTCTTTAAATTAGTTGGACTATTTTAATTTAGTCATGGCATTGGTAAGTTTTTCACGCATGATTTCACAAAATAAATGACTTTTTTTATTATAGAAAACAAAAGTTTCAAGATCGAAACGGAGTAATCAAACGCGAAACAAACAGGTAAAGCAAGGTATAGTTAAGAAAGGAATTAATAAGAGGCCCTATACAGGAAGTACTAAAAATAATAAAAGAGAAGCGCCACCGAAAATATTTAAAAAGCCAGTAGAAAAGGCAGAATATGATTCCGAAGAGAGCGATCATGGAGAAGACATGCTTCAGATGGTCGAAAAAGACGACTTGGATTTTCTGAAGAACGCAATTTCCAACAGAAGCTATAGCATTTTAAATAAAGTTAAATATTCAGGGTAAATACTACTAAATTCCTTAGTATGTTAGTATGCTAATGTTTAGAATTTCAGCCCAAAAGCAAAACGTAGAAGAACAACTGAGATCAATGACGAAGCATTGGAAAATGAATACGAGGACCAAATTGAAGATAATAGTAACAAAGTAGTTAAACATTTACTACCAATAAAAACAAAATCTGGATTAATTACTAGAGGAAGGATTGAAGAAAGAGGTTTGATATTTAAATTGTATAAATGTCTTAAATATAATGAGGTAACAAATAATTATAGAAGACGAAGGTTATGTTGACCAAGGTGTTCAAGAAGATCAAGAAGAAGAACAGGGCGAATTTACGCTTGAAGATAATGATATCGACATTTCAAAACCGATATCTGGGACACAATTACTATTTCATAGAAATGAAGTGCTTAGGCAGAGGAAAATTGCAATAGGAACACTGAGCGCAGGTCTCCTCGAAAATCCAGAAGAAAAAGTGCCGAATTTAAGAACATTGCTAAAAATAATGGATGAAGAGTCACCCGAAGTTTACTTTACTGTTCGAAAGCTTGTGATAGTTTCATTATTAGAGGTATTCAAAGATATTTTGCCATCTTATGAAATCAAGGATGTTGTCGGTGAAGGAATGAAACGTAAGTAAGGACATAAAAAAATAAACAGAGTTATTGCCTTGGTAATAAAGTACATTCAATAACAAATTCGGTGTCTCTTGGTCTGTCATGGCATAGGCAGGGTAATTCAGGCATATTGTAAAAAATAACTGTAGTGAAAACAAAAATAGCAATTCGAATAAGAAATTTTAAAAAAATTCGGGTGTTTGTGATATGAATACAACATTTTCTTGATGTGTTTCAAGTGTTATATATAATGCTTGCCATTCAAGGGTTTTAAACTTCGATATTTTTTTTGCATTTGAGTGCCTCCCCACTATGGTTAATTTTTTTAAATTCATTTTTTGGTGTGTATTTGGGCGAGTTTTTAAAGTCTGCACAAATATGTGATTGAATCCATCAAATCAATCAAAAGTGTAAACATTTTTGAACGTCCCAATCATATTGCATTGATGGATTCCATGACATATTTGTGCAGACTTTAAAACCCCCCTTTTTTCCATTGGCAGGGGCGAGTTTTTAAAGTCATCACAAATAGGTGATGGAATCCATCAAGCCAATCACAAGTGCAGACATTTTTTAACGGCTCAATCACGTTGCATTGATGGATTCCATCGCATTTATGTGTTGACTTTAAAAACTCGCCTCAGCTTTTTTATAATTATGTTTTGTGGTGTATTGGCCAATTCCTCAAGTAAATCTAAAATAATAATTGTATTTAACCTTCTAGTCAAGAAAGATACCTTGAAACTAAAGAAATATGAAGACAACCTGCTGCTTTATTATAAAAAATATCTACAAAAATTGGAGAAATGTTGTTTTCTTATAGTAAAGAAAAAGGGCGATTCGAGAAAACGATCAGAAGTATGTGATTCGACCTTTTTTAAAATACTTAATGTAGGTATTATTTTAAAAAAATATTTTAGGAAGAAACTAAACTCGCCGAACTGTCTATACATGCAATGTGCAGTCTTTTGGAAACCCATCCATACTTTAATTATGGTCAAAACATTGCGCAAGTTATTGTTCCATTTTTGAACAGTCCAAACACGAGTGTTAGAGAAATTGTGAAAAATTCCCTTAAAACGATTTTTAAAGAAGACAAAAAAGAGGAAATTACTCTAAAGGTAATACTTTTTACATACAAGCATCCTTTGAAATGTTGATTGTTTGTAGTACTATTGTCATTTTTATAGATTTTAAGGATTATTAATAGCTACTTGAAAAACCATATGAATAACGTTCATACGGATGTATTAGAAGTATTATTAGCTTTAAATTTAAGAGATGTTAACTTGGATCAAGAAAGGGAACAGGACATTAAAGAGAAGAAATTCAAAGCTCAAAAAGCAAAAATATTGCAGATGTCTAAAAAAGAACGGAAGGTTAGCATATTCAACATTTAAAAGACTTAATAAAAAAACATTGCAACAATTTTTTAGAGAAAAAAGAAGTTGAAACTGCTGGAAAAGGAAATGTTGGAAACCAGAGCTGAAGAAAGTAAACAGGTCAAGCAGAAGAATTTAACGGAAATAACGAAAATAGTGTTTAACATTTATTTTAGAATTTTGAAAAATTCGAACAACAGCAAGGTGCTTGGCGTTTGCTTGGAAGGCTTGGCAAAGTATGTTAGCTAATACTACTATCGAGTAAAATATTATGGCAAAATAATAACGATAGCGGTCACATTTCACAAGTCATCACCATCTATTGGGGAAGGGAAAAAGGAGTTGAAACAATGCAAAATTCATTCTTGTGTCAGTCTTGATAAAAAAAAATAGCCGATGACAGGCTAGCAACAATGACTTGTCAAATGTGGGGCTGTTGTTACTCCACCCACAATATTTTATTCAATGCTACCACACAGAAAAATCTTAATATTTTATATTTTCCCCTTTACTAGATTCTCACATTGTATTAACTTGGAATACTACGTTGACATTGTAAATGTCCTCGACAGTATTCTTAAGGAAGACTGGTTGGGCTTCAGAGAAAAACTTCACTGTGTCCAAACGATATTTAACATGCTCAGCGGTCAAGGCGAGGCGTTAAACTTGGATCCTACTCGTTTTTACAATATTCTGTACAAAGATCTGTTAGTCGTCAATGCTGCCAAAGGCAACAACATTTTTGCAGTGCTCTTGAAAACGTTGACGGAAGCACTTGTTAAAAGAAGGAAGAAAATTACCAATAAACGATCTATCAGTTTTATAAAAAGATTGGCGACACTGAGTTTGCAACTGGTGCATAACGAGAGCTTGAGTTGTTTGGGGATTGCAAGGGCATTGATGCAGTTGAATAAGTCTGTCGATATTTTGTTAGGCAAGTATAACATTTGGTTATATAGGGTATTTCAGAAAACATGTAGCAATAATTCGATGGTAGATAGGAAAAATGAATAAATAGTAGGTTATGCCACATGGAGTAGAAGCGAGTCTTTTTGTGCTGAGGCCAGAGGTTGATGGCCGAACTGAAGGTGAGGCCAACAACTGGACGAAGCACAAAAAGACTTTCTACTCCGAATAACATATACTATTTTATCTTCAAGTTTATGAGAAACTCGTACTAATTATTTTAATTTTTATCAACATAAATACAGATTTTATTGTTAATATTGCGGTGAAATAAAATAGTAAACAATAAAATCTGTATCTTTGTTGAGAATTAAAAAAAAATACATTGTGTAGGATTTGACCTACAATAAGAAGAATATCCCTTTCATAGCCCTGTGTCTTTACGGTTAGGCTACAGCCACTTCTAAATGTTTTTCTCATGAAGTGACTCATATCTGACGTTGGCATTGCAATACTTAGTTTTTAATTAATAAAAAAAATTGCGATTCACGATGAATCTGGAGACCTTTTTTGATATTTTGTTCCGCTGAATTCTGAACAGATTTGTATATATCATCAGTCTCTGAATGGGGAACTTGAACAATTTTTTTTAGTTCTTTAATATATTTGCCTATCTATAGAAAGAGCACATACCAAATATTAGCCCTCAAATCGCAATATTTAATTTGCAATAAATAATTAAAGTTGTGACCGCGAGCTATTCATTTGAAACGATACGAAAAGTGCGGGAATAGTCGTGACGTCAAATAGCTTGATCGATCAGAAGGCAGTGACAGGAATGACAGCTACACAGAATTAGAGAAGATGAGAATGGAAATCGAACGTTAAAATAAACAGTTCGGTGACCCATTTACAGAGGGCTCTGATGTAGGTCTCGGTACGTGGGATTCCATTTGCTGTCAGAAACGTGACACTTGCTGCTCGGGACAAAAAATTAGTACGCTTACGCATCTCGCAATGTAAATAACTATTTAATTCAGCACACACTTTACAAACGGTATCAACAATATCAAGACGGACAGACAAGGATAGGACGTTCTCGTTTGGTCTTTCTAAACAAAGCTTGCGTGGTGCTGTAGTTTGTTTACATGTGCCGCCCATATTAGTTCATACATGGTGGTGGCGTCTCGAGCTACTTGACGTCACAACCAAGGAGGGTGCATTGCAAGAATGATTTGAATTATGCAGTTTTTAATTGCTTATATTCATTACATAAAAATAAAAAATGAGTTTTTTTGTGAACTGTGGTTCATTTAATGGCAATAAATTAGGTTTGAAAGTAATATTTTTCAAATTTAATTTTTGTGCAAGTTTCCCATTATTTCTATTTATTTATCTAAAGGGACACTGATCCTTTTCACATTATATATTGTTGACCTAAAAGCCTTGATTAACAAAATCAGCACCAACAATTAAAAAAATATATATTATTATTTACATTTACTAATTATTTCTTTTTCCTTTTTCTCTCAATCTGAATAAATGGAAAACGATCATTAAATATTTTCTGTGTACATTCATAGATGAATCGTGATTTCTGTATAAAAAATATTTCAATTAATTTTTTGACGCCAGACCAGCCGCTATGGCCCGTATCCAAAAAAGAAGCATTTCAACTGTTTCTAGACAGAAACATAAGCATGCTACTTATGGCCGCTTGAAGATAAATGTTTTTATTGAAATTGAAAATATGTATTCGAAAAAAACTAAAAACACTATCTCACAAATGAATCAAAATGGTTTGTGCCATTCGAGAGATCTAAAAAATCAATCTTACGTGACTTTCTTTATTTCATTGGGAAAGAGGAAAAACCTCCCAAAAATGTCTAATTTTAACCACCTTCTACTTTAATTTTTTAGACACTGAAAATACATTTGGTGACGGGAAATTCCAAGCAGAAATCGATGATCCCGAATATGCAAACGCTTCGAGTACAGCCTTATATGAAACAGTTTTATTGTCGAGGCATTATCACCCGATTGTAGGAAAATTTGCCAGGTATATTGCAAGTGGTGTTCCTGCATCTGGAGAAGGAAGTTTGCCAATCGAATATGGAAAATTGTAAGTATTGTCACAACTGGATTTGTGACGTGGTGAACGGTTATGATAGAGCGAATTGAAGTGAAAGGTAGATAATTTAAAGAGTAGTTTTAGAAAAATATTATATAAAGAATATACTTATTGCAAACACAACTTTCCTGGCGAAAACTCATTGTTTGAAATTCGAATCAAGTGTTTGTTGTATAGTGTGAAATGAAACACCAGGAATAAAAACGAGGAATTTATTCAGGAATATCAAATTTAAAATATATCTTTGAAGGTACAAATCATAAAAATAAAAAAACTATAAAAAATAAATAATATGTGAATTAAAACCCAAGAAAATAAAAGTTAAAATATACAAACAGAATGTGCACAAAATAAAAACAGCAATGTACAAATGAACATATTATTTCCCTTATAAATAAATAGATGACAATTGCATAATACAAACATGAATTCTTCTACTTACCGTTCTACAAATTCTCCAACAATATATTTTTTTATGTAGGAATGCTGAGCAACTGTTTAGTGACTTTGACATGTCACAGATGGCGTTCAACCCACCAGTTCCGATTCCTCGTAAATCGCAGCCAAAATCGAGACCAAAAAGATTCACTTTCGTTGATTCATCATTCGAACAGCATTGCAAAAAAGTTCTGAAGTCGAGAAAGAGGGGTTCGTTTTGGATAAGTTGTTGATTATGGACCATGTACTGTCTGTTAAAACTTTTAATTTTACAATAAAATTTATGAAAGAAAACGTATATTTGATTGCAATTGAATTAAAAAACGAAGATAAATGTATTACATTACGAAATGAAAGACCAATATTTGAAAAAGTCTATGTATTTCAAATCTGCAAGAATAATTTAATTAAAAATGCGATAATTTAAAAAATATTAAATGGACTTAAATTACAAAAGCTTACTTTTCCATTATGCTAAAGAAACATTTACAGAAAAATAGTAAATGTTAGAAAAATGTTTAGAGTTCAGCATAAAATATATTCATATGTTTGATAGAAATATGGCTATGGAAAAATTATCTCTTTGAAAAATAAACTGTAGGCAAAATCAATAAAATGGATATTCAAACTTGGACCAATAATAATTATTCTTAAAAATGTACCATTGTTCTAGGAGAAAAGTATAAGTATTGAGTGAAACATTTATAAACGGTCGTCAACTTAACAGAAAACTGTCTCTAAAATACACTGTTGCCACATACCATCGAAGATTTGAATTAGTTATTTTGCAAAAAAACTGCGAAAAATAGGTGGCGGTAGTTAATTCCAGTGATGGTTTGGTGTCAATTTGACAGTCTTGAACTTTCTTACACATTTTTCACCCAACGTGTAAATAAAAATAGTGCATATATTTTAAAACATTCAGGCAACTTGTGGTAAAACTGATTAGGATAATATCAAAATCAGAATATTCGAGACAATATCTAATTTATATGTTTAGGACTGTTAATTTTTCATTTTTCTACAACCCGTGATTACCGAAAATTAAATAGGAGATTCCAATTAGTTTGAAAAATTAACAATACTAAAACTATCCAACACATACTTTCTATAAAATTGAAATGTCCAGTATAAGCTGCTAGACCAGTAATGTGATTTGCCGAAGACCTTCCCAACCAAAAAATACAGGACTTTAGAAACGACCAATTCCGTTTTAAAAATTAAAAATATAAAGCATGTATCTAGAACGTTAGGTGTTAAAAAATCTACAATGGATCTCAACAACACAGGTTCGGGAAATATACAGTAAAAGGCGATAACGTTTCGGGCAGCAACTAAGTCTCGTCGATTTCCCTGGAAAAACATGCAAAATACGTCTAGAAGCAAGCCGAACCCAATTTAAAATGAAGGGTGATTGCTCGGAGGCCTGAAACAAGTAATCAGAAATTTTAGATTACCTGTTCAATACGTATCGGTTACAAAGTGTACACAGGATCATCAATATTAATGCTAGAATAAGATACCAAGAAATATGCGTGTAAATAATAAAAATCACTAGATTATCAACCAGATTTTATGTCGGATAGTGGGGGACGGAAAATATTGCTCAAGTAGAAGCTCGAAAATCATAATTAGTTCTAAAGTATCACACCTTCAACTAAAAATATGCACTACTCTAGCATTGAAACAGGTTTAAGTGTCCAGTCTTTGTATATCTAAGGGCATCAAATAGTAATATTTGACAACTAGATAATGAGGTATATTAGGCCAGGGAAATTACGGTAAAAAATAACACAAAATATTGGTAATAAATGAACGCCAGAATTGTTTTTTATACAAAATAAATATACGCGTGTGGGCGTTTTTTAGAAAAAAACATTTTCTTGTTGTAATAAAGACGGCATAAATATTAACTGCGAATTTTAAGCTGCATTTATTAGTAAGTAAGGTATATAAAGTTGAGATTGATAAATTAAACAGATTAAGTTTGCGCAAGTATCCGAATGATGTAAAAATGACATTTTGCGTAATATTTTGTTGGGCAAAAATATTAACTGCGTTTTTATTATTTATAATTACATATTGTTTCGCCGGAAATCGCATTTTAAAGAAATTTGAAGCTGTCTTTGAGAGCAAAATTATTTTTTGATTTTTGTTAAACTTTGTAAGTGGATACTAAGTCTTGTTAAATTTTTTGAAATTAAACAAAAATTGGTAACGGAAGTATTTTGAAATGACAAATGACAGTTGACCTACATTCGCCGTAAATAAATGTTTAATTTCGCTATATGTGAATTAATATAGTTATATTGTAAAAAGTTAAACAAAAAAAAACAGTTAATATTTTTGCTTTCCTAAAGAAACGACAAGTGACAGTTGACCTATATGCGCGGTAAATAAATGTTTAATTTCGCTACATATGATTCAATATAGTTATATTGTAAAAAGTTAAACAAAAAAAAAACAGTTAATATTTTTGCCTAGTCTATACCAATGAGAAGTGACAACTGACGTACATGCGGCTCAGATAAATGTTTAATTTTGTATAAGTTACATCTATTTGTAAAAGGGAATGATTATCTGCAATAAAAACGTAGTTAATATTTTAGCATTTGCCGAAATAGAAAATTATCCGATTTTTATCCCTCTTTGTCGATCTAAGGTACTTCCATATTCTTAAAATGTTTAATTTCTTAATATATGTTAGCAAGGGAAGTTTTTTTACCTAGAGTCTAAAAAAATCCATAACATTTTTGCTCGAAATTTCTAACGAAAAATAGGTGTTTTTTGAGGTAACTCAAGGTTCCGTTTTTTTCAAAATGTTTAATTTTTGGTTTCTACCAACGTATTTACTTATAACTTTGATATGGTAAAACAAAATTGCAGTTAATATTTTTTCTAGGTCAAATTCTATTTTCCCTGGCCTATATGCCTTTTGTTCATTGATTCTAAATGTTAATAAACATCCATTTTATCAAAAAGTTATTAAAATGCTAGTTTATGATTACACTACTACTGTTACTATTATTAGAAAGAAAGTAACTTTTGCTAATCAATTCCCATGTATGTTGATTGTTCACGAGTTATAACAATAATTATATAATTGTAATTATAGTTAGTTGTAATATAACATTCTTATAAAGATACTGAACAAAAATTTCACCAAAATATCTGGACATTTAGCAGCATCAGCTTCATGCCTCATTATAACTTTAAATTAGTTTGCATTGCACTAGGCATATTCTTAATTCGAGACAATTAAATTTTTAACAATAATTATAATTTAGAAAAATAAATTTGGTCACAAATATGAATTTATTTTATTTTTAATGTTTTATTGATGAAACCACTCATCGCCTCTGCACCGTTTCAAACTGAAAGTGTGCATATCAAAGAATACCTTTTTGTATATGAGGGAGGTTCAAAAATATGAAAGTGAATTAAGGGCAAAATATCCATATTTTCAAAATATTAAAAAATGTTATTAAGAAAAATTGTTTAAAATTGAAAGAAGGCACTAAATCCAAAATCACAGCCAGCTACTCCGAATTTTTTTTACATCAAAATATTTTGCAATAGCTCAACGAGAAACAATATACTGCAGAGGTGACTATCGGATAACATAAGCTACTAGCAAAACTGAATTTAGCTTACTTAGCAATTAGAAACATTAATCTACATTAGTGCTGAAAAATATTCATTCCTTTGTCGATTGAAAAACCACAATTTTATCAAATTTTTTAATTAAATACTAATTTGAACACAAACAGTAACTCAAAACAAATAAGTTTAACGTGTCTGGAAAATAAATATACTGAAGTAATAAAAAAATATAAAGTAATTTTATTTGATAATTATTATGCTATTCTGTTTTCGATGCATTTCGATTTTCTATTATTATTCTATTCATAAAATGTTGAGTACCTCTTTGTGTGCAAACTAATACATATATTTATAAAAATTGTTGAATAAATTGTTCGTTTTGTTCTTAATGGACAAACACAATTTGGATTTTTCGAAGATTAATGCAAATATCTAATTTCCAAGTAAGGAAACTTAGAAATGATGCAGAGCAGTTTATCAAGAATAAAATTTCCAAGTATTAGAAAGAAATTCACATTTGTGCCCAAATTTACACTGTATAATTGTTACATATTTATCTATCCGCCCCCATAAAATATTTGTTTTTAAATCTAAATTATTCCTCATGAAAATCAGAAACGATTTTTAAATTAGTTTTAGTTGGCAATATCAAAATAATATATCTATAAAAAGTAATTTAAGTAATGAATACTTATTTTATTTAATGTTTTTTCATTTCTATTTAAGGAAATACTGAATAACAAAAATCATTTAACTTTATTAAAATATATCACTTTTCAAAAATATAAAATTGTTCTTATATATTTTTCTAGGTTTTAATAACTGTATATTTTTTAAATGTTTTGCCTCTTTTGTAACAATTGAAAATTAAAGTTTATTTGTTTGTATGCATTTACAAAAGTGTAACCGCAAGTGGAATTCAAATGAAGTAAACACAGGAACAGGATGTTCAATCTCAAGTATAGAGTCCCTGCTATCTACAAGATTTTAGGACATCTACAAGATTTTTGATTAGGTTGTATTACTTGTGCAATACACTGTCATGGTGACATTATTAGACGATTTTAGTCAATTCTGAATAAGCAAAGATGTATACAACCCAGATACAGAGAGCGGACATTATGGGTGTATGCCGAATGTCCCATGATTTTTGAGCCAGAGACAAATCAGCTCGTAAGTGCAAGAGTCGAAGCGAGGCCAAAGTAGGACAGTGTTCGTGCACTTGACACTAGATGGCACAATTATGAATTTATTTGAAAAATTATCGTTTCCGTATCTACTTTGTAACATCCTTGGAAGAGAAATTATAGTTTGGTTCTGCATCAATGAACCACCTTGTAGCTATATATTGTTTATTCAAATATTTATTCCTTATTGGAATATCCGAACATTTACTGTGCAGCTCTTGTTGCTTAATTTTTATTTCCGTCATCGGTTTCAAAGAAAAATAGGTGTATAAGAATCCATAGATAATGATTTTTTTTTGACATACCGTTTTATAAACGGTTACTGAAACTTGGATTTATAATAAATACGGTATCAAATTTTGTAACTAGAGTCGGAACTATGTTTACTGCTGGTTACTGGTGGGCGAAACTTGACTTCATTTGTGCCAATGTAAATTGAAAACTTAATCTGCAAGCGTCCTTTGGGCTTTAGTTTTTGGTGTTTCAGTTTCATTTCACTTTTAATTACGATTTAAAAAAACCTTTTGATGTTTTTTGTTCATTTCATAACCGTTCAGTTTTTGCGAGAAACAACAGTAACCGATAGTGGGAGTAAGTTTTGACATACGGGGTGTTAGTAAATAAGTGCGACAAACTTTAAGGGGTGATTCTACATGAAAAAATAATGACAGTTTGCTATATAAACGTAGGTCCGCAAATGCTTCGTTTCCGATATACAGGGAGTCAAAGTTTAAAAAAAAATGATATTTTATTTATTGCGCTGAAACGGATTAAAATATTCAAATGAAATTTGGTGGGTTTTAAGAGGACTAGAAAGCGCATTTTTTGACACCCAATTAAAAATTTTATGTTAATCAGTAGCGTGCATAGGGGCCTCGATATTTTTGAGAAAATAAATGATACGCCACTGAGATAATTTAAAATAAAAATTATTTTTAAAATCCTCGTTTAATTAGTGACGAGAAAGCTCTCTTACCTTTTTTCACAGGGGCCGCCATTTTTATGCAAAAAAATAAAACAACATAACGCGTATTTTTAATTTCTATTACAACAATATCAAAAACCTATCCTATACAGCAACAATAAATCAAAACAACAAATGAAAATAAAAATATCCCGAATAAAACATTTTTAGTTAGGTGCGCATAGCTATAACAATAAATAAATTATCATTTTTTTTTAAACTTTGACTCCCTGTATATCGGAAACAAAGCATTTGCGGACCTACGTTTATATAGCACACTGTCATTATTTTTTTCATGTAGAATCACCCCTTAAAGTTTGTCGCACTTATTTACTAACACCCTGTATATGAGTGATGGGGCGTTACTTCCCCGATTACACACAATTCTTAACGGTATGTCACAAGAAAATCATTTTGACTTGACTAACAATAAAAATAAATAAATGTGCTATACAAGAGGTAACTCAGATATTGGCATAATATGATCAGTTGTTACTCTAGTTGGAAAGTAAATAAGGTAGTCATCTTGCCGAATAGCTAGGACGTTGACAGTTCATTTGACATTTGCCAAACTCCCTAGATTGCCTGGAATGACAGGAAAAATCAGGGACGTATTGGGTATGCTAAATTTTCGAACGTTTACAAAAAGTTGAATCGAAACGGGTTTAGTTTTGTTGTTTCTGCCTAGACGCCCCGGACAAACAACTTTGGAAGAAGCAGCAATACATTTCTGCGTTTTGTGGTGTAAAAAAGTAATTTTGGCAAAAAAAATAAGATATGGCCCTGGCACCCTGATTTGTCGGTTGGTAGGAATCAAATGACCCAGGTGTCAATTCTGAAGTCAGATTATTCCTCAAGAGTATATTATATGAAATAAGTCCAGCTTTTGTGATTTTATTGTGTGAATATTCTACAATTCCCAACTGTATGAACTTAGTTTTATGGACATGTGATTTCCAGAGCTAACTTTATAAGAATTGGTAAACTAAGACTAGTGATTTTTTTTTAGAAGTTTTTGTATGGGACCCAATAAAACGAATATTTTAGCTAACTTTCCATACTTTTTAAACTGTATAAGTCATTCAAAGATGAGGGTACCTACATTTTGACCATTTCGAAATAGTCTATGCTAGAACCACCTCTATATTTTATTTTTTATTTCCTAACCTATTTTTCAGGAAATAAAAAATATATCACTGTTTTAGCAACTGATCATATATCTCAAAAACACAAAGCGTACTAACTACTATTATAAAAAAAAAACTTACCAAAAGATCAATACTTACAACAACTGCAGATTTAAATTCACTCACTCCATTTTTTTTTTTACTTTTTTGTTTCACTTCAATAGGAAGAGTTAATAGGATCGGGAATTGGATATTGATGTGTGACAAGTGAACGATTCTGCAGAAGTTAAGTCATAATAATTATTTTACTTTGAATGAGTATTTTTTACTATTTTAGTTGTTTTCTAAACTTATGCAGAACAGTTTTCCATCATTTTTAGGCCTTATGAATTTAACTTGGAGCCATGATACTTTAGCCACTATAATTTTGGAATATTATGTTGAATTGACACAGTCCCCCACTATTTAATGCGAATGTAAAATATCAATAATTATGTAAATATTAAATATTACCAATAAACGTTAGAATAAGTCATGTCAATAATGTAAATTTTCAAATGTAAATAAATAATATATACCGAAAAGTACAGGTAAAAAATAGATATATACGTAAACCGTAAATGTAAAATATCATAGAAATGCAAATATATATGTAAATCACATTGTAAAATAGCAAATTTCAGGTCATTAAACAGTAAATAAAAATGGCACAGACAGTAAAATATATGGTGAGATATTATATCATTTGTACGATAGCAAGTGGAAAATGTAGGAAAATGTACGCAATAAATAGCAACGGGAAAAATGTCACGAATATCGGGGGAGGTAATTGCCATACTTTACCTGGTCTGAAGAATTGGATCTGCAAAAATAGAACAAAAACAACAGGCACTGTAGATCAGGCTAAGTTTTAATGAAAATTATACAGAAGGCCTGCAGTCTGACTGCAGGATACAATGTCACTTACAAATTATCGTAATAGTTTTAATAATACACTTGGGAAATTCTCTGTCAATCTAGATCGGCTATTTTCAGTGTCGCTTTTCCGTGCTTGAGGAAAACCTGCCTTCTTTCGGAAGCTGATAAGGAATGAAAAGTTGCATAGATTAATGGAGTAGCTAACAAAATGTGCGCGTTTCTTCCAACACGGAGAAACGTGGCGTAGTATCCGAAGCATTTGGGGAGTAATGTACACAAACGACGTATTATAATGGTTTATTCTACACTATGATCTTACCCGGTCGTAGCGTCGGACTCCATTACCGCTACCTGCCCCCTCATTTTTTTCCGACAAACCCTACAAATAATCTAGCACACATAACATTACTTCCTACACTTATAAAGGATAATTATAGACAATTATAGGAAAACACTCCATCTAATATCGGATTAAAACTGCTTTAAAAAATCGTAATGATACAAAGGGACAGCAATATATTTATGTACTTTCTAAAAAAATGTATATTGCGCAGAATGTTGAGACATCAAACATCCAAACACTTATAATGGAAAAAGAAAAACTGTGCAATGTTAACAGGAAAAAGTGTCTTAACGCTAATGCTATAAATCTAAGAGGATGTGGTGATTTTCCCCGAAGGTTCCGCTCACACACTGTTGATAAAATGGTCGCTTACAAACTAAGGTTAAATTTCTTAATGGCTAAGAAAATCATTCTCCTGTCGACTCGACAATTCGGGGGCCACACACACTATCTGCAAATGACACAAAACTGATATTCGGGCGCTCGCCAACCTGAAAACGCCAGCGAACTATCGACAAGTCTGATTGATATCAAATTGAGAAATATCGTTAAACAATTTTAATTGATGTGCCTCCTGAATATCAAATATCGGCAAAAAAAAAACATTAATCATTTAGGAAGTTACTACAAAATAATTTGTGTTCAAAGTTTTGAAATGTAGTGAATATTTCAGGTTGCTATTAATTTACATTATGAAAATATCTGAATCATTTTGGAGTGTTTATAACTTTTATGTGAAAATTGTGATATACAGGTAAAAAAGGCTTAAGTCAAGACTCATCAACTAGCAAAAACTGAAAGTACTATTCGAAAAAATCAGTTTCTCGTGATATAATTCTGAAATATGCAATTCTCAACATTGTAGGACCACACAAAATTAATATTTTCATAAAGTATGAAATGATTTTAAAATCTTATTATTTTGACACAATATTCAACATTTAAAAATACCACTTTTTATATTTAAGGCCCTAAAATTGAGAAAAGTCGATATCACAAGGAATAGGATTTTTTTTAGGATTTTACCTACACTTTTGAGTTGATAAGTCTTAAGTACATTGACGTTGATAGTCCGCTGTTAAAATTTGCATTAATTTAACACTACTATGAAAACAATCCACTTGAAAACATACTGTCCTGAAATACAAAATAAACCAGACAAATACAAATAAAACCCCAACAATTTCGACAAAACATCAGTTGGTATAAATCCCAAAATAACTTAAAAAAAAAATAGCAAAAACCGCACAGGCAATAGATGTATATAAATTGTTTTCCAAAGTAGATATCAAAAAATACGGGGGAGAAAGTGTACTCACGGTTACCACGGTTACTGTGGTTAGTTTCCGTCGTTGGAGGGGGGCACGGGGCCCCCGGGTGCGGGCTGTCCACCATAACCGTAGCTCGAGAAGCCGTAGTTTTGCTGGGGAGCGCCGCTGGGCACGTTGCCTTGCGGTTGACCTCCATAATATCCGCCTGAAATTTTTTATATGTTCTAAAATATTTAATTTGTTTAATTTCCTTTGGTAATATGTCATATAAATACGGTATGAGATACTTATAATTTTTTTGACCAATTGATTTTTTAACTTTTCCTTTTACACTAGTTATGGATTTAAATCTGGTGCCATGTTGATGTGTATTATAATTTATTGTATGTTTATTTTGATAAATAAACATTAATATATTATAACAATATAACTGTCTAATGTTTAGTTTTTATAATAATAAGGGATATTGCCAAACTGAAGGAGAAAATTGTAATTTTGAAGATGAATTAAATTAAAATTATACTTAATTAGAGCAAATGGGAGATTTAATGTTCAGTGCATTTAAACTATTTTTTAATGTTGTTATTTTTGTTTTAACACAGATTTGCACAAATAATCGAAATTTTTATATAAAAGAACAGAACTCTATTTCATGAAGTATTTTGCAGTGTCTCCCATTTCTTAAATGTCAGCGAAAACACCAGTATTATTGGTTGTCTTTTGAATAAAATAATAATAAAAGAATATATCTGACAGTATTGATTACACACAGTTAAATAAATCACAGCAAAAATGCTATATATATATAAATACTACAAAAAGTTTACTTAATGAAACATTGAAATTGCTTCTTTTTCAAAAACAGTATTTCTTTTAATCAGGGGATGTGTTATTTCTTTTAATAGAAAATATGTTATTTTGATGACCTGGAAAGGGCCTATTAAATGATGTTACTTAATTACCACAAATGGTGCATTTGAACTACTTTTATAATGTCGTTGCTATTTTTGTTTTAACACAGATTGACCAAATAATTAAAATTTGTATACTATAGAAAGAACAAGACTATTTACAGCATGGCCGATATTGATTATAAAAGATAGAGAAATCGCTAGACTTTATTTTTTATTAATAGAAAATTTGTTATTTCAATTACGTGAACTATTTTTAATGCTGATATTCTTGTAAGCTTTAACACAGGTTTTGCTAAAACAATCAAACATTGCGTGTAAAAGAAAAAGGCTATATTTATCTTATTAAATATTTTTGTATACGGTGTCCCATTTTAAAAATGTTTGCTTCCTGAATAGCATGTGGGAATATAACGATCTTAAAAGATTACTAAAACATTGCTATTGACTAAAAATGATTAAACTTGCTTTTGGTGCACTTGAACTACTTGCCCGAAACTATACTAAAATCGAGCAACTCTTACGCCTGGCGTAAACATGAGCACGTGCGTTGAGATTGAGATATTCGCCAGGGCCGCACTGAGGCACGACCTTTATTTAATTTTAGTTTTACAATTGCTTACATCAAAATATTTCGGAATAGAATTATTGGCTTAATTAAAATGATTCAAAACATCGAAAATTATTTGTGGCAGTGTCTAAATATCTGAAAACAACAAGATAAAACCGCATAACTACACTTTTGCAATCGAGTACGTCCCTGTGGCCGAATCGGATGAAACTTTATAGCCTACCCTACCCACTCTTAAACAAAACCAAAGGCAGACCCTTTGCACTGGCAAAATAACGTGACGGTGCCGCTCTCACCAGCTGGCCTTCAGCTTGATGCCAGTGGCGTATCAAAAGGGACAACACGGGTATTGAAAACCGGCAAAAAGTAAAAACAAACATAAAACAAAAATGCGATGCACCAACATACTCCACAAAGTTCCGTTATTTCATTGCACAAACATTAAAATGAACAAATAACCGAAAACAGCCAAAACAACATAAATATACACCATGAACAAAGTAAATGCCAAAAACGTCTGTGTGCGTCTATGGCTGGAAGCGTTATCTATTTAGGGAGTTACTAAATCGCCAATTCACGTGTAAATGCTACCAACTTAAATTGCGGCCTTTCCCCCCTTTGCCTATCTCACCCCCCCTTCCCTTCCAAGTCACGGAATGTCCTAACCTTCCTATAAACTAACCTTGGTATAGGTGCACAAAAGAGTAAAAATAAAATATTGTTCATACTTGCAACAATTAACAAGAGAGGACACTCACCAGTTGGAGCGGGAGCCTGGTAGGCACCGTAGGGCTGCTGGTAGTTGCCTCCGGCCCCTGGGCCGCCCGCGGCCGGATTCATCGCCGGCGCGGCCTGCTGCTGACCCGGTTGGACGCCCATCTGCAACGAAACGAGAAACGTTTGCCGTAACACCGCACGTACGAGCGTCGGAGGAAAAAAATCCAGTCGCAGTATCGGAAGGTAGACACAGAAAAAATGTCGACGCCTTTGCAAATGAACCAACCTTGTTCTTCATCTGTGCCTCAATCGCTTCGGCTTCCTTTACCTTCCCGATGCTCCTGTAATACTCGGCCCACTGGGCGCTGTAGTCCGGCTGGCCGGCGCTGGCCGCCGCCGGTGCAGGGGCCGCTGGCGCCACCTGGGGTGCGGGCGCCCCCGCCGCCGGGTTTGGTTTTGCCTTCGCCTGCTGTTCAATCATCGCCGCTTCCCCGTGCATGCCCATACTTCTACAATGTTGAAAAAAAATGCATTGGTGACAAAACATTTTTCATTTTTTCTCTCTAACATCTGCAATAGCATCAATGCCGATATAATAATAATATAATAATAATATTTCTTTATTTCAGGAATCCAAACCATACAATCCAAATCTTACAATCCAGTAATGTCATGAGACAGATAACGAAATAGGGTCTCGTGCCTGGGGTTATGCCCCCTACATTTGGTGGTCTTACCTATCATTTGTTAATGCCATTTGATTGAAAGAACTCTGTGACATTATATGGTTCTAGGGCCACTAGAAACTTTTTTAACGCTTGTATATACTTTTTAGATCTACTCAAACACTTTATGTCACTTGGAAGGTGATTAAAAAATTTGATGCAACGATAGTGAGTGCCCCTTTCAGTCAGCGTGAGTCGGTGATGAGGATAATATTCTCTGTCCGAGTCCCGTATGTATGTTTAGGTGCCATTCTTGAGAATTCGTGTTTTTGAACAGAAAGATGAGACATTCATATATGTATAATGCTGTTATTGTCATTATATTTACCTTCTTAAAAAAAAACACAGCTATCATTGTACCTCATGTTATACATTGCTCTGATTTATGTAATAATTATGTAGGAATTAGGAATTAGAAAACATTATGTAACATGTTTGTAAAGATGATTTTATGTTGAGCGAGACATTTTTGGGGAAGAGAAGCTAGTTCCCACAATATCACGCTTTTCGTAACTAATTACATAAATATCTATTATAATTATACAGTGTGGTCGTTTAAGTGTGCAACACATGGAATTTTTTTTATTAATTGTACAACCAAAATACAAATATTCCTGAAAGGTGGTGCATGTTCGATAATCATATTAGGCGCACTTAGAATGGTTGCAAGTCAAACAGCATATAGGGTAGATAAAAAAATATAAAAATTGTACAAGAGCAAAGCACCTTTATTTCAGAAAATTCAGCAAAATGTTATTAAGAAAAGTTGTCTAGAATTAAAAGTTGTGCCTAAATGCCAAAACATGGCCTAAGAATTTTTTTAAAAAAACAATAACTCGATTAATAATTTCCTAATTTTTTTTAATATTCACCCTAAACACTTTCATAAATTAATCAAAATTAAATGAATTTCACATAACTTTGTTCAAATTCAAGCATATTTGTAGATTTTTAATTTTTTAGGGAATCACAAACCTCATGTTTGTTGCAACGATAACGATATTAAACAAAACTTTAAAATTTGGCAAAAATTCTTCTGAACAATATAAAACATTAGTAATGATAATGTGTATATTAAAAAACTCTCATTTAAGGTACAACATTTTTATTTTAAATATTTATTAAGAAACTGGAAATTGATGAAAAAAATTTGTTTTTCTTAAGAGGCTATGTTTTAGTATTTAGGCATACCTTTTATTTCTAAACAACTTTTCTTAATAACATTTTGCTGAATTTCCTGAAATAAGGGTACTTTATTCTTGTACAATTTTTATATTTTTTGACCTACCCTGTATGCTGTTTAACTTGCAACCATTATACTTATACTTATATGATTATTGAACATGCATCAACTTTCGGCAATATCTGTATTTTGGCTGTGCAATTCATAAAAAAAATCTCATATGTTGCACACTTAAATGATCACACTGTATTAGAGTGCGACAAAATGTAATATGGCAAATTGCATTCTTTGAATTTATGATGAAATACATTTTTACTCCAGCTGTGCAGTCATGGTATTTTCAGCTTTGGGATTATAATTCATAACATTAACGAAAGGTATTATCGATAATAGGCTGATAATACCACTACCTAGTCGTATTATCCCTAAAGTCATCACCTGATTGGTTAATATATTAAAAATTATGTTGGTTCATATCGGCATGCATTGAATTCTCATATAAATAGCCTGCATCTATACGGTGTTTCTACGTAGCTTTTTTGAGCACCCCCTGAAAGACATTTCTACAGGGACTTAAGTTTATTTTCCATTAAAAATCAGGAATCCTATGGAAATATTTGAATATTGGGTAAACTTAATCGAAACCGTTTTATCCTAACATTTCATAAAAACACTATTTAATATGTTGTAGGAATACTAGGAATGAAGCAAACATGAAATTGTTATTGGTGTTTGAACTACTCTTGTAGTTTTAAAAGCAAATCTCGTCAGAATTTTGACACCACTGTTTAATCATGACACATTTTTATTTATTACTTTTTGGGACGAGGCAAACGTTTGAAATTATTATTGGTGCGTTTGAACTACTCTTGTAGTTTTAAAAGCAAACGTCATATATAATCATAATTTGGACGTCTCAACATTCTCACCTGTAGTACTCGGCCCACTGCAGCGAGTAGTCGGGCTGTCCCGTCGATGGGTTCATTTGGACGGGAGGGGCGCCCCCTCCGGGCCCCTGGTTCGGCGGCCCGCCGTCGCCCTGGCCCCCCTGGCCGGGCCACTGCTGCTGCTGCGGCTGCTGCTGCTGTTGATAGCCGCCGCCGGGGCCTCCCCAACCCGTCTGCTGCGGGTTGAAGCCCTGCGGCGCCATGCCCGGGTACGTCTGGGGAATAAACGGGACGATGCGGGTTATTTTAAACGATCGAAGATTCGAGTAACCCAATGTAGAAACTGAAACGCGGGCGGTGCTTACCGTCGGCATGCTGTTAGACATCGGCGGGCCGTTCGACATGAAGTTAACGGGCATCTGGATCTTATCGCTGATGATCCTCTTGGCGGTCTCGATCTGATCGGGGTCACCTTTGATGGAGAAGGTCTTTTCCGTCTGGTTGGACTGACTCCTCCTATCCAACTCGCAATAAGCGCCGGATTGTTGGTTGATCTGTTTGATTGTTTCCCCTCCTGGAAGTGTTGCTTAATAAGCAAAAATTTGCTCAGCGGCATCAACATATTTTATAATATCGCTATAATTTCCACTCCTGGGAAGCAGTTAAAACATATTACAAAGAATAATCTGTGTATACTTTAGTATCACTGACAGTATTATTCATACTTCTTAAGTCTTAAGGTGGACAGAGTTGTGCCTGTCTTCGAAAAGGGGAATATAATAAGTGAGATAAAACTATCGCCAAATTTCGAGTATTTATTGAACACACAACTGATTAATTTTTTGACAACAAGCATCTGCTTGCTTATGACCAGTTTGAGTTCCGAATTGGGAGATCCACCATTAAAACAGTACTAAGCTTGGTACAACAAATTCATCAAGCATATAATGTCATTCATTAAATATATACAGGCAAGCTTTTATGACTACTAATGCTTTCGACTGCATCGACCATCAACTGCCGATTGAGAAAGTAGCTAGGTATGGTCTGGGAAGTGAGAGCATCGATCTGATTAGGTCTTAATAAATTTCTTTGTTTTCCTTCCTGTCATTTTACTTTAACGTGACATTATTTTTGAGAAAGGAGGAAGTTCTATTCTCCGAAAGCTCAGAAACACAGTTTTTGAAGTTATTTTTTGAGTTATATGTTCATTTACTGTTAAGCATTTCCGAATTTTCCTGACAACTGTTTGTGCCACAAAGAAATTTCCGACAATATTTAGAGCAAAGGTATGGGCTTAATGTTTGCAATGATTTTTGATTATTAGATAATAAGTTCTTCAAATTATCTAACGCAAAAAATGGTTTAACATATTTATGTAAATATACAGTTTGTTCAGCGAATGTTCGGCCCTACGGCACAACTCCCGTCCTTGTCTGGCTCGTGAATATACGACCGATATCCGTCGTATAGTCACGAGTAAGACAAGGACGGGAGTTGTGACGCAGGGCCGAACATTCGCTGAACAAACTAGACAAGCTGATATACCAAAAGGACTATGCCTAAAAGAACATTTTAGTAGTAGGAGATGTAGCAATACAATATTGTTCAGATGTAGTATGATGCAGAGAAGAGAAAGAATCCAGAACCAAAGAAGTAATATAAAGAAATTATGGGGGGGGTATAAATAAAATACAGGAAAATATTAGGGAAAGTGTATCTTTTTATGTTTTAATTTTGATTACATATAAAATTTTATCAGCACTTTGCTAGAGGTAAACTTAGACAGATTAACAAATTCCAAAGATTAGTTTAAGAAAGGCTTAGGGAGGAATTGTATCAAACGGACAATGATTGCCTCAACACAACTCTAACGGAGAACTCGCAATTTCAGAAAAGATAGTTTTGGCAAAAGGGTAAATTTTTCTGTTGTTAACAACAAAACTTCTAAGCTAGTAGCATTGGTAGAAGGAACTGCTCAGGCATGACTTGAGGAACTAGGTCAAGAATTTACGAGTAACTTCAAAAATAATTTTAGAAAAAGATTGTAAACCAAAGTAAAATATTTCAAAGGAAGAAAAAGCAGCAATTAGATCACTTATACCAAGAATAATTAAAATATTACCAGCAGATAAGGGAAATGTAAATGTTATTTTAGAGAAAACTGCACATGATAATAAATTAAATGATTTATTAAATGAAGGAACTTACACGAGGATAAATAAAGACCCTACAACTTCAATAGAAACTAAAATATACAAAACACTCTATAAATACCGAGAACAAATGACACAAAGGCAAAGAACACTCTTAACTCCGCATCATTATTTAAATTCTCCACATTTATATGGTTTACCTAAAATACACAAAACTAGCATTGTACTTCGCCCTATTGTAAGTTCAATAAATTCACCATGTCATTCGTTAGCAAAATATTTACATAAAATTGGTCAGTCTTCTACAAATGTCCCTGTTGACAAATTTTGAATATTTTACGCAGATTCCTACGCATAAAAGTTTCAATTTCATCAGCGTATGCGACCATCTTCGTATTTGGAATTGCTGAACCTATATCGTTTGCATATATGACAAATAACAAGGGACCCAAGATAGACTGCTGGGGCACCCCATTTCTAACCACTGCACCTTCAGAGAGACTTCCGTTAAAAAACTTAACCTGCTGCCTGTCAGAGAGATAACTGTGTTCATACTCTCCTTACTAACGCCATAATAATTAAAGCGTCATCTCCCTTCTCTTTCTCTATTTCTGTGCTTGGTATCCTTACCCCACCTAGTGTGTTTATACTTGAATACCCTCTCCATCTAAAGATAAATGTTGGGCTTACAGAAGAAAGTCAGACTTTCGTTCATATAGTACTAGAGCCAAAAGGACATTATTATTTGTGTATTGAATACCAACGAGTCAACAGGGGTAGAAGTGGGCATAATTACTGCGCTATTAAATTTCATAATGTGCTACTGGAAACAGTTAGGGAGTTGCCTCCAACTCTATTTAAAAATAAAATTAAAAGCTACTTAAAGGCAGAGGCTTTCTTTAGTTGTGAATTATGGCAGCCCGATATGTACGAGTTGTAGTAAGTGTATGTGTCGTTTCATCTTTAATGCATTACATTTGTACTCACTTGCTTCTTTTGAATGTCTTTAATAATTTACAATAATTTTTAACAGGAATACTTTTTATCACACTATTTTATGAATTTGCTTTGTGAAATTTTCAGCATTATTAAATTATTAAACATTTTTTGGCTACCCTAATAAATCAGTCGATTTCCAGAGGTCAGGCCACACCAAGGTTAGTTTATAGGAAGGTTAGGACATTCCCCACTCTTAAACAGAAGCAAAGGTACTCCTCCACCACTGGCAACATCGCTTCGGTGCTGCCTCCACCAACTGTTCTTTTTTTTTGTGTTAGCTTATCTCTCATTTTATACTTTTTCAATCAAAAGTCATACATATGGGGTCTTGTTTTAAAGATCTTTTCACAAGCAATCAAACGGCACCATTTCTAAAAGTGACCATTTTTAAAAGTGGCCTGCTGAAAATCATAAAAGCTCAATCATTTGCCATCTATACATCGAAATGAGCCTCCCAATTCTAGAAAACATGTTCTTTTATTTGTTTGGACGTTTATGGCAGCCAACCATTGATTTCGCCAAAACTCGTGCAGAAATAATTTTTCTGATTTGCCGCTGCTGTTAATACATCAAAACAAAACACAAAACATTTATTTACTTCTATTGTAAACTAAGAAGTGAAATTATGTTTATTTTATAATGACCAGTCGGTTTTGCTTTTGATCAAGGCTTAGCTTTTGACAGCGGCAAGAAGTGAGCAAATACGAGTGCGCACAAAATTCTTCTACTTCATTGGTCTAACTGCAGTAGGAATCCGATCAGCGATGCCACGTTTTACCTGATATTAATGGAAATTTTTGGAAATGGAAATACCTTGAAGTCTTCTCACCCCATTCAATCAGATAAACAACTGAAAAAAAAGTGTACTAGCCCGTCATCTTGCACTCACCTCTGCCGATGATGACGCCGCACTTGTTGGACGGCACCGTGAACGTCACCATGTCCTGCTGCTGCTGGTGGCCTCCCCGGTCGTTCCAGTCGCCGCCGCCCCCGCCGCCGCCTCCTCCTCCCCCGTATCCGCCTCCGCCGTTCCTGTCGTAACCGCCGCGGCCGCCGCCTCTGCCCCCTCTGCCGCCGCGGCCACCCCTGCCGCCCCCGCCGTGGTGGCCCATGCCGCCGCCTCCCTCGTCGCGCTGCATCACGCTGTCGATGAGCTCTTCGATCTTCTGACGGGCCTGAGGGGATGAAGAGGGACGTATGGCAGGGCGGATATCGGATATTTTGATTATACGGAGTTTCGATAAACCCAACATTGTCGTTTTCCCCAAATTTTTTAGCCTCGAAATACAAGAGTGGTGACACAATCCAAAATTCCACATTAATAGTTAGTTATTTTATTTAATTTTCCCGAAAATTGAAAAAATATCCACTTCAGGGCATTTAAATGGGACCAAAAAAAACATAACTTGTGATAAAATTGGAAATTTTTGACCATAGTTACCGGAATTTAATCATGTCCAGATAATGACTGGCACAATCAAAAATTAAAAGCACTCACAACAACTACGAATTTCCTGTCAGTTTTAATCCCAGTAAACAGAAAGTGACCTTTCTTTTTTATTTTCACATAATTTTTTAAGCAGTTTCAAAATAATTTTGAATTAATTCAAAAAGTACACGAGCAATCATTAAACAACTTAAAGCATTTACAAATAAACTTATTTTGTCAAATTTTCTTGTTTGAATAATATTTGTAAAGAAAAGATATTGATTTTCTATGTTTAGAAACATAATTGCAGTACCTAAGAAAAATGTGTTCTCTGGCAAAAGTTAAAGAGTTTTTGTCCATAAATTTTTTATTTTTGAAGATATTTGTCTGAACTTTTGTTTGAAAGGTCTTAAAAAATGCTTCTTTTAACTGAACTTCCTAGTTGTGAAAATGCAAATCCAGAGCCAATTAAGATTTCCTACATCCCCGATTTTCAATAAAACCATTTAGCGATTCAAAGTGTTGGGTGTGCAAACACTCAATAAAAAATAAATTACAGGGTAGCCATCTCATAATGCCGAATTTTAGGGGAATTATTGAAAAAATATTAATAAATGCAAAAGTGATTTATTTTTTTACAAAATATCAACCAACGAACAAAAACATTTAAATTATTGGACTTTTCTCATCAAAACCACTGTTTTAAGCCAAGTTCATACAGCCGCGAATCGCGAATTACAAATCGTGAAAATGGCTCTGATTGGTTAATTTGAAGTGACACTATTGGCACTGCCATTGATGGATAAATAAATTAATAAAATTTGAAATCTGGGAGGTGGGAAAATTGACTTTAGTTCAAGTTATGCAGAATTTCGGAAGAATAAGGCACGCAATTGACCCCGGCGCATGCGCGAAAACTCCGATTTCCTTTGCCTATTATTTAGGTTATGTTGAGTTTGTTTATGTTTATATTTAAGGATGCGTACGTCCCTAAATTTCCTAGAAAATAAATCACGAGTATATAGAATAACTGCAGCTTTTGCGATTTTATTGCGACTGTATGAAATTAGCTTTAGATGCGTTTCCTGCTATAGTACAAATTGGGGAATAAAAAATCGCAATAGGAAGGTCAAAAGAAGAGGTTTTTGAAAACCTTTTAAACGAAAAAAAAATCAGGTGAATACATATCTCCAAAAATAAGTTTTTATGGATTAGTAGTTATAAAAGTGGACACTCTGTATGCTTCGGTCTTTTTTTGAGTTAAAGTAAGTGGGCGTTTCGAAAATTTCATTATCTGCGAATATTTTTAAACCACATTATAATCTAATAAGAATAAAAAAGGTGTTCGGTTTTGGTACACAAAAGAAATGAGGTGTTGCTAGAAATTGCAAATTTAAAATTGGAGCATTTGAACCACTGTTTAAAAATTACTCTTATGGTACAACACACTTGAAAAAAGATCGGAAAATGCTTCTAGATACTAAAATAATGAATTTAAAGAGGTTGCGTGCTTTGACATTAACACATTGAACACCCAGCATCTAAATATTGACCATTTTCATATGACGTCACAAATCGGCGGCTTTGTTTGCTGGAGGACAAACACGAGAAATTGCCATATAATCCTGTTGTTATATTTATTACACTCAGGTTAACCCTTTCGGGACCGGACCCGGACGAACACGCATATAAAAGTTGGGTCAGTGGGACCGGAACCGACTATAAACGCAAGCAGGGAGGCATGAGAAAGGACTGGAACCGGACGGACACGCGTTGACTACGGATACATTGGAACGCCTACTTTACATTGGTCATGCCCCCAAATAATGTCATTGGCTGATTTTCTAGTAATGGCATCTAGTTGGGTGGTCCTTCTCGTAAAAAAAAAACTTACTTAGGCACTTAAATACATCAATAAATTCGAACACAAGCTCATTTGCATGTGGGTGCATGCAAAAAATGATTCATATTGTGAAAAGATCTGTTATGTAATGACTGTTTTGCAATTAAGGACTGGAACCGTACATACATGCATGCGCTTCCTGCTGTGGTCCACTGGGCACAGATCCTCAGGCGGCCGCAGTCCCGAAAGGGTTAAAAGACACAAAAGATCGACCAAACGCAAATAAACGTAAGAAGAGATAAGTACATGTACAGCTCAGAGCTTAGGGGAAGTGGGAAACTAGCATTCTCTAGGTTTTCTTAAATAAAATAAACTTTGTTATTACAGCTAAAATAACTTGACGGTGCAACACAAGTGAAAATTCAGCTGCGATTAAGCATATAGCAAGAAACCACTGAAGATGATGCCTGCGATGACCAGCGAAATGTTTAGTAACAACCAACATCGACTCCTAAGGTTGAGGTGCTATTAATTTGTTTAAAATAGTAAAGCACTATTATAAAGATATCTTGATCATGTTATTACCTCACTGCAATGTTTCCAACAATAAAAATTAAAAAGTAGAATTGCTAATGGCTTTCTTTATTATAAATTTAATGGCAATCGTATCCTTCCAACGACAACATAAGCAATCGGGTTTACTTGTTTCATACCCGAGGCACTATCTAATCCAGATTCACAAAATTCAAAAGATTGCAATCTCTTCGCCAGGTCGAAGTTGTCAAAATCCTCGCTTTAAGCTTCTATGAATCGATACCGTCAACAACTTTCGATTTGCTTTCATAGCTGCACTTAACATCTTTATTAAGAGACTTTTAATAGTCAGTACTATCCATTTTATAGAGTGAAAACACGAAAAACTGCACGAGTTTTAAGCAAATGCAACATACTAAAAATTTTTATTCCCTATAACATCTAATCCCCAAATTTTTGAAGGCCCTTAATAGCACCTACCGGTAAATTGATTAGTTTTCTATAGGAATATGAATCCTCTTAGGTTTTAAAGTTCCTAATGAGGCTTTAATTTATCTTGGAACTATGCAAACTATCGATTTCACATGTATTTAAGAGTTTTGGTTGTCTTCCAAGCAAAATGGCCGACCTGTCAAAGTCACGTGTTCGAAAATGGTCAATTATAAGGGACTCTCATCTATTTCCTTCTAACATTTTATAATCCACATTTTTAACAAGATATGCACTTGTTTCTAACTGCACTTATGTTAGTACTATATTATTCTTAAATGAATCCTTTTTACCGATAATCCTGTGAGCATCGAATTGAAGTAAGGCTGGTCCTGAGTGAACCCCCCCCCCCCCAGTGTCTTGTTTAATTAGATACTACTACTTACATGGTCGACCTGCTTCGGATTCCCCGTGAGGAAGCACCTCCTGTCGCCGGGCCCCTCGTCCCTCGCCTGCTGGAACTGCACCCTCGCCCCGGTCTCGGCCTGTATCTTCTTGATCATATCCCCCCCTTTCCCGATGACCACTCCGACCGCGGCCCTCGGCACCAGCACCTCCTGTTCGCCGCCGCCGCCGCCCCCGCCGTACTCGTTATAATCCTGGTTCTGTCTGTTGTCGTTCCTGCGGCCGCCGCCGCCGCCGCCCCTGTTGAAGTTCTTCATCTCCTTCTCGGCTATGAGGTCGTACACCAGCTGTTTGGCGTACTCGACCTTTTGCGGGTCGCCCGAAATGACGAGCGGCTTCTCGTGCTCCTGATTGGGGCCGTCCTGGATCACCACCATCTTCGCGCCGCTCTTCTCTTGGAGCTGCTTGATGGTTTCGCCGCCTTTGCCGATAATGAGGCCGACCTTGGGGCCGGGGATCATGATCTCCACGCTGTTGCGTCCACCGGGGCCGCCCATGTTGTTCATTCCTAAAATGTAACGTCGCTTTACAAGGAGGCATCTCGAAAACGTCGTATACATGTTAGTTTACATCTAAGTAGCGACAAAAGCAAATTTTTACGAAGTTTTGCAGCCCTGACTGCAATTCGTGTGGGAATACAGAAACAAAAATGTGAGAAATTTTAACGTACAAACGAAATAATTGGGGTAGCAGTTTTCCGATGGCAGCAATCAGAGCAGGTATAAAAAATAAAATGTCACGTTAGGGCTTGTACGGTGAAATAATGCTTATTCCACGTACAAGAGAGGCTACTGTACTGGAAGACTAACACGTAACACCTACAAAGTTAAGACTAAAACTTAGACAAAGTATTAGTTGAAGATTACATTTTATTATCCTAATTTTTAAGAAGGGATTCATGCAGGTAGATTATGGATTATGGATGTCATTAGGCAGGTATTGAACTGAATAAATAAAGATGTCTTTTCATTGTTACCCATACAATTTTTTCTAACAAAGTTAAGCTAATCATTAATTTGCATGGAATCAATAAAACATTTTTAAATTAATAATAAACTGGATATTTTTCAAGATAGTTTAACTAAGGGAAGAAATAAAACATGCAACAGCAAAGTAGCATGCATGAGGAATATGGGGGGTCAGGAGCCTTCAGAATTTGGCTGGATTTAATTCCATACATTAGGTAATATTTAATCTTGGCAAGTGATTTCTCATACAGCCCAGAGAATGGTGAACTAAATTTATTGAAGACTTTTACTTTATAAATTCAATAGGATGAGGATATATAAAATATTGTAGCATGATTATCAAAAACAAGTGCTTCCCAGACATATAACACATATTCAGTATTAGTACTTGACAAAATATCATAAAAACTAAGACTATTTTGAGATAAAGACTATTTTTTAACTATTAGGAAAGCAATGAATAATACCAGTGATATAGGCAATAATTATTTTCGAGGCCTGTAAGTAATATCAATATTAAATTAATAGGGTGAATATTATGTATGCCAAAATAAACAATTTACTGAAACATCATGCAAAATTAACAGAAATTCCTTTAGATGTGATAAATTTAAGTCGGAATTTGTAATGTTAACTTTTTCTGGCAAATTTTTGTAGTATTTAACAATATTTTGCCAAAATCAACGTATATTCTATCTTTAAAATGCTATTTAATATACTGAAGTTGCCTTATACAATATAAAATTTTCAATTGGTACTTTACAAGTTTGATGATTTGTTACATTTATGGCGTATTGAATTTTATTTTATTATTACTTGCAAAGGGGTTTTATTTGATTATAGACTTAGTTTTATTCGATTTTATTTATGCTCTAAAATATTTATTACTGATATAAAAATGGAAATTAATGTCGAGGAACTACCAAACTCTGAAGAATTTTGATATGGGTCACAAAACGCCGATAAAAAAAACTGGACCTTCCATTGCGGTGGAAGGGGTATGGGAGAATAATAGTTGGTGGCACAATCTTGTCAAAGTGATAACACTGTTTTTATCCAATTGACCAATTTTTAAATTTTAACACTTAATGCGTAATTTTGTGTATTTATGCATGCATTTTCGTGTATTTGTATTCATACTCTGACAATAATAATTATAATTATTATTAACATACCATTGGCTTTCACTTTTTAAGGACACAATGAGTTTTAGTAACATATCTAAGTTTACAGTAACAGCCTTCTCATCCACCATTTTCAGCCAATATTATCTGAAGTTAACCAGAATCAAGATATCAAGTCAACAACATTTGCATATTATAGTAAAGAAAATTTGGAAAAAATTACAAAAACCTACAAAAGTTTTGTGCAGTGGTATGCAATGTGCTAATTACAAAAAAAAATAATTGAAAACCATATGGTCTACTTGGAAAAACATAGCAACAAGGCTATAACAAACAGAAAAATCCAAGATTATAAAATGTAAAAATATGATCAAATAACAAATAAACAAAAATGAAACATTTTTTATTAAAATACATTTAAAACATACAGGCATTACTGCATACCTCAGAGAAATATCCTTGGTTATTTCTCTGAGCTCCATACATATACCAGATCCTGTACGGGTATGCTCAATAGCACAAAAGGAGAAAACAATATATTATTGATTTTACGATGAAAAGTAAGTAATTCTTTATAAAAAAAATCCTGCTTCGTGAAATAATGAGTTTAACATACAAAATCTTAGATCGGATATAACTACAGGATGTTTCAAAATTGACTGCAAAGAGTTAAAGGGCGTACAGCCATCGTAAGTTGAGCGAAATATTTATAAAACAAAGTTGTTTATAATCCAATATAAAGCATCAATACAAAATTTGAAATCTGAATTTTTAAATTTATCTCAACTTACATGTAAATATCAGTTCTGCTGTTAAACAAACAATACAAATAAAATAGCAATTCGTACGATTGTGGACAAAATTACTCCACATATTATACTCCTCCAATCTTCAACCATTTTCAGATTTTCATTTTGAATGTTCATATTTTCATAAAAAATAAAAATATAAAAATCAAAATTCGGACTTTAAACTTTGTATTAATGATCTATTGAGGATTATAAACAACTTTGTTTCATAAATATGTCGTCTAAAATAAAATTGATTGTACTTTTCGTTTGGGAGATACATGGCACTTTTTAAAACCTCTAGCCAAAGAAAATATATCTCTACAGTCTACAGTCTACACCAATGTATTATACGTACAAAATAGACAAAAAATAGTTTTCGCCAAAATCGAAAATATCCGGAAACAAAAAATTTATAAACGTTATGGCATGTTTAAGAAACGCAACAAGGTACCTCCCAAACGAATCGAGATTCCAGGATGCGGTTTGAGGCATTTAGGAGAAACCTCCCAAAACCATTCAATTCGGGATTCCGTACATCTGATCTAAAATTTTTATAGGTAAATTAATTTTTTTTTCAAGCGTGATTATTTTTAATTACTTAATGTTGTATAATCAGTAACACAAATTTTCCTCTTCTTGTCAACCCCATCTGTGAAACACATAGTACAGTCCGACAAACGAGAAAAGTCCAATGAAAAACTCAGTCTAACCGCCCATGCCCACATTAATAACATACGGATGGAGCTTAGACTGAGTTTTTCATTGGACTTCTTTCGTTCGTCAGACTGTAGGTATGGGTTTAAACTATGTACAGGGTGGTTCATTATAAATTGACACCCCCCCTTAACATGCTAGTTTATGAGGTTAGAGAAAAAAGTTTTTTGACAAACTTTTAGATACTAATACAAAGTTTTTTGTGACGCTATTGGACCGTGTACAGTGTGTTATAGAAAGCCGTGGCAGACATAATTTATGTTTTTTTAAATGGAACACCCTACATACACCCTCCAAATTTTACTGATTATAATATTCTCGAAATAAAGAATTTCAGTAAAATCGTAAAAGCTCCTAAACATTTTGGAGTTTCACTATGTTACTCTCTTGTTTAAAAAACATATTTTTCGTTATTACATTGATCGTCTATCTTTATCACGAGATCCACAAATTCGAGTTAAATAAATTTAGTATAAAATTTGAATACGGAATTTCTCAAAAACGGAAAAGATAATGCCAGAAAGTTTAATATCATTTTGATTGCCTTGATGAGCAGATTTCAAAAATGCAAAAATATATAGGGTGTTCCATTTTAAAAAAAACATAAGTTATGTCTGCCACGGCTTTCTAGAACACACTGTACACGGTCCAATAGCGTCACAAAAAACTAGAGATGGGCAACGGAAACTTTCCGGGAAGAAACTTTGAAGGTTTAGGAAACTTTCCCTGAAAGTTTCGGAAACATTCCTGGGAAACTTTCCCGGAAAGTTTTCCGGGAATTTATGTAGAAATCTTAAATTTGCCGCCATAAATGCCTAGCCAAGATTCATGACATAACCTAAAAAAAAATACAAAAAAGAACAAAGAAGAATCATGAACTGTGTGCTATAGACCACAGATAAAATATATTTTATTATATTCTATACACTTTTTGACTTCTGAAAGTCTAAATTAAATTAAACTAGGTAAATAATAATCATGATATGAACATGTTAATTCATTATATTCTTTCATATTTGGTTTTATCTTTTTTTATCTATGTTTTATCAGTTTTCTATTTTATTATGTTTACATTTGTACAGGGTGACGCAATTAAGATGTTACTAGCGATTATGTCGGTAATTTTTCAGATACATTGGTGGTTCAAACACAAAACTTGTGTTGTTTTTTCCCCACGAAATTAAATGCCGCCAAGAAAAAAAAAACAGTTTAATTTCAAACAAAAAAGTTATCACCAAATTATCATTTTTTTTAATTAAGATGGCGATTTTGTTGCAATTTTTCATGAGACTAGTAAAGTGAATAAAAAATCTGCACAACATGGTTGCATATCACTTTCAGTTTATCGGAAGTAATGATTTTTTTGTCCCAGCCCCAGCTAAATCTGCAAAAAAACAATAGAGTATTTTTTAACAAAAAAAAAATAACTGTCACTTCCTACGTTTTTTACTGTAGGTAGTAATTAAATAACAATACTAATAATTTAAAATCTGAAAGTGGAATTTTGAATTATGATCATGAAATACCAATTACAAAGCAAACCTTTTACATTTTGTGATATTATACCTTTTCTGCAATATCTTTAACAAATTTCACTCAAAATATGACATAGTTGGTATTTTTGGAAAGCTCTAAGTGTGACTAATTAAACTAAATTCTGAAAAAAGAAAAATGGAAACTCTCCGAAAGTTTAGGAAATTTGTCGGAAACTTTCCGGGAATTTTCGTAAAGTGGAAACTTTCCCATCTCTACAGAAAACTTTGTATTAGTATCTAAAACTTTTGTAAAAAACATTTTTTTCCAACCTCAAAAACTAACAAGTTAAGGAGGGTGTCAATTTATAATGAACCACCCTGTAAAAGAATTTTACCATCTTTAAATTAAACCATAAGGGAGACTTTGTCAAGTCACCCTTGACCCCGCCAAAATCATGTCAATTGGGACCGCGTTTTCGCCCGAGCTACGCACCCCGCGATGGAAATCGGCGGGCACCACCGGAACGGTCCAGTTTCTTTTAGGACGCCCCCCCCCCCTCCCTCCCCCACCCGACGCCAGCCAAACCCTCGGGCCCCCGCACCGCCACCCCCTGCCCCCCCCCCCCCCCGCCCGCGCCCGGCTGCCAACCTCCAAAGTGGGGCGGGCCGCCCGGGGGCCCGCCGCCGCCGCCGCCGCCGCCCATCCCCGGCGGCCCACCGCCCACGCCCGGCGGGCCCAGGTCCGGCGGCCCGCCTCCTCCGGGCACGCCCCTCTGCTGCACGATGCCCATGATCATCTCCTTGGCGCGGTGGATGGCGTCGCGCGTGCCGCTCAGCGAGCACACGCGGTCCGGCGCGCCCTGCGAGTCCGGCGCCATCTGTATCTTACAACCGGACTCTGATTGCAGCCGCGTTATCTGCTCCCCGCCGCGACCGATTACTGCAAGCAACAACAACACAACGTTCGGTGGAGGTCGCGCACGGACTTCCTTCGTTCGGTGCGTGTGGGACGCACGCGGGAAGCGGGATCGCGACCCTTGGGGGTTCGGGGGGGAAATGCAGCGTAATTACTACTCTGTCCTGGCGCGAAAATGTCGGCGTCATTATCTGCTACCCCTTGCCTTTCTACTGACGAAAGTTATCGAACCGCTGGTTATAGTCCGGGAGGCAGTGAAGATTTTCGGTACTCATTTTCCCAGTCAGCAAACACCGATAGAATTATTCGGTTTGTTATTCTAAGCAAAATTCATATATATGTAGGGGGGGGGGGGGTTCCGATGGGTTGAGGCGGAAAATGCGTTAGAAAGTACAAATATACTGCACTTTTTTTTCCAGTGATAAAAATAGTTCTATTTGTGAGAGATATAGTGAAGTTAAGAAAAAAATAGTCTGGCTAATCTGTGAGTATGGGTAATATGTCTGGCAGGTGAAAAATTTGAAAAAAATTATCAAAACCATTGCCCTTATTTTCGCAGTCCTAAAAATTTGTCAGATGATAGTTTATATTATAATTACAGTTGCAAATATAGTCTGGTTAATGTGGAACACCCCGAAAGCCTTGCCAGACTCGTCCAACGCTCGTCAGGCGCGCTAAATTCGGCATGTTCAATTATACAGGTGATTGTTGTCATCTCTACATGTTTTTACTTTTCATAATTTATGATAAGAAAAGTATTGGTTTAGGGCAAAAATTGATTATGGCTAAAAAACACTTTTCTCAACGTTTTGAGACCCCAGGATACCAAAAAACATGGTTTTAGCAAAATGTCAGTCCGTCCGTCCGTCATCAAAAAACTTTATTCGCGAATAACTTTGTAACTCGTACTACCGCTTGATGCTGTGAGGGCTTAGGCCTTAGGTAGCTGTCCTTCGACAATGACGCATAGAGTCACGTGGTTATAAGTTATAAGAACGATCTCTAAATGCAAGTAACTGACAGAGATAGGGATATAAGGGACGAGGACCTAGGCAGCTATTCTCAGGTCACTCGCATTCCAGCGTCGTTACCTAAATACGCACCTACCGCTTCCCCTCCTCATTTAACTATCTGACTTGTGAGTCTGGCGGGGCTTTCGTGATTGTAAATGACAGCCAGACGTGTATTTTCCATGAAATTATAATATTATTCATCATGTGACAAATTTTCAAATCCGGGAAAATAAGAGCAAAAATTTTGTAATTTTTACAATTTTCAACATGCCGCCAGACTCATTTGCCAATTTCGTAAATCAGCCAGACTTACTTTTGGTTATAGTTTATGATAGTATCAAATGATATGTTAAATTTCAAGCATGGGAAAATAAGGGTTACGGATTTGAAAACTCGGTAAAATTTTTGCATCCGCAAATTTTCAGCCAGACTGACGTTCCTCCACTTTATTTTCATTAATAAAATGATTCACTTTAATTAATGTCAAATATTCATGACTGGGAAAATAAGTGGACTTGTCTTTTTTTTTTATCTAGTGAATACATCCGAAAATTTTAGCCAGACTCACAAATTGTCGTTTTGTGTCACCATCCGAACAAACTATTTCACATTCATCGACTGGGAAAATAAGTGCAAAAAAAATTCACTGCCTCCTGGACTATTAGTAGGGGGAGTTGGAGGACAAGTGGCGCCGCCAGCCATAAATATTTCCTTGATTATTTTCGATCGGAGTAGGTACTCCATCGTCCCCGATGCTTTGCATACCTGCTAATGTACTAATGGTTAGTCAGTAGTAGTAGTCACTAACGTACTAATGGTTAGTCGGCAGTAGTCACTAACGTACTAACGGTTAGTCGGCAGTAGTCACTAACGTACTAACGGTTAGTCAGTGGACAAAACCTTGGAGGTGCTGGAGTACTCGGGTAGAAAATAATCAATAAAACATTTCTGACCGACTGCGCATTCTGTCTCCGAACTCCCCATACTAACCGTGGTTGAATAACTTTCGTTAGTTGATAGGCAAGGGCGTTAGCAACAACTCGGTAAGTAATTCTTAAAAAAAAACTTTCGTTTTGTAACCATACAGTATAGGGCGACCCAAATTGGGTGGCTTTGGAGAATTTTTCATATTTCTCGAAGACAACAAAAAGTTGCTAAGGTGCTCGATTTTTGAGCTGAACTAAACGCCGCAAACCACATGATCTTGATGTGTTTAGGATATACAGCGTGTTTCACAAAATGTCACAATTTCTTCAAAGTCCCGTAACTTTTTGAGTTTTTTTTTTCATTTTCAAAAAACATCCTTTCTATGTGTAATTTACTGAAGTAGACGGCAAGTTTCTATATGTTTCCGTTTTAGAGTTATGACAAAAAAAATAAATGGGAAATCTTAATAATTAAAATATTATAACTACACAAAACTGCGATCACGAATGAATTCTACACAAGATATTGCACCAAATTTTTTTTATTGATATGAAAAATATTCACAAATAAAAAAGTTACAAGTTTGTGGTCTGTCCAGGTATCATCGTTATGGGGTGTTTCTTCTATACCCTCGAGTTTCATAACTTCCATTCATCCATTTGTGAACATCGCAGCTATCTGTAATTTACCGTTTGCTATAACATTTTAATTAAGAAGTCCTGTTTAAAAAAATATTTGAAATATAAACTCGAAAACAGAAACATTTATACAGGGGCGCGCCAAGCCATTTTTTCTTCTGGGGCAAAGATTGATTTCGCCGCCCCTTGCAAGGTATAACCAACCTTTCCCCAATTTGTGCCCCTTAGGTGTTAAGTTAACAACGAGGATGAGTGCAAGCCTGCGGTAATATTTTTTAATTTTTATTGGAAATAAAAAGAAAAAATCAACAAACGATAAATTGAAAATAAAATATGCTCTATACAAACAAAATAAAAACACAGGGACAGTTAAATTCTAAAAGAAGGAACATTTTCTTGCCTTAGACCTTAGACATCCACCTCATCTACGATTTCATGTTCAATAGAAATAGTCGCCAAATTTACCAACCTTTCCTGACTCATGGTAGATCTTAAAAAGTTTTTTATTAATTCAATTAATTTACACAGGCAACGTCAAACAAATTCTTAAAGCTATTGCTAAGTTTGGAAAAACTTTTATTAGGTTATTTATCACCCTATTTGAGTAACTCTTCAGAATTAATTGTTTTTGTTTTTGTAAAGAATCTCTCAGTATAACTGAACACCGTCAATATCACTGTGATTTTGAGAATCATCAGTCAGTGCCAAGTGTAGGTCTTTACAGCACTTTAACAATATAGAATAGAGTAATAGTCCAAGAGCCGGCCGCATTATTTCAACTCACATAAGATTATAGAATAAGATGCTATGTAAAATGTAGAGAGTATATTTCTTTACTTGAAGCGAGTATAGGTTGCCTCAGATAATATGGGCCCTATCATTGTTATTTAAAGAAGTTCTGGTTAATTTTTACTTTTTTAATAGGTACAACCCGTCCCACAAACATATTTACTAGTTTTTTGCAAAAGTCGTTTGATAAATTTGAAAAGTGCCGTTCTAAAAATCGAAGGAAGTGATAAATTTCTTAATTGGGTCTTGTACTTTCCTCCAGTACCGAAAGAAACCTCGAGAATCCGATATTTAACCAAATTTCCCGACTCCCGATTTTCAAGTCTCGAGAAACGGGACGGCTGTAGAATTAGCGAAATTGACAGGAAATCCTGAGGAACCGCTCTTAGAAATTGCGTGTTTTTTCTCATTTTTTTGATTTTTCGGGAGCACTGGAAGCATCTGCACCTCACCTGAAGACTTGAGGGAAGGTTTAAAAATTCCGAGCCCAGAGCCCCGAGCCGAAATAACTTAGCTGTAGGCTGTAGCTCGGCGAAAAAGGGCAATTTCTGACAGTTTTCAGACTTTGTCTTTTAGGTGACGGGAAATGCCGACCAATCACGTAAAAAAGATGCGTCCCACCTGCGTTAGTCGTTTTTTTCCCCGAAAATCCTTAATAACTAGAAAACGGGAAATAATTTACCTGAAAAACTTTCGTTAAATATGTTGACCCGTTCTCCGGCCATCTCGCCGTACCGTCAAAACTCCCGAAAAACGCGTTTGAAAAAAAATTCCTGTTCATCAAACGGTATATGCCACTGGCTGTATAGCGGGACTTCTCATATACCCAGATTACTGTAAGAAGTCCCGATTTTGTCAGATGACATTCTCCACAAAATCCCTAGGAATTTTTTTGTTAACCATAGGTATAACATTGGTATATGTGTCTCAACCAGTTAATGACGTCACTCATTGATTTATGATGTGAAAAGTTACCCAAGTGATACGAAAAAAAGAGCATAATAAAATAAAAACCCTACTGCAATCACGATTATGCCGCTACAAATAAAAATAACTATGACTACAACTCATTTTAATAATAATTTCAAACGTCATGGAAACACTTTCGTTTTGGTATTTTGTAATAATCAGCTGCTTTTGGCAACGTCTAGGGGCGGACTCAGGCAAATTTAGCTTCGGTGTGTCAAAGTGACAGTGAAGGTTTTCCAGATCGTTCAAACTGGTTTAAACATTCGGTAATGAAAATATTCGCGGGTTTTCTACGTTTTGTGAGCTTTACCGTCCTCTGTGTTGTTCTTGTTCGTGTTACTTTTCGTGTTATTAGTGCAAATGGGCTCGTTACTGACCTGAACTTATGACCCGGTTGCATTTTTTGCTGCATTAATGCCAACTTAGGATATCGAAATTACCAATTGACAGTCCCAGTAAGAACTTCTTAAAGTAATTTGAGTATACATCTCACGTCCCCGAGGTCCAGACTTGCCCCCGTCTTTGGCGCCGTATTTAACAGCGGAGGATTTTCGAAAATACGCCTATCGGATTTATAAAGGACCAAGGGACCCTTTTATTCTTTCCTATTTTGTTCTATAATCATATGAGAGTAGATTTGCCAGAACTTCTTTAAATAACAATGATCGGGCCCAATTAATATTATTATTTGAGGCAACCTACTCGCTTTAAGTAAATAGAAATATACTGTCTACATTTTACATAACATCTTATTCTATAATCTTATGAGAGTTGAAATCATGCGGCCGGCTCTCATACTATAAAGTTGATTAAGAAATGTAAATATTTTATTTGCATTCTTTAACAACTGAAATCTAAATTTATTTTGACGCCCGTTTGGCCGCTCCTATTATTTGGCCGCCCTGGGGCGGTGCCCCGCTTTGCAGGATTTTGAAGAAAATGTGACTTTTGGGAAACACCTTGTATCTCATCAACTAATCAAAATATCGAGATGCAATTAAATATCGAGCTCTAGGCACCTTAACCACTTTTTGCCTATCTTTTTGGGAAATCCGAGACACCCCCAAAACTATTCAATTTGGGTCATTGCCTTGGAACTTCAATCTACACTGTTTCCCCAGATAGGTGAAACGATTCTTGTAAAAGACAAAAAAAATGTCGAATTGCTGGTTTTGAAACTAATTTGTAGCATAGTTTTAGTTTTGAAAAATTGGAAATTTTGAAAAAAAAACTAATTTTATTAAGAAAACTTGTTCAGAATAAAAAACTGAATAAGTGTGCAAAATTTTAAAAGAATAGGCTTACTTTGATAATTTTTTCTGGTAAATATTTAAAACAATAAAATCAAAGCCTTAGGCTTTTGAATTTTTTCACACATACTCAGTTTTTCATTATGAAATGCAGAAAGGGCACTTTCTAAAAAGGGAAAAAGGCTTAATAGCACTTTATCCTAAAACCTACAAAATTGGCAGTTTACTGATGAGAAAATAGTTTTTTCAAAATTTCAAAACTAAAATTACGCCACAAATTAGTTTGAATACAAGCAAGGCTGAATCCCAGAAGCCCAAATTTCAACTCAATTGTTTCTTTTACACATACCACCGACAAACTGAATAATGTGCGACTTTGATGTTCTTATAAATATGTCAATATGATTGCATCAAAGCATATAATAAAATCCCAAATGAGCTTTCCACAATCACTAATTCTGGTCAATTTAAAAAATCTATTTAAGAGCTTTTTTTAATTCCACACTAAAGAGTCTCAAAATGATGAATAAAAGCTCAGAAACCGACACTATTAAAGTAATTCAATATTTGTACGATTTTTTCTATAACTTGACCTTGGAGAGGTTTGAAAACCAATGTCAGAAGTGTCCATCGCCCATCAAACGTGCCAGATAAGTAATCAAAACCCGGCCAATAAAGTATCAGTTAACTTTTCAGCCCCATTGCGGACTAGTTACCTATAACAACGCAATTTTTCAGTATAAGTATTTGGTCGGTTTGAACAACAATAATATTTTCTATGTATACTGCAAGAAACTGGCCAGAGGACGCCTGCATGTCAGTTGAGTTCACCGAACTATAGTTTGAATATAATTCGGTGGTTGAGTGGTACCGCATCATGCTCGATTTATATAGAGCGATATAGAGGCAAAGCAAAGCAAAGCTCATGGATGGGTGATCCTCAATTTTTCCAGATTTAAAAAATATATGTGTCCCTCGGCACTGAAGTTATTTTTTATATATACCTCATGTGGTAGGTATATGGGCTATTCCAAATTAAGTCGGCACTATTGGTAACTTTTTTGTTATTAAAGATAGACCATAGGTTGATTTGGGAAATAATTGTATTTTTTGCGCTGATTAGGATGATGAAAACAGAAAAAAAATTGACATTGCAAAAATGTATTTTTTTTAATGTATATTATTTCACAGATCAAAACACAATTTAATTCTGCACAGGAGATATTTTGATATTTTACTATAAAACAGAGTAACCTGTGAATATGTTATTATATTAACAACGCTAAACCAAGGAGGCTTTTCTATGATGAGTGTATAGGTATAGTTAAATTATTTTAAGAAGTCCTTACAGGGACTGTCAATTAGTAATTTCTATATCCTAAGTTGGCATTAATGCAGCAAAAAATGCAACCGGGTAACAAGAACAACACAGGTAACGGTAAAACTCACGAAACGTACAAAACCCGCGAATATTTTCACTGCCGAATGTTTGAACCAGTTTGAACGATCTGGAAAACCTTCACTGTCACTTTGACACACCCAAGCTAAATTTGCCTGAGTCCGCACATAGACGCTGCCAAAAGCAGCTGATTATACAAAATACCAAAATGAAAAGCATTTCCATGACGTTTAAAATTATTACTAAAATGAGTTGTAGTCATAGCTATTTTTATTTGTAGCGGTATAATCGTGATTGCAATAGGGTTTTTATTTTATTATGTTCCTTTTTTCGTATCACTTGGGTAACTTTTCACATCATAAATCAATGAGTGACTTCATTAACTGGTTGAAACACATATACCAATGTTATACCCATGGTTAACAGAAAATTCCTAGGGACTTTGTGGAGAATGTCATCTGACAAAATCGGGACTTCTTACAGTAATCGGGGTTTAGTACAAACTTCAAACTCTGGGAAATTTAAACACTGTTTAGGCTTTCTAAAATGCTTTTTATGCATTGGCATTTAGAGAAATGCGATATGCTAGTGTTATCTTGTCTGTAGCAAAAATTGTGAGCGGGCGCTACCAAGTGTTATTTGCTGACCGGTACCTATGTTCCAGACCGCTGATACTTTTAAATGTTATACTGTCGATTCAGGCAAAGTGCATTAGTTTTCTCCATATACCTGTATATTGACATATACCGCTTTTGGCCCTATTGCGCATGGCAAGGCGCAGGGAACGAAAAGAGATGGAATTCGCGGCCATTTTTAACCCTATTTTGACAGTTTGAATGGTGGCTACCTTATTCCTTGTTTAAATTTTTGTATTATACAGTATAAATGAAATTGCATTATAGTTTTTGAAGGCGCCGGTAAAATCATAATCATAAAAGTCACCGTGACATGCTTTTTTTATGAGAGATGCGTTTTTAGTTTTTAATCCCGATTTTTTCTTTTGTACGGTTGATAGCTTTTCGTTCTCATATTTACGAGATCAAACCATGACCTGGTGCAAAAATGCAAAGAGGCTTTTACATCCAGATTGTTAAATTGCATTCCATAGGTAAGTAAATAGGTATAATTTTTTGCCAAATATTTTTTCTCATCGATATTTTCTGATTTCTTGCTGATTTTTAGGTTTTCAAGAGAAAAAACTAAATTTAGAAAGTGGCTTAGTACTCTAGGTGTCATCGACTATAATATTCAAGAAGAAGTTCCTCGGGGAGATGAGAAAAATGGAGACATTGTAATTCTCGATAAGACGAAGAGAGCCGCATTTCTGGAGCAAATAGAATTAACCGCATTTCTGGAGCAAATAGAATTAACCGAACCGACAACAAGTAAACCTGTTAACTGCGCAGATCACCGTCAGCAAAATTATTGAAGCTTATCAAAGACGAGCGTATTAAAAATCACTTCACTTTCATTTTTGAAGCAAAGATTAAAGTGGTAGAAGTTGAAGTTACCAAGTTTTCTTTTGCTTGTATTTTTTAAACAAACAAAAATAAAAAGCTCTAAGAAATAAAACTAGCTGCCTAAAAATTTAGAAACAGGTATAGATATGTTCCTGGAAAATAGGTTATTATTATTAAAAGTATTCAAAGAAATAATTATACCAAGTAATAGTGTATGAAAATGTTAGGTAATTAAAAATATTTTCATATTTTTGCAAGTATTTATAATGTAGCTATTGTATAAAGTGTAATGTACAATAATAATTATATTACTTCTCCTTATGATGATTAAAATATTGTTTTGATTAAGTTGTACAATTTCTCAACCTATTTAACTGCTTCGTTTCCCGAATGCATTATTTTAAAATTAAAACCAACAATAGTGGACCTGTTGTACATTGAACTAAAATAATTTCCATTTTACACAAAACGACAACCAAAACATTACATTATTTAAGGAACCCACCCGTATAAATTATTTCAAATTTCCCGCCTCATTTAGGGGTAAAAATGGCCGCCAAATTATTCCCCCGGTCGGACGTCTCTCTTGCGCGGTATAGGTTGCTATAGGTATATGGTTTTCTCGGACGAAAAAAATGTATATCATCAACGAAGATACTGAAATTGATGTTCTAGCTTATTTTGAATCATTTCATAATAAATCGATTAGAGATCTGCAGAGAGAATTTGGTCTTCCGTTACACACAATTTTACAAAACGATTCAAAATAAGCTAGAACATCAATTATAGATACCTATACCGTACTTTCACCGTTTTGGTAGACATAGGGGAATAGGCCGCGCGTCCAGCTAGGTTTGTCAGTCGTTGGCGGGGGGAGTACACAGTAGTCTCGCACCGCTTATCAGTCGAGTTTTGCGAGCAAAAAACATGCCCCGCCCCCCGCCAACGACTGACGACCCTAGCCGAATACACGGCGGCTCCGCCCTATGTATACTAAAACGGTGAAAGTACGGTATAAGACAACTTATAGTTGGAATTGCGAGAAAAAAGAGAACCTAAAAAAAACCCAAAATATACAGGGTGCCTAAAAAATCGGCCCAAGTGATGCTCACCCCCGGAAACTTACTGTTTCCATTTTGTAACTGCCCTAAGATGCTAATTTATTTAATGAAATGTCGGCAATGTTAAAATAGAAGTTACTGATCCCAATACCCAGAAATAAAAGTATCATTGACTTTTGGTTGAAAAAAAAAAACTTACCTATCTTCAAATATTTGTTAGCCGAGATAAAAAAAAAAACGTCGGCAATGTTGGAATAGAAGTTACCGATCCTAAACCCAGAAATAGAAGTAGCATTGACTTTGGATCGAAAAACGATTATGGTAGAATATTTGTTAGCCCAGATTAAAAAAAAAGAAGAATATCTTAAAATATTTGTTTACCAGACTCTCCTTGAGAGGAACTCAATACCTAGAGCAGTGCTGGACTACTTATTTACATTGGAAGATGTGTAAGTTTAAGGATCTGTGACCAAAAAAATAGCTTATGGTTACTTAATGTACTAAATTTGTCCTGCTACCAACAATTTCATATTATAGGTAAGGTACCTACTTTCAATTAAACTTTAAAAATACACTATGGCAGGGATGGCAAACCAATGGCAAGCGACAAAATAATTTGGGCACGGCATTAATTGAGGAATTTCGGTACTATGTGGACCAATGATCAGCCTTTCATAAGGCCTTTCATAAAACCCCGAAATTAAAAACATAATATCCAAAGAAACCTAATAATGTGCAGCACGGGACAATAATTACCTGTGTTTATGATATTTTTTATTTAGTTACGAATAATTTATAAACATATTTTGTATTCATTCGCGAACTTCAGCATAATTGTAACTTTAACTGTTGTCTGAACCTGTTATCATTCTGTTTCTATAACTACCGCTCTTGGGCAATTCGACTGTAATATTTAACCTGTGCTCGTGAATATACCCGTGTTACATTGCTACCGAAGTTGTGGTATCATTTCTCATCTCCTAAAAACCCATAAGATACTGTGACACCACCACCACAACCGAGTAACCCAACCACCGCATCAGCAGCAGGACGCTACCATATCAGCAACGTAGAAAGAAGTACCAGTAAGACGTGTCCAGAAGATGTCAACACAACTACATACTAAAGTGCTTGTTTGTTATATTTACAACACTTTAAGTATTATTCGACATGGCTAATTCGGCAAAAAAAACAACAAAAAGTGCAAGATAAGTGCAATATAGAATTTCAAACTTGGTGGACTGAGAGATAGGACATGCTTAATAAAGGTAATAAAGTGGTGTGTGTTTTATGTTCAGGGACAGCAGTATGTGTACAACATTATCTGTAAAATGGCATTATGGAACAAATCACAAATCTCTTGGTCCATAAAGCGAACCAGAGCAAAACGAATTCATTATAATAATAATAATAATTATTATCAACCTCACAATACTCCAAACTAGGAGTGCAATTAAAGAGAGAAATAAAGGGTCGACATCTATGATTAAATATTTTAGCAAGAATTGTCATACCAGTCATAAGGAAGCCTGGTTAGAGATAGAGTCAAAGTTACTCGTGTATCTAGAAACACAATATGAGATAGAATCCTAAAGCTGTAGGGAAATGTAAAAGAACAACAAAAAAATCACATCAAGTCCTCCCCCTTTATATCGCTAAGCCTTGACGAAAGTACGGATGTAACTAAACCTGCTAATTTATCTGTTTTTACTCGATATTGTGTAGTAAACTACATCAAGGAAGAATTAATTGCAATAACATCATTGCCAACATCTACTAATTTGTATGGCTGTTAGAAATTCACTCACTAAAATAGAAATAAATTTAAGCAAAATTGTTTCAATAATGACCGATGCTACCCCCAGTATGTTGGGCAAAAAAATGGTTTTATCAGTTTATTTCAAACCGACATAGGACATTCGATTCTTGAATTCCACTGCATCCTACAACAACAAGAACTTGACAATGTCACAAAAAATAGTGAACCTCATATTGACCGCAGGCTTTGAATAAACGAAAGTTTGACGCTTTGTTGGATGAAGTTAACTGGGTGTACAATGGCTTACTGATGTATAACAACGGTTGAGTCGCGGTAACGTACTTCAGAGATTTGTTGATTGTTCGGAAGAAATCAGACCGTTTTTACAAAATGAGGGAAACATTGAACAATATTCACAATTGATGGATTTACATGAAAAACCAGACCACGCAAAAATCTCTGAAGTGTTCTCTTCGGTAATAAATTCTTCAATCGAAGAATTTTCATCAAGGTTTTCTCAGTTCAAAAAGTTATCGGAAACTCTCAAATTTATTATATGTATCCTGATACGATTTTACTTGATAAACTTAACTAGTCTAAATTTGATTGGTTGAAAATTGATGAATTTGAAATGCATCTGATTTTCAGTTTAGTTCAATATGGACTCAAAAATGTATCGAAATAAGGAAAGAGTTGGAATTAATCGAATTAGTAAGACTAGAAGGCAATGTGAGGAAAAATGCTAATACCAGAATTATGGAAACGTGGAATTCAATTCCAGACACATTATAGCTGTCTAAAGAAGCTGGGGTTTGCTATCTTGACATTATTTTCATCTACCTATGCCTGAGAGTTATTACTTTCAGAAATTAATAACATTAAAGATTCGCTTAGAAATTGTTTGTCAAATGACTCCAGTTCAGCAAAACGGGTCCAAAGGATTCCTACTTTATTACACTGCATATGTCTGCGAGTTCCACCACTTTGTGTGCCAAATTAAATTTGATTAAAATATAGCCTTAGACAATAAAAATATATATATTCAATATTCTTTTGGAAACCTTGGGCCTCATTCCCAAACCCAAAATCGATCCCACTTTATGAAATAGACTGAAACATATTAAAATAAAGCAGTTATTTTTTGGTGACCACGCTCTTATGTACTGCTGTCCTTTTAGTGTAATGATCAATAATTATCACATATTAAAAAACTTTTAATTTTAACCAAGAATTTTTGGGGCACTGTGTAGATAATTTTTTAAAACTAATTTTTAAACGGAACTAGTAATGATTTTGTAAAATACACAACTGACCACACGTTTTGGTTAAATAATGGTAATGACCTAGTTTTTTTTTATAATTCTGAATTAAATATAATACTTTTCAACTATTGCCACAAAAAACTGGCAATATGAATTTTGCAGGAATTGACACATACTTCAAATTATTGAAGTAAATAAAATAAAACATCTAGTTTTGAGTTAAAAATTTATTCTATAATGGTTGAAAAAACATTGCAAAAGTACTTAGAATGAACAAAACCAAGAAAATATTTTACTGTACAAAATTACGTACATTATAGGACAAAAGTAAAGCAACACATGAGAAATCAATTAAAAATAAACAATATTGGGGGCAGCGAAAATTAAAAAGCATTTAGATTAAAGAGTCATAGTGGGCTGCTGTCACAGGTGAAATGAAATCGTTTTTAAATTTCAAATAAGGTAGTACCTAATTATTTACCTAAACAGTGCTTTTATTAGAGGGACAAAAGTAAACCAACAACTTCAAAAGTTTTAGTTAGACTAAAAATTAAATTTTGAAAAGTATATTCTGATAATCACTAAATAATGCAGTCAGTCAACATGGGAAAGGTGTTGCAACTATTTCGTAGTGAAACAAAAAGTGTTAAAAGCATTTCGTAATTAAGAATTAAAGGCGAAATTGCTCGTTTGAATGTTAGTTACAGGACTATTCAAAGAAGGCTGCTTGCTGCAAGGCTTTTCAGTAGAAAACATGCAAGGAAACTGTTAATTTCAGTAAGAAGCAGGGCCAACCGGCTTGCCTTTTGTCGTTACCACTTGGGACAGTAGATGATTGAAAAAAAAAAAGACTATTTAGCGATGAAACCCGGTATACAATTTTTACTTCCGATGGAAAAATGACCAAAGGTTTAATCCCAGGTATGTTAACACCATTCGTAAAGCATGGCCATGAAAGCGTGTTTGTTATGGGGTTGCTTCTCTTGGAATAGCCCTATCAATTTTATTCAAGGCATTATGGATGCACTTGTAGGTATACAGGTATATTCACAAACATAGAATATTACCTTACACAGAATGCCGGTTTATTTTCCAACATGACAATAAACCAAAACACAAATCACACTTAGTAACTGAGTGGCTACCACGAGAACAACTTCAAGTTTTTGAGTAGCCATCTCAGTCACCTGATCTCAAGCCGATAGATAATTTGTGGGAAGAAGTTGTAAGAAGAATAACAACTGAAATATTTTTAGAAACAAGCAGGCGTTGATCTACAAAAATTAACGAAAGTTTGGAGGAATATTCCAGACGGTGTGATTTGAAAATTAATGTCAACCTTGCCAAGATGAGTTATTGTGAATAATGGATTTGCAATAAATTACTGAGTATTACATTGCTCAAGTTATGTTTTTCATATGTTTTATTTGTTCAGTAAGTTCAATATAATAAACATAATGTTCACAGGTAATAGGACTAAAAAAAAACAACTTTTCAATTAAGCCGATGTTTCGTTTTCGACATCTTAGGGCTAAAAACAAAGTTATGTACAGTGTCGGGAAACTCACCAATGCCAGGGTACATAACTTTGTTTCTAGCCCTGAAGATATCAAAATATATCAACGAAACGTCAGCTTAGTTGAAAAGTGGTTTGTTTTGTCTGGAGTCCTAATACCTGTGAAACTGCAGTTTCATTTTGATTAAAAAACGTGATGAAATACTGCCAAAAATACAAATAATGTTGCTTTACCTTTGTCGCTCTAATAAAAGCACTGTTTAGATAAATAGGTAATTACAAACTACCTGCTTTAACGTTTGAAAACAATTTCATTTCACCTGTGATAGCAGCCTACTATGACTCTTTAATCCAATGTTTTTTTAATTTCCGCTGCTGCTAATGTTTTTAAGTTTTTATTTTTAATTGATTTTCTCGGGTGTTGCTTTACTTTTGTCAGATAGTGTACATACTCATGTGTATTTTTTTTATTTAACTTTGCAAGCCACTAAATCATCACAATAAATGATACTACATGATTGTGTACCTTACCTTGTAGTTTGAAGTAAATATTATCGGACGAAAATTATCTGTTGCTTCATGTAAGGACACCATATTAATTCTATATCCTCTATCTTTTATCGATTCCACTTTTGTCATGAGGTGATTCAAAATGATTGAAATGAATCTTAACTGTTAACAGGTTAAGTTAGGGATACCTATTATATTATAATTATTATAATGCAAACTGACTGTGGGTTCAGGTTTTATAAGTTTCTTCCTAGTTATCCCATATTATGATAGGGACTCTAGTCTTCTAGTTTTGGAATACAATAAACTGGAGTCATCATTTTATGAATTAATTCAATGTGGGTTGTTCACCGTCATATTTTTCTTTTCTATTTCTTCAAGCATCCTAGTGCTCACAATTCACATTTTTATTGGCACAATTTACTCTAAAAAATCACTTAGTTAACTAGTCAAACAGGTAATATCAATATTAAGCATTTTTATCATTTTTATCATCAATATCACATAGGTATTTTTAAAAACTCACTGGTTATAAGGCAAAGGCAACATCTTCTGCTTTATATCACTGAACTGAAGTGTCACTCATAAAATTAAATACGAAAAAGTAAAAACGTAAAACAAGTTACCGTGATATTTTTTCACTAAAGTGAGACTGTCAAAATCAAAATGTTACTAAAGAAATATATTGTTCATTGCAATAACAAAATTGATAATAATAACTGCCAAGGCAAGGATTTTAGCTAGTTGAGAATCTTCACAAAATAAGCTTTGTGGATTTTGATATCATGATAAAATACAAAATTTGAATTAGTATTTACCTTACTGTGAAACATTGTAGTTTCTACATTTTTAACAGAATTAAGAAAAAAAAATTTGAATTGTATCTTCTAGTAACTTTACATGGACAGCCTCACTTCTTCCATGTAGAAGCTGTTTATCTAATTCCCCTCGAGTAAAAAATAAATGTATAATATTCAGAATTTGTAGATAAAAAATATCCAGGTAATATCACTACTAATAATATTTTGGGATATGTTTTTGAACCACGCCGCCCTGCCTATGTCTAAGCTTTTGATTATCAAAACTGAAAGATGGCACCCACTACAATATGCGTTCTACCGCCCCGTATCTACTACAGCGTGCGCTCTACCTGCGTTGGGTGCGCTCTACCTGTTAGCCGTCTAATTATTCCGTCTAAGAAATTGCCTAGGGTACCTTTTGTTGAAGATTATCGGATTTAATTATTTACAATAAACATTAACGGGTATAAATTTTGCAAGTAACATTCACTCTAGATTATAAACTATTTTGAGATTCAGCAACGATCATCGACTGAAAATGAAGCTAAATTCTACACCACTGTTGCCGCATCTGAAGAAACTGCTGTCAACTTCTTGCAAGAATGCAATCTTACTGACGACGAAAATTAAATTAACCCTTACTACAAGTGCGGATCACTGATGCTGCAGAAGAGAAGAATAAGGAATGGGGATTTTAAACCCGTTTCTCGATCCCTATGGAAAGGGTGCCAAATAACAAGAAGTATAAGAAGAGGAAACAATTTTTTCCATTATACGGATTTAAATAACAGAGTAAACAGGAACTTGAAGTTGTGTGAAATCCTCGAGTTAACGTTTTTATTTGTAATGGACGTGTCTCTCCAAATGACATCAGAGTTGACGGGAAGAAGTGAGACCACTATTACTGACTGGTTCAACATGTGTCGGGAGATATGTACCGAAGTTATTTCAGTGACAAATCGTGGGCAATTGATTGGAACAATGGCCGATACTGTGCAAATAGATGAAGCGTATTTTTGTGGACGACGAAAATATATTCGTGGAAGACTTCTGCAGGGAGATAGGGCACCTCAATCAGAAGACAGTGACGCAGTAATCGAAAATCATCGGAACCATGGAAGAAGAATTGATGGGAAGTGGGTGTTCGGCTTGAAAAACAAGGCAGAGGCAAGGTATTTCTTTGTGACGAGACACAAATATTCTGTTGCCGATCATCCAGAGATAAGTGCAGGTTCAGTTATACACTCTGACGAGTGGCCAGCTTACAGGACTTTGGATCAGCACGGATATATACATCAAATGGTTTTATGAAAGAATTGAAAGTTCCTGGTTAGACTGTAAGACCCGTATTTTAAAGAAATTGTATGGTGTACCAGATCAGCATCTACAATCTCATTTAAATTATTGTGCTTGGAAACAACTGAGGAAAAACGATGGAGATTAGTTTGTGTCTTTTTTGCGTGACATTCAAATGTATATGTAAAGTTTTCAAACAAAGTGCAATTTTTTTTATTCTTTTATGCATTTTTCAATTTATTTAATTCCTCCTTGCGAAAAGCAAAATAATTTCATGTACCTAATAAAGGTAATGTAGGTATAATAATTATAATAATTTCAGGTAGAGGGCACATTGTAGTTAAATCAAGTTCAGGTAGAGCACTGATCCTAGGTATAGCGCATATTGTAGTGGCACCGAAAGATGTCCATACATGTTGATAGGAAAAACATCATACAATGGCTGCGTACAATGTGCTCCCAAATCTGTAATCGCGCTAGCTATTGCTGCCCTCGGTTCGGCAGCGATTTCACTTTTGCTAGATTTTCTTGCTAGCGGACTTATCATGTTTCTATCCTTTTTCTCGAAATTCTTGTTGGGGATTTGGTTTATTTGTCCAAAAAAGAATAATTATTCACCCAATAAATAAAAAATGGAAGGTTGGGAAAATTGTAAGACAATTGTGGAAAAGTGGTAATAACTGCTTCTTGTATCACTAATTTTGTGCAGTTGTTTATTTCTTGGTAGTCATTATAAAAATGAACCAAAATGGTCAAAAATAGACACAGAAAATCAAGTTATTTTAAAAACGAAAATAAAAAATACCGAAAATAAATACATAAACATAATCAAGTTATATGGTCGCTCAACGTACCACGGCAGGGATTACAGCGCTGTCAAAGGTTGACAGATAGTGCTACCTAGCGATTACAAAAATTTGGCCTGCATTGAACGCAACCAATTATTAGATGTTTGTTAGATGGAAACTACCAAAAAAGTTTACAAAAAACATTATGTAATGTAAAAGTTTGTGATTGGGAAATTTGACTTGCAACTACTACAGAATTTGGTCAAGAATAACATTCAGAAACTTGATAATTTGGCTTGATATTGGCTCACTCATTCGAGCTGATATGCCAATAGTAACTCTGGCACTGACCGATGATGCGCATATTATTGTTTACATGCATTGCGTCTTGAAATTGAATTCGGGCATAGTTTTCTCAAAACCTAACTCTTTCTCCTAACTTTTTCTCCAAAAATTTGCATACCACGAGTATACGTGAGAGAAACGAACTTATGAATAATTTTTTCCAAAAACTCAACTACCTCTAAGAATACTTTGTATAAGACGAGACATCAAGGTTCCTTTATGACTCATTAATAAAAATATCTTCAAAACATTAATAAATGAAAAAAAGTGTTATACTTGTAGGCACAGGTACCTACTTCAATTAATTCGCATTAGAATATTTATTTGCGACAGAGTAGTAATCACAATAACCATCATTCGGGCAATTTTTTTTTAACTATTTTGGGGTATGAAGGAGGAGAGCATCTACTAAACCTAATTGCTTCGAGTGTTGCAGGACAGAACCCTGCATTGACTAGACATACTGTTAATCTTAACAGAAGATAAGCGCAGAGGACCTCATAAGTAAATGAGTAAATGAGAGGTACTTACTTAGGCCAACCATCTTATCAGGTACTTTAATGTCTTCGTTGATTTGAGGTCCATTGCCCATGGCAGGTCCACCCATACCGCCCTGGTTCTGGGGTGGCCTCCCTAAAGGAGGGGGGCCTTGTGACGGAGGGGGTCCCAGGGCGCCGGGTCCCTTCTTCGCATCCGGTTCTACACAACACACAACGATACCCTTGTAATAAATCGATTTAAACTGCTAGGATAAGCATCGACTTAATTAATATTTAAATAGATCATATCCTAATAAAAAATGATTCTATACCTAACATACCTGGGCCGTCTTCGAGAGGTCGCTTGGGCCTATTGTCGCCGGAATTATTCGTGCCCGGTTTAATTTTAGCTGCAATCTTTCAAACAACACAAAAAAGGTGATTATAACGAGAGCGGCATATAGATGGTGGACGATAAAGAGAAAGCCAGCGGCATGTTTGCCACCACGGGTCGGCGGCTGTGGCCTGGCGGACTTACCTGCTTGGCGCGTTGGAGGGCCGCCGCGAACGCTGACGACTGGTTGAAATTCTGCTGTGGCGGAGCTACCGCTGAATAATCACTCATTTTCCCTAAACATTCACGATTTTTATGAATACACGATTATAAAATGGTGACGGCTACCGCGTACGCCGCGTACAAACGCAAAAGAAAAGAGGGAGATTTGTTTGGAACTAGATTCTGGTAACATTCGGGGCATAGCATTGCCAACACATAAAAAATGTCAACGCGTCAACATGGACTTTATTCATACCCATACCAGACATTTGGTGCTGTGTTCTGAACAGGTACTCAGTGATCTGATTGGTTAAAACTAACAGTTCTGGAATTATTTTTCTACATTCTGATTTCTGATTCACTAGAACTGTTGTCGGTCCAGTTCATACATCCTATATACATCCTAAAATTAGCAAAATACTATAACAACTAATGAGGTATGATGTATGATCACTTGGGATGCAAATTTTGAACCGATTCGCTACTCGGGCATACCGGCAGAGGACGCTGGCGCCCGCCTGGATAGCTGCCATATTGTGTGCATTCTAGGGGATTTAGAGTACATTCTAGGGGAAAAGTGAAATGTGTGGTGGCAACACAAAATGACATTTGACAACGGCCAACCACGGGTCTCGTGCATTTGACAGCAAATGACCTGTGCGTCCAATATAAACTTGTGAGTGTATCGTGCTCAATACTGCTTATTTACATAGAAAAAGCTACACATAGATTGTCAGAACCATTGTTGAAATTTCCGCATGCTACACCAAATATTTTGCATTAAATTTTATATAAAAACTAACAACTACATTAAAATACCCCTACCCAAACTTAGTATCGAGTCCCAAGAAATGTAAGACATTACAATTTATCTGTTTTAGTTTGTTTTCGCTCCAAAATTAAAGTTTGAAAGTTGCGGAAGGTTTCAACTTCAACAATGCTTTTGGCTATCTATGGGCTATGGCCAGAGCATATTATATCGTTGACTGGACTAACGTATTAATAAAGACTGCTCACGGCTGTCATGTTTGACAGTTCTCTGGCTCACCATGCGCTCCCCGGAGACAAAATACAATGCAAAATACATTGTTGACCACAGGCGCCATCTACTTTCCAGGACATGAAACTATAGCCGTGTCAACGCATAATATATGCTCTGCTATGGCTTCTCTAAATATTTTATTTTGATGTTCAGCCAGAGAAATCTCTGTGTTCAGCACATGGCATAGCGTTGTCAACCAACGCCACCCAGATTAGGTGGCGTTGTGCCAACCCTTAACGTAACCAGTAAATTGCTATGGATGCTAAACTGTTATGAACCATTGATTTTAGTATGAGGGGGAGATGCTGTCACGTGACCCAAAACGGTTTCACCCACGTGATAGATTACCAGAACAACGTCAATTTGTTGACTCGGTGCTAAAAGTGCAGTTTTCCTTGTTAAAGCGAGCTATTGACCTCTGGAAATAAATATGTCATGTGCTGTACGTTGTTGCAGTAGCAATTCTAAAGTGGACAAAAAGAAATTAACAGGAATTACATTTCACAGGTTATGTATACAATAGACAGAGCCGTACAATATAATTTATAATATCCACTTTGGTACTTTATGAAAAGAAAAATATTACATTTATAACTACTCTAGGTATGTATTTGACTGACTGACTGACTGAACCCAGCTTTTGATTTCGTCGTTGTTAGTTTTCGTTTTTTTACATTGTTTATAATTTTACTAGGAATACTGTTTAATCAGACCCTGGCGTGGATCACAGACTTAGCCACACCCCCTGAACCCGTTTGCTATATGCGACAAAGTAATTTGATGGCGCCTCCCCCCCATACTACCTCAATGGTTATGAACATTATCGTTGATTGATCCATCGGCGACATTATTCATACAACCACAGACCTACAAAAACTCATCGGAAAATAAACTGAGATGGCCGGGCCCCTGGCCTGGCATTGGATACAAAGATATCCATTCATTCCCTCCTTAGAATAACAACCAAGGAAAGAAGCCGCATTCTGTATCAAAATACAAAGGAAGACCTGAAGCCGGAACAAAGATCGGGGGAAGAGGGGAACGTGTTTATTTTACCGTTCGGGCTATGGGCGGGTAGATAAAAGGGGTCTGAGATGAAGTATATGACCAATTATTGATTCAGCTCTTTTTTTAATCCAGTAGAAGAAATCTAGAAGAAAATACATGATTGTTTACTTGCTCTTGCTAACTTTTTTAGATGTATTAAAATTGTCAATTCTCATTGGTGAATTTGAACAGAACTGGTTCGGGATTGTTCCATGCCATAGCCATGAACGACGTTTATTTAGACAGTTAATAGTTCCGAACTGTTTCTGGATTGTTCCGCGAACATAGCTATGTTTGCGGAGCAATCCGGAACTAGTACCCGTCAATCTGATTGGCTCACATACCTAATTATATAGGCATGTGGATTGGCTCAAAGCAATGACGTCAAAACCAACCTATATATTTTGTGTCAAAACCTATATCACAGAATATGCGTATATTTTCTGTGTCTGGGCCTATATCTCGTCTACACGCCATGCACTTTTCAGAGACAAAATACAATGCAAAATTCATTGTTCGCCATCAGTGCAAATGCAATGGACTTTGCCTAAAAAACAGGGCGTAGAAATTATTTTTAAAAAGGGGACATGTCCTACCTTTCCGTACGCAACTGGTTCTCACAACAAAACGTTGGTAGCCTCATTTGTCGAATTAATTATTACTTCACTCAACGCTCCATTTTATTGTATGGATTTTACGCTTACATGACTTTTTTTATCAAGCATTACTGGATACATGTTCACATAAAGTTTTTTTGCTTAAAATAAAATGTTCTATCGTTTGTTTCAAAATTGTTGTTTTCAACTGACACCCTGGATAAACTTTTTTCGCTAACTATTTAGCAAAAATAATTTTTTAAAAGGACTCTTATTTACCAAACACCCTGTCTTTACGGTTATTTTTTTTGAGAGTCGAGAATGACCTTGGTGATTTTTAAGCAGTTTTAGTATACCTGTAGCTAGGGATATCAAAACGCCCGCATTAGTTCAAGGTGTTTATTCCACACAGTCGATAAAGAAATACTTCTTTCATAATTGCATAATAAATAATAACAATTTGTATACCCTCGCATCGCCATTCGCCCCGTCAAGATTTACATCTACCCCCCCGATATTACAATACAAACACACAACTCTACGATTATTGCTTAACTTTTCCACGACCGCAATGTACTCACACCCCCGCCACGTTTTTTCTCCTTCTCCGGTGCCTCCTCCTGTTCCATATCTCATTGCTTTCGGCCTCGTCGATGTCTTCGTCGACGTTGCTCGACGTCGAGTTCCTGTCGTCGTTCGAGTTGCACAGCAAATGCTCGTCGGCCGTCGTGCTTTCATCCCTGAGCCTGTCCGTTTCCGTCGCGTCCGTTTCCGTACTTTCCTTCCGAGCAGCGTCCGTCTCCATCGGTTCGCCGCTGCAGTAGAACCGCTTGTCGACTTTGGGAGGGTCCTGACGGCCTTTCAACATCGGCGGTATGACGAAATCGTTTTTAGGTTCCGGCGTCGGTTCCGTGCATTCGGGAATGTCGTCGCTCGTGCCCGGTAAGCTGTCCTCGCTCTCGGCTTTTTGCACCATCACAGGTTTCACTTTTAGCTCCGGCCCGCCACCGTAGATATTATAGAAAAACTGCCATATACACTCGGGGACGTCGGCAGCTTCGTTAACGTCCGGATTGTTCGGATTAATTTTGCCGTTGTCGATCGGTCCTGGCGGCTCCGACGATGTCTTCTGCACGAAATTGTGCCACTGCGTGTACCAGCTGGTCGACAGGTAGTGCGTGTGCGGCAAGTCCTGGTCCTGCGCCTCCCTGCTGACCTCCATGAACGTCTCCATCTCCAGGAGCAGCCTCTTGCTCAACGCCAGGCACGAGGGGCACACCTGGAGGTTGGCGATCGGCGCGGCGCCCTCGAACTTGTCGTGCAGCAGGTTGTACACCTCCAGCGGAACGATGCAGGTCAGATGTTCGAGGTGGTGGTCCCGGTCGGGGTTGATGGCCCCGTGCTGGCACAGAAAGTCCGAGTTGTCGATGGGGCCCGGCTCGGCGCAGTTGTAGAAATGGTTGAGCCACTGCTTGGAGATGCAGGTACGTCTGACGTCGTCTTGTTGCAGTTCTAACATGGCGGACACCTCGAAAACACAAAAAACAAAATTTACTTCAAACATTTATCCTGTTTTCACAAAAGTAAGGCTCTTTCCTATGATAAAGGACATGTTTTTTTTTAATTCAAATGATCGAGATGGGAAAGTTCCCTCTTTACGAAAATTCCCGGAAAGTTTCCGACCAAAATTTCCGAAACTTTCGGAAAGTTTCCAATTTTCTTTTTTTAATGTTTACTTTAATTAGTCACACTTAGAGCTTTCCAAAAATACCAAATATCTCATATTTTAAGTGAAATTTGTTAAAGATATTGTAGAAAAGGTATAATATCACAAAATGTAAAAGTTTTGCTTTGTAATTCGTATTTCATGATCATAATTCAAATTTCCACTTTCAGATTTTAAATTATTAGTATTATTAATTAATTACTACCAACAGTAAAAAACGTAGGAAGTGGCGTTTTTTTTTTGTTAAAAAAATACTATTATTTTTTTGCAGACTTAGCTGGGACAAAAAACCATTACTCTCGCTAAACCAAAAGTGATATGTGTTGTGCAGATTTTTTAGTCAGTTTACTATAGTAAAATCGAGCAACTCTTACGCCTGGCGTAAACAAGAGCACGTGAAATATTCGCCAGGGCCGCACCGAGGCACGACCTTTATTTAATTTTAATTTTACAATGGTTTACATCAAAATATTTGGGAAAAGAATTATTGGCTTAATTAAAATGGTTCAAAACATCGATAAAATTATTTGTGGCAGTGTCTAAATAGCTGAAAACAACAAGATAAAACCGCATAACTACACTTTTGCGATCGAGTATGTCCCTGGTGTCGACTCGGGTGAAATTTTATAGCCTACCGACCAATCGCCGATTGTCATTGAACACGTGGTTTTATTTACGCCAGGCGTACGGATTGCTCGATTTTAGTATAGTCTAATGAAAAATTGCAATAAAATCGCCATCTTAATTAAAAAAAAAACGGTTATTTGGTGATAACTTTTTTGTTTGAAATTAAACTGTTTTTTTCTTGGTGGCATTCAATTCCTTGGAAAAAACTACACAAGTTTAATTTTTGAACCACCAATGTATCTTAAAAATTACCGAGATAATCGCTCGTAACATCTTAATTGCGACATCCTGTACAAAAGTAAAAATAAAACGTAAGGATAAAAGATAAAACCAAATATAAAAGAATAATAAATTCACATATTGTTCATATTATCATTATTTATCTAGTTTAATTTAATTTAAACTTATTAAACTTCAGAAGTCAAAAAGTCTAATAAAAAAATATAATAACATATATTTGATCTGTGCTCTATAGCACAGTTCATGATTCTTCGTTGTTCTTTTTTGTATTCTTTAGGTTATGTCATGAATCTTGGCCAGGCATTTATGACGGCAAATTTAAAATTTCTACATAAATTCCCGGAAACGTTCCGTGAAAGTTTCCCGGGAATGTTTCGGAAACTTTCAGGGAAAGTTTCCTATACCTTCAAAGTTCCTTCTCGGAAAGTTTCCAAAAACGGAAACTTTCCCGACTTGGAAAGTTTCCGATGCCCATCTCTAAATGACCGCTGTGAAAAAATTATTTTCGGCAAGTCTCACCTTGTGCCTTACAGTATCTGCCGTATTCTGTGTTTTCCTATAAAACAACACGTAAGCCTCGCAGGTTAAAACTTTATCGGGATCCACTCTTGTCACATACTGGTCGTCAAATTCGTACCATTTTCCAGCGTTTAAAGCGAAACACGTGTAGTGCCCGCCACCAGCCGTTCCATGGTGGCATATCACGGAGAACAGCTCATATGTAGAAACCTGATCGAGAAATAAGAATGATAATTAATGTACAAACTAAACATTTATAAGAATAATTTACCTTTGAAACACAATTGGTATGTAGGTATGGTCGCATGTCCAAGCCTTTTAATGGAAAACTAACGGCAGACGCTATTTTACTACTGAACATTAGTTCATGGCGAAAACGCTTTAAGTGGATGCACAGCACTTCTGGCAATTGCAAAACCTGGAAAAAATAAGTCAACAAAATTTGGTTGAAAAAAGAAATAACCTTTTGCATACAAAACATCAATGTGTCACTATCAAAAATTAGGGTCAATTTTATTACAAATCTAAGGTTATATTTATTTGTACTCATATTTAGCACCTTCAATTTTACTTTTACTATTTTCAAAAAGTAACGGCAAGTTGAAAAATAAAAAAGGTAAAAAAAAGAAAAACTGCATCTTTCAAAATAATTTTCAAAACTCTATCCCATAACATCTAAACTACTCTTTATTTATCAAATAGGGAAAACCTCAAATGTGTAAAATTTACAAGCGTCTAGAGTCTGGCTATGGACTTTTCAACCGGCCAATCACAGGGGGTCGTCGTCGAAAGAAATTTGGAGGTTTAAATCGAAAGCCCGCGGTTTTCGGTTGTTGACGTTGTTGTATAGACTTATACATATATATGTCGGGAGTAATACGTCATTTCGCGGAATGTCTAGTCATTACACGTATTGCCGGCAAAAGCTGTAAAAAAATAACTATTACCTTGTTTGACTCAAATTTTGCGTCATTTCAAGGATTCCTCTTGCCCTTGTTAGTCAAACAGAGTAATCGGCCGTTACAGCGTCTGACTGCCGTTTGTTCAAATTCTACAAATTTTCAACAAATGATTGAACAAACGGCAGTCAGACGCTGTAACGTTCAATGGTCCGACGTCCGACCGATCATTCTGTTTGACTAACAAGGGCAATCCTTGAAATGACGCAAAATTTGAGTCAAATAAGGTAATAGTTATTTTATTACACCTTTTGCCGGCAATACGTGTAATGACTAGACATTCCGCGAAATGACGTCGTATTACGCCCGATGCCTACTTCATTTTGACAATGAATATCACTTTGCTCATTTCTCAGCAGTTATTACAATCAGATTTAAGTATTCTCATATTGACGCGGCCTATGATTGGCCGGTTGAAAAGTCCATAGCCAGACTCTAGACGCTTGTGTAAAATTTTGTCCACTCTGCATAATATTCCAGAAAACTAGTTATAATTCCTCTCCCAATAGGGTACCTGACAATGTTTTGTTCTTAATGAAAATTTATATGGGATTATTATTATTATGAATTTGCGCTATTTGCAACTGCAAAGGCACAATTAGTTTTTCTATAATTTAATTTTTAAAGAAAGGTTTCAAAGTAAAATCTCTCGAATCAGCCAGCTATAAATATAAAAATATCAACATGCATATGTTGAAATGAAATGTTGCTTTCCGAATTATTCCTTATTTTAATTGCCATGTTAGAAAAATGACCACAAAATAGGCAGAAATAGAAATACGGATTTCACAAAACAGACATCCACATTGACAGCTGTAGGTATTTAGACCTATCGTAACTGAGTTGGATGTAAGTATTTATGTCCATTTACGATACCTATTATTAATATACTGACTATACTAAAATCGAGCAACTCTTACGCCTGGCATAAACAATAGCACATGGGTTGAGATGTTCGCCAGAGCCGCACTGAGGCACGACCTTTATTTAATTTTAGTTTTACATATGTTTACATCAAAATATTTCGGAAAAGAATTATTGGCTTCATTAAAATGGTTCAAAACATCGATAAAATTATTTGTGGCAGTATCTAAATAGCTGAAAACAACAAGATAAAACCGCATAACTACACTTTTGCGATCGAGTGCGTACGGATTGCTCGATTTTAGTATAAGTTCCCCATTCCGATGTTTACATTATTTGTTAAATTGGCTTACATCGAATGGATTTCTGATGAACCAGCAACAGGTTCAACCGAGAGTTCAACAAATTATCTTTTTTGACATTAATTCCAACCGCCAACCACAATTTTTGTTGCCATTACATGAGAGTTGGAAACCTAAGTACTGGATTTGACCTAATTCCAAGATGTTACCAACATAATAATATATCTGCACTACTATTCGATAATGTTATTCATATTATCCTGGTATCAGATTTTAAAATAGCAGGAAAACCCACCAATGACATTAATTTTTTTATTTACTGTGGGGAAAGGTAGGTAGGACATCCCAGATTAAATTATCGTAATGTAATTAATTTATTGGGTTTACAGTAGTAAGTAGTAGTAGTAGTTTATTGATGCCTTGCAAAGCTGCTTACATACGTCGGACAAATACATTACATATTAAAAACTACAGCTTAGATATATATTATTTATCGTTTACAGGTACAAGTTTATCAGTATTATACGTATTCTTGCAATGTGTCTAGGTTGTGTCAGTAAGAGATTCTGATAAAATAAATAAACCACAGTTTCTTTTTATCTGGCGCAGTGGGCATGGTCATAGACATTTTGTTAGTATTATCGGATGTATTTGTGCAATAGCTAACAAAGCACTTTTTCGTCATTGTGAAGAAATACACATAAATACAACTCCTTTCGATGATTCTCAGTACCTATTCTTCATCGTCCAAATTGTCTAAAATATTACGTCACAGTGGTGTGGACTGTCGAACGTCAAGCCTGTACTTCCTCACTTGTCAGATTTAATCGGGGTTTGACATTAGAAAGATGCTTTATGTTTATTTTAGTTTTACCAGTCCTAAATCATTTTACCTTCATGTCACAAAAGTAACTATAGTCTATCCAAGTTACAGCGGCAGTAGATATAAACAAAGTCACATGACCGCATTACGATCGATTACCAGGGTCTGACTAATATGAGATTCCCAGTGGCTTGTAATTCTGAACTAATTCTTTTAGAAGTCCTAAAAATTGTGTTTTTACCTTTCGTGGATCTTTATAAATTTCCTTAAATTAAGTCAAAATAAATTTACAGAATATACTGTTCGCGATCCGATCTAAAATATGCAGGAAACTCGACTGAGGGAAGAGCTGGCCCTGCATTCTGCTCGCCGCATAAACACTTGACATTTTATGACAGCCAGACCAATAAGAGAATAGGTCACGTGGTGGCCAATGTTTTGATCCACTGCCTCTGTAACTTGGATAGACTTTAGGTATTCTAAATATAAAATTATATTATGAAAAATTGATTATACATATTATTAAAAAGTAAAATATAACTAATGAAATAGGTATCATAGCTCAATCTGCTCGAAAACGTACAACCTTACAACAGTGGAAATTCCAATCTGGGCATCGTTCTGTGACTTGCTTCACAGCGGTTTACGGCATAACCGATATAGTAAAATTATTTTAAGAAGTCCTCACTGGGCCTGTCAATTTGTAATTTCGCCATCCTAAGTTGGCATCAATGCAGAAAAAAATGCAACCGGGTCTTAAGGCCAGGTCAGTAACGAGCCCATTTGCACAATGAATAACTACTAATAACACGAACAAGAACAACACAGATAACGGTAAAACTCACGAAACGTACAAAACCCGCGAATATTTTCACTGCCCAAAGTTTGAACCTTTTTGAATTATCCGGAAAACCTTCGCTGTCACTTTCACAACACCGAAATAAAATTTGCCTGAGTACGCCTCATAGACGCAGCCGCAAGTAGCAGATTTCACCAAAATACCAAAATGAAAGTGTTTATTATGTTCTTTTTTTCGTATCGCTTGGGTAACTTTTCGCATCATAAATCAATGAGTGACGTCATTAACTGGTTGCGACGCATATACCAATATTATACCTATGGTTAACAGAAAATTCCTAGGGATTTTGTGGAGAATGTCATCTGACAAAATCGGGACTTCTTACAGTAATCGGGGTATACAGCCAGGTTGGAAGAAGAGATCGCAGAGTACGTTTACATAGGGAAAAACCATTGTGACGTAAATTTTTAAAAATCGCTCAAATTGGCGGGAAAACAGAAAGCGGATTTTCTCTCTAACAAAGCTGTAAAATAGCAAATTACATGTACTATGAGGTAAAAAGAATCCACTGGCACTGAATTTGAAAATCCGTCAACTTCCCCATTGCCACAAATAAAAAAAAAGGACGGAATCCACTTCTCACCTTACTGAACTTTATCCCGTTCCTCAGCTTGTTGCACTTCTCGCAGCTGTACATGTTGTCCCCTTTCAGCTCGTCGGTGCTGAAGAAGGCCGACAGGCAGTCGTGCAGCGTCACCGTCGGCCCGTAGAACCACGACCGCAGCCAGGCCAGTATCCACGATATCCACCCGTCCTGGACGGGGATCAGGGCGTCGGAGCAGGCGGCGGCGCCGGGGGTCGCTGCGGCCGCCGACCGCCCGTGGATGACGACCAGGTGGTCACGCGACGGGATCGGCAACGACAGGTCCTGGAATGTTTCCACCTAGGACGGTGGGGGCGATGTTAGGGGTCGCGCTCGCTTGTAGGATGTGAAGGGGCCTCAGAGAAATAACCAAGGATAGAGGGAGTATGAACAAAAAGTAAACAGAGACGACATATTTTTAGTGATGCCATACGTACTCCATTATCCCAATAATGGGATTAAATGAAGGCACACCTCCCATAACGCTAAATTAACAAATGTAGTTATTAATTTCTTGTATGTAACAATTTTAAACTAGAACTAAATTGCGCTGTAATTATAGTAGCTAATAGGGTACTTGACGAAATTTTACAAACTTGATAAAACAATTCCTGGACACTTGCCTAAGACCCTACGATTATTTAAAAAATATGTATTTACGTAATTAGCAAGTTATTCGACTTTCTTCGAAATTTGGCGGGAAAGCACTTATGACATCAGAAGTGTTTTAAAAAGGCAATTTGGCAACATAGCGATACCACTGAAGTGTTCTGAGACATAACCTTATTCGGCAGTGAAAGTTGCAAGGAAAGTTGAAATTTCAAAATTCTAACCTCAAACTTCCAGACTTATGATGCCCCGTGAAACCACTTTTAGCGTTGATTGATTCCTTCCTCCATCAACGATTTTAGTCAAGAAGGTTTTTTTTGTAAATACATATTCAATCGTTTTTCTGTAAATTTTTTTGGCTAGGTTGGGCCTAAAGTCTGGAATTCGGGCTCAGTAGGTACTTCTAAGCACTATGGTGTCTTCATAAACGCGCCTTCAAGATGGTCCCCAGGCTGAGGTTCTCTCTTTATTAATAACTCATAATACTGTATTCTTACTACAACGTAGGTACAGTTGGCGTCAGACGAAACCAAACGACGTAAAGCCATTTTCTAGATACTTTTGGGGTAATAATACCCAAAATCAATTCAATAAACAAGGAATTCAAGCTCAGACCGAGAGAAGAAGTGTCCGACGAACGCGACGTTGCCAAATGTTAGAACAGAATTCAAATATTACAAGGAAATGAATTTTTAGCGTTCGGTTTCGTCTGACGCCAACTGTACAAACCTTTGCAGTTTTATCCCATGGATTTCGGCAGACGCTAACAGCATCCAATTTCGGCAAATTATGGATTGTCCTTTCAGGGTCCATGTCCATGATACCTTACCTTACACATCTATACCTTACCTTACACATCTATAACTAAGTCCGCAAACAATATATAATAGTAAATATCAATAACAAACTATAATAAATGGCACAGATATTATCTACTAATATTTTGATTTAGCGAGATACAGAATGACAGTTGGCATCATGGGATGTCATCTGCCGATCAGAAAACCATCATACGTGTTAGATGACGTGGATATATAAATATATGGTTAGATGCCTAGGTGGGCGGGTAACATTGCCAAATACGCGAATATTTCCCCCATTATTGGTACCTGCATATTTATAGTATGTTCCGTATACAGATATTTTAACTAAAGTGTTACATGGCAGAGATGAAGGATATAGTTTCCAGCGTGTGCAGCATAAACAGACACCATTTTGATATAGAGGAGTCAATATACGGAACATATTCGTAATAAAAAGTCTTTATGTGACAAAATTTGTGTGTGCAATTGCGTTAGTTAAAGCTCAAAGGTTGCAATACATTAAGTAACAGATATTCATAGGCAAGCTGGAGATACTTGAATAGAAAACTGCAATTTGCCTTTGTTCCACGAATGATTGCAAACGGGCACCGGCAACGTTACAGTTCCGTTTCTCCTGAGAGGCACAGAGTTGCCACGTTTGGCGTTCTGGACAATAGAACGACGAAACTGTGGATTTCAGCTTGAACAAAATTGTGCAACTTTGTCTTTAATTATCATAAAAAATAAGGGTTAAAAGCCGTTGTTTCATTTATTACGTGTTATGTTGGTGCATCTACTGTAAACAGAGTACAATTAAAAATATTGTCAAGTACCCTATTATCACTTTAATAAAATCGTCAGATACCTCAAACCGCCCAATATGGCAATGCTGCCGTTGCTGCCGCGGGCGCCGCGTTCGTTAACTCGCCGGTATTTGTTTTGTGTTTGCCCAGCAAGTCAAGTTTTCCGATTGTTTACGTATGCATTTTTTGTGTTTTCAATTGTTTTTCTGTTAATTTATAAGCTATTTATTAATATTTAGGATATAGCGACTGATTTTGTATACAATGGGACGCAGAAAGTGTGTGATGTGTGGCCAAATTGATATTTCTCAGGATATAACACCTCTCACAGGTAAATGTTGTACACACGGGCCTAATGTTTGTTTACTTGGGTAAATTTGCATAAGATGTTGGTTGACTACAAACGTGTGTATTTTGATGCTGTTGCTCCTATCCTTGGTTATTTCTCTGAGGAAGGGGCTCACCTTGCTCGACACTCTATCACAAGTGAGACACTGCACGGATGACAGCAGTTTTCCGTCGAACACGTCCGAAATAATCGATCTATATTTACTTTGCTTCTTATTCTTATTGGAGGTGCTGTTGGGGTTGGTGCTGGTACCGGGTTGGGAGTCTATTACCGATGTGCTCTGGATTCTCTGCCGTTGCCTCCTGGGAAATGTACTTTTTATGAAACCAAAAAATCGCTAATAGGTCATCTTCGGGACTTTTTTTAACATCCATTTTCATTCATTTTCATGAAGTATGTTGAAAATACATCTCGAATATATTTCGATTTTCTGAAACCTACAAGTAGGGTTCCCAAATCCCGGGACCGAAAATGTATTCGGGAGACTTTGGTCCCAAATTTTAAGTGCCGGTACTAGTCCCGAAAGTCCCGAAAAATGGTCCCGAAATCAAGATGATGAACAAATTTTGTGAGGAAAAGTTTATATAAGAGAAATACTTTTATTTAAATGTGGGTAATATTACAGTGTGTCCACGTTAAGGAGTTCCCACCGTTGTAATTTTTTTATTTTTGAACCGATTTTCAAAAATGTTTTCATTAGATAATGTTAAAAACAATGAAATAAATTCGTATCTCAATATAAAAAAATAATAATTTTTTTCTCCGAATGGTTTTAAGTGATTCTAAACACGAATCAGCAATCACTTTTTTTCTAAAAAAATCGCTAATAGGACGTCTCGAAATATTGGCCCATAAAAATGGTCGTAGTTGGCCATGGTTACAGCTTAAGGACAAAACTGCCTAACGCTCTAATGCGCATTTTGAAGACCTATCTAACAAAAAAAGTTTTTGAAAATCGGTTCAAAAATAAAAAAATTACAAGGGTGGGAACTCCTTAACGTGGACACAATGTAGTTACCTACAAAAATGCCATGATACAATTTTTTTTTGCATTGATTACACCATCGTTGGTTACATTGGAGACAAGAAAGAGCAGACTGTTATGTAACACTTCTCATACCACCCTAGATTGCATTAAAAAAATCTTCCCACAAATAATTAAATTCTAACCTGTTGGGGCTGCCGCACCTGCTTAACCTCCTCTTTTGCGTCCCGCCGCCGGACGCCGGACGTTCACCGTCGTCGCTAAGGCTGGACCTCTCGCTAACTCCCGAATCGCACGTCTCGTATTCCCCCTCGCTGGAGTCATAACCGGAATTCGGCGTCACCGAGGGGGGATTCATCGTCACCGATTCCTCCCTCTGCATCGACGTAACTTCGGAGTTTTCTGTGGCAGCTAAAAACAAAATAAACATCAGGCGAGAATAATGGAAATTAAGAAGAATTTACCTGCGGCGATAACCGCGGAAGTACTGTCGGGTAGCGCCACCTGCTTGAGTTCTTCGTGTAGTTGATCCATGAAATTGCGAAGAAACTCCTGAGTGTCGTGTTGGTGGAAGCCTCGAAACATCGGGTGTACGCTCCGAATACCATAAAGAATGCCTAAAAGAGAGAAAATGTAATATATACCGTGTCCGAAATTCGAGGTCCACTATGGGTACCTTCAATTAACAAAAACACACACACTGTAACAGAAAACATACCTGAGGGTGTAACATATCCTTGACCACCTTTTTTCAACCAAATATCCCTCATCAACGCTTGGTAAGTCCTACTAAGTCCCGGTTTCTTCCCGTCAGACAGCAATTGAACAACATAGGGACAATCAATAAAAAACCTAAAAATGCAACATTTAAAATTTTCGGCTATACAAATTTGAACCCTTAGTGACCTTGTAAGGGGTTCAGTATTACTTAAAGCTTGCAATGCAGAGTTCATGTAACAAGTGTTGCCAATATTTTGAAGTCCAACTAGACCAGATGGTCGGCTAGTTATACTGTATTCATCCTCGTCACTAGAATCTTGAACATCGCCATCACCGCTCATACCAACATTCAGACCTACGCTGTTCTCGAAAATATCGGCTAAAACATTCATGGTGAACGTTAGGAACACAACTATAAAATTTAGAAATCCTTAGGAATATATAGAGGTGCAAAGATGTCAATTGCATACATTACACAACACCTATATTTTTCTTAAAAAAAAAAAATAACAAACAGAAAGTATTTTAAGTTGCCCATTTAACTAAATTAAATAAGAATGACACAGTCCCATTTGATGACAAGTCAGTGATAAATTCTTATTTTTATTGTTTTTCAAATTGCCGCTCAATTATCTGTTTGAGGAATTTAGAAACAACGCTGATTAATTTATTATGTAAATACCCATTTAATAAGTAATAACCCATAATTAACAAACTACAACCAATATTTAACATTGGGGAAGTAGTAGGCAGTTCAGCAAATTATCTTTGCAGGCAGTTTAAACAAAATATAATAATAATAATATAATAATAATAGGCTTTATTTCCAACGGGTGTACACCCACTAACAGGAAATATATTTATAGAAAATGTTTATAATTCAAACAGAAAGTGAACATCAGAAAAATATTATGTAATTTATAACTCCCAAATTACTTATTGTGACATTCATCAATTAATACTCAAAGTACTCGTTATCAGAGAAAGAGAATCAATGAATAGATCGCAACCGTTACAATACTTGTTGAAATCATAGCACATTACAAAAATAGGACAGGATAACATGTTTGTCCGCGTAGAGCTCAAGTAAAATGTGGCACTATCTACTACTAAGGACATTCAATATTTTCATTGATAATATTAAATAAAAATTTTACGCAATTCAACTTCCTTCTGTCACTTAACGATATTTCATTACATGCCAATAGTAAATCTTGGTTATCACAGCCACATGCAGGATAAGTGCCAGTCTCTCTAAAACGGGCATTTTATATAACGCCGCTGAACAGATTGCAGTAAACATATATAGTTACATATTATAAATCGGCGACCAGACAACAATCCCATATTCCCCACATATTTTTGGGAATATAAATTAGATTAAGACGACCTGAACTAACTCTTTTCCAAAGCAACAGACAAAGTTTACTCACCTCTATCAGGGGTATTCGCTTGCAAAGAATCATAACTACTGGCACGCCCTGAATCTCTAGTTTTAGACGATACATTCTCGCAATCATGATCACTCTCGTTGGCATTCCAATCCATAAAAACTTCTCGACTACATTTATAACACCACATACGCTTGGTCAGCATGTTCATATGTATGGAATGTGTTGGATTTGCCTAAAAATAATTAAAACAAATAAAAAATGGCTGTCCGATTATTTTTCACGTACAGAATTGTGGATAGTACTGTGGTCGTTTGCTTTTTCCGAACAACCCAATTTCAAGCAGTTCTTGTAGAGGCATAACCACAAATTTGGGCCAGAATAATCACAATCGGCACACTTCAATGGGTTTAGGTACTGAAAATATAGGTACTTAAAAATTTAGATTGGTTAAAATAAAATAACCTTACCTCTTTCGAATTCAGAATTGTCGGTATTGGCAGGCTTGTCACTGTAGCCAAATGGCCGCATGGCTGACGACTCGCCATTTCTGGGAAAATATCAATAATTCTTTTAAGAAGAAAACAAAAATTGTAGGTGTACCTAAAATGATTTGCAGCAACCGACATCAAAAGTACAGTTTTATCTTCTATTATTGTCACATATTTGAGGGACAAATTCTAATGGTAAAAATACTTGCACATAACAATGTTATTATTCACAATCGTTTATCTGCAGTTCCGTGGGGTGAATGGAGCTTACCTCATTAGTAGTATCAGACAGAATGATCCAACATTTTCCTCATTTCATATCAGTAAATTCTAAATTTCAAGGTGATATACCTTGAAAAAAAATCTGGAACGTGATAAACTTCCAGTAACCGTTTTCAAATAGCTATTAACTAAATAGTATTAAGTATTAAGCAAGGTTTTGAGTATTTATCAGATAAAAAAATTGCCAGCAAGTTGAGAAGAAAATGAAATGAGGTTAGGAATTCTACAATGTCATTATCTTTTAGAAAAATTCATAAAACTTGGATTCCACAGATCATTATTTAAAAGTGAATTCTGATGGGAGTGGAGAATAAACAATGGAAAATTCAAGGAAAATAATTATACCTACCTACAAAAATTTTGACTTACCCATGTTTGGTCTAAAAACAAACTTCGGATTGAGGATATATTTATATAAATTGATTTAACTGATGCCTAAAACTAACCCGCCATTATTTCTAAGGAATTTTTCATAAAACACAGTCGCAATTAGATAATTTTACCAAAGTTCACTGACGTTTCACAACTTTATGTTTTTCCATCATTTTTCCGGGATGTCACTGCTCTCATTTCTGGGATCTGGGAGATGGGGGATAGCCGCCATAATTTTTTCATACCCTACAATCTGCATAGGCAACCAGGCATATCTATGAGGAAATTATTTTGTATTACCTACTTATTTATTCTCCTGAATGATAAAAAGATACAATAATAATAATAAATAATCTAGAAAAAACATAACAATTCAATATTTTGAATAAGGAATCCACATAATACCCCCTCGAATTTATGAATATTTCTATGCGTGCGCCATCTACTGGAAGAGCCCCCAAACTTCCATTTCAAATAAGATTTGGCGGATATTGCCATGGGAACCGCCCAAATACAAATTGATCGAATATCGAATGTGGCACTTCCTGTCATTTCCACCATATATTTTATGACTGCTCAGTGCTCGCTGCATTTCCAGAACAACAGTAAATTTCTGGTTTCATAAGGATGTCCTCTGGGAAATTTCATCGAACTGGAAAACTTGCAAAAACCAAAAATCCTGGAGATCATGAGTATATAAGTTTGTGGTAGATTTGAGTTTAATTAACTTTTTAACTATTTTGTTTCTAGCCCTCAGCAGTGTAACCACCGCCTCAATGGCAAGTACATCCATCACAAGCTAAACAAGGCGACCGATGGCAAGCCGACCATCACAGCTCTGGACGCCTCCGGAATGAGAGAATTAATCGTGCCTGATAGGAATCCTATCGATAGACCGGGAATATTTGGACAAACGGAATTTGATCGACTTAAGAAGCAAGCACATGTGAGTATAATACAATATCTTTACCATTATGATATATAAGGTCCTAATATGTTCAAACAAGTAGTTTTGAGATTAAAGGACTTTTAAATATTGAAAATTTTCACTGTACGATATCTTATATTTTATTTGCAATATAACCGATTTATTATCAAGAGTTAATTTTTGATGGTACAGTAAAAAAAATGGATTTGTACAGAAAATTACGGAAAATTAATGCACATACAACATTTTATAGATCAAAATGAAATTAAGTTTGTTATGTATGACTTAATTTATGCAACACGTGTTTTTTTTTTCATAAAAGTATTTAGTGCTTTTGAGAAGTGAGAAAAATAAATAAAACAATCGAACCTTAGATAGCAAGTAGTAAAATTTTTAAGGTAAAACTGGAGAGATATTTTAGCATTGTTTTTAATACTTTAATAAAATCGTATATTAACTAAGTTGAGAATCGGGAAACTTTGGCACTTGGAAAATACTTCTCCACACACCAAAACTTTGTTTTTTTGCACTTGACGCGTATTTCACTAACCATATTTATGTTAGCATCATCAGGAGATTAAGTAAGACTTAATCATCTCTTGATGATGCTAACATGGTTAGCGAAACTTTATAGTGCAATTTCCCTAATATTCACCTTTGACACCTTGCAAAATATTATCCGTGTCACCCATATACAGGGTGGACCCAGATCGACTATACGATAGCACAGACCTATATAGCTTAGCGAAGCTATTAAGTCTGTGACGATAGGTATAAGACAAAAAAATTTCGAGTTGAAACTTGATGTTTGGGGGATCAGCCTTGCTTGATTAGAAACTAATTTGCACCATATTTTTATATTTTAAAAATCAAGCAGGCCCTGACGGGCAATTTATTCATTTTCAGTTCAGGTAAACTACCGCCTTTTCCTTAAGAGATATCGAAAAATTTTATTGGAAAAAGTTGTCGAGAATGAAAATTTAAGTCCCCATGCCCAATTTTAAAACAATCGGCAGACTTGAAATCAAAAAAAGTTATTAGGTAAGGGGAAAGATAGGAAGTATCTTGTTACTGCCAACAATTTCATGAAGGCATAAAAAAATTGTACAATTTTTTTGTCAACTTTACAAAAAATTAGCACTGGATACAGGATAAAAACATTTTCGTTCATGAAAATGCATGCTATAATTTTATTTTAGGTGATTACATTGAAAGATAGAATACAAATGATAGACGAAGCGGAAAAGCAGAAAAATCAATTGATGATGGAGAGCGCCATGAGAAAAGACGAATTATTTAGGTCACAAAAAACTCAAAAATCCTTGCCGGGAAGCAAATTGGACAATGTAGGAAACATACATGCCTCATATGTTAGTAAAGTAAAGAAGTGCCACGGTACTTTTTAGGTAGAATCGGAAGCGGCCAACAAAAATCAATACCTGCTTCGCAGATCCAAAGAGTTAGTGATTGAACAAGACGAAAGGGTCAAACAAGCCAACGGGATTATTTTGGCAACAAAATGCCGCGCTATTCGAAATGCTCAAATCGCCGAAAAGAAGGTACGATATTGTATAATTCTCCGTTTTTCTTTGAAACCCTGTAAAATAACATCACCAGTTTTTATGTGACCACCCAAGCTGATAGAGAAGCAACTGAAAGAAGAGGAGCAAAGGTTGGACATGATGATGGAGCAGAGGCGGCAGAAGCTCATCGAAATCGAGGAAAGTAAAAAAGAGAAGGATGAGAAGAAAAAGCAGAGGTAAAAAATTATATACAGCAAGTTACGTGGCAATTTATAATATACAGGGTTTCCCAAAATTAGCCTGCCAGAATTTACCAGCGCGTTCTGCGATCCAAAAAAAAAAAAGAAAAAGGTTTTTATAAACATTGCCTCAAAAATGACCTCTAAGGGGGCTATAGCCCCCGAATTGGGCACTTTGGTAAACGGTTTTTTTCCAGAGCGAATAAAGATCAAATTCTGAAATTTGGTATTTGATATACCTGTGGAGATTTGACATCTACAGAGGTAGAGATAGTTTGACATTCTTCTTCATTAGCGTTCCAAATGGTTAAAAATACCTCAATTTTGGGTTTTTTTCATGATCCCTGCTTCTTCCAGTTCCAGGCATATCACATACCAAATTTCAGAATTTTATCTTTACTCATTCTGGAAACATTTAGAAAAAACTACTTGCGAAAGTCTCTATTTGGGACTTATAAGGCATTTTTGTGTGTTTTTTAATTTTTTGGGACGCAGAACGCGCTGATAAATTATCAACTTGTATATATAGATAGGTGACTATGAAAAGAATATCGGCATCTATGGCCAACTTGTCGCGAAATGTAAATATAATTGGGCAAAAATATTGTTAGCTGTATATAGCAAGTTTATTGTACAAGGTAGTAGAAGGCCTAAATTTTATCATATTTGTTATTTCAAAACTGATGTCATATTTCCATTATGATAGTTGTAAACAATTTTAATGTATCTCAAGTTATAAAAAGTGGTGGTTGTTTAAAAATTTTGACAAAAATGATTTATGGCCAGATTAATATTATTTACCTTGGCTTGTCGTTGTTCCACTATAACCGAAAAAGAACACTCTTATTGCCTCAATGTCATCATTTTGACAATTTTTATTTTCGTCTTCAGGACATAAGAAGGATCTAGAGTTTCCCTTTGTCAACTAGGTTGTAAAACTAGATAAAATATAGACCGGGAGATAGTGACAGATTTTTGGACGTGATTTTATTCAGTATGCCTTTCAAAGCGCATCATGTTGCGTATATTCTCACAATAATAAGGTATGAATCAGAGTCATCATGGGTTCTTCATATGAGAAGTACCTATGCAAGTTCTTGTTATTAAACTGCTGAAAAAAGGATGGCATACCCTTTGTGCATGTCCAAGCGTACAGTTTAATAGTTATTTATGTACCAAGGCACTGAAGTTCAACTTTTTATGACTCATGTGGAGTTTAGTTGCTGAGGCCTCTGGCCGAGGCAAATAAACCACATGAGTCATAAAAAGAACTTCAGTGCCGAGGTACATATTATATTTTTCTTGAAATTGGAAAAAAAAATGTTTTATTAGGCAAGAAAATAATAATAAGGGATCACCCGTCCACGAACCGACTACGCGCGGCGTTGCTTGACTTTACCGATCGCTCTACCTAGGACAAGTATAATGACGTACGGCACCTTCTGACAGAAAAACCAAACTGCTGCTTCTTGTGCAGCCTACTCAACAAATCCATTGATATTCAAATTTACTAAAATATGTATACTGAAGGATTGCGCTTCTATAGGAAACAATTTCGCAATGTGTACGAAAAGTTAAATGAGCCTTTATCGGCCGGGTTTTGAATATTTGGTCACTTTTGACGGGCGATTTCTCCGCGTCTGACGTTTGATGTTTACATCTCGCCAAGGCCTACTTATTGAAAAAATCGTACAATAATGGGCTACATTATTGTACGATTTCTGTGCTTTTAATGACGATTTTGGGACATTTTAATGCCGATTTCAAGAAAATGTTATTATTTAATCATTTAAACGATTTATTCGATGTAAAGTGTGCTTGGACATGCGCAAACGGTATGCCATATTTTTTTCATCAGTTTTATGACAAGAACATACTTATCATTGGCAGCCTGTTCAGAAACGTGGAAAAATTAATTATTAAAATACAAGATCACGTGGCAATAAGAGCCCTTTGGACCCACCCTAACGGTATGCCTATGGTTTTCCGAGGAATTTTCTATTTTGAACTTCATTATAAAACACACATGGCAGCCTGACTAAAATCATATCAAAATGCATATTTTTCGAATAAATGAGAACTCAGTTTTCCATACGAAGAACCCAAGATGACTCTCCGATTCATACCTTATTATTGTGAGAATATACGCAACATATAATGCTAGTGAAATCAAGTCCAAAAACCTGTCACTATCTCATGATACTCACATAACTTTTTTGGTGACAAAAGAATGCTGTCAATATTATCAAAAATTAGCTAAGATATTTTGAGTGAGATACTTAAAATCGACACCCACTGCCGCTGTTGGTAGTGTGAATTTTATTCATAAGCCGTTCCACCGTTCTGTTTTAGATACGTGGCGGAAGTCAGGGCCCAAATGAAGCAGAATGAGCTCGATCGCCTCCTGGAGGCGGAGAAAGTCGAGGAGGAGAGCCGTATGCTGAACCGCGCCCTGATCGCCCTGCAAAAGGAGGAAGAGCAACGGATGCAGGCCAGGGCGGAGACGCAGGCGGCCATGCGGGAGGAGTTCCGGAAGGCCAACGCCGAGGCGCAGCACTACCGGGACATTAAGGCGGAGGAGCAGCGTATCGCCGACATGCGGGTGAATAATCTAATTTCTTCAATTTCTCTACTCCCATACTAAACTCCTGGACAAAATTAACGCAACATCATAAATTTGCCACTTATTTGATGCTATTTTTTTTTCTGAATTTATGATCCGATTTGAATGATTTTTTTTTGCATTGTAGGTTGGTTCCTTGACAATGTCATAGTTTTCGCTGTTTATGATAAAAAGTTCATTTTCGATTTATACCGGGTGTAACAAAAATGTTTTTTTATATCGTAACATGTTTTTATAGACTTTATTATTCAACACAGTCATTGTTGAATGTTTTCAAGTAGGCTATGGAACTTTTCTGACATTTCAAGCGATGTGTCAACAGATGTTGTGTTTTAAAGTTACAAAGGTCACATAAAATTCACCATACCGATAAAAACTGTTCGGAAACTGCTTATTAAACGTTCGTTTCATAAGCCCAGTTTCCCTACTATTCTGTCGTTTAAACCAGCCTCATTTAAACGTCTTCTGATTGTTCGAGACGATATTGTATGATGGCGAGCAGTTCTAAGCTCACTTTTTAGCCTAGTACTAGTGATATTCCTGTTTCTTAGAGCAGTTTGCCTAATAAAACGCTCATCCCTTGGATCGGTACATCGGTTTCGCCCTTGGCCTGACCTTCGAGAGTAAGATCCTGTCTCGTTAAATCGTTCAACCATACGACTTATAGTCGAACAATGTCTTCCTATCACATTAGCAACATGACACATCGAACAGCCTTCATCCACCAAAGTTAAAGCTCTTACTGCTTCTTCTGCCGATAAATTTTTTGGTCGATTCATTTTTCAATTTTAAAATACTCGTCGGGCAACTGGGCATATGAAACGAACGTTTAATAAGCAGTTTCCGAACAGTTTTTATCGGCATGGTGAATTTTATGTGACCTTTGTAACTTTAAAACACAACATCTGTTGACACATCGCTTGAAATGTCAGAAAAGTTCCATAGCCTACTTGAAAACATTCAACAATGACTGTGTTGAATAATAAAGTCTATAAAAACATGTTACGATATAAAACAGTGTATCTCCTTTAATAACAGAGATAATGAAGTAAACCAAAAAAAGAAAATGTTGAAGAAAGATGGACCTACCATCTAATGTCAACTGCTATATGTTTCGGTTGCTAGAATACTCCACAGGGAGATACGAATTTTCGGAAAAAAACATAACATTTTTGTTACACCCGGTATAAATCGAAAATGAACTTTTTATCATAAACAGCGAAAACTATGACATTGTCAAGGAACCAACCTACAATGCAAAAAAAAAAATCATTCAAATCGGATCATAAATTCAGAAAAAAAATAGCATCAAATAAGTGGCACATTTATGATGTTGCGTTAATTTTGTCCAGGAGTTTAGTTCAGTCAAACGGTAGTTTAAAGTGGAAAGTTTTGGTGTAATTGTTTTTAGTGGTTTATTTTATGTTTATTTGGGGTGCTGAACACGCATCTGAAGTTGTCCAACAAAAATTTTCGCGGCAAATATGAGAAATCATCAATAAAGCCACTAAAAATAGTGTTTTTAGTGGTTTTCACCCTATAACTGGCAATGCAAGCTACTTATGCAAAAAGAGATTTTGTAGTAAAATAAAGAGAAGAAAATTATCTACAATTTAACTCTCTTAACATTTTTTTTAAGTCGTATGGTTTAAACATAAAAGAGTATTGAAACATGGAGGAACTTCAGTAATTTTTTTAAGACTGCAAAAAAACACGATTAATTTATAATTTTTATTTCATGCAGGTAAATATTATTGTATATTATGCTAATAAAAGACATGCATTTCTGTACAATTTTTTTGTATTTATGTATACGAGCCCTCTTATACATGGCTTCCATGCAGTGATAATGTGAGTGGCGAATATTTCAATTCGAACTTTGCAATATATTGAGAATATTTTGGAAATATTCGGTGCTGGAAAAACGAATATTCGTTTATTTTATATTTCCCGGAAATTTTGTGAGAAAGTTCGCAATTTTCAGCCCGAAAATTCATATAGAATATACAGGGTGTCCCATAACTTATCCGCCAGAAGGCAACAGGTGGTAGTAGATGTCAAAATATACCATGTGAGCCAAAAATGCCTTAGTAAAATGTTGCTCGATTAAAAGATACAGGGTGTTGAAAATGAAACTTGATTTTTGAAAAATTGCAATAATTTCGAAGATGAGAAATCCGAATTAATTTATTATTAATTAGGAAAAATTCAACAAGCGACCGATAATATTAAAAATGCTGAAAATACCTTCCAGAATGTGAGGCGTCATTTAATAAAGAGCATAAGAAAGTGACTTGAGGTAAACGGGGGACATTTTCAATACCTGTTGGAGTAAATTTCAAAAAGCATTTTGTATTTTGAATAAATTGCGTTGTATTTTCGTTGTTTCTACATTCAGAGACGAATATCTCACAAACGGCTTGCGATATCAATATTGACCAAGAGTAGGTATGTTTTTTTACATTGTCAAAACATTCCCAGCTTTACAGGGTAAAATATTATGCAGAATTTAATTCATCACGAAGTTCGCACCAAGCGCCCTCTAGAAACTAGGTTCAAACTAGTACCGAATTCGGATTTCTCACTTTCGAAAACCCAAGTGTGTCAATTTTGAATAAGATAACGGTTGTAGAATTATTGAAATTTTTCGAAAAACAGGTTTTATTTTCAACACCCTGTATCTTTTAAACCAAAGCATTTTTGGCTCACACGGTATATTTTGACGTCTAGTACCACCTGTTGCCCTCTGGTGGATAAGTTATGGGACACCCTGTATATTCATCCCTATTCTCATTATTTTTAGTGCCGAGTCATATTTGCCGAGAAAATTTTTGTTGCATAATTTCAGATTCGGGTTCAGCAGCTCAAAGAACATAAAATAAACCACTAAAATCAATTACACCAGAACTTTCCACTTCGCACCCTCCTTGTGTAGCATTTGACTGAACTATACCTTAATTTATTTATTAGACATTTTTACTAGATGTGCTATAATGAGATTCATTTAATTTATAACCAGTAGAAATGCAACATTCGGAGCTATCATTAAACGCTCGTTGCATAATATACTGTAAATTGTAATTAAAATTGATATTTTTTTCATTATAGGTTCAGGAGTTCATGCGCCAAAAAGCCGAAAGAGAAGAGCAAATCGAAAAAGAAAAAGCGCTGGTCAAAGAAGCAAAAGAAAAAGAAATCGCCAGATTACGTTCTATGCAGCAAAAGGGTCAAGACTTGCAAGCAGCTTTAGACGAGATGCATGCTATGAGAGACCAGGAAGAAGTAAAATACACAGTTATTTTCTTTGTTTTCTTCTTTCTTATGCGGCCATATTTTAGAAAGAGCGTGAGTGGAGGCAGCAAGAGAAAGAAGCTGCCCTGAAACGAAAGAAACGAAACGACGAATTGAGAGAAGCCAGAGCCAAGCAAATTGAGGACATCAGAAGAGCGCAGGCTCTGTCGTTGGCTAGGGATGAGCAAGATTTCCTCAAGGTGATTTACCAAAGTTGTGGGTAGTAGAATAATGCAAGGTTTTTTTCTCAGGTGGCAAAGGTTCAGCGAGAACTCCTGGAGAAAGATCTAGAGAAGCTCGAGAAGAAAAAGGAAGAAGTATCGAAGCATAGAAAGGAGCTGCTCCAGCAGATCAACGAGAAGGAGCGGGAGAGGATCAATTATCAAAAAGAGAAGTTTGAAGATGGAAAGACGCAGCGTTTGGAGTTTTCGCTTAAAGATAGGAATGTCGACGAGTATTTGATGCAGAAGGTTGAGAAACTTAGGTAAGAGTTGAAATTATATTAACTATAGGTGGCAAATGTCCGAGCATTTATGATTTTGAGCAGGACACTTTTAAAAATGTCCGCCGAGGCCTCGAGCATTTATGGACATTTTTGAAAATGGTGGCATTCGATTGCTTGTAAAAAGGCCTTTAAAACAAGACCCCATATGTATGACTTTTGATTAAAAAAGTATAAAGTAAAACAAAAATAAAAAAATTTAAAATATGTAAAATTAAAAAAAAAATGTTTCTAGTTACAGACTGAAGACAGATTTAGAAGACTCAACGCTTAGAATGTAGGTTAGTTAGAAATACTTTTTACATTTTTGTTACTAAATCTAAATAACTTCTTTATCTGTACTGGAGCCTTTGAACAATGAATTAAATGTTTTCTCATTCTTCCTGCAGGGGCAAAATATTTTCAACTTTACAAAATTCACAAATAGCATATTTTAATTTTTGGACACTTCTTTTCTTGAAGTAATTCCAGACTATTAAATTTTGTTTGACAATTTTGTAAAGTAGGTACACAGTTCGCAATATTCTAGGTTAGAATTAGAAACGGTTTTGTAGTTTTATAGGTTAGAAATGGAGGTTTTTTTATAAATGACCATAAATGCTCATAAATGACCATAAATGCTCACAAGGGACCAGAAATTCTCATTAATTATCTAACTGACGACATTTTTATAAATGATCATAAATGCTCCAAAACTGCCGAACAGTGACCAAAAATGGCAAGACACTTTTAAAAATGTCCTGCTCATAAAATGCTCAAAATGCTTCTGCTCAAAAATGCTCCAGCCATCTATAATATTAACCATCAACCACTTTGTATTTTTATTATTTCGTGTATTTCTTTTCAGAGAAAGCAACATTCCAGAACATTACATAAAGGACATAGAGAGGCAGCTGAAGTTAGGGCAACCGTAATCAAGGAAGCCGATTGTTTTCTGTACAAAAAAATATATATTGAATTTTACTCAATAAACTTATTTATTTATAGATATATTTTATTTTGATTGATTGTTTTTATGTAATCTTAGATGAAGATTCAAAATATAGTATACTCGTCTTGCTGAAGAATCAGACCCAACAATTAACACAATGGTAATTTAGTTCATACCAACCGGTCCAGAGTGCCAGGGACGTATTTCGTTTTTTGTTACAATTTTTTTTACACCTCAAAATGCAGAAATGTATTGTTGCTACTTCCAACGTTGTTTGTTTGGGCGTCTTCTTCCAAAGTCGCCTTACCTAATGCGCACAAATTTTTTCTGTTATTCCAGGCAATCTAGGAGTTTGGCAAATAAATGTTAAACGAATTGTCAACATCCTAGCTATTCGGCGAGACGACTATTATGCTAGTAGTACAAATTGAAATGAAAAAAAAATTGGACTATTTTTAGTTTGACAACAATAGTTTCAATATAACTAAAGTCAGATAAACAGGTGGTTGAAACCTTTCTTTTTTAATTATAAGAAAAATCATGGTTAAAGGAGTATATGGTGTGAAAACTGTGACAAATTTTCATTCCACATCACCAATGACAAACAGGTCCTTTCTTTATTGAACTATTAACTATTATTCTGGCAACAGACTGGGGCTATTTGGAGGCCCTTCGTCAGAATAGTCAGGTAATACAGTGTCACGGCCACGGCCCTCGTAAAATAAACTGGACTGCCATTAGGCCCTAGTCTCTCCACAAAATTTCCGGCAGAGGGCGCTGGCGTCCGCCTGGATAGCCGCCATATTGGGCCTATTCTAGGGTATTTAGCGTGCATTTTAGGGGAGAAGCAAAATTTGTGGTGGCAACACAAAATGACATTTGACCACGGCCAACCACAGCCCTCGTGCATTTGACATGATTCAAATTTAAAATATTCCTCTAAAATTGACACCTAACATCCAATGACATACGGGCCCAATATGGCCGACCTTTCGGTGGGACCTATATATGTATATAGCTGGGGCAAATGATTGTAGTGGAAAAGCAGTCCAGTTTATTTTATGAAGGCCGTGGTCAGGGAACAGAATATTTGGTTATTCTGTAATCAGGGTAACATGCTACCATTGAGTATTTATTCCTTTACTCAATGATGCTACCCCCTATTTATTCCTTTACTCAATGATGCTACTCAATTTTCAATAAATATTATAAAATATCTGACGTAATGGAAGCAATAAAATGACTGAAAATATGTTCATGTTCTAGGTTTATCCAATGCTATTGTTCATACGTGTTCCAGTTTGGTGGACTGGATATTATTAGGCAAGGAATCTTGTACCTTATCGCCTTCATTGTCTATTGTTATATTACATGAATCTTTGCTATTATTGATAAAAAAGAAAACCAAATATTACATGAAGGAGGTTTAATATCAAAGCCTCAACTATAAGATGCTTAGCAAATAATACAAATATTACCCCTAAAATAATTTTAAAATTCCGATATAAAAACTAAACAATTATTTCACAACACAACTTGTGAGCTTGACCTGGACTATGGAGGGTAGGGGTAAGGAGGACCATCTTATATGGGTGTTCGGCTCAAAAACTGTCATCTAAAAGCATTAAATAAGGATGGCGCTCGTGCTCTCCCCGGGTATGACCCAAACTTAGCGGTTGTAGTAGAGATGGGTAATTCGTTCATTTTACTACGACCAAATCGATCGGTGACCGGTTTAAAAAAATATCGAATCATTTCATTTGGTCTTGGTTCGTTCGATCGTCGGCCGTTCGATGTGTGGACTGTGGAGTGTCGGTATTAACCGACTGCTTCATGATTGGATCGATTTGATATGTTGAGATTCGGTCAATCAATACTTTAAAGTGATCGAATCACAGTGATTCATGATTGACACATCTCTAGCAGAGTGGAAAGTATCAAAGTTCGGAGTGTAGATTTGGTACCCGGGGGCAACAGCAGCGCCATCTTAATTTAATGGTTTTGAGGGACAATTTTATAACACACAGATGGTCCTCCTTACCTCTACCCTCCATAACCTGGACCAACACGATATTAAAGACCTGTGCCTAGCGCTGTTTCGAAAGATTGCCATGACGAAAAAAATCTACAGGGTTGATTAATGTTAAAAACCCCATGGTTGCTTTGAAATTTCATGTTATCACGAACAAATCTACCAATAAAAGCTATTATAAAACTGCGAAATATTCAACGCAAAGAGAATTCGTGACCGCAAAAAGAACGGGAATGGTAATAAAGGTGGATATTTAAAATACAGGACATTCAAAACATCATAACCTCACATACTTATAACAACAGAATACCACCCTATAACCTATAATAAGTCGCCATTTCATCAAGTAGCACCACCTCAGTCCGCAAACAAAAATGAAATATGACATCATGTTCGGGTCTTTAACATAGTGTCGGTCCAGGCTCGACCTCACTCAATTTTAAAATATGTCGAGAATGAAAAAAAAATCATACATGGTAATCTCTGGAAGCATAAAAACATAGAGTAGATGTAGAGTTTATTGATGTCAATAGGGTAGTTTCCTCTAATCAAATTTTCAAACAAATTGCACAGAACTTGATTCATCAAGTCCTACGTTAGCTTTAGCCATTTTTTATTTCCCGAATAAGTATCCACGAAGTTAGAATTTTCAAAATAAAATTTGAATTTATTTGAATTTGCGTTCGGGACCCGACCGCGTGTTGACGTCATAATAACGAGCCGAACATTTTCATCCGTTTTTTTATCATGTGGTACGGACTTGGACTGGAGACCTAATCTTATTATTTTGTGATTTGGTATGTCACTAGTCAAATAATATCAGCTGGAGTTTTGTTTACATTTCAAAATTTGTAATTTTATCAAAGTTATTGAGGGGTTCCAACGATTTTGAATTTTATATTTTATAATAAAACCATTGTTTATCGCGTCGTCATATAGTAAAGGACTAAATGAGGTATTAATTCATTTTTATACCTGACCTAAGTGTTCACAAATCAACGACTAAAATAAGGTAAGCAAGTAGGCAATGTAAATTTTTATCATTGCTCCTTTCTTATAATATAATTAAAAATTGTGCTTGTGTTTCAAATTGAGAGAGATAGTGTAATAAAATCTAATTAATTACAAATGCAAATCTTAACTTATGTACATGGTACAATCCTAAACCCTATAGTTTCAATTACAAAGAAAAACGAATAGGTACCATAAAATTGATATTGGTAGTAGGTAGTTCAATCCTCAGATAAAAGTGTTTGAGAGCAAATAAGTATAATTTAGTAAGCACTCTTTCTCAATTTGATTGTAGGTAGGTACCTAAAGAATATAAATAGGTAATCATTTAAATTCCATGAAATACCTACCTACCTGATGCATTTATATAGGTATGACATAGAGTGTTTAATTTGCTTTCTGCTTCAGTGCCAAGAAGTTGACAAAGAGTAACCATTGTCTTTTTTTGTCCCCTGCAAAAGGCACTCTTACGAATATTTTATTACTATTTGTAGAGGTGTTGGCACAATACTCTACAAAGCACTTTTTAGACATAATGCACCAGAAGTACAAGGACAATAACACAATCTGATGCCAAAGCCAAACAATCTCTAGGCCAAATGCGAAAACCGCAAAGCTAGAAAGCTAGGTTATGTTTCGATACCCACAAAACATCAAGATTAGGTTAGGACGGCACAGTTATCCTTACTAGTTTGCTGCACCCTTGCCAGATCCCGTTTCGGACTTGTATTCAGAAGTAAATCCTGTACTCCAAAGACCGACTATTCTTCAAAAAACATTGAGAAAGTATATGACCTATATCTTTACGGAATATAGTGTTTTTTTTTATAAAGTTAACTGCTGTTATTATTTATTGAAATTAATAGGTTTGTTCTAGGAAGCAATCTCAAACTAGTCCGAACCAATAACCAGAGTTAAAAACAGTCAGAGAATTTGAACTGTATAATCAACTTTATGTTGACAATTTGAGTTTCCATACTAGAACACAGCTATTCTAATAACAAAATATTCGACCAGCAAGGACAAATCACATGCGTTGGCAACGTACAATAAACGAATAAAGCTTCAAGGCTTCGCGGTCCTATTCACATAGCTCAAAATTATTATGACGTCAAAATTAAGAAAACTGTTAAAAACGGAAATAATTTTAAAATCAATTTTCTTCCAAAGGAGGTAAAATTTTTAGTTTAGAATTTTACTAGTGTAGTCTGCATCAATACAGGCTTTCAACAAAATAAAATTTGAAAAATGGTTAAATACCCTATTTGACAATAACTCATCTCTGAAAATACCTGTCACCAATTATTAATGTACAAAGTAAATCTACTTATTGACAGCTTTACAATATTTTCCTATGAATTTTGGAGACGGTTTTCTGTCACTATGGCACCTGTTTATAAGTGTTTCATACAACGTTTAAATACTGTTTGTTATAGTACCTATGCCCTAAGCTTATTTGTCCACAGTCTACCAGATGTCTTTTTGTCTTGTCGAAGAAATCAACGACGAATTGACCCCTAGAACGGCATCCTCATGGCAGCCGCGGCCAACACCACGGCCAGACTGACCCCCATCTCGGCGGCCCCGCCCCTGCCGTACAACCCGACAAACACGACGTTGCGTTCCGCCCTGGTGGTGTTGAACGCCAACGAGACGGTATCATTGGTCCTGCCCTCCTCGTACGTCACGTTCTCGACGGGGCGGAGGTTGCCCAGCAGGCCGACGGGCTGGTACAGGCCTTCCGGCGTGGCCGGGAAGCTGCTCCACACGGATATTCTCGGGAAGACGGTGGTGAATTCGCGGGGGGGACGCACGCCGCACGTGCTGACGTCGGTCGTCGTGCAGGAGACGAGACCGCAGAAACGGACGTTGGAGCGACCGCTGCCCCACTTTGCCCGCCCGTTGAAGGCTACCATCCTGGAAGAATGGCGGAGATTACAAGCGGGACTTTCGAGGGGTATACAGGGTGAGTCACATCTAACGGCAGAGCCGAAAACACAAGGTAGAATTCGCTAAAATAAGCACATATGCTCAATAAACATTAGCTCAAAAACGCTTGGTTCTCCATATACAGGGTGTTGAAACTTCTCCAAATATTTTTTAATTTTTTTCTAGCCCGTTAAGGAATTATTTTATACATATTATGGGTTGTCATTTTGTGCAATAATTTGGCCCTGTTCAGATGAGCAGCGGCGTAGATACAAATAATTTTATTTTAAATGCCAGCATAATCACCTTGACATTAGTTTAAAAAATCCGAAATTACAAAGAAACTGTACCAGAAATAAAAAAATGCCAAGAGGCACTTTTTGTTCCAAATTAAATGGGCTATCCAAAAAGGCCACATTTTTGGTTTTGCACAGGGCCGTACTACTTTTTTTCTACAATTATTTACAGTAACTATTTGTACCTACGCCGCTGGTGATCGGAACGGGGTCAAATTATTCCACAAAATGGCAACCGTCCAGTGTATAATGTGTACCAAATTTGGTTGGAATTCCTAAATGGGATCGAAATAAATTAAAAAAATATGTTATTTTTGGAAAATTTTCAACACGCTGTATATGGAGAACCAAGCTTTTTTGGGCTAATGTTTATTAAGCATATGTGCTTATTTTAGCGAGTTCTACCTTGTGTTTTCGGCTCTGCCTTTAGATGTGACTCACCCTGTATAAGTACCCAATGAACATTTTAAGTGTTATAAAGGGTACATTTAATTTTTAATTGGGTTTTTCGCCACCAAACTGCTTGAAAGACAACTTTTTCAAGTTTCCTCGAAAATTCATAAATTCTTAACACTAAATGAACGAAACTTTAAACGTGTAACTCAAAAAATAACTTCAACAAATTTGTTTTCTGAGCTTTCGGAGGATAAATCTTCCTCCTTTCTCAAAGATCATGTCACTTCACGAAGTGACACAGTTATTTTGAAAAAAGTAAAATTTTACGTTTTCGATTTTATTTTTTTCTCAAGTTGTTATCACAGATAGAGAAAAAAGAAAAACACTTTCTTATGGCACTTTTTAACGGGCCTTAATATGGCGTTTTTAGATTTGTTTCTACAACATTTCGTTTTTGAGAAACCATCTTCAACTTTATCTTTTTAAATACGGACCTGGATTTTTTTTTGTAGATTTTGAAATCACTTTTCATTGCAAATACCATGATGTATGACAAGAAATATTTTTTAAATGTTTTGAGACAATTATACTGAAAATTCCTTTTTTAATTTTTTTCCTAATGCGGCCCTGTATTTAATATAAGAAGTCTAAATATTAATCTGTATTGTCAACAATTTAATTTACAACTTATCTTTCATTTGGAGAACTAAAAAAGGACATCACATACGATAATAAAAAATAAATAAAAATCCTCCACCTAGAAGGCTTTGAAACAACGAAACCAATCCCTTGTCATAACTCCCACTGTATCATTTATAAGTTAACAATTTATTTCATTACAAATGGAGGGTGCTTTTTCAAATGACGACAAATTTAACATGTCAGCATGTTATATCTTGTGTCACAGAAATAGTGTAGAGGCCGAACGAATGTATTTTTGCAATTAATAAATGGCAAAAGTTATTGATTACGTTGGCTTAAATCTTTCTTCTCGCAATTAGGAAAAGCGAAGAATTTATTCCAAAACACAATGCGACACTGTTTGCTGTACAACAACAGAGGAAAACACTTTACCAGACGCAGGGCCGTACAATTTAAAAATATTAAGTTTTCGAAGTAAAAATAAACTGTAAGTTAAATTGTTGTCAATACTGATTAATATTTAGACTCCTTATTAATAAATACAGGGCCGCATTAGACAAAAATGAATGGAAAAAAAAAGAAATTTTCAGTATAATGGTCTCAAAACATTTTAAAAATATTTCGTGTCATACATCATGGTATTTGCAATGAAAAGTGCTTTCAAAATCTACAAAAAAAATCCAGGTCCGTATTTAAAAAGATAAAGTTGAAGATGGTTTCTCAAAAACGAAATGTTGTAGAAACAAATCTAAAAACGCCCTCTTAAGGCCCGTTAAAAAGTGCCATAAGAAAGTGTTTTTCTTTTTTCTCTATCTGTGATAACAACTTCAGAAAAAAATTAAATCGAAAACGCAAAATTTTACTTTTTCAAAATAACTCAAAAACGAAAAAAGATATTAAAAATCTGTTTGTGCCATTTTATTGACCTCAAAATTGCGCAACTTACCTAACCTAACCTAACCGTTGCCCTGTCTTTCACCGTTTGCAATATCCCCATGATGTTCATTCTTATCCGGGACACAGTGTATATTCTAAAGTTTTATTTAATAGTACTAAAAACATTCTGAGTACGCTAACACAACTCTTAAAGAGCTTAAATGGAGGATCATATAGCGGTTACCATTACTTGGTTTTGTGATTTTAAATAAATTAAGAATTTGTAATGAATTCTGCAAGAATACTGCCGTTACTCTTATAGAGACTATTATAAAACATAAGGTATTTGAACAAAAGTTTCTAATAGTTTACAGTTTCCTTTATAGAGGCTATTTATAAAGGTTCTCTAAATATTTCTGCAACTAATTTATACGAGTAGAAACTAATAGTATAAATAAGGTCTGTCCCTTTCCATATATGTTGCTCTCTTCCCTTTTTTACTGCAAAATTTATTGTTTGTATAGAAGTGACTACACAAGAATGTGACACTCATAATCAAATAAAATGTCTTATTAGGTGTGCAAGTATTGTAGTGTTTAGAAATTGTTGTAGTGTTGGAGAAATTAAGCAAAGCTACACAGAGTCATCAATTAATTTTATTCTATTTGGGGAATCTTTTGCAATTTTTGTATTTTAATCTGAAGGTTTGTCATTTTATGCCATAGTTTTTGTATTTGTGCCATTTTGCCATATTGTTTTGTTAATTTTAAATTCTATTGTTTATCAGTGTACCTTTTGAAACGTTTGGATTTTGTTACTTAGAAAAGGGTCATATTTCAGATATCTTGAGTGTAGCGTTTGCAAAATCATAGATTTTTAATTTTATTCAATAATAATTATTGCATATGTTTTTAAACTTCCTAGTAAACTGTACTTTGTTAACTCAATGTACGGTATCGTATTTAATCTTAATACACATATTAAACTATCCCTGTGTTTCCGTTCTTCACCCTTAGGCCCACACTAAAAGTAAATAACTTGTGGCTCACCCCGTATATACCGCTCGCCAACTACCACCAAAAAGGGGCTGAGTTTTCCACAGTGTAATGGAGGTACTCGTACACGGTATCTTATAAGATAATATTTGTAAGTATTTTGCTTATGCTGTAGTGGGTGAAATTTTCTATGCGGCTTAGGATTTTCTGTAAACTTAATACAAATACCTCCAAAAAAGTGATGGGCCTCCAAAACCAACTTTAAATAATTACTAAGTGGATTTGGAAATTCATTTGCTGTGCAATACTTTGTGTAAGTTGAAAAATTAAGATTTTTCATATATGAAATTTCCAGGCGAAGCCTCTAAAATGGCAGCCTAAAATTGGTGGAGAAAAACTAAAAGTTTTATAACCAAACTGTTACAAATTTTTAAGTTATATATAACATCTTAGGGAAACTTTTTTAAAAGTATTGGTAATATTTTAAAACTCTGTGACCTAAGAACAACAGTAAGACAGTTAAAGGACAATAGGTGATTTTATAGAGCTAGCGGGAAAGTTTTAAAACTCCAATCTATTCTCTATAACTTTTGGTGTTACTATGAACCAAGTAGTTGCGTTATAAAACCTATGGTAACCTTATAGCACTTGTCTAACCTGCAAGCTAACAGTGTGTTCAGTGTTTTGCATCCAAAGAAATAATGTTTAAAATTGCCCAAACAAGAGAACCAGGCTATCGGCAACCTCTGTTGTCAGTAGTTCCTGCCTCATGGAAAAATAACAATATCCTTTATTGGCCAAATGAAAAAAAAGTGTCTGTGCTTCAGCAACTTCTAAGAAATCTCAAATCTAAGCCAAAAGAAGGGCGTCTTAAACAATCATGCATAAAAAAGGGACAATTTGGGAATGGGATTAGATGCAATGGCGAAAAGTGGTGATACAGATATATACAGATGCCGAAGAGGAAAGATTAATAAAAAAAAAGAAAGGAAGTAGGACGAGAAGAGCCAGCTGATTTTAACAATGGCATGGATATTTAATAAAACATCATGAGTAGCTGTATTCTTGGATTTTAAAATTTTTGTTTAATTATAATTAACTTTCCTGTAAACGCTACTGGAATATTTGTGTTTTTTCCAGTTATTTATTAATTCACTTGACATTATGTTAGGTAGGTACCGTTCTCGCAGGGATAAATGGAACCTTTTAGGTTAGTTTAGTTAGGTTAGTTTATTCCTCTCAGTGACGATAAAGTTCTTATGTTTTATAGGAGTTCTTTAGGAATCTCCAGTATCTATAAAAGTGTTTTTATATACTCCAAGTAGCTTTTGTTAAGCATAAAGTTCTTAAGAAGATGTTACTTGCTCTATAAACATGCTATAATTATATAGAGGAGCGAATAGTGTCCCCATAAGATTAATTTATATTACATTTACTACTCTCACCTCTATACAAACTAAGACTTCTAATGTTGTATAACATAGCACTTGAAACCTCGTTGCCAACTCCTTATACAGCTTAAGTGACAAACAGCAATAAATTTATAAAAATGTGATGGGAAAGTTTCGGTTACCTCCTTATAAATATTTCAGTGTTAGTTACCTGCAGGTATATTAAAATGCAAATGTAATAGAACTTGGTAACGAGTATATATCCTTTATAAAAAATGTAAGTATCTCTGGTCACTAAAAATGTTCATTGGGTACAGGGTATCCCAGGTAACACGTTACGAGCGGTTATTTATGTTACTTGCTATATTTGGATTTAGGATTATTTTCTATAAAATATTCCGTAATTCCTCGTATTTTTATATCGGGCCATAAGAAGATCAAATATGAAGCCTTTGAAAATGACTAGAATCTTATCTTATCAGCCTTACACAAGGAAAGAGAGAGGACACCGTGCTTGCATACCCTGCCGTGTATAGATTTTGTTGTGTCGTTTTGAACAGTGGCCATTTTATATGTGGCAGACAAAGCGAGTACGTTGTGAGTTAATTTCGTGAATTTGTGAATTAAAAGTATACTCTTACGAAGGTGAATTGTTCAGCCTTTGGTTGCAAAGGCAGAAGTGAAAAGCAAGAGCCTGGGATTTCATTTCACAGGTAAATATTTAACAAGCTACCTTTGAAAGATGCCCTAAAATTTTATTTTTTCTCAATATATCTTCTTCAAATTCCTTCTACCTTTTAGTACGATAAAGTGCATTGTTTTGTTTGTTAATAGGACCAATATAATTATTTCTTAACATCGTTTTTATTGAAAATTTCTTAATTGGTTATGATAGTTTCATAAAATATGGGCTGGTTTCCATGGGCGTGCATTATTTATTTTATTTTGATTGATTCGGAATCGCCGCAAATAAATATATTTCAGCACTTGACATTTGCTTTACATTTGGGAAATTATCTGCAAATAAATAACAATATTTTAAATTACATGTAAGCCAAAATTAACTACCTTTTCATTTTTAACATTTTTGTGATATTGGTTGCCTTTAAAATTCATACCAAGCGCTTTGATTGCAGCGCTTTCTAATTTCGTTTGCTTGCGCTAGCATTTCGTTAAACGGCTATTTTATGACGGCAAAGCTAGCACCCGAAATGACGAGATAAAAATAAAATAAGTAACACAGCCTCAAAAGAGTAATTCACAAAATCGAAATTCTTCAAAATGGCTTTCACCACACCAAAATAACATAAATAAACCCAAGAAAGGGAACTGACAGAACTAAGTAATGTTAGAATAAACCACTTATAGCAATCGCGAGCGACCAAGTGCAAATTTTTTACGCTCACTAATTTTGTAATCCGCTGAAATTTAGCGAAACCGTTCAAAGTGCGCAAGCATCAATCCGCTTGCAAGCGATTGCAATTGCTTTGTCGTCTTAAACACACCCATTGGCTAAGAACACGTTTCAGGCTTTGCCACTGGCCTGTCGTACAATGTGGCAGTCGGTAACACGGCCCCAAGCCCTGTTAGGCATCTTCTATATTTCCTTGTCTAAGGTTCCAGCTATTGGACATATTGACATTGCAGAGCGTAGTGGGAGTGCAAACAGTAAATAATACATACATAGAAACAACAGTAGATAATGATAATTTTGAGAGTTACAAAGCACATAACACATAAAATATTATTAGTTGCTATGTATAAATGTAATGTAAGTTTCTTAATCTTTGTTGTAAAATACACATTCACAAACAAAGTAATAATCTCAGGTTTTTTTTATCAAAAATAACTTATTGGCCCCCTTATACTTTAATAGAGAAATATATGGATTTTTCCCCGACTTATGAAATTATTACTTCAAAGTCTAAAAGTACGTAAAATGGAACTTCACAGTTTAGAATTTATTTTTTATCAAACAAACAACAATGTCCATAGTCTTGAAATTAAAATGATTAAGTTTATGCAATTATTTTTCAAAATATGGGACACCAAATGAACTCCTCAAAGATTTGCTTAAAATGAGGAAAAATAATACATTTTTTTTGTAAATACACGATATTTATGAGGCTCATCAGTTTTTTTCTATAATATACAGAAATGTTTTATGCGTAAGAAAATTTTTGCTCAGATAGCAAAATCCAAACAATTTTCTAATAATTCTATTAGGCCTTATTGCCCATTAGTTATAGACTAAATTACCTAATTATTAACTAATTTTTATTACTTCAGTGGTAAATTTTGACGAAAGCCCATAACTTAAAAATTACTTCCAGTTCATTCCCCACTTTCCAATTTTTTACCTCATATGGAGTAAATAACTGGTTTGGTCAAAATAAATTTCTGGCTAGTTAGAATATAAAATTATGATGAATTCTCATCCATTATTTTAAAACAGTTTATCTCTGAACTACCTATATGGTAAGTAGGACAATGACATCAATCCATTTCCCCAAAACTGCAGAGATGGTCAAACACCCTTTACAAAAAGACAGTAGATAGAGGTGACAGGCTTTGCAAAAAAAGTTTCCAGCTATCTTTTTATAAAAAAAATAGCATGTCATTGTCATGACTGGACCCACTCGAATTTTTGGCACCGGCTGTCGCAACATTGCCTTCATATCCTTATGACACTATCACACATTAGCTAACTAGGGTTTCCATAAACAATAAACATAGATCAAGAATCAGATTTGCCAATTATTGCCCTTATCAAAAATATTGTAATTAAGTGCCAATAGCATATAAGTACAGATCAAGCTGTAAATAATAATACTGAGCTAATTAAAGCTCATCACTCTTGATAAAAAAAAATATGGGATTTTCATGTTGTAGGTACCTTTACACAAAAAAGGCTTAATTACTGTCATATCAGTCATGTACAACACAGGATATTGATTATAACAGTGTGGGCATGGAGTGTTACATGAATATTCTATTGCAAGACAACGGCCCATATGTTGAAATAATTGCGTTAATATTAATACTTACTTATAAACCTCTGTTTGATTGGTCTCATATCTGGATAAGCTAATCTGGAAGTTGCAGCAGAATTTTCCATCACAAAGCCGTTCGGAAATTTCTTCCTTGCCCATGTCTACTCCTTTGTATACATAGTCATCGGTGTCGAATGCTCTTCCAATGTTATAATTGCTCATATCCGGCACAGTGTCATTATCAATGAAGCCGAATCCTAAAGGTCTCTGAAAATGGTATTAAATAATATATTTCCATTGGTTCCCAATGAAAATAACTTACAAGTGATATTCTGCCAGGATTTACAATATTTGCGTAAATGAGAGTCGTCTGCGGTTTCCCGGTAAGGACAGAACCTAGGGTTTTGCCTTTTTGGTAGATCGCACTTCCACCTATACCTTCGGTGGGTCTGTTCAGATTTGCGGCTAGGAGGTTCACTTTGGCAGCCACAGCATAGCCAGACTGAATACTCAATGCTGGAATGCAATTTAAATTAGTTACAATGCTCAAAAGTGTGTTTTTTTTAATAATATACTGGGCGTTTCGTTAAAAAAACATTAGTTTTTTCGTCCAGTTTTTACGGAACACCCTGTACCAATTTCAATAATACCGTGAAAAAGCCCACCAAAAATACTAAAACTGTATCTCTACAATTTTTTCTTTAACTTATGTTATTTCGAACACCCTGTACAGGCTTTTCCGTATATTTTTCAATCGCCCCCCCCCCCTAGAAGCGCCATTTTTGATCCTAGAAAAAAAACTTCTTACATGAAAGTTTCCGTACCGTCGGATTCTGTCAGCAGATGAAAAAAATAATGAATGCCAGAAAATTAAGAAAAAATAAAAACTTTTGTTTTTAAATGGAACACCCTGTATATTTTTGGATTTTTGAAATCTACTAGTTCTTCTGATCCTGATGATATACCTATATATGTTATATGTTTGCTCCACCCATCTGCTTAGTTGCATCTATTATATGACTAAAAGGCGGAATATATGCAAATATGCATTTTTTGCATATTTTATTCAATTTCGCAAAATATTGCATATTTCTGGAAAAACTATATTTTTGTGCATATTTGCATGTTTTTCCTATACTTATTTATAGATATAAGATATAACCAAGATTATGAGAGCCCAGAAAAAATTCGCAGCGTGTGGTGCAAAGTCAAGAAATCCTGAAAAATGCGGATGTAGCTAACCAACTTGTTTTTATTAAAGTTAATTTTAGTTTTATACCAGATATAATTCTTTCATTAGAAAGTAGAAATTTAAGTTTAAACGAATCGATTGATTTTGTTCAAACATTTTCTGCTAAATGTAGAAAGGTTCCCGGTGATGTAGGTATTAAAGTTAGAAAAAAAATAGATGCTACGATGATACTGTAGAAAAGAATGAAGGGTTCAAATCTTTAATGGCAGTAAAGAGTATTTTTGATGGTAAATCATCCAACGAAGTTGCACCTTGGCCTTATATCTTACTACCCAAATTAAAATATTGCCCTATTACATCGGCAGATGTTGAGAGAAGCTTTTCTATATATAAACATATTTTTACGGACAGAAGGCAAATATTTTTATTGGAAAACTTTGAAAAGTATTTAATCATAACTTCCTACTATACAATTTCAAATTAGAATGTTTTTATAATTTTGCTTTAAAATACCTATAGTATTTTACTAGGTATTTTATGTATTTGTTTCCTTTAATTTTTCTTAAAATAAACTTTTTCTCTAAAATCAGTTTTGGTGTTTTTTTATGGTAATTGTACATGTAAAATATATGCATATTATTGCATATTTGGACAAATAAATGCATATTATTGCATATTTTAAACAAAAATGATGGATATATATGTGCATATTTCGATTGAAATTAAATGCATATATTCCGCCCTTTATAGATAAGACTATGGAAAAAGTATTTGTATTTGGTATTCATAGATATTTTCATAACTTTATAATACAGGCTAACCTCATGTGAGTTCGCCATTAAATTTGAATAAACGAAGATAACTAAGGACCTTTGTCTCACAATGGTTCAATGATTTTTACTTTTTGGCTACCAGTTTCAGGATCTTGTTAACAAGTGCTCTATCTTCAGGCCATGCTATAAATTTAATGCGATCTACATCTACCCCATTTTAACTAAACTCAGATATTAAAATAGATTTGACAAGTGCAAAACTGATAATAATAGTTCCTCGAGTTCTGTAAATCTATTTATAGAAATCAATGAACTATTATTGCACTATTGCAAACAATATACATCACTAGATAATCCTAGAGCACTTTTACAAGGGGAGTGACAATCTATCTATATATCTACCGGTTCTTCTCATTCCAATGATATTATATACAGGGTGAGTTTTTTTTCGATGACCACTACGGGGATCTCGGAAACTAGCAGAGCTAGAACAAAGGTTAAATTGGGAAAGAATTGCAGTTTTTAATGCTCAATCTAATGCCCCTTTTGGATTTTTAAAAAACTTCATGGCTCACTAGATATTTTGAAAAGAGTGATTTTTTGCTATTTGATCAGATCTAAAATAAAAGAGCTATGGCCAATTTTCTGATTTTTTTAAATTTTCACATAAGTCAGTCAATATTTTCATAATTACGTTCTATTTTATAATAAGACATACCTACTTCAAACTTTCAAATATTTTATTTTTAGCTGGTCACAAAATGTAACAAAATAAAACTAAAATTATCATGATGGAGCTCAACCACATAATTATTTGCCCATAAGAAATTACCTAGATCAGCTCTATCCAAATATTTGGATAGGGAGAAATAGACCTATTTCCTGGCCGCTCCGATCCCCCGATTTGTCTGTTTTGGATTTATTTTTGTGGGGAACAGTACAAAATAAAGTATGAGACAATTATTGAATTAAGAGCAGCTGTTTAAGAAGCAATTGCCAGTATCGACAGGCGCTCTCTAAGATAAGCGACAAATTCAGTTTTAAAAAGATGCAATATTTGCATAAATAAGAATGGTGTATTGTTTAAAATAATAATAATATGAGTTTGAGTTTTTTAATTTTTGTTTTATTTTGTTACATTTTGTTACCAGCTAAAAACAAAATATTAAAAAGTTTGAAGTAGGTATGTTTAATTATAAAATAGAACGTAATTATGAAAATGTTCCATGGCTGACTATAAGAAAATAAAAAAAAAAACAGAAAATTAGCCATAGCTTTTTTATTTTTTATAATAACTATGCCGAGTATTATATCTTTGGAAAGCTCAAAAAATGGCCGATTTGATAAGGCCACAGCCAACTAATGATTTAAAAAAGCACAAGTTTATGTCATATCTCAAAAATCACAAACAACATAAAAAATTGGATAAGATTATCTTATTAAGTCCAAAATTATCTACAATTTATGTCTCTACAGTTTTTCTGTATAATCAGAAATAACGGAGCTACAGAGATCTGATGAAATAGCAAAAAATCACTCTTTTCAAAATATCTAGTGAGCCATAAACTTTTTTCAAAATCCAAAAGGGGCATTAGATTGAGCATTCAAAACTGCAATTCTTTCCCCATTTAACCTTTGTTCTAGCTCTGCTAGTTTCCGAGATCCCCATAGTGGGCATCGAAAAAAACTCACCCTGTATATAATATCATTGGAATGAGAAGAACCGGTACATATATAGATAGATTTGTCACTCCCCTTGTAAAAGTGCTCTAGGATTATCTAGTGATGTATATTGTTTGCTAAAATTGAAGTCTAGCAGGGATATGTGCTAGATTTACTCAGTAAAATCTTTGCATTTTATTTGCCTTTCAGTATATTTTCTGCGGTGAGCTCTACTTACACATGTAAAGTGGCAACAGCGAGTGCCAGGCATGTGGAAAAATAATGTCTGTCACAGTGCCGTCTTCAAGGAGAGTTCTGGATGGGTTGTGATACAATATGTCGAAACAGGTCATCAGACCAAAGGTGACTCCAAAATCGGTCTTGAAAGTAGTAATGTTTTCGCCGGGAGTGAGTCTCGGCTCGTTCCACAAGTTGATCTTCCTATATTTGGCGACCTGTTAAAACAAATATACAGGGTGGCTAATAAAGAAGGAATTATTTTTATTAATTCGTTCGGGTAAATGTTGACTCGGATAATGGTTTTTGCTTGAAAAGTGATGCCAAATAGGAAGTCGAAAGCAACCAAGTGGTTTTTATATCAATCAAATTTGAATTTGTTTTTCAAAAATGGCGGAAAACTCGCCACATTTTTCAAAATTTTGGACGATTTTTTTTATACGTATAGAATCCGTTATGCTACTTTGCCCCTCCACTTCTGCGCGATGATAATAAATTGTTTTTACATGAAATTGTTGCACTTCAGTGACTAAAGGACTGCATAAAGTTTCTCTGCCAATAGGTATACTCTTGAAAATTCGTTACTATGTACCAACAACAATTTTAAAAATTATATATTACGCACTAATTTATTCAGAATTACAGTCTTTAATTTCTGTTTGGGGTTCTGCCAGCATTTCAGTTCTAAATCCTCTAAAGAAACTGCAAAATAAAGCCATTAAATGTATCCATAAGTTATACCATTTTTAGAAAAAAGAATAAATTTATAGACAAACCTGTACAATATCTTAATATTGAAAATATTTATAAATTAAAGATTTGTATACTAATACATTGCATAAATATCAGAACTAAGGCCTCAGCTATAATATTTAAAAAAATTAGTAAAAAACATAAACACAATACTAGACAAACTGATCTCCTACAAACAAAAGGTCTGCAAAGACTTAATTAGAAACCAATGAAATAGTTGAATTTTGACTTTTTGTTGTTGTTACTTTGTTTTTTTACTTGAATTTGTAAATAGTTTTAAGATTCCCTGTAATCGACTTTAAGTTGGCTGTGGAATAAACAATAAACAATGAATACAATACAATTTAAATTACAAATACCTTCTGTAGATGTTTTTCCAAAAAAATATAACTTATATCTTTGTCACCCCGTAACTTTTTGTTATGCATTTTTGGATCCATGTCTTTGGTAAACTTTTTGTTCCAAATGACATTTTCTACCTGTCATATTACGTTGGCACCATAATTTAGAATCACCCTGTATAACTATCTTTATTTTTAATAAAGGACAAGTCTTGAAAATGTTGAAAAAAAAAACCTTGTTTAGACGAAACGTTGACATTCTATTATAAAGTACTAGTACTGACATTCGTGACCTTGTTGAAAGAAAATAAATCAATTTTTATTCAGATATTAGTTTGATTCGGCTATGATGATACTGAAGATAGACCCAGAAAAATAACCCATTTTCATTTGGACCCAGCTAAATAATTTTTTCTACTAACCTAGGTGGATAAATGTTTGTTTTTGCTAAATTCATCGTCAACAAGTACTTTTGTTATTAATTATTATTGTTTTATATAAAATAAATATTATTTCCGACAAATTGAAATGCCCAAGCAAAAGATTGAACTTGATGCAAAGTAGTTCTAGTTTCAACAATTTGTTACAAAACTTACTGTATTTACTATTTAGTCATAAGTTAAATCGCCATGAAAGATAAATAACAATCATTTTATTATAATAATATATCTTAACGGAACTATAACTTTATTGGACTAAACTTGCACCAAAATGGTTAGTAACATAACGGTCATACAAAATTTATCTTAGTTGAAAAAATTTAAATAATAGAAGCAGTTGTTTGGAAATTGGTATGGAGACATGAGGCATTATCTAAAACTTTGAGAAATAAAGCAGCTTCTCGGCAAAAAAAGAAACAACCTATTTGCTTCAACCACAATTTTCAAGCATGAACCCATAAAAAATCTTTAGGATTTGGACTGTATTGGCCACAGTATACTGAATGTTTGACCAAAGCCGATTTGAAGGATTTCACACTGCTCAGTCATTAATTCTTTATAGGTTTCAAGAATATCTGAACTTACCAGTGTCCCTTGTTTGTCGAAAACGACGTTGGTATTGTAGTAGATCGTTTTGTTTTTCTCATCCTTTGCCTTTTCCAGCAGATTCACCACCACATACATTTCATGTTCGTCAGCAGCGTGCGACAGTCGCTTGAGGGATTCGGCAGTAGTGTAGTTGAAATCGGTTATCCTAGACCCAGTTTCTGGGATTTCCAGAGAATATTCTTCCGGTTCTTCCACCAGGCCAGTGAGACCGTATTCGGGGAACACGATTATGTCAACATTTTGTTTCTGCAAGAAATTATATACGGTGACACAATGTTTGCATTCGTCTGTTGCAAAACTAGAACATTATTATTTTTAAAAATATACAAAGTTGCGAAGTATTTAAACCAGCATACTCATTTTTTGCAGTGCACTACACTGACCTTTATGAAGCTTAAGTTATTGCAAAATGTATCAAAAATACAACCAAATTTGTACAATTTAAGTAATAAACTATATGTTTTTATATCCAGTATACTCAAAACTTTTTTCCTGCTTCCTCCTCCGTAACTACATTTTACATACTCGCCAGCACGCCCGAAAGCGTGAAATATTCGAGGTGCCCAGTTATTTGGGTTGCTAGCTGTGAAAGTGGTTGCTAGGTACAAAAGGTATTGCCTAGCAACCCTTACGCAGAAAAAAACCTTTAAAAATATTATACATTGCAAGATGCATAAGTCCACTTTTTTGACCGAGGAGGTTGTTTAAGGACCGGGGCAGCGTCCGCGTTGCCTCGGTCCAAAAAAGAGCTTACGCATTGGGCAATGTATTATATTTTTCCTGTTTCCGACAAGTTCCAAGTTTGATTTTTTCGTATTATTTCGGGGTAATTCTGAAAAATTAACTTAAAAACGCGCTCCATAAGTAAGAGTCAAAGTAGAAAAAAATGTGTTTCTTACTTTAAATAGAGGAACTTTTCTGAATAAACTTACCCATTCTAGGTTTTACTTTTCAAAATACAGAGCGCAAATTAATTGTATCTCCCTTAAATATTTTAGACCCAGTAGCTTCAATAGTATAGCCTTAAATATAGGGAAGTTTATTGGAAAAAGTTACTTTATTCAAAGTAGTGAACACATTATTTCTACTTTAAATCTTACTTATGGAGCAAATTTTTTAGATAATTTTTCAGAAATACCCCGAAATAATAAAAAAAATCAAATTTGCCCTGAAACCATGATACATGAAAAAATGCTAAGAGAATGTTTTTGTTTACAGTCAAAATGTACATAAGAAATTGAATACATTTTATTGCTATACAAGGTGATTAATTTTTTTCCAAAAACAATTTTACTATAATTACCCACTTCTCCGCCACTGGTTGTTAAAGGTGTTTGATATTAACAGGTGTTATGGTAACCCGTGCCGTTATAACATGTACCAAATATGACAATATGACTTAAATATCTCAACTAGATTGGTAAATAGCTATTTAATAATGTCCACATATTTTTTCCAACTTTAACACCCTGTAACTTTTTTATAAGGCCTTAAAAATATATGGTTTATACAAGAAAGCGCAGTTATTTTTTGGTTTCCTATCACCTGTTGAAGTGTCCCAGAATAAAACTGAATCATCCTGTATAGTATAAATAATAATATAATACAACACATTATTTTTGCACTTTCCTATTTCCATTTATATGTAAATTTGGGCCATTCATTTCAAAATAAAGATAATAAAAAAATATGTTCAGCTGTAGAGGTCTCCATTTTTCTATGAGATATGATTTGATACTATTTTTTTTTCTAATACAGTAAAAAATTGACCTAATATTAATGTACATATACCAAGTTTATCACAAAAAATACTATTTTTCGCCCTAGAGCTAGATCAAAGGAGCCCAAGACTGTAATTTGTGCCATTTGTTATTGGTATAGTCGAAGTAACTTTTGACGAATATTATTTTTTAATCGTGATAATCTATCATATTCTCTATACAGGGTGTTCCAGCGGAAACGTAACAGGCTTTATAACGGTCGGGAAAATTTTTTCTTGGAAAAACGCAAAAATAGGTGAATTTTGTTTGGCAGGGGGACATCTTTTGGCATAAAATTGATAGATCTATCTGCAACCCCCTGAGCAGGGGTTGAACCCCTACAAAAAATTTAAATGGGAAGGGGGTTCATGTCGCACACCTTTGGAAACGTCTCTCAATTCTCTATACACCTGCATCAGATTTTCAAAAATCGATCGACTTTTCAAAAAGATACAGCGTGAAAAATGCAAAACATTCATTTTCAATTATTGACTGGTATTGTTAAACAACAGAAGATCTGCGTCTCCGTATTATAAACGAATGTCGACAAATCACCCCTGAAATGTTGCACAATGTTCGGCGTTTTGAACAAAATCTTTATTATTGCATGGAAGTGAATGGGCAACATTTTGAGCATTTATTACAATAAAGTTTCAATTTCCTCTCGTTTATCAAATTTTCGTCAAAATAATGTTGCTGAACATGCTTTCTATAACTTAGAGCCCCCGACCACCACTTTCGGCTTAATTGTTTAATAATACCAGGCAATAATTATTGAAAATGAATGTTTTGCATTTTACTCTGTGTATCTTTTTGAAAAGTCGATCGATTTTCGAAAATCTGATGCAGGTGTATAGAGAATTAAGAGACGTTTCCAAAGGTGTGCGACATGAACCCCCTTCCCATTTAAATTTTTTTGGAGGGGTTCAACCCCTCCTCAAGGGGTTGCAGATAGATCTATCAATTTTATGCCAAAAGATGTCCCCCTGCCAAACAAAATTGACCTATTTTTGCGTTTTTTCAAGAAAAAATTTTCCTGGCCGTTACAGAGCCTGTTACGTTTCCGCTGGAACACCCTGTATACATAATATATAATTTATAAATTATAAATAACGGCAGTCAAGCTACAGCGAATGATGACCATTATTTTAATTTTCTTTTTAAATAGGTACTTTATGGTTGTGTAGGTAAAAACTTGTTTTATTATTTTGCAAAAAAAGATTTTTGGCGATAAATTGCTTATCGACCCCCGTATCATCTGAGTGCACCGTAGAATTCCCCAAGAGAATAAAATCGAATCAACCGTTCAGCCCCCTATGCTCCCCTACCCCTACTTCAAAACATTAAATGACAATCAACAATCGATTTAGGTCAATTTTGTATATTTTTGGTACCTACTTCTGATAAATCTCCATAAAATTATGCTTATAGTTCAACGCAGGAAAGAAAACGTTTCTAAAGAATGCGCGCAGCGTTGCGAGATTTCCTATACGAGTAGTCGTTATTTATTGGCGAATACAAGTTTTAGCATGTTGAAGCCTAATTTCTGAACTCTGTAATACCGCAAAAATAAAGCTCGCATCACGCGACCACTTACTCATTTTTGTTTATCATTTATTTTTAACGCGGTGTGATAAAACACAAAACACCTATTATATTTTTTTCAACATCGTCGCGTCTACCATCGCCTTTGAAATACGGCAACAAAGCACTTCTGCTAGCGAGCCGTCGACAAAACCAGTTAACCAACGCGTTTTGTGTTATGTTCGGGAGTTAACGTGCGCAAAATGAGTAAACAGGGAAGAACGTTGCATTCTCAAGCACGAGAAATAATTGCCAATGTTATAAGGGTTTGCCTTCCTCCATAGACTAAGGCATCACCGTTAAGAATAATATTAACAATAAATTAAATAACAATTTTATGAAAATTAAGTGAGTGAGTTACACAAAATTGAGCTACGCCCCTGAACTGTGACTAATTCTATCGTATTTACGAGTTCTTCCCCCTTACGTCGCACGCATTCTGCCCTAAGGAGGACTATACCAAAGTCTAGAGAATACTAAAGTCGGGTCACTTCTTTGTTCTCTGGGACAAAACAACAATTTTTTGCGACTGCTCGTAAAAATCAGCGTCACCGCGGCCTGTGTAAGCTTAAGGGCTCCATACACGTTGAGATTGGTCTCGATACATGTTGCAAGTATCCAGTATCTTGATTCAAATCGCATAGTGTACTTAGCTGTCTCAGTATCGCTGTATCGGCATCAGCTGGTATCACCGTCTGTATCACTGTAGTGAAACTTCGATACCGCTCGCATGCAACTGATACTTGTCACAACGTGTATGTTTATGTTTTTGTATCGCGCTACTAAAAAGTATAAAACAGTTTATTTTCAACATGGCAGATTGCGAGTTTTGGGAGGAATTTCTCCGTAGTTACAAACTATATCCGTGTTTATGGAACTCAAAGTGCAAAGAATATTCAAATAGACAACTTAGAGAATCGGCAAAAACAGTTTTGGTAGGGGAAAGGTATGCTAATAGTGATCGTAATTTTGTCTTGAAGAAAATACACAGTTTTCGTTGCGCCTTTAGACGAGAACTTAAAAAAGTTGTCGCACCATTTCTGCATCACATGTGAACTGAGTTCGTGTTCGTGTATGAACAGAAAACAAATGGAAACAAATCTCAGATACATGTATCGCCGTTTGTCGTGATACACGTATCCATACAGATCTCAACGTGAATGGGGCCCTTTATTTTCTTCTACCAGAAGGTATCGATCGCCGTACCCCGATGACGGCGGGCCGAGGGAGCGGGAGAGGACAAGGGGGAAACGTTTGTTTACACAAGGCCGAGTGCCCGGACTTATTAGTATATCTCTGGACGCTGATCAGACTTCTGTTGGGTATAGCGTATAGCTAGGTTTTCTGTGGTATTACCAAAGTCTAGAGAATACTATAAGTCGGGTCACTTCTTTGTTCTCTCGGGAAAAACAACAATTTTTTTGCGACTGCTCGTAAATCAGCGTCACGGCGGCCTGTGTAAGCTTAAAGGGCCCCATTCACGTTGAGATTGTAATCGACACATGTTGCAAGTATCAGTATCTTGATTCAAATCGCATAGGTGGGTAGTGTATTTAGCTGTATCAGCATCAGCTGGTATCACCGTCTGTATCACTGTAGTGAAACTTCGATACCGCGCGCATGCAACTGGTACTTGTCACAACGTGTATGTTTATGTATTTGTATCGCGCTACTAAAAAATATAAAACAGTTTATTTTCAACATGGCAGATTGCGAGTTTTGGGAGGAATTTCTCCGTAGTTACAAACTATATCCGTGTTTATGGAACTCAAAGTGCAAAGAATATTCAAATAGACAACATAGAGAATCGGCAAAAACAGTTTTGGTAGGGGAAAGGTATGCTAATAGTGATCGTAATTTTGTCTTGAAGAAAATACACAGTTTTCGTTGCGCCTTTAGACGAGAACTTAAAAAAGTTGTCGCACCATTTCTGCATCACATGTGAACTGAGTTCGTGTTCGTGTATGAACAGAAAACAAATGGAAACAAATCTCAGATACATGTATCGCCGTTTGTCGTGATACACGTATCCATACAGATCTCAACGTGAATGGGGCCCTTTATTTTCTTCTACCAGAAGGTATCGATCGCCGTACTCCGATGACGGCGGCCCGAGGGAGCGGGAGAGGGCAAGGGGGAAACGTTTGTTTACACAAGGCCGAGTGCCCGGACTTATTAGTATATCTCTGGACGCTGATCAGACTTCTGTTGGGTATAGCGTATAGCTAGGTTTTCTGTGGTATTACCAAAGTCTAGAGAATACTATAAGTCGGGTCACTTCTTTGTTCTCTCGGGAAAAACAACAATTTTTTTGCGACTGCTCGTAAATCAGCGTAACCGCGGCCTGTGTAAGCTTAAGGGCTCCATACACTTTGAGATTGGTATCGATACATGTTGCAAGTATCCAGTATCTTGATTCAAATCGCATAGTGTACTTGGCTGTCTCAGTATCGCTGTATCAGCATCAGCTGGTATCACCGTCTGCATCACTGTAGTGAAACTTCGATACCGCGCGCATGCAACTGTTACTTGTTACAACGCGTGTATGTTGATGTTTTTTTTTTGTATTGCGCTACTAAAAAATATGAAAGTTTATTTTCAACATGGCAGATTGCGAGTTTTGGGAGGAATTTCTCCATATTTATAAACTATATCCTTGAATATTATTATCTTTGCTATATCTGTGTTCATGGAACTCAAAGTGCAAAGAATATTCAAATAGACAACTTGGAGAATCGGCAAATACACAGCTTTCGTTGCGCCTTTCGACGAGAACTTAAAAAAGTTGTTGCACCATTTCTGCATCACATGTGAACTGAACTGATAACTGATGTTTCATGAGTTCGTCTCAACGTGTATTTTATGAACAGAAAACACATGGAAACAAATCTCAGATACATGTATCGCCGTTTGTCGTGATACACGTATCGAGACCGATCTCAACGTGAATGGGGCCCTTTTATTTCCTTCTACCAGAAGATATCGATCGCCGTACTCCGATGACGGCGGGCCGAGGGAGAGGGAGAGGGTAAGGGGGAAACGTTTCTTTACACAAGGCCAAGTGCCCAGACTCAGACTTGACTTATTAGTATATCTCTGGACGCTGCCTCAAGCGTTTTCTATCGCATTTTCTAGTTTCATTGAATAGTTATTAGTATTAGATACAGAGATAAAGCACATTCAAGTAGAGAAAAAAGTCGATAGAGCCGTGGATGGAGGAAGGTATCCTGAATCAACGATAGAGCTCATGCACAACTTGTTATAAGAAATTGTTCGTCTGCAACAAGTTTTAAAATTTCTCTGTACGTATTTTGTTTAGATTGCAAGTACCTACATTCGTTGTGAAACTCTCTTCCGGCAGTCCAACTGCATGCAGACAGAGTTGAGATTTTTTTAAAAAAATATTTTTAGAAATAAATAATAATAAATAAGTTCTATTTCACTACTGATTAGTACTGATTCAATGAATGTCGGTCAATTCTAGCATGTCTTATTAATTATTTGTTTCACTAAATGGAAACGTAGATATTTGCTACCCAGTACCCATGTGTTTTGCTTGCTGTAAAATGTGTATGATTATAGGCAATAAAAAAAATCCACATTGATTCGTAGCGCTTTCTTCGATATTTTCGATTAGTCTCTATTTTTTTAGCTAGTGGTGAAGGGCAAATTTAAAAAATATATTATACAAAAACACTTACCCGAGCCATTTCAATTTGGTCAACGTATTCTCTCAAGTTGCCCTCGATTGTCTGATTTGCTGTTGAGCTGTTCGTGGGATGGTATTCCAAAACTGCAGCTACATAATCCTGAAAGTTTGTTGTTCCAGATAATCTTTGCAATTTTTAGCGCATTGTTAATAACGGAAAATTACACAGGTAATATAATTTTTTAAAATTCATCGGATGATGCTTCACAACGAAGAAAATATTATCCCATGGTAAACTACTTATACAGTGTATCCCACATTTTTTCTTGACACCCCCGTAACTCGGAAAATCTTCCGCCGACTTCTTGTAGGCACCTCTACAGCTCTTGTTTTCGAAGCTAGAAAACTTTTTAACAACAGTTGTTTTAATGCTTTTAGTTAAGGAAATAAGCATCTTAGGTATTTTAAATGGAATAGGTATATTTCTACATCTTTGAAAACGGTATGCTTTCCCATACATAGCTATATGTTTATATTGTATGTTAGTAGCACGCAGTACCTAAACTATTATCAAAGTCTAGAGCAAATACTCTCTAGAATATTCTCTAGACTTTGCTATTATCTTCTACCATTTTTCCAATAATTCATTTTAAAATTTTAGAACCGTTTGTAGATTATTCCGAAATTATTCTCTACAAAATTATTATTATATATTTTATTATATTCTTGATGTATGAATTTCGGTATACTTTATCTAAAAATAAGGTGACCAACTACTCTCCTAAAAGAACAATAAAAAATCAACAATTTTTTTATGTAATGTTTACGGTTATATTAATAATAACGAATAATAAAAATTACAATTTAGGATTTTATAAATCTATATTTTTCTTTTTCATTTTTTAAGCATGTGAAATTCAGGGCAATATAAGGTAGGGAGCATAGTAAGCCGAGTTGCACGATTGGGCGATAAATTTCGTAAAATGGAAAATTAATATAATTTTATGTTTTAACAGATTAACTGATATTGTAGGTTAAAAAAATAGAACAGTTTTTAAAAACAGAATTTTTACTGCCTTCGTTTTAGAAGCACAACTTAGTGCTCAAAAACAGTATAGTTCTGGCTAAATCAAAATGGTTGGTCACCTTATCTAAAAAGGCTCCAAAAACTCAAGTTAAATAAATTTTGTATAAAATTTTAAACGATATATTTCAAAATGGAAAAGATAATAGTTAAAAGTTTTATATAATTTTAAACGTTTAAAAACCCTAAGTAAATATATTTTTATCGATTTTTCGATGCTTATTTATTTTCCCTGATAGCAGATTCGGATGAGTCAGAAAAAATCCATAACTTGGATATAATGTTTTTTCTAGCTCCAAAATTGAAGGATGTAGGGGTACCTTAAAACATTCGGAAAGGTCGTGTACAAAATGTAAGACTTTATCGGGCGCCATTTTAGCGTAAACCTTACTTATGTTTATCTCCTTAAAACTCTTGAGATACACAATTTTAGGCAGATATGTATCTCGAAAAATGTTATACACATTTTGTTGAATTTAGATTTTTTTTAAATTATTTTAATGATAAAACTTAATTTTATGAACTTCGAAATTCTTCGATTATCTTACATAGGTAGGTACTTGTTTCATGGACAAGCACTATTGTGTGAAATACCTCGTGATTTCTGGCCAACACTGCCTATAAGTTTCTAAGCTTATTATATTTGCATCAGTACATTATTATTAAATACTACATTCCTATTTTACTTACAGATCTAACAAAGCCCACGGCACAAGCGAAGAAAATCGTCAGAATAACCACTTTCTCCATTTTCCCACGCAATTTTCCACACTATCGCCGACTGGTTTACTTGGTCAATTAAGCGGGACCCTACTGACGCCGTGTTATCACTTTTTATCTGATTGCACTGCGTATATTTGATTTAGATAAAAAAATTATCGAAACGAGGTGACTAACGGTTTTACCCTGTTCACTACGCGAAAACGAACATGAGTAACAACAGAACGCTATACTATCTAGTTACTAGCATTTGCCGTTTTAATCTACAACAAAAATCACATGACTGGAATATCCATGAGACAGGTATATTACCCATTCGGATGAAAAATTCCGAAGTGGATCTGTGCCACGGCAATCAGAAATACCGAGGAAGACCAAACAGAATTAGCGTTGGGTGAAGTCAACGATTAGCGTTGGGTGAAAACCTTCAGTCAACGGAATTAGCAAGCGCTACCAAGGGCGCCCATAGAACATATTTTAGGGGGGGGGGGCAAAATTATCTCATCTAACCTTGTTCTTTTTAGAACTACCTAGCTCTGAATCGATAATTGGTTTATGTGATTGTGGCCCAGTTAAATTTTGTATAAAATATTTCAGGGGTTTGTTTTATACAGGGTGTCCCGAAATTAGCCTTCCATAATTTACCAGCGTGTTCTACGACCTAAAAAAATGAAAAAAAGTTCCTATACCTAAACATGGCCTCAAAAATGCCCCCTAATGGGGCTATAGCCCCGAAAGTTTCACAAACGGGTTTCTATAAATATTTGCAGAACGAACAAAGATAAAATTCTGAAATTTTGGTATGTGATGTTCCTGTGAGATTTGACATTTACCGAAGTAGCGATAGTTAGACATTCTTAATCATAGGCGTCCCAAATGGGGGGTTCAGGAGTTAAAATTACCCCAAATTTTTTTTGTATACTTTTTTCCAGATTTCTTGCAAAATTATGAAAGTTGAAGGTATTCTACGAAGAAAAGGTGCTCTTGTTGAACTTCGATAGCATGCATCGTTTTCGAGTAAACTCGTTTTGAAAATTTTTTGCAGAGTGCCATGAAAATGCCTATTAGAAATTAGCCTGCCATAATCTACCACCAAGTTTTTTGATACAAAAAAATGAAAAAAGTTCCAATAAACATGGCCTCAAAAAAAGTCCCCTAAGAGGGCTATAGCCCCCGAAATTGACACTTTGGCAAACGGTTTTTTCTAAATATTTCCAGAACGAACAAAGACAAAATTATGAAATTTGGTGTGATATATCTGTGAGATTTGACGTTTACCGAGGTAGAGAGAGTTTGACATTCTTCATCATAGGCGTCCCAAATAATAAGGGGGGGTCAAGGGGTTAAAAATATCCCTAATTTTTTTCTGCGCTTTTTTTAGAATACCCTGAAATTTTATAATTTCGCAATAAATTTGGGGAAAAAGCACTTAGGGGAAAAAGCCTATGATTAAGAATGTCTAACTATCGCTACCCCGGCAAATGTCAAATCTCACAGGTACATCACATACCAAATTTCAGAATGTTACCTTTGTTCGTTCTGGAAAAAACCGTTTGTGAAACTGTCCCTTTTCGGGGCTATCGCCCCATTAGGGGGAATTTGTAAGGCCATGTTTATAGGAACTTTTTTCATTTTTTATATTTTATTTTTTTAGGTCGTAGAACACGCTGGTAAATTATGGCAGGCTAATTTCGGAACACCCTGTATACGTGGAAGGATATGAAAATAATCTTTTCCTCAACTGTAATAATATAAAATATAACGCGAAGGAATTTTGAGAATCTCCAGGGGGGGGGCACGTGCCCCCCTTGCCCCCCCCCCTATGGGCGCCCATGAGCGCTACACATCGCTAAACTTAAATCCATTTACGTTCATGGTACTACCAGCTTTAAATTTAATTGATGTTCTACCAAAAAAAACAGACCGAATTAATTTTTCAATTTTACCAAAAAATTAAAAATTTGGTACGAAACCGTGGTATATACGAAGAAATGTCGATATACTCGTACATTTTGTCGCTCTTTTGGAATAAAGTTTCAAACTTGACTTTGTACTAGTTATTTTTTTAAATTAATATAAGGAAAACCCCACAACTGCGCCACTGGTTGTTTGTGGGCATATGAATAAAAATAATCGATTTTTTTAATTCCATAAGACCGATTCTCTACAAAAAGTGCCTCTTGAGATCTTTTCGTATCTGCCACAGATGCGTACCAAATTTTTAATTTTTTGGTCAAATTTTTTAAAAAATTAATTCGAACTTTGGGGTAGAACATAGAACAACAATATTTAAATATTATGTTAATTATGTAAAGTAACCATAATTTTTTTCGGGTTGAAAATTTTGTTTCTGGAAAACATTCCTAAAGAACTTTTTTTACGTAGAATCCAAAGCCGCTACTACAGTTTTTCAAGTCAATGGTTTAAGAGTTGCCACTGAAAAAAATATTTTTAATAGAGCAAAAAAATACCATTCCAAAAATATATAACACTTAATGATTTACTCAAGTAGTTATCAATTATTAAGAGCTTTTATGATTTCATGCGTATACATAATGTAATTGGAAGCGCGCCCTTTTAACAAGTGGACTTTGGACGGTGAGACAATGAAACAATCGTGGAAAAATGTTTACTGTTACCGAAAAACGCCCTGTAACTCAAGAACGGTGACAGATATCGATAAAGTGAGCCTCAGACACCGATATCAGTTTTCGTCTATCTACGTCAAAAATAGGAGTTTCCCTTTAAAAGTGTCCAATTTGGCCCACCCCGTACAACTTATTTAAGTAGTGTTATTAATTAAATTGATGTTCCACCTTCTATCCCAAAATAAGTTGGATTTTATTTTTGAATTATTAATTGATATTGTAGGTTAAAAAATAGAACAGCTTTTAAAAACATAATTTCTACTGCCTTCGTTTTAGAAGCAGAACTTAGTGCTCAAAAACAGTATAGTTCTGGCTAAATCAAAATGGTTGGTCACCTTATCTAAAAAGGCTCCAAAAACAAGTTAAATAAATTTTGTATAAAATTTTAAACGATATATTTCAAAATAAGTTGGATTTTATTTTTTAATTTGACCAAAAATTTAAAAAAATGGTACGTAACTGTGGCAGATACGAAAAAATGTGAAGAGACACTTTTTGTTGAGAATTAATCGCTCTTTTGGAATAAAGTCTCGAATTTGATTTCGGGCAGGGCCGTACCAGGTATTTTTTAAATTAATAGAAGGGAACCCTCCACAACTACGCCAAATCTGCTACCTTATAAAGTAGTGCTACATACCGAATTTGGTTTTAATATTTCCATTGCTTGGGACTTGGGACACAAAAAATAATCGATATTTTTTGAAACTTCCAACACCTAACGAAGCGTTTACGGACCTATGTTGACATGACATTTTTCTCTTCAAATAAATTTTTCTATCGATTGTTAAAGGCTACAAAAAAATCATTTTCGAATTTAGGCGGCACTTTCGTCATCTACTGGTCTAAAGCAATAAATGTCGTCGACCGGCTCGCTTTAGAGGATTCCGCGTAATTTTTCACATACTTCCAAGTTCAGGTTAAATTAAAAAAAATTGTTGCCAAACCGATGGGCCCTATGCCTTCGAAACTATGCTAGATTGATTCAGCGAGTCGATTTACTTACAAAAAGTGAAAAGTATACCAGATTTCCCCGAAGCCGAAGAATTCCGTTGTCGGGGAAATTGGGAAAATAATTCGTGTCTAAATGCTACGCCAGCAAACTTATTTGAAAAACAGCTAATCGCTATTATTTCACCATAGCTGCGGTATTTCCTGACCCGTGTAGTACCTACTACATATCGAAAGTTAAGCCTAAATTCTATCCAATATGACCACATTATGTAGATGGAGAATAGAACGTTAAAATTGCGAAAATCGGGTGCGCTGGGCCTGCACCTTGGTCGCCGAATAACAATCGAGGTCCGATGACACCACCGCAAAACTCGGAAGATTTGCTATGCCGCACTCAATGGTACCTACATCTACATCGGGGTACCAAAAGATTCCAAGCGCGATTAGGCACCTCTTAGACCTCCGCACCACTACCACCGTCAGAAATATACGGTAAACAAGAACCTGAAAGAAACCAATCCAGTTCCCGACACGCGTCTATTTAAGCAACAAGAAGCGAACTTGAACCGCAAAGTGCAAGGCGGCCGACGTCCGACCAGCACACTTTCACGAGTTCTTTTGTCGCGGACCAGCTGATAACAAAACGTTCGCAATTGTCACATCAAGTGCCCATTGCATAAATTACGCACGCAGTTCGTCGCTTGTGATTGGTCGGTTAGTGCAATTTTGTGCAACACATTCAAGGTGGACAGTGCGTCGAGGAGCGAGGATTTGGTCCACAACAAATAGGTGATTTATTGCAACGAAATAATACAAGAATCGAGTAAGGCACATCGAAAATAATATTACCGCAATAGAACATATTGCAGGCGAGTGAAATAAGCTATGGTTTTGAGTAAGGAAGCCATGGCAAGAGGCGATGCAGAGTGCCTTCAATGCACGAGTAAACTTATACCCAGTTCGTGCGCAATCTGAAAATAATAAAACTTATAGGAAAATGCATAAATGCGTTATTGTACATTATAGTCGCCAAGTGGCCTATGACTTTGGCTTATTTTGCTTTTGTTTCTTAAATAATATGCCAGTAACATTGGGACTAAAATCGCAATTATTAAGAGGCGCTATCATGCCCTCAGAACGCTTGAAACAATGTCGTTTCTACGGCAACGCTTTGCCTTAGACGCTCAGAGTACCGAGTAGGTACCTAGACCTATACCTAAAAATGAAAAAAATATACAAATAATAGGTTTCTGCATAAATAATTAAGGGTCACAGGTCAATTTTCGTTATTTTTATGGTAATTTTTGATTTAAATACGGTTTTTGGGTAATTTGATGTTACAGGAGTATTTTTGATTTTTAAACCATTATAAATGATTTGTCTCCATAATAATAATGCTTTAAAATAATTTAGATTGAAATCTTTGTTAGCAATGTAAATAATTTTGAGTTATTTAGGTAAATTTTTCTTTATGGATTTAAATAATTCTTAATGTTTGATATCATTTATGAGTCAAATATTTATTCTTTATTATCAAGTATTTGCCTAGGTATAGAAAATGTATAAGATTGCACTGTTTGTACAGGGTGTTCACGAAATATTGGAGACCCCCCTTAACTTTCTTATTTTTGACCAGGGGAAAAAGTGTTTTTTATAAAATTTTCTCAACTTTCCAACTCTGTTTTCAGAAAGAAAATCGAACGTCGCGTTTTCAAGATAGAGACCTAAGTTGTGTTTTTTGAAATGGAACACCCTGTATGTTATTGATTTTTTAGATTCTACGCTTCATTCCGATTACAACGATATATACATATATTTAATATGTTTTAGTTTTATATATATTTTGTCGTAGAAAATTGCATTTTAATACAGGATTACATAAAAACTAAGGTGGCCATGAAACTAGAACTATACCCTGATTACTGTAACAAGTCCCGATTTTGACAGATGACACTCTCCACAAAATCCCTAGAAATTTTCTGTTAACGATGGGTATAACAATGGTATATGTGTCTCAACCGGTTAATGACGTCACTCGTTGATTTATGATGTGAAAAGTTACCCAAGTGATACGAAAAAATAACATAATAAAATAAAAACCCTATTGCCAATCACGATTATGCCCCCTACAAATAAAAATAACTATGAATACAACTCATTTTAATAATAATTTCAAACGTCATGGAAACACTTTCATTTTGGTATTTTGTTAAAATCAGCCACTTGGGCCAGCGTCTATGGGGCGGACTCAGGCAAATTTTGTTTCGGTGTTGTGAAAGTGGCAGTGAAGGTTTTCCGGATCGTTCAAAAGGGTTCAAACTTTGGGCAGTGAAAATATTCGCGGGTATTGTACGTTTCATGACTTTTACCGTTATCTGTGTTGTTCTTGTTCGTGTAATTAGTAGTTATTCATTGTGCAAATGAGTTCGTTACTGACCTGGACTTATGACCCGGTTGCTGCATTAATGCCAACTTAGGATGGCGAAATTACCAATTGACAGTCCCAGTAAGCACGTCTTAAAATAATTTTACTATAACACATTTAAGAATATTTTTGATTTGTTCCAAGAGAAAAAGTCATAAAAACACAACAGAAAAGCATATACATTTTACTACACAAAGTATAACAATAACAATATTTTTCATAAGAACTGTTCGAATTGTAATCCGTTCACTTGGAGGCATGAGCGATATCTCTATTTCAAATTATTAATACTTGTTAATATTATATCTCGATTGTTATTTAAAAAATATATGCGTTGTTACAAAGATCCGAATGAAAATATAGAAGAACTGCAAAGGAAAATTGTCATGGTCTGTATCTTGAAAACGCGACGTTCGATTTTCTTTCTGAAAACAGCGTTGGAAAGTTGAGAAAATTTTCTACAACTATATAAAACACTTTTTCCTCTGGTCAAAAATAAAAAAGTTAAGGGGTCTCCAATATTTCGTGACATGTAATGTAAAATTATTAATACGACAGAAATATAGAATATAAAATTTATAGTGACGAAACATATTATGTATCAAAGTTTTGAATGCTATAAAAATTATTATTTTTTAACAATTTTATTAGCTCCCTCTTAAAACTAGGTAAAGGAGGTGCTGTACATATTCTATCCACTAATTTATTAGCGCCATCTGTTGCTTGTATCCAATATTGCTCTCGTATCCTTATGATTCTGTCGCACATTGGCTAACTAGGGATTCCATAACAAGGCTGTATTATAGGAAATATTTGAATATATCAACGCGTGAATACACATTTAATAACGAATCCACACGTAAATAGATTTTTAAGGATGACATAATAAATCTTTCGAAAAACGATTTATCCCAGGATAAATCATTTGAACCCACAAAGTATATTTGATTGAAATCATTGGACATGCCAAAATTGATATTCTATTTAAATCATTTGACAATAAAGAAATCATCTTTGATCTTCGATTTGAATACTTCTGAAAATGGTTTGTTACAGCTCTGCTCTGTATATGTGTGTCCCAGGATTGGGTTAACTTATACCTGTACACATTTTTAATTCTAATTTTTCCACAAAATGTCACCCTTTTTGAAAATTTTGCTTGCACTTTGACACTGAAAAATAGTATTAATTCCAAAAATGTATAGTGCTAAAAAATGGAAAATCCAATAACATATCAAGGGTAAAATAAGCTCATTCTAACCTCTATATGTAAATACAAAAAAGTAAAAAAAAATACTATAGGATTTTTGTATTTAAGTAATTGCCATTACTATTATTATTTGTAATAAAGGAAGTCACCGTTTCAATTGTTTTTAAGCCACATGCAACTTGATTCAAGCGAGTAGGCAGGTAAAGTATAGGTAGTTAAATCGCGATTTCATTGGTTTCTAGAATTTTTATTGTTCGATATTTTTTAACAAAATTTGGTACGAACTGGTTTTAAGGGATGCCCAATCCAGTGACGTCGTCAGAATTAAAAAAAAAAATATCTCTAATATGATATGATATTTCACCTACATTATATTGTCATGATTTTTCTTATTTAATCAAAAAACTAATTTGCCTTCAGCTCAACCTAGACAGATCTTTTGTGATTGGCGATTGACCTTACTCTAATAACGGTTATCGAAAGTAATTTGTGTAGATAGTTTATTATCTTATATAATCTTTATATAGAATTAGATTTAAATTTATAAAATGATAAATCAAAATAATGATCATTATTAAATAATATCTATTTTTGTCAGTAGGTACTCGAACATTCAACTTCTAGAGAGTGACCGGGAGAACGGATGCAACAAACGAGATTTTTTCATTTTGCGCCGAAATAAAAAACTGCCTATGGGACTATAATATTAGGCATGTCCAAGTTTTTTGGGCCCTATTTTGCTTAATACGTATAATAATATGACAAACACCGTGTTACCAAAAACAAAATTATTTCTTCTCAGTAGGCTCATATATTTATAATAAACGTTTTATAAATTTCAGATTAATTATTGTTATCGGTGGCCTCAAAAACACTCAAGTAATTTTTTTTTCACTAGAATTATAAATTTGTCCACAATTCAAATGGCAGATTGAAATTCAAGCATTATTTTCCTCAACACACAATTGATTCAATTGCATACTTAATTAATCGTGGGCACCTATAATAATAAGTAGAAGTACCGAGTTATTTTTATTACAATCAGGAATTTCTCATCAATGACCTAATCTGGCAATTCTTTTGTTTTTGGATATTATCATAACTTATAATAATATTGTATTTTAATATTCAATAAAATAGGTATTCATTTGTGTTTCTAGGGAAATACCTATACTATAAACCTGAAATTTTAAGTAGAGTATAATGTTTTATTTTAGCGGTATTTGTTGCATAACTTTATAAGGAGAAGCGTTATCTACTGGTGGCATTGAACAAATATCGTTTTTTTTTTAAATAGCAATTAAGGTATAACATCATACAGGGTGAGTCGAAGTTAAACCGCCATACTCAAAATTTGAGTAGTATTTTTAAAAATAAATGGGGTTCTTCATATAACATTTTGTCCAAAAACGCTTCGTTTTCGACATACAGGGCGTCAAAGTTTTCTTTTAAAAACAGAAAAAATTAGTATTTTCGGTTCCATTTATGCTATAGAGTTGAAAATTGGTACTTTTATGTTTTCTGGGACGGCGATTATGAATTTTCTATCAAGTTTCTTCTAGCCGCTAGAGGGCATTGGCTACGTCGTTACTTTCGAACAAAAGTGTTTTAAACTTTTTTGTCGTTGAAAAATCTGCATTTTAGACAGCGGAATATTAAATTACATTCGATTTTGAACAAAAAATGTCTCTTGTAAAAATACGAAAACCTTAACCGTTTTCATGAAAAACGCAATTTTGTGTCGCGGTGCGCGTGAATTCGAAAAAATTAAAATTTCGTAGTAGGCTGAGAAATGGGATTTATTCATTTGGAATTCTTTATTTACAGTAGGTATTGTCCTAAATTAACAATTTATGTGAAATTAGTAATAAAAAGAACTTTAACCAAGACAACTTTATTAGCAAAAACAGAGAAAAAGCCCTTCAACGTTTAGTAGGCTTTGAAAACAATAATTGTGGGATACTAATTTCACAAAAATTGTTAATTTAGGACAATACCTACTGTAAATAAAGAATTCCAGATGAATACCATTTCTCAGCCTACTACGAAATTTTAATTTTTTCGAATTCACGCGCACCGCGACACAAAATTGCGTTTTTCATGAAAACGGTTAAGGTTTTCGTATTTTTACAAGAGACATTTTTTGTTAAAAATCGAATGTAATTTAATATTCCGCTGTCTAAAATGCAGACAAAACGACAAAAAAGTTTAAAACACTTTTGTTCGAAAGTAACGACGTAGCCAACGCCCTCTAGCGGCTAGAAGAAAGTTGATAGAAAATTCATAATCGCCGTCCCAGAAAACATAAAAGTACCAATTTTCAACTCGATAGCATAAATGGAACCGAAAATACTAATTTTTTTCTGTTTTTAAAAGAAAACTTTGACGCCCTGTATGTCGAAAACGAAGCGTGTTTGGACAAAATGTTATATGAAGAACCCCATTTATTTTTAAAAATACTACTCAAATTTTGAGTATGGCGGTTTAACTTCGACTCACCCTGTATACTACCAGGCGTAAAGTAAAGAAAAAACATAAGCGCCTTTTGATAATGAATTCGATAGACTAAATTATTTTTATGAGCTGGGTCTCAAGTTCGACGAACTTAAAACTAGTTTCAAGAACAATCCCAAAAAATACAGTTGCATTTTTGTTTGTATCAGGAATGGCGTGGATACATGTAGCCGTTCTCGTTCTGGTTTCGAGTGTTATGGTCTTGGAGATATGGTAGGTGCATAATTTCTACCGAAAATAAACTAGGTAGGTATTTTTGACAATCTACAATATTTTTATCAGTTCACTGAATTCGGTGTGGAGATGGGAATGCGAAAAAGGCTATTGCCAGAAGAGGAGAATAACCAACGAAACCAGAGAGAGTGCCCTTAGTTTAGCTACATGTAGGCTATTTTGCTCGGAAGCTGCTGCACTTTGGCCCAAACCGACGGGTAGGTATTTTGAATAATTCTAAAATTTTGGAGCAAGCGTTGTTATTTATACAGAGCTGGAAATACCAAGTTTGGCGTCTTGAAGTTCTAGCACTGGTGGGGGTCATGATGAGAGGTCCTATCTCCTATCTCTATTCTTCCACCCTCCGCCCGTGGCAATCTCTTTCTTGCCCCCTTCCAGTGCTCGCTCCCGCGGCCATAAATCAACTTCAAGGAACAGCCCGCCTACGGGTGTTATGTGTTATTTAACTTATTCAACATTGTGATTCGTACCGGGCATCAGGCAGGTAATATCTATGACTTATAGAGAAAGAAATAATAAATACCTACTTGTTATAGTTGTCAACTTATAAAATATCATAAGTTGATACACGAATACAATTAAAAATAACACAAACACAAAAACTATATCTTATATCTAGTTAATGAAAAAGAAATTCACAATAGGTATAAAAAAACAATTTTAAGGAATAAAAATCAGACGGGAGTGGCATGAAAAGAAATACATTTTAAAAAATGTGGTCTACTGATTTCTTTGGTTTTGTATCAGTTAATAGTTTTCCATAAATTCTTGCCGTTTTTAAACTTTACTATTGTGAATTTTTGCAGTAGAATTGACGCTCTGAATTTTAACTTGCGTACTTATTTGGAATTCACTTAGTTTTTCGACAAATACAAAAAAATTTGGAAGCGCGCCTTGTACATTGAGGAATTGAAATGGCTATGGAACAATTCACATGCATTAGTTGTACGTGCGAGTGTTGCTGACCAGATTGTAGGGGGAAAAGCCGATTCCTCGGAAATATAATTGTCTGTTAAATAATCAGCATAGCTTAAAAGTCTTTCATCATTTGGCATTATATCAAACAAATCAAGAGCGAAGCTATCTCCTACTTCGCTAGGATCCAAATAAGGTAACACGAAAGTCGTTCTCATCCATTGACCAACCATGCTCGATTTGTCTTGGTACTCCTTAGTTAAACCTAATTTTTGCATTTTTCTATACCAAGCCTGACTGAGATGAAACCTGCATCCAATTATTTGAGCTTTGGGCCAAACTTCATTCACAGCTTTATGGATGCCTGCTCGTTCAAAGTCCACGACAACTTTGTTAATATTTAATGTAACGTTATATTTTAAACACTCGTTTTCTATTAATGAAAATAATTTACATTCAGTTAAAAAATCCATGGATAGTGAATAATTGACAGAAATATTGTGTAAACGTGCCCTCAAGGTATATTCGATTTGTTGTAGCAGCCATGCGCACATTAGTTTCACATGAAAAAACGATAATGTTTTCATTTACACTGTTAACGAAAAGGAAATTTTCACCTTTACTGGTTTTGATGTCTAGCTTTATAGCAGCTTCATGAACTTCATAAATGTTTTTTGGAAGAGGGGGAATGACTTTCCTACAAGCATTGTATATGTAATTCCTTACAAGTGCAACGTCAGCGGCAGTAAAGGTATAAGGTGGTAGGTTTTCTTGAAGAACTTTGCGAATATTTTTTGAAGGTTTCTCGCCAATATCTTCCGTAGCTTTTCTTTTGCAAGCTATGTTTACAATTTGTCTTTGAAGTGACACTACATCAGCTTCGTGACAATGTTCTAATTCACACTTATTCAGGAGAACATTTTGGTCGAATGGACCAAGGGTATAAATGGTAGCTTTGCTTTTGCGATCTACGCACACCCAAACATGTTCCTTACTTGTTTTAAGCACTTTTTTAAATTATACTTATAACTATTAACAACTAACATTGGTTAATAAATAATACGATACTAATTGGGTAGTCAGGTGGGTGGCCCCGTCAGGTAGGGTGCAGGAAATCCCAAAAATTGTACACCGGTACGAATCGCAATATGAATAAATTAGTAAAAATGACCATATTGGTTCATTTTACCTGGGCGGTACGAATCGCTATGTGCCCCCGCCTACATACTTACTGAGCAGAGATATTATTCCATCTTTATCCTTCAATATGAATCGTATACATACAGGGTGTCCAACATTATGTGGGAAATCTCCCGGATTTATACAGGGGACATTAAAAAAACATGACAAGTTCCTATAAAAAAATTTCCCAGAGGGCCCCCCTACGGAGATACGGGGTGTTGAAGTTCTTTTTTTGAAATTAAATTATGGCAATATCTCCCAAAATAATCAAGCTGCTGAACTGAAATTGTGCACTGCTGAGCTTTAGGCGATGGAGAATAAGCTGAAGGCATCAATTTTTACTTATCTCACAGAGGGCGCCACTTGCACTATTTTTGGATCGTGTTATAGCTCGTAACTTTTTTGAGGTTATCTTTTTGGTCTTGCATGTCCATCATTTTAGTACATCTTTTCATTCTGCAACAAAGAGGTACTCTTGTTTCATAACGATAAAATCAACCGTTTGCGTTTAAATTGGCGAAACGTGCCCTAAAAGACCTGTTAGCTTCAACATTCAAAACATAAAACTTTCTCCTACCGCTTTCAAATGTTACAGATCAACTGTACATTCAAAATGAAGAAAAAAATACCAAATGGACATTGGACAAAACACCATTGGTTTTCTTGAAATAGGGTGTCCGAATTTTGTCAAATTCAATCCTATCCATTTTGAAGGCGAATAATTTTTGGTACATTGTTCATAGGGATTTTTTTCTCAGTTTAAATGGTACAGTCGGTCTGTAACGTTTGAAAGCGGTAGGTAAAGATTTTATGTTTCGAATGTTGAAGTTAACAGGTGTTTTGAGGAACGTTTTACCAATTTCAACGCAAACGGTTGATTTTATCGTTATGAAACAAGAGTACACTTTTGTTGCAGAATGAAAAGATGTACTAAAATGATGGACTTGCAAGACCAAAAACAAACAAGTTACGAGCTATAATACGATCCAAAAATAGTGCAAGTGGCGCCCTCTGAGATACGTAAAAATTGATGCTTTCAGCTTATTCTCCATCCCAAAAAACACAGCAGTGCAAAATTTCAGTTCAGCAGCTTGATTATTTTGGGAGATATTGCCATAATTTAATTTCAAAAAAAAGAACTTCAACACCCTGTATCTCAGTAGGGGGGCCCTCTGGGAAAATGTTTTATAGGAACTTGTCATGTTATTTTAACGTCCCCTGTATAGATCAGGGAGATTGCCCACATATTCTGGGACACCCGGTATATTACACCAACCTTATTCCACACACGAGCTGAAAATACACCAAACTTGGTAATTCCAGCTCTGTATGCAACTCGCATGACTGTCAACTATCGACGGAAATTTAACAATATGTTTTCGCACACTAGGGCGCAAAATAGCATTTTGTGCAATGAAACCAATGCACGAAATTATTATCGTAAAAAATAAATTTTATGAACAGAATTTATGATTATTTAACAAGGCAACAATAAGGAGATTTCAATGGGTGAGAAAGGTTACCTATTTCGTAATAGCAAGCAGAGGAACACTTTAGAAATTGTTACATCATAGATGGGTAACGATATGGCAGTGGCCTTACTGTTAATTTGTCGAAATTGAATAGCTGAATTGAGGACAAATAATTAGTTATACCGTACTTTCACCGTTTTAGTAGACATTGCGGCGCGCCGCCGTATATTCGGCTAGGTTCGTCAGTCGTTGGCGGGGGGCGGGGCGTGTTTTTTGCTCGCAAAACTCTACTGATAAGCGGTGCGGGACTACTGTGTACTCCCCCCGCCAACGACTGACAAACCTAGCGGGACTCACATCGACGCGCGGCCTATTCCCCTATGTCTACCAAAACGGTGAAAGTATGGTAGACTGGGATAATATGATGACACATTTTGGCTAACGACCGCTTGGAGAGCTTAAATAATTCATTATTTAAAACCAATAATTAATGCAATAAAAAAAACGCGCTCGCGGGTTGCAAATGCAGGACATTAGGGCGATAGTGCATAAAAAATGGGCAAAATAATCTATTGATGCATCGGCAAAATAATCGATTGATGCATCGGAAGCTTAACTGTAGACGGTTTTGAGCGGAATGTCATCAGGACTTCCAGCAGGAAAATGTAAAAAAAAACTAGTCACAAAAAACTACTGATGACCGTTACTTATATTGTGATTTTTTTTATATACCTACAAAACAATTGACGCTCGTCTGTCATTTTAATAATGCAATAAACATGCTATTTCAAGACGTTCCCTTTATTGCCAGACGGTTAACACATGTACAACAATAATAAAGCAGTAAAAAAATTGTGTGAAATTTGCGTAACAAGAAAACGTTATGATGACTCCTGTCTTGAAGCTATATGCCAGGGCCATCTTGACGCCAACGGCCATTATTTGTCATTTTTAAAATTATATTTTTCTTTTTTATTTAAAGCTTATTTATATCCACATACCTAATAAATAATTATTGCCTACCTACTTCAAATAGCTGAAATATTTTGTTATTAATATTATTTTGTCCAAAAATGTTTAGTCTTCATTGAACATGAACTAAATCGTGCTGATTTTAATACATAATTATTTTCCTCTTTTTATCGTATACTCTGGACATAAATAAATATTACAGATATTTAATTTGAAACTGGTACTTATCCAATACTGATAAAACCACCAAAATCAGTTTAGAATTCAGTCTCCGTTTTTTATCAACTTTCGTATAGTTCTTGCTATATCTGTCTGCCAATGAATAGGCCAGGGAAATTACGGTAAAAAATAACGAAACCTAGACAAAATTCATAACCGCATTTTTATAATGCCATCACAAAATATTGGTAATAAATGAACGCCAGAATGGTTTTTTATACAAAATAAACATACGCGTGTGGGCGTTTTTTAGAAAAATACATTTTCTTGTTGTACTAAGGACGGCATAAATATTAACTGCGAATTTTAAGCTGCATTTATTAGTAAGTAAAGTATATAAAGTTGAGATTGATAAATTAAACAGATTACGTTTGCGCAAGTATCCGAATGATGTAAAAATGACATTTTGCGTAATATTTTTTTGGGCAAAAATATTAACTGCGTTTTTATTATTTATAATTACCTTAAAAATCAAGTATTAACAGTTTGTTCTGAAATTAAACATTAGGTTTTTTGCGCTAGTGCTGATAACGGTCATTGTGATAAATATTTTAAAATAATTTTTGTCTCAAAATGTAATTACTTAGATTAAAATTTGTATTGGCCAAAAGTTTGAAATTATGAGTGTTGCTCGCTACAGATCGAAAAAAGCCATTTTATTGGTCAAAATGTTGGATCACCACGCACGTGCTGTACATATTGAGTCTTACTCATTTTTCACAACGGATTTTTTAAGGCATTTTTTGTCTGCCCGAAGCCCCTATATCTGGTATTTTCTAATATGGTTTCCATATGGAAATCGAAATATTTTTTTTGTAAACGAGCATCGATTGTTTTTAATGACCCAAAAATATTGCAAAAATATAATTCAATAAAAATAAAATATTATTACGACCTTTACAAGCTTTGTCTGCCAATGCAGACGGTCATCTATAGTTTTTGTGGCTATGTTTTTTTACATTTTCCTGTTGGAAGGCCTGACGTACGCACCGCTCAAAAACGTCTGCTGTTATTATGCATTAATTTACCTACGTAAGCTTAAAAAATGGCCGATTTGATAAGTCCACAGCCAACTATGATTTACATTTTAAAAAACACAAGTTTATGTCATATCTCAAAAATCACAAACAACATAAAAAATTGGATAAGATTATCTTATTAAGCACAAAATTATCTACAATTCTTGTCTCTACAGTTTTTCTGTATAATCAGAAATAACGGAGCTACAGAGATCTGATGAAATAGCAAAAAATCACTCTTTTCAAAATATCTAGTGAGCCATGAACTTTTTTAAAAATCCAAAAGGGGCATTAGATTGAGCATTCAAAACTGCAGTTCTTTCCCCATTTAACCTTTGTTCTAGCTCTGCTAGTTTTCGAGATCCCCATAGTGGTCACCGAAAAGAACTCACCCTGTATGTATTAGCACCTTTTCTAAAGTCACTCTTTAGGGCCCTATTTTCCCGCAGAAAAACATAATTCTATAGAATTCCTATTTATTTTTGAAAATTACATAAAAATTATCATTATCATTGTCATTGAGTAAAGAGTTAAGGACGGTATGGTATAAATGAACTCAATTGAAACAGCATAAAAATGCTTGGGCGGCGTTTGCTTTGTAAAACAAGTCCGGAGTCATAGGCGGAGCGCGGTTCTTAATACTATTATACAAATTTTGTTTAAATGCTCTAAAATAGAATAAAATAAACTTTGAAAATATTCAAACCAAAGCAATAACCAATAATTTTGTGGCACACAAAACAACACTACACAAAAATCTACACACAAAACCAAAAAACGGTAAAATAAATCGCAATCCTTATTTCCGTGCACGGCACTGGTTATACTGGCCTAACTGGCCCACGTCGACACCTGCTCCATGCGGATCTCCGAAACGCCGACGAATCAAATCGCTACACTCGCTTTCTTATTGGCTGCCTCCTTGACTAGGTCGACGACGACCGCATAAAAACCTTTTATACTGCTGATAAGTCTGGTATTTTTACCAGTAGCAGTGCGTGGTAAATGCTATGAAATAGATCGCGCCCCGTATATCAATGTGTTCCAAGTGAGTTCATACTTTACCGACTTATTAATAAATGATTACAAAATCAAAAATTACAATTCAAATTGTCGATGACAACATGTTGCGCGACGCGCAATGCGAGTTGACGTTCTTCAAGCAGGCTTCATAATTGATTTTTGTTTTGACACGACTTTTCATATTATTCAAAATCGATCAGTATTTTCCTAGCAACCTTTTAGCTAATAAACGGGTTCCTTATACAAAGCTCAAAAGAGACGGAATGGGGGATTAGAAGTCACTTTATGGAACATCTAGTATAATTCGCGGAAATTTCCTTGAACAAATAGGATTTTCATGCCCATGCCTATGCTTTTACTAGATTTTTATTTCGTACAATATATTCTTCATTTCATAGTCCAAGAGCCGGCAGCATGATTTCAACTCTCATCAGATTATAGAATAAGATGTTATGTAAAATGTAGAGAGTATATTTCTTTACTTGAAGCGAGTAGGTTGCCTCAGATAATAAATATGGGCCCGATCATTGTTATTTAAAGAAGTTGTGGTTAATTTTTAATTTTTTAATAGGTACAACTCGTCCCACGAACATATTTACTACTTTTTCGCAAAAGTCTTTTGAAAAATTCGAAAAATGCCGTTCTAAAAATCGAAGGAGGTGGTAAATTTCTTAATTGGGTCTTGCACTTTCCTCCAGTAACGAAAGAAACCTTGAAAATCCGATATTTAACCAAATTTCCCGACTCCCGATTTTCAAGGTTCGAGAAACGGGACGGCTATAGAATTAGCGAAATTGACGGGAAACCCTGAAGAACCGCTCTTATAAATTGCGTGTTTTTCCCATTTTTTGATTTTTCGGGGGTACCAGAAGCATCTGCACCTCACCTGAAGACTTGAGGGAAGCTCTACAAATTCTGACCCCGCAGAGCCCAGAGCCGAAATAACTTAGCTGTAGCTCGGCGAAAAAGGGCAATTTCTGACAGTTTTCGGACTTTGGCTTTTCAACGAAAATCCTTAATAACTCGAAAACGGGAAATAATTTACCTGAAAAGGTTTCGTTAAATATGTTGACCCGTTCTACGGCTATTTCGCCGTACCGTCAGATCTCCCTAAAACGCGATTGAAAATTTTTTTCCTGGGCATCAAAAGGTATATGGCACTGGCTGTATAGCCGGACTTCGCACACGACTCGCGTCCCCGAGGTCCAGACTTGCCCCCGTCTTTCGCGCCGTATTTAACAGCGGAGGATTTTCCGAGCCCGGAAAATACGCCTATCGGATTTCTGAAGGACCAAGGGACCCTTTCTTCATTGTTGCTCCATGGGCCTTCTTTCCTATTTTGTTCTATAATCATATGAGAGTAGATTTGACTAAAAATTGACCACAACTTCTTTAAATAACAATGATCGGGCCCATATTAATTGAGGCAAGCTACTCGCTTCAAGTAAAGAAATATACTGTCTACATTTTACATAACATCTTATTCTATAATCCTATGAGAGTTGAAATCATGCGGCCGGCTCTCATACTCTCATACTATCATAATATCGTAGGAGACGTTTCCGTGGGCAATCTCTTGTCCAAAGTCAACATCCACAGCATCGACGTCGTCGGCGGCAAATCAGACACTCCGACTTTCGACTTGGTGCGTGGAGCCGCGCGAATTTTCAAAGACCAACTGGATAAGCAAATTCCTAAAGGGCGCACGCCTGGCGGAGGAAAGTCCTTGCTCATCGAGCTTGACATTAAAGATTCCAAAACGAACAGACTGTCCTTGGAGACGGACGAAAGCTATCAGTTGAAGGTGGAAGAGACACAAGATGGGAGGTTGAAGGCAATGGTAAAGGCTGAGACTTTCTTCGGAGCCAGACATGGTAAGACTATAATAACTCACTCTGACAACACTTCAAACTAGGAGTACCTTTTTAGGTTTGGAAACACTCAATCAACTGATCATCTACGACGACATACGCGGCGAACTGCAGATGCCCAAAGATGTCCTCATTATTGATAGACCGGCGTATCCGTACCGAGGAATCCTCTTGGACACATCTAGAAATTACGTAGATGTGGATACTATTAAGCGGACCATTACAGCTATGGCCGCAGCAAAATTGAACACCTTCCACTGGCACATCACGGATTCGCACAGCTTTCCGTACGTGTCGAAATCCAGACCGGAACTATCGCAGATCGGAGCTTACAGGTAAGAATCTCACTACCCAAGTATCTCTAAAATATCAGAACACCATCGACCATATATTTGCATAATTTTCTCTTTACTTTTTACAGTGCAGATAAGGTGTACACCGCTCAAGACGTAAAAGATCTCGTCCAGTTCGGTCTTGAGCGAGGGGTGCGCGTTCTGCCAGAGTTTGACGCTCCGGCGCACGTCGGAGAAGGTTGGCAAGACACCGAATTGGTGACGTGCTTCAACTGGCAGCCCTGGTTGGACTACTGCGTGGAGCCGCCTTGCGGCCAACTCGATCCTACCAAACCCGCCGTCTACGATGTACTGGAAGGTTAGTTCTCATTGTTTCCGCATTACATATTTGCACTGTTTAAATAGGAATGGAAGGCGGCTAATTCCAGAGAAGACATAGGCTATAGAAGTCTGATCAGCAGGGGGGGAATAAAATAGCTGTATATCTAGAGAACTTTGTTCTGATTCTCGATAATAATAATAATATGGCATTCATGGGGAATGCAGGAACATCCAACAACAACCGTGTCACGTAAGGCCCGAGCCAGATCCTCATGGTATCCGGGATACCCGGGATCTGAGTGAATGTTCCCCATAGAGGGAGTGCGAATGCCTTTTGGTCTACATAATAAGAAATCACATTTATTTTATCTAGACAACAAGACAGAGGAGAAGTTTAGCTGTAAGCTATTCTTGCACTTAACCTAATAGATGGCGCGCGGATGCAGAATCGCAATCCTTCACTCTTTCAAAGCCAAAGGCAGCTGGTGACGCGGGCGCGGTTGCCGATTCTCTTTCGACGAACTGCCGTGGAGCGGGCACATTATTTTATTAAAATATAAAACCATAGATATCTGCATTTTCAGGTTGGTAGGTGCCCGGGATGGCACTCAGTTGTGGCGATTAATCCGAAGAGTTTTTTCCGGTTTTGGAGTGGCATACGGTGCGAAAAGGATCTGAAGACTGAGAATTAGATTTATATCAATGGGGAGAAGATGCAAAATCCGGCAACAAGGTACCAGCATTCGCCCGTCGGAATCTACAGTTTATCTAATTGCCGCGCCATCTCTTAGAGACTAGCGGTAACTACGATCGAATTTGCGCTTGCGCACATGGAAAAGTGTCCCCTTTGGAAGTCAGCTTCCTTTTGCATACATCGGATCAGACTATTGCGTAGCTAACGCTTATGCTTATATTTCAGATATTTACAGAGACATGTTCCTCCAATTCCAACCTGACATTTTCCACATGGGCGGAGACGAAGTTAACTTCAACTGTTGGAACAACACTCCCAACATCGTCGAGTGGATGAAGACCCAGGGTTGGAACAGATCCGAACTCGACTTCATTAAATTGTGGGATCACTTTCAGTCGCAAGCTCTGGAACGCGTAATATGGTGGTTTTGTTATCGTGGCATCATCTTGAAAACAACTTATTATTCCAGGTATACAAAGTAGCCGGAAGAGAACTGCCGATAATAATGTGGACGAGTCACCTCACCCATAAGGAATATTTGCATTATTTGCCAAAGGACAAGTACATCGTCCAGGTATGGACAACTGGTATTGATGAGCAAGTGAAGAATTTGTTAGAGAAAGGGTACAAGCTAATTTTAAGCAACTACGACGCTCTGTACTTAGATTGTGGATTTTCAGGGTAAGTTAACATCCTAACAAAACAATGGGCTCGTATACCAAATTTTTTTATTTTTGCAATGGATAGATATCGCCTTTAAACGTCCGGAAACGCTAAAGAACAAATTTTTTTCCCGGTAGTTTAGTTGCAAAATTGAGTTGAATACGTAATGAAATGCCTGTGACGTAGTTAGCATTAATTTAAGAACCGGCAACGTCGCCTTCTCCCCTCCTCGTCTTCCGTCAAATAAAATAACGTGACCTGGCCTGTTAACCTTTATAAATACAACCGCTGTCAAACTATCAATAGTTGTCTGAAAACGTTTCTACCTGTGAAAATTATCAGCCCTTTGCCCAATGCGTTAGCAGAAAATAAGCAAGTGATCTTTAGTTATTTACTTGTTTGCGCGTCGTTATAATAGTGATGGAGGTTGTTCGTTCACTCTTGTGAAAACTCCAGCAGAAACTCTGGAAAATTGTTTTTATCAACACCCACGAAATTCACCGAAAACGGTGGTTGGAAATAGTTGGCCTTCCAATGAGGAAAACGTTTTTATATTGTTACGAAGACCATTTCAACGTAAGTACATATTATCTGTTATAGATAGCTTGAAGCACTTTTACTTTTTTTTTTAATACTTACTTACTGTCTTGGGGTTATTACTTAAGACTACATCTACCTGAATGTAATAAACCTCAAAATAACCCCTGTTAATAATTTATATTACACATAGAGATTAAAAGTGTATACTAATATTAAGTTCTTACTTACTCTTTAATCGAGCACCTTTTATTGCAATAATTTCTGTAAACGAATTATTTTAGCTTGAGCGTGATGCTAAGAATTGCCTGTTCTTCAAAACTGTGGGAAGCAAGATTATTATCTTGAAAAAGGAAGTTGTGCCTCAGCGCTACATAAAAAGCATAAAAAGCAAACGAATTGCTTCCCTTTCAATTCATGTAGAGAGGATAATAAGACGAATTCGAGAATTTGCAAAGTTCAATATACATTCCAGGGTAAATCATCAATTAATATAGGTACTTACCTTTTAGATCACAAAATGGTTATTGTGTGAGGCCTTTAATTTTATGAAATATTAAGTTGTATTGTAAATGATTGCTCAATAAACTGTAAATTATTTTGTGTTCATTCTTTCCCTAATTGGTTACCTTTTTAGTAAAGTTTGAATAATAATTCATGTCTAAAGTGATATTTTCATTTTCTTTTTGTTAATGACAAATATTCAGAACCTAAAAAGAAGAAACGAACACACCATTTCCAATTCCACATAGGTAATATGGCAGATTGTCCGATGTCGCGTTCACTAATCCTTGCTCCATACTTTGAAAAGTTCGATTTGCTACGTAAAAGACTATTCAAATAATAACACTGTATAAGTAAGTTCTAACGCGTCAGACGTTGAGTGTCAAATGAATCCTCGTAAATAAGCAGTATTGGCAAACTTCCATGGCCGTTTACCTGGCGACGGGGGTCGTATATAATGTATTAATATAATGATAATATTTTTGTTAATTACCCTGATCTGCATTGAAATTATATTGAAAGATATTAATAAAAGGTACATCAGGTATTTAATAATACCATAATATGCTAACAAACTAGATCAGAATTCCAGTAAAATTTATGAAATACCCCTTGTATAAGGAAGGGCAACTACGTCACAACCTTTGGCGGGAAAGTATTATTTATAAAATTACAGCAAATCTAAAGCAAATATGAAAAAAATGAACGACACGGATCGATTTTTTTGTCATTTTCTACCGATAGATAAAAAAAAATTCATATTTTTGTCCGAAGTATACGAGACCATTATTTTTAATGGTGTTTCTTTTTATTTCCAGATGGGTTACCGATGGAAACAACTGGTGCTCCCCATACATCGGCTGGCAAAAAGTGTATGAAAACAAGCCAGCAAAAATTGCAGGTAACCTAGATTATTACATTGTGGCATAAGTGCATAAGTTATCTTTGTTTCTGGGTGTAGGTGAACGTAAAAATCAGATTTTGGGCGAAGAAGCAACTTTCTGGTCTGAGCAAGCAGACTCGACGTCCATAGATAACAGATTGTGGCCAAGGGCTTCGGCTATGGCTGAGGTGTTGTGGAGTGAGCCTAACACTACGTGGAGAAATGCAGAACAAAGGATGTTGGTACACAGGTAATATTGCTTAAAACATTATTTATCATATTATTGCAGATAATAGTTATATTTATTTGTGTAGCAACATATCAAAGTTAAACTTTTCATGCGAGTTTTACTTTGACGCAGTTACCGATTAGTTTCTCCTATAAAAGTGGACTCGCAAAACGTGCTCACTTCTGGTGTCAGGTGTGGGGTGCGAATAATTGCGTACTTTTCAAGAAAAGTTTTAAGACTTTCCCACAGATTCTACTTTGGCACTGTCACACATTGTCCCTATTCTGAAAAGCCTGTCACATTTTTGGAGTTGGCGAGAAAATATTTGCTTCGAAATTGAAGCCATAAACTTCTCACTTTTGAATGATATTGTGAAACACGTAGATATGGGAAAAATGTCTCAGTCTTATTACACACTGGCGATAGTACAGACTGCTATAAAAAAATATGGTTATCTTGGTATCTACCTCAATGACGCGCCACGTGTTTGGTGTCAGGTGTGGGGTTTAAGACAAAAGTTCTTAACCTGTTCAGAACCGGTTCCGAACTAATATAACTCGGAAAAACTTCGGAACTCGGTGTATACAGTCGAGCTCCGAACTTCGGTTCTGAACCTCACCCACCTAGTAGCGATAAGATCAAAGGCCGGCGGTTCGCAACCGGTTCTGAACTCTGCTGGTGTGAACTGGCTTAAAGGCGAGCGCACACATCCTACTATCGAATCCGATTGTCTGAAACGATTATCGGACACGAGAATCTGAGAACTGCCGCACATATCCAATTTTTGAGTAGGCTTTTAGCACAGTATTTTCCGCCTGCCCAGTGGTGTGTCATCAAAGTGTTAATAATTTGTGCCACAATGGACAACATAGAATGGGTGGCTATTGTTTTTTTGCTTGAGAAGCAGAAAAAAAGACAAAGCGTCGCTACTGGGTGCATCCCTTAAATACACGCACATATTTATTAATTAATTTATTTATTTATAAAAGCGAAATGCCTTATAAAATATTAGTACCTATATGTACGTACTAAAACAAATGGAAACAAAAACCTCACCGGCACTGGTTGTCTCCCGAGAATGCCATAAACTGATGAAAATAGTCTGATGTGTGCGATGAAACAATTTACAAACATGTATATATTGGGCCTTCAGACAATCGGTTCAGTTTTTTTATCGGGCAACTTGATCGGACGCACTTCCTTTGCATCCGAGTCGGACGTGCGATCCCATATAGCATCGAATGTGTGCGGGGTGATCATTGCATTACATTATAGACATGAACTTCAGATAGTCGGATCCGATAATCGTTTCAGACAATCGGATTCGATAGTAGGATGTGTGCGCCCGCCTTAAGAGTTTCTTTTCGTTTTGTTATACAGCGAAAATGGAAAGGTAAAAGGGTTATTTTGAAAACGGATAATAAATAACATCATAATCAATTAATATTTTCAGAATAATGGACTGTTGAAAAATAGTGGATTAAATTGAATTTTATCGAAAACAACAGTTTTTATTAATATATTATGTCGCTTTTTTACTCACTCATCGATTATTTAATCTAATAAATGTCTGTGCGTACAGGTTTAAAAGTTCAGAGCCGCTTCCGAGCTAACTATGACGTTTCGGTGAGTAAGCAACAGAGAGACAATTCTGTTGCTCTCTGGTAAGCACCTTATGAGCTTCAAATATATAAGGTATTTTAACTTTTAACAACTCTTGCAAAATATTTTTTCTTGTTGTTTCTAGCGCAAATATCGATGAAATTATGACGTATGCTTGATCGGGTGTTTCATTGTGTTGATATATTGATATCGTTTCGAAATATTTTTGGTGTCAGGTGTAGGGTAAAAATTGCTGGATATGAGATTATATGAATACCATTATGAATACATGAAAAATGGACTAATAATCAGAGAAATTCTTGATTTTTCACTTGGGTTTTATGAAGAGCCACTCTAAGATATATAGGAAACCGCACTTAATTGTATTGGGCCTTAATTAAGCGGAAAATACATGGCATAATTATTAAATAATTTCTACTAATTACAACGTATTATTACAATGAATAATCTGTGTATACTTTAAATACCTCAATAAAACCAAGGTTCGTTTATAGGAAGGTTAGGACATTCGACGATTTTGAAGGGTGAATTTAATTTTGTAGGTTTGGATGGTTGGGTTGAGGCAAAAAAGACAATTTGTTATTCTATCATCGACGTTTTGACCAATATTAGGTCATGTGGATTTTTTGGAATTCAAGTTTAAAAATGCATTTAAACTATTCCATTTTAATATATTATTCATTTAAACTTGGTCTGTAATAGATTTACGATAAACTGATGACAATTAAAATGTATTTAAACCATTTCACTTTATTATCTTATTACATATTAATGATATTAATATAAATTAACTATCATTAAACGGGTTTTATTTATGAATATTTTAAATACCATTTATTAGTTATAGTAATTAATTACGGTTTCTTAATAATTATTAGGAAATTAGGAAATTTAGTGACTTAAATAAACCCTTATATACAGGGAGTTTCATCTTAAGTGCGAACACCCCCGTAAAATTTGAATTCTTCACCCGATTTTAGCCGTTTTTTTTTTCTAAAAATAGGCCACAAGAAACTCTTGTTTTTACGTTGTGCAAAATTTCAGTTCTTAATCTCAATTTTCAAGGCCTACTACAATTTTTTTTCTAGTAAAAAAATTAAGAAAATCATTTAGCAATTTTTTTATTTAAAATCTGACACCACAGCGTTAATTAGGACACACCAAAACCCTCACATACCAAATTTGAACAAAAAATATACAGGGAGTTCCATTCCGCAAGGTGTGAAAGTTGAGCAAAATAGGAATTTTAAACTCATCTGGCGAGTCAAGTGTGCCATGGAATTACTTCGAAACAGTTGGATGATGAACAGTGTTGATGTGCAAAGATCCAATAAAAAATATACAAGGTGTTCTTCTCTGTAGCAACTCGAAATGCTGAATTTTCTAAACTTTATACAGGTCAAAAATCGAGTATATCAAAACCACCCCAGACATTATAAACGAACTAAGTCTAAAAAATACACAAGCCTGCCAGTCAGTAAGTCCATATGAGTTAAGGTGGCTGGTGTGCCACAACAGGAAACGCACAGAATACGTATCATCTTAGACAGTGACTTTATTAATAAAGGTCCAACAATTTGAATTGTTTTTATTTGTTGGCTGGATGATGTAAAGAAATAAATTGCTTTTGTATTTATTAATATTTATTCAATGATTCCAGAGCACTCCTGACCAATATAAAGTTTAATAAAAATTCAGCATTTTGACATCGCCCAGAGAAAAAGACCCTGTACATTTTTGTATTGAATCTTTGCAAACCAACAACTTGAGTAGTCCTGTTGATCATTCATCTGTATTGACGGGATTCCAGGGCACACTTGATTCTCCAGATGCCTTTAAAATTCCTATTTTGCTCAACTTTGACACCCTGCAGAATGGAACTCCCTTCATATTTTTTGTTCAAATTCGGTGTACGGAGGTTTTAGGTTCTTTTGATTAACGGTGTGGTGTCATATTTTAAATAAAAAAAATCGCTAAAAGTTTTCGTCATTTTTCACTAGAAAAAAAATTTGTAGTAGGCCTTGAAAATTGACATTAAGACCTGAAATTTTGCACCAACGTAGAGTTTTTTGTGGCCTATTTTTAGAAAAAAACGCGGCTAAAATCGGATGGAGAATACAAATTTTACGGGGGTGTTCGCACTTAAGATGAAACACCCTGTATATAATAATATAAACATAAAGTCATAAACATAGGTAATCTAAAAAATGTATCGCAGGAAATTAGGATCTTTCGCGCTTGCGCCGACACAATTTTGAGTTTTATTCTTGCGAAATTTGCTAAAACTACTTGAACCAAAGTCAATTTTCTGACGCCCCCCTCCCAGATTTCAAAGTTTGCGAATTCGCGAGAAATTGAAATTTTTCTACGCGAGAATATTGTTAGTTCAAATTAAACAATCAGTCATTTTACAATATACAATCGTATAAGCAACTAAGAAAGTGGTGTAGTAGCCCATTGTTGCATGGATTATTTCCTTTATATTGTTTGTACCCAATAAAGTAGCTCGTTTCTTAAAAAACTATCAATCGTATGCCTTTTATAGAGATTGTTTCTCTTGGGAAATACCAAAGCGGTAAGATCACGTCATGTGCGCAGAATATCACTTCGTTGCGCTCATAAGATTACTTTTCAAAATTCGCCACTATGTATTAATAATTTTAAAAATTATATATTACGCACTAATTTATTCAAAATTACAGTAGATATTTAATTTCTGTTTGGGGTTCTGCAAGCCTTTCAGTTTTAAATTCTTTAAAGAAACGGCAAAATAAATCTATTAAATAAATCCACAAATTACCATTTTCAGAAACAAAAATTTTTAAATTTTTGAATTGTGCTTGTTACTAACTTGTTTGCTATTATCGTTTGTTACAAAAAAAAAAAAAATTAAAAAAGAAAAAAAAAAATTGAAGGGTGCACAAGGCATCCTAATATAATCTTAAATAATTTTCATATCGTCAATTATTGTTTCCATGGCTAGCAATGATTTCGTAAAAAGAAAAAGATTCCACGTTTTTTTCACATATTTGACATTGTCGATTTTGCACAATAAAATATACAGAAAATATTTTCCTACAAGAGTTGTTGAGAATGATATAGAAGTTCCGCCGATGTTTTATTTTTTTAAACAAGCTAATATAAAATAATTCAGTAAAATGCGCCGAAGGCGAAATATTTTAGAATTTGCTTATGAAAATCGCTTAAAATTATTCTCCGGAAATCTCAGTATCTTCAGATTTACAAGATGCAGTGTATATTTTTAAATTCCCAAATTGGTGTCCTCCCCGCCTCTAAATATGCCATTGGATCACCCTGTACACGGAACACGGAGGCGCGGGGCCGGTCAAAAGGCGGGGCCGCGTGCGCCGTACCGCTCGCACCCGCCTAGAGCCGGCCCTGGGCCCATTTTCTTTTTACGAGGTCCGTTTGCACAAATTAGGTGTCAGGCTCAGACTAATGAAATTCATTAAATGAATAAAGGGGACGAATTTGTTTACAAATTTAAGTGAATTGTTGACATGCATAGTTGTTTATTACTATTCCCATGTTTACAAATATTGGTCTTACTGACCTGCCCCAAACATGTTGTCACATTTAAAAGTAACAATAACTAGGAATATCATAAATAAAACCGGCAATTTCTTTAGTGGATGCATAGAACGTAAAATTGCCCCCACTTATAAAATTCAGGCGGAACAGTAAAGTAAAACAACCTTTTCGTGTTCAAGAAAGGTTATGGAGCTGTTTTATTATTGACAAAATGGATATAGTAGAGAACACCCATTATTCTTCGCACTAATCGGCAACGTTGCGGCAGTTTGACAGGGACCAAAGTTAGCGCTTGCTCAACTTGTTTGTTTTCATTTTGTTTGTTTTGGTGTGTGCTTCGGTATTTGCTTAGTTTTACCAGAGAACAAACGCTAAAATCGAGTTTTTCTTGCGGTTCCAAGTTTAAAATATCAAAAAATGGTAAAAAGGTGCATAAAGTGCAAGTGTCTTTCCTCTAAAGTGAATAAAGAGAATATTTCGTTCCATAGGTAGTGTTTGTAAAGTAAATACATTTATCTCTTTCATAAAGTGAGAGGGTTCAGCTTACTGTTTACATCTGTATAAGGACGCTATAATATTATAATGCGGTGTCCCCTTAATTATTCATTAGTCTGAGGTGACAGGCCTATAGCAACCTATACCGCGCAAAAGAGAGGTCCGACCGGGGGGAATAATTTGGCGGCCATTTTTAATCCTAAATGAGGCGGGAAATTTGAAATAATTTATACGGGTGGGTTCCATAAATAATGTAATGTCTTTGACGTCGTTTTGTGTAAATTATTTTAGTTGGAACTACAACATAGGTCCAAGATTTTTGTTGGTTTTGGGTTGAGAACTTATAGAACTTAATCAAAACAACATATTTTAATCATCATAAAGAAAACTATAGCTATAATAAAAAACATGAAAATATTTTTAATTACCTAACATTTTCATACAAAATTACTTGGAATAATTATTTCTTTGAAAACTTTTAATAATAATATCCTATTCTCCAGGAACATAAAATATCTATACCTATTTCTGACTTTTTAGGAAGCAAGTTTTATTCCTAAGAACTTTTTCTTTTTGTTTGTTTATCAAATACAAGCAAAAGAAAACTTGGTAACTTCAACATCTATCACTTTAATCTTTGCTTCAAAAATGCAAGTGAAGTGATTTCTAATTACGCTCTTCTTTGACAAGCTTCAATAATTTTGCTGGCGGTGATCTGCAGTTAATAGGTTTACTTGCTGCTGCTGTTTGCATTTCTTCGGTTAATTCTATTTGCTCCAGAAATGCGCCTCTCTTTGTCTCCATTTTTCGCATCTCCATGAGTTACTTCTTGAGCCGGAATGGATTTCCTTGGTGGTCTTAACAATTTTGACGCCACTGCTTCTTCGGTTAGGTTTCTAGATGGTGATGGCGTTCTTTCGTGTTGCATTAAAAAATCCTGTTCATCAAAATAAATACATAATTTATAAAACAATAAATAAAAATACACATAGAGTCCTTCCAGAGAATATTACTGTCGATGACACCTAGAGTACTATATAAGCCACTTTCTAAATATTTTTTTTTCTCTTGAAGACCTAAAAATCAACAAGAAATTAGAAAATATTGATGAAAAAACAGTATTACTTGGCAAAAAATTATACCTATTATTTACTTACCTATGGAATCTAATTTCTCAATCTGCACGTAAAAGTCTCTTGGCATTTTGCAATGCTTTACCAAGTCATTTTTTGATCTCGTAAATATGAATACGAAAAGCTATTAACCGTACAAAATATAAAGAAAAAATCACGATTATAAACTAAAAACGCATGTCACGGTGACTTTTATGATTTTAGCGGCGCCTTCAAAAAGTATAATGCAATTTCATTCATAGACTATAAAAAAAATTAAACAAGGAATAAAGTAGCCACCATTAAAACTGCCAATACAGGGTTAAAAATGGCGACGAATTTCATCGCTTTTCGTTCCCTGCGCCTTGCCGCACGCAATAGGGCCAAAAGCGATATAGGTTAATATACAGATATGTGTAACATTACACAAAACATTCCCATAATAAGACCATTTTTTACAAAGTTTATATTAACAAATATTGTTATAAAAACTCGACGTTTCGCTCCTGGTTCGGAGCTTTTTCAAGAGTAATTCCTATAAAAAAAAATTAACATTAAATAGGTACTAATTAAATTTTATACAAATAGAAAAATCTATGAAATAAATAAAATTGTAAACAGCCTACCTTAACATGACCTCAAAAATGTTTAAAAATATTAATTTGCAAAATGTTGTTAGATATAAAGAATTGTTTCGGGTATTTATAAATTTAAAAACGATGGAAAAATTTTGACAGACATAAAATTAGAAAAATATTTATAAGACTATCATATTGACAAATAGGTAACAATTTTATATATACAAGGTTCTGTGTTACAAAGAAAAAAAACGGTGGATACTGTAAAAGAAAGTACAGTTATTGGTTGGCTTATTATATAGAAATTCAAATTAGGAAAAAACATATTTATAAAATTGTACAAAATTATTTATATCTGTTTTGTTGTTAAAATTATTTCCTAATGAATTAATATAACAGGCTTCAAGAAAAAGTCTTTTCCAGTAATTTCTTTCACCGTGTAATATTTCAGTGTTGTCACAATCAAATGAATGTCCTGTTTTTAAGGTGTGGTCAGATAATCCAGAATGTTGATCATTATTAATTCTTATATTATATTTATGTTGGTAGATTCTTTTTCGTAAATATTGTGAAGTTTGGCCAATGTAACATTTATTGCCTTGACATTGTAAACAATTTATTTTATAAATAATATCGGATCTAAGTTTAATATCTGTCTTATCTTTTAGTGAATTGTATAACAAATTAATACAATTCATGGGTTGCCAAGCTGGTTTTAATCCAAAAGGTTTTAGTAAATCTTGTATGCTCTCTAGACTTGAATGGTAAGGTAACTTGACAAATTTCAAAATGGTATTATTCGGATTTAAAGAGTTTTGTAATGTTGTCTCAACAACAGGAAAGCGTAAATGATTAAGACGTTTTTTAATAATAAAATTGACAAACGTTCTAGGTAGCAGTTGTTATAAAATATCCATTTTATTAATTTCAAATCTAGTTCCAAATAATCCTCATGCTCCGAATCAGGAGCGAAACGTCGAGTTTTTATAACACAATATTTGTTAATATAAACTTTGTAAAAAATGGTCTTATTATGGGAATGTTTTGTGTAATGTTACACTGAAGACCGGGAAACTATATTAGAACATTGAGTAAAATTTATTCCTTTACTCAATGATTATAATTAATACAGGTATGTGGTGTCAGGTGTGGGGTCATTTGTTTTTGATTTCATAGCAATCAAGATTCATACTACGAATTTGATTATTCACTTTTTCAAAATTTGGGATCACACTGAATAAACCGAATGGACATTTTTTTCTACTGCTATTTTTCCGATTAAACAATGCCTAATAAATAGTTTTTCGAAAAACGCACACCTCTAAGAAAACGCAGGAAGCCGGGCTTCCGTGGCAATACTAAACCAATAGGTACCTACTTAGCAAACGATGACCCTTCAGGAACATAGGTACATATAAAAAAATTGTTCCTTTCAATCCCCGCAGCTTACTTAGATTTTTAGAGGTTTTAATACGAAAAACCAAACACACACTGTATATAAGTTAGTTGTTTTTATTTTACCCTACTTTTAATGGGCTAAAACTAAAGAAAATATTTTTAACGGGATAATTTAAACTACCTAATAAGATTTGATACGGTTAGGAGAAAATAATAAATAGGAGTAAACAACGAATAATTATTAATACTGATAATCTCACCTGACCTTCAACTTTTCTAGGGAACGCCTTGTGCAATTAGGCGTGATGGCGGATGCTCTGGAACCTGAGTGGTGCCTTCAAAACGAAGAAAACTGCCCCATTGGTGGAAAATTCAACGTCAACAACGTACACTGATTGAAGTGTGACCATTATTTTGATAGATTCAATAAACCTTTTTACAAAAAACACTCACTTCAAGCCTGGTTTTGACAAGGTAGGATTTTATTTTCCCTTTTTACTAAATTTCATCTGTTTCGCTCTCAAATTATTCTAAGCAACCTGTCATCTTTCTGGTTGTAAATAAAACTGGCCATATGAACCTAGAACAAAAATGCATTCAAGTGATAACAGAAATTTGTTATGATCCTTGGAAATTTTATTTATTTGCGAATTTGTGCACAATCTGAGGTCTATTTCCTATGAATTTCAAAGAGCTGCTGTTTCATAAAGAAGTACTTTTAATGCACCAACAAGCATTCTTTTCTGATAAAGTCAAATACCCACCATTTTTTATAACACTATTTTTACACATAAAATTCCATAAAATCTTTATTTTTAGACATAATCGCATGTACTTTTTTTTGTTTGAAAGGTCTTCAAAAACGGCTTCCTACCATTTTCAAAATGCAAATCCAGGGCCGGTTATGATTTTTTTATACACCCGCCGTGAAACTTTTTTTTTTATTATTTAAAATCTGACCCTACACTGTTAATCAGAGCTCACTAAAAACCCTCATGTACCAAATTTGAACAAAAGATATACAGGGAGTGGCAAGGCAAGTGTGCCATAATGGTATTCCCTCAAAACACTTGAATGGGCAACAGGACTACTCAAAGTGTTTGTGTGCAAAGATCCATAGAGGATACAGGTTATCTGCTTTCTCTGTGCCATATCAAAGTACTGAATTTTGGGGGTCAAAAATCGGATATATCAAAACCGCCCCAGACACTAATATAGAAGCCTGCCAATCAGTACGTCCATATATCAGTAAAGGTGGCTGGTGTGCTCCAACAGAAGACGCACAGAAAATGTGTCATAGCCCATTGAGAATGGTTCAATAATTTAAATTGTTTTTATTCTTGGTTAACATTTTGTAAAAAAAATGCTTTTGTATTTATTAATATTTTTTCAATAATTCCAGAGCACTTTTGACCCATATAAAGTTTCAAAAAAATTCTGCATTTTGAGATGGCCGAGAAAAATACCCTGTACATTTCTGTATTGAATCTTTGCACACCAATACTTTGAGTGGTCCTGTTGATCATTCAACTTTTTTGAGGCGATTCCATGGCATACTTGACTCGACAGATGCCTTTAAAATTCCTATTTTGCTAAACTTTGATTCCCTGCAGAATGGCACCCCCTGTATATTTTTTGTTCAAATCTGATATATGGGGGTTTTTGGGTGTGGCTGTGGGGGTCAGATTTTAAATAAAAAAATCGCTAAATCGTTTTCGTGAAAATCGGGGGTATAAAAAAATTTTGCCGGCCCTGGATTTACATTTTGAAAATGATAGGAAGGTCAAAAGAAGCGGCTTTAAAGGAATTTCAAACAAAAAAAAGTTCAAGCGATTATCTCCAAAAATAAATATTTTATTGTTTGTATGTTTAAAAGTATACACGCCCTGTAGATTCAACATAAATTGTGTAGTATAAAATTTGATGAAAATGAAATTAATATAGATTATTTAAAAAGCAAAAGATTTAATGGCAATATGCAAAAAATTATAGAATATGTGATTAAAAAAGCAATGTTTGATTTGTCACGGTTTAGCAAGACAGTTTGTATACGATTTTGATGGTTCATAAGAAACTCCAATTTATACACACAAAACTTTTTTGTCTTTAAATAAACGACATAAATAAGAACCCTGTCCTATGTTTTTATGAAATTTTAGATACAATAATGGTGTTTCAGAAAACTGTGCCAAACCACAGGTCAAGTAAAAAATATGGGAAGTATTTATTTGAAAAAGTTGCTTTAAATAATAATTATTGTTGTGAGTGTAACAAAAGAGAAGTTTTGTAATGTAATAACAATTTAAAACATTGGGTATAAATTGTTGTATTTTGGATTATCTTCACTCACCACACACAATTTCTCATCCGAATTTGCGATGATACTCAGTTGAGACTTGAGACCATACTAAACTTACAAACCAAATTTAATAAAAATTCCATTTTAATTTACTTATTTATGTAAATATGGATTTAAAACATAACCTTCGAATAACCATGAATGATGATGTATTATGGATGGCTTAAGAAAAGTAACAGATCGATTAATACATCTTATGTTTCCTACTTACTCACAAATTTTGAAATAAAGAATTAAATAAAAACGGGCATTTTATAAACTTCAAACAAATTTATTGAAATTGTATAATTTCATTTGAGCACCTTTTAAGGTGAACACTCTGTATAAATTTTGAAAAGTCTAAATATAATATTTTTTCAATTTCAAACGAAATTTTTAAAATGAATGACTTTGTAGAAATATTTAAAAAATATTTTTTTTTACAATAGTACATTTGTTATACCTAAATCCGGGACACACCGTATACTATAGACATAGACAGAAGTGAATTTTGGAGATAAAAGACCACAAATCCTAAATTCTTTTTGATGAAATAATAAATAAATAAAAATAACACTCATTATGAGTCTGTTCATCATAGCACAGACATATATTTATAGCTTCGCTATGTCTGTGATTATAGGCAGAAAACAAAATAATGTAGGTATTAGGTATAGAAAAAGAAAAAAGTCTAAAGAAAAAATACTAACAGAAGTCTTTTGAGCGAAGCACATTGGGGGAAAATGTCCAGAAGCAAAGCTCAGCATGAAAAATCTAATTTAACATTTTAACCTCGAATTTTCGAACTACAGATTACAAAAGGTACAAAAGGTTTGCGAACTATTTATAAACCCAATGCCTGTTGGAAATACATAACGAAAAGGTTCCTATTTAAAGAAGCATCGAAAAATCCGATTACGATCCTGGCTATTGAAGTGCAGCACTCTGCCGGTAGATGGCGCTTTAGATATTTGACAGAAACTTCCTTTCAACCATATTGATTTTTTGGACGCGCGGGAGATTTGAAATTAATGAAAGTTTACTGCCCATATGTGTTGAGAAATGGTGTTTCAATCCTAAATGACATAAAATAGAAAAAAATTGGTAAGTATTGATGATTTTTTTTTATTTCAAGCGAGATAATTAGAAATAAAAATGTTTATATTATTTCAAATGGCCAAAAATGGGGACGGGTTTTAGAATACTTATGCCAAAAATTAAAAATCCAATTCTCAACACAACAAAAAAAAAAAACAACAAAACTTGCAATGAAATGAAAATTAGCAGAACACTTATCTCTTTATTTTATAACGTTATAACTATAGCTAATATACAAATGACACTATAAAAAAGAAACAATTGCCGACATCTCGTCCTTCTAATGAGATTCCAGCAATTAATGCATATTGAAGCAAAATAATCTAATATTATTCATTCACAGCATAACGAAAAACTAAAATTATGCATCTAGTTCCAAAATGTGGATTTTTCAAAAATCGAATTCTTGGCGATATTTGTCTGTAAAATACAGAATAGATATAGATCCACAAATATTCCAAGGATTCTAAAAAATATAATTTATTAGGTATGTATGTATATATCTCCTTATTGCCTATTCTTGAATATAATATTTTTATTACACACTATACAATCACAAACTTCCCTAAAATCGACCAAAAATCAAAGAAGTTTGTGTATATAAATAGAAGTTATACAAATTAGTATCTACAAAACAAAAATCCTTTGCTACCAAGAATATAATTATCCTCAATAAAGATACAAGAAAACTAAAAGACTGATTGTTTTCTATAGTAGCTATGAATTTTTGAAGTAGAATAAATTGTAAATGCATAAATAAAAAAAAATCTGCAGCAAATACCCTGAAACATATTGGATATTTTTATTTCAAAGTAGAAAAAATACCGTTAAGTTTATAAAGGATCACCTAGTGAAACATTGTTCAAACAATTTTTTACATAGTAAACACGTCAAATTGTCATTTAGTAACTTTCAGCCAATTTTTATTTTTCCGCATGAAAAAATATTGTCCTTCAAAACCAGTTGTCGTTCCTAAATAATTATATATTACACTCCTTATAGGAAAAAAGGGTTAATTTTTAAACCCACAAGACAATGTCTCTCAGATTGTGCAACAATTCTTCAAACATGAAATATACGAGACACAAAGCGACTATCCGAAGTTTTAATAAAAAAAAATATATTATCCTAATATTGTGGGGATTTTTTTCAATTTTATTATTTTGTTAACTTTATCATGATAGAACAAAATATAGCTTCACACCAAAATGTAAAATCGCCAAAAAATAAAACTAAAACAGAATCCCAAATTTTCAAAAAGTCCTGGTGTGGTGAATTTATTTTATATATGTTGAATGAGCTATGATGAAAAATTATTTCCCTTCCTTAAGGGCACTTAAAAACAAGGACAACAGAAAAAAAAAGAGGAAAATTAACACACATAGGTCATAGGCAGAACTCACTAATAATAAAGGTTTATATTATTCTTTGCTCTTTTCTCTAACACTATTTTAGAAACTACACTTTCCACAAATAAAAGTTATGTTTAAGAACAAATATGATTCATAGCAGAAAATATATTTTTAAAGATGTGTCAAAATCGCATTTTCTTTCTACTTTTACACCACTATTTTAGATAGACGAAGCAGAGAATTATTACTTTCTTTCTTGTGTGCATATTTTTCCTTTTATATTTCAAGTAAAGTAGAAAATTAGTGCTTTTATTTCATTTCGAAAATACAAGTTTTGCACTCTAGCTCAGACAATATCAATATAATATGGATTCTATATTTTTATGAAGTTTTATATTTCTTGTTTCTGTCCTAGAATAATGTCCATGGTTTGTACGTTTTACTTTTAGACCCTAACAATAGTTTTATTTTTTTATTTAGTAAAGCCCAATTTCATAGTTTAATTAAAATTAAGGGAGATTTTGCAACAATCGAAATATTCTTTTTTAAAAAAAATATAGTCTTAAATTTGACAGTATATCATATTGATACTTTCCCAATATCAATTTCACACATGGGAGTATGCTCTAATTTATGTACCAAATTATTGTCTATTATATTTTAGCATGTAATATTTATTCGATTTGGCCGTTAAAACAGGTACCCCCTTACTACAAGTAGAGGTAGATGACCATGCGAAATTGGAATCCATTCTATTTCTATTTAGTTTTATTTTATAGCAATCCACTTATTTGAAGAGAAGCTATGACACAACCGAATGCGACTTACTCCATCGTCGTCTAGGCATGATAAAGTCAACCCTAAGTCTCGACTCGACTCCCCACCTCGACCAAAACCTTCCTGCCCCTCTCCCGCTCCCCCTCCTCCGATCAGAACCCGCCCCTGAAGCCCCCCCTGAAGTTGTTACCTTTGTGGCGGAAGCCGCCGCCGCCGCCCCTGCCGCCGCGGCCCCTGAACCCGCCTCCCCCGCCCCGCCCCCTCCCCCTGCCCCTCTGGCCGCCCCTGAAGTTGCCCCGGCCCCTGCCGCCCCTGAAGTTGTTGTCCGGCTGCTCCTCGTCGCACTCGTTCAGGTACGGGTTGTCGTCCAGGTACGACGTGTCGTTTTGCGGCGGCGCGTTGTCGTGGGGCGGCGCAAAGTGCGCCGGCGGCCCCTGCATCCACGGCGGGTTGCCGGGTGGCATCGGCGGCATCGCCGGCACCATGCCGAAGTTGAAGTTCATGAGCGGCGGCGGCAGGTTGGGCGGCGGCATGTTGGGCGGCGGACGGTTCCACATCTGCGGCATGTCGGGCGGCTTCGCCTCCTCCGTCAGGTTCCCGAACTCGTTCAGGTCGTTCGATATCTCGTCCAGGAAGTTGTTGGCGTCCTCGTCGTCCGGGAGGTCGGGGAGGGGGGGCGGCGGCTCCAGCACGTCCCCCTCGAGCTCGTCGCTCAGGTCCATGTCGATGGAGTCGATGTTGTCGCCCTTGCGCGGCGACGGGGCCGGCAGCGAGGGGGGCGGCAACATGACGGTCGGTACGGGGGACTCGTCGGGCGGTTTGGAGGGGGGAGGCGGCGGCGGCAGCGACACATTGTCCATGGGGAAGCTGAGCCGGTAGTCCTGGTCGGCGGCGGGTGGCGGTTGGGCCGCGACGTCTGCGGGGGGCAATGGGGGCGGGGCGACCGCCTGCAGTTGCCTGTAATCCTGCAAGCGTAAGACGTTATTAAGATGCTCACTGGTAAGACGCGAAAAATTGTCCAAGTTTCCTTGCAGGTGATTTTGCTGAAAGATAGCAAGACGCCAAAACCACATACGAGTATAAACACATAAAGTTTGAATGAAAACGCTAATTTCATTTTTAAAAAAGTTTTTCTTCATTCTGAAATTATTACGAAAACCAAAATTTGCAGTAAATTAAAAGTAAATAGGTAGATAATACAGAAATTTTCCCACTAAATAAGGAATGTTTCTGAAATCCACATCTTATTAGTGGTTACGTTCTCTTTACTAGCATGTTCAAAATCAAATTGCAAAAAAATATACCTAGTATTATACAGGGTTGTCCACTTTTTTGTAGCAGGACTTAACAAGCAATAAAAAATGTATTTGAAGAGGAAAATTTCATATCACATGGGTTCGTAAATGCTTCGTTTCAAAGATACGAGGTGTTGAAAGTTTAAGTTTTGGTATGTAGCAACACTTTACAGGGTAGCAGATTTGTTGATGATTATGAAGGCCCACAAACAACCAGTGGCGGAATTGTAGGGTTTCCCTTCCATTAATTTAAAAAATAACTAGTAGGGCCCTGTCCAAAATCAATTTTGAAACTTTATTTCAAAAGAGCGACTAATTCTCTAAAAAAAGTGTCTCTTGACATTTTTTTCGTATCTGCGACAGACGCGTACAACATATTTAATTTTTTTGGTCAAATTAAAAAATTCTTTAGAACTTGTTTTGGGGTAAAACATCAGTTTAATTAATAACACTATTTAAATAAATTGTACATTATTCCTTGTTAACATAGGAGTCGGTTGCGAATTATGTATTCAACAAAATGGTCCATATTTTGAGCACATACTTTAAATTAGATAGTTAATTGTAATTCATATAATATTATTCTTAATTTAAATAAGTTGTACATTATTCCTTGTTAACATAATTTACGAGTCGGTTGCGAATTATGTATTCAACAAAATGGTCCGTATTTTGAACACATACTTTAAATTAGAGAGTTAATTGTAATTCGTATATTATTCTTATTTTAAATTATGTTAATAAGGAATACATACCAAATTTTGTTTAATATCTCATGAGGCACTATAAAAAATATAAGATTTTTTTTGGAACTTTCAACACCCTTTATCTATAAAATGAAGCGTTTACGAACCTAGATTGACATGAAATGTTTTGAAATAGGGGCAGCAAGTTTACCGAAAAAATATATTTTCATTTGACCACCTAAAATGCATTTTTCGGTAAATTTCAATTTCAGCTATTGTATCTCAACTCATATAATTAATCATATAATTTGTATAAAAAAAATCGCCAGCAACTGTTACCAAAGGAAATCAAATCACAATCATAACGTTATTGACTGTTATCAAATAAGTTTTTTCTAGAGGTAAACTGTAAATGCCAAGAAAAATAAGATGATGTTCCTACCTGATCTGCGACATTGTTCCACTCTTGATTACTATTATTTTGTACTTCGCTCAGATTATTGTTGTCCGCCTCTAGTGGCGATCCCGACAGAGTTATCAAGTTTCTGTGATCTACGTCTTTGCCTCCTAAGCTGCCTAGCGAATCTTCTGCAAAACAAACAGTGTTCTCTACCCAACAACATTAAATACAACACCATCATCCATGTTGTATTCTCCAGAACAACCATTCCAGTTCAATATATATTTGTTATGTAGGTAGCATTATAGTTCAGACAGTAATCAATCAATACGTACCAGTTTTCAACAAAATACGTTGGTCAATAATAATACCAAAGACTTTTTGTAACAAAATAATGATGAACCCTATCTTAAGAAATTCATCGGTTGTCATCAGAGAAATAACCAAGGATATTCAATTCCCAAATAGCTGGGTTCCCAAGCAATACACATTTCAAGTCATATTTTAAATCCTTCTATTCAACAATTTTAAATTAAACTTAAATCTAAATTGCGTCATAATTCAAATATCATGTTATGCTACATTAACAAAAATTGCCAACAGACTCGTCAAAGCACCCAACATGTCCATATTGGCAATGCAGCACCACACGTGTCTCAGCGTTTTAGGTGTGTTCAAAGTGTCTCAAATGTTAAAAAAATCATGTTTGCCTTTTGAAGTATCAAGACTGAAATTTTTTTTTCGCATTTACCTTTTTAGCGGACCTACTCCACTCTGTGGTTAAAGTTGTTTAACTGAATAACCCCAAATATTTTTTATATAACGTCATAATTAAATTCGATGGAATCCGGAGCCTCCCAAATATATAGGGATACCTACAAATTTTTAGATGCTCAATGCAATATTACTCCAATATGCAAAGAAATATCAGAATATTTATAATTTTTAATTATGTTACATTCTACTGATTGTTTGGATAGGGACTTTACATACAATTTGGCAATGTTGCATCTTCCCTTTGACAAGATCAACAGTGGCGCCATCTGCCGAAGTAATGATGTATGTGACGTAAAACTCCATCTCGGTTACATTCTGTTTTTCTTTAATCATATCAAAGAGTATTGATCTTTGCACTGTTTGGATTAGTTACAAGTACGGCCCTCGTAAAATAAACTGCACCGCCATTGGGCGCTAGTCCCTCCACCAATTTTTAGCCATCTGGAAGAGGGCGCTGGCGTCCGCCCAAATAGCCGATATATTGGGCCTATTCTAGGGGATTTAGTGTGCATTCTAGGGAAGAAGTGAAATTTGTGGTGGCAACACATTTGACCAACACGTTTGACCACGGTCAACCATGGCCACCGTGCATTTGACATGCTTCAAATTTAAAATATCTGTCTAAAATTCCGTATTGCAATTGGACACCTAACAGGCAATTACGTGTGGACCCAATATGGCCGACCTTTCGGTGGGACAAATATATGTATGTATATAGGTGGGACAATAAATGATTGTATTGGAAGAGCAGTCCAGTTTATTATTCGAGGGTCGTGGTTACAAGTGACAAACGTTATAATTTAGTGATGATTGAATGAATTTGTTTCGAAATCAGGTCCAAGAGCCATCAAAATACTGAGTTAGTTTTACGAAATAAAATAAAATATTGTTTTATCGTTGTTCACCACTGAACAATATGAATATAGTTTGGTGTTGTTCACCTATTTCTTTTTATTCGACTATGACAAATTCGGCAATTTTTCGAAATATATGATTTAGCCATAGACATGTAAAAACAATAGAAGGATTTGTTTACAATTTGTTAGCAGGCCAACATCACTGCCAAATACTACGTTTAGATATTTGTAGTATAACAATGTTGCCGTTGATACGCAACTAATAATCATGGCTCCTATTGCTAACCCGGACATTTTATACGTATTAATTACAAAAAATTATACATGATCTCCTATATATTTTGCAAAATAGACTTAAATTCTAGCGGATGTTTAAATAAATTCAATTGGGTTTTAATGGTGTTGAGGAGAACTCAAAACTTCTACGACCTCAGGACATGGTTAGTTGCCAATGCCCAACCCGGCAACACAGTAGCCGCAATCTTCCACCCTATTTCGCCTCCATGTGACCCCTATTCGGGTTTAAAAGTTCTTTTTTGTTGACATTTATATTAGTGTAAAAAAACGGTTTGGCAGTTTGCAGTGTGTCGGAAAATTGACTGATTAAACGCAAATATTATACATTTCACAGGGAAGTTTGGATTTCCCATGTCACCTCCCCTTGCTATAATAGTGTTGGCGTATAAATATCCGGTAATTTATGAATCTATTGTTTTATATATGTCTGGTGGGAATAGGTAATTGTTTATTATTATTATTATAATTTCCATTTTTTAATTGTCTAGAGACCCTATAGGGATTTTCCAATTTCAGCATATGTTTTTTAAATTATCAAGACAATTTTTTTTATTAATTGATATAGTCCAAAGCACAAAAGAAAACGTTTCTAAAGAATGCGGGCAGCGTTGCGAATTTCCTACCTTATTTATTGGCGAATACAAGTTTTATCATATTGAAGCCGAATTTCTGAACTCTGTTATACCGAAAAAATAAAGCTCGCATCACGGGACCACTTACCCATTTTTGTTTATCATTTATTTTTAACGCGGTGTGATAAAACACCTATTACCTATTGCCATCGCCTTTGAAACACGGCAACCAAGCAGTCGGCTCACAAAAGCAGTTAGCCAACGCGTTTTGTGCCTGTTTCTATAGTACGTAGTATTTGGTCTACCACACAGACCTCATTTTTTAGGCCGCTGGCAAGTTTTTTCCGCCGGCTCTGAGCTCAGTGGCGTTTCGTATGTTCGGGAGTTAACGTGTGCAAAATGAGTAAACAGGGAAGAACGTTGCATTCTCAAGCACGAGAAATAATTGCCAATGTTATAAGGGTTTGCCTTCCTCCATAGTCTAAGGCATCACCGTTAAGAATAATATTAACAATAAATTAAATAACAATTATATGAAAATTAAGTCAGTGAGTTACACAAAATTGAGCTACGCCCCTGAACTGTGACTAATTCTATAATATTTGCGAGTTCTTCCCCCTTACGTGTCGCACGCATCATTTTGCCGTAAGGAGGACTAAAGCAACTAAAAATAAAAAACTTAACTCTACGAGTATAGTTGCAGTGTCTGGGGACACACAGTAATCACATTTAACTAGGCATATAAAATAAATTCTTTTGAAATTATAATAATTAAAAAATAACAAAAATAATCAAGAACTTTTATTTTTAGCCTACTGTAAAAAATTGATGCACTTTCATAATTTTTTTTTACATGTTGGTTGACTGCAAGTATACATGCACATTTTGATGCATGCGTTCCCCCTATCCTTGGCTATTTCTCTTAGGTTAATTCTACAACCATCACAATACACAATCGACTTTCACAATTTCCTCGATGTTCCACGAGCTAAAAATCAAAAGCACTCACCCAGATCGGCGATCGACGGGAGCATCCTGTGGTCCACGTCCACGGCCACCCCGCTTTCGATCTCGTCGTGATATTCGACGGGGTCGACATAACCCTCCTTCTCGAACGTAGGCGGACTCTCGGGCGTGTCCGTCGACACCTGTATGACGCAGTCCTACGAGGCCGATGATTTTAATGCCGCCACCCTCGTGACCGTGCCGGCCTCTTACCTGGTGCCTCCACGGGGCCCTGTCCTGCTTGTCCCACACCTCGTCCTCCGGATTGTACTGGTCGGTGGAGGTGAACGGCTGGTCGTCGTCGGGCGGCGCGAAAGGGTTCGAACCCTCCGTTGGCGGGTAAGGGTTGGCCCCTTCGGGCGGTTCGAATATGTCGGACGCGTCGAAGGTGGGGTTGGAGGGGTTGTAGGCCGTGGTCGGGTCGTAGACCGACGTGGTTGTGGTGTAAGAGTCGCCTGAATGTACAATATTAAATGTCGGTGTTTCTTAAGGTCGTCCGATAATCTTGTCAGTTTTCAAAACACGTTTTTTGCTAATATTTTTTTAATTTAATGTAATTTCGATTGTCTGTCAGGGTTCTTGATCACCCCTGAACATTACCTGTCATATTCGACAGCCTCTTACTAAATATGTCACTGAACCGAGTGTCCTAGAGACAATATTATTTAAAACAGGATGATAAAATGTCATTTGTGTCAGTATTCCACTTTGACGTTTTATTATTCCAGACACCTTTTGATGTACAGTCTCCAATTCTAATATAAATATACAATGTGCCGTGTTAAGGATTTACCACAATTGTATAGTATATTTCATTACGAGTCTGGAAATAAAGATTTTTCCGTGCGCGCGTGACAAATTCATGCAAGCGCGGAAAAATCTATTTCTGGACGTGTAATGAACGATATTTTTTATTATACTTCTTTGAAAACGGAAATTTAAAATTATCGGCATATTATAATAAATTTAATTGACAAAAAATAAACAATGCAGACAATATAGTGTTTGGTATGTATGATGCGTTTCCATGGTTACTCTCAAATTATTTCAAAGGTGCTTTGTTGTAAATTAGTTATTGTCAGATAAGGTGAATAAAACGTCAAAAATATTACAGAAATGTATCTAAATATTAAAATACTTACGAATTAAAATACAAAATAGGTACATGTTAAATAATAGAGAGCATATAGAGTTTCTTCAATTTAGTTTACTTTGCTGTATATTTCTATTTTAAAGCCATATATTCGGTATTTTTATTCAGCGCACGGAAAGTTTTTCCATGCGCTGTTTCCGTGCGCTAGCCCGAAAAACCCCATCTTTCATTATTGTTAAAACAGATGAAAATAAGGTCTTTTCAAAGAAGTATAATAAAAAAAAATTATTTGTTATTTTGATAAACTTTTTTTGCTAGACATAATAATATATTCAAAATGTGCATTTAATAAGGGGGTATACCCCAATTGCTGTAAGAAGTGTGGATTTTGTCAGATAACAATTCTTCACAAAATCCCTAGGAATTTTCTGTTGACCATGGGTATAACATTGGCATATATGCGTCGCAACCAGTTAAGTCACTCATTGAATTATAGTAGTAAAAGCACAGCTTAACCTAACATAGGGTAAGCTGTGGTAAAAGTTTGCCAAGTGATACTAAAAGAGCATAATAAAATAAAAACCCTATTGCAATCACGATTATACCGCTACAAATAACAATAATAATTATGACTACAATTCATTTTAATAATAATTTAAAACGTCATGTAAACACTTTTCATTTTCATAATCAGCTGCCTTCGGCAGCATCTATGTGCAGACTATGTGTAGTTCTTGTTACTTTTCGTGTTATTAGTAGTTATTCATCGTGCAAATGGGCTCGTTACTGACCTGAACTTATGACCTGGTTGCATTTTTTGCTGCATTGATGCCAACTTAGGATGTTGAAATTACCAATTGACAGACAGCCCTATTTTAGTATGGGCTTTTTAAAAAAAATTGACTCTAAATTTATTATTGGGTAAGTAATCATTGGCCAACTACAACTACTTTTATTTTCAATGTTATAAAATAAGAAAAAAAAAAAACATTTTTTGAGTTGCAGCAATGTATTGTTGTTTTTAACATGGGAACAAATTTTTAATACCTACTCCATTTTTTTATAAAATGATGAAAAGGTAAATTTTAAAAATTTAATTTAATTATAATTTCTAAAAGTCCAATAATATTTTGTTTAGCATTTTTGAACAATAAAAATTGGTAGATAGGTTTTGAGTGATCGTAAATAATGTTCTGCAGTAAGTTTTTTTTTCTAAAAAAATAATTCCTATGTTCTTTTATTATTCTCAAACAACTTGACAGTTCATTATAGTGATTACAATTAAAAAAAATTGATAATTTAAAAAAATTGAATGGATGACGATAAATCAAATCAATCAAAAATTAGTTTTTACAATAAAATGAATAAAATGATTCTTAATTTTTTTTTTAATTTGATAATATTTGATATCATTTTTAAAGACTGGAAAGTTATATATTTGGATTTATTATGTAATGTTGTCTTATTTCAAAATTTATTTTTATGCTGACTTTCTTTATTTGTCGTGTACCATGTTCATGTATTGCAAATATCCAAATGGTATATAGATATTTACTGTGCGATCTAAAAATGGTAGTCAGTAGTCACACTTTATAATTTTGTTTTGTAGCACACATAATTAGGGTTCCCAAATCCCAGGACCGAAAAGGTGTTCGGAACTTGGATCCCAAATTTTAAGTCCCAATACTATTTCCGAAAGTCCCGAAAAATAGTCCCGAAATCAAGATGATGTTTCTTCACAAAAAAATTTGTAAGAAAAAGTTTATAAAAATGAAATATTCTTATTGAAATGCGGATAGTATCTGCCTATGACTTTGGATCGTTATTTTTCTTTGGATGTATCACGTAAATTGTAGATTACGAATTCATTTTAATGGAGATGCCGACAAGTACAGATAATATAGGAACTTAAAAATATTTCAGTTTAAAACCTAAAAATTGTAATAATTCCACAATTTTATGTATTAATTAAAGAACTATATACACGATTAATTACATCACATGACCACACGGTACGGTATTTCTCTAGGGGGTAATGTCTCAAGCCACAGCATCACGGGCATTACAACCTAGAATAATATTAAAGACAAACGCCGAATACCAGTGAATCCCCTACCCTAATTCTTTAGGGGAATTATCTAACCTCTTTCTAACGTCCTGTCATCCCGGTCGGCCAGTTGACCATTCACTGGTGGCGTGTTCATGATGTCATAAAAAAAATTCGGGACTTTCAAGGTTTCGGAACTACGAGGAAAATCCTGGGACCAAATTTTTTGGATAAAATCCCGGGACAAATCCGGTACTGAATACCGGGACTGGAAACCCTACACATAAGTGTTTTAAAACTCTAGAATTTGCAGAACCCCAAAGTAAGTTAAATATTGTTATTTTGAGTGAATTAATGCAAAATATATAGTACCTTTTGAAATTTAAGCCCATAAAAGTGGTTGTATAGATGTCCATGACTACAGTCTAAAAATACAGTTACCTATTTTGTTGAATGAGTATTTTAAACACTTACCTAACAAAAAATAAGTTTATGAAAATCGGTCAACAGATGAAGGATAGAATCATTTTCTGTTAATTAAGAATTACACTTTTGATAATAATTGTCAGTCTTGCTTCTATTGCATAAAGATAATCTGTCTGCTAATATATGTCCAGCACGTTAAAATAAGACCTTTTCGTCAAAATTTTCTTGCTTGTATGCATCTTAACCACCTTATAATGTAAACAATATTATTTTATCTTGATGTTTTTCACGACACAACTTTAAATACCCGTCAAAAATGTTAAATATCAAAACCAATGTTAATATTTGCGACATCAGCAATTGCTGAAGAAAAATTAATATTCAAAGTCCTGAGAATGCTTCAATACCACGAAGATGTATAGAGGCCAAACAACAAAAAATCTTAAGTTGAAATTCCGACTTTTTCTCAGAATTAGAAATTTATCACGGCATTTCGACTTTTTGTTTTCGATCTGTAGCGAGCAACACGCATAATTTTAAATTTTTGGTCAATACAAATTTTAATCTAAGTAATTACTCACATTTTGAGACAAAAATTATTTAAAAATATTTACCACAATGGCCGTTATTAGGCTTTTTGCGCAAATGCTAACGGTCAATGTGATAAATATTTTTAAATAATTCTGTGGTGCCAGGGTAAAAGTGCTTAAGTCATTTTTTTGCGAAAATGGGCTTAGATTATATTCACATCAAAAAAATGTGCATACTTTCGATGGGTAAAAGCTCTTAAGTCATTGAGTTACCATGAAAAGTAAATTTTGATTGGGAAAAACTGCCTATTCTTATTTTTGGTTTGACCTGAACCACTTAAGTGTACTTATGCAAAACCTGTTTATAAATAATAGGAAGAAACGTTCTTATGTCTACGTAAGACGTTTCTCTCGCAAAATTATTTTATTTTCGGTTCCGACAAAATTGCTTAAGTTGACATAAGCAGTTTTGCCCAATCTGTACCAATAGTATTTAATTTCTATGTAACATCTTAAATACACACTAAAAAGCGGAGGCCACAACGGAGTACCGCCCATCGCACCGCACCTCGCCTGGACCATAGCCTCGCACAGTCTGGCCTGAGGTAGCCATATCGGCGCACCGCACATCGCCTTTTCGAAGTAATTCTCGTGTTTAAACTGTCTTGTTGTATTCAATTCATTCCTGGATGCACGACAATTCATTCCTGGATGCAAGACATTTTATTAAATTCATGTTTAAAAAAGTGGCGGGTGCTTTGAAAATGTTCTAAAATCACAGTACATTTTAAAAATAAGCAAAGGAGAAAATTTGGTGAATGTCATAATCTTTATACAGATACAATAAGATCGTTTTCGTGGATATATTGAGAATAGCCGGCGTGTGTGCGATGTGCGAGGCTCGGAAAATACCAAGCTCGAATACACTGTGCGAGGCGAGGGTACAATGCGAGATTGGCATATTACAGTATAAAAAATAAGTTGATATGGACGAATCATTTAAAAGTATTTCCTGTTTACGAAGACGCCGAGAAAATCCTAGTTTAGAACCCAAGCGTCAATACATGGCTCTCATTTCTATATCTGAGGATAAAAGAAAGACCTTCCCAGCATTTTTCGTTTAGTAGATCTTGGTTTCCACAACTACTATACAAATCTTCCAACTTCACGGATGCAAGGAAAAATGAGGCTGACAGTGATGAAAGTCAAGAATGATAATAAAATCATTTGTTATTTTTTGAAGTATTTAATTTGATTTTCGACATTTTGTTATTTAAGTTCAATTTACCAGTTTATATTTTTTGTATAAAATAAATGCAAAATTGCAACATTAGTAATTTATTTATTTGGAGAAGAACTACTTATGTTCAAAATAACCGTCTGATCAAAACTGCTTAAGTCACTAAAATAAGGTAAGTACCTTACTTTACTTTTATAACTTCTGACATACAAATGGACCTCTATTAAATAAAAAAATATCCCCAGCAAAAAAAGAAAATAATTATTTTTGCAATTTTTTTTGCGGTGACAAAAATCAACTAATTTTATGCCGGCCAATAATTTCAATTCAAAGTCTTATGACTTAAGCACTTTTACCCTGTCACCACAGAATTATTGTCTCAAAATGTGAGTAATTACTTAGATTAAAATTTGTATTGACCAAAAGTTTAAAATTATGCGTGTTACTCGCTACATATCGAAAAAAGCCATTTTATGGGTCAAAATGTTGAATCACCACGCACGTGGTTACATTGAGTCTTAAGAATTTTGTTTTGTGCCTCTCATCACCTTCATAACAGCGCCGGTTTTAGCTTGACTACCGCCAGGTGCTAAGTTTAAAAAACGCGTTATCGTTCCTCTCAATTTTTTACTTTTGCCCAAAAAGCTAAAATTTTTGGTTGGGAGGTAATCACGAATTAAAAAAAAAGTAAATTGAATCTTTGTGGTACAAAATTGCGCCGCAGGCGAAAATTTTTCAAATATTCAAGGTCAAACAGTTTAAATTAACGAAAATAAATTTCAAGCAAAACATATTCTTGTTAACTGGTGGTATTTTTTTTATACACTATGACTCATAACATTTGTAGCCAAGAAGTCCTACTCAGTCTTCTCTGATAGAACAACTGTGACCAATAGAAATTTCGAAATTTGTTTTAGTGTGAGCCCATAAAAATCATTGCTTTTTAAAGCGGCTATACAAAAGAAGCAGAAGTGTTCGGTTACTAAAATGCGCCGTAGGCGAAAATTTTTAGAAATATAAAGCCCAGATAGGTTAAAAGAGGTATAGGAAATTACAAAATCATAACAGCAAATGTATTTTAAGTCTTTTCTCAATGTAGGGGACTTGAACCCCCAAACCATATACAGCCCTGGGCTTATGTATATTATGGGAAAAGCCAGGTCTCGTGGAATCGGTAGTTAGCTACATGACAATAATAAGTATATTTTTCAATAAATGTATCAATGTCGCACATTATTACGTGACAATTTAATTTTCCAATTTATATTCAATCAATGAATCAAATGTATACTCTGTGTTTAGGATAGTGCTGGGAACCGAAACCGATTTTTCAGTTAACCGATTAACCGGTTTTCGGTTAACCGCGGTTTTGATCCAAACCAAAAACTGGTTATTCGATTAACCAGTTTTCGGTTAATCGAATAACCGGTTTCCGGTTAATTCAGGTTTTGAATTATCGGTTTTCGGTTAACCGGTAACTCGGTTTTCAGTTAATGATTATTCTGGTAGACGATTTTAACCAAAACCGGTTCTAGTAGGAAACCATTAATTGGTTTTCAAATTTTCAGTTTTTGAAGGATAGGCTCGTGTAATTTCAAAAAAAAATTATTTTTTTGGATTTATTGATAGATAATGGAAAAAAGCGGACCCATGTCTTTCAGTTTGTCATCACGTTTTCGGATTTTGAATTAAATTTAAGGAAAAAACAGTGTCAGAACCGCGGTTAATCGATAATCGGTTATTCGAGGCAAAAACCGATTTTCGGTTAACCGGTTAACCGAAAGAAAACCGATTAACCAAAAACCGGTTAACCGAAAACCGGTTAACCAAACACCGGTTAACCGAAAACCGGTTAACCTCTTAATCGTTAAACCGAAAACCGGATTTGAAGTCGAGTTTCGGTTAACCGATTTTAACAGAAACTGATTAATCTGTTTTGATTTTTTCCGGTTTTTGCCAGCACTTGTTTAGGATATTTTCACTTACATTTTTTTTGTCCAAAAATCGAGGGAGGGGGGTAAAATCTTCAATGTACAGATGAATAAGATGATGAATAGGAGAGCGTTTCAGATGTCATGTTTGCAGACGACGATTAAAATGAAAGTGTCACGTCGTGAGTGACAGCAACAAAATGTAATTTATTTTTAGTTATTAGACCAGCTCATACCGCCTCTTAAAATTAACCGTCGGGTGCTATTAGCACCCTAGCACCCCCCTAAAACCGGCGCTGCTTCATACAATAAAGTCCTGAAATGTGGGTATAGAACAATAGTATTTTTTGGCATACTGATTAAAAGATACTAAGACGATATATAAATCTCACCGTAGCTATTTGTCGTGATCATGTTCATGTACCCGTTATTTCCGTACGAGCCGCTATCCGATTTACTGAACGGCGGCATAGGCGGAGGCTGTAAGGGCATATTCCCTCCGGCCCACGGATTCTCGACCGGCATCGGTGGCGGCACGCTCTGAGGGCCGTCGGAAGACTGAGACAACGAGCCGCCACCGAACAGACTCGAACTGCTCAGATTCTGCAATAAAGATTTTGCCTTACAAATAAGACAGCGGTGCATTACAAAATCTCTATAGTGAATTTTCTTGCCATATTATGAATATAGTATTCAATTCAATAAGTACATGCTGTATTCAATTCAGTACAGTCCTGTGCATAAAAATGTTCGCAAAGTAAGAAGGTTGCCTCATTGTGACAGAGAGAGTGACATGCACGTGAACAACACGAGAATTTAAAGCAAAATAATCAAGAACACGCCATGAATATAATAAAATTTATACTGTTTTAGGTGTATTGGATTTACACCACCAGTGAGTTTTACGGGTAGGTTTTACCACCCTTCTTAAGACGGTTTGGTAACATTTCTTTAATTTAAACTTCTGCTTTGTCTTTATACTGGTTGAATTCGAAATGCTTGCTTAAAAGTCATTTTGTGGGGTCTTCTTAAGGTTTGCATAAATGGACCGGCGTTTTTCATAAAATAAATTGGACTGCCATTGGGCCCTTGTCCCTCCACCAATTTTTAGCCATCCGGTAGAGGGCGTTGGCGACTGCCTGGATAGCCGCCATATTGGGGCTATTCTAGGGAATTTAGTGTGCATTCTAGGGGAGAAGCGAAATTTGTGGTGGCAACACAAAATGACATTTGACCACGGCCAACCACGGCCTCATGCATTTGACATGATTCAAATTTAAAATACTTACCTTTTAAAATTCCGTATTGTAATTGGCCACCTAACAGCCAATGATGTGTGGGCCCAATATGGCCGACCTTTCGGTGGGACACATACAGGGTGAGTCTGAAATAACTAGCATCCTTTTTTGGGTAAGAAAGATGGTCATTCTGAACAACTTTTCTTAATAATTTTTTTTCCTATCAGCGAAATTTTTCTCTAATTTACCCACCTAAAATGCCCCCTCTATGAAGACACGGCACTGATGAATAGCGTAAACTCGGTCTCAAAATACTATACTAGTTGATGATTTACCATTTTCTACTCGGTTGTTGGCAGGGCGCCAGTGCCGTGTTATCATAGAGGGGGGATTTTGAGATGAATTACAGAAAAATCTTGGCGCTAGGAAAAAATGTATTAAGAAAAGTGGTTCAGAATGACCATCTCTATTATCCGAAAAAAAAAAAATTGGTTGCCAGTTATTTCCGACTCACCCTGTACACATATATGTATATAGGTGGGACAAATAATGATTGTATTGGAAAATCAGTCCAGTTTATTTTACGAGGGCCATGCCTTTATCCTACAGCATGATGTACCTCTATTATTCTTTCTTTACATTCTTACTTCACGGTTCTTGAGACAACATTAAACATCGGCCATTTAAAAATTTTAATAACATCATGCACAAAACATGCAAATTATTTATTGAATTATATACCTTATACGAGTAATTATAATTAAACTATAATTTTTTAAGCAACATTTGTACATACATGTTGGTAGGAAATTACTCGTCAATTTGGAATAAAAAGGAAATTCGGGTTTTGCCACAAGAAAATGCAAGTTGCCATTTTATTGAAAAATGGTTGGAATATTTTCTAACAATATCTATGTGAAAATAAAGCTTTGGAGTAATATGTCACTTTGTGAGAAATTTTGAATTAAACAAATAGTAAGTAAACAAATAACTGTATGTTTGAACTGATTTACAATCAAAATTAGAAAGAGTTGCTGAAATGCCAACTTATTATATATTTGAAATAATTGTAATACAAAATACTTAATTATTCTAGTAAATTACTTACCTGTAAGTCGAAAGGTATATCGTTCCCCATAAAACTGGGGAAACCGTTCGATACAAAATTATTCGAATCGTTCACAGTTTGTGTTGAAGGCTGAAGCGAATGGATCGGATTGTAGTATCCGGGATTCGTGAATTCTATATTCGATATGCTAGTGTTATTTGTACTTGTGTCTGAAATGATGACAAATATCAAGACTTTTTATTTTTGAAGACATGTTAGTATCAACAATTTCAATGTTCAGAGAATTATAAATTTTTGGTCATGGTCTTCTCGAAAACGGCTTCACTTTATGACGTTTGTTTGCTACAGATTTTAAACTTAATATGGGTCCGAGTCAATACACCACATAGTGCCTTTTTCAAAAATCAAATATGTTGAGTTTTCCCTCATACCTTTCTCTATTCCTCTGCGCAAAATGATCATGCACAAGTTTATTTTTCTTTAGAAGACCAACACCACCTGATATTTCTGGTAGCCTTTACTAACAATAATAACCAGGTCATGGAAACGTAGTTCAGTTATACACCTAGAGATGGCACAGAAAACCCTTAGCGAACCCTTTCTTAATATGCCTACCAGTGTACAGGGTGATTCAGTTTTAATCTGCAACACTTCAACGGGTGATAGAAAACCAAAAAATAACCGCACTTTCTTCTATAAACTATATCATTTTAAGGCCTTATAAAAAAGTTACAGGGTGTTAAAGTTGCAAGAAATATGTGGAATTTATTGAATATTTTACAAACTAGTTGAGATATTTAAGTCATATTTGGTACACGTTATAATGGCATGGGTTAGCATAAAACCTGTTAATATCAAACATCTTGAACAACCAGTGGCGTAGAAATGGGTAATTAGTATAATTTATTTTATAAAAAAAATAGGACCACCTTGTATAGCAATAAAATGTATTCAAATTCTTATGTAAATTTTTATTGTAAACAAAAACGTTCTCTTAGCATTTTTTCATATGTGTCATGGTTTCATAGCAAATTTGATTTTTTCGTAATATTTCGGGGTACTTCTGAAAAATTATCTAAAAAATTTGCTCCATAAGTAACACTTAAAGTGGAAATAATGTGTTTGCTACCTGAAATAAAGTAACTTTTTCCAATAAACTCACCTATTTAAGGCTATACTTTTGAAGATACAGGGTCTAAAACATTTAAGGAAGATAGAATTAATGTTACGCTCTGTATCTTGAAAAGTAAAACCTTGAATGGGTAAGTTTATTGGGAAAAGTTACTGTATTTAAAGTAAAAAACACATTTTTTTCTACTTTGAGTGTTACTTATGGAGAAAAGTTTTAAGTTAATTTTTCAGAAGTACCCCGAAATAATACGAAAAAATCAAATTTGCTATGAAACCAGGACACATATGAAAAAATGCTAAGAGAACGTTTTTGTTTACAATAAAAATTTACATAAGAATTTGAATACATTTTATTGCTATACAAGGTGGTTCTATTTTTTTTTCTAAAAAAAATTATACTAATTACCCATTTCTACGCCACTGGTTGTTCAAGATGGTTGATATTAACAGGTTTTATGCTAACCCATGCCATTATAATGTGTACCAAATATGACTTAAATATCTCAACTAGTTTGTAAAATATTCAATAAATTCCACATATTTCTTGCAACTTTAACACCCTGTAACTTTTTTATAAGGCCTTAAAATGATATAGTTTATAGAAGAAAGCGAGGTTATTTTTTGGTTTTCTATCTATTGAAGTGTTGCAGATTAAAACTGAATCACCATGTATATTACATTTCAAGACCTAAATTCTTACCATTTAAACTTGTTTTTACAGGTACATTGTCATCAGGCAAGTCCAGGTCCGAATCCGGACTTGGCGATGGTGCGTTAATATCAGGCGATGGAATAGGACTTGGCAAAACTGCCATCTTTTCCTCTAACTTCTTCTGGAAAGTCTTTACTCGTTGGCCAAACATTTTATATGCCTAAAAACGTATTTATTTAATATAACAGAGTCATTTTGCTTTTTTCTTTCTTACATGTGCCACCATTTTTACGTCTTTCCTATCGGCTTCTAATTGCGTTTCCGCTTGTTTCAACACTGATATCAACGTTATCCTATTCTTAATTTCCAGCTTTAAGGCGTTTATGTAGTCTTCCATGTGTTTTACGTATGTTTCAAGTTCTTTTTCTACATCGTCTACATTGGCTCTATCTAAAAATCAGTACCTTTTCAAATATTCTAATATAAAACAACGAAATCTGAGCCTACTTTTGACAAAGAAAATAACAACTGAATCTCTGAGAAAGAGTTTATTCTAGTCAAACCTTAAAATTATGAATCAATATAATTAGAGGGAATTACAAGTTTTGGGTAGATTATCAATTTTTGCATTTGTCACTTCAGTAGGTAGTTAGGCCCAAATTATAATTGCCAACAACTTTTTCAAATTAAATTTCCCTCTATCTAGTGTGAAAAAGGTACTTTATCTACATAAAAGGACCAATTAAGAATCAGGTGTACCTCTTTTTTTTTTCTCGAAAATTTCTGTATGCAAAATGTCAAAATATCATACTTGTACATTTCAACTTTGACAGCTACAAAATCTAGGTACCTACCAAAATCAACACAAAAATAAGGATTATCAATTGAAAAAATCGTCGATAACATGAACAATATCAAATGACAGTAACACTATACCCCGATTACTGTAAGAAGTCCCGATTTTGTCAGATGACATTCTCCACAAAATCCCTAGGAATTTTCTGTTAACCATAGGTATAATATTGGTATATGTGTCGCAACCAGTTAATGACGTCACTCATTGATTTATGATGCGAAAAGTTACCCAAGTGATACGAAAAAAGGAACATAATAAAATAAAAACCCTATTGCCATCACGATAATACCGCTACAAATAAAAATAACTATGACTACAACTCATTTTAATAATAATTTCAAACGTCATGGAAACACTTTCATTTTGGTATAATCAGCTACTTGCGGCTGTCTCTATGGTGGGTACTCAGGCAAATTTTATTTCGGGGTTGTGAAAGTGACAGTGAAGGTTTTCCGGATCGTTCAAAAAGGTTCAAACTTCGGGCAGTGAAAATATTCGCGGGTTTTGTACGTTTCGTGAGTTTTACCGATATCTGTGTTGTTCTTGTTCGTGTTATTAGTAGTTATTCATTGTGCAAATGGGCTCGTTACTGACCTGAACTTTTGACCCGGTTGCATTTTTTTCTGCATTGATGCCAACTTAGGATGGCAAAATTACCAATTGACAGTCCCAGTAAGGACTTCTTAAAATAATTTGACTATACTATATTCGGCAATATTCGCCCTTTATCAATTGCATTTATATTTATTCTAATTTCACAAGATTCACAAATAAATGAAACTACATCTAATTGTTAATCTTGTTGTTTGTTACTATTTAGTTTATGCAAAAAGCTACTTGGACAATAGTGACAATAGTAAACTACTGAATTGAAAATTTCAAACTGCCATCTTGACTGCAATTCCAAAGATAATTTTAAAAATTAAAGTAGCAATCAAATAAGCCAGCATAGTAATGTATCAACAATAATAAATTCATTCCAAGAAATTTGACAATAAAGCTCAGACTAATAAATAACTAAAATAGCTTTGCGAAACTGATTTTTGTTACGTTGCAATGTTGCCATTTTGTACATACCTTTTAATGAAGTTATTAATTCCTCGTCTATTTGTATCTTAGGATTATGTTCTTTCAAGACTTTTAACTTTGAATCTGTATCTTTTTCAAGATTTGCACAGTTCTTTATTTTATTTACAACGTAATTTGCCTGAAAAATTAATAAATTAACTACAGGCACACTAATTTTATAACAACTATTCTAACCTGAAATTCATGTGGCTCATCCCCCTTAGAACCGGTGGGTGTCACACTGATGAGCCCACAAAGATCAGAAATAAATTCTTCACTATATACACCACGCTGCTCCCATATTTTGAATATCCTGAGGATTTTGTGTTTAACCCGCTCATCCCTACAAATAAAACACTAGTATTTACCTGATGTTCAAACATAAAGAATATTATAAGTCAGATTTTCATACCTAACCATAGTTGTTGCCTTCTGCAGTGCTGTCCCCCAGCTCTCCACATACTCATAGTTCCTCCGTTTCGCATATTGTATAACATCGTTGGCGAGATAAAACAGTATAAGTCTCTGTTCGACCTTAACACGTTTGAGAACGTTCAACCAAGATATCACTATTTTCTTGTGGTGTTGGCGATTTGCCAGGCACCATTGGCAGCAACTGTTGATGCTCTCCTGCGAGTCCTTCAGGGTTGCTAGGGTTTTCTCGAACTGGAGCTCGTTGAAGTCGGGGTCGGGGGGAGGCTCAGACCTACTCGAAGTTTTCGTGCCCCCCATTTTTTAAGCTGAAGTTGCTCTATGTATCACATTTCCGCACTGCACTATTGCACTTTCACGGTTAAGGATATACGAGTTTCTCAAATAATGCTTGTTTGCAAATAAATACTATTATGAGCATGAGGCCATGGTTGTCCTCAAGTTACTATAAAAAAGTCAGCAGCCTAATATTGAATACTGGTGAATTCCGGAAGCTGTTAAATGAAATGCTACAAATTAAGTGGAGATTGTGTGTATTTTTGGTATAAAAACATTTTTTTCTTTCATTTATTACTGAAACCGAAAAATAAAATGTGACAATCAAAGAATCAACGTCAAAAATCAAACGATGTTTTGACACCATTTGACATTTGACGTTTAAGATCCTGCTGTCACCTGTGAGCGCCATCTAGAAGTAGGCAATATAACATTAGGAAGTTTCCAAACTTGGTACAGACTTCTGTAAAATTCCAGGTCCGAACTAAGGTAAACGACTGAGTAAATTCCATAATGCCTGAAAATTATTAGATGGTTTTTTGTAAGGTTAATATCTCTATTAACCTTGACGACTTGAAGGGATGTTCCATATATGATACATTACAAAGTGTGGGTCGAATCTTGCAAGCTGAATTAGAACCACTTCCTGACATCCGATTGAGCTGAAATTTTGCCGTGACAATACAATATGCAATACCTACTCAATATTGCAATACTTTCAATATGGTCGCAGCTCCAAGATGGCGGGTGATGTATTTTTTGTCAACCCCCTTAATATGGGTATCAAATGAAAGGGCTTGAAGAGTAGAAAACGAAAAAGTTAGGGACATCACACTAAATACAATATATGGCCGCCGTTAAAATAAGATGGCGGATTACATTTTCTTTTCAACCCCCTTAATATGGGTATCAAATGAAAGGGCTTGAAGAGTAGAAAACGATAAAGTTAGTGACATCACACTAAATTCAATATGGCCGCCGCACCAAGATGGCGGATCACCTATTTGATACCCAACATGGGTATCAAAATGAAAGGGCTTGACGGGTAGAAAACAATAAGATGAATGACTTCCTACGAAATCCTATATGGCGGCCGCCCCAAGATGGCGAACTAAATTTCTTTACTACCCTCCTGACATGGGAATCAAATAGGTACTAATAAAAGGCACAAAATAAAATTGAAAATAAAAAACACCTTTTTAAAAACAAGCTTTTATATAAGCCATGTACTAAAACGAATAAAATAAAAAATAAAATAAGTCTAGGTTTTCATTAAGATAATTCCAATGCCAAATTGCGACAAGTTTTTGTAAATCAAAAAGCTTGCCGCCCGAATTCTAAAGAAAATACATACTTTGGCAAGTAGGTACTTGCTTATCAACCAATCACTGTCCAATAAAATTAATTGGTAGGTACCTACTTTTATGAACATTTCCCGCGACAAGCTTTTTGATTTACAAAAACTTGTTGCAATTTGGCATTGAATTATCTTAACGAAAACCTAGGCTTATTATTTTATTTTTTATTTTATTCGTTTTAGTACATGGCTTAGGTATATAAAAGCTTGTTTTTAAAAAGGTTTTTTTATTTTCAATTTTATTTTCAATTTTAAAAGTGCAAGAGCCAAAAAATCATTTATTTATTGAAAGGTAAACTGTCACACAAAATCTTCATAACCCTGCAATGGTAATACCAACCATTAGGCAAATATAGGGAGCAGTGGCGTAACCAGGGGGGGCTTAATTTGGGGGCCTTAGCCCCCCCAAAGATCTGCCGCGTGGTATTTATTTCTAAATAAAATTTCTTTTAAAACAACAGTTTTGCCGTAAATATTAGCGAAGAATTTTTTAAAAATAATTAGCCCCCCCCCCCCAACCTTACATTCTGGTTACGGTTACGCCACTGATAGGGAGAATATTTAAAAATTTGAATTGAAAAAACAATTAGAACAACTTTTTCTTAATGCAGTTAAGTATAGTTACTTAATTGATCATCAAATGATGAAAAAGTTGTAAAAATGTTAAATTTTTAATAATTTAAATTAATTAATATTTCTATACGTTCACAAATAATTATACATTTATCTCACTATAAATAAGACAAAGAAAATAAAATAAGTTTTCCTAGCCAACAAGCCCCATAGAAAGTCCAAAAACGTGGGGCGCAAGGCGCACGCAATAGATAATTGATGTTGCATGCACTTAAGTCACTATAATCATTGTATTGCACTGCAAATGTTTTCTCAAGGACACTACACTCATCATTATTATTATTATTCACGAAAATATTGGCGGGACGATGAAACCAGCGGCGCCAGTGCCTGGCGCCCACTTTAAAAAGGCAAATACCTATATCAGTTTGTCTTATATTATACTATAAAAACACAAAAAATATAAAAAATAAATATATATATTTAAAAAATGTCTAAAAATAAATAAAAAAACACTTTTCTTCAAATCGGCAGTGAGATGTCTCAAAATCGTCATTAAAAGCTCAGAAAGCCCATTACTGTACGATTTTTTCAACAAGTAGGCCTTGGCGAGATGTAAACATCAAACGTCAGACGCGGAGCCATCGCCCGTCAAAAGTGACCAAATATTCAAAATCCGGCCAATAATGCGCATTTAAATTCCATACGCATTGCAAAATTGTTACCTATAGAAGCGCAATCTTTCAGTATAAATATTTTAGTAGGTTTGAATATAAATCTGTTTTTCATGGACGCTGCATAACAGGCAGAAGTTCCGAGTTTCTGTGGGAAGCGCCGTGCCTCGTCAAATTTAACCTATTTAACTCATTCTTTGTAATGTTAAAAACCAACGTTAGGTAGGTATACCTACTAAATAAAAATATTCGTTATCAGTATGTAAACATCAACTTGTACTTTAGAGAGAAAGTAGAAATGCTCAATTTTTACTTGTACTTGTTAAATATTGTATTATATCGTCATTAGCGATTTTCATTGAAATATCTCTTTCTGTAGCCAGAAGAATTTTCCGCGACCCACCTGATGTAAACAAGAACGTGTGCATTGAGACGCCAGAGATGCACTGAGGCACGACCTTTGTTTAATTTTACTTTTAAAATTGTTTACGTCAAAATATTTCGAAAAAAAAATTATTGGCTTAATTAAAATGATTCAAAACATCGATAAAATTATTTGTGCCAGTGTCTAAATAGCTGAAAACGACAAGATAAAACCACATAAATAAGCTTTTGTGATCAAGTACATCTCTGTTGCCAGACGTGCTGATATTTTATGGCCTATTGACCAATCGCCTTATTTCGCGGGACGTCATCGAACACGTGCTTTTATTTACGCCAGGCATAAGAGTTACTTGATTTTTGTGTAAATACTTCGATACGATATTTGTCTTCTTGAGTCAAAAACACAAAACACCAGGTGTGGATTCCTCAAAAAACGTCTTAATTTTACGATTTTTATCATACCGTATTTTTATAACACAGCCGTTGCATTGCGGCGCTGTTATTAAAAGAAAGGGCGGCGAGGCGGGCTCCGCCCGCCAGCCCTCCGGGCCAGTCCGTCCCTGCCTGATCATATTTGAAATAGAAAGTTGTTACAATGATTAATTGTTATTTTCCCGAAAAGTAAAATAAATAAACAATCAAAATTAATGTGATAAGATTTTTATTTCAATATTAAAACAAAATAATTCCAGATTAGTTACCAACTTTAATATGGTGATGGAGGTTTTGGTTGTCGCATTCTGATAAATTGTTATAAATAACTTTCTTTCTTCTTCTTCCAACACCGTCTCTAATAATAAATATGAGACGGTATTGCTTCTTTGCCTGTTTGTTTGTCATCCTTTCTTCTTAACGCGTTTTTAACAGTTTATTTTTATTGTTTATTACCAGCTTATGGCATGTGCTTATTTGTTCATAAATTTCCACTAGTCGAATATTTTTATTTAATATTTTTACTTATAGCACAGATAACCTTATATAGCCAGTTAATATTGCATTATAATTACTTTCTTGAAATCGGCAGTGAAGCGTCCCCAAAAAAGCTCAGAAATCGGCACTGAAGTAGCCCATTATAGTACGATTTTTTCAATAAGTAGGCCTTGGCGAGATGTAAACATCAAACGTCAGACTCGGAGCCATCGCCCGTCAAAAGTGACCAAATATTTAAAACAGGCTAATAAAGGCCCATTTAAATTTTCGTACACATTGCGAAATTGTTATCTATAGCAGCGCAACCTTTTAGTATAAATATTTTAGTAGGGTTGAATATCAATAGATTTGTTATGGAGGCTGCACAGCAAGCAGCAGTTTGGTTTTTCTGATCGAATCTCAGACGTGACCTAGGTAGAGCGATCGTCAAAGTCAAGCAACGCCGCGCGCAGTTGGTTCATGGACGGGTGATCCCGTATGTTCATTTTCTTGCCTAATAAAACATTTTTTTTCCGATTTCAAAAAAATATAATTTGTTTATTTGCCTCGACCAGAGGACTCGGCAACTAAATTCCATATGAGTCATAAAAAGTTGAACTTCAGTGCCTTGGTACATAAATAACTAGATATTATTCTTCTTTTGGCACTCAGTGTATCGGTCGAGTTTTTCTATTGTGCGGTTACGAAACGGAAGGTCAGTCGCGGACAGTTGGTATCGAACGACCTGAAGAGGTTTCTCGTGGCTATCGTTACAGGGCGCGCGGAGACGGCAACATCGCGCTGGAGTCTGCAGCCGGCCGGTCTGCTAAAAATAGAACCATAAAATGCAAATTACAGCCTCCAGCCTCTCACAGCAAAGGAACAAAATTCGAGGAAAATGCAACTTTGTGCTGGTAATAATTCCAACTCCAGTGTTGGTATTTAATATTTCGTACTATTTTATCATGTTACTATACCGTCTAGTATTTATGATAATGAAATAAAAAAATAATAAATATCAAGGCTGAGATTAGAATCAACACCACAATAAAAGTTGCTTTTTCTCGAGTTTCCTTCCTTTGCTGCCAGCACCCTGTATTAATTAGGAATATGAAATTAGGTAAATCCATAGTCAATTTGAGCCACAATAGAATTCCGAAGAATTTCTCAAAAACAATAATTTAATATACAGGGTGTCTACTTTTAAACATATGCAAATTAATAAAATCTTTATTTTTGGAGATAATCCCTGAACATTCTTTGTGTGAAAGGCCTTCAAAAATCGCTTCTTTTAGCCTTCCTATCATTTTCAAAAGGCAAATCCAGGTCCGGCTACGATTTTTGAGTGTTTTTTTATTTAAAATCTACCAATACAGCGTTAATCAGGATCCCCCTAAAACCCCTTTATATACCAAATTTGAACAAAGAATTTAGAGAGAGATCTATTCTACAGGATGTCAAGGTTCAGCAAAATAGGAAATTTACAGGCATTTGGCGAGTCAAGTGTGCCATGGAATCCCGTCAAAATAGTTTAATTGTCAACAGAACCACTCAAAGTGTTGGTGTGCAAAGATTCAATACAGGGTATTTTTCTCTGCCCCATCTGAAAATGCCGAATTTTTATGACTTGACTCGCCAGAGATGCCTGAAGAGGTTTCTTTAAATTTCCTATTTTGCTCAATTTTGACATCCTGTAGAATAGAACTCTCTCTATATTTTTTGTTCAAATTTGGTATATAAAGGGTTTTCGACTGTCCTGATTGACGCTGTGGTGTCAGATTTTAAATAAAAAAATGGCTAAATGGTTTTTGTGAAAATCGGGGGAATAAAAAAATCGTAGCCGGCCCTGGATTTGCAATTTGAAAATGGCAGGATTGCTAAAATAAGCGGCTTTTGAAGTCCTTTCGGACAAAAAACAGATCAAGCGATTATCTCAAAAATTAAAGATTTCAAGGATTTGTATAATATGTTTAAAAGTAGATATGGGGGCTCTTAATATTAATTAGAAAATGTATGGCACAAAATTAATGGATTATCGGATTACCTGAGTTGAAATATTTTAGCATAGATATTTATATCTTTTTAAATAGGTATTTATTAATTATACCTACCTGCACTTAATATAACTAAATTTAGGGGATTAACTTAATAATTGTAATATTGAATTGGATGTAGATTTTGAAAATATCGATTATACCTGCTCCTAGCCCTTTGTATAAATACTAAGGTGGGTGGGCTAAAATTATTTAGTCAGTATCCTAATTCGAGAGAGTAACTAACAGTGTTCGTTATGCCTCGTTTGAGTGAATCCGTCAAGCACCGTATCATCGCCAAACTAGAAAATGGTTGGGCTATTTCCCGACTGGCCGAAGAATTTGGTGTATCTAAAAGCACCATTTTCAATATAAAGAAGAAATATGACGAAACCGGAAGCGTGGAAAACATACATAGAGGAGGAAATGTGAAAATTACGTCTGACCAACAAGATGAGCAACTAGCTAATTTTTGCCTTGCAAATCCGTTTAAATCCGCCGTTGAAGCAGTATCTGCAACACAATTTCCAGCAAGTGTTAGAACTGCCCGAAGGAGATTAGATGCAGCCAATCTGAAATCTCGCACGGCCAGCAACAAAATTCAGCTGACCGAGGCTAATAAGGAAGTCAGGTTGCAGATATGCCGAGAGTTTCAGCGTTTACCGCCACATTATTGGGAGAAGGTAATATTTAGCGACGAAAAGATCTTTCAAAGCCATTACAATGGCAAAGTGCGAGTATATAGACCTTCGGTGAGTTCAAGATATGACGAAAGATTTGTGTCACCCAGGAAAAGGAGTGGGCATTTTTCCGTCAACATATGGGCCTGGATAAGCTACCGTGGACCTGGCATTTGTTGGAGAATCGACGACCGCTTCACAGCAGCTCGCTATTGCGAGACACTCGAAGGCGGATTGTTACCAACTGCAACGGAAATGTATCCCGATGGCTTCGTTTTCCAGCATGATAACGCTCCTGTGCATACAGCAAGAATAGTTCGCGAATGGTTCACCGAAAACAACGTAGAAAAGTTGCAATGGCCGGCGAAGAGTCCTGACTTGAATCCCATTGAGAATGTGTGGGGCAGAATGGCGCGGACAATGGAGAACTTCGTACCCGAAAATAGGGAGGCACTTTGGCAGAAGATTCAACAAACGTGGGATGAAGTCGTAACCCATGATCTCTGCTGACAACTCATAGATTCGATGAGCAGGAGAGTTCAGAAAGTCATCCTATCCCAAGGTGGGTATACTAAATATTAATATACATATAATATAATAATGGAAAATGCATTTGATTTCTTGCCTTTATTTAATTATGTTATAGTCATAAAGATTTTAATGGGTTTATAGTTTTTTCGGATTCTTCCTGTGTCGGTGGTTCTAATAAAACTTCGTAATCATTATATCCAGCTTGTGGAAGTCCTCAATCACCTGAAATTATTTTATTTTATCCAGGTAATCACATTGAGGTCCAGGGAGGTGTGTAAAGCTTGACACGTGTCCCTGCTGTGTGTCTTCTGATGTTATTGATAAAGGTATGCAATTTAAATAATAGAGAGTTATTGCAGAAATAAATAACGTCGCGCTCTTTTTTGACGTTATTTTGACATTTGAGCATGCGCAGTCGTAGTTTGACATAAGGTCGTCCATAATAAGGTTATTTTCCTTTATTTTTGTTTATTGTGTATACCATAATATACGTTATTTTTACCTTATTTGTCACAATTCTTAAAATAAATTCTGATTTGTCAGAAAACGCTAGTGTTCTGTGAAAGTAGGACTTAACCTAAAATGTTCGTTGCTTGTTTGCGTTTGCACCTTGTTTGTTTTCATTAGTCTTTCACCTTGGTGTTCCGTGGTTATTTGGCTGTTTTCCCAGTTTTTTCCGGAGCAAAATTATAAAAGCACATAATATTCTAGTGAAAGTGTAGAAATACAAAACAATAAAGTAAACGTAAACAAGCCCTTAATTTGGATACATAAATTACGACTTGCAATAACTATTGTCAGAATCATAAATAACGTATGAGAGTATTCAAATAAGGTCGTCTTAAATACTGCTTAATGCCAAAAACAGTTTCTGCAATAACTCTCTATTAAGTTACAAGGGTAATTTTATGTCTGTGACCCCCTAATCTCATTTATCTGTTGAAGGGCATTTTATGAGAAACAATGGAGCATTGCAGCACCACGAAAACCAATTTATTAAAACTTCTGACCAATTTCTTCAAAAATAAGAAAAAATAAATAAAAGGGACACCCCTTTTATTTTATAATCATTTATGTTTAGGACTACGAGACCTAACAACTAAATGTTGGAACAAATACTTATTTTGCAAAGAAAAGAATAATTTATGAAAATCCTTTTAATTAACTTTTTTAATTCTAGGGTTATTAGCTAAATATATTTTTAGTGTTACTACATATTTTTTTATTATAACATAAAAATACATTTTTGTTTCAACGCAAAATATTTATTAACTTAATGTCTAAAACCGCTGACAACTATACTTAGTGTATTTGGAAATGAAAGGAGGCCATAAATATTGATTGAGAAGGAAAATTCGACCATTTCAGTGGCGTGCTCTTTTGCTAAAAATCTGATGAGGATAAATACGCAAATTAATATTCGGGCGAGTTATGTAGTATTTTATGACGGACTCTCGAGCCTCTGATAAAGAATTTGCATTTATATTTATAATAAGCCATAAACCTTCCTTTCATTTCCAAATACACTATGTATATACAGTATGTCCACAGAAGAGGTGTTGAATAGGAACACTTTCTTATCTTTAATTTTACCGCAAAAAGTTACTCTTGATAAAAACTTTGCTAACATTTCTTATGTGGAAATAAGTTGCTAGGAAAAGTTGTTCAAAAGTAAAGGATACTCCATACTACCAATTTTAGAAACAATTGGCACACTTTGATTTATTTGAAAAACATTTTTCGCTTTGGCCCTATCACTGCATTAAATATATTTTTTTTATGTAAGTAAGCTTATATAAGCATAATAAATATGGCAATTTTAGACGGCTAGGTGATGTTAAAAAATAAATCGGCATCCATAACCAACTTTTCACGCAATACAAAAAAAAAACTCAAGTCGACAAAAATGTGAAAACAAAACTATCAATTTATTTAATTTTTTTTTGATCAAACAAGATCTTTAATATGAGAAAATTTGTCTTTAATTTGAATAACTGTTGATGTTTTTAATTGCTATTTCGACTTCACACTTTAAACAAATTAGCGGGAAAACTAGTACAAATTGTATGAAAATTTTCTTTTGTCAATGTTCTTGCGTGATCTAATTGCCGCTAATCTCCAATTAAAATTTTCCCTCGACTTTCAAAATAAATTGATTGTTTTCAGATTCTTGTTGATTTAAGTTTTTTTTGGTATTGCGCGAAAAGTTGGCCATGGATACCGACTTCTTTTTTTAACATTAACCAACTATCTAAAATTTACACGTTTTTGTTTCTTAAGATTTTTCAGTAGGGAGCCAAATAACTACTTTAATAAACTAAAACAATGGCCTTTAATAACTAAAACAATGGCCTCAACAGAGCCGAAGAGCCTGTGTAATTTTCAGAAACTATCTGAGCACCCAGTTGCATAAAGCTTCTCAGTGCCATCAATTTTCAATATAAAAGTTTTCTTCGGTATCTTAAAATAAATAGGTATGTTACGGCTATTTAATAATTTTGCTCAATTGGAGGTTTTTTTATATTGCGCGACAAGTTGACCATGGATGTTGATTACTTTTTCAGGGCCACTTAGCTGTCCAAACCTCTTCAGGTCGTTCGATACCAACTGTCCGCGACTGTACCTACGCTTGGCGGCAGTTTGTCGTTGTGTTTTTAATATTGTGCCCAGCGTCCAGAGAATAGTATTCTCTAGACTTTGTTGTCACCCCGTGAGAACTTTGCGGCATGTGGCCAGTGAAGGAATTTATTATTACTGTTGTCTACATACAGACGCGTTGTGTTGGTGTGTGCGCGTTTTTGTTATTTGCCTGTGGAGCTTGTCTTCTGGGGCGTTTAGTGTTTATAGTTATTTACCTGTGGAGCTTTACTTCTGGGGGCGTTTATATACTATCTGCCTTTTGGAGCTTGGCTCCTGGGGGCGTATACCATTGTTATTATTATTATTGTTGTTGATATGTGTGTTTTTGTTAGTTGCGCCTGTGGTGCGTTTAACATTTGCCTGTGGAGCTCGACTCCTGGGGGGCGTTTAGCATTTGCCTATGGAGCTTGACTTCTAGGGGCGTTTATCACTATTATTCTTGTGTATTGTTGGTCTACGAATGAATAGCTTCCCAACAAAAGTCTCCTTAATCTTATTAGTCCAATAAAGATGTGCTCGGCTTTATTATAGGGGTCGCAAAAAATCCAAACAGATTTTTTCAGCGTTGCTTGAGTGTTGAACCAAAAGATCACACTTCAACTCGTGGTACGAAATGAGCTATAGGGTGGTTTTCTAAACAATACGGGTGGTTTCCTAAGCATTTTTTAGAACAAAATGACCTTAATAAAAGTCGTAGGGGATCAAAGTTTGAACAACTTTTCATCATAATTTTTTTTGTATCTCTAATACATAACGGGTTATACAGCGGCCAGCGCATTACTTATACAGTGTGGATAGAAATTGTGGAATATTGCTTATATTTCTTAAAATATTCCTCATATCAAAAACATGTTTTAATAAAATTGTTAGGGGAAATTATTTCCCGTTTAGTGATATCAAGCAATCTTACGTAGCACAAAAAGTGTGGTTGCCATGGTAACCGATTTAATTTTTTTAAATGGCACCATACACTTTTTTTGGTGAAAATTGATACATTGGAACTTTCTGAATACGATACAATACAATTTTAATGGGGTCGCATAAGAAAAAAAAAATTCTATTATGCTATTTAAGACAATGTTTATCAAAATAATTATTAACATCAAGCATTGAGTAATATTCCTTTACTCAATGCATCAAGTTAGCCATGCCAAAATCAGAACAATGGGAAACTGTCACTATAGCTGTCAGTTGCTTGTAATTGTGTGCATTGTTACACTAAACGTACTTTTTTTACTGAATTTTCTGTGTACTTAAGTAGGTACTTAGTATGTTAACCTGTATTCTTTCCGTTTCACTTAATTCTAGCGCCATTATAACTTACTAAGTACTTTAAGTACACAGAAAATTGAGTAAAAAAAGTACGTTTACTGTAACAATGCACACAATTACAAGCAACTGACAGCTAGTGACAGTTTCCCATTGTTCTAATTTTGGCATGGCTAACTTGATGTTAATAATTATTTTGATAAACATTGTCAATAGTATAATAAAAAACTTAATTTTTTGTATTTTTTTCTTATGCGACCCCATTAAAATTGTATTGTATATCTTATTCATAAAGTTACAATGTATAAATTTTCACCAAAAAACGTATATGGTGCCATTTAAAAATAATCTAGTCGGTTACCATGGCAACCACATTTTTTGTGCTACGAAAGATTGCTTACGGGAAATAATTTCCCCTAACACTTTTATTAAAACATGTTTTTGATATGAGGAATATTTTAGGAAATATAAGCAATATTCCACAATTTCTATCCACACTGTATATGACAAAAATTCCGCACGCTGCAGGGGTGGACTTGGAAAATTTTTTTTTACAAAATGATTTACAGGGCATTATATTTTTTTAATTAATTTTTGTCATATATAAATGCCCTGTAAATCATTAAGTACTAGAGACACAAAAAAATTATAAGAAAAAGTTGACCAGAATTTCATCATCGAAAACTTTTATAAAGGTCATTTTTTGTAAAAAAATATTTGAAAGACCACTCCTGCAGCGCGAGGGAATTTTTGTTATATAAGTAGTGCGCTGTAACTCGTTATGTATTAGAGATACGAAAAAGAATTACGAGGAAAAGTTGTTCATACTTTGATCCCCTATAACTTTTATTTGAGTCATTTTGCTCTTAAAAAATGTTTAGGAAACCAACCCTATTGTTTAGGAAACCATCCTATAGAGCAATTATTCGTATCAGAAGTTCGAGTGTGACCTTTTGGTTGGACACTCAGGAGGCAGTCCCTTACATCTTTATTGGACTATATGGCATGTTTCAAAAAGAAGCTATAGTCTCCATTTCCATTTATAGAAAAATAGCCAGTAAGTAGGTATTTGGCATATACATTTTTTGGTTCTAATACCATCTCTTCGAAATCAAATGAAATGCACAGTCTTTATCCCTTTAGAAGATATTTCGATTAATAGCGAGATTCTTTTGACACCATTTGGCTAAGGAGTTGTGGTATTTGTGGACTTATTTGTGGTGGTGTATATCAGAATCACAGATAAAGGAAGATAATCAGAATCCTAAGGTCGATTGTCGTTATTATCTATCCACTATTTTTGTAGCAGTGTGCATGGTTTTTCCATTTGTGGTTGATCAGGGTTGCGTAAAATATTACCAACACACCAAATTAATGATGTTCTGACGTACCTATTATGTGTAAGGGAAGTTTACGTGTGTAGTTATTACGGTTTAATAAAAAACAAGAGACACTATAGTCCTCCTTACGGCAGAATGCGTGCAACGTAAGGGGGAAGAACTCGCAAATATTATAGAATTAGTCACAGTTCAGGGGCGTAGCTCAATTTTGTGAAGCTCACTGACTAAATTTTCATATAATTGTTATTTAATTTATTGTTAATATTATTCTTAACGGTGATGCCTTAGACTATGGAGGAAGGCAAACATAACATTGGCAATTATTTCTCGTGCTAGAGCATGCAACGTTCTTCCCTGTTTACTCATTTTGCACACGTTAACTCCGGAACATACGAAACGCCACTGAGCTCTCTGAGCCGGCGGAAAAAACTTGCCAGCGGCCTAAAAAATGAGGTCTGTGTGGTAGACCAAATACGCAGTTAACTTTACGTACTATAGAAACAGGCAAACAAAACGCGTTGGCTAACTGCTTTTGTCAGCCGACTGCTTGGTAGAAGTGCTGTGTCAAAGGCGATGGTAGACGCGGCGATGTTGAAAAAATATAATAGGTGTTTTATCACACCGCGTTAAAAATAAATGATAAACGAAAATGGGTAAGTGGTCCCGTGATGCGAGCTTTATTTTTTCGGTATTACAGAGTTCAGAAATTCTGCTTCAATACGCTAAAACTTGTATTCGCCAATAAATAACGACTACTCGTATAGGAAATCTCGCAACTCTGCCCGCATTATTTAGAAACGTTTTCTTTCGTGCTTTGGACTATAAGAGATTTTTTATTAATAGTCTGACCTTCAATCAATTCATTTTCCCCAAAACTCCAAAACTCTAATAATATACCTACGACCTACCTAATTTACTACGGAAGGGAAAATAGAATAGTTGTTTCCAACGGTATTAAACCATTGAGTAAAGGAATATTCCTTTACTCAATGATTAAACAATAAATCGAACAAAATATTTACTCTAGATTTGTTGAGAAATTAAACAAAAATTTACGCTCGTCTGCAAAAATTTTGTTTTCCACTACTCATAGTAGGTACTCGTCATCATGAATTTTTGAAATTATTTATTAAAAATTTGAAGTTACATGGCTCAGCAGAAGCATAATTTTTGGAACCATGCGACTCCAAAGGAACTCATCACCATATGAGGCGCTGAGAACCATCACACAAAATTCTTAATATCCAAATAAGTACGGTTTTATGTAGTAAAATATACAATCTTTGATGCCAAAGCGGACCAAATGAGCCTTAGCTAGTCTACTACAGATGGCAGCACCAAAGAGGATGGTGCACATGGATTAGACTAGCAAAATCTTCGTGCCATAATGAGATATGCAGCTTAGTCCACTTTGGCATTGGTGGAAATTTAAATACGCTGCAGTTCAATCTTCATGCTATAAGTTCACTTTGGCACTGGTGGAAATTTATATACGTTGCAGTGCATTCGGTCTATTTAAGCGACTACAGCTGTCAACTATTCAACATAGTATTACCACAGAATAGGTATTCTGTGGTATTACCAGAGTCTAGAGAATATTCTCTAGACTTTGGTATTAGCACAGACATATATGTCTGTGGTATTAGGTACTACAGCGAAAAATAAGGATCTGCTGCAGTTGAAAGAATGCATTCCACCCATCTATCACAGCTTTTATGCTCTTCAGAGTGATGTACCCATTAGAGGAAATGATTTTATGATTTTGAATAAATTATTTGTATTTTTTGGGTTGAATAAAACCAAACAATATTTTTGATTTGTATTATTTGATCAATTGCAATTATTGCAACAAAACGGACTAACCCACACTAAATTTAAAAAAAATGTGTAACTATATCCTAAGAACCAAAACGGACTAACCCACACTAAATTTAAGAAAATATTGAAAATATATGTGTTTTTTGCTTAATCTATACCTACCTACTAATAAACCCAATTGTAAAACGTTTAATTAAAATCCGGACACGATAATATAATTTATATGTCGGAAAAAAAATCCCAAAAAAGTGATAACTTAGAACTTGCAATAACTCCATACAAGTTGTAATGGGGATGGTCCCTTCTGGTTCTCAACGCCTCATATGTCCTCTTGGAACAAAATTTCGTGTTCAAACACGTAGAGTGAAACGATGGTTTTGCAATACCTATTTTTCTCGACTTGGACCCCCTTATGTGTCACCCCGCAAATACGCCTTCTTTCGTCGGAAGTTTATCGGCATTGTTCGCCGCGGAAACCTGGCTGCCTCGCGGGAACCTCGTCTCCTTGGCGGCCAACAAAGCCGCGCGTAGGCCAGCCAGACCGCTCGCGACCCCGTCCCGGCCTTTTGCCGTCGAGAGTAGGCAGCAGACGCCGCTTTCCTCTCTTTTATTTCTTTCCTCGCCATCCGGCTCTTGTCGCGAAGCAGGCGGGCCACTCCGCAGTCAGCAGCAGCGGTCGAACGGCGTCGGCTCTTCGCTCCAGCACGCCCGTCCAGTCACCTTGTCGGCATCCGCAGCATTCCGAAAGTAAGTCGGCGACGACCGTGTAAAAATATACGCGTGAAATTCAAGCAGGCGGGCGAGGCGCTTTGTTTTTGTTCGGTGACATGTTGTTTTTGTTTGCCGTTTGCCGGTGTCACGCGTTTTTTTGGCCCGATTTTATCAGTTTGTTAATATAAAGTGTGTGAAATGAAACGGTACTTTGATGCGAAATATGCGATAAAAATAGAAGTGCACCAAGATAAATTAGCGCTAGTACTTTTAGCACAATAATTATAATAGGTACTTTAATATAATACTTTTATTTATGGGGTGCCCGTGTGCGCTAGAATAAGTGTCCTGCTCCCCTATAAGTTTTGAATTTTTTGTGATAGAAATATAGAAAATAGTTACCTATTTATGTACCACTGAAGTTAAACTTTTTATGACTCGTGGAATTTAGTTGCCTCGGCCAGAGGCAACCACATAAGTAATAAAAAGAACTTTAGTGCCGAGGTACATATATATAATTTTTTAAATCGGAATAAAATGTTTTATTAGGCAAAAAAAATAATCATAAGCGATCACGCGTCCATGAACCGACTGCGCCCGGCATTGGTTGACTTTGACGATCGCTCTGTCTAGGCCAAGTATGACGAGGCACGGCGCTTCCCAACAGAATCTCCAAACTGCTGCCTGTTGTGCAGCCTTAATGAAAACTAGATTGATATTCAAACCTACTAAAATATTTGTACTGAAAGATTGCGCTGCTATATAGGTAACAATTTCGCAATGTGTGGGTTTTGAATGTTTGGTCACTTTTGACGGGCGATGGCTTCGTGTCTGACGTTTGATGTTTACATCTAGCCAAGGCCTACTTATTGAAACAATAATGGGCTACTTCAGTGCCGATTTCTGAGCTTTTAATGGTGATTGTGAGAAAAAAGTTTATATAAAAGTTCTAGGAAATTGTATGCAGTTTTCTCTGATAATTAGAAATTTTATACGGGATGTTTTGCAAATGCGCGGCAAACCAAACTTACGTTTTAAAAATGCCAAATGTTTGCATTTTTAAAATCTCCTCGTCAAGGACATCAAAATGATATATGTAAAACTTTGTATCATTTTTTCCGTTTCTGAAATACCTATTCCGTTTTAAATTTTTGTATTATAAATTCATTTAACTGCTTGAGTTTGTGGATCTCGTGATAAAGATAAACGATCAATGCAATAAAAAAATATTTGTTTTAACCAAGAGAGTAACATTCCTATAATCCAAAATGTTTAGGATATTTTTCAGATTTTTCTGATATTCAATATTTTGGAAATAAAATAAGAATACACATTTTGGGATTTTTATGGTCTCTTGGTTAAAATATTTTTTTTGTATTGGTCGTCTATCTTTATCACGAGACAAATTCAAGTTAAATAAATTTAGTACAAAATTTTAAAATCCAATATTTCTAAAAAAAAACGAAAAAGATAATGATTCGAAGTTTTATATAATTTTGATTGTCTTGACGAGCAGATTTCAAAAATCATTCCATTTTTGGTTTGCCACTCATTTGCGAAACACCCTGCAGAGAACTTCATGAAATTCCATACATCTTTTTTTCTAAAACTTTTTTCTATCACAAAACATTAAAAAGTTATAGAGGTAGTGGTAGACTTAGCGTGGACACCCCGTAAATGACCGCGTAGGTATAATCAACCTATTTGTAATTTTTGAGATACAAAATAATGTTTTTATACGATCGTTATAAAAACTTTACTTTTTTTAACCTTTTTAAATGCCTAAAGTATATCTTTTCTTAACAAGTTAAGAAAACTTACTAACTTTTTTTCACTCTTAACTTCCTTACTACGTTTACATGGAGTTTGGAATCGAATTCAGTGTAATGCAGTTTGGTGTTTTCATAAATGGTAAATGTGGCGTTAAATCCCGAAAATAAGAACATTTATTTTGAGATTCAAATCAATCTCAAAATGTCTTCATGCGGTTTTCAATAATTCTAGAAACATATTCAAATCGATTTCAATACTATGTGCAAACGTAGTGAGACCGCGATCTAAATATTATAATCCTCGTAATTGAAAACCATAGTGCATTTATATGCCCTTTAGTATATAATACAAAAATCCCATCCCAAATATTTCAATGTTTAAATATTATAATCCTCGTAATTGAAAACCATAGTGCATTTATATGCCCTTTAGTATATAACACAAAAATCCCATCCCAAATATTTCAATGTTTAAGCACGATCGTATAAAAAATAATGTATGAAACTCATGCATAAAGTGTCTTTTTTTCATTCATGGGATTGCGCGCACTCACCTGCGGTTCGTGCGCGCAACTTTCCCATTCATGAAAAAAAGTACTACTTTATGCACTTGTTGAATAAATAACTATTTTAGGGAAAAGTTGTGTTTTGTCAACAGTTTTATACAGGGTGTTTCGTAAACCATAAAGTTGCGCTTTTCTATTTTCTATGGTGTGCTTGTTTAAAATACAGTGTCTCTCCGTGGGTAGACGAAATGGCGCTTGTGTAATTTTGTGTCCTAATTATTTTTAATTTAGAAAAATCACCTGTAAGTACTCGTAAGTATGATTTGGAAATTTTGAAAAAAATATTTTCTCATGCCTGTCAAGTGCCCTATTTATAGTTTTTACGACAAAATGTTATGCAGAAAACTTGTTCAGAATGAGAAACTGAGTATCCAGGTTTGCAACATTTTGAAAGCCTAATCACAGAATCTATTCTGTGGCCTAATCTAGGTTTTCAAAATTTCCAAGGCATACTTAGGTAATTTTTCGAAACTAAAATTATGACTTTTTCATTCCTTATTCGTGGTCGTCAATATTTTATTTAATAAAATTCCTGGGGTTCGCCCATTATAATATTTATTTTTAACACATTAAATTTTTGTCAGTAAAAGAGGTTAAGAGGTTTTGCAAAAGAAGCTACACTTGTTTCGGCAATTTTAATGCCTTTATCAGGTATCCAAAAGTTTTTTGTTTCAATTGTTTAAGAGAAGTAGGTACATGCGTACATAAGTTTTCAAAAGAATTTGTTTTCAAAAGAATTTGTTTAAATAAAAGATTGACGACCAGAAATAAGAAAAGAAAAAAAGTTATAAAATATTACTTCCTTTGGATTTTACGGGGTGCATGGCAAAAGTTGGCCAAAATATTGCTAATCCTTTTAGCAAGATGTGTGGAGTTTAATTGACCAAAAATTCATTTGGAAGATCGCAGTTAGCCATGAAATAAAGGCAGATTTTTTGATAGTTAGGTATATTACCTCTGATTATCCCTGAGCTCTTATTAGACTGCTATAAATAAGAAAAACAGTAATAAGGTTTTTTTTTCAGTTAACAGCTAACTTCACAGATAATAACTTATACTCTCAGACAAATAGGTTGAGAGAAAAGTATAGAAAACACAAGTTATAAATTATCAATAAAAGTGGTAAAAACTTAATATTTCCAGTTTCTTAATATTATATATTTTTTGCAAAACATGGACATATTTAATTTTGTGTCTCATAAAAAAGCTGCATACTTGACTGCAGATGAGTGTGAGTAATTAAAATTAAAACGACTAAAATTATCAAAACCACTTATGTACCTACCTACAACCTACAGTGTATACAAATATTTGTATACTGTACATTTGCTTAAAAATTTTTTTAGGATATATTTTTATACTTCTTATCATTTGTTCCAAATATATTAACATTTTGAACCATATTATCTACAAATTCGTAGACAATACATATAGGCGTGCCTACTTGAATTCTGCCAATTTTATACTCATCTATTTTACTTTTGTTTGCATCTATATTGAGTTCCGCGAAAAGTGGATTTTCAGTTCATTCTAAGTATACATATTTTGCATTGAAGTCAATGAATAGGCAACTTCTCTTTAACAGGTTATTGATTATATTATTTCGATTCGATCCTTGCTGATTTCTATATATTAGAAGATACTCGGTGATGAATCAAACGAGTTTCTTGGCCCCCGTATGTATGCTTCTTCTGGTTTTTTTTCCACCGCGCCGCGCCGCTTTGCCGAGTTCTTTTTGTCGATCGACCGGTCGATATATACACACTCACATTGCTTTGGTTTTGGCAGTACCAGCTAGATGGCGTTGGATGGTAAATGCTCACCGCATTATACTAGTTCCTTTTCCACTAAGCCAACGTGTTTGGGTCTTTTCGGCTGAGGTGCGCTACGTCTGCCTGATGAGGGCCAACAAGCCCGAAACAGGTACCTGTCGTGGTCTGCACACCTCCGAAAGACCCATACACAATTTCCATTAGATATTGGAAACTAGTTTGGTGTTGCCAATTACCAAAGCATTTTGTCCCATATGCCACAAGCCATTTCTTTTAAAATTATAATGGGGACACTAAATATTCATTCTATATTATTTCCTTTCATTAATTGAAAACTCATTTTCCAAATAATAAGACTGAGAGGTTACAGCCATATAAAAATATAAAAATGTTTGGAGTATAGTTTGGGTGCTCCACTTAGTCTGGATGGTATATTATAGGTAGGTACCTCTGTAATCACAGGACTATTTCGGATTTTGAACCTCCCTATTCCCTATATCTACAAAATCCACCAAAATATCACTATGCAAAATGTGGTAATTCAAAATTATACGTAAACTATTTATTGTCCTATTTTAAATGTTATGTATCCATTATCATAACCAGTCTAAACAAATAATTTTGCCGAAACTTGGATCCTGTTATTTATAATTTTTGGATATTGCTATATATGGTTTGTTGTAATGGATAAATACAAAAATCTTGTATCAAGGTTAGGATTTCAACTCTGAAAGGATTTCCTTTAATTCAATCCCTGAGTAAAGGAATATTCTGTCCTTTACTCAATGATACAATATGAATCCCGCACAATAAGCGTTGACTGACAATAAGTCTATATAAGATTCTTTTGAACATCGAATATTGAAATGTGTGCATTAGCATTCCATATAAAGGCATGTAAAGACGTGCACGTTGTGTCTAATATTTTAAAAATACCAAGAAAGGTCTATAACCAGAAACGAATATATTGCGAATTGTCGAGCTCTAATAGAAAATAAAACCAATTATACCTGGTGTTATCATTATCGTTGCATGACTGATTTGCATGTTAAGAGCTAGTTATTTATAGAATTAAGAACTTGTATAGGAACAATGTGGTACGTGTACTTTTTCTTTTGGCGATGTCTATTATAAGGATCACACTCACTTGACTTGGGTGTAAGAAACTATAAACAATATTGCATTCAATTCAAAGTAAAAAATAATGATTCAATACTTTAAATTATTATTATTATTTAAGTTTTGTATAGGTAATTAACTTTTTGTGCTTCCTCCAGATTTTTCAAATAATAATATACAAGATACAAGGTAATCAATTTTGAACCTACTTGTGTGGTATAACTTACAAAGTTGTGTCTGAACTGGCTTCAGAGAAGACTAAAGATATAGACATATTACTTGGTTCAATTAAATTTATTTTAATCTAAAGACATAATAAACACGCTACGTATTTATGCCGGGCAACAGAAGTGCCTATCTCCAAAAATATTTATGTCAGTGTTATAACAGTAACCGCACATTTGATTTCCATACCGAAAGTCACGCAATCCTCTCCACATAATTGAAATAACTTTTCTTCATATCCGTGGCTTCATTTCACCTACTGGGAAAAATGCTTACATGTACCCTACATCATGTAGCGTACCATGTAAGTATATATGACTTGAAGAAACTTATACATGAAATATCAATTTTCATAATATGATTGCAAAGAACTTTCAGTTTTCTGCATATCTGCGTTTACCGCTTTATTTTTGATAGATACCCTCCCCACCCTGAGTTCTTGTGCCTCTGTGTATAATACCTGCCTTGAGTCACTTTTTGGCATTCGACAAAAAACTAAATTTTCGTGAAAATAAAATAAACTTCCATTATCTTCCAGTAAATATGGCCAGTCCTATCCAAGTCGGTTTCCACGACCAGCGTAGGTGCAACAGAATCCTGAAACCGCCAGGCGGCGGAACTTCCGACATTTTCGGCACCGACAGAATCGTAAGAGAAATCAAAGTCGACCAAAAGCTACCCGAAGACAAAAAACCAGAGCCACAGTCGAATCCTGAACCTCCAATAGTTGAGGAACCAACCCCGAATGACGAACCATCATCAGAGAACGCCCCACAAAATGGCAACGAAGCGATAGAAAATGGGGCATCACACGAAAATGGAGAAAGCAAGGTTGAAGATGTAAAAATCGAAGAACTGAAGATAGAAGATGGCGGCCGGGAGGAAGTGCACGTGCAGAAAAGTTCCTTTTCGGCGGAATACAAGACGTCTTCCATCAGCAACATTTTGAGGCAAGAGGGGGCGGTAATTGACGCAACAACCCCGATCAAAAAGATAACCCCGAACAAGAACAGGGTGCCTCCAGGCGGATACTCCTCTGGTTTGTGGTAAAAAAGAAAAGGTGAATGTTGAGCAAGATAAATCCCCAGAATTTGGTTCTTATCCGACCGACGTGTAATAAATTTCAGTTAGGAAAGAGCATTAGCTATTTGTAGTGGCTCTCTTTAAACATTCTACTTTTAGTTCGGTATTTTTAGACTAAGGTGAGTACTCCCAACTATTTTTTAAATATTCTTTTTGGGATTCCAAAATGCAACAAGAAATTGCCTGCGCGTTTAGTGTGCTATTGCTGATCTAAGTTTTTTAAATAATACAATAAATATCTATATACAAGCATTACTGTTTTACTTGTGTAAGTATATTTTCTTCTTTTGGTATTTATTTACATATTAGTGTACCTACGTATTTTATATTTTTCGCAACTTGTGATACATTTTCGGAGAATTTTTAATATTGTTCTTGAAAGTTTTATATTGTTGTAATGTGTCAGTGTTATTACATGAATAATGCATACTATTATATTTCAAGTAATGTGATACTGAAATCTACGTATTGCCGGCTTATTCAAAACATTAAACATATATACCTACCTATTTGGCGTATTACAAACATTTCATTAATTATGTTTCACTTTGTTTAAATAAACATTATACAGTTGTAATCTTATTGTTTCATTCTTTTTCTAACGATAAAGTGTGGGTAGATATAAAGCGAATCAAGGAAAGTACGCGTATATATGTAGATTGGTTTCTCTATTTGGGAGAACCTTGTTTCCCACTCACATATCGCTCCTCGAGGTCTTTTCCAATGAATAATCTCAAGACTTGCTACAGATTTCCTTATGCGGACAAGCATAAAACAATTTGTTTATTCTAATCGACGACTGTTTACAGTAAAGTGTAAAGTGACGTTGAGCTTCCAAATTTGGAACAAATATCTAAATATAGCGCTATAATGTATATATTTTTTGATACCGAGGTGGACCACCCACTCAACAACCACAGAAAATATTTAGAATATTTATGTTGGTATTAGCATTGAGTAAAGGCTTTACTCAATGGTATTAGTTAGTAAAATGGAACTGACCATAGCCCAAACCACAGAGCTTCAGACATAAACATTATATTTCAAAATATCTTTGTTTATTGTATTTAATACGATTTGAATACTTACATACTTTAGGAGATTATTATAATTGTTTTTTATTAGTATACCTTGTTAGAAATTAATTAATTTAATGCTCGCATGTTGTCATTAATCTACGCCATTAGGTAGAATTTCGCCCTAGGTAAAAATTTTAGAATTTTATTTTAAATTACTAAGATAGCCGCAATATAAAGGTATAAAAGTCTTATGCGATTATAATAGGTAGATAACGAGTCTGGATCTTCAGGTTTTCTTCATGAATTTTGTTTAGAAATGTTTCACAAAGATCTTATATCCCATAAGCAACCTAGTGTCCTCACGGAGAGGGGTGGCAACTACTATTACCGACATTATTTCCGTTTGAAGAAGCAACAATAGGTACCTACTTTGAATCTCCATTTTCGGTACAGATCTTTGAATGAAGTTTTCCTATTTCCTACAAAGAAGGATATATTTGTTTGCGACACTGCTCCCAATTCGGGCCAGTGGTCAATCCTAAGTAGCCTACAACACTTTGCCCCCTCATCCTAATTCTTGATTAATATCTAAATCTAAATTAATAAATAACTGTATTAATAAAAGTAATATAAGTATAGGTAACGGTATAACAACAAAACTCGAAACTGTTCTTGTAAAAGTAAAATAATCGAATGCACAAAAACAAAATAGTGCTAAGAAAAAATAATTATTCCGGAAATTCAACTAATTCGCTTAAAAATACAACATACAACTTCTATACTAAAACATAATTTAGCCAAAAATGAAGCAAAAAAAAAACAATAAAAATGAAATAATTATTTAACAAACTAATCAAGTTTTCGCTGTATTCCAGTTAAATTCTGAACAATGTTCCCTTCCATATACAGGGTGAGTCAGATCTAAAGGCAGAGCCGAAAACACAAGGTAGAATTCGCTAAAATAAGCATACATATTATGCTTAATAAACAATTAGCTCAAAAACGCATGGTTCTCCAAATACAGCGTGTTAAAATTTTTCCAAAAATATATTTTTGCCAATAATTTGGCCCCATTCAGATGACCAGCGGCCTAGATACAAATAATTACTATAAATAATTGTAAAAAAGTGGTACGGTCCTGTGGAAAACGAAAAAAATTGCCTTTTTTAGATAGCCCATTTAATTTGGAACAAAAAGCGCTCTTGGTATTTTATTTTATATCTACTACAGTTTTTTCGTAATTTCGGATTTTTTAAACTAGTGCCAGGCATAGGCGTAGCTAGCCTTTTTTCTCCGGGGGGGCTTAAGCCCCTCAAGGAGATGAGACTCAGTAACCCGCAAAAGCGCTGGAGCGCCGCATATAAACACTTTGGTGTTTACCTAACTCACTATAAAACGACTCAAATTTCCGTTTAAAAATAAAAGAAAGCCATGATTTTGTCGAATAAGCGTCACCGTTTACGTCACAGCACCTGCGCGAGGGCATACCGTTTTCTGTGTATCGTGGGTTATTGCTCGGATCCTTATTTATACCATTCCTTTATTCAATGTTTATACGTCTCTGTATAAACAAGGCTGTAAAGCTCAAAAAATGGCCGATTTTATAAGGCCACAGCCCAAGAACGGTAGACGCACACCGTTCTTGGCCACAGCCAACTATGATTTACATTTAAAAAAACACAAGTTTATGTCATATCTAAAAAAATCACAAACAACATAAAAAATAGGTTTAGATTATCCTTTTAAGCCCAAAATTATCTACAATAATTTTTGTCTCTACAGTTTTTTTGTATAATCAGAAATAACGGAGCTACAGAGATCTGATGAAATAACAAAAAATCACTCTTTTCAAAATATATAGTGAGCCATGAACTTTTTTAAAAAGTCAATAGGGGCATTAGATTGAGCATTCAAAACTGCAATTCTTTCCCCATTTAACCTTTGTTCTAGCTCTGCTAGTTTCCGAGATCCCCATAGTGGGCATCGAAAAAACTCACCCTGTATACAGATACTGCATAAGTAAAAATATAGATGTACATTGGCGTCTTCGCAGTATTACATAATGATATCAATCAGAGTAAGCAGTCACGTCCAGCCGTCCAGGTTCGCAGTGATGCCAGGGACTCTTTAAAGTAAGGGGACCCAGCATTATACTTTCCAAAGTGAGGCCTATTCTTTTCACATTCTAATGGTATCAGTGATGCCAAGTATGCCATTTTATTGGAGAATCTTTTAATAAAACCGGTACTAAATTAATAATGGTTTCCATGATTTCCAAAAATTAGAATTGACAATGTTGTGTCTACAAATACAGAATATGGCAACTGTCAAATGAAACAAATTTATTGTATAGTTGAAATTCTTTAATTGTCACATCTGAGTATCTGGAAGTTAGAAAACTTAAAAATTGTGAATTATGATGAGAAATTTTTTGCCTTCTTTAGAATCTGTGGCACTATCTTATCACAGAAAACCTGATGGCAGTTGGACACACTGACATATAACATAACCTTGTAGCAGCCCACTTATGTGGTCTCCTTGGAGTCTACAGAAAACAAACTTCCCCTCAAGGCTTCACTTTTTCTATGTGAAATGCTGGGTCCCCTTATTTTAAAGAGTCCCTGAGTGATGCTAATTCTGTGAGTATGGCGTGTGGCGGACTGACCGGGTCGGGTGCGTGGTGAGTGCGTGACGGCAGTGTTGCCAGTGTTCAGTGTTGCCGCTGTTTAGTTTGTTTTATTTTGTTAGTGTTTTAGTCAGTGTCTATTACTATACGCAATAACACGAACACGCAACAAAATTAAATCAGCTTAGTAAGGTTTTTAATGTAAACCAATAATGTCAAAAAAATTATAAAAATAAACGCTAGAATTTGTCAGGGGTGGCTATTTTTATACTAGGGGGGGCTTAGCCCCCCCCAGCCCCCCCTTAGCTACGCCAATGGTGCCAGGGCGATTATTTAAAATAAAGTAAATAACATTTTATCGTTGACTGACGCGTATTAATAAAGACTGCTCACGGCTGTCACGTTTGACAGTTCTCTGGCTCACCATGCGCTTCCCGGAGACAAAATACATTGTTGACCATAGGCGCCATCTACTTTCCAGGACATGAAACTATACCCGTGAGAAGTCTTATTAATACGTCACTTACGTCAGTCAACGATTTTATTGTTTAAGGTGGCATTGAGAATTGAACATTGCTTAATGCATTTTCTAATTTGCCCGTACACTTTCCTTTCCTTCTAACAACATTTTCGTTTCTTTTGCTTTTATTATTTTTAAACAAGCGAACTGGAATTTAATTTTGTCCGGAAAAAATTCAACACGCTGTATATGGAGAATCAAGCGTTTTTGAGCGAATTCTACCTTGTGTTTTCGGCTCTGCCTTTATAGTGACTCACCCTGCATATACTCAAATGACCTCTTTTTTTGCTATAATAAGTATTTTTGCATTTTCGAATACCTATGCGATAATGCGAAATGTAGAGGTCCCCATGCGTGATTTCTCTGAAGTGACGAGGTAATCGGAAATTTTTTTTACTGCAAATAACTTTTCCTGATAAACTTTCTTCGTATTTTTTTACGATTATTTCCCTCATATTGCTTAAATCCAAAAAATAAGTAGCTCCTTTCTCTTTCTTAAGAAAAAAACAACCAATTGCTAGCTATAAAAGCTAGCGAAAAGATATTTTTGGTGGGTGGCCCATGCGGAAAAAGTGTGCTACGTGGAGACAGGTTAACATAAAATCGTCATTCAAAAAATGAGGTTGTAGTAAAAATTAAGGGGAATTCGAGGGTGTACCCTAATTTTGTATACGGTGGTCGGTAAAAAAGTTATCGGGAAAAAAACATTTTTTGCAAAATAAAAAAATATATTTTTTTACCTACACATCCATTAGAGAGCCTTTAAGTAGTATTCCCGAATATTCAGTTTTTTTAATATAACTTCCGGTTATAGCGGAAATGAAAGTGGTTTTCTCTATTTTACAACTTACACATTTCTCTTAACCATCACAGGATTCCTTTTTCAATTCTGAATCCAACGATATATAATTTGACCTATTTATCTCCAACCGTTTCCGAGATATTTATCAGAGAAGCTCCATCAAACTAGATACATATGGTCTCATGGTCGGTGTCTGATGTGCGATCTGAGTAGGCCAAACAATAAAACCAAATTTATGACAAATCAAGTCAGCCATGATAATAAAACTGAAAATCGAGTAGGCTGTCAATTCAATATTTCTATTTACGTGTCAGATTAGTCTAAAATTTTGTTGCTGAAGCTGTAGTTGCAGTTTAAAAAATGTTTTTGAAAGAAGAATGCTGTGATATTTTAGAGATCTTCATCAAAAATGATAAAAGATACGTAGAAACTTTGAGGGAGTATTCTCGTAAATATCCAAATAGAAATGTTCCGAGTGCTTCATTTATATGTAAGCTGTATCGAAGATTGAGATCGACAAGAAGTGTGATTAGCAAGAGAAAAAAAGGGTTTAGAATTAGTGAGGACGAGAGATAACGAATTTTAAATTATTTCAGAAGAAATAACGAAAAATCTCAGAGAAATGCAACGAGAGACTTACAAATTCCCCGGTCTACAATACAAAGGGTAATGAAATTAAGCAAATTTAAAGCCTTCAAAATATTACCTGTTCAAAGGCTATTCCCTGGAGATGCTGCAAGAAGACTGGAATATTGTGAAACAATGTTAAACTTTTATTTTGCAAGAGGTGGAGCTGGATTTTTTAAAAAAATAATTTGGTCCGATGAAGCTACATTTACAACGGCGGGATTATACAACCGGAAAAATAGTAGGTATATTTTGGTCTGTTGACAATCCACGGGCATTTCGTGAAGTTGTGAAATCCGGCAGAAATTCCGTGGGTGTTTGGTGCGGAATTGTGGGAAATTTTATAATGGGCCCTCTATTTTATTCAGGAAGTATGACAGGTAGGAAATACCTACATTTAATCCAGAACGAATTGGAACAATACTTTGACCAGTTGCCATTAATTTTTCTTAAGCAACTCCAAGAAAGACAATTAATATGGCAGCAAGATGGCGCTTCCTTCCATAGCTGTGGGCCCATAACGGAATTTTTGAACAATTCGTTTGAAAATTGGATTGGTAAACATGGAACGATAAGGTGGCCGCCACGTAGTCCAGATTTAACCCCCTTGGATTTTTTCTTGTGGGGGCATTTTTATAGTTTATAAGAACTGCCCCGAAAATGTTGAAAAGACGAGTAAAATTAGAAATTGATAGTTTAAACAATCGTCCCTTAATCTTTGAAAATGTCCGAAAAAAAATCTTAAAAAGACTCAGGTTATGTGTAAATAATAATGGAAACCATTTTGAACATTTAATGTAAATGAACTTCTAACTAATTTTTAATAACTAATCATATTGTTGTTGTTATATAATAAATATGACAGTAGTGAAAATAATAAATGTTTCATAATTTCCACGTGAGTTGAATGCAGTTGAATGGCTATAGCCACTTTAACATTCAGCCTACTCGCTTGTCAGTTTTATTACCATCGCTGACTTGATTTGTCATAAAATTTGGTTTTATTGTTTGGCCTCCATCGAGCTTCTCTGATAAATATTTCGTAAACGGTTGGAGATAAATAGGTCAAATTATATATCGCTGGATTCAGAATTGAAAAAGGAATCCTGCGATGGTTAAGAGAAATGTGTAAGTTGTAAAATAGAGAAAACCACTTTCATTTCCGCTATAACCGGAAGTTATATTAAAAAACTGAATATTCGGGAATGCTACTTAAAGGTTCTCTAATGGATGTACAGGTAAAAAATATATTTTTTTATTTTGCAAAAAATGTTTTTTTCCCGATAACTTTTTTACCGACCCCCGTATACAGTTATCGTCGAGTGTGCGATGGCGCCGGACGTTACTATCTGTAAGCGGTGTTCCGACAATTTTATTGTCTCTTCTAAGTCTGTTGATTGCGACAATTGTAAAAGTCGATTCCATACCGCGTGTGTCGGCCTCAAAGATGATCTCCTCAAAATTATTTCCAAATCTGCCAATCTTGGATGGTTTTGCAACGAATGTAAGTTGTCTATCAAATCTGGTAAACCTATATCGTGTAGTACATGCGAAACATCACGTATCTGCCAAAAGGAGAATGATTGCCTTCTGCGGGAGAAGAGACTTTTGGAGAAGCTGTTAGCTGAAATGGAATCCAAAAACGACTTATTAAAATCTAAAATAACGGATCTAGAATATAAATTAAACACATTTCACGCCAACCCGCAGTCGCCTTCGTTTTTTGGGCAGAGACCGCCGGAGCAAAAAAAACATACGTCCTTCAGCGATGTTCTAAAAAAGCAAGTAAATAATAACAGTGCGGTATTGCTTATAAAAGCAGATGGGAATGACCCGAGTCACGACGTCGTTGAAAATATAATGAAATCTCTCAACCCTGCTTCTATAAATGTCTGTGTAAACGGGACCAAAAAGATCAAAAATGGGGCGGCCATATTCTGCAATAAAGACTCCGACTTGGAGAAATTGAGGGAGGCCGTTAAATCCAAATTTGGGAAAAAATATACCCTGGGCGAACCTAAGAAGTTCAAACCTAGAATTATAATCTCAAATGTCAAGCTGCCCGATCATGACGACTCGCAGGTTGTCCAAAATATTTTACAACTAAACGACCTACATGACTACACAGAGTCTGATTTTAAACTTGTTGCTAGACTTAAAGGCCGCTTTGAAACTCTTCGGCTGGTTATGGAGGTTCCACCGCTTTTACACAAAGCACTAGTTGTCAAAGGATTTGTTTGGATTGGGTGGAGGAGATGCAAGGTTTCCGACCATCTCAACGTCGTTCAATGTCACAAGTGTAACATCTTTGGGCACTTCGAAAAGGACTGCAGGAATGCGCTTGTGTGCTCTAAATGCATGGGAGCCCACGCGGAAGGTGATTGTGCTAGTGAGTGTCTTAAATGTGTCAACTGCTTCAACTACAATACGAAGTATAAAACCAACTTAAATATAGATCATCGTGCCAAAAATAAAGATTGTCCGGTTTACTTGAACCTTGTAGCTAGTCTTAAGAGTAGGATCGACTATGGTGAGTGACACAAATAAGCCGATAAAAATTGGTCACTTAAACACGCGGTCTCTGTTATCAAACTTTGATGCGTTCCTTAATCTTGTTTGTACTGACAATTTTGATATTTTGGCTATTAGCGAAACTTGGCTGAACAGCGCTATCCCAAGCCAATTGACCGAAATTGAAGGTTTCATCTTCTTTCACTGCGATCGTGATACGCGTGGCGGAGGCGTGGGAATATACGTGAAATCGAGCTTTCATGCAGAGCAAATCTACATACATTTCGTTCCTAGTACTTGTCTAGAACATTTATGGATAAAAGTAATGCTGCACAAGCAAATCTTTGTTTTTGGTGTTGTTTACCGCCCTCCTAATAAAAATCTTGAGGACTGTATTAATTCTCTCGATAGTATTTCACCCTGTGTCCTAAGCAAATATAATAACGTAGTTGTTTTGGGAGATGTGAACATAAACCTATTAAGTACAAATAACATCCTATCTCAGTGCTTTGAGGCGTATGGTTTTAATCAACTTGTGCAATTCCCAACTCGTGTTACCCCTACTTCATCCACTTTGTTAGACCCCATCTTCTCCACTTTTCCGGAAATCTTTGACGAATGTTTAGTTCTGGATGCAAAAGGTATATCTGATCACAAAGTTGTATCTGTCGAGCTGAAGTTGCCTTCCCCTGAATGTAAACAAAAATTTGTTACATTTAGGGATTTCTCCGGCTTCGAGGAGGAGGCGTTTCTCTCTGATCTGGGCGTGGGGCATCTGTACACTGTCATCCGTATATCCAATAATAATGATAAAGTGCGTTACTTAAATGAATGAATCCTTGGTGCTTTTGACGTACACGCACCTCTAAAAACAGTCAGAGTTAGTAGGAAACCAGCACCTTGGCTCACTTATCCTCTTCAGCTGATTCTTAAGGAAAAGAAGATGGCCTTCGCCAAATACAAAAAGAGCAGAACTCAGGCCAATTTTGCTCAATTCAAGTCCTTGAGAAACTTTGCTTTGCAGTCGGTTCGTCAAGCAAAAGCCGCCTACCTAACTCACCTGGAACAACAAAAGAACTCTAGGTTGTTGTGGCGTGAGCTTTCCCGCATGAAAATTACTCCGTCTTCGTCTTCCAAATCAAATCTTCCTAGTAATTTATCTGATCCCTTTGCTATAAATAACTACTTCACGTCTGTTTATAATCCAGGTGATGTTCCTTACGAAAAGCTTGAATTCTACAACGCAAACCGCTTTTGTGATAAAAACTTTTCCTTTCGCTTAATTGACTCCTGTGAAATAGTGCAGGTGATTAACAAAATAAAAAGCAATTCCAAAGGAGTTGATGGGATTAGTTTAAAAATGTTAAAAACTACCTTGCCGGTTACGCTTCCTTACATCACCCATATCGTGAACAGCTGCCTAGAGCAAGGGTACTTTCCCGACTTATGGAAGCAAGCCATAGTTGTTCCTATACCTAAAACAACTCATCCAACGGTATTTTCTGAGTTAAGACCCATTAGTCTCCTACCCCTGCTGTCCAAAATAATTGAAAAGGTTGTGCAAACTCAAATTCTAAATTATGTAGAGTCAAGTGGAGTACTTCCGAATTGTCAATCTGGCTTTCGGAAAAATTTCAGCACTACCTCGGCCTTACTAAACCTCACGGATAATATTTTTCGGGACCTTGATAATAAAATGGCAGTTGCCTTGGTATCCATCGACTACTCTAAAGCTTTCGACAAAATTAATCACCACCTTTTGCTAACTAAACTGAAGTATTTCGGCTTTGATTCTACGGCTGTTGAATTCTTTTCTAACTATTTAATAAATAGGTCCCAATTTGTCCAGCTGGAACAATGCAAATCGGATTCCCAAATAATTACATCCGGAGTGCCACAAGGCTCTGTCCTAGGGCCACTACTGTTTCTGATATACACCGCCGATCTGCCTTCATGTGTTCAACATTCCAGAATCCAGTCGTTCGCGGATGACACCCAGGTAGTTTATTCTTTTAATGCCGATTCAGTCCAGCAGGGGGTCACCGATCTTGGTAGCGATCTAAACGATCTCTACATGTTCTCGCTAGACCATAATCTAGAAATAAACCCATCTAAATCAAGTCTTACCCTATTTTGCGGTAACCACATCAGAGAATATGTCAAGTCTCGTTTTGTTATTAGCATAGGCAATCAGGTTTTGCAATTTACTGACAGTGCTAAGATCTTGGGTGTTGTTATTGACGAGAAACTTAGATTTTTGAAACACGCAAATTCTTTAACACAGAGGGTATTTACTAGACTGAGATCCCTGTATTTAAATAGACATATTCTTAACCATAGTTTACGAAAAAAGCTGTGTGAAGCGTTGGTTTTATCCGTATTCAGCTACTGTGATATTCTTTTCTTTCCATGCCTGCATGCACGTACCAAAAATCGGCTACAAGTAGTTCAAAATAGTTGTATTAGATTTGTCTGTGGGCTACGCAAATTCGACCACGTCTCTGCTGCTTTCTGTCAGTTGAAATGGCTCAAATTGGATAGGCTTGTTAAGTACCACTATCTAGTTTTTACGCATAAGTTAATGCTTCTTTGCAAACCGGAATACTTAAGAGAGAAGTTATTTACACGCAATGCAATCCACCGCATAAATATTAGAAATACGCATCATCTCACCATTCCTCACCATAGTTCATCAAAGTTCAAATGTTCATTCACTTATATTGCAGTTACACTGTACAATAGTCTCCCCGCAGCGTACCGAAATTACTCATTGAACAAGTTTAAGAATCAGGTTAGGACTGATCTTTTAACTTCCTAATTTTCATTTTCATTGTTTTTCTTCCCTTTTCAATTATTCAACTTACCTTTTAATATCACCTTGCAATGTATTCCTCCTTTCTTTTCTTTTCCTACATAATAACATAATAAACATCGTTCGTGTCGGCTCAGTGGTTAAGTGGTAGAATAGCGATGCTAAACTTCGCCACTGAAGCCCCCCTCTTTGCGAATAAGAAATAAATAGATGTATATCTGTTTATCTGCATATATGTATACATTATACATTATTCATGTATATATGTGTGATTATTCATGTATATATGTGTGATATATAAATAAACCTCATTTTTTGAATGACGATTTTATGTTAACCTGTCTCCACGTAGCACACTTTTTCCGCTTGGATGGGCCACCCTGTACCTAGGGGAACGACAATACTTATTATTAATACCAATAATGCATAATGATCAAAGTATAGTCCGATTATTATTATAATGAAAATTTTGTGACGGAATGAAATGCAGGCGCGAGCTGACCCGGCAGCAGCGGTGTGGCAGCGGTCTGCGTCGCAGACGGGCGGCCACAGGGCCCCCTTCCTTCGCGAAGTCTCTACATTATTTGCATTCGCCCTCAAAAAGAATATCGTCAACAATGCAACAACACCATATTGATATCAATAATATTTATATATGAACCTGTAACCCGTCGGCGGCGTCGGTCGGCCGTCGGCAGTCGGCACCACCTCTATTCTGGTCTTCGCTCTGTAGCAACTGCGCGGCGCGGCGGACGTTTCTAGGGCGCAAATTTCGCAAGGGATTCACATAACGCGTGTAAGTGATGTTTTATATATGTTTTACTTGCAGTTTTTGTTTTTATTTTTTTATATTTTAATATATTTTTTATTTTAAAGAAATATTTACCTTGTTCCTTTCAGTCTGGAAATTCTACCAGACCCAAAACATATTACTCATTACAATAAGAATGGCAAAAGTGGTGGCCGTGGACATTGTCTGCCTGCGCTCGCCGAAGCGTGAGGTTGCCGGTGACCGGTCCATCCGGCGATAAAATGGGGGTGCCAAGGCCCAAGGGGCGCCTCGTGTCGTTGCCGTTTCCTCTGATTCGGCGGGCGGAGGAAGGCTCCGGTAAGGGAAGGGGAAACAGGAACTCGGAAAGGCAGGGAAGGGGATGAAATAAGATAGGATAACCACCAAGGGAAGAACCAGTGTTTAATTATTCAAGTTTTCAAGTTGGTCAGACACAGCAAGAGCTGGCGATATCCGTCCCTATACGAAGAGATATCTAATACGAGTCTTAAGCACACAAGAGGACGTTATTGGAAGATATAATTCAAGTTCCCAAATATTCATCAGCTGTTTAAAAATTCAAGAAAATCAAGGTAATTAAATTGAGTGCACACATCACGAAAAAAAACAAGGAAAAAGGAAGGTATTAAGTTGGGCGTGAACAGCGAAAGCTGGACCTGGACCAACACTATATTAACAGAGCATATAAATATGCATTATATCAGAGCATATAAATCAACTATGCTCTGATTATATGCTCTGATATTAATATAGTGTTGGTTTAGGCTGGATTAGGGTTCCTGGATACCAGGAACTCTAGGCTGGATCACGATACACTTACCCACGGTATGTCACTAACGAATTCGAAAACAAGGCAACTCTGCGCACTACGTCAGTTGCGAATCACGAATTCTAAATAATAATGCAGCGGCTGCGGTTGTGTTTTACGATTTTTTATAGTATACAGTTTAATGTGTCAAAAAAAGTGTAAACAACTGACTGATCGTCAGTCCAGCTCGACAGTGCTTTGAAATAGGCCAAAAATGCCGGAATGTGCAGTCAGCGTATGTGCACTCAGCATATCAAATTAAATGTGTTTTTTTATCAACAGAATATTCATTCATTTATCTAGTAATAAATTCTACATATTTTTAACAACATTTATTTATAAGAAATAAGCAAAAACCCATAAAAAAGTATATATTGCTATTGCTGTGTAAAACATATGGAGCAATTTGAATTCGGATTCGCAACTGACGTCACAAGATGCGCAATGACATACCGTGGGTAAGTCTATCGTAGGCTGGATACTCAGACTTATTCATTAGTCTGAGGCTGGATATTATACCCGACCGTTGACTGAAATACAATTCCAGTCAATTATGACGCGACCCTGACTCAACGCAAAGGAGGCGAAGGCCCCGTTTGGCTAATTTGCTCGGAAGGGCAGAGGCCAGAAAAAGACAGAGAGAAGAAAAATAACCTGTTGCGCGATCAAGCGATCAAGATTCAAGATCAACCACAAATCAAATTTTCAAGTAAACATAATCCGCAAATATTTACCTATTAAAGTATTTTTAAAAAATATCTTTAATCTTTTATCTCATTAAATTTTATACCTACAGCGATTAAGAATAATTTTTGCTTAATTTTCAAGCTACCCAAATCAAAAACAACTTCCAAAATGTTCTCACGAATTGGATGTTTCAGATATTTTACTAATAAAGCACATTTAATAATTACTACTTCAAATTCAAAGTATTTATATTCAACAGACATTGGACATATCAAACACAGGTAATGATTGGAATAATATTATATAAAAATGTGTTTCTATATTTTTGTAGTTGTAAACTTTTGGTAGTGGGTGGAGGCACGGGAGGATGTGCCGTCGCTGCAAAATTCGCCAAACACATGAAGAAAAATGAGTTAATCGTCTTGGACCCCAGCGAATATCACTACTACCAACCGCTTTTCACATTGATCGGTGGAGGTATAGAAAAACTCGAGGCCGCCCGAAGGAATGAAGTGGACGTTTTACCGTCAAATTGCACATGGATCAAAGACAGTGCTGTCGAGTACGATGTTAATAAGCAAACTGTAAGAACACGAAACGGGCAAATTATCGAGTATGATTATTTGCTTGTGGCCGTCGGCTTAGAACTACTGTACGACAAGGTAAAAACTACACTAGAAATACATTTAAACAAGCTTAAAGCGTAACTAAGATTCCAGGGTTAGTCGAAGCGTTAAATACGAAAGGAGCGGCAGTATGTTCGAATTATTCTCCAAAGTACGTTACGTGCACATTTCCGACAATGCAGAGTTTAACGTCAGGAAATGCAATTTTTACATTTCCGAATTCTCCGGTAAAATGTCCAGGAGCTCCTCAGAAAATTTGTTACATCACAGATCATTATCTCAGAAAGGTTTGTTTGTAGTTTTAGAGATGGAATTGAAATTTTTCTTATAAATTGAACTTATTTTTTGCGATAATTATCATGCAATTATCAAAAGTAAAAACTATTTATACATTAGAATTTTCAACATTATTCTATGAATTTTTCAAAAGGATTCAGTTGCGAATACAACAAATGCTTAATTTTTTATGCATCTCTTACCAATGATTATACAGTGACCGGCAGAAAGTTGGACACAAATGGAAAACTTTTTTATTATTAATTTCTCAGAAAATTTTATTCTTGATAAAAGTTGGTGCATCATTTCAAACTCAAAACGCATATATCAAAATTTAAATATCTCTTTTTGGATACGAGGTAGATTGAAAAATGTCAAAATAACTCAAGAGTAAAGTACTCTTATTTTTTAAAATACGGCAAAAAGTTACTACTTACAAAAGTTGTTTGGAATCAAAGGTGGATGTCATATTTAAAGTCACAGCCACCTGGTCAAAAAAAAAAGAAATTTATTTTTTTCGACCACCCTGTGTATTACAAAAAAAAAACAAAATACCATAAGCGCAACTTATCATCGGATAACACATGAATTTGCTACTAAACTTTAATTTTGTTCGATTAGCAGCTAGAAATTTAAATTAATCGAAATCAGATTTTAAAAATATGTATTACATTTTTGTGTCCAACTTTCTGCCGGTCACTGTATTACCTTTCTACTTAAATGGAAAACTGCTATGCATGTTTCTATACTATCTTAAACTGTCTAATTTTAATACTTACAAATATTATAATACATCAATATTACAAATTGTAGGAAGGAAAAAGGAAAAATATTAACGTAATCTACAACACTTCGTTACCGGTAATTTTTGGAGTGAAAAAATATGCCGATGCCCTTTGGAAAGTTTGCAAGGAGCGTGACATAACCGTAAACCTAAGAACAAATTTGGTTGAAGTGAAAATGGACAAAAAAAATGCCGTTTTCCAAAATCTGGACACCCTGGTGAAAACCGAAACACCAGTAGGTGAAATATTGATTCTATTTAGTTTTTCACTTGTGAAGGTTATGTTTTAGTATTCCATGTTACATGTGACGCCGCCCATGGCTACACCGGAAACTCTGAGTAAAAATAAAGATTTGACAAACGAAGCTGGTTTCGTGAATGTCCACAAGGCCACTATGCAACATTTGAAGTATCCGAACATTTATGCAATTGGAGATTGTTGTTCTTGCCCTAATTCGAAAACGGCAGCGGCTGCAGGTATGGTAACTGTCCAGCGATTCTTCATTGATTGAATGCATTTTATATTTACTGTTTTAATTTGAACTTTTTAGAAATACTTACCGTAAAGTCGCGATTTAGTGAACTTGCTTCGAGTGAACTACCCGGTAGAGTGAATACAATTTTATCAGTGCATCCCAGCACGGTGAACAGCGGTAACTCCAATAAGTGAACTGTGGAGTTCATAGTACGAGACCAGAATCATATCATTTGGCCCAGCTAATACTTGTTACATTATTTAATTTAGTGTCCTAAGCATATATATCTAGTTTTCTAATTATAATCTTAGTAAAAATTGTTTATAAAAATGTCTCAAATTACAATAATAATAGTTTGATTTAATAGTTTTCTTTTGTTTTTAATAATAGTGTCTAAAATAAATTAAAAAATAAAATATTGGCTGAGCCAAATCATATGATTTTGGTCTCGTATTATTGTAGGCAATTCCCTAATTCCGCCTTATCTTATTATTGCGACTACATAGTGTCCTCAGGATTCCTCTATACAATTTTACCTATACGTTGTTTAATGTTTTGACTAAGCCTTTTGACATAATTTTTACTTCTATTAATTTCCACATTCTCATACATTATTTGATCACATCTAGATTAAATTTTCTGTAATGTTACACTGCCGAAAATGACCCCCCAGGAGGGTTGAAACATTTGTACAGTTGATATTAAAGAAACTTGGTTTGTGGAGCTGAGACTATAAGTTTTTACCCTTATCGTTGAATTCCCCTTTTTACAAATAAACTCTTATTTAGTATGTACATACATACATAGCACTGTTATTTTTGCAGAATAAACATTATTTCTTTGACTAGGTGCCCTTAATTTCAAACCTCGCAAAAGTGAACACCCCCCAAAAAATTGCAATAGCTTTGCCGGAATTAGTTTACTAAATCGTGACTCTACTGTAATAGGCTACTTGGGATGTTTTTTTTTTAATGAAAATTTATACCTACGGAATAAATAGGCCTTACATCCAGAATATGTTTTCGCACTATTAGAAATCGCAAAAGCAGAATCAGGTTTCCTAAAATTTATTTATTACAAAGAGGTTGATGTGCCGTACAGAAGAGTGGCCAATATACAGGGTGAGTTAGAATGTATAGTAAATACTTTAAAGGGGTGTTCGGCAGGTGGTTTTAAGGGGGTCTTTCATATAAAATTTTTTGATTTGGGCTTTCCTTGCCAAGTTATTTGGGTTTACAGGGTGACCATCTACTGAAACATATTTTTTTATCCTGAAGCTAAATTGTCGTTACCTGATATTTTTGTTGTTTTAATGTTCAATAAAAATAATTAAATTGTTTGACGCCCACGTACTATGAATTTTTACTTGATTTTCTGGAACAAATTATTTCTTGTAGGAAAAATATTGTGTTTTCGAGAAAAAATGTAGAGGGAAAAAAGTTTCTCAAATAAAAGGGCTATACAAATCATATTTTTGTTCTACGTAAAAATGGCCTACAAAAAAGTTCGAGCAAAAAAATTAATAGGGGTTGTTAGTTTTTACCCTTTTTTAGTGTGTAAATAAATAAACTACCCTAAGGAGTCTTCCATTAAGTAGATAACACCCACCAAATTTCAAATTTTTAAGTAGCGCCGTTATTGAGATATAAATAAAAAAAATACTTTTGGGTCACCCTGTAGACCGGAATAACTTGGCAAGGAAAGCCCAAATCGAAAAATTTTATATGAAAGACCCCCTTAAAACCACCTGCCGAACGCCTCTTTAAAATATTTACTATACATTCTGACTCACCCTGTATTGTCAGTGGCAGATATATCCAATAATAGCTGAGTCCGGCCGATTGTCGGTAGAGGCTGTGGCGGGATCTTCAAATTCCATTAGTAGTCACGGAATGGGGATATTTCTCGCGTGTTTGTCATTTGGGCAATCAACTCTACAAGTTCATGAGATTTTGTACTGACTTTTACTATATAGTGTTATTTCTAATACCATGTGACAGGTATATATGATACCCGTCTACCTGGCACTAAAAAAAGTACCGTCTACCTATTACCTAACACAGCATGCAGCAAATAGTGCTGTCCTGAAAGGGTTGGATAAGGGTAACAATGAAACCCCAAAAACTTTTCAACAAAAAAAATCAAGCGATATCTGACAAACTTTAGCTTGAAATTATAAACACTATTTCCAACAAGGTGAAAATAGAAAAAAATTCCACTTTTTTGAATTTTTGTAACAATCTTCAAATTTTTTGAAAGGTGACGTCATGTAAATCTTTACTAAAGTAAAATTTATAATGAGAAAAAAGTGCTAACCAAAATTATCTGTCCACAACCTATTTAATTAGATTAATCTTTGCTAAAAGCCAGCACTTCTTCAGTTTTGGATTTATTTTTAGCGGCACAAACCGAAGTAGTTTATGAAAATCTCATGTCGACCATGGAAGGTGAAAAGCCAAAGGTCGCCTACGATGGTTATGCCTCGTGCCCCCTCGTAACCGGTTATGACAGGTGCATCTTGGCGGAATTCGACTACGATTTAAACCCATTGGAAACGTTCCCGTTCAGTCAAGACAGAGAAATGTACTCTATGTTCTTGTTGAAGAAAAATGTTATGCCTCCGATTTACTGGCACTTGATGATGAAAGGACACTGGAGTGGACCGGCTCTCTTAAGAAAGATATTGCACCTTGATTTCAGCGACAAAAAATAGAGAAAAGGGAATAAAATGTATGTGACAACCAAGTATTGTATGGCCAAGATCCTGTTCTTGATATTTTATAAAATTTTGCTTTGTTTCTAAATAATATTGATATTATGCATTATTATCTTTGTTTTATTGAATATTATATTTTACAATAAAGTTAATATTTAAAGTTGAGCAAATGCATGAATTTTTCATCCTACATAAAGTAGCAATGGATCTACGGTTTGGTGATTATATACTTTATTTACAGTTTTATTTTTAGGCTGAGATCCAAAGAAAATAAACTAGGTATATGCATAAATGAGTCAATAATACAAGGTTTTCAACACTTCCACTTAACTATTTTCTATGTGAGGAAGTAGAAGTATAATGAAAAGTTATAATAACTTTTTGCTATTACCTACTTTGTCTATGTAAATTTTTTAATGGATTTTAAAAAGCCTTAGTTAAAGTGAAGTATGTGCCAGAAAAATGTTTTTTGGTAAGTTGTTATGAATTTATTCCCAAAAACTTTCTGTTATTAATTTACAATATCTGAGATATTTGAATTTTGAAATACAATAGAGATAATGGATCTTTTTACTGAAATTTTAATAAGTTGTTACAGTAAATAACAAACCTTTCATTGTGAAAAGTTAAACTTCTCATAACTACTTTAGTTTTTGACACAATCCTTGGTTTTGAAAGATATCACTTTTATTTGTAAAAACCGTTACCAATGGAATTACCACTTCCACCCAATTTTTTTTTAAATCGTTAATTTTGTTCTCTAAATACTACTGTATAATGAAAAACTATAATATATGTATATATGCACAGACACCAAAATCTTTATGCACACACTCAAGGTTAGTTTATAAAAATGTAACCAATTTTAACATTCTATCACATTTTGGATTGATGAGAGTACTTGCCGATTTGCTTTTATAATTATTTCAAACTACATTCCGTTAATTTTTATTAAATTTTGAATTTTCGAGACAAAATTTGATTTTAATAATAATTGATACCTATACTCATTTTGTAGGAAAATATAAATATGTTTGAGTATATTTTCAACATGCTACTTCATGCTACACTTATAAAATAAAAATACTCATTAATGCTCGCATTCTAAAACAAAGATGAACATGTATGCACTTGATAATTAAAGGGAAACACGACAATATCGTATTCATCTGCTGGCATAATTTACTGAAACTGATAGTAGTTATCAATATTTAATCCTAGTATATTGCAAACACCTACTATTAATAATCTTTAAGATAAGATTAAGATTGTGTAGCCTAAGGTTCTGTCTAATCCACTCCCTAACATCGGGCTATTTTTCCAAGCAAGAAAAACAAAATGCCATGCGGATCATCCAAAGACGTTGATCAGGATGACATCTTGTATAGCAGGAGGTTTGCGGAAACGACGAAATTGCTGTTGTTGGGCACTGGTGAGTCCGGGAAGACTACCATCATTAAGCAGATGAAAATTTTGCATATCAATGGATTTTCAAATGAGTAAGTTTCTGGAATATTAGTTTTCAACTCATTTAAGGGAACACACCTAAGGCGTTTACTGCGCCATCTCTATGTGCACAACTAAACCAGATTTTCCTAACTTGGACCAATAGGTGGGGTCAATGTAGAAGCAATCGAGCGTTGACTGACGTATTAATAAAGACTGCTCACGGCTGTCATGTTTGACAGTTCTCTGGCTCACCATGCGCTTCCCAGAGACAAAATACAATGCAAAATACATTGTTGATTATAGGCGCCATCTACTTTCCAGGACATGAAACTATAGCCATGAGAAGTCTTATTAATACGTCAGTCAACGAATCGAGTGTGTGAAAACACAGGTCTGTTTCGGCAGAATTAAAAACCAGTTTGAAACTGTCACAAGCAGATTCATTTTGACGTTCCAAAGACGAAACTGCGCATGATCACAGTTTCAAACTGTTTGAAGTTCTGCCAAAAACAGAACCACATTATTTTCAGAAGTTCTGTTATGAAAAATGACAAATTTTTGCGCGATCTTTTTGTGCATATAAATAGACAAAAGGTATTAGGCAAAACGGAATCTATTTGATATTTTTGGAAAAATAAGCAATGCATTGTCGCATTTTGACTCTGAAGAAGCTTGGACCTATATTAAATAAATTTACTTTTATCATTGAGTAAAGGAATTTGCTCGATGGGGAATTTGGATAAATGAAATAAATTAGGAATTAAAAGTCAAATGTTGCAACGCACTTTTTCAGTCAAGACAAAACAAGTTTTCGAGAAAAAACTTGTCAACATGCTGTAATGTTTAACATTCAAAGTCTGGAATATCCTATACAGGGTGTCCCGTAAGTCATTGATCAAACGGCTCTGGGTGACAGGGGAGGCCATTTGTGACAAGAAAAATCCAATTGTTAACTGTTTTCAAGATGTTGAAATTTTCGTGAAAAAAAAAACAACTTTTGCTTTATGTCCGAAACTAGAAAGGATATTTGAGTCAAATTAGGTATACGACATGTTATGAAGAGCCAATAAAACTACGCTCACTGGTTCACCAGTGGCAAAGATAGGAGTCACCGGGCAAAATAATAACTTTACAAAAAAATAATCCAAAAAAATTGGATACTTGTTTCGTATCAGCTACCATTTTGCAGTAAATGTGCTTTCTTTGAACGTTTGGTTCAAATATCTTATAGTTTCGGACATAAAGCAAAAATAGTTTTTTTCATGAAAATTTCAACACCCTGGTGTCTTGAAAACGGTCAACAATTGGATAACAACGTATTGGGTTTTTCTTGTCGCAAATGGCATCCCCTGTCACCCAGAGCAGTTTGATCCATGACTTACGGGACACCCTGTATACTATAGCTAAAAAACTAGAAAGGAATCGTTAAATATTATGATTTTTAAATTTTATTTTAGTGAGAGGAAAGAAAGAATCCCATTTATTATGCAAAACATCCACGAATCAATTTATGACATATTGTATCATATGGATAAGATTAATCCAACTGTGGACTTCACTAGTGAAGAGGCAAGAGACGCAGGGAAATACATTTTAAGCCTGGAACCCAAGCAACTGGATGAATATACAGAAGTGACAAAAAACTATAAAATATAATGAATTAGAACCAAACACGATATATTTTTAGGAATATTTTGACAAAGTGAAGATAGCATGGGCAGATCCAGGAGTAAAAGAAACTTTCCAAAGATCTAATGAATATCAGCTTATTGATAGTGCGGAGCAGTAAGTAGTTTTTTTACAGTACAAAAATTGCTGCTAACGGATACATTACTTTCATTTTTTAAAATCCTTTATTCAATAAGGGAATTGAGAGTACTTTGTTTCCTCAAAATACTGCCAAAATTCAACTCCTGAATTGAAACATAGGCTATGTGGAAATACAGTGTGTCCGCGGATGGAGTCCCCAAGAGGACAAATGGACCAAAAATTCCATTTTTCTACAAAAAGTCATTCTTGATAAAAGTTTCTGCTTCTCGAAAAAATATGGTCTACGGAGGGAATTTTTGATTTTTTTTATACAGGGTGCCCAAAAAATACAAAAACATGAAATACCATTAAGAATAAATTACCTTTATTTTAATAATATCTAAAAATTTTAATTACAAAAGTTGTTTAGAATTAAAGTACTTGTGCGATTGTAACTTTTCAAGCAAATCGGCAGACTTTGATTTTTTTATTTTTACCTATTTAAATCAGTCGGCCGATTTGCTTGAAAAGTTATAATCGGGCACGTATTTTAATATTAATCAACTTTTCTAAATAAATGTTTTTGATATTTTTAAAAACAAAGGAGTTTCACACTTGGCAATAAAAAAAATCGAAGTTGGCAGATTTGTTTGAAAAATGACAATCGGACACATCTTTTAATAATTCTAAACAACTTTTCTAAGTAAAAGTTTTTGATATTTTTAAAAATAAAGGTAGTTTATTCTTGATGGTATTTAATTTTTTTATATTTTTTGGGCACCCTGAATAAAAAAAAACAAAAATGCTCTCCGTAGTCCACATTTTACCGAGAAGCAGAAACTTTTATCAAGAATGACTTTTTGACGAAACATGAAATTTTTGGTCCATTTGTCCTCTTGGGGACTTCATCCACGGACACACTGTATAATAAAAATAAATAAATAATGTTCGGCCCTGCGTCACAACTTCTGTCCTTGTCTGACTCGTGAATATACGGCCGATATCCATCGTATATTCACAAGTAAGACAAGGACGGGAGTTGTGACGTAGGGCCGAACATTCGCTGAACAAACTGTAACTAAGTTATGGGAGTCTAAAAAAGCAAGACACTCTTAACCTATACCTTTTTTGTCTTAGTTTTCTGAATCGTGTAGATGAAGTAAGAAAGCCCGATTACATTCCCACAACGCAAGATATATTATTCTGCCGAGTAATGACAGTTAACATATCAAAGATAGAATTCGAAATACCTATACCAAAAAAGTACGGCGGTGGTATGGCAGAATTTTGGATGTTCGACGTTGGTGGTCAGAGGGGGCATAGAAAGAAATGGTTTCAGGTACAAAATCATACACAGAAAATGTTAAAAAAATTACAAATAAAAATTTTTCTTTAGGTATTTGAAGGAATTCAAGCGATTCTATTCCTGATAGCCGTAAGTGATTTCGACCAAAGATTAAGAGAGGATGATACGACGAATCGACTTGAAGAAGCCTTCAAGTTATTTGAACATGTTTATTCTGATAGGTAATAGAAGGAGAAAATGTATCAATTTTCATTTGAATTTAAGATTTCCCTTTCCAAGATTTATGTATGTCCAATCATTGGCACTTGTTTTACATAAAGAGAGATTCCAACCAATGAAGAAAATGAGGTTTTAAAAAAGTTCATTTTTAAGAATTTTTGAACAATACTACTTGTCTGAAGGCCGTATGACACTACCTAGTTCTCTAGTTTAGAGAATTCTGACAAGAAAAAAGTGAAATTTAATGTTTCTTGTATGCCATTGTTATTAAAAAAATGACCAACTGTGCACATACTTGTACATTCCTTCACCCTCAGACCAATAAATAATTCTGCCAAAATGTAGAACATGTTCTAAATTTAATCTCTAGAGAATTATGCATAGTTTAGTGATATGACCTTTTTATGAGGAATAAGTGTTTCTGTTCTTTATAGATTTTTGAGAGACGCAGGCCTAGTAGTGTTCCTAAACAAGCAAGACCTGCTGCAGAGAAAAATTGAGCAAGGTAGAAAGATGGAAAAATATTTTCCAGAATACGTACATTTCACCAGTCCTGGCGTGAGTGAATATGAAAGAGCAAAATTGTTTATGAAAAAGAAAATAGACGTAAATATTTATTTGTTTATTTCCCATTTAACATGTACATTGACTTAAATTTCAGGATTTGGCCGTACCTTTGACAGTTGAACACGTAGGTTTCATACCGGGCCACAACATCAACGAAGTTTTGCCCGCCCGTGAAGTTTACGTTCATTACACAATTGCCACGGACACAAATAACGTAAAATTGGTTTTCGAAAGCGTCCAAGAAATAATTTTGAAGAAAATTCTACAAGAATCCCTCAACATAAAATTCTAAAATTCATCCAAGTAACCGAAAAATAAAAATTGCGCTCGTTGGTTACATTTTATTTTCATTGTTTAACAAAAAAGGTGTAAATACTTATCTTAAATAAAATATTTTTTCCTACTTAAGCAACGACCATTTCAGCTGTTCTTTTGCCGATTGAATTACCTATAAATAAACAAGTTGATGAGTGCCAGTGAAGAACGTAAAATAAAATAACTGAATAGAATGGAAAATGTTATTAAAACAATTGGGTACAAATTAAATACATGGTCTTAACTGGCGTTAATCACACTTAAACATAATGTTATACAAAGGCACAAAATAAAAATCACCAAAATAGCGAATGTATTGCATTTGTTACCTGAGCCACGGTTTGCTCGCCTATAGGAATGTCATCTGTTCGTAACGCAACCCTCGATACTACAGAACTCGAATCTGCGTCTATTATAATACTACAAAAATAATACTTAACTAGTACACTTATGCCTAACAAGTTATTCTTACCCTCCATCACAAATTTCATCCATTGCCAACATCACAATATCTAATGATTCCAAGACTGCTCGCTTCTCAACATTTTTCCTTAAAATCTGACTCACGGAGTCATACAGGCAGTTCAGTACGCTCATCAGTATTAACTGAAATAAAAATTTAAAGATTTTCTATTCCTCTAGCTGCAAATAAAAACTTAGTGTGATAAAAATGGTGAACTTCTTAGGTTCATACCTCGTTTTCATGTGAGTTTCCCATGACGTAGAAAAACAAGTCAACGTTACTTTTGTATACACATGTAAGGCCATCGAGCATGATTATTTCAGCATTGGCTCGATGTGTTTTGTTAAACAAATTTTTCTCAAACGTTTTTTGCTCTTTGGTAGTAGGAAATACGTCTTTATCATAATATTTAGCTAAGATTCTGTTTCCATCAATGTCAAGTATAGCGATACCTTTAACAGTGTATAAAGTTGGTTCCTGAAACAAGAGAATTTAAACAGAAGTAGAAACACGAAGCATTTATATTACCAGCAAAGCCCCATCCATTTCAGTTTTTTGTTGTAATTTGTACTTCGAATTAATCGTAAATACGTGGCCGCTGGCCAGGAATTGATAAACCAAATGAAATATAAACAATTTCGATCACAAAATATATATTTCGATGACGAAGACAAAATATATAGGTTAGGTTATATGACAATATGACTATTGACAGGTGACAGAATTATTAAATATTTTGTTATTTGTGGGTTCGGGAAAATAATCACCAAGTTATCGACAGGTGGTTCTATTATAGATTGAACTCCCAAAGGTACCTAATAAAACTAATAACTGGTTGAAAACCAAGGCACAGAATAAGGTCAGTCTTATTCTGTGACCAAGGTTTCAACCTTAGTTGAAAATTAAAAACAGCTTTAGAATTACCATTGATTACCGATGAGTGAAGGAAGAATATTATTACTTACTTCTCTGATTCGTTAGAACTGGTTCAGAACTATTGGAATGATAGGCCAGGGTAGATAATTTTTGAGAACAAAAAAAATCTAGAGAACAGCATGAGACCCATTGGAAAAGGAAAAAAATATAGCAAAAATAACAGAAAAAATAATTTAAGAGCGATTTGAGGTACGGGGGTTGTAGGGGGTGATCTTTTAGGGGTGGAAAACGGTTTATCACGATTTCCTATCGAAAAAAGTTTAAGGGCAAAAGGGCAAAGTTTTAAGTAGGTAATAAAAAGATCTAGAACTTTTGTATTTACACTTTTTTCACATAACCTCAAAATATCCGCGAAAAATGGTAATAATAACCGATTTTTTGGTTTTTAATTTTTATTTCCCGCACAAAAAAAATTTTTCCACGAAATTTGGTGGAAGCTTACCTTCTTATGTCCCGAACAAGCTGTAATTTTTTCGAATCAAAATATTTATTTTTACCCCTTTTTTTGATTTTAAATCTAAAAAGTAACCTCATTTCGAAAATACCCACGGCAAAAAGCTTCTTTTTAAAAAAAGTCGGTTCGCTTTTTTTCGTTGAAACCTCCACTTTCTGATGGTGTAAAAAAAATACCTACAACAATATGGAAAATTTTCTCAGAAAATGCAAAAAACGGAAAAACTCGATTTCGAAAAATATTTTTTAATCATTGTTTAAAATTTTGCGCTATTTATTCAAATTTACACTTTAATTAGGTATTTGAAAAATTTAAGATTCCATGTTATATTAATAAATAAAAAAATTGCAAATCGATATACCTACAATGTGTCTCGGATAAGAATGAACAGCATGGGGATCTTGCAAACGGTGAGAGATAGAACAACGGTCAAATGGGGAAAAAGTTGCGCAATTTTGAGGTCAATAAAATGGTACAAACAGATTTCTAATATATCTTTTCGTTTTTGAGTTATTTTGGAAAAAGTGAAATTTGGCATTTTCGATTTTATTTTTTTCTGAAGTTGGTATCACAGATAGGAAAAAAAGAAAAACACTTTCTTGTGGCACTTTTTAACGGGTTTTAAGATGGCGTTTTTAGATTTGTTCTACAACATTTCATTTTTGAGAAACCATGTCCAACTATATTTTTTTAATTATTATACGGACCTGTATTTTTTTTGCAGATTTTGAAAACACTTTTTACTCCAAATACCAAAATATGATGTATGACACGAAATATTTTTAATATGTTTTGAGACAATGACACTGAAAATTCCTTTTTTGCGCATTAGAAAGAAGGCATGTTTAATTTTTTTATGTGTAATTAGGTGAAAAACATGGTAGGACCGCACACATAACATAGAAATCGAATTAAATTTATATAAAAAATAATAGCATGAAAGTGGAGATTTTAAAATGTATGAACGCATTACATTTAAAATAATGTTATTATAACGGTGCTTGAATTTCGGCAATATATTTTATATGAACTGTTTTTACGGTTTCAATGTTAAATGACCGCAAAGCGAGCAAACTCTTTGAAGACTTATTTTCATGCTCCAAAAGAGAAGAAACCAAGAAACTACTTGGATTGCCCAGACTTATCCCAGTTAAATTTCGGCGTAAGTAGGTATATCGTATATACCTAAATACTTATTTTTTCTAAATTTGTATAGATTTGGATATTTGAACATTAGGGTGTTCTATCGGTGGTTTTCATGAGGGACTTACCTTTAAAATTTGTGAATTTAAGTCTTTCCTGCAAAATTAGTCCAGGTAGAGCAAACAATTTGGTTTATTTTTTTTCTCTGAAAAACAGTTGAATCTGGAAACTTGAATTTTGGGATACGCTAGCAGCAAATTGGAAGACACTTTACAATATAGAACTACTTTTGTTCCCTATGCAGTCTAAGGGTAGAAACCGCCGATACACCAAGTCGTCTTTTTACGGAACTTTTTTGTCCGTTAGTTTATTTAAAAAGAACAATTCATATTCTGTAGCCCAATTAATTTAGAAACTTTTTTTATTCTCGATATTTTTTCACTAAGTAGGTATAATAGTTAATAGTTTGTCTGAAAAAAATTACTTTCTTCTTCTGTATTTAAATAACAGGTTATTAATGATACTCACGATTACATAAAAGCATAGTAGGCGAGTGCCATTTTTGTCACTTTCGTATTTCACAGTTTACGAGTGAGATAAGAGAATGCTTTTTTCTACATTCAAAGATATTCAAATAAAAAAAAAATAGAACACTGTCTACATGTAAAATAAGGAAGTGGTATGACATCCGCCTACTATGTTTTTATTAACTGTTATTAAAATACGGAACAAAAATGAATTTATATTTTTTCCAAGCAAAAAATATCAAGAGTAAAAAAGTTCCAAAATTATTTTTTGGTCTACAAAATACGAATTTTTCTTTATAAATAAACTATAATAACTTCGAAAAAGGTGCATGAAAAAGGGGACTACAATGTGTTGCGGGTTTTTATCCTTTAGTATGCATAAGGTGCAAAAAGTAATTCTATCGGATGTTTCAAAGTACCTACCTACTGGTAACGTGTCCAACCAAATTTTCTGTCGCCACCTGTGGAATAACACTTTCTCCAAATATGTGCACATCATTATGGAACACCTTGTATATTGTGTAAGTAGAAATTATTTCCCAGAGTCTTCACACGAAATCTCCGACCCCCTATTATTATTTCTCTATTATTGATGCAGTGATAGAGAAACAAGTTTTATATAAAAGTTGTAAGGTAACTATCATCACACACAGACCTATATACACAGAGCTATATATAGGTCTGTGCTATCATGCTTTAGAAAGGTATAGGCTTGTGGATTATACAGGGCGTATCTTAAAGTGGAACAAAATATATATTTTTTGTTTTTAATAATAAACCCCTGTCCATTTTTAGATATTTTGTAAGAGCTGTTTTTCTGATTGCAACTAATATATGTCGATATTTGCTTTTCCCTCTAGCAAGATATTATAGACTTAAATTTACAAAAAATCATTTGAAAGGTCGCAGTTACCTTATGCTTGATTGTCACTTACTTATACTTTAGTAAATTAAAAGAATGACAAACTGGCAATAAATATTCAATATTCATTATTTTTACTTTTTCGTTTAACTAGGGTATAGGTATTAAAAAAACTAGTAGGAAGATATTTTTAATATTCATCTTTCAAATTATTTTTTTACAAGCTTTTATTTAATTTGCAATGTATGGACTATACAGGGTGTCCGGTGAGTTCGGGGAAATCTCTCGCCAGCGTGTTGGTGACGTCAAAATATACCTGGTGTTTCATATATTTTTTTCCCCTAAAGTACTCCGTAACAGAACTACAGGGTCCCAAAGGGGTACTCACTGCTTTACATTTTTTGATTTAACTTTTGAACGCCCTTGTATATTTTGATGAAATTTTGGAATTTTGCATAGACGGTAAAAACCAATTACCTCATATTTGAATCATGCTTGGACAATGCCGTGGAAGTCAGGAACGGACTTCACGCAATACCCATGGGCTCAAAATTTTGACTGGTATAAATTTAAAAAGCCGAAAACAATTTTTTTTAAAGCCTTGAACATTTCTCTTCAAAAAAGGTACTCTTTATTCGTTTCGAAAAAGTCAACCGTTTTCATGGAAAAATCGCTTTTTTGAAATCCGTAACTTAAGATGCAATAATGGAAACTACCAGAATTTAGTGTTTTCACCTGACGGATAACAACAATTACGTGTGACAAGATTTGTCAATAATTTTTATTAGCACACTGCAATTTTCAGGAGGCATTAATATCGAGAAAATGAAAAAAAACAATGAAACTGTTTAAAAATAGTTTAATAAAGTTTGGTTATAAAGAAAATGTTTCGTTTAGTCGGGCAAATGTTCAAAGTGAGCTCCTTCTACCCGAATACATTTTCTTATCCTGCGAATTTTTTCTTGCTGCACCCTAAACAGCATTTCAGGATCATTTCGAATTTGATCAGAATAGTGAAATATTCTTTCCAATAACTTCTTTCCCTGGTATTTACAGGAGTTGAATATACTAGTCCCTTGAGATGACCCCAGAAAAAAAAATCTAACGGATTGAGGTCAGGAGACCTAGGTGGCCACAAAACAGGTCCTCCTCGGCCTATCCAACGATTGTCAAAGTGCTGGGTTAAGTAGAGACGTACCTCCCGGGAATAATGTGGGGGAGCGCCATCGTGCATAAACCACATTTGATTCCTTATTTGTAAGGGCACATTTTCCAGTAAATCATTTAAATTATTTTGTAAAAAATGTAAATACAGAGCTCCATTCAAACGTTCATCCAAAACAAAAGGACCAATCAAATTATTCCCAATTATCCCTGCCCAAACATTAACCAGAAATCTTTGTTGGTGCTTGATCTGAACTATGGCGTGAGGGTTTTCGTCATGCCAAATGTGCAGATTTCGACTGTTGGTAATACCGTCTCTCGTGAAGCCAGCTTCGTCGCTAAATAAAACAATTTCTGTGAAACTCGGATCGCCTATAAATTGTTGCAAAAACCAGTTTGCATAGTTAAGCCGTGGACGATAATCATTCGGAGACATTGCATGCACTTTTTGGACGTGATAAGGATAAAGTAGCTGTTCTCGCAATGTTTCATGAACAACCCCCTTTGTGGTATTTAACTGAGCTGCAAGCTTACGAACGCTATTAGAAGGGTTTTCGGATATTTCATCCAATATGTGCTCTTCTAAGTTTTGATTTCTTGCTCTCCTTTGCGGCCCTTCCCCACCACGACGAGGTAAAAAACTACCTAATGTACATTTTAGGAGACTGATTTAAGACATTCTAAACTCGGTTTGTTTACTACCTGTTTCTCTTAAACGACGATCAACTCTCACAAATGTTTTTCGATTTGGCAAATTGCGATTTGGAAATCTTTGAGCATAAATTCTGCTTGCCTCCAGAGAATTGCAGTGTGCTTGTCCATAAATTAAATGCATGTCTGCATATTCGGCATAAGTATAAAAATGCTCCATTGCTAATAAAAATTATTGACAAATCTTGTCACACGTAATTGTTGTTATCCGTCAGGTGAAAACACTAAATTCTGGTAGTTTCCATTATTGCATCTTAAGTTACGGATTTCAAAAAAGCGATTTTTCCATGAAAACGGTTGACTTTTTCGAAACGAATAAAGAGTACCTTTTTTGAAGAGAAATGTTCAAGGCTTTAAAAAAATTTGTTTTCGGCTTTTTAAATTTATACCAGTCAAAATTTTGAGCCCATGGGTATTGCGTGAAGTCCGTTCCTGACTTCCACGGCATTGTCCAAGCATGATTCAAATATGAGGTAATTGGTTTTTACCGTCTATGCAAAATTCCAAAATTTCATCAAAATATACAAGGGCGTTCAAAAGTTAAATCAAAAAATGTAAAGCAGTGAGTACCCCTTTGGGACCCTGTAGTTCTGTTACGGAGTACTTTAGGGGAAAAAAATATATGAAACACCAGGTATATTTTGACGTCACCAACACGCTGGCGAGAGATTTCCCCGAACTTACCGGACACCCTGTATATGTATGTTTAGGTCAAATCTTGCAAGCTGAATTAGAACCACTTCCTGACATCCGATTGAGCTGAAATTTTGCATACGCCTTTAGTTCCGGTGACAATACAATATGGTAATACTTTCAAAATGGCCGCCACTCCAAGATGGCGGATGATGTATTTTTTGTCAACCATCTTAATATGGGTATCAAATGAAAGGGCTTCAAAAGTAGAAAACGAAAAAGTTAGTGACATCACACTAATTTCAATATGGCCGTCGCTCCAAGATGGCGGATTACATTTTCTTTTCAATCCCCTTAATATGGGTATCAAATGAAAGGGCTCGACGGGTAGAAAACAATAAGGTGAATGACTTCATACGAAATCCAATATGTACTAAAATGAATAAAAATAAGTTTAGGTTTTCGTTAAGATAATTCAATTCCAAATTGTGACCAGTTTTTGCAAATTGAAAAGCTTGTCGCGCGAATTGTAAAGAAAAAATGCATACTTTGGCAAATATAGGTACCTACCTGCCGAGGTACCTACGTGCTTATCAACCAAAAACTGGTCGCAATTTGGAATTGAGTTATCTTAACGAAAACCTAAACTTCTTTTTATCCATTTTAGTCAATGGCTTAAATAAAAGCTTGTTTTTAAAAAGTTTTTTTTTATTTTAAATTTTTGTAAATTTAAGTCCATAAGGTTAAAAGCAAATATCAACATATTACCTATATATCGTTGGAATCCGTCACCCATCAATAATATCAATATGGCTGCCGCTTACAGAATTCTAGGGACATGGAATATTTACCTGTCACAATCTAGTGTAGGTACACTTAAAGAGCGTTTTTAGATTATAGAAAGGTGGTGTTCCCCGTGAAGATTTTTTGTTAAATTGTTCGTTTTTTATTACATAACTAAACTTCGTTTCCGGAAAGTGCATGGAATCATGCAGGTTGCATCTTTCTTCATATCCTGTCATGTTGTATTGGGTTTCTAATATTATTAAACCGAAATTGCATTTTGAAATTGGAAAAACAGAATCGCTATAGTCGGATATATTGCGAAACTATTGCACACACTTGGCGGCGTTCAATTAAATATAATTGACGTGTTTGCAAAGCTAAGTACATTGAAACTTGTAACAATAGAAAACGCGCCTTATCATGAAAATTTGGAAGGACTTTATTATTTGTAATAAAGAACGGGCGACTAACTTTCTATGGACATTTAGTGTTTTTTTGTTGTTGCGTGCGTGAGTCCCATAGGCGGCACCTACATACGCTATACCGAGGCTCAACAAAATGATACTATAATGTGCTTCGCAATGCATTTAGAATTTATTTAAATTTTATTTAGATATTTAATTTGTTTTGGGTGAAACTGATGAAACCAGTGGCGGGTTCAAGGGGAGGCCCGCCATTGGTACCCCCCCCCCCACGCGATGTTATAATCCTAGGACCGCCACTGACCGGCAAAAAAAAACGGCCACTAAAAATTAGCCCCAATTTCAAAGTTGGATTTCCTGCGAACCGCTCATTCGATTTTGATGTTTTTTTTAAAATTGTAGATTAATTCTTCAGTTATCAACGCTATGTCAAAATTTTTTATTCGGAATTTATTTAAGCATATGCAGGGCGCAGTGGGACTATTTTTTTTCCCGAAACTTGCAACATCCTGTGGGGCGCAGCCGCAACAGTAGCTGTTGACAAGTGGAACCACACTACCCAGATAGCACAATCTCATGACTTGCACATACTAATCATATTCCAAGTCCAAGTATATTCTTTTTTAACATACAGCATATTTGAGGCATATGCTTGGCACGTGTTACAGGGCACCCCATTCAGGTGACAACTAAGTGACAGGAATGTGCCACATCATGTACTTGTCATATGACTAAAACCAACATTACACGTAAATCAAAGTACATGATAAGTATGTGATTTTCATATTTCATTTATTTTAATTTTCACTTTCGTATATATACTTAGAACGTGACTAAAATGAACACTGCATTTGAATCTTGAATCAAAGCATATGCTTTTCACCTTCCCACATTAACATCATGGTATGTAATTGGTACATACTTGTTATATGACTAAAATCAACATTTGGTTTTGGGGTATGGCAAAAAAATATACACCGACATAATATAAAAAGTTATGTATTTATATATATCTAGGTATAATATGTGTCCCTAATTACTATACACCATCAATAACCATAACATTCTGCAAAAGAAATAAGAAAAGTTAACATATGATTAAAAACCAGCTTTTGTAGGAGATTGCTACATAACAGAAATGGTCGACAATGCAATTTTTTAATTTTTAATATAGATACCATGAAGTGAGATGGTTACACAACAATGAAAAATGGAAATTGGATTGTCAACAATAGGTGCGTAGCTCTGTAACTTAACACGTGTTTTGTTTACTTACTAAAGTTACCATTAACAAAGAATTTGGTTGTATCCATAATGACATTAAACAATGAATGGCAATGGAATAGTTTATCAACCCACCTTTATTCTGGTCGAGAGCACGATTACTTCAATAATCTCCGGTAACTTTCTGTATCGTTCCGTAATCTAACCGAAATCAATTACGGAACGACTTTTATCACTTCGATTAGAAAACAGAACTCACGCTCATGGTGCCAATATATAAATAATAAGTAAACTTACCTTGATACTATTTTGAGAAAAAGGCAAATGCAATCCTCAAAGCCTTCGTCAAAGTCTTGTTCCACACGTGCGGAAACGAAAAAGTGCTTCGCGTCGTTCGTGTAAATGCAAAATGGCAGCCGCGTTCTAAAAAGTACCTGTTCTACCCCACACGTTTCGCCACTTGCTAGAAATAGGCATACTACTATTACAAACGATTATAGAAAAATGGCATAACAATTACCTATCTACAAGCATTTGTAAAATGCCCGCGTTTACTTGCGAAAAAATGCCACGTGGGTACCACTACCACCTACCTTGCTACTCTTTTGAGCGAAGCACAAAACCAAGCTACAACACAAAAAAGAATGGCGACCTGACCCTGACGCCAACGCGAACACAGCAAACGAATAACGAATGCGAATGCCGATTTGCGTCGGCGCGGTGGGCGATCACCAGCGCTCCCCCCCACGGATTAAGTTCACAGAGTTGCCAGACTTTCGATTCTACGGTAGTTCCAAGTCCTACGGAACTGCTGGTTATTATATTTTATTATTTTGTTACAAGTTATACAACAAAATTCATTGTAAAACAGTAAAGTAGCAAATTTATACTAATGTTTTAAAAATATATTAAATATTTTGGGGAACAATATAGATATTTACTAGCTTTTCACCCCCGCCTTCGGCGGGGTTTGAAAGTTAGGCCTGCGACTTTGCCGCCGCAACCTTCTTTTCTGGGGCTCCGCCGCCGCTGAGGCTCGCGCACGATTTCGTCTCTAAAGCCATAAACTATATCTGTGTACCATTCAGCCGTTTCTTCGATAGATCCGGCAGCGCTGCCCAATTCCAGATCCCGCTCGTATCTCGTTGTTCGGGTCTCCTCGGTCGCTCCTCGGCCACCGTCGCCACCGACTTCGTGTGAATACAGGGCGATCTCTGCTCTACGCACGACCTCGCGTTTATACACATATATCGGGAAGTCGTCCAATGGAAATATCAATTTAAACCTTCAATCAGTGCATACATGCTTATGCTTAGGGACTGCATACATTAAATGTGTCCACGGCAAAGCGGTATTATAGGTGTATATGACATTTTTTTACAGTGCAAACACAATTTTTTGTATTTTGCTCTTGCTTCACCCAAAAACTATTTTTAGTATCTTGGACTTTAAAAAATTATAGAGGGCGCTGGTAGTAGCTTAAAAATAAAAATCGCATCAGGTTAAGTGCCTTAATTTTCTGTGCGAAATTTGAAAAACTTTGTTAGAAAAACTTGCTCAGAATTAAAAAAAATGACGTATCAAATTACAGAAATAAATATTTTTTTATTTATAAATTTTTAAATATTATAAATGCAATCATAATTTAAATTTATCTATTCTATCCATGTTCCTCCAACAATAAATTATTCTGACACAAAGACGGATAACTTTTATTTTTGTTTCCATGGCATATTCTCCTTAAAACATTAAAATTACAAAAGGTACCGGTAAAAAATATGTTTTTTGGTATGTATTTGTCACATACTTTGGAGGAATATACTTTATATGCGCTTTTATGGCACATACTTGGCAGGTGACAAAGGTACCTGTAAAAAATATGTTTTGTGGTATGTATTTGTCACATACTTTGGAGGAATATACTTTATATGCACTTTTATGGCACATACTTGGCAGGTGACAAAGGTACCTGTAAAAAATATGTTTTTTGGTATGTATTTGTCACATACTTTGGAGGAATATACTGGTGAGGAAGATGCTTAGCATGTGCCATAGACAAACCAGAAATATGTATTATAGGGAATATTGAAGGAATATGATAAGTATGTACCATCCATATGATAAAATAATATTCCCTAACGGCATATTGACGGTACATTTTTGGCATGTGCTAGGTGCCATTGTGTTAACTGGGTATAGCCTCATCTTTTGTGAACATTTTGTTTTTTGAATCACGACATTATCTCCTTTCTTGTCGGAGATATACTGTTTTGAAACGAACGCCTCGGAAAAAGGCTTTGCAGGCAGAAAATTCTACGTGGAAATAATCAAGGCGGCATAGGCGAAAATGCATGTCAGTTTTTCAACGGTTGTCAAATGGGTGTTCAGTGTGACAAATCTAAAAATGCCATTATCTGTGACGGATGTTGTTCGTATCGTAGCCATTTTGAAGGGAGGTGGCCACACCAGTTATTAGCCCATTAATGTTTTTAATCGTTTCCTTAAATGTTCATGTTTTTGTTAGTTTTCAGATTAAACTTACGTTTTAATGTTTATTTGATCTCTTTTCACTGCTTTGACAACCGTTGAAAAACTGACATGCATTTTCGCCTAAGCCGCCTTGATTATGTACACGTACCTACCTAGAACCTATTCATATTCAGTCAGTGATAAAATTTACTAGATATACAGTGTGACTTATTTGTTTTCGGGTCACCCTTGCAAACAGTTTATTAATTGTGCGATTTGACCCGGATTTTTTAAATTGTAGAGTTTTTTATAAACTGCATTTTTGAGCAAAATGACCTCTTTCATACAAAATTCAAGGCCTACTATGCCAGTTTCTAGGAGCAAAATTATAATAAATCAAATTATTATCTTTTTTAGAAGAAATCAGTGTACGTCACTGGATTCAGCAGCCTTCAAAAGGGGCCTGTACCAATTTATTTACGTTCTTTATTGTTCTGTATAAGCATATAAGACCAACATTAATATCACCAAGTCGTTTATAGTACGGAAGCGTAGAAGGGCCACAATTTTTTTTAATTCCGACTTTAAAGTCGGAATTAAAAAATATATAAAAAATAAAAGCAAAAATTACATATCTTCAATAACTGTTAATCAAAAATTTCAGTTAGGTCCAGTAGCGGATCTAGGCTGGAGTCAAGCGAGGGGATTCAATTTCGGAAATTTTGTAATGAAATAGGAAACACATGTTTTATTCATTTTATTCATTAAAATACAATACTATTCATACATTAATATTCTTAGTTTCGTTCAGTTCCGTTCCACTGTTCCAGTTCCGCTCTACTCGCAGTAATAGAATAGAACAACTGTGAACTGTGAACGTGAACTGTCGATCGGTGAAGGCGGTGACTGGACCCGTGTTCTGTGCCGGGCCCTGTCCCAATCCCATTGCGTTCACAAAATTTTTAAATTTGTACTTTAAAAACTATTTAGCGTACCCTCTTTAGAAACGGAAGCAATATTTATCAATGATTCAATATTCAATAATAATAGTTACTTTGCGACCTTCACGCCCACATAACCTCCAAATGGCATCTTCCTGCCAGCGCATTTACAACCGGTCCGAAACGAGTTGTCAGCAAGTGAATCAAATCGTACCTGTTGTAAACGATCTGAGCGTTGTAAGCACTGACAGCGCGATTCGGACCACGGACTTAGAAGACTAGAAGTTAATAATATTGAAACTGGAACAGGTTTTTTAAGAACGGGTATTGCCTGGAACTGGAACAGGTTGTACCTACCTGTTCCAAGAAAACGCAGTTCGACACCATCTCTAATTGCCACACATATTTTTTAAGTGCCTACCTTACGGTATTAGGCCAAGGGGGGGGGGCTATAGCCCCTGTAGCCCCCCCCCCCCGTAGATCCGCCACTGGTTAGGTCAGATAGTTAACGACACGAAAAGAGTAGGTATACTTGGACCGCAGTTTCCCAAAAAGCATGAAAGTTCAAATAACTTCTAGATCGTCAAACTTCTGATAACCCTACCCTATACATAATAGGGTTAAAGGTAATCCTAGTGACGTTCCCTTTCCCCAGGCTTCATTTTGACTACTGATTTTGGTCATTGTTTTTACTGGATAGTTCCATAGACAAAGGATTCTCTATGGATAGTTCTTCAACCAATGGTACCAACATCACCTTCCTTTAGCTTAGGTGATATTCTCTATAGGTATTTTCCTCCCACAATACATTTGTCCACTTTAATTATTGTTTCACTTTCTTGAAAATGTGTTAGACACACATACTTAAGGGTTTTGTAGAAATTAAATCTCAGTTGGGATTTGACGAATCCATTTTTGTCGGAAATTTTCATCCCGAGGCAAAACAAATGTTTGTAATGGCGACACTTTCTTTTGTAATATGTATAATTATAATATAAACAGACCCAATATTTGGTATTTAGGTTATTTTTTACGAAATAAAAATGAAAACTAACCTTAGTAGGTATACTGTAAATATTGACGAGGTCTCAGTTGATCGGCAGCGTGAAAGACCGAATAGAAACCATATCAGGGCGTGGGTCGACAACGTAAATCCTCGAGTAGGTACGTTACAACACTGATTTATTTCGCACAAGGTGAATGGTGAATACAATAAATACACAAACCCGAACGTGATCAACGGGAACGGCTTCCAGCTACCCGGACCGTCTGAACTCGCGGAACTCCCGTAAGCAGTTCACCCCTCTGTGTCTCAGGCTCCACTGTCCAATACTAATACTGTCCCATGACCATAAGAGTCCATTCCGGGTTCCCTATTCTGTGGTTCGGGGAAGAATTCCCCTTACAGCACTCACGTGACGCGTCGCGTCGGTGCGAGCGGCACCAATACTCTTGGACGGCACGACTCCCACCCAGACACCCAGAGGCCATAATAACACCTGGGCGGTTCCCCTCCACCAGGACACACGCGCACTAGACACAAACTTGTTTCTAAAATATAAACTAAGACGTTTAAAAACACTTTGAACATTGAAAACTTCTCAAAACCCAAGCTGCCGCTTTCAGTTATGTGACAAATGACATGTAACGTCTGACTAAGATGGTCACGTGATTTTTGTGCGCCAGGGCCTGTCTTTATAGTAGGCCTTGCCAGGTCGCATGGTGACGTCTAATCCTAACCTCTCGATCAATTCCTTTTGCAGGCAACACCTCTGACATAAGAACCTAACCTGAAAGTAGGTTAGCCATCACTTAGTGTAAAAGTCTTGTATACCTGAGAGTTCTGAAAAAAATCCTCTCAAAAAAAAACGACTAAGTCCCGGGAATCTATTTTTTATTATACTTCTTTGAAAACACCTTATTTTCATCTGTTTTTGCAATAATGAAAGATAGGGTTTTTCGGGATAGCGCACGGAAACAGCCCATGGAAAAACTTTCCGTGCGCTGAATAAAAATACCGAATATATGGCTTTAAAATAGAAATATACAGCAAAGTAAACTAAATTTAAGAAACTCTATATGCTCTCTGATATTTAACATATACCTATTTTGTATTTTAATTCGTAAGTGTTTCAATATTTAGATACATATTTCTGTAATATTTTTGACGTTTTATTCACCTTATCTGACAATAACTAATTTACAACAAAGCACCTTTGAAATAATTTGAGAGTAACCACATACCAAACACTATATTGTCTGCATTGTTTATTTTTTGTCAATTATATTTATTATAATATGCCGATAAAATGTTTTAAGTTTCCGTTTTCAAAGAAGTATAATAAAAAATATCGTTCATTACACGTCCAGAATAGATATTTCCGTGCTTGCATGACTTCCCGTGTTCGGCTGCGCCTCACACGGGAATTTGTCACGCGCGCACGGAAACATCTTTATTTCCAGACTCGTAATGAAATATACTATTCTTGAAACTCAAGTAGGCTGGAAAAAGATTGTTCCAAGTAACTTTAATTTACTTTCGCGTGCCCTTTACATCCCCGAAGGAACCAAGTTTCTACCTTTGAAAACGAAAATGTTGCACGCGTTTTCTCGAAAATCCAAAAGGTGGACGAAATTTTTTTCGGATAAAATATACAGGGTGTTTCGAGAACGTGAGCGTGCACTTTTCCGTTTTTTCCTATCTCCGAAAATGAAAAAGTTGCGCGTATTTTTCGAGAACCAAGTAGACATAAGAACCTAACCTGAATGTAGGTTAGCCCTCATTTTGAAAGTGTAAAAGCCTTGTATACTTGAGCGTTATATTAGCAAAAAATATTACCCAAGTCAACTGATGATTGTATTTTTTCTTTATTAACTGATGTTGAACGATAATAGTAATTTAACTAGGTATGCAGTATTTGTAAGAAGTAGGTACTCTTTTTTTCTTTTACATAAAAGAGTTAAAAGACAATCAATTTGCAAAACACTTGTTCTGTCCCCTTGTCTGTCCCCAACCGCACGCACCCGTTATTATTACTCATCGCCGCCTGCAGAATCCCGCGACCGTTGAGAATTTCTTTTGGGCGAATAAGTAGGTTAGGAGAAAGTTAACTTTTCACCGCAGCCGCACCGCCGATCGCCAGTGCAACGCCAGCGGTGCTCGTGTGGTGTGCGTGTGCTTCCATTCGCGAACGCAACACCCGGTCTACCCAAGTGGCGGATACCAATCAGGTACGATGATGCCACGGTTTTTCCAAGTGGAAATGGATGGCCGGTAGCCTGTGGTGTGAAGTTAGCCGGCGCCGGCGTTTTACAATTTCTTGTCAATTTCTATAATTATTGGTCTCCCAGCTTTGTTTAACTAGAAAGAAATAATAAAAGAACCTACTGTCGTCTTTGATACAATTTAATGGTGATTCTGGGCATAAAATATAAAATAATAATAATTATAATAAAATGTTTCTACTGACTTAATTTTTGAAACTGGTACCAAACTGTACTTTTTGATAAGCTTTCAAGATATGCGAGATTTTTATATGCTAAAATATGAAAATGGTCTGGAAAGTTCTAATCAGCATCGGTTTGAAATGTTTGTGTGCACTGACTGATTGATATTTTTAAGAAACACCTTATCTTATCAAAACTATAAAAATAAGGGGGATCAATGAATCAAAAGTGAAAAAGAGGAAGATGGAGAAAATACAAAAAAAAACTCTGAACAAATATGAGAAAATTTAAATCTACTAATAATTAGTACAAATTGGACCAGGAACTTATGTAATTATTGAAATCATCATAATGCCAAATTTTGCACTATCATAAATACGAGCATAATAGCCCGGGAGACAGTGACAGATTTGTTCGACCAAAATCCTCTCGGCCGATAATTCGTAAAATGCTTCAATCAGTTGTGTTACGAAGCATCGTGAACGTCGGCTGGGGTACCAGTGGTGGGTTGGACAATGGCACATGTAAAGAAAAAATTTTTTTTCAATCATTTCCTCCCGGCTGAAAATTGGTAAGATAATAGTTAATATAATAATTAAAGGAAAAAAAAACGTCAGCTGGCTCTAAGGTGGTGGAATACACGTCAGCTGCTCATAGGAACATGAAAAAATTAAAAACTATTTTCAGTGGTTACCACTCGGTTGAAAATTTTGTCAGTTGGTATTCTTTGGGCAAGGTTGTTCCAACAACCTTGTTCTTTGGGGTTTGTTTAAATAAAAAAAAGTCAATTGAGGCTAATATGCCTTATAAACCCCGATTACTGTAAGAAGTCCCGATTTTGTCAGATGACATTCTCCACAAAATCCCTAGGAATTTTTTGTTAACCATGGGTATAACATTGGTATATGTGTCTCAACCAGTTAATGACGTCACTCGTTGATTTATGATGTGAAAAGTTACCCAAGTGATACGAAAAAAAGAGCATAATAAAATAAAAACCCTATTGCAATCACGATTATGCCGCTACAAATAAAAATAACTATGACTACAACTCATTTTAATAATAATTTCAAACGTCATGGAAACACTTTCGTTTTGGTATTTTGTAATAATCAGCTGCTTTTGGCAGCGTCTAGGGGCGGACTCAGGCAGATTTAGCTTCGGTGTGTCAAAGTGACAGTGAAGGTTTTCCAGATCGTTCAAACTGGTTCAAACATTCGGTAATGAAAATATTCGCGGGTTTTCTACGTTTTGTGAGTTTTACAGTCATCTGAGTTGTTCTTGTTATTGTTACTTTTCGTATTATTAGTGCAAATGGGCTCGTTACTGACCTCAACTTATGACCCGGTTGCATTTTTTGCTGCATTGATGCCAACTTAGGATATCGAAATTACCAATTGACAGTCCCAGTAAGGACTTCTTAAAATAATTTGAGTTTAGAAATGCTGTTTGTTTAGGAGATACAGGGCATTAAAATACATTTTCTGAAATTGAATTATGGCTACATCTCCCGAAATAATCAAGCTGCTGAACTGAAATTTGGCACTGCTGTGTTTTTGGGGATGGAAAATAATAAATACTGCTTTCAAATATTGCACAACGACTGTACCATTTAAAGCGAGAAAAAAAACATATGAACAATGGCCCAAAAAAATGTTCACTTTCAACCGAGAGGAAATCACTGAAAATAGTTTTTATTTTTTCATGTTCGTATGCGCAGCTGCCGTAGAGTCCACCACCTTACAGCCAGCTGACGTTTTTTCTTCCTTTAATTATTATATTAACTATTATCTGACCAATTTTCAGCCGGGAGGAAATGATCGAAAAAATTTTTTTTACGTGTATGGGGGTGCGCCATTGTCCAACCCACCACTGATACCCCAGCTGACGTTCACGATGCTTCATAACACAACTGAATGAAGCATTTTACGAATTATCGGCCGAGAGGAAATGACTAACAAAAATCTGTCACTGGCTCCCGGGATATAAATAGATAAAAGTAGCTAGAGTATCCAGAGATCCTTTTTTTTTAAGCCGACTAGTCGACTAGATGACCGACCTGTCTGACATTTTTAATGACACTAACAGCTCTAATAGTAAAAACCTAGTATACCTACCGTAACAAACAATCAAACTATCTATTGTCAATAGTAGCTACCTACTACCTATACCTATAGCACCATAAATTAAAGGAAACAAAACAAAGGGTATTTATCGCGAAATAGTACTCTTTTAACTTATAGTTGATAGTAGTTATTGTTATTACTGAATTACTCACACTATTTAAAAAAAATTAACCATAGGTTATCGCGGAAAGGATCAGTTGTGCCATTAAACTCTTTTGATGATTTGACCACAGATTATATTATATTATATATTTCATATTATATAACAAATATCACAAACAACACTCACCAACCTCTTTAACCACGTTTAAACATGTGTTGATACCAATACAACTTGGTATCGAATAATGACACAATGAAATACGCTCGGAAATACGTCATAAAGCCTTCACCTATGTTACCATTGCTGGCCAAAACGGAATAGTATGTTAATGTTTTAAAAGTAAAAGTTGTAGGTATCTGGCGAAAAATCCTGTCAAATCAACTTGAAACTTTAATTTTAGAACGAAAACAAATTAAAACAAATATAAATTTTAATGCTTTAAAATTCTTATGATGCAATGGTTGAGCTATTAGGTAGGTATAGTTTTTACATACAATTTTAGGCAAAATATTTGGTTTCAGCACAGACCTATATAGCTTCGCTAAGCTATATATGTCTGTGGTTTCAGTTTCAAAAATGCCTTTGACAGTCTAGATGTAATAGCTTTGTCCATGCTAACGCATATGCATACTTTTTGCAACAGAATAGAACAAACATTTTAAAAACAAAGAATGCTAATTGCCCTATATACTTTGCCCTATATACTTTGACACATATATAAGGGTTCTCGACAAGTTTTTTTAATAAAAATTTTCTACTAATACCAAAGAAAACACTATTTGCGTAGTAGTATTTTCTTTGCTAATACCTAAATTGTTGATTAACCCGAATCGGGTTAATCTACAAAGATGCTGTTTTACACGGGGTTAATTCTCTAGCGCAAACAATTTATTATTATATGCGATTATCTCTGTTGAAACAGGTGTTTTATTGGTTAAGAAAGCCGCGTTGTGAATTCTGTGACGTCAGTGCGGACACGACCGTCCACTAGGTACGATAATAAGTCTGGATTCTATGTATTTGAAAAGTAGGTACAAAAAATCTAGCTGGTATACTAGTAGATCAATATTAAATTATTAACGGTATATTCTGTGTTAAAAAACGAAAGAATTTATTTCAATTGCCCATAGGACTACCGATTCCACGATCATCTTGTGGTCATAGTATTGTCTCGTTAAAAACAGTAACGTAAAGTCGTAGGTTTAATACAACTTAGTTACACATTCTAGGAATAGTTATTTATGTACCAAGGCACTGAAGTTCACCTTTTTATGAATCATGTGGAATTTAGTTGCCGAGGCCTCTGGCCGAAGCAAATAAACCACATGAGTCATAAAAAGAACTTCAGTGCCGAGGTACATATTATATTTTTTTTGAAATCGGAAAAAAATGTTTTATTAGGCAAGAAAATAACAATAAGGGATCAACCCGTCCATGAACCGACTACGCGCGGCGTTGCTTGACTTTGACGATCGCTCTACCTAGGTCAAGTATGATGACGTACGGCACCTTCTGACAGAAAAACCAAACTGCTGCTTCTTGTGCAGCCCACGATAGACTTACCCACGGTATGTCCTTGCGCATCTTGTGACGTCAGTTGCGAATCAGAATTTAAATTGCTCCATATGTTTTACACAGCAATAGATACTTTTTTTATGGGTTTTTGCTTATTTCTTTTAAATAAATGTTGTTAAAATTTGTAAAATTTATTACTAGATAAATGAATGAATACCTATTCTGTTGATAAAAAACACATTTAATTTGATACGCTGACTGCACATACGGTGACTGCACATCCCGGCATTTTTGGCCTATTTCAAAGCACTGTCGAGCTGGACTGACGATCAGTCAGTTGTTTACACTTTTTTCTCTTCTCTTCTCTTTTCTTGACACATTAAACTGTAAACTATAAAAAATCGTAAAACACAACCGCAGCCGCTGCATTATTTAGAATTCGTGATTCGCAACTGACGTAGATGCGCAGAGTTGCCTTGTTTTCGGATTCGTTAGTGACATACCGTGGGTAAGTGTATCGTGGTGCAGCCTACACAACAAATCTATTGATATTCAAATTTACTAAAATATGTATAGGAAACAATTTCGCAATGTGTACGAAAAGTTAAATGGGCCTTTATCGGCCGGGTTTTGAATATTTGGTCACTTTTGACGGGCGATTTCTCCGCGTCTGACGTTTGATGTTTACATCTCGCCAAGGCCTACTCATTGAAAAAATCGTACAATAATGGGCTACATTATCGTACGATTTCTGTGCTTTTAATGACGATTTTGGGACACTTCACTGCCGATTTCAAGAAAAAAGTATATTACTTATCTGAATCTAAAAACCGCATTTGAGTATTTATTTTTAGGTAGGTATGCATATACCAGCCCCATTCTCAAATTGTACTTAATTCCATCTTTTTAAAGTTACATTAACAGATTTTATCATAGCAACATTATCAAAATAAAATAGTTATATTGTGCTGGATTTATAATGGAGTTATGCTTCATTTCCCATTTCCTCTAAAAATTCCAAATCTGTTTTATTTTTGTAACTCTATAGACATTAGTCAGGCAAAGTGTAAAAATTAGTATTGCATATATGTTACCAGTTTGACGGTGAGTTACAAATATTTACCAGTCTTTTATACATCATAATCGCCATCTATACAGAATGATTTTTTAACGTCGCGATTTTCTCGCTTACTTAGCGCTCCACAAACAAAAAACATACGATAAGAAAATATTACATTTTCGGACAACTATAGGTGACGTTCAAAAAGCTTTGTATGACCTCAAGAGGGCGAAGATCCTGTTTAATTTTCTAAAACTATCTGCGCACCTGCTTGGACAAACCTTCTCACTTCTCAGTACCATCAACTTTCAATATAAAACTTTTCTTCTATCTCTTACAATAAACATGCAACGCTACGGCTACTAATAGTGTTGTCCAATTTGAAGTTTCCGCGTCACCGAACTATCCAAAATTGCCACTTTTTTGTTTCCTCCGTTTTTTTGTGGGGCGCAAAATAAACGAAAAAATCGTGGTGGTAGACCTAAAAAAATCATCCTGTACACTATAGGTAATCCATGAATGAAGAAGAAAGCGATGAAAAAAGAAGTTAGAGGCAGAAATCGTTTTTTCATGCAATTAACGGAATTGAGGGTTGAGAAATTATTGTAGAATGTACTAGATAATGTATAGGCTCGAATAGCTACGGCACTGCACTCTGTATAGTAGGTCGCGAGCGGGATATAGTTCCATGTTTTGTTGTAATTGTAATTATTGTAATTGTTGGTCATGGCTTTTATACCAACGAAAAAAAATCATTCCACGTGCTAGGATGTTTACTCGTATGGGCTGCAGTCTACTAATGGCTATGCATTATGCAACTTACTGTAAGTAGGTAAACAAAGAATTATGAACATTTTGCGAAAAAGTAAGTAGGTAGGTATTTAACTACAATTTTTAAAGTGATCATTGTAATTTCAAATTTCTAGTGATATAATAAGCAAAAATAAAAGAATATGGTTATCAGAGCAGAGGAACTAGGGATAGTGGTCAGCATCAGCGCGTTGGTGACATTTCTGGTGTTGCTATTTATTTTGTTAGTGTTTCGTGATTGTGGTGGTGATTGGTATTGGTACCTTACGTGAAAATGGTGATTCCTGGAAGCAGCAAGAAACACATCCAGTTATAAATTTGTGATGAAATAAAAAAAAAGTTAAATAATAATATTAGAATTCTAAATTCTAAATACTTGTATGCTACTATGTATACTATGGTATGCGTACTTCATTTTAGATTAGGTATGGCTATAAAAGATGGTAATCTTGATAAAGGAACAGTGGCGGATTACCCTATAGGCAGAGTAGGCTATAGCCTAGGGCCCAAGGCTTTAAGGGGCCCGTTCTTATTTCGATGTTTTGATCGGAATTCGGAATTGGAAAAGGTTTTACATTTTGCGCAAATTTCAGACAAAGAAAACATCACTCCTTATTTTTTCATCTAGGCTGCTGCTCTATTTAGTTCACTCACATCAGTAACAACAAAGCAATTAAAAATAATAAAACGATGAGTGATGTTCCTCAGACGAGCTCGGTTCCAAGTGGAGCAAAAAAAAAAAGAAAAATTGCAAAATTAAAGGTTTCAAGGCAAGCCGAAGTTTTGCAAAATGTTCCAAAAATAAATGTTTTTTTTTTTTCAAAAGAGGCATTAAGGCGCTACGATACCCCCCATTTTCAAGGGTTTCGTAGTTTACATCTCCTACTTGCATTTCTTAATATTTTCACTTGATTTTTTTTTTGTGGCTTAGATAAAACTACGAAGAATCGTCGTTGTGTATCACGAACTGTGCAGGACTAATGCGACACTGTGAAAAAAAATGCCAAACATACCCGAAATTCGACTATATTCGGTTAAGAATTTCGAGTATTTCCACCGCTCAAAAATAATTCGAAGGACACAACGACGATTGAGGCATTCTATAACATTATTTTAAGACTACTTTCAAGTCGATACGTTTGTTCGTTTGGCTATGATTTGAAAACTACGAACCCATTGCCCGGCAATAAAATGATCCGTGAATTGGCCATTCGAGCAGGAATTAGACGTACGGAGATAGGCGGGCGGGCGGGCGGGCGTTCGCTGGAACTCGTGGTTCCCCTACTTCCCCCTACTTCGGCGTACCTCACCGGGCTCGGAAACCACGTCAGGAGAACTTTCAATCGATATCAGATGGTTCATTTTTCATTTTATTAGTCTCGGTCTCCCTTATTTGTGTTTCGCTTGTTTTGAATGTTAGTATGTTAGCAAATATTTATATTTCCGAGTACCCGAAGAAAATATTTTCTACCGCGACATTATGTATGTCGACTGGCATATAATAATATTCATTATTATTATTCCTCCAGGAATTATAAATAAATAATTATTAATCCATTGCGCCACAAATAAATTTTAGAAAATAAATAATTATTATTCACAAAGTACCTACTTTTTGCTTTTGTGTAAAATGGTTTAATCCCTAGGGCATAAAATGGCCTGGTCGTGCAAAAAGAGTAAATTTAAATTCTAGACCAAATTGTGCGCTTGATTTTTACTTTAAAAATGTGATAGGTACAAGTAATAATTTTGCCAAATAAATGGGTCATGTGAAGCATTTTTTGAAAACGAATTCCTATGTAAATCGCTGCATGATAAAAGCTAATTTATATACTTTCCAGAGGGAACGATAATAATTCTGACATCCAGTCAGTTTTAGAAACTTCTTCGTTAGAAGATTGTTCGAAAGTCATTGGAGTTGAAAATCGGGCAAAATAAAAATAGTACATTTTATTGTTCCAGTCTGTCGAATTTATGACATTTTAATACATTTTCTAGGATGTTCGATAATTCAGATTTGTCAGAATAAGGTTCTGAAACTGAACCGCAGTCAGGGCAAGAATACCTATAATGTTTGATAATGATGTCACAACAGTCACATGTAGTGAAACCAATAGGAGTAATTTGTGGGCTTGAGTGCTTTTATTCCCGTAGGTACCTAATATGGTTTCCAGAATTTGAGAGAGGGGTACCTACATATTTTGCATTTTGCACACTTATTCGGATTTAGGTATAAGTAGTACTGCAGGTGCATAGGGTTTGGGAAACAAACTTTCTGGGAAAAACAGGGCTTTGAACGGAACATTTACAAGGGATTAGAAATTAATAGCTCCTATTATCTCACAACTATTACTTTATTTAAAAAGGGAGACCAGTTTCGTAACTCTATAAATTAGTCCTTGAGGATGTAATTTTATAGATTAACGAAACCGTTGTGATATAATATGGCCTATTCACTCTAATCCCTCTAACTCTACAGTGTAGAAAGTTTTTAGTTAGATTTATTTATTATTACACAAATGTAAATATGGAATACCTACTAGTTATATAAAACATTTTGAAGAAGTAGACTTTAGACGCACTTTTTTAGTCGTAGCAACACTATTATGCAGAACAATTATCCAATCAAACATTAATAGATGTTCAACTGACCCTAATGTGGTTCAAGAAGAATTCGGTAATCGAATCGTTAATTTAGATTTTATAATTGAGCAATTACAGAAGTTTTTTTTATACACGAACCCTTCATAGCATGCACCTTTGCTGATATGAAAAATAATAGTAAAATTGCTTCGACGCCAAAAAGCTATGCAGTGTATTGCCAACGAAAAGTGAACGCCCTGAAAAATATCATTTTTGCAATAAAGCAAACAGGCCACCGCCGTTTTTTAAATATATATTCGCGCTTCTTCGTCGGCATCGGCGAGACTCGTGTGACCCGTCGGCGGCCGTCGGCGGCGGCCGGCACGAGTTATTATTTCATATTATCTACACGTCTACACAGGAAAAAAAGACTGTTGTGATTTTAGTGAGTTCTTGTATATAGTCACTTTTCCATTACCTACTTTAAATATACAAGCAAATCCATGTGGTCCCAACAATATAATCTATACTTTTGACGTAATTGCAGATGAACCAATAAGTTTAAAATAGTTTGAATTTCCGTTAAGAAGACGTATTGTCACTTCGATACTAAAATTGGCATACTACAATGAAAGCATAACCTCGGTTTTAAAATATCTTATGTTTTATTTAAACAATTAAATTTATTTTATTTGAATAATAATAATTCTCACCCTCAGACTACTCCAAATTATATAAGAGTACCCCAGAAGCAACTGAAAAAACATTATAATTCATTGGATGAACAAAATAACTTAATTGCAACTTTTATATTCATCAATGTAAGTAATCATAGTCCAAGCAAATTGTCATTTTTTATAGAGGTAGAAAAAAATGATTCTTAACAGGTAGATATTTTCAGGGTTGGTTGTGGGTAGCGTCCTGAGTATAACCCCAAAAAATCACCGTCGAAGTCGTGTTACGAACCCCGCAATAGGAGTGGTTTTGCAAACATTTTTTTGCAATTTTTTTTCTTCTCATGTGTACAATTTTTTTTCTTCTTATGTATACATTATTACGTTCCCTAAAACTTTCCCTCATGAAGTTTTTTTTTTAACTTTAATACTTCACGAGATATAGGTAAAAGATCACCACTATCTAAAGTGCTTTATAAGGGTAAAAAAAAATTCTTTAAAACAAGCTGATTTTTTCAGGGTTAACTGGGGGTTAACTTAGGAGTGCACACAGTGATCGCAAATTAAAGGTTTTGAATCAACCCTACACTCTATATCGTTCGTAGTCATAATGAACACTGCAAGTGAATGGCTATAATTGATATTAGTACCGACAATTAAGTATTACAAATCCAGCAAAAATTCAGTGACAATAGTTGTAATTTCAGTATAATGAATGTATCCCTATTCAATTCAACACCATGAAACGTTATGTTGTTCTGACAAAAGAATGTGCTTAGAAAAGAAGTATTATAGAATCAATTCCAGAACACGCTATTTATTGAAATAAAATATTACATTTAAATTATTCATTAGAATTCAATATCAATTGTAATTGAATTGATTATTGTTAGTTACAAAAAAGCTTCTGCTTGAGTTTGAGGAATAATATCTCATATTGAATTAAACAGGGTTTTTTTACAAAGTGACAGATTTTTCTCAGTGTAGTACCCACGGCCGGCCTGCCCCTCAATCGTAGCACTATGAAGGGGCAGGCTGGAGTGGGGAGTCGTGGGGACTAGAGGAAGGAAAAGGATAGGCATATCGAATCGAGCGACGTTTGTCCTGAATTGAGTCGGGCACTTCGGGCGGATTTCATAAGTATCGTAGCCTCTTTACTAATACCTACCACTGATATTGATTCTGAATGTCAAAATGCGTGCGAATTATCGCAAAGTTGAAGGTAGGTTGAACTTTTTCTGCTGAAATTTGAAAAATTAAGCTTAGGGCATTTGCTTGCTGCTTGCTTCCTGTTTTTGGTTTTTATTCTGTAGGTATATGCATTTTTTGTTTTTGAGTTTTTTCAGATTTTTTTTTGCTGTTTAGGTCTCGCCTTTAGGTAGATACATAACATAATTCCCGATATTATTTTTTCCTTTGTTTTAGAAGTATTTGTTTGAAGTTTTGCAAGTATAAAAGCCAGGAAAAAAGGTTTTAATTAATAATAAGTACCTATGTATCTACTCTATTCTTAGTACATAAAGTTAAATGTTAAATTAATAATTTTTTCAATATGTCCTTTTCTAAAATAAATAAAATTGTTGAGAAGAAACTATCGGAACTTAAAATTTTACCTAAATTTTACCTAATTTTTTTATTGCGACGGATCAAGGGGTCCTTAAATAAATTTAGCCTAGGGCCCAACATAGCTCTAATCCGCCTCTGTAAAGGAAAGAACAACTTCTTGACAATTTCCATGATTTTCTGATGTTTTCACTGACCTTATTGTAAAATGCATTTGTAACGTGATGGGTAAGCTGTGGTGATAGAGCTTACCCTAACATAGGTAAGCTGTGGTCATAGTTTGAAGAGGTCCTGTCCTTGGGAAATAAACACGTATGCTTGCGTATCTTGGTAAATTAACAGCTGTGTTGTGTTGAGTACGTTTTATCAACAAACAATAAGTGTCAGGTTCTTAATTGCTTTTTAAAGTGAAACAGCACATTTACTTAGGCAAGCATGTAGTAAGAACTTTTGTCCCTAGGTACCTTTTTATTTTATTTTGCATGGTGTTTGCTCAAAAATAGTTTATTTATTACATTTTATGTTTTTATTACTAATTTGTTTAGAAAAAATAAATAAATTTGGCATATAATACAATAATGATTCAACGACCTTCTTAATTAAATTATTGTCTTAACCCATAACGGCAGGAGCAGGATATCATGAAAACGTCGATGCAATGCCAAATTGGTATAATTATTGAAGTGGCCAAATTAGTGTACGGACTACGGTCCGTGCTATACATTATATGCGATTAAAATCCATTCCAACAAATGGCAGTGCGATACAGTGGCGGCGATAAGGTTCGAACCCCCCCACGCCAAATTTTGCCAGGATGCATACACATGTGGTAATAAAATATAAATACCGAAATTTTGTCTAGGATGCTAAATTATAAGAAAAAAGCTCGGATATACATATACACTTTATTTTAAGTTTTTCTACCTACCTGGGAAATGTTCTGTATTATAGCGTAGCTTAACAAAAACTGGGCATGTCTAATGTCTCACATTTTATTTTATAAATGGGACATGATTTAATATTACATAATAATATATTTATCTTGATATTTATATTACAAAATATTTTCCAAAGAAAAAAATTTATTAAGTATAATAAAAGGGGCTCCGCCACTCCGAATAATACAAATGCCCTTATCTACTAATTGCCAAATATAAAATCTTACCATTGCTAAAATCTGTCTGGTGCTTAGTAAAAAACATCACGTGACGTCGCAGAATTGATGTATTGGTTGTATAAAAATTGAAAATTCCGCTATTTATCCTAATAATACGCCAATTTTTAAGATCTAACGGAGCTACCAACGCAGGGACGGGAGGCATACTAAACCCCCTAATCTCAAAATGGCCCGTAACTAGAAAGAAAAAATAAATCGAAAATTTGACTTTAAAAAAATAGCTTTTTACTAGTGTTGATTTAAGTATAAATTAATTGTAGAAAAAATGAGCTAAAGCATTGAGTAAAGGAATAATTTTATTCCTTTACTCAATGGCTAAAGTCAATTGTCGCAATCTGCTACAAACACACAACCGGCCGGCAAAAGCCGTAAAAATTGGTCAAAATATGCAGGGAAGATAAAAAACATGGCACATAATAGGTTAATACAAAAAAATCACAAATCTTAATTCGCAGTAACAGAGTGTATAAAAGTACTCAACAATAGAAGTGAATATTTTTCGTTATAATTACCTCTATACGAGTTTAAAAGAAAAACTAAAGGCACTTCAAATAAACGCACAAAATTTGACAAAAAATTGCATTTTGTTTCGTGTTTTTCTGGGTGTTTTAATAATTTCCTCACAATTTGCTAATTGTTTCCTCAAATAAAAATCTTCTAAGTCGTTGGGTCTACACCATTTTCAGCCTAATAGCCTCAAAAATTAATAGTAGTGGATAGATCAGTTTTTAGGGGCCCCTTCCGGAGCTGGGGCCCCCCGCACGGTGCGGCGGGCGCCTTATCGCCGCCAGTGGTGCGATAGCGAATCAAGCACTAAATACTAAAATACTTTATTAAATTAACTGCTTCTAAAAATGATATTTTTAGTTTACCTATAAATACCTACTACTTACTTATCGGGAAGTCCAATGAACTATCGCAACAAATACGCCTTCTTTTTGTAGTGTTGTTAATTATTATTGATAAGTAGAGGAAGTTGGGATCGCCAGAGATTTTTGTTTGTCCTACAGACGACATTTTGGACTCAGTCAATTGTTACGTTGGACTGCCCTGTAGGTACTTACAGAGCGTCGCGACGCCAGGTTTCCCGTATCCGTGAAAAAATTGCAGTTTTTCAAATGACGACGCGCCAGCGAGGCACATATCCAGCACCGGATGCAGGAAATTCGACAGCGCAAGATGGATTGTTTGGATGTATGGATGGAATCCGGGCCGAATAAGTTTATAAATCTCCCGGATACGGGGGCGCTCTCCCCGATAAAATCGAACCGGGGCGCGGGAAAGAGCCGTAAAAATTTAATTTGGGGGGAATTCCGCGGAGTGGCATCAGGGAAACATCAGAATAAAATCGTAGTTTCTGGAGCGGCTTCGGGGTGGTAAATAAAATAAAAAAATAACTATTTTATAATAAGCAGTCGTTAAATAGTTAATATACGTACATACGTCGTACTCTACACCTTCATTTTTCATTTTGCGTATATATATACTTATGTACTTTCTTCAAACAAACAACCCAACTGTAATCTACAAGAAAAGATAGAAGATCATCGGTTTGGAGAAATAATAAATAATAAAATAATATTCGCCCTCTTCCTCGGATTAAAACTAATTACCGACATCTTAATTTAATTGCATTTTACAATGTTATTACCATATTAAAATACCATCGAAATTAGGAAATCAAATGAAGATTCCATTTAATCTGAACAAACATAATAAAATCATTAGGTACCTAGGTAATGAATTTATATTATTTTATGGCTTGTAAAGACGCCCTCCTTCTTTTATTTTCTAACATAACCTGTTATATATAGCAATATTAATAAATTAATATACAAAAATAATAACTTTTCAATAATCAATTTTTAAATTTTTATTTTAACGTTCACATTTCAATTTATAACGTTTAGGATAACAACTGACCTAGCACATTTTTGACAAAATTAATGATATGGTAGGGTAGGTCTGGACCAACACTATATTAAGGTAGGTAGAACATTACTACTAACTCAATGTGACAGACTGAACGACTTCAAGGATCCTTGACTTATCTTTCGAAAAAAATGCATATTGAAAAGAGTTTAGAATTGTACTTTGGGGTTTTACAAATTTAGTGAAAGTTCCATTTAATCGTTCACTGTTATTATTTGCGTTACTGTAAGAGTTAAAAAAGTAGAACAAAAACTATGTTTATGCAGAACTTTCCGTATAACCTTAATCTATGATTTCATATTTGACTAAGATATCGATTCTAAATTTGGTATATCTATATAACATTACCTAGAATAAGACCATTCGTATACCTTCTGGGCGAAATCTCTCCACGAAAAGGGGTGGAAATAGAGGGACAAGAATATATATTATTTGGTTTCTGTGATTCAGTAGTTTTCGCGAACGAGATTAGTACATTCAGTACCGGCCATAAGTAAAGAAACTTTAGATATCTATATCATTCTGTTAATTATTTTGTTTTAATTTTAAATTTTTGTTAAACTTTGGAAAGCAATTTTATATGTTATAAAGTTAGAAAATATAATAATTGTAATAATAAAAAGCAACACGTTTACCGTCTGTATTTTTCATTATTATATGGGAGGACATAAGTAAAGAATTTTTTTAAAAGTTAATTAACAAGAGAAATTTTAATAACGAGTCGCATATCCATTATTTTTTATAACTTCTGGGCATCTTCTAGATAGAGAGGATATTAATTTATCAGTATATTCTTGAGAAACATTATTCTATGCTCTCACGACAGCTTCTAGACAGCTTCTTTAGATTCATATTGCCATCGTTTTCTTATCTTATTTTCCTATCAATACGATCCCAAAGGTTCTCAATAGTTTCTTTACTTTTGGCCGATACCGTATATAACATATAAGTAACTAATAGCAGAGAGCATTTTTAAGAGTATTTTAAAAAAAGGTTAAGAAGGGTGCAATAGGATGAATTATTTGAAATTAGCGAGTGATATACAGTGACCGGCAGAAAGTTGGATACAAATGGAAAACTTTTTTATTATTAATTTCTCAGAAAATTTTATTTTTGATAAAAGTTGGTGCATCATTTCAAACCCAAAATGCACATATCAAAATTTAAATATCTCTTTTTTGATACGAGGTAGATTCACAAATGTCAGAATAACTCAAGAGTAAAGTACCCTTATTTTTAAAATACGGTAAAAAGTTACTTACAAAAGTTGTTGGAGTCAAAGATGGATGTCAGATTTAAAGTCACAGCCACTTAGTAAAAAAAAATTAAATTTTTTGTATTTTTTTCGACCACCCTGTGTATTACAAAAAAACAAAATACCGCAGGCGCAACTTATCATCGGATAACACATGAATTTGCTTACTAAACTTTAATTTTGTTCGATTAGCAGTAAATTAGTCGAAATCAGAGTTTAAAAATATTAAATTTTTGTGTCCAACTTTCTGCCGGTCCCTGTATACAGTTTTTTTCGATGACCACTATGGGTTTTATTTTGTTACCTACATTTTGCTACCAGCTAAAAATAAAATATTTAAAAGTATGAAGTATGTCTTATTGTAAAATAGAACGTAATTATGAAAATATTCCATGGCTGACTATGTGATAATTTAAAAATAAACAGAAAATTAGCCATAGCTCTTTTATTTTTTATAATAACTATGCCGAGTATTATATCTTTGGAAAGATCAAATGGCCGATTTGATAAGGCCACAGCCAACTATGATTTACATATTTAAAAAAACACAAATTTATGTTATATCTCAAAAATCACAAACAACATAAAAAATTGGATAAGATTATCTTATTAAGCCCAAAATTATCTACAATTTTTGTCTCACAGTTTTTCTGTATAATCAGAAATAACGGAGCTACAGAGATCTGATGAAATAGCAAAAAATCACTTTTTTTCAAAATATCTAGTGAGCCATGAACTTTTATAAAAATCCAAAAGGGGCATTAGATTGAGCATTCAAAACTGCAATTCTTTCCCCATTTAACCTTTGTTCTAGCTCTGCTAGTTTTCGAAATCCCCATAGTGGTCATCGAATAAAACTCACCCTGTATCGTGTTCTATGTTTTTAGAGTCAGGAAATTCAATTTTGGTTTTATTTCAAAGATAAAAAGCGATTGAGAATGATTACGAGGGGATGAAAATTCAAAGAAGTGTAAACATGTTGGTTTCCGTCCTATTCTACTTTTTCGATGGATAATAATAATACTACAAAATATATAGTGACATATATAGCCTAATAAACAGCGCGTAGCCCTATTTATTCTGTGGTAATACCACGGTGCGCGTGGCGCTTGGCTTTGGACCTTTTTGCGTTTCACCCAAATACTTCCGAAACGAGTGCCGAAAGCGGGTCAACGTTATTGTTTGGGCAAAACACGCGGAAACCCGTTTTTACGGATTGGTCACGGATTCGGACCCGCGTGATGGATACAATCGAGGCAAGTGCCCACCGATAACACGACCTGGCCAACATATAGAATGAGAATGGTTTACTGGTTTGGCAAAGAAAGGAGAAAAATAATGTTGAAAAAAATTGATGACAATGGAATTCTTCTGTCAGTATCGCATTTGTTTGTTCAAGTGCGAACACCAGCCACCAGCTTAACATTTGTTATGGGAATAATTGAGTGGTATTTTTTATGGTGGAGACACGGCCCTCGTAACATAAATTTACGAGGGCCGTGGGTGGAGGGGGTTAGAAGGATTATTTCTATAGGAGTAGCGCCAGCGTCCAGAGATGTATTTCTAGACTTTGGTAGCGCTCCTCGGCGAATATAAAATTATTGGAAAAGTAGTTTTTTACCTATTACCTATCGATCCTTCTCCTTCTGAGAAAACCACAAATGAACCTTTGGATGCAAATTACCTACATGCGTTGACTGACGTATTTATAAAGACTTCTGACGGATATACCTTCATGTCTTGGAAAATAGATGGCGCTAATGGTTAACAATGTATTTTACATTGTATTTTGTGTCCGGAAAGCGCATGGTGTGGCAAAAAAGTGTCAGATGTGACAACCGCGAGCAGTTTTTAATAATATGTCAGTCAACGCTACATGTCTATTTTAAAATATACCTACTGTCAGTGAGTAAAGGAATCATTACTGTATAATACCGTGATGCTAGATTTTCGAAAAATATCTCTATTATTTTCCCAATTTTTGAGAGATTATCACCACAAAAAAATCATTATTTCAAAATGAAACATTTTAAGGGGTGTTCACACTTAACGTTGAATACTTTGTATACTTAGAAAATGTAGGGAAAAATTAAAGTTATATTTCTCTAATATTGCAAATAATACAAGCGATTCATTGAGAATGGAAAATCCTGAAACTGGAGAAGATGCCCAAGAGCGGTTTTCCAAAATGCACAGACGAACGGAATGTTTAGTTTAAGTTAAAAGAGCGAAAAATCCTGTCGTTCCTGTTAAAATTGAGATATTAACCTTAAGAGGGGGTTGCCGACAGCGAAAGTGACGTTAGATTTCGTATTTTTTCAAGTTGTATAGCATAAAACCTAATGACATTTTACCTGGCAAAAATTTAGTACAAACATCTCTGTCTTCGTTTTAATCATAAGATCTTACAAGCAGTGTTTTGTTTTATAGGTTATGAAAACCTTGGGAAAAATAATAATTCCAGTAAGCATGATTGCAATGAAGACAGAGATGTTTGTACTAATTTTTTACCAGGTAAAATGTTATTAGATTTTATGCTATACAACTTAAAAAAATACGAAATCTAACGTCACTTTCTCTGTCGCCAACCCCCTCTTAAAAAACCGACAACTTTCATTCAAAATTTTAAGAATATACAGTGCCCGCCAAAAAGTTGGAACCATATGGGATTTTTTTTTAATTTTTGGACTAAGATGAAACTACTCTGGGGCGGTCATCTCTGCTTCCAAAAAGATTCCAAATGAGATCATTAAACGTCGTGACGTCGTTTGACATACCTGTCAAAAATTACATTTAATTAAATAAATGGCCAAAATACGCTTTATTTGTGATTTTATGAAAAAAAGTTTTTGACAAAGTTACCCTATGTGCAAATTTTCAGACAAAAATTCTGACAATGATAAATTTTTGATTTTGTGAAAAAATATAAAAACTAATAAATTTCATTTTTTTCGGTGTGCCATATTTGACTTTAGAATTCTTTGCCTATCATTTAAACGTGATATTTTTCAGTTATGGGCCCTTTTTGGGTCGTAATCGGCTAATTTCAAGAAGAACTCAACCAATAAGTTGCAATTTTGGAGGATTTCTTTATTTCTGGACAACCGTTGCCAGATTATTACAGATTACAGAATTGTTTTTATTAACTTCACAGACGCACTACTGATAAAATCCTAAATTTACAAATTTAACACAGCAAGCCTAGAAAAATATCAACAATATTTTGCATTTTAATCTAGTACGCAGCTGTCAACATTTTAAGTGTTATATATAAGTTATATAAGTGTTATATAAGAAATACGCCCCCTATAGGCTCGATGCTAAACTAGTCTATGGGCCACGCCAACAATGAACAACAACAAAGAACAACGCAGTGTAGACCCGGTGGCTAGCACTGTTCCCATGGTGACGATGGCCCATATATTAGTTTGCATAGTTCCGTCGGGCCGTTGACATCTTAAATTCAGTCGCGTATTGAGCAAGCACACACTGAACAAATGACGTCACGACGTTTAATGATCTCATTTCGAATCTTTTTGGAAGCAGACATGATCGCCCCAGAGTAGTTTCATCTTAGCTCAAAAATAAAAAAATCCTATATGGTTCCAACTTTTTGGCTTGCACTGTACAGTATGTTAAAATATATGTGTTTAATCAGATGTTTTTTAAAGTCCCTTTCCTTCGACAGCAAGAACAGGAACAAAGAAATAATACAATTATTATTTGTCGTCTTATTGCGCAGTTTTTGCAAGGTAGTTTGCATGAAGATTGTTGCAGTATTCAGACCGTGAAAATGCCGATAGTTGAGCATAACGCTCTGGTCGTGTGACATGAACATGGAACGCGCATTTGGTTGGTTTAAAAAAATAAATGAATAGGTACTTTAGAAACATGCCACATCACGTGTTTCAAAAATTTCACTTTGCAATTTCTCCAGAAATTTCTGTTATTATTTCGTAAAATATATGTATATCAATAATAAATAATCAAAAATATTAAAATTCTATTATTACATCTTTAAATATAATCTTCGATGTCTCACCAATACAAAGTTGGTATTTAGCCGTCATATCACAAGATTGCGATGTCGAGATCTTCTATTTCTATGGGATCGTTCATTCATTAATTTATTAAATTGAAAGATTTCTCTTTCTATTCATTTTAGTTTGTATTTAAGTAGGCGCTAATTCTGTTTTGTCAACTCTCTCTAATAGTCTCTAATAGCTATAATCACATTTGCGGTGATGAAAACCTTGTACCATTGTGTATTATATTTACTAGGAAGCTAGTTAGCTATTTATGACAGTATTTAGGTATGTAAGGAAGTTTTAGAAAAATATGTAGGTATTTTCTGAAAGTCTTTCTTCATGACTATTCACGTGGGAGCTAAAGTTAAAATAATTAATTGATATTCCTTATAGTATAGCTTTTATTTGAAATTTCAGGAGATTCCGTGAAGAACGTCTCTAAACATTTTTCATTTTTGTGAATACCTCTTGAAAGACGTTGAAATTTGGTACCTACTCTATTTATGTAGTGCTAATACCTATGTGCTACCTAGTAGTATTTTTGTACAATTTGCTATATACAATTTGTTCAGCGAATGTTCGGCCCTACGTCACAACTCCCGTCGTTGGGTGAGGATTATTCTTCAGTCAACGCTCCCGTCCTTGTCTTACTCATGGCTATACGACGGATATTATCGGTCGTATATTCACGAGCCGGACGGGAGTTGTGACGTATAGTTATAGCCCGGGAGCCAGTGACAGATTTGTTCGACCGAAATCCTCTTGGCCGATAATTCGTAAAATGCTTCATTCAGTTGTGTTATGGAGCATCGTGAACGTCAGCTGGGGTACCAGTGGTGGGTTGGACAAGTTGGACAACGGCACCCCCCATACACGTAAAAAAATGTTTTTTTCAATCATTTCCTCCCGGCTGAAAATTGGTCAGATAATAGTTAATATAATAATTAAAAGAAAAAAAACCGTCGGCTGCCTGTAAGGTGGTGGACTATACGTCAGCTGCTCATACGAACATGAATAAATAAAAACTATTTTCAGCGATTTCCTTTCGGTTGAAAATTTGTCAGTTGGTATACTTAGGGGTTTGTTTAAATAAAAAAAAGTAGTTTGAGGCTAATATGCCTTATAGAAATGTTTGTTTAGGAGATACAGGGCATTAAAATTCATTTTTTGAAATTGAATTATGGCTACATCTCCCGAAATAATCAAGCTACTGAACTGAAATTTGGCACTGCTGTGTTTTGGGGATGGAGAATAAGCTGAAAATGTCAATTTCTCCGTATCTCACAGAGGACGCCACTTGCGCTATTTTTGGATCGTTCTTTTACTCGTTACGTGCCCCAAAACACCTGTTGACTTCAATATTCGAAAAATAAAACGTTTACCTACTACTTTCAAATGTTACCTCGAATGTTACAGATCAACTCTCCATTGAAAATGAAGAAAAAATGCCAAATGAACATTGGTCGAAACACATTCGTTTCCTTGAAATAGGGTGTTCAAATTTTGTCGAGTTTCAATCCGTTCCATTTTGAAAGTGAACATTTTTTTGAACATTGTTCATGTGTTTTTTTTCTCGCTTTAAATGGTATAGTCGTTGTGCAATATTTGAAAGCAGTAGGTGAAAATTTTATTTTTCGAATATTGAAGTCAACAGGTGTTTTGGGGCACGTTTTGGAAATTTCAACGCAAACGGTTGATTTGATCGTTATGAAACAAGAGTACCTCTTTGTTGCAGAATGAAAAGATGCACTAAAATGATGAATCCGCAAGACCAAAAGGATAACCTCAAAAAAGTTACGAGTAAAAGCACGATCCAAAAACAGCGCAAGTGGCGCCCTCTGTGAGATACGTAGAAATTGACATTTTCAGCTTATTCTCCATCCTCAAAAACACAGCAGTGCCAAATTTCAGTTCAGCAGCTTGATTATTTCGGGAGATGTAACCATAATTCAATTTCAAAAAATGAACTTTAACGCCCTGTATCTCTTAAACATTTCTATAAGGCATATTAGCCTCACTTGACTTATTTTTATTTAAAGAAACCCCCAAGTATACCAAATGACAAATTTTCAACCGAGAGGAAATCACTGAAAATAGTTTTTATTTTTTCATGTTCGTATGAGCAGCTGACGTATAGTCCACTACCTTACAGCCAGCTGACATTTTTCCTTTAATTATTATATTGACTATTATCTGACCAATTTTCAGCCGGGAGGAAATGATTGAAAAAAAAATTTTTTTTTACGTGTATGGGGGGGTGCCGTTGTCCAACCCACCACTGGTACCCCAGCTGACGTTCACGATGCTTCATAACACAACTGAATGAAGCATTTTGCGAATTATCGGCCGAGAGGAAATGACTAACAAAAATCTGTCACTGGCTCCCGGGCTATAGGGCCGAGTATTCGCTGAACAAACTGTATGTGTATGTCAGTGGCGTAACCAGAATGTAAAGTTGGGGGAGCTACGCAAAACTATTGTTTTAAAATAAATTTTATTTAGAAATAATTACTACGCGACAGATCTTTGGGGGGGGGGGGGGCTAAAGCCCCCAAAGCCCCCAAAGCCCCCACCCCTGGTTACGCCACTGGTGTATGTATATAACCACGTATTACTTTCTAGAGCACACAATAGCATTCCAAGCTTCATAAATTATTTTTTGTATTATGCTATACTTGAGTTTTACAGAACGATGCTTTTATCAACATTGTTTGCCTCTGAATCATTGCTTGAAGATATCAATTGCTTAAAGAATAAAATTTACAAGCCTCAACAATTTCTGTTGAAAGTAACATTGAAAATAATTTCAGTTCTTGATTATGATTATTTACTAATCATATAAAAAAACACATTAACTATGGTTAATAAAAATTATAATTAAGTTTTTTAATGCTAGCTAGTCGGTCTAGTTGTTTGTACAGCAAGAATAATGATTTGAAGCACGTCGCTGGATGTAGGTCTCTCGCAGTCTTGCAAAGAAACGTAGAAAGCATTTTACTTTCTTTATTTCCTCATCACTTTCACAAGTCAAGTTCGTCGTTTTAGCATCGGAAACCATTGGCGGAACAGCTCTTTTTATGTATTAATCTTGTAGGTATCTATTGTAATAATTTTAGATCTATCTATACCTACCTACTTCCCACAGTACAACATCGAATTTTTGAATGGTTTGTAAACCTTTCGAACTTTTAACGCTAAGAATATGTAACAAATTATTTAAACAGGCTATAATAGAACCCCTATAACTTCTAGTATGCCTTGATCAAATAAATTCTCAGCGAAAATTTTTACTATAGGTACCTACCTACCCTATCTGAACCATTACTGCAGAGATAAATGAAGTGAAATAAAATATTTTTATGGGATATTTAACGCTCTAAGGGCCATAAAGGGGTTTAAACTAGATAAACTCAACCATTACCGAAGATGATATATTTGAAACATGAAACATTGTTGTGAATAGTCGATTTCCATTTAATATTTCCACAGTTACGAACGGGAAAAGCGCATGGGCCAGCTCAATACGCAATTTTATCCAAGAAGATGTTGAGGTAGAGCACGGTGATTTCACTTATCAATAGAGTAACCCAAATGTGCAAGTCGAAACCCTAAAAATATGCGCATACATATGCAAATAATTTAGTCAAAATATGCAGGAAAATGTTGAAAATATGCAAATTAAGAAATACTTTAAAAATATAAATTTATTGTTTCATTTACAAATAAACATATATAATGTACATACAAATTTCTAAATGCATTTATACATAGTAAGAGTAACAATATTTTATTTTAAATTTTCTACATACAGGGCGATTGAACTAAATCTAAATATGCATTTATTATAAATTATAAAAATCGGGTTGAAATTTAGTTGTTAAAAAATTTTGTCTTCTATCAGAATATAAAAATTTATAAATGGAGAAACTCCTTTCCACATCGACCGATGTAAGAGGTGCGCTTTTAAAATTGCTCACTATCACAGGATCCAAATCGATGGATTCGGTAAAATCTCCCTTTAAAATATTTGCTACTTGGCTAAGAAACTGAAACCCACTATTTTTTTCCATCACATTTCTAAATTTTTGAAATATTTTGTCCCCAATGACATTTTGAAAAGCAACCTCAGATTGTTTTACCAGTTCTACAAAATTAGATTCCTCCATTTGTGTTATTGTTTTAGAAAGAAAGCTATAATTTGCTTTTAGAAAGGAAAGTTGTTTCTTTATTTCCTTGTTTTCGAATAGTTGTTTAACATCTGTAAGGGACTGGGAAGATTCGTTCGAAAATTCGGAAATTAGATCTTTCAGTTGCAAAAATTCTCGCAATAAAAAATGCAGCTTCCAACCAAGTGCCCCATCTTGTAATAACAGGTTGAGGTGGAAGAGGAGTGTTTGGTAGTTTTTCTTTGTAGAACTGAACCCTTATAGGCACTTTAAGGAAGACTTTTTTCATGTTGGAAATTAAACTATTTACAAGCGGAAAATGTTTATTAATTTCCTCAGCAACCCTATTTAAAGCATGAGCAAGGCATGTTACATGTATCAACTTCGAAAAAAAGATTTTCAAATTTTGCCCGGCTCTTACCATGTACGGTGCTGCATCTGACAAAACGAGGAAAAAATTATCGGTAGGAACAGGTGTAGGAAGAAAAAATGTTGATAATTCCTCTTGAACAAATCTGGTCACTGTCAATGCATTCGTTTTTTCTAATTTCTTAGAAGCAAGGAGGTAACATTTTGGTAAAATCTCGCCGCTAAGAACTCCAATCAATAAATGAGCAATATAACGTCCTCTTGAATCGGTGGTTTCATTAATACATATGTAAAAATATCTGTTTTTCCTCGATTACCTCCGAATACAAGGAACTCACGTCGTTTCTTCGTAGTGTTGTTTCACTTGGGACATTAAATTTGGAATACTTCCGGAGAAAAGAAGTGAAGTTTTGATTACGTAGCTTTGACAACGGAATATATAATTTATTCTGTCCTTTTCAATAATTGTTATTAAATAGGTATACCTATAAATACCTACCTTATTCGTTTTCAGATCACCAGGATTAGTGCCCATAACATTATAACTTACCTATATTATTTTGGGAAAACCAGGTACCTACCTAGACACCGACCCCTGTTCCCAAAAATGAATGAAACGCCTGCCAAAGATTTAAATTATCCTAAATTCTTTCGATTGTGCACAATATGCCATATTTTAAGGATATATGCAAATATTTAAAAAAATGCATATAATATGCTAAACATGCAAAATATGCGTGTTGCATATTTGGGTTACTCTACTTATCAATATCGTATAGGGCGTTCCCCTAGAGCCATTATTTTTTGCGCGAGAAAAAAACGTTGTAAATGAACGTTGAATGACTTGTAGGAGTTTTTCCGAACCGCCAAAATCTGTGTAACCAAACATTTTTTGTTATTTCATTTCAACGTTTTTTTCCCGATAACCACAAGTCCAAATTAAATAAAATTTATTATAAAATTTTAAAATGCAATATTCTAAAACGGTAAAAGATAATATTATAATTTTTAACATAATTTCAATAGCAATAACGAGTAGATTTCAATAATGTTTTCTAAACTTTGTTCTTTTGTTTCATCTGTTCTCTGGTCTTTTCATTCTTCCATTTCACCTCCTCTAAATCCCACACGGGGACATACTGTATATCCTTTCCCAACTTTGTCATGATCTTTTGTTTAATTTTAGCTGTAGCTATTACAACTTTTATTTTACACTTTTTTTCACGCAAAAAATAAAGGCTGCGGAGGGACACGGGAACACCCTGTACAAATACTTTAGATATATATAGTAAATTTACCTAAATTGCTATAAATATGAATTGTCTATAGTCTAGTGTCTAGTCACCTTTTATAGTAACAGTTTAATTTCTAACCGTCTGGACATTTCCTATTAATTATTTATAACGTAGCCTCTATTAGTTTTTCCTTATTCGGAGGTATTTTCAAGCCAATCACGTACCTCAGAATTCATAAAATCAATAGCACCTTTGCTATAGTCACTGTTCACCGACTTCCTTTATTATATTTATTGTAAGAAACGACACCGTTCGAAGTTAACATCTAACAAAAACTGTTTTGCCGCAGAAAACAAAATGGGTTTAGGAGGACAACAAGAACAGGACTGCGTCCAGTGTCACCTGCCAGAAGAAGTGAAGAAGAGAGCTTTGGATGAACTCAGAGAAGATGACAACATCAGGGAACAGTCCTTGACTCAGATGAGAGAGTGGGTGAACAAACACCCTAACATTAAGCGATGCAGAACTGGTGAGTGAGCCAACGGACAAAACCAAGAGTTATTTTAACTTTTTATCTGTTCCTTGCAGATGCTCCCTTCTTACTTCGGTTTCTACGTACGAAGAAGTTCAGCGTACCTCAGGCTTGTGAGATGTTGGAGAGGTATCTCACCATTCGTCAACTGTATCCTCAATGGTTTAAGAATTTGGACTGCGAAGACAAGGACTTGGCTGAGATTATAGACGCAGGATATTTGGTAAATATTCATTTATTATTTATTCCAATAATTGATGTTAGTAGCGGTGAGATGTAGGAGACTTCGGCGTGTTCTACAACTACTAGAAGTGGTTAGAGGGTGTAGGGGGACCATTCATGAGTGGTGGTTATGTAAACTTCCTATTTGTTCATCACACCACAAAATTCGACATTTAGCGACTTAATGCAAGTATCGAACGTGGAAATTCTAACCTATACAATGTCAAGTTAAGAATATTAACAAAAAAAAATTTTAGTACCTGCGAAATTATAAATAATAAAGGATGTTTTAGTGGTATGTCAGGTAAAGGATACCAATTGAAAAAATGCACTCCAGCCCGGGATTAGAACCAGGTCTCCTACTACTGTGGACGTAGAGACTTAACCAACTAAGTTACCGGAGATAAAGTTTTCTCGGCAGTGATGCCAACTGGGTACAATCAAAATTCCTTATATTTAATGAGAAAAGTCCCTAGAATTCCATAGATGTTCTAGTTTCAAATATATTTCCAGAATTTGAATAAAATCCCTAGATTTATACAGATAATAGAATATTAAATCTTAAGTTTTTAGTAATATGTAGTTTTTTATTAAACACAAAACAGAAGCAAAAACATACAAAGTCTTTAAAAAACAAACAATTCTTTAAAAACTTAAACAATAAAACACTCTTAAACAAAAACAAATACATTAAAAATTCTTTAAAAACAACTAGACAAGTAGCACCTGTTAGAAAAAGAAGAAATCCCTAAAAATAACTTAAATTCCCCATTTCCCTAAATGGAACAAATATTTAAGGAAAAATTCCCTAAGTTGGCATCACTGTCCATCGGCTAGATGTTATTTATTCCAATTGATATGAGTTAGTAGAGAGATAGTAAAGAAATTGTTATGCTTCAAAAATATGAGTAATTTGTAATTAATTTGAACATTTATGTTCTACCTTTCACATACGTTTATATAAATTAAAAAAAAATAGACTGTCAAAAATTTTAATATGTACATACCTAAAGATGGCATAAATAAATCTAGAACTACCAGGAAGAAAACAAACGAATTAGATAGTAGCGGTGAGATGTAGGAGACTTCGTCTTCTACAACTACTAAGAAGGGGTTAGAAGGTGTAGGGTAACAATTCATGATTGTGATTGTGGGTTATGTAAACTTCCTTTATTATTTATAATTACAGGTAAGTACTAAAAAATCTTACAAAAAAGACCACGGAGTCTTAGAGCTAAAATAATGTGACTTTTCCGATGATATTTTCGCATTTAGGTACCTTTAGCTCATGTGTTTTTTAACCGACTTCAAAAAAGGAGAAGGTTGTATTTTTATTTTTATTTTTTTTATGTTTATTACCGCAGAACTCCGTCATTTAAAAACCGATTTGAACAATTCTTTTTTATTTGAAAGGGTATACGTACAGAATGGTCCCATTTAAATTCAAAGAAAAATTTCCACCCCTAAGGGTAGATAAATACGGGATGAATGTTCATATTGGACCGATTTTGATGATTCTTATTTTATTAGAAAAGGGTTACCTTAGGGGTGGTCACGTTTAAATTTGAAGAGAAAAATTTCAATCCTAAGGGTGGACAAATAGGGGATGGAAGTTAATATTGGACCGATTTCGATAATTTTTAATAATTCACTAAAAAATAAGAAATAATAGTTATTTATGTATCAAGGGAATTATAAGGGCCTTAATTACCGATGGCAAAGTTTGCGTCCCGAGAGCCTCCGGCCCGAGGGACAGAAATTGCCTCAGGTTATTAAGGCCCATTAATTCCCGTGGTACATAGATAATTTTATTTCTGACCGATTTCAATAAAATATTGTTCATTTTTAAAACGGAAAAAGTGTTTATATTATAAGGGCCTTAATTACCGATGTTCAGTTTTCATTTCATAAATATATACACATATATGTATATTAGCATTTTTTGTTTTATTTTTACTTGTGAAAGTTAGAGCGAATTATAGAATCTCTAATGTCCCAAGGGAGTTATGACCCTCTTTATTGATGCCCGTATGCACATTTCAACTAAAATTTTAGAAATATTTGTCTCTCTCCAAATTGAGTTACCTTTGGAGTCGGTGACAGTACAAGTTATGATGTATGTAGTATGACTGTCACCAAATCCAAAGATAACTCAATTTAGAAAGAGAAAAATATGTCTAAAATTTTAGTTGAAATGTGCATACGGGCAAATTTGTGAAGTCGGTTTTAATTTTTTTGTTAAAATTTTTTTAAGATATTACATTATACAGGGTGATTCAGTTTTAATTTGCGACACTTCAACAGGTGATAGAAAATCAAAAAATAACCGCACTTTCTTCTTTAAACTATATAATTTTAAGGTCTTATAAAAAAGTTACAGGGTGTTAAAGTTGTAAGAAATATGTGGACTTTATTGAATATTTACCAAACTAGTTGAGATATTTAAGTCATATTTGGTAGTCATAACGGCATGGGTTAGCATAAAACCTGTTAATATCAAACACCTTGATCAACCAGTGGCGTAGAAGCGGGTAATTAGTATAATTGTTTTTAGAAGAAAAAAAGAACCACCTTGTATAGCAATAAAATGTATTCAATTTATTATGTAAATTTTAATTTTAAACAAAAGTGTCCTCGTGGTATTTTTTCGTGAGTGTCATGGTTTCAAGGCAAATTTGATTTTTTGTATTATTTCGGGGTATTTCTGAAAAATTATTTAAAAAATTTGCTCCATAAGTAACACGTAAAGTAGAAATAATATGTTTGCTACTTTAAATAAAGTAACTTTTTCCAATGAACTTATATATTTAAGGCTATACTTTTTAAGATACAGGGTCTAAAACATTTAAGGAAGATACAATTAATGTTACGCTCTGTATCTTGAAAAGTAAACCTTGAATGGGTAAGTTTATTGGGAAAAGTTACTGTATTTAAAGTAAGAAACACATTTTTATGGAGCGAATTGTTAAGTTAATTTTTCAGAAATACCTCGAAAAAATACGAAAAAATCAAATTTGCTATGAAACCATGACACATAGGAAAAAATGCTAAGAGAACGTTTTAGTTTACAATTAAAATTTACATAAGAAATTGAATACATTTTATAGGTATACAAGGTAGTTCGTTTTTTTTTTCTAAAAACAATTATAGTAATTACCCACTTCTACGCCACTGGTTGTTCAAGGTGACTGATATTAACAGGTTTTATGCTAACCCATGCCGCTATAACATGTCCCAAATATGACTTAAATATCTCAACTAGTTTGGTAAATATTCAATAAAGTCCACATATTTCTTACAACTTTAACACCCTGTAACTTTTTTATAAGACCTTAAAATGATATAGTTTATAGAAGAAAGTGCGGTTATTTTTTGGTTTCCTATCTCCTGTTGAAGTGTCGCAGAATAAAACTGAATCACCCTGTATAACACGCACTGGCGACCCTGTGCAATGAATGGGGTCATTTCACAAATTTTTTTTTTGTTTTCTTTGCGTTTACTTTATGTATTATGTCTTCAAAGTCCCAAAAAGTCCACCCGTTTGTTTTTATTACCTTTAACTAGGCCAAAAATTAGAATTGAAATTTGAAAATCGGGGTCCTGCTGACGTCAGCTGGACCCTTTACCAATCAGTTTCATAAGTTCGGGCTAAAAAAATTAATAGATTTACTTGTTTTTTAACACTTATTATTAATAAAAGGTATACAACTGGGGTGTATTAATTATATGGCACACCATTATAACCAGATTGTAGTTTAATTATAGTTTTATGATGCAATTTAAATAGGACATTTTAAAGTAATAAACCCTCCCAGGTAGACGACAAAATGGCCGGCAACATCGCACCACTGTCATTTCGATTGTTTACGTCTTACGTCGTCGGAGTTAACCTCATCGATAGTTGGTGATTTGTTCTTTGTGTTGAGAGTTTTTTCATTTTTCATTATGAAAACTAAACAATGCTTTAACAAAGCCGTCTTCCATGCTGAACACTATTATATTAAGCAGTATCTCACAACAAAACGTAAATGATGGCTAGCCAAACGAATAACGAATAACCAACAAAAACAAACCAACGCAATAAATAGGTCACAGCTGTGATTTGACAGAAAGGTGGGCGGGCTGTTTAAATTTGAACCTGACCGTTTTGCGGCGTTGCCGGACCTACAAAAAGTACCTATACTCACTCCGTGGACATTTTTATTTTTTTTTTCGGCCAAACGGGCCTTCAAAAAAATTTGAAAAAAAAATCCATAAGTATATTTTAGTCAAAGCTATCATCTGAGCTTATCAGAAAAAAAAACGTGAAATGTGCCCATGATGGTAGATCGTCAACCGTTCCCGCGTCTTCCCCAGGTGCCGCTGCTGGAGCGCGACTCCGAGGGCAGGCTGGTGCTGTTCAGCTGCGCCGGCCGCTTCGACCCGCACCGCTTCACGTCGACGCACATGGTGCGCGCCCACAGCCTCGTCACCGAGACGCTCATGGACGACCCCCTCAACCAGGTGGCCGGCTACGCGTACGTCAACGACGAGAGCGGCTTCCAGATGGCGCACATCTCGCTGTGGTCGCTCACCGACGTGCGCAACATACTCAGATGCATACAGGTTGGTGCACGCACTGAAATATTCGTATGCAATATCACAAGTGCCGGACATTTTATCGATTATTTCCCTCATACTGCTTGCATCCGATAAGGTAGCTCCTTCCATAAAAATCCAACCAATCATATGCCTCTGCTAGCGATAATTGCACTTGTGCAAATTATCACTTCGTTGCTTAGCAACCGCTAATCTGTTGGATACAAACACGTACCTACTTCTTAAAGTTTGTGTGTTTCACACTGTTCTAAATTATGCAGCTTATAAATTATGTTGCGGTATTATTAAGCATTATATCAATGAATTTATATAACTTTTACATTGCTAAATTCTCGTTGTTTAGACCTCCGCCTCCATTTAAATTTATGACACATTCAGAAAATAAACCAACGCTGACAGGGTGTAGTTATAATCGCATTTGCCTTGGATATCCACGCGTCATGTTTGTTTACTCGAACGCTACAGTCGAAGCTGTCAATAAACTCTTTCAAAATGAATCGTTTTAGAAAAAAAATTAATACAGAAATTATTAAATCGTATTCGAGAAATAATCTCGACAAATACCACTCGTGCCGGAAATTTTTCTATAGATAATTTTATTCTCAAGCCCTATTTTGCCCATTAGCAAAACCACTCGTACAAATTGGGCTTTTATTTTCAGAGATAAAATCGAGCTTCGCTCTCGGGATTTTATCAGAAAATAAAAGATCAATTTATTTATACTCGTGATCTTTCTAGGCAAAATAGCGCTTTCGAAAAAATTATCGATAAAATTTCCGGCACTTGTGATATTACATACGAAAATTCCATACCTACCTTTTTTGACCAATCAGAGGATCGTTTTTTGCTTCGTTGTCATGGCAACTCAAAAAATTTCCGGAAATAATATATTCTCACTTGCTCTAGGGCAGCAGGATTTGATTACAGCGGAAATTTTTTGACAGATGTCATTATAAAATATGACATACGATATACTCAACAAAAATTTTGATAATAATTTTGTTTAATTTACGTGTAGGTATGGAATTTTCTTACCGAATCCCCCACGTTCTTGAATTAATATCCGGAAATTTTTCTCTAACACGAATTTGTTAATAAAATTTTCAAATAATTCATGTACTCGACAAATTTCCGGCAATAATTCAAGCCATTACTAGTGATAATTTTTTCGAAAGCGCTATTTTGCCTAGAAAGATCAGGAGTATAAATTGGTCTTTTATCTCTGAAAATAAAAGCCCAATTTGTACGAGTGGTTATGCTAATGGGCAAAATAGCTCTTGAGAATAAAATTATTTAGAAAAATTTCCGGCACGAGTGGTATTTGTCTAGATTATTTCACGAATACGATTTATTAATAATTCCTGTATTGAGTTTTCTATGTTTACACTTCCAAAACGACGCATTTTGAAAGAGTTTATTGACAGCTTCGACTGTAGCGTACGAGTAAACAAACATGACTCGTGGATATCCAAGGCAGATGCGATTATACCTACCTGGCGTTGGTTTATTTTCTGAATGTGTCATAAATTTAAACGGAGACGGAGGTCCAATAACAAGAATTTAGCAGTGTAAAAGTTATATAAATTCATTTAGACAATGTTTAATAATACCGCAACATAATTTATAAGCTGCATAATTTAGAACAGTGTAAAACACGTAGGTACGTGTTTGTATCAAACAGATTCGCGGTTGCTAAGCAACGAAGTGATAATTACACAAGTGGTATTACCGCTTTGCTTTTGCACAAGTGCAATTATCGCTAGCAGAGGCATATGATTGGTTGGATTTTTATGGAAGGAGCTACCTTCTTGGATGCAAGCAGTATGAGGGAAATAATCTGGGGAAATCTCGGGCAAAGTGCGAATTCTGACAGCGCCGCGAGCCAAAGGCGCCCTCGAGCACCGGAAAGCTGTGCTCACTTCAATTTGGATTCATGTCGACTGAAGTACCTGCTCGAGTGCTTCGGAAAATCGAAAAGTTGAACATTAAAAATTTGCCGTCAGGTAGTTTTTTATAATAATTCAGCGTCACCAATGAAGTAGGAATCATATCCTTGGCTGACGTATTTTCAACACTACTAGCGGCTACGGTTCCATGTTCTGAAAAATAGTCTTTATTAGTAGGTACGTCAGTCAACGATCATGTGGGAGTTGTTTAATGATTCATTTGGTATATTATAGACAAAGGTACACCTAGATTGTCAGAGACATTTAAATTACAGGTACTAAAATCGAGAAATTTTTACGCCCGGCGTAAATAAAAGCACGTGTTCCATGACGTTCCGCGAAACAAGGCGATTGGTCCAAAGGTCATAAAATATCAGCGCGCCTGGCAACAGGGACGTACTCGATCGCAAAAGTGTATCTACGGGGTTTTATCTTGTTGTTTTCGGCTATTTAGACACTGCTACAAATAATTTTATCGATATTTTGAACCATTTTAATTAAGGCAACAATTTTTTCCCGAAATATTTTGAGTTAAACAATTGTAAAACTAAAATTAAATAAAGGTGCCTCAGTGCGGCTCTGCGGAATATTTTAAAGCACGTGCTCTTGTTTACGCCAGGCGTAAGAGTTGCTCGATTTTAGTATACCTACCCTACATTCAACTGTCTATACCTAAACTGAGTATCGAATCCTAAGAAACTTAAGACACAATTTATCTATTTTAATTTGATTCCGTTCCAAAATTTAAGTTTGAAAGTTGGTGTTCCAGAATTTTTTGCGGACGGTTTCAACAATGCATCTGTCTATCTATATCTCCTGTGTATGTATCCTTTAACCTATGGGCATATTTTGAAAAGAGATGTCGAATAAGATGCCCAAAAGCAAACTGGTGATTTCCTACATCTGTCAAATATAACTTTTTTTTTTGTAAAGAATACCGCAAAAGTGCTTTCTTTCTCAAACTGTATCGTACATTTTCCAAAGATCACGGGTATCAGGGCAAAAAAAACTGGTTAATTCCATCTAAGCCAACGTTTCGTTGATTTTCAACTTCTTTAGGGCTACCATTGCTACAAGAATAATTCATGCTGATGATACATAATTTGGAGAAACAAAGAGACATTTAGCTTGATATAACACAACATTACAATTTAAAAAACCTAAAAAAGAAAGGTTTTCCTACATCAATAAAATCCATCTGCGTTATATGCATAAAATGTCTAAACTAACTTTTTATTAATGTAGGAATACTTTTGTTTTTTTTTAGGTTTTTAAGTTTTGATGTTGTGTTATATCAAGCTAATTGTCACAAATGCTTTTGTTGCTAATTGTTGTTTTAAACAAAAATGCACAAATAAAAACCCATCAAACCGTAAGCAAAGTTGCTTTATAGCTTCCAGCTACTAGCGGACAAAAATTATCTTTCATATTGCTTGTAGGTTCAGCGTTTATTTCTCTTAATTTTTTACTTTTGCAAAATTTTAAATAAATATTCGGTTTATGAGATATTGAATCTTACCATTTTCTTTTGACATATGGAGCCCAAATTTTATATCAGTTTTTGCTGTACATAATTTTGAAAATTTTCGTAATTAATTAAAATTTAATTTGAAAAATAAAATGCCAGGTAAGTATGTAAAATCATAGATTCAAAAGAAAAGGCGCTTGGGAATCAACATTTTCAGAATCAGTAATTTTCTTATTACGTGATTTTTTAATCTACTATCGACAGTGTTTATAAAAAGTAAATACAATTTAAAACCAATTGGAAAAATTCAAGAATATAAATACTAAAATATCGGTAAATGTACTGAAGGGGTAATAATTTTTATCTGGGACACTCAATACCGACCATATTAAACTAAATTGCTAAAGAAGTGTTTAATGCCAAATAAAATTGATTTTTCTTTGCTTTCAGAATACCACACCAATGAGACATAAAGCAAACCATTTCCTGAACATTTCACCTAGCGCAATCAAGCTCATCGAGTTCGCCATTTCTTTACTGAACGAGAAACTCAAAAATAGAATATTTGTAAGTATAAAAATAAATACTATGTAAATACAACAAAAAAAATAAAAACACGACTACTAAAACACCGATTATCTTTCAGATGTACAAATCTGTAGACGAATTGCAAGCCAAAACCGACAAGAAAATATTTCCAAAAGAGTATGGCGGTGAGGTACCTCTGGAAGAAATGGTGAAGAAATTTAAAGAAGTCCTGAAGGAGAAGAGAGAATCACTTCTTGCATTGGACGACATGTATATTGAGATTGACGAGAAAACTTGCCCTCTAGTATCTGAAATGAACGAAGAACTCGGAATTGGAATAGATGGATCTTTTAAGAAACTCACTGTTGACTAATTTTTTGATGTTTGAAGATTATTTTTTGTTCCTCATTTCCAAAAATCTGTCTTCCTTCTTTTAATATACAGAACATGTGATGTGATTGTGTACTTTGTTATGAAATAAATATATATAAAATGTGATGGCAGAATATATAGATAATATTAATTATTTTTCTTATTATTAATAGGATCACAGAAAAATATATAGTGTCATTTTTTTCTGTGATAGGATATTATAAGGAGTTTTCTAGTTTTATATTACGTTGTTATAAACTTTTTTGTTGCCTGGTGGTAATAAGTTACCTTTTGTTATAATGTTTACGTGTCCTGTTGAATAAATAATTATTAAAATATATATTATGTATAATATTTCGTTTACCCTATAATATGGGGTATATATTTTTTTGTAAATGCCTCGATGGTAAATACTGTAATAATGTGTTTTGTTAGCTTAGTTCACTAGTTTGTATAAATTTAATTTCCTCTGCACTGCCCTCAATTTTCGATTTTGTGTGTTAATAAATAAATTATTTCAAAGTCATGTGTTTACTTGTTTGTCCATTAACAAGCTAGTCATGCAAAACCTGACTAAAAAAATGGCAAAAAAGGGAAGACAAGAACGTACGACAGGTTCTTGAACTTTGTAGTTACAATAATGTAGAGAATAAAAACTAAAATATAATAAATATATTAATGAGAATATTGTAATATTGGTATCAATTCTACAAATTAGGAGTATCCCAGAAGATGGATGCGTATATTGTACATTAAAAAAACTATATAAAACCATTCATGACCTCGATGATTTGTTACCTTTAGCTAGAAAACTAAAGGTGGGTAGCCAATTAAAGAAATATTACTATTACAGGAGAAAGCGGAACAACTAAATTTGTGTTGTGTCAAAATCGCTTAAATAAATGACAAGTTTTTAATTATACACAATTTTTCAAAATTTCAAGGTCAAATCGTCTAAACACTTTTCAAATGTTTAAATTAAAGGCATAATTTTAATTACAATTTAAAAAAATACGCTTTTTAAGGAAATTTTTCAAATACAAATTTCTAAAACGGTAAAAGATAATAATAGTAAGTATAAAGTTTTATATAATTTTAATGCACAAAGAAAAACACCCTGTATATTTCGTATTGTATTTTTGCACACCAACACCAAGTGGTACTGTTAAATGTTTGGGAATTTCATGCCACACTTGACTCGCCGTATACCTTTAAAATTCCTATTTTGCTCAACTTTAACTCCCTGTAGAATGGGACTCCCTGTATACTTTTTGTTCAAATTTGGTTATGTGAGGGTTTTGGGGTGTCATGATTAACTCTGTCGTGTAAGATTTTAAATAATAACAAAACACTAATAAATGGTTTTCGTGAAAAGCGGGGGTATAAAAAATCGTAGCCGGTCCTGGATTTCCATTTTGAAAATGGTTTGAAGGTAAAAAGAAGCGGTTTTTGCAGTCATTCCAAACAAAAAAGGTTCGCGCGATTATCTTAAAAAATAAAGTTTTTGTGGGTTTGTGTAGGTTTTAAAGTAGACCCCCTGTATATGAATGCAGTAGCGTACTGTCGGGGTTAGCCCCCACTCCAGAAATTTCTGGAGAGAACTATTGTGTTTACAAATTTAAACAATCCACTGTAATTCTATCGGCAATTTAGGTAACTTGTTTCTATGGAATTTTTGTAACTTTGTAAATAATTTTTGTATTATTAAGTTGACAGATAGAATTTTGTTTATAAGTGTAAAAATACAATAAATAATAAAAATAAGGGAAATACGAAGAAAAATTGAAGACCTCTGTGCAAAAACCGGACAAGTCCACTTTTGGGTAAAATTGACTTTTTCCACTACATTTATGTATTAAAATATCGCCGATCGATTGGTGCAAGAATCAGCCAAGTCCAAAGCAGAATAACGTTGATATATAGCTTTAGGACTTGACCGCTCGCATTCTTGGGTGCAAGAACCAGACAAGTCCGGGAGTTTTTTTTTTCATTTCCCCAAAACTTATAAATATGGGTAAAATTGACTTTTTCCACTACATTTATGTATTAAAATATCGCCGATTGATTGGTGTAAGAATCAGCAAAGTCCAAAGCAGAATAACGTTGATATATAGCTTTAGGACTTGGCCGCTCGCATTCTTGGGTGCAAGAACCAGACAAGTCCGGGAGTTTCTTTTTCATTTTCCCAAAACTTATAAACTATGGACTTGTCCGGTTTTTGCACCGAGGTCTTCAATTATCACCTGTTGTTTAAGTAATTTTAAATAAAATGGAATAAAGTTATTTTTGAAGTAAAATTTCGTTAACGGGCACAATTTTCTACCCCTCTCTCTCTCTTAGACGAAAGGGCAGATCAGGAACTCTTTAAAGTAAGGGGCATTATACTTTCCAAAGTGAGGCCTATTCTTTCCATATTCTAATGGTAACAGTGATGCCAAGTAAGCCAATTTTATTAGAGAATCTATGAATATAACAGGTACCTTGATTGTTACTAGAAATTAATAATGGTTTCCATGATATAGACTTGACAATGTTGTGTCAACAAGTGCAGAATTTGGCAACTGCCAAATGAAACAAATTTATATTATAGTTGAAATTAATTTCTAGCTAATATTTCCACGAATCTAAATAGTAAGTATGGTAAGTGAGTACCGATTTTACCCCCACTTAGCTTTCCATAAGTAAGAATCGATGTAGTTGTAGAATATTGGTTACAACACTTTTCAGTGGCGTGTTTCTAGCCAATTTGTCGCTATTGCACCTTGTTACCAGGTTCCCCAATCAATTTTTTGATGTGTATCTAGTTGAACTTTATTCCCTTGTTAAATGTATCTACCCAAAGTACTTTCACAGGTCTAGTAGTTGTAATCGTGTACCTAGTTTTTCTCAGTGTTCATTAGTCCCGATAACATTTTTGTAATTTTATTTCTCTCTCAAGGGTATTTCACAAACTTGAAATAAAGTCGTAGATAAACTCTTTAAAAACTGTGTAAGGATTAGGATGCTCCAAAGGTGTATTACCTTTAACTAACATATGTGAGTGTTAGAAAACTTAAAAATTATTTCAATGCATATGTTGCCGAATCCACAAGAATAAGGTAAATCAGTTCAAAGATTATCAACATTTCTTGTTAGTAGAACTATAATAGATAATATATATATAATATTTATAGCTCAGTTCATTATTTCATAACGAGATAACCATAGGTAAATATTCAAAGTCATTTTTGCTCTGTAATTTATGGCAATTCAAATTTGAAAGTTGATGAGAATTATGATGGGAAATATCTTGCCCTCTTTAGAATCTATGGCACTGACATGTCACACAAAACCTGATGGCAGGTGGACACTGACATATAACCAAAGTCTAGAGAATACTATTATCTCTGGACGCTGATATAACCTTGTACCAGCCCCCTTGTGGTCTCCTTGGAGTCGACAGAAAGGCTTCACTTTTCCTATGCGATAGACTGTGACATGCTGGGTCCCCTTATTTTAAAGAGTCCCTGGGGCAGATAGTGAAGTTATTCGAGTAGGCCATAATTAATTTCTGTCGTCCATGTTTCAAGCTGTCAAAATGCTGTTGGAGTCTTTTTTGTTTGAAGGATGATTATGACAGAGTAGTATAGTAGTGTTGTAAGTAGTGTTTCCCTCGCATAATTTAATTATATAATAAATTTGTCAGTTTGCCTCTTTGCAAGCTAGCCTTACAGTTGTTATAGAAAAAGGAAAGTGGTAATGAAGTTGTTTTTATTGTTGTAATATTTATGGATTATGGAAGTAAAAATATAAGTTATTAGTGCCTATAAAATTATTATGCTCTTTCAAATTCAAAGGGCTACATTATATCTATATAATTGTTTATATAGACGCACAATACATTCCACATTCCTATATAGACCGAAAACGGGATAATAAACAAACATTTCTTTGCTTTGCTTCGAAATACGTGTTATTTTAGTACCTACTTACTGTTAAAGGGGTACCCACTTGTTTTACGGACTCACTGACCGATTCAAGCGATTTTTTTCGAGTGGCCACAGTAAAAAAGTACTCCTTGGAATGCGTTTTTTGTGTTCCACGTCGTCATAGAAACCGCCCGGCAACCGATAGGCGAAGAGCGAAGACATAAACATGTGGCACGAGGCAACACGGGCGCAGACAAAAATTAGTGGAAGAGAATAAAAGTAAGATGGATTGCAAGAGGAATTTGATCGTCTGTAGGACATGCTTGAGAGTGGTGAATGACAATGGCGATTTCAAAGGGCTGGACTTCAAAATGGACACCTACAGTGCGTCAATTAAAGAGATGATACAGGCTTGCTTTGCGGAAGTGGTAAATATTACATTTTACATTATTCTGGTATTTAGCAAGGTCCGAAGTAAGAAGGTTGCCTCTTGTCCTGATGACTTCATGGGAGTGCTGACAATACTGAATTGTCAGCAAGGGCGACATATGGGGGAATGTCAATCACATCATCTGACAGCATTGCTGTGACGTCGGCGTCGCTTTCTCTTTCTGTCTCTATGACTACGTTTATCTCGTGACAACTCAATCGGATTGAAATGGATCCGATTGAGTTATGTCAAATCTTTTGTAATTCTACGTTTACATCATCAGTATTGAATCCTACGGTTGTCAATCCTCTCTAGGGATATTAACCTAAAATGCAAAGATGTATGTTTCTGGACAATTTTCTTGAATTTTACCAAAATCTTTTCCCTATGAGGCCTCATTTAGTAGATACCTATGAAGCAGAATACCAATTTTTTTTATTTTTTTTCATGATAATCTCAGAGGGAGAAATATCGATCACCTAATCAATACATACATCATACACTATCTAGCTAAGGAGGCCCACTCGAAATATCTTGAGAAATATGCAATTTTCGGAGAAGTTTATTTGAAAGAAAAAAATGATTTTTTGATGGGCTAACTTTGTGTAAAAACACATTCGAGATTTATGGCTCACTTTCGGAGATATTTTTGAAAAACCCAAAAACTGCAAAAGTTCTTTGGCTTACCTATATCTTACTTTTTGTTTCAATATAGCTACCGACACCGCTAATGACATTAATTTGTGGAGAAAACTGATTGCTTTCAGCCTACCTTATCAGAATTAGGAAAATGCCATGGTTTAGTGGGTGCTCTCTTAGCACTAAAAAATACTCAATTTATAACTGGCATACTAGAAAATTTTAAAAATGTACGAGATTCCGAGAAATTTTTAAGGATTCCGATATAACATGTTGTGAAAAAAATACTGAAAACATGAAAGTACAACATTACAGGTAAAGGCCCGCTAAAATACGTAAGCGTGGGTGCGTGCTAAGAGTAAGAGAGTACCACCACAGACCTATATAGCGAAGCTATATAGGTCTGTGGTAAACCTATATAGGTCTGTGGTACCACTAAATCGTGGCATTTTTCCAAATTATAATACATTAGGCTTAGCAACCAGTTTTGCTCCCAAATTTGCCTCGGAAATTTTTTCAGTAACTCTTGAAACAAAAAAGTTACAACCCGAAGAGGCTTCGGGTTTTCGGATCTCAAATTTGCTCTTACACCTGTACCAACACTATTATAAAGACATGTGCATAGCGCTGTTTCAAGCGATCGCCACTGGCGCCACACGACGAAACAAATTTTGTTAAAACAACCATGTTGCAGAATAGGTATTATAAAATAAAAACATGCAAATATGTCTGTTACAACGAATTTAATATTCAAAATAAAATAAAATATTTGTTTGATATGTCAGATATGTCAATAAGTCGCCATTTTTTCGTCGAGTAGTGCCACCTCAGTTCGTAAACAACAATGAAATATGACGTTATGCTCGGGTCTTTAATATCGTGTCGGTCCAGCTTACACAAAGCTAGCCTATCAAAAAGGTATTTTTTCCTTTCATATAAAGTTCTCTGAAAAATTATATAATTTGTCCTGATATTTTCGAGTGACCCCTCCACCAATAAACAACCTGTATACCTATCGATCTAGTTCAGATGCTCTTTAGCTTGACAACTCAAAATTGGGTCTAAAACTATGTATGTCTTGATATTCCTGCAAATTCAGTTAAAAGCTAGTTTTTTTTGGCGTTTATAATGTATCAGTAATTTAAGGTCATAACACATACTTGGATAGCCCCTTTTCTTAATTTCTTTTCTTAATTTTCAGGATCTTTCAGTTTCAGATAACGCAGTGATATGCAATCTGTGTTTAGCTTTGTTGGTCAGTACATACGAATTTAAGGTGAAGTGCATATCTACCGAAGAAAAAATATTCGAATACAGACAGAAAAATAAATTGCCTATTGTCGCAACCATTAATCTGTGCGACGTTTCAGTTTGTTTCGAAGAAAACAAATCAGAAGAAGAATATTATTTAGATGAGAATAACGAAATTCAACACGTACAACAAAACGACGAAAAACCGACCATAAAAAGTGAGGCTGAAGAAGGCTGTGAAGCTCCACAAAATTTTAGTTCGCGCAAGTGTGGACCTCAACATGCCGGAAACCTTTTAGAAAACGATCTCAGAATACTACTATTCGATAATGTAATATCCGAAGATTGCATCGAATTTGCTTTGACCAGTGAAGTTACAGCTATTCCGATGAGTTCTGAGAACGCCGATGATTCTGATACAGTTTCAATTATTAGTATTAGTAGCGATGAAGAAACAGATGCGGAAAATAGCCAGAAGAAAGATAATGTTAGGTAAGCCTGCAAAATGTCTGGATTTTTGCCTTTTTGTTGGTTATGGTATGAACATGATCTCTGTTCGAACTTTGGGGCAAAATATACAGGGTGTCTGATTTTTCGTGTTAACACCCCTAAAAAGTTAAGTAGGGTGCGGAAATTTACGGAAACGCCACACCAGTCGCTTTCAATAAAATTAAGAATGTAATTTCCAATTCTCCTTGCCTTTCTTATTTTGACCCTTCAAAGAAAATTATTGTTAGCGCAGATGCCTCATCTTACGGTATTGGTGGGGTACTGATGCAAGAATGTTTAGATGGGAATCGCGAGATTGTATTATTGTTCTAGAACCCTTTCAAAAACCGTCGATAATCAACGCAAAAACTGAATTTAGATATGCCCAGATTGAGCGAGAAACTCTTAGCATTGACTGACATATCTCACGGCTATAGCTTCATATTCTGAAAAGTAGATGCGGCGCCTATGGTCAACAATGTATTTTGTCTCCGGGAAGCGCATGGTGAGCCAGAGAACTGTCAAACATGACAGCCGTGAGCAGTCTTTATTAATAGTTAACGCTCTTAGTCTTACATGGGTATGTGAAAAATTTAAGGAGTATACAGGGATCGGCAGGGACACAAAATTTAATATTTTAATACTCTGATTTCGATTAATTTAAATTTCTAGCTGTTAATCGAACAAAATTAAAGTTTAGTAGCAAATTCATGTGTTATCCTATGATAAGTTGCACTTGCAGTATTTTGTTTTTTTGTAATACACAGGGTGGTCGAAAAAATACAAAAAAAGTTAAATTTCTTTTTTTTTTTGACTAGGTGGCTGTGACTTTAAATCTAATATCCACCTTTGATTCCAAACGACTTTTGTAAGTAACTTTTTTGCGTATTTTAAAAAATAAGGGTACTTTTTTCTTGAGTTATTTTGACATTTTTGAATCTATCTCGTGTCCAAAAAGAGATATTTAAATTTTGATAAGTGCGTTTTGAGTTTGAAATGATGCACCAACTTTTATCACGAATAAAATTTTCTGAGAAATTATTAATAATAAAAAAGTTTTCCATTTGTGTCCAACTTTCTGCCGGTCACTGTATAATTAGTATTTCTATCATTTTAGAAACTGACCACAAACCTTTATTAAAAATTGTACAAACAAAATGTTTGGACGATTTAACATCACGGTTGCAAAGATTTAGAATGAGGTTAATGAGACATGAGTACCTATGTTGTTTTATATACCCCTGGAATTCAACTCAAAGTAGCAGATGCTTTGTCGCGGAATCCTTTAAAAACTTATAAAATTTCGGAAGAGTTAACAGAAGAAACAGAAATATATGTTCGTTCAATAATAAATAGTTTTCCTGTAAAAGATCAATATTTATCAAAGATAATCACAGAACAAAATTCAGATAATATTTGAGAACAACTAATACAATTTTCCATTGAAGGTTGGCCTGAAAAGAACAAACTATCAAACTATCTTGTGAATTAGATCCCTATTTTCAATATAGACATGATGTTTCTGTAAACGAAGAAATATTGCTAAAAAGTAGTAGGATCATAATTCCTAAAGTACTACAACCACAAGTGTTAGAGTTTATACATTCTGGTCATCAAGGTATAACAAAATGTCGTAAAAGAGCTAAAATGTCAGTTTGGTGGTTATGTCTTTCAACAGAAATACAAAATTTAGTCAGAGTTTGTCAAAAATGTGTTGAGGAAAGGGAAAATCCTGTGGAAACTTTTAAAAATGAGTCTTTCCTTCACAGCCTTAGAAAAAGGTGGGTGGGTGTAGATTTGTTTAAACATAATATTTGGTATCTCATTATTACAGACTATTATTCCAGATTTTTTGAACTGTTCCACATAAAAAATTTAACAGAAAGTAATATCATATTAAAACTTAAAAGTGCCTTTGCTAGATTTGGTACTCCTGAAATAGTTCGATCGAACAATGGACCACAATTTCAATCTCAATTTAAGAAATTTGCTAGTGATTACAATTTTATTCATACTACAAGAAGTATAGTTCTCATTATCCTAAATCAAACGGAGCTGTAGAAGTAGCAGTAAAAGTAGCAAAATCCTTATTAAAAAAAATGATGATATTAGTCTGGCATTAATGCCTCATAGGGCTACCCCATTGGAATGTGGGTTCAGTCCTGCAGAATTGACGTTTTCTAGAAAAATTAGAACTTTTGTTCCAATATTACCTAAAAAATTAACTGAAACTTTGAACACTAATAGGGTTTTTCAAAAAGAGTCAGAGTTAAAGGAAAGACAAGAAAAAATTATAATTTAAGACATAAATCTAAAGATCTTCCAGAAATGAAAATTAATGACATTGTTTGGATTTCTGATTTAAGAAAATATGGAAAAGTTATAGAAAAATGTAACGAGCCTCGATCTTATTTATTTGAAACAAATGATAGAACTACTTACAGACGAAATCATAAATTTTTATTTCCTGCTCCTTTTTATAGATTAATAGCTATTTTTTTTAGTTTATTGAGGGACAAGACAGGTGCAGCCAAATTAATGAGTTATTTGTGTTTTGCTTGAAAGGAGAGATTTGATGGTGGTAGCTTTTATACCTATTCCTTCATTATTGTATTTAGTTGTGTTATCTGTTGTATTACCTTAGTTGTGTCATCTGTTGTATTACCTTTACCTTATTTAATGTACCTATCTAGATTGAGGGGTTGTTATGGGAATAATAATAGAAAGACAGAAAAACATATTTTGCCTTCAAATAAGATTCCAGTCCGTTTCATTTAATATTAGAACAAAACGGAGACGAGCCGCCACTGATAATAGTAGTACTATATTAAAGACCTGTGCATAGCGCTGTTTCAAGCGATCGCCACTAACGCCACACGACGAAACAAATTTACACGGCGGTTTTAGTTAAAACACCATTGTAGCAGAATTTTTTATAAAATAAAAACATGCAAATGTGTCTGTTAATGAGTCTAAAAAGCAAGCAAGAATGTTTGGTACCTTTTGGTTTGAAACGCAGTCCATGGCTAATCGCATTAGATTTTTTAGTTTCTTCTTTATATGGAGGACTACTGGTTCGCTTTAAAGCTATAAACAAAATTTTCTATTTTCATTCCTGCATACGTTAAAAAATACTCTTCCAAAATAATATCTTTAATTTTCGCTTCTTCAGCTGGTTGATCAGATCATACCATAATTCCCAAATAGTGTTTATTCTTCTGCAATTCACCTAATGGTCTGTGCATACCATTTTCTTCATGTGCGCGAAAATTTCATGTTATCACAAACAAATCTACCTATAAAGGCTGTGTTAATAGGATAAAACTGCCAAATACTGGAAGCAAAGACAATTCGTTACCGTAAAAAGAAGGTAAATCGTAATAAAGCTGGATATTTAAAATTTTGGATTTTTTAAACGTCAGAAACCGACATCCCAATAGCCACAGAATACCCCCTATAACCTATAATAAGTCGCCATTTTTTTCGTCGTGTAGCGCCACCCCAGGGACTCTTTACTTACTTTAAAGGGTCCCTGCGCCACCCCAATCCGTAAACAACAATGAAATATGAAATTAATTTTTGCCATTGTTGTATACGCTGGACCCTCAGTACATATTTTTAATTGTTTTCAATGTGCATTTTTTAAAAACATCTTTTTTAGTGAGTATTATAAAGACGAGACAGGAGAGAGACATGAAGTTCCCAAGTCGCAAAAGAGCCAGCCGACAAGGTGTTTCAATTGTATCGACTGTGGAAAGAAATTTAGTAGGAGAAAATATTACGGGAAACACTATTTTTCTCACAACGGTAAGGCAGAAATTATTATTACATATAATGATAAAATAGATATCGGTGAACATACAAGGCCTTTTGGGGGTAGTTTTAAGAGATGATATGACATAGATCCTCAGTTTTCAGACGGTACTTAGGTATCCCAAGTAACATTTCAAGTTTTATTATGGTTTGCAAGGTAGCTATAAAACCAGTTTTCAAGGGTTTGCCTTAAAGCTATTTTGCCTTCAGAACGTTCTGAAAGCAAAGATAAAACGGCCTTAAATCAATAGTGGAGAACTTTATAAAGGTTCTAAGGGTAAAATAATAAAACTCTCATAAAACATTTTTGCCTTATCCCCACCTTAGGTGCCAAACCTTCAAGGTATCTATAAAACCTTTCATAAAGCTGCTATAAAACCTTCATTAAACTGAGTACTAAGGCTAAATGGTCTAGAATTGGCAGTGTAGTTCCTTTTGGTTTTATAGTGGACTTGAGAAATCCAGGGAGCTAGTTAATTTGCTTTAAGCTTTCCACAAAGAAGATTTATTTGCCTTCTACGCATATTTCTGCGTGTCTTCAGACATTACATATTTAAAAGCGTGTACTATTAGGAATGGCGTTCCAACTTGTGATTCTAAGCGCGAAATACGCGTGATCCGTAACCCAAATACGCAAATGAAGAAAAATTTTCTGATGCAATTGCACAAAATACGCACTGAAAATTAAAGCGCCCCAGAAATACATTAGATTTGTACAATCTATATATATAATAAAAAAATTATTTTAAATTTTTCAACGCTTTCCCATTTACGGCGACTTAGTTAATTTCATTCCACCGATAAACGCGATATTCATTTTGTATAGCTACCCCGTCCCCATATAAAAATTATTAATTTTTGACTATGTGACATAAAGGTTGACATGCAATATGACAAATCACGCACATAACCAACAAAAAATATGTCCGCTTTCACAATAAATCTATTAGGCAGCGATAAATGATGTTATAAAACCAAATTACCTTATGTGTGCATAACTAAATCCACTTCAAAACAAATTATTCTTAATATTGCCTTCCATAAGTCATTCAAAAGGCTAACTTTCATTTGTTCAAGAGTATTTAGTCCTAATTTAGATCTTTAGAACCTTTTGGCTTTGTATAGGTAAGTACATCACAAAGCTAAATAGTTTTATAGTGCCCTTGACTCGTGTGTTCTGAGTGGCCGTATTCGCATTTATAACCTCAAATTATTTTCATGTGATCCTGAGTGGTATGTGTGTGCCTGCCTGGATAAAATAGCTTAAGCAACCAGTTATCCAAAAAAGTGAACATAGTACCTAATTATTACTAAAATGCACTCGCACTAGCTGATCGCGTCATGTATGCGCTACGCTACTGACACTCATCCGTGGTGTGTCTATGGTCAAGATGGCGTTAATATTTATTTCAAGATCAAAAGGTTTTAATCTACCTTCTTGCTAGCACAATAGTTTTATTAGGGAAAGTTTATATTCCAATTTCACTTAATGATGCTTTCCGCTTCTCGTTAAAAGCAAGCATAAAGCCTCACGTGATGTAATTTTATAGAAGACTACAAGGACGCTATAAAACCAGTCATTAAAGCAATAATGCTTATTTCCGCCCCAATAAAACTGTCTTTCATTTATCACCCTCTTAAGATCAAGTGGCTTTATAAAGTTCTTATTACCAGGCAAAGATAAATCATCTATAAGGGCATGAGCACTTCAAGATTAAAAAGCTCTATAATATAGATCTAGAGGGCCGCTATAAAACTCTATCATAAAACCATTTTGCCTCAAGTAAAGCATTTATCAGAGCCTTTTTAAAGCTCTTTGGCTTTTCTAAGTAGCCATAAAACTCTTATAAAACAATTGGCATTTAAAATGTTACTTGGGATAGTTCTTAGTTTTTCCGAAATAAACCTTAGGTGAGTGGGTGAAAATGTTGGTTGTGACTTCTAGTTTGACCGGAACCGGAAGTGAGCATCACTTGGTCAGATTCTTTAGCGTATATTTTGGGGTTTTAGGTTATTCTCTTCTTTTCCCACTTCCAGTCATATACCAGTCAAATCTCAATAGTGACTGAGATACAGGACGTTGTAGTTCTTTTTTGAAATTTAATTATTATGCCAATATCTCCCAAAATAATCAAACTGTTGAATTGTAATTTAGCACTACTGCTGTGTTTTTAGAGATGGAGAATAAGCTGAAAATGCCAATTTCTACGTGTCTCACAGAGGGCGCTACTTGCGCTGTTTTTGGATGCAGATTCATATTTTGGACCCTTTTTTCATTTGCAAACAAAAGCCGCTTTCAAATGTTACAGATCAACAAACTGTAAATTCAGAACTAATAAAAAAATGCCAAATGTAGGTATATTGTTTTCTTGAAATAGGGTGTCCATATATATTCTTTCTAGTTCAATCCACTTTGAAAGTGAATAATTTTGTTCATAGGGATTTTTTTCTCACTTTGAATGGTACAGTTGATCTGTAAAATTTGAAAGAGCTAAGTGAAAATTTTATATTTCGAATGTTGGAGTCACAGGTGTTTTGGGCCACATTTTATAAATTTCAACGCAAACGGTTGACTAAACAAGAGTACACTTTTTCTGCAAAATGAAAAGTTGCACTAAAATAATGAACCGGCAAGACCAAAGAGATAACCTCAAAAAAGTCAAAGATCCTAAAAGAGCGCAAGTAGCGGCCTCTGTGCCATAAATATAAACTGACATTTTTAGCATATTCTCCGTTCCTAAAAACAGCAGTGCTAAATTTCAGTTCAGCAGCTATTCAATTTCAAAATGAACTACAACGCCCTGTATTTCAGTAACTATGGAGATTTCAGTAATTAAGTATGGATATAGTATATTTCCTAACAAGTGCGGAAAGTGCCAATTTTCCGCACGCGATTGCTACGCTACGCTACGCTACGCTACGCTACGCTACGCGTCGTTCAGCCAAGAAATCGAGTGTGGAAAAGACACTTTCCGCAAGAGTTAGACTATTTTTTCTACAAGCGTGCGGAAAAGTAAGACACTTTTCCGCACGCATTTACTTTTCCGCACGCTTTTTAGTTTAGAAAGTGTCACTTTTCCGCACTAGTGTGGAAAAGTAGTGCGGAAAAGTAGTGCGGAAAAGTACCTTTCCGCACTAGGGCGGAAAAGTGACACTTTCTAAACTAAAAAGCGTGCGGAAAAGTGTACTTTTCCGCACGCTTGTAGGAAAAATAAATATAACATAAGCCGATGTCATAATTTATTTTTCAAAACATATAGGTACAGTAGTTTACGCGTTTCGGCATAATGCCATAATCAGAACTATTATATTTATTATTTATAACATTATAATAACTTTCATTATAATTTATAACAAATAATATGTGTCGAGAGGTAAACACTATATATTAATTCATTAAAATTCTCAGTTGTGTTCACGTAACAATATAAAATCTACACAGAAAACGTCAAACAACATTTTAAAATTCTTTAGTAGCTACTACAGCAGTGACTAGTAATTTATTATGCGGTAACTTTATTTCTTCATGTGCAGTAGGTTTTTTATTATTGATGGCGTTACAGGTAGTTTTTCAACTATTTCCAATACGTAATCGGCCCTTTTAAAGCCCTTTCTTAGAATAAAATGGAAATAAATCCCTAACTTTTAAAGTCCGCATAATACCCTATACTTACCAAAAAGTATATATCACTCTTTATGGGCTTTCCAAACGTGTAAGTACCTATACCTAATAAAATATAGGATGTTCCATTTAAAATTCGCGAGTAAACTTAGGATTCGCGTATGTGCATCGCCCGATCGCCCGGTATGTTCTTCAGAACTTTATCTCAATATCGGTCCAAAATTGTTAACTAGTCGTAACAGGCAACCTTCAGTCCAAGTTATAGCCCAAAATCTGATTTGGTGGCCCTTTTTTCGTTTCAAATTATAAAATACCTCCCGAACCCTTAAAGATACCCTGTACCAAAAAGAACATACTTTTAAGGGCTTTCTAAAAATGTAACAAAATACAGGGTGTTCCATTTAAAAAACATAACTTTTTGTCGCCACTCCTTTTTGGATCTCCCTGTATATTGGAAAATATTTTCGGAATGTTTCTCTACAAGTTTTACTTACTTTTTTTCTAGCATTAAAAATTAAGAAGATATAAGTAGACCACCGCGGCCTACCTAACTCACCCTGGATATTGTACCCCTGTACCTACCTATTATTCTGAAACCTGAACGGAATATTAAGATCGTCCATGTGTGTAATTTGTCTGATTCGAATTATGCCTTTTTAGTTTAGCTAGGTACCCATACTTCGTCCTTTACATAAAAATAAAATAATAATAATATAAACGCCGGCCGTGATGTTCACTAGCCGACGCGGAGGGCTATTCACTCGTACGGCCCCGTGGCTTAGTTGGTTAAAGCGCCTGTCTAGTAAACAGGAGATCGTGAGTTCGAATCTCGCCGGGGCCTGAAGTTGATTCCTTTGGAATTGGCTTCCTTTTTTTTTGTTTTTGCATCAACAATCTTACAATTTATACTTAATAATTTACAGACCTACTTGTTTTTTTTTATAGCAACTATAGTTATAGTTATAGTTTTTTAGAAAATAGGTAAGGCTGTAACGGCTTCTTTAAATAAGACAGTGTTTATTCGAAAGAAATTCTAAACCAAATTAACAAAATAAAATTAATTTAAAAGTTGTTCACAAGTTGCTACTATTTTTTCATTAATCAGTTATCATAAATCACAGAAAATATACTACTAAATAAATATACTCCTACTATAATATTTTCTGTGATAATATCGTTGATTGGCGTATTAATAAAGACTGCTCATGGCTGTGACGTCTGGTCCATTCCATTCCTAAAAAATGTCTAGGTATACCTACATTTTTAGTTTACAAATTATTATTAAAATAGTATATCATCATTGAGTAAAGGAATAAATAGCTACTCAATGATATCATACACTTGAGAAGTGAGCCATTATTTACTGAGCATTTTTATATCGCGTAGCGCCGAAGGATATAACATGCGAGGTAAATAATGGCCTTCTCAACCGAAGTGTAATGTCTATAACAGGCTACCTTCTAAGTTAACAAATGCACCGCAGGACGAGTTTTTGAAGGCCATAAAAGGAAAATTAATTAAAAAAGCGTACTACACAATTTCCGAATTTTTAAACGACAATCTGTGATACTAATTTTATTGTACATGTTTATATAGTTTTTTTTATTCTTAGTGCTTTTAATTTGTATTGTATATGCATGGTATATATCAATTTACATGTTTTTGTCCTGACCTGTGTAAATACTCTTGTATTTTAACACCAATAAACGATCTATCTATCTATCTATCTATATAGAATTTTTTTACTACTAACATTGAAATATTGCCATATTTTACATATTTTATTAGATTTTGATATTTTAGTCATTTCTCGCTTTTTGAAACTAATTTTTATTTTCTCATTAAAGGAATGAGGTAAATAATGGTGATTTCTCAGGTCAGTAGTAAAAAAAAAATTACACTGCATGCAACTTGGAAATGAAGATTAAAAAAATCAGCCTTACTTTCCTACTTATTTTCAGAATAAAAATATCATCGTATATATTTTCCAGTCCAACATTAAAAATGACACCCGGTGTACCTAGATCTCCTATTTTTTGCTTTGTACGATGGTAGGCTTGGCAATTATTATTATTCTGGCAATTTTTGGGGTTCACTTTTGTAAATCAAGAACAGCATGTCACGAAAAAATAATGACGGAATGTGAAACATATGCTTTGGGAAATTAATATATATATTTAAAAATAATTATTATTAAACGAAAAAAAAAAGTTTCTCCCCGGCCGGGAATCGAACCCGGGTCTCCCGCGTGACAGGCGGGGATACTAACCACTATACTACCGAGGACAGTGGGAAAATTAATTTGATACAGTCTGTTCCGGTGAGGTCACGTTATTAAGGAACAGGTCAAAATTTAATTTATGAATATTGATTTGCGGCGAAGAAATTATTGTTCTTTTATGCCGCATAGGCACATGCACAATTTTTTCCATGGAGAATATATTGTTGAGGTACCTACATAATATCTAGATAATGCCCTATGTTTTTGATTTTTAAATTCGAACCCCTGGATGGGCACACCTATGAAGTTTTTTTTAACTCGAAAATAAATGAGACTTATTTTTTGAAATTGCTATTTGCTGTTGCAAATTTGATTATAGTGTGGTAGTTTATTATTATCTCATTTACAATAAAATTCGCCTTCTTGTGGAAACAATAAAAGCTTCTTTCATCACATTAAAAGATGACAATCGAGGCAGAAATTCATTCATACATTCATTGTGTAAAAGAATATACAGGGTGTTTCATCTTAAGTGCGAACACCCCCGTAAAATTTGTATTCTCCATCCGATTTTAGCCGCGTTTTTTTTTTCTAAAAATAGGCCACAAAAAACTCTACGTTGGTGCAAAATTTCAGGTCCTAATGTCAATTTTCAAGGCCTACTACCAATTTTTTTTCTAGTAAAAAATGACGAAACGGATTTAGCTATTTTTTTATTTAAAATCTGACAGTACAGCGTTAATCAGAACAACCTAAAACCCACGTATACCAAATTTGAACAAAAAATATACAGTTCCATTCTGCAGGCTGTGACAGTTGAGCAAAATAGGAATTTTAAAGGCATCTGGAGAGTCAAGTGTGCCATGGAATTACTTGGAAACAGTTGAATGATGAATAGGACTCACAGTGTCGATGTGCAAAGATCCAATAAAAAATATACAAGGTGTTTTTCTCTGTAGCAAACTAGAAATGCTGAATTTTTTAAACTTTATACTGGTCAAAAATCGAATATATCAAAACCACCCCAGACATTACAAACGAACTAAGTCTAAAAAATACAGAAGCCTGCCAGTCAGGAAGTCCGTATGAGTTAAGGTGGCTGGTGTGCCACAACAGGAAACGCACAGAAAATGTATCATCTTAGACAGTGACTTTATTGATAAAGGTCCAAAAATTTGAATTGTTTTTATTTGTTGGTTGGATGATGTAAAGAAATAAATTGCTTTTGTATTTATTAATATTTATTCAATGATTCCAGAGCACTCCTGACCAATATAAAGTTTAATAAAAATTCAGCATTTTGACATCGCCCAGAGAAAAAGACCCTGTACATTTTTGTATGAATCTTTGCACACCAACACTTTGAGTAGCCCTGTTGATCATTCATATTCATCTGTTTTGACGGGATTCGATATTCCATGGCACACTTAATTGACTCTCCAGATGCCTTTAAAATTCCTATTTTGGTCAATTTTGACACCCTGCAGAATGGAACTACCTGTATATTTTTTGTTCAAATTTTGTATACGGGGGTTTTAGGTTGTTCTGATTAACGCTGTGGTGTCAGATTTTAAATAAAAAAATCGCTAAATGGTTTTCATCATTTTTTACTAGAAAAAAAGTTGTATAGTGGGTCTTGAAAATTGACATTAAGACCTGAAATTTTGCACCAACGTAGAGTTTTTTGTGGCCTATTTTTAGAAAAAAAAACGCGGCTAAAATCGGATGGAGAATACAAATTTTACGGGGGTGTTCGCACTTAAGATGAAACACCCTGTATAGATTATTAAAATATATATTCTTTTACTCAATGCTACAATACCGGCAAAAAATATTAAGGCACGTTCATGTCTTTAAGTTTAGGAATCCATGATAATACAGGAATTCTAATTTTAAATTTCCAATTATGAAGAAGTAGGTACCTAGACAAACGCCTATGCCACTTTGGTGCATTGCCTCAAAAGGTAATTTAAATTACAAAATTACTGGATGGATTATTATCCTCAAACATTAGTTTTGGCGGTCGGCAAGTGCCACAAGGCGCACAGCTAAGCTAATAACTCGAAAAAGTATCTAAATACCACATAATACAGTGTGGATAGAAATTGTGGAATATTGCTTATATTTCTTAAAATATTCCTCATATGAAAAATTTATTTTAATAAAAGTGTTAGGGGAAATTATTTCCCGTTTAGTGATATCAAGCAATCTTTCGTAGCACAAAAAATGTGGTTGCCATGGTAACCGACTTGATTTTTTTTAAATGGCACCATATACGTTTTTTGGTGAAAATTGATACATTGGAACTTTCTGAATACGATACAATACAATTTTAATGCGGTCGCATAATAAAAAAATACAAAAAAAATTAAGTTTTCTATTATGCTATTGACAATGTTTATCAAAATAATTAATTATTAACATCAAGTTAGCCATGCCAAAATCAGAACAATGGCAAACTGTAACTAGCTGTCAGTTGCTTGTAATTGTGTGCATTGTTACAGTAAACGTACTTTTTTACTCAATTTTCTGTGTACTTAAGTACTTAGTAAGTTATAATGGCGCTTGAATTAAGTGCAACGGAAAGAATACAGGTTAACATACTAAGTACCTACTTAATTACACAGAAAATTGAGTAAAAAAGTAAGTTTACTGTAACAATTTATACAGTTACACAGCTACTGACAGTTTCGCATTGTTCTGATTTTGGCATGGTTAACTTGATGTTAATAATTATTTTGATAAACATTGTCACTAGCATAATAGAAAACTTATTTTTTTTTGTATTTTTTCTTATGAGACCCCATTAAAATTGTATTGTATCGTATACAGAAAGTTACAATGTATGCATTTTCACCAAAAAAAGTATATGGTGCCATTTAAAAAAATTAAATCGGTTACCATGGCAACCACATTTTTTGTGCTAAGAAAGATTGCTTGACATCACTAAACGGGAAATAATTTCCCCTAACACTTTTATTAAAACATGTTTTTGATATGAGGAATATTTTAAGAAATATAAGCAATATTCCACAATTTCTCTCCACAGACTCCACACTGTATACTGACACCTATCACCGTGACCGTGTCAGATATCGAAATATTGTGTCAAAACTTACTACTCAGAGGGCGGTTTCCGTCTTACGTATTTTTGGGATTCTTTGTTCAGAGGTCTAGTCTAGACCCAAGTCCCTACCAATTCTATATATTTTTTAAATATAAATTAGTAGAAACTTTGAGACAGAAAAGTGTGTATTACCACACGTTTTGTCTTCTTTCAGGCGAATTCCCTTACCACTGCGACTTGTGCTCCTTCTCATCCGTATACAGATCCCAACTGAAACGTCACAAGAACGAGCACTCTGCGCAAAACTTCCATGTTTGTCCGTTGTGCCAGAGGTCCTTCCCCAACAGTTTCTTCCTGTGCAACCATCTCAAGTCCCACGAGGACCCAGATTACCGGGGCGTCGCCCCAATCGCCAACGGCGACCAGTCGAAAGTAGTGGAAATGTACAAGGACTGCGACAAGTGCAAGGGAGGCTTCCTGAGGGAAGTCGACAAGATATTGCACACCCACTGGCACGGCATGCGGAGATACGGGTTTGTGCAGGAGGGGAGGAAAACTTCCTCCCAGGAAGAGAGCGATGTGTTGAAGGTGAAGATATATTCGTGTCCCTATTGCATGTACAGTTCCACGCTTGCATACGAGTTGAGATACCATATTACAAATTTGCATTTAAGTAGTTTGAAGTAGTAGTTAGAGGTTCCGGAAATGATTTCAAGTTGAAGTTTGATATAGAAGCATAAGTTTGTTTTTCGATGTTTGCCGTTGATTAGTTCTTACTTAATATGATTAAGTTGTAAATAATGTTGTGATAAGAAAAAATGATTTTGTTGCAATGCGTTATTGTTGAAAATAATAAATGACTATTTTCGATACAAAATGCGGGCTTTTCGTGAGGGATAGGGCCGTAGCTACACTTCCCCTTTCTTGTCTATAGAAATTGAAAAGGCAAAACATTTTGTAAATTTTCAAAGTAAAATATCTTGAGGGTCTTTTATATACCTATTGAAACCTATGTAGATCCAGGATAATTATTCATTACACTAAGCGGTACATTAACGCAGTTTAATTAACGTTTCTTCAATTTTCTTTCTTTCAATCTTAATTTGAAGGACAAGCAGACTTTTTTGTCAAGAATAACTTTTTGCCGAAAAATTGAAAATTGAAATAAAAGTATCTATAGTTAAGTCCATCTCTGTGGACACACTGAATTCAGGGTGTCCCAGATTTTTTGATCAGGTCTTTGACGATTTGTAGAAAAAGGCTCAATGCTCATGTAAACGTAGGTCCTAAAGTTCTTCGCTTCTGAGATACAGGGCGTTTTAGTTCTCTTTTTGAAATGGAATTATAGTAATATGTCCCAAAATAATCAATCCAATAAACTGAAATTCGGCACTGATATATTTTCCAGGATAGAGAATAAGCTGAATCAATTTTTACGAGGGCGCCACTTGCGCTATTTTTGGATTGTCCTTTTACTCGTAACTTTTTTGAGGTTATCTTTTTGGTCTTGCAGGTCCATCATTTTATTGCATATTTTCATTTTCAACGAAAGTGTACGTTCTATAACGATAAAATTAACCATTTGGGTTGAAATTACCAAAACGTGCCCCAAAACACCTGTTAAGTTCAACATTCGAAACATAAAATTTGCACCTACTTACCGCTTTCAAATGTTACAAATCAACTGTAGGTACCATTTAAAGTGAGAAAAAATCCCCATTAACAATAAAACAGAAATTATTCGTTTTCAAAATGGATAGGATTAAATCTGACAAATTTTGGACACCCTATTTCTTCATTATGAATACAGTTGAACTTTAATATTTCAAAGTGGCACGTGAAAATTTGTAACAGGTGTTTTCGGGCACGTTTTGACAATTGCGATTCAAACGGTTGATTTTACCGTCATAAAACAAGAGTACATTTTTGTTGCAAATGAAAAGGTGCAATAAAATGATGCATAACCTCAAAAAAGTTACGAGTAAAAACACGATCTAAAAATAGCGCAAGTGGCATCCTCTGTGAGATACGTAGAAATTTACATTTTCACTTATTCTCCATCTCCAAAAACACACCATTGACAAGTTTATTGCCACCTTATTGCAACAATTTTTTCTACAAAATGTTAAAGTCCTAATCAATAAACCTGGGACACATATATAGAGAGGGTGTCTACTTTTAAACATATACAAATTTACAAATATTTATTTTTTGAGATAATCGCCTGAACTTTTTTGCTCCAAAAACCGCTTCTTTTGACCTTCCCGCCATTTTCAAAAATACAAATCCTGGGAACGAGCCCAAAACAACTCTGAAACGTGGTGTGGTAGTGTGGGGACGGGGCCTAGATGTGATATCTCAAAAGGAGTGGGGAAGCAGGGATGGTCTAGAACTCTCTAAACTTAACTACTTACAGTAGGGACAGTTAGAGAGGTCTGGAACACACTCCCTACTCCTTTTGCACCCCTCCACTTTTGTGGTGTCACGTTTAGGCCACGCCCCCTGTTACTGCCATCTAACCTACAGGTATGTGTTTTATACCCCCCGTTATGAGTTTTTCATATCCCCCTCTAACTTGCCCTTGTGTGTTTTGTACCTCCTGGTAATCTACCCTTGTATATGTTTCTACCCTCGTTTAACCTACCCTTGCATGTTTTCTATCCTCGTCTAACTAACCCTTGTGCGCTTTATACCCCCTTGTAACCTACCCTATTGTGTTTATAGCACATTCTTCTTGCTCTGGGGTCAAAGACAAACAAGATGAAGTAATTTTTGCATGTGAAATGTGTTCAAATTAGACGCTTTTAACCAGGTCCGTTTTAATTTCATAGAGGTGCCGTTTTGCCTTTGGAAGCAGGCAAAATGGACCAAGCGAGTTATTTTTTCTAATTTTTCTTATATATTTTTTTGTCTCGTGAGGTTAACTTTTAGTCAATTTGAGGTATACGTACATAAGAGAACATGTCATGTTATCAAAGACTTAATTTAATTTTGAAAATAAAATTAATGTAGTTTGAAAAACTGATCACCTTTCTTAAAGGTGCCATTTTATCTCCCGTTCCCCTACCTATCTACAGGGCTGTAGCTGCAGCGGCAGTAAACGTAATTTTGTGCCTATAGGGCCGGGTACAAGTGTTGCTAGGATACCACCATGAAATCAATATTTTTTTTTTAGAAAAAAAAAGAAGCGTTTTATTTTTAGGTACCATTTAAACATTTTCGTTGTAAGTATAAGTTGTATAAGTTTTTTTTTATTATACTTCTTTGAAAACACCTTATTTTCATCTGTTTTAGCAATAATGAAAGCTGGGGTTTTTCGGGCTATCGCACGGAAACAGCGCATGGAAAAACTTTCCGTGCGCTGAATAAAAATACCGAATATATGGCTTTAAAATAGAAATATACATAGCAAAGGAAACTAAATTGAAGAAACTCTATATGCTCTCTGATATTTAACATATACCTATTTTGATACATTTCTGTAATATTTTTGACGTTTTATTCACCTTATCTGACAATAACTAATTTACAACAAAGCACCTTTGAAATAATTTGAGAGTGACCATGGAAACGCATCATACATACCAAACACTATATTGTCTGCATTGCTTATTTTTTGTCAGTTAAATTTATTATAATATGCCGATAAAATGTTTTAAGTTTCCGTTTTCAAAGAAGTATAATAAAAAATATCGTGCTTGCATGACTTCCCGTGTTCGGCTGCGCCTCACACGGGAATTTGTCACGCGCGCACGTAAAAATCTTTTTTTACTACTAACCTGAGAAATCACCATTATTTACCTCATCATTCCTCTAATGAGAAGTAATATTTCTCACCCTAGGTAAATATTGATAATAAAAAAATACCTAGGTAAATAATGAAAAATTTTCTATATGACATTTAAAAATTAGTGCCATTTTATCAACTTGACAACTGAACTCCCAGGCTACTTGATATTTCTTTGAGTATTTGAAAAAAGCGAGAAATGACTAAAATAAACTAAAATATGGCAATATTTCAATGTTAGTAGTAAAAAAAAATCTATATACACTTCGGTTGAGAAGGCCATTATTTACCTCGCATATTATATCCATCATATAAAAAAGCTCGGTATATAATGGCTCACTTCTCAACCTAGGTGTATAATATACTATTATTTCCAGACTCGAAATGAAATATACTACCTATTTTATCATTTTATTATTTTGTTGTCAATTTCAGGAAAATAACATTTTTAACAAAATTATATAATAATTACCTAGAGGTTTGTTTATTTATGCATTTTTATTAAAAACAGAACTGGATTTTTTGTGTTTATGTGTTGCTACATCCAGGTCTCATTGACACCCATCTACGATATTTCTTTTTTTATAATAATTTATTTAGAAAAGTAGATAAAGAGGAAGTTTGATTTAGATTGCAAGTGTCATTTGTAATTGTGTGGTTCACCCGTTTTTTCGCATACTACAAGCGACCAAACGCTTGCGGCGAGCAGGGCCCTATGCCGATCGCGCGTTTCTTCGGTAATCAACTTTGCCTTTTCGCAAATCGGGCCATCCCGAAATGCAAATGGCTCAATTTCGCGCGCGGGGCCGTCACCAAAACAGACGCAAGGGCCTAAGCAAGCAGCCCGAAACCGAGATCGCGGGGGTTAATCCAAACCGGGCGCGACGCCCGGCGTCGCGGCCGTCCCGACACGCGCCACCGCGAGCGTCGGGATCAGATGCTGCGCCGCCTCCGACCCGTGCGTCACGTGTCGGTCCTGTGCTTTCGAGCGGATGCGATTTCGAGAGGGAGGCGCGAAGCCTGATGGGAATTCTGTAATTTTCATATCGGAAAATTGTGAGATTTTGAGGCGCGAATTTTCGGCGAAGGCCCGCGGAAAATTTGTCATTGTTTTGAAGACTGAAGTAATGTGACTGTAAACATGTGGAGGTGGTGGAAGTTTGTCTTTGTTCTTCTGTTCGTGGCGAGCGAAGGTAAATTTTTTAAATGTTATTTTCTGTTTTTGTAATACATAGGTATATGTGTTTCTATTTACTTGATGTCTGTCGAATAAGCATGCACTAGAGGTATCCCTTTAACTTTTGGAGTTAGGAAAAATAGGTAATGTTGGTATGATTTATTGAAAAATCGGCAATAAGCTAGAAAAAAAACACCTAAGCTAGAAAAAAAATAGTAGCGTTTTATTTTTTCAAGCCCTTAAAAGGCACCATTTACAAATTTTCGTTGTAAAACATGAAAAAGTTCAGGGAACAGGGCTTTATAGTTTTTTTTTATCATTTTATTATTTTGTTGTCAATTTCAGGAAAATAACATTTTTAACAAAATTATATAATAATTACCTAGAGGTTTGTTTATTTATGCATTTTTATTAAAAACAGAACTGGATTTTTTGTGTTTATGTGTTGCTACATCCAGGTCTCATTGATAACACCCATCTACGATATTTCTTTTTTTATAATAATTTATTTAGAAAAGTAGATAAAGAGGAAGTTTGATTTAGATTGCAAGTGTCATTTGTAATTGTGTGGTTCACCCGTTTTTTCGCATACTACAAGCGACCAAACGCTTGCGGCGAGCAGGGCCCTATGCCGATCGCGCGTTTCTTCGGTAATCAACTTTGCCTTTTCCGCAAATCGGGCCATCCCGAAATGCAAATGGCTCAATTTCGCGCGCGGGGCCGTCACCAAAACAGACGCAAGGGCCTAAGCAAGCAGCCCGAAACCGAGATCGCGGGGGTTAATCCAAACCGGGCGCGACGCCCGGCGTCGCGGCCGTCCCGACACGCACCACCGCGAGCGTCGGGATCAGATGCTGCGCCGCCTCCGACCCGTGCGTCACGTGTCGGTCCTGTGCTTTCGAGCGGATGCGATTTCGAGAGGGAGGCGCGAAGCCTGATGGGAATTCTGTAATTTTCATATCGGAAAATTGTGAGATTTTGAGGCGCGAATTTTCGGCGAAGGCCCGCGGAAAATTTGTCATTGTTTTGAAGACTGAAGTAATGTGACTGTAAACATGTGGAGGTGGTGGAAGTTTGTCTTTGTTCTTCTGTTCGTGGCGAGCGAAGGTAAATTTTTTAAATGTTATTTTCTGTTTTTGTAATACATAGGTATATGTGTTTCTATTTACTTGATGTCTGTCGAATAAGCATGCACTAGAGGTATCCCTTTAACTTTTGGAGTTAGGAAAAATAGGTAATGTTGGTATGATTTATTGAAAAATCGGCAATAAGCTAGAAAAAAAACACCTAAGCTAGAAAAAAAAATAGTAGCGTTTTATTTTTTCAAGCCCTTAAAAGGCACCATTTACAAATTTTCGTTGTAAAACATGAAAAAGTTCGGGGAACAGGGCTTTATAGTTTTTTTTTATCATTTTATTATTTTGTTGTCAATTTCAGGAAAATAACATTTTTAACAGAATAATAATAATTATCTAGAGGTTTGTTTATTTATGCATTTTTATTAAAAATAAAACTGAATTTTTTCCTTAAACATATAATTAGGACGAGAGTTCTACAAACTTGAAAAATCCTCAACTCCAAGTCTGGAAACTGGAAATAATTCATATACAGTGTGGATAGAAATTGTGGAATATTGCTTATATTTCTTAAAATATTCCTCATATCAAAAACACGTTTTAATAAAAGTGTTAGGGGAAATTATTTCCCGTTTAGTAATATCAAGCAATCTTTCGTAGCACAAAAAATGTGGTTGCCATGGTAACCGATTTAATTTTTTTAAATGGCACCATATACTTTTTTTGGTGAAAATTGATACATTGGAACTTTCTGAACACGATACAATACAATTTTAATGGGGTCGCGTAAGAAAAAAGTACAAAAAATTAAGTTTTCTATTATGCTAGTGACAATCTTTATCAAAATAATTATTAACATAAAGTTAGCCATGCCAAAATCAGAACAATGCGAAACTGTCACTAGCTGTCTAACTGTGTACATTGTTACACTAAACGTACTTTTTTACTCAATTTTCTGTGTACTTAAGTACTTAGTATGTTAACCTGTATTCTTCCCGTTTCACTTAATTCAAACGCCATTATAACTTACTAAGTACTTAAGTACACCGAAAATTGAGTAAAAAAGTAAGTTTACTGTAACAATGCACACAATTACAAGCAACTGACAGCTAGTGACAGTTGTTCTGATTTTGGCATGGCTAACTTGATGTTAATAATTATTTTGATAAACATTGTCAATAGCATAATAGAAAACTTATTTTTTTTGTATTTTTTTCTTATGCGACCCCATTAAAATTGTATTGTATAGTATTCAGAACGTTCCAATGTATCAATTTTAAAAAAAAAAACGTATATTATGCCATTTAAAATAAATCAAGTCGGTTATCATGGCAACCACATTTTTTGTGCTACGAATGATTGCTTGATATCACTAAACGGGAAATAATTTCCCCCAATACTTTTATTAAAACAAGTTTTTCATATCCACACGTACAAGAAGACAGTATAGGTATCTTCTCTGCGTGCTTTTATAATACCAACACAAAGTCTTTAGATGAAAAGTGCCTATACTAAACTATGGATATTTTGGCGGAAAAACTATATACTAAGTGTTTTATTTATAAGACCTAACCACTAACCACTCAATAAAATTTTCAAAATATTTGTTTTGTTAAATAGATCTCCCAAAAATGTATGGGAGGCACATAACAGATCTTTTAAAAATCTAAGCCAATAGGCCTACCGCGACCTGAAGTTTGGGTCGAAAAGCAGGTATAAGTTTTTTAGATAGAAACCCATAACAGAATTATTATTCTCAATCCCAAGTGTGTCATTTTTTTACGAGTTACAAATAAATTAAAATTGAATTTTTAAAAATCCCTAACCCAATAATATTTCAAACAAAATGCAAAAATACCAATAACAAATAACATTTACAACAAAATGCAGGCGCTACGACAAAATTGAGATTAACAAACGAAAAAAATATTCTTTCGGTTTTTTATAGGATATCTGTCGACAGTATTTTCACCAAAAATACACAAATGGATACATTGCCTAGTCTCACGTGAGTTTGAGATCGCGCTGAAGAGTTCTTTCTCATACTTCTCGACTTTTCGACTTTTCAGGTAGCGGTGTAGGTCTTGATTAAGATTTTTAAAAGATCTAGTAGGTGCCTCAGATCGTTGACTGATCTTCACTCAACGCTCAGATACCTTTTTGGTAGATCATCTATTTAACAAAAAAAGGATTTTAAAAATCGGCCTATAAATAAAAATTTGAAATTTGTGGTCGACATATTTTTGTCTGTGTCTGAAGGTGGATAAGTCTTAATTGCGACGCAGTAGGTATATGTATCTATATATTTCAAAGGCCTTTTGATGGCAAACATACTAGTACTTTTGTTCGAAAAACCTCTAGGTAATCTAATATCTGAATCACAATAATTAGGTACATACCTACTTAAATGCTAAGTCTAATGCAAGGAAGCTACTGACACCAATGCAGTATGATATTCATAGGCTAGTTTGTCAAGCTAATCATAAAATGCAGTCAATCTTCGGTTAATCACAATAAAACTATTTTTGATCGTTCCATCTTTAAACTGAAGGAACTCTATTTTATATGGGTTCAATTTGCATAAAATTCGCTAACTGAAATCGCATTGTTGCCCATTTAATTGATTTATCCCGCTCATTCATTTCCTTTTTTATTTATTCGCATTCATCACCACACGTCGAAGCCCTAAAAGTTTAAAAACCAAATTTAAATATAAAATACCGAAAGTCGAATGTATTTGCTTTTTATATTCATCTGCACAATAGCTGGGGATGTGCAGCTTTTTTAATGGAATTTGGAATTATGAGATTTACAGGGTATGTGTCCGGAATAAAAAATCGTGTTTTTATGAAATATGTAGATAAAAATTTTTCTAAAAAATTCAAGGAAAAATATCGCCAGTCTATTATGAAGATTTTGAACAGATTTTCTGCATAAAGGAGACACCAAAAGCTAATTCCAGTGAAAATACTACGATTTAAACTTTAGTGTTTAAACAAAGGACAAGTACAAATACATTTAATGTCTAAAATCCTGACAAATCCAAATCTGTAGTTGGACTAAGTTCCAGTTGTAGATCTTTCTAAACACAATTCAAAACACAATTATTATTGTCTAACATCTAACGACTATTCTGTGAAAGTCCCGAATACATCCATTATCTGACTTGGAAGTTAAGGACAGTTGTGCAGGGGAGTATACCTAAGTTCTGAATTATTCGGTATCCATTCTGGAGGATAATATATCAAATGCTGTGTTGCTCCAGAAATAGAAATCTCTGGAAACTCGGAACATTACCTTAGTACACTTAATTACAATGTTGCTGCATTCCCAACAGAGCTTTACTTTACATTGTACAAAAAAACTTTGGTATTACATTGTTAAAATGTGTGTGAAAACGAAATAAGAGGCAAACTTTATGTTCCCCACTATTTGTTATAACGAGCAGTAGCCTTGTCGCAGTAGTAACAAAGGTGGATAAATTCATGATCTTGACGGCCGGCTTGAGAAGTTTTACGCTGTATACCTAAAACAATATAAAGCAAAGTTTTGTTATGAGCAGGGCGAGGCGCTTCCAGTAAAGTTTTATACTACCAGCAAAACTTTTCTAAAAGTCTAATGCAGAGAAGATATCCGGAAAAAGTATGTAAGCACAAAATATCTGAAGTTTCTTAAGATAGTTGTTACACCTTTCAATCTTTATATGTATAACGATTAGAAGACATATTGCACTACTAAATTGTAGTGTTTGTGAATTGTTAAAAAAAAAACTATTTAAATGTTGATCATATTTTGCAAAGAGGTACAATTTTATTTTTATCCGTGGAAATGTCGTGTCGAAATTTTAAAGCTTTTTTATTTTTACCGTCACGTTCCAGCACTTAACACTTAAAAGCGGCAGGTGCGGAAGCAATTTTCAGCTGTTGTTTTAGATTTTTAACTACTTTTAATCTTCTCCACTTTGAAGTAGGTACAGGTTCTTCATGGCAAAACAATTATTATCAATTTTTCTAAAACCATAGTACCTATACATATAGGCTGTCAACGTTGAATTTACAAAAAATATTTTTTAAATCGGAATTAAAGAGCCTTAAAATCGTCATTAAAAGCTCATAAACCGACAGAATAGTACTTAAGTCATTATTGTAGAATATTTTCCACGTAGACTGCAAGAAAGGATCCATAGGACTCCTGCAGGTAAGTTAGGTCATGCCGCATTGTGCTAGATCTAGGTAGAGCGATATATAGAGGCGAAGCAAGGGCGCGCGCAGTCAGCTCATGGATGGGTGACCTCTTTTTTAATTATTTTGCCTAATAAAACTTATTTTTTCCCGATTTAAAAGTTCCTTTTTATAACTCATGCGGTTTATTTCCTAAACTAAATTCTACATTCGTTATAAATAGATGAACTTCACTGCCTCTGCACCCAAATAACTATTATTAATAATTTATTTATTTTGATATTCAGTTTATATCGGGAATGAATTAGTTACCTATAAAAACGCATATTTTTGGAGAGAGCAAACCGAACAAAAGGTGGTGGTTGGTGGTTTAACTTTTGGCCGCACACTTACATGTGTTTATTGTATTGTATTTATTTCTCGTAATATTCTTTTTAGGATTTCTATTCCGGATTTTATTTATGACAAATCTATGAGGCTGTGTACGGTTTTTATGTAGCTTAAATATGAGAAATTAAAATATTTGGGGAGATTTGGAAACATTACCAAAACTGAATTTTTGAAATTAGTTCCAAAATAGCTGGTCTAATTTTTGCAGCGCTTGGTCTCTCGGCTTTCATTTAGATACTGCATTTGTCTCATTATATTTCGTCCACCTCTACTTTGCAATGTGCACGCGGCTAGCTTCAGCGAAGCTCCAATTCAAATTTTAATCCTGTCATAAATACGGCAGCACTTGCCGCAGGCGGTCGGAGGTCCGCCTCGCAATTTGCGGCATAATTAAATGAGATTCGTAATTGGGGAGGCCCAGTAAATATTTATTAGATTGCACAACTGGCCTTCGGCCCACCAGCGCTTCGCCAATTTCTCATAATTATTGTAATAGAGGCAACCGTTATCAAGCGTGATATAACCCCATAACCCAGGAGCTTGGAAGGAATTGCACACAAAAACAAAGCTTCAATTACTTTAGCAGTTAGTACCTCCTAGCGTTGACTGAAATCCTCACCCGAAGCTACTAGTCCTACTAGTCCTACTACATACATATACAGTTTGTTCAGCGAATGTTCGGCTATACGTCTACGTCACAACTCCCGTCCTTGTCTTACTCCTGAATATGCGATGGACATCGGAAATTACGATGGATATCGGTCGTATATTCATGAGTCAGACAAGGATGGGAGTTGTGACGTAGAGCCGAACATTCGCTGAACAAACTGTAGTTATTTTTAAGTTTGTAAGTCGGCCGCTAAACAGTAAATTTGAAAAATTAGTTTTCTCAAAAAAATTACTAATAAAGGTATATCAAAAATAATTTTATTGCACTCATCGGCAAATTCTGAACAATTTTCGTTAAGAATTTTTTGCTTTAGATCTTCAAATAGAGGTGAAACGGGCGGATAAACCTTGACTTGAAAAAATGCTGCTAACCCGAATTGGTCGAATTTTGGGCTTGTTGAAGAGAGCGTTCGTTCTTCTATCAAATGCTTGTCCAGTAAGATCATTTTGAATTTCGTGGTCACCGCTAGAGAGCGTAATTTGAAAAATTTCCCTTTTATTACAATTTTCTCCTAAATTTTAAACGCAATGACATATTTATTCTATTATAATCTAAAAGTAGATTAAATTTACAACAACAAATACCCAAGGTTCAAATCGATATCTTCATTAGTTTCGTAGTTATCGCCAACAGGATAATTATTAACATGTTATTTGAAAGAGGAAGGTAGGTATTTGTTCTCAAATATTTCCGTGGTCAAGCATGCCATGAAATATAAATCTGCTTGAGCTTTTCGTAAATTGCTATTTTCTCACTTTTTATTCCATTAAACGAATTTCTAATTTACTTACCTACCTACTTGTCGTATCCTGTATCGATATGAAATTATCTCGGAAATCATCTAGTAAGCCATGAAATAAAATCGTTTGCTACCTGACAGCGTATTCACGTTCCGCAAGTGGAGCATGTTCAAAACATTGAAAATATACGGCAAGCATATCGTAAGCCTCGGCATTCGTATAAGGCATTTATTAATAAATGCAACACACAATTTTAACTAAAAATTTACAAAAACCCAAGATTTGACACAATAGGGGAAAGTGACCTATGACGGCCCCTTGCCTGTGACGGCCCTCAGCTCATATTTACTGCTATGAATGTTGGGTTGCCTAAATTTATTACTGTATTTGAACCTCTTGTTGGGTACTGTACTCTAACGAATTTGTGATAGTCGGCATTGCTCTGGTGTTTTGTTTTCAAGAAAAAATGAATCAGGTGAGTGGTGATGTAATAATAATGTAATTTCAAATGTGTCTAGCGCAATAACAAATTGGGCTATGGAGGTTAAATTTGAACCAAACTGTTAACGCTGCTTTTGTAATATAACCTCTGTGTCAGTTTTGAGGTTATGTTTGCTTGTAAGGGGAGTGACCTTCGTGTAGTATCAAACGTGTTTTTGCCTATGATGGCCCCCAAAGTGTGTTCGTATGATGGCCCCGGGGCCATCAATGGTACCTGCAAATAATTTTCGAATATAATTTGTCTTTTTTTATTTATTTTTTTTGCGTCAAAAACATTTAATGTTCCTCGAACTACGTTACGTAGAAGACTTCGGTTAAATCAAGGTAGTACGAAGGGGTACTTAGGTGGTTACAAAGCTACATTTAATCCGGATATCGAAGCATAAATTGTCAAACATATAGTGAATTTAGAAACAAGATTTTCTGGACTTGGCTGTGGAGAATTAAGAAAACTTTTATTCCAAATAGCAAAAAAACACCACCTTAAGCATCGATTCAATAGAGAAAAAGGAAAAGGAAAGTTAAGTTCCTTTTCAAGTACAGAAAGAGTTGCTATTTTTCAGAGTAGAACGTTTAGTTTGTATTTTGACATATTTTATTTATAATAAATGTTTTTTTCTCTATTTTGTGTTTATTTCGTAGCCAATTACCTCAAAAAAATTAATATATCTTTGTTTTTTTCGAAGGGTCCATCACAGGAGCCTCGGTGCCTATGATGGCCCCATCAACATTTAAAAAAATAATAATAATTTGTGTTAAAAAATAATATTTAAATATTCTTATTGTTGATTAGTAAAAACACTCCATAACAGCTTACATTAAGCGCAAATTCGTTTTGAAATTTTCACAGGTGTCAATATTATAGCCAATTAAGGTTAGGGGGGCCATCAAAGGTAACCTTCCCCTACTTATTAAAGCTTGATTCACGTGACGTTTACTTGTTTGCTTCCCTAGAAACCAAACGATTTTGTTCCATGGCTTACTAGATGATTTCCGAGATAATTTCATATCAATACGACAGGCAAGGTAAGTAAATTAGGAATACGTTTAACGGAATAAAAGTGAGAAAAATAGCAATTTACTAAAAGCTCAAGAAGATTTTTATTTATTTCATGGCATGCTTGACCACGGAAATCTTAGCTCTCTAGCGGTGACCACGAAATTCGAAATGACCTTACTGGACAATCATTTGATAGAAGAAGGAACGCTCTCTTCAACAAGCCCAAATTCGACCTATTCGGTTAAGCCAAACCGGAGTTAGCAGCATTTTTCAAGTCAAGGTTTATCCGCCCGTTTCACCTTTATTTGAAGATCTAGAGCAAAAAATCCTTAACGAAAATTATTCAAAATTTGCTGAAGAGTGCAATAAAATTATTTTTACATAACTTTATTACTCATTTTTTTTGAGAAAACTCATTTTTCAAATTTACTGTTTCGAATACGCCCCCTGGCGGCCGACCTACGAACTTAAAAATAATTTCCAGCAATTTTCCGTGACCACATTACTTAAGAATAATTTTTCCCAAAGCTCCAGGACTATTAATTCCTGAGATGTACCTCTTCACCCTTAATGGAACACCCTGTACAATACTAAATCTGCGTAATAGTGGACTCAACTAGGAAAATAACTTCGAAGAAATTCCGGGAGTTTTAGATTTTGTTGGAATGTGTTCGTTTTGATGTCTTGAAACAAAATCCGAAGAGTCCGCAGCGCAAAATAGTGTGCGATTTTTTTTATTTGACAATAACTGTCAAAAATATAGTTTTTTTTGTTAATAACTTATTTAATAAGCGTTTTTATAGAATTTAAGTTAGACCATTCGAAAGAGCAGGCATTTTCTCAAAAAAAATTATTTACATATTTTTTTGTAAAATAATTAAGTAATGAATGAGAATTTTTTTAAGATCGTACGTTTTCATGTTTCCTCGTATTTAAAAGGCAGCCGAAATTTAGAGCGGCGCGTGGAGCGCGAGATAGTTAAACAGTAATAACTTTTTACACACACAACTAATTCATATGCAACAAAGTTTATTGGAAAGTGACACCGTAAAGCAATTAAAAAAAATCTTGTAGCATTAATTTCCATGAAGGGATACGCCTGTCATATTATTGTAAAGTTGACCTTGATCAAAATTTCATGCATTTTCACAATAATTGACGTTACATGGCCACTTTGTAATATTTTTGAGCAATATTACAGAATGTTTCTACTAAATGTATGTAGTTTTGAATGAGCAATATAAGATTACGATAGCAAACCTCGTTTGTTTTTTTCACTTTGAACATAGAGATTTTTCATAAATTCTTCCTATCGTATATTTAATATTTATTTCAAACGCTCATAATATCCGCATAAAATTAGATATTGAAACTCAATAGGTGACTTTTTTGAAGCTTAAAACGTTTGCTTTTTGATAGCATAAGTTATTTTAATGTAATTCTCTTTTTTCTCGTTTATTTTTGCAGTAAACCGCGTTATAAATTAATTTCCCAAAACGCAGAACTCAATTTTTCTTATTTTTAAATCCAAGAATCAAGCTGAAGGACGTTTCTTACTGGGATGAGACCAATCCTAAGTGAAAGTACACGTTTTAAACTTCCGATTTCCTAGTCAAAAGATTTTTTCTACATAATTTCCGCTCGTGATTATCAGCTTTTGGAAAAAAAAACCTCTCTTCATGTGTTCTCATAGCTTTCATACAATAATACTAATTCAATAATAAATATAATAATTTCAGCTTTCTTTCTCGTAAATACTTCATACATGTTTGTATACTACTATAGTCCCCATTTTCGATCCACTGAGAACATGCGTTTGTATGTGTGTATGTATATGTGCGTGTGTTTGTGAGGCGTGTTAGTCGGCAGGTAGTCGGCAGATGTCATTCTGTTCCCTTGGAGCATATCTCAGGAATTAATAGTGCTGGAGCTTTGGGGAAAAATCTTCTTAAGTAATATGGTCACGAAAAATCGCTGGAAATTATATTTAAGTTTGTAGGTCGGCCGCTAGGGGGCGTATTCGAAACAGTAAATTTGAAAAATGAGTTTTCTCAAAAAAATATCTAATAGATATCAAAAATAATTTTATTGCACTTATCAGCAAATACTGAACAATTTTCGTTAGGTAAGGATTTTTTGCTCTTGCTCTTCAAATAGAGGTGAGACGGGCGGATAAACCTTGACTTGGAAAAATGCTGCTAACTCCGGTTTGGTTTAACCGAATTGGTCGAATTTGGGCTTGTTGAAGAGAGATTTCCTTCTTCTATCGAATGATTGTCCAGTAAGATCATTCCGAATTTCGTGGTCACCGCTAGAGGGCGCAATTCGAAAAATTTCCCTTTTATTAAAATTTGCTCCGAAATTTTAAATTCAATGACATTTAGGTATTCTGTTATAATCGAAAAGTAGATTATATTTACAACAAAAAATACTTTGGTATTTTGATATCTTCATTAGTTTCGGAGTTATCGCCAAAAGAATAATTATTAAAATGTTATTTGAAAGAAGAAGGTAGGTATATGTTTTCAAAGATTTTCGTGGTCAAGCATGCCATGAAAGAAATAAAAATCTGCTTGAGCTTTTCGTAAATGGCTAAATTTTCACTTTTTATTCCCTTAAACGTATTTCTAATTTACACCTTACCTGTCGTATTGATATGAGACTATCTCGGAAAAAAAAATTAAAAATTTAAAATTCGATTATTCATGCATTTAATTTCATTTTTACTAGGCGTCATTTTATTTTTCATTTTTTTTACTTCATATTCATAATCAGCATCTCAAAAAACATAAAAGTATACATTTTCATTGAAAAATAATGATTCTACAATTAATTGTAGACGATTTTTGAGAAATTTCGGTGAAAGATCGATTTTTTTATTTTTTTTTATTTTTAAAATAAAAAGCGCACTTTTTCAACCTGCGGACTTTTAAATAAAACTATGTTTGAAGGTGTTTCAAAAGGTTTTATTCAAATCCATGACTTCCCTAATTAATTCCTAATTAACACCATTTTTCGTCTACGTTGACTCCACTATAAGGGCACGAGCTGAATACTTTTTACCAGTGACGGATTTTCTTACGTATACTATGCATGTTTCATTACACTATAATACGCAAAAGTATATAAACCTTTCAGAGTTAAAACAACACGTTTGCACTCACTTTTGAACTATTGTGGTTTCTGGTAAACCCAACTATCTTTTGCCAAAGAATATCAATATCGGCAGAAAATAACAGGATGCATATCTTCCAGTCGTCATCAAACTGATTGCGCGTCGTGCATATAGGAACGCCCCGAACGGGTTCAAAGGCAAAAGTTCGGGCGTTTCCGAAACGTTTGGTACGTGCTAAGAGGAGGAAATTAATGAGATTTCAGTTGCAAACACATAGGTCGGACCTCGGACCTGTAAGGGGTTTGCAGTTCGTGAAACTTTGTGGAACGCGAAAAGTTTGGAAAGGTAATTTGCATTTAGATGCGTGTTAAAATCTCATCAGAAGTTATATTGTGGAACTATAATAGCCGTATAAATAGCTAGGCGGTGTATTCGTATATGGCAAATTACTTGGGGCGGTACTACCATAGAAGGACCTGCTATGGCAAGAAAACCAATTACATGTACAATTTTTTGTGAATCCTGACATGGACCTCCGCTAGGATAGCATGGCAACGGCGTTTGCTTTTTCTACTTCTACTGTAGGATTGAACTTATTCTAGTAGATAGTAGATTCTTTTATAGTACTACGATTCCTATATAAGGAGAGTTGATCCCGAGAAATTCTATTTTATGACAATAATATAAAAATAATAATAAAAATTCCTCAGCTCGATCACATCAAAGTTGAAAATTATTTAGGATATTTTATTTGAAAAATCAATTTCATAACAAAGTTTCTCTACTACCTACCAACAAGAGTTTTTTTAAAAAAGAATTTTTGGATTCTAGGCATCATTTTGGAACAAAAACATGCAACATGTCCTATGTCTATATCCAACCGTTTTTGAGATATTTGCATTTTTCCGAAAAAAATTACAGGTGCAGAACTAAAGTCAATTATTAGTAATTTATACTAGGAAACCGCGAAATTTCAAAACGAATTTTTGGCATCGTGTAACAGAGCCCTGACCTAGTGATCTCTGCTGAGAAATAAATCCGTTCTTATACAGGGTGTTCACAAAATGTGAATAAAAATTACATACAAAATGTGCTTAAATCTCGAAATTTTTAAATGGAAACCCCCATTTTTTTAATGCGATCTTATTCACCACTAAAAATGACGACAATTTTGTGTAAGGTTTCCTATACCTAAATGCAGTAATTTTCGATTAATTTACGAAAAACCCACTTTTCGCCCATAAAATGCGGGGTTTGATTAACGCTTGGAAAATCATATTAGCCGTGGACGTTGAAAAGACAATCGCGGCTGAGGAAATGTCACTTGGTTTATAAATTATTGTCAACAATAATGCCGGCGCGCTTAAATTACACGAACGAAAATTATTTAAATTTGTTTATTATCTACGGAGAATGCAACAAATAAGTAATATCAAGAAAGTGCGATACATTTGGGGCTCGCTATCCACAGTTCTTGACTATTTTATTTGGGGCACAATAAAGAATCAAGTTTACAGTACTTCATTAATAACAATGGAAGATTGCATGGACAGAATGCGACATGCGTTTTGCAATTTAAATCCACTCTCTATTAGAAGGGCTACGAGTGAAGAACTACTTCGGAGATGTGAAAAGTGTTTAGACAATTTGAACATTTATTAAATTAACACGAACAAGATGAAGGTTTCTTCTCTAGTCTCTGCTTGCCTTTAACACTGTATTTTTGCTTTGATACATCCTTACTGTTTAAAATATTGTTATTTCTTTAACTATTAGTCTCTTAGTGTTTTAATGTAGTGTAATTTAAGCCAGTAACAATAGGCTTATTTTTAAGTGATTTTTCTCTGACACGTCCATACAGTTTAAAATTTTGTATTTGTGTTTGGCGATGGTTTTGTTTTTTTATGCAGAGCGAGCACCAAATGTATCGCACGTTCTTGATATTACTTTATGTTGCATTCTCCGAAGATAATAAACAAATTAAAATAATCTTCGTTTGTGTAGGTAATTTAAGCGCGCCGGCATTATTGTCCACAATAATTTATAAACCAAGTGACATTTCCTCAGCCCCGATTGTCTTTTCAACGTCCACGGCTAATATGATTTTCCAAGCGTTAAACAAACCCCGCATTTTATAGACGAAAAGTGGGTTTTTCGTAAATTAATCGAAAATTACGGCATTTAGGTATAGGAAACCTTACACAAAGTTGTCATTATTTTTAGTGGTGAATAAGATCGCATTAAAAAAATGGGGGTTTCCATTTGAAAATTTAGAGATTTAAGCACATTTTGAATGTAATTTTTATTCATATTTTGTGAACACCCTGTAGAAGAACGGTTTTATTTCTCAGCAGAGATCACTACGTCATGGTTTCTGTTACACGATGCCAAAAATTCGTTTTGAAATTTCGCGGTTTCCTCGTATAATTTGCTAATTGACTTTAGGTCTGCACCTGTCATTTTTTTCGGAAAAATGCAAATATCTCAAAAACGGTTGGATTTAGACATAGGACATGTTGCATGTTTTTGTTCAAAAATGATGCCTAGAATCCAAAAAATGCAATAATATACAGGGTGTTCCATTTGAAATAAGACAGTTGATATCGACTTCCGGTATAACTGAAAGTGCCAGATTCACCAAAATATTTTAGTTGAGCGGCGCCCATCGGCATTGGTGAGGTGCCAAATTTTTAGAATTTTTCTACTTTTAGTTTTCCATATATAGATCGATGCAGTTCGTGGTGGGCCACCCTGTATATTTAGGAGGATTCAGAATCCATAAAATTTCTGTCAAAAATATATAAGCGGTTTTTAGTGTAAAATGTAAAATGGGCAACTGTGCGCTAATGTCAGAAGAAAAAGATGGGCCAGGAATTATTTTGTATGTAGCGTTCAATTCTACATAGGTATACATTACATTTGAACGCTCTATTAAAAGGTTCTCCTAACTAAACTATTTTATATCACTAACTTTTATCGTTCTATTAACTTTTTACTGCTATAAATATCGATAAGAATAAGTGTTTTCCGTTAGGTATGTTTGGTGCAAATTTGATGATCCGTGAAGCGTGAAGCATTTAGGATATAAATTTATTTACATTATTAAATCTCCGTGTACAAAATTGATTCCAAAATAATAATAAATTAAAATATCACCAAACTATTTTACGTGCCTAACCAAAATTTAGGACTTATTACGGGACAATTTACCTTTCATCTCAATTATTGTATTTTAGATGTAAAAAGTAGTGAATTTTGGTTAGGTACAGTCTAAACTAAGTCTAAGCGCCATCCGTATGTTATTAATGTGGGCATGGGCGATTAGACTTTTTCATTGAACTTCTCTCGTCTGTCGTACTGTACGTTAAATAGTTTGATGATATTTTAAATTATTATTATTTTGGCATGAATTTTGGATGTAAAGGTAAATAAATTCATATCCTAAATGCTTGACCTTGACGGTACCAGTGATTATAGTACTGACGGTACATAGGTATCTTGCAACAAACATGTCAGATTTTTAAAGCGTTATTATTATTTTCTTTTGAAAAACACTTATTATTAACAATATTTAGCAATAAAAAAAGAATAGAATGATAAAGTAGTGATATAAAATAGTTTTTAGCAGTTACAAGTTTTTAAAATTTTCCGAAAGTTCAAAATTATTAAAAAATACCAAGCACTCACGAGTTTTTAACTTAACTAAACCTTAAAAATGACTTTCCTAAACTTTGGCCCCTCAAACAAACTTTTCCTAAGTTCCAATATTATTTACAACTGAAACTGCATTAGTTTACTTCCCTTTTCGCTTTGAAGTCTCGCGCTATTCATAGAGCGCCTTTATTACACAATCAACTTGACGTATATCCAGCCTGGTTTTCAAAGCGCTAAAGGGAAGCCATTTTTGTAGGAGGCACGCTGCATAATCTGCTACGTCAACTGAATAGATGCACGCCGCTATTTCTTTGAGTAGCTCCTCGGCGTATCTGGAAAATATACTCGAGGCTGAAACAAAAATGACCGGTTACTATGAGAACTGCTTTTTCATAATATCTGCGAGAGTGAGAACAAAAATAAATCATAGTAAACGAAACGGTAACAATAACGAAATCAAATAAAAACCATATCAAACTAGCTGCAGGTCCTGAGGTAACGCGCAAGGCGTAGATTCACTCGCATCTTGATTTAGTTGTCAGCATTTTTGTGTCATATTTTGTTAATCTTTATTATAATATATTTTTCTACCGGGTCTAAAATTTCATTTAAGGTGTTTGGTTACAAACCCCTGAAGCCTCGAGCTGAAGTAGGCAAGCATTTATAATCATCGCTGAAGCTAGCTGCAATTAGCAGCGTTGCCAAAAACAGTACAACTGTACAAATCTAGTATATTTTTGCATTCCTTATACAAAAATACAATTTCGATAATTCTAGTAAATTTTTGCTCGTTGCAAGTTTCAAGGTTTTATTTGTTTTTAATTCATTTTGTTTTTATGGGTTTGATCAACCGCATATCACATTAAAACCTAATTTTTTTTTGTTGTTTTTATGGGTTTGATCAACCGCATATCACATTAAAACCTAATTTTAATGTTTTATGTACAGATATAGCCTCGGTCAGTAACAAGAAATTTTGTGGTGAGAAGGGACAACTTACAAATGTTAGATGTTTTCTGGTCATAAGATAATATTTATACACATAATTTATTAATTTATTAAAATTCCTTGGTTAATTTCATATACACCTATAGAAAAAGTAGAGTGTGCAACCAGTTTTACAAACTCATCCATAGACACTCGTTCTATCGAACATTCGCTACGCTCGGGCCTAATGAAACTAAAATGATGTTTATAAAACTTGTTGTAATGTAATAATGTAGATACTGTCACAGTCGAACCAAACTAATAATAATGGAGATATTTTGACGAACGAGAGTATACGAGTAGCGAGCGTATAAATAATAATTTTAAACAAACTATAGAAGTATACCCCAGAAGCAGCAGCATATGCTTCCTGCTAGAACTGAGATATCATTTTTTAAGTACTACGGAAAAGCCTAGAAAAGTGTACCTACCTACTAATCTCAGTGACTGTATGGCAATTATTAAATCACAGAGATATCTACAGCTACCAAGGAGCAATACTGTTAATCCATATTGCCCAGCTCTTTTGGCCATCATCTGATATTTTCTACATGTATAGTGTATACACGCTCTTGCCTCGAACCGAACCATTAATCGATCAAAGGCGAAATAACATGCAGTCCAAATAGTTAGCGATGCTTCGAATGTCGCCACCGCCACCCTTAACATATAACACATTAACTAACTCGCTTAATTTTTGCTTATAGAAAAACAATTAAGTATTTCCTCATCGTAAAAACACCAACATAAATTAATTACATTGTTCTCGAACCGAATTTTGGCAATTAATTTCACACTTTCTACTCCTTCCTAGGTTTGTATTTTGCATTCTATTTTATCTCCGGAAAATGCATGGTGAGCCAAAAGAGTGTCAAACGTAACAGCTGTGGGCAAATTAGTACGCCAGACAACGCTAATACGCTGATTTTCCTCACGTTTTTGAGTTGTCTGAAAATTCAATAATTCTAATTTTGAATGAATGCCGAACAACTGACTTTTATATTGAAAATGTTCATTGCTAAACTTTAACCAAGAGAAAACGGCTCAATGTAATTGGAAATTAGAATTTTATGTAGTCCTCAATGACGTTCCCTACGAAAACGGTTTCAGGTGTGGGGACTAAACTCCACGATGTGAGTGAATATATTGGCTGTATAATACTAATATACTAATATATATAAATATAAATATAAATATATATAAATATAAATACTAATACTACCATCACCAAAGCGATTGCATGCGCTTGTTGTGAAGTAGTGAAGCTGCCTTCGTTTTTCTATGTATAAAACAAAGACGGATAGATCAGTCTGCTTGAAAGCTATATTATACAAATGCTCTAAAAAAATAAAATAAACTTTGAAATAATTGAAACCAAAGCAAACCAATGTAGCTACGCTCGCTTTGTTATTGGCTGCCTCCTTGATTCGACGTCGACCGCATAAAAACCTTTGAATTTTATAAGAGCGTGGTAAATGCTATGAAATATATCGTGTCCCGTATATCACTGTTTACAAGTGAGTTCATTTATTTATACTTTTACCAGGGTAGCTCTAGAACAGGCGCCTCGGCAATAAAATAAGAGACAAAACATTTTTTTAACCACATTAAACCGAATCTAGTATTAGTAGTTAAAATAAATTAAAAGTAAAAAAATATTTTTAAAAAAAGCTTTTATTTAAATGCGCTAAAAAGAATAAAATAATATTTTCTTTTAAAACTTTTACTATCAACTTATAACGTCATTCCACAATTTATATGATATAAAAGCTTGTCGCGAGATTTAAGTAGTGGTATTTACTTAGTTTGAAAACTTAAATCTCGCGACAAGCTTTTATATCATATAAATTGTGGAATGACGTTATAAGTTGATAGTAAAAGTTTTAAAAGAAAAGATTATTTTATTCTTTTTAGCGCATTTAAATAAAAGCTTTTTTTAAAAATATTTTTTTACTTTTAATTTATTTTGTAATTTTTAGTTTGGCCAGGTGTCTGAGTCTATTCATCTCAGTTAACGCATCATTGTTGCAAGGTCGTTTGCCGGTTAGTTTAGAACAGTCTAGCTCTTCAATGAGGAGACCTTCTAATGACCATCTTGGGTGTTCCGCCATGTTGGATTTAGAATGACGTCACACATATAATCATGCATTGTCATCCAAATTAAACGTGTGTACAAAATTTCAGCTCGATCGGTTGAAATTTAACTAGTCCGCCATCTTGAGTGTTCCGCCATGTTGGATTTAGAATGACGTCACACATATAATCATGCATTGTCATCCAAATTAAACGTGTGTACAAAATTTCAGCTCGATCGGTTGAAATTTAACTAGTCCGCCATCTTGAGTGTTCCGCCATGTTGGATTTAGAATGACGTCACACATATAATCATGCATTGTCATCCAAATTAAACGTGTGTACAAAATTTCAGCTCGATCGGTTGAAATTTAACTAGTCCGCCATCTTGGGTGATCCGCCATGTTGGATTTAGAATGACGTCACACATATAATCATGCATTGTCATCCAAATTAAACGTGTGTACAAAATTTCAGCTCGATCGGTTGAAGATATCTGCTTCAAAATTGAGTTGCAAGATTCCACCCGAACAAATTACATACATACATACATACATACATACATTGCAAGTTAAATAAAAGCTTTTAAAAAGAGATGAAGGAGACAGAGAAGATAGGCATTGTAGTAAAAATAAGTGACTGCATGCTCGCCTAATATTATATCACCAATACTTGCATGGGTTACCTAAACAGTTCGACGGCTGGCAGTGAAATGCCACAACCTTCCCAAGCTTACAAGCCCTGTGTAAACATGTGGCAGCGCCGGCGCGGGACGGTTCAACGGGTCTATGCAGTCTAGAGCAGTCTCTTTTTAATTATAATTAGATACGCTTGTGAACTTTGTTTCAATAATTGGGTACCTAAGTAAGAAGGGTACGTTTTTTTAACAGACAACAAAAGCAGTAACAAGTAGCAAAGATACATAGAAGTATAAGTATTTACACCTAAGTACGATTCCTGGTGTCGATAGGTACATTTTCGACAAATAATATGGTAAATTTGGGCAAATAGAGTGGACTACATTTTGTTGTAAGTCGAATTTTTGTGAGAATTTTTCGCGTCATCGCACAAATGATGATTATCTATCTTCCGTTATAGTTAAATTTTCATAAAAAAAACACCATTTCTTCTGATTGAAATGACACTTATAGGTCAATTTCATAATACATTCAACTAAACTATTATCTTTTGACCTTAACATTACGTAAATAAACTTTTGCAACAATACTAAACAATGGTTGGATTGTTAGAAAGCTCCTTTAATTATAAAGGGCACTTTAGTTTGTCTATGCAATTAGCCCTTAATCATTTTATTCTTAAATTTTCGTCCTTTGGAAAGCCCAAAGGACCGCCGTCAAGCAAACAAAACCTAGCTACTTCAAGTTATTATTACGATTTGACTTACAGCCAGGTATAGGTATAACTAAGTTCTAGCTTCCCTCGACGGTTCTATTCATCTTGAGGCATGAAACTGTAAAGGAACCATTCTTCACTTCGAACTTTTAGAGAAATGTTTCATTTTTTCACAAACAAAACAAAATAAAAAAGCTGTCGCCAGCACTTCGGGCTGTCTGTTTCCACGCAGAGACACACTGCCTCGTCGTAGCAATCTGGCGACGATAGCACTACCCGCACTACACAAATTAATTCTGGTAAATTTCTTGTAAAATTCCACTGACAGGGAGTGACAGGCCACGCCGCGCAGACCCGCAAGCCATGTTGCCAGCTTTCTCAACTTCAGGGCTTTTCTAGAGTCGGCTGTGGAAATGCGGTGGATAGCCGTGCCATAATTTCACAGATCTTATGGTGCATTAACCTTTACGTTGTGTCTGACGACAACCTTAAAAAACCTTAAAAGTGAAATTTATGTCGCTTGTAGAATATGTATATTTTTGTCAACTGCATGACGCTTATGTCCTATATTGTTTTTGTGACGCCAATTAGAGTTTTTTTTATGCTATTTCAAGTGACTTTAGAAATACTATACCTACATTGTATTTTTCACTTTTTTTCACTTGCCATACTTACGACAAAATATTTAAAATATTCTCATGCTATGACAATATTAAAACAAGAACTCTATTCCCTTGAAAATACTTAGGACACATTCCCGGAAGCGCTATCAATCTTCCCAGAAAGCCCTTCAAAAAATTGCCGAACGCGGCGCGACGAAGGCGCCCTTTTCCCTTATCTCTTAATTTAATTTAACGGGCCCGTCATTCCGGTTATCTTCCGAATGGCCCCCGGTTAATAACTCCGCGGGTGGGGAAACCCCCGAACGCGCGGCGGTAGGTAGCTGCGAGTTTTAACACTTACGGGGCGAAGAGAACAGTGGCGGCACGTCAGCAAAACAAAATGTTGAGTAAAACTCTGGAGTCGAACCTAGTGGAGTAGATAAATAAATACTATACATTTTCAACCTCAAATTGGGAATAATCAATTTCAAATTGGGAATAAAATAAACAACTTCAAATTGAGAATAGTCAACTTCAAATTGAGATTAATCAATTTCAAATTGGGAAGAGACAACTTCAAATTGGGAATAGTCAATATCAAATTGAGAATAAACAATTTCAAATTGGGAATATTCAATATTAAATTGAAAATCAATAACTTCCTCTTCATGTTATAAAAACACTTATCAACAAGGACAACTCAATTTAAACAAAAGTTTATAATATTAAGCTAAATTTTATAAAAGTATACAATAACTATACGACGTATATACTTATTAAATTAAAATTTCATATTTGCCATATTTAAGGCATCTGGTATGTATCTCTGTACATTTGTCATCTATTTATTTTTAAAAGCTTTTATTTCACTTGCAATGTATGTATGTATGTATGTATGTATGTAATTTGTTCGGGTGGAATCTTGCAACTCAATTTTGAAGCAGATATCTTCAACCGATCGAGCTGAAATTTTGTACACACGTTTAATTTGGATGACAATGCATGATTATATGTGTGACGTCATTCTAAATCCAACATGGCGGAACACTCAAGATGGCGGACTAGTTAAATTTCAACCGATCGAGCTGAAATTTTGTACACACGTTTAATTTGGATGACAATGCATGATTATATGTGTGACGTCATTCTAAATCCAACATGGCGGATCACCCAAGATGGCGGACTAGTTAAATTTCAACCGATCGAGCTGAAATTTTGTACACACGTTTAATTTGGATGACAATGCATGATTATATGTGTGACGTCATTCTAAATCCAACATGGCGGAACACTCAAGATGGCGGACTAGTTAAATTTCAACCGATCGAGCTGAAATTTTGTACACACGTTTAATTTGGATGACAATGCATGATTATATGTGTGACGTCATTCTAAATCCAACATGGCGGAACACTCAAGATGGCGGACTAGTTAAATTTCAACCGATCGAGCTGAAATTTTGTACACACGTTTAATTTGGATGACAATGCATGATTATATGTGTGACCTCATTCTAAATCCAACATAGCGTATCACCCAAGATGGCGGACTAGTTAAATTTCAACCGATCGAGCTGAAATTTTGTACACACGTTTAATTTGGATGACAATGCATGATTATATGTGTGACGTCATTCTAAATCCAACATGGCGGAACACTCAAGATGGCGGACTAGTTAAATTTCAACCGATCGAGCTGAAATTTTGTACACACGTTTAATTTGGATGACAATGCATGATTATATGTGTGACGTCATTCTAAATCCAACATGGCGGAACACTCAAGATGGCGGACTAGTTAAATTTCAACCGATCGAGCTGAAATTTTGTACACACGTTTAATTTGGATGACAATGCATGATTATATGTGTGACGTCATTCTAAATCCAACATGGCGGAACACTCAAGATGGCGGACTAGTTAAATTTCAACCGATCGAGCTGAAATTTTGTACACACGTTTAATTTGGATGACAATGCATGATTATATGTGTGACGTCATTCTAAATCCAACATGGCGGAACACTCAAGATGGCGGACTAGTTAAATTTCAACCGATCGAGCTGAAATTTTGTACACACGTTTAATTTGGATGACAATGCATGATTATATGTGTGACGTCATTCTAAATCCAACATGGCGGAACACTCAAGACGGCGGACTAGTTAAATTTCAACCGATCGAGCTGAAATTTTGTACACACGTTTAATTTGGATGACAATGCATGATTATATGTGTGACGTCATTCTAAATCCAACATAGCGTATCACCCAAGATGGCGGACTAGTTAAATTTCAACCGATCGAGCTGAAATTTTGTACACACGTTTAATTTGGATGACAATGCATGATTATATGTGTGACGTCATTCTAAATCCAACATGGCGGAACACTCAAGATGGCGGACTAGTTAAATTTCAACCGATCGAGCTGAAATTTTGTACACACGTTTAATTTGGATGACAATGCATGATTATATGTGTGACGTCATTCTAAATCCAACATGGCGGAACACTCAAGACGGCGGACTAGTTAAATTTCAACCGATCGAGCTGAAATTTTGTACACACGTTTAATTTGGATGACAATGCATGATTATATGTGTGACGTCATTCTAAATCCAACATGGCGGATCACCCAAGATGGCGGACTAGTTAAATTTCAACCGATCGAGCTGAAATTTTGTACACACGTTTAATTTGGATGACAATGCATGATTATATGTGTGACGTCATTCTAAATCCAACATGGCGGAACACTCAAGATGGCGGACTAGTTAAATTTCAACCGATCGAGCTGAAATTTTGTACACACGTTTAATTTGGATGACAATGCATGATTATATGTGTGACGTCATTCTAAATCCAACATGACGGAACACTCAAGATGGCGGACTAGTTAAATTTCAACCGATCGAGCTGAAATTTTGTACACACGTTTAATTTGGATGACAATGCATGATTATATGTGTGACGTCATTCTAAATCCAACATGGCGGAACACCCAAGATGGTCATTAGAAGGTCTCCTCATTGAAGAGCTAGACTGTTCTAAACTAACCGGCAAACGACCTTGCAACAATGATGCGTTAACTGAGATGAATAGACTCAGACACCTGGCCAAACTAAAAATTACAAAATAAATTAAAAGTAAAAAAATATTTTTAAAAAAAGCTTTTATTTAAATGCGCTAAAAAGAATAAAATAATCTTTTCTTTTAAAACTTTTACTATCAACTTATAACGTCATTCCACAATTTATATGATATAAAAGCTTGTCGCGAGATTTAAGTTTTCAAACTAAGTAAATACCACTACTTAAATCTCGCGACAAGCTTTTATATCATATAAATTGTGGAATGACGTTATAAGTTGATAGTAAAAGTTTTAAAAGAAAAGATTATTTTATTCTTTTTAGCGCATTTAAATAAAAGCTTTTTTTAAAAATATTTTTTTACTTTTAATTTTTATTTATCATTTCTTTATTTATCATTTATCGCAAGCTAAATTTCGCTTTTATAGAAATTAGAAAGTATAATTAGTGCAAAATAACATAAATAATAAATTAGCTGTAGCGAGTTGCACCAGATTTGTATAGGAAATATACAGAAACACATATACCAGATGTATTAAATTTAAGGCAAAAATTTGACATTTTAAATTCAATAAGGAGATATAAGTAATTAAAATATTACTTAATATGAAGTTGTTGATTTTCAATTTAATATTGAATATTCCCAATTTGAAATTGTTTGTTCTCAATTTGATATTGACTATCCCAATTTGAAGTTGACTATTCTCAATTTGAAGTTGTTTATACCCAATTTGAAATTGATTATTCCCAATTTGAAATTGAAAAGGTATAGTGTCTGTCGTAACCGCGAAATCAGACCGTACAGAGTGTTAAAAAACAGGCCTACAGGCTTCTAGGGCATAAAGAACATCCACACATAAGACAAAAGTTCATATAAAGGTGAGGTCAAAAACACACACATCTAAAAAGGTACAGGGTGTCAAAAGATAAATTTTATTTTATATTGTTTCAAATAACTTTTATATAAATCGAAAGATTTGCACGAGATTTGCTAACTGTGTTTTTTTTTGGGCGACTAATTCAAATATTGGCATAGCTTTGATGTAATTTTATAGGGGGCGCCACCTAGGGCATTGAACGTCATTTAAAACGTCATATTTTTCTGGGTCTAGGTGTATTCTCTTTTTACAAGTTTTTATTTAACTTGCTTTGTTAGTATGTATATGTACCTACAAGTATGTATGTATGTATGTATGTATGTATGTATGTATGTATGTATGTATGTATGTATGTATGTATGTATGTATGTATGTATGTATGTATGTATGTATGTATGTATGTATGTATGTATGTATGTATGTATGTATGTATGTATGTATGTATGTATGTATGTATGTATGCATGTACGTATTATGTATGTATGTGTGAGTCGAATCTTGCACCTTTAGTTCTAGTGACAATACAATATGCAATAATTAATATTGTAATACTTTCAAAATGGTCGTTGCCACAAGATGGCGGATGATGTATTTTTTGTCAACCCCCTTAATATGGTTATCAAATGAAAAGGCTTGAAGAGTAGAAAACGATAAAGTTAGTGTCATAACACTAAATTCAATATGGCCGCCGCCAAGATGCGGATTGCATTTTCTTTTCAACCCCCTTAATATGGGTATCAAATGAAAGAGCTTTAAGAGTATAAGTTAGTGACATCACACTAAATTCAATATGGTGGCCGAAGATGGCGGATTACTTATTTCTGCACAACCTACTTGACATGGGTATCAAATGAAAGGGTTTGACGAGTACAAAACAAAAAGAAAAGTGACGTCATACTAAATCCAATATATGGAATGCACTAAGATGGAGGACTAAATTTCTTTACCACACTCCTGATATGAGAATCAAATAGATACTAAAAAGCACAAAATAAAATGTAAAAAACCTTTTTAAAAACAAGCTTTTTAAGCCATGTACTAAAACGAATAAAATAAAATAAGTCTAGGTTTTCGTTAAGATAATTCAGTGCCAGAATGCGACCAGTTTTTTTAAACCAAAAAGCTTGTCGCGCGAACTATAAAGAAAATACATACTTTGGCAAGTAGGTACTTGCTTATCAACCAATCACTGTCCAATAAAATTAATCGGTACCCACTTTTATGAACTTTTCTCGCGACAAGCTTTTTGATTTACAAAAACTTGTCGCAATTTGGGAATGAATTATCTTAACGAAAACCTACACTTATTTTATTTTATTCGTTTGTTTTTAAAAAGGTTTTATTTTTTATTTTTTTCTGATATAAACATGTTTCCTCTGAAGTATTTATGCGAGAAAGGTGTACTTTGTCGATGTCAACACAACCTCTCTGCATTGTTTGTGTTGTTTACCCCGCAGTGTGTCATTTTCTCCGATTGTTTACGTGTGTATTTTTAGTGTTTTCAAGTGTTTCTTGTTAATTTACAACTATTTATTAGTATCTAGGATAATATAGTGACTGATCTTACAAGTTTTTATTTAACTTGCTTTGTTAGTATGTATGTACCTATCAGTGGCGGCTCGTGGGTTAATGCACAGGGGGGGCTACGTTTTGAAAAGAACACACTCGTGCGTCACTTAAAAAAATAGGGGGGTACCGAGGTGGAGGTGGGTACCTACTTTCGGCATGGGCTTTTTAATTTTTTCTTATTAGTAGAAATCACTTATTTTTGCATAATTAATATAAAAAGTAGTGCATAAAGTAGTGCATAAAACACTAATTCCCGTTTTTCAAAGAAAAAGTTTACGACGCAAAATCCCTAATTCCTACTAAAAAAACCTATAAGCCGAAGTAGGTAGGTAGGAAATGTCGGTTGTTTCATCACACTGTATCTGTATGGCCAAAAAGTCTGTTTTATTTATTTGCTCTCGAATTTCTTGGCGACAAACTTCCAGCATGCTTTTCAAAATTTCATTTTGTACCGTTTTTGATGTACCCTTGAATACTGTAGAACTTTTTAAATGTTCTTTCATAATATAATCTAACTCGGATGTAAAATCGATTAATTCTCGAAAAATCCCACGATTTTGATAGTCTTTTTTTCCGTCGTGCCCTCGCAACGCTAATTCTAGTTTGCCACAAAATTTTACGCAGCTTATTATTCTTTTTAAAATATATCTATTTTTATCCACGGTTTCGTTATGTTTAATAATGTTTTGCCGGTACGTGGAATCTAACTGAGCGGCAATACTAATAACCTTGCCTAAAAATGCTAGTTCTGTAGAACAATTCATGTGCCGAATACAAAGCTCGTGTTTTTTTATTTTTTTTATTTAAATGTTTTAAATCTTTGAATCCTATTCTAGTCCATGTCTTATCCATTCCCATTCCTTCTTTATAAAACAGTAAGCAGGGAAAACAAAACAGTGCATTTAATTTGTCGCATCCAGATATCCACTTGTTCTTGTCGTACGTACTTCTAGAAAAGTGTCGCGTATAATTGCTGTTTGCATTTTTATCCGGTTGAGTTAATTTTAAATCTGGAGTTGGCCTGCCAAGAGTTTTTATTTCAACTTTTTCAGACAATGAAAGTCTTAAAAAGTTTCCTTCCAAAATGTCCTGTACCTACGATAGGGGCGTGCGGTGACATTTTAAGTAAGGGAAGCAATGTTTAAAAACTTACCTATTTGTAATGTAATTCGATTCTTCGATCACTTTTTGCTAATTCGTCAATGACGTCATCATAAAAACATCGATGCTCTAACATGTTCGGGAGAAGTATATTCTCAATAGACAACAGCGATATCTGTGAAAGTCATTCATTCATTTTTGTGGTTAAATTTTTCATAGGGGTTTTGCCTTTCAGTTAGTAATTAATTGAAGCTTATCCGCAAAGTTTAATGTAGAAAATCCCTTTATTATTAAGGCACACACTACACATTCACACATACTCTTACTTAATTGTTCAACTTTAACATTTTCAACGTCATTCCCTACAGCCGAAGTTGACGGTATTTGCATGTTCATGTCCGTATTGTATTGTCTTCCATATCGCCCGAGATACGACGCGTGCGACGCACCAACGCAGATATCAAAACCTATAAACTAAATAAAGAATCTACTGCAACGATAGCTTCCACGCACGCTTAAAACACGCGTTCTCATTCGCGTCAGCCAGTCTGGTGAAGGTGGAAAGTTCAATAACCTATCGACTCTCGAACGCTACAGAAAAGCTAGCGGCCGGCATAGCTTACATTGTACTGTCGCTCGGTCGATGGGCGCAGTCGGAGTCAACGCCGCATTTGCTGGAGGCATAACATATTGTAGGTTTGATATATGATATATAAGATAATTTTTAGAGTTTTTGATATACATAGGTAACTAAACTAATTGCTTCCTGTTTAAAAATTCAAAAATTACATTTTATCATTTTACATTGTTTTGGTTTAGGGGAAGCACTGCTTCCCTTGCTTCCATGGACTGCACGCCCCTGACCTACGCTATTCTTCATTTTGTTTATACAATAGAATACAAGAACGAGAACACGAGGTCGCGAGGTACGCCCGCGGAGTTTGGGAGGCGGCCAACGCTGACGCATTCTCTAGAGCAGCCCGCGATCGACTGAAGGGCGACGGGGTTTATCGCCGCCAAATAGCTAACGCAGCGGCATCAACTCAGCGCCACTAACGGCGTAGCGGCCGAAACAGAACTACGCCCGGGCGGTGTACAATGGCGGCTAGTCAGGAGGTTAGCCGCTACGCCTGTGCCCGCAGGTACAGGGTACAGGGCAGTACAGGCGTTGCGCTAATTTGTAAAGAATAGTAAATCTAATAGTATAAATAGCGGGGAAGGAACAAGGAACAGGAACAAAGAAGCAAAATAAAGAATAGAGCAGTCGCGGAACTAAATTTTTTTCCCCTTTTCTACTGGGAGGCTGTAGCCTCATAGCCCCTATGGACGAGCCGCCACTGGAGCAGAAATTTTGCACACACCTTTAGTTCTGGTGACAATACAATATGCAATAATCAATATAAAGGGACGCACAAAGGGTGTGGTGTGTGGCCAAATTGATATTTATCAGGACATAACCTATCACATGTAGACGTTGGTTTACTTTGTTAAATTTCCGTTAGATGTTGGTTGTCTACAAACGTGTGCATTTCGATGCTTTTGCTACCTCTATCCTTGATTATTTCTCTGAGGTTACCATATTACGCTAACTTTGTAGTTTTCTTGGAGCTAAAACAAGGGCGTAGATACGGGGGGGGGGTAGAGGGGGTAATTAACCCCCCCCAAGAAAACCAGAACCTTAACCACTGGGCTATTACCACGACACGTCTATAATAGAAAATAAAAATATTATTCTATTATTAATTTTTATAATGAACTCTGTAAAAAATCGCAAAAGAAAGTTTGCCAAATTCGGCTTCTGAAACATTACCTTTGTGTGATCCTAATATATATCCAAAAATATATGAACTTTTGAAAATTCTGTGTACAGGGTGTCCCATTTTGGGTGTTTTTCTCAAAAATCTCGGTTATTATTAAAGCTAGAGGGTTGCGGTTTTCACGTCACTACTACTTTCTTGAGAGGAATTTGGTGGACCAATCAGATTTTAGATAAGTTTTATAGTTTCCGCGCATTGGAGCAGGACCTCTCTCCTGGCTACAACTTATATATATCGACAAATTTAATCAACTATTTTTATAGATTTTTTGGCGTAGAATGGAATAATTAGTTTTTTAGTAGCGTTAATAGTTTTTGAGATAGGAAACTATGGTTTCCATTTTAAAAAAATATAACTTTGGTTCATATCTCAAAAACTATTAACGCTACCAAAAAACTAATTATTGCATTCGATTCTACGCCAAAAAATCTATAAAAATAGTTGATTAAATTTGTCGATATATACGGGTGAGTCACATCTAAAGGCAGAGCCGAAAACACAAGGTAGAATTCGCTAAAATAAGCACATATGCTTAATAAACATTAGCTCAAAAACGCTTGGTTCTCCATATACAGAGTGTTGAAACTTTTCCAAATATTTTTAATTTTTTTCTAGCTCGTTTAGGAATTATTTTATACATATTATGGGTTGTCATTTTGTGCAATAATTTGGCCCTGTTCAGATGAGCAGCGGCGTAGATACAAATAATTTTATTTTAAATGCCAGCATAATCACCTTGACACTAGTTTAAAAAAATCCGAAATTACGAAGAAACTGTACCAGAAATAAAAAAAATACCAAGAGGCACTTTTTGTTCCAAATTAAATGGGCTATCCAAAAAAGGCAAAATTTTTGGTTTTGCACAGGGCCGTACTACTTTTTTACTACAATTATTTACAGTAACTATTTGTACCTACGCTGCTGATGATCGGAACGGGGTAAAATTATTCCACAAAATGGCAACCGTCCAGTGTATAATGTGTACCAAATTTGGTTGGAATTCATAAATGGGATCAAAAGAAATTAAAAAAATATGTTATTTTTGGAAAATTTTCAACACGCTGTATATGGAGAACCAAGCTTTTTTGGGCTAATGTTTATTAAGCATATGTGCTTATTTTAGCGAGTTCTACCTTGTGTTTTCGGCTCTGCCTTTAGTGTGACTCACCCTGTATAAGTTGTAGCCAGGAGAGAGGTTTCCAAAAAATCGAAATTTTCAGTCCTGCGCCAATGCGCGGAAACTATAAAAGACTTATCTAAAATCTGATTGGTCCACCAAATTCCTCTCAAAAAAGTAGTACAGTGACGTGAAACCGCAACCCTCTAGCTCTAGTAATAACCGAGATTCTGAGAAAAACACCCAAAAACAAGCAAAATGGGACACCCTGTACACTGCCTGTAAGAGTAGCCTCGGCCGAAAGAAGTTTTTCATATTTAGAAAGACTCAAATCTTGGTTGCGGTCCACTATGGGACAAGAGAGGCTTGTAGGGTTGACGCTTTTACATATTAACCTTGCCCTGAAGCAGTGCTAAACAGATTTGCCAATAATAGTAACAAAAGGATTTTAGATTTAGTTCTATAAAAACTGGTTTATGTGTGGATATATTTTTTATATTTTGACTGATTTTTTTTAGTTTATAAATGTTTTTTAAAATTCGGTTTTTTATAGACTGATTTGTTTTCTTGTTATTTTTTTGTTTGTTTCTGTTTTCATCAAAGAAAAAGTATATATTTTATTTTTATATTTTTTATCATTTTTTATTTTGAGTTTGTTTCATTGTTCTTTGTTTTAAATATATAGTACCTATACATTTTGTTATTCAATATATTACTAGTGTTCGTTTTATTTGGCTTTATAATAGTCTTTACTTATGCATACCTACCCATACCCACCTATAAAATCGCAATAAAACCTAATAATTGGGGAACAGACGAACTATAAATATTAGCACAGACCTATATAGCTTTAGATATACAATGTGACAAATAAAGTTCGCATCATATGCAGAACTGTTTAAAAATTGATCTTGCCAGCGGTTTGTGTTTGTCCAAGGACAATAAATGACGTACGTAAAAGTGGTCATGTGACCTGCGAACTTTAAACACCACTTATTTGACGAAATATAAAAAAACTGAATAGCAAAAATGTTTCCCTGGCAATTCTTTATCAGTGTATCAATTTTTCACGAACTTACAACATTATTTTTTATTTTTTATATAGCTTTAGCGAAGCTATATAGGTACCATTACCACCCCCGGAAGAAAAAGCTATCTACGCCCTTGAGCTAAAACCAGCTAAGAGTGATTGTGTATAAATTTTTGGACGGAATTCGTGCTTATTTCTTGCCGCAGTTATTTTATATATTCGTAATTCGACGCTAAGCACTTGCTCGCCGGCTAGATAAGGTGGCTGGTCCTCGCGAATAAATTGATTCTAGAAATACCATTTAAATTTATGCAATTATCTGGCGGCGCTGTGCGCTGTGCGCCTGAAAGTTGCCCCGCTATGAATTATTTATGCGGACTAACGTCGAAATTCCAATTTGGCGCCGCGGCCGCTCTCTCCAGAATTTTCCGAATGTAAATGTTATAATTCGCGCTTCTAGAAGTTGACACTGTTACGGACTACGAACGCTACGAACTAGAGGCTCGGCTTTTGTCATAATTGCATAAAATTAGCGGGCGCTTTGTATTTGCTTAATCTTTGCTCCTGCATCCTTCATCGGTTCCGCGCGCGAGATATACAATGTGAATCATATGCAGAACTGTTTAAAAATTGATCTTGCCAGCGGTTTGTGTTTGTCCAAGGACAATAAATGACGTACGTAAAAGTGGTCATGTGACCTGCGAACTTTAAACACCACTTATTTGACGAAATATAAAAAAACTGAATAGCAAAAATGTTTCCCTGGCAATTCTATATCAGTGTATATATCAATTTTTCACGAACTTACAACATTATTTTTTATTTTTAAAAATCTTTTTTTTTAAATTTTTGTTTTTTCACATAGGTACATCTTAAGTGCGAACACCCCCGTAAATTTTTTCTTCATCCGATTTTAGCCGAGTTTTTTCTAAAAATAGTTTATAAAATTTTTTTCTTTACGTTGGTGCAAAATTTTAGGTGTTAATCTCAATTTTCAAGGCCTACTACGAATTTGTTTCTAGCAAAAAATGAAGAAAATCATTTAGCGATTTCCGCATTCCAAATTTGAACAAAAAATATACAGGGAGTTCCATTCTACAGAGTGCCAAAGTTGAGCAAAACAGGAATTTTAAAGGCATCTGGCAAGTCAAGTCAAATTTTCGAAGTGGAGAAGGACATTTACATGGTTTGTTGTGGTTGGTCCATGGGCGTACGCAAAAGTACCAACACACCATATAGCTTCGCTAATAGGTCTGTGCTACTATTAAGGTACATATTTTGAAGCAACACATCTTTAAGGCAAAACATTTGTTCCGAGCTTAATATAAAGTTTATTTAATTTCTGTAATTTAATCAAATAATCTGATTTAATCATGGCTTTATTTGTCACACTGTATAAGGCGCTGTGGTAATTTTAGAAAGGTAACAAATTCTTGGCGTTTGAATTCAACAATGAACCTTTTTCACTTACATTTCTATAGATTTAGGTCATGACAGATTTTTGGACGGGACTTTACTCATCACGCCTTTCAAAGGGCAATATGTTGCGTATATTCTCACAATAATAAGGTATATGAATCAGAGTCAACCCAAGTTCTTCATATGGAAAAGCGAGTTGTCGTTTATTCGAAAAATATGCGTTTTGATATGATTTTAGTCAGGCTGCCATGTACTTTATAGTGAAGTTCAAAATAGAAAACTCCTCGGAAATCCATAGGCATACCGTTAACATGGATCCAAAGGGCTACTATTGTCACGTGAACTTTTATTTTAATACTTAATTCTTCCACGTTTCTAAACAGGCTGACAATGATAAGTATGTAAGTTCTTGTCATAAAACTACTGAATAAAAGATGGCATACAGTTTGCGCATGTCCAAGTTCATTTTATATCGAATAAATTGTTTAAATGATTAAATAACATTCAATTTAAACTGTACTTGGACATGCGCAAACTGTATGTCATCATTTTTCAGCAGTTTCATAATAAGAACTTGCATACTTCTCATTGGCAGCCTGTTCAGAAACGTGGAAAAAATAATTAATAAAATACAAGTTCTCGAGACAATAGTAGCCCTTTGGGTCCATGTTAACGGTATGCCTATGGTTCTCCATTATAAAATACATGGCAGCCTGCCTAAAATCATATCAAAACGCATATTTTTCGAATAAATGAAAACACAGTTTTTCATATGAAGAACCCAGGATGACTCTCTGATTCATACCTTATTATTGTGACTTAACAATATAATGCGCTTTGAAAGGCATACTGACTAAAATCACGTCCAAAAATCTGTCACTATCTCCCGGTCTATTTGGGTTACAATTGATAGGTACCTAATGAACAGTGAACACACCACCTATAGGGAACTTAGACTGCAATTTCGTTTGTTTTGTTTATAAAATCTAATGGAACAACCGAACGACTTGTCTGCTCCTATTTTCTAATAATTATTATCAGACACGGAAAGAGTGGGCAAAAGCAGCGCGTGGGTATTTTCATCGTATTGTACATCTATTCGCCTCCACCGTCTTTCCCAATCAACGAACTTCTTAAGAGGCTACGATACTTATGAAATCCGACCGAAGTGCCCGACTCAATTCAGGACAAACGTCCCTCGATTAGATATGCCTATCCTTTTCCTTCCTCTAGTCCCCACGACTCCCCACTCCAGCCTGCCCCATCACAGTGCTACGACTGAGGCGGCTGGTCGTGGGCACTACACTGAGAAAAATCTGTTACTTTGTAAAAAAAACTGTTTAATTCAATATGAGATATTATTCCTCAAACTCAAGCAGAAGCTTTTTTGTAACTAATAATAATCAATTCAATTACAATTGATATTGAATTCGAGTGAATAATTTAAATGTAATATTTCATTTCAATCAATGCCATGTCATGTTCTGGAATTGATTCTATAATACTTCTTTTCTAAGCACATTCTTTTTTCAGAACAACATAACGTTTAATTTGAGGCCTCATGTTCATTATTATACTGAAATTACAACTACTGTCATTGAATTTTTGCTGGATTTGTAATAATTGTGAGTACTAATATCAGTTATAATTATTAGTAATATATCATATTATTGCCTGAATAATAAGCAAATGATGTGTAAAATGCAAATCAAGTTGCTAGTGCAGCAACTTGTAATTGACAAAAACAGAAATGTTGCAGATGAGATCAATAAATTAATAACATTTAATTTTAATGGATACAATAGTTCTAGTAACCCCCAGTTTATTAACAGCTCTTCTATTGCCATTCACTTGCACAGTGTTGATTATGACTACGAACGATATAGAGTGTAGATCACCTACGAACGATATAGTGTAGGGTTGATTCAAAACCTTAACTGAGAAATTTGCCATCATTCGTTTTGGTAAATTGCTCAGTCAAGGTCACAGTTTTTTTTACTAACGTGTTTGTAATAGGAGATTTGGTTCAGTCGAGTTCAATCTAACTTGTATTTGACATGAATTCTAATATGTAATTCTAATAATTTCTTGAATACCATAAAAATTGAAAAACATGATTTACTGATTATATTGATGAATATAAAAGTTGCAATTAAGTTGCTTTGTTCATACAATGAATTATAATGTTTTTTCAGTTGCTTCTGGGGTACTCTTATATAGTTTGGAGTAGTCCGAGGGTGAGAATTATTATTTAAATAAAATAAATTTAATTGTTTAAATAAAACATGAGACATTTTAAAACCGAGGTTATGCTTTCATTGTAGTATGCCAATTTTAGTATCGAAGTGGCAATACGTCTTCTTAACGGAAATTAAACTATTTTAAACTTATTGGTTCATCTGCAATTACGACGAAAGTATAGATTATATTGTTGGGACCACATGGATTTGCTTGTATATTTAAAGTAATGTAAAAATGACTATATACACGAACTCACTAAAATCACAACAGTCTTTTTTTTCTGTGTAGATAATATGAAATAATAAGTCGGGAGCCGGCCGCCGCCGACGGAACACACGAGTCTCGCCGATGCCGACGAAGAAGCGCGAATATATATTTAAAAACGGCGGTGGCCTGTTTGCTTTATTGCAAAAATTATATTTTTTGGGAGTTATTCCGGGCGTTCACTTTTCGTTGGCAACACACTGCATAGCTTTTTGGCGTCGAGGCAATTTTACTACTATTTCACAGGTGTTAAAAATCATTTTGATATCAGCAAAGGTGCATACTATGAAGGGTTCGTGTATAAAAAACTTCTGTAATTGCTCAATTATAAAATCTAAATTAACGATTCGATTACCCAATTCTTCTTGAACCACATTAGGTTCAGTTGAACATCTATCAATGCTTGATTGGATAATTGTTCTGCATAATAGTGTTGCTGCGACTAGACATGTGTCTAAAGTCTACTTCTATAAAATGTTTTATATCTATCTATCTAATCTAATTGAAAACTTTCTACCCTGTAAGAGTTCATTTCAGAGGGATTGGAAGTGAATAGGCCCTATTAGGATATCACAACTATTATTTGTTTGTTTAAAAACAGTAAGCGGTTTCGTTAATCTATAAAATTACATCTTCAAGGACTACAATATAAGATTTAAAAAAGTAAATATAGTCTAAGAGCTTGCAGAAAATTTGGAGGAGATACTTAAAACAAGATAATAATGATGTAAATGTTTTTAATTGTTTCAACTTTGACTTGTGGCTGAATGTATATATTTCAAATATATAATGGCTAGGTAAGTAAAGGTTCTTTATTTATTTATACATATACCTACTACCTGCCCTGAGGATGTAGGTAAATTTATAGAGTTAGGAAACCGGTCTCCTTTTTTAAATAAAGTAATAGTTGTGAGATAATAGGAACTATTAATTTCTAATCCCTTGTAAATGTTCCATTCAAAGCCCTATTATTCTCAGAAAGTTTGTTTCTCAAACCCTATGCACCTGCCACTACTACTTATACCTACCGTTGACTAGTCAACGTACCTACCTAGGTATAGGTAGGTACCTAAATCCGAATAATAAGTGTGCAAAATATGTGTTAGTACCCCAGTAGCCCTCTCTCAAATTCTGGGAATCCTATTAGGTACGGGAATAAAAGCACACAAGCCCACAAATTACTCCTATTGGTTTCACTGTGACTGTTGTGATATCATTATCAAACATTATCCTGACTGCCGTTCAGTTTCAGAACCTTCTGACAAATCTGAATCATCGAACCTCCTAGAAAATGTATTAAAATGTCGTAAATTCGACAGACTGGAACTATAAAATGTACTATTTTTATTTTGCCAGATTTTCAACTCCAATGACTTTCGAACAATCTTCTAACGAACAAGTTTCTAAAACTGACTGGATGTCAGATTTATAATCGTGCTCTCTGGAAAGTATATAAATTAGCTTTTATCATGCAGCGATTTGACACAATAATCGTATTACATAGGATATTATTCGTTTTCAAAAAAGCTTCACATGACCCATTTATTTGACAAAAATATTGCTTTTACCTATCACATTTTTAAGTAAACATCAAGCGCACAATATGGTCTAGAATTGAAATTTACTCTTTTGCACGACCAGGCCATTTTATGCCCTAGGGATTAAACCATTTTTACACAAAAGCAAACAGTACTTTGTGAATAATAATTATTTATTTATTATTCCTGAAGGAATAATAATAATGGGTATTATATTATGTCAGTCGACATACATAATGTCGCGGTAGAAAATATTTTCTTCACCTTCGGGTACTCGGAAATATAAATATCTGCTAATATTCAAAACAAGCGAAACACAAATAACTCCCTAATAAAATGAAATATGAAACATCTGATATCGATTGAAAGTTCCCCTGACGTGGTTCCTGAGCCCGGTGAGGTAGGCCGAAGTAGGGGGAAGTAGGGGAACCACGAGTTCCAGCGAACGCCCACCCGCCCGCCTATCTACGTACGTCTAATTCCTGCTCAGATGGCCAATTCACGGATCATTTTATTGCCGGGCAATGGGTTCGTAGTTTTCAAATCATAGCCAAACGAACAAACGTATCGACTTGAAAGTAGTCTTAAAATAATGTTATCGAATGCCTCAATCGTCGTTGTGTCTTTCGAATTATTTTTGAGTGGCGGAAATACTCGAAATTCTTAAGCGAATATAGTCGAATTTCGGGTATGTTTGGCATTTTTTTTCACAGTGTCGCATTAGTCCTGCACAGTTCGTGATACACAACGACGATTCTTCATATTTTATCTAAGCCACAAAAAAAAATCAAGTGAAAATATTAAGAAATGCAAGTAGGAGATGTAAACTACGAAACCCTTGCAAATGGGGGGTATCGTAGCGCCTTAAGACAGACGGTCGGGACACATTTCGCCCCATTATTAGACGGGAAATTAATATTAAACATCAAACAGAGGCACGCTTCGCTCTCTGCGCCCTACGACGCCGGCAAACATCGCTTCCTCGGCTTAATTCGGGGATGGGGCCGAGATCTCCGCTTTGATGTCCCGTTTGTATCCGGAGCGTCGCGTCGCGAGACGCGAACCCTGAGCTTTTAAGCATCCCCTCCCCTCCGCGTAAAGGAGAAACGGCAATTGGTTTCAATTTGCAAGTTGGCCTCATGCCTCATCAAATATTCATTTGAAGTTCTTACAGCAATGTCTGGAGAATCCGAAGAAAAAATTGGTAGACCCTGCGCATTCGGACAAGATACCCAAATATTCGGATTATGGAATTCATAATAAATGTTATCTATATCCGAACGTGCTCGTATTATAGACTTTAATAAATTAATATTGATATAAACACATATTTCCACCATACATGCTTTCTTTGTAGATGCGCACGCACGCGACATAAAAACGTGGTAGTTCGGATTACGGAATTAAAGGGGTTCGGTTCGGGTTCGGATTATGCATTTTGGGGCGGTCAGATTATATAGTAGTTCGGGTTAAAGAGGGTTCGGATTCTCCAAACATTGGCTCTACTTTGGAAATGATGAAAGATGAGCCTGTCCCTTGTTACAAACGCCTAGTCCGGCCCTCCTAGGCGTTTATAGTGGCGCTAGCCTCAAAAATGTAGTAGATATACGTGTGTAAGGCTTTTGTTTGGTCACGGCTAGCGGGCGCAGTTTTCGATATTTAAAGTCCAAATTTCGGTTATTTTTGTTTTGTTTGCTTTTCCGAGAATTTCTTTAATTTTCTGTCAGTTTGGGCTTTTAGTTAGGTTTTGAGTATTCACGCGGCGAACAGGTAATTGCGCAATGGCGATGAGTTATTACTTTTACTGTACCTAACCTAACTTGATTGTATACCGTGCTCCCGACGTCTTCTATTTCCTTCTTTTATTTGGGAAAGCTAGGCCAGAAAAGCTTTAAAACCAAGCCATGAGAAACTTAAGTAGGCTTTTGCCCTTGACGATGCAGTTCTTGCCCTGCACTTTGTCATACGAAAGTTTTATTTACCCTAGATATTCTTTAGATATTTTGTATCTTTACATTTAAAATTACACGCGTTCTTGTAGATTATTTGCTATTTTTAGCCCTAATATCTAGGGGTGCCTTCGGTGGCGCCCCCGTTTAAATGAAAGCGAGCAGCAATAGCATTACCTATACTTTCCTTCGTCGTTTAAAGCGTGTTCGAGCAGTTGTTCGAATGACAATTTTTCGGAGGACAGTTTTTCGAATAAGGTTTTTTAAATGGACAATTTTCTTCGAAGAGACAGTTGTTCGCGTATAGAAATGTGTAACTGCTACAAGAATGTTCTGGATGCCAAACCAAAAATAACAATCATATATAGACGGTTGGCATATGGCATTTGAAAGCCAACTGTCAGCAAGCCACCCAACAATTTCGAAGTGTGTCGAAGCAATTCAGGAGAACAATCTGTAGTCGAATTCAAGTTGTCCCAATTTAATTCTGGTGTACCTCCTACTCCAAAGAAAAAAAAATATGAACTTATGAATGATAGGTTAAAAAACATTGCAACAGAATTTTGCCCAATGATCCTATCCATTACCTAAGCAAGATAGCTAATAATTTATCTTATTGAATTATGTTATGTATCCAAATTTATTGAAATGTGCAACATTCTATGTATACAGGGTGTTCCGCATAAGAACCGACACAGAGCAGGAGCATACAGGGGAGCCCAAAATAAGGTGATTTAACGCAACTTACCTCTATACTAAGTTGCACCCCTGAGAAGTTATAGGCCTTGAAAGTGGGCTTTGAAATTTCGAAAAAAGTCAATATCTCAGTTATTTTTGAACTTGGAAAAACCAAATTTGGTACACGTTGTGGGTGTATCAAGGGCATTAATCAACAGAAAACATAGTACATTTGAAAGGGTTGATACAGAGTGATGCACCCTAAAAATGTGATAGTTTTTTTTTGTCCGTTGGCGGACTTACAAAATTGTTACTTTGTGTGTCCAAAGAAAGAAGTCACAGTTGTTGAGATCTGGTGACCGTGGCGGCCAAACTTGTGGGCAATTATTTCCTCTTCCTCTTCCTCTTCCGATACATTTATTTGGATTCTTTTTCCATTAAATGGTTGTTATTCAAGTTTGACATTTAAATATTTTACATTTTTCTTTTGAATTATTTTGAAGTTAAAATGACAGTGTCATATTTTCTTGTTGCTATTTTTGTCAACATTCGATAATGTTATTCATGTTATTTAATTTATGCCTAACAAGTTTCTCGAGGGTAACCAGACATACACTCTTTCAGTCTCCTGTTAAAAAACACTCCGCCCATGAGTTCTCATAATTTTTCTGTAATTTGACATAAATCATAACCTAAATATAAAAAAGCCTCTAATTTAACATACAGTTTCTATGGATATCTAAAATCTTTACGAGGGCAAAAGATAGAAAATAATCTGGCTATCTCTATAATGCCCATAATCGGCGAATTTTTTTATGAATAATGATTTTTTCTTGAAATCGGCAGTAAAGTGTCCCAAAATCGTCATTAAAAGCACAGAAATCGTACAAAAATGGGCTAAATTATTGTACGATTTTTTCAATAAGTAGGCCTTGGCGAGATGTAAACATCAAACGTCAGACGCGGAGAAATCGCCCGTCAAAAGTGACCAAATATTCAAAACCCGGCCGATAAAGGCCCATTTAACTTTTTGTACACATTGCGAAATTGTTTCCTATAGAAGCGCAATCCTTCAGTATACATATTTTAGTAAGTTTGAATATCAATAGATTTGTTGTGCAGGCTGCACAAGAAGCAGCAGTTCGGTGTTTCTGTACGAAGATGCCGTGTCTTGTCTTACTTGACCTAGGTAGAGCGATCATCAAAGCCAAGCAACGGCGCGCGTAGTCGGTTCATGGACGGGTGATCCCTTATTATTATTTTCTTGCCTAATAAAACATTTTTTTTCCGATTTCAAAAAAAATATAATATGTACCTCGGCACTGAAGTTCTTTTTATGACTCATGTGGATTATTTGCCTCGGCCAGAGGCCTCGGCAACTAAATTCCACATGAGTCAAAAAAAGTTGAACTTCAGTGCCTTGGTACATAAATAACTATTTTCTTAAAAATTGAAAAAAAAATCATGTTTTTGACAGCGCCAACAAGCCACCAAGTTATTTTTTCCATTAGAAGAACTTCGAAAAGAGTTTTTCATAAACCACCATCGTATTTCTTCTTATCTATATGCACCCCTGGGGGCGCAGATAACAAAATATGGTTCCGGGGGTAAGGGCGTGTCTCCCTACCCGCGGTTTACTCGGAAATTTAGGGGATGAAGACCCAGAAAATCCTCTTTATGAAGTGTGCCACCACAATATCATACACACTCATGCCCTGGCGTGGCCCAGAGCTCGAACGCGTTTTGATATTGGTGCTCTGTCGTCGTTCCGTAATTTAGACTTTATGGGAGTCGTATTGCGGCGGAATAACAATCGAAAAAAGAAACATTTTAACCTGAATAAGAACTAAAGGGAAATTGGCTAAGGCTAAACACTTAAATGAATCCATTAGTTAAAAAGTAAAAGTACCTAGTTAAATTACAGAAACAAAATTGTTCGAAAAAATTTATATTAAAAAGTTTTTGTTCTAATTATTACTCACATTTTTTATGAAATGTATTTTCCCTCTTTTTGTATAAAAGTATTTTTTAAATAAACAGTTAATTGAGATATAAAAAAACTTTATTGATTTTGAAAAATGAGTATTGGATATTATTGGATAGGGTGACCGATATTTAATGCAATAATAAACCTGATTCACCTGCGAATTAAATAATGAAAGTTGCAACAAATAACAATTATTATTTGTTGCAACTTTCATTATTCAATTTGAATAGGATAATTAATATCCATCCATGCATAAGTCATAGGAGCCTGAGCTTCCTATAAAGCATCCCTGTGGCTGACTAACGCAGCAGCTGCGCCAGTATTTTTTCGTTTTATTCTTCAAGAACCATCTGGTAAAACAGTCAATGGGCTCATAGGTCTGCTGAAATTATAAAGTCGGTTAGTGTTTTTTGTTTGATAGAAATGTATTTTTTCTACAAGCGTGCGGAAAAGTGTCACTTTTCCGCACTAGTGCGGGAAAGTACTTTCCTGCACTACTTTTCCGCACTAGTGCGGAAAAGTGACACTTTCTAAACTAAAATGCGTGCGGAAAAGTAAATGCGTGCGTAAAAGTGTCTTACTTTTCCGCACGCTTGTAGAAAAAATAGTGTTCCTAACTCTTGCGGAAAGTGTCTTTTCCACACTCGATTTCTCGAGTGCGGAAAAGTGGCACTTTCCGCACTTGTTAGGAAATATACTATTCTAAAATGACAATAATTTTCTTCTTATAGTCGAGTTCGGATAAGGATAGGAAATAAAATTGTCATGCGCTGTTGGGAATACCTGTGGAAAATCTAGAGCGAAGTTGCCAGATGTAAAACGTTATCCCTCGTCTCGTCGCTTATAGAAAGAGAATAACCAATGATTTCTGATCTGTTGTTTTATTGATGGGGAAAGCTCGGACCCGTGCTCGGCTGTAGCGTCTCTGACGCATAATCGCGTAGTCACGTGACCAACTTAGTCGTATATAATAAAAGGCATTTTTGGAGATAAGTAGAAAAAACAAATTTCGTAACAATTTGGCAAGTTTTCTTACATCTATTACATTATTGGTTTTGTGCATCCAAGCTTTCTCTAATTGTTTTTTCAAAATTTTTAACCTGCCTCAGCTGTTTTAGGCTGAGAGTTAAACGGCACTGCACTCACAATATTTTGGCACTTCTCAAAAATTGTTGGGACATCACCTTCCTTTAGCTTAGGTGATATTCTCTATAGGTATTTTCCTCCCACAACACATTTGTCCACTTTAATTGTTTCACTTTCTTGAAAATGTGTTAGCCACACATAATTAAGGGTTTTTTAGAATTTAAATTTGTTGGAATTTGACGAATCCATTTTTAGCGGAAATTATCATCCCGAGGCAAAACAAATGTTTGTTATGGCGACACTTTCTTCCTGGCATTTTTAATATGTATAAATATAATATAAACAGACCCAATATTTGGTATTTAGGTTATTTTTTACGAAATAAAAATGAAAACTAACCTCAGTAGGTAAGTATACTGCAAATATTGACGAGGTCTCAGTTGTTCGGCAGCGTGAAAGACCGAACAGATAAACCGTATCGGGGCGTGGGTCGACAACGAAAATCAACGGTTACAACACTGATTTATTTCGCACAAGGTGAATCGTGAATACAATAAATACACAAACCCGAACGAGGTCAACGGGAACGGCTTCCAGCTACCCGGACCGTCTGAACTCGCGGATCTCCCGTAAGCAGTTCACCCCTTTGTGAATCAGGCTCCACTGTCCAGTCCAATACGGTCCATGTCCATAATAGTCCATTACGGAATTCCGGGCTCCCTATTCTGTGGTTCGGGGGAGAATTCCCCTTTACAGCGCTCAGCTTCGGTGCGAGCAGCACCAATACTCTTGGACGCCACGACTCCCACCCAGAGGCCATAATAATACCTGGGCGGTTTCCCTCCGCCAGGACGCCCAGGACACACGCGCACTAGACACAAACTTGTTTCTAAAATATAAACTAAGACGTTTAAAAACATTTTAAACATTGAAAACTTCTCAAAACCCAAGCTGCAGCTTTCAGTTATGTGACAAATGACATCTGACGTCTGACTAAGATGGTCACGTGATTTTTGTGCGCCAGGGCCTGTCTTTATAGTAGGCCTTGTAACGTCTCCGTACTACGCCACCCGGTCCATAGGCGCATCAAATAAGACCAATAAATAATTCTATATATAAAAAAATAAATCCATTTATTTATCTGCTGACCAAAGATATTATACAAAAAAGAAACAAAAGTATGTACTTGCATTTGCATATTATTGTTTGTACTTTAATCCTGATTAATAATTCAAGGAATATAAACATGGGAACGCCTATGGCGGCTCGAGTATATATTATACAATAGAATATTTGTGACCTTCATAAAAATCACAGTTTTATCGAAAGCTCGCAACGCCCCTGGTTAATAAAATCTAAATATAACCCGCAAAGTTAATTTAAGGCCAATGAAATCTAGGGGGGTTGGCTGGCCTTCCATATCCTCGGCCCAGAAAGTATCAAGCTGGGGATAAAAGCGTAAAAGATCCTATATAAAAAAACGTAAACGAAACGATGATCCCTAGCAGCCCATAAAAAAGGAGCAAAACAAAGTAGGGTAGGGTACAAATCTTAGATGAAAATACGCGTTATTAATGGAATAAAGAATAAGGATATTGGATATTGCAAACGGAAATTTCTTTATTATAATCTATCAGCACCAATGACAACAAGCTATAGTTCTTTTGAAAGACGATGAATTTCACATCCCCAAATAATACCGAACAGATTTGCAAAATGAAAAGTAATAGCATGCCCAACATCTAATTATATGTAACATCAGCCCCTTTCCCGGGTCACTTTGTCATTGTTTTGTGATACCATACCAACTTATCTGAATGGCTTTTACCAAAGATAATCATGGAATTGTCTTTGCCTTTACTAAGTGTACCGAATTTTGTATATTCTAGTGTATTTACTGCCCTGGTGGGTTTCCTTCCTCCAAATGTGACTTACACTGTTGATATTTCGATTTGAATTATTAGAGGATGGTTATGGCCGCCTTGATGAACTTAATAAGGAGAGGTCTACCTCAAATGTGAAAATCCGGTCCAGGGTCTTCACGCCAAAAAGTCGCCTATTATTTCTCTTATTTTTTGCATATAGAAAACAAAAGTTAAAAAAAAATTCTAAGATTTTAAAAGATTATTTTTCAGATTGCAACGATATATATAACATGTTAATATTTGCATTTCCCTTTAACAAGTTAGGTGTACCCAAAATTACAAAGAAATATTTAAAATATCGCATTTAGCCACGTAGGTACTTTAGTAAATTAAAATAATAACCAAATGGCAATAAATATTTAATATCCATCTACTGCGATTTTTTAAATATTTTTTTTGGTAAACTCACACATCTTGCTAAAGAGAAATGCAAATATCAACATAGTATATATCGTCGCAATCAGAAAAATTAGCTCTTTTAAAATATAAAAAAAATACAGGATAAAAATATTTTGTCCCACTTTTACAATACACGCTGTATAATCCACAAGCCTACCTTTCTGAAGCCCGATACTTACCTTGCAACTTTTATATAAAACTTTTTTCTATCTGCAAAAATTAGAGAAATAATGTCCCATTTTCGATACTTTTTCATAAAAAGAAAGGCATCTTAAACATAATTTTCCTTAGTTTCTGAGATACAAGATGATTTTTACAAGATATACTCGAGCCCCTTTGTTTTGTTTCTTTAAATTTACAACAGCGAGGAATCACAAAATGAAACACGCAGTTACCATATTCATACCTTCCCCTAAAATATTCGCATTTTCTTCTAGATTGGGCTCTGCCCCACATATATCACTAAGTACTTTATTTTCCTTCTTCCCTTTTCTGCACGCTTCTACTCCCACGTTTTTACCCCTTGGTTTCAGGTTTATTCGCTCTGCCCTCGGCTTGGTTGCTTGTAAATTAACTTTCAGGTTTTTATGTCTGGATTTTACTATAGCGTGCATCATTATGCGATAACATTAAAACTTGAGGTTGTCAAATGAATGGTTGACGCGGGGAACTGAGATGATGAGAGAGCGAGAATAGGTATGTATATTTTATACTAAATTTTTTACTAGTACCTATACTTCAGTAGAATATCTATGAGGGTGAGACAATATTCTCTAGTTGTTTTTAATTTTATAACTCAAAGTAGGTAGGTTGGTTTTGGAACCTTGGTTTCAGTTGTTGCTTTTTTTCAGAGATGAGACATTTAATGACCCAAATAGAAATAGTATATTTCCTAACAAGTGCGGAAAATGCCACTTTTCCGCACGCAATTGCAGCTGGCTGAACGACGCGTAGCGAGTGGAAAAGACACTTTCCGCAAGAGTTAGGAACACTATTTTTTCTACAAGCGTGCGGAAAAGCAAAGAAATTAAAAGTACACTTTTACGCACGCATTTAAGTTTAGAAAGTGTCACTTTTCCGCACTAGTGCGGAAAAGTACACTTTTCCGCTTGTAGAAAAAACATTTAGAAAAACATTTTTTGTTATTTTTTTGTGTTAGTTTTCTTCACGTATATGTATAGAAATCATTGACGTAGAGAGATATTTTTTGAGACATTTGGGATCATCAATACGTTTCTCCTATTTTCCGAAGGTATATGGACTATAACGTTCTTTTTTACTTCCGAATTAAAACTTTTTACAAAATTACTTTTTCTTTGCAGTCGGTCTGATTTTTTGAATATTAAATATTTGACAAACGGAAATTTATACTGTTTAGTGTATTTTCCTGTTCTGATTTCCCTTTCTAGATGCGGGGGCTTCCTTATAGCCTCTTTTATTAAGACAGGGAAAAGCAGAACCTTGGCGGAACGGAATGCTCAGGCGCCAGTTTTTTTAGAGCGGTATGCTCCGCTTTTAGCCAGGATAGCTTTCGTCAGAGAAAAATAATTCCAGAGTGCAAATGTGGTGTGTTCGAGGGGTAGGAGCAAAATCAAACAATATTTCAAGACATCGTATATTGACTAAACAAAGTAGGTAATAAATTCTTAAATAAATAATACAAAATAAGTCCGGCGAGTCGCGATCGGGGGGCCCACGGGAGTTCTGTAAGTTGCTAGACGTGGCTTGCTTGCGGTACTTTAAATGCCCTAACGGTTAACGTAAGCAACGGAAAAGCTAGAAGCAAGCTCAAAATATTCGGTTCGGATTCTAGGTTACGGTTAAGCAACGGATTTGACGGCTAGCAAAGTTCGGATAGCTAAGGGCCGCGGTAGGCCGTAGGTTGGGGCAAAGTTCACACTTTTCCCCCTGGTAGAGAATATTCGAAGAGCGCAAATTACTAACCTGGAATTTAGCGGGATCAAAAAAAGACGGAGAAGCAGGGCTTCCGTGGCTTCCGCAGGCTGTCTTATAGCCGGCAATCACGTGACCAAGCGGCGGGCGGCGGCAGCCCATTGGTCGGCGTCGCCGACGTGAATTCGCACGCAATCCCCTCTCGCTGCGGCGGCTGACGGACGGGCAGAGCGGCTAAGGGATGAACCACCGCTGGCGCGCCCTCAGCGGCGGCTTCCTTGGATCGGCGATATCCTAAATACCCGGTTTCCCAAAAAGAACGGCGATTCTAGCTGAAATTTGAGTTAGTAACCCGGTTCTACCCTTATCCGGTATCCCTCAACCCTTATGGTAACATACGAATTTATTTTTAAGCGGCGGAAAGCCGGAAAATAATCAAAACCAGGATTTAATCAAATGCAATTAAAATCGATCGAATGTCGGCCTACTATGTAGAAAAAGTCATCGGTGTGAATATAAAACTACTACGGCGGATGGGCGGCCGCTGAAAATAGCGCGGCGAGGAATTAAGTGGGTGTTAAAATAAAAATGAAAACTGGAAATTAGTAACTTCGTTACAGGACAAAAATTACCTAAAGTTATACCGGGGCTCGATTTTCTAGAAAAGTTGAATGCCGCTGGCGGCATTCTGATATCTTGATTCATTTAGAAAACACAGGCCATAACTTTTTTGTTTTTAACTATTGCTTACATTGAATTCAGTGCTGTATAGAGAAATATTTTATTTTTAGAAGGATGCTGGAAAAGCATGTCAAAGAAGAACAGTTTATTATTTAATCTAAACGTAGCCCGAGCTCTTCAAAACCTTTTGTACCCTCCTCCCAGGCAAGCTCTTAATATTACAAAATCCTTTGAAGTCCCCTACGCTCTACACCACTTTCTCCCCGCCCTCTTGAGCTATTTAAGGGTGGGGGACCTCGGGGCCTCATTGGCATTCTTCGGACGGCGAATGTGAGGTTAAACACCCAGGGGTGGGGGCAGGGGGGGGGGGGGCGGTCAAGGCCAGGACGGCACGTCAATAGCATTATGAAGCGCCGCGGGGCGTCGAGTCGCTAAGCCCGTGTTTTCCGGCCTGGTTATGTTAGGAAAATAGACCGGGCAAGAAATATCGCAAATATCCAACCGTGCCACAACTGGCACTTTTTCTAACTAGTTACATAAATAGCTATCTTTCTCGGCGTGGTTTTGGATTTAGTCCTTGGATGGTCCCAACCTAAGAACTATACTCTGTTCAAATGGAATTGATAGCACGCTACCCTCATTATAAATTCAAGATACAACCTGGGTCCGACAAAAAGCTTTGCTATAATATTTCTCCAATGATCTTATCTGCGTTTTTCCTTGGGCGCACCCTGTAATCTCCAAATAAGAATAGACAATAAAATGCTAATAAAAAATGACGTCAAAATCTATAGACGTGGTGCCCCATTGTTAAAATGTCCTTTATTTTGACTCCAAGATTAAATATATCCATACTACTCTAAAAACATGCTACAAACATGCTACAAAAAAAGACAGAAAGTCAACCATCAACCAACTATACACCCGGTGATTCCCGGTTATAGTTCCTCCAGAATCACACTTAGATAATATCGCATGTTTTTTCTTGTTTGGGGGCGCCGGAAGCATCGGAACCTCACTTGAAGACTCGGGGGATGGTCTAACGACGCCAGCCTCCGAGCCCAGAGTCGAAATAAGTTCGCTACGGCTCGACAAAAAGGGGTAATTTCTGACAATCTAGCGACATTTTCAGAATAATTTAATGGAGCGCTTAGATGCTTAGTTCTGGGCGTCAAGCGTTGATCAAAACAAACCTGTCTATAGGTTCTGACGTCATTGCTAATAAAGAATATTATAAGCCATAGGCGGAGGGTCGGTTGCAAAATGGTTTGTTTGAATTAAGGGGTAAGGAAAATGAAAAGTTTATTCATTTATTATCGTTTTTACCAGTTCCTAAAACCAACCGAATTAATTAAAATTTTAAGGCACTAATAAAACAAACTATTTGATATTTATAATAATGTTGGCAATGCAATTTCACATAGAGAATTTTATTTATTAAAATAATATTACAATGCAAAATATAAAGGATCGTCTTTCGAAAATTTGGAAGAGGTTTTGTTCTAAGGCAAAAATAAGAGGCTCAATTTCCTGAGTGTTGTCAATAAATTCATCAAGATTCCACATTTAATTTTCTTCCGCAATAACACGTTGTATCGCATTTCGCCAACTTTCTGCAGTAATAATGTCCAGTGAAATGATCATCAGCTGCCGTACATTCTTAAGCTTATAAGTAGTGTTATGTCTTGCAACATGTCTTTTCATTTGGGCCCATATAAGCTCTATGAGGTTAAACTTACAATGGTATGGCAGCAGGCGTTGCACTATAATTATGCCACGTTCTTTTGCCATTTCGTCGACTACATACTTCTTAAATCCTGACCGATGTTGCCTGGCTATTTTTAAAATTTCTTTTTTGACCATTCCTTCTTCAAATTGCAGCCCCTTCTCGTTTAGCCATTCAATAATATTTCTCCAAGAACTCATTGGAAGCTTCTCCACTAGTCTAGAATGATAACTTGCATTATCAATTACAAGTATGGAATTATTTGGTATCTGCTCTATCATTTGCTGAAAATATTCTTCAAATACATCGGCCGTCATTTCCTCGTGATCACCTCTGGTAGAATGTTGGTAGCTCTTTTTTGAAATAAAACTTGTGATCTATCCTTCTTATGGCATACTTAGCATCGCTGTCAATTTGCGTTGGCTTCTTCCCTGTTTTTTTCTTAGCTTCATTAAGTTCACCTGTGCGGTCATATTCTTTCTTTCAGAAATCTATAAATGGTTGCCTCCCCAACTCCAGTCATATTCGAACATTCCACAACTATGCTGACAACAGTGCTAGACGGCTGCTGATGTACCAGTGGATCCTGAACATTTAAAACTATAGTTTTTCTCTTGCATAAAAATGGCTTTTGCAAACCAGGTTCGAGGGTCTTGGTATTAAACATGAACTCGAAGCCATACTACTATACTGCCAAACGACAAATGAATATTTCACCTTTATGTTTATTCCATTTATAAGGATTTTAGGCAATTAGATGTAACTACCTACAATTTTAACTCTCATAATTATTGTAAAAGTAATAAAAGGCGTATAATTAGGGTTTTTGATAACTGCCTGTATTAAAATTCCCACGAATTAGGTAAGATAATTACCTACATCCTCAAAAAGGGCAATAATATTGTAATCTAATAAAGACAACTTCTTACTTTTATTTTCAATGTTGAAACATTTCTGATATTGTAGAATCTCTAAAGGGGGTGAGTTTAATATCTGAGGATGATTTTCAATTACAACTGGAATTACAACAGCATGATTTAATGACATATACAATTGTCCAAACCAAAAATTAACCTAATCTAATCTAATGCCTAATCTAGATAATAACTTGCACAAGAACTTATACATACAACCCTTGTATTATTTATCTAAACACTCCCCATTCTTATCTTAGTCCGAGTATAAATCCAAAATGTGAGAAATGAGTTCGTTGCAAGCACTAGGTACTACTGTTTCCACTTCTGTTAGACACTCCAATAGTTTAAATGAACTAACTTTCGAAGAATTTACGCAATGATGTAGGTAATCTTATAAGCATGGATCACACTCACCAGCTTTTCTACTTCTATGACTGCATCTATACATATACAATTCTTGTTACTGGAATCCACCATTCTCTTTGTAGAAAAATGTATCAGTTCCTGAATTCTTCTCCTCTTCTGGTATATGCTATCGATGTTGACTACTCAATAAAGACAGATAGTAAAAGCAGTACAGTACTACAGCAGGGTACGGCTTTGCTGGAAGGCCACAACGAGGTCTAATTTTACTTTTCTTTTCCAGCCCCCGATTGACTGCTCACTGTCTTTTTTCTTTCATTTTTTTTAACCGAGTGTCCTCCTCTTAAGAATATACTAGAACAGTCTTGACTCTTCCACACACTTAAACTAGTTTATGTCTCTTTAGAACATCTTTTAAAATAAACTGTAAATTTAAATACATGATTTAAATACCTAACTATTAAGTATTATAGGGTGTATGTATGGTACAATGTGTAACTAGGAAAATTATCCATGAAAATATGGTTGTTGTCTGAAAGATAATAATAAAAAATCAAAATTCAGCATACGCTACTCATTTGATAGACAACAACCATATATTTTTAAAGATAATTTTCCTATTTTACACATTGAAAAAAAAAGATAATAACGCCGCCTATGGTTTACGATCATTTTATGGCCCTGGAACCTCATCTGCGCTATCAATTCCTTTTGAACACAGTATACTTAAAATGAGTTAAACCATTTTAGTACAGGATGTCCCATTTTGGGTGTTTTTGGGTGTTTTTCTCAAAAATCTCGGTTATTATTAAAGCTAGAGGGTTGCGGTTTTCACGTCACTGTACTACTTTTTTGAGAGGAATTTGGTGGACCAATCAGATTTTAGATAAGTTTTATAGTTTCCGCGCATTGGCGCAGGACTGAAATTTTCGATTTTTTGGAAACCTCTCTCCTGGCTACAACTTATATATATATATATCGACAAATTTAATAAACTATTTTTATAGATTTTTTGGCGTAAAATCGAATGGAATAATTAGTTTTTTTCAGCGTTAATAGTTTTTGAGATATAAACTACGGTTTCCATTAAAAAAATATATAACTTTGGTTCATATCTCAAAAACTATTAACGCTACCAAAAAACTAATTGATGTTCCGGAAAATTACATTTATTAATTTTTCCCCAATTTCTTAAAAATAAAACAATAGCTTAATCATCAACAACACGATATCACAAATAAATCATTGTAATTGGCATCGCTGGCGGCAATCGATAGGTAGGTAACGCTATCTCCCCACTTCTCCATTACCTCGTGGGAGGAGCACCGGTTGGGTGGGGGTAGAAAGTAGGAAGGGATTTACAATGGAAATTATAGACCACATAAATATGAATCCTCTGTATACGAACAAATTTGTTTACGCCTATTAATAGCTTTTAACCCACAACAGTCGGTGGAGAAAGGGTAAGTTCAAATAAACTAGTGGAATATTATAGTTTGCAGTTTGCATAAGATTTTTTAGCAACATTTTTTTTATAGATCTTGATTTTTCAGAAACAATTAGGTCTGAATAAAGCACTCAAACATTTTTGTTCCGTTTTGATAAGATTTTTTAAAGTTTTAAATAAAGAACTCTTGTAATTTTAAATTTATTACGATTTTACGGCTAACTTTTCCATAAACTCTGTTCGACGAATGTTCATACAAGGACGGGAGTTGTGACGTAGGGATGAACATTCGTTGAACCCAGGGACCCTTTAAAGTAAGGGGACCCAGCATTATACTTTCCAAAGTGAGGCCGTTTCTTTCCCCATTCTAATGGTCTCAATGATGCCAAGTATGCCATTTTATTGGAGAATCTATGAATATAACAGGTATTTTGATTTGATTGAAAAATTAATAATGATTTCTAAAAATTAGGCTTGACAATGTTCTGTCAACAAACACAGAATATGGCAAGTGCCAAATGAATCAAATTTATTTTATATTTGAATTTGGTTTCCTGCAATTATTTCCAGGAATTTAAGTAATATAAGTATGGTAAGTCAGTGCCGATTTTGCTTATTTGAGAATTTGTCGCTATTACACCTTGTTACCAGGTTCTTGAATCCATTTGTAATAATATGTGTACTTGAACTTTCTTCCCTTGTTGAATGTATCTACCCAACTTTCACAGATTTCGGGATGGACTTAAGATTAGGTCTTGTACTTAGTTCTAATCATGTAGTTTTTCTCGGTGCTCATTTTTGTAATTTTATTTCCCTTCCAAGGTACCTCACAAACGTAAAATAAACTTATAGTTGTAGATAAAAACTGTTTAAAAAAAGACCCGACTGAAGCTACCTGCTTAATAATTTAAAATTTAGGAAATACCATTTTTGTTTTGAACTACTTACTTATACGTAATGCCCTCGTAATGGGAATTGTAGGATTACTAAAGGCGAGACAAGAAAAATCTGGTTGCAATTATTGGGATTACTACAGGCGGCCGCATTACCTTTAATTGACTATCTGGAAGTTAGAAAACTTAAAAATTGTGAACTATGATGGGAAATATTTTGCCTCCTTTGGAATCTATGGCACTGGCATGTCACATAAAACCTGATGGCAGTTGGACACTGACATATAACATAACCTTGTACCAGCCCACTTATGTGGTCTCCTTGGAGATATACAGAAAACAAGGCTTCACTTTTCCTATGTGATAGACTGTGACATGCTGGGTCCCCTTATTTTAAAGAGTCCCTGGTTGAACCTTAGATGAGGGAAGAGAGGTGATACGTAAATCCGGCTTTAGACGGCTATCAAACGTGTGACACAAAATCGATCCGGTGACATTTTTCGTCCCAGACTTGAGGTGAAATCTTCATTTGGATTTTCGGGATTTTTGATGTTAAAAGCCATCCAAAGACTTCCGTTTTCTGGCAGTAATATGGTGCACTGCCGCGCGTATGGGCGCAAAAAATACGATTGGCGAAAGGAGCCTGGAATTAGCTTCCATAGGTAAAAATATTCTATATCGGTTTCTTGCGTGATTTTTATTTTATGTTATGTAATACTCGTATCTCCTTTGTGGGTGCAAAGTACACGCTATTTCAAAGTATGATTAAGGCCATAGTTCAAGCTACTTTTTTTTGTAATTTGCACTAGGTCTGTTGAACTTTTCATTCAAGATTTGATAACACAAGAGTTCCTGGTTTGACGTGTCCCCTCTCTTCCCTTGTCTAAGCGTTGAATAGAGTTAATGTTCGCGAGTCGTATTAGTGACAGTCAACACTATACTCGAATCAAGTAACTCTGACGCCTGGCGTAAATAAAAGCACGTGTCCGATGACGTTCCGCGACATAAAGCGTTTGGTCTATAGGCCACAAAATATCACGCGCGCCTGACAATAGGGATGTACTCGATCGCAAGTGTATTTATGCGGTTTTATCTTGTTGTTTTTACATGCGTCCAAGCTATTTAGACACTGCCACAAATAATTTTATCGATTTTTTGAACTATTTAATGAAGCCAATAATTTTTTTTCCGAAATATTTTGACGTAAACAATTGTAAACACCACGTGTTCTTGTTTACATCAGGCGTCAGAGTTATTTGATTTTGGTATATATAAAAGTTCTATTGTAGCTATTAAGGAGCTTTCTTTATATAGACAGTGATATTTAACATTTACACCATTGGTATAATTTCCTACCAGCACGTCTGACACCGAAAACGAAATTAATTTTCATGTTATCATGTTAATCCAATAAAGATGTCTGTTTTGCAAAAAAATCCAAACAAGATGATTTTTTCAGGTTTGCTTGGGGGCTGCCTCCCGAGTATCCAACCAAAAGATCACACTCGAACTCCTGGTACGAATTGCGCTATAGGGTGATTTCCAAAACAATAGGGGTGGTTTCCTAAAAAATTTTTGAGGACAAAATAAATAATGATAAAAGTTGTTGAGAATGAAAGTATGAATAACTTTTCCTCATAATTTTTTTTGTATCTCTAATACATAACGAGTTAAAGCGCATTACTTATGTAGTATGACAAAAATTCCGCACGCTGCAGAGGTGGTCTTTTTACAAAAAAATGACCTTAATAAAAGTTTTAGAGGATACGCTTCTGGTCAACTTTTACTTATATTTTTTGTGTGTCTAATAAATGATTTACAGGGCATTAAACCTTTTAATTAATTTTTGTCATATAGTCTTTTGGTTGGACACTCAGAGGTAGTCCCCAAGCAACCCTGAAGAAATCATCCTGTTTGGATTTTTTTGCGACCCCTATTAGCCGAGCTCAACATTATGGGTCTGTTTCCTCAAAAAAAAAAAAAAAATGTCAATATGGGCCAAAGATTTAATTGACTACTATGTATTTTACTATAACTCAACAACTCAAGTTTTTAAAACCTAAGTACCTATCAATTATTCCGGATCATACAGCATCCTCTTTCTCTTCTTGACATATCCACCGCCGGCTTTACTGCAAGGTAGTAAAGGTGGCAACGTTGGACTTTTTCTAAAACTCCTTGAACCCTTGAATATTGTTGGGGCGTTTATTCTGTGAAAAGTTTGAGTTGCCTTCGGATCTGGTATAACTGGCATGCTATTTCTTGAAATTTCCAATGGTTCGTATTTTAAGTTTTGTATCTTGTGAGTATCCTTTTTAGGGTATTTATTATTCAGAGAATTTTCTGCAAAATTACTTGACAAAGAAATTAATGGAGAAGGTGGCAGCTGAGAGGTCTGCCAGACTAAATTTTCAAATTGGAACCGACTGCCGGTTGGAATATTTTCTTTATTTTTGTCTAATTGTGGAATACTATTTTTTGTAGGTTCAGATTTGTTGTTGCAGTTTTCTACAACACTATTTGGATTATTTTCTTTACTTTTCGAAAATTCTGGAAATTGCTTTTTTCCTACAACAAACTGAGTACGATTTCTGTTTATTTTCCTTGTTGTCCATAATTCTTCTGAAAAGTCTTCCGATGCAAAATTTTTATTCTGTGGTTCAATTTGTGTACCGAAACGTTTAAATTGTCCATATTTATCTATTTGAGGTATTGAAGACTTTGGACCCTTTGGCAGATCAACTTTATTTCTTGAAAGTTCTGGAAACATTTTGAGGATCTCACAGGTATCCATAACAGATTCAAAAGAGACCACTCCATATCCACTGTCCGTTTCAGGCTTTTTATATTTTGTCAATTCCGGAAAGTTCTCTAATGAGAAATCATTACTTGGTGCTTCGGTTTGTGCACCGACAAGTTTAAATGTACAATTTCTATTCATTTGAATTTTTGCGGTTTTTTTATGTTTGTCAAATCCTTTGTTATCGGTCGGGAAGATTTCTTTCTTCTTTGAAAGTTCGGGAAACATTTTCACAAGCTCCGAGTCATCCAAGTCGGATTCAAAAGACACTACTCCATATTCGCAGACATTCGAGCCTGTTTGAGGCAGGCTGTTACAGAGAATTTGCTTTTGGGTCTTTTTCTCGATGTCTTGGTTAAATTGGATTTCATTAGATGTGACACGTGCTGTATACATTTTCTAAAAAAAAACGATAAAAATCTTATTATATCAACAAGAAAGTTCTATTGATTTCAACACTAATAACGATGACAATACTTGCACAGGATCTAAAATATTGATGGGTTCATAGGGATTCTACCACCACACTAATGAAACTATCCTTTAAGCAAGGATAGCAGCGTTGACTGACGTATTTATAAAGATTTCTTCGATGTATTTTCATTTGTTTTAGCAATAATGAAAGATGGGGTTTTTCGAGCTAGCGCACGGAAACAGCTCACGGAAAAACTTTCCGTGCGCTGAATAAAAATACCGAATATATGGCTTTAAAATAGAAATATACAGCAAAGTAAACTAAATTTAAGAAACTCTATATGCTCTATGGTATTTAACATGTACCTATTTTGTATTTTAATTCGTAAGTGTTTCAATATTTAGATACATTTCCGCAATATTTTTGACGTTTTATTCACCTTATCTGACAATAACTAATTTACAACAAAGCACCTTTGAAATAATTTCAGAGTAACCATGGAAACGCATCATACATACCAAACACTATATTGTCTGCATTGTTTATTTTTTGTCATTTAAATTTATTATAATATGCCGATAAAATGTTTTAAGTTTCCGTTTTCAAAGAAGTATAATAAAAAATATCGTTCATTACACGTCCAGAAATAGATTTTTCCGTGCTTGCATGACATTTGTCATGACATGATTTGGCATGACATTTGTCACGCGCGCACGGAAAAATCTTTATTTTCAGACTCGTAATGAAATATACTATTATTTCCGGAAAGCGCATGGTGAGCCAAAAATGTGTCAGACGTGACAGCCGTGAGCAGTCTTTAATAATATATCAGTCAACGATAGCAGTCTAGTAGCAGTAGCAATAGTTTACATTTGTCTGCGGATACAATGTAGACGTTAAAAGATGTTAAAAAATAGAAAAACAGAACCGGACGGCTCTTTTTGAAATAAAATAAAAACGATATACCAGTGAAATTTGTGGGGGCCAATGACGTCAAAACCTATAGACGTGGTGCCCCATTGTTAAAATGCCCTTTATTTTGATATGCTACAAACAAAGACAGAAAGTCAACTATCAACCCAGTATACACCCGGTGATTTCCGGTTATAGTTCCTCCAGAATCACACTTAGATATCGCATGTTTTTTCTTGTTTGGGGGCGCCGGAAGCATCGGAACCTCACCTGAATACTCGGGGGATGGTCTAACGACGCCAGCCTCCGAGCCCATAGAGATAGAGTCGAAATAAGTTCGCTACGGCTCGACAAAAAGGGGCAATTTCTGACAATCTAGCGACATTTTCGGAATAATTTAATGGAGCGCTTAGATTGTGATTAGTTCTGGGCGTCAAGCGTTTATCAAAACAAACCTGTCTATAGGTTTTGACGTCATTGGTGGGGGCATACCTCTCCTCGATTGAGGGATAGGTATAGAGCAAGTTTTCCTTCACTCCTTTTATATTTGGTATGGCAGGTAGAGGTGCTGGCATATTGAAGAAGTCTTGAAATTATAGTTGAAATAGAATCGTCTAATGTGCCTAGAAGAAAATTAGGCGATTGGGCGCAACTGGGTAAAGGGAAGAAGATTCAAGGTGAAAGTTAAAGTGAAGATTGTTTATGTGAAAGATTGCGATGGGGGTCATAATATGTCGTGGTTAAGGCGAATTTCCGTCTTCGTGAAGAAAGCGTGTCTCTGTGCCTACCTGCGCCTCACAAATAAATCATTGTAATTGGCATCGCTGGCGGCAATCGATAGGTAGGTAACGCTATCTCCCCACTTCTCCATTACCTTGTGGGAGGAGCACCGGTTGGGTGGGGGTAGAAAGTAGGAAGGGATTTACAATGGAAATTATAGACCACATAAATATGAATCCTCTGTATACGAACAAATTTGTTTACGCCTATTAATAGCTTTTAACCCACAACAGTCGGTGGAGAAAGGGTAAGTTCAAATAAACTAGTGGAATATTATAGTTTGCAGTTTGCATAAGATTTTTTAGCAACATTTTTTTTTATAGATCTTGATTTTTCAGAAACAATTAGGTCTGAATAAAGCACTCAAACATTTTTGTTCCGTTTTGATAAGATTTTTTAAAGTTTTAAATAAAGAACTCTTGTAATTTTAAATTTATTACGATTTTACGGCTAACTTTTCCATAAACTCTGTTCGACGAATGTTCATACAAGGACGGGAGTTGTGACGTAGGGATGAACATTCGTTGAACCCAGGGACCCTTTAAAGTAAGGGGACCCAGCATTATACTTTCCAAAGTGAGGCCGTTTCTTTCCCCATTCTAATGGTCTCAATGATGCCAAGTATGCCATTTTATTGGAGAATCTATGAATATAACAGGTATTTTGATTTGATTGAAAAATTAATAATGATTTCTAAAAATTAGGCTTGACAATGTTCTGTCAACAAACACAGAATATGGCAAGTGCCAAATGAATCAAATTTATTTTATATTTGAATTTGGTTTCCTGCAATTATTTCCAGGAATTTAAGTAATATAAGTATGGTAAGTCAGTGCCGATTTTGCTTATTTGAGAATTTGTCGCTATTACACCTTGTTACCAGGTTCTTGAATCCATTTGTAATAATATGTGTACTTGAACTTTCTTCCCTTGTTGAATGTATCTACCCAACTTTCACAGATTTCGGGATGGACTTAAGATTAGGTCTTGTACTTAGTTCTAATCATGTAGTTTTTCTCGGTGCTTCAAGGTGAAAGTTAAAGTGAAGATGGTTTATGTGAAAGATTGCGATGGGGGTCATAATGTGCCGTGGTTAAGGCGAATTTCCGTCTTCGTGAAGAAAGCGTGTCTCTGTGCCTACCTGCGCCTTTAGCTGCCCCCTCAAGTTGTTCACCTCGAGCTGCAGCTCCCTGTTCTGATTCGTGGCGTTCCTCAGCTGGCCGGTCACGTCGACCAGCCGCCTCTTCAGATCGACGTCCTCGTCGTCGCCCCTTTCCGACCGCATCGTTTCGATTTCCAGCCTGAGTTCGTGCTCTGAAACGGAACGACGACGACTGTTATCCAATCCCTCTAATCGGGTTTTCTTAATTCGAGCGCGGCCGGTAATCGGGTTTAGTCGGGGCGGGTAAACTTGGCGGATTGACGGAGAGGGAGGGCGATTAAGAGGGCTCTCAATTGGGGATGACAGGTGGTGGATATATTTTGGAAATGTTAGGAATCTCGGTTCACTTTGTTTTTACTATATGCTACAGCAGAATTATTTGCTTGCATCCTACCCTACAAGTGGGAAAATTTTTTGATTGTTTGTGTTCTGAAACACGACAAGTATATTAAATATATATCTGCCCACACAAAAGTTCTAACATAATTGTTTGGTATATGTGGAAATAATCCCTGCTTGTTCCAAAATCAGGATTTGGCAAACATTAAAAATTGTTAGGAATAAACTTAATTCATTTTCGAAGGTACAAAAAGGGATTTGAAAAAATATCGGAAGGCAGAATCTGGGAACGAACGAATGACCAAAAATGATCGAAAGGGCTTAGGTATAAATACTTATAAAAATTATGTTGCCAATACTATTGGATTTGTTACATTATCTTACCAAATAATAAAATAGTACACACATAGGTACATATTTTTTATAAATACATAAAAAAGTTTAAAACCTTTCAAACAATTTCAAATCTAATATGTATGCACAGGTAGTGGATATATTTTGGAAATGTTAGGAATCTCGGTTCACTTTGTTTTTACTATATGCTACAGCAGAATTATTTGCTTGCATCCTACCCTACAAGTGGGAACAATTTTTGATTGTGTTCTGAAACACGACAAGTATATTAAATATATATCTACCCACACAAAAGTTCTAACATAATTGTTTGGTATATGTGGAAATAATCCCTGCTTGTTCCAAAATCAGGATTTGGCAAACATTAAAAATTGTTAGGAATAAGCTTAATTCATTTTCGAAGGTACAAAAAAGGGATTTGAAAAAATATCGGAAGGCAGAATCTGGGAACGAACGAATGACCAAAAATGATCGAAAGGGCTTAGGTATAAATACTTATAAAAATTATGTTGGCAATACTATTGGATTTGTTACATTATCTTACAAAATAATAAAATAGTACACACATAGGTACCGTAGAACGGGGATATTTGAAACACCTGGGGTAATGTGAAACAAATTGATGTTTTATTTAAATTTTGGCGCCTACAACCATATTGGTTGATAAAGCAGATTTGACAACTTAATTTCAAATATGTCAGGCTATGAAATAGTGAGGTTAGATGACTAGACTGAGTTTCTGGTGAAGCTAGAGAAATTTTTAAATTTTGGTGGAAATCCACTGAATTTTTGGTAAGTCGAAAAGTGTTGTATGTCAGCTGGTTATGGTTATAGTTAGAAAGTTTCAAATCCATCCAAATTAGGGTCTAATGTGTTAGTTTCATAATGATATCGTTGTTTTCAAAAAACAAAATTTGTTAAATATACATATCACAAGATTAACAAAAAAACTTAATTTCAGGGGTTATTTGAAACATCATGCCTCGACATTATAAACGTCCGTTAGGTGTAAAAGCAAATAGAAATTACACAGAGGAAGCTGTAGAAAATGCTTTACGAGATGTCATGGATGGACTATTTTCGTTTAGGCAAGCGGCAGAGCGAAACAATGTGCCTTATGTGACAATATATCGACGATTTAAGGGATTGCACCCCAACAACGTTGGTTCTCCGCCTATTTTGTCAAAAACTGAGGAGAAGCAAATAGTGGATGCTTTATTTGTGGCAGCTAACTATGGATATCCAATGACGGAAAAAGATTTAGCACTATTTGTGCAAGGCTTTCTGAACAGAAAGGGGGTAAAGATTCCTAAATTCAAAAACAATTTACCTGGACCAGACTGGCGTGAAAGCTTTATGCAAAGAAATAAGGAATTAACAATAAGACTGTCTGAAAACATGAAAAGAGCAAAATCTGAAATAACTCTGGAAACGCTTGAATGTTATTTTCGTGAACTTCATAAGGCAATTGATGGTGTGTCGCCTAGCAATATACTCAACTATGATGAATCAAACCTTACTGATGACCCTGGAAAACAACGGGTCATTGTGAGACGGGGCGTTAAACATGCTAGAAGAAATATGGATTTTTCTAAGTCGTCCACTTCTCTTATGTTTTGTGCTGCAGCAGATGGGACAGCTTTACCACCCTATGTGGTGTACAAATCTACACACCTTTATAAAGAGTGGGTTATTGGAGGACCATGTGGTTCTCATTATAATAGAAGCAAAAATGGATGGTTCGACTCCAACATCTTCGAGGACTGGTTTTTTAAAATACCATATCCTTATCTTCGTCGTCTTGAAGGAAAAAAAATAATGATAGGAGACAATTTATCCAGCCATCTCAGCATAAACGTTATAAGAAAGTGTGAAGAGGCAAACATTCATTTTATATTTTTACCCCCTCATAGCACTCACCTTTGCCAACCGTTAGACGTCTCCTACTTTCGCCCACTGAAAACCGAGTGGAGGAAAACATTGACTCCATGGAAGCTAAAGAACAAGGGAGTTGTTCCGAAATCAGTGTTTCCTTCACTGTTAAAGCAAACATTGGATAAGCTTTCGCCGAAAAGTGAAATAAATATCAAAGCAGGATTCAAAGCTTGCGGAATCTACCCACCAAATAAAGATGAGGTGTTTAAACTTCTCCCACAGACAGCAGAGGCTACCAATAACCAGAATGCTCTTACACAGTCCTTCACGGATGTCATCAAACTACATGTCCCTGAAAAGGGCCCAGAGAAGAGGCAACAAAGAAACCGGATACAAATTCAACCAGGAAAGTCAGTTAGTTCAGCAGACTTTGAAAATACCGAAGCTGAGGTTTATAAAAACCCAAAAGGTGGCAAAAGCAAAGAGAATAAACTAGCTCGAAATAGGAAACCTTTGGTTAATTCACAAATCGACAATGAACTAAATCAACCTTCTTGTTCAAAGACAACCAATATGTCCCCTTACACATCCCTTTCTCCTAAGAAGAAACGACTTGAACAGATCTCAGATCATAGTAGTAGTTCGTCTCAGTCTGATACAAGCGACAGAGAATCAGAAGATGAGAATAAGCCTGAATTTAAAAAAGCTGTGATAAATTTAAGTGATTTGAAAAAAGGACAGTTTGTGATAGTTGATTTTAGTTATAATCAAGGTAGTAAAAAAGAACGTTCAAAACAATTTGTTTCAAAAATTATAGACATAAAGAAAATCAGTATTTTAGTCAGCTGCTTAAGGCCTTATATGTTTAAAAATAATGTATTTATTTACCCCTCTGTAGAGGATATAAACTATGTTAAATTTCAACAAATAAAATTTATTTTGGAAAACCCGAATATGTTAAAGTTTGGTCGATTGAAATTTAGAAGTGATGTTTTTTAGTTTTTAGCTATTATATTTTACAAGAGTTTATTTTATTTTGATACACAGAAGTTGATATTAATTTTGTTATCTACAAAACCACTTTTCTGTCTTTCATTTTCTGTGAATTTTAAGAGTAATATAGTTTTATTTTCATTTTTAAATATTCTGTTATTACACCTCCACGATATTCTGTTATTAAACCTATTACCCCGGGTCCGGGGTAATTTGAAACACCAACAAAAAAATTTTTTTTTCCAAAACTATTGGCCTAAAAAAAGTTTTAGGATGGCCAATAGTAGCCCTAAGTTAACTTCAATCAAGCCACCTTTTTAAAAAATATATTTTTTTAAAACTAAGGTTGTTATTCCAGAAAATAGACAAAAAGTGTTTCAAATATCCCCGTTCTACGGTACATATTTTTTATAAATACATAAAAAAAGTTTAAAACCTTTCAAACAATTTCAAATCTAATATGTATGCACAGGTAGTGGATATATTTTGGAAATGTTAGGAATCTCGGTTCACTTTGTTTTTACTATATGCTACAGCAGAATTATTTGCTTGCATCCTACCCTACAAGTGGGAACAATTTTTGATTGTTTGTGTTCTGAAACACGACAAGTATATTAAATATATATCTGCCCACACAAAAGTTCTAACATAATTGTGTGGTATATGTGGAAATAATCCCTGCTTGTTCCAAAATCAGGATTTGGCAAACATTAAAAATTGTTAGGAATAAGCTTAATTCATTTTCGAAGGTACAAAACGGGATTTGAAAAAATATCGGAAGGCAGAATCTGGGAACGAACGAATGACCAAAAATGATCGAAAGGGCTTAGGTATAAATACTTATAAAAATTATGTTGGCAATACTATTGGATTTGTTAGATTATCTTACCAAATAATAAAATAGTACACACATAGGCACATATTTTTTATAAATACATAAAAAAAGTTAACCTTTCAAACAATTTCAAATCTAATATGTATGCACAGTTAAATATACCTAATAACATGTTAAATTAACATTTTTGGATATTCCATCTGGCCCAATCACAAAAATATGTAAAATGAGAAATATCGTTGGGCGTTAGATTTAACCTTTTGTAATATGTTAATGTTACTAACGAAAAGTGTAAAATGTATTTTTAAGTATTATTATACAGGGTGTAAATTAAGTACTTCGACAAACTTCGGCAAATGATTCTTTCAGTGATTTTAAGTCAAAAAGTTCATGTAAACATAGGTCCAAAAATGCTTCGTTCTCAAGATACAGGGTGTCAAACTTTGAAAAAAAAATCGGTTTTTCGTAAATATCTCAATATTCTTTAAGCCGATTTTATTGAACTTTGGCAGATGTATTAATGATAGTAAGAGGCTAATTTAGCTTTAATTAGATTAAAATTATTATGTCCAGTGGCGTCCCGGAAGGCACCTTCCCCACTATTTTTGAAAAAAAAAAGTGAGCCACTGACTGTTTTTAAATTAATAACACACAGCAATTTTTAAATATATATCTATTTAATCTAACAAAATAAAAGTTTGATAGCTTGTGGAACAAATTATTCTCGGTAAGTGACAGAGTGAACTAGCATATCAAGGGATGTCCTATAAGGGATTGCATGATTATATGCTGAATCGTTCAAAAGTGGTAGACCTAGACAGTGAACAGTCAACCGTTTCTAGCATAATCCAGTACAAAATACGAAGGAATGATTAATAGTTAATCTTTAAACATCAGTGACTGAAAAGATGTATATCTACCAACGTCATCTACAGTTATTTCTGTCAAAATCAAAAACAATGTCGAAAATAATGACATTGTAGATATTCAAGTTTAGGTACTTCTTTATTGACAAGTAAATGTTTTTTTTATTTAACACTTTGGCTTACGAATGTGGATGGACACACAGTGCATAAGGCAATTTCAATACTAGCATATACTATTAAGACTCAATATACAACAGCACCTATACGTGGTGATTCAACATTTTGACCCATAAAATGGCTCATTTCGATCTGTAGTGAGCAACACGCATAATGTTATACTATTGATCAATACAAATTTTAATCTAAGCAATTAGGTACTCACATTTTGAGAAAAAAATTATTTAAAAATATTTATCACAATGGCTGTTATTAGGCATTTGCTCAAATGCCTACCTACCATCAGTAGATATAATATAAAGGTATATTGCAGGGACTTTTTAAAATAAGGGGACCCAGCATGTCACAGTCTATCACATAGGAAAAGTGAAGCCTTGAGGGGAAGTTTGTTTTCTGTTGACTCCAAGGAGACCACAAGGGGGCTGATACAAGGTTATGTTATATGTCAGGTTTTATGTGACATACCAGTGCCATAGATTCTAAAGGAGGCAAAATATTTCCCATCATAATTCACAATTTTTAACTTTTCTAACTTCCAGATACTCAGATGTGTCAAATAAAGGTAATGCGGCCGCCTGTAGTATAGTCCCAATAATTGCAACCAGATTTTTCCTGTATCACCTTTAGTAATCCTACAATTCCCATTACGTGGGCATTACGTATAAGTAAGGTAGTTCAAAACAAATCGTATTTCGAAAATTTTAAATTATTAAGCAGGTAGCTCCAGTCAGGTCTTTTTTAAAGAGTTTTTATCTACGACTACAAGTTTGTTTTAAGTTTGTGAGGTAGGTAGGTACCTTGGGAGAGAAATAAAATTACAAAAATTTTATTATGAACACCGAGAACTACTAGACCTAATCTTATTAATCCATCCTTAAATCTGTGAAAGTTGTTTGGGTAGATACATTCAACAAGGGAAGAAAGTTCAAGTATACTCACATATTACAAATGGATTGAGGAACCTGGTAGCAAGGTGCAATAGCGACAAATTCTTAAACAAGCAAAATCGGCACTACCGACTTACCATACTTATTACTTAAATTCGTGGAACTAATTGCTGGAAACCAATGTCAACTATAAAATGAATTTCTTCCATTTGACAGTTGCCACATTCTGCACTTGTATACACAAAATTGTCAAGTCTAATTTTTAGAAATCATGGAAACCAACATTAATTTTTATATTCATAGATTCTCCAATAAAAGGGCATACTTGGCATCACTGATATCATTAGACTGAGGAAAGAATGGGCCTCATTTTGGAAAGTAAATGCTGGGTCCCTTTACTTTAAAGAGTCCCTAGTATATTGTGCCACAACCTTATCCTAGAGTCGGCTGTGATAGTGCCTTGGTTACAGCCAGATTAAGTACTAACCTTTTTGTTTATGGATTTGGCTTTCTTTTTGCATCTCATGTTTTAGATCTTCTATTTTAGACTTGTGCTTTACTTCCATTTCATTTATTTTACTTTCATATTTTATTTTTAGACACTCCTTATCAGCCACTATCTGCAAAGTTAAATTCTCGAATTCCTCTTCCAAAGCCTCGTATTTTTCTGAAATCAGTTTAATTGTACGAGTTTATGTCCAAAAATTAACAATCGACTCACGTTGCAATTTCGAATACTTCGACCTCAGCTCCTTTATTTCGCTGTCCATATCCAAATTCCAGCCGGCTTCCAGGCATTTTCTGGTTCCGCTGCATTCTTCCACTCCGTTAGTTAGGTTATTCCAGTCGTCGAATCCGTTCTCTTCCATCTGAGGATATTTAGCGGGCAAACTTCGCAAAAATCTCGGAAAGTTACTTCCGAACTTACCCAGAGCGCATTTTGAAAACACTCGATACAACTCTGGAGTTCGTCGTTCGACAAACTCATTTCCAGGTGCGCCGATCCGCGGCAAGTATTTTTCGTTCAGCCGCGGGCGCGTTCCTTGTTTTTGTTTCTACTTCCACGGCCACCCCGATGAGAGGTCGTTTCATTTAACGGCAAACGAAATGGCATTTTGGGAAATGCCCTGTCGTGGTATTGACTGCAAATTTGCCGAATATAATGGGAATAATAAACTGAATAATAAACGGTCGGTTATAATTCAGTACGATTGCGTAAAGCACAGGAAAGTAATGAAAATCCAATAACCGGCCCCATGTTTAGTGTGAGATTCGATATATTATCCGTTCGTTGTTGAACTGTATTATTGGAATGGTCACTGATTTATGCAATTTTCAGATAAGAAATTTATTAGCATTTTGTTGAAACCGTCCGCAAAAAATCCCGCTATACACCAACTTTCAAGCTTGAATTTTGCAGCGAAAACAAATTGAAGCAGGTAAAAGTTGTAATGTCTTATTCAATTCTTAGGACTCGATACTTACTAAGTTGAAGCATAGATATTTTATTTTAGTTATTAGTTTTTATATCAAATTTTATCGAACATATTTGGTGTAGCGTGCGGAAATTTCAACAATGGTTATTATTATAGTCTATGTGTAGCTTTGTCTATGGGTCAAGTCTAAAAATATAAATAAGAAATATCGAGGCTAGTCTGATCTACCACTGAACCACTCTAACCACCTCAAATATTTATGGAAGCGTACAAGTGCCCATTTTTACTATCATCTGAAATCGTTTCGAATATTCTGAACTCATTTTTCTATAATTAATTCACAAATTGACAGATTGTTTTGTTTTTACACAACCTTCTCAAACTTCACAAGCACTGTGCAAACATGTGGCAACGCCGCAGCGGGACGGTTCAACGGGTCTTTGCAGTCTAGAGCAGTCTGCACTTTGGCTTAGTATATCTTTTCTAATAAATGTTAAACCATTGAGTAAAGGAATATTCCTTTACTCAATGGTTAAACCCTCTTTTTAATTATAATTAGATAAATTTGTGACCTTTGTTTCAATAATTGGGTACCTAAGTAAGTAGGTAAGTTTGTTTAACAGACAATAAAAGCAGTAACAAGTAACAAAATATACACAGAAGTATAAGTATTTATAACAAGTAGATATGGTGTAGATAGATACATTTTCAACAAATGATATGGTAAATTTGGGCAAATAGAGGGAACTACATTTTGTTGTAAGTCGAATTTTTGCGAGAATGTTTCGCAAAGTGCGCCGTCATGCAAATGATGATTACCTATCTTCCATTATGGTTAAATTTTCATAAAAATACAAACAACAAGCGAACAGAGAACTGCATGTTGTGAAGGAGAATAATATCTCTTCTGATTGAAATGACAGTTAGGGTCAATTTCATAATACATTCAACTAAAATATATTTTGACATTAAAATTAGGTAAAGAAACTTTTGCAACAACATTAAACAATGTTTAGATTGTTAGAAAGCTCCTTTAATTTTAAAGGGTAGGTACTTTAGTTTGTCTATGCAATTGTCCCGTAATCATTTCATTCTTAAATTTTCGTCCTTTGGAAAGCCTAAAACGAATACAAGTCTACCTACCGTCTGCCGTCAAGCAAAGAAATAATAATAATTCTCACCCTCACAATACTCCAAACTAGGAGAAAACCTAGCTACTTCAAGTTATTATTACGATTTGACTTACAGCCAGGTATATAACTAAGTTCTAGCATTCCTCGGCGATTCTAGGCATCTTGAGGCTTGAAATTGTAAATGCACGATTCTTCACTTAGAACTTTTATAGAAATGTTTCACTTTTGCACAAACAAAACAAATTTATAAAAAAGCTGGCGCCAGCTCTTCGGGCAGTCTGTTTCCACCCAGAGACACACTGCCTCGTCGTAGCAATCTGACGACGATAGCACTACCCGCACTACACAAATTAATCCTGGTAAATTTCTTGTAAAATCAACTGACAGGGAGTGACAGGCCACGCCGCGCAGACCCGCAAGCCATGTTGCCAGCTTTCTCAACTTCAGGGCTTCCTAGAGTCGGCTGTGGTTTGTATTGTATGGAGCATCGACCCGTCGTTCATAGCAACCACAGTCTAATAGCCCACTTTCCGTAACGAAAATTTAGCTTCAACTATTATGGAAATGCAGGTTCGTGAATGGCCAAAAGGTGTGTGATTATGAGTTATAAACTTTTACTTCCTGTCGGGTGATAGGTACAATAATTATTGTTTATCAGCATAACAACCATATTTTTCAACAGTCGTGGATAGATATTACTCCACTAGCATGACATTTATTTACTTACATATTCTTAAACCATCTCGAAGCCGACGAACTTGAGGTTGGTGTAGTCCATTTTTAGGCTTGGAAAACGATACATCAAGAAGTGACAGGCCGAAATGATCCCGATCCAGCCTTTGAAGTCTGAGCTGTGTAAAAATTTCATGTTGGCGCTGAAAATATTTCTATATCACACTCAAAGTTTGGGGAAAACACGAGTTATATACTCCAAAAAGTTCGCACCATAGGTGGGAAATTTTTAATTAACGTTTTATTTTGGAATTTAATTGTGGGATTACCTTTTGCTTAAAAAAATATGAAAAATGACCCACTCAAACGTGGTCATGTGACTTTCGTTATCTGTCAAAAATGACATTAAAAAAATATATCGCCAAAAATGTGTTTAGTTGTTAAAATATCAAAAAGTTTTACTTGCAAAAGTTGTTTGTTTTTCAATTCTACGTAAGTGTACCAAATTTGAACGCTCTACTAGAATATTTAGTTTTTTGTCAATTTTTAATATTTATGAAATTTCTGAAAATTTTAAAAACTCGAAACTTCGTAAAAACCATTTTATATCAGTAGCTTTATCATTCTATTAATTTTTTATTACTAATTACCGATAAGAATAGGTATTTTTCAAAAGAAAATGATATTTACGTTTTAAAATTCTGTTATGTTTGTGCAAAGTTGATGTACCGTCTAGCATTTGGGGTATAAATTTAGTTACACTGCGTTTCCCAGTTCTAAATTGATGCCAAAATAATAATAAGTTAAAATAACATCAAACTATTTTACGTATCTAAGCAAAATTCTTGACTTTTATGGAACAAATAATTATTTCCTTTAAGTTTAATTTCACATTAATCAATATTGATGAGTAGGCCATGGAGAGAATAGAAGCAATTGTTTTTATTTGACAGTTGTTTTTATATGACAGTTATCATACTGTCAACTAAAAACAATTGCTTCCATTCTCTCCATGGCCTACTCATCAATCAATATCGATTAATGTGAAATTAAACTTAAAGGTAATAATTATTATTTGTTTTTATTTGTTCCAAGTCAAGAATTTTGCTTAGATACGTAAAATAGTTTGATGATATTTTAATTTATGATTATTTTGGCATCAATATAGAACTGGGAAACGTAGTGTAACTAAATTTATACCGCAAATGCTAGACGGTACATCAACTTTGCAACAAACATAACAGAATTTTAAAGCGTAAATATCATTTTCTTTTGAAAAATACCTATTCTTATCTGTAATTAGTAATACAACATTAATAGAATGATAAAGCTAGTGATATAAAATAGTTTTCACAAAGTTTCGAGTTTTTAAAATTTTCAGAAATTTCATAAATATTAAAAATTGGCAAAAAACTAAATATTTTAGTAAAGCGTTCAAATTTGGTAAACTTACGTAAAATTGAAAAAGAGAAACAACTTTTTCAAGTAAAATTTTTTTATATTTTAACAAATAAACCCATTTTTGGCGATATATTTTTTTAAATGTCATTTTTGACAGATAACGAAAGTCACATGACCACGTTTGAATGGGTCATTTTTCATCTTTTTTAAAGCAAAGGTAACCCCAAAATTAAATTTCAAAATAAAACGTTAATTAAAAATTTCCCCCCTATGGTGCGAACTTTTTGGAGGACACTGTAGATGTTAATAGTGTTACATATTTTTCTGGTAACTCATGGACAATTTCTATTTCATTTGAATGATACAAGCAAAAAGGCTTCGCGATATCTGGTAATATTGATCGTGACTATCTGAAAGAGTTTAGGATTATAAAATTTGAAAAACGTAAAACGTCCCTAATTTATGGGAAATTGAGTTAGACGGAGTAACGTCAATTTCTTGTAAAGGGTGTATTTCTATCAGAAATTCCATTAAAATCTGTTTGAAATTTCATGGAGGAAAAATGGGATTACTCTAATGGAGGGAAACGTCTATTTGCGGGATTTACCGGCCTCCGAATAAATTTGAATTCAGGCCATGGCGAAATGAATATCACAGGAAATTTATCCAAAAAGAAAAAGGTAGAAAGAAAAAGGTTCTGGAGCACTTTATTTTATCCTCTTGTACACGGTTAGTATCAACACAAATTTAAATATAATTCACTTTTTTTATACAGAACAGATTTGATCCAATATAAAATGAGCCAATTAAAAAACTTATTCACAGAAAGTTTGCACAGGGTGGATTGACGATGTAATTTGAACAACCGATTTCTACATAAAACTAATTCATAATAATTTAAGGATTTTGAATGTTGTTATAAATTTTGAAAATACAGGGTCACTTTTAATTTCGGATCCGACATAATAATATACAGTGTCTGCCAGAAAGTTGGATACAAAGGGGAATTTTATTTATTTGAAGTTTCTCAAAAAAAAAAAATTCTTGATAAAAGTTGGTGCTTGTGCTTAAACTCAAAATCCACCAGCAAAAATTTTGAAATTTCGATTCGTATACAGGGTAGGTTGAAAAATATGAAAACAAGTTTTTAAATTTAAATTAGTTGGTATATATCTTGTCTATCCATAAAGTAGTATAAACCAAATAGAGATGTCTGTTTGCAAAAAAAATCCAAATAGGATGACTCTTTCAGAGTCTACCTGAGTGTCCAACCAAAAGATCACACTAGGGGTACTCCTGGTACGATTTGAGCTATAGGGTGGTTTTCTAAACAATATGGGTGGTTTCCTAAACATTTTTATAGAGTACTCAAATAAAAGTTGTAGATGATCAAAGTATGAATATCTTTCCTTCATATATTTTTTTTGTATACATAACGAGTTACAGCGCATTACTTATACAGTGTGGATAGAAATTGTGGAATATTGCTTATATTTCTTAAAATATTCCTCATATCAAAAACATGTTTTAATAAAAGTGTTAGGGGTAATTATTTCCCGTTTAGTGATATCAAGCGATCTTTCGTAGCACAAAAAATGTGGTTGCCATGGTAACCGATTTAATTTTTTTAAATGGCACCATATACTTTTTTGGTGAAAATTGATATAGGTATTGGAACTTTCTGAATACGATACAATACAATTTTAATGGGGTCGCGTAAGAAAAAAAAAGTTTTCGATAATGCTATTGGCAATGTTTATCAAAATAATTATTAACATCAAGTTAGCCATGCCAAAATCAGAACAATGCGAAACTGTCACTAGCTGTGTAACTGTCATTGAATTGACAAGTAGATGGAAGGAGTGTAGAGAGAGAAACTGGCAGCCAAACTTGAGTAAGTGAAATAGTAAATAAATCAGCTGATTCCAGCAAAAATCACATAACATAAAATAGGTGTTTGTCCTAACTTTCTATTTTTGTGTCCTGTGCTTCAAACGAGTTCCGTTGTCAAACGTCACTTTAATTTTCCTTCTGTCGTCCCAAGTCCCAATACGAAGAGGAGTAATTATTGTATTATTTATATTTGATTTGAGTTCGTGTCGTGGTGGCAGTTTCGTATAAAACGGCGTTGAGTTTTCTTAGTTGGTGTTTGGTTTAATATTATTTTTAGATCGGAGAGAAAATTTAATTTAGCTATGTGGCTATATTCTCTCTGTTTAAGTTGTACATAAATTACAAAAAAGAGGATCAACTCCTGTTGTGTATTTGGATGTACCAAACGGGGCGGAAAGAATAAGAATAGTGGGGCAATAAAAAGGAAAAATTTTGTACTGTCTAGTCTACAAGTATTTACTTGCATTTGTAGTCAACAATTTATTGAGAGCAATTTCATAGAGAATTTTGGGCAGCGCAAACTTAAAAAGTATGTAATTACTACAGTTTTTTATTTTCCAGGTCATGATAGAAACTCTATCAAGGGAAAAACTGGCAAAATATTGTGCTAATGAACCTAGCTCTTCGTAGTCAAAGATGGAATTAATCTTGAGGTTCTAGTCCGTTTAATAAGGTAATTATTTGTAATTCTTTTTGTTAGATGCCTAAACATTAAAAATTATATAAAAATATGTAAAAGCTACCTGTCTTACATGCTTTTCCTATTAAATTCAATTTTAAAATTAATAAATCAGTTAAGATAACTAATTAAAGTTGAAAATGTATACTTACCTTATCCTAGATATTTTGTCAATTTTATTTTAAAATAAACTGTTATTTTGGAATTTGTATTTTATTTGTCTCAATTTACTTCCAGGTACATAAAATTGCCATGTAGGTAATTTTTTTAATCAATTCACTACTTTTTTCTGTGCAATATTTACATAATTGTGGTTATAGTATAGAAAAATTCTCATTCCTAAAAACAAGCCCCGAATTTCGGAATACAGATCATACAATAAAGAGAATTACGGAACATGCCCATTAAATTCGCCCATTAATATGCAACATCCCTATATATGGACCGGGAGACAGATTTTTGGACGTGATTTTACTCAGTATGCCTTTCAAAGGGCATTATTATCCTCACAATAATAAGGTATAAATCAGAGAGTCATCCTGGGTTCTTCATGTGAAAAACTGAGTTTTCAATTATTCGAAAAATATGCGTTTTGATATGATTTTATACAGGCTGCCATGTGTTTTATAATGAACTTCAAAATAAAAAATTCCTCGGAAAAAATAGGCATACCGTTAGGGTGGGTCCAAAGGGCTATTATTGCCACGTGATCTTGTATTTTAATAATTAATTTTTCCACGTTTCTGAACAGGCTGCCAATGAGAAGTATGCAAGTTCTTATTATGAAAATGCTGAAAAAAAGATGGCATACCGTTTGCGCATGTCCAAGTACACTTTACATCGAATAACTCGTTTAAATGATTAAATAACATTCAATTTAAACAGTACTTGGACATGCGCGAAAGGTATGCCAACTTTTTTTCAGCATTTTCATAATAAGAACTTGCATACTTCTCATTGGCAGCCTGTTCAGAAACGTGGAAAAATTAATTATTAAAATACAAGATCACGTGGCAATAATAGCCCTTTGGACCCACCCTAACGGTATGCCTATTTTTTCCGAGGAATTTTTTATTTTGAAGTTCATTATAAAACACATGGCAGCCTGTATAAAATCATATCAAAACGCATATTTTTCGAATAATTGAAAACTCAGTTTTTCATATGAAGAACCCAGGATGACTCTCTGATTCATACCTTATTATTGTGAGAATATGTGCCACATAATGCCCTTTGAAAGGCATACTGAGTAAAATCACGTCCAAAAATCTGTCACTATCTCCCGGTCTAATACCTCCTTTGCCTGAATCAGCTGACACGTTCATTAGGCGTCCTTGTCTTACTTATTGCCATTTGAAACCTATCTCTCTCTAGAGTTGGCTGCCCCAAACAACAATGAAAGTGGTACCTGTGCGAATTCCATTGTACTTATCAATTCGATGGTAACTGTACATTGTTACACTAAACCTACTTTTTTTTACTCAATTTTCTGTGTACTTAAGTATACTTAGTATGTTAACCTGTATTCCTTCCGTTTCACTTAATTCAAGCGCCATTATAACTTACTAAGTACTTAAGTACATAGAAAATTGAGTAAAAAAGTACGTTTACTGTAACAATGCACACAATTACAAGCAACTGACAGCTAGTGACAGTTTCCTATTGTTCCGATTTTGGCATGGCTAACTTGATGTTAATAATTATTTTGATAAACATTGTCAATAGCATAACAGAAAACTTTATTTTTTTGTATTTTTTTCTTACGCGACCCCATTAAAATTGTATTGTATCGTATTCAGAAAGTTCCAATGTGTCAATTTTCACCAAAAAACGTATATGGTGCCATTTAAAAAAATCAAGTCGGTTACCATGGCAACCACATTTTTTGTGCTACGAAAGATTGCTTGATATCACTAAACGGGAAATAATTTCCGCTAACACTTTTATTAAAACAAGTTTTTCATATGAGGAATATTTTAAGAAATATAAGCAATATTCCACAATTTCTATCCACACTGTATGTATGTCAAAAATTCCTCACGCTGCAGGGGTGGTCTTGTAAACATTTCTTTACAAAAAAAGATCTTAATAAACGTTTTCGAGGATGAACTTGTGGTGAACTTTCTCTTATAAAATCATCTTTATTGGACTAAAATCAAAACAAGGTCAAATTTTAATCACACCTATCATAGGCAAAACTATACATAGAGTGTCAGAACTAATATATACGAGGCACGCCAAATTATTTGCATACAATTTTTATACATAAAAAGTAACAACTAAATTAAAACACATATACCTCAACTTGGTATATAGTCCTAAGTCTTGTAAGACATTATCTACAATTTATCTGTTTTAATTTGTATGCGTTGTTGAAAATTGGTGTGACAGGATTTTTTGCGGACAGTTTCAACAATGCTTCCGACTATCTATGTCTCCTTTAATCTATGCATCCATGGAACATTTTTTCGTATTATCCAACCACGTCCTATCTGGTTTTGTTAAAACGCGAGTACCTACACTACTTCCGCGTATCTCTGCACAGATACCGGCTTACGAATGTGCATATTAAAAGCTTTTATTTAACTTGCAATGTATGTATGTATGTATGTATGTATGTAATTTGTTCGGGTGGAATCTTGCAACTCAATTTTGAAGCAGATATCTTCAACCGATCGAGCTGAAATTTTGTACACACGTTTAATTTGGATGACAATGCATGATTATATGTGTGACGTCATTCTAAATCCAACATGGCGGATCACCCAAGATGGCGGACTAGTTAAATTTCAACCGATCGAGCTGAAATTTTGTACACACGTTTAATTTGGATGACAATGCATGATTATATGTGTGACGTCATTCTAAATCCAACATGGCGGAACACTCAAGATGGCGGACTAGTTAAATTTCAACCGATCGAGCTGAAATTTTGTACACACGTTTAATTTGGATGACAATGCATGATTATATGTGTGACGTCATTCTAAATCCAACATGGCGGAACACCCAAGATGGTCATTAGAAGGTCTCCTCATTGAAGAGCTAGACTGTTCTAAACTAACCGGCAAACGACCTTGCAACAATGATGCGTTAACTGAGATGAATAGACTCAGACACCTGGCCAAACTAAAAATTACAAAATAAATTAAAAGTAAAAAAATATTTTTAAAAAAAGCTTTTATTTAAATGCGCTAAAAAGAATAAAATAATCTTTTCTTTTAAAACTTTTACTATCAACTTATAACGTCATTCCACAATTTATATGATATAAAAGCTTGTCGCGAGATTTAAGTTTTCAAACTAAGTAAATACCACTACTTAAATCTCGCGACAAGCTTTTATATCTATAAATTGTGGAATGACGTTATAAGTTGATAGTAAAAGTTTTAAAAGAAAAGATTATTTTATTCTTTTTAGCGCATTTAAATAAAAGCTTTTTTTAAAAATATTTTTTTACTTTTAATTTATTTTAAAAAGATAGTCGCAATGGGAAATGACCAGGGCAAATTCGGGTTTTAGAGCACGAGAGCAGCCCACCGGAATGGAAATATCGCCCCTGAAAAATGGGCACCTCTCGTGTTTATAAAACGGTCACGTTTTAAAATTTGATTTATGGACGATTCCGCCCCATATCATCCATTACATCTGAAAAATTTGCCTTCTGGATGTGATGTTTCCGCTGGTGGATGTATTCAAGACAAGGATTCTATTATACCGACGACGTTAGTCGGTAGAGAACGACACTGGCCATAGCTTGATAACCTCGTCATCAGAGACTAACCGCGCTGCGATTTGCTATCGGTCAAGCGATCGTAAACTCACATGCTGCACAGAAGGGGCGTGGTCCATAGTGCGACTCAGTGCCGTAGCGTCGGGGGCTACAGCCTTTCAGAAACTTCTTGAGCACATTTGTATTTTAAAATTTGGAAACTAGCCACTTAAATTCTATGGTCAATTTTGTAACTTTCTAAATTTACTTTTTTTAAGTTCACCTTATATATCACAGAAAGTAAACAAGCTTATTTACAGGTATAGGTACAGAGGTATTCACGTAAGGTTTCATCCGCCTGAATTTTGTTATTTTTCGCCCTAGCAAAAAAATGATAAATATAGAAGTTGTAGGAAATTTTACTGGGAGTCTGATGGGATTATCAGGGGGTGGCATTAGGGTGATATAGGGTGTTGTCAAGATACTAACCAAATTTATATTTTATACTTTATAGGGAGCATTTCTTAACGATGGGCAAATATTTGGAGAAAGTGTTCTACAGATTCTACAGGGAAAAACGAATATCAACATGAACATACTACATATATTTATCCATTTAGTTTATAATTGCGTTTTTCGCCAATAAACTGATTAAAAGACAACTTTTTTAACTTGCCTGGAAAATTAAAAAAACAATAAATGAAGGAAACTTTGAACATTTAACTCAAAAAATAACTTAAAGAGAAGTTAGCATAGATAATTCGATATAACACAGGGTACAATATCAGACAGGATGGCTAGGCTATTGTTTCTGTTGTCATGACATTTTAACTTGACATTTATTAATCTGTCATTTCCCTTTGACGTGACATGATCTTTGAGAAAGTAAGAAGATTTATTCTCCGGAAGCTCAGAAAACAAATTTGTTGAATTTAGTTTTTGAGTTAAACGTTCAAAGTTTCGTTCATTTAGTGTTAATAATATAATTTATGAACTTTCCAGGCAACTTAAAAAAGTTGTCTTTTAATCGCTCGACGTAAATGAAGAAGGGCATTTACATGAGGTGTTGGTGGTATTTAGCATTAGTTTAAACCAGGGACTCGTTAAAGTAATGGGACTTTCCAAAGTGAGGCCTATTCTTTCCTCGATCTAATGGTCTTAGTGATGCCAAGTATGCCATTTTATTGGAGGATCTATGAATATAACAGGTACTTTGATTGTTAGTAAAAATTAATAATGGTTTCCATGATTTCTAAAAATTTGACTTGACAACGTTGTGTCTACAAGTTCAGAATATGGAAACTGTCAAATGAAACAAATTTATTTTATAGTTGAAATTGATTTCCAGCAATTATTTCCACGAATTTAAGTAATAAGTATGGAAAATCAGTGCCGATTTTGCTTATTTAAGAATTTGGCGCTATTACACCTTGTTACCAGGTTTCTCAATCTATTTGTAATATGTATACGTGAACTTTCTTCCCTTGTAGAATGTATTTACCCAAAGAACATTCACAGATTTTGGGATGGACTAATAAGATTAGGACTAGTATTTCTAATCATGTAGTTTTTCTCAGTGTTCATTATAAAATGTTTGTAATTTTATTTCTCTCCCAAGGTACCTCACAAACTTAAATTAAACTTGTAGTCGTAGATAAAAACTCTTTTAAAAAAGACCTGACTGAAGCTACCTTCTTAATAATTTAATATTTACGAAATACGATTTTTGTTTATACTTATAAGTTATAGGTATAAGTAATGCCCACGTAATGGGAATTGTAGGATTACTAAAGATGATAAAGGAAAAATCTGGTTGCAATTATTGGGACTACTACAGGCGCATTACCTTTAATTGACATATCTGAGTATCTGGAAGTTAGAAAACTTAAAAACTGTAAATTATGATGGGAAATATTTTGCCTTCTTTAGAATCTATGGCACTGGCACGTCACATAAAACCTGATGGCAGTTGGACACTGACATATTATCATAACCTTGTACCAGCCCCCTTGTGGTCTCCTTGGAGTCGACAGAAAACAAACTTCCCCTCAAGGCTTCACTTTTCCTATGTAATAGACTGTGCCATGCTGGGTCCCCTTATTTTAAAGAGTCCCCTGGCTTAAACTAACCAAATTTGCTGCTCTTATCTCCGGAACTGTGCCCCATAATACATTCTTCAGGAAAATTCTCATTTCTGTTCATTTTTGTCGTATTTCTTTTATTAAGACGAGTAGACTCTGATATTTGATCTGATTGACACAAACACATTGACAGTTCAATAGTTTCTCTGGCCGACAGAAGTTTATAGGTAACTAAGATTTATTGTAACAGTATTATTATTTTTTTAATAATTTCTGATTTTAATTTTCTACTTTTTTAAATATATCTAACATTCGAACAAAAAATATTGGATGATACAAACACGAAAAGTAGTTTTTCGTACTCCCGCGGTTCACCAGCCTCGACTACGCCTCTGCCTGAGAACTCCGCAGTCGTCCGAAAAACTCAACTTTTCGTCCTTGTACCATAAACTACTATTATTTAGACGCTTGTCTTCACTAAGACAACTACTATTGTAGAACTAGAAACGAAAGCTAAGTAGAATAGATGTGTACGTTTAATTTATTTAAAATCTTCTTATTTATTCTATTCTATTACACAGAAAAGCAAAACAAACGAGTGGCGCTGGCGGTGTGTTTGCTTGTGCCTTTTTTTTACATCGCGATAATAGTTATTTATGTACCAAGGCACTGAAGTTCAACTTTTTATGACTCATGTGGAGTTTAGTTGCTGAGGCCTCTGGCCGAGGCAAATAAACCACATGAGTCATAAAAAGAACTTCAGTGCCGAGGTACATATTATATTTTTCTTGAAATCGAAAAAAAAAAGTTTTATTAGGCAAGAAAATAATAATAAGGGATCACCCGTCCACGAACCGACTACGCGCGGCGTTGCTTGACTTTACCGATCGCTCTACCTACGATAAGTATAATGATGTACGGCACCTTCTGACAGAAAAACCAAACTGCCGCTTCTTGTGCAGCCTACACAACAAATCTATAGATTTTCAAATTTACTAAAATATGTATACTGAAGGATTGCGCTTCTATAGGAAACAATTTCGCAATGTGTACGAAAGGGTAAATGAGCCTTTATCGGCCGGGTTTTGAATATTTGGTCACTTTTGACGAGCGATTTCTCCGCGTCTGACGTTTGATGTTTACATCTCGCCAAGGCCTACTTATTGAAAAAATCGTACAATAATGGGCTACTTTAATGCCGATTTCTGAGCTTTTAATGACGATTTTGGGACACTTTAATGCCGATTTCAAGAAAAACTATTTATTTTCTCTTGCAGTCACATCATTTTCAAAGAGAGTGACACGTTCAGCCGATCCTGGCGGTGGTACGACAACGCCAACGCCCGACGAAGACTACGACGACGAGGACGAATCTGAAGAAGACATCAGCAGTACTGGTGCAACTGGTGCCGGAAAGATTTACAAGAATCCAAGAAATTCACCGTCACCGCTTTGCCCTAGAGATGAGGAACAGGCCACGCTACTGGTATATGTATTCTCTGTAGATACAGGGGTGTCCCAGTTATAAATGTCAAATGTCACAAATAAAACCAATGACGTCAGAACCTATAGACAGGTTTGTTTTGATAAACGCTTGACGCCCAGAACTAATCACAATCTAAGCGCTCCATTAAATTATTCCGAAAATGTCGCGAGATTGTCAGAAATTGCCCCTTTTTGTCGAGCCGTAGCGAACTGCGACTCTGGGCTCGGAGGCTGGCGTCGCTTAGACCATCCCCCGAGTCTTCAGGTGAGGTTCCGATGCTTCCGGCGCCCCCAAACAAGAAAAACATGGGATATCTAAGCGTGATTCTGGAGGAACTATAACCGGGAATCAATGGGTGTATAGTTGGTTGATGGTTGACTTTCTGTCTTTGTTTGTAGCATGTTTTTAGAGTAGTATGGATATATTTAATCTTGGAGTCAAAATAAAGGGCATTTTAACAATGCGGCACCACGTCTATAGGTTTTACGTCATTGAATAAAACTGATTGTAGAAAATCTTATTTTAAGCAAAAAGTTCCTATGAACATACGTTCAAAACGCTTAATAAGAAGGTTACAGGGTGTGAAAATTTAGGTAAGAAAACATGTGTTTTCCTGGTTATTTTGGAAAGAACAAAAGTTACTAAATCTGCACGGTTTTTAAGAGCCTAGATGGCAGTAGAACAGAGACACTAGTGTTCGATTAATTGTATCAGTGGAGTGAGGGCGGGTAAGTTATTCTTACCTACCCCTTTTTCGTGAAAACTAGTTACGCTTATGGCATATTTGAAATAATGTCGGAGTTTCGATACAATAATAACTGTAGATAAAAAATTCTTGTAAATTTGCCCTAGAGTGCGTAGATTTTGTGTAAAACAGGAAAACTGATAGGTATAATTTTCAACGACCTGTACCTACTTATTTCTCATTAAGCATTGTTTGACTCTTGTTCTTGTTCATAACTTTTGTGCTTATAAATGAGCTTCTTCAACGTTAGTTTTAGGTATGATATTTAAAAACAATTTTTTATACTTAAGGTATCTACAGGGTGTCCAGATTTGGTTGTAAATGCGGGGTATCTCGGTTATTTTTAGAGCCTAATATACAGGGTGTCTCATTTTGATCTGGAACACCCCTGTAAAATTTGAACTGGCTTACGGATTTTAACGATTTTTTTTTGTATATAGAGCCCCCCTAGACGTACTTATTAAACACTTTTCAATGGCCATACGATTATTCCAGGGCCGGATTAAAAAAAAATTTGAACCAAATTTTCGAGTTAAGGTATCAGCGATTTTTTTATCAGAAATCTGATAACTTGGCGTTAATCAGCGTCCCTGAAAACCCCCAGATTCCAAATTTCAAGAAGTTATTCCCACAAATTATACTTTTTACACTGCATCACAATTGCAAAAAATCAAAATTTCAATTTGTATGGTCATTGAAGAGTGTTTAATAAGTACGTCTAGGGGGGCCCTATATACAAAAAAAAAATTCGTTAAAATCCGTAAGCCCGTTCAAATTTTACAGGGGTGTTCCAGATCAAAATGAGACACCCTGTAGATACTAACTACATAGTGTTATATATTTTTGTAAAGCTTACGACAATCTGAATATAACTGGTAGAAAATATACAGGGTGTTCTATTTTAAAAAACCTAAGTTTGGTCCATATATCGAACACTATCAATTTTAGTAAAAAACTGAATACGGCACTGAATTCTACGTGAAAATATCTATAAGATACAGTTTTTGCCATTTCAATATCATTAACCGTTCCCAGTAAGATAAGAAATATACGCCCCAAAAGCGCAAATTTCCAACTGTATCTTAAAAACGAAGGTGGCTATGAAAAATCTGTTTACGGTATCTTTCGTTCCACAAAAAAGTAGCAACGGTTCCCGAAAACCGCAACTCCCTATCTCTAAAAATAACCGAGGTACCCCGCATTTACAACCAAATCTGGACACCCTGTACAGGGGTATTCACGTCAGATTTCGCCTTATTAAAAATGACGAATACAAAAGTTGTAGGAAAATTTCCTGCGACTGTAACGGGATGATCAGAAGTGGCGTTATACCGGGTGTTGTCAAGTCACAAACCAAACTTATATTTTCTAAACGGAAAACCCTATACTTTTCTACATTTTTGAAATATATTCTTTATTATGGTTAAGATGATATGAAACATAATAGCATTATCTATTATCTATCGCCCATTTGAAATGGAAGCACCCCAGTAAAATTTTTATTTTTGATCCGATTTTAGCCGTTTTTTTTTTCTAAAGATATAGGTCCCAAAAAACTCTTTTTTTATTTTGGTGCAAAATTTCAGGTCTTAATCTCAATTTTCAAGGCCTACTACGAATTTTTGTTCTAGAAAGAAATAACGTAACCATTTAGCGTTTTTTTAAATTAAAATCTGACTCTTCAGTGTTAAAACCCCCACATACCAAATTTTAACAAAAAATATACAGAGAGTTCCTTTCTGCGGGTTGTCAAATTTGAGCAAAATAAGAATTTTAAAGACATCTGGTAAGTCAAGTGTGCCACGGAAAAAAACTCAAAGTGTTGGTGTGTAAAGATCCAATAGAAAATATACAGGGTGTCTTTCTCTGTGCCATCTTAAAATACTGAATCAAAAGTTTGCGAGTTTGCTGAGATAACATTATATCAAATTTCGATTTAAATTGGCCGCAGACTTGGAAAAAATATGCCACAGCGAAATCTCCGCAGTTCGGTTTATGGAGCAATCGCACATAAAAAGCCATCTCCACCGTTTTATAAAACTTTATTCATAAATAAAAGCAAAAATCGATAGCCAATCTCTGCGCAAAACCGAAGGAAACTTGATAAAAGAACTGCCGTTTTTTACGCTTTTACCGCTTTCCTTTCTACGACGTTCGCCGAAAAGCCGAAAATTAAATAAAGCGCTGGCCCGAATGGAAATGTAGACACGCGTGTGGGGCCCCAGATGTGTTTTACGACTTTTTGACGGTATGGGACCCTTGCAACGGCAGATTTATATTTACGATGTGATGGGAGGCAGCTTTTGCAGAGCAAAACGGTCAAATTGAAATAGAAAATAGACATAATATAGTTAAATATATTTAGTATAAAATTTGAAAGTTCAATAATAGACAAACAGTGAAAGGTAATAAGGGTATAAAGTTTAATATCATTTAGACGCAATAAGGAGTATATTTCAGCCAATTTCACATGGGGAGACAGATTTTTTTAATAAAGTAGGAAAAGCATACTTGGTCAAAAAAATATCGTATTTGTCTTGGTATTTTTATACACTTATTCTCTTATAGTCCAAGAGCCGGCCGCATGATTTCAACTCTCATAAGATTATAGAATAAGATGTTATGTAAATGTAGAGAATATTATATTTCTTTACTTGAAGCAAAGATATATCAAAGAATCTTTGCTTGAAGCGAGTAGGTTGCCTCAGATAATATGGGCCCGATCATTGTTATTTAAAGAAGTTGTGGTTCATTTTTAATTTTTTAATAGGTACTTACAACCCGTCCCACGAACATATTTACTACTTTTTCGCAAGAGTCTTTTGATAAAGTCGAAAAGTGCCGTTCTAAATATCGAAGGAGGTGGTAAATTTCTTAATTGGGACTTGTGCTTTCCTCCAGTACCGAAACAAAACCTCGAAAATCCGATATTTAACCAAATTTCCCGACTCGACTTGATTTTCAAGTTTCGAGAAACGGGACGGCGGTAGAATTAGCGACGGGAAATCCTGAGGAACCGCTCTTAGAAATTGCGTGTTTTTTCTCATTTTTCTCATTTTTGGGGGCACCGGAAGCATCTGCACCTCACCTGAAGACTTGAGGGAAGCTTTAAAAATCCGACCCCATCAGAGCCCCGAGGCGAAATAACTTAGCTGTAGCTCGGCGAAAAAAAGCAATTTCTGACAGTTTTCGGACTTTGGCTTTTAGGTGACGGGAAATGCCGACCAATCACGCAAAAAAGACGCGTCCCACCTGCGTTGGTCGTTTTTTTCGCCGAAAATCCTTAATAACTCGAAAACAGGAAATAATTTACTGAAAAAGTTTCGTTAAATATGTTGACCCGTTCTCCGGCCATCTCGCCGTAGTCAGATCACCAGAAAACGCGTTTGAAAAAAAAATTCCTGGGCATCAAACGGTATATGGCACTGGCTGTATAGCGGGACTTCGCACACAACTGGCGTCTCCGAGGTCCAGATTTGCCCCCGTCTTTCGCGCCGTATTTAACAGCGGAGGACAGCGAAAATACGCCTATCGGATTTCTAAAGGAGCAAGGGACCCTTTTTTTACTGTTGTTCCATGGGCCTTCTTTCCTATTTTGTTATATAATCATATGAGAGTAGATTTGCCTAAAAATTAACCACAATTTTTTTAAATAACAATGCTCGGGCCCATATTAATTGAGGCAACCTACTCGCTTCAAGTAAAGAAATATACTCTCTACATTTTACATAACATCTTATTCTATAATAGAATCTTATATAAGATTATATGAATAAATTTAACCAAGAAATTGTTATTTCACCGCTAAAAAATATAGATCGATGTGAGAAAAGTAAAATAAAAAGTAGAATTAAAATTCTCATGAATCATATTCGAAGGTACAATAAAATATAGTATATGGAATTTTGTCAGCAGAAAAATAGTGAGAAGATTGAGTATCAATGTAAAAATATACAATATAGATAAACTTCGAAGATATAAAATAAGTAGGGCTAGATGATATATGTTTTACTTAAATTTGGATAGGATGGATATCCGTAAATGCATAAGAAATCATATAACAGTGTGCTAAATGTTCCCGCTTCAAACCTGGGCTAGAAATATTATCAAACCTACTTCATTGGAAGTAATCATTGGCCCAGCTACAACTGTGGCATTCCAAATTCTTGAACCATACCAAATATCTGAATCCTCCAGAGTGTAAATTCATTGAGTATATTATATAAAAAAGGCATAAATGACGTCACAGATTTGTAAAAACCACTATATGTAAGCATTGAAGTATACCACAGGATAAATGAGCAACTGGTCATACAATACGTTGTAAATTTGTCATGAGTCAGGAATGTTGGCTTATATTAGTATCATCTTTGTAATTGTAAGACAACCTTGTAAAACATTTCTCAGCTGGAAAGTGGTTGCCAAATGTACCATATCTTCAAATCAGCGACGTCAGAAGTGTTTCTAAATGGTGGTTAACAATAAAAACTCAAAATCTTTTAAACAAAGGCAACAACGTTTTTCAAAGTTTATATCTGGCAAAAATCTCACTTTTAAAAAGTGACCAACTGCTGTATTTTAGAGTCTTTACCCAGAAATTAAAGAAAGAGGTCTCCCGAAACCGGGCACCCTGCACCCATTATGGAAATTCGGGCAGGGTGTGTTCCGGGGCAGGCCAGATGTGCTTTCCGGCTTTTCGTGGCTTTTCGCCGCCCCGTACACCCTGGATTTATATTTACGATATCGGAGATGGGGTGGGCGAGATATGGCCTCCCGGGAAATGGGCTGCGGAAACGCTTAGGGCTCCTCTTGGATTAACTCCAATTTTTCTTCGGCGCTGGACGCCCGCCGCCTGGATACGCCTTCCTAGAGGAATATCTAGGATCTCTTTCAGGGAAGATAACCGGTTCATTGTTCGCAGATCCAAGCGGAGTGTATGTGAACTATAGTGTAGTATTCATTTTAAAGAGTTGGTGTAAGGGGACCCGAAGCATTATACTTTCCAAAGTGAGGCCTATTCTTTCCTCATTCTAATAGTATCAGTGATGCCAAGTACGCCATTTTATTGGAGAATCTATGAATATAACAGTTATTTTGATTGTTAGTAAAAATTAATAATGGTTTCCATGATTTCGAAAAATTAGACTTGACAATGTTGTGTCTACAAGTGCAGAATATGGCAACTATCAAATGAAACAAATTTATTTTATAGTTTAAATTGATTTCCAGCAATTATTTCCACGAATTTAAGTAATAAGTATGGTAAGTCAATGCCGATTTTGCTTATTTAAGAATTTGTCGCTATTGCACCTTGTTACCAGGACTACCAGGTTCCTCAATCCATTTGTAATATATATACTTGAACTTTCTTCCCTTGTTGAATGTATCTACCCAAAGAACTTTCACAGATTTCGGGACGGACTAATAAGATTAGGTCTAGTAGTTTTTCTCGGTGTTCATTAAAAATTGTTGTAATTTTATTTCTCTCCTAAGGTACCTACCTCACAAACTTAAAATAAACTTGTAGTAGTAGATAAAAACTAAAGATGATACAGGAAAAATCTGGTTGCAATTATTGGGACTACTACAGGCGGCCGCATTATGCCTTTAATTGACACATCTGAGTATCTGGAAGTTAGAAAAGTTAAAAATTGTGAATTATGATGGGAAATATTTTGCCTCCTTTAGAATCCATGGCACTGGCACGTCACATAAAACCTGATGGCAGTTGGACACTGACATATAACATAACCTTGTGCCAGCCCCCTTGTGATCTCCTTGGAGTCGTCAGAAAACGAACTTCCCCTCAAGGCTTCACTTTCCCTATGTGACTGTGACATGATGGGTCCCCTTATTTTAAAGAGTCCCTGGTGTAAACAGAATGACGCGGACGGCTGAATGCACAGGGACGCACCAGGGACCACGCAGCGCGCAGCACCCTCTGTATTTGAGCTTAACATTTTATAATTAATGTTCAAAAAATTATCTATTAAATAAATTATAAGCGGTCATTAATTAATTAATTCCACTATACGCTGCGAATAATTTAAAGCCGCCTGACCAATAGCAGCGTGGTTCGTCGGTGATGACAAGGTGATTTCGTTATTGCCAGTGTCGTTCTTTATAGACTCTTATTATTAAATATTCTAAAAGATAAATAAGAATATTTACACAAAAACACTGGCAAGCTATTTTTTTTCGGATTTTAATGCTCGGCTCACACCAACGATATACTCGTATAGGAATACATGATTCACGGTAATACAATTCATTCGGTTTTGTTTTGCTTCTACATTGGCGGGTCTGGTTGAAGAAGACGAGGTAATTTGTTTACATTGGCATTTCTTAAATTCATTCTTTTTTCTGTTTTGTAATGCATAATAAATAGTTTTTTGATTTTTTTGAGATTTGAATTCAATTCACAAATATATATCACAACAAAATTTAATTCTTCTTCTTCAAATTTAACTCTTCTTCTTCTTCATATCGAGTAGAACTGACGATACCCTAACCAAAGACAGCCTATCCAATAATAAGATGATTGTAATAATTTTTGCTTCAATTTCATCCTGTGTGAGGCCTTTTGGGTAGATGATTCTATATTTAAATAGCCTCTTTGGGGTGGAGCACTTCTGGACTTTATACTAAGTATAGGTACATAAATATAACCATAGTTTATTTTCAACTGGTACCTTTTCGAAATTTTGAATCTACTTTAAGAATCCATTGTTATTCTTAAGTAAAAATCTTTTCTTAGCCAATTTTGAACAAAAAAACAATGGTTTATGAGAAAATCGTCGTAATATGTTGAAAATTAAAAAAAGAGTGATTAATCAAAATAATAACTTACATACATTGTGTTTAAACTATTTAATTCAATTTAAGTGATGCACTAGTATAAGTTTCTCGGCTGCAAACTTTTGAGTATTAACAGTTGCTTTTTTTCAAAATTCGTCCAGAGTAGGTACGTTTTTGCTTAAAACTAACTGAAGCAATTTAAAAAAATTAAATTTTAAATTTTGAAAAGTTAGTTGGAAAAATTAAGGGGATATTTAAACATTGGTAAATGACGCAAACATTATTAAAATAATAGAAAAATATAAAAAATATATATATTCAGAGGATAACAGTAATAATTGGGTGGCCTAATCCCCGTATCTTTCGCGAGACGAAAATTTATATTGCAAAAACCAATTATTAAGGACTTGGTTATTTCCGACTAAACTAGGAAAATCGTACAGTAATAAAGTTATTCAAAAATCCAAATAATAAAAATGACTTCATTTTTCCAGGGACAGAAATGCCTAAGAAAATGTTCGTCTGACGAAGACTGCAAAAGCAAGAAGAAGAAGTGTCTCTGCGATGGAGCGTGTGGAATGTCATGCATTAAACCAGGCAAGTGTATTTTTCAAACATAAAAACAAAATGTTATTCATCGGGGACAGGTAGATTTTTGATATTACCTAATTGTTTAATTTAATTACAATAAAACTTTTATTGGTATCTTTTTTAAATCAAAAAGCTTGTCGCAATTTGGCATTCAAATGGAAATGCTTGTCGCGTGAAATATTAAATTACGAATCAATTAATTTTATTGGATAGTGAGTGATTGGTACGCAAGTACTTGCCGAAGTACGAGTATGTATTTTCTTTACAATTCGCGCGACAAGCTTTTTGAAATCAAAATTTGAATACCTTATCGAAAACCTAAACTTATTTTATTCGTTTCAGTACAAGCCTTAAATAAAAGTTTGTTTTTAAAAAGATTTTTTTCTTTTATTTTGTGCTTTTTTAAATCAACTTAACTAGATTGAAACCATGTATGCAGGTTGTTACCTTAAAAAATTCACTGCTGTGTTACAAAAGTTATGATGTAAATAAAAATCACGGGTTCTTTCAGCAGATATACACATTCTTGAAAAACTACACCATTCTTAATAAATTCTAAGCTTTCGTTCTTAGTTTTAGAACTTCTTTAGGGTTAGAAAGAGAGTAAAATTGTAATTATATTATCTATAATTAAGTTCAATACTATATTAATATTACTACTAACGAGGGCGTTGCCTCGGTCCTTAAAAATACCTCCAAGGCCAAAAAAGAGTTTTCTCATAGTGCAATGTATAACATTTTTCCTGCTACCGACAATTTCATATTATAAATAGTTTGAATTAAACTCTAAATACACTATGGAGTAGATTGTGAGTAAATCATCTTCATAATAACCTGTGTTCAATTACTAAAAATGATAACCAGTGATAAATATAAGAGGCAGAATGCGGCAATAATAAAAGAATATATAAAAAAGTTGGGCTTTGTGTGGGATTTGAACCCGAGACCTACGAGTTACTAGTAGCGTGGCCGGTACACTATATGGGCAAAAAATATAAGAGTAATCGTATCTATATATAAGTTCAGAATAAAATTAAACAGTTTTTTTTACACAAGATATATTTAAAAACTAAAAGATTACAGGAGCCGAACGACCTCGACCGTACGAACGCTATGTCTATCACTAACTAACAAATTCTTCCGAGCCCGTTCCCGGGCCCTCGCTTCAGAACAGAACTAAACATTCAAGTGCCCATGAATGGCACCGTTATTCCATTTATGAACCCAAATATTTCGAAGTATAAACGTAACATGAGTATCTGGTAATTATAAAAATCATAAACAATAAGGAATCCGAAATATTGCTAACATATAAGAATTCCCTTTTCACTATTTGCCAGTTCCACCCTTTTAAAAATCGCTAGGGTGGTTTTAAGCCTGTTTCCCTCCTATTTCATCCTCAATTACGATCAGCCGAGTTCGCGCGACTGCTAATGCTTGGCCTCTCTAGCACTATACGAGCATCGTAAAGTGTTTGCCGTTTCGGCTTTTGCCTTTTTCCACTGTACATAGTCGCTTCTTAGCTCGAGGGCATAAACTAGTCGACCTAGTTCAAGTTTTAATCAGCCGATTTTTCGTCAAACTCCTGGACGCAAAGTTCGTTAATGTTCCTTCTTGTTTCTTGTCTATTATTTTGGTGCTCGGGACTTGCCGTAACTTTAATAACAATTTATTATGTTTCATTGAGAGGTCGCTGAACCTATTCAAAGTTTGAACTACTAACTATAGAGGGCGTTGGCTTCGTCCAGATTTTGTTTCGGAAAATGGAGTTGTGCTGTGGTGGTCACAAAAAAAATCTGGAAATTAATATAACAACCAGGGACTCTTTAAAGCAAGGAGACCCAACATTATACTTACCAAAGTGAGGCCTATTCTTTCCTCATTCTTATGGTATCAGTGATTATTGGAGAATCTATGAATATAACAGGTACTTTGATTGTTAGTAAAAATTAATAATGGTGTCCATGATTTCTAAAAATTAGACTTGACAATGTTGTGTCTACAAGTGCAGAATGTGGCAACTGTCAAATGAAACAAATTTATTTTATAGTTGAAATTGATTTTCAGCAATTATTTCCACGAATTTAAGTAATAAGTATAGTAAGCCAGTGCCGATTTGGCTTATTTAAGAATTTGGCGCTATTGCACCTTGTTACCAGGTTCCTCAATCCATTTGTAATAATAATAATATGTATCATTATGTATACTTGAACTTTCTTCCCTTGTTGAATGAATCTACCCAAAGTACTTTCACAGATTTCGGGATGGATTAATAAGATTAGGTCTAGTAGGTAGTTCTAATCATGTAGTTTTTCTCGATGTTCATTATAAAATTTTTGTAATTTTATTTCTCTCCCAAGGTACCTCACAAACTTAAAATAAACTTGTAGTCGTAGATAAAAACTCTTTAAAAACAGACCTGACTGAAGCTACCTGCTTGATAATTTAAAATTTACGAAATACGATTTTTGTTTTGAACTACCTACTTATACGTAATGGAAATTGTAGGATTACTAAAGGTGATGCAGGAAAAATCTGATTGCATTTATTAGGACTACTATAGGCGGCCGCATTACCTTTAATTGTCACATCTGAGTATCTGGATGTTAGAAAACTTAAAAATTGTGAAATTATGATGAGAAATTTTTTGCCTCCTTTAGAATCTATGGCACTGGCATTTCACATAAAACCTGATGGCAGTTGGCCACTGACATATAACATAACCTTGTACCAGCCCCCTTGTGGTCTCCTTGGAGTCGACAGAAAACAAACTTCCCCTCAAGGCTTCACTTTTTCTATATGTAATGCTGGGTCCCCTTATTTTAAAGAGTCCCTGATAACAACATAATCTAGCCTACGAACGATCGTTGTATTTGAACTGAAACATACTGTTCGTTCTGAATCAAGATTAACCACTAGCAACTAGATGTTCCTGCTTGGACACTTCCTCGATTGATTCCGAATAATGCCAATTCTTTTCTGAGAATAATATAAACTTTCTTTGTTTCGTTTCAGATAGGGAATGTCCAGAGCCGGAGCAGATAGCTTTCGGATCGGTGACGGCGACTGGAAAACTGTTCGGTTCAAGAGCGACGTACTCCTGCCAACACGGATACCACGTGGTTGGATTGCAGAGCAGAACTTGTCAGGCCGATGGACGTTGGGCTGGACAGCCGCCAGCTTGCAAACAGAACAGTAAGTAGGATTTAGGATCTTGATTATCATTTTTTTCCTGAGGCCGTGCGTCTCGATTTTCTCGTTTATTTGATGTTCTATACAAGGTATCCCGGATAAGAATGAACAGCATGGGGAACTCGCAAACGGTGAGAGATAGAACAACGGTTAAATGGGAAAAAAGTTGCGCAATTTTAAGGTCAATAAAATGGTACAAACAGATTTCGAATAATTTTTTTTGTGTTTTTGAGTTATTTTAAAAAAAGTAAAATTTTGCGTTTTCGATTTTATTTTTTTCTGAAGTTGTTATCAGAGATAGAAAAAAAAACTTTCTTATGGCACTTTTTAATGGGCTTTAAGATGGAGTTTTTAGATTTGTTCTACAACATTTTGTTTTTGAGAAACCATCTTCAATTTAATTTTTTTAAATACGGACCTGGATTTTTTGCAGATTTTGAAAGCACTTTTCATTGCAAATACCATGATGTATGATACAAAATATGTTTAAAATGTTTTGAGACAATTATACTGAAAACTCCTATTTTTCCATTCATTTTTTTCTATTGCGGTCCTGTATTTAATAATAAGAAGTCTAAATATATATACAGTGTGGCCATTTTAGTGTGCAACATATGGGAATTTTTTTTATTAATTGCACAACCAAAATACAAATATTGCCGAAAGTTGGTGCATGTTCGATAATCATATTAGGTGCCCTTAGAATGGTTGCAAGTTAAACAGCATACAGGGTAGGTCGAAAAATATAAAAATTGCACAAGAGTGAAGTGCCCTTATTTCAAAAAATTCAGGAAAAGGTTATTAAGAAAAGTTGTTTAGAATTAAAAGTTATGCCTAAATACCAAAACATAACCTCCTAAGAAAAAAAAATTTTTTTCGTCGATGAATTTCCACAGTTTCTTATTAAACATTTAAAATAAAAATTTTGCACCTTAAATGAGAGTTTTTTAATAGCCACATTATCATTACTACTGTTTTACCTTGTTTATAAGAATTTTTGCGAAATTTTAAAGTTGTGTTTAATATCGTTGCAACAAACATGAAGTTTGTGATTCCCTAAAAAACTAAAAATCTAAGTTAATTTTACAAATATGCTTGAATTTGAACAAAGTTATGAGAAATTAATTTGATTTTGATTAATTTATGAAAGTGTTTAGGGGGAATATTAAAAATATATATTTTTAGAAAATTATTAATGTTTTTTTTAAATATTTTTTTTTCTCAGGTGGCCATGTTTTGGTATTTAGGCATAACTTTTAATTCTAAACTTTTCTTAATAACATTTTGCTGAATTCTTTGAAATAAGGGTACTTTACTCTTGAACAATTTTTATATTTTTTGACCTACCCTGTATGCTGTTTGACTTGCAACCATTCTAAGGGCACCTAATATGATTATCGAACATGCACCAACTTTCGGCAATATTTGTATTTTGGTTGGGCAATTAATAAAAAAAAAATCCCATATGTTGCACACTCAAATGGCCACACTGTATATATATTATATATAATAACAGTATCGTCAACAATTTAATTTACAGTCTATTTTTACATCGAAAACTTAATATTTTTAAATACGGCCCTGTCTGGTAAGCGTTTTCCTCTGTTGTTGTATAGCAAACAGTGTCGCATTGTGTTTTAGATAAAATTCTTGGCTTTTTCTAATTGTGAGAAGAAAGCTTTAAGCCAATGAAACCAATAACTTTTCCATTTATTAATTTGCAACAATACATTCGTTCGGCCTCTACACTGTTTAATTATTAACTAAATGATACAGTGGGAGTTATAACAAATGACAAGGGGTTGGTTTCGTTGTTTCAAAGCCTTCTAGGTGGAGAATTTTTATTTATTTTTTATTATCGTATGTGACTCGTATTAGTCTTTGCCGTCATTTTTTTGGTTCTCCAATTGAAAGATAAGTTGTATGTTAAATTGTTTACAATACTGATTGATATTTAGACTTCTTATTATTAAATACAGGGCCGTATTAAAAAAATGAATGGAAAAAAAGAATTTTCAGTATAATTGTCTCAAAACATTTTAAAAATATTTCGTGTTATACATCATGGTATTTGCAATGAGAAGTGCTTTCAAAATATGAAAAAAAGGTCCGTATTTAAAAAAAATAAAGTTGAAGATAGTTTCTCAAAAACGAAATGTTGTAGAACAAATCTAAAAACGCCACCTTACAGCCCGTTAAAAGGGCCACAAGAAAGTGTTTTTCTTTTTTTTTCTATCTGTGATAACAACTTCAGAAAAAAATAAAATCAAAATAACTCAAAAACGAAAAGAGATATTCAGAAATCTGTTTGTACCATTTTATTGACCTTAAAATTTTTTCCCCATTCAACCGTTGTTCTATCTCTCATCGTGTGCAGGATCCCCATGCTGTTCATTCTTATCCGGGACACATTGTATACAAAAAAAACACTTGACGGCATTTTGACAGCTAAGTTAAGTGACAGTGAAAACGAAATCGAATCGTCATAGACAACTTACCGAGTAATACAGAAAAAATATGACATGTGTGAAAATTATCGTGGCTTCAAGATGACGCGATAATTTTCAAGGAAGCACAATATAAGCGCCGCTGTAATGTTTTTAAACAATTTGATGATATTTCATGTTTTTTTCGGTATTACCACAGAGAAGACAGCTCATCTTGTTAAATGTATCAAATAAACCTAAGAATGTTGGTCTGAAATGAAAACCGCAACTTGATGAGTTGCTAGTAGCTCCAAATCCTAATACGGATATTTACGAAAAAATAAACACCATAAGAAAGCCGTAAATATGTGAAATGCAAAAAATAAAAAATATATTTTCTGTAGAAAAAATTGCGGAAAATACCTGAATTCGCTGAACGCTGTCTCGTTAGCAAATCTGCCCTTTGCGTATATTTCCAGTGTTGAAACTTAACTATTTCAGTATAAATAGGCTATGAATATTTTCAGCGTGTGCCCTCAATAGGCGCCATAAAACTGCGGCTGATAGCGGCTGTATGCAACGGCAGTGATGACTAATTAGATCTGTCGACTTCGGTTACAACTGGAAATTAGTGAACATACCCAAAGAAATCGACTTTACGTCACCACGTTTATGTCGGATCTGATAATTCCCATTTCGTCATTCGCGAACTAATTTTAAATTTCCATTTCCGAGCTATAAATTGCGTAGTGGGCACGCGACGCGACGGGCGCACTCAATTCCCCCGGTATTAAATAAACAAATCCAGGGGAGAGGGAGAGGGAGAGCTGCAGCTGGAGCTGGAGCTGCTGTGGCGTTGCGGCGCCAGCGGAGCCTGTTTGCTCTCCGGTCCTCGTGCCATAAATCAAACACGATACTAGATTAAATTGAAACAGGAGTACTAGAGCGTGCACTTATCGGGCAATAAATCCAGGACGCGCCCAGCGGCGTATCTTGCAGGAAATAAAAATCCCAGATCCCAGAACCCGCGTCGCAACTGAGCCCATAGGCAAAATATCTCTAACTCGACAAATTCTTCTTAGGAAATACCTACATACATCTTGGAATACATAAACCTGTTTACTTTTTGCAAATTTGCTACGTGCTACGTGTACATCTAAATTATATATTATTCACGAGATGCGATACATTATATCGCATTTTTATTTGAAAAATAAAAATATACATTATAAATGTGCCGACATTTACATGAGTACTTAGTTGAAATTCTTAAAATACTGATTTCAGGGGCGGATGGAACCACCGGGACACCGGGCAAATGCCGGGTGGGCCGGTCATTCGTAGGGCCGGAGGGCCGCAGGCTCGGAGGCTCATCGGCCATAGCACCGTCGCATCTTAAATTTAAAGACAGTCTTAACTAGTTGACAAGACAAAAGGCAATCATTGGTACAATAATCGTTGTAAGTAGGTAGTTAATTTAAGATAGGACGGTGCAACTGGCCATAATTATTTTTGTTTTGTTATTTTTTTGCTTTATTATTTCTTTACGTGTTTTACGGAAACGTAGAAGGGCCACACCATTATTTTATTTGTATTGAACTTTTAAAGTCGCAGTCCGACTTTGAAGTCGAAATTCCGATTTTGAACTCTAAATTTTGACTTTGAACTTCGACTTTGAAAGTCCGAAGTTCAGAAAGTCGAAACTTAGAGTTCAAAGTCGGAATTTGGAGTTCAAAGTCGGATTTCGAATTTCAAAGTCGAAATTTCGAGATAAAAGTCGAAATTTCAACTTTAGAAAGTCGGAATTTTGACTTCAAAGTTGGCCTTCGACTTTAAAAGTCGGAATTTCGAATTCAATAACAATACCTAAAATAATGGTGTGGCCCTTCTACGCTTCCGAATGTTTCGTTATTTTTATATCTTTATATTTAAAGAAAACAGTTTTATTTCTTTTATGAGAGTTTTTTTTATTTCATTTATATTTGTATAAAACATGTATATTTTGATTTATTAAAAATTACAATATCTACATTGCTTTTTTTAAATTGTTATTATAATAATTAAGAAAAGAAAAATCTAAAGCCAAATGAGGTGTTTAGGGGCCGCTTGGGAGACAAATGCCCGGGCTGGTTAGGTAAAGCCGTTGAGTGAGGAATAATAAGAGGCGCAACCTTACGGGACGCAGCTTAGCCGAAAACGCGGCCCGAAAAGCGTCCGAGATAAAAAGCGTCCGAGACAAAAAACTACCTACATATCCTTCCAGTAAAATAAAAAAAATATATAAAATTGTACCATTAGCCCGTTGTAGAGGGATAGATGTTCTCGAAAACATAGACAAGTTGTAAAAATCCGTGGTCGCTAGGCGACTAAAGCGAGTGGGGGCAACGAGGTGCTTCAGGGTAAGCACACGAAAACCGGCTCGCAATTTTATATGGGCGTTGCGCCTCTTATTAATCCTCACTCGACGGTAAAGCCCATCCGCCCGTGACTGATTTTCCCAGTCGATCGTACTATCCGGCAACGCCGCGGCAGCCGTCAACTGTTATACAGTGTGGTTCAAAGAGTTCGCAACAAATGGTAAATTTTTGTGTTGTTGAGATTATTAACAAAAAACGCGTTTTGGTGAATCTTCTCTCCATGTTCATGAACCTAAGAATCGATTTTGACATATCAAATAACCACCAATATGGCGGCAATTAAAAAACTACCATTAAGTTAAGGAAGGCGAGGTTAAATGGCGAGGAATCACAAATAAGGATTTCTTTTATTTTTATATCTGCAGGGTGTATGTACCCGATTTTCTCGGGAATTTTAAAGGTAAATTATTATTGATGGTTCAAAAACCAAACTTTTGTAGAATTTCCCGAAGACTTCGAATACTTAGTAGGTATGTCATCAAATTTAATATACACGGTGTTGGATTTTAACACGGAGTTTTAGTGACGAGTATACGCGGAGTAAAAAAAGGGTCGGCTTTCATTTCTGACTTTCGGTTTGACCGGAAGTGAGCATCAATTCAGATTTTGGAGACACCCTGTATATTCTCCCAATTCCATCAATATATAGTTTTATGTAGTTATCCCTAACAATATATTTTTAGCATTCCATGCAAAAATGAGAATTTATCATAATATTATTAATTTGACGAAATTTATCAAAAATATGAAAATTCGCTGCTTGCTTACTTTCAAAAATATATGTATATGGTTGGAATTGGGAGAATATAAAAAAACCCAAAATATACAGGGTGCCTCCAAAATCTGTGAAAGTGATGATTACTTCTGGTCAAACGGGAAGTAAAAAATGGGAACTTATGATCTTTTCTTACTCAAATTTAATGATAAATAAAAAAGTTGAGACAAAAAGAAAATCTTAAATAAAAAGTCGCTGATTTTTACATTTTTCATTATGAGACATTAATGTTCATATTCCTTATACAATACATATAATTTCCGCTTTGGCAGAGGAAATGCATTTTTAATCTATATAATTTTGTAGGATCTCACAATAAAATATTTTAGAATATATTTTTTTTACTCAATGGTATTATACTAAATTTTAAGTAGATATATGAATTCGTTATAAGATACACATAGATATAAAACGATATTTTGGATATTTAAAAATAAATTCCGAGATTTTGGTATCTATATATCTCACATAAGAGTGAAACAACCCTATAACCTCTTTTATTTTTAACCGACCAGAACGAAATGTTTACCAAAGCTAGATGGCATTGTTGCCTACTTATATCCAAAAAATTAGTTGCCTACTCCAAAGTCGAAGCCACCTGCGATGCCACAATCGAGGCTAAAAATCCGAAAGTCATATTAGACATTTTTTTCCCAAAAAAAATTTACTAGAAAAAGTTGTTCAGAATCGATTCAGAACCCTAAATCCAAAATTTTGTCAAAACCAAGAAAATATTAATTTTAAAAAATTAAATTCCAAAAACAACAATTTAATAATTTTCTGCGTTTAGAAAAGTGTGCCATGGAAGTTTTGAAGGCAAGTTGTTTTCATTAAGTAATTATTTTAAAATAAAAGCAAATTTTAAAAATTTAAATTTTAAATTTTTACTTTAATTGTATTTATTTATTATTTTTTGATTTTGACAAAATTTTGTATTTAGGGTTCCGAATCGATTCTGAATAACTTTTTCTAGTAAATTTTTTTGAAAAGAAAAATGCCTAATATGACTTTCGGATTTTCAGCCTCGTTTGTGGCATCGCAGGTGGCTTTGACTTTGGAGTAGGCAACAATGCCGTCTACCTTTGGTAAAAATTTTGTTCTGGTCGGTTAAAAATTAAAGAAGTTCTAGGGTTGTTTCACTCTTAAGTGAGACACTCTGTATGTGTAGGATGAGTATACTTATGAAGTATTAGAATTATAATAATTATAATTAGAATGAATTTTATCTTAGTTTAATAGTTTCGATATCGAATATATCAAAGTCTAGAGAATACTATCTCCAGACTTTGATAATATTGTCGATTCTTCGCCACTACACCTTCTGTATATTAAACCCTTGTTTATCTGTATAAATAAGGACTAAACTGATGGATGTCAGTAAAATAAATAAGGTGTACTCGTGTCAAGTATTATCAAGGCAGCAAAACCAATGTACAACAATTTTTCTAAAATATTATCTAATTATTGAAACTTAAATTGCAGGTCGTGCACATAGCATAATGTACAACTCGTTAAGCAGTGCATATGGCCCACTTTTACATTCGCATACAATATGCCTCATTGTTTAACTTGTTGCACAACACACTATTAAACCGATTTAGCGAATAAAATTGTTTTTCAGGAACAATAATTTCCACTCACGTGGTGAATAAGAATATTAAATGATAATGAAAAAACATATATTCTAAATATCCTGTAATATAAATAGTATTTTCATTCGGATTTCATTTCCTTTCGACTTATTTTTATTGGATATCTCCTGAAGTGTAGTACAGACATACGACGCGAATTCTGTGTGTGCCGTTTCATTCACAACACGTTGTAGGGTCTCAAATGCGTGTGCTATAATTATTATGCCATCTTCGTCATTCATCTGGTCATTTGCCGGTCCGGTCTGCGATGTTAGAGGTAGAGCGTTGATTGAGGATCGTCCGTCGACGGGTAGAGGAAATGGAGTAACACTCCTGAGAAAAATAATAAATATGATTTACCCAGTTATAATCTAAAAATTACATATTATACCTACCTTGAATTTCTCTCGCTTTCTTCTACTAAAAAACATATTTTATTTAAGTAGGTCTTTATTAGCATACTAATACTATTAATATTAATAACAATATATGCATTTGTTTGATTCAGTGACAATCAGATAATGATAGTAACAAAGTATTAGGTACCATACATACAGAGTGCCAAATAATAAAGGGAAAAATTTTTGTTTGCAGAACTATTTTAAATTTATTTGACTTTGCCGTAAGTTTGTGCCACGTGGCAAAAAAATCATTAATATAGTAAACAACAAAATCTGAAGTTTTGGCGATAATAAAAAATCGAAAATGCATCGTGTGAGATTTGAACCTACGGTAAAATAAATGACGCTTTGATAGGCACGCGTATTTACCGATTAGGCTAAATCCACCTCAGAAGATTGTTTTCATAAAGTCACTCACTGACGTTGACACTGAAATAATTAGTTTTTCATTAATAAAAAAAATGGCGGTGCATCTGGAGAGGACTTTTTTTGATGTTTTGTTCCGGAGATTTTTTTTTGAAGAGATTACAGGGTGTAACTTTGATTAGTACATAAATTTTAACTGGCAGTAGGTTTTGACCCCAAAAGCACACCTCTGTGTAGGTATATATTTTTTAAAACGACAAAAATATGACATAATTTTGCTCTTATACAGAAACCTCCTTAATGACAACTGTCAAATGGATTCCAACTTTTAAGCTTATAATATTTGCATTGATATCGAGGTCCACTAGTACTTAGATGTTGGAAAATCTACGAATTGGGAAGATTATATTATTATTATATTATAGGAAAATACCATTAATTTGTTTTTGGAGTATGAAGTGGGGGTCCATTTGACAGGTATTGTTAAGAGCTTTCTGTTGTGGAAATATATTTTTCTTGAAATCGGCATTAAAATGTCCCAAAATCGTCATTAAAAGCACAGAAATCGTACAATAATGTAGCCCATTATTGTACGATTTTTTCAATAAGTAGGCCTTGGCCTTGGTCAAAAGTGACCAAATATTCAAAACCCGGCCGATAAAGGCTCATTTAACTTTTCGTACACATTGCGAAATTGTTTCCTATAGAAGCGCAATCCTTCAGTATACATATTTTAGTAAATTTGAAAATCAATAGATTTGTTGTGTAGGCTGCACAAGAAGCAGCAGTTTGGTTTTTCTGTCAGAAGGTGCCGTACATCATTATACTTGTCCTAGGTAGAGCGATCGGTAAAGTCAAGCAACGCCGCGCGTAGTCGGTTCGTGGACGGGTGATCCCTTATTATTATTATTTTCTTGCCTAATAAAACATTTTTTTTCCGATTTCAAGAAAAATATAATATGTACCTCGGCACTGAAGTTCTTTTTATGACTCATGTGGTTTATTTGCCTCGGCCAGAGGCCTCAGCAACTAAACTCTACATGAGTCATAAAAAGTTGTACTTCAGTGCCTTGGTACATAAATAACTATTCTGTGATAGAAGCCTAGAAAAGTAAAATTTCAAAAATTTTGTAACTTCTTACATGGATCTACGGAGTCAACTAGTATTTTCTTGGCAATAACAGTATTAGTTGTTGTTCTTCTATTTATAAATATCGCCTTACATCTCGCCCATATCTCCCATATAAAAGTATTAGTTGTTGTTCTTCTATTTATATATATCGCCTTACATCTCGCCCATATCTTCCATATAAAAAACCATAACACAGACAACAGTAGTACAAACACGCCAATTCCAATGGCTACCTCTGCCATTTTTAATATAGTTCTTTTTGCGCAAATATCTACTAATGTGGATATTCCTTTTATAGATCTACTTGTGGTTAATTTAAACGTTATACTATAGAACTATAATACATAGCAATGTAATATCACTGATAAATAGATATGATAATATAATAATCGTCTTTATCAATGATAATCATGGGCGTCCGCAGAAATTTTTTCAGGGGGGGCAGTAAGAATTATTGACAAAACAGGTCGATGAAATTCCCTGTGCCACTTTCTTTTCCACGTAAATAAACGTCATGAGTGCCGCCAAATACTATAGAGGAAATAATGGAGAACAAAATCTTACGGTTTTCTTCGACTTTTTGGGTAGCATCTTTATCAATCTGACAAACAAACAGCTGTGAATAATCGTTCTCTCCCGATTATTCATTAATCATAATTTTGCTTTTAGTATTAGTATTACTACCGAGATTGAGATTAATACCAGTACCGTCACTGTCATCGCCATCGCAGTCGAGGTGTTTTAATTTTGAAAATTTGGTTACGCCGCTGGTACAGCCGTAACCGTATTATCACCATTATTAGTCTCAGACTTCCGTTTTGAATAGTTTCTAATGTCCATTTCAATCTACATCATGAACCTACCTATACACCAATAATAAGTAATGCAGGACTACAGCAAGAGTAGTAAGGCTAGACTAACGCTTATTATATTACATACCCCGAAAGGGTCTTCTCAGATAGCAATCCTATTCTAAATCACCACACAAAACCGTAGATATACAGTGTGTCCCAGGATAAGTGAAACGATAGGTGTAAAAGGCCAAAAAATTTCGAGTTCAAATTTGGCCATTTGGGGTCCAGGATTGCTTGCCTAGAAAATAATTTTCGCCATATTTTTAATTTTCAAATAATAAAGTAGGCCTTGACGGGAACGATTTATTTATTTTCTGTGTAGGTTAAGTGCCCTTTCTCGACAAGATATCGAAAAATTTCATTGGAAAAAGTTGCAGAGAATTGAAAACTATGTCCCTGTGCCAATTTTCAAAATAATTGGCCTACTTTGATTTTCGTCCATTTTATTTCCTATAGGTTGGTGAACTATCCTTGTCGTTTAAAATATCGAAAAATTTCATTAGAAAAAGTTGCTTAGAATTGAAAGCTATGACCCTGTGTCAATTTTCAAAATAATTGGCCTACTTTCATTTTCTTTTTCTTAAAGACATTATTTCAAACTAATCATAGTAGGCCGATTGAGTCCAAATTTCGCATTCTTGCATACTTTTTTATTCTGAATAACTTTTTGTAATGAAATTTTTCGATATTTTAGACGACAAGGATAGTTAACCTACTTATAGAAAATAAAGTGGACAAAATCAAAGTAGGCCAATTATTTTGAAAATTGGCATAGGGACATAATTTTCAATTCTCAGCAACTTCTTCTAATGAATTTTTTCGATATCTTGTCGAGAAAGGGCACTTAACTTACACAGAAAATAATTAAGTCGTCCCTGTCAGGGCCTACTTTATTTTTCAAAATTAAAAATATGGTGAAAATTATTTTCTAGGCAAGCAGGCCTGGACCCCAAACGGCCAAATTCGAACTCGAAAATTTTTGGTCTTTTACACCTCTCGTTTCACTTATCCTGGGACACACTGTATTTGCCTACTACTTTTAACTTTTTGTTGTTTATAGAAAGATATGATATCGGCTGATTCAGAACTCAGCTTACTAATTATTATTTCAAAAGCCAGGGGGGGACATGCCCCCCCCCCTCCCCCCCCCCCTCCCCCCCCCCTCCGGACGCCCATGATGATAATACACCTACCGAATAGAAAAATTCAAGTCGAGATTTAGCTGACGGATATTTTTCCACCTAACCTTGACGGTCGTTGTCAAGTTGTTAACAGTTCTTTATTAGCAAAATTTAAGTTTTAAAATAATATAATACTATAAGGGAAGTCAAGAAGTTATTATTTTTAAGTTCTTGTAGGAGTAGATATTATTTTGAAACTGAGAAAAAATAATTCAGGGGTATTGTCTGTAAGAAATAATAATACTGTAACGAAAAATGCCGTTAAAAATGTTATATTAGCTTTTAATAAACACGTTTGCACTGTTTTCTAACCTACTCAAAGATTTGGTAGATAGGTACATTGTAGGTTTCGGTATTCTACTTACAGTTTTATAATTTTTACAAGATTAGTTTGGAGGCATTTTCCGTTACAACTTTGTTTTCCTGAGGCACCCAGAGCCTCATTTTCTTTAGTTTTTCATTGTTTTTCTTGTAGAGCTTCCATATGTTTTCTAGAAATTTGCTAGAACATTATGATTTGTACATCTGTCATTGGCCAGGGATATTCTAAAGTATACAGTGTGGTCATTTAAGTGTGCAACATATGGGATTTTTTTGATTAATTGCACAACGATAATACAAATCTTCCCGAAAGTTGGTGCATGTTCGATAAACATATTAGGCGTACTTAGAATGGTCGCAAGTCAAACAGCATACAGGGTAGGTCAAAAAATATAAAAATTGTAGAAGAGTAAAGTACCCTTATTTCAGAAAATTCAACAAAATGTTATTAAGAAATATTGTCTAGAATTAAAATTTATGCCTAAATACCAAAACATGGCCTCCTAAGAAAAAAATATTTTTTGAAAAACATTAATAATTTCCTAAAAAAATTTTGTTTTAATATTCACCCTAAACAATTTCATAAATCAATCAAAATTAAATCAATTTCGCATAACTTTGTTCAAATTCAACAATGTTTGTAAAATTAACTCAGATTTTATTTTAAAATTTCGCAAAGATTCTTCTGAAACAAGTAAAATATTAGTAATGATAATGTGTATATTAAAAAACTCTCATTTAAGGTGCAAAATTTTTATTTCAAATGTTTATTAAGAAATTGTGGAAATTAATTGACTCTTAGGAGGCTAGAGGCTATGTTTTGGTATTTAGGCTAAACAACTTTTCTTAATAACCCTTTTCTGAATTTTTTGAAATATGAGTATTTTACTCTTGTACAATTTTCGGCAGTATCTATGTTTTGATTGTGCAATTAATAAAAAAGTCCCATATGTTGCACATTTAAATGACCACACTGTATATCTAATGTTGGCCTCAAATCAAAACTTTTATCGTCTAGTAGTTACAAGTTTTAAACTACCACTAAAAGGGGTTTAGATAACAGAAAGTTCGGATTACATGGATACCTAATCGTAATTGATATTGGCTCGAAGACTCGAAGCGTTGACTGAAGGTTTAAAAAGACCTCTCACGGATCCAGATAAAATGCCGAGCGCTTTTGGAGGCGAAGGACTATGGATATTCGAACTTTTTCCAATGATCGTAGTCATTCGCCTCCGCGCACCAACTCCATCTACTGGTGTATAGCGGTATTATTATTTCTATTTAGCTCTCGTCCAGTACTACTGTTTAGCACCATCTATTTTCGATAATTACAATGACTAACAAAATCGATAATTAGTGGTAGGTTTCGTACTCGACAATTTCGTATTCCAAAAGGCTCGTTTGTGTTCGGGGCGGGGCAAACAAGTCTAAAAATAGACACGGGGGAGAAGGGAGAAGGGGCCAGTGAAATAATTCTACGATTTGGCTTTTATAAAATTAGGAATAGATTCAGGGTTGGGCGTATTTCAGTTTGATATTTGACGATTTTAACGGATTGGCAGATTTTTAAAATTCTCTTTTTTAGGATATAGTGACCTACATTATGTTGCTTCAATTTCTTACGTTGATTTGAAAAACAAAACATATGTCCAAAATGAAAACTTTGAGAAAAGTGAAAAACTGATTGCCTTCCCTCTATTAGGGAGTATTTTTTAATGTACCTAGGCGTTTTTCTGGAAAAATGTTGAATACAGAAAGAGGTTGTTATTTATTTTTATTTTTTTAGCTTAAGTAACTAATAAAAATATATACTGTGTGTCCGGCGATTCAGTGCCCAAGGGGTGTAAACGATAAAAAAATTCGAATTGTAAGTTGACATTCTGTTTGGTGTTGCCCCAATAATGGGCCGAACCTATCAGCAAAGTCTAGAGAATACTAGCCTTTGCTATCAGTACACAGTGTATACAGGGTGTATTTTTGTCGAAAAAAAAACAAGGCCGGAGTAAACTGTACCCTCAATTTTAAAAGCTAGCTAGCTAGGACGTTAAAACGATATTATTGCTTATATCTGCCAAACTATGATACCACACCACTTACTCAGTGGCGGCTCGTAACTATTTAAACTTAAACAGGCGGGGCCAAATATCGGAAGACATTTAAAAATCAATGTGCCTAACTAAACCGGTGTAAAGTTAGTAGCCGATTTTCTGGCAGCAAAAAATTTTCCTCGCCCTTATTTCCACAAATTTATTTTGATAAAAATATAGTAGAAAGGGTAACTATTATTAAACCTTCTAAGCAGATTAAACTGGAGAATGAAGAAAAATATTCATCAAAAAATAAACGTTGAAATTTTTGGCTCCTAGAAAATTGGCTGCTAAGTGCTAAGTTCAGTTTTAAGTAGACACTTTTGTTGAATTTACGTGATCGCGTTTTTTATGTTCTGCCGTTTGATTTTTCTCTATAGTTAAATCAAGGTAACGGCCTGCACTCTATAACTGTTTAATTTGCAGTTTTTGCTCAAATTACATTGACGAAAATGAATTTCTTAATAAAAAAAACTAACACTGTTTTATGAAATGCTACTTTTATTAGTGATATAAACAAAAATAGTAAAAGTAGGTAAATAAGGATTTTTTAAACTGTTGACTATGTATGTACCTACATGTAGGAATTGAGATTTTTTTAAGTAGGTATTGACTGAACACGCCAGAAAGTAATTATTACCCATTTTCAGTCAGAATTACCTTTGAACATTTTTTGACAGAGAGGAATAAAATAAAATAGTTAAATGAGAAAACACATTTATTAAAAAAACACCTAAATACCAAATCCAGAAATATTGTCAACATAAATAAATTATATAAGTAAGAACATTTTAACGCATATACAATTATTATACAGGGTGTCCAACTTTAAAACTGTACAAATCCGTAAAATCTTCATTTTTAGAGATAAGAGCCTAAACTTTTTTTGTTTGAAAGGCCTTCAAAAACCGCTTCTTTTGACCTTCCTGCTATTATTAAAATGCAAATCCAGGGCCGGCTACCATTTTTTTATACCCCCAATTTTCTCGAAAACCATTTAGCGATTTTTTTATTTAAAATCTGACCCCACAGCGTTAATCAGAACACCCCAAAACCCCTATATACCAAATTTGAATAATAATTTTTTCAATGATTCTACAGCACTCATGACCCATATAAAGTTTCATAAAAATTCAGCATTTTGAGATGGCACAGATAAGAATACTCTGTATATTTTGTATTGGACCTTTGCACACCAATACCTTGAGTGGTCCTATAGACCATTGAACTGTTTTGAGGGGATTCCATGGCAATCTTGACTTGGCAGATACCTTTAAAAGTCCTATTTTGCTCAACTTTGACACCCTGCAGGTTGGAACTCCCTGTATATTTTTTATTCAAATTTGGTGTATAGGGGTTTTTGGGTGTTCTGATTAATGCTGTGGGGTCAGATTTTAAATAAAAAAATCGCTAAATGGTTTTCGTGAAAATCGAGGGTATAAAAAAATCGCAGCCGGCCCTGGATTTGCATTTTGAAAATGACGGGACGGTCAAAAGAAGCGGTTTTTGAAGGCCTTTTAAACAAAAAAAAGTTTGGGCGATTGTCTCCGAAAATGAAGATTTTACGGATTTGTACAGTTTTAAAGTTGGACACACTGTATGTTATTTGTTTTGGCAATAATAATAGTCCCCCACTAGTCAATAGTTTCACAATGTGTAAAAAGAGTTTCAAGGCTAAAAAAAATTCGAAGTCTCGCCCGCAGCTCTAGGGTTTACTATAGATCCCAACGTACCCGTTGAAAATAAACACCATCTATGGAGCTGGAAATATAAAATTTTGTGTCTGTATTTTCTGCTCGTGTGTGGTTGATGTAATATACGATTTCTATTAAAGGGAAAAGGATGGAATGATACCCCTGTTTGTGTATGTTGTGTATTTGGGCGGGTCCTTTCCCCAAGTAAATTTCTGGTCGCGAAAGGGAGCAGTGAAAGGGGCAAATAATATTGTAATGAATCTCAAAAATCACAGTCCAAACTCGTTACCTTGGTTACCACCTTTATTGTTTAGCCTTCAAAAATCACAAATAAACTTGTCAGATTACTGTCACTGCCCAAGAATATTCTTTCAGCTCCAAAATTCACACAAAATCGCTTTCTAACCTTTCACTTTCTCCAGGCCCAATTCCCAGGTCTTAATGTCAAGTAAAACCCTGTCAAAAGTCAAAATCAAGATATTGCCAGACTCGAAATGTCCCATCTGTAATTCCCACCGAGCTAGCCCACTATACCCCAGAAAACAGTGTGCTGTTTTCTAGACTTTGCTTTCGAGTCAGCGACACCGACTGTGAATAATTGTTACTTCCGCTAGCCGCAAGATGGCTCCGGCGAAAATGCCAGAAGATTTTCGATATCGATCCGCTTTAATTTCTGGTCCGGAATGTAGAGGGTGCCAGCGGGCTCCGGAGATGTTTTTAAATCGGCACGCTGTTCCATGGGCGTAGATTCTCTTTTTAAATCTTCACCCAACGCTCGAAGACTTATAATTTTCGTAATAGCTTATACGCAAAGTGAAGTTGGTTAGTTAGTTAAAGGAAAAGCTAGTAAAAAATACCATGCGCATTGAACTTCATTTTTCAGTTTACTGCCTGCAGCCACCAACGATTGATCACGCCAGGCACAACGCCCTTCCGGAACAAGCCACCTTCGATTTGGATTTCACTCTTCAATATTATTGCCACACTGGATACGTCACCAATGGTTTTCCTAGGGCCAAATGTCTGGCAATAGACGGGAAGGCCAGCTGGTACGGGCCTGATATTACGTGCGAACGTAAGTACAGCATTATTTTTGTCATAAAGCCAAAAAGACAATGATTTTAGAAAAACCACGAATAGGGTACTTGACGAAATTTTACAAACTTGATAAAACAATTCCCGGACACTTGCATAAAACCCAACGATTGTTTCTAAAAATAATAGGTATTTACGTAATTAGAAAGTCTTTAGAATTTCTTCGAAATTTGACAGGAAAGCACTTATGAGGTCACAAGTGTTTTAAGAAGGCAATTTTTTTTGGCAAAGTTGGGCCTAGGACCGGAATTCGGGCTCAGTACTTCTAAGCACTATGACGCCTTTATAAAAGCGTCTTCAAGATTGTCCCTAGCCCAGAGTTCTCCGTTTATTAATAACTCATAATACTTTACTACTTCTACAACATACAAACATTTGCACTTTGATCCCACGAATTTTGGTAGATGTGAACATCGGATTATTAGATCCATGAGAGCATCGAATTTCGGCAAATTATCAGATTGCCCTATAATCATGATAATTTACCTACACTACACAACACGATAACTACACGAACAATAAAATAAAAAATAAGAATAACACTATAATAAATCGCACAGATATCTAATAATGTTTAGATTGAGTGGCATACGGAATGACAGTTAGCGTGAGGGGTCGCCGCGGCGGCTTGGGTGGGCGATTGGCGTTGCCACATATGCGAATATTTCCGCTTTATTGAAGTCTAAATATTTATTGTATATGTTCCATACGTGAAAGACATCAAGGATATAGTTTCCAGCGTGTGGAGCATAAACATATATTATCATCTTATATAGAAGTGAATATACGGAACACATTCGTAATAAAAAAGTAGGTATTTATGTGAAATTGCATTAGTTAAAGCTCAAAGATTGCAATACTTTAAATAATAGATATTTATAGGTAAGTTAGACATTTGAATAGAAAAGTAAAATTTGCCTTTGTTCCACGAATTATTGCAAACGGGCACCGACAACATTGCAATGCCGTTTCTCCCGACAGGTACAGAGTTTGTCACGTTTGGCGACGAAACTGTAGATTTCAGCCTGAAGAAAATTGTGGAAGTTCGTCTTTTATTATCATAAATAAATAATTGTTAAAAGCCCTGCTTGTTTTATTTATTATGTGTTATGTTGGTGCATCTACTGTAAACTGAGTACGATTTTAGAGCAATTAAAAATATTGTCAAGTACCCTATTATGTGTAAGTAGTGTCATACCTTATTTATTTATTCATGTCATCAATAAAAAATAACTTTTCTGGACTTTCTGTCGGCAAACTCCCCTCATCAATAAAAATTAACTTTTCTGGCCTTCCTGTCCGTAAACTCCCTGATAATATCAGTAAAATCCTCAGATAAATAACCAAGGATAGAGGCAGCACAAGCATCAAAATGCATACGTTTGTAGTCAACCAACATCTAGCGGAAATCTACCGAAGTAAACAAACATTACGCCCGTGAGTACAACGTTTATCTGTGATAAGTTATATCCTGAGAAATATCAATTTGGCAACACGCAACACACTACACAATTTCTACGTCCCATTGTATACAAAATCAGTCACTATATCCTAAATACAAATAAACAGTTATAAATTAACAAAAAAAAAATACTTGAAACACACACGTAAACAATCAAAGAATATGATACACTGGAGTAAACAAATAATGCAGAGAAATTAAATGCGGCGGCGGACGGCTGCATTGCCATGTTGGGCGATTTGAATTGTCTGTTTATTAAAGTGATAACTATCGAAATTTAGTTTTAATTTAAAATTGTCACATACAAGGAATTAATTTAATATTGTGGGCGGTGATCTTCATTTAATACCGTTATTAAACCCGTCTATTTTGCAATAAAATTCTGTATAAATAATGGAGTACGTGGCATCACTCAAAAATATATTGGCTGCATTTACTTTTTGAACTAGAGCGCCGAGTCTCTGTTGGGCCATCGTTGATCTTAAGTACGTTTTGATAAACTTTAACTTTGGAATACGTTCCCCAGTTGCCGACTCGGTCACTCGGTTCGGCGGCGCCCTATGGCGCTCCGTGCTCTCGCGCGGTGCCCCGGTTGCATTTTCATATGTTACCGACAAAAAAAAGCGCTCGGCTTGCCGAACACCTCTGCATAAGTTACAGACGTATTTATTCGTTTTCGTCTGTAACATAGAATAATAGCGTAACCCACATAGGAGACAAGTATAGATAACTGGGTTTGATGGCGGGAAGAAGTTTATAGTAAAGTTAAGATTGTTAAGAGGTAGGAAAACAGGTCATAAATATTTTCTTTGGATATCGGGTCATTTTTATTTTTTTATTGTAAAATAAATATACCTACACTCTAACATAAGCAATCGGAGTGATACGCAGGTATTCATCATTTTTTTCTTTTGTTATCACCCAATCCTATATTTTTGTCCACACATACACTTAAGTCATGAGGTGTCTGACACCATATTCGAATTCCTCTGAAAATTCTAGACAAGCTTAGTTTTTGAACCATCATTATCTTTAAAATTACCGAGAAACACCTTTTTAACGACGCCCTGTAGGTATATTAAGTCTGACGTTATATTAGGATTCCTAGGAAAATTCTACACAATTTTAATTTTTGAATATTAAGTTTATTTTTAAAATTACCCAGAAACACTTTTTAACAACGCTCTGTACATTAAGTCTGACACCATATTCGAATTCTCCTGAAAATTCTAGACAAGCTTAGTTTTTGAACCATAAGTTTATCTTTAAAATTACCGAGAAACACCTTTTTAACGATGCCCCTGTAGGTATATTAAGTCTGACGTCATATTAGAATTCCTCGAAAAATTCTACACAGGTTTAATTATTTTTGAACCATCAATAATTTATCTTTAAAATTACCGAGAAACTTTTCGTAGCTGAAAAACGTAAATGAAATATGACGTCATGCTCGGGTCTTTAATATAGTATGTCGGTCCAGACTTATCTATTTAAATCTACCACAAAATATCTGGTCAACTTTATTTTTTTGCAAAATGTGTCTCCTGTATCTACTGTCTTTCTGACATATTCTTAGGCCAGTGTTGACACTGTTGACGTTATGCATTAGCGTATTCTAACCTATAAATTTTAAATGAAATAAAGATATGAAAATACTTACTTCAACCTCGAATATATTCTTTATATTTGTTTTAAATTTGTTATCGCCGTCACTAATGTATTCAAAATCTTCAGGGAGATTATCCAAGCTCATTTTTTATTTTTTAAATATCTTAACTAACGACTAGGTAGGTATGATTAGTAATTATGTTACACAGGAAAACGAATAAATACATCTGAAGTTATAAAGAGGTGTTCGGAAATCAGGGCCCGAGCGCATGCTCTTGGCGGTATATTATGTTACAGACGAAAACGAATAAATACGTCTATAACTTATGCAGAGGTGTTCGGCAAGCCGAGGGCTTTTTCTTGTCGGTAACATATGAAAATGCGCCCCGGTTTGCCCCTAAGGCCGGCCCTGAAGCCATAGCCATGGGAATAAGAGATATTTGAGAGATTCTCTTGTTGCAGCAAGATCGTGCGGTCCTCCTCCGGAAATAGCGCACGGCTGGCACGCCGGGGAGTGCTATACGTTTGGGTGCAGAGCGGCCCACCGATGCGCAGACGGGTACGAGTTGGTAGGTCGTGCTGAAAGGTTATGCCAAGCGGACGGTACTTGGACACCCCGAGAACTACCGGCTTGCGTATGTAAGTATCCATCAAAATTTTTGCAAATGTTCATAATCTGGCAAACTTCAATCAGTGGCGGATCTATAGGGGGGCTACAGGGGCTATAGCTCCCCCCTTGGCCTAATACCAGTCTGGCAATTAGAGATGGTGTGGAACTGCGTTTTCTTGGAACAGGTACAACCTGTTCCAGTTCCAGGCAATACCCGTTCTTAAAAAACCTGTTCCAGTTCCAATATTATTAACTTCTAGTCTTCTAAGGCCGTGGTCCGAATCGCGCTGTCAGTGCTTACAGCGCTCAGATCGTTTACAACAGGTACGATTTGATTCACTCGCTGACAACTCGTTTCGAACCGGTTGTAAATGCGCTGACAGGAACATGCCATTTTGAGGTTATGTGGGCGTGAAGGTCGCAAAGTAACTACCTATTATTATTGAATATTGAATCATTGATAAATATTGCTTCCGTTTCTAAAGAGGGTACGCTAAATAGTTTTTATAGTACAAATTTAAAAATTTGGTGAACGCAATGGGATTGGGACAGGGCCCGGCACAGAACACGGGTCCAGTCGCCGCCTTCACCGATCGACAGTTCACGTTCACAGTTGTTCTATTCTATTACTACGAGTAGAGCGGAACTGGAACAGCGGAACGGAACTGAACGAAACTAAGAATATTAATGTATTAATAGTATTGTATTTTAATGAATAAAATGAATAACAAATGTGTTTCCTATTTTATTACAAAATTTCGGAAATAGAAGCCCCTCCCTTGACTCCAGCCTAGATCCGCCACTGTCTTCAATTACATTACTAAGCACCATATTTGCTACCATACTACCATAAAAGTAAAAAACACATGGCTTTAAAGCGTTTCCTCTTATTTTCAATGTTATAGAATAAGTAACGGCTTCGCTTTAAGTAAGTTTAATTAAATCCGCCAGTTATTTTTTCTTTTACATTCAGCCTTCCAGGTTCTATAAAATAAGTTTCCAATAGCTCGTGATTTCAATTCCATATTCTCGTTGTAGTCGGTAAATCGATTTTGTCATTCTCAGGTGCTTTTATAACAACATTGTCGTTTCTTTTGTCGATAGAGATAGAAAGTTGGGGTTTGTTGTGTTGGTAAAAAGGTAAAAATATTAAAAACTATGACAAAAATCCAAAATCACCTTATTTTCTATGAAACTGTGTAAACAAAAGTGAAAAGCAAATTGTTATATTGGTTAAATGATTTCATAAATTAATTGGTCAATTCTGTCACACACAAGTGACTTTCTTCGTCATGGGATTGCAGCACTCGCCTGGACATTTCAAATTTATGAAGAAAATTCCACTTTATACATTTTCTACATACAGGGGCGTGCAGTCCATGGAAGCAAGGGAAGCAGTGCTTCCCCTAAACCAAAACAATGTAAAATGACAAAATGTAATTCTTGAATTTTTAAACAGGAAGCAGTTAGTTTAGTTACCTAGGTATATAAAAAACGCTAAAAATTATCTCATATATCATAAACCTACAATATGTTATGCCTATAGCACAGACCTATGCTAACAGGTCTGTGCCTATAGCAAATGCGGCGTTGACTCCGACTGCGCCCATCCTACCGAGCCACAGTACAGTGTAAGCTATGCCGGCTGCTAGCTTTTCTGTAGCGTTCGAGAGTCGAGAGGTTATTGAACTTTCCACCTCCACCGCATTGGCTGACGCGAATGAGAACGCGTGTTTGAAGCGTGCGTGGAAGCTATCGTTGCAGTAGGTTCTTTGTGTAGTTTAGTTGGTTTTGATATCTGCGTTGGTGCGTCGCGCGCGTCGTATCTCGGGCGATATGGAAGACAATACGGACATGGGCAAATACCGTCAACTTCGGCTGTCGGGAATGACGTTGAAAATGTTAAAGTTGGACAATTAAGTAAGAGTGTGTGTGAATGTGTAGTGTGTACCTTAATAATAAAGGGAATTTCAACATTAAACTTTGCGGATAAGCTTCAATTAATTACTAACGGAAGGGCAAGGGCAAAACCTCCTATGAAAAATTTAATCACAAAAATGAAAGAATGACTTTCACAGATATCGTTATGTTGTCTATTGAGAATATACTTCTCCAGACAGAACATGTTAGAGCATCGACGTTTTTATGATGACGTCATTGACGAATTCGCGAAAAGTGATCGAAGAATCGAATTACATTACAAATAGGTAGGTTTTTAAACATTACTTCCCTTACTTAAAATGTCACCGCACGCCCCTGTTACAACCGTGCAAAAAAGGTGGCTTCTGTACGAAAATACTTACCCAAAGAAGAAGTCTTTGTGTTTGTAAATCCAAAGCACTCCCGATGTTAATGGCTATTGGTTTGTCGAATATACGCATTGTTCAGCGTCTCGGCAAGGGTCCTTTATCAGATTTATATGAAACGACGACTATCTACCAAACAATTATTAGGGGCCGCAGGGGTCGCAAATTACACGGGCGAACAATTAATCACTCGCCCCGAAAGCCGGCGACAAAAAGGGCGGCCAGAGGGCGGCCAGAGGGCGGCCGAACCCCTCTAGATAACAGATTAAAAATTCATCTAATTTTCCCCGTCTAATTTCGGACCCATAAATTACGCGCCATCGGACAGTCGGTATACAAAATGGTTTTTCATCGAGGCGTCTGGCGCCTTTGTACTATTTGTAGAGACGAGATGGATTCGTCTGTTCGTTATTTGGAGATTAACGATTTTTCTTGTCGGCGCCGGCGAAAGGGAAGCCGAGAATTTTTGGGGGGGCTTCGAAGATGTTTTACTTTCGGAGATTTTGTTTGGCTTGGAGGTACACCTAACTGTGTTTGACTTTTGCTGGAGGAGTTGTAAAGTTCTATAAGAGAAATACTTATTAGAGACTTTCATTAATTATAAGATATGCCAAGTGTTGTAAATCTAGACGGTTGAAGAATTGCAAGTATAGTATAAATGAACTCACTTGGAACACAATGATATACGGGGCGTGATATATTTCATAGCATTTACCACGCTCTGCTACGGGTAAAAATACCAGATTTATCAGCAGAAATCACCCGTATAAAATTCAAAGGTTTTTATGCGGTCCTCGTAGACCTAGTCAAGGAGGCAGCCAATAAGAAAGCGAGCGTAGCGATTTGATTGGTCGGCGTTTTGGAGATCCATGAAGCAGGTGTCGACGTGGGCCAGTTAGGCCAGTATAACCAGTGCCGTGCGAGGAAATAAGGATTGCGCTTTATTTTACGGATTTTGGTTTTGTGTATAGATTCTTGTGTGGTGTTGTTTTGTGTGTAACAAAATTATTGGTTTGCTTTGGTTTGAATTATTTTAAAGTAGGTATATTTTATTATTTTTTAGAGCATTTATATAAAATTTGTATAATATTATTAAGGGCAGCGCCTAGGACTCTTGTTTTACAAAGCAAACGCCGCCCAAGCGTTTTATGTTGTTCTAAGTGAGATCATTTATACTATACTTACCTATAATACCTATCCTATAAGTTGTTGTTTTATTGAAAATTGTTAATTTTTCTTTCTACGGGAAAGTTTTAATCCAGCCATTTTATTTCTCGGCTGTTTCTAATAGGAACACCCCATATGTTTTTATTTTTTTAATCCACACGTCATTACGGTTAAAACGGTATCAAACTTTATAAGATTATATCTTTTACGGTTTTTGAAATACCTATTTAATTTTCAAATTTGATACTAAACTTGTTTAACTTGATCGCGTGATATAGATAGATAATGCATACTATATATATACAATAACAACAAGAAGAAAGAAACCAAGATTAAGCCATATTAAAATTCTACATCTATACAACAATGGAAGTTATTTGAGATTTTAGATTTCACTGCGAACGGACATTTCTTTCGATCGCAGCGCCATCTACAATTTGCAATAGAAAAATTCAATTTGAGCCTATGAATAAAGTTTTCGAGGAGCACTCATTATTTTTTTTATGGAATTAAAATATCTCATTTCGTTGTTGAGATATATGAAGCCAAGAAGTTTTAGTGAATCACCATGTCTAGTATAATATATAAGACCAGTCGAAGGATCTTAGATCTCAAAACGATTTTAAGCGGCACCGTCGCAATGGGCCTAAGGCGCCAAATTCAAATTTCAAGATGTCAACTTGGTAAATTTGGTAAAAAAATACTTTAAAATGATTGTTTTCATATATAGCTCATGGTTTTACAGCGCGCATAATAATCTACGAGAGTGAAAGTCATATTTTCAAGGGCTTTTGGTGCATTTTAATATCTACCGGTAAAATTTTCGTAAATGCCAATTATTTCTTATTTGCGTGCCTAGATACGACTAAATTCGAATGAATAAAACCATAAAACTTCCTGATTTTAAGGTGTTTAATCGTGTAAAATTGTTAGGTATGAAACTCTCCAAACAGTCCAAACCAAAACCAATTTTACCCTGGAAGACTGTAGGAACAAAATCTCTTTTGATGGCCTTAACCAACTTTTCCCTTAAAATGGGGTCTTTAGGGAAGGGAAAAGGAAGGACTGCTTTGTAGTTTAACTTGCCGTTGGGAACGGAACACATCCACGTCTTGATTTAAATAAGTCCGAAACTTTAGACACAACCTAAAACCTATAAACTAAAATTGAATTTCAATTACTTTATTCTGAATCACTGCTGTTTTATCACCGTGTTAATAAAATTCCACGTCCTATATTACTAAAAACACAGTCCAAAATACAATAAACAGAACAAACTTTCTTTAAAACAGGAAAATCGCCAGACAAGTAAACGTAAATAACACAAAAAGCTACCACGATGTGACGACGCAGTGACGTTTCGCGTCTTAGGTCCCTGAAATAATCTATACTAAAATCGAGCAATTCTCACGCCTGGCGTAAATAAAAGCACGTGTTCGATGACGTTCCGCGAAATAAGGCGATTGGTCAATATGCCATAAAATATCAGCGCGCCTGGCAACAGGGACGTAGGTGTTAAAACAAACTTAGACTTTCTCGGAACTTAAATTTAGTTGCAAGATCAGGTATTTTCAAAAGATAGATTTTTGCTGGTCAATGAATGGATCTAGATCCTTAAAATGATCTATTAATTAAATGCATGCTCAAAATATCTCGAAAATCACTTTGTAGATAATAATAATATTCTGAATTTACTAGAATTTTTGTATGCCTTTTCGTATCTTGCATGTGCCAGTGACGTTCGGAGGAGTAGATATGAACCTATTATTTATTGTCCAGTATTAAAGTAAGTTGGAACAATAAGGGTGACAAGGCTTGTACAGTGTATTTCACTCTAGTTGTACAGTTTTTTTCTATGTGCAGGAAGGTTAGTTTATATGAAGGTTAGGACATTCGAAGACCCTCTTGAAATGTCTCGGTATTTTTTTATTTTCGACTTTCGGTAACTGCGTTACCCCTTCTGGTTCACCACTGGCAGCAAACTGTGAGGAGAAGAAGAACAGGTGGTGGAGGCGGAGGCGGCACCGTCGCGCGACGTTGACGGTTTTGTTTAAAGGCCACTTTACAGCTGGCCGGCAATAAAAATTGCCGCAATTTTTATTGCGCGCATGCGCACAATGTCATTCTTGATCAGCTTTTTGCAATTTTTCTTGCGACAACAAAAATGCCGCATGCGCAATTCTAGGCATTTTTTTGGGTATAAATCAATTACCAATGATTTCATAAAATCCCTAGGAGCGTGGAATTGGCAAATGGTGGTGAACTTTATATGAACCTGTGTGCCAGCGTGTGTGTTTTGATTTGATTAATAAATTTTTTCTTTGTTGTTTTAAATGCACACATACTCTGCTCTGCTGTCAGAATAAATTTGTCTCCTAAAATTAGATATGTTGGCAACACTTCCTTGCAAGACAAGTTGCACTCATAAATTGCAGGCTGTAAAACAATTTCGTTTTGGCAGTAAAAATTGCATGCAACAAAGATTGCGGCAATTTTTATTGCCGGCAACAAAAATTGCCAGCTGTAAAGCTGCCTTAAGCGGCACCGTCGCAATGATAAAGGCCTGCCAGCTGGCGACGCGAAACGTCACTACGTCATCACAGGGAGGTCGGGAGGTTGCTTTTTTGAAGTTGTTTACGTTTACTTGTCTGGCGATTTTCCTGTCTTAAAGAACGTTTGTTGTGTGTTGGACTGTGTTTTTTAGTAATATAGGACGTGGAGTTTTATTAATAGGGTGGTAAAACAGCAGTGGTTCAGAATAAAGTGATTAAAGTTCAATTTTAGTTTATAGGTTTTAGGTTATGTCTATAGTTTCGGACTAATTTAAATCATGCCGTGGACGTGTTCCGTTCCCAACTGCAAGGGAAACTACAAAGGTGGTCCTAATGTGTCCGCTTTTTCCTCCATAAAGACCTCATTTTAAGGGAAAAGTGGGTTAAGGCCATCAAAAGGGATTTTGTTCCTACACAGTTTTCCAGGATTTTGGTTTGGACTGTTGGAGAGTGTTATACCTAACAATTTTACGTGATTAAACGTAACCACCTTGAAATCAGTAAGTTTTATGGTTTTATTTATTCGAATTTAGTTGTATCTAGGCAGGCAAATAATAAATAATTGGCATTTACGAAAATTTTACCGGTAGATATCTAAATGCACCAAAACCCCTTGAAAATGTGACTTTCACTCTCGTAGATTATTATCCGTCTTGTAAAACCATGAGCTATATATGTAATGCCTGTTTTACATTGACAATTTCTTCATGAATTAATTCATAAAGTCACTTCAAGGACAAATTATTATAAAAAGTAGTGTATTACACTGGCAATTTCTTCATGAATTAATTCATGAATTTCTTCATGAAGTTACTTCACGAAGCATGTTCTATTTTCTATTTTCCGTCAAGTTTTGCGTGAACTTCAGGAGTACTAACATTGAAAATTTGAACACAAGGAAGGTTATATTTTGATACTGGTTTTGTTTGAGGCATTAGGCGAGGAAGAGGAGAGTACATAGTTTTAAAGTTAAAGATAATACTTAGATAAAAAGTGTGTGAAATGTTACAATATGTTTTATTTATGTATTCCGCTGCCAAGGCACAGCTCCATCATTATTCACGAAATAATCACAAAACTCCTCTTGGGCAGCAACACAAGCATGTCTTGGTGAGCATGTTTGGTAAGAAAGTCCAAATTGAAATATATAGTCTTTATCAAGCTCTTCTAGGATGGAAGTCTAAAAAATTATGTAATCTGCAACATGCCAATGTTATGGTATATGCACTTTTTCCACATTTTCAACTACTCTTCTAGCCAGACTTAATCTGTAGTTAAAGATGCTTTGGATGAAGATGGATATGGTTAGAAAATATGTTCTGAGGGGAAATGCAGCACAAAAAAATTATTTTGTTATTTATTCTCTTATGTTGGTATTCGCTAGAATCTGACATAAGGTGACAAAAAAATTCATCAATTTCTTCATCAGTATAAAATAGAACTTGTCGTGAATTAATTCATGAATTTATTCATAAACTTATTCATGAAGAAATTGTCAATGTAAAACATGCTTAAACAATCATTTTAAAGTGTTTTTTTACCAAATTTACCAAGTTGACACCTTGAAATTTGAATTTGGCGCCTTAGGCTCACCTCCCTTGGATGACTCATCGCTTTCAGCTGGCGGGCCTTGTTATTGCGACGGTGCCGCCTTAAGGGTGGGGGAATGTCCTAACCTTCCTATAAACTAACCTTCACGTGTAGTAACTGCTAAATGAATATTTGGGTAATCGGTTAAAGTGATTTCACAGATTTAACTGGCATCTTGTAATAAATTTAATTCAAGATAGCTTGATTGTCAACTCGCGTCGGAGAAATTTTAATAACTGTGGTTGGTTGATTTAGATCTTATATATCCTACCTATAAGGATGGTCATAAAGCTATATCCGTTCAGTTAACTGGAATCGACTACTTATCCATTCTGTATACTGAAAATAAATCGACAAATATCCATGCAGGAGTAGAAAAAGGTCTATCTTTGGGTACTTTGAAAAATAACTTATCTTGTTTGTATTAAGGTATTCTACCTTATTCAAAGGCTGTATCTAAATTTAGTTTTGTAAAATTTATGGTTTTTTTAGATCCAAATAATCGTTCCTATTTTTTAATAAATCATATCTTTCATATTTCTTAAAGATACTTTTTAAATGATCTTTTATCTAAGATCGTTCTTCCAAAAGTATATGTTTTCAAAAAGGATCTTCAGATTCTTATAAAAGAAGATCTTGATATATTTGATCTAGATATTTTTTGGGACGATTTTTTCTAGCTCTGGCCAGAAAAAAAGTTGCGCAATACAAACGCTACTTCACATTTTAAAACCACACGTTACGGACCTTTTGCGCATTTCCTCTTTGCCCCCTTAACACAATTAAATGGAATAATTAACGACTACCTAAACAAATATTAGAGGGCCGCGCAAATTGCAGCTAAATAATTAATCGCTACCCCTAAAGTTGGCGACAAAAAGGGCGGACCAAAGGCGTCTACAATTATCTAAATAACAAATTTAAAATCCATCCAGTTTTACAAACTCGAACCTTGTCTTAAATTATTTAATATCGCACAATTCGATACAAAATGGTTCCAGGTACGCTCGACGCCTTTGTACTGTTTGTAGCCGATGCTGACGAGATGAGAGGGATTCATTTGGGGATTATCGATTTTTATCTTTTCCGTGTGGGTGAAAGGAAGCTTCGGGGAGCACCGGATATTTACTTTTAGGATTTCGTCGATGAAACGGAGTTAAGTAGTGTTTTAAATTGCTTTTTAATCAAAGTTTTTCTTTTAAACAAGATATATTTTGATTAGGAGCGTTGTGTCGTTACCATTTTTATCTCTTTTCCTTTCCTTTTGTGGACTTCTATTTTGTCCGCGAATGTGGCAAACAATTGCCTGAGCCATCTGTTTCAGTAATCAGTATGATAATGTATAAATAAAAAAAACAGTTATAATAACAACATAATAGTAATTACTAATATTAATATTAGCACAAATAGTAGCAAAATCAATGGGAAGCGTCTCGCAAGGCAGCCATTTCGCGAAGCCTAAACCCTAGGACTATAATAGACCTTCCACCAAATCGTTTTCTCACGTTTTCTATAAGTAGTGATCCTTCAAAGTACGCGTTGCGATGACGATATCATGTGGCGGATGCGGTGTTGGGATTAGGATTTTGGTGTACAGGTTTTTTTTTGCCAGCAGAAATTCCGACACAGATGAACACTTATTTACACAGTTGCAAAGATGAAGCTCACAACTATCGTTAAACCTTCCGGGAAGCCCACCAAATATTTTGCATGAAACTTTACATAAAAACTAATTACTAAATTAAAATAACTGTACTTCGTTAGTAACGAGTCCTAACCTAAGAATAATAATTATTATTGTAAGTTGAAGTATGATTTATTTTTGAAATATAATATAAACCAAGAGGTACACTGAACCCAAAAGGTACGTAATATTAATAAAAAAAACATTGGCCCAACGAATTCTGTTTATCGATTTTCGTCCGATGAACGAGTTTATTGAGCCAACGAATACTTGTACATTGGTCGATGTTTATAATTTTATCACTCAAGGAACTTCTTTAATTGATTCAATAAACGGGTTTATTGATCTATAAACACATTCATAAACTCAATCATTATTGCTCATAAAACCAACGAACGTATTCATTGATCCAATAAAAGGATTTATTGATCTAATAAACGCATTCATTAGCTCAATTGTTTTTGTTCGCAAAACCAACGAACATATTCATTGATCCAATAATAGTTATTTATGTACCAAGGCACTGAAGTTTAACTTTTTATGACTCATGTGGAGTTTAGTTGCTGAGGCCTCTGGCCGAGGCAAATAAACCACATGAGTCATAAAAAGAACTTCAGTGCCGAGGTACATATTATATTTTTCTTGAAATCGGAAAAAAAATGTTTTATTAGTTTTATTAGGCAAGAAAATAATAATAAGGGATCACCCGTCCACGAACCGACTACGCGCGGCGTTGCTTGACTTTACTGATCGCTCTAACTAGGACAAGTATAATGATGTACGGCACCTTCTAACAGAAAAACCAAACTGCTGCTTCTTGTGCAGCCGACACAAGAAATCTATTGATTTTCAAATTTACTAAAATATGTATACTGAAGGATTGCGCTTCTATAGGAAACAATTTCGCAATGTGTACGAAAAGTTAAATGAGCCTTTATCGGCCGGGTTTTGAATATTTGGTCACTTTTGACGGGCGATTTCTCCGCGTCTGACGTTTGATGTTTACATCTCGCCAAGGCCTACTTATTGAACAAATCGTACAATAATGGGCTACATTATTGTACGATTTCTGTGCTTTTAATGACGATTTTGAGACATTTTAATGCCGATTTCAAGAAAACAGGTTTATTGATCCAATAAACACATTAATTGGTTTAATCATATATGTTCGTTAAAACAATAAATGTGTTTATTAATTCAATAAAGATTATTGTTGATTCAATCAACGCGTTCATTAACCTGACGAAAGTATTTGATAAACAGAGTTCGTTGAGCCAATGATTTTAATTCATTTATACAGGGTTCGGCACTGAAACTGTCTTTTTTTAAAGGTAAAAAATAAAAGTATAAATTGTACATTTTATTTTTTTTTATTATTAGTATTAAGCAATAACATGGGAAGTTTGAAATTAAGATGTCTTAAAAAGAATATTTGACAAGTGTCTACCGTTGCTGTCGATGCATTGTTGTTGCAACCAATTTCAGCGCAACGAAAAATTGAGTTAGTTTTCAGGTCGTGTTGGCCATAAAATATGTCTAATCATTAACGAAAGTGCTGCAAAATGAGTACGGCAAATAAAGCATTGCATTGTGAAATACACACCCCATAAAAATTATCGCATCACTCTCACCCAACAGGGCGTTACGAATTTTCTAACCAAAATCCCCCTATATTACGGCAATACCCGGTATTCAGGGTCAAAAGTTTTGACGGTTTTGACTCAAAACCGCTACCAAGGGAATTACTAGAGTTTCTAAATCCTATAAAGCAGTAAAAAACTCATTAATTGCCAATTACCAACTTCTTTCACATCACTCTTATTAAATCCGTTATTTAATAGTAAATCTCAATATTGCACACAAATCCCTCAATATGCCGACATATTTATTTTGATTTTAGTAGGCTTTCATCCTCTCAACCATTATGATTTTAATCTGTTTCTTCAAAATAATGCCAAATTTTCACTCCTTGACCACAAAAACATCGAAAACGGCATGTCACTCGCTATTTTCAAATACAGGGTGTTCCGCATAAGAACCGGCACAGAGCAGAAACATACAGGGGAGCCCAAAGTAAGGTGATTTAATGCGTAACAATTTTCTAAGTCCGCCAACGGACAAAAAAGTTTTGTCAAATTTTTCGGGTGCATCACTCTGTATCAACCCTTTAAAAGGTACAATTTTGAACTATGTTTTCTGTCGATTAATGCTCTTGGTACACCCACAACGTGTTCTAAATTTGGTTTTTCCAAGTTCAAAAATAACTAAGATATTGATTTTTTTCGAAATTCCAAAGCCCACTTTCAAGGCCTATAAATTCTCAGGGGTGCAACTTAGTATAGAGGTAAGTTGCGTTAAATCACCTTATTTTGGGCTCCCCTGTATGCTCCTGCTCTGTGTCGGTTCTTATGATAAAAACCCTGTACACCCTTTTGCATCCACTCGCCACCACTCCCTTTTGTAATGCTCTCTACTAATAATAATTATACAGGGTGGCCCACCACGAACTGCATCGATCTATAATGGAAAACTAAAAGTAGGAAAATTCTGAAAATTTGGCACCTCACCAATGCCGATGGGCGCTGCTCAACTAAAATATTTTGGTGAATCTAGCACTTCCGGTTATACCGGAAGTCGCTATCGCAACTTTCTTATCTCAAATGGAACACCCTGTATATTATTGCTTTTTTTGGATTCTAGGCATCATTTTGAAACAAAAACATGCAACATGTCCTATGTCTAAATCCAACCGTTTTTGAGATATTTGCATTTTTCCGAAAAAAATTACAGGTGCAGACCTAAAGCCTTGGGTGAAGATTTAAACAGTCAACGCCTAAAGTCAATTAGCAATTTATACGAGGAAACCGCGAAATTTCAAAACGAATTTTTGGCATCGTGTAACAGAAGCCCTGACTTAGTGATCTCTGCTGAGAAATAAATCCGTTCTTATACAGGGTGTTCACGAAATATGAATAAAAATTACATTCAAAATGTGCTTAAATCTAGAAATTTTCAAATGGAAACCCCCATTTTTTTTAATGCGATCTTATTCACCACTAAAAATGATGACAAATTTGTGTAAGGTTTCCTATACCTAAATGCAGTAAGTTTCGATTAATTTACGAAAAACCCATTTTTCGCCCATAAAATGCGGGGTTTGCTTAACGCTTGGAAAATCATGTTAGCCCTGGACGTTGAAAAGACAATCGCGGCTGAGGAAATGTCACTTGGTTTATAAATTATTGTCAACAATAATGCCGGCGCGCTTAAATTACACAAACGAAGATTATGTATTCTCCGTAGATAATAACCAAATTTAAATATCGATATCCATCGTATATTAATGAGTAAGACAAGGACGGGAGTTGTGACGTAGGCCCGAATATTCGCTGAACAAACTGTATTTTTAGACTGCATGTTTTTCTGCCTTCGATCGACCTTGGTCGAGGTCGAGGCAGACTGCATGTACATGGTCTTTATAGAAAAACACCGCTGATTGCCAAAAGCGCTATTACTCCTTAATAACTTTATTTTAATTGTCCTAATCAGTACCGTTTTCTAGGGTTTTCCGTAGTACCTACTTGAGCGAATGCTATCCAACGGGAAAAGTTGGCCCCAGCGGCAAATGGCAACGAAGACAAAATAATAGTAATTGCTCCCCTCCCCCGCACAGCATTCAATTGCTTTTGGGGACTCTTAGTTTGGAGTATTATGTGGGCGAGAATTATTATTATTATTACCTACTGACGAATATTTGCCAAAATTGTTTTTTAGTTACTGTGTAATGGATCTAAATTTTCTCATTTTCCCAGAATCGCTCTTTCTCGTCGGCGAGGACGAAAGAAAAACAGTGCATGGCATAAAGGGCGGCGGGGTTGTTTACTTGTTTACTCTCGGAGATTTGTTGACGAAACGGGGTGTAACTGCTTCAAATAATTGCTGTTTAAGCATTCATGCCCTTCAGATGAGGGAAAGGTTTTCATTAGAAATCATTTACCGTTAAGATTTATGGGACATTTTTACTTACGTACATGCAAAACATGACTAGCGAGCCCAACATGACTCGTAGAAAATATTCCTGGTTTAAGAGAGGCCAGGAGGTACAAAGAAAAATATTGAACGTACAGGGTGTCTCAGATTGGATGGTTTCTCCTATTTCGCGAAAAGATAGACGTTTAATATAGTCTCTATTTTCACTGCAGTTTATGTAGGATTGCCAAATATTAACAGTTGGGTGCCTAATAAGAAATATTAGTTTTAACAGAAACACTACTTGCCACAAAATAATTTTTATTTCAAAAACTTTAAAAGAATATCAACTATTAACTATTATTTAGTTAGGGTAAGGTTGCCCATATTGAACCGGCTCCCAATTTGAACCTCCTTCAAAATGGCGCTTTTCGTTGATGTGGCGCCATCTATATTCGGAGGTCAAATAAAGTAAGCGACCTAAAGCTTATTGCAGTTAGTGGTCTGCAAAAAGAATTGACTCGGTGGTATTGAGGGAACATCGAGTATTTTAAGGTTATCCACTGTAACATTTGAGTTTCGTTGCTAAGGAAATCCGGCATTTATTTGCAAGGTAAGGATATTTTAGTGATTTGCATGATTGACTGTGATGTTTTGGTTATCTAATGACAGCATAACTTGATTTAAAATTTTGATGACATAAACAATAATAAATTATATTTTAATTTTAGTGCAAGTTGCCTAAGTTGAACTCTTGATAGTTCCCGAAATTGAACTGAGGTTCAATTTGGGCAACTGTAAAAATCTTTAAGCTATAATAATTTTTTGTTATTTTAGATGTCTAAACGGGGTAATTATGGAAAGTGGTCTACTGAGGATATGGATATGGCGCTAAAGGCATATGGTAGTGGCGAAAAAGGCTTAAATCAATGTAGCCGCGATTACGGTATTTCAAAGTCGACCCTCCTACGGCATATTCGAAATACAAACAAAATAGCTAAAGGGGCTAAAAAATCGTTAGGAAGGAATCCTACATTTAACGATCAAATCGAAGCATTACTTTGTGAACGCATTGTACAGTTTTCAGAATGTTTCTTTGGATTAACTATTCGAGAAATTAGAAAACTCGCTTTTGATTTAGCGGAAAAAATGCTTTGCCCCATCAATTTAATATTGAAAAAAAGATAGCAGGCAAAAAATGGTACTATAAGTTCATGAAGAGACATGCAAACTTATCACTTCGGCAACCAGAAGCTTTATCCCTCAATAGGATAAAAGGATTTAATCGTCAAAATGTTTACGATTTTTTTGATATCTTAGAAGGATTGTGTCATAAACACAACATTAACGCCTCTAACATTTTTAACATGGATGAATCCGGATTTTCCACTGTAGCTAAAAGATGTCAAAAGATAATTACCACCCAGGGAACTAAAGCTGTCTGTTCAATATCTAGTGGAGAACGGGGTGTCAATACAACGATTGTTTGTTGTGTAAGTGCGGCAGGTTGGTACATACCACCCATGATTATCTTTAAACGAAAAAAGTATACCGCAGAATTAGGTAACGGAGCTCCGCCTGGTAGTAAAATTGAAATTTCGGATTCAGGGTACATTACAAGTGAGCTTTTTGTAAAATGGCTACAACATTTTATCCAAGTTGTACACCCAACGAAAGATAAAAAGGTGTTACTTCTTCTTGATGGACACACCACCCATTGTAAAAATCTGGAAGCACTTTTGTTGGCACGAGACAATGGAGTCGTAATGGTGCAGCTACCTGGTCACACCACCCACCGCCTACAGCCCCTCGATAGATCTTTCTTTAAACCAATGGAAGTGTACTACAGCGAGGCACTAGAAAGATGGCTAAGGAGTAATGCTGGTCGAACGGTTTCGCAATTTCAAGTTTCGGAACTTCTTAATGAAGCATATGGCAGAGCAGCTACCATCGAAAACGCTGCGAATGGTTTCAGAGCATCTGGTGTTTGGCCTATTAATAGGCACGTATTCAAGGATTCAGATTTTGTCGCCTCTGACACCCTTCACTCAAAATCCCACGTTGCAGAGTGGCATGTAACGGCTGAAAATGATAAAAACAATGGTAATGAACTTAGCGAAGATGAAAACATTCCATTGTCAGAGTTGAAAAATCGTGAGTTAATGGCACGAGGCTGCTTAACTCCTACAAGTGAGTTAGAAAGTCGCCCTTCGACATCCAAAACCACATCAACTCCATAAAATGGTCTAGTAAAATCAGACGACTTAATAGTTCCATTAGAAGACGTGACAAATACTAAATCTCTAGGAATGGAAGCATCGCCATTGGAACAGAAACAGGATTTGCTTTCTGTTAGTTTAGATGAAATTGCTCCATTGCCAACACCAAAAGAAATTGAAACGAAAAAGAGAAGCAGAGGAATCCAGAAAGCTGCTGAAATTACTAGCACTCCTTACAAAGAAAATCTAGAAACCAGTGTTGAGAAGCAAAAGAAAAAGAAACCAAAGGTGCCCCTTAATGGTTTGGAAGAAATTAAAGATATCAATGTAAACAAGAAGAAACAGAAGGTTAAAGGCTTGGTGAAATCTAACGATATCAATGAAACAAATGGCTGGTACTGCAACGAATGCCAACAAGAGGATTATTGCGATATGATACAATGTATGAAATGTAGGATTTGGTTTCATTGCAAATGTGTGGGTGTAGACGCAAGAAGAAAAAAATTTTTTTGTGCATCGTGCATTGAAAAATGAAAACTTACTTCAATATTTTTTATTTTTTATGCATTTTTATTAAAAAATATTCAAAATAAACAAATTGTTTTGTTTTCACGTCGCAGGTTCAATTTAGGATTCACGTGGTTCAATTTTGGATACTAGTTTCCTAAGTTGAACCATTTGCAAGCTTTTATATATATGTTAATATATATGTGTCAATACTCCATACATGCCTTTTAGTTATAGTAATGTGTTCTCAAATGTTTAGTTCCCTATCTAATCATATTGAATTTGGAATTTTTAATTCTACCATAGAATTTATGAGATTTATTTGAAAAATGGTTCAATATGGGCGACCTTACCCTACATAACACTTGACACACTCAACATGTTCCTAATATGAGACAGTCTCGTATTATCTCTCATAATACTACTTACCATCAACGATACAACTCTTTAATTATATAACACTTGACATTTTATTCAAATTATTAGTAATCTAAATTGGATGAAGCGAGTCTCCTATCGTAGAATTTTTTGCCATCGTTAACAAAAATGTTATTAAATGCGTTATATATAACTACTCTAATTATAAAATAACTTTTATTTAATACAACGAGCTACAAAAATATATTAAACACTTACCACGTTATTCAGAATTACACGGTAACCGAAGCTCTTTAAAAATTTGTGCACGTACGGTTGAAGTAAACAATGCCGTTCTTAACCTAAAAATTTAGATGAGCTAGACACTGCACTACATGTGGCTACTTATACCATCAGTGATTATTTGAGACATTGGCAGCTAGATGGAGACTCTTACTTTAGGAGTTAGTGTGGGGTCTCATATTGGGAACTGTGTCATATTAGGGTACTTTCCTCTGGAAATACATTCGCCAGTGAAGTCAAGAATCGCGCTTTGTGCACTTGACATAAATAACAACCAGCAGACGGGGGTGAGTCTTCTCAGGTCGCCATCCGACACCCCCCGCGCAATTATCTTTCAGATATAAACCCGCAAATTGCGAAAATAAACGCCGGGCCCCGGCGTCTGACGCCGTCGGCTGGATATAAATTGGAGTGCGATGAAGTGTAAAATCCACTTTAATCACCGCCAGAAATGTTCGCCATGAGCCGGAGCCCCGATCTGATTTTGTAAACGTTGGATCTCGTTATTCTTTAATGTTTTAAAGTGGAATTAAGTGCATTTTGATAAGTTTTCCTGCAGTTATACAAGATTACTGCGGCACTAGGTACTTTCAGTTGAAAAAAATTTGAATTTGATTTTTTGTTTGTGCACATCAAGCAATGAGAGTTGACGTGCAAAAAATGTTAGGAGAAGAGTTGTTTAAAATGGATTATTTTTCTCATATACTGTTTGTATCCATAAAAGTAGCTCCTTTCTTAAAGAAACAACCAATCATATAATATGCCCTTGCTGGCGATAAATGCTCTGGTGAAGCGATAAATCCCAAAGGAATTTTATTACTTTGTTGCTTGGTAACTTCAGATCTGCTCAATACATACCCACACAGACGAAGATTGGTCTATTTTGCACTGTTCTATAGAAAATTGTTTGCGGTATTGCAGTATTACTGGACCTAGTATATAAATTAATTTATACAATTTATACATTGATAAACTGTTTATATTAGATCTCTGTTTAAATTTATGAAACATATACTGGTGTTGGAAAGGCGAAAAAAAGCGTCTGCCTTGGGACATCTAAGCGTCATGTTGTTTGTTTACTTGGACGTCTCAGTCGAAGCTGCCACTTTAGCAATAATTACTCAAAACAGTAAAAATATACCTAGAAGAAGTTAATAAAGGAATAGATAATCTTAAAATATTGTTCTTTCGAAAAATGTATGGATATAATTTTCGGCACTTGTGACTTTACATATTCATACACAAGATATTAACACGGTATATTATTGATAGATATACAGGGAGTAACAAAATTTTTAGTTCCTATTTCTGATTTCCGGTTTGACCCGTGCTAGTCTGTTGCCCAATTCCAACGATATGTAGTTTTATAGGTACCTATAGTTGTCTCTAAAAAGAGCCAAGAAAGGAATTTTCATTTTTTGATAAATTTCCTCAAATAGGTATAACAAATTTGCATGTTTGCATAAAATGCTATTAAATATTATTGAAGATAACTATATAAAACCATTGAGTAAAGGATAAAATAAGAGGAATCGAGCCGGATCTGTAACACCCTGCTTTTTGACGCGCCGGAGAATTCAATCCAGAGCCTTAAAAATGTTTTCGAAACTGCTTGAGCCTATCTAACACTGCCTGGAGATCGATGTTGCCTTGCGCGCCATCTAATCCACGATAGGTAAATATTGGTGTGGACAAGAACCAATCTCACAGGACCAGGCACACGTTGCCATACAGTTTGTTCAGCGAATGTTCGGCCCTACGTCACAACTCCCGTCCTTGTCTTACTCATGACTATACGACGGATATCGGTCGTATAGTCTAATATACTATTATTCATTTACTCAATGATGACAATGATGAAGCTATAGGTACAGAGTGATCCAACTTTTATAAATAAAACTTCAAAATAAGTGTTTTTTTTTCATATATACATGTATCGAAATCCTAACGGTTTTCGTTGTACAAGACCTCAAAATTCAATTTTCTTTTCAAGTTTTCTTTATTCTTCCTAAAGGAAGACAGTTAAGAATAACATATTTGGTACAGTTTAGACACCCATTAAACGCTATAAATTAAAAATAATTCGGCCCCTCTACTTACACCAGTGCCGAAGAGGTAGAGGTCAACCATCTAAAAAATTGTACGCCACTGGAAAAGTAACCTTTTTTTGCCTTCAATAACTTTCCCAATCAATTCTAAGACAAAACTATTTTTGACTTTTTTCAAAAACTCTACAGTTTTTGAAAGAACTCCGCACCAAATACAGGGGAAAATGGCTCTCTGCCAATTTTGATAATTTTTTGGGATATTGTAGTACAAGTCACTATAAGTTACAGGTTACAGGTGCAAGTTTAAATTAGTTTTTCTACTCCTATGCTAGTAACATACCTATTAAGTGACGGTTTAGGTTATAAGTAAGTCTATTGTTACAAACACTGACACGTAATGACTGACACGTAATAAAAGAAATTACGTATCTGTTCTTAATTAAAACGCAATTATCACGAGTGCCTTGTTAGCAACTAACCAACATACTAATTGTTGCCTGTCAGATAATCAGAAGTATAGTTTATCTATTATAATAGTTTTTCTTTCGTCGAAGAAAAATTATAATACAAAACTCGAGTTGTAAGCTTATTACATACTCATGGAATTACAGCACTCGCCGCTGCACGGCTCGTGCGCAACTTTTCCACTCATACGTAATAAGCTGTTTACAACTCTCGCTATGTAACATACTATTCTGTCTAGTCTCGGAGATAAGAATTTTTGAAAATCATAAAAATGGCTGTTTTGCTAAAACATAGTAAGGTTCACTTATCCAAAAGTATTACTTTTTAGATGATTAGTAACAAAATAATAGCATTGCTGGTTTAACGGAAGTCAAGTGACATGTCGGTCAGTCGGTCGTTAAGACAAGAGAAGCCCGCCTATTGTACAGGGTGGGTCAAAATTTAGCATATTTCGCCAATTTTTATCATTTGTCCCAATTAGTGGGACTGAGCATTTTTCATTAAAAATATCTCTATTGAGAATCTTTTCTTATGACAAGAATAATTTTCCTTACAAGTTTTGACTTTATTCCAAAACACTATTTTTTTTTAAGTTTGTTTTTTATACTTCATGATTTTAACATTAGTCACTTAAAGCGGCCTTTTTGATACAATAAACCAGCTTTGAAGCCAAAACTACTTAAGGAAGGCTTATAGTAATTGCTTATTATGATTAGCTACAAAAAGTTACAATCGCATTTTATACAGTGTTTACAAATATTAGTTGAAATAGGTTTTACTCCTAATATACATATATGTTTGTTAATTATTCTTGAATGGATCTGCCAATTTGAATCATATATTTCAGTTATACTTTAAAGTAAATTACCCTACACTCGTGTAATTATCAAAATTGGCAGAGAGCCATTTTCCCCTGTATTTGGTGCGGGGTTCTTTTCATTTTTGTGCGTTTTAAGTTTTTTAGAAGAACAAAATCAAAGTAGGTCTTGCCTTAATACAGTTTTGTCGTAGATCCTACATAAAGGGCACTTTACTGGTAGGAAAAATTATTTTCTTGCCTGATAAAACATTTTTTTCCGACTTCAAAAAAAATATAATATGTACCTCGGCACTGAAGTTCTTTTTATGACTCATGTGGTTTATTTGCCTCGGCCAGAGGCCTCAGCAACTAAACTCCACATGAGTCATAAAAAGTTGAACTTCAGTGCTTTGGTAGGTACATAAATAACTATTTTCTTTATCTGAGATACATGGTTTTTCGAATCTAGAAACACTTTTTGTAGGTTTTACAAAAAAATGTTATTAATATTTAAGTTGTTCAGAATTAAAACTGAGTAGGTGTACGAAATTTAAAAAGCCTAGATCTACTTTGATTTTCTTCTGATAAAGGATTTAATTAATTTGAACTTAATTTTAAAAGACATGGCAGCCTGAAATCATACCAAAACGCATAGATTGCGAACAAATGAAGGCACACTTTTATATATGAAGAACCCAGGTTGACTCTTTGATTCGCTTCTTATTACCATGACAATGGCAATGCATTAAAAATTGTCCTTCAATATTTAATTTTGCAGTTTTCGCGTTTCCTAAACCCACAAAAAATTTTCATCAAAACCGCTAACACTATGGCTTCTAATCTCATATCAATTATTAGTTTATCCATTTTTTCCAGTGGTAACTGCTGTCCAGTGTCCGCCTCCAGAAAACCCACGCCACGGTAAGGCTATCTACACATCTTGCAGCTATAACAGCGTCGTGCGGTACGAATGCGACTACGGATACACCTTGGTGGGTGAGAGCACTCGCAGATGTGGTGCCGACAAGAAATGGTCTGGAAGTCAACCATCCTGCAAGGGTAATTCATCAACTATTCGTATTATGAAGAAACCTTTGCTACGCATCTTTGGGTTTTCAGAAATCAACTGTGGCCATCCAGGTCGCCTCTGGAACGGATGGCTGGAAAACATCGACAGAGGAACTGGTTTGGGAGCTTCCATTATCTTCAGATGCCACCATGGCATGAAGCTTGAAGGCAACTCTTCGGCTGTATGCCAGATCGATGGCAAGTGGAGTTACCCCCTTCCGAAATGTCTAGGTATACTTCGACCGCATGGCAAAAACAAGAAAATAAATGGAATAACGAATTCCATAAACTTGTTTTTGCTCTGTTCCCTCTTCCATTATCTTTCCAGATTTCGTAACCTTAAAGTTATCTTCCAGCGCCCTGCGTCGTACCCAGAGTGACCAAGGGTAGAGTCATCCTCATGTCCAAGAACGATACCAACGAAACAGCTGCAGTTAGTACCTTGGTCGAACACGGGCAAGTTCTATCAGTGGACTGCGAACATAAGTTCGAATTTTTGACTGTTCACTCTCAAGAGGTGATGTGCAACAATGGCACTTGGACGCAGATACCCAAGTGTGAACCAGCAAAGTTAGTATCACCTAAACGGGTTTCACAAATTATCTATACTAAAATCGAGCAATCCGTACGCCTGGCGTAAATAAAACCACGTGTTCAATGACGTTCCGCGATTGGTCGGTAGGCTATAAAATTTCACCCGACTCGGCAACAAGGGACGTACTCGATCGCAAAAGTGTAGTTACGCGGTTTTATCTTGTTGTTTTCAGCTATTTAGACACTGCCACAAATAATTTTATCGATGTTTTGAACCATTTTAATGAAACCAATAATTCTTTTCCGAAATATTTTGATGTAAACTAAAATTAAATAAAGGTCGTGCCTCAGTGCGGCCCTGGCCAACATATCAAGGCACGTGCTATTGTTTACGCCAGGCGTAAGAGTTGCTCGATTTTACTGTAGAAGACCCGACAGAATCGCTTAAATCTGTTTTTCTTTTGGTATAGGTGTCAATCGTTACCAAAAAGTCCAAGGCATGGTATGGTTTCTGCACCAGAAATGAAACACGGTATGAAAGCCAAATTTAGATGTAAAGACGGGTACCAACTGAAAGGCGAAGATATTATGGAGTGTTCCTTTGGAAACTGGACAGGTGCGATTCCAAAATGTGAAGAAGGTAATAGGTTCGTTTTGGAAAGGGATTTATTCACTAGAATTAATATTTTCAGTTTATTGTCCTTATCCTGGTATGGTACAAAATGGAAAAATTCTTTTAGTAGGGAATATGGGACTATATGATTACAGATCTTATGTTAAGAAGGTGGCTAATAATAAACAAATTATGTATGATTGCGACAAAGGTTATGTATTAGCGGTAGGTCCCCCAGGTGCTACCTGCATTGGAGGAAGATGGAGTCCAAGGGAGTTGCCAAAGTATTTTTGCATTTTTTAAATCATTTGTACATTTAAGTGACCATTTTATAATTGTAGATGTTTACCTGGTGAGCATCCCAGGTTCAGATGGAATCGCAAGAAACGATCTCTGATCATGGAAAAATATAAAAGGGCGTTTATTAGAAATTTCCAGCACATTTCCAGCCAAAGAGAAAAAAGATTTAATCACGATTTTTTGAACGAACCTTTGAATCTATTCCCACAACTAAAATCAACTAATTATTACCCTCAAACATTATCTAAGGTTACAAGGACTCTGCATTTATACAAAAGATGTAAATACAAACAAAACACTTTTATTACTTAACTATAGATGTTTGTCTTTTAGTGACTTGCAATTTTCCCACAATATTTCCACATGGAAGGATAAGTGTAGTGGGAACATTTACCAAAAAAATTTCCAACAATGGAAAAATCGTTTTTGGTTGTAAAGAAGGCTATGTGTTGGAAGGACCTAAAATGGCCGTATGCACAAGAGGAAAATGGGTACCAAGAATAGCGCAAATGTAAGAAATTTTCTTATTTATCATCCTTGAAAATGGTTACATACCAATTTTCATCAAAAAATACTCAGCGATTAAATTTTATAAATGACATTTATGATATTGGAAATGTGTTAGTTCTTTGCTATTTTTTTTAGATTGTTATATACAGGGTGTAACTGAAAAAATACTAAGAGATACTTTTTGTTAACCATTCTAGTCACCACTCAAAACAAATTTAAAAATGCGATTATACGGGGTATTCATATTTTTCTGAACTAATTAATTTTAATAACACCCTGTATCTCCGCAACTGGGAGCCTCAGAAGCTTCATGTCAATCTTAAGTTTGACAGCTCATCTGCTCATGTGACACGCCAAATATGAAGAAGATATCTCATATACTTCTAGAGATACTAAGAAATATGTGTATTTTTCTCCAAAAAATATTGAAGAAGTGCCCTTATTTTGACTCCAAGAATACGTGTAAATGAGTGAGTGAGATGTAATATTTTATTATTAAAGCAAAACACGAAACTTATTTAAAACAAAAAACCCTTCTAATAAACATCAAAAGAATCTAAATAATTTTTTTATTCGGGAATTCTTGTAACAATTTCTACTTAACCTTAAACATTATTCAATTCAAGAATTTTAAAGTTACAAAGAGGTTAGGTAGAAATAATGTTTTGTTTAATAAGTTTACCTATTTTCGATTAGTTTCATATTAAATATTACATTGCATCTGACTCATCTACTGGAACTTGATAAACAAAAAATAATTATTTCATAGGATAATAACGCATTATTTGTAAAGCCATGAATGCCATTTGTTTCGCATTTACCAGCATGTATTTAAAAATTGGCGAAAGCACCGGTATCTGTAACCAAACATTTTCTCTTCAGATGTGTTCCCGTCAAACAACCATCAGCTCTACAGAAGAGACATCTGCTGCTACCATTCCTCCCAAATCTACCTATTGTCCGAAGTAAGCGTTCACCCAATTTCAACATCTCCGTCAGCCGCACCGTCTCCGAACCACCTCCAGAACTGTTCGAGAAAATGCTGAGCGACATTTTCAAGAGCAAGTCCATCCGATCGAGAAGGGCGCTCAAAGGTGGCAGCAGCAGCCGAACGGTCAGTCTTGGACATCGCGGCGGCAGTGGGGGGTCACTGAGTCTACGAAGAGGCAACAAGAACAGGAACCAATACGACGAGGACCAAGATCTCCCCGACAATGACATTACTTCAACGAAAAAACCCAGGCAGCACAAGAATAAGGGCCCCTGCGAGTCCCTACAGAGCGAACCATTCGTGAACGTTGAAATTGTCAAGCATGGAAAGGACCAAAACGAGACCTACGGTTCTGGAACCGTAGTAAAACTGGCTTGTGGCAAAGGATATGGCCTTAACTTGCCTGAAAATAAGACGGCGAAATGTGTGAGGGGTAGATGGAGACCTATGAAGCCTATGTGCGTCATATGTAAGTTTTTCTTTTTGATAAAAACCTTCGTCATTTTAGTTGAGTGTTCTCCCAATATATTTCTTCCAGAAAAAGGGATAATGCAGTAGTTACTTAGATTGCGCAAGAGGTAGTTTCTTCTTCTATTGAATTGTTCCTGATTTTAGTCCCTTGTTACATCTCTGCAACCGAACACGGCATTTTTACTCTGTCAAAGTCGGAGAGTTCGGTCAATTCGTCGCTAGAACCAGGTCAGGTGTTAAACGAAACCATGGAGATATCTAACGAACAAGAAGTCGACTTCAGTTGTGACGAAGGTTATAGTGTTCAGGGTCCTACTAGTTTGAGATGTTGGCACGGCGATTGGGTAGGAAGTTATCCAGAGTGCACTCCAGGTACCTTAGTCATCATGAAAATCTCCATTTCTCATCTACTAACACCCTCTTCTGAACTAATTCATCATCTGTCGCATTCCAAGCAACCAATATCTCCAGACATGCCTATCTATTAGCTTTTTTTATTAACACAACTAGTTCAACTTGTTGTTAACTTTTCAGCCCCTTGCCAACTCCCAAAGATCTACAATGGTCAGTACATGTCAGGGTACAGGGCAGGTCTGACCATAGCCAATGGTTCTTCCGTTACCTACCAATGCGATACCGATTACAGTCAGTCCACTAAAGAAGTAGAGTGTTTCCTTGGCAAGTTGAATCCTCCGAATCCAAGTTGTTCGCGAATTCGTGGCATAGATCCAGATGTTGCCAACAAACTTTCCACTAAAACGCACTATCTTGGTGGAACTGATATAGTTAAAGGTGGTGATATTACCGTCATAGAATATGGGAGTTCTACTGGTAAACCCTGTGGCCCTCCAGCGAAGTTAGTATAGGTCTTAAAGTAGGGTCCTTTCCTTTAATTTGTTTCTCTTTTAGAGTTAGGGGTTCGTTGATATATAGGAACGGAGAACCTCTGATAGATGATGAAAATAACTTTCCTGACGGTAGTGAGGTAACATTTAACTGCATAGAAAGTATAATGGGAGAAAGAACAACATGGAAGATAATTTGCGAGGACGGAAGTTGGATTGGGAGATCACTCAATTGCGGTAACAAAGGTCTCGAGAGGAACCAACCAATTTTCTTCACTTTCTTTACTTTCAGATTCTGACGAACTGATGGCAGCCCAAACGGTTAGCAATAGTAACAGTACTTGCATATTCAGAAACCAGGAGGAAAACGTGATTTCGTTCTATAATGACCAGCAAATTAGGGAAGATGTTGTGGAGTTTCCCGCTGGTGCTTTTTTGATTAGCAGGTGCATCGATATTGGGAAATATGAAATGATAGGTAAAGAGTTTGCATCAGAAAGCATACACGACATTTTCTTGTTTCTTCACCTAACGTTTCTGTGTTTAAGGACCAAACAAAAGAAGATGCATGGGTGGCGAGTGGGACGGCCCAAAACCTTCATGTTACGGATTGAACCAAGAAAACGATTACTCGATGGAGAAACCTCCAACTATTTTATTCCGCCATCAACTGGGGCCCATTGCTCAATCGAACGATGGCAAGCTGATCGTATACCCTGGCACAATCCTGCATATGGAGTGTTTGTGGATCAGAAGATTTGGAGTTCCCAAATGGAATGTCAGTCACGATTATAGGTGGGTAAAACATATTTATCAGCTTTATAGCAATTGCTTTATGGTGATTTTAGAAAATATCCTGAGGGATGGACTGCAGATCCTGGAAGAGACTCGCAACTGGAGTATAGATTGTCGATTTTGCACGCAGCCAAAGATGATTCTGGACTGTTTACGTGTGTGACTCCAGCCAGATATACACATTCTGTCGAAATAGTTGTCAAAGGTAAAAACAATGGCGCTTTCTTCTGAACTGTGCTTTAGAGATAAGTTGTTTTTAGCTGTACATTGTCCCGCCATACCACAAAGAAGGGGCTTAACTTCAAGCACCCAAAACACCAAAATGAACACCAAAGTAAAATTCTACTGCGTAAACGGAAACGCTTTGATAGGAGCTGCGGAAATATTATGTCTGCCATCCGGAAATTGGAGTGCTCCGTTTCCCGTTTGTGAAAGTATGGTATTTACTTATTTTAACTGGCCCAATGAGCATTTTTTGTGAATTTTCAGGTATTGAGTGTGGAGAAGTGGGAACAGGTGGAGCATTGGCAGCTCGCGTGCGGGCGTTGGTGGTATCCAGGGAAGTTGGAGGCAGGGCCGTATTCAGTTGCGAACCTGGATTCGGGTTAAGGGGCGCTTCGGAAACGGTGTGCCAGCCAAACGGGGAGTGGGCCACTCCGTTCCCAACCTGTGAAGGTAATGAAAGGCAAATTTGCAATTGGGTATGAATTGATATAATATACAGGGTTGTTCAGTCATGATGCAAAATGTTTTAACCACAACGTGGGGGGCTACTAAAAATGAAAACGCGAAGTATAAAACATGGGGCAAATCAACCTTAGTACCCGAGTAATTCGGCGCTCCGGTGTGCTATGTTTTGAATAAACTTGTGTGTGTAGTCTGTGCAGACAAGTAGTTACTGGTGGCATTTTTGAACAATTCCTTTAAACAGTGGTGACAGGTAGTGAGATTTGTTGCATTTGTAAATTTTGTGCGTTGTTTTAATTGATGCTCAACGCAATTTTGGACATTACATTAAACGTACAAAAGAAGAAAAGGATTGACAGTGGAATATCAAAAAGCGAGTAAAAAAGATAATAAATTAACTTAGACCATGTTGTTCTTAACACCAGAAAAATGTCGATATATCAGCAGTTTTTCAATATTTCTTGAGATTCCTGTGAAAACGTAAAAAAAATAAGTAAATTTATGATAATATGTTGTGCAACTGGCAACTGCGCACCAGCCTTGGTGCGTGTGCTTACCATCTGAGTAGTGAAGCTCCGTTACTTAACACTTCTGAAAAAAAAAATTTTAATTATTTTTGGTTCACTTAATACCCTAATTATGACCTCCAGTTTAAATTTTTATCTTGCCATGCAACTTATGCAAATTCACCTTTAACTTACTGGAAGATTATTATTTTAAATGGAAAATAAAAATTAATACTAATAAATCACAAGCTATCTGGTTAACTAATCGAAAATAAAACCAACTATTAATAATGAATTTATTGAAATTACGAGAATCATAAAATACCTAGGAGTGATAATTGATAAAATAATTAATTTTAAAGATCATATTAAAATATCAAGCAACAGAGCTAGGAATGCATACAGAATTTTAATGCCATATTTCAAAATTGGCTCTCTACTTCTAGAAAAACTAAAAATTGCTTTATGCAAAACGTATATCAGAAGCATTATGGTATACGGCAGTGGAGTATGGAGTTCAGTTGCAATAACATACTTAGAGTCACTACCACTACAAGTAATTGAAAATTAAAAATAAAAGAAGAGATATACATAGAGAAGATTTATACAACAAAACAATTCAAATACCGATAAAAGAAAAGGCAACAACATTTCTAATTGAAATATTACCAAATACACCTGGTATGGAAGAAATATAGGAATAATTAATAGGAATAATAACTCATATAGAAATAAATTCAAATTGATTGGAAATATCTTATATCGAAATTACACAAAATTAAAAATTAATTATCAAGGAAGAAAAAACTACTTTTTGACTTATCTGGATATGTCCATAACAGCTGCTCCATACAATAATCATCCCACGCGCTGAAAATCTGGATGATAAAATTTAAAAATAAGAAATAATTAACATCGAAATTGAGAAGAAAATCATAAGTATATTTGAGTGCAGAGTCGGGATCAATGTGACACTAATCATTTACGAAAAAATTTAAAGTTGAAAAGCGATAAATTATCTATCTCTATCTATCTAGACATTTTCAAATTTCAGATTCGTATTCGCTATTGATTGAATCAGCCTGTATAATAATAATAGAGATGTTCACAAAAATTTATGTTTAAGGTGGCATAACCACACATGGCATTAAATACTACCAACCCAAGTGAGTTTTTTGTGTTTAATTTAGAAATCATTATGTTTTTCAACTCAAATATTACATTAGGTATATTGCGGCGGTTTGCCAATTCAGCCAATTCCGATATACCGTTTGGAAAAACAATAAACCTAATCTGGTAATTTTATATTAGAGAAGAAGAACAAAATACATTTCAGGTATATTGTTTTCGCAAACGAGACATCAGATTCGGCTGATATTTTGTCTAAATATGCGCAATATAATGTAGTATTTAAGTTGAGCATTGTTTGTTTTAAGAACCTGGTAAAAACACCAAAAACACACTTGAGTTGACACTATTTGTGATAATGCCCCTTTAATCACTATAAAAGGGACCTGAATGATTGGGGCCGATATGCCTTATAGCAGTGTTTGTTTAATAAGAGATACAAGAAACACTAATCAAGTTGCTCAACTGAGATTTGGCAATGCTGTGATTTTTGGGAAGAAGAATCAGCTGAAGATGTCGTTACCTGCGCTTGCGCTGTTTTTGGATTGTGCCTTTAATCGATACTTTTTTTGTGTTATCTTTTTGGTCTTGATGGGTTATAATTTTAGGGCAAGTCGTCTAATGTCCTAACCTTAATTCCTATAAACTAACCTTGAGGCACCTTGGGGTACTCTTGTTACATAACGATAAAATTAACTGTTTCCGTTGAAATTGGCAAAATATGCCCAAAACACCTGTCAATTCCAAAATTCAGAAAATAACATTAAATACCTATAATTGTACATTCAAAATGAAGAAAAAAATGCCAAATGGGCATTGGGCAAAACACTATACTAAAATCGAGCAATCCGTATGCCTGGCGTAAATAAAACCACGTGTTCAATGACGTTCCGCGATTGGTCGGTAGGCTATAACATTTCACCCGACTCGGCAACAGGGACGTACTTGATCGCAAAAGTGTAGTTATGCGGTTTTATCTTGGTGTTTTCAGCTTTTTAGACACTGCCACAAATAATTTTATCGATGTTTTGAACCATTTTAGTTAAGCCAATAATTATTTTCCAAAATATTTTGATGTAAACAATTGTAAAACTAAAATTAAAGAAAGGTCGTGCCTCAGTGCGGCCCTGGCGAATATCTCAACGCACGTGCTCTTGTTTACGGCAGGCGTAAGAGTTGCTCGATTTTAGTATAGGTAATGTCTTTGTTGAAATCGGGTGGCCAAATTTTAACGAATTCATTCCGTTCCGTTTTGAAAGCGAACAATAATACTTGCTGGTACTTCATTGTTCGCAGGGATCACAAAAGTGTGATCATTTGAAGAGGAATGCATTAAAACTCAGGCGCGGTAAAACTTAGCTATGGGCAGGGCCGCGCCAACACTCGGTGGCGCCTGTGTGTAAAAATTTCCGTGGCGCCCATAAAAATTAAGTTTTCAAAAACATATTTGTTAATAAAGTAATCCAGTAAATATATCTACTTTGTATATACAGTACAGTGTGTCCCAATTTGATACTGGACACCTCGCAGAAATATATGAAGGGCAAGGAAAACAAATGGTCACTATTTTTTTATTGGTAGTACCAAGGGAGAGTATCTCATAGGTGGTGGTATTTGGATGGGGTAATTATTTCATGGCCTGCTATGATTTTTTCAAATAGCAAATTTTCAAGAAACCCCATTAGGGATTTTTTTACGACCAATTGTTATTAAGGAAACTTGTTCAGAATGAAAAACTGAGTAGATTCGCAAACTTTGAAGAGGCTAGGCCTACTTTGATTTTTAGATTTATCTCCCACTTTTTTCTTAGAAAAGTGTCCTTTCTGGAGCTTTCACCTCAAAATTTTAATTTTTCACGATGATCAAGTTTCTTTAATAATATTTTGACGTGAAAGCTCCAGAAAGGACACATTTCTAGGAAAAAAGTGGGAGAAAAAGGCGAAAAAGCTAAAAATCAAAGTAGGCCTAGACTTCTGAAATTTTGCGATTCTACTCAGTTTTTCGTTCTGAACAAGTTTTCTTAATAACTTTTTGTCGAAAACAAAAACCTAATATTGTTTCTTAAAAATTAGCTATTTTGAAAAATCATAGCAGGCCTTGAAATAATTACCCCATCCAAATACCACCGCCTCTGAGATACTCTTCCTTGGGAGTATCAATACAAAAATGGAGACCAGTATCAAATTGGGACACACTGTATAACGTAAAAAACATAAAATATAAAAATAAAACAAATAATTATAAAATTAAAAATCTCTTTGGCTCAAAAAAAAACAAATAGGTACTCTGTGCAAGGTCAAACTATCAATAAAAAAAATTTTTTTTCTGTTCGGTATCTACCTAATACCTAATACCTAATGTCACAAAATAAAATAATAATTAATACATACAGTGTGGCCCATTTGGAATGGGACCACCTCTGTAAAATTTTTATTTTTCATCCGATTTTAGCCGTTTTTTTTCTAAAGATAGGTCACAAGAAATTCTAGTTTGTTGCAAAATTTTAGGTCTTAATCTCAATTCAAGGCCTTCTTCGATTATTTTTTTCGAGTAAAAAATGACGAAAATCATTTAGCGATTTCTTTATTTAAAATCTGGCACCAAATTTTGCACCAAAGTCGAATTTTTTGTGACCTATCTTTAGAAAAAATCTCGGCTGAAATCGGATGAAAAATAAAAATTTTACAGGGGTGGCCCCATTCCAAATGGGCCACTCTGTATATAAGATATAAAAAAATCTTTCGAATACTATTAAAAGTCAACAATACATTTCAGTAAGCAATTTAGAAAAAAATCCACTTTTCGTGCTTTCAAGTCAGCCTTATGGCGCCCATCGAATTTTGGCGTGTTTTGGCGCCCCTTCGCACCTGGCGCCTGTGTGCGCCGCACACATTGCACACGTGGACGGCGCGGCCCTGTATGCGCGTTTTCCGCATGGCGCCCGCTCATGTATAAAAAATCTCCGACTATAATGTTAATTTAATGTTTTGCACGTGCAGGTAATTGCGCGGTGCAATCTGCGAGACCGTTCCTAAATTAATGGGTCGAATATGCAAGCGGCCGTCGCTATTCAAGCTCGTACCGGGACCGTTATCTATGGTCCCGACGCAAAAAAGGCCCATGAGCCGCGGGACCATGATTAGAAACAGAAACTGTTGCATTTCTTATTTGAGCCTGCGGTCCGCGTTTTGTCCGGCTATGCGCCGCTCCACGCCTCTTATTTATGGTGATACCGCCATGAGCAAGATTGAAGCAATGCGCTCTTGCGACAGCAGTGTAATAAATTAATAATTTAATATTTAATAAGTTAAGATACGGTGGCACAAGCAACTCTATTATTCTATAAAACTGGCAATACCTACACCTATTGCGTCCCATGAAGTGTCATTATTTCGTTGGCTAATAATAACTTGATATCCAGAAAAATATGCTGTTTGCAGAGATTGGTGAGGTTCTTTTTTCATGCGATTTGCTATTTCCTAAATTAAAAGTCAACTAACAACAAACAAATAAAGTAATTCACAGAACTGTCATGATCAGCTGATAATTAAAATGCTAATTGTTTAAATTTCATTAAATTACTGTTTAAAATGCCTTGCTTTTTGTTATGTTGTTAATTGAGGGAGTAAAGGAAGTCGAGATAAAGTTAGCGTTACTCGAATTCCAAGTATTTTGTGCTTTAAATGTAAAAAAAGGAAAACGACGCGAAGTTATCAAAAGACATAAATGGATAATTGCTATAAAAAGTGCAAATTTTATAACAAAAAGCAAATACAAGTTTTCTCACATCAAACTATTTTATGACAGGTGAATCAATTTTACACATTTTGATTTATTTTTAAATAGAGTTTTTTTACACTGCTTGTAGGAAAACTTTCAGTTTAGAAGAAGATTTGCACACTAATCGGGTTTCTTCGTTAAATACTACCTTCATATCTATGAATAATTTTAATCCACACATCTGACGGTGGTAGAGTCATTCTCTGAGAATGGTTGACTTGCTAATTTTTTAGAGACCTGTGTAAATTATTTTCTTCTGGATTTGCTTATCTTTTCAATAAAACACAATGTTGTCTTCGATTTTTAATGCTCCACATATTCATTGTTCATTAATTACAAGAATCCAAATATTTGAAGGCATTTAAGCCTTGGCCTTGGCCTGAAATACTTATCTTAACATTTCGTACAATTATTTATGTTTTTGAAAGCTTTTTGTGGCGTCGTGTAACAGCTTGTTGTAAGCACTAAATAGATAAAAATGCGTCCATATTTAACACTGGAGGAAACTTTGCAGAATTTACCTAAATATTGAGTCGCTCAGTGCGAAAGAGTTTACCTTTTTTACGATGACAATTTTTACCACGAAATGTTTTGAAATAAATCAAAACAATATTTTTTCTTTCTTTTATTTTCCAATAGAGATAGAGCGTTGTGTTTAAAATAATAATTTTGATCGATTAATTCATTCCAGTATCGATACATTTTTTGAAATTTCTTGTATCTCGCTAATGAAACATTTGTGGAAATTTTTAGTATGAAATTTTCGTTTCAAAACATTTTCTCTCTAATGAAAAACTATAAAAAACAGACTCATCCTGCCGCTAAAATGGGAAAAGATCGATTATTATGAAATTTTGCTATAGTGCAACTTTTCAATCGAACAGCTGTCTCTAATAAATAAAACTTCGAGAACCTTACTTATAAGACGATTTAAAAATAGTCAAACTTCATTGGATTGTAATTTCAAAGAGGATGTACAAGGTGTCAATAAATTAAAACATGAAAATACTTTAAGGGAGAATTACTACCATTAATTTTCATTTTAGATAAGATGATTACAAAAAAATGTTTAAAATCCAAATTAAATTTTGAATGTTATGTTTTTATTCTTTTAAGTTAAATTTATAAAAATTCAAAATAATGTGTGGTGGTTGGAGAAGTATAATATTATGTAGAATAATTTTTTTCCACTGTCGTGCAAATTGTCATTTCTGTTTTGTTGTAAAACAAACAGCAACTGAACTGAAACATTTAAAAATTCTAAATTCATTTTTAAAATTTTGTATTGCGGCTTTATTTCGGATTAAAAACGATTTTGTTTTCTAAACATTTTGTCCGAAATAACAAATCATATTAGTTCAAGCATTTCAATGTTTTTTTAATTTAAATTGATTGTTTCAAGAAGCAATCGTAAAATCTATAACAATTTTTGCCCTCTTTCCGCTTGTCAATTCCATCCGTGTATGTTTTTTTTTTTTTTCAGAATATATACCTACTTGAATACGGGTGTTGCTATTTATCTGTATTCCGTCTCTAGTTTGAGAGCATAAACCAGGGTTTTCAACATTTTCTTTCAGTGGCAAATAAAAAATTGCTTGTCTGTCCTTCAAAACTTTTTTTTATGTATACAGAGGTTCACTGTGAACCACCCACACCACCTGACAATGGTTACATTCAGGGCAATGGCCCCTATAAGGCTGGAGACGTGATTCAATTCAATTGCAACCCCGACTTCATGATGGAAGGCCAGCCAATCATCGCTTGCCAAGAAACCTCTAGGTGGTCTGGGAAATTGCCAAAATGTAAGTATAATAATCATTTTAATACGTTTTATTCGCATAACCAAAAATTGCTCCAAGGTGTCCAAGCTTGCTCCTACCCGGGAACCACGATCAGCGGCCGAATGTCGTCTGTCAAATTCTACTACAAGATCGGCGAAAATATAACGTTCACGTGTGAAGAGGGCCTCATTCTTAAGGGAGCCGCCATGTTGAAATGTTTGAAAAATGGAAAATGGTCTAATGCGATTCCAACCTGCATCACAGATCCGACTTTGGAAAAAGATAAAAGGCACGCATCCCCAGTTGAGGATTATTAAGAAAAAGATTATCAAAATATAAGTATTTTAAATATCGATGTCTGATTTTCACGTGACAAATGTAATATGATGAAAATTTAGACTAATTTAATCATTTCAAACGTGAAAAATTCGTTTTTCACTTTCATCGAAGTCCTTCCATTGAATTTTAGAACCTAGAAACTGTTAAGAGTGGTTATAGGCTGTAACTTGTAAAATTAAGATCAAAATTATTATATACATTTTAGCTGTTAGATTCTCAATCAAAGAATCCTGTCCCGAAGTTCATGCTCAATTTTTACTATTCGGTACTTTAATACATATCATTGTTTAGTTAATTTTCTATTGCGAAAATTAAATCTAGAGCTATTATATTTGATATTCGAATTAATATTATATCAAATAATGCCAAACGGACAAAGCCAAATTTAATCATTATTAGGTAGTATTGATGTGACATAAATAAATATCAGATTAATGCATAAGCAATATCGCAATAACATGTACTAGAAAAGAAATTATATTACAACATTATTATTATTTGTAAAGAAAAAATCCTAAATGTTCACTTATAAGTACCAAATTGTTCTTTTAAGTGGTAGGGGATTTTATTAGAAGATATGCGTCTTGTAACTACTGAAAATTAAAGAAAAGAACTGCTCCAAATATGTACAATATCTTTATTGCTTTTATTAGAAATAGTTTAAATGCCAATTTTGTCTTTAATCTATATCTCTGTTAAGTACTTATTCTTTTTATAATAAATCAATAAATACCTAGCACTAAAGATAACTGTGTTTTAATAACTACTACACAATTACCCACTTCAAGGTTTATAACCTATTCAAAAAAAATTATCTGAAAATATGAATTACCACTTAAAAAATCAAATTATGCATCTTATGCAACTGAACTCCTGTGTGTGGTACCATTTAAACAATAAAACCAGAACTGTATAAAATAAACGTAGGTATTTCCTACTTTGTTCGAGTAGTGCAAGATAAAGTCTCTTTTAAAGTTTAAACCACAACCATGTCTTATGTTTACTTATACGCACTTGACTTTGCTTATCTTTACGTTGGCGGCACCGAGATATATATACCTAAATGAGCCATTAAGACATGACCCATATCTCATATCTAGGAAAGGTATCCTATTACATATTTTATATTTTTGCAGTTAAAACTAGTAGAATAAACAAAATGTATAATTTTTTACAAGATATTATTTGAAAACGTTTCGGTTTTGATCTATGAATAGTGGAGAACAAAACAGTAAAACTATTTTTGCTATAGGTTGTTTAAACTTTAAACAAAACCTACGTTTGCCCACTAAGTTGGTTGAAATGAGTTTACAGTAAGCTGCACGACATATGGATATTTGTTAGAAGCTGTACGTACATAGCCAACTTTCAGATTTAATTGCAATAACTGTTTTTAATTAATATTCTGTTAAAAGCAAAATTATGTAGTTTGGATATATTTGAGCTATCCAGCAGATATATACAGGGTGTTCGAAAAATAGACGGAGATATTTTAGAGGGTGATTCCCTGTTAAGAAATATGAAAAAAAGTTTCTATAAAGATGGGTCCGGAAATGCAGAGTTTTCAAGATACAGGATGTTAAATAAAAAAAAATAAAACATGAAATTATTAATGTCTTAAAAATTATTTACTCGATTCTGCTGAAATTTGGCAATGTTATTTGTTGTATTAAGAGGCTAATTTCGCCCTAACTAGATTAAATTTATTAAGTCCAGTGGCGTCCCGGGGGGCACCTTAGCGAATATTATTATCAAAAAAATGTACGCCACTACCTTTTTTGTAACTTTAATATTTTTTGTTTGATTAAGCATCTAAAAATACAACTTCTTTCCCTCTTGTATTGTTTTCCTATCTCACTTCGTTTTCGAGAAAAAAAAATAAAAACCGTTTTATTGCATGTCACTGGACAAAATTGGTTGTAGTGTACTTTATGTTATGATATTGGAAAAGTTGCAATAACACTCTTTCCTAGAAATGCTTTTGATTATTTGTTTTCCAAGGCACTTGTGATTTTTTTTGCAAAAATTGATAAACCAATTTTGACCAGTGACATGCAATATATTTAACATCCTGTATCTTGAAAACTCTGCATTTCCGGACCCATGTTTATAGAAACTTTTTTTCATATTTCTTAACAGGGAATCACCCTCTAAAATATCTCCGTCTATTTTTCGAACATCCTGTATGTATAAATTCCTGGGTTAATGAGAAAATGACGTTATGTCCTAATTGTGCAGCATATTTAAATCGGCAATTTTATAATCTTTTGACAGAAATTTATTATTGAAAGGTGTCTAATTTTAACATTATTCTGATAATGGGATTTCATTTCAACTAATATAGTTTCATCTAGTACTTATCAATTCGATGGTTTCATCTCTCTTCGTGACACTTTCGTTTGGTTAGATGGGTGGGGTATGAACTGAGTAACTGAGGAACTTAGGATATGACCAACTAAGAACTAAGTGCACGTCCACACATAAGGCGGACGGCGGACCGGAGAGCAGAGTGGAGATGGTAGCGGAGCTTTCAAAACAATATGGAGCCTACTATCGTGTCCACACATACCGCGGAGAGGGGAGCGGAGAGTAAACCGTGTTTGCTCGCTGGTAGCGGACACATAACACTTTTGTGTTATGTGGTAGCGGAGCGTTCAAGTCAGTTTGACATTTTCCGACGTATTGGCGCGTATTTAACCGGCACCGTCGCAATAACAAGGCCCGCCAGCTGAAAGCGATGAGTCATCCAAGGGAGGTCAGCGTAAGGCGCCAAATTCAAATTTCGAGGTGTCAACTTGGTAAATTTGGTAAAAAAACACTTTAAAATGATTGTTTACATATATAGCTCATGGTTTTACAACACGGATAATAATCTACGAGAGTGAAAGTCACATTGTCAAGGGGTTTTGGTGCATTTAGATATCTACCGGTAAAATTTTCGTAAATGCCAATTATTTCTTATTTGCCTGCCTAGATGCAACTAAATTCGAATAAATAAAACCATAAAACTTACTGATTTCAAGGTGGTTACGTTTAATCACGTAAAATTGTTAGGTATAACACTCTCCAACAGTCCAAACCAAAATCCTGGAAATCTGTGTAGGAACAAAATCTCTTTTGATGGCCTTAACCCACTTTTCCCTTAAAATAGGGTCTTTAGGGAGGAAAAAGCGGACACTTTGGGACCGCCTTTGTAGTTTCCCTTGTAGTTGGGAACGGAACACGTCCACGGCATGATTTAAATTAGTCCGAAACTGTAGACACAACCTAAAACCTATAAACTAAAATTGAACTTTAATCACTTTATTCTGAACCACTGCTGATTTACCACCTTATTAATAAAACTCCACGTCCTATATTACTAAAAAACACAGTCCAACGCACAACAAACGTTCTTTAAAACAGGAAAATCGCCAGACAAGTAAACGTAAACAACTTCAAAAAACAACTTCCCGACCTCCCTGGGATGACGTAGTGACGTTTCGCGTCGCCAGCTGGCAGGCCTTTATCATTGCGACGGTGCCGATTTAACCACGAAAATGGAGCATTGTATTCTTATACAGGGTGATTCACGTAAGTGGTTCATTAGAAGTTTACGAGGAAGGAGTGCGAATTTTGATTTTAAATTTTGGTTTCTTATATAGCAGGTTGCAAACTTTCTTTCTAAAATATTTTCAACTTCCGCTCACTTCCGGTTATACCGGAAGTCGATAGCAACTTTGTTATTTCAAATAGAACACCCTATATATTATTGCACCATTTGGTTCCCTATTAAATTCCAAATCTTTTTTCTGAATATAATGTGTATCCTATTCCTAACCCTTTTCGAGATATTCGCAAATTTTTGATTTTTTTGAGTGTTTCAGCCATCGGCCATGGTGATGATAACTTTAAAATTTCAAAATATTGTACAGGGTGTTCGGGAAAAAATTCCCAATATCAACATCGAAAAATTGAAAAATCTCATTTTTTCAAATGGAACCCGTATTTTTTTATTGCACCATTAAAATGCTTGTGAAAAGAAAGTTCAAAAAGATATAACAAACCATATGTCTAAATGAAGCGGTTGCTTCGTTTTTACGCAAAATACGTATTTTTTCTGCTTTGTATCAACAAAGATGCCATTTTCAAGGAGCGTCACATTATAGGGGGCCATGGAAAATGAAATAACGCAATTATATGACAAGGTTAAGGGCTATTTAATAATATTTTTTCCCTGAGAAGCAACAATAAAAAATTAAATAATACTAACAATTACATAATAATAGGTACTAGAAGAAAAAACAAGAAACTACATGTAAGTAAAACACTTTATTCATATTATGCTATTTACCTGTTACGCATTTACATTATTTGCTTCTCTTTGTTTGGACCTTGCCATGGACTATGAAATTTCGTTCGAACTTTCTGAATTTTCTTTTCGTCAAAGGTGGTAAATGTAAATGCCTTTCATTAAAAACTCTAATTGTTCTTTCTAAAACTCTTTTACACTCTCCATGAGTGTAAAACATATTCAAAATGTCTTCGTTAGAATAGTTAATTTGAGCCATTCTTGTCAACAGTTAATATTTTATTGTTTGGAAAACAATAAATGACAATCACAAATGAAAAAACCATGGCCGCCTATGAGAAAAGGTCCGTTGTTTCCTGATATAGAGCAGCAAAAATACGTATTTTGCGTAATTATGAAGCAACCGCTTCATTTAGACATATAGTGTGTTATACCTTTTTGAACTGCCTTTTCACAAGCACTTCAATGGTGCAATAAAAAAATACGGGATCCGTTTGAAAAAAATGAGATTTTTCACTTTTTCGATGTTGATATTGGGAATTCTTTCCCCAACACCCCGTACAATATTTTGAAATGGCATACAGACCCCTTAATAAAGTTGACTTTCGCCTACGACAGTCCAAAATTTTAGTATTCCAGATTCATAAATTTTAAAGTTATCATCACTATGGTCGATGGCTGCAACACTAAAAAATCAAATCAAATCAAAAATTTGCGAATATCTCGAAAAGGGTTAGGAATAGGGTACATATTATATTCAGAAAAAAGATTTGGAATTTAATAGGGAACCAAATGGTGTAATAATATATAGGGTGTTCTATTTGAAATAACAAAGTTGCTATCGATTTCCGGTATAACCGGAAGTGATCGGAAGTTGAAAATATTTTAGGAAGAAAGTTTACAACTTGTTATATAAGTAACCAAAATTTCAAATCAAAATTCGCACTCCTTCCCCGTAAACTTCTAATAAACCACTTACGTGAATCACCCTGTATACCTACTTAATAATAAACAATATGGATCGCGAAATGCTAATTAGTGAAGTTCGTAGTCGCAAAACCCATATATGGGACATAACTCCATGCACATCACAACCGAGATGTTTTAGACAAACTTTGGGTCGAGATTTCCAAAATTATTTTTGTACAGATGATGGAATTCACCAAGTATTTCCCTGATTAGGTTTATTTCATTTATCCACACTGCTCGTTTATTTTGCAAAATCCGAAATTTGAGTTGTGAATTTTCACATAAAAATAATGTAGAAATCGACATTTTTATAGCTGTTTCTATGAAGTTCGACTTTTCAATGTTTCCACTTTACTTCCAACCTCTCTGCGCAATACGCCTTTCAAAGCTGTCACAATCCGCTGACTGTGTGGACACTACCCGCACTACTCTCCGCTTTTCGCTCTGCTCTCCGGTCCGCCGTCCGCCTTATATGTGTGGCCGTGCACTAGGGACTAAGGTACTGATGGACACAGGCGAAATTACTGACTGAGGGACTGAGGTACCAAAGAATTCAGGAAGTGAGAAAGGGGACAGTGATGAATTCAGCAACTAAGGATATGAGGAGATGAAGAATTGAAGATTTGGGAGACTAGGAGGTTGGGGGGTTAAAGCACTAAGAGATTTAGGTACTAAAAGTCTGAATGCATAAGAGACCAATGGACTAAGGGACAAAGGAACTAAGGGCCTAAGAGGGAAACGGGTTAAGGAATTATTAAGGTGTTACCGGATAAATGTATAGTAATGACCTATGGGACACAGAGATTAAGGGATATGGGATCAAGAGATACGCGGATCAAGGGACAAGGGCCCAAGAACTAATGTGTCAGGGCTAAGGGACTAAGGGCCTAACGAACTAAGGGTAAAGAAGACTAAGGGGCTAAGGGACTAAGAGGCTCGTGGACTAAGAGGCCAAGGAACCCTTAAGAGGTAAAAAATGGAAAACCGCCAGAAAAATTTTCCAGGGGTTCCGCAATATATGTGGGCGGGTGGACAGGCGCGCGCGCTGGCCCAACCACGCCGGCCTCGCCGCCGGTTCGAACCGCCGTTCCGTTCACGGCACAACGCCGCCGCCGCTATTGTCGCGCGCGCCGTTTTCGAATTGGGTCGGCGCGAGCCCGCGTCCTGTGGCCAAGCGCGTTTCGACATTCTATTGCGAGGGTGATTTTTTCCGGATTTGGAATTTGAGTGTGGAGTGCGTCCGGTTCCCGGATATCTTCCTCGTGTGCTGATTACGATGTAAACATGCCGGAAACAACTCGTACGGAGCTAGAGGACGAGGCCATCGAGGATTTGAGCGAGTTGCCGCGCAAGCCGTTCATCAGGGTAAGTTTAAAAAATATATACCAACTGTTATTATTAAATATAAAATTGAAACTGATATTAACTGCGGACATCAACGTTTGAATTTTTTTTATTAAAATGTTATATTGTAACATTCTACGTTGATATAAGGTCGTTAAAAATCGATTTTGTATGTCACTTTCTGGTTCAGTAATCAAGCATGAACTAAAAAATTTTCTACGTAATTTGAATCGCATTTTTTCAAAACGACAGAAATAGATACAGGTTAATTTGTATTTATTTATTTCTTTTAATTTTTTTGCGAGTTCCATTATATTTCTACTGATTGCCGAATCTGTACAAGACTTAGGTACACCAGTTTTAAATGAATGGTGTTTCTAGCGATACGCTTGAAATAGCAATATGTCCAATTTATGATTTCCCCAAAAGAGATACTCAAAAACAAATGAAAAACAATAAAAATAAGGCAACAGTTCGTCGCTTGGTCGGGAGTCTGTCAAATCGAATCAAACTGGTCAGTCATTAAAATCTGTTCGTATTTTGTTTGAGTGGGAGGGTAGTAATTAAATGGAAAAGATCAAGAAACATATATCAATGGCTTTATTATACCTGGAAGTCGATATTTAAAAAATAGGCCGATCTGTAAATTTGGACTAAATATTCTAAACAACTTTCTAAGTGTCTATGTTATTTAAATAAATAATAGTAGGTATTTATTTTCGGCTAATTTTATTGTTTCTATAAGTAGGTACCCACGTATTGATCACTCTGAAGAGAATAGATATAGATTTTTTAGTTAAAAAATTGCCTTGTTCCTATCAACTGGCAAAATGTCTAATTATTTTCTCAGCATTTTTGGAATTTCACAACCATTTGAGAAGGTATATAGGATAAAATATCGTCTAGAATACTTATCGGATATCATTCCCATATTTATATAAGATTTTTTCAAGAATGCGTGCACGGAATTCGGCCTTCAAGTGCCTCATAAGAGCATGAGAAATTGGGTTGTAGCCTTTAAACTGAAGAAGATTCGAATGAAAAACGAGCACGGTGCGGAAACCTGTTCTTTTGACCACTTGTGTAAATACCGAAGTAACTTATGTGGCCCAATTTTCGCCATGAGACAAATTATGTACCGAAGACCCTGTAACCCAGTTTTGTGAGAACCAACAAGATTTTTCCACTTTCATTAATTAATTAGGTAGGTATCACAAAACAAAACTTAAATGCCAGTTTTATTATAAAAATGAGATTGAGGAGGTAAATTAATGGAAAAAATAACAGTAATTTTTTAAATTAAAACTGATGTTGCAAATAATTTGAATGACACTAGAGAAAATTGGCACACTGGCTGCGGCAAAATTCTTCCTTGTTTCAATCATATTTAATTTCATTTCAGTGACAATTTGTTTGTCGATATTGAGAGAAATTAATTTAATGAATTGCATAATTATAAATTCCTGGTTTTAATTACTTTATCACCATCGTTTCAAAAGAAAGCGGTACTTTTAACCAAATTTAAAAAGCCTTTTTCTGCCTAGTTTTTCAGATACCGAGAAAAAAGTCAAAATCTTGGACGTAATACCCTCACACTCTGTGTGTACGATAAATTTTTATCATATATTTTTAGAAAATTCTTTAAGAGGCCTGTGAGTGCTCTTAAAAGTTCTTTCCCATGCCCTCTACTTATCATAGGCAATGGCTTATTTTAACTTTTCAAGGTCTAAGTAGATCGATGCTTGTGGGGGAGCAGGTAGAAACACAAGTGCCCCGGGTCAGGTGTTCTTATTCATAGAGGGTGAATTATAAAAGGGGCTTTCCTGGCAGTTGCGCTTCGACCAGGTATTATACAGCAGTCTAATAAGAAATAAACATTTTCAGAGCATATACAGGTTGTTCAGATTTGATCTGGAACACTCCTGTAAAATTGTGATGCGCTGCACGATTTTGATGATTATTTATTTGTAGGGTGCACTCGTGGGACATATCGTCAAGGGGCGATAGCGCTATTCCACGGCCTGCTATGATTTTTTTCGATGCGATTTTTTTGGACAATGCTATTAGGGATTTTTTTATGGGAAATCTGACAACGTAGCTTTATTCAGCACCTCCTGAAACCCCAATGTCCCAAGTTTTATTAATTTACTTCTCCGACTAACATTTCTACAGGGCCTTATAATAATTAAAAATCAGGAGTGTTTTGGAAATATCTGAAAATCGGACATTATTATTTTAAAAAGGTAGGATGGCGTTCGTTTTCCGTTTTCTCTATTAGTGGGACCTGGGCCAACACTATATTAAAGACCCGAGCATGACGTCATATTTCATTGTTGTTTTCGGACTGGTATGGCGCTACTAGACGAAAAAAATGGCGACTTATAGTAATACGTCATTCAACGATTATAGGCTATAGGGGGGAATTCTGTGGTTATTGGTATGTCAGTTTATGACGTTTAGAATCTATATATAAATCGTTTATCTATTGTTTAGAATGTCCCATATTTTAAATATCCAGCTTTATTATGATACGATTTACCTTCTTTTTGTTTGTGATAACAGGAAATTTCTATACACATGAAGAAAATGGTATGCACAGAGTGCACAGACCATTAGGTGAATTGCAGAAGAATAAACACTATTTTGGAATTATGGGATGATCTGATCAACCAGCTGAATAAGCGAAAATTCTAGATATTATTTTGTAAGAGTATATTGTAACGTGTATGCAAGAATGAAAATAGAAAATTTTGTTTATAGCTCTAAAGCGAACCAATAGTCCTCCACATAAAGAAGAAACTGAAAAATATAATGCATTTTATGCTTACTTACACTACAACTAGCCATGGACTTCATTTCAAACCAAAAGTTACCAAAATACTCTTGCTTGCTTTTAGACTCGCTTTTCGTAAGAAAATGTATGGAAATATGCCATGTGAACTTGTCAAATTAGATGGACATAACAAACAAATATTTTATTTTATTTTGAATATTAAATGCGTTGTAACAGACACATTTGCATGTTTTTATTTTATAAAAGATTCTGCAACAATGGTGTTTTAACATTAAACCAGCTATGCACAGGTCTTTAATATAGTGTTGGTCCAGGTGAGACATCGGGATGTTTCGATTAAGTTCCTGATTTTTAATTGAAAATAAAAAAATTCCCAATTTTAAGGGCTCCTAGAAATGTTAGTCGGCGAAACTTGGGACGTTGGGGCTTCATGGTGTGCTCAATTAAAGCTACGCTGCCAGATTTCCGACAAAAAAAGCCATAATAGCATTTTCCAAAATATCGCATCCAAAAAAATCATATTTTCTTGAAATCGGCATTAAAATGTCCCAAAATCGTCATTAAAAGCACAGAAATCGTACAATAATGTAGCCCATTATTGTACGATTTTTTCAATAAGTAGGCCTTGGCGAGATGTAAACATCAAACGTCAGACGCGGAGAAATCGCCCATCAAAAGTGACCAAATATTCAAAACCCGGCCGATAAAGGCTCATTTAACTTTAAGTTCACTACGCCATATAAAATAATAATTGAAATGAGTCATGATAATGAGTCTTATCATTTCGTGCAATGTGCAATATTTTGTGTGTCGGGTAAATGCAATAGTTTTTATTTTTATTTGAATCCCCCAGTTGTTATGTGTGGAAGTAAAAATAATTAGGTATTAGACTTTCAATCAATCTTCCCCGATCTTCCCTCAAATTCTTTTAACAAATTATCCTAGTTAATAAATAGTGGTGAGAGGTGAGAGTTGACAACAGGTAAATAGATAATTAAACTGATGTCACATCCTCGGTCAAAACATGACCTAAAATCTGTTATCATCCAGTTTCCAAATCATTTAATCACAATGCATATAAATGACTAAAACATTGTAATACAAAATAATACTGAGTAATAAAATAATTTCTCAAGAATTATGTAGGTATATTTATCATTCTTTGTAAAGACGAAATCATCGACCTACAAAGTAAATATTAATACAGGGTGGTCATTTAAGTGTGCAACATATGAGATTTTTTTTAATAATTGCACAACGAAAATACAAATATTGCCGAAAGTTGGTGCATCGATAATCATATTAGACGCAGTTAGAATGGTTGCAAGTCAGCATACAACAGCATACATAATAATAAATACCCTTATTTTAAAAAATTCAGCAAAATGTTATTAAGAAAAGTTGTCTAGAATTAAAAGTTATGCCGAAATACCAAAACATGGCCTCCTGAGAAAAAAAAAATATTTTTTTGAAAAACATTAATAATTTCTTCAAAAAAATTTTGCTTTATTATTCACCCTAAACAATTTCATAAATCAATCAAAATTAAATCAATTCCGCACAATTTTGTTCAAATTCAAGCATATTTGTAAAATTAACTTAGATTTTAAATTTTTTAGGGAATCTCAAACTTCATGTTTGTTGCAACGATATTAAACAAAACTTTAAATTTTGCAAAAATTCTTCTGAACAAGGTAAAACAATAATAATGATAATGTGTATATTAAAAAACTCTCATTTAGGGTGCAAAATTTTTATTTTAAATGTTTATTAAGAAACTGGAAATTAATTGACGAAAAATTTGTTTTTCTTGGGGGGCTATGTTTTGATATTTGGGCATAGCTTTTAATTCTAAACAACTTTTCTTAATAACCTTTTGCTGAATTTCTTTAAATAAAGGTACTTTACTCTTGTACAATTTTTATATTTTTCGACTTACCCTGTATGCTGTTTAACTTGCAACCATTCTAAGTGCACCTAATATGATTATTGAACATGCATCAACTTTCGGCAATATCTGTATTTTGGTTATGCAAGTGATAAAAAAAAGTACCATACGTTGCACACTTAAATGACCACACTGTATAATAAAGTCGGGAATGGAAAATCATGTGTTTTGTTATTTTTCTACGAAACTCGGGTTAATAACAACAAAAGTCATCAATTTTTTTACAGAAAATATAAATTTCGTTGAAAATTTAATCTAGTAGTGTTTTTCAGAAGCTGCGAAATTATAAAAAGAAACTTGGTCTATAAGGGAAAATAGTGAAGTTTATTTGGAGATAAATAAAATTATATCCAAACTGACGATGAAAACAATCTGTTGACAGTAAATAGGTACAAATAGAGAAACGAAACAAAATTTCCGCAATGATTATTATATCTTTTGTGTATCTATAAAATCCTCGATAATATCCCTATAGGATTTTGCTAAAGAGCAAATCACAAGAAAAAATAAATAAAAATAAAAATTTGAAAATACAGAACGAGAAAGGCAATACATCAAAACGAGCTAGATTTACGAGAACAAATAAAAAAAACAGCACAAACTACTACTTGAAATATGAAAACATGCGATGAAGAATTCCACAAGAATTCCAAAGATACTGAGTAACAAGCTCAAATATGGGACACACTGTGTATGGTCGTTTTCGTATAATACCTCCAAAAATAAACGATTTAGATATATCTAAGTCAAAATATTAAAACCTATATCCGTACGTTTGATGAACTTAATAATTGGAGAAGTTCCTGAACATAATAAACTGAAATACAATAATTTCAGCTTTCAATAATCATGTTAAAAATTTGTAATAATTTCTGAATGAATAGCTATGGTAAAATGAAGAACTAAAATCTTTTGAAACAGAATTCAATTAAAATTCATAGGGCATCACATTCTGATGTGCCGTTAATTGTTATGTCGTTCACGAATTTCCGTGCAATTTTTCGCAGCCGGTCTACACGTTGTTATGCCATTGACTGCATAAGCTGAAAATAATTATTCTCTTTTAATTTAGTTTTAGCGGCAAGGTGAGAAAATAATAAAAAGTCTCACCTCACCTTGAAACCGCGTTCCAAATTTTCGCTTTTGTTTTGCGGTTCGGTTTTGTATTTATTTTTGAGGTCAATAATCTCGACCGTCTGGGCCCGCTTCAAAATATTTCGAAGCGGTAAAAGGGTGGGAAACTCGCAAATTTGGGAACAATGCGATTAATTATCAAGATTCCTTTAAATGGGCGTGACGAGTGCCCATCCACCGTGTAAACAGTCGACCAGATAGCGGCTGTCACAGTGTAATTATTTAATTTTCAATCAGACCTTACCAGAACGCCGTCTTTGTCGCATTTATTTGTCGAGCACGAAAGAAGGTTAGTGGCAGCGGCGGCGCAGCAATCATTTCCTTTTTTGAAAGATACTTTTGCTTCGATTTCACAAAAACTGGCACTTTTATAACCATTTGTGCAGTGACAAGGGTGGCCGAACGTTGTTGTCCTAACTAGCGAGGGCAACAATGGGCCGGTTTCACATTTTTTATTTTTGATTATGAATCTTAATAGTAAACAAAACATGAAAATATTTTTTCCGATATTTTTTCGGCCGCGAAATGCCCTAAAAATGTGTTTGAAATTCAAATTCCGTGACGTCACGGGCCGAAAACGCTGATTGGCTACTGTTTTGCGACGTTGACACGATTTACGGCAATATCGATATGTTTCTATTTGAGATTTGTGAAGACTGAAGAAGAGAAAATTTACCTAACTTATGATATTTTGTGGCAATAGCCAAATAGACAAAACATGATATCAGGGGGCGGCGCGGCGATGCACGACTGAATCTTTCGTGATACCCCACGCTTTGCCATCGTACGTCGTGGGTTCGATTCCAACCGCGGCAGTGTCCTGGGTGTTGTGTGGTTGTCTTTAGGTTTAGGAATGCCCCATAGTGGCTAGATTGCTCGAAAAGAGCCAGAGTCCATAAAAAAAATAACCTTAATATGAATTAATTTAATAATATACCAAAATCGCAATGTTTTCCCCTTTTTTGAGTTAAAAGTTACTTGCAGAATGGTCACCAACTTGTAAGTTGTCCCAACCTAAATAAATCCGGCTTATAACACACTGGAAATATTCTAAAATCCTTTGTTTTTTGCCGTTGATCTTAATTTTACAATTATTTTATTCTTAAAGCTAACTCTCGAATGTGTTTTCTATCATCCCCTAACATGGCTATCAAAAAGTTTTCCGGATGACCAAAATATTCCTTTATTAATTACGGGCTATCACTTTTTTTCAATTCTTCAGGGAGGTAGCAATATTTACTGATAATGCTAAATAGCTCCTAGCACCATCCTTATTATTTAATTTCAAACCAGCGTACGGAATACAGTTTAACTTTTAACTTTTGCAGGTTTTCAGAAAAAACATTAAGTTTTACTTATTACTTCGGTTTACATTAGAGAATGACAGGATGATATGACGATTGTTAGATACTTAACCAAGGTTGTTGGAGTTTAACCAGGGACCCTTTAAAGTAAGGGGACCCAGCATTATACTTTCCAAAGTGAGCCGTTTCTTTCCTCATTCTAATGGTCTCAATGATGCCAAGTATGCCATTTTATTGGAGAATCTATGAATATAACAGGTACTTTGATTGTTAGTAAAAATTAATAATGGTTTTCCATGATTTCTAAAAATTAGACTTGACAATCTTCTGTGAACAAACACAGAATATGGCAACTGTCAAATGAAACAAATTTATTTTATATTTGAGTTTGGTTTCCTGCGGAATTTAAATAATGTAAGTATGGTAAGTCAGTGCCGATTTTGCTTATTTGAGAATTTGTCGCTATTGCACTTGTTCCTAGGTTTCTCAAACCATTTGTAATATTATGTAGGTATAATAGGTACGTACTTGAACTTTCTTCCCTTGTTGAATGTATCTACCCAAAGAACTTTCACAGATTTCGGGATGGACTAATAATATTAGGTCTTGTACTTAGTTCTAATCACGTAGTTTTTCTCGGTGCTCATTATAAAATTTTTGTAATTTTATTTCTCTCCCAAGGTACCTCACAAACGTAAAATAAACTTATAGTTGTAGATAAAAACTGTTTAAAAAAAGACCTGACTGAAGCTACCTGCTTAATAATTTAAAATTTACGAAATACCATTTTTGTTTTGAACTACATACTTATACGTAATGCCCACGTATTGGGAATTGTAGGATTACTAAAGGTGAGACAAGAAAAATCTGGTTGCAATTATTGGGACTACTACAGGCGGCCGCATTACCTTTAATTGACTATCTGGAAGTTAGAAAACTTAAAAATTGTGAAATATGATGGGAAATATTTTGCCTCCTTTGGAATCTATGGCACTGGCATGCCACATAAAACCTGATGGCAGTTGGACACTGACATATAACATAACCTTGTACCAGCCCACTTATGTGGTCTCCTTGGAGTATACAGAAAACAAACTTCCCCTCAAGGCTTCCCTTTTCCTATGTGATAGACTGTGACATGCAGGGTCCCCTTATTTTAAAGAGTCCCTGAGTTTAACCAACAACCTTGCTTAGACACAACACACGACCCACAAAACCAAAACAACTACCTGCGTCTGTAAGGTCGAGTTCCGACAACCTTTTATACAACTGTCTTTCTCTAGAGAACCGATTTCGATTCAATGTGCACGTCTGAGATTAGAATGGAGAACGAATTTTTGGGGCTTCGATTACTAGTATAACCGGCAACGTCGCATACGCAATTTCATTGCGCCAAATTAAAGCGCGCTGTTTAAAATTTTTGCATGTGTTTTTACAAAAGCTTTTACGATTTTTATGAAATTCTTTATTTCGAGAATATAATCAGTAAAATTTGAAAAGGCTCCTAAACATTTTGGAGTTTTACTGTATTACTCTCTTGTTTAAAACAAATATTTTTCGTTATTACATTGATCGTCTATCTTTATCACGAGATCCACAAATTCGAGTTAAATAAATTTAGTATAAAATTTGAATACGGAACTTTTCAAAAACGGAAAAAGATAGTGCCACAAAGTTTAATATCATTTTGATTGCCTTGATGAGCAGATTTCAAAAATCCAATAATATACAGGGTGTTCCATTAAAAAAAATTAAGTTGCCATTGGTCCTACTTTTTCGGAACACCCTGTACACCAAATGGTCATGGCATAAAAAGTATTCGCCGAACCATTTATTTTGTTTTTTGAATCACCCTTTTATCTTAAAAAACAAAAAAGTTAGGTGGGGTGGTCAATTCTCAGTGAATATTGTTTTTTTTTCAATCATCACGTTCTTATGGACATGAACATCTTTGAAGCTTATCTAGAAATTAATAACTGTGGCATTTGTCATCAAAGTCCTACGCGCCTCTGTTCCCAATCCGCTAATTAAATTGCATTTCGCAAAACTAAAAAAAAAAACGATCGCTCGCCTTGCTTGGTTAGGTCTCCGTGAAAAAAATGGTTAACCATTGACACCATGAACTATTTGTTATTAATTCCTTTAGGTAACCTTAGCGTTTTGTTGCCTTCCCAAGCGACTTTCACTAGGGGCCGAGATAGAATACCGCTACGAGTTGCATTTTTGCAAAATTGTAAAAATATGCAGTTGGCTAGCGACTTTATCAGACACGTGATGTGAAAGAGGTGTGTCGCAACACACTGTCGATATGAAATATTTTTATTACTCCATGGAAAAAATACTATCAAGGAAGCCCACAGAAATTAACCGTTATATATCTTGGGGCAAATTTAGGGAAGTATAGGTATGAAAACAAAATTGTATCTTACTCATTGAGTATTTAACTTTTGTCAGGTGATTTCCGTAAGAATTTGCTTATTTAGTCCCGAGTTTCGTCCCTTGAAAATGTTATAAAATTTTTCACTTTCCTCCCTAGTAATACTAATAGCTATTATTGTTTTTCTACATAGATATAACTCAAACGTCAAGAACCTGCCTACTTATAATTAGAACAATGAAACAATCTTTTCAGTATATTATGAGTTACTCTAAAATTAAAATGGGAAACTTCGATATCTAATTAAAAAAAACTACTTGTACCTAATCTATGCAATTTTTTTTTAGTTTTTTTTTGAGAAATTGATGTTTTTCTGAAAGTTCATTATCAGTTTGTAGGCCACATACCACGCCGTTCTGTGTCCTACATTAATAATTACAGATAATAATCTTCTAGGTGTAGACGTCAATTACATTATAACCATCAAAGTTTCGCAATTATTCCAAAAATTTTACGATTATTTGTGATCCCATAATTGCCAAGGGACAAATAAATATAAAGCATACACAGTAAAAATAAAGATAATTGTACACCTCATCTCCGCATATAGTCACGGACTTACTTTTAGGTATCTTCCACTATCCACGTAGAACATCATGCATGTAATTATTTTATCGATAATTTTACTGCTTACAAAATATACAGTGCCCGCCAAAAAGTCTGCACCATATGGGACAAATTTTTAGTAAATAACTTACGGAAAATTTGTTTGCGGCATCAGGTTTTGCTTGCTCTAGAACCAAAATTGACATAATCAAATATTGTGAAGTAGTCTCTTTTATATGTCAAATTTGACATTAATGAAAAAAATGTCCGAAAAATGGGCTTATTTAACCGAATTTCGAAAAAAGTCATAAGAAAAATATATTTCTTTCACAATTTTATACCCCTGTGCAAAATTTCACGTGCCTACTACGATTTTCATATTTTGCCCTTTGTTGGATATTATTGGACATAATATTTTAAATTTTCTAGATATTTCTGATCAGATCAGCATGACAGAAATATTTGTGTGTTTTTACAACCATTTACTATAGAAAGAAGTTTGTAAATCGAATTTATGTGTTTATCTGTAAAAATGAGATCAGTTTTGCACCAAGCGTGCTTCTTCAACAAGCCCTCATTTTAATTTTTTTGCAAAAAAAAGGAAAAGAAGGATATTTAGACCGTAAACTAAGTATTGTGCAGTAAGTATTCAGTCAATGAGTGTTTTAAATTACATAGGATCGACTTTTAAGGATTAACAACTACAGAAAAGGGCAACAAAGGGCAAAATATGAAAATCATAGTAGGCTCTTGAAATTTTGCACAGGGGTATAAAATTGCGAAAGAAACATATTTTTCTTATGACTTTTTTCGAAATTCGGTTAAATAAGCCCATTTTTCGGGCATTTTTTTCATTAATGTCAAATTTGACATATAAAAGAGACTACGTCACAACATTTGATTATGTAAATTTTGGTTCCAGAGCAAGCAAGACTTGATGCCGCAAACAAATTTTCCTTAAGTTATTTACTAAAAATTTGTCCCATATGCTGCAGACTTTTTGGCGGGCACTGTGTAAAACCAATAATTATTTTATAAGATGGTTTAATATACAGGGTGTTCCGCATAAGAACCGACACAGAGCAGGAGCATACAGGGGAGCCCAAAATAAGGTGATTTAACGCAACTTATCTCTATACTAAGTTGCATCCCTGAGAAGTTCTAGGCCTTGAAAGTGGACTTTGAAATTTCGAAAAAAATCAATATCTCAGTTATTTTTGAACTTGGAAAAACCAAATTTGATACACTTTGAGCATTAGAAAACATAGTTCAATTATTGTACCATTTTAAAGGGTTGATGATGATACAGAGTGATGCACCCTAAAAATGTGACTTTTTTGTCCGTTGGCGGACTTACAAAATGGTTACTTTGTGTTATGAAGAATTTAATTCCAAAACTTTTTTTACTCTTATTATTTTTCGAAAAACTTTATCGCTTTCGCCAAAAACGCGAATAACTGAAAACACGTATTGCAGATGTGATATTTAAAATCTTTGAAAATTCAAAAGTTGGCTATGAAATTAAACGTCAAACTAGAATAACAACCATTTAATGGAAAAATATATTTTTTTTTGGGTTAGGTCCGATACCTGCCTCGTTCATCTCTCTGATCTCCTGAAATATTTTTTCTTTAACTTTCTTTCTCGATATTATTTGACCTTTCCGCATATACCCCGGTGCCCCACACAAAGAAATTGAGTGGGGCCAAGTCTGGGCTTCTGGCAGGCTATGAAATAGTTCCATTTGAATCAATCCACTCTACAAAAGTGTCATCTAAATGCCTCTTGTCAATATTCGGCTCCTTAACTTGATTCAATAGATCAGAAATTTCTCCTCTTAACAGCTGTAACTATTTAAGTCCAGTTAAACACCTTCAAAAATACTGGACCAATTAGGTATGTGATTCCGAAAAATACCACACCAAACATTTAGTGAAGTTGGACCTTGTCGTTGAATTGAAAATAATCTGTTATGTATTTTCTGATGACCCATAGTGAGTGTTTATTCTATTAAAAATGCCACATGTTGTAAAAGTGGCTTCATCAGTCCACAACATAGAATCTGTAATATAATAACCGTAGGACTAGTAATAGAGTAGTAGTTAGTTATTAGTAATATTGTGTAATCTTTATAGCGATATAATTTACCTATAAACTGATCATTTTCCGCCTACCTCTCCAACGGCAATATTCTCGCTATCTATAATTATCATTTTCATACAATTTTTCAACTGGACGATAACAATATGGTCTAAACCTCGGTCTAAACTTATACATTTTCAACACTCTCCGGACTGGGCTCCATGATATTTGCAAATATCTCGATGTATCTTTAATATAATGTCTAGGATTTTCCACGAAGTATAATAGGACTGCTTCCTCCACATTTTCAGTTGAAACATGTCGTGGTTTATTTATCTTCGCTTCAATTTGACGGAAACTTTACTAAAACCTCTAAGTACATTCTTTCCTGATGAACAATATTAATTTACAAATTTGAAACGAACACCATTGCGCGAGTTAACTTTGAACAGCTTCAACTTCAGTTTAAAAGCGTTGCAGCTAAAAAACTAGGTACATTTCTGATGCACATGCACACCAACCACAAACAACTGAAAAACAAACCGATCTACATCCATAACCGTGCAATTATGATTGCCGTTCGGTTTTCCGTTGCCCGTCTTTGAAGCCATAATAACAATAATTCCACGTATTATGCTGTAAGGTCACGGAGTGCCCTTTCGCGATATTCTTTCACGATCTGTCACGCGGTCGTGATCGTCCTCGGTCGTCCCCCTTTATACCGTCCTCTTTTTATCGGTTTACGGTTCGATTCCGAGAAGCGGACCCCCGGACCATTTCCAATTGTTACGGGCCGACGATAAAGGAAACCATAACGCCGAAAATGATTTCGGTCACGAATTTCTTCGAGCGAATTATGTCATACCGGAGAAGCAAATTGAAGAATAATGCGGCTAAAAAATAACCCCTGGGATAACCCAGGACAGAAACGGAAAAGAAGAAGGGTGATTGTTTTTTAACGTTACCGCATGATGTAGGTACTCCATTTTCACATTGTAGATTTGTAGAAAGGCAGTGGCGTAATCCAGAATTAACGTCTGGGGAGGGGGCAATCAGTTATAGATAACAAAACTATGTCGATAATTTTAATGAATAAAAACAGAACAAAACATATTTTCTAAAATAAATAGACACAGGGTGTCCGGAAATAAATGCACCAAGTTGAAAAATTAAAAAGAAAAATGGAAAATATGACGAAAAGTTCATGTATGAACATGGGGCGCAGATGTTTTCGAGATGCAGGGTGTTGAAATGGAGATTTTATTTTCGATTTTTTTAAGTAACTTTTTGATACGACAAAATTTTCTTGCAAAATTTGGTAGCCGGAGTTTTTTTGGGAAGAGAAGTCATAATTTTGTATTATTTTTAGTGCAATCCGTAGAGGGCGCTGCGAACGCTATCATTATTTAATTTAATTTGCCCTAACTTTTTTGACAGTAAACTTTTACGACATTTTGTGAATGTATCCTCTTCCCACGCGATTTCTAAGCAAAAAAGCTATACTTGGTGAATAACGCCAAAGGTGACCGTTTTCAAGAAATTTTGAAATTTCTGCATCGACACTCGTATGCAATTACATTCAAAATAAAATTTAAATAATCAAGCACATTTATTTTTTGACAGTTTAATTAACTTGTTGTTGTTGTTTTTTTTTGCAAGAAAATTTTGTCGTCTCAAAAAGTAAAAAAATCGAAAATAAAATTTCAATTTCAACACCCTGCATCTCGAAAACCAAACATCTGCGGACCTATGTTCATATGAACTTTTCGTCATATTTTCCATTTTTCTTTTTAATTTTTTAAGTTATTACCGGACACCCTGTATAACATAAAAATAATTTTTCTTCAAACCGGTAAAATCTATATCACAAAATCAAGTATTATTTTTTGCTCTTGAGCTCGTCAAATATTGTATATCTCCTCTGGAGATATGGGTATTTCAGGGTAAGTAGGTACACATAAAGAAGTGTTAACCCGTTCAGTCGGTTTTCGCTAATATTGTTTCTAATATAAATTTTAAAAATTTTCAGTTTTGAAATTATTCTTTCTGGCGGCGTGGCGGTGCAAAATATGTTTAGTAAGGTTGTTTCGCCTAATTTACGGTTACGCGCTGCGACCGACGGAGTGTGTGCATAATATACGGCGGCGCGTTCTCAAATCTACTGCACAAGTTTTAATTTCGAGAAGACAAGATGAAACAAATAACAGATTGTAGATGTTTGATGTTCACTGCATTTTCAGATTAGGCCAGGAGTACTCGTATATAATTTGTGGTAGATATTACAGATCTCGTTTATCTCGACAGCAATTGCCCCATTTACCCCCCCCCCCCCCGAATACGCTACTGTAAAAAGGTATGAAAGCAAAATTGACTTGGGGAGTTAAGAATCCCTCTTCTTAACTCCGTATCTACAGCAAACGGGTATATTAACATACAGTGTTTTATAAAAATATGCCTAATAGATTTGTCAAATTTTGACCCAAAAAATATGTCGTAGTAGACCTCGGTTTTTTAAATTAAAATATGCAGTTTTGCCGTAAAGTACAGTTTTCATACATATCCTTAAAAAAACTCGATCAAAATAGGATGACAAATACAAACCGCAGCTATGGTAAAATGAAGAATTAAAATTCTATCTTCTGAACCAAAATCCAATTAAAATTCGTAGGGCATCACATTAAGGCTCAATGTACAGCACGTGCGTGGTGATTCAATATTTTGACCCATAAAATGGCTTTTTTCGATCTGTACAGAGCAACACGCTTAATTTTAAACTTTTGGTCAATACAAATTTTAATCTAAGTAATTACTCACATTTTGAGACGAAAATTATTTAAAAAGATTGATCACAATGGCCGTTATTAGCATTTGCACAATAAGCCTAATAACTGCCATTGTGCTAAATATTTTTAAATAATTTTTGTCTCAAAAAGTTTAAAATTAGGCCTGTTGCTCGCTACAGATCGAAAAAAGCCATTTTATGGGTCAAAATGTTGAATCAGCACGTAGGTACGTGCTGTACATTGAGTCTTAATTGTTATGTCGTTCACGAATTTCCGTGCAACTTTTCGCAGCCGGTCTACACGTTGTTATGACATTGACTGTGTATAAGCTGAAAATAATTCGCTTTTAAGCTTTAGCGGCAAAGTGAGAAAATAATAAAGTCTTACCTCACCCAAAATCCAAAATAATACTGAAAAAAGCTGTAGAGCTTTTAATCGGCTAGCTTTATTTTTAGACTAAAATACATCGGTACTTAGGGTAGCATATTATTGAGAATGTCCATTCATAGACTACCATTTTATTATATTGTAACATACATATCCATACATCTACCAATCCAGTTCAAATCGATTTGAGCGTGACATTTAAAATATGCCGGCAACAAATCAGTTCATACCACTTGTTCGCGTATGTGTATCGACCACAACATACACTGTGTCTCATTTGCATTTGCGCGTACTTTCAAAATTTCTGCGTACATTATTATTCGGCCTACACCAAATCTTGTCTCCTTCGATTTAGTCCGACGTCAAGTCGCGCTGGTGTAGGCGATACGAGTTTCGAATTTCGCCAACGGTTGCTTGATAATTTTGGGACAGTGCCTTCGTTATTGTGCGGTTTTCCAAAAGGATATGAACGCTACGAAGATATTAGTACCTGCGCCTTTGGAAGGTGACGTAGGCTCCAAAAATGAATTCACCCAGGTCAGACTCCAAAAACGTTTTCTGTTTTGTTTTGTCAATGGTGTGATCTTTAGTTTAGGTGTAGTGAAGGTCTGTTTTCATCTAATATGAGATATATGTATGTATACAGTGTCTTTCATCTTAAATTAGTGTGAACACGATTGCGATATATAATTGTAATATTAAAAGAAAGTAATACAGAATTGATAAATGTTTAAGGTACAAAGGATTTTTTTGTGATAATTTTGAATAATATTATAAAAAAGCCTTCACACCAGTCTTTTCCTGTGAACAAAATGTTCTGATGACTTCTAAAACGTCATTTTGTATTCGATCTAGGTATTGATAATATTCAGTTAGCGTTATACAGGGTAAGTTTTTTTCGATGCCCACTATGGGGATCTCTGAAACTAGCAGAGCTACAACAATGGTAAAATGTTGAAAGAATTGCAGTTTTGAATGCTCAATCTAATGCCCCTTTCGGATTTTTAAAAAAGTTCATGGCTCACTAGATATTTTGAAAAGAGGGATTTTTGCTATTTCATCAGATCTCTGTAGCTCCGTTATTTCTGATTATACAGAAAAATTGTAGATAATTTTGTGCTTAATAAGATAACCAATTTTTTATGTTGCTTCTGATTTTTGAGATGACATAACTTGTGTTTTTTTTTTAAATAATGTAAATCATAGTTGGCTGTGGCCTTATAAAATCGACCATTTTTTTGGGCTTTCCAAAGATATAATACTCGGCATAATTATTATAAAAAATAAAAGAGCTATTGCTAATTTTCGGATTTTTTTAAATTTTCACATAGTCAACCATGGAATATTTTCATAATTACGTTCTATTTTATAATTAGACATACTTCAAACTTTCTAATATTTTGGTTTTAGCTGGTAACAAAATGTAACAAAATAAAACAAAAATTAAAAAACTCAAATTCAAATTATTATTATTTTAAAAGGTCTCCTTTTAAAATAAAAAAGGTGTTCAAACAGTCCACCATTATTATTTATGCAAATATCGCATCTTTTTAAAACTGAATTTGTCTCCTTTCTTAGAGAGCGCCTGTCAATACTGGAAATTGCTTCTAAAACAGCTGCTCTTAATTCAACAATTGTCTCATACTTTATTTTGTACTGTTCCCCACAAAAATAAATCCAAAACAGACAAATCGGAGAATCGGGGCTGCGAGGAAATGGGTCTATTTCTCCCTATCCAACTATTTGGATAGAGCTGATCTAGGTAATTTCTTACGGGCAAATAATTATGTGGTGGAGCTCCATTATGATAATTTTTGTTTTATTTTGTTACATTTTGTTACCAGCTAATATAAAATATTTGAAAGTTTGAAGTATATGTCATATTATAAAACAGAACGTAATTATGAAAATATTCCATGGCTGACTATGTGAAAAATTTAAAAAAATCAGAAAATTAGCCATAGCTATTTTATTTTTTATAATGACAATGCCGAGTATTATATTTTTGGAAAGCTCAAAAAATGGCCGATTTGATAAGGACACAGCCAACTATGATTAACATTAAAAAGAATCAAGTTTATGTCATATATCAAAAATCACAAACAACATCAAAATTTGGATTAGATTATCTTATTAACCCCAAAATTATCTACAATTTTTGTCTCTAGAGTTACTGTATAATCAGAAATAACGGAGCTACAGCGATCTAATGAAATAGCAAACAATCAGTCTTTTAAAAATATCTAGTAAGACATGAACTTTTTTAGAAATCCAAAATGGGCATTAGATTGAGCATTCAAAACTGCAATTCTTTCTTCTTTCCCCATTTAACTTTTGTTCTAGCTCTGCTAGTTTCCGAGATCCCCATAGTGGGCATCGAAAAAAACTCACCCTATATACTTAATTGACAATAATTGACTATTAACATTGAGTAAAGGAGCTACCAACGATTTTGTGTCATTTCTGGATTAAAATGAACAGTTGGTTTAGTAAACAAAAATGAAAGTGACTTCAGAATACATTGTGCAAATCATTCGGTGTGCGTAATAGGAAGACAATAGCCATTACTGATAAGTGCATTGTTACTGCTTCGATTTTTTTTTCATATCGTAATTTCCAAATTTGGAACCCACGTAATATCGTTGCAATTATATTGTTCACGCAGTTTGGGATTTGTTTTTGTTCAAATGTAAAAACATGCCAAGTCGAAGGTTAAGTCCATGAGGTAGATATATTAAACGTGCAAGAATTTTGAGTTCCTCATCTAAGGTCGGTATTTTTTTCTTAGTATCGACGAGATTTGTAGACTCACCAGTTAAAATTAGATTTATTACAACAACAATAAGCACGGTTTTTGCGACAAGGCTCTTTAATCACAATTTTTTAGCTTCCAAAACTTTTCAGAAATAGAAAATTTGATTCAATTATTTTTTCTTGCTCATTTTTAGTGATTATGTCTCCTATGAGGAATAAACAAATATAATAATTGTTACATGTTACATACCTGAAGTCGAATGTAAAAATCTCTAATAAATAAATCATATGTTTTCAAAATTTCTCGCAAGAATTTCGAAAAGGTGTAGCCTCGTCTTGTCTCATTAATTGTGTAATTCCTGCTCAGATATTCTGTGTGTATTCACGGGTGTTTAGAAACGACAGCTATATGGACCGGCAGACAATACCAGGCATGATTCAACATTCAACCTCTCCCCAGTATTCAAATGTCGGGTCGCTTTGGATTTTTTGGGCAAGGCAGCCAGGTATTTTGTTTTCGTATCGCTGCCGAATAAGGTCACAGGTACAGTAGATCACTGTGTGAGTTCTTTTGTGAAAGCAAAATAATGGTTGTAGGGAGATTTGAATGAGTCACATAGGTTGAGAAAAACTTGCCCACTGACCGGGGTGTTACACATAAATGATACTACACAGTATACAGGGTGGCCCACCACGAACTGCATCGATCTATATATGGAAAACTAAAAGTAGGAAAATTCTGAAAATTTGGCACCTCACCAATGCCGATGGGCGCTGCTCAACTAAAATATTTTGGTGAATCTGGCACTTTCGGTTATACCGGAAGTCGATATCAACTTTCTTATTTCAAATGGAACACCCTGTATATTATTGCATTTTTGGATTCTAGGCATCATTTTGGAACAAAAACATGCAACATGTCCTATGTCTAAATCAAACCGTCTTAGATATTTGCATTTTTCCGCAAAAAATTACAGGTGCAGACCTAAAGTCAATTAGCAATTTATACGAGGAAATCGCGAAATTTCAAAACGAATTTTTGGCATCGTGTAACAAGAAGCCCTGACCTAGTGATCTCTACTGAGAAATAAATCCGTTCTTATACAGGGTGTTCACAAAATATGAATAAAAATTACATTCAAAATCTGCTTAAATCTCGAAATTTTCAAATGGAAACCCCCATTTTTTTTAATGCGATCTTATTCACCACTAAAAATGATGACAACTTTGTGTAAGGTTTCCTATACCTAAATGCAGTAATTTTCGATTAATTTACGAAAAACCCACTTTTCGTCCATAAAATGCGGGGTTTGCTTAAGGCTTGGAAAATCATATTAGCCGTGGACGTTGAAAAGACAATCGCGGCTGAGGAAATGTCACTTGGTTTATAAATTATTGTCAACAATAATGCCGGCGCGCTTAAATTACACAAACGAAGATTATTTAAATTTGTTCATTATCTACGGAGAATGCAACAAAGTAATATCAAGAACGTGCGATACATAATCTTCGTTTGTGTAATTTAAGCGCGCCGGCATTATTGTTAACAATAATTTATAAACCAAGTGACATTTCCTCAGCCGCGATTGTCTTCAACGTCCACGGCTAATATGATTTACCAAGCCTTAAGCAAACCCCGCATTTTATGGACGAAAAGTGGGTTTTTCGTAAATTAATCGAAAATTACTGCATTTAGGTATAGGAAACCTTACACAAAGTTAGTGGTGAGTAAGATCGCATTAAAAAAATGGGGGTTTCCATTTGAAAATTTCGAGATTTAAGCACATTTTGAATGTAATTTTTATTCATATTTTGTGAACTCCCTGTATAAGAACGGATTTATTTCTCAGCAGAGATCACTAGGTCAGGGCTTCTTGTTACACGATGCCAAAAATTCGTTTTGAAATTTCGCGGTTTCCTCGTATAAATTGCTAATTGACTTTAGGTCTGCACCTGTAATTTTTTGCGGAAAAATGCAAATATCTCAAAGACGGTTGGATTTAGACATAGGACATGTTGCATGTTTTTGTTCCAAAATGATGCCTAGAATCCAAAAATGCGATAATATACAAGGTGTTCCATTTGAAATAAGAAAGTTGATATCGACTTCCGGTATAACCGGAAGTGCCAGATTCACCAAAATATTTTAGTTGAGCAGCACCCATCGGCATTGGTGAGGTGCAAAATTTTCAGAATTTTCCTTCTTTTAATTTTCCATACATAGATCGATGCAGTTCGTGGTGGGCCACCCATATAGTAGGGCTAGTCGCCCTGATTTTAAACAAAACTAATAGCATTGAGCAGAAGACCCTATACAAAATATACAGTGTGTCCCGTTTTTCATGTTAATACCCCTGAAAATCTAAGTAGGCTGAAGGAATTGAATGGGGCAATTTTTTTATAGATATGTCCCTGAAAGGTCATCATTTGCGAAGTATTGGTTTGACATTACTGCGATTTTTTAAAGGGGTGCGTTTTTCGAAAAACCATATTAGGCATTTTTTTATTCAAAATCTGACACCACAGCGTTAATCAGCACACACCGAAACCCCCATATACCAAATTTGAACAAAAAAATATATAGGGAGTTCCATTCTGTAGGGTGTCAAAGTTGAGCAAAATAGGAATTTTAAAGACATCTGGCGAGTCAAGTGTGCCATGGAATCCCTTCAAAACAGTTGCATGGTCAACAGGACCACTCAAAATGTTGGTGTGAAAAGATTTACTACAAATATATACAGGGTATTTTTCTCGGAGCCATCTCAAAATTCTGAATTTTTATTAAACTTTATACTGGTCAGGAGTGCTCTGGAATCATTGGAAAAATATTAATAAACACATAAAATTCATTTCTTTACAAAATGCCAACCAACAAATAAAAACAATTTAAATTATTGGACCTTTCTCAACAAAGTCACTGTCTAAGATGATACATTTTCTGTGCGTTTCCTGTTGTGGCACATCAGCCACATTAACTGATATGGACTTACTGACTGGCAAGCTTCTGTATTTTTTAAATTTAGTTCGTTTATAGTATGTGAAGCGGATTTAATACACTCGATTTTTGAAACGTATATAAGTTCTAAAAATTTCATTAATTTGAGATGGCACAGATAAGAACACTCTGTATATTTTGTATTGGACCTTTGCACACCAATACCTTGAGTGGTCCTGTTGAACATTCAACTGTTTTGAGGGGATTCCATGGCACACTTGACTTGGCAGATGCCTTTAAAATTCCTATTTTGCTCAACTTTGACACCCTGCAGAATGGAACTCCCTGTATATTTTTTGTTCAAATTTGGTATATGGGGGTTTCGGTATGTGCTGATTAACGCTGTGGTGTCAGATTTTAAATAAAAAAATGCCTAATATGTTTTTTTTGAAAAACGCACCCCTTTAAAAAATCGCAGTAGGCCAGGCTTTCGCGGCAATGCCAAACCAATACTTCGCAAATGATGACCTTTCAGGGACATATCTATAAAAAAATTGCCCCGTTCAATTCCTTCAGCCTACTTAGATTTTCAGGGGTGTTAACATGAAAAACGGGACACACTGTATATCTGCTCGATGCTAAAAGGGAAAACTAGAAGTTTCCAATATGTAATTTATGTTAGCAAAGTTCTTTCCGCAAAGGATCTTGCATTCCATGCTCTCTTCGCGCGTTTAAAATTTGGTGAAAGCTACGGGAATAGTTCAGCAACGTCTTGAGAATTTACTTCACTTCCTCGATTATAGCATTGAATAAGGAATTCGAGGACAGGCATCACAAGTCATTTATTTCTTTATATTTAGTCACAGAATAACTAAATTCTGTGATTTAGTATAACCGTCGATGGAGGAAGATGCTTGTACTCGTACTTATTGTGTATTGCGTATGCACAATACACAACTCCTGTAATCTTCGAAATATATCATTGTTTATTCAAAAATAAATAATATCGGACTACAACAGGTATACGAACTGTAAAATTGTGATGCGCTGCTCAATTTTTATGAATTTGTGTGTTTACGCACTTGTGGGACATATATCGTCATATGGCATCACTATTCCACGGCCTGCTATGATTTTTTCGATGCGATTTTTGGAAATTGCTATTAGGATTTTTTATCGGAAATCTGGCACCGTAGCTTTATTCAGCACCCCGTGAAATCCCAAGTGAATATTTCAAAATCGGGGTTAACAGAGAAAACATAAAAACATCAGCATCGTAGCGTTTTAAAATAATACTTAAATATGGCATCTATTCTGTGATCTGTGAAGAATAATATGCCATATTTAAGTATTATTTTAAAACGGTAGGATGGTAGGTATTATTTGTTTTTCGTTGTCTTTATTAGTGGGACATTTTTGGGACGTTTCGATTAAGTTTATCCCGTTTTCAAATATTTCCAAAGCATTCCTGATTTTTAATTTAAAAATAAAATAAAAACAATTTTCCTGACTATAAGATCCTATATAGAAATGTTAGTCGGTGAGGTAAATTTCATAAAACCTGGAATATTTGAGTTTCGGGGAGTGCTGATTAGAGCTACGTTGCCAGATTTTCTATTAAAAAAAAAACGGTAATAGTAATTTTTAACATATTGTTCATACTTAAAAATATGGCATATTTAAGCATGATTTTAAAAGGGTAAACCGATGTTCTTTGCCGTTTTCTTTCTTAATACGACATTTTTATGCAGATTTGAATAAGTTTGCTCGATTTTCAGATATTTCCAAAGCATTCCTGTGTTTTAATTGAAAATAAAAAATATATTTTTCCTAACTTCCGATAAAAAATCCCTAATAGCATTTACAAAAAAATCGCATCGAAAAAAATCATAACAGGCCGTAGAATAGTGATGCCACGCATGATAATATGTCCCACAAGTGCGTAAGACACTTCCTACACGCACAAAAAACATCATCAAAATCGTGCAGCGCGTCACACTTTTGTATTAATGTTTTATGTTATGGTATGGTCTCGTGTAGGTACTTTACCAACGCCAATTTATTTATATCTCCAAGATTCTGTTTTTTCCCGCACACCCCACGGCAACCCATGACTCATTGGTTCCTTAATAACCGGTGACCAGCCTACTTGATAAACTCAGGTGATCAATATTCAAGCCGCGCGTAGCGTGCACCGCATGCAGCAGCTACCATTGTTGTTTTTGTTTCCTGGACGAAATTTACACGAAGTACAGTTGGCCATGGCGACGTCTGGCCAGACGGCAGCAATATACACTGTGATTAAAAATAGAGTGTCCTCTTTGGTGATGTTGTCTCTAAAAGTACAAAATAAAATATCCAATATCCTGACAATCTGTTGTTTTTGTTCCCTGTTGTTCGTTGTTCCACTAAATCAATTGTGCCAGAAAAACGTCAAGGTATAAAATCTCGAGTCCGACTTGTTATTGTGTTAAATATATATATATATATATATATTTCTTGTAATTGTTACATTTACACTCGCTAATCTATCTAATAATTACATTTACACTCGCTAATCTTACATCTATATATATATATATATATATATTTTATATATATATTTTATTATATATATTTTATAAATTTTTGGGTCTTGCCAGATAGGGGGCAGATAGCCATTATATATATATATATATATATAATGGCTATCTGCCCCCTATCTGGCAAGACCCAAAAATTTATAAAATATATATAATAAATATATATATATATATAATATATATATATATATATATATATATATATATATTTAATTTTTAATAAAAATAACTGAATTCCCAAATCCTGTATTAATTCAAAATAAATACATATGCTCAAAACCGCATTAATGTAGCACCTTTTGTAAAAGAGTTATCGAGGAAAAGTGGGGTGGGCCCATGGTCCATAATTTTTAATAACATATTTTAAGCGGGCAGATTAATCAGAAATTACCATTTATGATTAATATGAACTAGCCCTATACCCGCAGTTGCAGTATGTCCCTTTCCTCCCTGGACACCCTGTATAATTTAATTTGTTTCTAACATTTAATTAACAATAAACAAATCACCTGTTATTAATGGTGTGCTCGCTTAGACAAGGATAGAGAGAGGACACCGCGCTTGCCTACCCTGCCGTGTATAGATTTTGTTACGTCGTTTTGAACGGTGGCCGTTTTATATGTGTCAGACAAAGCGAATACCTATACGTTGTGAGTTAATTTCGTGAATTTGTGAATTAAAAGTAAATAATAGGAAAATATACTCTTACTATGTTGAATTGTTCGGTGTTTGGTTGCAAAAGCAGAAGTGAAAAGCAAGAGCCCGGGATTTCGTTTCACAGGTAAATATTTAATAAGCTAACTTTGAAAGAGATGCCCTAAAACTTTATTTTTTCTCAATATAACTTGTTCAAATTCCTTCTACCTTTTAGTATGATAAAGTGCATTGTTTTGTTTGTAAATATGACCAATATAATACTTTTTTAACATCGTTTTTATTGAAAATTTATTAATTGATTATGATAGTTCCATAAAATATGGGCTGGTTTCCATGGTTTATTTATTTTATTTCGATTGATTCGAAATCGCCACAAATATAGTATATTTTATTACGAGTCTGGAAGTAAAGATTTTTCCGTGCGCGCGTGACAAATTCCCATGTGAGGCGCAGCCGAACACGGGAAGTCATGCAAGCACGGAAAAAGTCTATTTCTGGACGTGTAATGAACGATATTTTTTATTATACTTTTTTGAAAACGGAAACTTAAAACATTTTATCGGCATATTATAATAAATTTAATTGACAAAAAATAAACAATGCAGACAATATAGTGTTTGGTATGTATGATGCGTTTCCATGGTTACTCTCAAATTATTTCAAAGGTTGTAAATTAGTTATTGTCAGATAAGGTGAATAAAACGTCAAAAATATTACAGAAATGTATCTAAATATTGGAACAGTTACGAATTAAAATACAAAATAGGTATATGTTAAATATCAGAGAGCATATAGAGTTTCTTAAATTTAGTTTAGAAATATACAGCAAAGTATATTTCTATTTTCTATATTCGGTATTTTTATTCAGCGCACGGAAAGTTTTTCCATGCGCTGTTTCCGTGGGCTAGCCCGAAAAACCCCATCTTTCATTATTGCTAAAACAGATGAAAATAAGGTGTTTTCAAAGAAGTATAATAAAAAATATATTTCAGCACTTGACATTTACATTTGAGAAATTATCTGCAAATTAACTACCTACCTTTTCATTTTTAACATTTTTGTGATATTGGCTAAGAACGCGTTTCATGCTACGCCACTGGCCTGTCGTGCGATGTGGCCAGTCGGTAACACGGCCGCGAGTGCTGCTAGGCATCGTAGTGTGCTCGCGATCATAGTATTTGGGACACTTTTTTTATTTTTTCTCCTTCCTTTTAATTTTTTCCCCAGAACTGCACGATTTTTCTACAATTTGAAAAAAAGTTTAAAAAATCGGGCGGGGAAGAAACTTTTTCTTCAATAACATTGGACGACTGACTTTTCGTGTACCCCGAAGATTAATTTCCTACAACCGGGTGTACCGTGTAACCTTGCATTTATTTGTTTTCTTGAAATCGGCAGTAAAGTGTCCCAAAATCGTCATTAAAAGCTCAGAAATCGGCATTAAAGTAGCCCATTATTGTACGATTTTTTCAATAAGTAGGCCTTGGCGAGATGTAAACATCAAACGTCAGACGCGGATCCATCGCGCGTCAAAAGTGACCAAATATTCAAAACCCGGCCACAAAAGGCCCATTTAACTTTTCGTACACATTGCGAAATTGTTACCTATACCAGCGCAATCTTTCAATATAAATATTTTAGTAGGGTTGAATATCAAGAGATTTGCTGTGGAGGCTGCACAACAGGCAGCAAGTTGGTTTGCCTGTTCGAAAACGCCGTGTCTTATTTTACTTGACCTAGGTAGAGCGATCATCAAAGTCAAGCAACGCCGCGCGCAGTCGGTTCGTGGACGGGTGATCCCTTATGATTAATTTCTTGCCTAATAAAACATTTTTTCCGATTTCAAAAAATATATAATATGTCCTACCGCGGCACTGAAGTTCTTTTTATGACTCATGTGGTTTATTTGCCTCAGCCAGAGGCCTCGGCAACTAAATTCCACACGAGTCATAAAAAGTTGAACTTCAGTGCCTTGGTACATAAATAACTATTCTTGTATCTTAGTTCATTTCTAAACGATTCGTGGGATAAAACAACTCGTTGGTCCGAGCGTCCAGATGAAAGTTGTGTAACGGGACGTACGCGCATTAGCCACACTAGTCGCGGGTGAACGTATCTATCTTGCACCGATGCTGGCCGTGTAGAAACTGGACGCGTTATTAATTGCTAATTAGTTTGGGGCCGTTAATCTTCGACCAGCGGAGTGCAGTTAGGTCTAACGAGGGCCGAAGCCTTTTGCCGACGTGCAGATTATTTGCCAAATGCGAGAGAGAATTAGTGGACTTGATTTATGGCGGTGATTTCGAAATGTACCCTCAGATTTATACCCGAGCAAAGATGCAACGTATGTACATCCATGGATTGACGCTCATAAGGTTCTAAGTGGCAAGCATTTTCCGAGTTGGATCTTCATATTCTCACACTGAATCGACCTTTGCCTAATAATTTTTGCAAGAAAACCGCAACTGTTAAATTTAAACATTTTTTTAATTTTTTGAAAGAATAGCAACTATCGATTTTTGGTGGAAGTTTTTAGAGAATTTCAGTAAATATGTTTTTCGTTTGTTGCAAATTTTTCAACATCTAAAGCTTATGGTAATGATGAAAGCAAAATAACGTGTATTATTATTTCAGCCAAAATCAGTAAATAAGTGTTTTCTAAATATTTGCCATGGTAATATCAAAATACAGTAGGCTAATTTCTCGAACAAGGGAACATTATTATTGCCTTGGGATCATTGAAAGAGTGACTCAAACTGTACTGTTGTAGCGAGGAAATTGTTTGAAATAGGTCAAAATAAATTTCACATTTCTATCTTAACTTTTCAAGGGCTACCCAATGGTGCTGGTACCAATAGGGAAGTTGACGATTTTTCAAAGTTGGCATTATTTGTTTCCTTTTGCGGTCCATATTAGTGTAAAGCAATTAAAACAAAATTAAAATGTTTTATTTACTAGAAAATTATTTTTCGTCATAATGTATTTGTGCTATGTAAATCGATCCGATCGAATTTTTGATCGCATGTAAATCAGGCTTTCCTGGTCAGAGGTTAAGTTAGCTACAAATCAACAATCGGGGCGGACCTTACTTTTTTCATTTTATGGTATGAGGAAATCCTAACCCCTTCTGTTTTTTTTTAGTAAGTCGATTGTTTATGATAATGGATTTATGTTTACAACGTTTATGAGTGATTTGTTTGCAAAGTTTCTGAAAAAACAACTGCATTATATTTAAAAAGTGTTCTGAGCTATTGCAATAATAATAGTAAAGCAACAAGATTTTTGTACGATTAAGTACCACCTAGACACGAGAGGAGAAAATTATGGTTTGATGTTTGATGCAGGTCGCTGTCATGAACCTTCTTCCAAAGGCATAATATATTATTGTTGCGGAGATCAAGATCATTTTGATGGAAGACATATTAGTTTTTTTAATAGAAAATAAATGTTCTCATCTTTTGCATAAATATTTGTTTTACAGATTGAACCTATACTTAGTTACAAAAAATAAAGACAGTTATTATGGAGTCTTCATCACCAGGTTCGTCATAACCAGCGAAACGAAAAAATAGGGATTCTAATGAATTTGTTAAATAGAAGAGTTAGAGTTCAGCGGCAATAAAAGGTTATTTTGTATGCAAATTCAACTGCACCAGGTAGGATTTCGGCTCGGTTGACGCAATCCTATCCATTTGTCATTTAATTTGAAAAGTAATAAAAACATTCACTTAGATTAATTATGATAACTTTAAATTTTACTTACCTACATTCCCTTTATAGAATCTTCTAGAATAGGTACTTTATAATCTTTACATTTTTCTTGAAAAATGAAAAATGTTTACGATTTTCGGAAAAATTTAACGTAAAAATTTAAAATCTCCCCAAGCCACAAAACATAACCGATAAATCTTGTTCTTCCCAAACCACAAAACATAATCGATCACCAACTGATGGATTATTGTAGATCAGGATTATTGAACACTTTTCACTTTGATTTCGGTAATATTCGGTTCTACATAATGACGTATTTTTACGTTCGTCGCTCATTCGGAAATTTAAATTTTATTTTCAAATTATTGGCATTGGAAAGAATTAATAGAACAACAACGCTTATATGTAGACATATTTATTAGTCATGGTCCTTTCTAATACCGCTGTTTGAAAATTTGGTAGAAGGAATGAAGGAAACAACCCTATTGGTACTATGGTCACAAAATTGGTACCAAAAGTTGGTATCTTGGTACCAACCATCAGCTACACCACCAGATGGCTCTTGAAAAGTTAAAATAGGAGTGTAAAATTCATTTTGTTCTATCTCAACTAGTTTTGTCGCTATAACTGTGTAGTTAAAATGACTATTTTCAACTGTTCATAGTTCACAATCTACTATAGTTTTTAAAAAACCACATTCTTCAAATGTGGTTAGAATTTTCCGTAGAATCCTAATTTGTTTATCTACTGCGTTTCGTTACGGTCCATTTAATCAATGTTATTGAATAAAGTACATAGTTGGTCACAGTTTCTTTTGTTTTTGTTACTTTTAATTCCAATGGGACTAAAATTTTTTACTCCCTTGGAACTAAAATATTTTAGTCCCAAGGGAGTAAATGCCGCACTTTAGTCCCGCAAAAGAGGGAGTAAAGTGATAACTTTACTCTCTGAGGCACAAAAAACATTTTAAGTTAAAATCTAAGTTAAGTACATCAGTACAGTATCTACAAAACATGTGGCCGGTGGTACCTACATGGTTAATCACTGATTAATTTGTTGACAAAATCATTGAATAAGGAATTAGTATGACAAAATATAAGTACTCTGCCTTTATTTAGTGCAATTTTTAATTTAATACAAAAACGTCAACAGTTTTTGCTATATGTATCATGGTTTTATGGCCAATTTGAATTATCACAAGGTATTTATTTTCACAAATAAAAATCAAACTGAAATATTTGCCAAGGAAAATAAAACTAAAAAAATGTCGTTTTTAGTTTAACCGCACAGTCATTTTTTCCCAATAAACTTACCCATTCAAAGTAAAGCATTGAACGAGTAAGTTTATTGGAAAAAGTTATTGGCTTTAAATTAAGTAACAGATTTGCCTTAGGTGTCTATAGAGCAAACTTCAGTTTATTTTTCAGAAATATCCCCCAAATAATTCATAAAAACTAAGTAACTATGAAACAATGAGAGACAACAGAAAGATAAAAAAAATCGTGCTTTTATTACAATAGTCAGGATTTCCCCTATATTCCATGTCACTACAAGGATCACGATTTCAAATAGTTATAAATATTTTTAGGTTATTACTGAGCTTCGTTTTAAATTTTAAAATTCTTCTGAGTTTCCTGGTTATTAAATATTATTTATTTGCAATTTTTCATTTGGCTATAGAAATAAAAAGGTTATGCAATTAGTACTACTAATTTATATTGGGTTTCATAACAACTTATAAAATATGCCATATTATTATAGTTTAATATACAGAACCAATACATATAAAGAAAATCGCCATATCCCTATCTCTTTAGAAACTAAGTATAAAGTAATAAATACCTTTGGGTCTATTACATTCTTTTAAGTGGCCATAAAATATAGTTTCGCATCTTAAAAGAGTTAGGTACATACAATACAAAAGTAAAGGGCAAATAATTATTAATTATTATATAACAAAATTATAATTTGTAAAATTTATGAGCGTTAATATTATACTAATTATTTTGTCAGAAGCATATTGAATAACACTTTAACTCAGGGTCTCGATAAAAACTTGCATCACTTCACCGGGGTCCAACGGTTTACTTCTTTACTGGAAATCATAGGTTGCCTTATAAGAACATTCTAGGTTGCCTGTAAGAAAATACGGTGACGAAACAAATACCTAACTGTATCCCGCATTTTTTGGACTTACTTTTCCCGGCACAATACGCACCTACAAACTATCCATCAATATATATCATTTAATTACATGGTTATTAACATGGATATAGTAATAATATATTTCATAATAATTTTCAGTTGCATTCACGTTGCGAGGTTTTCGGTATTCATTGAACAGTACAATAACGTCAGAACCTATAGACAGGTTTGTTTTGATCAGGGACTCTTTAAAATAAGGGGACCTAGCATGTCACAATCTATCACATAGGAAAAGTGAAGCCTTGAAGGGAAGTTTGTTTTCAGTTGACTCCAAGGAGACCACGAGGGGGCTGATACAAGGTTATGTTATATGTCAGTGTCCAACTGCCATCAGGTTTTATGTGACATGCCAGTGCCATAGATTCAAAAGCAGGCAAAATATTTCCCATCATAATTCACAATTTTAAACTTTTCTAACTTCCAGATACTCAGATGTGTCAATTAAAAGTAATGCGGCCGCATGTAGTGGTCCCAATAATTGCAACCAGATTTTTTTCTGTATCACCCAATTCCCATTACGTGGGCATTACGTATAAGTAGGTAGTTCAAAACAAAAATCGTATTTCGACAATTTTAAATTATTAAGCAGGTAGCTTCAGTCAGGTATTTTTTTAAAGAGTTTTTATCTAAGATTACAAGTATATTCTAAGTTTGTGAGGTACCTTGGGAGAGAAATAAAATTACAAAAATTTTATAATGAACACCGAGAAAAACTACCATCATTAGAACTACTAGACCTAATCTTATTAGTCCATCCCAAAATCTGTGAAAGTTCTTTGGGTAGATACATTCAACAAGGGAAAAATTTCAAGTATACCTGCATTTTACAAATGGATTGAGGAATCTGGTAACAAGGTGCAATAGCGACAAATTCTTAAATAAGCAAAATCGGCACTATACTGACTTACCATACTTATTACTTAAATTCGTGGAAATAATTGCTGGAAATCAATTTCAACTATAAAATAAATTTCTTTCATTTGACAGTTGCCACATTCTGCACTTGTATATACAACATTGTCAAGTCTAATTTTTAGAACTCATGCAAATCATTATTAATTTTTACTAACAATCAAAGTACCTGTTAAATTCATAGATTCTCCAATAAAATGGCATCCTTGGCATCACTGATACCATTAGAATGAGGAAAGAAACGGCCTCACTTCGGAAAGTATAATGCTGGGTCCCCTTACTTTAAAGAGTCCCTGACGTCCAGAACTAATCACAGTCTAAGCGCCCCATTCTTCTTTTTTTCCATTGTCGGGTGGTACAGTGGCCCCTGAAAACTGTCTCTACAGTGACTAAGTCGAAAAAGATTAACACTTTTCCAGGTGGAAATTTGGAAAAATATTAAGCATTTTCCAGCGAAAAATCCGTTTTTATGTGTCGTTCTCTACCTAAAAATTATCCTTTTTTTTGTCGAGCTGTAAAGAAGTTATTTCGTCTCGGGGCTTGGGGCCGGCGTCGTTAGACCAAAGTCTAGAAATATCTCTCTACGCTGGTTGGACTATAGAAATAAATTGCGACACGTTATCTATATAGATTCTGACGTCACTGATAAAAACGCCAATTTTTTCAATAATTGCATGCAGACGTTTTTTCCATACATTTCGACTTTTTCGAGGTTGTAAAGAATAGAAATAGAAGTCATATGGGAACAGTAAGGTTGCACAACTCCACCGTAAAAAGGATTAAAAACAAATTAATATACTTATATGAGAGAAACTTGCCAAGTTGCACAGATTATAATGATTGCATTAAAAGCCACAGAAGAGTCGTTTCTCCTAGTAAAGTTACAGGTCATGTTTTGTAAGGTGAGGTGCAATTAGACTTTTTACATCCTTACTCAATAGCTTTTAATGTTTTTGATGTACCTACCTAATTTAATTTATAAGTGTGTGTGTCTGCGTTTGCTTATGTGAACAGTGAACACTCCAGAAATCTATGAAGATCTAAGAAAAAAGTCGTCATTATATGCCTTTTAGATTGAATCTCACAAACACTACTATTTTGATTGGGTGATTATTTCATGGATAGATATGATTTTTAAATGATTAAGGATTTTTTTAATTAAAAATCTGTCCCCATAGGATCATAATTTATAATAAAGGTTTCATAACAACATAAATTGCCGCCCAAGCCAAGCAGTTTATCGCATCATATAAAATCATATGTGCATTGTGCATTGCTTGAAATATTGACAAAATAAATGAAAAGGCGACGAACATTTCAAGATTTGATCGATTTAAGACCATTTATTTCGAAAGTTACAGCGGCAAGCACGGCAAAATAATTGAAAAAATCAACGTAACCAATAAAAACAACACGGAAAAGTTGACGTAGATTTAGTGACAGGTTTGCTATTAAGCGTCGAAAAAATGGATAATAATTAATTGTAGCAGAAAAGATAGAAATTATTATTAGATTAACCGCGGTGAAATCGCGTAGCTATATAGGGATGTTGTGCAAATATTTAATTTAAAGCATGCACATCGCTAAAACCGAGTCATAAAATAGTATATTTCATTACGAGTCTGGAAATAAAGATTATTCCGTGCGCGCGTAAGTCATGCAAGCACGGAAAAATCTATTTCTGGACGTGTAATGAACGGTATTTTTTATTATACTTCTTTGAAAACGGAAACTTAAAACATTTTATCGGCATATTATAATAAATTTAATGGACAAAAAATAAACAATGCAGACAAAATAGTGTTTGGTATGTATGATGCGTTTCCATGGTTACTCCCAAATTATTTCAAAGGTGCTTGGTTGTAAATTAGTTATTGTCAGATAAGGTGAATAAAACGTCAAAAATATTACAGAAATGTATCTAAATATTGAAACACTTACGAATTAAAATACAAAATAGGTACATGTTAAATATCAGAGAGCATATAGAGTTTCTTAAATTTAGTTTACTTTGCTGTATATTTCTATTTTAAAGCCATATATTCGGTATTCGAAAGTTTTTCCATGCGCTGTTTCCGTGCGCTAGCCCGAAAAACCCCATCTTTCATTATTGCTAAAACAGATGAAAATAAGGTATAATAAAAATACGTTTTCATTTATTTTGTCCATAGCACATTTGCCAACTTATACTATTATAAACTGCTTGGCTTGCGCGACTGTTTCTGTTATAATTAAGCCATTATGGAAAGCAAACAGGTCGGTTTTTTTCGTGAAATTTGGTATACAGAGATTTGAAGTAAGCCGAAGGTTGCCATTTTTAATAAAAGAAAAACCTTAATGGGCTATTCTGAAAATTGGCCATTTTAAACATCATAATAGTCATGGAATATCGAAATATATAATAATGCCGAATTTTTCTCCGCATGCACAGATTTCTCGAGTGTTCACAAGCAAACGCGGGCACAATGTACCTTATAACTTCAAATAATCTGTTTCTTCTATTATTTACCTAGCTAGTTAGTGTCACTCCATTGGTTATGTTATCGGCAGTTCTTCTAACTGCACCAAATGGTATCATCTTTCAAGGCTGGGCGTGTTAAACCGAAGCACCTGTATGTTTGTTGATTAGATCTGGTTTACAGAATCGTTGAACTTTAATGAAGCCAAGAGAGGACGCTACGATTTTATTTGCACTTCTTGTGATAAGGTAGCGGAGATCGACGTAACGGTGACTGAATTAGTTTGCTTTTTACTACCGCATTAATTATTATAATGGAAGCTGAATATCGATGAGAATATATGTATAAGATATTATACGAGGAAGCTATGTAAGAAAGTTTCCAGTCGCTTATGCATATTAACGGTTGTACATCATTAGATTCCATGTTCTTCACTTGTGTGAAGCTTACAGCCAATTTTCCGGCAACTACTTACACGTTTTTATGCGAGGAATTCTTTTCAACCACAATTAGTCATTTCTGTTTTTAAATACTTTTTCCGCCATATCCTCACTACATGCCCTATGAAAATTGACAGTAGTTATTCATGGCTCCAATTTCTCTCTTTTTGACTCACTTAGAAATATCAAGAATTATATAATATAATGTAGCATGGAAGCAGTGAGTCTAGAGAGAGAAACTACAAGACACACTTGAGTAAGTAAAACAACAAATAAATCAGCTGATGGGTGGCAAGATTACATAACATATAAATAGCCAAAACATAATATTTTGTGGTCTAAACGTCTTTTCTCTTCTGTGGTTTGTGTCGGTCACAACGATTCTCTGACTTTTAAATTTCCATTTATTATACGTTATTATGTGTTTGGGTTTTATTTTAAATACAAGATAAATAAGAAATTAGACTTTATGTTTTGGAGTTGTTTCGGTTTTCCACCGAGTTAAAGTTTTAGATGTTAGATAATATGTACATACATTAATCCTACCAATAAGATACATACATTATCCATGTTCAACAATAAAATTCTATACATGGGATGTCCCTGGACAGGTGTAAATTTTAGAATGGAATTTTGAGGATCGAGTCCTGCTCGTTCTGAAAAAATTTGACCCTTGTGCGACTTCAATCAATCAAATTGGCAACATCAATTTCAAACTGGCATTAATCAAAATCAAATAGGCATTAATCAAAATCAAGTTGGCACTTGTCAAATTCAATTGGCATTAAGCTATTATCGAGTTTAAATAACAAATTTTCTTAAAAAATCATAACAAATTAATTGAAACCATTAACGATTTTTAAATAATAACACAATTTTCTTAAAAAATCATATCTTGCATATTATCCGATGCAGAAGCAATAAATCTTTGAATATGTGCAATTAATTTTGCACAATTAAAAACAGTTTTCTTGCCAGTATTTCTACGAACGATGTTCTCTAATCTTTGACTAATCATTTTTATTCTGATTAGCGCCAATTTGAACTTGAAAAGGTATAGTTATCAATTCTATGTACTTACGCCATCGTATTCAGAATGCCCATTTAAAGAAATATACCTCTTTTGAACCTACTGCGCATGGCAAGGCGCAGGGAACGTAAAAAGATGGAATTCGCCGCCATTTTTATTCATTGGCAGTTTATATGGTGGATAAATAAAAACTGTTTGGTGGTATTTTATAGGTATATTTGAAAAGCTAAATCAGAAATCAGAACACCTATGACCTTACCTAATTTTTATTATAAATATTTTTTTGCTGAAAATGCTTAAATAAGCTAGCATTACTCCGCAAATTAAAAAAGAAAAAATCAGCAAAACACAATAAATTAATATGCATCTGGGTCAACACTAATACAGTGTAAGCTCTCCTCTACTTCTTATCACTGCATTCATGCGTAGAGGCTACAGAAAATATATGATATCAAATGTTCAACAAAGGCCTGCGGAATATTCTCCCATTCTTCAAAAGCGACCTCTGCAACAGGGGGTCTATACGATTTCTAATATTTTTTTTAGTCCGAATATGCTCTATAGGATTCATGTCAGGACTGTTAGGCGGCCACCTCGGTGGCCACTGTAATAAATGGACATTATATAATGTTGAATAAAAAATTAACTCCAAGAAATAGAGCAAAAGGCATTACATGTTCGGAGCATCGAAGCAAATTCCCCCCCCCCCAAACATTTTAGCGCCAGCACCATAAGCACAGAATAAATAGCTTCACAACAGAAGCGTCCATAAAGACATGTGTCAAAGGGATGCTCGCTTTAACGCGAAATATCTTCTAAAGGGATAAACATTGTGCATTTTATTTGATTTTACATTAATCCACATTGCAAAGAGATTGTATTAGGGGACGTTTCTGTTGTGAAGCTATTTATTCTGTGCCATAAGGTACTTTACGAGAGAAATTGCAGCTGGCAAACCTTTCTCCTCGCCTTCGCCAGGCACGCTCACGTCCATGTGATGTGGACCTTTAAGGCTAAACTCTAGTTTCATCGGACAACAGAACTTGTTCCCAATCATCGATGATCCAATTCTGATATAGTGTTGCAAAATTCAATCTCTGAACTTTGTGTTCTCTGGTAAGCAATGGTTTTTTGGCAGGTCTTCTGTTGCTCAATCCTGTTTCATGTAACGTCTTCTAATCGATCGAGACGATATAGTTATATTTCGAACATCTGCCAATTCATTTTTTAGCAGGTTGCTGGTGACTCTTCGGTCTCTGAGAGCACGTTGTCTCATAAAACGATCATCAATCAATCAATTAGTGTTCGCCCTTACCCTGGTCTTTGATGGTACCAGCCCGTCTCATTATGTCGTCTCACCATGCGGTATATGTTGGAATGATGCCTTCCTAACAAGCCAGCAACATATATCATTGAATATCCTTCATCCAGGAGAGTCGATGCTTGCACTACATCCTCAGTTGACAAATTTCTTTAGAGCTTTATTTTTCTTACTTGATTTACTCGCAAATGAACAATGAACTTCCCAACATGCATGGAATAAAAACAATCACAATCGAAGACTTGCTTGTCACAGACACTTTGCTGTAATCAGCACTTTTTAAGAAAATTTTAACACAGTGTTAGTCTAAAAGGAGGTTTAATACGAATTACTGTTAAAACAAGGTGATGTGATACTATAGTTAGCTTAAATAACAACTGTCACAGTTAAACAAGGTCCGTGGCCTACTTGCCGAGAAAAAATATCAAAATATAAAAAATATCGAGAAAAATATGAGTGGTTCGTTAATTTTGCCCAGGAGTTTATTTGCTAGAAGCAGCAACCACTTCACCAAAAGAACTCTTGCGGATACTGGATTAAAGATATAGTCAGTGCTTGAGTAAATATTAGAACACGAAGAATCGGATGCATTAACAAGCAAACGCGTGTCGTGTTATGATAATTTATAAAAAACTTAACAACAAATAAAATTTACAAAAGAAAATCTCAAGCATTTAAATTTATATGTAGAACAATCCTGTATTATACCATTTTAAAATACCTGTTTGATATAAGGTTGCTGTTGGTATACTATGGTTTCAGTACATGTTGAAGCTAATTTTGGTTATGGCCTGGGTGTGTATTTGAGTATGTTGAAAGAGAAGAAAAGTGAAATGATATTTAATGATATTTTCAACATTAATTAGCCATTCCTAATGCAATCAGTAACAGAAAAACCTGGAAAATTACACTTCAGTATACCACCAAACGTTTCGTGACGAAACGATTGCAATGAAGTGGCAATAATAGCGGCTAATAGATAGAGAAAGTCTAGGTGTCTCCTCTTTTGCATAGAAAAGAAAACCTTTTCCCACGTTATCTGAATTCGATATGACCACATTTACAAACATTTCGAGACTGAGACATTTCCGATTGTTTCGAATTGTTTTAGGGTACTTTGAGAACTGAATTTGAATGAAAATTTTTTAGATTGCTGTCATCGGGAGATAAAAATTTACAGTACAATTTGCCTTCATTCTACATTGTTTGTTAATTTTAGGTTCTCAGGAAACATACATTGATGTTCGATAGAAACCCCTTGGGCAATACTGAAGTTTCCAAATAAGTTCCGAAATTGTGTAGAACTTGCATTACCTACAGACGAGTCTTAAGAAGGATAAGTAAGACGTAATTTTGCGGTGATTTAAATAACATACCAGACAGGACCGCGAATTGTAAGCTCGTAATTCAAGGTGAGTAATGCCTGCGAGACAGAGCCTTGCCCATTTTAGAAATCAGAGATCGGTGAAAGCGGATGTTTGGTATACACCCTTTATTAGCAAAATTGGCAGTGTCAACGATCTCAAAATGAAATGTAGTCTCCCCCAATTGGTATTACTGTAGGATTAATTTGGTCATTATTGTCACTAAAAATCTGTACAATTTGAAATCCTCAATGTAGGTAAGATTGATGTGTCAGAATATCACTTGGCACTTTTTATTCGCTCCCTCTTTTCTGATGAAACTAGATTTAATATTGTTCTAATTTTCAACTCTTAATTTATCTTGTCGAAACCCGAGAGAAATAATTATATGGCATTGTTTAAATAAATTGCAAATTTTTAATTACTTTCTGGTGTACCAGAGTGTTATTGCCTAATGCAAGTTACCATAGAAGCACCTACTACGGCTATGTTGTTACTAACAATACTAACTTGACTTAGAGGATGCAATAATAACACATTAATTTCACATAATCTTCATGGTTATACAGGGTGATTTAGTTTTAATCTGCAACACTTCAACAGGTGATAGAAAACCAACTTATCTACTTAATAAAAATAACCGCACTTTCTTCCAGAAGAATCATTTTAAGGCCTTATAAAAAAGTTACAGGGTGTTAAAGTTGCAAGAAATATGTGGAATTTATTGAATATTTTACAAACTAGTTGAGATATTTAAGTCATATTTGGTACACGTTATAACGGCATGGGTTAGCATAAAACCTGTTAATATCAAACATCTTGAACAACCAGTGGCGTAGAAATGGGTAATTATTATAATTTATTTTAGAAAAAAAATAGAACCACCTTGTATAGCAATAAAATGTATTCAAATTCTTGTGTAAATTTTTATTGTAAACAAAAACGTTCTCTTAGCATTTTTTCATATGTGTCATGGTTTCATAGCAAATTTGATGTTTCGTAATATTTCGGGGTACTTCTGAAAAATTATCTAAAAAATTTGCTCCATAAGTAACACTTAAAGTAGAAATAATGTGTTTGCTACCTAAAATATAGTAACTTTTTCCAATAAACTCGCTTATTTAAGGCTATACTTTTGAAGATACAGGGTCTAAAACATTTAAGGATGATACAATTAGGTAATGTTACGCTCTGTATCTTGAAAAGTAAAACCTAGAATGGGTAAGTTTATTGGGAAAAGTGACTGTATTGAAAGTAAAAAACACATTTTTTTCTACTTTGAGTGTTACTTATGGAGAAAAGTTTTAAGTTAATTTTTCAGAAGTACCCCGAAATAATACGAAAAAATCAAATTTGCTATGAAAACATGACACATATGAAAAAATGCTAAGTGAACGTTTTTATTTACAATAAAAATTTACATAAGAATTTGAATACATTTTATTGCTATACAAGGTGGTTCTATTTTTTTCTAAAATAAATTATACTAATTACCCATTTCTACGCCACTGGTTGTTCAAGATGTTTGATATTAACACGTTTTATGCTAACCCATGCCGTTATAACGTGTACCAAATATGACTTAAATATCTCAACTAGTTTGTAAAATATTCAATAAATTCCACATACTTCTTGCAACTTTAACACCCTGTAACTTTTTTATAAGGCCTTAAAATGATATAGTTTATAGAAGAAAGTGCGGATATTTTTTGGTTTTCTATCACCTGTTGAAGTGTTGCAGATTAAAACTGAATCACCCTGTATAGAGAGCCCTTTCTCTCTTTCAAACTCGGTACACCTCAAGATGAACTCAAATTACACGATTATTACCCATATTTTTACCAGGATTTTAGTCGGCAGGGACAGAATAATAATTTCTTAAAATGAAAAGTGTTATTAATTATTAATGAAAGTATTTTTCTAAAATATTTCTGTTAAAATAAAATATATAAATGCATCAATAGTGAAATGATTCATGATTGATCTACTTCACGAACATTTTAAACTTTCGATTTCCTTCTTAGCTGATGCATAGCAAAATATTTACATTCGCCCTAGTCCAATGCAAATTTAGCGATTGGTGTATTTTCAATGTTAGTGACCAAGGTTAAAAAGGCAATTTTTATGGAAATATTTGCAAAACACATGTGCAGGCGAGGTATATTTTTACGATAACAAAAATATTTTTGCCTTTTTCCGTAGACGACCAAAACAATATTTATTAGTTCTTAGTTGCCACAATTATGGTGGACTGTAGGAAGGATAGTTGAACATTTTTTCGAATAAATGTATATCACAACCTCTATACCTACATGCCAGATAAAAAGCAAGGCATTTATTAACCAGGCAGGTCACTTCTCACCAAGTTTTCTTTTGCTTTTTGGCTAATTAAGAAAATCTAAGCAAACAATAATTACCAGACAAGTATGTAGATCAACTCAATTATTGCCGCAAATATCATAGCGAGCACATGCTCTGAATGTAAGCTGTAATCATATTTCATTAGCGAACGCATATGTTGAAATTTCTAACAGAGAAGTGAACCAGGAAGTACTATTACCCTATGGTTAGTCACAGGATCTTTAGATACTTTTAGATACTCCTTTTCTTTTATTGGCAATGAAACTGCAATCTATCATGTTGTGAAAGTCATAACTATTCATAGAAGTCTGCTTTTATTTTTTAGTTCTGTATCAGTATGCTAATTTCGAGTTCTCTCTAATTAATCGAAACATTTCTGGTTTAGATCGGAAATAATATAGTGTCATGTTAAGGTTTATAAATAGTTTTGAAAATTCTAACAGATCAATAATTAAAGAAATGCATCATAATTTTGCCAGGTTATTGAGTTGTGGACAAAAGGGAAAAATAGATGGATTCTTTTTAGATCAGTATCACGATTGACGTTTTTTTTTGTGTCTAAACTTGACTTGTTTATTGTCTTTACTAATGTGATATTATTTATCCACGAACAAGAAAGCTTGGTTTGAACCACTAAACTAGAAAACAGGGCGCAGCCTCAAAAAATATAACGACAACCGCAAAGTAATTGGAAATATGAAAATGAACAAAAACCGGCATAAATTCCAAGTAATAATAGTGCAAAAATAAAATAAATGTCATCACTGCCGTCGGTCTAGGAAGAGCTTTTTGCGGGTGTGCCTCTTTTATATTCCGATTCTGAATAAACGAATTAGGTTTTGTTTATGGTTCAGCGATTTTTCGATCAGCAATGTAATTTCAAGGAAAGATATTGCTACATTGTAAGAAAGCACGAGCGCATAATAAAATATGGAATAGAATAAGGAGGACGCATTATATCGCATCACAAGAAAATGCAAAGCAACTTTTTATTGGAAATTATTTCATCTTTTTATATCTTCCTGCATATACCTAGTCTTCACTCGAAAACTCCTACCAGCCTATTATTTATCTAATTTTTGTTGATATAGAGAACTTAAACTTTAGAAAGGTTACCTTGTGTTTTATACAGAGTGCATCGTAAAAATGAACCAAATTATATTTATTTCTTTTCAATCCTATAGGTAAACATTATAGATATTTGTTTCTATTTTGGAAGAGCAAATTTTTCTGATTACAATTTTACTTATTATACATAGGTACATCCACGGTGGAGTGGACTGACTACAGAGGAAAACAATATATCTTGATTTTTCAACGAAATCCCATTCTTTACAAAAAATTATGCTTGTTGAGAAAATGAGATTACCATATAAAAATCAGACGTAGGTGTTAGTAATTAATAAATTAAGAAAATATAGAAATGTTTCAAGAGACAAGTACAATTAATTATTATTAAAATATTTTATATATGAGACATGATTTAATATTACATAATAATATATTTATTTATCTTGATATTTATATTACAAAATATTTTCCAAAGAAAATATTTATTAAGTAGGTATAATAAGAAAGAGCGTTTTATTTTTAAATTTTAAAATTTGACAAAAAATGCATTTTGTTGCGTTTTTCGGGGTGTTTTAATAATTTACTCAACAATCTAATAATCGTTTCCTGAAATAAAAATATTCTAAGTCGTTTGGTCGCCACCCATTTTCAGCCTAATAGCGCGTTAATATTTTGCAAAAAATAATATTAGTGGATAGATCAGTTTTTAAGGGCTCCTTCCGGAGCTGACCCCCCCCCCCGAACGGCGGGCTCTGCGGGCGCCTTATCGTTGCCAGTGTCGGAAATAGCATAGGTCCGAATTAAAAAAAAATACATTGTTGTGAAATTTTAGTCAAAACATCGAAGAACAAAATTAAAACTGATTCTAAAGAATTACCTACTGCCTTATATCATTTGCGTACGCAGAACACAAAAAATTGGGGGACAAAGGGGGATATATCTCCATTTTGTCCCATTTCTTGTTATATTGTTGTTTTTTGTGAATTATTAAAATAGTTGTTGATTGAAAAAAAAATATTTTTCTTGTTCATGATCTGAGATAATTAGACCTAACTATCGAAAGCCCTCTCCCGCACAACCATGTGGTTGCTTCTGGGGTACTCCTAGTTTGGAGTATTGTGAGGGTGAGAATTATTAGTATTATTATTACATATCAACATATTATTATGATGTTGAAATTAGAACAAAATGACTCTTCAAAAGTGTGACTACACAATAAACAAAACAGAATTGTACCTTTTCACGTCAAAGACACGTCTTTCATTTTAGCGATCGGCCTTGTGTTCTAATGGCTAGTTTAGCACAATTTCCGGCGAATTCACTGATTTGTATCCGGTTTGGGGCGCACCATTGTAATTGTGTATTTTGTCTACGTATCAGGTCTAAAATTGTCGCCATAACAAGGATAATTGCAAAACAAAAACCGCATGCAAAATGCGGGTGCTAGTCTAATAGACATTTGTGCACCCAGGCACTGAAGTTCGACTTTTTATATTAATGAAGCTGGAATTTAGTTGCCGAGGCCTACTCACAACCTTCTCAAGCTTACAAGCCCTGGCAAACATGTGGCAACGCCGCAGTGGGACGGTTCAATGGGTCTATGCTGTATAGAGCAGTCTGCACTTTGACTTAGTTTATCTTTTCTAATAAATGTTCAACCCACATTTTAATTATAATTAGATACATTTGTGAACTTTGTTTCAATAATTGAGTACCTAAGCAGGTAGGTAAGTTTGTTTAACAGACAATAAAAACAGTAACAAGTAACAAAATATACACAGAAGTATAAGTATTTATAATAAGTACGATTCCTGGTGTGGATAGGTACATTTTAAACAAATAATATGGTAAATTTGGGCAAATGGAGGTGACTACATTTTGTTGTAAGTCGAAATTTTGTGAGAATTTTTCGCAAAGTGCGCCATCAGACAAATAATGATTACCTCCTTTAATTTAAAGGGTACTTTAGTTTGTGTATGCAATTAAATAGGCCCTTAATAATTGTATTCTTAAATTTTAGTCCTAGCTTCTCTCGACTGTTCTAGGCATCTTGAGGCTTGAAATTGTAAAGGAACGATTCTTCACTCCGTACTTTTAGAGAAATGTTTCATTTTTTCACAAACAAAACAAATTTATAAAAAAGGTGTCGCCAGCACTTCGGGCTGTCTGTTTCCACTCAGAGACTCACTGCCTCGTCGTAGCAATCTGGAGACGATAGCACATAGCACTACCCGCACTACACAAATTAGTTCTGGTAAATTTTTTGTAAAATCAACTGACAGCGAGTGACAGGCCACGCCGCGCAGACCCGCAGGCCATGTTGCCAGCTTTCTCAACTTCAGGGCATTTCTAGAGCCGGCTGTGGTCTACTCCTTCGACAGATCCCTTCATAGAGAATATTATGGATCGTTGTTCAAACCTATCGAACTACATTGAAAGATTATGTTGTTATGGGTAACAATTCCGCAATGAGATTAAAAAGTTAAATGATCCTTTATTGGTTGTTAATATCGCCAACTTAAAGAAAAAATCGTACAATATTGGATTAATATTCAGCCTCCTGTACCTGGTAATAATTATTTGTTTTCCGTCATTTTGTTTTATTCCAGCAAACACTTAACTAAATTACGTCCAACCATTGTGATTGAGTAAAGGAATAATGTATATCCAACTGATAGAGCCAGACGTTCGCTTGAGGCACTATAATACATCATCGTAACTTTTTCCCAAGCAGCCTATTACAAGGGTAGAGAAATACAACCGTGCATATAATCATTGAGTAAAGGAATAATTATTCCTTTACTCAATGATATAATTAAAATAATGCACTTGATAAAAAGCGAACGTAAAACATACCAGCACGAGCGCTTCTAATAATAAATCATTTTGCGCGAAAGTGCCCCGGTTTGAGACCCCCAGGTGCAAACAAATTACTTACTCACCTAATCTAATTATTCATAATTAAAATGGGACGGGAGTTCATTCGTCTTCTCAAAGTGCCGCTCCAGGAGAAGATAGCCAATAAATGTATAACAAACCGGTCAGCAATATAACTATAAGAATAATAATAATTCTCACCTTCAGAATACTCCCAAATTTGGAGTAGCCACATGCATGTACGGGTTAGAAGGAGAAATTTCTAGAATATGGAGGTGTTGAAGAAAAGGGGCATAACACAAAAAATCAAGTTTTGAGAAAAACGCGGTTAATATTTCATTAACTGAGCCATGCTGCTGCCACTTAGACGACCACTTGCATTTTAAAACTTGTAGACATTATTTGTCAATAACTGGAAAACTGCATATTCAACTGTTTTTCGCTAAACTGGCGCTTTAGGCTTTAGGTACACCCACGCTTGCATATGATGCAAAACGCAAAATGTTTACCTTGAAACTTACAGGTGTGTACAGTTGAATCTGAAAAATTGTTGGATTTAATTTACTTCATTATTTATACAGTGTGGTCCAAAGAGTTCACAAAAAATGGGAAATTTTTTATTGGTGAGATATCACAAAATGTATCTATTGTTATTGTGGGGAATCTGTTCTGCATGCTCAATAACCTAAGAATCGGATTTTGACATATATGTCAAGTCACCACCAATATAGTGGCAATTTAAAAAAAAACTACCATTATAGTTATGAAACGTGAGGTTAAGTGACTAGGTATCACAAAAAGTTATTTGAAAAAGTTGTTTAGAATGTAATCTTAGGCCTTTGTGCAAAGTTTGAGATAGTTAGAAAAAAATTTAAAATTACAATTTTTCAAAAATATTTGCCGTAGATATAATATACAGAAAATGTTTAACTTTTTTTAATTAAACAGAACTAGAAGATTATTCGTAATGTATTTTCCTCAAAAATAAGGATTTTTTCTGGTTTTACACAAATAACTAGACTATTTTTTTTATAGAATTTGAATAGAGACAGGCATATAAAATATGAAAGAACGCGGATCGTAAATAAAAGGTGATTTTTCAATTAAATCTAGTTATTTGTAGAAAACCAGAAAAAAAATTTTTTTTCTTGAAATCGGCATTAAAATGTCCCAAAATCGTCATTAAAAGCACAGAAATCGTACAATAATGTATACCCCGATTACTGAAAGAAGTCCCGATTTTGTCAGATGACAGTCTCCGCAAAATCCCTAGAAATTTTCTGTTAACTATGGGTATAACAATGGTATATGTGTCTCAACCAGTTAATGACATCACTCATTGATTTATGATGTGAAAAGTTACCCAAGTGATACGAAAAAAGAACATAATAAAATAAAAACCCTATTGCCAATCACGATTATACCGCTACAAATAAAAATAACTATGACTACAACTCATTTTAATAATAATTTCAAACGTCACGAAAACACTTTCATTTTGGTATTTTGTTAAAATCAGCCACTTGCGCCAGTGTCTATGGGGCGGACTCAGGCAAATTTTGTTTCGGTGTTGTGAAAGTGACAGTGAAGGTTTTCCGTACTGAACTTCTTTTTATGACTCATGTGGTTTATTTGCCTCGGCCAGAGGCCTCAGCAACTAAACTCCACATGAGTCATAAAAAGTTGAACTTCAGTGCCTTGGTACATAAATAACTATTTTCTTGAAATCGGCAGTAAAGTGTCCCAAAATCGCCATTAAAAGCACAGAAATCGTACAATAATGGGCTACATTATTGTACGATTTTTTCAATAAAGTAGGCCTTGGCGAGATGTAAACATCAAACGTCAGACGCGGAGAAATCGCCCGTCAAAAGTGACCAAATATTCAAAACCCTGCCGATAAAGGCCCATTTAACTTTTCGTACACATTGCGAAATTGTTTCCTATAGAAGCGCAATCCTTCAGTATACATATTTTAGTAGGTTTGAATATCAATAGCTTTGTCGTGGAGGCTGCACAAGAAGCAGCAGTTTGGTTTTTCTGTACGAAGGTGCCGTGTCTTGTCTTACTTGACCTAGGTCAAGATCGTCAAAGTCAAGCAACGCCGCGCGTAGTCGGTTCATGGACGGGTGATCCCTTAGGTATTATTATTTTCTTGCCTAATAAAACATTTTTTTCCGATTTCAAAAAAAATATAATATGTACCTCGGCACTGAAGTTCTTTTTATGACTCATGTGGTTTATTTGCCTCGGCCAGAGGCCTCAGCAACTAAACTCCACATGAGTCATAAAAAGTTGAACTTCAGTGCCTTGGTACATAAATAACTATTTTGCGACAAATACACTAGGAATAGCTTTCTGGTTGTATTTAATTAAATTCTTGTGAACAAGAAAAACATATTTTTGGCAACTACCTCAAATTTTGCACAAAGGTCTAAAATACATTCTAAACAACTTTTTCAAATAACTTTTTGAGATACCTCATCATTTAACCTCACTTTTCTTAACTTTTTTTGGCCCATAAAAACTTATTTCGTATCTTAATGAAAAATCAATGTTTATGAAAGTACCGAATATGTTAGACCTATATTTAATAATACAAATTACCTAACTTCAACCTACTGAAAAAGGCTCATTCTCGGGTATTTCTTAATGAATGATTTTCATTTCATACATTATAAAAATGTTTCGCTGGCTCAACAGAGCAGAAAAAGTTGGGGGATAGAAGATCGTGCCCGCCAAAATTTCCATTTTTCAGTCACAACAATAAGAACCACGTGATAGAATTGGACATATACAAAATACAAAATAATTAAAAGATTGAAAAAAATATAACCAAATACGATTTCTGAGATTTAACTGTAGGTAACCTTTTGTATGTTTGAAGTAAAGGATGTCTGCATATACGGGATGAGTCATATTTCATATCAAAATGCATTTTAACATATCCATTTGTTTGGAGGATATAAAAAACAATTTTTACTTAAAATTAAATTCTGCATTTAAGAGGATATTGATTTCTAATTTTGTACAGGACCGTATCATCTTCTTTGTTGAATTAATATTTCTGTACTCCGTACCTCTGCCACTGGTTGCATGGAAATCGCGAAATTAACACATAATGCTGCTATCTTCCTAGATATGTTTCATATAAAAATTCATTTTTGTCTCTATTTATATATTATATTATCTATATTTTTGTTGAAAGTTTAACGACCTGTATCTTGAAATCGAAGCGTATATATAAGTGTGGTCAATAAATCTCCTTATTTTGAATTTTTGAATTAGAAAAGTTCCACTTTTAATTGATTACCGTCGGTGCACCAATGTGACTAAACCTTACAAATTCATAAAAAATTATGTAAAAAATATCGGCGATATTACCAAATTATATGAATTTATGTCAAAAACATTATTTTGTTGTAAAACGATTACTAATAAAATGTCATAAAAAAAAACTTCCACCTTGCACTTCACTCCATCGAGGTACAAAGGTGCCCAAGTGCCAGTTTTAGACTCGAGCGACTAAAATGTACTAAAAGTGGCACTGCAGTCCCCAAAATGGGGGACTGCAGTGCGTGTTTTAGTCCCTGCGGTGCAAAAATATTACAGTCTATCATCTTATGCGCTGTACTACTTGCACTACACATCCTGCAGATTTCCGCCTTTGGACCACCCAGTTGGCAAATTACAAATTACAATTACACCTTTATTTTCAGAAGCTTCGAACTGCTTCGCATTATAATATGATGAAAACTCCAGAGATTGATATGCGAACGACAGAGAATAAACATATAATAATTTCGAGTTCGAAACTGGGTATTCATTGCAAATTACATACTTCATACCGTATGAAATAAATATAAAGAGAAACCGAGCAGTCGGCACTGGTATCTTCGTTTTGTTTGGTTTGAGATCGATAATTTCACAGAATTAAAGTCGATTGAAAGCTACAATAGGTATAATATGTCTATTTTTTAGTTGCTAACGTTGACGTGGATATAGGAAAAAGGAAAACCGCCCCTTTATTTTTGACCGAAAGAAATTAATTACTTCCCAGTTTTTTTAAGAAGTTGACTATTTGTTCTCTATATGTATGCGTAGTATAAAAATTGAGTAAAAGCAGTTAAACACATCAACGGAGAGTTTTTTTAACAACAACTATAAAAACGATTAAACAAAACTAACCTATATTTTTCGATGCTGTTTTGTTTCCTCGTTCTTAGAAACCTGTGTTTGGGTCTTTATCTTTCCATATAACGATCTATTTCAAAGTAAAAATAGCTCCTCAATTAGCAATTTTATAAGAGTATTAGGTAAACGATTATCCAAGATTACGTACCATTCCAAAACACGATACTTCTACAATGTGTTCACCAGTTTCATGGACAAAATATTTTAAGGTAGTTTTTTTTCTGTCTATTCCGACATAGATAATGCAAATTCAGTGATGGACTGAAAAAAAACTGATAAGCCTTCTAGGTATAGGTATATATATTACTATATTAATGTAAAAATCTACCAAAAATGTACCAAAAAATAGCCTAGCCGGACAAATTTATTTTTACAAAATCTGTCCCCTGGCTAACTATAGGGTTTCCATAAACAAAGATGTTACTGTCCGGCACCTCTAGTTTTAGGAAATTGCGGTTTCCCTACCCACAATTTGGTATCGCAGGAAAGCTCATGTAATGGAACTCATTCCATTAGTGGAAAATATTCGATTGAATATTTTGAGAAAATCGTGAATTTCCTAATGTGCATTATGCTATGTAAGATTATGCTACTCCAGTGTCTGGAATTCAAGCTGTAATAATATTACTTCTTATTGTCCCGTCAATATAGTCGTCTTGCCGAATAATTAGGACGTTGACAGTTCGTTTGACATTTGCCAAACTCTCTAGATTGGCTGGAATGACATGAAAATTCGGTAAGATGAATTTTCGGGCGTTTATAAAAAGTCGAATCGAAACGAAACCTATTTATTTTTGTATTGTTTCTGCCTAGACGCCCAGACAAACAATTTTGACAGAAACAGCAATACATCTCTGCGATTTGTGGTGTAAACAAAAGATTGTGACAAAAAATGAAATGTGCATGGCCCCGCCACCCCTGATTTGTGGATTGATATGAACTCAATTACCAATGTGTCAATTCTGGGGTCCGATTATTCGGCAAGAAACATGTTTTTAAAATGTGCCCTCTACTGTCACCTTCAATCAACGTAGGTACGTATCAACTTGATATTTTGATCTTAAATTCCTCGATTTCACATTTTTTACAAATTGTACATTTAAAATGATGAAAAAAATTCAAATGGGTATTATTGGTCACAGGCGTTACAGCATTGATTTTCTATTTTCTTGAAATAGGGTGTCAAAATTTTATCATATTGAATCGGTTCCATTTTGAAAGGGAATAATGTTTGGTACATTGTTCATAGAGATTTTTTCTCACTTTAAATGGTACAGTTAGTTAATCCTGTGACATTAATTTGAAGGAGGTCGGTGTAAATTTTATTTCTCAAATGTTTTAGTCAACAGGTGTTGTTGGGGCACATTTTGCCAATTTCAACACAATAGGTGGTTTTAACTTTATGAAAAAAGTACCTATACATTTTTGTTGGCAAGTGAAAAGATGCACTAAAGTGATGAACTTGCAAGGTCAAAAACGTAACCTCAAAAAGTTACAAGTAAAAGCACTATCCGAACATAGCGCAAGTGGCGCCCTCTGAGAGATAGATAGAAATTGTCAATTTTCCGCTTAATTTCCATCCCAAAAACACAGCAGTGCCATATTCCAGTTCAGCAGCTTAATTATTTTGGGAGATATTCATTAATTAAATATATTATTCAAAATTAATTAAATATATTATTCAAAAAAGAAGTACAATGCCCTGTTAATAATGAAACACCCCCTATGCTAGTTCATCGTTAATGGATTTATCAGAGTTGGTCGGTTATCAAATGAATATATCAAGATGATAGATGAATGTCCTTCAAAACTATTGAGATGTAGGTATAAGTTATGGAACGATGATTACCTATTTTAAAAATGCATCTATATATTTAAAATTTACATTAAGCAGATAATTGTGCATTACCGTTTGTCTCATCATTTGTTTCTTGAAACGGACCTCATTTTCATACATAACAATGTAAATAGGATTATATTATAAGTACACATAGAGGCAGGTGGTGATTGGATTGTTAAGGTAATTAATGGTTTTTGAAAATTCTGTTAGGTATATAATGCCTTTAAACCACACCTATGTTGTTTTAATAATAATAACTCTATTGGAACAAATCATTAATTTAACAAAATATTTGAAACATGTGTAATTAGTTACCTTTCTCATAAATCAAACGATTGTATTGAAACTAAATTTCATAGCAAACAAACTCATTCAACCAGGTAAAATTTTAACTCAATTCATAATGAAATGTTGTCTTAAATGAACCATATCGAAATAATTCCATACATTTATAAGCAGCATGGGCTATATATTAATAAAACTCAGCCACCCATTCTCCATGAAAGGCACTACAATGCATATCTGAAAAGCCCCATACGTTCCATTCGTGATGCAAGCCTAACTGTTAATATAGCTATAAGATCAATGGGCTATATCGTGGTCTATGACGAAGGCATTGCATACCTCCATCAATTATAATAGGTACATTTTACTAAAAGGCATGTATGAGATTCTGGCTGATATATCAGCAAGTGGAGGCGCATATGCTTTTTACAAATGAAGAATTGGTAGTAAATTAAGTGACGCCGACAATACGATGATGATGATCATACTCCAGCAGATCATGTTCCTGGAAACACTCCCTATTAGAATGTAAATGTAAAGCTTTATTAGATTGTGTTAGTATTTTACTCACAAGCTCCAGAAAGTAAAATTAAAAAACATCGTTATTCCTATCACTAATGCATATGCTAGAGAAGTGAAACGATTGATGCACTCACGACGACGTGATTGGGTTGCGATCTTGACCGTTTCTTTTTCGATTTCGAATTCGTGCGCTTTGTTTACGAAATGAGTAAAAGTGTATGCAAATCAGTTGGAAATCGACTGGAATAAACTAATAAATGCATTCATCTGGACTCAGGACTATAGGTTCGTGTTCGATTCGATTTTCGTTGCCACAGTCAACTGATCAATAAAGTTCTAGATACAGAATGTGGGTGTTCTAAGAGGAAGCCGTTGACACGTATTTTAATAACTATAAGCACAGAATAACTAAAATATTCTGTGCTATAAGTAAGTAGTATAGTAGTATTTTAACAAGAAATTTATCGTTCGGTGTCTAAAGGTTAGGTATCAAGAAATATACCATTTTAGAATTATTTTGAGCCTGCTCTTGTAACCAATACCGTATCATTGAGTAAAAGAATAGTATATTTATACAGGGTGTCTACTTTTAAGTGTATACAAATCTATAAAAAATGTATTTTGCGGGATATTTTCAAAAACTTTCTTTGTTTGAAAGGCCTTTAAAAACCGGTTCTTTTGACCTTCCTGCCATTTTCAAAATGCAAATCCAGGGCCGTCTGCGATTTTTTTATACCCCCGATTTTCGCGAAAACCTTTTAGCGATTTCTTTATTTAAAATCTGACCCCACAGCGTTAATCAGAACATCACAAAACCCTCATATAATCCAAATTCGAATAAAAAATATACAGGGAGTTCCATTATGCAGGGTGTCAAAGTTAAGAAAAATAGGAATTTTAAAGGCATCTGCCAAGTCAAGTGTGCCATGGAATCCTCTCAAAACAGTTGAATGGTCAACAGGACCACTCAAGTTGTTGGTGTGCAAAGGTCCAATACGAAATATACAGAGTGCTCTTATCTGTGCCATCTCAAATTACTGAATTTTTTTTAACTTTATACGGGTCGAAAATCGAGTATATCATAACCGCTCCACATACTATAAACGAACTAAATCTAAAAAATACAGAAGCCTGCCAGTCAGTAAGTCCAGTAAGTTAAGGTGGCTGGTGTGTCACAACAGGAAATGCACAGAAAATGTATCATCTTAGACAGTGACTTTGTTGAGAAAGGCCCAATAATTTAAATTGTTTTTATTTGTTGGTTGGCATTTTGTAAAGAAATAAATTACTTTTGTGTTTATTAATATTTTTTCAATGATTCCAGAGTACTCCTGATCAGTATAAAGTTTAATAAAAATTCAGAATTTTGAGATGGCTCAGAGAAAAATACCCTGTATATTTTTGTAGTAAATCTTTTCACACCAACATTTTGAGTGGTCCTGTTGACCATGCAACTGTTTTAAAATTCCTATGTTGCTCAACTTTAACACGGTGTAGAACCGAACACCCTCTAAATTTTTTGTTCAAATTTAGTATATGGGGGCTTTGGTGTGTCCTGATTAACGCTGTTGTGTCAGATTTTAAATAAAAAAGTCGCTAAATGTTTTTTGTGAAAATCGGGGTATAAAAAAATCGTAGCCGTCCCTGGATTTGCATTTTGACAAAAGTAAAAACGTCAAAAGAAGCGTTTTTTGAAGACCTTTCGAACAAAAAAAGGTTTTTGAAAATATCTCACAAAATACATTTTTTATCGATTTGTATACACTTAAAAGTAGACACCCTGTATATTCTTTTACTCAGTGACAGTATCTGGTAATACTGTTTCCTATATAAGTGAATATTAGTCTGACCCTTTCTTTTTACTCGACTTTTCCACTAAGAAATTATAATTATGGCTTCAACTGGTTTTGTACGTAACCACAAAAAAAGGAAATAAAAAACTGGCCGGGAGGAAGTGAAGAGCAAACTTCCGTTGGATCCGACATCAGTGTATCAGGTGCATTGATCGCAAATGTGCCGGATGTGTGTGCGAGTGTGTGGCACGTTCACGCAGTACACAGACTGTCCCAAGAAATCTTTTCAGGAATATAGCGATGAATGACATTTTCATTGTGTATTGACCGAGTTCTTCTTGTGTTTAGATGTTGAAGGTTGTAATTTTTCCGATTTAACCGGAAGTAATTTACCTACAAGTAATGATCATAACTCATAATTTGGTACACGATATAACGGCATAAATAATAATAAATAATATGTTTATTTCGAAGACATATAATATTGAAGACATATACAGTGTGTCCCCGAATAGGTGAAACGACCCTTGTCAAATACAAAAAAAATAGACTTTAAATTTGAGTTTTTGGGGTTCAGCCTAGCTTTCGAAAAAAGTAATATTTCACATAACTAAAGTAGGTACCCTTTTTATAGGTTTTATGACAAAACCTTATCAACAAAAACTGGGTAGATTGTCGTAGTTTCAAAGGTCTAAGACTACTTTTTGCCTTGTTCTCCCTTTTCTTCACAAAAGTATTCTTTCTGTAGCTTTCACATCAAAATGTTGTTGAGGAACCTTGTTCATGGTGAAAAACTGACTAGGTGTGAGAAATTTCAAAAGCTTAGGCCTACTTTGATTGTTTCTGTTATAGTATATTTCCTAACAAGTGCGGAAAGTGCCACTTTTCCGCACGCGATTGCAGTTGGCTGAACGACGCGTAGCGGAGTTCAGCCAAGAAATCGAGTGTGGAAAAGACACTTTCCGCAAGAGTTAGGAACACTATTTTTCCTACAAGCGTGCGGAAAAGGACACTTTTCCGCACGCATTTTAGTTTAGAAAGTGTCACTTTTCCGCACTACTTTTCCGCACTAGTGCGGAAAACTGACACTTTCTAAACTAAAATGCGTGCGGAAAAGTAAATGCGTGCGGAAAAGTGTCTTACTTTTCCGCACGCTTGTAGAAAAAATAGTGTTCCTAACTCTTGCGGAAAGTGTCTTTTCCACACTCGATTTCTTGGCTGAACTCCGCTACACGTCGTTCAGCCAACTGCAATCGCGTGCGGGAAAGTGGCAATTTCCGCACTTGTTAGGAAATATACTATTTTCTACAAGCGTGCGGAAAAGTAAGACACTTTTCCACACGCATTTACTTTTCCGCGCGCATTTTAGTTTGAAAAGTTACATTTTCTAAACTAAAATGCGTGCGGAAAAGTACACTTTTCCGCACGCTTGTAGAAAAAAATTTTTTTTATGCAAAATATCAATGTACGCCTAGGCTTTTGAAATTTCTCGCACCTACTCAGTTTTTTGTCATTAACACATTTTTAGGTGAAAGCTACAGAAAAGGTAGGTACTTTTGTAAAGAAAGGGGGGGGAGGCAAAAAATCGAAGTATAAGCTTATATTTTTGAAACTTCGCAAATCTACTCATTTTTTCATTCTGCACATATTTCCTTAATAAGATTTTGTCATAAAACCTATAAAAGGGCACTTTACTTATATGAAATATTACTTTCTTTGAAATTAGTTTCGAAACAAGCAAGGTTGTACCCCAGAAGTTTAAATTTTAACTCTACAAAAATCGTTTCATCTATCCGAGGACACACTGTACATTTATATAATAGTTACAATTAAAGTCTATCCAAGATACAGTGGCAGTGGATCAAAATATTGGCCACAACGTGACCTATTCTCTTATTGGTCTGACCGTCATAAAATGTCAAGTGTTTACGCGGCCAGTAGAATGCAGGGCCGGCTCTTCCCTCAGTCGAGTTTTCTGCATATTTTAGATCGGATCGCGAGCAGTATATTCTGTAAATTTATTTTGCTACTTAATTTAAGGGAATTTATAAAGATCCACGAAAGGCAGAAACACACATTTTAGAACTTCTAAAAGAATTAGTTGAGAATTACATGCCACTTGGAATCTCATATTATTCCGACCCTGGTAATCGATCGCAAGGCGGTCATGTGACTTTGTTTATATCTACTGCCGCTATATCTTGGATAGACTATAGAGTTATGTCGTTGATTGCTTAAAGTGAATCACCGTATAAATAAAAATAAAAAATAAACCTTTTTAAAAATAAGCTGTACTAAAACGAATAAAATAAGTTTAGGTTTTCGTTAAGATAATTCAATTCCAAGTTGCGACAAGTTTTTGCAATTTGAAAAGCTTGTCGCGCGAAATGTTGATGAAAGTAGGTACATACCAATTAATTTTATTGGACAGTGGTGATTGGTTGATAAGGAAGTACCTCCCTATTTGCCAGAGTTGGAATTGAATTATCTTAACGAAAACCTAAACTTATTTTATTCGTTTTAGTAAAGCTTGTTTTTAAAAAGGTTTTTTATTTTCAATTTTATTTTGTGCTTTTTAGTACCTATTTGATTCCCATGTCAGGAGGGTGGTAAAGAAATTTAGTCCGCCATCTTGGGGCGGCGGCCATTTTGAAAGTATTACAATATTGAGTATTATATATTGCATTGTCACCGGAACTAAAGGTGTTTGCAAGATTTCAGCTCAATCGGATGTCAGGAAGTGGTTCTAATTCAGCTTGTAAGATTCGACCTACACTAGCTTGTGATAGTATATTACATAGCGAGAGTTGTAAACAGCTTATTACGTATATGAGTGGAAAATTGCGCACGAGCCGCGCAGCGGCGAGTGCTGTAATTCCACGAGTATGTAATAAGCTTACAACTCGAGTTTTGTATTATAATTTTTCTTCGACGAAAGAAAAACTTTTATAATAGATAAACTATACTTCTGATTATCTGACAGGCAACAATTATTAGTATGTTGGTTAGTTGCTATGGTGACGCGGATGCCGCGCTAACAAGGCACCCGTGATAATTGAGTTTTAATTAAGAACAGATACGTAATTTTTTTTATTACGTGTCAGTCATTACATGTCAGTCATTACGTGTCAGTGTTCCTAACAATGAACTTACTTATAACCTAAACCGTCACTTAATAGGTATGTTACTAGCATAGGAGTAGAAAAAAATATATTAAGGTATAGTCTGAACTTACATCTTTTCGGCTACATCACTCTATAAATATGTTCTGTAAATCTATCTTTGTTCGAATTTAAATTTTAAATATTTACTTTTGCCTCTTTCATTTTTACTATCATCTGAAATAATCTGTACCTAATCATTTCGAATAATCTGAACTCATTTTTCTACAATCAGAAATGGACAGGTTGTTTTATTTGTTTTGCATCGAGGATCGAACCTCGTCCATTAATACCTAACAGCAGCCCATAGCCCACTTTTGTTACCGAAAATTTACGAGTTCTGACACGTAATAGGTGCAATTGTTTATCAGTTAGTACTTAATAAATCGGTGTAGAACCAGACCAGTAGAACCATCTTATTTATCAGAGATGTGGTGCCCCATACCTACACCATCTTTTAACGTTTTCCCTTTAAATTTCAATAAACGTTCCGCAGCAAGAAGCATTAAAGCAATATAAAAAAATTGTCGCCTGCCCAACCGAGAATGGCTTCTTTGCGCCTCCTCTCATCTTCGCCGACAATATGCGACCTCTAGCAGCGGCTTCCTCGCGCTTTCTTCCTGGTATCCTCCTGGACAATTCACGCTCGGTCGCGAACCGCGGATCGGGCATTAGGCATTATTAAGTAATCCCATTACCCAGGCCGTTCGCGGTGAGAAGACCGCGCCACAATGCCTTCTGAACTTGAATGGTGTGAACCGTCGCCGGCGGCAAGATAAAGGCTCTCGCGTGCACCAGCAGTTTCTCGTCTCCAGGGAACAATGGAGCTCGGTACGTTGTCCTAACGCGGGCAAGAGGTTATTTGCTTGCGCATTAGTCATCTGCGTGCGTTGAAAGGCGGTTATTTTCGGTGATAATCAGGTTTGCGGGACCTATTTTCCTACACTGACGAAATCCATGCATCCAGTTTTCAAATTTATTTTCTAATACCACCAGTAGAAACTCGCAGCACAACGTGAACCGCCGTGTTATACTTAGCGGTTTTATAGCCGCGCCAAATTCACTGTTTCTAGTTTACATTTATTTCGGAAATAATTATTTTATTTAATGCGGTTTTATGATTTACAACTTAGATTTAGATCTATCGAAAAAAATTGTCAATTGATGTTTTCTGTGCAGAACCTAATTTTCTTTCTCAAGTGCGTTGCTGAAACGTTTATAGAAGATATTATCCTAATTTATTTCCAGTTCCACGTCTATTAAGAACCACTAAATGAATAAAGATATAAAGATAAGGTATTAGAAAGCGACGAAATGTAGGTATATTATTCATAGTTCCAGTATTTGTTTTTGTTTGTGCTGTATTTGGCCGCAAATCGTATAATTTTTAATACATAATCTGAAAAATACTTTTCTAGCATTCGAGATGACCTTACCTAGATACATAATGCGGTAGAAATCTTATACGCATGTATGTAGGTTTCCTTGCAAGTTCAAGTTTTCTTTAGCTATTGTCGCCTTCGAGAATATTGATGAGATGAGGCCCATGAGATGAGAAATTCACATTGCCATGTAAGAACTGCATGCGATGAATAAATATAGACATTACAAAACGCTGGCATGCAGTCACTTTATCACTGTGGATGTATTTTGTTGGTGTTATTGTTATTTAGACCAATAGGTATTACAACTTACAACTAGAACTAATTCAGCGTCTATACTTACGAGAAAACTTAACTTTAGAGATGGCTCTGAAAGAGATTTGTGGGAGAATTATAGGTAAACTTTACGACCCTTTTACTTAATTTCTATGATTTTTTTATACAGGGTATCTGCGGTGTTGTAGACAAACTTTGACAATTTGTGAAAAAGAGGCATTTTTGAACAAAATGTTTCCGTATACGTGTGTGTATAAAATCTTTGGTTTCGAGATACAGAGCGTGTAAAAAAATCATTATTTTTATATTTTATTTTTTTGAACGAAATGATATATCGAGCTAAAACTCGGTATATAGTAATAAGCCCTCAATACCCACATATGGAAGAATTGCCTCTTAAAATTTGTGTGAAATTCTTATTTTATTTGGAGAATATCGAATATCAGTCAAATATGAAAAGACTTTTTTATACGTTATTTTCTTGTTCTTCTTCTTACAACAAGAATTGGAAAACGGAATATTTCAAAAACGGAAAAAATACAAAGTTCTATTTCATTTTGATTGCTTGACAAGCAGATTTCAAGCGTGCAAAAATATATAGGGTGTTCCATTTAAAAAAACATAAGTCTGGTTTGCCACGTATTTACGAAACACCCTCTATACGCAATTACTTAGTATGCCAGAAAAAAATCATAAAATTCCCTACTACTTTTATCTAAAACTTTTTTCTATCACAATAAATTAAAAAGTTATACGGGTAGCGGCGGACTTAGAGTAAACACCCTGTATATATACCTACAACTAAATTTTGACAATTTTGGAAAAATGACCTCGCTGGAAACCAGAGCATCCGACGCAGTTTGACCCATAGAAACCGTAAATTAGATATAAATTTAATTTGTCAGGAGACAGGGTGATTCAGTTTTATTTCCACAAAGTTCAAGGATCACTATAAATTCAAATAATAATGCTAGTTTTCATGTTAATTTTTTTTCTGGGAGCCTTCGTTTTGACGCTCAAAATTTTTCAAAAAGTAAATAAAGAAATTTTGTTGAAATATCTTTGGTAGTTAAGGAGATATTAAAATAAGTTTTTATTAAAAAAAAATTAAAAAGGTGCATTGAGGATATTCAATTATTTTTTCCCTGGAAACCGTTAAGTTGCAATCATCTGAATAGATATCTAAATTTCCTATAAAAACTGCCCTGATATACTTTTAGTTAGGTTTATCCATCTTTAAGAGTATAATATAAAAGGAAACTTGAAATTCCATTTTTTTAAATCTCGGCAACCTGTAGCGGCACTTTGTCCCCATTTAAGTCAACCCCCACACAGATTGACCTCCTTCTCGTAATAGATTCTTCTAGATATGGTAGCCTCACACTTTATATTATTTTAGCACTTCTTGTTATTGAATCTGAGTTTCTTCCGGATGAATCCCGCGTCAGGGAAACTTTTCATTCCAAGCTCTCGTCCTCGATTGCACGGGACATCATCTGACGGTAGGTATTTATAGTAACACGAAAAATGGAGGGAACAGTCGAAAATACAGGAAAACTAAGGATAGCCAACAACTATGTAAAAATAAATTAAAAGTAAAAAAATATTTTTAAAAAAAGCTTTTATTTAAATGCGCTAAAAGGAATAAAATAATCTTTTCTTTTAAAACTTTTACTATCAACTTATAACGTCATTCCACAATTTATATGATATAAAAGCTTGTCGCGAGATTTAAGTAGTGGTATTTACTTAGTTTGAAAACTAAAATATAAATTGTGTGGAATGACGTTATAAGTTGATAGTAAAAGTTTTAAAAGAAAAGATTATTTTATTCTTTTTAGCGCATTTAAATAAAAGCTTTTTTTAAAAATATTTTTTTACTTTTAATTTATTTTGTAATTTTTAGTTTGGCCAGGTGTCTGAGTCTATTCATCTCAGTTAACGCATCATTGTTGCAAGGTCGTTTGCCGGTTAGTTTAGAACAGTCTAGCTCTTCAATGAGGAGACCTTCTAATGATCTAACCCTACTTAAGGCCACGTATGCTTGACCAGGCGCGAAGAGCTTGGAGCCTAAATATACAACGAGACAGGTTGCAGACCAATGCTGTTGACGCCTATCTCACCAAACTACACAAGTCAAAGTTAACTAGTCCGCCATCTTGGGTGTTCCGCCATGTTGGATTTAGAATGACGTCACACATATAATCATGCATTGTCATCCAAATTAAACGTGTGTACAAAATTTCAGCTCGATCGGTTGAAATTTAACTAGTCCGCCATCTTGAGTGTTCCGCCATGTTGGATTTAGAATGACGTCACACATATAATCATGCATTGTCATCCAAATTAAACGTGTGTACAAAATTTCAGCTCGATCGGTTGAAATTTAACTAGTCCGCCATCTTGGGTGATCCGCCATGTTGGATTTAGAATGACGTCACACATATAATCATGCATTGTCATCCAAATTAAACGTGTGTACAAAATTTCAGCTCGATCGGTTGAAATTTAACTAGTCCGCCATCTTGGGTGATCCGCCATGTTGGATTTAGAATGACGTCACACATATAATCATACATTGTCATCCAAATTAAACGTGTGTACAAAATTTCAGCTCGATCGGTTGAAGATATCTGCTTCAAAATTGAGTTGCAAGATTACACCCGAACAAATTACATACATACATACATACATACATACATTGCAAGTTAAATAAAAGCTTTTAATAAACCCTGATCACGGTTCAGGTATTAGGGTCTTTAAGGATCTCAATGGATTCAAGGATTTTTCTTTGGATGGAATGGAATGATTTTGGTAGGATTTTAGTTCGAGCAATGCTCGCCAAGTGCAGAATGGCCCGGCTGACGTAACCGTTCGTGTTTTTTTAACACGCATTGATACAGTACTTACAGTAGGTACGTCCTGTTTCCAGTGGCGGAGCTATGCATAAGCAAATATAAGCATTGCTTAGGGGCCCTGGCCAAAAGGGGGCCCGTGGCCTGTCGGACGTGATGACGGTGCCGACCCAATGGGCCGACGGCCGACACCCGTCCGTACACCGTACGGGTTAGTCGTCGGTCAACATTTTTTCGTGTAGTGGTATTTAATTTACTTATTTACTAAGTCTATCCAAGTTACAGAGGCAGTGGATCAAAACATTAGCCACCACGTGACCTATTCTCTTATTGGTCTGGCCGTCATAAAATTCAAGTGTTTACGCGAATGCAGGGCCGGCTCTTCCCTCAGTCGAGTTTCCTGGATATTTTAGATCGGATCGCGAGCAGTATATTCTGTAAATTTATTTTGCTACTTAAATTAAGGAAATTTATAAAGATCCACGACAGGTAGAAACACAAATTTTAGAGCTTCTAAAAGAATTAGTCCAGAATTACAAGCCACTTGGAATCTGATATTAGTCCGACCCTGGTAATCGATCGCAAGGCGGTCATGTGACTTTGTTTATATATACTGCCTCTCTAACTTGGATAGACTTTCTCATATTATTCTTGACATGAGTTCCTTTGATATTATCTGAATTGAGAATTTTATTTTATTTTATTACTTAAGTAGTTTTATTTTAAGTTGACGTAGCTTTTTCTGTGATATTTGAGGTTTTTTTTATTTTATTTTGTTTGCTATGGAATATTTTATGTTTTTTTATAAATAAAAGGACTGGTTCATTTAATATATTGTATTACCTACTTAGTTTATTTTAAGTTTACTTATATTTTCTTGTTATATTGGAGATGTTTTCTTTTTTATATTCTTTGGATTTGGAATATGTACATTTTTTATTAAATAAAAAACTGGTTCATCGTTATGGTTGAAGTTTTTTATATACAATTTTCGAATACCTCCTAATGTTCATATTATCTTTGAAGAGGAGAGGGGGAACTTTTTAATTTTTGCTTACGGGCCCCTAGGTACTCAAGCACCGCCACTGCCTGTTTCTTCAATGTACTTTTACTAATATACTTTTGTCCACATGAGCATAGCACAACTTAATGTTTTCGTGTAGGAATGAAGGAAAGCGGAAAGGGTATCCTTATCGTTAAACCAAACATATCTACGCATCTAAACAAAAATTTTGGTTTTAGATTTGCAGATTCAAGAGCTTATTGTTCAAAAGATTCCATAAATATGTTGGCTATCACGGGAGATAAGGAAAGACCCATAGCAGCACTAGAAGTTTGTTCAAAAATTCTATTATTTAAAGTGAAATACACAAAATTCATTCAGTTCTAGGATATCCGCGGAAATACTGTGAGAAGCAAAAAGATCGTTTAGTATCGTTAAATTATTCGGAATAGGAACATTCCTAAACAAAGGTTAGGTACTTTTAATTCGGTTGGCTGGCATCTTATGGCCTGAGAGATAGATTTCGCCGGTTGGATGTAGTATGCCGGCGCCCTCTAGCGGCGACCAGACGGACTAGGCGGATCAGTTTCAAATATAAGTAGGCGGTGAGAGGTAACGTTTTGCGACATGGACTTAGCGGTGAGATGTAAGAGATGTAAGTGGAAAAACTCGACAGAACTAAAACGAGACTGGTGCGGGCTGGAACATTTCATTCGTCTTCGTCACGAAGGAGATCCGAGATCCCGGAGATCCCGGCGCGCGGTCACCCGTGGCGACTCGGCCCTTCTCCCCGTCGCTCGTCGGTCGGCCCGCGGGCGCCGCCAGCCAAACCGCCGGACTTGGACTTTCTCGAAGGAGGCGCAGTCGGCCGCCTCTTCTGCTTGTCCGCGCGCCGCCGCCGTGTCTCCCCGTGGGCCGCCCGCCGCCGCGCGACCGCGTTTCCTTCCGCCTTCGCGATCTTCCGCGCGCGACGCGATCTTCCGGGGTGGACTTGGGGATTGCGAGATGCGGGTGTGATCCGGACGAGATGAACAAGTTCTGCACGTTCGGCAAGAGGGAGCGGCTGTTCGACGGCCAGAAGCTGCTGCTGTTGCCGGAGATTAACATACCGCAGGTAGGGTTGGTGGGGCGGCGTCCATTCAAATTTGTGTCCGATAGTTGTAATAGTAATTCAATAATGTCAATTTAATATTTGGGGAAAAGGGTCAGAGAAAGACTTCGAAAAGTTTTTAATCTATTCCCAACGTTTCGACTTATTTAAAGTCATCATCAGGGTTCAAATTATACTTTTCTGTCTTTAAAAAATGTTGCCAAATGAGTAGATACAAAGAATTGGGTTATTATATAATTTTAGTTGTAATATGTTGGTTTCGATTTTAATAAAAGTGTATAAAAGGGTAGAAATTTAAAAATGACAGTATTTAAATGTATTTATGTCATTTAAATACTGTCCTCGTACATTTTTAAATTTATACCCGTTTATACAATTTTATTGAAATGTAAACCAACATATTACAACTAAAATTTCTTAAAGACATAAAAGTATAATTTGAATCCTGAAGATGACTTTAAACTTTTCGATGTCTTTGCCTGACCCTTTTTCCCAAATATTAAATTGATATCATAACAAATTTTTGGGTCACTAAACATTAATTTAATAGTACCTAATTCTATAGTTTAGTATTTGTTTAATGTTTGTTTTTAAAAGTAAACGCGTTTTAAAAGATGAAAAAGAGTCTGGATCAAGTCAATGGGGTCACTAATTTTTTCGAAAGTAATATCATAAGGGCATCTAATTTTTCCGAAAAAAAAAAGATAAAGTAATATTTGAACAAGAAGCATTTTTGCACCTACACGAATGCATTTTGTTAAAAAAATATTACTTAGCATTGTGTTTTTTGTTTTTTTTTTCACAGGAAAAATTAGATGCCCGAATGGTATAGTCCAAAGCACGAAAGAAAACGTTTCTAAAGAATGCGGGCAGCGTTGCGAGATTTCCTATACGAGTGGTCATTATTTATTGGCGAATAGAAGTTTTATCATATTGAAGCCGAATTTCTGAACTCTGTTATACCGAAAAAATAAAGCTCGCATCACGGGACCACTTACCCATTTTTGTTTATCATTTATTTTTAACGCGGTGTGATAAAACACCTATTATATTTTTTTCAACATCGTCGCGTCTACCATCACCTTTGAAATACGGCAACACAGCATTTCTGTCAAGAAGTCGGCTGACAAAATCAGTTAGCCAACGCGTTTTGTGTCTGTTTCTATAGTACGTAAAGTTAACTGCGTATTGGGCTACCACACAGACCTCATTTTTTAGGCCGCTGGCAAGTTTTTCCGCCGGCTCAGAGAGCTCAGTGGCGTTTCGTATGTTCGGGAGTTAACGTGTGCAAAATGAGTAAACAGGGAAGAATATTGCATTCTCAAGCACGAGAAATAATTGACAATGTTATAAGGGTTTGCCTTCCTCCATAGTCTAAGGCATCACCGTTAAGAATAATATTAACAATAAATTAAATAACAATTATATGAAAATTAAGTCAGTGAGTTACACAAAATTGAGCTACGCCCCTGAACTGTGACTAATTTTATAATATTAGCGAGTTATTCCCCCTTACGTCGCACGCATTCTGCCGTAAGGAGGACTATATTTGACAAGACTATTTCATGAGTAACAGATTATTCTGCATACACATAGCTTACAAAACATAATACCTATTATACAACAGCTGTCAAGTTTTGCCGCGGGTAAACTCAAAAAAACTGCTGACAGGTGCTGTCCTACAGTTTTTCCATCTAGAAACCATTTGTAATTCAAAACTGCGCGTTTGTGATTGGTGGAAATTAAGACGAGGGAAATAGTCAACAAAAAAACCATATTTTCAAATTAATATCAGGATATCGAATTATGAGTTGTTGACAATCTGTATTTTTAGTTATTAGCAAAAATTTCATATCAAAGTCTACAAAGGCTCAATTTTCGAGATAACAGGGCGTTAAAATTTCAACAAAAATCTATATTATTTTATATACTTAGGTATCTTCCAAACATATTGAAATGAATTTCTATATAAAATAATATCCCAGGTAGATAGCAACATCATGTGTTAATTTTGTTATTTCCATGCAACCAATGGCGGAGGTATGGAGTTCAGAAATACTAATTATCCAACAAAAAGATGAACGATGATACAGTCCTGTATAAAATTCACTCTTAAAAGCGAAATTTAATTTTGAGTAAAAATAATTGTGTTTTTTATATCTGTTGTCTAATTTCACGTTTTCGATTAATTGTTTATTGGAAGAAAAATTAAGTTAGCTCAAATTATTTTATTCAAATTTACTCGGGAAGCATATACTCAAAATGTGATTGCTTTGACGCAATTTGATTCGACCCTATGTGGAAAATTATGGTTGATTTTTCAAAAAATTAAATTATCGATTTTTTACAGGGTTTGTTCCAACAGCAGTTCTGAACCGGTTCTCAGCGATCTAATTTGCTGAAAACAGTTCTGGAATTACTTTTCTGCATTCTGATTAGCTAGAACTGGTATTGTTGGAACAAAGCTATCGACATTTTGATTTTAAATCAACGTAATAAAATATTAGGTATTGTAAATTTGATAAATTTGGTAATAAAATCGAAATTTCAAAGTTTCAGTAGGTAATAAAAACATAATGTAACTTCCAAAATAATGATTCATTTTCCTTACAGGTAGTGACTGTTCATATCCAAGTGGACGTTACCTGCGACTCTGTTGATGTTAAATATTTTTGTTCATATTTATTAACTGCCTGTATCGAAATTAATAATCTATCTAGCTTAGATCTTACAATCTATAACTTGCCAAGTCATCCATAAAATTAAAAAGAAGGCTAGTGCCGAAACAACTATAGAGCATCCACTTTTTAGAAGTAACGGGAGATTTATGTACCAAACATATTTTTAATAATTTTAGAAAAAGTTGGTTAACCCAAATATTCAATTTGAAATTGCCATCGACATAAATCAAACAATCATTAGTATGTAAATTTCGGTAATTAAAAATTATTCCATCTGTCCAAAAAAATACTTATATGAGAAACAGCAACCGGACATAATATTATTTCTGAAATCATTGAAATAAATAGTTTACTAAGTCCTAAAGTTAGACAGGAAAAAAAATACGATAAATTGTTGATTTACCACAAATAGCAGCGTATTAAAGTATAATTTGTGGATGTTGTTGTATGCCCTAAATACATTTTTCGTCATTTCGCCACATGATTACCTACAAAGTCATCAGAACCCCGATAACTTTGGTTACCTAGTTAGCGTTTGAAATATCAGTTTCTCCTACTCGTAATAACTGTTCAACCAAACACAATAATGAAACAATTGTTATAATTTTTATAGTCAAAATTTATTGTTGTAGCTATAAAATTATATTGGGCAACTCTAACGATATGTGTGATCGTTCATTTTCAAGAACGGAATACACATTTTCATGCAACACGAGTAGATAGTTAAAACCAACAGCTCATTTGTAGTCGACAAAAAAGATTCTTGCTTCGGTGCATACCGATATAACATGAGAAATGATATATTCCCCTTTCGATTGATGCATCTTGTAGGTGCTTTCTCTTTGACGGCAGTTTATTTATTCTTTTGATGTATACCCATAAGAAGAAGAAAAGTAAAAAGTATGTGGGATAAACTAAAACTAAACAAACACGTTATTTGTTGTATCTAGATTCAATTATTTATTCGTCTTGAGGTCAATTGCTAGCGTCAATAATTATTATTATTCTTATTTATTCGAATTTTGACATCCGCTATTAATTCCAAAACAAATAATATTTTTTTTGGGGGAGAACGTAAAGTTTTTTCTTTTTCAGATTTAACTATACAGGGTGTTTCATTTATACTTCAAAAAAATCCGTGTGCGGGTATCTGTGCTAAAAAATATGAGTTATTCTTATAACATTTTTCTCTTACAAGCATGTTGACTGAAAATTGAAAATTGAATTGTGACAATATCTCCCAAAATAATTAAGCTGCTGATCTGAAGTTTGGCACTGATATGTTTTTGGGGATGGCTGAATTCTACGCATCTCATAGAGAGCGTTACTTGCGCTGTTTTTTTTACTTGTAACTTTTTTGAGGTTATATTCTTGTTCTTGCAGGTGCATTAATTTAGTGCATCTTTTCATTTTGCAAAAAAGTGCATTCATAACGATAAAATCGATAAAATAAACTCCAAAATAAACAATAATTCTCACCCTCACAATACCTACTCCAAACTAGGACTACCCCAAAGCAACTTAATGCTTGTGAGGGGGAGGGGGGTAATTACTATTATTTTGTCTTCGTTACCATGCATTTGATCACTTTAAATAATTATTCTGTAAAATTTGAAAGCGGTAGGTGCACATTTCATTTTTAGAATTTGGAAGTTAAGAATTGTTTGTGGTGGCACATTTTGCCACAATTTCAACGTAAACATGTTAATTTTTCGTTATGTTACAAGAGTAGGTACCTTTTTGTTGTAGAATGAAAATATGCACTAGAGCAAGCAAGACCAAAAAGATAACCCCTTCAATTTGAAGCTTTTCAACATAATTGTTAACCTGTGTAAATACCAAAAATGTGATCGTTAACCCAATTTCCTTGCGACATCCCAAATTAATTGGCAAATTTTCGTAGCCACAAACCATGACGACATTGTTTCTCTATTACATGGTTCGTAATTTGAATTACACCCGGGCATTTGTACCTGCGTATAGCATCCTATGAATATTAAAAAGTAAATTAATAGAAGTCGCAACCAGAGGGTATTGTTCTATAGATTGCCCATAAGAATACAGCTATTTCCATTTGTAAAATGGACGGATGAAATGCAATCATTAGATCCACTTTGTTTGGTGTTTTTGAGTTCTCACGGCGCCATTCATAAGCCAATTACGGCGATTTCAAATACGCAAATTGTTTAGCGAAATGGAAGCGATGATTGATGTCTTACTTATCGAGCCAATAAGCCAAGTAGTGAAATGTAGAACAACCTGTAACAACCTTGTTGCCTTAAATGATACATGCGAATTGGTATAAAAGTGACAAGTTTACATCAAGTTCGCAATAAGTTTTTTCTATTCTATACTTTATTTTATGGTGTATTTTAAAGACCAATAAAGGAAGATGGTGCCACACACGACGTTGTTCTCTCCAGTCGATAAATGACTCTAGAACGGCTCTGGTTGCACATTAGCTGGACATAAACTCGATTTCTTGGCTTCGCATACACGGGAACAAAATAAATAAAGGCTTAAGCAAATTGTTCAAAATAAATATGTGAACATAACGCCGGCACACGAAGAGAAAGCTCGAATATCGACACGAAAAAACAGGTACCTATCGCCTTATCTTAAAATCCAATGAAAATTTGCCATAGGGTTCAAATATACTCAAAGATCAGTTTCGTTTATAGCTGGTTATTATACAGGATGACTTTTTTGGTCTACCACCGCGATTTTCTCTCTCATTTTGCGGCCTACAAAAAAAAACGTAAGAAACAAAAATGTGGCAATTTTGGACAGCTAAGAGGTGCTGCAAAAGAAATCGGCATCCATGGCCAACTTGTCGCACAATATTAAAAAAACCTCAAATTGAGCAAAACTATTAATGGCTATGGAATGTTTATTTTAAGAGACAGAGAAAAACTTTTATATTGAAAATTGATGGCAATAAGAAGCTTTATGCAAAAGGGTACTCAGATAATTTCAGAAAATTACACAGGGCCTTCGGCTCTCTTGAGGCTATGATTTTTTTTGTTTATTTCTTATTAAGCGATTTTCTCGCTTATTTTGGACCGCACAGAAAATACGTAAGAAAACAATTTTGGCAGCGAGGCGACATTAAAAAAGGAATGGGCCTCCATACCCAACTTTTCCCGGTGTACTAAAAAAACCTAAAATCGACAAACATTTTCATGGTCTCAAGAGAGCCGAAGACCCTGTGTAATTTGCTGAAACTATCTGAGCACCTTGGTGGATAAAGCTTCTCAGTGCCATCAATTTTCAATATAAAAGTTTTCCTCTGTCTCTTAAAATAAACATTCCACGGCCATTAAATAGTTTTGCTCAATTTGAGGTTTTTTTAATATTGCGCGACAAGTTGGCCATGGATGCAAATTTCTTTTGCAGCACCACTTAGTGGTCCAAAATTGCCACATTTTTGTTTCTTACGTTTTTTTGTAGGCCGCAAAATAAGCGGGAAAATCGCGGTGGTATTCCTAAAAAAATCATCCTGTATATTTAAGTATACATTTTCTTACAGCCACATTAATGACTAGCGTTTCGACTTGATAAATTTAACCGAAAATCGTTTCTTAAGAAAGTATTGACTTAACTTTCATTTTATTGTGCATGCATAATACCAGTCCTGATTTGAATAATTATTAGATGGTTATTGAACTAAGTATATTTTGTTTCTAGATATGCAATTGTATAAGTTTTGATTTCATGTTGTCTTTTCAAGACATGATAATAAGGTACTTGGTAAAAAATATAAGGAATAAAGAGGCTTTACTTGCAGAATCAGATGATACACTAAGTTAAGCTATAGAATAATTTTAGTCTTGACTATCAATATTCGTTACACTGTAACGATGGTTCAACTATGCCCCGAAGAAGTCGAAATATGCCAACGAAACGTTGGCTTCATTAAAAAAACGAGATTTATTGTCCTGATACCAGTGATATATGAGATATTAAAAATAGGACTTGAAAATCTTACATTGTAACATTATCTGCGGCACTGGGTGCACGGAGAATGATTTTACTAAAATATATTATCTTTCCTCGAGAGACAAGTTCATTTGGCACAAAATAGGAAATAATTAAGATAATAATTAAGAAATAAATTAAAAATTTGATGAGTGATTTTTTCAGCATTATACAAAGACATTAAAAAATTTCTGCTGTAGCGAAAATAATGAAGTTAAAAACAATTGACAATAAAAATAATTATTTTGCTGAAAATTTATGTCACGGGTAGATCATATAACTTTTTTGATGGAGGAAGATAAAATCGATTTAGCTTAGGTACCTGCTTACGTGCAAAGCTGCTTCGATTGACGCAGTCCGGCCCTAAAGTTTTAATTTTAAGATGCTTTATGTGTTTTGAACGCCTAGCACGATTTTGAAAAAAATATATATATATTACTAGGATGCAAAAAACTGTAGCAACACAGTGTTGCGAATTCATCCATAGGCGTAAAACTCGTTTTTTTTTATATTAGATCTGTCGAACTTCTACGCCACTGGAAATGTTGGATTGAAAGTTAGTAATTTTGATTAAGCAACTCCTTCGCCATCAAAAATGCACTCAGGTCAAAACTCGATAATTCTATTAGTTTTCGAGGTATTTGGCTTTCCATGTTTCTAAGCAGTAAAAATTTTTTCTGAAAAATAAGTAATGAGGGAAATTAAATAATGTAATTAGATTATGTATTTTGTACTGTTTCTAACTTGAATTTTAATAACGCGTCTAAAAAATAGGCAAAAATTGTTAGTGCTTATAAACATGGAAAGCCAAACATCTCAAAAACTAATGGAGTCGGAGTGACTAACTTTCAAACTGATATTTCCAGTGTCGTAGAAGTTTGACAGATCTAATCACCAGAAAAACACGAGGTTTTCCTTGAGAGTTTAACAATGGCACAATTTCTTGGGAAATTTCTCTCTCCCCCCCAGTGTTAGTTGAAAAATCCATTAACTATCTCTGTGAATCACGCGTTATAGCGTCCAGTGGCGTATAAAATTTAAATAAACGAGCACATTTATTTTTTGTCACTTTAATTAACTTGTTGTTGTGTTTTTTTTTTTTGCAAGAAAATTTTGTCGTCTCAAAAGTTACTTAAAAAAAAATCGAAAATAAAATTTCAATTTCAACACCCTGCATCTCGAAAACCAAACATCTGCGGACCCATGTTCATATGAACTTTTCGTCATATTTTCCATTTTTCTTTTTAATTTTTAGTTATTACCGGGCACCCTGTATAACAAAAATAATTTTTCTTCGAACCAGTAAAATCTACAGGGTGATTCAAAACTATGCGGCACCCTTTCAGGGCGTAATTTACTCGTTAAAATAGATACAGGGTGATTAAGCTTTCAAAAAATATTATTATTATCTCGACATAGCCAAAAGGCATTCGCACTCCCTCTACGGGGAACATTCACTCAGATCCCGGGCATCCCGGATACCAAAAGGATTATTATTATTATTACTATTATTATTATTATTATTTTGTGCCTTAGCGCCTTCCTAGTATCAAAAATTACCTACTCCTACTGCAATTCCATTTGAAAATCATTTCGTTTACTTAAAATAATAGTTACTTCAAAGTAAAGTAAACAGTCCAAAAAAGATGAGAAATAGGAAAAACTCCAATTTTCCGCGAAAGGGAGAGAGATATGAAAAAAATGAAAGAGACATTCTTTGTTCCATATTGTATTGTTTATTTAACAAGATAATAAATTTTTCTATTGGACAGGGTCGTACTATTTTTTTTGTTTAATTAATGGTACTTATTACCTATACCTCCGCCACTGGTTACTTTGGAGACCTGATATTAACATGTGTTATGTCACCCTATGAGGGTATTATTGTGTACCAAGTTTGGTTTAAATATTCTTATTGGTTTCGAAGGTAGAAACAAAAATCGATATTTTTTTGAAAGCTTAATCATCCTGTAACTTTTCGTCTTATTTTAACGAGTAAATTACCCCCCGAAAGAGTGCCGCATAGTTTTGAATCACCCTGTATATCAGAAAATCAAGTATTCTTTTTTTGGTCTTGAGCTCCTCAAATATCTCCTCTGGAGATATATCTATGGGTATTTCAGGGTATTGCAGTCGGTTTTCGACAATATTGTTATTAATATAAATTTTTAAAATTTTCAAATTTGAAAATGTTCTTTTTGGCGTGGCGGTGCACACTGTAATTGTGCAAAATATGTTTAGTAGGTTGTTTTGCCTAATTTACGGTTACGCGCTGCGACCGACGGAGTGTGTGTATTATTATTACGGCGGCACAGGTTTTAATTTCGAGAAGACAAGATGAAACAAATAACAAATTGTAGATAACAAATTGTAGATGTTTGTTGTTCACTGCATTTTCAGATTAGGCCAGGAGTAGGTATATAATTTTTGGTATTATTAATTTTGATATTACAAATCTCGTTTATCTCGACAGCATCTGGGGGGGGGGGGGGCAATTGCCCCCTTTGCCCCCCCCCCTGAATACGCCACTGAATACCGTCCAGCGTCTACAGGTGACGGAAAAGGCCAGAGAGATTACCGTTGCCGGCAGTCCACTTTTTGCGCGTCGCTGCAAAAAAACGAATGCAAAGATGAAAGTGCAAATACATTTCCTTAATTTCGTCCGTATTAAGAAATATGATAGTTGATTAGCGAGATCGGAATCCGGTTACAGTTACGGGGAAGATCGAGGCGGTACCGGCCGGTTGGCGGCTCTCTTTTATATACAGGGGACGGCGACACGAGCGATTTCCACGGTCAAATCGGTAATGAGACGGCCGACTTGATTTGTCCGGGATACCATCATTACTATTATTATTATTACGAGATTGGCCGGCGGTCGTGTATTAATAAACGAGGATTTGTGGGGACTAGTTTTTACTGTCGACTGAAGGGAACTGGTATACCTACAGGATGTCCGGAATTTAAACAAAATGTCATCTCAGAAAAATATAATAACCATTGGTTTCTATTGACGCGCTATCAGGTTAAAACAAAACGAGTAAGAGTTAAGAGCTGATGATCTGCTATACCTGAAAAGGACCCTGCGAATAAAACGGTTAAATTGCTTCATTCGTAGAAATAGAAGAAACCCAAAATTGGCTTGAAGTTCTATATATTTTTTTAAATTCCAATATTCACACAAATCCCATAGAACAATATAATTATCGTTGAGTATATTATTGGGGAAGATGAACAACCGCTGTCAAATTGGACAGTACATTGATAGTGTTGGTACTGTCGTCATCTATTTTTGAACCAAGGCGCGGACAAAAATAAAAATTTCTAAGTGTTCATATTGAAAATGTCCTAACCTAAACGCAAAATATATAACATTGATTCATTGATTGAATATAAAGTGGAAAATCGTCATGTAATAATGTGTAACATTGATACATATTTTGAAAAATATACATACTTAATATTGTCAAGTAGTTACCTACCGATTTCACGAGACGTGGCCTGGCTGTAGATGGTTTGGGAGTTCAAACACCCAACATTGGGAGAAAAAGTGAAAAAAAAAAATAAAACACAATGTGATTTTCTAATTTCCCATGCCTCATTTTTTGCCTACGGCGCATTTCAGTAAACAAACACCTATGTATATTTTCTATACCTCACTTCAAAAAACAATGATTTTTAAGGGCTCACAGCAAAACATATTTCTATTTGTGTCAATTTCTGACACTGGTTCTATTAAAGAAACAGGAGTAGATGCCTCTTGGCTACAAATGATTATAGGCCCATCATTATCAAAGAAAAAATTACCACCAGTTGACAGTAAAACTTCAAAATTAGTTTTTCATTAATTTAAACTGTTTGATCTTGAAATTTTTCGCCTGAGGCGCAATTTTTTACCACATAAATTAAATTCCAATTTAGAGAATATAATACAAAACAATACCAAGTAAGTATAGGCACAAATTTGTAGCATTATTACCAAAATTTAAAAAGGCAGATTAGACATGAAGAAAACAAACAAAAAAAACAAAGATTCTTACTTTTGGCCAGTCCACACTTAGCAAGCGGTATCTATGCGGTTAGGTTCTATTATTTTCTCGGAGCTCTCAGACAGGAATTTATGAACGGTTTGTTCCAAAACTATCTGTATTAAGGATGGAAACAGATAATTTAAAAATAGCTCCTCAGCTATTAAAAAAGTTGCTTTACGTAAAGAGTCTTATTTTTGTCAAATTTCAGGTACTGTGGGGTAGTGGAAGTTTTTATTCGTTATATTGTCCATTTTCTGAGGCATAGGTACTATAAAACCTTGAAAGACAATTTTTCCGCACTATTAAAATATGATATTAAAAAAAAAATTCGTCATTTTCGTTCCACCCTAATGTTGGTGTCTCGCGGAAATTTTAAAAATGGTTCAACAGTGGTCAGTCTATGTGTATAAACTTTGTATACTATATGCGTTATTATAGTATGGGAGGCAGGGGTCTTTTTGACCTAATAATTTTTTTAAAGTTATTTCATACAAGCCCTGATTCGTTCCTTATAAATTATTGGCGTTAGATGGTTAGATAGCGCTAAAAAAATATTGCTGGGTCGTCAGCTGGTCGTATGAACTCGCAGAAAAAAAAATATATATACGGCATTTTTATTTTTGCCGTACTATTAAGTCTTTACTATAGATGTCCTTCTATAGTGATGACCATAGACTTATGAACAAGATAAGTCTATGGTGATGACCATCAATCGCAAGATTGCAAAGGTTGTGTTTTTCTGATCTCGATAAAAAAAAGTCTAAACGTATCAAGCAACTGATAACTACGTTCCACGAGATGAAGTTTCTAGCTCCACATTTCCGCATAGTCACTCCTTTCTCTCATCCTCCGCCGCCTACCCGAGGTGCGGAGGGCATCAGCTTCTCAACTCGGCGACAGCTTCCGCGATTCATCGCCGGAATGAAAACCAACATTGTAATTGGTGTTTAATTAAAGCGGCTCATATTATGCGGGAGCACCCGGGGCGCCTTTTCGCCGGCATTTAATCGCGGCGGTTGTTACAATCTCATTGGCCAGGATTTCCTGACAGCTCGCCCATGTTAATTGGGACTGGTTATGGTTATGGAGAGACCGGGCTTGAGCGACTGCCGCGTTCGGCTCGTCGCTCATCTCGAACGTTGATCGGCCACAATTTTTTTTATTGTTGAGGAATCGGTACAGGGTGGCCCATCCAAGCGGAAAAAGTGTGCTACGTGGAGACACGTTAACATAAAATCGTCATTCAAAAAATGAGATTGTAGTAAAAATTAAGGGGAATTCGAGGGTGTACCCTAATTTTGTATACGGGGGTCGGTAAAAAAGTTATCGCGAAAAAACGTTTTTTGCAAAATAAAAAAAAAAAATTTTTACCTACACATCCATTAGAGAACCTTTAAGTAGTATTCCCGAATATTCAGTTTTTTAATATAACTTCCGGTTATAGCGGAAATGAAAGTGGTTTTCTCTATTTTACAACTTACACATTTCTCTTAACCATCACAGGATTCCTTTTTTAATTCTGAATCCAACGATATATAATTTGACCTATTTATCTCCAACCGTTTCCGAGATATTAATCAGAGAAACTCGATGGAGGCCAAACAATAAAACCAAATTTATGACAAATCAAGTCAGCCATGATAATAAAACTGACAAGCGAGTGGGCTGTCAATTCAATATTTCTATTTACGTGTCAGATTAGACTAAAATTTTGTTGCTGAAGCTGTTAGTAGTTGCAGTTTAAAAAATGTTTTTGAAAAAAGAATGCTGTGATATTTTAGAGATCTTCATCAAAAATGATAAAAGATACGTAGAAACTTTGAGGGAGTATTCTCGTAAATATCCAAATAGAAATGTTCCGAGTGCTTCATTTATATGTAAGGTGTATCGAAGATTCAGATCGACAGGAAGTGTGATTAGCAAGAGAAAAAAAGGGTTTAGAATTAGTGAGGACGAGAGAGAACGAATTTTAAATTATTTCAGAAGAAATAACGAAAAATCTCAGAGACATGCAGCGAGAGACTTACAAATTCCCCGGTCTACAATACAAAGGGTAATGAAATTAAGCAAATTTAAAGCCTTCAAAATATTACCTGTTCAAAGGCTATTCCCTGGAGATGATACAAGAAGACTGGAATATTGTCAAACAATGTTAAACTTTTATTTTGCAAGAGGTTGAGCTGGATTTTTTAAACAAATTATTTGGTCCGATGAAGCTACATTTACAACGGCGGGAATATACAACCGGAAAAATAGTACATTTTGGTCTGTGGACAATCCACGGGCATTTCGTGAAGTTGTGAAATCCGGCAGAAATTCCGTGGGTGTTTGGTGCGGAATTGTGGGAAATTTTATAATGGGCCCTCTATTTTATTCAGGAAGTATGACAGGTAGGAAATTCCTACATTTAATCCAGAACGAATTGGAACAATACTTTGACCAGTTGCCATTAATTTTTCTTAACCAACTCCAAGAAAGACAATTAATATGGCAGGAAGATGGCGCTTCCTTCCATAACCGTGGGCCCATAACGGAATTTTTGAACAATTCGTTTGAAAATTGGATTGGTAAACATGGAACGATAAGGTGGCCGCCACGTAGTCCAGATTTAACCCCCTTGGATTTTTTCTTGTGGGGGCATTTAAAAAATAAAGTTTATAAGAACCGCCCCGAAAATGTTGAGGAGATTAAAAGACGAGTAAAATTAGAAATTGATAGTTTAAACAATCGTCCCTTAATCTTTGAAAATGTCCGAAAAAATTTCTTAAAAAGACTCAGGTTATGTGTAAATAATAATGGAAACCATTTTGAACATTTAATGTAAATGAACTTCTAACTAATTTTTAATAACTAATCATATTGTTGTTGTTATAATAAATATGACAGTAGTAAAAATAATAAATGTTTCATATTTTCCACGAGATTTTTAATCAAGTTGAATGCAGTTGAATGGCTATAGCCACTTTAACATTCAGCCTACTCGCTTGTCAGTTTTATTATCATGGCTGACTTGATTTGTCATAAATTTGGTTTTATTGTTTGGCCTACTCAGATCGAACATCAGACACCGACCATGAGACCGTGTATCTAGTTTGATAAAATAGAGAAAACCACTTTCATTTCCGCTATAACCGGAAGTTATATTAAAAAACTGAATATTCGGAAATACTACTTAAAGGTTCTCTAATGGATATGTAGGTAAAAAAAATATTTTTTTATTTTGCAAAAAATGTTTTTTGCGATATCTTTTTTACCGACCCCCGTATACAAAATTAGGGTACACCCTCGAATTACCCTTAATTTTTACTACAACCTCATTTTTTGAATGACGATTTTATGTTAACGTCTCCACGTAGCACACTTTTTCCGCTTGAATGGGCCACCCTGTACCTGGAGACCGGATAAGGATAAGCCAGGCCGAAATGATATAGACAAAACTTCCAATAGAAAATTTTATCGCCAACATTTAGACCACAACTCTAAAGGTGCATGTCCTCTAGGATACAATAATAAGTAGAATATAGCCTTAGCCACACATAAGGCGGACGGCGGACCGGAGAGCAGAGCGGAAAGCGGAGAGTAGTGCGGCTAGTGTCCACACAGTCAGCGGATTGTGACAACTTTGAAAGGCGTATTGCGCAGAGAGGTTGGAAGTAAAATGGAAACATGGAAAAGTCGAACTTCATAGAAACAGCTATACAAATGTCGATTTCTACATTATTTTTATGTGAAAATTCACAACTCAAATTTCGGATTTTGCAAAATAAACGTGCAGTGTAGGATAAATGAAATAAACCTAATTAGGGAAACACTTGGTAAATTCCATCCTCTGTACAAAAATAATATTGGAAATCCCTACCCAAAGATTGTCTAAAACACCTCGGTCGTGGTGATGTGCATGAGTTATGTCCCATATAGGGGTTTGCGACTAAAAACTTCACTAATTAGCATTTCGCGACCCATATTGTTTATTATTAAGTAGGTATATAAGAACACAACGCTCTATTTTCGAGGTTAAATACGCGCCAATACGCCGGAAAATGTCAAACTGACTTGAACGCTCCGCTACCAGCGACCAAACACGCTTTACTCTCCGCTCCCCTCTCCGCGGTATGTGTGGACACGATAGTAGGCTTCCTATTGTTTTGAAAGCTCCGCTACCATCTCCGCTCCGCTACCATCTCTTATGTGTGGCCGTGCACTTAATAAGAATTTTTTTATGTACAGTGGAATAAATAGCAGAATGATTTTTTCAGGGTTGTTTGGGGACTGCCTCCTGATTGCCCAACCAAAAGATCACACTCGAATCCTGGTACGAATTGGGAATTGGGATAGTATCTTAAACATTTTTAGAGCGAAATGTTGTAGGGGATCAAATTACGAACAATTTTTCTTGATATTCTTTTGTACTCCTAATACTTATGAGCACAACTTTATTGGATAAATAATAAAACTAACTCAGACAAGTCAGGTAGGCACTTCATCTTCGCAATAAAAAACTACAGTTTTGGTTCCACTAAAAATGTACAACTTTAAATAAAGAAATCGTCCTGAGTAGTAGGTAACAAAGTTCAGACACGATATTTTGATATCTGACACGGAGATAGGTGCCAGTAAGTGGTACCTACTTTGGTACTTTTTCGAGTTATTCTGCTCAGCTGTGCGGCTTGTGACACTTCCCTGACCGCCAAAACTAAAGTGTTTGAGGATAATAATCCATCGGTAAGTAATTTTGCAATTTAAATTAACTATTGAGGCCATGCACCAAAGAGGCATAGGCGTTCGTGTAGGTACCTACTTGTTCATAATTGGAAATTTAAAATTAGAATTACTGTATTATCGAGGATTCTTTTTTCAAAGACTTATGATGAGATACTTATAGGGGTTATTTGGATAATAATTTTATTATTATTAGGGGCCGCGGTGGCGTCGCTCATACCGGCGCTGACTTTTTAGACTGCATGTTTTTCTGCCTTCGATCGACCTTGGTTCGAGGCAGGCGCATGTCTTTAAAGAAAAACACCGCTATGGCCAAGAGCGCTGGACAAATGTGGGTTCACGGTATTGCTCCTAAATAGCTTTATCCGTGTGATTTACTAATTGTCCTACACTCACTGGAATTACTACGGTTTTCTAGGGGTTTCCGTAGTACTTGAGCGAATGATATCCTAGTTCTATAGGGAAAAAAAGTCGGCCCTAGCCGCAAATGGCAACGAAGACGACAAAATAATAGTAATTGCCCCCCTCCCCCGCACAAGCATGTGGTTGCTTCTGGGGTACTCCTAGTTTGGAGTATTGTGAGGGCGAGAATTATTATTATTATTATTATTATATCTATTTTTTTATTTTCTTCTTTTTGTACATATAATAGATAGGTATATCATAATATTATAATAATAGTATAAATTTACAATATAAAAAGGAAGCTTTTGGGAAGCTATGTTTGTAGGAAATGCTTTACGTCAAATTTTCCTAAGAATGAATCAACTGTTTGAGCAAATGTCAAATTTCAAATTTTGAAACGCCATGTGTCATATTGATTTTTATTTTTTAATAATGCTGGAAATAAAAAAACTGTTACGAGGACCAAAAATTATAACAAATTTCTTATACATACTTAGGTATTAGAAAAAAATATATAAGTTGTCCAGTCTAGAAAAATATCGTGGCTACACTCAGGATATAATATCCTGGTTTTGGTTTTGAAGAGGGTGGGCAAAGCCGCGTTCGAAAAATATAAAAACCTAGATATTATAATGTAAAATCAAAAGTGTTATCAACAATAATAGGTATACCTACCAAAACTCTCTTTTAGTGAAACTGTTGTAAAAAGTGACAATGTTCAGCCAAAAACCATTTCTCCGTTTGCTTTCATTTCCTTTTATAATTATTGTCAGCAGCGGTCCAATTTTACCTGCATAATCATTTTCTGAAATTTAAGTCTTCATCATTGGTTAGCTGGAACTCTTAAAACTGAATCAAATCCGACCTACTTATATTCGAACACATTTTTGGCTTGACGTTATTAGAGTAGAACCAAATCTTTGGTAGAACGTTAACAACCTTCGTCATCTTTTATAGTCACAAACCATTGAACTTATTTTGTGTAGAATTCTACATAAGTATTCCTATTTTTGTACACAAAAATATTTTTGTGCATGCAAAAAACACCTATTGCACTTAGTAACAAACAATAATTATTATTGAATTCCTTTACCCCCATATAAGGTAAAATTGTCAATCAAGGTTTATATAAAAATATATTACCATACTTCTACTGCCTATAATTATGCATTACCAAGCATAATAATGCATTTCTTATACATGCAATAATTACCTATCACGTAAAAGTGAAATTTTTCTATTTGTTGTTAATTAATAAATAATGTCCGCATATTTTTACTGTAATAGGTAACACAAATAAATAATATTCATATTAATTAAAGTTTTTGTTTCAGGTAAGAGTTTAACGCTGAGAAATTCAGGAATTCCTCTGTGACCCGTAAGTGACAAATAGGTAACATTTTTTAAAACCGGCCTATCTTCTATTTTGGCAAGATTACAAATAACAATAGTAAATAAATATTGACTAAAAAACTTCATCGATCTTAAATCACAACACAATGTAATTATTTACGGTGTGTTTGTTTTCCGACGTGACTTATCTAATATTGAAATCAAATTGGAAACACATGGAGCGTGGGTACATACCATGCTGCTTATTAAGGAAGTAGAGACATTGTTGCCGACTTAATATTTTTCTGCACGTGATTGGACTGGTAGGTGGTAGGTATTAATTTTTTATGTAATATTTCATAATCGTTTTCATTGTCTGTCGTCTGTCGTTGTCCTTGGACTTGAAGTTCAGTAAACTTTGCGGTCAAATATATGTGTAATGAAAAATATGCATGATCGATTTGAGAAAATTGCTTATTGACTGCAATACACTGTCTAGAAAATTGACCAATTTGTGGTTTTGAAACTTATATTACATGCTTGAGCAAGAAACAAAAAAAGGGGCACATTTGGAGAAGTCTACATATCGATTTATTTTTATCTTACTGTAAAAGGTTAACATATGACGCACGTCATCAGCCAGTGCTATAGTTACTAATGGCTAGTAAGAAACTAATTTTCAACAGGTCTGGAGTCAGGAGCATTCTTAACATTGTGATTTGTGTTTTAAAAATGTTACATTCCGTCGGTTTTTATAGATATATTATTGTCTTTCTTAATTATTCACAATTAACTTTATTCGCTTAGGTAGTTAGGTATATTTTATTCGACTATAGGTACCAACCACAACTTTCTATGTCGGGACAACCGCCGCCAAAAATGTGATTAAGATTTTTTAGTTTTTATTATAAAAAATGAGGTTAGAATTATAAATGAAAATTAAGCTTTGAAGGTTATATAGTTTCTCGTGATGAAATTGTAGTTACTCTTCCCTAGGTACATTTTAGTTGTAGAAAGTTGTATTTACGCAGTACTGCGATAAAGCGACCGCGCTCTTGTTGCCCGTGTTGAATTAAAAAACTACTTTTTGGCTTTATTCTATTTTTAACTGGTTGCTTCATGCGGAAAATGTCTTTTCCGCACTTGTTAACTAAATAACTCTTATATCAAACTGACGACATGAACATATTTTCATCCCATTTATAGCTTCAATTTTACTTTACCCCCATTCTTCTACTACACTCTATTCAAACTAAATGCAAGTGGCGCGTAACCATTTACACCATGGAAGCACGTGAACAATTCTGAGGGCTAATACGAGGCAGGACGATCTCTATGAATTTTATAATATAAAGTATTAAAATAATATGCCCCAGTATTAAGGACTTTAAAAATAAACTTTTATGGCACACCTAGTCATTCACTTACCTGCAAATTTCTACTATTAATACAAATCGTAGCTCCACCAATTAAAGAACAGCGAAAGAATTACATCGGAAAAAATAAAGGTCCACTTGCAACTCAATACACCTCTGTAAGAAACACCGACTCGCTATGCACTCGGCCGCCGGGCCAGACTTTATTACCGGCTAGCCAATAGCAAGCCGATCACGTGCGTATCACCATGCAACAACTTGTGTTTATGTTTCACTTGCATTTAGTTTGAATAGAATAGAGTATAGTTCTTACTATGTAGTACTTTCGGCGTTTTTATATCCAAATTTGTCAAACTTTTTAATGAATGTGTAGATTTGGTACGTTGAAATGACTGAATTAAAATTAACATTCTACTTTCTTAAATCATTAAAACACCGGATCAGTTTATTTCCAGTTGAATTAAAAACGAATTTTAAGATTTTTTTCTTTAATGTAATTGTGGTACAATTATTGTGGTCAAGTTTAGATCCAAGAAATTACTGATATCATACAATAAAGTGATAATCATAACTACAACAATTTAATATAGACACCGACTTATTCCTGTGACTAAGTCACTGCTTATTCACACTTTTTGAACTTTCTCCGCCTTGTATCCATTTCCAGACACTTTGTTTCTTCAACTTCAAAATAATGCCGTCATTAAAGTCTTTGTTTTCCAAAATGTAGAAACGATATATCATTCGCTATTTTACAATGTACAGGGTGTCCCATTTTAGGTGTTTTTGGGAGTTTTTCTCAAAAATGTCGGTTATTATTAAAGCTAGAGGGTTGCGGTTTTCACGTCAGTGTACTACTTTTTTGAGAGGAATTTGGTGGACCAATCAGATTTTAGATAAGTTTTATAGTTTCCGCGCATTGGCGCAGGACTGAAATTTTCGATTTTTTGGAAACCTCTCTCCTGGCTACAACTTATATATATATCGACAAATTTAATCAACTATTTTTATAGATTTTTTGGCGTAGAATCGAATGGAATAATTAGTTTTTTGGTAGCGTTAATAGTTTTTGAGATATGAACCAAAGTTATATTTTTTTAAAATGGAAACCATAGTTCATATTTCAAAAACTATTAACGCTACCAAAAAACTAATTATTCCAATCAGTTCTACGCCAAAAAATCTGTAAAAATAGTTGATTAAATTTGTCGATATATATAAGTTGTAGCCAGGAGAGGGGTTCCCAAAAAATCGAAAATTTCCCTCCTGCGCCAATGCGCGGAAACTATAAAACTTATCTAAAATCTGATTGGTCCACCAAATTCCTCTCAAAAAAGTAGTACAGGACGTGAAAAGCGCAACCCTCTAGCTTTAATAATAACCGAGATTTTTGAGAAAAACACCCAAAAACACCCAAAATGGGACACCCTGTACGGTGCGGCGTCGTTTTTCAACTGGTACGGCAATAGAGTTTTACAAATCTTCTAATTGTTCCATTCGATTCTACGCTAAAAAATCTATAAAAATAATTGATTAAATTTGTCGATATATATAAGTTGTAGCCAGGAGAGGGGTTCCCAAAAAATCGAAAATTTCCCTCCTGCGCCAATGCGCGGAAACTATAAAACTTATCTAAAATCTGATTGGTCCACCAAATTCCTCTCAAAAAAGTAGTACAGTGACGTGAAAACCGCAACCCTCTAGCTTTAATAATAACCGAGATTTTTGAGAAAAACACCCAAAAACACCCAAAATGGGACACCCTGTACACTTCCCTGTAACCACTATATTTTTAATTACATATTGTTAAAAAATTTCTTGTTTTTCTTTCCTGGTCGTTTTTGTAGTATTATAGTTTTCTTTTGGTTACTGGGTTGGCGACCATTAATTACGCATTTTTAAAAATTTTCTTTTTGTCATTTAATGAACAATTATAATTTTTTTTTCCATTACACAACACGTGTTTCGGCATAGGGCCATCATCAGGTATATCAAACTAAAAAACAACATGTTAATATTGTTAATAAAAATATGATCCTTACTAATAGTTAAGTGCTAATTTCGTTCTCTATAACCATACTGTCATTAAAAACTAAAGAAAAAACGCTTTAATCCCCTCATTTATACTACCTACTTAAATTTATTGTTAAACGATAACTGTCCAAATTTTTACTACTTGTATGTAGATTGTAGATATCAACTAATTGTTCCAAATTGATGTTTTTTTAACGTTGGTTATACATTTATTTTGTAAGTACAAGATAAATTTATGAAGAAGTTTGGCAGTAGTGAAATCATTCCATTGTTTTGTTTGAGATTTCTATTACTAACTGAGACAAATAATGTTACTAAACATTTTCTATCTTGGCCTTGGCAGGGTCTGTGTTGTATTGAATTATTAGTCTATGTTTATTATTTGTCTGAGGTTAAGACACCACCATCTAGCCTGTCCGTTTCCCCGCCACTGGATCTAAACCTTTCGCATTACGGAATGTCGTAAACAAATTACAGCGCCGCCACCGCCTCTCTCGAAACTTTTCCGCGTGACCGGCAGCTGTTCCGGCCGCGGCACTCTGGACCGACCCGCAGTACTACGGATGCCGCACCAGGCCACTAGATTCACAGTTAGGACGAGTCGGCCAAGGACTTTTGCGGAGGCTGAGGATGCGCCCGCTCCGAGTGCCTTGCGCCTCTTTTATCTTTTATCGGTCAGCCGGAGTATTGACAAAGCGGAAAAAATGGCGTTTCGATGTTATACAGGCTGCAGTGGCGTAACTACAGGGTGTTCAGAGTGGCGGTGAACACGGGCCCAGAGCTGCTATAGGGGCCCACCGCCACCAAGGTTCATGCAGGACGCAGAAATTTCGGTTTTTCCGATGCGAGCCGATTGATGTGGTGCTGCGTAATAACCAACGAGTCAGAATTAATCTCTAATCGGTTACATAGAGGGCGTTTGAAATTTCGCAACAATAAAAATGCAAGGGTAGTACAAAAAATTTATAATAACTTAAGAGTAAATGTACCTACAGGATGAGCCAAACTCGACGCCCCAAGCCTACTGCGGGAACACGAAAATTGGAAATAAAATTTCGAACAGGGGTTCTTAAATGGGACATACTATTAGGCCCAATTATGGCCGAAAATTTGCTTTTTTGTTGTTTGGGGAAATGGCCGCTGTGACGTCATCAATATTTTTCCCCAGAAACACAATTTTTTCCTAAATATTGAAAGTCCTTATCATTTATCATCCTCAACAACTTTTATAGGAAAATATGTTCTGTATCTTTTGTTATTCAAAATATTATATAATATTATATTAAATAAAATTTGTTGTAACAAACTATAATAGCAAACAAGTCAGTAACAAGCACAATTCAAAAATTTAAAAAATACTCCAGTCGAACAAATTTAATGGTGTACCCTAACATACTCTTAAATAATTTCTGACTTCTGACGCAATTGTTTTCATGGCTAACTAGATTTCGGAAAACCGATCCTAGTGAATAGAAAAATTCCATGTTTTTCATTCCATTCCATTTAAGAGCCCCTGTTCGAAATTTTATTTTCAGTTTTCGTGTTCCCGCAGTATTCCTAGGGCGTCGAGTTTGAATCACCCTGTACAGAACGTACATGGTGATTCAACATATTGACCTATAAAATGGCGTTTTTTGACCTATAGTGAGCAATGTGCATCAGTTTTAACTGTTGGTCAATACAAAGTTTAAGTCGAATTATTCTCTATATGCACCTACAGGGTGTCCCATTTTTTTTGTGAGGTATCTCGGATATTTCTTGAACTAGGGAGTTGCGGCTTTCGGGACACTGACCTCCTTTTTCATAAAAAGAAAGGCTCATATACAGAATTTTCTTGCGGCCTCCTTAGTTTTTTAAACACAAGGTGATTTTCAAAATTTGCCGTTTTCAGGCAACCCCCTATATCCGTTATACGCTAACTTGTTGAAATGGTTAAAATCGACCGTTATAGATTTTTTCATGTAGAATTCAGTGGCGTACACTAGGAGGTGAGAATTTCAAAATATAAATATAAGTTGCAAAAGTATTGAAAATGGGACACCCTGTACAATGTTTGTCATTGTTACACCACTTTCAAACATATAAAAAAAAAACAGGAGCCCACCTGAAATTTTGAACACGGGCCTACTCTTCCGTAGTTACGCCACTGACAGGCTGTCCACTTCAGGTGGCTCACTCGAAATATCTCGGCTAGTTTTGTCATCGACACAGTTGCGGTCCATGGCCACGTGGGAAAATTATCGAGAAAAATTTAAAAAAATTCAACATTTTTAAACCATTCTTTCTTGAATCTGAGTTTCGTCCGGATGTCCGGATGGATCTTGCGTCAGCGAAACTTCTCGTTCCAAGCTTTCGTCTTCTATTGCACGGGACATCCTCAGGGCGCGAGGATCACACTGAGACTGATTGTTATATTACCTGTGATGGTATTTATAGGAAAAAGGAAAATGAGGGAACAGGAGAAAATGCGGGAAAATTAATGACATGATAGTAAGGTGATTGGTTTTGCCGCGTATTTATGAAAAACGCGCGCCAACAATTATGTAAAAATAAACCCTGATCACGGTTTAGATTATTAGGATGTTTAAGGATTTCAATGGATTCAAGGATTTTTCTTTGGATGGGATGGGCCGATTTTGATAGGATCTTAGTATCACCCTTGTTTATAAATAAGGGTATCACTAAGCAAGACTTGGTGCCCCGTGTCCAGATAATGTTCGACAAGTGCAGAATGGCCCAGTTGACGCAATAGAATCTATACATACAACGTTCATGTTCTTTAACACGCGTTGATACAGTTACAGTACGTCCCGTTTCTCCAACATACACTTGTCCACACGAGCATGGCATATGGCACACGATATACACCAATCGTACTCAGTGGTAAAATATCCTTAATCGGTCGGTAATATTGGGATAATTTAGGAAGCGTGGAAAATCTTGTTAGTATGTTATGTCGATTTAGAAATTTGGAGATACGGTCTGTTATGTTATGGATATAAGGAAGGAAAGCCATAGTGGTCGGCGGGTTATTTACGCGACTGTTAGTAAACTTCTTAATAGAGCGCTGTATACTATGATAAGAATATTTGTTGGCAAGTAGAACATTAGAAAGATGATCCAGTTCTCTATCAAGATTATCAGGATCGGAGGGGGATTTTGCATGCTCTATAAACTAAGGAATTAATAACGGATTGTTTTTGGGATGGTTGGTGATGGGAGAAACCATTAAGATACCTATCTGTATGTGTAGGTTTCCGATAGACCGAGTGCATTTCAGACTATACTTCAAATATTTTCATTTTTATTTGTTTTTTCAATTCAAATCTGATATAATATTTCAATTCTGACGGTTGCTGCAAACAATTTTTATGTTAAACTTTTTTACCTCAAGAAATACAAAAGTTACAGCGGTCTAATAATTTATATACCTTAATATTGTACTCGCCAATAGAAATGTCTAAATTTGGTTCACGAAACAAAATGGTCCATAACAGAGGTTGCGTTTCTTGTTATATTTATTCGCTTAACCTTCAACACTGAATCTCTATACCTGATGGTCAGTTGCATCGTATGTGAAATTTGAAAATGCAAAGGTGTACAATTAATTATTTATTTGATAAATATATCCAAGTTTACTTACTGCCTTCAATCATTCAATCATGATTCGTGACCTATACCATCGGACAACTAAAAATCATCGAGAAAACATATAACAGATACCCTAAGAGGCGACTTGCAACAAGAATAAATTAATCACAACATGAAGGAACGATATAGCCAGGTGGAAACGTGTGGTAGTAAATAGCTACACGCAAAAGAGAGAGCTGTATTGCTGAGGTCAATGTCAATGCTAAATTATTTTTGCATCAAGGCAACATTTAAACGCACATTTATTAATAACGTTCTACATCTGCATACTGAATAGTTGATACCTACTGATGTTTACGAATAAATTACAAAATCTGAATGTCTGAGGGATCACAAATTACACAAAAATGACACAGCTTATTACTTAAAGTAAAGAAGAACTAAATTCGATCAATTATCTTAACGAGACATGTTATTATATCTATACCAACATTGTTTAAAGTATCACAGGAAACAATTGTTGCAAAATTGGTACCATTTAAGTATAATAGCCGCTTGTTTGCATTAAGATTGTTGAACCTGAATCACTTAGCGTTTTTGTGGGTTAAGTCAGATTTAGAAGTTAAACAAACACTCTCACAATGTTCGCCGGAAGGAGGTCCGTTAGGCAATGTCTTGCTTAGAATGTCAGTTTAGGAATTTTTGCTAAAATTATTGTCTTTGGACATACTTACAGGAACTTGTGAAACCTGCGCATAATAGTTATTTATGTACCAAGGCACTGAAGTTCAACTTTTTATGACTCATGTGGAGTTTAGTTGCTGAGGCCTCTGGCCGAGGCAAATAAACCACATGAGTCATAAAAAGAACTTCAGTGCCGAGGTACATATTATATTTTTCTTGAAATCGGAAAAAAAAAAGTTTTATTAGGCAAGAAAATAATAATAAGGGATCACCCGTCCACGAACCGACTACGCGCGGCGTTGCTGGACTTTACCGATCGCTCTATCTAGGACAACTATAATGATGTACGGCACCTTCTGACAGAAAAACCAAACTGCTGCTTCTTGTGCAGCCTACACAACAAATCTATTGATTTTCAAATTTACTAAAATATGTATACTGAAGGATTGCGCTTCTATAGGAAACAATTTCGCAATGTGTACGAAAAGTTAAATGAGCCTTTATCGGCCGGGTTTTGAATATTTGGTCACTTTTGACGGGCGATTTCTCCGCGTCTGACGTTTGATGTTTACATCTCGCCAAGGCCTACTTATTGAAAAAATCGTACAATAATGGGCTACATTATTGTACGATTTCTTTGCTTTTAATGACGATTTTGGGACATTTTAATGCCGATTTCACGAAAACATACTTTACTGCCTAGGTATAGTTTTATGGACAGGAAGATAGTGACAGATTGTTGGACGTGATTTTACTCAGTAGGTATGCTTTTGAAAGGGCATTATGTTGCGTATATCGTATATTCTCATAATAATAAGGTATCAATCAGAGAGGCATTCTGTTTTCTTCATATGGAAAAGTGAGTTTTCATTTATTCGAAAAATATGAGTTTTTTATATGATTTTAGTCAGGCTGCCATGTGTTATGTAGTGAAGTTCAAAATAGAAAATTCGACGGAAAACCATAGGCATACCGTTAGCGTGGACATAAAGGGTTATTATTGTTACGTGAACTTGTATTTTAATACTTAATTTTTCCACGTTTCTGAACAGGCTGCCAATGATAAGTATGTAAGTTCTTGTCATAAAACTGCTGAAGGAAAGATGACATACCGTTTGCGCATGTCCAAGTATACTTTACATCAAATAAATCGTATAACATTCAATTTAAACTGTACTTGGACAAGCGCAAACTTCTCATTGGCAGCCTGTTCAGAAACGTGGAAAAATTAATTATTAAAATACAAGTTCACGTGACAATAATAGCCTTTTGGGCCCACGGTAACGGTATGCCTATGATTTTCCGAGGAATTTTCTATTTTAAACTTCATTATGAAACACATGGCAGCCTGACTAAAATCATATCTAAACGCATAGGTATATTTTAATACCTAAATGAAGAACCCAGGATATGACTCTCTGATTCATACCAAAGATTATAATATTATCATATGATCTTTGTTCATACATTATTATTAAAGATCATGATATTGAGTACAATGATCTTTGTTATTATTGTGAGAATATACGCAACATAATGCCCTTTGAAAGGCATACTGAGTGAAATCATGTCCAAATTCTGCTGAAGATGACCTCCTAGATAGGTTAAAATAAAACCTATATCATCCATTAAAGCTGTGTTTGTGGAGTGTAAGTTTTACCGTTTGTTTGATATTTTACAACTCCAGTTCAAGATATGGACTATTTTCTAAAAATTCACTTTAATTTTCCTCTTGCAAAATCCGTGACGTTCATCTCGAATAGCTCTTAGCTCGTTAGTTTTATTGCGAAACATCTATCCGTTCTGGCAGAGCGGCTGCCCTGGCCAATTCGATTTCCTTGAAAACTGAAACAGGAACCATTCCCGACCACGCATTAAACATCCCATTACACGGGTTGCGGTTACGGTCTCGGCAATTAAAACGTCCTTCATTTTCTCCTCCGCTCGCGGTTCCGGTCGCCGATCGACCGACGGTGCTATCTTCCAGACGGTAGGTACGTACCTGCGTTGCGCCGCTCGCAATTCTACGCACCTGCCCCGCAAGCATTTTCATGTTACCGACAAGAAAAAGCCCTCGGCTTGCCGAACACCTCTGCATAAGTTACAGACGTATTTATTCGTTTTCGTCTGTAACATAATATACCGCCAAGAGCATGCGCTCGGGCCTTGATTTCCGAACACCTCTTTATAACTTACAGATGTATTTATTCGTTTTCCTGTGTAACATAATTACTAATCATACCTAGGTACCTAGTCGTTAGGTAAGATATTTAAAAAATAAAATGAGCTTGGATAATCTCCCTGAAGATTTTGAATACATTAGTGACGGCGATAACAAATTTAAAACAAATATAAAGAATATATTCGAGGTTGAAGTATTTTCATATTTTTATTTCATTTAAAATTTATAGGTTAGAATACGCTAATGCATAACGTCAGCAGTGTCAACACTGGCCTAAGAATATGTCAGAAAGACAGTAGATACAGGAGACAGATTTTGCAAAAAATAAAGTTGACCAGATATTTTGTGGTAGATTTAAATAGATAAGTCTGGACCGACATACTATATTAAAGACCTGAGCATGACGTCATATTTCATTCACGTTTTTCAGCTACGAAAAGTTTCTTGGTAATTTTAAAGATAAATTATTGATGGTTCAAAAATTAAACCTGTGTAGAATTTTCCGAGGAATTCTAATATGACTTCAGACTTAATATACCTACAGGGGCATCGTTAAAAAGGTGTTTCTCCGTAATTTTAAAGATAAACTTATGGTTAAAAAACTAAGGTTGTCTAGAATTTTCAGGAGAATTCGAATATGGTGTCTGACTTAATGTACAGAGCGTTGTTAAAAAGTGTTTCTGGGTAATTTTAAAAATAAACTTAATATTCAAAAATTAAAGTTGTGTAGAATTTTCCTAGGAATCCTAATATGACGTCAGACTTAATATACCTACAGGGCGTCGTTAAAAAGGTGTTTCTCGGTAAATTTTAAAGATACTGATAGTTCAAAAACTAAGCTTGTCTAGAATTTTCAGAGGAATTCGAATATGGTGTCAGACACCTCATAACTTAAGTGTATGTGTGGACAAAAATATAGGATTGGGTGATAACAAAAGAAAAAAAAAATTATGAATACCTGCGTATCACTCCGGTTGCTTATGTTAGAGTGTAGGTATGAAAATGCGCCCCGCAAAGGTTGTGAATGTGCTGATCCGTTTGCGTGCACTATATAATAAAATTCGTGTATGGGGTGCACGGCAAAAAAGGAATTGTAATATTACACAATTTAACGTTGGTTAAATTACGACCAACGTTATGTTGTGTAAAGTTCCATAACTCTGTGTAAAACAGATTTCCATAATAAAATATGTAATGAAATTTACATAAATTTTCCAGTAAATTTTCTGTTTTTGATTATGTCATTTTACAAAAACATTTCTGTAGAATTAGGTATTTAAAAAAATCGTGTAAAGGAACATTATGCTTTTATGTGATTTTCAATATTGTTACATGCATTTTCACATTTTAATTTGGAAAGTTACATAATCTTAAAAGTAACTTACCATGTATTATTATGTGATTTTACTATCTTTTCGTGGATTTAAAGAAAACTACATAATTTTATAATTAATATACCATATTTTATTATGCAAAATTTCAGTACTTTTTTTTTGTTTTTCCATTGATTCTGTATTTTTTATGCTCTCATATATAGGGTGTTCCGGAGCGAGCCTACAAAAATTATTACAGGAAGTGACTTATACATACAACATTGTACAGGGTTTCCCATATTAAAACACCCATTTTAATATGGGCATAAAATTCAAACGAGGAACTGATGGAATTTTTCTTTAGTTGACCATGATTCGCTATCTTTGGGATTAATTACAATTAATTACATCATGAAGCAAGCATCTGTCACCAAATTAAGTATTGTTGAATGGTGTTTTTTTTTGTTGTTATTTGTGATTTTAAAGTCCAACAATATGGGCTGTGTGGAGATTTGCACGGGGAACCTATCGTGTTAATAAAAGTAATTTGGTGACAGGTGCCTACCTGATGACAGTAATTTAACCTCAAATTTTATGCGTATATTAAAATGGGTACTTTAATATGGGGAAATCTCTATTTCCTTTAACTTATTTATTTTTTAGATTAGAAAAAAATGTTAATAAATAAGATACTAAGGTGTAGATTAGAAGTACAATTACGAATTTGAAATAAGTTTGATTTTTCTTCTATACCTATATATTATTATTATTTGCATTTTGAAATATATTGTTCATCTTGCCAAAAATAATATAACATTATCACATATTTAATAGTTCAATTGTTGTTTTGTACATTGAAATTTTTAATATAGACAGCAGATTTAAAAAATGCATAAAGTACCTATAGGGTATTTCATTAAAGTTTGGATCTTATCTGGAAATCGTCGTGTATAAGTTTTCTTCTAGGTTAAGCCCAGACAATTTCCTATAACTTTTGCATTTTTTTCTAACTTGAAAAATAAAGAAATTATTCAAACAGGCGAAATGTTGTATACCTACTACAGTCTACAGTACAAATCATATAGTGAACTACATTTAGTTTTTTCGCAACAGCTACAACTTCGAAAAAATTTTCTCTGTAGATACGCGGAACATTCAGAATTATAAATAAAAATACTGGTTTATTTTTGAACGGTTTATTATACAAACAAAATTAAGGAACATCATAAAAACATTACTGTTTTATAATAAGTATCTACATAAGTATATCATGATTTTGAAAACTGACCTTATTCTATCTGGATGCACGTAAAATTAAACACTATAAACAACACGTACCTACTTATAGACACAGCAATGTTCATCCACAACACTGGCTTTTCACTTATCTTCGTCCATAAAGCTCAGCAGCGTAAGCATGTATATCCGCACTTGTTACTAGAATTTTAGAACTGAGTCTGAGGGTGATGAGAAACAGACGAGACCCTTTGCCGTGTGATTCACGACGTTGGCGACGCGCTTGTAGTTGCTTGTGCCTTCGAATTCGCGTAATTTGTTGCGTGAAAATACAGAAATGACGTAGGATCACATATATTTTTGAATTTTTAATTGTGATATTACATCATTATGGAATTTTTCATTGTGACATTACAGACTTATATTTGGGATATAAAATTCCACAATTTTTAGGTATTTTTTCCATTTTAGATACAAAATTCTCAGTTTTTGTGCAAAATAGCATAAAACCGTGAAATTACATATTTTATAGTGCACGTACAGAATAAGTTATGTAATTTATTTCACGTAAAGTTATGTACTATTCCACCCATTTTTTACTGTGTGTCCCAAATTGGATAGTTTTGGGGGTTTCTCCTATTTTCCGAAGAGATAGACAAAAATTAGGCGAGGTGTCTAGAACTCGGTATTCGTGAAAAGTTGAATGCTGCAAACCGCATCTCGATATCTTGATTACTTTAAGAGATACAGGGCGTTTTTCAAAATATGGCAATATCTTGCATTACACAACATTGTTGAAAATGACCCCCACCTTGTCAACACGCGCCTGCCTTGTTGTGGCTCCCGCTCCTGTGTAGTAATACGTGTACCTATGCTCTCGTCTAACAAGACGCAGTTTTCGATATTTAAAGCCCAAATTTGGCGAACGGCCGTCCGAGCTCAAGGGGAACAACCCTATTGAAGGGCGTCCGAATCGGGAGAGCCGTTCGGCCCCCGGAATTTTTTTCCCCGTTTTTTTCGGGAAAAATGGCTAGCGATACGGGCTTCTCGCCTGCCAGAGGGCACCCCGATCGAAAAAGCCGTTCGGCCGTTGGGGCCGCCTTTTTTTCGCGATTTGGTGAAGTCCGCGCGATCATACTGTATACATCGTGGCCGACGCAGAAGCCCCGCCCCCCGAAACTTATTCGTAAACATCGATTGACATTTGGTATTGTTTTAGTGTGGAGAATTTCCAAATTTCGTACCCATTTTGGACTTTGGGGGCTCAGAGGCCTATCTGTTATTCCATAATATGTGACTTTTTCAGGTACGGGCGCGCTGTACTTTTATGTAAAATCTTTTTAGAAAACCCCACGAGACACCAACTATGCCTTATACGGCTGTATCTTATGAATCGTAATAGGTAGACACTTGAAATTTTCACAGAGTGTGTATGGCCACTACAACAACAAATAATAAAAATAAAATAAAGGTAATGTAATATTTGTTTCGATTTTTGTTAACAATGATGGCCCGGCTAACTAACTAATATTTCTCAACAGGCGAAGTAGCTCAGTGGCAGCTCGCTGGGCTCATAATCCAGAGGTCCGCCGTTCGAAACCACGCTCTGGGGCAAACTTTTTTATTTCTTTTTTTTTATTTTTGACTAAAGTATTTTCTAAAAACATATAGTGCTAGATATTGTACGGTGGTACGGAACCCTTCGTGTGCTAGTTCGACACGCACTTGGCAGATTTTTAACTGTATACCTACTTACTTGTGTATTGTTATAGATATAGTTGCATTGTATTTGGCATTGCAGGAGCATGCCGCAGAGACGAGTTACAGAAATTACCATTAAATGATATCAGTGACTATAGAAGGAATTCTATAGTCACTGATGATATTAACGACATGGATTCTATCATAACTGTGAAAATGCCCGATAGCAAGACAAACAAACCTCGATCATTATTTGTAATAAGAATTTTGTTGAAATGTATCGCAAAAATGCATCCCTTCGTCCTCAGCCTACCATGTCACACTAGATTCTTTATAAGATATTATAACGGAAAATGCTCCGTTCAACCTGTTGGTATAAGTACTTTTAGTAAAAATTCAATTTCTAAAAAAAAAAACTGAAATAGGTAGCTGCTTAAATTCTGGAAGGTGAACCAAGTACTAGTTAAGTTAAGAACCTGAGATCTTCACAGGCAATGAAGAAAACAAAATTCGAAAAAATACTGGAAATGAAGTTTGTCCATCAGTTACCTCGACTGCGTCTCGAGCTGCACTTTTTGCACTAGTTACACAAATAACTATTTTTCTAAGTATAATAGAATTGTGTTTTTCCCATAGCAAAAAGAGAAACTTTTTCAGGGTATATTAGGTGCCTCAAATAAAGTCTGATTATATCCTTAGTTTTTAAAATGAAAAGACCAGCTTAAAACCAGGATGATGCAGTTTTCTCTGGAGAATCCGAATCTAGCTTCAGAATTTATATATAGGGTGTTCTCGAAAAGTTAAGGACAAAAATTCTTCTATTTAAGAAGGGCCACTCGAGAAAATCTTGACAAATATGCATTTTTCTGAGAACTTTATTTGAAAAAAAATGCTTTTTTGATGAGCTAACTTTGCGTAAAAACACACTTGAGATCCGTGGCCTACTTTCCGAGATATTTTTCAAAATTCCGAAAATTGCCAAAATTTCTTCGGTATGTAACTTTTTTATTTCAAGAGTTACCGAAAAAAATTCTTAATGAAATTTGATTGACTGATTTCTTTAAACCTAGTTTATCAGAATTTTGAAAAAAAACCATGGTGTGTTATGTGCTCTCTTAACACTTTTTTTTTATTTAGAGCTGTCAGGCATACTGGAAAATTTCAAAAACGTGAAAAATGTGCAAGATACCGATACCTCGCAAGAAGTTTCCAAGATTTACAATGTAGTATGTTGGGAAAAATACCTAAAACATGAAGGTACAGGATTCGAGGCCACGGCTCGCTACAATAAAATGGGCACATTTTTCGGTGGGTACCAAGAGAACATCCATTAAATCCTGGCATTGTTTTAAATTGTGATAAAGTAGAAATTACTTTTGCGCACAAATGACACAACAATAAATGGAAAGATTTATTGCGGGATTTGTTGGACGAAAATTGTTATTTGTAAAACAGGCTTTAATAAATGGAGTATTGTGTATAGGCGCTTGTAAGCCTGCCGTGGTTTCAGCACGGCCACAACTGGGCGCTCCTCAAGTTGGTGGCGCTCCGAGGGTCTGTACTTGTTGGATTAGCGCATAGTTGTTTCTGTGAACTTGGCCCTAAAAAGAAATCACATGGTATTATGTCTCAAGATCTGGTAGGAAATTCGCGTTCCCGGTGTAGGTTCACCAAGCGATGTTCAAAAATGTTCCGTAACATAAATAGTGTGTGCAGCACCATCTTCTTGAAAATAAACTCTACCAACTTTCATTGCCAAGCTGACTTATATAAGGTGTACCTAATAATTTCTTCTCTCCTTTGAGCAGTTAGTGTCCCATTAAAAAATTTAACCGACTAATCTTCTTTGGCCAACATCACACCAACATCAACTTTCTGGGGATGAAGAGCGATTTCGATAAAAAAGTTTCTGATTTTTCAGAACTCCACATTGGCATGTTTTGAGTATTAACGTAGCCGGTGAGATAAAACCAGGCTTCCGTCTGAGAAGAAAATGATGCCATCAAAGTTAATTTTTATTAACCATTCGCAAAACTCTTCGCTCTACGCGGATAGTCACGATTTTCTTGAGCAATTTAATCAATAGGGATGCAGGTACTAACACTCGCACAGACGTTCTGAGAACCACGGGCGTAGCCAGGATTTAGTTTTGGGGGGGGGGGGGGGGGTTTAGTTTGAGAAGTAAATAAAACAACAAAAATATACTTACATGAAATTTAATATCTATATATTCATCCGAAAAACTACGACATATTTATAAAGTTCTTAACTTTAAATGAAATGGATAAATTAATTTCGTTCCTCTGCGCTAAATCTGAAACCATTAAAGAAGAAATCTCGGCTTTTTCTTTTAAATATATCCACTACTTCATCTGCATGAATTTCTGTTCCATAGTGAATGTTCATTAGAGCCAAACCATTAAGTCTGTTTTCACTTGTAGTGTTTCGTAAATAGTTTTTCAGTCTCCTTAGGCTCGAGAAAGACCTTTCTGGGGTAGCAGTGGATACAGGAATGGTAGCCAAGATTTGTAGTAATGTGTAAATATTAGGATAAAGGTCTTTATCGCACATATCTAGGCATTCCAAACTAGATTTCGGGGTAGGCAGTCTTCTTATCAGCATGCAAGGTAGCTGAAGCTTTGATAGCTAAATCCAAACTTGTTTCTTTATTAGAAACCCCTTGACCTTGACTACACCACTTTTTCCAGTAGTCCATACCTTTAAGTTTATCACCCTTCCTTTTTTCCCCTCCATTTTTCGACAGTAATAATGATTCACGTATCTATCCTTAACAAGGTTATCGAATAACAGCGCACTAAAATTACTCACTTACACGGTACACTTAATTCTCTTCACTATTCGTTCACCACTTTTCTATAGTAGCCCAGTAGCCGTCCAGAAACTTCCACGAACTTCCACAAACTTCCGCTCATTTCGGCCGAGGGGCGTGGCGAATAATCGAGAAACAACGCAAAGTGTCCCTACAATACAAAATAGTTCGGCTGCAACTGCGTCTGCCTCTCGTCAAAATATGGCGCTAGGCGCTACTATTACTACATATATTCAAACGTAATAATAGTTTAACTCTTCACTCCTCGTATTTTTTCGGTATAATATTAGGTAATATTTTGCTTATTTCGGGGGGGGGGGGGGTTTGAACCCCCGAAACCTTCCCCCTTGGCTACGCCCGTGCCATCAAAGTTAATTTTTATGAACCATTCGCAAAACTCTTCGCTCTACGCGGATAGTCACGATTTTCTTGAGCAATTTAATCAATAGGGATGCAGGTACTAACACTCGCACAGACGTTCTGAGAACCCCCCATAATAGATAAAAAATATGTAATATATGTGTTATCACATGATGATATTTGAAACTAGACTAGCAGAACCGCGTATTTCGGATTATCCTTAGACACGGTCAACTCTGAAAGGTTTGCTGTGCCCTGAAATATTCCGAGGCTTGTCAGGAACGTTACCATAACAATACTGTGGAGAGATTGGGGCCGAGGCACACGGGATATAGATGTGCCTCGATTAGGCGATAGGGTGGCATGTGTGGCAATTCCACACAACATCGCATGATTTATTACCGATCTTCGAGTGTCATTTTGGCCATGAAGGTTGGCCAAACGTTTGCTTTACTTTTGACTCGGGCAGTTGTGCATCCAGTAACAGATCGATCTGAGAGATAGGCAGGCCGACTGGTTAGCTTCGACTCGCACCTAACGGTAGTCGCCGTTTTGTCCGTATCTATCGGCCGCCGGCCTGTCGCTGACTGCAGGAAGTGTCAACTCTTGTATACGGGGTGTGACATAGGCGATTCCCGATAATGGCGTTCGAGACGCAATAAACGTTGGAGAGCCGTGCTAGCATCTTCATAAATATCGGCCACTCGAATAAGGTAGGTATTTATAATATGATTGGTGCCTTCGGCGATGAAAGCACAGAACGTATTATATAGCATTAATTATGCGATGAAAGGATGAAAGGGTGACCTCTTCTGGCATATTATGATGGTTTGAGTCTCGAATTTAGATATTTTGAACGTTTTTGCAAGTGTATGTTATAAATGCCTACTTAGGTTGTTGTTCACGCTATACGTTGAACATTTTGACGTTGTTGTTGATGTTTATGGTGTCTCTTCTGTGCAGAAAGCATTTTTAAGTCTGCTAAACAGATGAGGACGTTCAATCACACATAAGATAATCTTCCACAGCATTATTACTTGCGAAATATATTGACGCCGATGTTGCAATGACTGCATACCGAACGTGTTAAAGTAGTTCTGATTAAGGAGTGCTCATATAATTCTATAAGTGAGAAACATCATCAAATCTACGCTGAATATTCTCAAGATTCTCTACACTATATATAACAGGATATAACTATCCTGATATATCTCCCGAGCACAAGCATTCAGTTGCTTCTGGGGTACCTATACCTATTCCTAATTTGGAGTATTGTGAGGGTGAAAATTATTATTATTATTTTTACTAATATATACGTTTTCAAGGTTATTCCTGCTACATGGTTTTTTTCTAGATTTTTGACATGGTTAATAAAAGAGAGGTAGTCTTTACCAACATTAAGATACAGCTTGTTCACAGTTTACAGTACCACTGGTAAATGGGCTAGTCTGGTCATATAGAAAACTGCATGCTAGCGGATAATAGAAATTTATAGTAGACTCCCCTGGCATATTTCATTTTTCAGGGTTCCTCTTAGTTTTCAAATGAAAAATAATCCAAAATTTTAAGTTATTGCTCCTTTTGCTCTCAAAAGATGGCATTAGATACAATCGATGTACTGAAAGTCCTCTATAGCTAAGTTCACACAATCTTCCTAATTATTATTTTGTGGATTGTCGATTTTTAACAAATCTAACCTAACTACCTATAACTATAAGCGTAGAAAATAGTCCATTTCTTACAGTGGAGTATGGGAATGATGAGAAGGGCAAAACTTTCAGTCGAAACTCCACAATCACAGTATATTAGGTTAAACTGTACATGTTTCGACCCAACTAGGGGTCATCTTCAGCAGTAAAATATCATATCTTATGTAAGCCAACAAAGCTAGAAAAGAGAGTTATCTTATACTAACTACAATGTAATAATATTAACGAAATTTGATTTGTTTTTATAAGGAAATTTCTTTTGAAAAGGGGGGGAATATTTAACACTCATCGAGTGTTCTTTTCTTGCTTTTCTAGCTTTGTTGGCTTATATAAGATATGTTATTTTACTGCTGAAGATGACCCCTAGTTGGGTCGAAACATGTACAGTTTAACCTAATATACTGTGATTGTGGAGTTTCGACTAAAAATTTTTGCCCTTCTCATCATACCTGTATAAGGTACTATCCTTATGTTATACTTCAAACTTCAAACATTTAAAACGTGGATGCGATGCCTTTGGTTAAAACATTAAAACTGAAATAATTTTTCTTTTGAGATTTTAGTTCTAACGTTATAACAAGTCTTTTATTATCATTATGTACCTATCTATCTATTAAAACCAAAAATCACAGAAAATATACGCTCCGCGTAGCGTATGTATATATTCTGTGCCAAAAATGACCTTTATTTATATATGCTTACCAAAATAATAAACCTAGGTATGCAATATTTATAATATGTATAAGGTACCAATAGAAAAGTCTATTATAGGTGTAAAATCGGGTTGATATTATTTGATATATTTAGATACCAGATCAAAGGCAATCCTTTGTACCTCTGGTACAGATTCCTCTGCTAACGATGTTAGCGATTCGTGTTCTGTTTTATGTGCTGTTTGCTGTATCAAGCCAATAAGCCAATAATGAATAGTGAATGCGAAATAATTACCTTTTAATGTAAGTAGATACTTATTTAAATATCAAGCTATAATTTAATTTGAATGTATTTTTTTCCTACCCAGCTTGAAGAAAACATAATAAATTGGGGAAAATTCTTACAAGTCCACGTATTGGCCTTCGATTAAAACCTGACGTTCTGCCCCATACTTTTTTCACCCAAACTAACATCCCAAACTCCGAAAAATAGGAAAAACAGCATTTTAAAACCCAAGAATGTATCGAGAAAGAACAAAATGACGAGAATAAATACATAAATAGATAGATCAAATATCCATGATACTTAGAAGTATCACGCCAAATCGGTATATTTACATAACTTGTAAGAAAGAATATTTACTACCTAATATATTATTAAAAATATAAAAAATAGATAGATCTAAATTGTTTCTCTATAATATCTACTAGGAAGATTGTTGGAATAGGATTTTTCAAAACTCCGCTCCATACTTTCTGCAGCTTATTATTAAACTTCAATAGGTCACTTTCACAAGCACTAAATGGAAAATATATTTTCCAATAAACAAAATATGTATAAGGAAATACTGTGGGATTTAAGTATTTACATTATTTATTTATAAAAAGTATTAATGGGTACCTAGGTACCTACCCTCCAGGCATTTGTATCTAACGACAGGGACACCTCCTGAAGCAAGCAGTTTTATTCTTAGAATCCAGCCTCATGTCGCAGATGGCAGGTAACCATACTTTAAGCTGTCAGCCTACAAATCACTAACCAATTAGGTACCCTGAAGTTGCCCCACGCGGTTTTGATACAGACCCATGGATACACTATGATGTCGCTAAAGAAGATTGCTACTGTACCTTAAATATCTTAAGGTATTTTCAAATTTCTAAAATTTTTGATATTTAGCTTGGACAAGGGGCCTTTTAAAGAACTAGACAACTGTAGTTCACCATTGCAATCAACAAATTAATTTTTAAAATTTAATCGTACTAGCCCATTTGCTTTGATCGAAATGTAGTATAAGCACAGAAAATATAAGTATATTTTCTGTGGTATAAGTACAACCGTGATTTAAGAAGATCTATTGAAATATTATCACCAACATGAATAAAAATATTAACCCAAACTGGACCCAAAACAGAGCCCTGTGGTACCCCAGATGTTGCTATATAAACATTTGACTTAATAATCCATTTACAACAACGTACTGCCGATTTGATTAATTGAACAAACCGGCCGTCAGCCTCAAAACTTCTAACTTAATTTGTCTATGATCCAGTTGGTCAAAAGCCTTTGAGAAATAAATATAAATTTAAACTACGTCAAAGTGATAATCTGAATCCAATAACTTGTACTTATTGTTCATACGAAACATTTAAGAAATGAAAACGTCATCGAAGAGGGTTGTCTCTATCAGTAGACTTTTATTTATTTATTTAAAACTACGCAGTTGGAAAAACAAGTGCATTTAAAGTTTACAAAAAAATAAATTTATATTATAGGCTCTAAATTAACTATTTTTCTAATTTTTAGCGGCTATATAACTTTTAAAATAATACCATTAGCATCTAGGGTTACTCCTATTTCCCCAAGATATAGTAGCTAAGGTGTGCTGTCCTCGATTTTCGATTCGTTTGGGAGGTACAGGGCGATTCTCGTTTTGTCGCGATGAGTTCGTTAAGCGTGTCATGATTTCCGGCTAAAGCTATAGCTATTGCTTCGTTTTCCAGACCAAATAAACACTGGTAGGTCACAAAGTTCGTTATTTCTGAAAACCTGACGAAGCAAAATTTTAATCTATATACGTCTGACCGAGGTATCGATATTTTTCTCATTTTACAATTTGCAAGAAAAGTAGCTTTCACAATTATTCCGTATCTTTGTATGGCCGACGTATAAATACAGGCACTCCATAAATATTTACCGACTCGGGAGCGTATATACATGTGGCGTGACGAGGACCCCAGGCGACAGACCAAGCAGGAAGAAGGTCCACTCCGGTTTTACAGCGTCACACGTTCAGAGAACCGAGACTGATGTAATCGGGGCCTTAGGGAATACTGATGTCTTAAATGTCCAAATAAAGAAGACACTCTCATTACGTGTAAAGGTAAGGGAGAGTGGATTGCAAGAACCACTTAGTCAAAAAATGTCCCAGAAACATTTCCGGTATTTCTTCCATTCAAGTAACGCCAACAAGTTGTTTATGGATAAAGAATACCTCCGAAATAACGCATGGGAATCTATGATTCACTATCATCATATTCTTTGATAGCATCCTGCCGTCCAGGTTATAGAATTGAAAATAACGGGTTTACAGCCAAAAAATATTTAATATACAGGGTGTAACTGAACTGATGGTCAAAAATGAAACCACGTATTCTTGTTGTCAAAATAAGGGCACTTCTTCATATATTTTTTTCTCCTACGGGCCATAGTTTTTTTTATACAGAGCGTAGAAATTTGGAGAAAAATACACATATTTCTTAGTATTTCTAGAAGTATAAGAGATATTTTCTTCAAACTTGGCGTGTCACATGAGCAGATGAGCCGTCAAACTTAAGGTTGACATGAAGCTTCTGAGGCTCCCAGTTGCGGAGATACAGGGTGTTAGTAAAATAATTAGTTCAGAAAAATATGAATACCCTTGTGACGGGATTTTTGTAGGTTCAGAGAGGGCTGAGGGCCGTTGATTCGTTCGGGCAAATGGGAGGTTTTACTAGTATTCTTGGACAGGTTTAAAAACTGGAAAATATACAAATTAAAATGCACACAAACATCATATGTATACAGGGTGCTCAAACTCACAAACCTCTTCAAACAAACCATCCAGTGGATTATTTATTGGGTTTTTTCACCGGTCGGTCAAGATGGCGACACACCCTGCCGAAAATAATATTCCGCCTGCCTGAGACGTTCCAAAACTTCGGAAAAAGTGTTTACCCCAATGAGGGTCGACGAGACACTTGGCGAAAAGTGTCGCGCCACTATTTGAATTAACTGGGGGGACTCAAATGGAGGTTCTAAATATTTCGCGATTGAAACATAATAGGTAAAATGCTCAGAGAAACTACGCCTATTTGATTCTTGATAAATGGTGAATTCCAGCCTCAATTTGATCTTCAATTGGTGAGTGTGATTCCAGAAATGCTCCAAAAAATTACACTTGAACTGTTTAAAATCATCAAAAGTTGATAAAAAAGCAACTGCCCACGCTCTAGCATTTTTTGCAAAAAACATAACCCCGATGCCATCACTTAAGAATGCATCCGGGGACATTCCCTCGCAAACGAAAATACTTTCGATCTGTTTAAGAAAATCTACCGGGCGAAGCGCACCCTCGCCATCAAAACATGGCAACTCCAGCCTCAATTTGATCTTCAATTGGTGAGTGTGATTCCAGAAATGCTCCAAAAAATTACACTTGAACTGTTTAAAATCATCAAAAGTTGATAAAAAAGCAACTGCCCACGCTCTAGCATTTTTTGCAAAAAACATAACCCCGATGCCATCACTTAAGAATGCATCCGGGGACATTCCCTCGCAAACGAAAATACTTTCGATCTGTTTAAGAAAATCTACCGGGTGAAGCGCACCCTCGCCATCAAAACATGGCAACTCCAGCCTCAATTTGATCTTCAATTGGTGAGTGTGATTCCAGAAATGCTCCAAAAAATTACACTTGAACTGTTTAAAATCATCAAAAGTTGATAAAAAAGCAACTGCCCACGCTCTAGCATTTTTTGCAAAAAACATAACCCCGATGCCATCACTTAAGAATGCATCCGGGGACATTCCCTCGCAAACGAAAATACTTTCGATCTGTTTAAGAAAATCTACCGGGTGAAGCGCACCCTCGCCATCAAAACATGGCAACTCCAGCCTCAATTTGATCTTCAATTGGTGAGTGTGATTCCAGAAATGCTCCAAAAAATTACACTTGAACTGTTTAAAATCATCAAAAGTTGATAAAAAAGCAACTGCCCACGCTCTAGCATTTTTTGCAAAAAACATAACCCCGATGCCATCACTTAAGAATGCATCCGGGGACATTCCCTCGCAAACGAAAATACTTTCGATCTGTTTAAGAAAATCTACCGGGTGAAGCGCACCCTCGCCATCAAAACATGGCAACTCCAGCCTCAATTTGATCTTCAATTGGTGAGTGTGATTCCAGAAATGCTCCAAAAAATTACACTTGAACTGTTTAAAATCATCAAAAGTTGATAAAAAAGCAACTGCCCACGCTCTAGCATTTTTTGCAAAAAACATAACCCCGATGCCATCACTTAAGAATGCATCCGGGGACATTCCCTCGCAAACGAAAATACTTTCGATCTGTTTAAGAAAATCTACCGGGTGAAGCGCACCCTCGCCATCAAAACATGGCAACTCCAGCCTCAATTTGATCTTCAATTGGTGAGTGTGATTCCAGAAATGCTCCAAAAAATTACACTTGAACTGTTTAAAATCATCAAAAGTTGATAAAAAAGCAACTGCCCACGCTCTAGCATTTTTTGCAAAAAACATAACCCCGATGCCATCACTTAAGAATGCATCCGGGGACATTCCCTCGCAAACGAAAATACTTTCGATCTGTTTAAGAAAATCTACCGGGTGAAGCGCACCCTCGCCATCAAAACATGGCAACTCCAGCCTCAATTTGATCTTCAATTGGTGAGTGTGATTCCAGAAATGCTCCAAAAAATTACACTTGAACTGTTTAAAATCATCAAAAGTTGATAAAAAAGCAACTGCCCACGCTCTAGCATTTTTTGCAAAAAACATAACCCCGATGCCATCACTTAAGAATGCATCCGGGGACATTCCCTCGCAAACGAAAATACTTTCGATCTGTTTAAGAAAATCTACCGGGCGAAGCGCACCCTCGCCATCAAAACATGGCAACTCCAGCCTCAATTTGATCTTCAATTGGTGAGTGTGATTCCAGAAATGCTCCAAAAAATTACACTTGAACTGTTTAAAATCATCAAAAGTTGATAAAAAAGCAACTGCCCACGCTCTAGCATTTTTTGCAAAAAACATAACCCCGATGCCATCACTTAAGAATGCATCCGGGGACATTCCCTCGCAAACGAAAATACTTTCGATCTGTTTAAGAAAATCTACCGGGTGAAGCGCACCCTCGCCATCAAAACATGGCAACTCCAGCCTCAATTTGATCTTCAATTGGTGAGTGTGATTCCAGAAATGCTCCAAAAAATTACACTTGAACTGTTTAAAATCATCAAAAGTTGATAAAAAAGCAACTGCCCACGCTCTAGCATTTTTTGCAAAAAACATAACCCCGATGCCATCACTTAAGAATGCATCCGGGGACATTCCCTCGCAAACGAAAATACTTTCGATCTGTTTAAGAAAATCTACCGGGTGAAGCGCACCCTCGCCATCAAAACATGGCAACTCCAGCCTCAATTTGATCTTCAATTGGTGAGTGTGATTCCAGAAATGCTCCAAAAAATTACACTTGAACTGTTTAAAATCATCAAAAGTTGATAAAAAAGCAACTGCCCACGCTCTAGCATTTTTTGCAAAAAACATAACCCCGATGCCATCACTTAAGAATGCATCCGGGGACATTCCCTCGCAAACGAAAATACTTTCGATCTGTTTAAGAAAATCTACCGGGTGAAGCGCACCCTCGCCATCAAAACATGGCAACTCCAGCCTCAATTTGATCTTCAATTGGTGAGTGTGATTCCAGAAATGCTCCAAAAAATTACACTTGAACTGTTTAAAATCATCAAAAGTTGATAAAAAAGCAACTGCCCACGCTCTAGCATTTTTTGCAAAAAACATAACCCCGATGCCATCACTTAAGAATGCATCCGGGGACATTCCCTCGCAAACGAAAATACTTTCGATCTGTTTAAGAAAATCTACCGGGTGAAGCGCACCCTCGCCATCAAAACATGGCAACTCCAGCCTCAATTTGATCTTCAATTGGTGAGTGTGATTCCAGAAATGCTCCAAAAAATTACACTTGAACTGTTTAAAATCATCAAAAGTTGATAAAAAAGCAACTGCCCACGCTCTAGCATTTTTTGCAAAAAACATAACCCCGATGCCATCACTTAAGAATGCATCCGGGGACATTCCCTCGCAAACGAAAATACTTTCGATCTGTTTAAGAAAATCTACCGGGCGAAGCGCACCCTCGCCATCAAAACATGGCAACTCCAGCCTCAATTTGATCTTCAATTGGTGAGTGTGATTCCAGAAATGCTCCAAAAAATTACACTTGAACTGTTTAAAATCATCAAAAGTTGATAAAAAAGCAACTGCCCACGCTCTAGCATTTTTTGCAAAAAACATAACCCCGATGCCATCACTTAAGAATGCATCCGGGGACATTCCCTCGCAAACGAAAATACTTTCGATCTGTTTAAGAAAATCTACCGGGCGAAGCGCACCCTCGCCATCAAAACATGGCCACTCCAGCCTAGGCTTTATTAGTTTAAGCTTTACACTATTTTGATTTACCATACTCTCCCTATTCTGATTATTCAAATTTACGTTTACATTTTGCATTTCCGATACAACTTGTGCAACCACTCTGGCAATATCACTCTGCGAAAGTGTGTATTTTTGAGGCTGGGAACAACATGGTGGCGGTGGTAGCCCCATAGCCGCCCTCGACAAGGATTGGTTGACGCTGCCCCCGAACGTCCCATAGATTGGGTTGATTTGGGCACGCATTCCTTCGAGCAGTTCACTGTTCGCTCCCGAATCTGTACCTATACCCTCCACAGGGTCCGAACCTTGGATATTTGTAGAATCGTTGCCCCCCAGTGGCAACGCAGTAGAAAAAATAGGATTGATCCTACCTTGATTTTCCAGCGAATTTTCATCATGCTGAAATGGGGTCCTCGTGACACCCAGCGAGCGCCGCAGAAATGGATGTCTCTCACGAATGTCCCTTCTGAGGTTGTAATCATGTGTGGCCGGTGTTTTTACTAAGTTTTCACCATTTCCCATTTTTGCATTTTCCAGGGCCCCCGCCAAATCTTTGGTCGCCATCATGTCATGCGACTAAGCCCCTTATGTTGAGCGCCAAGCTGTGACGGGATTTTTGTAGGTTCAGAGAGGGCTGAGGGCCGTTGACAAAAAACAGATTCGTTCGGGCAAATGGGAGGTTTTACTAGTATTCTTGGACAGGTTTAAAAACTGAAAAATATACAAATTAAAATGCACACAAACATCATATAATAATTCTAAGATTACCTGGCACCAGACTAGGTATTCAGACTAAAAAGAAATAGCTTTAACCAATTGCCCTAAGGCTGCCAGCTTGTACCTACTTAAAGTCAGGCCACAAAATGGCCTCTTAACGTCTTCAACTTTGGTATTGTAACGTTTGCTGGAGGTGGACAGTTTTTTATAGGCAATAGAAAAAACATATTCTGGGAACACATTCAAATTGCCTTGAATATCTCTGGTTTCAGTACTCACAGCGCCACCTACTGGCCAATAGCCAAATATACTCCAAAGGGATAGAGGAAATTTGCAGACAAGCTAGCCTAATATTTATTAGTTATTTGGTTTGGCTTTACAGGGTTCTAAGCATATAAAATAAAAGGAAGCACCGCAACGGTTACTATCCTGAGTTAATTCAAAATCTTTTCCAAAATATATTCCTCCACACCCTGTAGAATTGCATTTTTTTAATTTGTTTTGAGTGGTGAATAGAATGGTTAACAAAAAGTATCTCTTAGTATTTTTTCATATTCGCAGCGGTTTCTTAATTATTTTCAAAGAACGGCAACCCTGCAATGAACAATAGCCACTTTAAGAATAAATCTAGGAATCTGTGGATGTCAATTAAACTTTATTTAACAAAATACAAAAGCAAAAACAATAATAAAAGAAACGTATTGCTATTAGAAAACTAAATTATTAAATGTTCGAAATGACCGCCGTCTCTTTCAATACACGCAACTACGCGTTTCCGCATGTTTATTATTGCCATTGGCAAGTCCATAGCAAAAGTGCATATCAGTCAATTCTTCGAATGAAAATATCATTTTTCAAAATATTGATACTAAAGTGCAAAGTTGGCAGCCAAATGATTCAAATAATTCCAAGTTTAATTGACATCTACAGATTGTTAGATTTATTCTTAAAATGACTTGTTTATTGCAGCATTGCCGTTCTTTGAAAATAATTAAGAAACGGCTGAGAATATGAAAAAATACTAAGAAATACTTTTTGTTAACCACTGAATTTGCCATTCAAAACAAATTTAAAAAATGCGATTATACAGGGTATATTTTTCTGAACTAATTAATTTTAATAACACCCTGTATCTCCGCAACTGGGGGCCTCAGAAGCTTCATATTAACCTTAAATTTGACAGCTCATCCGCTCATGTGACACGCCAAGTTTGAAGAAAATATCTCGTATACTTCTGGAGATACTAAGGAATATGTGTATTTTTCTCTAAATGTCTACGCTCTGTATAAAAAAAAACTATGGCTAGTAGGAGAAAAAAATATAGGAAGAAGTGCCCTTATTTTGACCCCAAGAATACGTGGTTTCATTTTTGACCATCAGTTCAGTTACTTCTTTCAAACAACATTTTATTGTATACATATACGAACCATTTTTTGCTAAATAAAGAAATCATATGGTTTTTTACATAATATCTACCTATGTACTGCATATCGTTATATTTGGATTTTTTTTAACTTAGACGTTAATACTTCAATATAATAGAAAGTGTATCTTAACAATTTTATTTGATTTTTACATTATTAATCCTTGAACCCTGAAGAAGTTCAAAACATTGAACGAAAGCTTGGTTATTTGAATGAAGTATACAGGGTGATTCACCTAAGATATCTCAGCGAGGGAAAGAGATATTTGAATTCTGAAAAAAGCTGCAGATAGAGCTTACGAAACTGAAAGCAAATTGTGCCTGGCGCTGCCGTCGGAAATAACTATTTGAAGACAAGAATTTTGGAAAGCAATTTTTCGGAATCCTTGTTTATTTTTGAAGCTTTTTTTGTCCTATAAATGAATTTCAAAAAGTTAATAGTTTTTGAGACATCCAAAATGGGCAAATTTTTTAAAAGTTTAAAAATTTATTAGAGTAATAACACCGATTCACCATGCAACACAACATTTTTTTAATAATTACACTAACGAAAAATATAAAAAAAAACCAATTAATTTGAAGATATTTATAACAGATTTTCGAAAATATTGCCATTTTCTGCAATGCTATCTCGAAACGACGTCTTAACTCCTGGTTGCACGAGGCTAGTAGGCTGCGATGGTTGATGGATACACAGCTAACATAAATCTTGTTCACTAAATCAGCCATATCGTCTATGGGTTCGGCATAAACCATTTCCTTCAAAAAACCCCACAGGGAGAAGCCTTTTTTATTATCCTTAATTACAACCTATAGATCCTAAGTAGGCTTTGGAAACAATGGCAATACATTTAATAAATACGTAAACATTGAAGATGTCAAACCAGATTTATTTTCCATGAATCCAGTAGTGCATTTCATATATTTTTTAAATGATTAAATACACTAACCGAGAAAAATACGATATGTTAATTATTTATGAGGAATGTGAGAGAATGCCAGAGCTGAGGTAAGATTGTATAGGGAGCGTTATCCAAACAGAAGCCACCCTGATAAGAAAAGCTTTGGAAATTTAAAGAAAAATCTTGTTCAGAATGGAAGTTTTATATCACAAAGGCGTAATCGTCAAAGGCCTGTGACAAATATCGAAAGGACGTTTTACAAAATGTAGAAAATAATCCTCATATTTCAGTTAGAAAACTTTCACAAGAAATTCATCATGTCAAAGGATACTTTCGAGAAATGGTTTTCATCCATACAAAACATATGTTGTGCATCATTTACGTCTCGAAGATCCCGAAAGACGATTAAATTTTATGTCTCATTTAGCAAAGTTATATGGAAATGGCAATAATACTTTTGAAAAAATATAATGGAGCGACGAGAGTCGCTTTCATAACAATGGTATTGTCAATTTACATAACTGTCATTATTGGTCTGATTACAACCCGAAATGGACTAAAGTCACTGGAAATCAAACAAAATGTGGTATAAATGTGTGGTGGGGAATTATAGGTGGAATTCTAATCGGACCAATTTTTTTTTGAAGGACCTCTGACCTCCCGAAAATATTTAGACCTTCTGCAAAACGAAATTTCTGGTTTATTAGAAGACGTTCCTCTCGCAATTAGAGAATTAATGTGGTGGCAACATGATGGTGCCCCTGCACATAATTCCTGTGGTGTCATAATTTTTTTAAATAACTCTTACCCCGGTAGGTGGATTGGAACTAATGGACCACTTAGGTGGCCACCCCGGTCGCATTTTCATATGTTACCGACAAAAAAAAGCGCTCGGCTTGCCGAACACCTCTGCATAAGTTACAGACGTATTTATTCGTTTTCGTCTGTAACATAGAATAATAGCGTAACCCACATAGGAGACAAGTATAGATAACTGGGTTTGATGGCGGGAAGAAGTTTATAGTAAAGTTAAGATTGTTAAGAGGTAGGAAAACAGGCCATAAATATTTTTTTTGGATATAGGGTCATTTTTATTTTTTTATTGTAAAATAAATATACCTACACTCTAACATAAGCAACCGGAGTGATACGCAGGTATTCATCATTTTTTTCTTTTGTTATCACCCAATCCTATATTTTTGTCCACACATACACTTAAGTCATGAGGTGTCTGACACCATATTCGAATTCCTCTGAAAATTCTAGACAAGCTTAGTTTTTGAACCATCATTATCTTTAAAATTACCGAGAAACACCTTTTTAACGACGCCCTGTAGGTATATTAAGTCTGACGTCATATTAGGGTTCCTAATTCTACACAATTTTAATTTTTGAATATTAAGTTTATTTTTAAAATTACCCAGAAACACTTTTTAACAATGCTCTGTACATTAAGTCTGACACCATATTCGAATTCTCCTGAAAATTCTAGACAAGCTTAGTTTTTGAACCATAAGTTTATCTTTAAAATTACCGAGAAACACCTTTTTAACGATGCCCCTGTAGGTATATTAAGTCTGACGTCATATTAGAATTCCTCGAAAAATTCTACACAGGTTTAATTATTTTTGAACCATCAATAATTTATCTTTAAAATTACCGAGAAACTTTTCGTAGCTGAAAAACGTGAATGAAATATGACGTCATGCTCGGGTCTTTAATATAGTATGTCGGTCCAGACTTATCTATTTAAATCTACCACAAAATATCTGGTCTACTTTATTTTTTGCAAAATCTGTCTCCTGTATCTACTGTCTTTCTGACATATTCTTAGGCCAGTGTTGACACTGTTGACGTTATGCATTAGCGTATTCTAACCTATAAATTTTAAATGAAATAAAGATATGAAAATACTTACTTCAACCTCGAATATATTCTTTATATTTGTTTTAAATTTGTTATCGCCGTCACTAATGTATTCAAAATCTTCAGGGAGATTATCCAAGCTCATTTTTTATTTTTTAAATATCTTAACTAACGACTAGGTAGGTATGATTAGTAATTATGTTACACAGGAAAACGAATAAATACATCTGAAGTTATAAAGAGGTGTTCGGAAATCAGGGCCCGAGCGCATGCTCTTGGCGGTATATTATGTTACAGACGAAAACGAATAAATACGTCTATAACTTATGCAGAGGTGTTCGGCAAGCCGAGGGCTTTTTCTTGTCGGTAACATATGAAAATGCCCCCGGTCTCCTGATATAACAGCAGTTGACTTCTTCCTGTGGGATTTTTTGAAGGAAATGGGTTATGCCGAACCCATAGAGGATATGGCTGACTTAGTCAACAAGATTTATACTCTGTGCATGCATCAACCGTCGCAGCCTACTAGCCTCGTGCAACCAGGAGCTAAGACGTCGTTTCGAGATGTGCATTGCAGAAAATATTTTCGAGAGTCTTGTTATAAATAATATCTTCAAATTAATTGTTTTTTATTTTTTTGGTTAGTGTGATTATTAAAAAAAGACTGTGTTGTATGGTGAATCGATGTTTCATTACTACTCTAATACATTTTTAAACTTTTAAAAAATTTGCTCATTTTGGATGTCACCATAACTTTACAATTCAATATCTCAAAAACTATTAACTTTTTGAAATTTATTTATAGGACAAAAAAGCTTCAAAAATAAACAAGGATTCAGAAAAATTGCATTCCAAAAATCTTGCCATCAAATAATTTTTTTCCGATGGCAGCGCCATCTACAATTTGCTTTCAGAAAAATTAATTTTATGCCTTAATCGAAGCCTTTCCGTAAGCTCTATTTGCAGCTTTTTTCAGAATTAAAATATCTGTTTCCCTCGCTGAGATATTAAGCCGGGAGTCTTAGGTGAATCACCCTGTATATTAGATATTTTTTGGCTGAAAAGTTGCCATTTTCAATTCTAAAATTACCGAACACAGCCGTAATGCAAGGAATTAAGTACTAGTTATTTATAAATAGTTGTATTTAGGCACGTGTACGAGTTAGGTTAGCTATACAGGGTGATTCAGTTCCGGTGCTGAACATGGGGATCTCAGAAACCGTAACAGATACGAAGTCGGTATAAACAGGTGATCATTATTTTAATACTTATTAACAATAGTGGGATACATTTTGCCTAAAGTATAAAAAAGAATTTCAAAATATGACAAACATAGAATCTAATTAATCCAGTATAAAAAATGATCACCTGTTATAATTGGAATAGCTTTGAAAAAAAGAGAAAAATGCATAGTCCAGGACCGTATTAACTTTTTTCGTAGTAAATGTGCATTTTGGCGGCCAAAACGAGAAAAAATATGTAAGTGTAATACATCGTTGTACTCAGGACAACGATTTATTTCGAAATACGGAATAAAAAATCCAGGTCCGTATTTAAAAAAATTAAGATGATCCCTCTATCTCAAAAACGAAACGTGGCCCCGAAAATTTAAAAATACCATGACGTAGTACAGAAAAAGTTGCATTGGAAAAATATAATTTATTTTTGGGTTTTTCTTAAATATCTCAGCAGCCCATGGAAATATTTTAACTTTCTCAACGGCATATTGTTAGGCGCCCAAAGGCGCAAGTTTGCCTCCATCTGACCGACTTCGTATCTGTTACGGTTTCCGAGATCCCCATGTTGAGCACCGGAACTGAATCACCCTGTATGGGGGTGGAGAACATTTTGAAGCAATGCGGGCATTTACAATAAGGACGAATTCACGTTATTTTTTGTACACTGAAAAAGATTTAGCCCAGGTCAGGAACCATTATTTTGTATTAATAATAAATATGTGGTTGTGGTTGGCCCCATATGGGGTAAGTTTCATAGAATTTTCCTAAACGGAAGTCATTTAAAATCAGTTTAGAATTTTTTCTACTCCTATGCTAGTAACATACCTAGTTTAGGTTATAAGTAAGTTCATTGTTATGAACACTGACACGTAATGACTGACATGTAATGACTGACACGTAATAAAAAAAATACGTATCTGTTCTTAATTAAAACGCAATTATCACGGGTGCCTTGTTAGCGCGGCATCCGCGTCACCATAGCAACTAACCAACATACTAATTGTTGCCTGTCAGATAATCAGAAGTAGGTAGGTATAGTTTATCTACTATAGTAGTTTTTCTTTCGTCGAAGAAAAATTATAATACAAAACTCGAGTTGTAAGCTTATTACATACTCGTGGAATTACAGCACTCGCCGCTGCGCGGCTCGTGCGCAACTTTTCCACTCATACGTAATAAGCTGTTTACAACTCTCGCTATGTAATATACTATTACGTGCGCCCACCTACCACGACTTCTAAATCCCAATTCTCGCCAGGCTCCTTCTCGACAGACTCACATTTGCAACACCGCGTTAAATAAAAAAATAAACTTTACATTGTATTTTGTCTAAGTTAATTTCTTTACGAATACGAACGTCAGTTTCTGCACTGGTATAATTTTTAAAAGTGTAAGCTAGTGCAGTCAAACGCTCGCCCTCAAGTAGGAAATAGCATCCAACGGTATAACAGCAATAATTCCTTACAAATCTATATGATTAACGTTATATCCCACAGTAGCTATATAGTTTTGTAACGAAATTTGTCGAGTCGTTGACTCAGAAAATTGCGTAGTAATAAATGCCAATTTTGCAAACTAGAATGAACATAAAAACAAAACAGAAGCGCCTTTGGCAACAGCAATCACGAAATTTATGCAGATCTGCGGTAAAATTGTTCACCGCGACGTTTTCTGTTGTCTTAGGTTTCGTAACAGACCGCAAACCACTGCTAATCGCTCCATAAAGAAAAGAAACCCGAGATTTTTGCAGTTTTCAATACCAATTTCAAAACTAGTTTCTTAACCGGCGTTAAATAACTGAGTAAATACTGATAGCGGAAGTAGATCCCTAGAATTTGTCGCTACGTGACTATATTATTTTATGGTTTGTCCGCAAATGGCTCAACTTCTTAATTGAGCTTTGCAGGAAACTGGTTTCTGGTATAGCACTGGTTCAGTAGTACCAGGCAAATATCAATGAATTACTATACGAAAGTTCAACATTATGATTTGAGCGCACACCTTGGAGAAATCACTTCTTTTAAAACCGTTTTTGGTCGCTGGGTGAGTTTTTCTTAGCATTGGAATTAATTACAAGAAAAAATTATAATGGGCATAAGCACTCCATAAGTCAGCAAAAATAAAAAAAAAACATCGCCCCGGAGGCTGCTAAAGCGACTTTCGTTGAAATCTTCATAACCCAAGATACAATGACAATAAGGATGTAAAATCAGTGGCGATGTTAGTACAAGCCCCCAAATAAAGGATGTGCTGACTAAAGCTGCAAATGTGTTGTTGCTTCACAAATCATTCCCATCTTTTTGATTTAGTTGATGCTACACCGTACTGATGATTGACAAAAAGCATGAAACACGTGCATGTGGTTATATATACTTTTTTTCTTTTTGCTAACTTTGTGTGCTCATGCCCATTATCATTTTTTCTTGTAAATACATTTACACTCATTGAAATTATTAATTAATTCTTTATTGGCATTTTAATTTTTAGTATTATAAACGCTGAGTACAATTTACCAGAGAAGAGATTTTTGGGACCGGTAATATATAGTACTGCAAGAGTGCAATAACAACTGCCATCTGTTAACATTATTAGGTACCACTTTTTTAAAATTTCAAGTGACATTATACTGCCAAAGGTTAATATTACTTCTCAATTCACTCCGGCTATCAATAATTAATTTTTAATTGAAACTATGGTCATACAAACTAAGTATAGCAGTAATACAGCCTAAAAGAAAACAAAAGATTTAGAATCTATTGTTTTGACAGTAGTTCCTTTGTCCCATGGTTTGTCAACTTCAATGCACGTTTGGCACATATGATGGGGCATCAAATCATTGACGTCAGAGATGTTTCTAAAGAGGTAGTTGAAACCTCTTTTTATTATTACCACCTTTTTATTAACTCGCTTACTTATCCTCCGGTTTGTCTGTTCCTCACTGTTAGACACTCGAAGCTTTAATCATAGCTCAGAACTGGATTACAATGCAATATTAACTTCCCATATACATATTATTATTATGTTATTTGTTAATATATAAAAATATGAATGTTAAATAAATATATTTGACTAGTGGAAATTTATGAACCGATAAGCACATGCCATTATCTGGTAATAAATAATGAAAATGACGTGTTAAAAACGCGTTGAGAAGAAAGGATGACAAATAAACAAATAGACATACAAGAAAACGAGTTATTTAACAGTTCGCGAGAATGCGACAACTAGAACCTCCATAGCACTAAAGTTGGCAACTAAGAAGGATATTATGGAATTAATTTGTTTTAATATTGAAATAAAAATTTAAGACATTTAATTTTGATTCCTCCTTCATTTTATTTTTGAGGAAAATAACAATAATTATTAAAGAGAGTGATATATTATTGGTAGGTTCTCTTCTAATTCACAATTCAAATAAGATCAGGTGAAGAGAATCTGAAATAAATCTGAAATTTACTACACTCTGTTATCAAGAGACACAAGACTAAAAACCAGAAAATAATAAAATCTAAATAAAAAAATAATATACCACGTTTCTAAAAAGAACTACAAGTATAATAAAATAATATAATAATATAAAAACGGACTAGAAAGTATAGATTTGAAAAACGTGGGGAGCATGCAATAGATAATTATTTATGCAGATGCATGCACTTAAGTCACTCTATAACAGTTGTAATGCAATGTAAATGTTTTCTTAACGACAGCTATTCCTCTACTCTCCTTATATCTACTATTATCTGTCTATTGCATCCCCACGTTTTTCGAATCTTTATAATATGAGTGCTTTTATATTATTTCATTATACTTTTGGTCCTTTTTAAAAACGTGGGGTATTAATTTTTTTATTTAAATTTAAAACTAAATTAAAGGAAATCTGATTGTGCTTTTGTAGTTTCAAGTAGCGCAAAAGTAGGATTATTATTGTAAAGCCTTTTTATTCCATATAACTAAATTTGCATTAGGAAGAGAACCTTGTCAAATAGGTAGGTACCCTATAAGTAACCTGCTTGCCTTTAGATAGTGTCTATTTATCTGTATTTGTTTAGTTCAGTTCCAGTTGCTTTCTGTAACACTAAAATAAAATTAAGGCCTATTTATAATAAGGCGTTACGTTCTTCGTTTTTTGCCGTTAACAAGCTTTGCAGATCGAGAGAAAAAAACAGTAAGAGAATTAGCCGATTAGTTTTAGTGCTTGTGAAAGCATGACCACCAATCAAATTAAGTCGTTTCAACACGAGTTAGTTTATCAAGTGGCCTGTGACGGTTTTTTTTTCGGAATATTGTTACTACCACGACCATCTGCGACAAAATTTAAGTCTGTCCGCTCTTGAATATTTTGCACCATACAGTGTGTCCTGGGTAAAAGTGTCCGCCCCTGACTAATTCGGCGTATGCGCGGTTTCTGACAAGTCTCTCGCACCCATGGATTTTGGATAAAACTAAGCCGCCCTGTACAGGGGCGGATTTAGGCATGGTCTTTATGGGCTGCTGCCTAGGGCCCTTTTATACAAGGGGCCCCACCGCTGTGAAAATTAAAAAAAAAATAAATTAACGTAAACTTACCAGCGCCTGACACATTGCCTAAACCTGGCACATGCCTTTATTTAATAAAAAAAAGTAAGGTAATAAGCAGATATAAATTCATTCTATTGAAATGTTTATGTTGGTAGAAGTCACAGTTATGAGTTTCTTAGCGAAATTGTTTAGTGCAGTGGGTTGTAAAAAATAGTGTGTAATCACGTGTTTTTAGTGTAGATTTTTCAACTCTCTTAATTTTTGTGGCTTATACTACAAACAAGGAGGACTATTTTAAGTTTTGAAGATTTTGGTTGGAGTGTCAGCTGTTGGCTTGTGTTAGGTTTATGCTAAGCCAATGCCTGACATATATATAGGTGTCAATCACTGGGAAAAATCACAAGCCATGCAACAATGATCTCTAAAGTCTCTAACAATAAACCTTATAATGGTGTCAATGGGTTAAATATTTCCAGTGCCTGACACCCCTGTCAGCCATTGACTATATACAATGTGTCAGCTGTTGGTTACATTTGGCACTGACTATGGCAGACCTCAGTACTGTCTTCAATAGCATCAGAACATTTGCCACTCAACGATTCTGAGCCATGTCTTCTTGTCGAAAAAGCTGAATTCGATCAATAACTAGATACTACTATCACGATCTTTACAAGTTTACAATGTCAAATTAAATTCAATTATTCAAAATAAATTCAAAGATGTGTAGTTAACAAACGATTCTCTAGAGAATTTAGGCGGTCTGTCAGGGGAAGAGAAGAAACAATATTTTTAGAGAGGGAGGGAAAGAGAAGAATAATAAATAGGAAACAGAAAATATTAAATGATAAAAAAACAGTTGGAGCTAAATAAAATGGGAATACATTTACGAGAATCGGTATTATCATAGAAAAATAAAAGTAATAACATTAACATTATTTTTAATAACAACTGCTACATCATGAACAAATAATAGTTTACAAAATTGGAAAGAAAGTTTTCTACTCAAGAATAAGTTACTATATTTTCCAGAAATGAGAATGTACGAATAAATAAACATTTCTACATACGATAATCACTTGTGGTTTTCTAAAAATTGTTGTGACCACTTTTATAGCGTGTCAGGTTTTGGGCTTATCAGATTCAGGCTATGGGTCTAGTCAAAAATCACTACGTCAGTTACTGGATAAAAAAATATAAATTAAAATATATCGTCGCAGATTTGATTTGGGCTATTGGTAATAATTATTTCCTGTGATGTCTCTCCTACTTACTCAACAATAGTGAGAATCATCAATAAACGCGCCAAATTGATTTTTACAGATTAAAATTTGATAAATCAATCCTTAAGGTGTCAGGCACTGACGTTAGCCACAAAAAAATAAAAACAAGTTAGGAACACAGCGTCAATTGCGTCTTTATGCTTGAGAAACGCTTCGCTTGAATCAACTGATATTTTAGTGAAGTGTGAATTGTTAATTTGTACATTTTTTGAAGAAGGTTTTTGGCTAGCGAAACAAACGGGGGGCCCCGTAATAGTGTTAGCCCAGTGCCCCCAAAACTCATGATACAATAAAGGGGGAGATATGACATCGCGCAGGAGTGGGCGTGTCTAATTTCAGCAGCTGACGTCACCTTGTGAGTAGTACGCCATTATTTATTATACTGTGACCGGGCAGAAAACGTTGTTTACAACAGTAAGCATTTGTCTTATTGAATCAATTATACAAAATGAGGTGTGCTGTCTACGGCTGTGGTGCCGACAATCAGGCAAAAGGTTTTTCGCCTGATATAAAGTTTTTCAGCTTTCCGAAAGATAAAAGATTGCAGGGTATGTGGAAACATTTGTGCAAACGCAATGACAAATTTAATGTTAAAAGTGCTCGGATTTGCTCGAAACATTTTACTGAGAAGGATTATGAGCGAAACCTTAAACATGAATTGCTTGGATACACTCCAAGGAAATACCGACCTCTAAAAAAGGAGGCCATACCATCAACAAACTTACCTTTACAACGTAAACCCCAAAAACTTCAAGAAACGAGAGAATCTCGCAGGGAGGAACGCATTAGGAGTAGGGAAAGAAAGGAAATAATAGGAACTTCTCTAAAAAGGTAAGTTATACACACATTAAGATATATATTTTATTGGAAGTGTTGTACCGAGGGTTCGGTATTGTAAATATTAGGTATTTCATATATAAGTAACTATTGTTGGGGTTTTCCTTCATGGTGCACGTAAACATTAGGCATTTGAAAAAATGTTTTTTTTTGTTGTAAAAAAAATTATAGTTATGATTAGGTTTTAGCGTCGGGTGAAAAGTTCATTGGGAAGAGGCACAATTTTGAGGCACAATTTTGTCAAACTATAATTAGGGGTGGCTTTTGAATGAACTACAGCATATCTGAATTTGAGTGCAATCGGGGGCGGAGAGTTGGGGTGGTTTCCTTGTTAGTTTCAATTTCGATTTACAAATCATTAAACTATCAATTTTACTTTGTTTTAGATGTGATTATGACAAATACCTCATTGAGATTATTATTTGAACGTCTGAAGGTAAGGTATTCCACAAAATACCTTTTAACTTACAGACTTAATCAAGATGTGTTGGAAAACTTTTTTGGAGTTGTACGGGCTAAGGGAGGGCTTCATGACCATCCAGATGCTCTTCAATTTAAATACAGATTACGGTCTTACATTCTCGGTAGGAATGAGGGCTCTTTTTCAAGTTTTGGAAACACTGAAGAGGATGACACTCCTGATCTTCCGATCGAAGAAATAAATCTATGTGGACAATATTTTTCTTCGGTTGACAATAACAAGGAACCTGAGGATATTCCTGAGTCGCTAAAATCAGTCGATACCGAACTAAGTGATATTCAGTATGACGGATTGGAAAACTTGGCAGGGTATATTTGCCATAAAATCAAAGATCTTGATGCCTCTACAAGTTCTACATCAAGCTATACATGGGTTTCACATCTAAGTGAGGGAGGCTTATCAAAACCTACTCCTGAATTTATGATCCAGTTGGAAGAACTTGAGAAAATATTCAAATCCTTAAATAAGGATAGTTTATTTATTTCTAAAAATTATTTGAAGAAACTATTAGGCATGAGCTCCCATGTGCTATGTGCAGAGAAAACAAAATTATTATTATTTATTCTCATAAACAACTTTTGTTTGAAACATTTTTTTCCAAACTAGAAAATAAAAAAGTTATTTTCGGTGGTCAATTTCGCGTTAACACCCTGTACCTATCCCACCTTCATCCTAATCTGCAAAAGATAAAAGTTTTGGTAAAAAAGCTGAATGGTTTGTTTGGCATTATGCATTACATTCATAATTAAAACAAAATTTCTGTCAATCACTTTTAAATAGAACACCTGATATTTTAATATTTTTATTTTGCCTATAATGAAATTCAGAATAAAGGTATATTTATTTTGTTTTGATAAATAATTTCATATAACACACGACTAGAAGCTTTAAAATAATCCGAACGACAAATATAATGAAATTTCTGCATCATTCTACATGTAAATATTTAAATATTAATTTCCCGGCACAACTAACTCACAAGGTGACGTCATATGCGCAGATCTGATGAATTTTGAACCGCTACGTATCATATCTCTCTCTTATTGTATCATGGAACGGTTCCACTTCCTCGGCTGGTCACTAACCCCGCCGTTCGGCCCCGCGTGCACATGACGGAGCTCGATGCGCTCCCGATTCGACCTCAATTAATCGATTACGTCTTCAGACTTGCGAAGACAAATTAGGCAATAGTTTGATTAGGATATATGAATTCGTCAAGATAAAAGTTATACAGGGCCAGGGGCGGACCATACAAGTTTTGGGCATGATACAATAAGAGAGAGATATGATACGTAGCGGTTCAAAATTCATCAGATCTGCGCATATGACGTCACCTTGTGAGTTAGTTGTGCCGGGAAATTAATATTTAAATATTTACATGTAGAATGATGCAGAAATTTCATTATATTTGTCGTTCGGATTATTTTAAAGCTTCTAGTCGTGTGTTATATGAAATTATTTATCAAAACAAAATAAATATACCTTTATTCTGAATTTCATTATAGGCAAAATAAAAATATTAAAATATCAGGTGTTCTATTTAAAAGTGATTGACAGAAATTTTGTTTTAATTATGAATGTAATGCATAATGCCAAACAAACCATTCAGCTTTTTTACCAAAACTTTTATCTTTTGCAGATTAGGATGAAGGTGGGATAGGTACAGGGTGTTAACGCGAAATTGACCACCGAAAATAACTTTTTTATTTTCTAGTTTGGAAAAAAATGTTTCAAACAAAAGTTGTTTATGAGAATAAATAATAATAATTTTGTTTTCTCTGCACATAGCACATGGGAGCTCATGCCTAATAGTTTCTTCAAATAATTTTTAGAAATAAATAAACTATCCTTATTTAAGGATTTGAATATTTTCTCAAGTTCTTCCAACTGGATCATAAATTCAGGAGTAGGTTTTGATAAGCCTCCCTCACTTAGATGTGAAACCCATGTATAGCTTGATGTAGAACTTGTAGAGGCATCAAGATCTTTGATTTTATGGCAAATATACCCTGCCAAGTTTTCCAATCCGTCATACTGAATATCACTTAGTTCGGTATCGACTGATTTTAGCGACTCAGGAATATCCTCAGGTTCCTTGTTATTGTCAACCGAAGAAAAATATTGTCCACATAGATTTATTTCTTCGATCGGAAGATCAGGAGTGTCATCCTCTTCAGTGTTTCCAAAACTTGAAAAAGAGCCCTCATTCCTACCGAGAATGTAAGACCGTAATCTGTATTTAAATTGAAGAGCATCTGGATGGTCATGAAGCCCTCCCTTAGCCCGTACAACTCCAAAAAAGTTTTCCAACACATCTTGATTAAGTCTGTAAGTTAAAAGGTATTTTGTGGAATACCTTACCTTCAGACGTTCAAATAATAATCTCAATGAGGTATTTGTCATAATCACATCTAAAACAAAGTAAAATTGATAGTTTAATGATTTGTAAATCGAAATTGAAACTAACAAGGAAACCACCCCAACTCTCCGCCCCCGATTGCACTCAAATTCAGATATGCTGTAGTTCATTCAAAAGCCACCCCTAATTATAGTTTGACAAAATTGTGCCTCAAAATTGTGCCTCTTCCCAATGAACTTTTCACCCGACGCTAAAACCTAATCATAACTATAATTTTTTTTACAACAAAAAAAAAACATTTTTTCAAATGCCTAATGTTTACGTGCACCATGAAGGAAAACCCCAACAATAGTTACTTATATATGAAATACCTAATATTTACAATACCGAACCCTCGGTACAACACTTCCAATAAAATATATATCTTAATGTGTGTATAACTTACCTTTTTAGAGAAGTTCCTATTATTTCCTTTCTTTCCCTACTCCTAATGCGTTCCTCCCTGCGAGATTCTCTCGTTTCTTGAAGTTTTTGGGGTTTACGTTGTAAAGGTAAGTTTGTTGATGGTATGGCCTCCTTTTTTAGAGGTCGGTATTTCCTTGGAGTGTATCCAAGCAATTCATGTTTAAGGTTTCGCTCATAATCCTTCTCAGTAAAATGTTTCGAGCAAATCCGAGCACTTTTAACATTAAATTTGTCATTGCGTTTGCACAAATGTTTCCACATACCCTGCAATCTTTTATCTTTCGGAAAGCTGAAAAACTTTATATCAGGCGAAAAACCTTTTGCCTGATTGTCGGCACCACAGCCGTAGACAGCACACCTCATTTTGTATAATTGATTCAATAAGACAAATGCTTACTGTTGTAAACAACGTTTTCTGCCCGGTCACAGTATAATAAATAATGGCGTACTACTCACAAGGTGACGTCAGCTGCTGAAATTAGACACGCCCACTCCTGCGCGATGTCATATCTCCCCCTTTATTGTATCATGGAACCGTTCGCTGTTCCCGTCGTTATCTCGCCATTTGAATAAATTTACCTCGAATGCAGATCTTTTGTTCTTCCAGAACGGCACTGGACGGCGCGGCGCGGCCTAACTGTTCTGAATGATTTGTGGTAGGTACCGCAGATGCGCGCGTTGGCAGCCAGAGCTGGAAAAGATCGCACCAAAAAAGATCTAGATCATAGATCAGATCATTTTTCAAAAAAAAAAATATCTAAGATCGTCTAAAAAAATAGATCTTTTCATGCAAAAACGATCTTAGATCAAAGATCGTCTAAAAATGGTCTATTTAAAAAAGATCAATCGATCTAAGATCTTTTGAACGATCTAAGATCTTCTAATATAGTTAATAGATATAGATGTCTACAGGGTGAGTCTGAAATAACTGGCATCCTTTTTTGGGTAATAGAGATGGTCATTCCGAACCACTTTTCTTAATAATTTCTTTCCTAGCGCCGAGATTTTTCTATAATTCATCCCCTTAAAATCCCCCCTCTATGAAAACACGGCACTGGCGCCCTGCCAACAACCGAGTAGAAAATGGTAAATCATCAACTAGTATAGTATTTTGAGACCGAGTTTACGCTATTCTATCCGCGGTGTATGAAATAAATGTTGGTAAATTAAAAAAAAATAGAGAAAAATTTCGGTGATAGGAAAAAAAATTATTAAGAAAAGTTGTTCGGAATGACCATCTCTCTTGCCCAAAAAAAAGGATGCCAGTTATTTCAGACTCACCCTGTATAAATAATTTTCCTAATTTTGACATAGTATAAACTGACATCTTTCAAAACGTGAGCAAGTGATGATACGTCCAGTTTTACGTAACTAGTTGTGTAAAGTGAAATAGTACGTAACTAGTTACGTAAAGTTACTACTCTAACTGAACTGGTTACGTAATCAATATACCTATGGAGAATTAGACTTTTCTTCTAAAAACGTGTTCACCGATTGTTTATGCAATTTATAATTTTATAACTTAAGTTATAGAATTCGGAATTTTGAGAAATAGATAATTAAAAATAAAATACAAATTAATATAAAGCATTCATTTAAATTTGACCTCAAAATAGGTTCTTGAAGTTGTAGGTAAAATGTACGTCAGTTTGTTTATATTATTTGTCATTTTACGCGAAATTCTGACAATTTGCACGCTGAGACCTAGAGATCTCCTGAGGTAAACTGCTTTAAATGAACGCTCATTAGTAACGTAAGTAATTGAATTCGTAATACATATATTTTAGAAATTATATGTAGATTATATGTATAAAAAGAGAAATCCTTGTTCATTCAAAACTATTCATCCTTCTAAAAGATATATAAGGTCACAGAATATTACGGTGGCTATTCTGTGATAAGGTGAAGTGGGGTAAATGTGTAATCGGGGCAAGTGTGTAGCTGGACCTTGGCTATGAAGGTTTCTGTAGAATACTAGCGACATCTATGAAAATATAGTCTCAACATGAATGTATACTCTTCTAAAACAGAAAACTGTATCTAATGTCATTTATAGTGGCAACATATTTTCCTATCGGTCACGCCAACTTCGTTTTCAGTTACCCTAATTTGTATCTAATTTGATAATCCGCAGTCATCGTTTTAAAAAAGTATCCTTTTTGTTATTTTTATAGTGCATTACGAAGTAAAGGTAAGAAATACTTATATATTATGAATATTTTTGCACTTGCTGATTCTAACCTCAAAATTTGGATTACTAAACACTTGCCCCAGCGAAAAAGCATGATGGAGCAAATGTGTAGTAAATTCTGCGGACAAGTGTGTAGTATACTACACACTTACCCCTAATTAGTTAAAAAGGGAGAATAATTAATAATGTTTATTTTAGGTAAAAATGGTACGTAACTATAAAAGAAAATCCGACAGGGGCAGTACGTACACGGCAGAAATATTAGAGAGGGCATTAGATGAAATTAAAAGGGGCGTAATAACTCAATATGCTGCACATAAGAAATACAACATTCCCCAAATGACTCTTAGTTACCACCGAAGAGGAATTCGAGGCAAGAAAAGCAACTATGGGAAGAAATACAGCCCTTTCATGCGAAGAAGAGTCTAAGCTTGCTGAATGTTTGATAACAATGGAAAAATGGGGCTGGGGGCTAACACGTGGTGATGTCTTTAATATTGTTCAACAATATGTCACTACAAATAATATGAAATCTCCATTTAAAGGAGGAAGGCCTGGTGAAGACTGGCACCTGGTTTTTCAAAACGCCATAATTTGTCAATCAAAAAACCTCAGTCTGTAGAATATGCTCGGAAAAAGTGTTTAGATCCATTTATAATTAACAAATATTTTGAGATTTTAGAAAAGGTGCTGGATGATCAAAATTTACGGGATAAACCTAGACAAATATGGAACCTCGACGAAACCAATTTCTGTCTGGATCCCAGCAAAACGAAAATAGTAGGTAAACGAGAAGCTCCATCATCAAGGACCACTGCAGGCAGTGGAAGAGAAAATATAACAGTGCTTATGGCTGTAAGTGCTGATGGGTTTAAAGCTCCACCATTGATTGTTTTTAAGGCTAAGAACATGTGGAATGATTGGACTGCTCCGCCAGCAGAATCATTTCCTGGAACCACATATGCCGCCACTATTAATGGGTGGATGGAATCAAATGTTTTCCTTCAGTATTTTGAAAAAAGTTTATTAGAAGTATTTGGACCTACGCGACCGGTTCTACTGATATATGATGGCCACGTGTCTCACGTTGACGAGAGACTAATTAGATCCGCAAGGGACAATGGGGTGATAATTCTTAAGTTACCTCCCCATTCCTCCCATATTTTACAACCGCTTGATTTAAGCGTTTTTAAATCATTAAAAGTTAAATGGGAACAAGCATCGATTGAGTGGCAGAAACATAATGAAGGGAGGAAAATTCCAAAGAAAAATTTAGTTCCTTAGTAGGAAAAATATGGAAAGAAACAAATCCGGAAATCATATGCAATGGTTTAAAAAAAGCTGGTATTTTTCCTTATAATCCACATGTTGTTACTGAAGAGCACTATGATCCGTTGATGTTCAAAAGATATACAGAACATTTACAGATGAACAATGCCTCTCATTTGTCGAAAAGTAATGAGCTACTGAATTCTATGGACAATGATCAGCCGGGTCCTTCGAGTTCCAATCAAGCAGTTCTTTCAGATGTAGGGGTAATAAATCAAGAAGATAATTCAGACATCAGACAGCCAAGTTCTTCAGGGATAATTAGTATAGATAAGAAACGGCACTGCTCCTTTGAAGAGTTACTACTGTCTACTGTTAAGCAGGCAAGTGTCCCAGAAAAAGTAAAAAAGAAGAAAGTTGCTTCAGGGGCAGAAGTATTAACATCCGACGAAGTATTGAACCGCTTAACTTTATTGGATGGGAGTATCCCATTCGGCGCACGAAAAAGACAGCAAAAACCTGATAAAGTGCCACTTGAAGAACAGGATATTTGTGAGGATGAAATTAGGTTTGACGACAGTGATGATGATATAGAGGAAGAGATGAGAGGAGCAGAAGACCTAGATAGATGTATGCTAGAAATCAGTAAATCTCCTCAAGATATACAGGAAGATGATTGGGTGCTAGTATGCCTTGCAGGAAAAAAAAATAAAAAATATTACGTTGGACAGGTTATCTCTGCTGTTGAAGAAGATGAATTAATTGACATAAAGTTTGCCAAAAAGGTACCTACTTTAGATCCTTTATCTTCATCAACATTTTCTTGGAAGAACCCCGAAGAATGCGCTTCTATTAGCCGAAATGATATTATACTTTCTCTTCCAAAACCAACCTTAACTGGAAGACGAGGCTTAATAAAATTTGATATAAATTTCTCTGCTTATAATATCGAATAATTTGTTATAAGTACTTACCTGTTCATAACATTTTTAATTTTAATAATACTTTAAATCTCTTAAACATATTTCCTTACTTTTTTATGTGAATCTTGAATGTTTTGTTCTGAGTGAAATTCAATAAACAATGTTTTCATTAAAGTCCCGTTTTTAAGTTTCCAATTAATCTACGTCGGGTTATACAGGTCATAATCAAGTTTTACACACTTGCCCCGTTTCTCTATGCACGTAAAAATATAGAAGATAGTGGTCGGTTACACACTTGCCCCAAAAAGTAGGGGAAAGTGTGTAGTACTGACTTTGTTTTAAAAAATTAATGCAAAAACCAAATTCATTTGTTTTAAACTCTGGCACTCTTATGGTATATTGAGAACATCATAAGGATTAGAGGGAATGAAGGGAAAATCGGTTTCAGTGCTACTTGCATTTTTACAGGCCACTATATTAAAACTTTAATATTATTACTAAACTCTTACCCCACCTCACCTTACCTACCTTTCTACCTACATTATTTTGTATAAAAAAAATCACTGAAACGTTTCAAAAACGAACTACTTACAACAATTTTGAGGTCAAAATGAGAACATATTTTACAAATATGTAGATATAAAAACAAAAACTCTTATTCCTACAACAACTTAGAGCACAATTTTTTATTCTTCAAAAATAAAACATTATTATATGTATATAAAAAAAATTACAGAAACGTTTCAAAAATGAACGAAAACAAATGGGGAAAAGATCTTAGATCGTTTCTAGGGGATTTAGTGTGCATTCGAGGGGATCTAGATTAGGAAGAGAAATTTGTGGTGCGGCAACACAAAACGACATTTGGCCACGGCCAACCACGGCCATCGTGCATTTGACAAATAACCCTCCGTATTTTTTGGCCGCCTAACAGCAACAGCCAATGACAATGACGTGTAGGCCCAATATGGCGAACCTTTCGGTGGGACATATATATGTATATAGGTGGGACAATGAAATGATTGTATTGGAAAAACAGTCCAGTTTATTTTACTATGGCCGTGGATCTAGGCAAAGGACCTTTGGTCTAGGAAACTAGTACCTATGTGTTAAAAAATGCCAAGAGAAAGAAAGAAAATGACTATTGTTATAACATAATTCTAACAGGAGGGCAAAGAAACAAAATAAAATACACCTTTCCCATTATGTAATTCAGAAAATGTTAACTGTAAGTCAGAAAACATCAATTGAAATTCGGATTAGTCAAATGAATTTCAGAAGAGGTCAGATGTAACTCAGTTGTAACATTTGGTTATCGAAACACTATGTTTCAGTATGGCGTCCTTTACGCTCGATACAAATAATGGTTAATAATGGTTCTCCTTGAAACATCTTCCACAGAGTTTTTCACAAACTGGGGTTTAGGTGTTCAATGCACCGCCGAATAACATCTTCTAAGTGGTCAACATTTCTAAATGGCCTTTGTTTATACACCTATTGCTTTTTATAGCCTACTCACTTTTTTTACATTTGTTATCGGAGATAAATTTCCATCAGAAAACGCTAAGTTAATTTCAATATAAGCCAAATCTGTTCATTTATTTGTGCTCTCTTTACATAACTTCTTTTAGATGAATGTATTTAACGATGTGAAAAGTAGACTAGGCTTGAATTCATCAAACCTTTGAAATTAAACCAACTTTGCGCCAAACCCGACATAATTTTTTAAACCAAATAAAGATTTTCTAAGAAAACAACTGGCTAGCATTAGAATTGATGTTAAAAATATATTAGAGGTGTCGATCTGTCAGAAAAGTACAATTTTCAAAAAATTAATTTTATTTAAAATGTTTGAAAAAAATTCATGGTCATGGTCATGGTGGGTCTCTGGAAATTGGTATTCAGGCTAGCAATTGCAAAAGAAACAACTTTTTCTAATAACTTTTTTCAAAAATGCGTCATATAAAGCCGATTTTGGATGATTTTTGAAAAAATGTAAATTTTGACAGATACCGCAAGTCATGTGGTCGGTTCTTGTGACGTCATTTTTCATCCTCCGACAAGCACAAATCAATGGCGAAGTCAAATCTTCATTTTATCCAAAAACAAAAGAAATCCCTTATGGTGCGTACTTTATTGGTCACACTGTATAAAATAACCGTCACCTTCAGGAGACGTTTTGGCGATATCTTTTACATACTTTAACTATAGATACTTTTGTAACTTGAGGTATTCGATCTTTGCACGCTTACGTCAAGGTGTTACGTTACGTCTACGTAATAGTTACATCGTTACATATGTATTGGGCTTTGCTGTAACCGTTGAGTGAAGGAATACTACTCAACGCTGTGCCGTGCATTTTGACGCTCCAAACGCAATCGCGAACGCAACCCGAGTCAACACCCCCGTTAGGCAACCAGGAATACACACACGGGTGCATCGATTACATATTATGATATTACGGACTTTGATTGCAATATTTCAGCCAACGGTCCGGGATGCGTTTCTTTAATTACCGCGAATATTATGCATAACAGTACCGATCGGATCGCGGCGCCAACAACAACAACAAAAAATTCCAAAAACCGTTCGCGCGCCTTCATTGCTCGGTAGTGATGCCGTTCCTAATTAACCGAGATATATAAATTTGTCAATTAATGATAATATTGGCCGAGTTGTACCGTTCACCATACACCGCTAACTCAGGTGTTTTCAAATGAGGGACTTCCAACCAGCAGTAGACGCGTATATATTATCATTAAGGTGCGGGAATTCTGGCAGGTTTGTCGAACATTTTTTTGCTCATACATTTTTCATTGTACCACGATAATAGTCCACAGGTTATTAGGCCATAGCAGTAACAGGTATGGTGCGAAGCTATTTTGCTAACAATAAGCTTGTCCCCATTTGCTTATATGACATTTTTTTTTCTCGCTCAATTCATCCCCTAGTGAGATACCATACTAGGTAATAATCTCTGCTTTTATACATTCTAGACACCTAAAAATTCAGAGTACTTACCTAATTGATTAAGTCTGTTATTTGAAATTTGCAGTTTCAATAATGGTCTGTGGTCTGTGCAATTTAATATCTGTTTTCATGTTAGCAACTTCTCGTAATAGTTCAGAAAACCTGCTACGATTTTTTTGTCTGAAGAACCAAATCGTGTGTGTATTTTAAGATTTAACTACAATTTCTGACGTAAATGCCCGAAGTACTATCAAGTAATCGCATTTGCGCCAAAAATACCAAAAATTGCATATACATAGTGTTGGAAAAAAAATTATTTGAAAATGTTGAAAAATCTTTGCCACTGCGTATTTCGTAGAATCAAAGAAAGTAAAAAATCTGAAAAAAAATTGTCAAAAAATCATGGTCGTAGAGGAAAATGTATGATACCCTGTGTAAAAATTTGTCACATTTACAAAAATATCGTATGCAAATTTTTATGTGTTCAGTTCACTTTTATACAGTGTGCCCTCGGATTGAAGTAACTATGTTATAATTTATTTATTTTTAATTTTGCTTTGAAACTTTTAAAATAGTTCTAGTATCTATTTAATTTTTTTACAGATGCTGAATTAAGAAGCTTCAAAATAGTATTTGTGCGCCAACCAAGGCCCTGAAGTGCCATTTTTAATAACGAATGTGGAATAAAAAAATGAAAATAAAACGCATGAGTTTTAAGGGCCACATTTTATATTTTTGAAAATTCCATACCTACTTTTTTGACCAATCAGAGGCTCGTTTTTTTGCTTCGTTGTTATGGCAACTCAAAAAATTTCCGGAAATATTCTCACTTGCTCTAGGCAGCAGGAGGTGATTACAGCGGAAAATTTTTGACAGATGTCATTATTATAATGTGACATTGTAACATATAGGTACTCAACAAAACAACAACAAAAAATTCGGGTACTCGAAAAATTTCCGGCAATAATTCAAGCACTAGGGCGATTACTAGTGAAAATCGGCAACTAAGTTTTATTATGCAATATGAAGCATAAACTTTCCGTTAGGTTACACAAAGTTGCCCAAAGCGTTTTTTTTGCGAATATAATTCGTGTTATTTTTATATTTCTTGCAATTTTTTAAGTACCGATTTTTAATGGGATTCTTTATTTAAAACGAATCCTTCTAATGTCGCAATGTATCACAGGGCCGTGTTAAGGGGGTGTTCGCCCCGGGCGCCCTATTCAAGGGGGCGCCAAAATCAACAAAGGCGCTAGTACTAATAATTTACTGCTTCAAAAAACATTCAATTTTTTTTTAATTTTTCAGTTACCTACAGATTTTTATTTTTCTAGGACGATGATTTCGCATACAACTACTGAAATCTTTGTAAGTTGTGAATTCGGAACTTGTCTGCGTCCACCGATGTCTATGTCGTTGTGGAATATTTTAATTGATTTCGCTATTCCCCCGAGATGACGCGGTGGCGGCCGGCGCTTGACGATTTGACGTTGACGCGAATCGTTGTAAAAAGGATTGTTCTGTAAATAAAGAACCCAACTTTCGCAAACGAGCAAAGTTAGTTAAATAGAGGAATCGATATCGACATAGTTTTGGTTTCTGGATACTAGGTAATCATAAATTAGTTGGCAAGTACAATAACAATAAGTATCTACTTGTACATTCATATTACTGAATCTGTAGCATCTAAGGAAACCCTGTTTTAATGAAGACTTGGTTTTGTTGAACTTGAATTTTAATATTATCGCTCAATTCTGGATATGGCAAATATCAAACGTACTAAACAATCATACACTGTGTTTAGAATAACGTAGCAACCTGGTGGTTTCTATTGTGGCAAATTTTCGTATCTTGTAAATTGTAAAAATGTTCTTTCTGGTATATGAGGTTCTGCTTTCTGGTGCAAAATAAAATGTAAAAATTAAAAGTTATTTGCTCTTGTGAAGTATAAATGAAAAATATGTAACTAAACTAAAATCGTTCTTTAACTGTACACTAGATTGTGACAGGTAAATATTTAAAGTCCCTAGAATTCTGTAAGCGGCGGCCATATTGATATTATTGATATAGGAAGGTACGCGTCGCGGACAGTTGGTATCGAACGACCTGAAGAGGTTTCTCGTGGCTATCGTTACAGGGCGCGCGGAGACGGCAACAGCGCGCGCCTTCGGCATCGGATGGTTCGAACGGGTGTCTTGTTCCGAGAATTCTTTGCAAGCGATTAAGCCGATGTCACCGAAAGGGTTAAAAAAAATTAAGGAATCAGTATTAAACTATTTATCAAAACAGTTCACAAGTATACAGTATGATTTTTTAAACTACCACCGCGATTTCCTCGCTTATTTTGCGCCCTACAAAAAAAACATGAGAAACAAAAAGGTGACAATTTTGGACAGCTAAGTGGCCCTGAAAAAGTAATCAACATCCATGGTCAACTTGTCGCGCAATATAAAAAAACCTCCAATTGAGCAAAATTATTAAATAGCCGTAACATACCTATTTATTTTAAGATACCGAAGAAAACTTTTATATTGAAAATTGATGGCACTGAGAAGCTTTATGCAACTGGGTGCTCAGATAGTTTCTGAAAATTACACAGGCTCTTCGGCTCTGTTGAGGCCATTGTTTTAGTTATTAAAGGCCATTGTTTTAGTTTATTAAAGTAGTTATTTGGCTCCCTACTGAAAAATCTTAAGAAACAAAAACGTGTAAATTTTAGATAGTTGGTTAATGTTAAAAAAAGAAGTCGGTATCCATGGCCAACTTTTCGCGCAATACCAAAGAAAACTTAAATCAACAAGAATCTGAAAACAATCAATTTATTTTGAAAGTCGAGGGAAAATTTTAATTGGAGATTAGCGGCAATTAGATCACGCAAGAACATTGACAAAAGAAAATTTTCATACAATTTGTACTAGTTTTCCCGCTAATTTGTTTAAAGTGTGAAGTCGAAATAGCAATTAAAAACATCAACAGTTATTCAAATTAAAGACAAATTTTCTCATATTAAAGATCTTGTTTGATCAAAAAAAAATTAAATAAATTGATAGTTTTGTTTTCACATTTTTGTCGACTTGAGTTTTTTTTTTGTATTGCGTGAAAAGTTGGTTATGGATGCCGATTTATTTTTTAACATCACCTAGCCGTCTAAAATTGCCATATTTATTATGCTTATATAAGCTTACTTACATAAAAAAAATATATTTAATGCAGTGATAGGGCCAAAGCGAAAAATGTTTTTCAAATAAATCAAAGTGTGCCAATTGTTTCTAAAATTGGTAGTATGGAGTATCCTTTACTTTTGAACAACTTTTCCTAGCAACTTATTTCCACATAAGAAATGTTAGCAAAGTTTTTATCAAGAGTAACTTTTTGCGGTAAAATTAAAGATAAGAAAGTGTTCCTATTCAACACCTCTTCTGTGGACATACTGTATATACATAGTGTATTTGGAAATGAAAGGAAGGTTTATGGCTTATTATAAATATAAATGCAAATTCTTTATCAGAGGCTCGAGAGTCCGTCATAAAATACTACATAACTCGCCCGAATATTAATTTGCGTATTTATCCTCATCAGATTTTTAGCAAAAGAGCACGCCACTGAAATGGTCGAATTTTCCTTCTCAATCAATATTTATGGCCTCCTTTCATTTCCAAATACACTAAGTATAGTTGTCAGCGGTTTTAGACATTAAGTTAATAAATATTTTGCGTTGCAACAAAAATGTATTTTTATGTTATAATAAAAAAATATGTAGTAACACTAAAAATATATTTAGCTAATAACCCTAGAATTAAAAAAGTTAATTAAAAGGATTTTCATAAATTATTCTTTTCTTTGCAAAATAAGTATTTGTTCCAACATTTAGTTGTTAGGTCTCGTAGTCCTAAACATAAATGATTATAAAATAAAAGGGGTGTCCCTTTTATTTATTTTTTCTTATTTTTGAAGAAATTGGTCAGAAGTTTTAATAAATTGGTTTTCGTGGTGCTGCAATGCTCCATTGTTTCTCATAAAATGCCCTTCAACAGATAAATGAGATTAGGGGGTCACAGACATAAAATTACCCTTGTAACTTAATAGAGAGTTATTGCAGAAACTGTTTTTGGCATTAAGCAGTATTTAAGACGACCTTATTTGAATACTCTCATACGTTATTTATGATTCTGACAATAGTTATTGCAAGTCGTAATTTATGTATCCAAATTAAGGGCTTGTTTACGTTTACTTTATTGTTTTGTATTTCTACACTTTCACTAGAATATTATGTGCTTTTATAATTTTGCTCCGGAAAAAACTGGGAAAACAGCCAAATAACCACGGAACACCAAGGTGAAAGACTAATGAAAACAAACAAGGTGCAAACGCAAACAAGCAACGAACATTTTAGGTTAAGTCCTACTTTCACAGAACACTAGCGTTTTCTGACAAATCAGAATTTATTTTAAGAATTGTGACAAATAAGGTAAAAATAACGTATATTATGGTATACACAATAAACAAAAATAAAGGAAAATAACCTTATTATGGACGACCTTATGTCAAACTACGACTGCGCATGCTCAAATGTCAAAATAACGTCAAAAAAGAGCGCGACGTTATTTATTTCTGCAATAACTCTCTATTATTTAAATTGCATACCTTTATCAATAACATCAGAAGACACACAGCAGGGACACGTGTCAAGCTTTACACACCTCCCTGGACCTCAATGTGATTACCTGGATAAAATAAAATAATTTCAGGTGATTGAGGACTTCCACAAGCTGGATATAATGATTACGAAGTTTTATTAGAACCACCGACACAGGAAGAATCCGAAAAAACTATAAACCCATTAAAATCTTTATGACTATAACATAATTAAATAAAGGCAAGAAATCAAATGCATTTTCCATTATTATATTATATGTATATTAATATTTAGTATACCCACCTTGGGATAGGATGACTTTCTGAACTCTCCTGCTCATCGAATCTATGAGTTGGCAGCAGAGATCATGGGTTACGACTTCATCCCACGTTTGTTGAATCTTCTGCCAAAGTGCCTCCCTATTTTCGGGTACGAAGTTCTCCATTGTCCGCGCCATTCTGCCCCACACATTCTCAATGGGATTCAAGTCAGGACTCTTCGCCGGCCATTGCAACTTTTCTACGTTGTTTTCGGTGAACCATTCGCGAACTATTCTTGCTGTATGCACAGGAGCGTTATCATGCTGGAAAACGAAGCCATCGGGATACATTTCCGTTGCAGTTGGTAACAATCCGCCTTCGAGTATCTCGCAATAGCGAGCTGCTGTGAAGCGGTCGTCGATTCTCCAACAAATGCCAGGTCCACGGTAGCTTATCCAGGCCCATATGTTGACGGAAAAATGCCCACTCCTTTTCCTGGGTGACACAAATCTTTCGTCATATCTTGAACTCACCGAAGGTCTATATACTCGCACTTTGCCATTGTAATGGCTTTGAAAGATCTTTTCTTCGCTAAATATTACCTTCTCCCAATAATGTGGCGGTAAACGCTGAAACTCTCGGCATATCTGCAACCTGACTTCCTTATTAGCCTCGGTCAGCTGAATTTTGTTGCTGGCCGTGCGAGATTTCAGATTGGCTGCATCTAATCTCCTTCGGGCAGTTCTAACACTTGCTGGAAATTGTGTTGCAGATACTGCTTCAACGGCGGATTTAAACGGATTTGCAAGGCAAAAATTAGCTAGTTGCTCATCTTGTTGGTCAGACGTAATTTTCACATTTCCTCCTCTATGTATGTTTTCCACGCTTCCGGTTTCGTCATATTTCTTCTTTATATTGAAAATGGTGCTTTTAGATACACCAAATTCTTCGGCCAGTCGGGAAATAGCCCAACCATTTTCTAGTTTGGCGATGATACGGTGCTTGACGGATTCACTCAAACGAGGCATAACGAACACTGTTAGTTACTCTCTCGAATTAGGATACTGACTAAATAATTTTAGCCCACCCACCTTAGTATTTATACAAAGGGCTAGGAGCAGGTATAATCGATATTTTCAAAATCTACATCCAATTCAATATTACAATTATTAAGTTAATCCCCTAAATTTAGTTATATTAAGTACAGGTAGGTATAATTAATAAATACCTATTTAAAAAGATATAAATATCTATGCTAAAATATTTCAACTCAGGTAATCCGATAATCCATTAATTTTGTGCCATACATTTTCTAATTAATATTAAGAGCCCCCATATCTACTTTTAAACATATTATACAAATCCTTGAAATCTTTAATTTTTGAGATAATCGCTTGATCTGTTTTTTGTCCGAAAGGACTTCAAAAGCCGCTTATTTTAGCAATCCTGCCATTTTCAAATTGCAAATCCAGGGCCGGCTACGATTTTTTTATTCCCCCGATTTTCACAAAAACCATTTAGCCATTTTTTTATTTAAAATCTGACACCACAGCGTCAATCAGGACAGTCGAAAACCCTTTATATACCAAATTTGAACAAAAAATATAGAGAGAGTTCTATTCTACAGGATGTCAAAATTGAGCAAAATAGGAAATTTAAAGAAACCTCTTCAGGCATCTCTGGCGAGTCAAGTCATAAAAATTCAGCATTTTCAGATGGGGCAGAGAAAAATACCCTGTATTGAATCTTTGCACACCAACACTTTGAGTGGTTCTGTTGACAATTAAACTATTTTGACGGGATTCCATGGCACACTTGACTCGCCAAATGCCTGTAAATTTCCTATTTTGCTGAACCTTGACATCCTGTAGAATAGATCTCTCTCTAAATTCTTTGTTCAAATTTGGTATATAAAGGGGTTTTAGGGGGATCCTGATTAACGCTGTATTGGTAGATTTTAAATAAAAAAACACTCAAAAATCGTAGCCGGACCTGGATTTGCCTTTTGAAAATGATAGGAAGGCTAAAAGAAGCGATTTTTGAAGGCCTTTCACACAAAGAATGTTCAGGGATTATCTCCAAAAATAAAGATTTTATTAATTTGCATATGTTTAAAAGTAGACACCCTGTATATTAAATTATTGTTTTTGGGAAATTCTTCGGAATTCTATTGTGGCTCAAATTGACTATGGATTTACCGAATTTCATATTCCTAATTAATACAGGGTGCTGGCAGCAAAGGAAGGAAACTCGAGAAAAAGCAACTTTTATTGTGGTGTTGATTCTAATCTCAGCCTTGATATTTATTATTTTTTTATTTCATTATCATAAATACTAGACGGTATAGTAACATGATAAAATAGTACGAAATATTAAATACCAACACTGGGGTTGGAATTATTACCAGCACAAAGTTGCATTTTCCTCGAATTTTGTTCCTTTGCTGTGAGAGGCTGGAGGCTGTAATTTGCATTTTATGGTTCTATTTTTAGCAGACCGGCCGGCTGCAGACTCCAGCGCGATGTTGCCGTCTCCGCGCGCCCTGTAACGATAGCCACGAGAAACCTCTTCAGGTCGTTCGATACCAACTGTCCGCGACTGTACCTAACAGAGGACCTGACCGCAATCAACAGAACTTACGTTTGATGCGCACGAACTCTATATTTGAGTAGATAGAATTTAACATTAAACTCTGTTCTTTGAAGTACATAAAAAGGCTATAGTTGTAGTTTCTGTATTCTAAGTTACGTTAGAACCATATATAATATCAAGGTTAAGGTTAATCCTCTGTAACAAGAATTGACATTTCTGCCAGACATGCTAAATACGCACCTGGCTGGAGGCGCCCAAAAAAATTATGCCAATTATTGTAATTTCTGGAGAGAGATTTTAGTGTATATATTTAATTTAATTTAATTAATATAATTTTGATTTGGGGGGGGGGCGCCAAAAAAGAACTTTGCCCCGGGCAAATTTTTACCTTAACACGGCCCTGATGTATCATACATATTCTAATGTCATACATTATGTATGACATTAGAATATAACTAGTCTAATAAAGTTGACCTCGGCTTATGTAAGGTGTAGGGGTTGCAAAAAAAATTCCAAACAGGATGATTTTTTCAGGGTTGCTTGGGGACTGCCTCCTAAGTGTCCAACCAAAAGATCATACTGGAACTCCTGGTACGAATTGTGCTATAGGGTGGTTTTCTAAACATTTTTTTAGAGCAAATGACCCTAATAAAAGTTTTTTTTCTGGGATCAAAGTATGAACAACTTTTCCTTGCATTTTTTTTTTGTATCTCTAGTACATAACGAGTTACAGCGCATTACTTATATGACAAAAAATTCCGCACGCTGCAGAGGTGGTCATGTAAAACAAAAAAATGATCTTAAATAAAAGTTTTATACTTCATGATTTACAATTTTTGTCATTGATTTCGGAGGAAACACATTTTTTTATGAAGAGTAACCTTTTTTGCGAAAAAGTTAAACTTTTTGGCAATTTCATTTCACGTCTTGTAAACCCAAGCCGGGCACATGCTGTATACATTTTCAAGATAAGCGAGAATGAATTTTCGACGAAGAATAAAAATATTTTCTCAATGCGGGGACACGAATGGTACACTACTGTATTTTAAATTTCCTCATGGTTGACTCATTTTTTCTTGCTCTTTGGCTTGGAGCACCGAGTTTTACATACTCCACATTGTTTATTTTAATTTACTTTTTTATCAACATAAATCTTCGTGTGTGTTAAAATGCGTGATACTTACCTAAATGGTTATGACTTGGTGGAACTGAAAGAAGAAGGCCGCAACGCTCTGAAAATTTCGAGACACCGACAGTGTGCTACCACAAATTAGATTACTAAATTACACTTTTAATTTTGGATAAACTACATTATTTTTAATAAGTAATTATTTGAGGAACACAATGATTTAATTTTGAGAGTGATTCGTGCTTCAGTAAGAAATACCATGGAAATAAACACACGACTATCTTTGCAACTTTTTCTTCTTCCGTAAATAATAATTGTTGATTTTCTTGTTGTTGACCTCTTTGCGTTGCACCAATCTGTCCTAGTGTCTCTAACAATGCTTTTATCTTGTAATAATAAAGAACCCCATTCTAAGCAGTAAGGTACCGGAAGTAGAGGTATAGGTATACCTACCTTTTATTTTGTGCTGATAATCGTCTTTATTGGAATTTTGCTTTTCCCAGAGTTCTGAGTAGCCCTGTTTTTAACCGACTTCAAAAAAGGAGGAGGTTATCAATTCGGTTGTATGTTTTTTTTTTTTAGTTTGTTACCTCAGAACTCCGTCATTTATAAACCGATTTGGACAATTCTTTTTTTAAATTACGAAGATATAATTCAAAGTCTTGAACCACAATAATATAATTAGTATATAAAATTGTATAAAGTAGGTAACTAGTTTCGGCTTTAAGCCATCATCAGACCTTATTTTTATATGGTTCACAAATAAAATGAAGTTGTAAAGTCAATATAATATTAATTAAATTTATTAATATTAAATGGTATACAACACAAAATATTTCAAAAATATTTTTAAATGATTCCAAAGATTCAGAAAATATTACAATATTTATATGATATATGACGAAAATGTTTTGCTAAAATATTTTTTCTCACATTATATTAATATTCCGATAAAATATTTTATAAATATTTAAAAATAATTCCAAAGTACATTATAGTAATATTTCTCAAAATCTGTTTTATAATACTTTATAAATATTATAAGAAATGTATTATTACAACACTCACTTAAATGTTACCTACGCCGAAGTGCTGTGAATTTCAGGATTTTTTTAAAAGTTTGCCTCATGAAACGGAGTAGGTACCTAAGGTTTTGTTTTATTCTTATAAAATACAAAGATTTCTATTTTTTATTTTTGTATTGTCGCTGTACCTTGGTAGAAATAAAATCTTTCACTTACAACTATATTATGGTTTATGGTTTAATGTTTCACTACTCTTGTTTCCAAATTTTATTTTTAAAAAAAGGTCGTAACTTGATTGCTATACAAAAAAAGAATATTACGTAGAGGCGTAAATGCACACTTTTTTCTTTTTTAAAAAAATACCTAATAAATTTATTAACAAATAATGCACCAGCTTAAACTACGTTCTTTTGTCGTATCACTATAAAAATATTATTTGATTCTATCGTGGAAGTTACATGTGAGAGTATTTAATAGGTTAACCAATTTTGTTTTTTCCTCTTCCTGTAAAATAAGTAAAAATCAGATACGCCCATACGTGAAAAGAGGGACGATATAATAGCGATCGGCTTTTTGTCGAAATTTGCGACACTTTAGTTTCTCTTTTCTAATAAATGTTCAACCCTTTTTATTCTTATAATTAGATATCTACATTTCGCTTAATTAGGTATGTTCGTTCAACAGACAATAGTTATAAGTAATCAAGTAGGTAGGTACTCAAGTAAAAATAATATGACACATCTGGGCAAATATACAGATCATTGGGGCAAATAGAGTGGACTGCATTAAAATTTGTTGCCGACAGCCACCGTAACGTAAGCAGCTAGCATCGCCACAGCCCCAGCTCACAATACATCTGTTCGACAACCGCTAATTCCAGTGTCTTCGTGATATTCTTATTAATGTCGGGCGCTCTCCGCGTGCGTACGTTCGATATTTTAGCGCACTCGACGGTCAGTCGTCGCGCTCCGCAAATCATTGCCGACTTTATAGAAACAGACGAGTGACAGTTGAACGGCTGTTAAGACCGAAACGGTGGCGGTTCTAGAAAATGGCGTGTGCCGCGTGAACTTGACGTTCGGTGACAGTTGACGGAAAGTCAGGAGAAGGCCGCGGCGCAACGGCAGCCGCCTACGATGTGACTCCGACGATGCTGAAGTGGGTGCAGAGGCAGAGCTTTCGACTACAGAAGAAAGATGATGATTTCGTGGTGGTCTCGGTAAGGGTTAGATTTTGACGATAAATTCGAAATTTCTACAGTTAAACGGTTTTCATTTTCAACATTTAACCATTTAGCCTCATTTTGTCGATATCAAGTGCTGGTCGAATTTTGTTAAATGATACCTAGATAAAAGATTAAAAACAAGAAACCCAAATAAATATGTTGTTATCACTATTAATTTTCAAGATGCAGAAGTTCTTAAAACAGCATGTATCACAGTCCTTACCTCCCCAGTCTAGGTAGGTACACACAGAGAACAATTTTCGAAATTATTTTCTAAATAAATAAATCATATTTACTTATTTAGAATTTGGATGACAGGAACGCTTTTCCCTTATAGGTCTATGATATGACATAGGTATATGTACCTACCTATACAGTGTGTCTCGGATAGAGGTGTAATATGGACAAAAAACATTGGAATGACATTTGGGGATTGAGTTCTGCTTGCTATGAGACTAAAGGTACACAAAAAATGAGCTAATTCCTTGTTGTACAGGGTGTTTCTATAAGCAAAATTGTAAAAATCTTCTACGAAAAAAGCTCTTTAGAATGGAGTTTTGTATCTCCATACCAAATTTCAGGATATAAAATTATTTTTTGAAACTTTCAATTTTTTCAGTAAATTAGTTCGGCCTCTGTATAAAAATTATTTTTTACACCTTGACGTAGTTGATATTGGTTTTTGTTTCACTATTTCAGAAAAAACACATTTGTGAATTTTGAAAGATAGATTTTTCATCATTACAAAATTTTATTTTCATAGCTAATAACATTGAGTAAAGGAATGCTAATAGGTAGGTATAATATTTGTTGAACAAATGGAAAGTTTCAAAAATAATTTTGTATTTCTGAAATTTGGTACCTACTTTTTTACTTGCATTTTTTCAAATTTTGAAAATAAAGATAGTTTTTTGGAAATCGGCAGTGAAGTGTCCCAAAATCGTCATTAAAAGCTCAGAAATCGGCACTGAAGTAGCCCATTATTGTACGATTTTTTCAATAAGTAGGCCTTGGCGAGATGTAAATATCAAACGTTTGACGCGGAGCCATCGCCCGTCAAAAACGACCAAATATTCAAAAGCCGGATAATAAAGGCCCATTTAACTTTTCGTACACATTGCGAAATTGTTACCTATAGCACCGCAATCTTTCAGTATAAATATTTTCTGTCAGAAAGTGCCGTGTCTCGTCGTACTTGACCTAGGTAGAGCGATCATCAAAGTCAGCGCGTGTATGATTATTTTTTCGCCTAATAATAGTTATTTATGTACCAAGGCACTGAAGTTCAACTTTTTATGACTCATGTGGAGTTTAGTTGCTGAGGCCTCTGGCCGAGGCAAATAAACCACATGAGTCATAAAAAGAACTTCAGTGCCGAGGTACATATTATATTTTTCTTGAAATCGGAAAAAAATGTTTTATTAGGCAAGAAAATAATAATAAGGGATCACCCGTCCACGAACCGACTACGCGCGGCGTTGCTTGACTTTACCGATCGCTCTACCTAGGACAAGTATAATGATGTACGGCACCTTCTGACAGAAAAACCAAACTGCTGCTTCTTGTGCAGCCTACACAACAAATCTATTGATTTTCAAATTTACTAAAATGTGTATACTGAAGGATTGCGCTTCTATAGGAAACAATTTCGCAATGTGTACGAAAAGTTAAATGAGCCTTTATCGGCCTGGTTTTGAATATTTGGTCACTTTTGACGGGCGATTTCTCCGCGTCTGACGTTTGATGTTTACATCTCGCCAAGGCCTACTTATTGAAAAAATCGTACAATAATGGGCTACATTATTGTACGATTTCTGTGCTTTTAATGACGATTTTGGGACATTTTAATGCCGATTTCAAGAAAAAAATTTTTTTCCGATTTAAAAAAAAATAATATGTACCTCGGCACTGAAGTTATTTTTATGACTCATGTGGTTTATTTACCTCGGCCAGAGGCCTCGGCAACTAAATTCCATATTAGTCATAAAAAGTTGAACTTCAGTGCCTTGGTACATAAATAACTATTATTACAGGTCGTTTTTACAATTTTGCATATAAAACACCCTGGTAACACACCGAATCAACTCATTTTTTGCATAACTTAATTTTACAAGCAGAACTAATCCCTAAATGCCATTCCAAAATGAACAATTCTCTCGTTATCTGTCGAGGGGCACACTGTATATACAAAAAAAATCCGATTTTTTTTCAGATTTTGGCCAAAATGTTTTAACTTTATGTATTATCACTTTTATGGGACAACCTGTACACACGGCAGTAAGTTCACCAGAAAGCCTGTATAATTTCCTTCAACTTTTGTTTTAACGATTCCTTTCTAGCTCAAAAAATTAAAAAGTTATGGCGTGGCCCGTTCTCGCATGGACCCTGTACACGACTATTAATGGTACCAAAGAAAATACTGCGTAGTAGGTATAAAATAGTGGCCGAGAAGAAAAGAAATGGTTTTTACTAAAATCATATACAATATTTTTAATTTTTACTAAACGGATCTTAAAAGTGTAAACTCTCAATTATGGAAACTATGTTGAATTAAATTATAATTTGTATTCTGTATTAACTCACTAAACTAGTTGTCAACGGAACAACTAATTAGTGAGACTTATGGTTTATGAATTCGAGAATATATCTGAAAATTTTAACATAGTTGCAGATTTTTTTGTAGGAAACTATTAAATAAATATGCTAAATCCGTTTCAGAAACTGTTAGGTGATGGCATTTAACGTGCTTTCTTTCGTTACCTATATGTGGTGTTATTACATAAAATAATTGTGAACTCTTTCTTTTTTCATTAGATAGCCTGTCGAGATAGCCTATAGTATAGTGTTTGCGTAAATGCTACGAAAAACCCTAGGAATTAGTATTACTTAATCCGCGTGATTTTCGGACATTTAGTAAATCACACAGATCAGAGATTTTGGCTTCAGCGGTGGTATTTGGACTTTTGTGTAAGTAACAGATATTGAACAATTTTATTAAAATAAACGGATAGAAATTCTAAATTTCCTACACTTTGGTATCAAGTTTAAAACAATTAATAATATTTGTTAAATATGGTTTTTATTTACCATAAAAGGAACGAAAACGTTAAAATCCTATCAATTATTGTGAAATATAGTGCCAGGGTGTAAAATCTAAGTGCAGGAAAAAAGTAAGGTATTTTTATAAATAATTATAAACCCCGTTTTGGAGAGTTTTTGAAGAGATTTTGATACCAAGACAAAACGTTGCTTTAGAAAAGAAGTCGTTTAAATTTCTCTTAATTTTGTGGCGTGGTGTATATCAGTGATATATATGGGATTTCCTTGCGGGCTTGTGAGTTCCAAAACCCATGACATCATGACTGGTTGGAAAGGCAATTTTCCGTGATTCCCTGACCACGACCCTAACCATCCGGACTCCGCTTTCTGGTCGAGGATTTGCTGGCATTCGTCGCGCATGCCCAATTAGGGCACAATTCGTTTTTTGCGCGGATCTAATCTCCCTGCCTTATGCTCGCATATGGACGAGGATTCTTTTCAGGGACCAAGAGGCATTAAGCGAAAATTGCCGCAGATTGCGGGTAAGCACATACGGAATCGTGCATCGTGCACGATGTTCCAGCTATAACTACGTGCGATTACATGCTGGGCTTGGGGAACCTCAAGCGATGATGTATGATGAGAAATTGTTATTGACAGAGTTCAGTTTTATAAGAGTTATTTTCACATAAAAGGAAAAAACGCTTTTTCTCGTATTAGAAAACGAACGAATTCATATACAATAGATTTTTTTAAACTGTAGAACTGATCAAATGCATTTGTGAGCAAAAATTATCTCTTTCATTCAAAATTCAAGGCCTACTACTTTTCATAGTAGAATTTTAATAAATCACAACGGGCCTGTAACAAATTTAAAAAATTTAAATTTAAAAATATTTTTTAACAAAATTAGTAGTTTTTACAAGCTTTTATTTAACTTCACCCGTTAGTGTGGGTCGAATTTTGCAAGCTGAATTAGAACCAGCGTCCAGAGACATATAGTATTCTCCAGACTTTGATAGAACCACTTCTTGACATCCGATTGAGCTGAAATTTTGCATACAACTTTAGTTCCGGTAACAGTACAATATGCAATACTCAATATTGTAATACTTTGATAATGGCCGCCGCTCCAAGATGGCGGATGATGTATTTTTGTCAACCCCCTTAATATGGGTATCAAATGAAAGGGTTTGAAAAGTAGAAAACGAAAAAGTTAGTGACATCACACTAAATTCAATATGGCCGCCGCTCCAAGATGGTAGATGATGTGTTTTTTTGTCAACTCCCTTGATATGGGTATCAAATGAAAGGGCTTCAAGAGTAGAAAACGAAAAAGTTACTGACATTACACTAAATTCAATATGGCCGCCGCTACAAAATGGCGGATGATGTATTTTTGTCAACCCCTTTAATATGGGTATCTAAATGAAAGGGCTTGAAGAGTAGAAAACGAAAAAGTTAGTGACATCATCCTAAATTCAACATGGTTGCCGCTCCAAGATGGCGGATTACCTATTTGATACCCAACATGGGTATCAAATGAAAGGGCTCGACGCGGGTAGAAAACAATAAGGCGAATGTCTTCATACGAAATCCAATATGGCGGCCGCCCCAAGATGGCGGAATAAATTTCTTTTCCACCCTCCTGACATGGAAATCAAATAGGTACTAAAAAGCACAAAATAAAATTGAAATTAAAAAACCTTTTTAAAAACAAGCTTTTATACAAGCCATGTACTAAAACGTTTAAAATAAAAAATAAAATAAGTCTAGGTTTTCGTTAAGATAATTCAATGCCAAATTCCGACAAGTTTTTGTAAATCAAAAAACTTGTCGCGAATTCTAAAGAAAATACATACTTTGGCAAGTAGGTACTTGCTTATCAACCGATCACTGTCCAATAAAATTAAGTAGAAGGTACCTACTTTTATGAACATTTCGCTTTTTGCTTTACAAAAACTTGTCGCAATTTGGCATTGAATTATCTTAACGAAAACCTAGACTGATTTTATTTTTTATTTTATTCGTTTTAGTACGTGGCTTATACAGTGTCTGCCAGAAAGTTAGATACAAATGGGAATTTTCTTTATTTGAAGTTTCTCAAAAAAAAAAAAATTCTTGATAAAAGTTGGTGCTTGTGCTTAAACTCAAAATCCACCAGCAAAAATGTTGAAATTTCGATTCGTATACAGGGTAGGTTGAAAAATATGAAAATTCCTCAAGAGTAAAGTACCCCTATTTTTAGAACTACATCAGAGTGGCACAAAGAAAAGTTGTTTGGAATCTCAAGATAATGTCAAATATGAATTCACAGCCACCTACTCAAAAGAAAAAAAAATCACACTTTTTGCATTTTTTATTCATCCCGCTGTATAATTTTTATTGTTGAATTCTCATTTATTAAATAACTCTTAAATTGTTGCTCTATTAAAATATTTTTATGTTCCACAGATTAGATGCTATGTTATGTTTGAAATTGTAGGAGTATTTTACCTGGATGCAAAAAAACGACAAACTTTGCAGAACTTTCACTTATTAAGTGTTTTTAAGATGCTAGTTAAATGTAAACAAAAATCATTGGTATCGTACTGTCATGCTCGAAGATGTGCCTCAAAATACATATCTAACATTATGTATTATATGTATGAGTAAAAAATGCGCAAGTGTGAATTTTTATTTTATTTTGAGTAGGTGGCTGTGAATTCATATTTGACATTGTCTTGAAATTACAAACAACTTTTCTCAGTGCCTCTCTGATGTAGTTCCAAAAATAAGGGTACTTTACTCTTAAGGAATTTTCATATTTTTCAACCTACCCTGTATACGAATCGAAATTTCAAAATTTTTGCGGGTGGATTTTGAGTTTAAGCACAAGCACCAACTTTTATCAAGAATAATTTTTTTTAAGAAACTTCAAATAAAGAAAATTCCCATTTGTATCCAACTTTCTGGCAGACACTGTATAAAAGCTTGTTTTTAAAAAGTTTTTTTATTTTCAATTTTATTAAGATTGAATTTTATTTTTTTTGTTTCATTTTGTACAAGCAAAAAAACAAAATCCGTCTTCTTACGTAGTAAAAAGATAATTAAATATGGATGTAAGAATTTTTGATATAAGAATCACCTCTTCCGTTAACATTCACTGTTCGATTTGGATTGTTTGTAAACTATTGTTATCTTAATTTATTGTTTTCTGATCGAAGGCCAAAGCACAGAATAACCAAGCCAATGTCACACAAATGACCACATTAATTAACACAGTGTGGAAATTTTCTAGTAAAAATTCCATGAAATTTAAGTAGGTAAGTGACTTGCTTTTGCTGGAAAAATAATTGAATTATGATATGCGTGCCGATGTCCTGGATACCTAGGAAAATGATTTACAGTTGTTTATCAGTGCAGTTCAGGAGACCAGTTATAGGAAATGCTAAACAGTAGCTGCGCCTTGCCGCATTCGCAACAGCATTCCCGGGATAACTAATATGAGAAAACGGCCATTATTCTATTACGCCTAATTAGGACATTTGAACTGATAAATTGAGAGAGATTGCTATGCAAAAATTTCGTAATAATGTATCCGGTGCAACTACCGCAATCTGCCGTTCTGCAGACCGTTACCGGAGATATCTACAATAAAATAAATGCGGGACATACCGGGGTTTTTTTTTACTCCTCAGTATTTTTCTATTATTCTACATAATCGCTGAAAATTATTTACTTACCGAAGAGTCAACGTGTGTTTGTATTCCTGGTTGCATAACAAATTACATAACATAACTGTACAGGGTGGCTCATTATAAATTGACACCCCCCTTAACTTGCTAGTTTTTGAGGTTAGAAAAAAAGTTTTTTACAAAAGTTTTAGATACTAATACAAAGTTTTTTTGTAAAGCTAGTGGACCTTATACAGTGAGTTCTAGAAAGCCGTGGCAGACATACCTAACTAATGTTTTTTTAAATGGAACACATTGTATATTTTTGGATTATTAAATTCTACGCATTTTTCCGATTCCCACGAAGTATATATGTTATATGTTCGCTCCAACCGTTCGTTCAGAACTGAGCCTTTTTTGTGAGGGATTACTCTTTGGGTCATAGGTTGCCATGGAAGACAAATGCTAAATTATAGTAAAAAATATCTATTTACAGTTTGTAAGTATATTCGCGCTTTGAAAAATGATAAATGGGCTATTTCAGAGAAAAATGAAGAAGGGAAATTGAGAGACATGAGAAATTTTAAATAGTAACATAGTAACATAGTTAATAAACTTCGTCAGATTTATTGTTTGAAATTAAATTTTTATTTAAAACGATAATAACATTTAGAAAAGGATATACGTATTACAAAAAATGCTCCACATAGCCTCCATCTTGCTCCATCTATTGATATTTGCTACTAACTTTCTGTTTATTGAGTCAACGCTAAAATTGCTGTGTTGAGTGTTATAATATGTGGATTTCTTCCCGAATTCTAACTTTCAGGTGTTTCTACATTTTCCGTACTGTCATAATAAATTTTGTTGTTTAAATAACCTCACAAACATATATGTATAAATATATCCTTTTTTAAATGTTATTGTCGTTTCCAATAAAAATTAAATTTCAAGCAATAAATCTGACGAAGTTTATTATAGTAAAACATAGGAGAGAACGCTAGAGACGCAGAGGGGAAGTAAAATAAAAAAACGCGTGAATAGGCCACAAAATTGCTGCCGCCACAGGCGTCGGTAATAACGGCGGTGAAAATTTTGGTAGTCAGTTGAGGAGTCTGATAAAATAAGTAATTTGAAAGCGTTATTATAGTTGCCTCCTCATCGCAAACCCTTATTACGTTTGCGATAATTTCCCTGGCTTGGCTATGTATGGTCTTTCCGCGGACACTGGTCATTATCCAACCACTACTAACACCGCAAAACTCAAATTGTCTCCCTTCGCGCACGGCTATGAGGCGAAGACCAGTGTTCGTGATATTTGCGAGCGCCATAGTCGCTCTAAGAAATATTCAGCTTGGAATACTGATTGCAGGATGAATCTTTACTGGGCTTGCTAGGCGTTGCCGGGTCGCAAAAAACCTGTACAATTCTGGTGCACTAGCGTAATGGCTTTGGTTTATTATATTTCCCAAAGAGAATTATATTTGGAAGTTTGTCAACATTCGAAATTTTTTACTCGCATTCTTGAGGCTCGAGTTCTCTGGTAAGGTGGACTATAACTATGTTACTATTTAAAATTTATCATTTCTCTCAATTTCCCTTTTTCATTTTTCTCATTTTGTTTTTCAAAGCGTCAATATACTTGCAAACTGTAAATAATTTTTACTATAATTTGGCATTTGTCTTCCATGGCAACCTATATGAACCAAGGAGTAATCTCTCACAAAAAGGGCTCAGTTCTGAACGAACGGTTGGAGTGAACATATAGCACATATACTTCGATGGAATCGGAAAAATGCGTAGAATTCAATAATCCAAAAATATACAATGTGTTCCATTTAAAAAAACATTAGTTAGGTATGTCTGCCACGGCTTTCTAGAACTCACTGTATAAGGTCCACTAGCTTCACAAAAAACTTTGTATTAGTATCTAAAACTTTTGTAAAAAACTTTTTTCCTAACCTCAAAAACTAGCAAGTTAAGGGGGTGTCAATTTATAATGAGCCACCCTGTACAGTTATGTGGTGTTTCATTTAAAAAAACATAAGTTATGTTTGCCACGGCTTTCTAGGACACACTGTATAATGTCACAAAAAACTTTGTATTAGCGTCCAAAACTTTTGCAAAAAACTTTTTTCTAACCTCAAAAACTAGCAATTTATAATAAGCCACCCTGTAGCTTTGGATGCATAATTAGAATGCTATCTACTATTTTAATCGGGTACTCATAGTAGGCATTTACCTTGTTACCTATAACAACAATCTTGAACAACAAGAATATTTTCCATATAAACTGAAAGAGAGGGACCAGAGGCCTTCTGCAGACAAGTTGCGCAGTATCGTCTATCTAATTTCCATTGAAACACTTGAGTCGGAGGTGATTTTACCAGGTTAGCTCGAGAACAGGCGCCTCGGCAATAAAATACGAGACAAAACCCTTTTTTAACCATATTAAACCGAACCTGGTATTAGTAGTAAAAAGGGACGAAGGAGACAGAGAAGATAGGTAGATATTGTAGTAAAAACAAGTGACTGCATGCTCGCCTAACATAATATCACCAATACTTGCATGTGTTACACTGGTTCGACAGCTGGCCACTTGTGCAACGAAATGCGGTGGATAGCCGTGCCATAATTTCACAGATCTTAGGATATACTTGCGTAAACAGTTATAATCGATATGGCTTTTTAGAGACCTTTTGACAATATTATATGGTGCATTAACCTCTACGTTGTGTTTGACGACAACCTTAAAAAAACCTTAAAGGTGAAATATTACGTTGATTTTAATTGCCTGTAAGAAAAAAACCAGAGAAGAAAAGAAAAAGTGCCGCTGATTTTACCAATTTTTCCGTTTCCTTTGCAGGGCTCGGACCCGCGCGTGGCGACATGTCGCGGCAAGCTGCAGAACCGCCGCTCGAAGCTGAACCACGAGATCAACCGCGAGTTGAGGTTACGCGCAGGCGCGGAAAACCTGCTGCGCGCCACGGCCGATCGCAAGCTGCGCCAGACGGTGGCCGTGGAGCTCAGCTTCGTCAACTCCAACCTGCAGCTGCTGAGGGAGCAGCTGGCAGAGTTGAATTCGTCTGTGGAGTTGTACCAGAGCGACAGGTGAGAAAAATTCCCGATAACGCATAAGTATTGTGCATGAGAGGGGAGTATTAATGTATACAGGGTGTCCCGGAACCATCTTGTCTTGTAGGAGATTTATGCCCAACAAATATACAGCTTGTGTTTTTGAAGAAAAAATGGAAATATTCACCCAGGTGCCAACAAGTTCCATAAAATTCAGATTATATTATACCCCCCACATATCTTCAAAGAGAAACAAAAGCTGCCGTTCTGTTACAGCAGTTTAAATTAAGAAATATGTTAATGCGGACTTGAATTTTATTCAGATGAAGCACCAGGCACCGTAGGAAAACAATTATTATTATTGTGCACAGATTATGTGGGAACAGTTGGCCTTTTATAGAGCCACTAACGCTTAGAGATTTGCCAATATCCGTTTCAAAAGAGGTTAGGAGTGTCCTTGGAATTGCTGGATGATGACACTGAGGCACGGTTGCATCGTGGACATGCTTTTTTATTTCGCCATTTCAATTCTCTAGGAAATTATAAGCGAATATGTCATCTACAGGAGGTAATTTTAGGAAAATTTTATAAAACAACAACTACGTATGTATATTTTTTTTGGACATTTTTTAAATCAATTATTATTTTTTAATAAAAATATCTTTTGTGAAACAGGGTGCTACAACATGGTTGTGTGTGTTTTTTTTTAAATTTCGAACTGCAAAGATATCGAAACTGGCGATCCTATACAAATTTCGAGAGACCATGATTGAGTCTGATTCACTGTCATAAAATATGAGTTCGTAAGGTAATTCCTACTTTCTAATGCAAGAAAGCAAAATAACCAGAATTACAATACCTATACACGATATAAAAATTCACCTACCTACGCAATTAAAATAAATATCCAAATATTTACTGTCTGCTACTGGCGAAATAGCAACAAAATAACGCTAATTGATAAGTTAAACATTATGCGCGGTGACATAAATTTTAATATAACACTATAGTTTATGCTATAGTAATTAAAGGATGTTAAAAATGAAATTTTGAATTTATTAAAAAAGTACAAATAATTGTTATGAACTAACAGTTGACACAACTCGTTAGTAGCTTGAAACAATAAAACAATTGCCAATTAGCTTAAGTGGGCGACAGCAAAGTAGTCTCAGATTCCATTGTTTTTTGTTTTAATTTCAAACCGTTAAATACAAACACGTAACAACACACACTTAATATTTTCCGAGAAGAAAACCAGAAAATTTAATACCTATACAGGGTGTCCGGAAATTACGTGCACATTCGGAAGGGGGTAATTCTTTGGCCCATTTTAAGAAAAAAACTTCATATGAACGTATGTCGTAAACGTCCTAACTTTTGAGATACAGGGCGTTGAAGTTCATTTTTTTAAATTGAATTTTGGCTACATCTCCCGAAATAATCAAGCTGCTGAACTGAAATTTGGCACTGCTATGTTTTTGGAGATGGAGAATAAGCTGAAAATATCAGTTTCTACGTGTCTCACAGATGGCGCCACTTGCGCTGTTTTGGATCGTGCTTTTACTCGTAACTTTTTTGAGGTTATCTTCTTGGTCTTGCAGATTTATCATTTTAGTGCACCTTTTTATTCTACAACAAAAAGTACTCTTGCTTCATAAAGATAAAATCAACCGTTTGCGTTGAAATTGGCAAAATGTGCCCCAAAACACCTGTTGACTCCAATGTTCGAAACATACAATTTTCACCGACCGCTTTCAAATGCTACAGATCAACTGTACCTTCAAAATGAAGAAAAAAATCCCTATGAAGAATGCACCAAAAATTATTCGCTTTCAAAATGGAAAGGATTGAATTTGACAAAATTTGAACACCCTATTTCCAGAAAACCAATGGTGTTTTGACCAATATCCATTTAGCATTTTTTTCTTCATTTTGAATGTACAGTTGATATGTAGCATTTGAAAGCGGTCGTTGAAAATTTTATGTTTCGAATATTGGAGTCAACAGGTGTTTTGGGGCACATTTTGCCAATTTAAACGAAAACGGTTGATTTAATCGTTATGAAACAAGAGTACCTTTTTCTTGCAGTATGAAAAGATGCACTAAAATGATGGACCTGCAGGGCCAAAAAGATAACCTCAAAAAAGTTACACGTAAAAGCGTGATCAAAAAACAGCGCAAGTGGCGCCCTCTATGAGATACGGTGAAATTGACATTTTCAGCTTATTTTCCATCCCCAAAAACATAGCAGTGCCAAATTTCAGTTCAGCAGCTTGATTATTTCGGGAGATGTAGCCAAAATTCAATTTAAAAAAATGAACTTCTCAAAAGTTAGGACGTTTACGACATACGTTCATATGAAGTTTTTTTTCTTAAAATGGGCCAAAGAATTACCCCCTTCCGTATGTGCGCGTAATTTCCGGACACCCTGTATTAGTAGAAACAGAAACTAGATTATATTTATGTTACTGTTACATACAAATAAGACCCCAAATATAACGAAAGCATATTAGGCATTTTTTTACGAAAAAAAAACCTTCATCGATTTATGCACATTTGAAACTCACACATCCCAAGTTTCAATATCGTAACTTATACCGAGTGTTCACAACTTAAGTGCAACAAATGAAAAAATCGACTTTTTGAGAGTGCCTTATGTATACGCTACTGAGTGTCTCGGAAAAATGTTAGATTGCTAATAGATTAAGAATCACCTAGTCAGTTATACAGAGTGTTTTAAAAGTTTTAAAGTAGTTTTTTATTCTTCATCGCTAAACATTATCCTAACATCTTCGTTGCAATTTTCCGAGGTAGCGTCTACTATTTTCATCAATATCATCGACATAAACGAAGCGTTTGCAGTTTGACAGTTCATATTATTTGGCAAGTCGACTTATTTTTAAAGGTTCGTGGCGCATGTAGTAACAAAATCGCCGGGCCGATTTTTTTAGATATATTTCCGTATTTATTATGAACATCTGTGTAAGATATGCGAATGATATTGGGTGAATTACACTAGATGACTCTTAATCCATTGGCAATCCGATATTTGCAAGACACTCAGTAGCGTTTACACAGGGCACTCTCAAAAAGTAGATTTTTTCATTTTTTGTACTTGTTGTAGGTACTTGTTGTAAACACTCGGTGAAACTTGGGATTTGAGGGTTTCAGATGTGCCTAAATCGATAGAAGTATATGCTTTCGTCATTTTTGGGGTCTTATCTGTTATCGTAGTAGGCTATGGAAAAGACGAATCTTAAAATAATGCATACTAGGATGTAGAGCTTTCGGAGTAGGTACTTACTATAGTAAAAAAAAGTTTTTGAAAATCGGCCGACCTGTCATAAAATAACGAATTGTCGTCACTTAAAGTGAAACACACTGTATATTTACAATGTCTGGAAATACTTGATACCGGGCCAACAACATATCTTTGATTATATACTTTTTCATTAGATAGGTATCTGCTTTTAATATTTTAGATTTAATTTTCTTCAGCCCTACTAACCTAATACCAGCCAACTTTAATTAGGTCATTAAGAAATTACCTGGTGTTTTTCTGTTTCGGTTTTGAGTTTTGAAAGATAGCTGCTATACTGTCAGAATTTGTGTATTGAAGTGGTTTGGGTTCGGTTAAATTTGACTCACCCCGTATTGTACATTGTACCTACCCATTTGTCAGCTCATTATGCTCACATGAGCCGCAAAACTATGTGGGATCGGTACTACCAAATGGGATGAATTAATGAGACTAATTAAAAGTCTAATTTCAAATGATGAATAATGCATTTCGGACAAGGGTTAAGTAACACTTATTGCTCAATATTAAATGCGAAGGACGATTGCAGCGTTTTTTACTACCGGTAACCAAGAAAGTTTAAATATTAAATAATGATTAGCATGCTGATAAATGGCTAAAATAGCAGAGAACTGCAAACTTCCGCAGGTTTATAAATGTTTACTTTAAGGCTTTGTAGATCTTGAAATTGCTTCCGATATTTGCTTTAGATTCAAATTTTTTAGATTACATTTTTGCAATAACCGACCTCATTTCTCGAGAATTATTTAAGATGATATTATGAGAACTAAGATGAGTAATGATATGAGAAACGAGATGATAAACGAGATGAGAAAAGTTATAAATTAGAAATGGGTATAAGTGCGATAAGAAATGAGATTAGAAATGATATGAGAAATGAGATGAGAAATGAGATGGGAAATTAGATGAGAAATGAGACGGGAAATAAGATGAGAAATGAGATGAGAAATGAGATGAGAAATGAGATGAGAAATGAGATGAGAAATGAGATGAGAAATGAGATGAGAAATGAGATGAGAAATGAGATGAGAAATGAGATGAGAAATGAGATGAGAAATGAGATGAGAAATGAGATGAGAAATGAGATGAGAAATGAGATGGGAAATGAGATGAGAAATGAGATGAGAAATGAGATGAGAAATGAGATGAGAAATGAGATGAGAAATGAGATGAGAAATGAGATGGGAAATGAGATGAGAAATGAGATGAGAAATGAGATGAGAAATGAGATGAGAAATGAGATGAGAAATGAGATGAGAAATGAGATGAGAAATGAGATGAGAAATGAGATGAGAAATGAGATGAGAAATGAGATGAGAAATGAGATGAGAAATGAGATGAGAAATGAGATGAGAAATGAGATGAGAAATGAGATGAGAAATGAGATGAGAAATGAGATGAGAAATGAGATGAGAAATGAGATGAGAAATGAGATGAGAAATGAGATGAGAAATAAGATGAGAAATGAGATGAGAAATGAGATGAGAAATGAGATGAGAAATGAGATGAGAAATGAGATGAGAAATGAGATGAGAAATGAGATGAGAAATGAGATGAGAAATGAGATGAGAAATGAGATGAGAAATGAGATGAGAAATGAGATGAGAAATGAGATGAGAAATGAGATGAGAAATGAGATGAGAAATGAGATGAGAAATGAGATGAGAAATGAGATGAGAAATGAGATGAGAAATGAGATGAGAAATGAGATGAGAAATGAGATGAGAAATGAGATGAGAAATGAGATGAGAAATGAGATGAGAAATGAGATGAGAAATGAGATGAGAAATGAGATGAGAAATGAGATGAGAAATGAGATGAGAAATGAGATGAGAAATGAGATGAGAAATGGGATGTGAAATGAGATGAGAAACGAGATGAGAGACGAGAGACGAGATGAGAGATGAGAGATGAGAAATGATATAATAAGTGAGATGAGAAAATGAGGTGAGAAATGATGTGAGAAATGATGTAAAAAATGAGAGGATGAATGAGACATAAAATGAAACGACAAATAAGAAGGGAATTGAGGCGAGAAATGAGACGAGAAAGGCGAAGTTAAATTAGATAAGAAATGAAATGACAAACGAAAGGACAAACGAAATGATAAATTAACGAAATTTGGATATGCATGACAAAATTTAAAGAAAACAAATTCTACAAAAATTAAGGTGATTCCTTAAGGTTGTTTCGCTACCCAATAATAAGCGTTGCAAAAATCAAGAATCTGACTCACAGGGACGAGTCAGGCGTTAGACTCGTGAGAAGTCCCTCGGATTAGCTTTAATCCGAATTAATGACGCCTTTAGATGTTTGGCATTCCAGACAGCGAAACATGCGTCGCAGGCGAAATCTCGCGCCGCTGATCGCAAGAGATACGGAACTGGTTTCTAGTCGCCCAGATATTTTAATTCGGGGAGATCTGAGGCGGCCGCGTGCCGACGACGCGACGTACGGTACCTGCGCCGGCGCGGCGTGTGCGTCGTGTATTTCCAGGCCTGCGGGCAGGCCCGGCCTAGCCTGACCCACATCCGCGGGATGATTCTCTCTCTTCAATCTTCCCTCACGGTACAGTTAGCGGCCGCGGCCCCAGGAGACAAAATAATGGCAACAGAAGAAACGTTTTAGATAAAATATTACCGCGCATAAAACGTGACATTATCTAAAGTTGTAGTTTGAGACTCCTAAATAATTATAATTTCTTGTTCCAGCACGGACGCAGTCATGCCGATGATCCCCCTAGGTCTCAAGGAGACCAAGGAGATCGACTTCCGCGAGCCGTTCAAAGACTTCATCCTGGAGCACTACAGCGAAGACGCCGCCCGCTACGAAGATGCCATCTCCGACTTCATGGACACCAGGCAAGCCATGAGGACACCCCTTCGAGACACCACAGGCGTCGCCTTACTCTTTCGATACTACAACCAGCTGTATTTCGTGGAGAGGCGCTTCTTCCCGCCTGATAGGTCGCTGGGGATCTACTTCGAGTGGTTCGATTCTCTTACTGGTGAGTAGACATGTTGCCAATCAAAATTCAGATGTATCTAAAATGTTTTCTCCTATTGCAGGTGTGCCATCATGTCAAAGAACCGTCGCGTTCGAAAAGGCATGCGTTTTGTTTAACATTGGGGCTGTATACACACAAATTGGTGCCAAACAAGACAGGTCCACGGCAAAAGGCTTAGACGCAGCCGTGGACAATTTTTTAAGAGCCGCGGGAACGTTCAGGTACATCCACGAAAATTTCACGAACGCCCCCAGCATGGACTTGGGGCCGGAAATGCTCGAAATGCTCGTGCAACTAATGCTGGCACAAGCGAGAGAATGCCTGTTGGAAAAACTCCAGCTCCAATCGGAGGAGAAAAGATCGATCGATATTTGTCTGGACCTGGCACAGGAAGCTGCCCAACTGGCCGACTGCTACGAGCAAGTCACCCAGCTGATAGCCCACGAATCCGTGCACGACTACGTCCCGTACAGTTGGATTTCTTTGGTGCTCGTCAAGAAGGAGTATTACACCGGAATGGCCCACTACCATGTAGCCTCGGGGGTGTTGCACAAGGAAGCGACGCACATGACCGCGGCTACAAAAGAAGCGCTGCAGTTCTTGCACGCAGAAACACATTCAACGCAGCTAGATATTACAGTTCCAAAGGATGAATCGGAGAGAAGACTGCTTGGCAGGGCGCATCTGAGGGAAGCCCTGGTGAGGCACGAGGAGTGCCAAAGGCAGCACAGGATGTGCAGGGAGTTGAAGGGGAAGCTAGCGCTTGCGGCTGTTCTGAGGAATGCACACAAGACGGCCCTGCAAGGATATACAGCTACGGAAACGGAGGAGGATTTCAGTGATCTTTTGGATCCGCCAGATATAAACCGTGAGTATCCTTAAATTCTTATTTTAAATTATCTTCTTCCAGGCGACTAAACATTTATCTGTGATCTAATGGCGGATTCTTTGGACCTGTTCTAATATTCTTTGACCCTGTTCTTCTCCATGACGTTGATATTAGACTTAAATGACCATCATTCGTCCAGGAATCTTTACTCTGTTCTCGTTGTTGATGTTGAAAGAATGATATTGATTACCAAGTAGACTGGCTCTTGGTCTATTTCTCTTATAACTTAAAACTCGGGCACTGTAAGTATCTTCGCTAACTTGAAATAATAGGTTTCGTTTCAGGATGTTTTTTTTTTAAATTTTGGAAAATTAAGGTTCAATATTAAGCCACAAAAAAATCATTTTTTTTTGGATAACCACTTATTCAAATTCCCGCTAGGGTCGTAACATCCCGGCCCTAGAGCAGTGATTTTAAAACTCGACGTCCCAGGATTAAAGCGGGAACACTAAAACACAAAATAAAATTTCGAAAAGGGGTTCTTAAATGGAACGTACTAAGGTCCAATTATGACCGAAAATTAGCTTTTTTATGTTTGGGAAAATGGCCGCTGTGACGTGTCACGTGATCGATATTATTTTCCCGGAAACATACCATAATTCTGTTCCTATATATTGAAAGTCCTTATCTTTTTCAACAACGTTTGTAGGAAAAGATTTTCTGTATCTTTTAATGTCCAAAATCTACAGGGTCAAATATGTAAAAAACATCAAATTTTTTCTATTCATTTTCCGAAATCTAGCTAGCCATGGAAACAATTGATAGTCAGAAATTATTTAAGAGTAGGTTAGGGTGTGTTGTGTACCTTTAAATTTATTCAACTGGAATATTTTTTAAATTTTTGAATTGTGCTTGTCACTAACTTGTTTTTTGCTATGTTATAAAAAAAATTAAAAAATATTCCAGTTGAATAAATTTAAGGGTGCGCGGGGCACCCTAACATACTCTTCAACAATTTCTAATTATCAATTTTTCCATGGCTAGCTAGATTTCAGAAAATGATTAGAAAAAAATCCCATGTTTTTTACATATTTGGACCCTGTAGATTTTGAACAATAAATAATTAAAAAAAAACTTCTCCCACAAAATTTGTTGAGAATGACTTTCTATATATAGGGAAAAAATGGTATGTTTCTGGGAAAATAATATCGATGACGTCACGGCGGCCATTTTCCCAAACATCAAAAGAGCTAATTTTCGGTCATAATTGGACCTTAGAAATCTTAAAATGTCCCATTTAATAACCAATTTTCGAAATTTTATTTTGAGTTTTTGTGTTCCCGCTGTAGGCCTGGGATGTCGAGTTTCGCTCACTCTGTACAAGGGGGTGATTCGGATTTCCCGAGGGGTGCTCCACCTCTGCGCCACTTCACGGCTATCTTTATGTTTAAAAAAATCTACTTCTACGTTTTATATAGACTCCTGAACCTTTGCCCCTAAAAGTTAGACCACCCCTATACAAATTCGGACGCTCATGGGACTATTATTTTCTGTAGGTAGGTACTGTCTTTATTTACACAGGAACACGCGATTGTCTACAAACGGAGAAGTTTTATAATTCCCAAATCCCACAATTTTGAATGTTGGCTAAACCGCCAGCATTATATTGGGTTGCCTTTTTACAACCTTTAACTTAAATTTTAAGGAATTTAAAATTTAAGGACAAATAGTTTAACTGAAACATAGAAAATTATAAAATTACATCATCATAATCGATTTCCTCCTCCTTTTTGAGTCGAACCCCCACCAACCCCCCTTATCTAAGTGTATGATGTTATCAAAAAATTGACCACTGTTCAGAACTAGTATTATTCCTTCTATCAAAATATTGTCCGTTCCAGCTTCAACCAAGTTCCAGCTATCCCTTACACCGCCAGACTTTGCCCAGTACCGTGTCAACGATCTCTTCAAGAGTCTGGGCCCTGTCGCCATCTTTTCGGCCAAGAGGCACTGGACCGCGCCGAGGTTAGTCCAGCTGCATAGGGGCAGGACTTCTGATGGATTTGGATTTTCCGTTAGAGGAGACGCGCCTGTCATCATTGCTATTGTCGAGGCCAATTCACTCGCAGAGGTAAGAATACAAGAGAATATCTTCGATTTACTGTAACTTCGGCCATTTGTTTTCCTTTTGCAGTTTGGTGGTGTCAAGGAGGGAGACTTCATTGTCAGTATTGCTGACAGGGATGTCAAATGGTCTTCGCATGATGAGGTGGTGGCGTCAATCAAGAGTGCAGGAGACTCGTTGAGTCTGAAATTGGTGACACCGATGGACAGAAACTATCTCAAGGTATTTTATCCTCACTTTCTGGAATGCACTTAATAGCAGCGCCGATTTTAGCTTGACTACCGCCGGGTGCTAAGTTTAAAAAACGCGTTATCTTCTCTCAATTTTTTACTTTTGCCCAAAAAGCTAAACTTTTTAGTTGGGAGGTAGTCAAAAATTTAAAAAATAATAAATTGAATCTTTATGGTACGAAATTGCGCCGCAGGCGAAAATTTTTCAAATATTCAAGGTCAATCAGTTTAAAAAAATTTCAAGCAAAACATATTCTTGTTAACTGGTGGTATTTTTTTGTTCACTATGACTCATAACATAACATTTATTTGTAGCTAAGAAGTCCTACTCAGTCTTCTTTTATATAACAACTGTAAGCCCATAAAAATCCTTGCTTTTTAAACCGGCTATACAAAAGAAAGCAGAGGTGTTTGGTTACTAAAATTCGCCGTAGGCGAAAATTTTTAGATACATAAAGCACAGATATAGTTTAAAACAGGTATGGGAAATTACAAAATCATAACAGTATAATGTATTTTTCATATTTTCTCAATGTAGGGGGCTTGAACCCCCAAATCATCAAGGCTTGAACCCCTAATCAATGAATCAATGTTGTATATTCTGCGTTTAGGATATTTTCACTTAGAAATTTCTATTTTCGTCCAAACATTTAGGGGGGAGTAAAATCTTCAACGTACCTACAGAACTTGCGCGGTCATATCCATTTGCGAAGGGGGGTGCATACCTGGATACCTGGATATGTACTCCTTTAGGTGATTTTTAAGTACCTACTATAACAATTTCTGTGATAAAACTTCAATAAGGCGATATCACAAAAAATTATACTTATATTCCTCACAAAAATAACAAAAATAAAAAAATATGTATTTGAAAAAAAATTATGTAAACAAAATTTTTTGCATGTGCGTTGGTTATATACAGTGTATCCACAGATTGAGTTCACATAAGGTGTAAATAACAACCAATTTTCGAGTTAAAATTTGAGCTTCTAGGGATCATCGATCAGCCCTGCTTGGTTTTAAACCAATTTGTGACATAATTTTACTTTCGAAAAATCCGTATGCCTTGGAAAAAATGGCAAAATGTTGTTAAGGAAACTTGTTCAGAATGAAAAGCTGAGTAGGTTTGCGAAATTTCGAAAGTCTAGGCCTATATTTTGATTTTTTTGCATTTTTCACACTTTTTTAGTGCATTTTGTGTAGTTTTTACATCAAAATGTTATTAAGAAAACTTGTTGACAATGAAAACGAAAAATTTCAAAAGCCTAAGTCGACTTTGATTTTTTCTGCTAAAAATTAAAACGCACAAAAATCAAAGTAGACCTAGGCTGGAATTTTTCACACCTATTCAGTTTTTCATTGATAACAAGTTTTCTTAATAACATTTTGATGTGAAAACTACACAAAATGCACTTTTCTAAAAAAAAGTCGGAAAATGACAAAATATCAAAGCATAGGTCTAGACACTTTCGAAATTTCGCAAACCTACTAATTTTTTCATTCTGAACAAGTTTCCTTAATAACATTTTGCCTTAAAACCTACAAAAGGGGCACTTTACTGATGTGTAAAATTAGTTAAATTAGTTTCTTCATGATTTCCAAGGTGATTTTTTGAAAGTAAAATTATGTCACAAATCACAAATTAGTTTCAAACCAAGCAGGGCTGATCTCCAGAAGCTCAAATTTCAACTCGAAACTTTTTTGTTATTTACGCTTTATTTGAACTCAATCCGTGGACACTGTAGGTTAGATAATATTAGTAATAATATTCGAACCTACTTTTTATTTATTATTGTTTTTGGCCCCCATGCCCCCCCCCCAAAGACCGCGCCTGCAAATGAATAGGATGATGATTAGGAGAACGTTTCAGATGTTATGTTTGCAGACGACGATCAAAATGAAGGTGTTTCGTCGTGATCGACATAGCAACAAAATGTGATTTATTTTTAGTTATTAGACCAGCTTATACCGCCTCCTAAAATTAACCGCCAGGTGCTATTAGCACTCTAGCACCCCCCTAAAACCTGCGCTGCTTAATAGCTTGAACTTTTTCAGCCTTCAAAGTCGAACAACAGCAAGGGATCAGTTTCAACGCACAGCAGTAGTTCGGGGGTGTCAAGCGGCATGTCGAGTCCATCAGGTTCTATGGCTCAGCATCACAATAGCAAGAGATTAAATTGGAACCCATTCAAGAGGCATTCTTCATCGAGGGAAGGAAAGGATTTTTTTGAGAATGTTATTATGAGATAAGCCTCAAAGCCTATAAGACGTGTATTGTTAAAATTGTCGAATCTGATATGTCCATATTATGTACAAGAAAAGTATCGTATTACTTTGAGGTATGAATAGAAAATGCAATTACTTTTGCTAATTAGGCATTGTGAGCATGTAGCCTTATGGGTATGATATTTATGTTGATTGATTATAATAGTAACTATTATTATTATTCTAGTGGACTCGATTAGAAAGTCAAAGTACTGAGAATGATATTTAGAATAGTGTAACTTAGTCTAATGTATTTATAACAAAGACGATATTTTTTATAAACTCAAAAAATAGTAGCGAATATTCTGTTAGTGGCGTCAGCATATTAATTTTGTTCTTATTCTCGAATCTTTCATTTTAATTTATGTTTTTACGTGGATGCTTCTATCGTAGTCATTTATGGTACAACTAAGCGTTTATTTTGAATATTATTTATATTGTTATAATTTGTTATGTACAGTTTTATTGATGTATATTTAAATAAATTATAATATATTAAATTCAAATTGAAGTCTTTGTCTGCGCACATCATCAGTTCCTTCACAGTACAACAGGGTAAGCTGTGGTGCAACTTTCGCTACGTGCCTATGTGTCTTTCATACTAGCAGAGACATCTGTTCCAAGATGCTGAAAGTTAATTTTAAAAGCTACAGCCAACTGTTCGAACCAGAAAAACCGTTTTAAAAATAACGCAGTTGTGTTGAGAACTCCTATTTTCCACACCAAAACCACGGTAAAATTTTATAGGTAAAATGTGTAGAGCTATATGGAGCATATTCTATCCAAATTATTGCTTTGTACAGAAGGTCTTTCCTTTCAAATAGTACCTAAGCACTTCAATTAATATGCAATGGACATTACACTCATATAGTGAACTGGAGTTACTTCCACACTACTATTGCTATTTGTAGGTATTTCTGAAAGGGGAATTACGTTCCTCTTGACGTTTATGCTTCAGTCGGCTTGAGATGAAAAGAATGGCATTTTATTCCATGTCTGTCTGTGCCTATGTTTGATGGTTTCCTAAGTTGTTGTTAATCACCTAAATCGTAACCAATAATCTGATTTCAACGAATGCACTGGAAAATCATTAAAATTAATTTCTTTTTCCTTTTCATCTCTGGGAATTTGGAGTACCCTACGTCTTTCGATTTAGAATAACACTAGAATCATTATGTAGCTAATAACAATACTGACCAATTGACAATTTTTTCTTTTTTTATTATTTAGGAAAATCATTTAGAAAACGGTAGAATATTTTAACACAAAGTATTCCTACAAGCTCCAAGACACTTTTGCAACAAGTTGATAATACAGGGTGTCAGTTGGGAAATGCAATTTTGAAATAAATGATAGAATATTGAATTGTGAATTATTGAATATGGGTCAGGAAATGCTTAATAAAAAATACAGTGTCTTAAAATATATTTTTAAGGAATTTTTAATAATATCTCAGGAACTACAAGCGATATACATCAAATGTCGGTATCACTATGTCTTCAATATCAAACTTTCTGTCCTTTATTTCAATTTGTGGTTTACATCTGGTACGTCCTGTTTTGTTTTGAACATTTATAACAATCAATAAAAAATACTCTGCCAAAATTTCTATTCATTCAGTGGTGTAGGTATCCGGGTTTAATAATATTAGGGATAATGGAACACTTTAATAATAACATAATAATGGAAACCTGGGTAACAGTGAGACATGGGTAACAGTGAGACATGGGTAACAGTGAGACATTTAAAATATCCCTGCCCCTATAAATAGCCCATAGATGGCACTAGGTGTGCATAATGGCAAGACTCAAGGTCAGCTTCTCCACTACTTTCACTGTTCCCACCCATTCAGTTTAGAAGTTGTGATGTTGCTGTGAAGATTGCACGCAAATTCTAATTTTTAACGGTTGGATTGAGCTTCTGCAAGAACTGTCAGAAAACTGCGACGTTTTTTTTTTATTAAATAGGGGCTGTATCCTATAGTGTTGAAAGGTGTTTGGTACAGTTAAAATTTAAAAATAATATTAGATTACTATTGTTATCATATTTTCATTTCGCAATACCATGGGTAACAGTGAATATGATCAGGTGAACAGTGAGACGTATTACTACCCATAGGTATGTCTCACTGTTCCCCATATAATAGATAAATATTGCTTACATTTGTATACTTATAATGTGCTTCAAATGAGAAGGTTTTCAATTTAGTTTCAGATATAAACCCATAAAATTGCATACATTTTGTGTATACTTACCTCTTCAACTAAAAGTAAACAGTTACTTCCATATAGTGTCTCATTGTGCCCCACCCCTGGGTAACAGTGAGACAAATGTCAAGTGTACTTGCTTTTCATATATATATTTCATATATATATATATATATATATTTCATATATATAGGTTTGGGAATCACATAGAAACAAATTGCTAAAAAAGTGTCTCACTGTTACCCAGTCTCCCCTAATAATAAATCAAAATATTTTTTGTCATACGCTCCCAAAAATAGCTATTTTACGGACTCATTTAAGTCCGTAAAATGCTTCTCTTTCGGCCTAGTCCCTAAAAGTCGTCATGGCAACCTTTACGGACTATTCCAAAATTCCTTAAAATATTCTTTATGGTAAATGGCACTAGACTTCACATGAAGTAAATCCAACACGATTTCTTTGGCACGAGACTTCACAGGAAGTAAATCCAACACGATTTATTTGGCCTTATTAGCAATATATTCGGGATTTTGAAACATTTTCAAATTTATGTCACTTTCTGACAAATTTCGAATGATATGACAAAATTATCAAATAAACAAACTTGTTGCCATGATTTCAAAAATTATGGAAAATTTGCAAATTTAAGCGGTCTGAAGAATTAATTGTAAAAAGAGTGTATAACAAAATTTTGGGAGCGTATGACAAAAAAATAGTGCTTGTCACAGGTACCTAAGATGTTTTTCAGGACTCATCTGAAAAACTTCATTTTAGGTACCTACTTGTAACAAAATTAACTATTTCGTCGTATATATCAATATCATTTATAAGTCGAGTTCTAAATCTGGATATTTCAGCATTAGTTTACACTAAAAAAATTTGCTGTTATCTCCAGAGGTATGCCCTATAATGCTTTCTTCAGGATTATCTTTATTTCTGTTCATTTTTGTTGTATTTCTTTTATTAAAACGATTAAAACTATAATATTTGACCAGATTGACATAAGCACATTGACAGTTCAAGAGTTTTCTCTGTTCCATGGCCGAGAAGAAGTTCATAGATAACTAAGATTTATTGTAATGAAAAAATAAACAGTATCAATAATTTAGATTTTAATTTTATACTTTTGTAAATCTATCTAAGATCATTCGAACAAAAATATTGAAAAGTAGTTTTTCGTACACCTACATCACAGAAAATTCTTACAGTTCTCCAGCCTCGACTGTATCTCGGGCAGCTTTTCGACCTTCCATAAATTAAGTAATATCAAAGATATACTTATGTATACAACCACATATCTTTGGAACTATACTCTTTTTGCTTCGGCAGGGAAGATACTTGTCATGATTTGGTTTCCCTCCAATGTATTTTGGGCTTTTATATTTATTTTTTCACTTTCAAATAACGATAATTAGAATAGGTACCATTTTATTTCATATAAATAAATTTCATTAAAAAAATATTCGCAGCCAAATATAAATGGTGTCAGGTGTGGGACGTAAATTATTTTTTTAAATTGAGAATTTGACTTTTAAACTGTGAATGTGTTAATAACTGGTGAATTCTCCCATATGGCATTATAGGCGTATTAAAAAGTTAAAAAAAGTCCTAAGTACATACATACTTATATTAACATATAATAGAGCTTTAGTCATTTTATTTGTAAATTATTTGGAAGTGTTTATAGGGTAATAACTTGTTAGTACTGTCCTGCATTTCGCCTAGTACACATGTCACACACCCCTTGCCTTGACAGATAACTTTGGGGACGCCGCATTATCGCCTTTTTCCCTTCTCCTCCCTCTATTTCGGTGACAAAAACCTATAAATCACAAATAAAAATATAAAATTATTATTGGCAAACACGTGATATTACCAAAGTCCAGAAATACTACTAGAAATACTAAAGTCGGCTCACTTCTTTGATCTCTCGGAAAAGCCGACAATTTTTTGCGACCGGTCGTAAATCAGCGTCACCTCGCACGCTTCGCATTTACGAAGGCGACTAAACGAAATCGAAAGTTATACGGCGGCAGGTTCATATTGACTTTCCAGTATTTACCAAAGTCTACAAATATTAGTATACCTATTTGTAGACTTTGGTACAACATTTGTGTAGGCAAGTGTACCGTTAGTTTTTGGTAGGTACAGTTAAATTAAAATACAAGGTAGCTATTACCAAAATCTACATAATTAGTAGGTATATCTGTAGACTTTGGTTGGAACATCAATAAAAATACAATTTTTTATTTTAAGTTCATTTTTAATAAAGCCTAACAAAACATAGAGCAGACAAAAACATAAATGACAAATAAATATTTAACGACAAAGAGTTAAACTAATCATATCTACTTTTTCATCCTGTAGTAAATATTTTGATATTTAATTTGATATAAACAATACAGAATAAAATATTACGCATACGTACCTACACACGCATGCGTCTTACCATAAGCTTCTGGCAATAATCTTAATGGGACAGCCGAGGGGACAGCAGTTTTTACTAAACGTTTTCCGGACGAAGTGAATGACTGATCATCAAAATGTGCCTTGCAAATTCTTATAGGTTTATATGCCTCTTCAGGTAGAATATTTGCAAATGTATGTTCTCCGATGAACCCTAAGGCATTCTTCCATTGCTGGCATCTTCAAATTTTCAATATTTTAATATTATATCTATATTATTCTTCTTAGTATTCAAATGTCACATAAAAATGTCTTAATTTTTGTAGGTAGGTACCTCAAACTCAATCTTACCTTTCAGGGTCTTTAGGAAATGAGAAAAGGTAATATAGTCTTTTGAACTGGTTTTACAGCCATCCGCACTGCAACACTACAACACAGTCACGGTCGGTCGGTAATATTTTGCGCGCACCTGGTAGGTAGTGTTTCACAAGACAATATTTCTGGTCTTGCTAGGCCTATTCTTGTCTTGTCTTGCAAAGCAACACAAGAAATGAAATTCATTCTTGTCTTGCCCGACTCTTGCTGGAAAAAATCTTGTCTTGCAAGCAAGCAGACTTCTTGCAGATTCTTGTTCTTGCATTTTCTGTTTGGTGACGTCATCACAGCAAGAGTCTTGCTACCAAGAGTCTTGCTACCAAGACTCTTGTTAGCAAGACTCTTGCATTATTTATTTCGTGTAAAGCTTGTCGAGACAAGCTGGCGCAGTGGGTGGGTCAATGATTTATTTTTTTAAATTATTGATATAGATATATTTTTTTATTTGTGTTTCTTTTTGTATTTAATAATAATTTTGTTTTAATGTTTTCATGATTTTCAATTCGAAATAGTCGAACACTTTCCTTTCTGTTAAATCTGTTAAAGTTACTTTGATGTATGTGGCTATCGATATGTGTGGACAAAAACCGCGAAACCCACTCTCCCAAAATGACCCGAACCACACTATGCCACACTAATATGAAACGAAACAAAGCATTAGAAAATCCACTAGACTCGAGAAACAGCTAGTCTATAGGGATTCATTTAAGTATTTTAGCAAAAATACAGTTATAAATACAATTAAAATTAAAATGATTTTGTTTGTCGCGAGTTGGGAAGTACCTATGCATAACATACGAAAGCGGCGTAATTTCTTTTTGAGTGGTTGTAATGCCTGAAAACATGGATTAGTATTACTGACCTACTAGGAATATTGTAAATAAAATATATTTAGCAAATAATATACTAGTATTTATATATAGATACAGTAATTTCTTAAATAACCATTTTTATTCATGCTTATTTTTTAAAAATCAACATTATCACAACATTAATTATTTCTCTTATTAAAGTTTTACAGAAATTAAAATTACAGATACCTAGTGATTTTTGCAAGACTTCTTGCTTTTAGCAAAATTTCTTGCAAAATTGCAAGAATCTTGCAGAATGATTTCTTGTCTTGTCTTGCAAAGCAAGACAAGAAATTTAAAAAGTCTTGTCTTGTTATTGCAGCAAGAACAAGACAAGAACAAGAAATTTGCAAAAGTCTTGTGAAACACTACCTGGTAGAATGCTTATTTTCTTATATTATAAGATATATAGATCAGCTCGATGAGGAGGGGAGCGGGAGAGGGCAAGAGGGAAACGTTTGTTTACACAAGGCCGAGTGCCCGGACGCATTTAAACATTCTGGTATAGGATTCGGCACCTAGGCAAATTTCATTGGTTGATTTGAATTCGGATCGCCAATTAATGCGGAGTGCCGAAATCTGTGCCTGAATGTTGAACGGTGCTGAGCATCAGGTCGGAATGGTGCAGTAAAATCAACCAGCATGGAGTGCCGAATCCAAGGTCAAAATGTTGAACGGTGCTGAAACACAGGTCGGAATGTTGCAGTAAATCGGCCAGCGCGGAACAATAAATCAACGTGGAAAGTGAAAACACAAATAACAAACAGTTTATGTACTTTTTGCCAAAAAGAACCATTAATTTAAACAAAATATTTTAGAAATCTTACACAAGTATTGGTAGCCTAATGCCCCATGACTTGGCATTAGGTTGATTGCACTTGACTGCTATAGAGCTAAATTTCTTTTTCATTTTTTACGATTATTTGCAGTTTCACCGTGTGCTGGGCGACCAGTTACCACAAATTTCCTAATGTACCATGCACACAGCTGCAGAAACATATCTAAAATGTATTTTCTAATCCACTTGCATCTATTCGTACTCAAGACAAGTCTCTTGATGAGTTTGCTGGAAATTAAACCTTGAAAAACAGACGAAAGTTCGGTCCTAGCTCGGAGAAATAGAGGTGGGGAGAATAAGGGTCAACTTGCGCAAAGTTCATAATTTAACATTGGATGGAAAGGCTCTAACTCTGTCTCTCTCATTATACACAATTTAAGCTGCGCCAAACGCAAGGCAACATTCCGACTTGTGTTTCAGCACCGTTCAACATTTTGACTTCGGATTCGGCACTCCACGCTGGCTGATTTTACTGCACCATTCCGACCTGATGCTCAGCACCGTTCAACATTCGGGAACGGATTTCGGAACTCCGCATTCATTGGAGATCCGAATTCACATGGACCAATGAAATTTGCCTAGGTGCCGAGTCCTATACCGGAATGTTTAAATGCTGCCCGCATTTGTTAGTATATCTCTGGACGCTGATATTATTACCCGAAAATAACCGCCGCGACGAAACAGCAGCTATCGCCATCCTACCCGCCGAATCCGCCACCCCGCCCCGCTACGCGCGATGACGGCGGCCGTCGCGGCGCCGCGCCCGACGCCGCGCGCGCATCGATCGGCGCCGTCTACGTCGGCCGGCGCGGCGGCGGCGGGCAGTCCGAGCCAGCGGGCCGGGGCTGAACGCGACGACGTCGGGGCGGTGCGTGCGTGCGATGGGGGCGGCCGGCGGCGGCGGCGGCGGCGGCGGCGGCGGGTGACGCGGCGCGCGGCAGGCGGAAGGGCGGCCCGCCACCATGGGCAACTCGTGCAGCAGCGGCCAGGCCCACAAGGACAAAGACAACATGTCGCAGCGGTCAGAGGAGTGAGTACACTGGCGACGGTCGTCGTACGGGTGTCGTATTTTGGTTGGCGTAAACGTTGTAGTGATACTGTTCGTTATCCGCCCAACCCTGCGCGTTTCCGGAGAGGGCGAAGCTGAAATTCCCGCGGCCCCTTTCGCCTTCCATTGCGGACGGGCGGAAACGCACGTTTCGCTGACACTGTTGTCCTATAAGGTTTCGGTCAATAAAGAACCCTTTGCATTATATTTTGAAGACACTCAAACCCACTTTTACATTCCGTCGTTTCAGACACAGGACTTATGGAAGCTTATCGTACATGTCTGTATGAGTATGACAACAGTCCCAAATGAATATTTTGATTGTGCGGTGTAGTATTGGTTGCAGTATCATTGTGTCCTATTACTGTTTATGTGCTCTGCGCTTGCCGTTTTTCTGTGGCTCTACTTATAGAGAGTGTAAATGTTGGATAGATCAAAATACTTTAATACCCTTCGCAACTAACATCCAGTTTCAGACAAGGTGTGTTTATGATTTCATCATAAGATCTAAAAACAATATTATAAGTAGGTAGTAGCAGTGACTATAGAAAGGTTATAGTCACTGGTAGTAGGTATTAGTAAATAAATATGGAAGCTGATATTTAAAAATAATACCAATAATGATTTTACCCAGAGGGTTGGTCACAACTTACTGCGATATCCCCTTTCAAAAGGCATTATGTTGCGTATATTCTTAACATAATATAATAAGGTATGAATCAGGGAGTCATCCTGGGTTCTTCATATGGAAAAGTAAGTTTTCATTTATTCGAAAATATGCGTTTTGATATGATTTTAGTCAGGCTACCATGTGTTTTATAAAGAAGTTCAAAATAGAAAATTCCTCGGAAAACCATAGGCATACCGTTAGGGTGGGTCCAAAGGGCTATTATTGCCACGTGATCTTGTATTTTAATAATTAAATTTTCCACGTTTCTGAACAGGCTGCCAATGAGAAGTATGCAAGTTCTTATTATGAAAATGCTGAAAAAAGGATGGCATACCTTTCGCGCATGTCCAAGTACTGTTTAAATTAAATGTTATTTAATCATTTAAACGAGTTATTCGATGTAAAGTGTACTTGGACATGCGCGAAAGGTATGCCATCCTTTTTTCAGCATTTTCATAATAAGAACTTGCATACTTCTCATTGGCAGCCTGTTCAGAAACGTGAAAAATTAATTATTGAAATACAAGATCACGTGGCAATAATAGCCCTTTGGACCCACCCTAACGGTATGCCTATGGTTTTCCAAGGAATTTTCTATTTTGAATTTCATTATAAAATGCATGGCAGCCTGTATAAAATCATGTCAAAACGCATATTTTTCGAATAATTAAAAACTCAGCAAGAAAAACGGCATGTGATCGGTGAACAGTTTTACAAAAAAAAACTAAAACTTTTATGAGCCACGAAGCAAGAATAATCCATCACCATAATTCTATCTGAGAACTAAAAAAGGTTCTTATATGAAATGAAATAATTATTCACTGTGATTTTAGTGAAAATTATTCATTAAAATGTGCTGAGGAAACAGGCCTTTCACTTTAAAGGCGCAAGGCAGCAAATTTCATTACATACGGCCGTGGTTTAATCTAAAGAACAAAAAGATATCGAAGCATCAGTAACAAAACCAAAGTGTTCCTGCACTCTTTCTGTGTCCCTTCATGAACCAGAGGCAATATGGGCACACCCAGGGCCGTATATAAGGGGGGGGGGGTTTAGGGGGTTCAAACCCCCCCCCCCACGATGGTATATATAAAATTAATTAACACGCCCGGCGCCCGCCAAAATGGAAAAATAAATAATCGTGCTGGTCGATTGTACAACTTGGACGATTGTAACATGTAACATGCCATCAAGGTCAAGCGTTTGCGTTTGGCAATATATATTTGAGGATAATGCTCAAAAAGTTAACCTTTTACCTAACCCCCCCCCCCCCCCATGGAAAACCCCTAGCTACGGCCCTGGGCACACCTCAACTCTATCCTAAATCAGTATTGTACAACTGGAATAATTAACACTACTTTTGAAGCGACACTCCTGACACCCAATAGAGGAACAAAATAATGTTTTCCTTTGTTGCTACTAAACTGATAAATAACTTTCCTCTGTTAAAGAGGATAACATGGAATTAACATAAAGCCGGCCGCGGATGATAAAAGAAAAGATCTTCCCAACTTCGAGACACTAGTGCAATAATTAAAAGAAAATTACCCTGGAATAACCTTTTTTTTATTGAACCTAGAGAAATACAGCAATTTGCAAATATTCTGAATACTTGTCGGCTTTTGAAATTCAAAGGAATAATGACAGTATCATGCATCAGATTATCATCAAAGGATGTAAACTTTGGTTAAGAAGCTTGTGTTGCTTTCATTGGGAAGAGTTCTGCAAGCATTATATTTAGGACAGCAGGACAGCTCTCATATCCTCAGATTCTGACGAACGTTTTGTATCATATTTAAAAATGCCATTAAAGGATTCTGCAAATACTGTAAAAAGAAATACAACGATTCGAAAAATTACAAATTACAGACGTTTACAGTGATGGCGATGACGAAGTACCGCCTGGTTGCGACATGTTATTTAAGTTAGAACAGATTGTTGAAGTTCTTCAAGAACCCAAGATAGTCATACCCAAGGTTATACATAGGCTGTATTACTAATCTCCAAAGGAAATTAATGTTTACGAGTTAGCATAATAGTTTTTTTAAAATAAAAAGAATAAACACGTTTTTAGTTCCCATTTTTTTGTTCCTAGAAACTGGAAATCATTTGATTTTTGCTCTTTAACCAACGAGAACATATCCTAAAATTACAACTAAAACTAAACGTAATGTCTATTTATTTAATTCCCGTATGACTTTAGTCATTCCCGTGTTTTCAGTTTCACGACTAAAATAAAAATTTCTGAAGAATATCCAAATCAGATCTCGCGGCACACTTAGGTACTACCTACTTATCGTTTTCTCTCTAGGAAGTCACAGAGCAAAAGCAAAGGCGTGAGCCGAGGCGTGATCCCATTAAATTACTAATAGCACAGAAGAAATAACTACGCAAATAGCACGGCCCAACGTAGCAGTAACGTTAAAATAAAAATAGACCCTTAAATTATGCTACCCTGTTCCCCACTTATTCACAGAAGCCACGAGGCACGTTCACACGTTCTCATCAGAATTTTACGGGCAATCTGTCTAAATTGGATTCGTAGAGTGCCAGAGCTCTCAATGAACGTGACTATAGAAATAATTATTTAACTCAAATAACCAAGACCAAAAATAGTAGCAGCGGTAATTTTGCGTTGGTTCTATATTGATTTATTAAAAGATAAATATATGACAACTCGAGCCTTGCCTGGGTCAAAGTTTACAGAATATCTATTTTATTCTGTACCTCCGAGGCCAAAAAAGAGCATACGCATCGTGTAATGCTTTAAGTTAATTATTCTGTGCAATTAAATTTTTCCTGCTACCGACAATTTCATATTATAGGTAATTTGAATTAAACTTTAAATATATACAGATAAGAACATGCCATAAGCTGGTAATAAATAGAAATAACGTGTTAAATTAGAGAGTGGAATTTTTTACAAAGTGGTTTGAATTAATTTACAACTTAACTGTGGGCAAAAAAGTTCTGAGCATAATAAATGAAACTGGTTGGCACAAGTGGCGCCCTCTGGCGGTTGCGGATACTGCACTATAACATAATTATGTGACATAATTATCTATGAACGTGTGCAAAAGATCATTAAAATCGATCAAGCCGTTTAAAAGAAATATCGAAAAAACGAAATTTTAGGGCCCCTTTTAGGGGCCCGTGGGGCCCTTAATATAGAGCTTTGAACAAAAGAAAAAAACACGGGTCACTTTATTTTTGGAGTAGAATATCGCTGTGCTACGGGTGGCATTTGTTTTTGGATAACCCTGTATATTCCTGGACAAAATTAACGCACCACTCATATTTTTCTCGATATTTTTTATATATTTTTTTTCTCGACAAGTAGGCCATGGACCTTGTGTGACAGTGACAGTTGTTATTTAACTTAACTATAGGATCACATAAACTTGTTTTGACAGTAATTCGTATTAAACCTCGTTTTAGACTAAAATTGTGTTCAAATTTTCTTTCGATTGTGATTGTTTTTATCACATGTTCATTTGGAAGTATCTAAATCAAGTAAGGAAAATGAACAGACAAAGAAATTCAACTCAATTTTATGTTGTTGGTTTGTTAGAAAGACATCATTCCAGCATCTGCCGCATGGTGAGACGACATAATGAGACGGGCTTGTACCATCGAAGACTAGGGCAAGGGCGAAAACGTTGCACTAATCAAATTGATGATCGTTTTTTGAGGCAACGTACTCTCAGACACAGGAAAGTCAACAGCAATCTGCTAACAAATAAATTATCAGATCTTCGAAATATCGCTACATCGTCTCGAATGGTTAGAAGACATTTACATGAAACAGGATTGAGCAACAGAAGACCGGCCAAAAAAATCATTGCTTGCCAGAGAACACAAAGTTCCGAGATTGAATTTTACAAGACTACATCAGAACTGGACCATCAATGATTGGAAACAAGTTCTATTCTCCGATGAAACTAGAGTTAGCATTAAACCTCCAGATGGACGTAAGCGTGTCTGGCGAAGGCGAGGAGAAAGGTTTGCCAGCTGCAATATCTCTCCTAAAGTACCTTTTGGTGGTGCTCCAAAATGTTTTGGGGAGGAATTTGCTTCGATGCTCGTACGGAGTTGGTCCCTATACCTACGAGGTCTATGAATGCCCAATATTTCGTAGACAACATTATTGTCGAACATGTAATTCCTTTTGCTCCGTTTGTTGAACCTAATTTTTTATTCATGACTCTCGTCCCCATGTGGCTCTACAGATTTTTGGCTACCTAAATGATCCCTTTATTACAGTGGCCACCTATAACAGTCCTGACATGAATCCTATAGACTATAGAGTATCTATGGGACTATCTTAAACAAAAAATACAAAATCGTAGATGCGCGTTGCTAATCACATCGCACTCATAATGGTCGCTGTTGAAGAATGGGAGAATAGGTATTCCGCAAGCTTCTGTTGAACATTTGATATCAGACATGCCTCGACGCCTGAATGCAGTGACAAGAAGTAGAAGAGGGCCTACACGGCACACGGTATTAGTGTTGACCTAGATGCATTTATTCTGTTTTTCTTTTTTTCTTCTTTTTTTATGTTTGTTATGCTAGCTTGTTTGTTCATTTTCAGCAAAAACTATTTTTTAATGAAACATTAAGGTAAATTAAGGTCATATTAAGTTAATGTTTGACTAATTTGTAGGTGTTTATTATCATTTCAATGTAACTTAGTTTCATTTTGTATTTTTATTGTAAATATTTAGATTAATTAAAGTGGTGCATCAATTTTGTCCAGAAGTTTATTACTATATTATTTTATTATACTTTTAGTCCTTTTTATAAACGTGGTAGGTATATTGAAAAATATATTTAAATTTTATTTTTTGTACCTACCAACCAAACAGGGTACCTCGAACGTTTTACTTAAGCTTTCGGGAGTGTTAGCGAGTTTGCGAAGACATGTATAGATACTTACGGAGGAGGGAGCAGAAAAAATAATTAACCAGGATCCCTCAGATGCTATGACAAGCCTTTGTTGCAAAGTAAACCTGTCAGGCACACCTGAGTTTTCATTTCATATCCACATATAATTTACACAAAACAAATACAAGAGAAAATAATATAATACCCAAACGGCCCGCACCCAACCATGAAATTTCCAAGATTTTTCTTTGAACATTCTCGAATTTATTTTTGTGTTGTCAGGGGGAGCTTCGTTATATGAATGTCGCCCCGTGCCATTTGGCATTTATGAATATCCCTCCGAAAGATCATGCCGTGTTTTGTTATTCTGTATCATGAAAGCTTTGAATTAAATTCCAGAAATCTTCAAAACATGTTCTCGGAGGCGCGTGGGATTTTCGTCAATATTTTGTATTGAGAGCAATCGTTCGGCGACGATAGTGAGATGCATCGATTAATCTTCTTTACGGGTTTTACGTATATTTTATGTAGTTGAAAGAAACATTTTTCGATTGTCCGGATCAGAATGTCCATGAAATATCCTGATCGAGTCCAGAAAACCATTTATCATCTTTTAAAATGACAATTTTTATGATATGAAATTTCAGTGCGCACAACTTCCATAGCTCTATATCACGATAATCCGACGTTAACAGTCTGTTAATAATTTATTAGGCGCAGAGGTCGGTATGGGATTATAATAAGCGACACTTTATTAGTTGGTTAAATAATAAAGATTGGGAAGATGTCTATCGAAAATATGTTTGGAACCTCGTTTGGAACTGAATCAAAAATAAGAGTAGGACAATTTTTCTCACTGCCTATTCATATAAAATTATCTATCCTCAAAATAGATAGGTACGTATATAAGATCTTACCCACAAAATTTTCTTATTTTTCACCCTAGCATAAAAAATGTTGTAGCGCACTTTTCAGACAACAATTGACCGTCGCGTTTTGGAGATAATGCCCTACAATTTAATATGATATATTTAATTTACTTTGCAGGTCAAGGAAGCTTTTAATTGGGGATTAGAGGCAATTATCGCAAAAAAAAATTCAAAATATTGAGAAAATCCTTAAAGATCGATAATTTATTACCTTTTGACTCGCTTTTTGATTTTCCAAAGTCAATCCTTTTCTTCTCTTGTAAGTCTCAATGTAATGTGCAAAACCTTCGCACAAAATGTAGAAACACTACTTGTACTGTTTAGATCAATTCAAAAATGCCACCAGTATCTTTACTACACAAAATACCAGGGACTCTTTAAAATAAGGGGACCCAACATATCACAGTCTATCACATAGGAAAAGTGAAGCCTTGAGGGGAAGTTTGTTTTCTGTATACTCCAAGGAGACCACATAAGTGGGCTGGTACAAGGTTATGTTATATGTCAGTGTCCAACTGCCATCAGGTTTTATGTGACATGCCAGTGCCATAGATTCCAAAGGAGGCAAAATATTTCCCATCATAGTTCACAATTTTTAAGTTTTCTAACTTCCATAGTCAATTAAAGGTAATGCTTGTCTCTCCTTTAGTAATCCTACAATTCCCATTACGTGGACATAAGTAGGTAATTCGAAACAAATCGTATTTCGAAAATTTTAGATAGCTTCAGTCAGGTCTTTTTTTTAACAGTTTTTATCTACAACTATAAGTTTATTTTACGTTTGTGAGGTACCTTGGGAGAGAAATAAAATTACAAAAATGTTATAATGAGCACCGAGAAACTACGTGATTAGAACTAAGTACAAGACCTAATCTTATTAGTCCATCCCGAAATCTGTGAAAGTTCTTTGGGTAGATACATTCAACAAGGGAAGAAAGTTCAAATATGTACCTATTATACCTACATATTACAAATAGTTTGAGGAACCTGGTAACAAGGTGCAATAGCGACAAATTCTCAAATAAGCAAAATCGGCACAGACTTACCATACTTATTATATTACTTAAATTCCTGGAAATAATTGCAGGAAACCAAATTCAAATATAAAATAAATTTGATTCATTTGGCACTTGCCATATTCTGGGTTTGTTGACAGAACATTGTCAAGTCTAATTTTTAGAAATCATGGAAACCATTATTAATTTTTACTAACAATCAAAGTACCTGTTATATTCATAGATTCTCCAATAAAATGGCATACTTGGCATCACTGAGGCCATTAGAATGAGGAAAGAATAGGCCTCGCTTTGGAAAGTATAATGCTGGGTCCCCTTACTTTAAAGGGTCCCTGCAAAACACCTACACACACAATGACAAAACAAATTTGTTCTGTTCGTGAGTGTCAGAACTTATGTAGCATCCCCTAGCGCATATGATACGGTAATGAGCACACTGGCATATAATAAAACTGCGCGAATCCATGATGAGATATTTCCATAAGATTGTACCGGTAGCAATTTTCTTGGGTATACCTGGCCAATTCTTCTCCCACTGTGTGGTTAAAGTTCTTTATATCGTGGCCGAATCGCCCTGTATATTAAAGACCCCCGAACATCACCAAAAAGTACCAACATATTCTTGCTTGCTTCTTAGACTGACTTTTAATAAGAAAATTTATGGAAATATGCCATGTAAACTTGTAAAATTAAAGAGCCTAAACAAACAAGCTGTTTATTTTATTCTGGATATTAAATTCGTTGTAACTGACACATTTGCATGTTTTATTTTTTAAATGAGTCTGAAATAATTTTATTAAACCACCATGTCGATTTTTTCGTCTTGTTGCGCCAGTGACGATCGCTTGAAATGGATGAAATTGATTAATTTCTGGATAATTTGCCGGTTTCTCCATGTGTCACTTCAGCATTAGTTTATCCTTCTCTGCGATCTCTGGCCTGGATTGGATCCATCCTCATGGATCTCTTTCCCTACTATGCGTGCTTTCGGTGTTCAGCCAACCTCACTTACACGCCTGGTTAGTCCATCCACATGTAAACCTCTGCCTTAGTCGCAGAGGACACACTCTGTTTAACCTGGTCGAAGGGATTTTGTCAAATTATGTTCGGATGTTGAAAATGAAAGGATGAGTAGAATCGGTAGAACTTGCTTTTGATTTGAAAGTTGAAAGTGAGAGTTACCTGCGTAAGCAGAATGTGCCTCCCCTTATAAAGAGATAGAGATGTTCTTTCTATACTATCATAATATGGATATTTTATAAAGGTTTTATTATGATCGAAATTGGTTCAAATTTAGGGATTGAAATTGGACAGACTTTCCGTTTTCCAATCGAGCTGAAATTTTTCACATAGCTTTGGTTCTGATGACAACAAAATATAAGATCGGAGCTTATCATTTTCTTCAGACTCCTTGACATGGGTATCAAATGGAAGGGTTTGACCACAACCTTCTCAAGCTTACAAGCCCTGTGCAAACATGTGGCAACGCCGCAGCGGGACGGTTCAACGGGTCTATGCCATATAGAGCAGTCTGCACTTTGGCTTAGTTTATCTTTTCTAATAGATGTTCAACCCTCCTTTTAATTATAATTAAATACATTTGTGAACTTTGTTTCAATAATTGAGCACCTAAGTAAGCAGGTACATTTGTTTAACAGACAATAAAAGCAGTAACAAGTAACAAAATATACACAGAAGTATAAGTATTTATAAGAAGTACGATTCCTGGTGTGGATAAGCACATTTTCGACAAATAATATGGTAAATTTGGGCAAATAGAGGGGACTAAATTTTGTATAACACTCAAAAGTTACTAATGCTAAACACAATGCAAATGTGGTACATGCATGATGGTGCTCCACCTCATTTTAACCGTATAGTACGTCAACACTTAACTAACGTTTTTGGCCCTCGATGGATAGGTCGAGGTGGCCCTGTTTTATGGCCACCAAGGTCGCCTGATCTAAATCCTTTAGACTTTTACTTTTGGGGACATCTAAAACAACTAGTTTATTCAACACCAGTAAATACTAGAGAAGAACTACTAGCGAGAATAACACAGCATTCTAACGAAGTTCGTAATAATGCCGGAATATTATTTGCAGTGCAGCGGGAAAATATTCGAAGACTAAGAAAATGTATTGAAGTACGTGGAGCTCATATTGAACATTTGCCAAAATAACATTTAAACGTTTTCATTATTTTTGTGTTTTAATAACATTGTAAATTAATTAAGCTCCGATCAACCCTTTGAAAGGTTTTCGAGCTGGAAATCTTTCAGCATAAAGTCTTCTTGCCTTCGAAGAGTTGGACAGCGCTTCACCATAAATTAAATGCATATCAGCCTAGTCTGTATTATGTTATTTTTAGGGTTCCGTACCTTTATGGACAAGCACTCGTTAATTGTGTAAACGTGTTAAAAAACTTAATTTTTTCGAAAACGGCTCATTTGGTCGAAAGAAATGAAGAGTACCTTTTTTAAAGAGCAATGACCAAAGTATTTAAAAAAACAGTTTTCAGCTCTGTAAAATGACACCTGTCAAAAATTTGGCCGACGAGTGTGGTGGCAAGTCCGTTCCTGACTTCCCTGACGATGTGAAACATCTACGGTAGTATGGTTTCATGAGTCTTTATGGCCAACATAAACTATTAAAATTTCATTAAATTATACAAGTCGGTTCAAAAGTTAGAGCCAAAAAAGTAAATCGCTAAGTACTCTTTTGGGGCCCTGTATCTCCGTTAAGGGGCACAGTAGGAATTTTTTTCCTTTGACAAACTAGGGTTATTTTGACCTCCCCTGTATGCTTCCGAGAGATTAGGAGGTACTTACCGGACACCCTGTATATTGTGAGGTCTAATGGTTTTCTTTTCACAAATGTTGAAAATAAAACATAAAAACATAATACCAGGTACTTAGTTCTGATATGCTACAAACTACTTTCTAATCAAACAATCCCACATGAACAAATTCCAAAGATATTTCTTGTAGTTCACCCTTACTTTTTCACTTTTCCACTAAATTCGCGTTGCAGACTCAAAAGATGTCCTACCTAACACGTTTTGTAGAATAAAAAATTTCATTTCGTTGCCGAAATATTAGGGTGGGGACTTTTATATGTGAATCAAGCTGTATATTTTCAACCAGTTCCAGAAAGACTCCAGAATTCCAAAACTTTAATCCCTCTTTAAGGACATTCCCATGCAGTGAAGCTTGGCGACGAAAACAATTTTATCGCGTTGTTTACTCGCCGAAAATACAGATGCCGATCGGAAGCGCAAAAATCCGCAGACAACATATCTGTTATGGGGATTTGAATCGACCCAGATCGCGTGACCCAGTTCCGGGGCCGGCGGCGAGCGGAGCCGCTCCGGGAGCGCCCTTGGGCCTTGGGCCAACCCCCGGACGCCGTTCGACGCTCGTCGACGGTTGTAAATAAATATTATAATAATAATAATTGTCTTTATTCGAGAATTCAACGCCTGCCAATATGAACCAATGAAATGACATGATTTTTGATCAGGGGCGTGCGGTGTCATTTTAAGTAAGGGGAGCAATGTTTAAAAACTTACCTATTTGTAATGTAGTTCGATTCTTCGATCACTTTTTGCGAATTCGTCAATGACGTCATCATAAAAACATCGATGCTCTAACATGTTCGGAAGAAGTATATTCTCAATAGACAACAGCGATATCTGTGAAAGTCGTTCATCCATTTTTGTGGTTAAATTTTTCATAGTGGGTTTTGCCCTTCAGTTAGTAATTAATTGAAGCTTATCCGCAAAGTTTAATGTTGAAAATCCCTTTATTATTAAGGCATATACTACACATTCGCACACACTCTTATTTAATTGTCCAACTTTAACATTTTCAACGTCATTCCCGACAGCCGAAGTTGACGGTATTTGCATGTTCATGTTCGTATTGTATTGTCTTCCATATCGCCCGAGATACGACGCGCGCGACGCACCAACGCAGATATCAAAACCAACTAAACTAAATAAAGAACCTACTGCAACGATAGCTTCCACGCACGCTTAAAACACGCATTCTCATTCGCGTCAGCCAGTGCGGTGGAGGTGGAAAGTTTAATAACCTCTCGACTCTCGAACGCTATACAGAAAAGCTAGCGGCCGGCATAGCTTACATTGTACTGTCGCTCGGTAGGATGGGCGCAGTCGGAGTCAACGCCGCATTTGCTAGAGGCATAACATATTGTAGGTTTGATATATGATATATAAGATAATTTTTAGCGTTTTTTTATATAATTAGGTAACTAAGCTAATTGCTTCCTGTTTAAAAATTCAAAAAATACAATTTATCATTTTACATTGTTTTGGTTTAGGGGAAGCACTGCTTCCCTTGCTTCCATGGACTGCACGCTTTTGATATATTAACCAATCGCAGGTGATGATTTCAGCGACTATTTCCCTCGCCTTAATTTCCACCAATCACAAACGCGCAATTTTGAATTGCAAATGGTTTCTAGATGGAAAAACTGTATGACAGCACCTGTCAGCAGTTTTTTCGAGTTTACTCGCGGCAAAACTTGACAGCCGTTGTATAATAGGTAGTATGTTTTGTAAGCTATGTGTATGCAGAATAATCTGTTACTCATGAAATAGTCTTGTCAAATACCATTCGGGCATCTAATTTTTCCTGTGAAAAAATAAAAAAAAACACATATTACTTACGAAAATACACCACTAGCGGTATTTTCGTAAGTACTTAATATCACAAGGGCATCTATTTTTTCCGAAAAAAATCGAAAAAACACGTTGCTAAGTAATATTTTAACAAGAAGCATGAGTGCTGGTGGTAACAAAAATCCGAGACGAAGGCGAGGATTTTTGCACCTGCACGAATGCATTTTGTTAAATGAGGACAAAATGAACCTAACAAATCCAAAATTCAGCGTATTGAGTTCACACAATATTATGGTGTAAATAGCAAAAAAATTTCGAAATTTGAGCTTCTGGGGATCAGCCTTGCTTGGTTTGAAACTAACTTGTGATATAATTTTAGCGAATCACGTATGCCTTGGAAATTATGAAAAAACTAATTTTTAACATCAGTAAAGTGCCCTTTTTGTAGGTTTTACGACAAAATGTTATTAAGAAAACTTGTTCAGAATGAAAAACTAAGTAGGTTTGCGAAATTTCGAAAGTGTAGGCCTACTTTGATTTTTTGGCATTTTTTCTACTTTTTTTTAGAAAAGTGCCTATTTGTAGGTTTTCGGCAAAACGTTATTAAGAAAACTTGTTCATAGTGTAAAATTGTATAGGCTAAAAATCAAAGTAGACCTAGACTTTCGAAATTTCCCAAACCTACTCAGTTTTTCATTCTGAAAAAGTTTCCTTAATAACATTTTGCCGTAAAACCTACAAAAAAGGGCACTTTGTCATTTATATAACACGATATCATTTTATAACACGATATACATACTTTTAACACTAACATCATAAATTAATTACTATTTCGGCATAATTTTAATCAATGGTTTGTGTGCCGAATATAAAAAAATAAACGATTCGCTGCAAGAAAAGTGATGATAAAATATGAATGGAACATCACCCTTTGAAATTTTATTTTAATTTTAAAGTAATACGAAATACCCTTTAACTTCAAAGACATTTTCCCATTTGGGTAGGTAAGCCCAAACAGGCGTTGGCTGCCTTCTGACAGTAATGACGCCTTTACGAGGACTTTGTCTGCTTTTATCCTATTTTCTCATCTTTTCAACAACCATACATCAGACAACACCCCCGACATCTCATTTTACTAAATTACAGAAAAAGCGCTGTCAGGGGAGATAAGTAACTACACCTAACTTTTTGTCAAAGTAAATAAATTGTTATTTTACTTATACTTTCATATGCGGAAATAATTGTTAGAAAAATGTAATATAAGATTGCGCTTGGCTATGTATTGTACCTACACCCTGAACGACTCATTACCTCGAAAATACTACTAAGTCTTCAAAACTAAAGTACTTACTTAAGTACTTTTTACTTTTACTTACCTAACACTTATTCGTGTTTTTAGGTTATAGGTACTTGCAGAATAACGGGATAGCTAATGCGTGAAGAAATAGTAGAGCAATGAAGAATCTTTATAGCAACAAATAAACGAGTAGAATTATGATAATTGAAAGAAAAATGAAAATAAAATAAAAAATCAAACAGCACAATATCTTCGCATTTTTTGTTAAATCTCAACCTTACAAAATTATAGAACAATCCTGTATATGCCATTTTAAAATACCTGCTTAATTTAGGGTTCAAAATGGCCGCCAAAAAAATATTTGCCCTCTGTCGGACACCCCTTTTGCGATGTATCTATAGGTTGCTATAAGCACAGAAAATATAGCCAACTGCCATTCTGAGGTTGTTGTTATTATATAAAGTTTATTTATCCTTTTAGGGGATAATCTAAATTAGAATTGCATTTTTTTCCCGTTTTGGCTATACATTATTGATAAACCTTATCTTTTGCATATCGTCTGTAGTGTAGCACACAAGTATGCATAACGAATGATCAAAACACTTATACTCAATGTTGGCCACAGAAACTGAATGAATTCTAAGCCGCTAGCAAATTACTTACAAATAGAATAAAATTTATTTCTGACATTCAAGATGAAGAGTAGCTTTTCACCATAATAGCGTTTCGCTTTAAATTCTCGGGTAAAAAATTAAATGTCTAAATATCCAAACGAAGCTTACTAATAATTATTAGTTGGTGTGTGAGGTATGTGGGGGGGGTTTGGGTGTTCAACCCCCCCCCCCCCCGAAATAACACAATTTTATATACTTTTGCACCACCACTAGAACGAGCTCCCTGAGCATCAGTGAGTGTAATAATTTACTAAACTGGTTTTCGAATAGAGGAGGCAAACCCGCCCGAAAACTGCCAACAAAACATAATTTTTGGATCAGTGCAGTACCGAGTTTTATCATCAGAATATGTTTTCAAATAAAATAAAACATAACTGGCAACACTGGACAAACAGTAAACGGTGAACGGTGGTGCATGGCTGCGTGCGCCATGGATTAGGAGAATAGGGGATTCCCAGAGTCTCTTTTATGAATAGATTAGGTAGTGCTAATTTGTATTTGAAGATTTATTTATTATTTTTATGAAAGGTTCAGTTAGGCAAGTGGCGCGAAGAAATCTTTTACCATACCTACTGGCAATTCTAAAGGTGTGTCAAGCCACGTGAAGAATGTGTAGGAATATATCCCGTAATCAAATAAGTAGAAAAGGGATAGGTATAAATGCGAGAAGGAAGATTCAGCTATTATTATAATTAATATTTATTATTTTTAAAGTTTTAATGTTAAATGTGTTAAACTTAAACCTGTTTCAGTTTATTATTAAAAACCATTTAAAAGTAGTAGGTTTTTTTAAACCTTAAAGCTATTTCAACTTCAAAAGCCACTGGTCTAACCCCTCCAGGGCCGGCTCTAGGCGGGTGCGAACGGTGCCCGAGTCCCGTGATCAGGGTTATCCAGTCAGTAGCACAAAATATATAGGTTAGTCAGTAGCGTATTTAAAAGGGCGGGGCGAAACCATTTCAGAATTTGAAAATATTCACTGCAGCTTGTAAATCTGAAGATATTGAGATTGCCTAAGACTAATTTCAAGTAATTTATCTTAACATTTCTAAAAAATTTCGCCTGCGACGCATTTTACAGAATTATTTTAAATGCACTTATTTGAAAGAAATTCACAAAAATTGTCCCTCCCCACATGAAATTAATTTCTATATACGTCACTGAAATGATCTAAACTCATCGCCCCGGCCTACTTTTTTAAAAAGTGACATGCAAAAAATATACCGTTCTCGTGGCGTATCAATTTTCAAAAATTTGTTCTTAATGGATTAAATAATTCCTTGTCGGGGCCCCGCACTTTCATCCGGCACCCAGCCCCACTAAAGCTTGAGCCGATCCTCAGTGGCGGATTAAGAAGTTTGCCGCCCCTAGCCGCCCGTAACTTGGTAATAATAATAATAATAATAATAATAACAACAACCTGCGTGTGAAGCAAGTCGAGAAGATCGCGAAGTACAGAGATTTAGAAGAACGAATTAGAAGGCAATGGGAAATGGAGAACGTCCAGACGATTCCAATCATCTTGTCAACAACTGGTGTTATACCAAAAAGTTTGCTGAGAAACATCAAGGAGCTGGATCTAACTGATAGTCTTTACAGGTCCATGCAGAAAGCGGTACTACTTGCGACAGCCCGAACCGTCAGGAAATTCATGGGGAATGCAGGATCATCCAACAACATCAATGTCACCTAAGGCCCGATAACATGGCAAGGGTCTCGTCCGAGCCAGATCCTTTTGGTATCCGGGATACCCGGGATCTGAGTGAATGTTCCCCGTAGAGGGAGTGCGAATGCCTTTTGGCTAAGTCGAGATAATAATAATAATAACAATAATACCCTTTACCTTATTATTATTATAGATTATAGTTTATTAAACCTAGAAAATATAAATAGTAAGTCGTAAACGATAACAAGTTGGTAAAGCTACACAAACAAAAATAAATGTATGATTGGTTACTCTAACTTTAAATTTTTTTTTCAAATTTTTTTGTTTAGGAAAGATCTTGCAAGCTGAATTAGAACCACTTCTTGACATCTAATTAAGCTGAAATTTTACATACACATTTACTTCTGACAATACAATATGTAATAGGTACTCAATATTGTAATAGTTTCAAATGGCTGCCGCTCCAAGATATCGGATGATATATTTGTTGTCAACCCCCTTAACATGGGTATCAAATGAAAGGGTTTGAAGAGTAGAAAACGATAAAGTTAGTGAGATTACACTAAATTCAATATGGCCGCCACTCCAAGATGGCGAATTACATTTTCTTTTCAACCCCCTTAATATGGATATCAAAATGAAAGGGCTTGAAGAGTAGAAAACGATAAAGTTAGTGACATCACACTAAATTCAATATGGCCAGAGTTCCAACATGGCGGATAAATTTTCTTGAACTAAAAAATAAATTAATTAATAGTAAGCTTCTATTTAAATGCTCTGAAAATAAGAAAATAAACTTTTAAACCAATCAAACCAAGGCAAACCCATAATTTTGTTACATTATACAATTATATGATATATAAAATGATTAATGATAATATGTATATGATATATAAAAGATTGTCGTTAGAATATATACAGTGCCCGCCAAAAAGTCTGCACCATATGGGAAAAATTTGTAGTAAATAACTTACGGAAAATTTGTTTGCGGCATCAGGTTTTGCTTGCTCTAGAACCAAAATTGACATAATCAAATGTTGTGACGTAGTCTTTTTTATATGTCAAATTTCACATTAATGAAAAAAATGTCCGAAAAATGGGCTTATTTAACCGAATTTCGAAAAAAAGTCATAAGAAAATATGTTTCTTTCGCAATTTTATACCCCTGTGCAAAATTTCAAGAGTCTACTACGATTTTCATATTTTGCCCTTTGTTGGATATTATTGGACACAATATTTTAAATTTTCTAGATATTTTTGCTCAGATCAGCATGACAGAAATATTTGTAAGTTTTTACAACCATTTACTATAGAAGGAAGTTTGTAAATCGAATTTATGTGTTTATCTGTAAAAATGAGATCAGTTTTCCCTCATTTTAATTTTTTTGCAAAAAAAATAGGAAAAGATGGATATGTAGACCGTAAACTAAGTATTGTGCAGTAAGTATTCAGTCAATGGGTGTTTTAAATTGCATAGGATCGACTTTTATGGATTAACAAATACGGAAAAGGGCAACAAACGGCAAAATATGAAAATCGTAGTAGGCTCTTGAAATTTTGCACAGGGGTATAAAACTAAAAAAAAAGACTACGTCACAACATTTGATTATGTCAATTTTGGGAAAAACGGCTTGCAGTTTGTTTCTCCTCAAAAGTGAGCACTTTTCGATGATTTCAGTGATTCAAGATTCAAGGGTTGATTGATTTCGCGGACTTATGCTGCCCGCGTCCTGCATCCAATGCTTTTATAAATTCGAGTTATCAGATTAGGCGTTCGGCGCTCCAATAGATTTTAAAATTATTTTTGATAAAAATTAATGCAAAACTGTGAAAGCTTAAGAGGGGGTTGCCGACAGCGAAAGTGACGTTAGATTTCGTATTTTTTTAAGTTGTATAGCATAAAATCTAATAACATTTTACCTGTCAAAAATTTAGTACAAACATCTCTGTCTTCATTTTAATCATAAGATCTTAAAAGCAGCGTTTTGTTTTATAGGTTATGAAAACTTTGGGAAAAATAATAATTCCAGTGCATATGCTTTTGAGATCTTATGATTAGAATGAAGACAGAGATGTTTGTACTAAATTTTTGCCAGGTAAAATGTTATTAGATTTTATGCTATACAACTTGAAAAAATACGAAATCTAACGTCACTTTCGCTGTCGGCAACCCCCTCTTAACAATAATATAATATTATTCATTTAAGTGGTTTACTGGTTTACAAAAATAAAAAAAATATATTGGCTATACCGGGTGGCTCACCACAGGGACTTTCTAAACTATAACATATAGTTTGGTAAATTGCCGCACCGTAAAGTTTTCCGCCCCAGGACCGGACCTTGTTGGCCTTAGTGTTAATCCGGCCCTGCCGATCCTTAGCCCCCCCCCCCCCCACACATTTTCGCTAGGTACGGCCCTGGTTGGTAGACAATTGAAAATGCAGTATCAGTTGAACATGTTTACAGGCTCTTAATGAAAACGTAAACACCAAACAAAACATATTTTCTTAGCCGTGAAAACATGTCAACGTGGAATAAATCCTGGTAAAAATAACATCACATAACGTGGAGCGCCTTTTATATGTATCTATCTATACCTGATGCTAACCTTAGAATAATATAAGTTATTATATACCTATGACGACAGAAGACTTTGTGTAATACCTATACTCTTCCCAGAAAAACCTAACCTGGATTCATTTAACAAATTTAAAACACCAGAACGATTCGCCATAGAAGATTTGTTCAGGTGACGTCAGACGTCACTATAATATTTAAATATATCTAAATAAATATTGCCGATTCAGCCAGTTGCTTTTATTTATTTTTGGAATATCTATCTTCGGCCGTTTGATATCGTGGTTATACGGAAATAAAATTATGTGATAAATCGTTCAAACTGAATTTTAATAGAATGCAACTTTTTGTATATGTTAGAAATTTGTCAAAAATGTTCACGATTTCATTCAACGTTATATGAGGAAAGTTCCATGTCCACAAGAGGGGAAACTTTTTTATTTTAGACAAAAAAAATCACTCGTGAAAACTTTTGCGTGCAAAACAAAATAAGATTGGGGCAGAATGGTTTCGCTCTCACATGTACTGGGTCATTCAAACTTGACGTTCCAGGCCTATTGCGGGCAAACGAAAAAAGAAAAAAAATCATGACATCTGAATGTGGCATTTTATGTACTATGTTGTTTCTCAGAAAAAAAAGTTGTGTTCGTGTTCGTTATAAAAGGGAAATGATAGACGTCGGAAAGCCAATAGCACAGAAAAACAGCAAGCGTGTTTTTCTGTGCCAATAGTTATTTACATTTGCAAGATGCGTAAGTGCATCGAGTAATATACATTACATTTTTGTCCCCTACTACCGACAATTTTATATTATAGGTACTTTGAATTAAACTTTAAATACATTATGGAGTAAGTAAGTAGATTGTGAGCAACAGTTTTCATAAAATTTTCAATTACTAAAAATGACAATCAGTGATCAATATAAGAGGCACAATGTAGCGAAAATAAAAAGAAATAAAAAAGTTGGGATTTGTGTGGGACTTGAACCTATAAGGTTTACTAGTCGCGTACTCTACCCTGCTGTAAGTAAAAAATTTTCCACTGAGGAAATATAGATATTATTAATTTTTCTTTGGTATAAATTTTGTTCTATCCGATCAAAACCAGTTTATAAAATGATCGTTGTGATATATATAGGTATTAATTGTTTTAAGGTCCTCGCTGCGCAAGCATCGCTAGGCAATACTTTTTATACCTATAGCAACCATGCACTTTCGCAGGTAGCAATCAAAATAACAGGGCACCTCAAATATTTTACTTGACAATATTTTTTTCGCCAACAATCACATTAAATTGACACACTTTCGTTACTAGGATTAAATTTGAATGGCAAATATGCTAGATTTCCTTATTTTCTTTTTATTGGATGGCTTGTACTTTTTGTACCTGCATACTTAATGCAAAAATCATATTGTTATCATTATTGCCTTGGTCGTTCTATAGCTCATAGAAGTAACCAAGGATAGATGGAGCAAAAGCATCAGAATGCACATCTTATGCAAATTTACCGAAATAAACAAACATTTCCGTCCGATTCAAAATAGTTTGCATTGACGTGAAGTAGTCTATATTTTCTGCGGAACTACCTAATAAAATAACATCGAGTAAAAGAAAATATCTTTTTCTTACTGGGAATAATTTTATAAAAACGGGCGAAATTCAGTTAAGTACCTATTACTTACTTACTTTATTTTTATCATGGTTATATATCGAAGCGTAAGGTCTCAAAGAATTCTTTGAGTGGATGAGAGGCAAAAGCCCTCATGCTACGCCCGTGTGTAGGTACAACGTACAACACAACGCTTTCACAATATTTAGGTTATGTCCTGAGAAATATCCCTTTGACCACAAACCAGCGGGATTTAGTTTTAGTTTAAAATTGTCACATGCAAGGAAATAATAGCTACAGTTGTTAATTTTGTGCCACTGGGAGGTGTTTCTTCATTTAATCCCATTATTAAACCCGTCTATTTTGAAAATGAAATGCTGTAAACATTGGAGTATGTGGCATGTGGCATCACTCAAAAGATGTTGGCTTTGATTACTTTTTGATTTTACTCCCTCTATCATTGGTTATTTCTCTGAGTACTATAGTAAGTAGGTACTTAAATGTAAACAAAATCATGTGAACGGCGCTGAATAATTCAGCCCTTCACATCGAATTGCACAGGCAGGTTCGCACTAGGAAGTAAATTGTTAAGACTGAATGTACAGCACGTGCGTGGTGATTCAACATTGTGACCCATAAAATGGCTTTTTTCGATATGTAGCGAGTAACACGCATAATTTTAAACTTTTGGTCAATACAAATTTTAATTACTCACATTTTGAGACAATAATTATTTTAAAATATTTATCAAAATGGCTGTTATTAGCATTTGCGCAAAAAGCCTAATAACGGCCATTGTGATAAATATTTTTAAATAATTTTTGTCTCAAAATGTGAGTAATTACTTTGATTAAAATTTGTATTGACCAAAAATTTAAAATTATGCTTGTTGCTCGCTACAGATAAAAAAAGCCATTTTATGGGTCCAAATGTTGAATCACCACGTACCTGCTGTACATTCAGTCTTAACAAATACATTTTCCCGAAAAAACTCCGATTTAACCTCCCACCTCCCGTTGCAGGTCCGGCAGCTACCAGGTGAAGCCGCCGTCCGAGAAGCAGCGCGAGCTGCTGAACCACGTGACCGGCGGGGGCGGCGCCAAGTCGGGGGTGGTGCTGGAGCCGAGCACTGCGGGGCGGGCCCCGCTGGCCACCAGCAACGATGGGGATGGCGGCGGTCCCCACCCCGACGCCAAAAGGATGCCCATCGGATTGGTCAAGACGGCGAGGGGCGTGGCGGCCGGTGAGCGGTGGGCGGGGCCTAGGGGCAGGGGGGGGAGGGGCCTGCAGTCCGATAATTTTAAATGCAAATTTAACATTTTTTCAAGAACCAGATAGAATATTCATAATATGTGTCAAAGAGATCCTTTAAATTATAATTAAATGGATCTATGAAACCACAAGAAATATGCAGTGTAATATATAGCTATTTTCATAACCTGTAGGGAAGAGTATGTGATTTTGCGTAACGAGTAGGATATATATCACGCGAGTGGTATGTACTACCTATATCTCAGTGTATTAAAATTAACTAATATTTTTGTAAACAAGAACAAGTTTCGTAAGGAACTATACGTAACCAGTCAGGTAATATGTAGTTTAATTTACTGGTTACGTTCAATAGCTGTCATTTTTGACCCTGGTCATGTTCGGTATATTATGTTAATAAACAAAACTAATTAGCTTGAGAATTACATATACCTAAGTAGATTGAAGTTAAAATTCTTAAAATGAAGTGTGCTAGCAACCAGTGTCTGAGGCTGAGGGGATAATCGGTACTATCAGGTATCAAGGAATTGAGAAAAATTCTACGACTCTATGTAGGTACACTGCATAAAGATGAAATGAATTCCATTTTGACATTTTAACTGCGACCAAAAGTTAATATTGATTTTTTTTTAATATTTGCTTAATTATAAATTTCAAGATATAGGTACTTACCTAGAGCGTTGCCTATACAAAAATGATTTATACCGTTTATCTTGAAAACTAAAATTACCTACAACGAAAAAGAGATAATTTCAATGTGATTTTTTAAAGTAGGCGAATCTGTTCGAAATCTTCTGAGGGTGATTAATTTTTCAAAATTAAAAATCTATCAGACATTGCATTGGCAGAACTCCAGAAAAGTACAATTAGTTTTAAAATTATTGTATTATCTTTTCGATTCACATATTGAATACTAGTATACCTACATATAATATAACATTTTCCAAAAACGGTATCCAATTTGTAATAACAACACAATCTCATAGTCTTATAGAATGATCGCGACGCACAAAAAAAAACAAGAAGGTCGAGTCGAGTTGTTTCCTGTTTAACGTGTATCAGGTTTCCGATATTTTCTAAAAATAGGAAATCATTCAATCCACACAACTCTGGAAAAACCATATCAATCATTAGGGCACTTTCATTTTACATCTACATAACAAACACTTACGCACTTATACATACTAAGATGCTTGGTCTAAACTTTTGTCGAATTTTGTTCGAAAAAAGTATATCACGATAGTTGTAGTTGCTATAAAGAATGTTTTCTTATCTAACTTTTTGGAATTTCCTTTCATAGCCGACTCGATGTCCTTGAGTTCACCGCCTGGAACTCAAAGTCCTAAGGAGGCTGCGGCCGAAGGGCGGCTGCCACCGGAAGTGGCGGCGTTGCCAGAACACCTGCAACACCTTCTGATGGGGAGAGTTGCGCATGCGCCCCGCGGTGCCCAGCGCAGTCGCAAGATCGCCATCTACGTAGGTGCTGCCGACTCGCAAGGTGAGCGAATGCCGTAATAATAATTATTTTTAATTATGACCTTAAAATTTTGTTACAATTTTCTCATAAAATTATTGTAATCCATCTTTCAGATTGTTGTGTGGAAAAGGGGGCCCTCCACAACACTGTCTACCCTAAACTGAGGGCCCACTGTCGTTCTAGAGGCTACGAGCTTCACATAGTGGATCTTCATTGGAAGACTCTTCTGGAAAAGCAACAGGACCACGAGTTTCCTGAACTGTGTATAGGGGAGCTCACCAGTAAGACAATTTTCCGAGTCACCATTGAAGGCGGGTTGGCAATTTTTGTTTTTCCAGGACAAATGGAAGTGGCGTATATTATTCCAGTGTTATTTCTTAACAATTCGTTGGGGACTCAACTACTGCCCATCACGATAGAGAGCAACGACTTTACGATGGCGATGGAAAGTACTGAAAACCAATCTGCTCAAGGATTACTAACCAAATGGTAATAACGGATATATTATATATTTGGTTTGGTAATAATCGCTGGTTTCTCTAGGTATGTGTTAGATAGTGATGCTCAACCGCCTTGCTACCGACTGAGGCCGATTTCCTGTCACATTCCCGGCTTCAAGGAGTCATCCCAAGAAGACAGAGAGAAGGCGTTCGAAGAATGGGCACATGAGATAGATAAGATGTTGGCCGTTCTTATAACGGTCTTCTCTGCTGAGCTTAGAGACACGTACCTGACCACTGTTGTAGAGCAGGTAACCAGACCTATTTAAATACCGGTGATAATTTTTGTAGTAGATTAGTTGACGGATCAGTTTTGTATCTAGAAGGTCCTCTTTAGCACATTGCAGGTATCATAACAAAAAATTTATATATGATTGTTTTTTTGCAGGAGGTGCATAATACTGTCTTTATGAGCCAGGAGATGGCGAAAAGATGTATTTGGTTGAACAGGGTATACGTACCAACTGCCAAAACTCCTGAGAACATGGCTCCAGGAGAGGCAGAAGCGCACAGAAGACTTAATATCTTGCAAAAAGATCTCAGAGTAAGTTGAGAAATACATTTTTGTAAAGGCCCGTACTATTATTAAAATAAATTTGGTGTATATATTATCCCATTGTGTGTCACTTTTTCAATGCATATTGTGTACCAAATTTCGTTTGACTGTCTTAACGACTGTAAATATAAAATAATACGTGAAAACATCATGTATCTCAAAAACGAGGTGGCTAAGTCTCCCAAAACCGAGTCACCCTGTATATAATTCATATTAATCTTCATTGTGCAATTTAGAAAATACTGCTTTATATTATGGTTAAGATAAACTGTCTTGTAATTCCAGAACCAATTGACTGAAAAGCACATAGTGAGGATACAAGTAAAGTACGTAGAAGGCGGGTTGAACCTAGAGAACCCCGACCACGAACAATACGTTTCTCAAGTCATCTTACACCTTGAGAAGCACCTGAAAGAGATGATAGACTCCATCATCGAAGAGCACCAAACCAAGACCATCTTCAAACCTAGTTACGGCATAGAAGCGAGCTTATTCGAGGAGCTTAACCATCACACTTCCTTCTGCCAACATGCCGCGCAGTGCAGCATAAACAGGGAAGCTACGTTGAACCACGTGAAGAAGTATGTTCGGTGACGAGGTATGGTAGATATTTTCTATTGGTGTTGTTTTAGGTATATCACTGGTGATAGTACAACGCCGCTGATTCTGTATGGACCAAGTGGGTGTGGTAAGACGACATTGTTGGCTAGGATAGCACAGTGTTCGCAGCAGTGGTTGCCAGAAGCTTTCCTAATACTTAGGTAAGTATATACCAAGTGGTGTCCAACAAAAGTTCGTAATAATTTTGTTAATTCAGGTTTGTGGCGATCAGTGATCAATCTAGTACTATAGAGCAACTTCTAAGTTCAATTACAAATCAGTGTTCAATTTTAACTTATGGACATAAGTGCTACTGTACTCATGTAAGTTTTGTAAGTCGATTGTGCGGTTAGTCGGTAATTTTATCTGTTTGTAGAATATAGAAACTTATAAGAAAATACTTCCTACATTACTTACCGCTAGTTGTCTACAGAGACCGCTGATAATCATGTTGGATGGTCTCGACCAAGTGAGAGCGTACAGTTCTAAAAATGTAGACTGGCTTCCTACTAAGTTGCCAGATAATATTAAGTTAATTCTCTCTGTATCTGAGGTAAGAGTTTACAAAGGCGGTTTAGAAAACGATGGTAACGAAAACACCTTTTCAGGGTAGTGATGTGCATAAAGATATTAGTAGAAAAATTAATGAAACTAATTTTATTAAGATGCCAGAGTTGGGCGACACGGAGGCCAAGAATATTCTCATGTCTAGTGTAATGCAATACAATCATAGCGTAAATTCTAAAATCCAAGACTGCGTACTTAAATCTGTCCAGGAATGCACTATTCCTCTGTATTCTAAGGTAAAACAAACTCATTCCAAACTTTCTGTGACCAAAAGAGGTGACTTTATTTGTTCCTACGTTCTTCCCCAGGTGCTGGCGTGGCAGACATCGTGGTGGGCGGACAAGGAGCACGACATCGTGCCCAAGGGTCACGTGACTGACCAGCTCAACCTCATGCTAGAGGAACTAGAAGCCATCCTGGGTACTCCGCAGGTGCAGAGGGCCCTGGCCCTCATGGCAAGTTCGAAGCATGGAGTGACCGATTCGGAGATGATAGATCTCTTGGCGTACGATGATAATTTTAGGAGTGCCGGCACATACGGTGAGAAATTTGAATCTATTATGTCCAGACAAAATATAACTAGACAAAATTTTCATTAGAAATAAATCTTGGAATACATCGTTTGATGGTAGGGTTTGAGTCCCGGTTAGAGTGCATTTTTTATTTTAAGATTACAGCATATATAGCGATGCCATAATTGTTTAATTGAAGTAACTAAATCCCACACCAAAGCACTCATTTGTCCATCCCCTGTAATTTCCTAAATTACGTATTTGTTCCCTTAACACTAACGATAATGACGAGACTCATTAGGCCCTTCTTTTTTTTTTTGCAGTGTGTTGGGCCCCGGCTTGCTTGTCTTGGCCTCGCCTTAACAAACATCTAGCGCCTTTTCTTCAGTGGGCTCTGACGGCCGGCGTGCTGGGCGTGCAGTGGAGGGACAGCTTGCTGAGGCAAGCCGTATGCTCTAGGTATAAGGACCACATGAAATGGGCCACTCAAATGCTGTACGATTACTATGATGTGAGTACTTTAGGCAGGGCGATTACCCAAGGTAGAGTTTTCCCATTTCTATAGAAGATGACAAACCCTACCTAATATCGCTACAATTAAAAGGAAGGAGTTTGTTTTAAAGCAAGTTTGTCATTGACTTGAATATTCAAAAGCCCAGCCAACGACTAGAAGGCATATAAAAGTATTTCTTAAAGATAAAAAGATAAAAATAGTTATGGGACAGTTTGTGAGCCATTGGTCGTGCTATAGCGGCACTACAGGCGCGCCCGAACCAAGTCGGCTCACTTCTTTGATCTCTCGGAAAATCCGACAATTTTTTGCGATCAGTCATAAATCAGCGTCACCTCGCACGCTTCGCATTTACGAGGGCGACTAAACGAAATCGCCGTCAAGCTAGTTATACGGGGGCAGGTTCATATATTGACTTTCCATTATTTACCAAAGTCTACAAATATTAGTATACCTATTTGTAGGCTTTGGTACAACATTATTTGTGCAGGTAAGTGTAGGTACCGTTATTTTTTGGTAGTACAGTTCAATTAAAATACAAGGTAGCTATTACCAAAATCTACATAATTAATAGGTATATCTGTAGATTTTGGTTGGAACATGAATACAAATGCAATTTTTTATGTTTTACGTTCATTTTAAATAAAGCCTAACAAAACATAGAGCAGACAAAAACATAAATAACAAATAAATATTTAAAGACAAAGAGTTAAATTAATCATATCTACTTTTTCAACCTGTAGTAAATATTTTGATATTTAAATTGACATAAACAATACAGAACAAAATATTACGCATTCGTACCTACAAAAGCATGCGTCTTACCATAAGCTTCTGGCAATAATCTTAATGGGACAGCCGAGGGGACAGCAGTTTTTACTAAACGTTTTCCGGACGAAGTGCATGACTGGTCATCAAAATGTGCCTTGCAAATTCTTACAGGTTTATATGCCTCTTCAGGTGCAATATTCGCAAATTTATGTTCTCCGATGAACCCTAAGGCATTCTTCACTTTCAAATTTTTAATATTTTAATTATATTATAATTACTAAATTATATCTATATTACTATTCTTCAATTAATACCTAAGTAAGTCTCAATTTTTGTAGGTAGGTACCTCAAACTCAATCTTACCTAAGGTCTTTAGGAAATGAAAAGAAGGTAATATTAATATAGTCTTTTGAACCGGTTTTACAGCCATCCGCACTGCAGTAAAAAGCGTTACTAGGCATCACTACAACACAGTCACGGTCGGTCGGTAATATTTTGCGCGCACCCGGTAGAATGCGAACGAACCGCTCTCAGCTACACTGTGGACAGCTTGTTTTCTTATATTATAAGATATCGATCGGCTCGATGAGGAGGGGAGCGGGAGAGGGCAAGAGGGAAACGTTTGTTTACACAAGGCCGAGGGCCCGGACTTATTAGTATATCTCTGGACGCTGCCACAGCGGCACTAAAAATGTTTCTAAGTATAATAGCAATTTTGTCAAAAACAAACCTCATAGGGGTAAAAACCTACCGCCGGTTAAAATGTCTGTACTAATCAAAGAACTCAAGTATATTGGTTGGACGAATCAGGAACAAGGCGAGGTTAATGTTATAAAACATTTATTTTTATTTCTATATTCTATAATAATATTATTTACAATCTATACAACTCATAATTTTGTATTAATTCAGTACCCAGAAAAAAGAAGTTTTCACTCGAAAATAATAATTAATTACTTTAAATAAAATATAATTATTTACACGATGCACACTGTGTTTTCCTGCAACAGTGCACTGATACATAATGCGCTCTACCGACTGTTTTCACTTCCATATTGGAAAAAAAAGTGTAAATTAAAAAATTATGCTTCAGTCATTATTCGAAGTTTTCCGAATCGAAATTATTTATTATCTATAAATTATAATAGATAACAAACTGTTTTAAACAATTTAATTTTGTACTTGCAATGAGCATTAAATAATCATTACGAAAGCATCGAGTATGAAAGTATTAAGACACCAGCAAGGAAAAGCTTATTAAAGATTAAAGCCGCGTCCTTGTATAATAGAAAATAAGTGGACAAGCCTATCTAATTCACCAAAGATCACTTATTCAAGTCATAGTTACGTATAAAAAAATGCTCAAAACCCAAACTTCAAAATAAACAAGCGCTTTCGGCATATTTTCACTTGCTGGAAGTCCTCTGACATTCTTTTCCGACAGAATGTCCTCTATGAACCCCAAGTATCTGTCCACCCTTGTGTAAACCCCTGGTTTTCCAGGCACAGCGCACCCTATACCCCACGATACCACGCCCATTTGTACACCGTTGCAGATCAAGGGCCCCCCCGAATCCCCACTGCACGCATCCTTATTGCTACCCTCGTCCAACGTGCAAAGCTGATTTTCGGTAATCGGCTTCTTCCTGTGCAAAACCTGACACCTCTCCGTTGATATTGCCGGCAAGACGGCACACAAAAGGTGTTTCGAAGGTGTGCCGAAATGACGCGTATGTCCGTATCCCATGATCAGGCTTGAAGAGCAGAAATCTTGAACGGTGCTGTTCGTGGGAGCCCAGGGCAGCATCGCGAAGCCGACCGCCGGGTCCAGAATGGGTTTTTTAAGTTGTAAGATGGCGATGTCGTTCGTCATGGAGATTTTATCGTACGCCTCGTGTAGAAACATGCGGTCAGCCCAGTGGACAAGCCCATTCCAGGTTTGTATGGCGTACTTCTTGAAGGGATCGTAGCAGTGGGCGGCGGTTAAGGTGAACTTGCTGGTGATGAGGGTGCCTCCGCAGATCCACGCCAAATCCGCTGCCTAGAATATATAGTTCAAAAATAGGGTTTCATTACATGTCGTAATTAAGGGCGTGATTTCAAAGCGTCTACTGCGCAACCAGCTATACGAAAAGTCAGGTGATGTCTTTGTAAACGCACCACGATCACGATACATAAAATTGTGCATGTCCACGGACGAAGTTGACAAGAGAAAATACTTTAATCTGGTAAAAAAATCTGCTTGTCGAGAAATTAAGATTAGGTGAGTTTTTAAGTTCAGGAAAATATGTTATTGCAGTATTCTTTATTAAAATCGCGGACAAACCGTTTTCAGCTTAACCCATCATCATAATGTCATCTAGAAGTCGCATAATTATATATAAACAAATTCAAGATTAGTAATGTTAGGCATACCTACTCACTGGTCAACCAGTAAAACGCGTCACATCGAAGATACTTAACAATCTTCTACGGATCGTGGTGATCTTGCATATATTTTATACTTAAACATTGTTTAACAATTTTGTCATAATATCTGAAAGTTTTACAATGGGTAGCTTTGTCAATCAAGGCGCAATTTTACATTGCATTGCTCACTAGTGGAATTTGAAGCTATTGCACACTGTTTTGACAAGTAATGTCAAGAACGGCAAAAACAATGGAGGCATGAAATTCTATTTTTTTTTTCTAATGTTATGCGAAATATCACTGCTGGACTCTGGACTTTATGAATGGAGAAAAATCACGGGTTATAGAAAAATAGTATAAAACAACGACTTTATACTATATATTTGTAAAAATCCAATCTTTCTTTCTTGTTTAAAAACTTTGAAATATTATACTATTTTGCAGTAAATCCATGGTCGTGCACAAAGTATAGAGTAGGTACAAGTTTTTAAGCAATGCATATTGCATGCTCGTGTTTCTCTTCATGCTAATGCTGCCACTTATCGCTGCACGATTTCCTACTAAAAATAGAGTTTTCCCAAAATATTTCTAAGGTACCTGTACCAAATAAGGCCACATTAAGCTTTTGGACGTAGTAGTTATGTTATGAATGTGTTTAAAAAAGTGGCCCATTTTTGTTACTATGAGCAATATACGGTCATTTGTTATAAAAGTTTAGAACAGAAATTTCATTTTGATAGGAGGTTTTAAGAAAAAAAATTGAAATAAAAAAATAAAAAAAATGGCCTTTTTAGGAACGTTAGACCCAAATAAGGCCACTGTGTTTTTTCTGTTTTAAATAAGACACAACTCCCTAATTGAGATGTTATATATTAAATAATTGTAAACAAAGGTGACATCAAAATACAATTTCAAATTTCACATTCATAACAAACGAATTTTAGGTCATTTCCCTTTTGTAATCCATCACATTCCTCCTGGACATATCGATATAAGCAAAATATATTAGGTACTATCAAGCTAAAACATATTATGCATTACTTTGTGAACTTACCAAGTATTACTGTTTCAGCAAACACACTGCGAAACCTACTCCTTTTCTTAGGAAAACAAAGAATTTTGATTTGTTGTACTCGGTTTGTTTCCCGGCAAATTGCGTCATTGGATATTTGTGCGAGGCCAACGATAAAGACAGGCCACGGCGCTAACGCATAATAGCGTAGTCACGTGACCAACTTAGTCCTATATAATGAAAGGCATTTTTGGAGATAAGTAGAAAAAACAAATTTCGTAACAATTTGGCAAGTTTTAAATTATTGGTTTTGTGCATCCAAGCTTTCTCTAACTGTTTTTTCAAAATTTTCAACCTGCCTCAGCTGTTTTAGGCTGAGAGTTAAAAGGCACTGCAATCACAATATTTTGGCACATTCTCAAAAATTGTTGGGACATCACCTTCCTTTAGCTTAGGTGATATTCTCTATAGGTATTTTCCTCCCACAACACATCTGTCCACTTTAATTATTGTTTTACTTTCTTGAAAATGTGTTAGCCACACGTACTTAAGGGTTTTTTAGAAATTAAATCTCAGTTGGGATTTGACGAATCCATTTTTGGCGGAAATTTTCATCCCGAGGCAAAACAAATGTTTGTTATGGCGACACTTTCTTCCTGGCTTTTGTAATACGTATAAATATAATATAAACAGACCCAATATTTGGTATTTAGGTTATTTTTTACGAAATAAAAATGAAAACTAACCTCAGTAGGTATACTGTAAATATTGACGAGGTCTCAGTTGATCGGCAGCGTGAAAGACCGAATAGAAACCATATCAGGGCGTGGGTCGACAACGAAAATCCTCGATTACGTTACAACACTGATTTATTTCGCACAAGGTGAATGGTGAATACAATAAATACACAAACCCGAACGTGGTCAACGGGAACGGCTTCCAGCTACCCGGACCGTCTGAACTCGCGGATCTCCCGTAAGCAGTTCACCCCTCTGTGCCTCAGGCTCCACTGTCCAATACTAATACTGTCCCATGTCCATAATTGTCCATTCCGGGTTCCCTATTCTGTGGTTCGGGGGAGAATTCCCCTTACAGCGCTCACGCGTCGCGTCGCGTCGGTGCGAGCGGCACCAATACTCTTGGACGGCACGACTCCCACCCAGAGGCCATAATAACACCTGGGCGGTTCCCCTCCGCCAGGACACACGCGTACTAGACACAAACTTGTTTCTAAAATAAAAACTAAGACGTTTAAAAACACTTTAAACATTGAAAACTTCTCAACACCCAAGCTGCCGCTTTCAGTTATGTGACAAATGACATGTAACGTCTGACTAAGATGGTCACGTGATTTTTGTGCGCCAGGGCCTGTCTTTATAGTAGGCTTTGATATTTGTGCTAACCTGGCCGGTGGCGCCCTCTATTTTCAAGTAGCGAAAGTTCATTTTTTTAGGAATTCTAGGATAACTGAAGGTTGAAATGCAAAAATTTCTGTTTATCAAAGCATAGTTTTAAGATGGCGGGGTAGTTAAGTGGCTTTATTAGGGGATTAGGGGTATGGCCTTATTGGGTAGGTACAGGTACCTTATGGGGTAATTCATAGAGCCCAATATTACTAAAACGAAAAGAAAAGATGATTTTTATAATCGAAAAGCAGTGGTTATGCTCGGAAATGACATCTTCTGAAACTTCAGTCAACGGGATAGTAGTGAATCTGCATCGTCTTTTAATCCTAAGCAATTTTTATGCCTGTTTTACATTGACAATTTCTTCATGAATTAATTCATGAAGTCACTTCAAGGACAAATTATTATAAAAAGTCGTGTATTACACTGGCAATTTCTTCATGAATTAATTCATGAATTTCTTCATGAAGTTACTTCACGAATTAGAGCATGTTCTATTTTCCGTCAAGTTTTGCGCGAACTTCAGGAGTACTAACATTGAAAATTTGAACGCAAGGAAGGTTATATTTTGATACTAGTTTTGTTTGAGGCATTATAGACGAGGAAGAGGAGAGTACATAGTTTTAAAGATAATATACTTAGATAAAAAGTGTGTGAAATGTTACAATATGTTTTATTTATGTATTCCGCTGCCAAGGCACAGCTCCCTCATTCACGAAATAATCACAAAACTCCTCTTGGGCAGCAACGCAATCATGTCTTGGTGAGCATGTTTGGTAAGAAAGTCCAAATTGAACTCTTTATCAAGCTCTTCTAGGATGGAAGTAGGACATTCGGGTCTCAAAAATTATGTAATGTGCAACATGCTAATGTTATGGTTTGCACTTTTTCCACATTCAAATTAATTGTAGTCAAAAAACACCAAATCGTTTGGCTAAAATGCCAAATGCATTTTCAACTACTGCTCTAGCCAGACTTAATCTGTAGTTAAAGATGCTTTGGATGAAGATGGATATGGTTAGAAAGTATGTTCTGATAGGGGAAATGCAGCACAGAAAAATTATTTTGTTATTTATTCTCTTGTGTTGGTATTCGCTAGGATCTGACATAAGGTGACAAAAAAATTCATCAATTTCTTCATCAGTGTAAAATAGAACTTGTCGTGAATTAATTCATGAATTTATTCATAAACTTATTCATGAAGAAATTGTCAATGTGAAACAGGCTTTTACTCTTTAGGTACATAGGATTATTCAGTTTTTATTTAACAAACTTTAACAACCAATTGATAAATGTATTTATACACACACTATTTTTTATTCATCTTTATATTCTTGTGTGCGAGTTCAAAAATTCTGTAAATTCATTATTCTGCATCGAAATTATCTATTATAAGTTATAATAAATCACAAAAGTTATAAACAGTTTTATTTCGCAGCTTGAGCATTAAATTAAAGATACGTCTAATCTGCGTAACAACGGGCAACAACGCAATTTCCATTGTCGACCATTGTGACGCAGGGATCAAGATTGGTGATATCTACTATATAAGAACATCGAGTATGCATCGACTTTGTATAATAGAAAATAAATAAATATATGGCTACCATAATTCACCATACATTACATGTTCAAGTCATAATTACATAAAAAAAGAATGCTCGGAACCAAAGCTGCAAAAGAAACAAGCGCTTTCGGCATAATTACACCTGATCTAACTCTCTTTCCTGACAGAACGTCCGCTATAAACCCCAAGTATCTGTCCACCCTTGTGTAAACCCCTGGTTTGTAAGGCAGAGCGCACCCTATACCCCATGACACCACTCCCATTTGTACACCATTGCAAATCAAGGGCCCCCCAGAATCCCCACTGCAGGCATCCTTCTTGCTGCTCTTGTCCAACGTGCATAGATGATTTGTGGTGACCGGCAACTTATTGTGCAAAACCTTACACCTCTCCATTGATATTGCCGGTAAAACGGCACAAAAAAGGGTCTTAGAAGGTTTGCCGAAATGCCGGGTATGTCCGTAGCCCATGATCAAACTCGACGAGCAAAAATCTTGAATAGAGCTGTTCGTAGGGGTCCAAGGCAGTGTTGCGAAGCTGACCGCTGGGTCCAGTATGGGTTTTTCGAGTCGTAAGATGGCGATATCGTTCACCATGGACTTTTTATCGTAGTGTTTGTGAACAAACATCAGGTCACCCGGGTGGGTACGCCCGTTCCAGGTTTGTATCGCAGACTTTTTGAAGGGTTCGTAGCAGTGGGCGGCGGTTAGTGCGAACATGCTGGCGATGAGGGTGCCTCCGCAGATCCACGTGAAAGCCCGAGCCTAGAATATATAGTTCAAATAGTGCTTCATTACATATCGAAAAGCCTCTGGTGATGTTATTGTAAACGCACCACCAAATTAGGGGAAAATAATGCGTACAATAATAATCATATTATGTTGTTAGTTATATATATCGGGGGGAGTGTCATAAAATTATAACTGCACGTATTTAAAACCGGTTACGAATTGTAAAAAATTAAGTACATGACCTAGAGCCTATTAGACAATGAATAGGCTGTATGTGCATGAAATATGAAGAGTAGTTGTTGCACTATGCACACTGCAGTATTATTTATTCTCTTAAAATAGCGGGAAAAGCGTTTTCGGCTATTTTGTTTTCTACCAATCCTTGCCAAAGCTGAATGAAATCGGCCAATCCGTTCAAAAGTTATAGGACCCCTTAATTTTAAGCTTTGAGTAAAACAAAAACCACAGGTATCTTAATGGCTATCTTCAGGGTGACATTCATTTCTGGAACGCCCAATATATACAGTGTGTCTGAAAATCTAAGTAGGCTGTAGGAATTGAATAAAGTTTATCGTTGACGAAGTAGTGATTTGTCGTTGCCAGGAAAGCCTGGCCTTCTGAGATTTTTTAAAGAATTGAGTTTTTCGAAAAAAAAACAACATATTTTAATCGATAATATAACACCGTAGGATTGTTCGGCATCAAAAGTATACATTCGTTATTTTGGTGCCAGCTAAACTTTGAAAAGGCGAATAATTCACATTCGTGTTAGGAATCTAGGGGGGCATGAAATCAAAAACAAATGACTCTCAGAGCATCAGCTATTACCAACAATATATAGGAATAGATGACTCACGGTAATACAAAATCCACTGTTTTGTTTTGCTTCTACATTAGCTGGTCGGAGGAAGAAGACGAGGTAATTTGTTTAGATTGGCGTTTCTTAAATTCAGTCTTTCCTATTTTGTAATGTATAATAAATAGTTTTTTGATAGACTTGTATATCGTATAGGTATATGCTTTGAGATACTTATATTTACAAAATTATCTAAATCGAATAAAAAACTGGAAATCTTGAATGTGCCAACAATAACATCTTTTTAAAATAATGAAACAAAACAAGTTGCCTTTGGTAATGTATCTATTCCTATTATATCGTTGGTTATTATCCAGCTTTGTTTAAATGCTTGCACAAGTTTATGCAAGGATTTTATTGCAGTAAAACATAACACCTTATACAAAATTTGTATTTTGTGAAATAACAAATTTGACTTTAAATTTAAACTAAATATTTGCTTTTCCCTCTTTTTTCAATTTTTATTATTAATATTGCAGTTATTATAAATTGACTGTGACAGTCATAGGAGATAATAATATTAGAACAGAAAATGTATTTCTCCAAAAAGACGTTATTTTCACAAAAATACAAATTAGCATGGCTTTATTTTTTTACTGCAACAAAATCATTTCACAAGTGAAACTAGGTGTTAATATTATTGATGCTCTGGGCTCTGACTCTGAGCGTCATTTGTTTTTGAATTCATAGCACCCTAGATTCACATCACGAATTTGAACAATTTGCTTTTTCAAAGTTTGGCAGCTTACAGAAAAATAACTAATGGACATTTTCCCCAAATTTACTACATGACTATTTTATAGATTTTCGAAAAATGAACCCATTTCAAAAAATCACAGTAGGCCAGAAATAGTACCTAGTATCTATTTTGCAAATGATGAACTTTCAGGGTTATATTATCTAAAAAAAATTGCCCCATTCGATTCGTTCAGTCTACTTAGATTTTTAAGGGTGTGTACCTACACGAAAAAATAAAACGCTCTGTATATACAGTGCTATTCATAAAGTTTGCACCAAATGAGAACATTTTTATTCTTCGATTTAAAAAAATCTTTTTTTTCTCCTTAATTTTGAGTTAAAATTTATTTGTATTGTTAAAATTTAGAAAGAGGGCAACCAGTAGATAAGTGTTATTTGCGGGAAAAACATCGAGTTCTGATTTGAAGATAAATTATAAAGAAAAAAACGAATATCCTGATGTCCTTCTGAAAATTGGCACAGAGGCACAATAATACATTTCGAACACATTGTGTAGATGCCCAAAATATGCAACAACATAGACCCATATCAGATTTTCAAAAAAACTAATACCTAATAAAAACTGTTCCCATTTTGTGCAAACTTTATAGAAAGTAATAGAATAGCACTGTATATAACTACCTACTAAACAAGTAAAAGGTATCACATCGAAGATACTGCTAAGAAAGAAAAACTGCAGTAGGTACGTCCATCCACGTTTTTATTTCCACAAGTCATGAGATTAGCTTGAGAGCATGTAAGCGCTCGTTTAAACAATTTTTAACGATCTTCTAGGATCACGGTCATCTTGCGTAACTATATTTTATATTTATACATTGTTTGACAATTTATTGCACGTTGATGTTGTGTCAAGTAACGTCAAGTACACCAAAATAAATGAAGGCATGAACATCTTCTAAATTTCATTTGTTTCTAATATTATTCGTGTCGCACACAAATTATAGTATACAATTCGTTAAGCGATGCATGTTGCATGCTCTTGCACTTGAAGTCACTCGGCTTCTCCTCCTGCCACAACGTACGCCATTTAAATGCTGCGCGAAAAGTAGGTATGATATAAGTAGTAGTAAATATTTATATAGGGTGATTCACAGAAACTTACAAACCACAATATCGGCACAATGAAAAGAAAAGAAGATTTTTTTTAATCGAAAAACAGTTGGTTTGGCAGGGCTCGGCGATGACATCTTTTGAGGTTTCAAGCCAAATTTCTCCAAAGCATGTTTGGATAGTCGTTGACTGAAATAATCAAAATTTTCGTCAACGGGATAGTAGTGCATCTGCCTCATCTTTTAATTCCAAGCAATTTCTACGACGGGACAAGGAAATCAGGTTTAATGCAGCAAACTTTTAACCATCGATAGATAGATGTATTTATTATAATTTTGATTCACTGCTATATTTGTAAATAGATAAAATAATGGAAGGGTGAATTCATAAATTCTACCTACTTCAGTAATTACTTCAAGATTTCTATGATAACAAATAACATACCTATCATAATTCGCCAAAAATTATATGTTCAAGTCATAATTACATAAAAAAGGAATGCTCACAACCAAAACTGCAAAAAAAACAAACGTTTTCGTCTTAGTTCCTCTTGCTGGAAGTGATCTGGCCCTCTTTCCTGACAGAACGTCCGCTATAAACCCCAAGTATTTGTCCACCCTTATGTAAACCCCTGGTTTGTCAGGCCGAGCGCACTCTACACCCCACGACACCACGCCCATTTGTACACCGTCGCAGATCAAGGGCCCCCCGGAATCCCCGCTGCAGGCATCTTTAACGCCGCTCTCGTCCAACGTGCACATTTGATTTGTGGTGACCGACCGTCCCTCGTACAGAACCTTACACCTCTCCGTCGATATCAGCGTTAAAACGGCACACAGCAGGTGCTCGGGATGTGCGCCGTAATAGCTGGTACGCCCGTATCCCATGACCAAGCCCGTAGGGCAGATATCTTGAATAGTGCGGTTCAGAGGAATCAGATTCCAGGGCAGTGTTGCGAGGCCGATCGCGGGGTCCAGTATGGGTTCACGGAGTGGTAAGATGGCAATGTCGTCCCTCATGTGGGATGTGTCGAAGCCTTCGTGTATGAACATGTGATCACCCCGGTGGACATGGCCGTTCCAGGTCTCTACTTCGTACTGCCAGGGGGCTCTCGAGCAGTGGGCGGCGGTTAGGACGAACTTTCTCGTGATGAGGGTGCCTCCGCAAAGCCACATCAAAGCCACAGCCTAGAATATATAGTTCAAATAGTGCTGCATTACATATCGAAAAGCCTCACGTGATGTAATTGTGGACTCGCCACGAAATTACTTCAGTAATTACTTCAAGATTTCTATGATAACAAATAACATACCTATCATAATTCGCCAAAAATTATATGTTCAAGTCATAATTACATAAAAAAGGAATGCTCACAACCAAAACTGCAAAAAAAACAAACGTTTTCGTCTTAGTTCCTCTTGCTGGAAGTGATCTGGCCCTCTTTCCTGACAGAACGTCCGCTATAAACCCCAAGTATTTGTCAACCCTTGTGTAAACCCCTGGTTTGTCAGGCCGAGCGCACTCTACACCCCACGACACCACGCCCATTTGTACACCGTCGCAGATCAAGGGCCCCCCGGAATCCCCGCTGCAGGCATCTTTAACGCCGCTCTCGTCCAACGTGCACATTTGATTTGTGGTGACCGACCGTCCCTCGTACAGAACCTTACACCTCTCCGTCGATATCAGCGTTAAAACGGCACACAGCAGGTGCTCGGGATGTGCGCCGTAATAGCTGGTACGCCCGTATCCCATGACCAAGCCCGTAGGGCAGATATCTTGAATAGTGCGGTTCAGAGGAATCAGATTCCAGGGCAGTGTTGCGAGGCCGATCGCGGGGTCCAGTATGGGTTCACGGAGTGGTAAGATGGCAATGTCGTCCCTCATGTGGGATGTGTCGAAGCCTTCGTGTATGAACATGTGATCACCCCGGTGGACATGGCCGTTCCAGGTCTCTACTTCGTACTGCCAGGGGGCTCTCGAGCAGTGGGCGGCGGTTAGGACGAACTTTCTCGTGATGAGGGTGCCTCCGCAAAGCCACATCAAAGCCACAGCCTAGAATATATAGTTCAAATAGTGCTGCATTACATATCGAAAAGCCTCACGTGATGTAATTGTGGACTCGCCACGAAATTACTTCAGTAATTACTTCAAGATTTCTATGATAACAAATAACATACCTATCATAATTCGCCAAAAATTATATGTTCAAGTCATAATTACATAAAAAAGGAATGCTCACAACCAAAACTGCAAAAAAAACAAACGTTTTCGTCTTAGTTCCTCTTGCTGGAAGTGATCTGGCCCTCTTTCCTGACAGAACGTCCGCTATAAACCCCAAGTATTTGTCAACCCTTGTGTAAACCCCTGGTTTGTCAGGCCGAGCGCACTCTACACCCCACGACACCACGCCCATTTGTACACCGTCGCAGATCAAGGGCCCCCCGGAATCCCCGCTGCAGGCATCTTTAACGCCGCTCTCGTCCAACGTGCACATTTGATTTGTGGTGACCGACCGTCCCTCGTACAGAACCTTACACCTCTCCGTCGATATCAGCGTTAAAACGGCACACAGCAGGTGCTCGGGATGTGCGCCGTAATAGCTGGTACGCCCGTATCCCATGACCAAGCCCGTAGGGCAGATATCTTGAATAGTGCAGTTCAGAGGAATCAGATTCCAGGGCAGTGTTGCGAGGCCGATCGCGGGGTCCAGTATGAGTTCACGGAGTGGTAAGATGGCAATGTCGTCCCTCATGTGGGATGTGTCGAAGCCTTCGTGTATGAACATGTGATCACCCCGGTGGACATGGCCGTTCCAGGTCTCTACTTCGTACTGCCAGGGGGCTCTCGAGCAGTGGGCGGCGGTTAGGACGAACTTTCTCGTGATGAGGGTGCCTCCGCAAAGCCACATCAAAGCCACAGCCTAGAATATATAGTTCAAATAGTGCTGCATTACATATCGAAAAGCCTCACGTGATGTAATTGTGGACTCGCCACGAAATTAGGTGGAATTATGCATACAATAAAAAGATGTTATTGGCTATACAGGGTGATTCACGTAAGTGGTTCATTAGAAGTTTACGGGGAAGGAGTGCGAATTTTGATTTGAAATTTTGGTTACTTATATAACAGGTTGTAAACTTTCTTTCTAAAATATTTTCAACTTCCGATCACTTCCGGTTGTACCGGAAGTCGATAGCAACTTTGTTATTTCAAATAGAACACCCTATATATTATTACACCGTTTGGTTCCCTATCAAATTCCAAATCTTTTTTCTGAATAGAATGTGTACCCTATTCCTAACCCTTTTCGAGATATTCGCAATTTTTTGATTTTTTTGAGTGTTGCAGCCATCGACCATAGTGATGATAACTTTGAAATTTATGAATCTGGAAAACTGAAATTTTGGACTGTCGTAGGCGAAAGTCAACTTTATTAAATGCTCTGTATGCCATTTCAAAATGTTGTACAGGGTGTTCGGGAAAAAATTCCCAATATCAACATCGAAAAATTGAAAAATCTCATTTTTTTTAAATGGAACCCATATTTTTTTAATGCACCATTGTGAAAAGACAGTTCAAAAATATATAACACACTATATGTCTAAATGAAGCGGTTGCTTCGTTATTACGCAAAATACGTATTTTTTCTGCTCTGTATCAACAAAGATGCCATTTCTCAAGGAGCGTCACATTATAGGGGGCCATGGAAAATGAAATAACGCAATTATATGACAAGGTTAAGGGCTATTTAACAATATTTTTTCCTTGAGAAGCATAAATACAAAATTAAATAATACTAACAATTGCATAATAATTATGCATATGAAAAAACAAGAAACTACATAGGTATAAGTAAAACAATTTATTCATATTATGCTATTTACCTATTATGTATTTACATTTACATTCATTAAAAACTCTAATTGTTCTTTCTAAAATTCTTTTACACTCTCCATGAGTGTAAAACATATTCAAAATATCTTCGTTAGAATAGTTAATTTGAGCCATTCTTGTCAACAGTTAATATTTTATTGTTTGGAACACAATAAATGACAATCACAAATGAAAAATCCATGGCCGCCTATTAGAAAAGGTCCGTTGTTTCTTGATATGGAGCAGCAAAAATACGTATTTTGCGTAATAACGAAGCAAACGCTGCATTTAGACATATAGTGTGTTATATCTTTTTGGACTGTCTTTTCACAAGCATTTCAATGGTGCAATAAAAAAATATGGGTTCTATTTGAAAAAAATGATATTTTTCAATTTTTCGATATTGATATTGCGATTTTTTTCCCGAACACCCTGTACAATATTTTGAAATGGCATACAGACCATTTAATAAAGTTGACTTTCGCCTACGACAGTCCAAAATTTCAGTTTTCCAGATTCATAAATTTCAAAGTTATCATCACTATGGCGGATGGCTGCAACACTCAAAAAATCAAAAATTTGCGAATATCTCGAAAAGGGTTAGGAATAGGGTACACATTCTATTCAGAAAAAAGATTTTGAATTTGATAGGGAACCAAACGGTGTAATAAAATATAGGGTGTCCTATTTGAAATAACAAAGTTGCTATCGACTTCCGGTATAACCGAAAGTGATCGGAAGTTGAAAATATTTTAGAAAGAAAGTTTACAACCTGTTATATAAGTAACCAAAATTTCAAATTAAAATTTGCACTCCTTCCCCGTAAACTCCTAATGAACCACTGACGTGAATCACCCTGTATGGGAGAGTGTCATAAAATTTTAACCGCGCTTATTTAAAACCGCGGTTACGAATTGTATAAAATAGAGTAGATGATCTGGAGGTATATTCAGGGTGTTCCAGTCGAGACAGTTTTCATTATTTATATATTTTATTTTCGATTTTAGGAAAATGAGGTTTAAATAAAAATTGAACGGTACGAAATCTGGTCCCACACGTGCGGGTCATCATACAGCTTTGTTATTTAGTATTACAGTTTGTCTCGTATGCCCGGGTCGTAAATTAGGACCCTAAGTGCACGGCCACACATAACGCGGACGGCGGACCGGAGAGCAGGGCGGAGAGCGGAGAGTAGTGCCGGTAGTGTCCACACAGTCAGCGGATTGTGACAACTTTGAAAGGCGTATTGCGCAGAGAGGTTGGCAGTAAAGTGGAAACATTGAAAAGTCGAACTTCATAGAAACAGCTATAAAAATATCAATTTATACATTATTTTTATGTGAAAATTCACAACTCAAATTTTGGATTTTGGGGGGGGGAACGTGCAGTGTGGGTATATGAAATAAACCTAAGCAGGGAAACACTTAGTGAATTCCATCATCTGTACAAAAATAATTTTAAAATCACCTATTTAACCTCTAAAAAGTCCCATTCAGTCCCAGTGGGGGAAGGTCGAAAAAAATCGCCGCCATCTTGGATTTCTTCCTTTTTTTTCAAATATCTCCATTTCCAACAGTTTTTCCAAAAAAAAACATAAGGGACCGTTTTTGTAGGGAAAATGATTATGCACATTTTATTGCCTTACACTTTTTCTCTAAGTTGAATAATAAAAGAGATAGGGCTAATTACAAACCAGGCGACAACAGATATTTTGAACTTTTTGTATTCTAGATTTACTAGCAAGATCAAGTGAAGGCCGATAATAGAAGTTACAGTAGTTGAAGTGAGACATTACAAGAGCCTCACACAGATTCTTTCGAATATTTTGGCTAAGAAAGTGTTTATTAGAATATAGAGTAGTAATTCTAGGGAGCAATATGATTTTTGTATAGTCTTTTTAACATGATCTCGATATCTAAAATCTTTGTACATATAATGACTCCCAAATTTCTAGTTGAGTCAACTTTTGGTATAGTAGTACCCTCAATATTAATATTAAGGTTATCTGACAAATCCAGTACAGATCTTTTTGAGCCAAATAATAAAACACAGCATTTGGAAGGATTCAGTTGGTGGTTCAGTTCAGAGGGAGAGATACTATTTAGTTTTGGGCTTTGCTATCTTTATTTCGCAAAAAGTAAGGCAAAGATCAGAGATATGATGGGTTGATATTGTACCTACCTACAGCAAAAACAGCATCACTGCAATAGGTTCAATTAACTTAATCGATGTTCCTGTTACTTTTGTCGGCTCATTCAAAATCTGCACCAAATTATAAGACGCTAGACATTGTGCTGACTGAATTGTTAAGATTCAAAAAGTCTGTGTTAAAGTCGCCTAAACATATTATTTCATCAAATGATGGTGATATATGTGAAAAATATGTGACTAAACTTGGAAAACCCTTGGAAGTCACCTGAACTGTCTTTTCGCCATTGTCTTTCTCACAAATACTACGTAAATAAAGCCATAGCGTTGAGTGAGGGATTATTCCTTTACTCAAGGGCCATAGTCACTTTTGCACTCATACAGTTAGAAATCGTCCTAACACGTAAGTATATAGGTACGTTTGCATGCATATAGCAGACTAAAATATCGCCGTGGAGCGCACGCACAAGTTGCCAATTTCAGTAAAATTTCATTCAATTTCATGTAGAGATAGGTATGCTTAAAACTAGGGGGATATATAAATATGGGGTAAGATACGCGGATGATTAATTGTATTACTTATTATTTTCCTCGGATAAAGTTGTACATAATAATAGATATAATCAATCTAAAGTTTAATTATATTATTATTACACATTCGTTTAAATAAGTAGGTATTTGTGCAAAAATATGTTCAAATAAGTAGAAAATGTATACAACCCTTCTCTAATTAATAGCTCTATCGCTGTTATCATTCACTTTAGAGAAAAATGTTAACCAGATGAAATTTTTAAAATTTTATTCTCCACAACAAATGCCTCTTATGATTTTTTTAAAAAACTGTTGCTAACGGAAATATTTAAAAAAAAAGAAAAAAATCCAAGATGACGGCGTTTTCTTTCGAACTTCCCCCACTGGGACTGAATGGGACTTTTGAAGGATTAAATAGGAGGGTATTATCATTATCTAAAGATTCCCGCTTAGATCAGCTTGTTACTAATTTGTTGCACCCCCCACGTATAATACTCGGCTACGTTTACCGTACATGTGTGGCCGACTACTGGCCTTGCACCTATACAACGTTGTGATTTGGTATGGGAAGGCTCAATGACGTCAAAACCTATAGACGTGGTGCCCCATTGTTAAAATGCCCTTTATTTTGACTCCAAGATTAAATATATCCATACTACTCTAAAAGCATGCTACAAACAAAGACAGAAAGTCAACCATCAACCAACTATGCACCCGGTGATTCCCGGTTATAGTTCCTCCAGAATCACACTTAGATATCGCATGTTTTTTCTTGTTTGGGGGCGCTGGAAGCATCGGAACCTCACCTGAAGACTCGGGGGATGGTCTAACGACGTCAGCTTCCGAGCCCAGAGTCGAAATAAGTTCGCTACGGCTCGACAAAAAGGGGCAATTTCTGACAATCACGCGACATTTTCGGAATAATTTAATGGAGCGCTTAGATTGTGATTAGTTCTGGGCGTCAAGCGTTTATCAAAACAAACCTGTCTATAGGTTCTGACGTCATTGGGAAGGCTTCTATTTTTGTGCATGTTTTTAATTTTGGGAAAGTTACCTATATGAATTTTTTTCTTCAAATTTTATTTTTGAATTCCAATAAGCTTCCATAATATGCAAAAATACTATTAATTCAGTTTCAAAAAACACCCTGTATCAAATTAGAAACAGGAAAATGACCTTTTATACGCATTCCTATTCCTGAATAAAGCAAAAATCCTGAGTTATGAGAAGAACAGGAGGACAGGGAAAACAATTTCAGACTCTGGTAAATTTCTCAGTTATTGTCATATTAGTTCTCATTACATAGAGTGAAAGCAAGTGTAAAGTGTACACGGGTTGTTTGATGTGTTGCTTAGTTTTTGTTGTTAAATAAAATTTTGTATTCGTTGGGGCAAAGTGTGTATACTCTGGAGTTTTTGCTTATTTTTTTGCACTTACAAAAAACACATACTCGTAAATGGCGAATCCAAAACCAAAGTCTTTCATACCAAATCATAGGATTGTATTGGGACCCGGGCGCATATGAGAAATAAGATAGCTTTACATATGGTAGATTTCCGAGGGGTGTAGTTTCGATTTATTTTCCTTTGCAGTCTAATAATTCATAAACGGTGATTCCTATAGTAAAATTAAATGAAACAAAAATAATTTGCGATTTTCCGTCAAATTAACAAATTTAGAAGACAGGCCTTCCCATTCCAAATAACAAAGTTGTATGACAACTGGTCCATATGGGACAAGCTGTATGTAAGCTAACCTCCCACAATTGTAGAAGATTTCAAAGAGTTCAATTATTACTTGAAACTTTTTTTCTAAAATAGCTGGCAAAGCGTTTCGGCTGTTAAGCCATCGTATCATCGTAATATCACCAACAAACCGTATAATAATTATTAGTAAATTAAAGATTTGCATTGTTATAACTACCTACTGGTCGACAAGTAAGACGTGTCACATCGAAGGTACCTAATGCTAAGAAAGTAAAACTGCAGTAGTTGGGTAAATCCTACGAAATTGTGTAATGTGAAGAGTATAAATTTTAAAAAATAAAAGTCGAAATATCCTATTTATTTTTTACAGGAATATTCATTACATACATATACATATATATATATATATAAGTTGAAGAACTTATATGAGAGGTCAAAATCTTTAATAATTCAAGGAAAAAATTATTTTTTTAAATCGCTGATAGTGAAGGTGAGATATTAAAAACGGTGGCTGCATTTTGTCGTTAATACTTTCCCTTTTTTTTGCTTCTCTTCCTCATAGCGGTATGAGTTGCTGTAGATGTTCTCCCCCCCTTTTCCTCATTTTTTCACACTGTGCTTCATTTCTTCTCAGGTGCCATATCTGTACGAAAAAGTCCCATTTAAACCATTTAATATGCTTTGGTTTCCAAGTAGGTAAAACTGAGATTAAAAAAACGATTAGTGTCAATACTGGGGATATATATACTTAAAAATATATTTTAGGGTTTATCAAATAATATTTGTTTCACTTCCGTTATTTGTTTCTCACCTCCATTAATCTTTGTAAATAAAAAAAATTACTAAATAACGATGAACAATTTTATGTATACTGAAGAATTATCAGTACCTTTAGGTACACCTTTTATTGATAGTGATTTCTAAAAAATAACTTACCTTAATTCGTATCGCAAATAATGGTGGTGATATTTAAAAGTGAACAAAAAGCCGATGCACTTTGTTAACTGTACAAAACGAAGCGATGCGCATTTGTCTGAAGCTGATGAACACTAATGTGAGTGAGCCAAAGGATTTCCAATGAACAGGCCACATTATATCCTCCCCTTTAAAAATTTCTAGCGCCAAGTTTCAAATTAACTGCGTTATGGATGTAGGATGAAACTAGGGACAGTGAATATAAACCAATTGTTGAGCTTTATGCTATATATGTGTAACCAAAATGGGATTTCACTATTAGATTAAATGAACTTTGATGTTTATAAATGTCATATTATTATTGTTTTAAAAAATGATTTTAATGTCAAAACTTTAAACTTTTCTCTCGCAATGGATGAAGGGGACACGTAACGGAGGTGAGATTTTACTCCAAGTTTTCCTGTTTCGGCAGTACAAAAAATAATATTTCTGATGCTCATTTTAGGAATAAGGTGTTATAGTTTCTTTTAAATAGATCCACAAAAGGCGGCCCACTTAAGTGATATCGTAAAAATAAAATAGTAAGGGGACGTGAAAAGTCAGAATTTCGTGAGACTTACCCATAGTTACGCCCAAGCGCGTTTTGCTACCCCACAATATCCGAACTTCACTTGCTACAACATAACCTCAATTAACTATTTTATTTCCATAAGTCATCGACCACGTAACATTCGCTCGTTTAAACAATTTGTAAAACAATCTTCTACGATCACGGTGATCCGGCGCATTTAAACATTGTTTAACAATTTTTGTGCTCGATCTACCCGCAATTTGGTTATTTTATCGTAGCTGAAAGATTTACAATGGGTGGCCGGTCAACGAGCAATTTGACATGCCCGGTGGTAGGATTTGAATCTACTGACTGTTGTGTCAAGTAATGCCGAGAGAGCAAAAACAACAAGACATGAATTTAAAAAAAATTCCAATTTTTCTAATATTATCCAAGGTCGTGCACAAAGTATAGTGTACAACTCGTTAAGCCATGCATGTTGCATGCTCCTGCACTTGAAGTCACTCGGCTTCTCCTCGTGCCACAACATACGCTATAGTCCTCCTTACGGCAGAATATGCGTGCGACGTAAGGGGGAAGAACTCGCAAATATTATAGAATTAGTCACAGTTCAGGGGCGTAGCTCAATTTTGTGTAACTCACTGACTTAATTTTCATATAATTGTTATTTAATTTATTGCTAATATTATTCTTAACGGTGATGCCTTAGACTATGGAGGAAGGCAAACCCTTATAACATTGGCAATTATTTCTCGTGCTTGAGAATGCAACGTTCTTCCCTGTTTACTCATTTTGCACACCTTAACTCCCGAACATACGAAACGCCACTGAGCTCAGAGCCGGCGGAAAAAACTTGCCAGCGGCCTAAAAAATGAGGTATAATAGGTGTTTTATCACACCGCGTTAAAAATAAATGATAAACAAAAATGGGTAAGTGGTCCCGTGATGCGAGCTTTATTTTTTCGGTAGTTCAGAAATTCGGCTTCAATATGTTAAAACTTGTATTCGCCAATAAATAACGACTACTCGTATAGGAAATCTCGCAACGCTGCCCGCATTCTTTAGAAACGTTTTCTTTCGTGCTTTGGACTATACTTATATGCTGCACGATAAGTAGGTAGATATGATGTAAGTAGAGGTACTGTATAGGCAAGCCGCGGAAGTCAAAGTAGAGTTTTCCCAAAGTATTTCTATTCATAGAAAATTACAAACCACAATGTCACCACAATGAAAAGATGACACCTTCTGAGGCTCCAAGCCAAATTTCTCCAAAGCAAGTTTGCATAGTTCTTGGCTGAAATATTCAAAATTTTTGTCAACGGGATAGTAGTGAATCTGCATCGTCTTTTAATTTAACGCAATTTCTATACCCTTCAGGTACAGTTTTCAGTCAGCAAACTTTAACAACCGATACTTAGATAGATGTATTTATATTATTAAATATAATTATATTCGTAAATAGATAAAATAATGGACAACATTTGTGTAAATTCAAAAATTCTACTTCAGTCATTATTTCAACATTTCAACAAGAAACATCGGGTAGGAAAACAGCACGGAAAGTGTAGATATTAAAATCTTTCTTTTATAATAGAAAATAAATAAGTACCTATCATTCGCCAAAGATTACATATTCGAGTCATAATTACATAAAAAAAGAATGCCCATAACCAAAGGTGCAAAGGAAACAAACGCTTTCAGCATAGTACCACTTGCTGGAAGGCCTCTGATTCTCTTCGCTGACATAATTCCCGTTATAAACCCCAAGTATTTGTCAACCCTTGTGTAAACCCCTGGTTTGTCAGGCAGAGCGCACTCTACACCCCACGACACCACGCCCATTTGGACACCGTCGCAGATCAAGGGCCCCCCAGAATCCCCGCTGCAGGCATCCTTCCTGCCGCTCTCGTCCAACGTGCAAAGGTGATTTTCATTAATCGGCTTCCCCTTGTGCAAGAACCTACACCTCTCCATCGATATTGCCGGCAAAACGGCACACATAAGGGTCCCAGATGGTTTACCGAAATAACGGGTGTGTCCGTAACCCATGATCAAGCTTGAGGAGCAGTAATCTTGAATAGTACGGTTCGTAGGATGCCAAGGCAGTGTTGCGAAGCTGACCGCGGAGTCCAGTATGGGTTGTTTGAGTCGTAAGATGGCGATATCGTCCGTCATGTAGTCTTTATCGTAGCGTTGGTGGAGAAACATGCTGTCACCCGGGTAGACACGCCCATTCCAGGTTTTTATCGCGAACTCCTTGGTGGATTCGTAGCAGTGGGCGGCGGTTAGGGCGAACTTGCTGGCGATGAGGGTGCCTCCGCATATCCACATGAAATCCCGAGCCTAGAATATATAGTTTAAATAGTGCTTCATTACATATTGAAAAGTCTCAGGTGAGATGTCGTTGTAAAGGCACCACGAAATTAGGTGAAATTATGCATATACAATAAAGAAATCATGTTATGTTGTTAGCTATAGATATCGGGGGGAGTGGCATAAAATTTTAACTGCACGTATTTAAGACCTGTTACGAATTGTAAAAAATAAAATAGATGACCTAGAGCCTATTATACAATGAATAGGCTGTATGTGCATGAAATATGACAACGAAGAGAAGTTGTTGCACTATACACACTGCATTGCAGTATTATTTTTTCCCGTGACGCGTCAAAATAGCCCCGACAAAACAGCCCCGACCAAATAGCCCGACAAAATAGCCCAAGCATACTTTAGCCCCCGTCAAAATAGCCCCGACAAAATAGCCCGAACCTAATATAGCCCCCGTCAATTTAGCCCCCGCTTTATTATCGACGGATCATTTTGAATAAAAAATGAATGTAACTTTTATTATCAAACTGTAATTTACAATGTGAGATTATGACAAATACCTGTTAAATAATCTAATATATAATCACGGCTGTATCCTACAACTAACGTCTGCAGTCTATTATTCAATCGAACATACATATTTTTTTAAGATCCCTTATATCTACAACCTGCCCTATACCTATAACTCTATTTCAAGTTCGACTCTATCTTGCTCTTTTCTAAAATGATCTACAAGTTTCAAAACTGATGGATGGTGACAATAAACTGTTTGCTGAAAAGCACGATGCCAACCCTCGACTGAGTTATTAGTGCGTGGAAGAGAATTAGCTACTCTATCAGTGACGTTGATATAGGGAATCGTGGCTCTGTTCTCCTGTTCCTTCTTTGGCGTCCAATGTAATTGTCTTCCCAGTAGTCGATCAACCGGTCCATTTCTTGTGGACAATCTTCTGCGAGAACCACATAAACATCGATAACATCCGTTACTGGAACAAAACTTAGTGCCAACATCATTTTGACGTGAATACGAATATTTTCATTGTCACGATACAGCTCCGGAATGTGCATTTCTTGTACTTTTCGCCCTAACGATTGGCCCAAATGAAATAAACATCCTTGAACTTTTCATTAAAAACATGCAATATTGCGTTCTGTATGCCCTTTTCGTAGTCCGATAAACTCGTTGGCTTCATGGTGGGTCTCAGTACTTTGTGTCTCTTAAAGACTCGAACATATGTAGGTAGGTATCTTCTGTTTTGTCCGAGAGAAGTGCTTACACCATTGGAAATGTTTTCTTGTCCACTAATGAATGAATGGTAAATACTTGATAAAACAGTTCTGGAGCAATCTTAAATGTCCCGCCTACGTGCCAGTTCTTCTGCTATTCTAAAATCTGAAGATTATCTTCTGTCCCAAACATCAAAATACGTTTGGGATCATCCGGACCAGAATCCCACAGCAAAAAATTATACAAATACTACTCGTTTAATCCGGTCCATTTTGCCATGGGGCTGTTTTGACGGGGCCATTTTGTCATGGGGCTGTTTTGACGGGGCCATTTTGTCATGGGGCTGTTTTGACGGGGCCATTTTGTCATGGGGCTGTTTTGACTGGGCCATATTGACGGGGCTGTTTTTGCCTGGGCTATTTTGACGGGGTACCATTTTTTCCCTTTAAAATCGCGGGCAAAGCGTTTCCGGTTGTTTTGTTTTCTACCAATCCTTGCGAAAGCCGAATGAAACCGGTCAATCCGTTCAAAAGTTATAGCCCTCTTTGAAGGGCCTCTGGGCCCGTAATATTGAGCTTTGAGCAAAACAAAAAAACACGGGTCCACTAATTTTTTGCGCTTATTTACGGCTATGTAAGGGTGGCAATCATTTTTGGAACACCCAGTATATACAGTGTGTCTGATTTTTCGTGTTAACACACCTCAAAATCTAAGTAGAAAGCAGGAATTGGACGGTGCTATTTTTTTATAGATATCCCTGAAAGGTCATTCTTCTGCGATTTTTTAAAGGGTGCGTTTTTCAAAAAACTGTATTAGGCTTTTTTTAATCGAAAAAATAACACAGTAGGATTGTTCGGCATCTCTCAAAATCGTCATGTAGCAATTTTGATAAAAAAATATACATTCGTTATTTTTCTGTGTGGTTCTAAACTTTGAAAAAGTGAATAACTCAAATTCGTGGTATAAAATCAAAAACAAATGACTCTCACAGCATCAGTTATTATCCAAGTCTCATCGCTGGATCTAAATCCTTGCACAAGTTTATGCAAGGATTTTATTGCAGTAAAATTTAAAGACTGTACCTATTTTGTGAAATAACAAATTTCACTGTTTTAGATTTAAATTAAATTGTACTTGCATTAATTATATAATGCCATTTTTAAGAAATACATTTTCTAGTCCTCCCTCTTTTTTCAATTTTCATAGCCAACTTATAATAAGTCCAAAATTTCTATTATTATTATTATTATTATTGCAATTATTATGAACTGCGGCTATGTCAAGTCATAAGAGAGAAATATGAAATAGAAAATGTATTTCTTCAAAAGGATATTATATAGTTGAAACAAATATAATTTCATTTAAATTTAAAACAGTAAAATTTTTTGATATTTCACAAGATTACAAATTAGCATGCCTCTATTTTTGTACTGCAATAAAATCCTTTCACAAGTCAAACTAGGTATTACTATGATTGATGCAGTAGCTCTGAGCGTATTTTTTTTTTTTTATTTCACAGCACCCTAGATTCATACCACGAATTTGAATTACCTATTTGCTTTTTCAATGTTTGGCAGCATATTATGCAGAAAATCTAATGGACATTTTTTTCACCAAAATTGCTACATGACTATTTTCAGCGGTGCCGAATAATACTATATGGTGTTTTTTTTCGGATAAAAATTCCCCATATAATATTTCGTAAAATGGACCCATTTAAAATATCACAGTAAAGCCAAGCGAATACTTCGTAAATAATGATCTTTCAGGAGCATATCTATAAAAAACTTGTCCCGTTTTTAATTCCCTCAGCCTTAGTTTTTTAAGGGTGTTACCACGAAAAGCCAAACACGCTGTAAGTATAATAATTATAGTATGTCCGTGGAGTTTACAAGAGGTGAAATGAACCAGAAAGTGACATAGATAGGAAAAAAGTCATTCTTGATAAAAGTTTTTGCCTGTTTAGAAAATACGATTCACCGTGAGAAACTTCAATTTTGTTGTACGGAGTGCATAAAAAATATAGTAATGTTATTTGGAGTATTTTTTTTCGTATCTTTCACTTTTTGGTCCATTTCACCTCTTGTAAACTCCATCTGCGGACATACTTTACACAGTGCTATTCATAAATGGGATAAATTTGTATTGTTAGATTTAAAAAGTTCTTTTTTCCTCTTAATTTTGCGTTGAAATTTATTTGTATTGGTAAAATTTAGTAAGAGAGCCACGATAGATAAGTGTATTAGCGTTGGGTGAAGAAACCTTCAGTCAACGGTATTAGCTTATTTGTGGGAAAAAATATACAGTTTTGATTTGAAGAGAAATTATTACAGAAAAACGAATATCCTGAAAGTTGGCATAGAAGAACAATAATACAATGCGAACACATTTTCTTAATATCTTGTTCCACTATTTCCAAGGCAAACCTGATATTTCACAATAAATTTTACTTTTAAATGTTACAAATGCCAGGCATGGACTGTATACGTTAGGACTAGGGCTGTTCGATCTCCGAATTTCAGTATCGGAAATCGATACCGAAAAAATATCGATAAAATCGATAAATCGATCTTATCGATAAAATCGATCCTATCGATATAATCGATCTTATCGATAAAATCGATCTTATCGATATAATCGATCTTATCGATCTTATCGACAAAATCGATCTTATCGATAAAATCGATTTTATCGATATAATCGATCTTATCGATAAAATCGATCTTATCGATCATATTGATAAAATCGATCTTATCGATAAAATCGATCTTATCGATATAATTAATCTTATTGATAAAATCGATATAATCAATTTTATTTAAGAAGCTAGACAAAAAAAGTTCGATCGGCTTTCTGCGGGCGCGGTCTGGACGCAATGGGTGCAGCAATTTCCTTTATTCCCATCAAAAGATAGATATAATTGGAAAGATCGGTAAAATAAAAAATATCGACAAAATAGAAAAGATCGATAAAATCGAAAAGATCGATAAAATCGAAAAGATCGATAAAATCAAAAATATCGATAAAATCGAAAAGATCGATAAAATCGAAAAGATCGATAAAATCGAAAAGATAGATAAAATCGAAAAGATCGATAAAATCGAAAAGATCGATAAAATCGAAAAGATCGATAAAATCGAAAAGATCGATAAAATCGAAAAGATCGATAAAATCGAAAAGATCGATAAAATCGGAAAGATCGAAAATATCGATAAAATCGATAATATCGATATTTCGATTTATCAAAATTGAATATCGAGTATCGATAAAATCGATAGTATCGATACTTTCGATTTTATCGATATTTTGTCTCAGGCCTAGTTAGGACCAACGATATACAGGGTGAGTCAGAATGTATAGTAAATACTTTAAAGGGGTGTTCGGCAGGTGGTTTTAAGGGAGGTCTTTCATTTAAATTTTTCTATTTGGGCTTTTTTTGCCAAGTTTTTCGGGTCTATAAGGTGACACAAAAGTATTTTTTTAACGGCGCTACTTAAAAATTTGAAATTTTGTATGTGTTATCTACTTACTGGAAGACGCCTTAGGGTAGTTTACTCGTTTAAACACTGCCTTAAAAAAAGGGTAAAAACTAACAACCCCTATTAAGTTTTTTGCTTGAACTTTTTGTTTGTCATTTTTACGTATAACAAAAATATGATTTGTGTATCCCTTTTATTTAAGAAACTTTTTCCCTCTATATTTTTTCTCGAAAACACGATATTTTTCCTACAAAAAAATAATTTCATGCCAAATACCATTCCCCTGACTGTTCCAGAAAATCAAGTAAAAATTCATAGTAGGCGGGCGTCAAACTAATTATTTTTATTGAACATTAAAAAACAAAAATATCAGGTAACAACAATTCAGCTTCACTTGTCTTGTAGGGAAGCGCAGAGAGGCCACCTATGTGACAAATAAATTTCAACTCGGAATTCCGACATGTAACTCGGAATTCCGACTTGCAACTCGGAATTCCGACTTGCAACTCGGAATTCCGACTTGCAACTCGGAATTCCGACATGTAACTCGGAAGTCCGACTTGTAACTCGGAATTCCGACTTGCAACTCGGAATTCTGACTTGCAACTCAGAATTCCGACTTGCAACTCGGAATTCCGACATGTAACTCGGAAGTCCGACTTGTAACTTGGAATTACGACTTGCAACTCGGAATTCTGACTTGCAACTCGGAATTCCGACTTGTAACTCGGAATAATTCCGAGTTACAAGTTACAGGTCGGAATATAACGTCCAGAAATTTTTTTGTCACAGGTGGCCTCTGCGCTACCGTAGTCTTGCTACAAAATATCTCAATTTTATTTCCACGAGTCATCCGCTTGCTGTTTGACAATTTATTGCACACTGTTGTGTCAAGTAACGTTTTCAACAGTTTTGTTTCGTACCTTCAATGAGCATTAAATGATCATTATGTGAACATCGGGTATGAAAGTATATTAAGACACTCTAGCAAAGAACATAATATAATAGGTATTCGAATATTATTATCTTTGACACTAGCAAGCAAGCTTATTTAAATAGTCTGTTTGTAACAGAAAATAAATAATATACCTTTCTATCATAATGCACCAACGATTATATAGGTACGGGTGGTTCATTATAAATTGACACCCCCCTTAACTTGCTAGTTTTTGAGGTTAGAAAAAAGTTTTTTACACAAGTTTTTTATTAATACAAAGTTTTTTGTGACGCTATTGGATCGTGTACAGTGTGTTCTAGAAAGCCGTGGCAGACATAACTTATGTTTTTTTTAAATAGAACACCCTATATATTTTTGCATTTTTGAAATCTGCTCATTAAGGCAATTAAAATGATATCAAACTTTGTGGCATTATCTTTTTCCGTTTTGGAAAAATTCCGTTTTCAAATTTTATACTAAATTTATTTAACTCGAATTTGTGGATCTCGTGATAAAGATAGATGATCGATGTAATAACAAAAAAATATTTGTTTTAAACAAGAGAGTAATATAGTGAAACTCCAAAATGTTTAGGAGCCTTTTCAAATTTTACTGATTATATTCTCGAAATAAAGAATTTCAGGAAAACCGTAAAACCTCCTGAACATTTTGGAGTTTCAGTATGTTACTCTCTTGTTTAAAACAAATATTTTTCGTTATTACATTGATCGTCTATCTTTATCACGAGATCCACAAATTCGAGTTAAACAAATTTAGTAGAAAATTTGAATACGGAATTTTTCTAAAACGGAAAAAGATAATGCCACAAAGTTTAATATTATTTTGATTGCCTTGATGAGCAGATTTCAAAATGCATAAATGTATAGGGTGTTCCATTTAAAAAACATAAGTTATGTCTGCCACGGCTTTCTAGAACACACTGTACACCGTCCAATATCGTCACCTTTGTATTAGTATCTTAAACTCTTGTAAAAACTTTTTTTCTAACCTCAAAAACTAACAAGTTAAGGGGGGTGTCAATTTATAATGAACCCCCCCCCCTGTACAGGGTGGGCCAAATTGGACACTTTTAAAGGGAAACTCATATTTTTGACGGAGATAGGCGAAAACTGATATCGGTGCCTGAGGCTCATTTTTTATGATAAACTTAATGGCGAAAACCGCAAATCAATATCTGTCACCGTTCTTGAGTTACAGGGCGTTTTTCGAATATGTGCGTTTTCGAAAAGTGACCGTAACTTTTTTCGGGTTGAAAATTTTGTGTTTCTGTAAAAACATTCCTAAAGCACTTTTTTACGTAGAATCCAATGCTGCTACTACATTTTTTTCTAGTCAATGGTTTAAGAGTTACGGATAAAAAATATTATTTTTTAAATTGAACACCCTGTATATTTTTGCATTTTTTAGTAGAGCAAAAAATTACCATTCCAAAAATATATAACACTTAATGATTTACTTAAGTAGTTATCAATTACTAATAGCTTTTATGATTTCATGTGTATAATTGGAAGCACGCCCTTTCAACAAGTAGGCTTTGGACGGTGAGACAATGAAACAACCCTGGAAAATGTTTACTGTTCCCTACCTGTCAAATTTTCAGTTAGGCTGTTTAGGCAGAGTAAAGATTTTTCTATTTTTGTGTAATTTATAAACTTTATAACATACCTACAATGAAATTTGAAAGTTATGAAAAATGGGATATGATAGTCTGTTTTATACAATCCGGGGAAAATGCCTATCTCTGTTTAACTCGTACCTACCTTTTCGGCCTACTATTAATCAAATCTATTAACTATTACTCTAACACTATTAATCAAATTGTGTCGCAATCTTGCAAAAATGTGCTTGAATGGATGTCTTCTCTCTGGATACCGCTCATAGTATAAATTGCTCGTTGTATCTGATTTCCCCCCGGATTGTATAAAACAGACTATCATATCCCATTTTTCATAACTTTCAAGTTTCATTGTAGATATGTTATAAAGTTTATAAATTACACAAAAATAAAAAAATCTTTACCCTGCCTAAACAGCCTAACTGAAAATTTGACAGGTAGGTAACAGTAAACATTTTTCCACGGTTGTTTCATTATCTCACCGTCCAAAGCCTACTTGCGTTGACTGAAAGGTTTATCTTCACCCAACGCTACTTGTTGAAAGGGTGTGCTTCCAATTATTATACACATGAAATCATAAAAGCTATTAGTAATTGATAACTACTTAAGTAAATCATTAAGTGTTATATATTTTTGGAATGGTAATTTTTTGCTCTATTAAAAAATGCAAAAATATACAGGGTGTTCCATTTAAAAAATAATATTTTTTATCCGTAACTCTTAAACCATTGACTAGAAAAAAAAATGTAGTAGCAGCATTGGATTCTACGTAAAAAAGTGCTTTAAGAATGTTTTTACAGAAACACAAAATTTTCAACCCGAAAAAAGTTACGGTCACTTTTCGAAAACGCATATTTTCGAAATACGCCCTGTTACTCAAGAACGGTGACAGATATCGATTTGCGGTTTTCGCCATTAAGTTTATCATAAAAAATGAGCCTCAGACACCGATATCAGTTTTCGCCTATCTCCGTCAAAAATATGAGTTTCCCTTTAAAAGTGTCCAATTTGGCCCACCCTGTACATGTTCAGGTCATAATTACATTAAAAAAAGGAATGCTGATAACCAAAACTACGAATGAAATAAGCGCTTTCGGCATTGTTCCACTTGCTGGAACTGCTCTGAGTCTCTTTCCCGACAGAACCTCCGACAAAAACCCCAAGTATCTGTCCACCCTTGTGTAAACCCCCGGTTTGTCGGGCGCACCGCACTCCATACCCCACGACACCACGCCCATTTGTACACCGTTGCAGATCAAGGGCCCCCCAGAATCCCCACCGCAGGTATCCTTCCCGCCGCTCTCGTCCAACGTGCAAATCTGATTCGAGCTGAGCGGCTTCCCCTCGTACAAAACCTTACACCTCTCCGTGGATATTGCCGGCAAAACCGCGCACAGCAGGTGCTCGGAAGTCGTACCGTTATAGCTGGTATGTCCGTATCCCATCACCAAGCCTGAAGAGCAGAAATCTTGGATAGTGCGGTTCAGAGGGGTTCGAGTCCATGGTATTCTTGCGAAGCCGATCGCGGCGTCCAGTAAGGGTTCTTGAAGTGGTAAGATGGCAATGTCGTGCCTCATGTGGGATCTATCGAAGCGTTCGTGTAGGATCATGCGGTTACCCCAGTACACCTGCCCGTTCCAGGTTTCTATCCCGAAATGCAAGGAGGATCTGTAGCAGTGGGCGGCGGTTAGGGTGAACTTTCTGGTGACGAGGGTGCCTCCGCAGACAAACGCGAAAGCCTAGAATATATAGTTCAAGTAATGCTTCATCAGATACATTGCATTTAAGAACGTGTTTATAAAGGCCCCACGAAATTAGGATGAAAATGTGAAATTATGCATACAATAAAAAATATTAATAAGTTATGAATATAGGGGGGTCATGAAATTTTAACTGCCCTTATTTAAAACCGTTTACAAATTGTAAAAAAATACCTAAGTAGATGGCTTGGAGGTTGGAGGTATGTTTCTTTGAGAATTCAACGCCCGCCAATATGAGCCAATGAAATGACATAATTTTTGAAATATTAACCAATCAGGTGATGACTTCGGAGATAATGCCTCTAGTGGTATTTTCGTATGTAATATCACAAGTGCCGGAAATTTTATCGATAATTTTTTCGAAAGCGCTATTTTGCCTAGAAAGATCACGAGTATAAATTGGTCTTTTATTTTCTGATAAAAGCCCAAGAGCGAAGCTCGAGGGATTTAAACTGAGACCGAGGTCTAATAACAACAATTTAACAATGTAAAAGTTATATAAATTCATTGATACAATGCTTAATAATACCGCAACATAATTTATAAGCTGAATAATTTAGAACAGTGTAAAACACACGTGTTTGTATCGAACAGATTCGCGGTTGCTAAGCAACGAAGTGATAATTGTACAAGTGGTATTACCGCTTTGCTTTTGCACAAGTGCAATTATCGCTAGCAGAGGCATATGATTGGTTGGATTTTTATGGAAGGAGCTACCTTATTGGATGCAAGCAGTATGAGGGAAATAATCGTATGTAATATCACTAGTGCCGGAAATTTTATCGATAAGTTTTTCGAAAGCGCTATTTTGCCTGGAAAGATCACGAGTATAAATTGGGCTTTTATTTTCTGCTTCGCTCTCGGGATTTTATCTCTGAAAATAAATACCCAATTTGTACGAGTGGTTTTGCTAATGGGCAAAATAGGGCTTAAGAATAAAATTATCTAGAAAAATTTCCGGCACGAGTGGTATTTGTCGAGATTATTTCACGAATACGATTTAATAATTTCTGTATTAAGTAATTTTTTCTATGTTTACATTTCCAAAACGACTCATTTTGAACGAGTTTATTGACAGCTTCGACTGTAGCGTTCGAGTAAACAAACATGACGCTTGGGTATCCAAGGCAAATGCGATTATACCTACACCCTGTCGGCGTTGGTTTATTTTCTGAATGTGTCATAAAATTTAAACGGAGGCGGAGGTCTAAATAACAAGAATTTAGCAATGTATAAGTTATATAAATTCATTGATATAATGCTTAACAATATCGCAACATAATTTATAAGCTGCATAATTTAGAACAGTGTGAAACACACAAACTTTAAGAAGTAGGTACGTGTTTGTATCCAACAGATTCGCGGTTGCTAAGCAACGAAGTGATAATTTGCACAAGTGGAATTACCGGTAATTGCACTAGTGCAAATTATCGCTAGCAGAGGCATATCATTGGTTGGATGGAAGGAGCTACCTTATTGGATGCAAGCAGTATGAGGGAAATAATCGCTGCAATCCTACTCTCTTAGTTACGCCCTAGCACAGAATATATAGCCTACGGCAAAGCGCTATTTATTCTGTGGCCCTAGTTACGCTAAACCAATATTGTGGTAGCTAAAACTGATCGGTAACCCGATTACTTCTTCATAGTATCAAATTTAATATAGGACTAGAACGTACAATTTCAGTTAACACAATAAATATATTCAAAACTGAAGGCTCATCCTAAATAACATCTATCAAATAGACTTCAATTTGTTTGGCTAGCGAAGTAAATTTTACATGGAAGCACAAATCCCGGTTTTGTGGCTGCTTTTTTTATTTTTCAAATAACATTTTCGAAAAGACAAAATGTTTATAATTTTTGTAGTTAATTTATTTAATAAGTTTGATCGTCAAATTACGCGTAAACACTGAATAAATTATTTGCAGTTGTTAAATCCCCTTCCTAAATACAACTTGTGGTATGCCTAATAATATGCAGTGCGACTGCCAAAAATCATAAGGGATATTTTTTATTTTTGTGCTAATATGAAACTACTCTGGAGCGATCATCTATGCTTCCAAATAGATTCGAAATGAAACAAAAAAAGACATTTAAATAAATAAATGGCAAAAATAGGCATTATTTGTTATTTTCTCCGAAAAAGTTACTTGGAATTTCTATGTACAAATTTTCAGGTAAAAATTCCCACAATGAAATATTTTGATTTTTTAAAAATGTAAAAACTAATAAAATGGTTTTTTTTGGTGTGCCATAGATTGACTTTAGAATTGCTTGTCTATTATCCAAAGTAATATTTCAAGAAAAATCAACAAGTTGCAATTTTTTACAATTTTCGTGTTTCTGAACAACGACTGTAGCCCATTTTGTTTATGCTATAAATGGATGATGTGACGCTTGGATAATAGACCAGCAATTCTAAATTCAATCTATGGTACACCGAAAAAAAAATTATTAGTTTTAGATTTTCAAAAGAATTAAAAAATTATCATTGTCCGAATTTTTGCTTGAAAAGTTGCATGTATGGGTCAAATTAAATTCCAAGCAACTTTTTTAAATAATAAATAAATAATAAAAACTCCCTTGTGGTTCCAACTTTTTAGCGGGCACTGTATATGCATTGAAGGAAGCGCATCATTGTTTTCATATACCACCAATATACAGTGTGACTCACTTCAAACCGGAACAAAAACTGTACTTTAGGGCAAAACGGCACAATTTAGTTGAAAAAAAAAACAAGTCCTACTACGACATGACGACATATTTTTGGCGCTAAAATGAGAGAAATCATATTAACGTTTTTTTTTAAATCTGGATTGGGCATCCCTCAAAACGGGTTTGTACCAAATTTTGTTATAGAAAATATCGAACAATAAAAGTTCTAGAAACCAATAAAATCGCGATTTAACTACCTACTTATTTTATTTTTAGGGCGACAATTACAAATTTATTGGGATGTTCCGGTTTTAAGTGGGTCACACCGTATATTTGCTTAATTGGAAATACTAGATGATTCTGAATGCAAGTTGACGAAAACCTCTAGCCTGAATCCTCGTAACATCAATATAATATTATCGCAAGGCTTGCATGTTTTCAGTTTGATAGTCCTCAAGTCTTCTTTTTAAGGCAATAACATTGTATATTCCTTTCAAGAAATATTAACACGTTGACTAAAGATTATTGTGTTGTTGAATGTAGTTTAGTAGTTCAGTTTACTTAGTAGTTCTTGTATTGAGAAAATTATGCATTTTGTTGAAACAAATTAATTACTTACTACTTACCTCAATATGAGTACTAATAATTTGCGACATAATTATCATTTCGAAAAATCTGGTAGCTATACACTGGAACTTTTGAAAAACCTATTTGCTGTTAAGTATAATGTGTATTTTTTGTAGAGGACAAATTTTCAGAATTGAAAAACTAAGTAAGCCGATTATTTCTAAATTGTCCTCTTACAGGCATGTATCTTTAGGCACTTTACTGAAAAGCGTATTATATTGAAACTATTTTTTCAAAATTTACAATTTAAAAAAAAATAAAACAAAGATCCTTTCACTTATCGTTGACCCAATGTATACTATAATGTATTTTGAAATATCAAAAGCCGTCAAAAATATAGCAGGTGCTCTTGGAAAATGAGCTTATTTTATTTGTTTATTAAATTTTTTCTGTAAGGAAAACTGGGAATGGGAGGAAAATATCTTTTTCTTGAAATCGGCATTAAAATGTCCCAAAATCATCATTAAAAGCACAGAAATCGTACAATAATGTAGCCCATTATTGTACGATTTTTTCAATAAGTAGGCCTTGGCGAGATGTAAACATCAAACGTCAGACGCGGAGAAATCGCCCGTCAAAAGTGACCAAATATTCAAAATCCGGCCGATAAAGGCTCATTTAACTTTTCGTACACATTGCGAAATTGTTTCCTATAGAAGCGCAATCCTTCAGTATACATATTTTAGTAAATTTGAATATCAATGGATTTGTTGTGTAGGCTGCACAAGAAGCAGCAGTTTGGTTTTTCTGTCAGAAGGTGCCGTACGTCATTATACTAAACTTGTCCTAGGTAGAGCGATCGGTAAAGTCAAGCAACGCCGCGCGTAGTCGGTTCGTGGACGGGTGATCCCTTATTATTATTTTCTTGCCTAATAAAACATTTTTTTTCCGATTTCAAGAAAAATATAATATGTACCTCGGCACTGAAGTTCTTTTTATGACTCATGTGGTTTATTTGCCTCGGCCAGAGGCCTCAGCAACTAAACTCCACATGAGTCATAAAAAGTTGAACTTCAGTGCCTTGGTACATAAATAACTATTAAGTGACCAGGAAGAAGGAAGAAACTGTCATCCTTTAAAGCTTTTCCTACGCACTTGCTAATCCGATTGATGTCGATTGGTAATTATTGGTTACTTTTTAATGGTTCGGGGTTGCATCTTGAGTATTTTGTCTGATAATTTGGGAGATCTGCAGAGGGTAGGCGTTAGCCCTCATCTTTGTTAAAAGTTGTTAATATGTGAATACATCTTTATATTGACTCGTTGTAGAATTATAAAGGAAAAATTATTAAATTTGTTAAATTAACGAAGACTTGTGCCAATATGTAGAACAGCATTCACTTGAAGATTAAATTTTGCCAATCAATATTTGCCCTGAGATTTACGATTATTAAAAATTATTTAACTAACTTTTTTTTTAGAAAAGTGCCCTTTCTCTGGCATTCAAGTTAAAATGTTGATGTTGTTGGTAGGCGTGAAAATTTTCAATAGCCTAAGCCCACTTAGATTTTTTCCTGAAAAACTAATTTTTCATACCGATAAAGTTGAAATTAAAGTTTGAAAGTTGGTGTATGCGGACGGTTTAAACAATGCTTCTCACTATCTATGGTTCTTTTAATCTATGCTATAAGTGGATTATTTATATTTTTAGTAGTTAATTTAATCCTAAGGTTGTTAAATTATTCATTCCTACATATAATTATTATTTGCGTTGTTAAATTCTCTTCCTAAATTAATCCCACGGTGTGCACTCACATGCAATATGCTTCATTGCTTAACTTGCTGCGCAATATTACTATTACCGCAATTTGATTGTTGGTGTTTAACACAATGGTTTGCCAAATGTTTTACAATTTACAAAAATATCTTCGATGTGATACCTACTTTACTAGTTGACGAGTAAGTAACAATGCTAATCTTGAATTTATTTTCATAATTATTATCCGGATCGTAGGTGAGACTGATGATGGCTAAACAGCCGAAATCGCCATTGTCCACGATTTAAATAAACAATACTGTGCGTAGTAGAACAACTGTTTTCTTTTACATGAGAATATATATTTTTTTGAAAATTGTACCGTTGGTCGGCGTTCGAGAGATGATTAACACGTGGAACTACAATTTATTTACTTAACGTTTAATAATCAACACTTAGAGAGTCTTGTAGTCGTTCAATCTGGGCACCTTTGAGGAAATCTTGAGTCCTTAATATGTTTCGGGAGAAAATGCAATGATTTCTTTTATATTCTATATTGATCAGTCATTATTGCTCTGACGAAATCATAACATAGATGTAGGATACTTATTCATTAACTTGTTAATTTTTGGATCTGAAGTTGTACATACAATATTTCATGGATAATCAAAGTTCTAAATTTTTCAGGACTGTTGTAGTATACCCACCAGTACTTCAGAGTTGATACAACCTATTAGATAATGGTTTGATAAAACTAGGTACCTACCAAAATAGTGATCATACCGCAAACCTTTTTTTTTTCAAAGGAGCGTATTTGTTTGATTGATTCAAGCGGTACTTAAACCAATTACTAACACTATACAATAAAAATAGAAAAATGCAGAATGATTTTCATTATTTATATTGGTCGTATTGATAGAAATGTACTATGCAATGTAAAATTTGAACTTACATTTATTGATTGTTTCAAATATACAAGACATTCATACACCCCTCTACATAAGTTGAAAGAAGTATTGATATCAAACAAGCTAAACTCGTATTGAAACGATTAACCATGGTCTTCTGCGCCGACTTCAGGTTCTTTCTCTCGACGAACGTCCCGTTCAACACTGAATGTATGAAACCCAAGTACATGTCAACCCTTGTGTACACACCGGGCTCCTTCTCCCTCCCGCATCCTTCCCCCCAAGATATTATGCCCATTTGGACTCGTCCGCAAAGTAGGGGCCCTCCGGAATCACCCTTGCAAGAGTCGCGGCCTTCCCGCGACAGAGTACATATATGCTTTTCTATGTATCGTTTATCTTCAGGATAGAAACTTTTACAAGATTCCAAACTTATAATCGGCAGCATGGCGCACATTAAATTATCAGGCTCGGTTCCGTTCTCTTCCAACATCCCGTAGCCGATTACCAAGCCTTGCGGACATAGCACTTCCATGGGTCTGTTGGCGATGTTTTTCGGTAGGACCACGCAGTTCAGGTTCGGAGCGGTGAACGGCCAAGCGAGTTTCAACACGGCAATATCGTTCAGCATGTTCTCGTCGTCGTAGTCGTTGTGGTTGTAATAGTGCGTTACGTCGATGTAGTAGTCTTCGCTTTCGTCCATTACGACGAAGGTGTCCTCCTCTTGGTCCTTGGCTTTGCAATGGGCCGCCGTCAGGACGAACCAGGGGTGGATTAGGGTGCCTCCACATAACGCCTGGAAGCAAATTTTAGGGCTGTGAGGCCGGTCTCGTTTATGGGAATGATTTTGGTCGGGGAAAGTGGTTAGGTACCTACAGCAAGGGGCAAAGCACAAACCTCCATATGTAAGTTCCAAATGGTAGTCACTATCTAGAGTATATACACACCTTTGTGATGGTTTTCGAAACGGTGGTACAATTGATGGAGCGATGGGGATAAGTACAGAATTATTATTCACGCTTATAGCTTGAAGATTAGATACCAGATGTTAGTGGCAAGTAATGCACCGTTTATTAGTTACAAGCACAAATGGTTAACGACTTTTTGTCGAATCTCACACAAAACAAGTACGTAACAGATAACAGACCTTAATAGTTCCAGTACCTTATTGATTATCATTATACTTTAGATTAGCAATGCCGTTTAGCATTGAGGAAGGATTCATATGTCCGAATAACAGCTTAAAATGTGTAAAGTTTCAAAAATTTATGTTTCTACAAATCATGGAATTAAATAAAAATAGGCGCTATTAACACCAATCACTAATTAATTGAATGTAAACGTCGGTTTAATTGTCTACCAAAATCCACATCCCATTGCAAACATTCCGTTATCAGTTGCACCATCGCATTCTTGTCACTTATATTTCTGCTTCTTCACAGAATAAATCGTCATCACCAACATCCCTGCCAACAGGTACGCATCAGCCGCTGCTCTTGGCGAAGCCAGACTAACCGACAACCCTCTTTCGTTCTTTCCCGACAGCACCGACTCTACGAAATGCATGTAACGATCCAACCTGGTGTAAACTCCCGGCCTGTTCTTGGCCCCGCACCCAAAACTCCACGATATTATCCCCATTTGCACGCCACTGCAGAGGAGTGGTCCGCCCGAGTCACCCTTACAAATGTCGGCGCCCTTCTCTTCGTCCAGCGTGCACATGTGGCCGTCCGTGACGAGCTTGTTCTCGTAGAGTTCCATGCACCTGTTCAGCGGTATCACCGGCAGCAGGGCGCACCTAAGCGACTCGGCTGCCGGGCCATCGAAAGACAAAAGCCCAAATCCCATCACGATGCTTATCGGGCAGAGTTCTTCGATGGTCTCGTTCGTGGGCTGCCACGGCAGCCTCACCAAGGCGACGACGTTTCTAACGGGTTCTGAGATCTTGAGGACGGCGATATCGTGGATCATGGTGTATTTGTCGAACTGCGGGTGCAGGTAAAATGTCTCGCCGTGGTATCTAGATTTGTCCCATGTTTCTACAACGAACGTTGCGTATTGTTGGTAGCACTGCGCGCTAGTAAGGATAAGGTTTGGGACCATCAGGGTGCCTCCGCAGTGCCATAAGACCTGGAATAAAAAGCTGCGGTAAGGTGGGGTGAAGAAGGAAACTACTTTACCTTGAGGACCTAAAACAAACGAAATGTTAGATACATACTGTAATGTGACCCACATTGTAACTTACAGAAACAAGTTATAGGTATATCTTTTTAGGGTACCATCCGCTATCTTGAGGGGTGAAAGGCCAAATTTCCATACGAGAAGCATTTTCAAAAAAGTTATTATAAAACTCTGCTCTAAAGGACTAAAGGAGATGTTATATTGCAGTGTTTTGTAGTAAAAAAGAGTTTTAAAAAGGCTCGGCTTATTTGCTACTCTATTAAAATAAAAGTTTGACCGGGAAAGCATTATAAAACTGAAAGTAAAAACATATACTTTCATGTTTTAAAAAACGGTCGGTATATTTTCTCGTGGTTATAACACAGATATATGCATTATTTCTAAGAAACAGTACACGTTTATTTTAAAACGATGATGACAATAACCGCAGGTATGAAAGCGGACCATCCAAATGAGGAGAGCTGACGACATTTGCTTGTACTTCGCCGTTGCATTGCCGTCTTAAACTTTCTAATGACGTCTAAGTAAGCATCTATCCTCGTGTAGACTCCAGGGCTGTTCGGCTCGGCGCACCCTATCCCCCACGACACTATACCCATTTGGGTTCCGTTGCACAGCAGCGGGCCACCCGAGTCGCCCTGGCAGGCGTCTTTCCCGTCCTCCATCGTGCACACTTGGTTCTCCGTTACGAGATTGAGGATCTGTATGGCCTGGATGCACCGTTGCAAAGAAATCGTCTTTATTTCCACACACTGTAAGCTGTCGGGGAGGGTCACCAAGAAACTGTCGAGTCTTCCGAAGCCGATCAGTACCGCTACCGGGCAGTATTCCTCGAATGGTTCCGACAATGGTTCCTTTGGCAGTGTGACCGTCATATTCGCCGTTAATACCATGGGTCTCTTGAGTTCAACTATTGCGATATCATCGTGTAGACCTTCGAATGTAAAGTTTGGATGGAGGTAGAAGGCTTCTACATCGTACACTTCGTTTTTGTACGTTGCAACGATTACATCTTCGGTGTTCTCGGTTTTTCCCGAATAGCAATGGCAGGCAGTTAAGATGTACTTTGGAGATAAGATGGTACCACCGCAGACAATGTCTATTATTTCTCTCTGAAAAATAAATAAAGGGAAGAACATTTTTAAAGCAGAACAAGTAATGTAGAGTAAATTGACGTTTACTAGATTGGCTGAAGAGGACACAGCAATATGTAGCACAGAATTTATCGTACTTGAAAAGCTACATACCTATATATGTTTTACCTTGGACAAAGATAACATAGACGTGCCAAAGCATTGTAGTAGGTAATCTCCGTCAGAAACTAAATATATGCGCAACTAGTTTTTGAGGCAGTGCAAGTTAAAAATATGGTGGTGGATTTTCACGTGGGCACCTTCAACGATGTTTTTGGTTGCCTAATAGATCTTTCGTTTATTGCTGGCACCGCAGAAAGGTATTTATCAAACTAAACGAAGCACTCACATGTAGTTGTATACATTGTAAACTTATACACAATGTCATAGCATACACGTGGATCTTGGATCACATCAGATGCCTTTTCAGAACAAATTTAGTTACATAATAATCACCAAAATATATTTATAAAATATTGTGCGAAATTATCAACTTTAAAATTAATACTGTTCAAAGAAAAAGAAGAAAAAAACTGTTTTATTGGTACTTAGTAAATAGGCCGTAATAGAGAATATTTTTTGATAAACCGAAAAACGAATAAATGATTTAACCTGAGAAACACACACGTAATTTTTTGTTTGTGCATATTGTGTTTTGTTTAAAAATATACCCAATAAAATATTTTTTGAAAAGTTCACTTTTAACACCCAACTCAGGCAATATAAGATTACGAGCATAATATTATAAATTATAAAATAATAATTTTTGCAACTTTGCAAGGGAACAAATTTTTCTTGAAATCGGCAGTGAAGTGACTCAAAATCGTCATTAAAAGCTCAGAAATCGGCATACTGAAGCAGCCCATTATTGTACGATTATTTCGATAAGTAGGCCTTGGCGAGATGTAAACATCAAGCGTCAGACGCGGAACCATCGCCTGTCAAAAGTGACCAAATATTACCTACAGCAGCCCAATCTTGCAGTAAAAATATTTTAGTAGGTTTGAATATCAATAGATTTGTTATGGAGGCTGCACAACAAGCAGCAGTTTGGTTTTTCTGTTCGAAGGCGCCGTGTGTATTGTCATACTTGGCCTAGGTAGAGCGATCGTCAAAGTCAAGCAACGCCGCTCGCAGTCGGTTCATTAGCTTGCCCAATAAAACATTTTTTCCAATTTCAAAAAATATATATATAATAGGTACCTCGACACTGAAGTTCACTGTGGTTTATTTGCCGCGGCCGCAGAGGCCTCGGCAACTAAATTCCACACGAGTCATAAAAAGTTGAACTTCAGTGCCTTGGTACATAAATAACTATTTATCAGTGAATGGAAATATTACCTATATAAAAAGAATTTCAAGCCTACTGTGATTTTACGTGAAAATTATAAATTACATTTCTAATAAATGTAAAACAAACATTAAAAAAACTTTTTCACATGACCACGAATTTTTGCGATGTAATTTCGGGAATACAGAACGTTAAAGTTGGATTTACGAAGTTTTCTATGGCTTGTATTTTTTAAAAGAAATGAAAAAGTAAAAGCTTACTTAAGTAAGAGTTATAGAGAATAAAACGAACTACCTACTTAAAGAAAACTATTGTTATGTTTCTGCGTCACATAGTTTTCGATGTCTTTATCGAAAAATATTTTCTATTATGGCCAATTTAGAGTATTTTTTTGTTCGCCCTTAGTTACGTTGCAGAGAATCGTGTTTGGTATACATCTTGTACATCAATTTGACACATAAGTATTACTTAGAAACGGTGTGCAGCAAAACTATTATAATCTATGATAAATATTGGAAGCATCAGCAAAAACTTATATAAAAAATAACTTTGCAAAAATCATGGTGCATATGAACAACAAATATCAATATTTGTAGTTATATAATACACATTTATTTAGAAACATTTATGACAATAATCAAAGATATGAATACAGACCATGTTAACGAAGATAGCAGGCGACCTTACGCCGTGTACATCCATTGTCAGATTAAACCTCTAATTGCGTTTAAGCATCAACTCTCAATCTTTTCCAGACTCTAACGTGCATACTTGCTTCTTGTTATGGGAAATATAACATCAAAAAGACTAAAAAGTCCATCTGATAATCCTCAGAAGAAACTGTTTGTGATGTCAGATGCTCAGATACGTCTTGGAGAATAGCTTGACATACATTGGTAATGACATCTGCTTCCTGAGTTCCATTATCCCAATATAATTCTATACAGTTTTGTATGAAAAGTTTGTTTGGGTGCAGAAGTCATCTATAAAGTAAATTTTATTGTTTTGATTTTACTGTAGGTACTGCCGATTATCGTTTATCTTTTAATGCCAGTGCCCGCAGTTAGAATGTGTTTTGAAGAGAATGTCCACACTGTTCGTATATAGGATCTAAAAAAGGAAATAAAAGGAAGAATACCTTTTAAAGAAGAATTGACGTTTGCAATAATCGCTTAATGGCACTCAGCAACTTTATGATAGTTTAAAAGCTACTTACCTACTATTAACACTATAGCTCGGTACGAGGGTAAAATGACTTGATATTATCGATATTAATGTAGGTTAGTACCTATTTTGATTTTCAGCATAAAATTGTATTGTGAAATAAATAAATATAGTATACAATATGTCCACGGTTAGGGTGTCCAATAGGAAATACTTCTTTATTTTTCATTTTATCGAAAAAAGTTATTCTTGATAAAAAGTTTGTTTGTTCCAAGATAGTTTTAAGTTTTGGCACATTCATTTGACGCTTGCAGTCAAAGGCGTGTTTCGCGGGTATTTTAGTTTACGCGTAAATTTCTTATATCGCTTTGGCTATTTTCCCTCTTAGAATGTCTCCGTATTTTTTTTTGTGTTCGTCTTTCGGTAACTGCGTTACCCCTTCTGATACGCCACCAGCATCAAGCTGTGAGAAGAAGAACAGTTTTTAAAATGCAACTATATACACTGCCCGCCAAAAAGTTGGAATCGTAAGGGATTTTTTTTATTTTTGGGCTAAGATGAAACTACTCTGGGGCGATCATCTCTGCTTCCAAAAAGATTCGAAATGAGATCATTAAATATCGTGACGTCATTTGACACCTGTCAAAATACGCTTTATTTGTGATTTTATCGAAAAAAGTTATTTAAAAAAGTTGCTTGGAATTTTATTTTACCTCTATGTGCAAATTTTCAGACAAAAATTCTGACAATGATAAATTTATAATTTTTTGAAAAAATATAAAAACTAATAAATTTCATTTTCTGACTTTAGAATTGTTTGCCTATCATCTAAACGTGATATTTTTTAGTTATGGACCCTTTTTGGGTCGTAATCAGCTAGTTTCAAGAAAAACTCAACTAACGAGGTGCAATTTTGGACGATTTATTTTTTGTTACAATGTATTGCCAGATGTAATTGCTCCTTGTTAGTTGAGTTGAGCTAAACTAAAAAATATCACGTTTGGATGATAGGCAAACAATTCTAAAGTCAAATATGGCACACCGAAAAAAATGAAATTTATTACTTTTTTTTGACAGGTATGTCAAATGACGTCACGACGTTTAAGGATCTCATTTCGAATGTTTTTGGAAGCAGAGATGCTCGCCCCAGTGAAGTTTCATCTTAGCCCAAAAATAAAAAAAATTCCCTTACTTAATGGTTCCAACTTTTTGGCGGGCACTGTATATAATTTATGAAAAAACGTAAGTGTGATTATGCGAAACACTCTGTATAAAATTTCTTAGTATCGCAGAACACTGCATAAAATTCGGGGACAACTTAACTAAAACTTTTTTTTTTATCACACAATATGAAAAACTTGGGGTTAGTGGGAGACTTAGCGTGGACACTCTGTACCTTCTTTTACGTAAAAACAAATTTTAGAAAATAACGAAAATGGAGTGGCCTAGAAGTTCCGGTTCAAAAAGGGTAACTGCTTACCTCCCTGCGGGTCGATGCAATCATAATTTTATTTTAGTATTTTTCACAATCCTGATATATCGTCATTTTATATTATGTTTGTCACAGAATATACAGGATGTAATTAAAATGTTGGCCATATTTTAATGGTGGATTCTATATATGTCACAAATTGACAAAAAAGTTTATATTAACATGTTAAAATGACAATGGAAAAATATGAATTATTTTAAATTTCAGTAAAACGACTTAAGCGATTTTGTTAAAAATTTGATATACAGCTCTCGGTTTTGATTTTACGCAAACAGGTGTGCATGCCATAGATTTTACACGCACAGGGGCGTACTTGGTAATTTTCACTCAATTTTTGTCTTTCAAGATATATCATATTTACAAAAAATTTAGGTATTCTTGATCCATATTGTTAGGATTCACCGTTTTTTAAGATAAATTACAAAATATCATACCCTGTACCAAGTATCGCACACATCTTCATAACAATCCATATTTTACAATCTTTTATGTTAGTGTATGTATGTATGTGTGGGACGAATCTTGCAAGCTAAATTAGAACCACTTGCTAACATCCGATTGAGCTGAAATTTTGCATACACCTTTAGTTCCGGGGACAATACAATATGCAATAGATACTCAATATTGTAATATTTTCAAAATGGCCGCCGCTCCAAGATGGCGGATGATGTATTTTTTGTCAACCCCCTTAATATAGGTATCAAATGAAAGGGCTTGAAAAGTAATAAAGTTAGTGACATCACACTAAATTCAATATGAACGCCGCTCCAAGATGGCGGATGATGTATTTTTGTCAACCCCCTTAATATGGGTATCAAATGAAAGGGCTCGACGGGTAGAAAGCAATAAGGTGAATGACCTCATACGAAATCCAATATGGCGACCGCCCCAAGATGGCGGACTAAATTTCTTTACCACTCCTGACATTGGAATCAAGTAGGTACTAAAAAGCACAAAATAAAATTGAAACTAAAAAAACGCCTTTTTAAAAACAAGCTTTTATTTAAGCTATGTACTAAAACGAATAAAATAAGTTTAGGTTTTCGTTAAGATAATTCAATTCCAAATTGCCAAGTTTTTGCAAATTGAAAAGCTTGTCGCGCGAATTGTAAATAAAAAATGCATACTTTGGCAAATAGGTACTTGCTTATCAACCAATCACTGTCCAATAAAATTAATTGGTATACCTACTTTCATCAACATTTCGCGTGACCAGCTTTCAATTTGCATAAACTTGTCGCAATTTGGAATTGAATTATCTTAACGAAAACCTAAACTTATTTTATTCGTTTTAGTACTTGGCTTAAACGAAGGCTTGCTTTTAAAAAGGTCGTTTTTCATTGCCATTATCATCATCGTAGCCATGTAACATGGTGTATTTCGAAAACCAAAATCCGCCATTAAAAAAATATGGCCAAGCATTTTAGTTACACCCTGTATATTCTGTAACAAACAATATAAAATGAAAAATATATTTTTTCCATTATCACAAACGAGGCGCAACTGGTGATTCCAGGGCCATAGGTAAACTTTGTTGGGGGTTTGCAAATAAAAAAAAACTAAAAATTGCGCTGTGTTAAATGAATGAACACAATTGTAAGTAACCTAATATGAACACCAAATATTACGTAAATCAACTCGTGGTAATTTTCTTTGTTAACTATTATATGGATCCTTAATCATTTGTTCACTAAGCAAAGGCATTAATCTTTTTCCTTTTATTTTTCCAGGCTGCAAATTACTCTCTTGGTTCTCCAATATACTCGTATTACCGAAAATTCGCAAGTAGTCTGCACATTCGTTCCAAAAGTTCTTTCCAATTCCACACACCGTAAATGGTCGGTGAATATAATGTCATCATCAATCTTGCCGAACCCCATGTTAATGTGACAGGGTAGTAGGCACGGGCGTAGCCAAGGGGGGGGGGGGGTTTCGGGGGTTCAAACCCCCCCCGAAATAAGCAAAATATTACCTAATGTTATACCGAAAAAATACGAGGAGTGAAGAGTTAAATTATTATTACGTTTGAATATATGTAGTAATAGTAGCGCCTAGCGCCATCTTTTGACGAGAGGCAGACGCAGTTGCAGCCGAACTATTTTGTATTGTAGGGACACTTTGCGTTGTTTCTCGATTATTCGCCACGCCCCTCGGTCGAAATGAGCGGAACTTTGTGGAAGTTCGTGGAAGTTTCTGGACGGCTACTGGGCTGCTATATAAGCGGCGCCGCGGCGCGTGACCGCGCTTACGGCAGTATTGTTCCATGCGAACTCGAAGCGAATAAAAGTGAAAAGTGGTGAACGAATAGTGAAGAGAATTAAGTGTACCGTGTAAGTGAGTAATTTTAGTGCGCTGTTATTCGATGACCTTGTTAAGGATAGATACGTGAATCATTATTACTGTCGAAAAATGGAGGGGAAAAAAAGGAAGGGTGATAAACCTAAAGGTATGGACTACTGGAAAAAGTGGTGTAGTCAAGGTCAAGGGGTTTCTAATAAAGAAACAAATTTGGATTTAGCTATCAAAGCTTCAGCTACCTTGCATGCTGATAAGAAGACTGCCTACCCCGAAATCTAGTTTGGAATGCCTAGATATGTGCGATAATAGTACATTGTGTACCTAGTAGGAAAAGCTGAACATTCCCGGACGACCGTAAAGATTGCCTGTCGAGGCGTAAGCCGAGACTGGCAATACGGAGTCGGGGAATGTGGCTTTTCCTACGAGGTATACATACTATTTTTCCGAAAATCGAAAATTACTCAAAGAACATAAATTCGAAAAACTTGTTCTCAATTATTTTTTTAGTTTATAAATAACTGTAAGGAAATAATATTTCCTTACAGTACAAAAATAAATATTTCCTAACAGTTACTTTCCGTTGCCTGGCAACGACTAAGTGCAAGGAAATATTGACTTTTTCTTTCAAAAATGTTATCAAAAATGTCAATATTTCTGATTGATTTTCGGAAAAAACCTTTATCCTAATATTTACACATTACTACAAATCTTGGCTACCATTCCTGTATCCACTGCTACCCCAGAAAGGTCTTTCTCGAGCCTAAGGAGACTGAAAAACTATTTACGAAACACTACAAGTGAAAACAGACTTAATGGTTTGGCTCTAATGAACATTCACTATGGAACAGAAATTCATGCAGATGAAGTAGTGGATATATTTAAAAGAAAAAGCCGAAGATTTCTTCTTTAATGGTTTTAGATTTAGCGCAAAGGAACGAAATTAATTTATCCATTTCATTTAAAGTTAAGAACTTTATAAATATGTCGTAGTTTTTCGGATGAATATATAGATATTAAATTTCATGTAAGTATATTTTTGTTGTTTTATTTACTTCTCAAACTAACCCCCCCCCCCAAACTAAATCCTGGCTACGCCCGTGGTAGTAGGTATGGTTCTACTATAGGTTCTGAGGGTAACTTGATGTACATTATTCCCGAGCAGTACTATGCATTTATCTACTTCTATTATACCAATATCATCATTCATCATGTAGAGTTTTAAGGGAGAAGTTTGGATGGATGCATAAGGCTTCTATACCGTGCAGCGTATCGTTGTAAGTTGCAATCACTATACGTTGCCTCTTGTAAAGTATTGTTCGAAAAAGCAGTGGCTGACAGTGTTTCGAAGATAAGACAGTGCCCCAAAGAAGTAGGTACTCTACCTAGAAAATTAATAAAAGAAGAAAGTTTTCCTTTAAAAGAAGAACTTGTCCCTCCAAAACAAATTGACGTTTACTAGATTCGCTAAAGGGAATGCTGCACTGTGTAGCATAAATATTATTATAGGTATGTCAAAAGCTACTTACCTACCTACTATTGGCATCTTAGCTACGCATGTCGGTAAATTAATTTGATATTTCGCCACATGCTCTAGGTTTTTTTTATTCTAATCTTATAAGTAAGAAATATTATTCTGCATTCATTTGCAAGTTTTGAGCGATATTATCCATATCGATAGGTATTATCGATATATTGATTACATAAATTATTAATTTTAGTGCAAGCTTCTGGAGGAAAATAATGAAGTTTCCAGTCTTTATTGATATTTGTCTTTATATATATGGGATTTGCTTGAGTCGTGTTACTAAAATTTAAGAAAATATCGTTTCATTCAACACATTGCATCAAATATTTTTATAACCGACAACATGGCAGAGAGAAGGCAAAATAAAACGCTCTCAGTTATTGCTAGGAGAAATAGACAAGTAAACAGACGCGAAATAGTATATTTTATTACGAGTCTGGGAATAAAAAATTTTCCGTGCGCGCGTGACAAAGCCATGCAAGTACTCGTCAATTAATTTCCAGTTTCTAATAAACATTAAAAAAAATTTGTATCTTAAATGAGAGTTTTTTAATACTCTCATTATCATTACTAATATTTGACCTTGTTTAGATAAATTTTTGCCAAATTTTAATGTTCTGTTTAATATCGTTGCAACAAATATGAAGTTTGTGATTCCCTAAAAAATTAAAAATTTAATTTAATTTTACAAATACACTGGCGAGCAAAAAATTTAGGTCATCTTGAAATTGTGATATATTTTTTTAATTTTCGGTTTCATTCTTATATTTGCATAATGTAAATTATCCTAGTGTATTTTATAAGCTAAATTTAGTATGCAATATTGAATTGAAGCGCTTTAGTTTAGTTTTCATGATTTATTCTAAAAAAGTAACAAAATTTGCCTTGAAGTGAATGTTATTTGAAGTAAAGAAATAAGTGAAACTTAACATTATTGGAAAAAAATGATTATTAGTAACGTGTATTCCCCCCTCTTGCGTTAATGACTGCTTGAAGTCGGCGAGGCATACTTTCAATTAAATTAAGGATTGCATTCTGGTCGATGTTATTCCACTCCTGCAATAGCAACTCTCTCAGCTCCTGGGCAGTCCTTGGAGCTGGTGTATGGCTTCGGATACGTCGTCCTAACTTATCCCAGACGTGTTCGATGGGATTCATGTCTGGACTGAGTGCTGGCCAATCAAACCGCCTGATTCCTATCTCATCTAAATACTCTCTGACAACATTGGCTGCGTGGGGTCTAGCATTATCTTGCATAAAAATGCCATGATCATCCATAGTGATCATGAAAGGCATAACATGATCTTCCAGAATTTCCGTGATATACCTGTGTGCTGTCAGGGACCCATTCTGTACAAAAACTAACTCCGTGCGTGCTTGTGAAGTGACTCCTGCCCAAACCATAACTGACCCACCACCAAATGGAAGTCGCTCATCAATACAAACTGGGGCATATCTTTCTCCGGGTCTTCTCCATACTCGCCGACGTCCGTCTGACCCAGTGAGGCAAAAACGGGACTCATCTGAAAACAGTACCTTGCTCCAGTCATTATTGTTCCATGCCAAGTGATTTCTGGCAAAAGCTAATCTTGCAACTCGATGTCGACGTTGCAACGGTGGTCCTGTAGCCATCCTTCTACAAGATAATCCGGCGGCACGAAGTCTTCTTCTGACGGTCCATTCGCTAACATTAACATTTCTCACCTCGTGAAGGTGATTTCGCAACGAAACCGCAGAAGCTGTTCTATTCCGTAAACTTGTGAACACCAAAAAACGGTCATCTCTTGGAGTGGTGACTTTTTTTCTCCCGGATCCTGGCTTTCTGGTTATCAGGCCAGTCTCCTGATAGCGCCGATACACATTTTGAACAGCACAAAGGCTCTTACCAACAATTCTTGCAGTTTCACGTTGTCCTCGACCACCTTGTATCATTGCTACAATTCTTGCCACAGTAACAGGATCTAGAGGCATTATGACTTGTTAAAATGAATTTCACAAACAATACACCGAACGACTGATAGGTTGTACAGATGGAATTTAACACTAAACTGAAAATTACTCAACAAAGTATGAATTTTTAATTAAGCCGAATACGCGTTATTTCATAGAAGACGTAAACACGGTAGCAATAAGTGACAGATATCAAATATGACAGATAGCATGTCTCGGCAAACAAATGATTAACCGCCTACTAGACCAAAGATACCCTAAATATTTTTTTTCTAAAATTATTTGCAATTTCCTAAGTGACCTAAATTTTTTGCTCGCCAGTGTATGCTTGAATTTAAACAACGTTATGGCAAATTGATTTTGTTTTGATTAATTTGTGAAAGTCTTTAGGGTGAATATTAAAAAAATTGATATTAATGTTTCTCAAAAAAATATTTTTTTCTTCGGATGTCATGATTTGGTACTTAGGCATAACTTTTAATTCTACACAACTTCCCTTAATAATATTAAAAATATCTGTTTGACTTGCAACCATTCTAAGTGAGCCTAATATTATTATCGAACATGCACCAACTTTCGGGAATATTGGATTTTTGGTTATGCAATTAATAAAAAATCCCATATGTTGCTCATTTTTTTATAAATGACCACACTGTTAGGCTGGATTTAGAAAAACATTATTTTGCGAATTTGCTTTTTAAACAATAGTTTGCAATTAAAAATCCGAATTTGAAATTGAGAAAATTATGGAAAATTGTTAGGTATTAATGAGATTGTATTCAAAATGGATCAAAAATTAAAAATTTCTATTATTTTTCATTCAAGCCAAATTCTGAGACCGACACTTTGTACAAATAGTGTACCACACACAGGTATATATGTATTGTTCTGATATCCTTTATATTATAGTGTAGGGAAGTTAGACTTTTTAGAAGAAAAAATTTATAAAGTTTTGAAATTTTGGTTGTGAACTCCCACAACTCCCAGGTTGTGAACTCCCCCCGGGGGGGGGGGAGCTTCATCACCTTTTGCCCAAAAAACCACCCCCAAACGTGACCTTGACGGTGTTTTTTGTATTTTGCACGTAAACCGTAACTCTGACGAGAAAAATTTATAGGACTTTTTAGATTCTCCATTAAATTCTCTTTAATGGAGAATCTAAAAATGGTCAGTCATATAATTTTTTTGCGTATCTCCCACCCAACGCGAATAAATGACTTTGGAAAATATGCATAGTTTTCAGCGCGAACAAAAAATAAGCCTTGCGCCGTCTTTTGCGTCGATTATCTCGAAAAGTAGTAGCGTGAGTAAAAAAATGTATAGAAGCAAAATTGTAGAGCAGTTCTTTCTCTACTCGATGGAATTTAAACAACTCTACCCATGACAATGAGAACACGTTGTAGAGCAGTGCAAGCCAATCTTTGCACATGTACAATGCTTTCCACAGCCCTTTTTTACAGCCGCAAGATATGAGCTGCAGAATTGAGGCTGGAGCTGGTGCTTGAGTAGTGAGCACTGGCATTAGAATGTTGTTAGTTTTTCTACAGCCCCATTCAGTTGCTCTCAAATTTCTTCCTTTCCACAAATGAATTTGATGAAAAACGCGATAGGAATGTTGTCTTACTGCATCAGATGTAGGTGGTAGTCTAGAAAAAATGACTGCGTTACTCGACTGCCCAACTAGCTTATTAAATAAAATAAAGCGATAATGGTTTAAAGATGTCTCTTGTCGGGGTGCCTTATATAGAGCAAGCGTAAATTTCTCCCCAACTCTTGCAATGTCATCTTTTCCTATGAAGGATTATTGAATACGGCGACCATTCTTGTAAATCCTTTCTTGTATTTATTAAGCTTACGGTCTGTGATTTTCCTTTGCCAAAGAAAACAGACGTGGTGTCGCAGCCACTAAACGCATATGAGCAAATAAAATATTATCTTTGCAAACCAATACAGACATTGCCGAAAGTTGATGCATGTTAAATAATCATATTAGGTGCACTTAGAAAGGTTGCAAGTTAAAGAGCAAACAAGGTAGGTCAAAAAATATAAAAATTTTACAAGAGTAAAGTACCCTTATTTCAAAAAATTTAGCAAAAGGTTATTAAGAAAAGTGGTTTAGAATTAAAAGCTATGCCTAAATACCAAAACATAGCCACCTAAGAAAAAATTTTTTTGTCAATAATTAATTTCCCGTTTCTTAATAAACAATTAAAATATAAATTTTGCACCTTAAATGAGAGTTTTTTAATATGCACGTTGTCATTACTAATGTTTGACCTTGTTTCGAGTAATTTTTGCGAAATTTTAAAGTTTTGTTTAATATCGTTGCAACAAACATGAAGTTTGTGATTCCCTAAAAAATTAAAAATCTAAGTAAATTTTACAAATATTCTTGAATTTGAACAAAGTTATGCGAAATTGATTTAATTTTGATTGATTTATGAAATTGTCTAGGGTGAATATTAAGACAATTTTTTTTAAAATTATGGATGTTCTTCAAAAAAAATTATTTTTTTCTTCTTAGGAGGCCATAATGTTTCGGTATTTGGGCTTTTTACTTTCAATTCTATATAGACAACTTTTCTCAATAACATTTTGCTAAATGTTCTGAAATAAGGGTACTTTACTCTTGTACAACTTTTGTATTTTTTTCACCTACCCTGTACCCTGCTTGACTTGCAACCATTCTAAGTGCGCCTAGTATAACTATCGAACATGCACCAACTTTCGGGAGTATTTGTATTTCCGTTGTGCCAATTAATAAAAAAAAATCCCTTATGTTGCACACTTAAATGACCACACTGTATTGCAAAAATATGATATTTTAAATTCAATATGTAGGCACATATTGTGTGTTTATTTAGATATAAGTAATTAAAATATTGTTTAATATGAAGTTGTTGATTTTCAATTTAATATTGAATATTCCCAATTTGAAATTGTTTATTCCCAATTTGATATTGACTATTCCCAATTTGAAGTTGTCTATTCCCAATTTGAAATTGATTACTCCCAATTTGAAGTTGACTATTCTCAATTTGAAGTTGTTTATTCCCAATTTGAAATTGATTATTCCCAATTTGAAGTTGAAAAGACTACCACCTACATCTGATGCAGTAAGACAACATTCCTATCGCGTTTTTCATCAAATTCATTTGTGGAAAGGAAGAAATTTGATAGCAACTGAATGGGGCTGTAGAAAAACTAACAACATTCTAATGCCAGTGCTCACTACTCAAGCACCAGCTCCAGCCTCAATTCTGCAGCTCATATCTTGCGGCTGTAAAAAGGGCTGTGGAAAGCGTTGTACATGTGTAAAGATTGGCCTGCACTGCTCTACAACGTGTTCTCATTGTCATGGGCAGAGATGTTTAAATTCCATCGAGCAGGATCATTTTGCAGAGGCAGTTGATTAAATATTTATATTTCATTAGTGGAATAGGCCTATAGTAGAGGAAACCACTTAAAAAAAACGCACCGAGAGCGCTACCTGATGGGTGGTGTGGAAACACGCTCAAAGTGCAGAATACACAGGTATAAAAAATCATCATATGTCCACTAATACTTTCTCAAAAATATTTTGTCCAATATGGATCTTGTACAGAAAGAACTGTTCTACAATTTTGCTTCTATAAATTTTTTTGCTCACGCTACTACTCTTCTACATAATCGACGCAAAAGACAGCGCAAGGCTTATTTTTTGTTCGCGCTGAAAACTATGCTTATTTTCCAAAGTCATTTATTCGCGTTGGGTGGGAGATACGCAAAAAAATATATATGACCATTTTTGTGGAGAATTTAATGGAGAATCTAAAAAGTCCTATAACTGTTTCTCACCAGAGTTACGGTTTACGGACAAAACGCGAAAAACTTCGTCAAGGTCACGTTTGGGGGGTGGTTTTTTTGGGCAATAGGGGATGAAGCTCCCCCCGGGGGGGTGGGAACTTTTCGGATCTGTATTCGGGTTCCTACTGGGAGTTCACAACCAAAATTTCAAAACTTTATAAATTTTTTCTTCTAAACGTCGTTTTTTTTATCTAACTTGCCTACACTATTAATGGCATAGTTCCATAAAAATATCGACTACAACTTTTTGCGGACAATATGCTATTTTGGTGTATACATGAAATTAAATATAATTTTCTTGAAATCGGCAGTGAAGTGTCCCAAAATCGTCATTAAAAGCTCAAAAATCGGCACTGAAGTAGCCTATTATTGTACGATTTTTTCAATAAGTAGACCTTGGCGAGATGTAAACATCAAACGTTAGACGCGGAGCCATCGCCCGTCAAAAGTGATCAAATATTCAAAACCCGGCCAATAAAGGCCCATTTAACTTTTCGTACACATTGCGAAATTGTTACCTATAGCAGCGCAATCTTTAAGTATAAATATTTTAGTAGGTTTGAATATCAATAGATTTGTTATGGAGGATGCACAACAAGCAGCAGTTTTTTTTTCTGTTCGAAGGCGATTTTTACAATGTGTCGCCACACTGTATAGGTACCTTATATTAGGATGGTAGATGCAATAAGTAAAGAGGTTAGCCGCCTCAAAACTTTTGAAATCTTTTTCACGGAAACCGGAAATTTATGTTTTCAAGTTTCCTAAAAAATAATTTCATAGGCGTGCCCCAGGGGATCAACTTTATCTCTGGTTAAAGCTTGTGTAAAAATCACCTTGTATATAAGCGAAACACGACTCACTCATAACGAAATCTAAGAAATAATAGAGCTTACAAACTTGCAACCATTCGTAACGATAATACATTGTTATTTATTGGAAAGTATATGTATACCAACAACCGCAGACAATAAAACGAACCATGCCAACGGTAAAAATCGAGGAGATCGGCTTATTTCATGTCGCAGCATGGCCGTCTTAAATTGACTAATTAATTTTAAGTAGGCGTCAACCCTGGTGTACACCCCGGGAAATTCGGGTTGGGCACAACCGATCCCCCACGACACTATGCCCACCTGCACCCCATCGCACAGCAGCGGGCCCCCCGAATCGCCCTGGCACGCATCCTTTCCCGGATCCAACGTGCAAACTTGCGTCTCGTCTATCACGTAAAAAACATTCAGGTACATCTGACATTTCTCCAAAGAAATCGTTTTTATCTTCGCACATCGTAGATGCTTGGCGAGGGTAACATCGAAGGGGCGGCGTTTGCCGTGCCCCATAATCAGACCGACTGGACAGTACTTTTCGAACGGTTGCGATATCGGTTTGGCGGGCAACGTGGCGTAGTACAGTTTCGGATCGTATTGTATGCGATCTTTGAGTTCTATTATCGCGATATCGTCGTGTAGGTGTTCTAGCGAGAAGTTATTATGGGTATAGATCGCTCCCGCGCGGTACTCCTTGTTGTTGTACGTTTCGACGACTACGTTGCGCGGGCGCTTGCCAAATCCCAAATGGCAATGGCTGGCAGTTAGGACGTGTTGTGCGGATATGATGGTGCCCCCGCAGATGAAACGCATCTAAAAAAATAGAAAAATTGAGTGCGATAAGAACGTTTTTAAATGACGCAGAACACAATGTAGAACAAATTGACGTTTCCAAGATTCGCTGAAGAAAACATAGCGATACTACTTTTATAAAGATTTTATAAATCTACTTACCTATTTGATTTACTATAGGGACATACTTACGCGTATGCTACTCTCTAATCTTATAAATAAGAATTCGTATTTTGCTTCCATTCACGGATTCCTTTTGCACTAAGATGCGCACAAATAATATTTCTAGCAAGTTTTCTGTAATTTGGTTGTCTTCGGTTAATAATTTTATATCCGTAATTTTAAATAAATATACATATTTTATCATATTGCACGAATTTTGAGGGCTATTATATAGGTGTCAAAAAATACACACACAGAAAATAACTTAAAAAATATTCAGTTCTACCATATAATTTTGGTTAAGAAGGAAGTATATAGATAGTAACCTTCATGTTTGTTTTTTGCAATTTACTGCTTTAATAGATACAGGTACATTCTGGCCTTAAAATTAAAAAATTACGATCGCTCCTTTTAAAACTTTTCCTCAAAAATGCACAAATAAAACTTTTTTCAATTTGTAGAAGAACCGTGCATTTTGGGGAAACTATTATTAAAGAAAGCCGGTCCTTATGTTTATACTTATTTGAAAAAAATATAGTAGACACTAGCTGAAGAGGTAAACTGCAAAAAACATAAAGGCTACTAATAGACTTATGGGGACCGAAAACGATATTTCTACCCTTTGTTGCCATTCGATGAACTTATTATGTGTGCCAAAATTCAATTAAATCGATCAAGCCCAATCTATTTCTACAGGTTGAATCTTTGATGAGTAGGTACCTACACAAATTTTAAACAGGTATAAAGTTGAACCCAAGAAGAATTGTTAGCCGCCTCAAAACTTTTGAAATCTTTTTCACGGAAACAGAAAATTTAAGTTTTCAGGTTTCCTAAAAAATAACTTCATAGGCATGCCCCAGGGATTCAACTTTATCTCTGGTTAAAACTTGTGTAAAAAATCACCTTGTATATAAGCGAAACACGACTCACTCTTAACGAAATCTAAGAAATAATAGAGCTTACAAACTTGCAACCATTCGTAACGATAATACACCGTTATTTATTGATAAGTATATGTATACCAACAACCGCAGATAATAAAACGAACCACGCCAACGGTAAAAATCGAGGAGATCGGCTTATTTCATGTCGCAGCATGGCCGTCTTAAATTGCCTAATTAATTTCAAGTAGGCGTCAACCCTGGTGTACACCCCGGGAAATTCGGGTTGGGCACAACCGATCCCCCACGACACTATGCCCACCTGCACCCCATCGCACAGCAGCGGGCCCCCCCGAATCGCCCTGGCACGCATCGTTTCCCGGATCCAACGTGCAAACTTGCGTCTCGTCTATCGGGATGAAAACATTCAGGTACATCTGGCATTTCTCCAAAGAAATCGTTTTTATCTTCGCACATTGTAGATGCTTGGCAAGGGTAACATCGGAAGTGCGGCGCTTGCCGTGGCCCATGATCAGACCCACTGGACAGTACTTTTCGAACGGTTCCGATATCGGTTTGACGGGTAACCTGGCGTAGGACATTTTCGGGTCGGATTGTATTCGATTTTTGAGTTCTATTATCGCGATATCGTCGTGTAGGTGTTCTAGCGAGAAGTTATTATGGGTATAGATCGCTCCCGCGCGGTACTCTGTACTTATACCTTATATTAGGATGGTAGATGCAATAAGTAAAGAGGTTAGCCGCCTCAAAACTTTTGAAATCTCTTTCACGGAAACAGGAAATTTAAGTTTTCAAGTTTCCTAAAAAATAATTTCATAGGCGTGCCCCAGGGGTTCAACTTTATCTCCGGTTAAAGCTTGTGTAAAGAATCACCTTGTATATAAGCGAAATACGACTCACTCATAACGAAATCTAAGAAAGAATAGAGCTTACAAACTTGCAACCATTCGTAACGATAATATATTGTTATTTATTGAAAAGTATATGTATACCAACAACCGCAGATAATAAAACGAACCACGCCAACGGTAAAAATCGAGGAGATCGGCTTATTTCGTGTCGCAGCATGGCCGTCTTAAATTGTCTAATTAATTTCAAGTAGGCGTCAACCCTGGTGTACACCCCGGGAAATTCGGGTTGGGCACAACCGATCCCCCACGACACTATGCCCACCTGCACCCCATCGCACAGCAGCGGGCCCCCCGAATCGCCCTGGCACGCATCCTTTCCCGGATCCAACGTGCAAACTTGCGTCTCGTCTATCGGGATGAAAACATTCAGGTACATCTGGCATTTCTCCAAAGAAATCGTTTTTATCTTCGCACATTGTAGATGCTTGGCGAGGGTAACATCGGAAGTGCGGCGCTTGCCGTGGCCCATGATCAGACCCACTGGACAGTACTTTTCGAACGGTTCCGATATCGGTTTGACGGGTAACCTGGCGTAGGACATTTTCGGGTCGGATTGTATGCGATTTTTGAGTTCTATTATCGCGATATCGTCGTGTAGGTGTTCTAGCGAGAAGTTATTATGGGTATAGATCGCTCCCGCGCGGTACTCCTTGTTGTTGTACGTTTCGACGACTACGTTGCGCGGGCGCTTGCCAAATCCCAAATGGCAATGGCTGGCAGTTAGGACGTGTTGTGCGGATATGATGGTGCCCCCGCAGATGAACTGCATCTAGAAAAAATAGAAAAAATTAGTGTAATAAGAACATTTAGGAATGACGCAGAAGACAATGTAGAACAAATTGACGTTTCCAAGGTTCGCTGAAGAGAACATAGCGATACTATTTTTATAAAGATTTTATAAATCTACTTACCTATTTGATTTACTATAGGCACATACTTACGCGTATGCTACTCTCTAATCTTATAAATAATAATTCGTATTTTGCTTCCATTCACGGATTCCTTTTGCACTAAGATGCGCACAAATAATATTTCTAGCAAGTTCTCTGCAATTTGTTTGTCCGTTGATAAATTACAACCGTCATTTTATACAGGGTGATTCACGTAAGTGGTTCATTAGAAGTTTACGGGGAAGGACTGCGAATTTTGATTAGAAATTTTGGTTGCTTATAAACCAGGTTGTAAACTTTCCTTCTAAAATATTGTCAACTTCCGATCACTTCCGGTTATACCGGAAGTCGATAGCAACTTTGTTATTTCACATACAACACCCTATATATTATTACACCATTTGGTTCCCTATTAAATTCCAAATCTTTTTTTCGGAATATAATGTGTACCCTGTTCCTAACCCTTTTCGAGATATTCGCAAATTTTTAATTTTTTTGAGTGTTGCAGCCATCGACCATAATGATGATAACTTTGAAATTTATAAATCTGGAAAACTGAAATTTTGGACTGTCGTAGGCGAAAGTCAACTTTATTAAATGGTCAGTATGCCATTTCAAAATATTGTACAGGGTGTTCGGGAAAAAATTCCCAATCAACATCGAAAAATTGAAAAATCTCATTTTTTCAAATGGAACCCATATTTTTTTAATGCACCATTGTGAAAAGACAGTTCAAAAAGATATACACACTATATGTCTAAATGAAGCGGTTGCTTCGTTATTACGCAAAATAAGTATTTTTTTCTGCTCTGTATCAACAAAGATGCCATTTCTCAAGGAGCGTCACATTATAGGGGGCCATGGAAAATGAAATAACTCAATTATATGACAAGGTTAAGGGCTATTTAATAATATTTTTTCCCTGAGAAGCAACAATACAAAATTAAATAATACTAGATAACATTTACATAATAATAATAGGTACTAGAAGAAAAAACAAGAAACTACATAGGTATAAGTAAAACACTCTATTCATATTATGCTATTTACCTGTTACGTATTTACATTTATTTTGCTTCTCTTTGTTTTGACCTTGCCATGGACTGTGAAATTTCGTTCGAACTTTCTGAATTTTCTTTTCGTCAAAGGTGGTAAATGTAAATGCCTTCCATTAAAAACTCTAATTGTTCTTTCTAAAATTCTTTTACACTCTCCATGAGTGTAAAACGTATTCAAAATATCTTAGAATAGTTAATTTGAGCCATTCTTGTCAACAGTTAATATTTTATTGTTTGGAACACAATAAATGACAATCATCAATGAAAAATCCATGTCCGCCTATTAGAAAAGGTCCGTTGTATCCCCGCACAAGCATGTGGTTGCTTCTGGGGTACTCATAGGTTGGAGTATTGTGAGGGTGAGAATTATTATTATTATTATTATTGATATGGAGCAGCAAAAATTCGTATTTTGCGTAATAACGAAGCAACCGCTTCATTTAGACATATAGTGTGTTATATCTTTTTGAACTGTCTTTTCACAGCCATTTCAATGGTGCAATAAAAAAAATATGGGTTCCATTTGAAAAAAATGAGATTTTTCAATTTTTCGATGTTGATATTGGGAATTTTTTCCCGAACACCCTGTACAACATTTTGAAATGGCATACAGAGCATTTAATAAAGTTGACTTTCGCCTACGACAGTCCAAAATTTCAGTTTTCCAGATTCATAAATTTCAAAGTTATCATCACTATGGTCGATGGCTGCAACACTCAAAAAAATAAAAAAATTGCGAATATCTAGAAAAGGGTTAGGAATAGGGTACACATTCTATTCAGAAAAAAGATTTGGAATTTGATAGGGAACCAAATGGTGTAATAATATATAGGGAGTTCTATTTGAAATAACAAAGTTGCTATCGACTTCCGGTACAACCGGAAGTGATTCGGAAGTTGAAAATATTTTAGAAAGAAAGTTTACAACCTGTTATATAAGTAACCAAAATTTCAAATCAAAATTTGCACTCCTTCCCCGTAAACTTCTAATGAACCACGTACGTAAATCACCCTGTATAATTATATTATTTAATGAAATTAATTATTTCTTAGACGAATTTTGAAAACTGTAAGTGCCAACAAAATACCAAATACTCCATGCGATTCGTATATTAAACTAGGAGCAATATTGTAATAATAATGAGTTATAGTTAATGTTTCAACTGTTCACGTAGATAAAATAAAGATAATTTTGTCAAGGCCCGGTTGATTTTTCATAAATCTGGTTCTAATGTTTGGCCTACTTGGATCGAATGTCAGACAATGACAGAACGGACAATATAATAACTATCCAGTTTTATGGATGGTTTATAGATAAATAGGAATTGATTCAGAATTTAAAAAGGAATCCTATAATGGTTAAATGAAATGTGTAGGTTGCACAATACAGAAAATCACTTTCGTTTTCGCTAAAACCAGAAGTTATTTCAAAAACTGTACATTCAGGAATACTACTTAAAGGTTCTCTAATGGTTGTGTAATTAAAAAAAATGGGATTTGTTATTTTGCAAAAAAGTATTTTTGGCGATAACTTTTCTATCGGTCTCCGTATACAAAATCCGAGCAGATCCTGGAATTCCCCGTAATTTTTACTGCAAATTCATTTTTTGAATGACCTTTTTGTGTTAACCGGTCTCCACGTAACACACTTTTTCCGCTTGGATGGGGGGCCCATCCACAACCACAGCACCCCATTTTTAAAGTTCTCCCTGTACCAAATATTGTAGATTACATATTACCTAATATTCTAGATTATTTTTAATTCATGCACTTTCACCCATTAGACAATAAGAACGAAACTTTTCTAAAAGCATGAAACTATTTTCAGCATATCAAAGCCATAAAAAAGTGTAGTTTTAATAGGACCTAATCGCGGAGGGCATATCTGGAACAAATTTTATTTTCTGTCGGAACTGTCATTTAATTTATGTGTATGTATGTACCTATACCTACCAATTTTTTTTCTAACCAAATTCTAAAACTTGTCACACCGCTGATATTAATTATTGAACAACATTTTTAACCTGTTCATAAGCCTGGTTCATGCAGCTTCTTTATCTTTTAATTTTACTTTATCTTTAAGAAATAACCAATGGCATTTGTCCCTTGATTTGAACTGAACAATGACATTTAATATTTCTTAAAGATAAAGAACAATTAAAAGATAAAGAAGCTGCATGAACCAGGCTTTAATAATGATATAGCAGGTAATAAACTTAATAAACTTATTTTTTGCAACTCAAAAACAAACGAAGTATAAATTCTAAAATTTTTAAAAATCGATAAAAGTTTTGACAGGCGCTGGCAGAACAGTCGTTGCCAAATGTATAGAGTGTCTCAAATAATTTGATAAGTCCGATTGTTTTTTTTTGTTTTTGAGACCAAACGACCAACTAAAAACTACGATGATGTAGTTTTTAGTTGTAGTTTATTTTTCTGTAGATTAATAATATATGTAGTATATTACGTAACAAGAGTTGTAAATACACTTCACCCTTAGCAACGAAGACAAAATAATAGTAATTGCCCCCCTCCCCCGCACAAGCATGTGGTTGCTTCTGGGGTACCTACTCCTAGTTTGGAGTATTGTGAGGGTGAGAATTATTATTATTATTATCTCGACTTAGCCAAAAGGCATTCGCACTCCCTCTACGGGGAACATTCACTCAGATCCCGGGTATCCCGGATACCAAAAGGATCTGGCTCGGACGAGACCCTTGCCATGTTATCGGGCCTTAGGTGACATTGATGTTGTTGGATGATCCTGCACTCCCCATGAATTTCCTGACGGTTCGGTTATTAAGTTATTAATTTTTAGAGAAAAAATTGTAGAGATAAAAGTTTTAGGATTTTTGGTGGGCTTTTCCATGGTCTTGTTGATGATGATACGCAGTGTTCCGTAAAAGCTGGATGGGTTCCCTGTATATCATTGAATTTTCGGAATCTACGCTTCATCCCGATTCCAACGATAAATACATGCCATATATGATTTCTCCAGCCGTTTCTACAATAGGGCGTTCAAAGTTCATTTTTTTCATGTTTTTACATCCTGTATCTCGGAAAAGTTTGCGGATAAATTGAGTATAAATTGCCCCAAGCACAGAGACCACACACTGTGTGTCTTCTCAGTCAGCTTGCGTGTCTATGCAGTATGCAGGGTGTTTGCTAAACATGCGGCAACAATTTAAGGGAAAATTCCTTGGGTCAAAATAAAAAAAAAGTATAAAACATGTCGAGAATTGCTTAATTTCCGTAATACAGAGTGTTAAAGTTTTGTATAATATTAGATACTATCTAAGAAATGCTTGAGCCAATTTCATTAAAATTGCTAGTTTCTTAATAATTTTATGGGGTGTCTTTTAGACATATTAGAGTTGATCCAGAAATTCCATATTATTGGGTTTATAGGAACTTTTTTATTTTGACCCAATGAATATTGCCTTAAATTTTTTCCGCATGTTTGGAAACACCCTGTATAGTTTGTCATAAAAAATCAATATATTTTATTACTATAAAAGGTGATTCAGCTTTATAAAAACAATAATTGTACTAATTGCCCATTTCTACGCCACTGGTTGTTCAAGGTGTTTGGTATTAACAGGTTTTAACCCATGCCGTTGTAACGTGTAGCAAATTTGACTTAAATATTTCAACTAGTTTGGTAAAAATATATTATGAACATTGAACTTTAACGCCCTGTAACTTTTTTATAAGGCCTTAAAAATACAGTTTATAGATACGAGAAAATGCGGTTATTTTTTAAAGATCTGTCGTCTGTTACAGTTTGGTCCCTTAAAAGTAAACCACCCTGTATACCCTTGCAATCGGTATAAAGTGATAGATTCCAAAAATTAAATAATATACAGGGCGTACCATTAAAAAACATAACTTCGTTTTGTCCAGCTTTTACGGAACACCCTGTATCGGTTTGAATAAAATCAAAGGCGTGGATACGATGCCTTTGAATAAAATCATGGAAAAGCCCCTTACCAAAAATCCTAAAACTGTTATCTTTACATTTTTTTCTTTTACTTTTACTTGAAAAATAAAGAAGTTTATGGACTGAGGGTGAAATATTATGTGGATCATCCTGTACTGTACTGTACTTTTATATATACAGGCTGCCTACTTTTAAACATATAGAAATCCATAAAATATTTATTTTTGGAGATAATCGCCTGAACTTTTTTTGTTTGAAAGTCCTTCAAAAACCGCTTCTTTTGACCTTCCCACGATTTTCAAAGTTCAGATCTAGGCGGGCTACGATTTTTTATACCCCCGATTTTAAGGAAAACAATTTAGCTATTTTTCTGTTTAAAATCTGACACCACAGGGTTATAGTCAGCACACCCCAAAACCCCCATATAACAAATTTGATTTGAAATTTACAGGGTGCCAAAGATGACAAAATAGTAATTTTAAAGGCATCTGGCGAGTCAAATGTGCCATGGAATCCCCTCAAAATAGTTGAATGGTGAACAGGACCACTCACATGGACTTACTGACCGACAGGCTTCTATATTTTTACTCGATTTTTGACCCGCATAAAGTTCCAAAAAAACTCAATAGATACTTTGAGATTGCACAGAGAAAAACTCTCTGTAGGTATATTTGGTGTTGGATATATTGGCACCAACACTTTGAGTGGTCCTATCAATGACGTCAAAACCTATAGACGTGGTGCCCCATTGTTAAAATGCTCTTTATTTTGACTCCAAGATTAAATATATCCGTACTACTCTAAAAACATGCTACAAACAAAGACAGAAAGTCAACCATCAACCAACTATACACCCGGTGATTCCCGGTTATAGTTCCTCCAGAATCACACTTAGATATCGCATGTTTTTTCTTGTTTGGGGGCGCCGGAAGCATCGGAACCTCACCTGAAGACTCGGGGGATGGTCTAACGACGCCAGCCTCTGAGCCCAGAGTCGAAATAAGTTCGCTACGGCTCGACAAAAAGGGGAAATTTCTGCCGATCTCGCGACATTTTCGGAATAATTTAATGGAGCGCTTAGATTGTGATTAGTTCTGGGCGTCAAGCGTTTATCAAAACAAACCCGTCTATAGGTTCTGACGTCATTGGGTCCTATTGACTATTCAACTGTTTTGACGGGATTTCATGGCACACTCAACTGACCAGTTGCTTTTAAAATTCATATTTTGCTCAATTTTGACAACCCGCAGAATGGAACTGCCTGTATATTTTTATTCAAATTTGGTACATGCGGGTTTTGGGGTGACCTGATTAACGCTGTGGTGTCAGGTTTTAAATAAAAAAAAATCGCGAAATGTTTTTCGTGAAAATCGGTGTTATTAAAAGAATGTAGCCGGCCCTGGATTTGCGTTTTGAAAATGGTAGGAATGTCAAAAGAAGCGATTTCTGAAGGCCTTTCAAACAAAAATTAAAGATTTTATGGATTTAAAAGTAGATAGTGCCTGAAACCTTAGTTGCAGATAAAATACAGAACAAAATAAGTATGTGAGATGATTTAGTGTCACAAAGTTATCAAAATTTCTAGATAAAAAATACCGTAAGTGTATTACATTAACCATAACCATCATAGTTATTTGCGATGATATTGGATTCTGAGTTATTTTCCCATTTCCCAAAATTAATGAAAATAAATAACACAATGGCAAAAACATCAGCTAATATGGTAAATAAATGCCAAAGCGTAAAGCATCCCAAAAAATAACAGTCTGTGTGTGTGCGTGGTTCTTCCAGTCATGATAGGCTGGGATAGGTATACCTTAGACGAGATCTTGATTTGAAAAATAGATTTAAGGAACTTTAAAAAATTGTAGTCTTTTATCATATATTCGAACCAAAATTGGTGTCCAAGTTCTGTCAATCAGTATTTCAATTTTCTTAAGATCTGAAAAAGTCTTTAGGTACCATGCTTATTACAATTTTTCTTAATTTAAAAAGTTTGCTCTATAAATGACAATTACAAAAAGTATTGTTGATATGATGAAGAACCGCCCACACGAACAAGCGCAAACGTCAATTTTGTTTCTACATACCGTCCTTACCGAATTTCTAGATTTCAGCCCTATCTTCACCAAAAATGGATATTTCTCATGGGAACACTGGTAGCCTCCGACTATCCTAGTTCCGTGTGGTACCTTCGACCTGCCTTCCAGGGATTGGATCACCGCCGTCTCATTTACATCTCGTGGAGCTTCTGTAGTTGTTAAAAACGATTCTTCGTCGATTTCGTTTACATTTCTGATGGACTCTTTTCCACTTGAGGAATTGTTTGCAACGAACCTCCTAGGGACGCTATGTTTAAAGCTGATTTTTGACGATTTACTTCTTTTAACTCTTGTTTTATGCAAGCTTTCAACGCGTGTGCAATTTGCTGTGGTACAGTTATTCGATGAAAATTCCCTCGTGAAGTTTGGCAAGTTGTCTTCAATAACGTCGTTAAAAAAATCTAGAACAAATGGTATGTAAAAATCGAAATATTTTTTATATTCTCACTTACCGCGATATTTATCCAATATTGTATATACTGACATGCGTTCAACGCCATTCTCAAGCTTTGAAGTCAAAATTCCAATTTGTTCGCCTTTGCAAAATAATGGATCTCCTAAATACCTCTCCATTCTTTCTTCATCTAAGGTACATATAGTATCGTCTTCTACATTTACATTATTTCGGTCATATATTCCTTTACATTTTTCCGAAGATATCACTGGCTGGTAAGCGCACTGAATGAAAGTGGGGTAATGGGATATAATGTATTCTAAAGCACGAGGTTGGGCACAGTACTGTGGCTCTGAAATTGTTTCCTACAAAAATATTAAGTTTCTGGATAGGTTCGGTGCCACATTCAGAATGTTCCTGGATTGACTGCGGTATACACGGTTTTTATTTGAGATGTATCCACCCAGGACCGTAGATCGACTTTAATATTACATTAGTAGACCGTCAGACAGTGACAGATTTTCCTTACTGATTTTCTCATTTATGCCTTGGAGAGGGTTGAAAGGTAAATCGATGCTGAGTCGGAAAATAGTAATTTTAAGTTTGGCCCCCGGGGAAAACATATGGAAAATTCGATTTTTCAAAACAGAAAAAAGGTACTAATTCTCACTTGTGCCATGTTCACCGTATGATTTCTTATACTATTCCGACCTCGAAAACCCAAAGGCATAAGTGTAGCGTGTGGAAAAAGGGTTGAATTAAATTATGGGTTTGGCAGATCACACAAAAAATGACTTGGTTTAGTGACTCCGTCAGTTATGCCGTTCGAAATGGTGAAAACTTATATCCTCACTAGCCCAAAAATTGATTGGCAGAAGTGACGTGTGGGGAAAAATGCACTTTTGGGTCGGAAAATAAGTCGGAAAAAATTTTTTTTCCGTCAACTGATTTCTGCACTTATGCCTCTGAAACTATAGAAAGTTTTATTGCAATTCATTTTATCCCTGACAAAATCAGTTGACGAAAAAAAAATTTCCTATTTATTTTCCGACCCAAAAGTGCATTTTTCCCCACACCAATCGATTTTTGGGCTAGTGAGGATATAAGTTTTCACCATTTCGAACGGCATAACTGACGGAGTCAGTGAACCAAGTCATTTTTTGTGTGATCTGCCATACCCTTAATCCTTAATTCAACCCCAAATCTGTCACTATCTGACGGTCTATAGTCAACTGGAGGAATTCTTTTTCGTTTACTGTGCTACCATAATGTTTTAAGTATGCAGTAACTTATAGTACCTATAAATTTTCCTATAATTGATCATGTTTTCTCAAAAGGCCACCATTATGTCTATAGAATATAAAAAAATATAGGTGTAAAAGACAAAAAATTTTCGAGTTGAAACTTGACCTTTGGGGGATCAGCCTTGCTTGATTAGAAACTAATTTGCACCATATTATTATATTTTAAAAATCAAGCAGGCCTTGACAGGGGCAATTTATTCATTTTTCAGTTCAGGTATATACTATACCTTTTCCTTAAGATGTATCGAAAAATTTTATTAGAAAAAGTCAATGATGTCAAAACCTACTGACGTCATTGGAAAAAGTTGTTCAGAATGTAAATCCAAATCCCCGTACCAAATTTCAAAACAATCGGCAGACTTTGATTTTTTTTTAATTTCAACTTTATTTTTTGGAAAAAAATCAAAGTATGCCGATTGTTTTGAAATTTAGTACAGGACAGGGTCTTAAATTTGCATTCTGAAATTTTTTTCTGATAAAATTTTTCGATAAATGTACCTACTTGATTGAAAACAAAATGTGCCGATTGTTTTATAATTTGATACGGTGATTTGGAATTGCATTCTGAACAACTTTTTTTAATAAAATTTTTCGATATCTCTTGAGGAAAAACTAGTATACCTGAACTGAAAATGAATAAATTGCCCCTGTCAAGGCCTGCTTGATTTTTAAAATATAAAAATATGGTGCAAATTACTTTCTAATCAAGCAATAGGCTGATCCCCCAAAGCTCAAGTTTCAACTCGAAATTTGTTTGTCTTTTACACCTATCGTATAGTCCATCTGGGTCCACCCTGTATATGTATTTCTTGGCGGGCCCTTAAATAAGATTATTGATTTTTAAAAGCAGGTATTAAAAGGAAGTATTTGTTTATTAAAATACTCCGCAGACAAAATTTTGTAGGAATTTTAAGGACAAATATTTTGCCAGAAATATCGAAAATTAAAAAATTACGTTACCAATATCTATTGGCTCCTCTTTTTTTCCCAATAGGGAACCCCCCAAAACCCACGCCTTATCTAAGGCTCTATGCATATACAGGGTCTTTCTAAATTATGGTGCCAGCGGGATATCACAATCGATAAAATGAAAAATAAAGAAGTTTTGCCTATTGGATACCCTAACCGTGGACATACTGTATATACCGTATACATACTGTGTACTCGGATGGGGTTTACAAGAGGTGGAATGGCCGAAATGTTTAACTTTCCGCAAAAAAGTCACTCTTCATTACGGTATTGCAAATAAGAAAAAATTGTTTAAGATTACTTAAAACTAGAGGCCCTGTATGGCACAAAAAGTGACAGTTATTCGTTTTAACAGAGGTTGGACAACGATCGGATCTCTCTCTCTGGCGAGGGTCTTATTTTCCCTATGAAATTCATTTTGTGCAACAGACATATATTTTTTCGCTCTTTCTAACATTCCCCTAGCAGCACGATGTATCAAAATTGGATTTTAAGGTTAAGCTAACGACAGTTAACTGCCATAAGCGTAGGTAGATGAGGGCACAGTTTAAAATGTATAAAAATATAGATAAAACCAATAAATAGGTAAATAGGTTAGGTAGTAGTATGTTATTTGCAAAGCTTCACTAATAATAATTATTGAAGTTTGAATGGAAAAGTGAAGAAACATATAATTTGTTCCAAGAAAACAGAAATTTTAGGATATCAGGATAAACACATTTATTAAATTTTTGTAGGAGGGTGGTATATGTAGATAGATATGTACATAAAATTAAACAAGGCTCTAGCATACCAACTAATCAAACTTTCGAATATTTCTTCAATAGGAATCATAGCTGCAATAATAATTATTATTCCGTTCATTTAAAAATAAAAAAGTTCTTTTAAATGGTTTTACTGTATGGTTTCGTTTCTTCAAACTCTCTTCTTATACCTACCATCATAATTTTAAGACAATTAATACTGAAATTTGTACGGAACAAAAAGTTGGAAAGTTTGTTTTGGTAATATGAATCAACCAATAATAATAGGAATTAGGCTGAATAAAAAAATGAGTACCTAGGTATTTAATATCGATATATTAGTCTCTCATTCTTTGTTTGGTAAAATAAAAGTTAATAACTTTTTAATGCAAGAGAGATCATCTACATTTCAATAAAGAAGACAACAGTATTTTTGTTTTTAAAGATATATTTGTAAGTAAATAGGAAAAATCAAACTAGTACAAGTTCTCAGAAATTTATACATATTTAATAATGGTTCTTTCTTGCTAAAGTCACGTTCATCAAACGTTGCAGGAGATGATCCTTTCTTCAGCTCAACCTGGCACTCAAAATCCATGTCGGAGAAGTGAACCTCTGAAAGTTAAAGAACTATAAATTTAAGCTACCTAAACATAATAAAACGCTGCCATCAAATGCTATTTTTTTTATCAGCAAGAAATTTGTAATGGAATATAAGCTCACACATTTAACTGACTACACAAAAAGGGTTCTTTATATTCCCACCCGTGTTAACTTCTTTTTTGTCCGATTTTGTTGGTCTTGGTGCAAAATAAAGCACCTTCAAAACTGCCTCTCTCTAACACATATACTTACATTTTTATTATTCCATGAAACGAAAAATGCCTAGCCCGGTCCAGTGTAAATATACCTAACAGGTTTTACCTCCTTGAAGGGCAAAAATTTTAATTTTATCTCTTTAACATTGGGAAATTTTCATAAGAATTCTAATGGGGGGTTTGTAGAACCTTATGGACTTTTATTGAAAATAAATAGGTAGGTACTAATATTTAATACGTATTAATTTAGGTATCTTATGTTATGTTGCTGATGCAGATTAAGAAAATTATTCTGCAGATTAAAATCACAGATCAAACAAAAAATAAAAAACTAGAGATACTTATGTAATTACATTTACTTACCTCGCAAATTTTCGTATCATTTCCAACTCTCATGTTATGGGAATTTCATTTGCACCATCGTGCTCGTTCTGCGCTTTTTGGAAAGGGTGTTATGAAAAATTCATCCTGCTCAGAATTCTTGCAGTTTCTTATTACACAAGATGTCACTTTTAACTGTTAACATTCCTTTTTGCAAAAGAAAATGAGCACTCTCAATAATTTGTCGACAGTTTTGTTGACAAACTGGCACCTGCCAAGATAAGAATATAATAAAAACAATGTTACTAGATCTGCCAAAATCTGTTGTCCAACCTCTGTTAAAACGAACAACTGTCACTTTTCGTGTCATACAGGGCCTCTACTTAAAACCTATCTGTATTGTTCGAAAATAAAAATAAAAATCACCAATAATGCGTTTTGAAATATGAGTCGACAAATATAAGGTTGTAGTTGGTCATGATTACAGCCCAAAAGTAATGTTACCGACATTGTTGAAAGCGCATTTTGAACACCCAACGAAAAGAAGTTTATCAAAATCGGTCAATAAAAAAATAAGACCAGATCCTTAACCTGGACACACTGTATAGATACATATAGTAGTCCTGTCAATCCTGGGACACCCTGTGCAGAGTTGCAACAAATCATTTCGAATTTAAATCAAAGATCATTTCGATAACGACCAACTATACACCCGGTGATTCCCGGTTATAGTTCCTCCAGAATCACACTTAGATATCGCATGTTTTTTCTTGTTTGGGGGCGCCGGAAGCATCGGAACTTCACCTGAAGACGATGGTCTAACGACGCCAGCCTCCGAGCCCAGAGTCGAAGTTCGCTACGGCTCGACAAAAAGGGGCAATTTCTGACAATCTCGCGACATTTTCGGAATAATTTACTGGAGCGCCTAGATTGTGATTAGTTCTGGGAGTCAGGCGTTTATCAAAACAAATCTGTCTATAGGTTCTGACATCATTGTATAAATCATAAATTTAAATATTTTAAATCATGATTTTAAATGACTTAAATCTCCAAAATTTATTTAAAATCATTTTGAAGGATTTAAATCTTTTGTAAAGATTTAAATCTTGGCGATTCACTTGCAGAATTTTTTTAACACCCAATTACCTAATCAAAGCCTTACCTTCCGCAGTTTCACGAACGTCTTCAACCCTTCAATCTCTTTTTCTAGCAGAATAACGCCAACACCATGATTACTACCGCTTTCCTTGAACTCCGGGTGAAAATAAAACCTTTTTACGCCGTAATACTTCCATTCTCCGCTATGGATCACCTCAATTTTAAACTCCAACTCCTCACTCTTACATCGGGCCGCGGTAATCACCAACCTGGAATTTAACAGCGCCCCTCCGCAAGTCTGTTGTAGCCCGTTTCCGTTGTCTTGTAAATGGCCGATCCTGACGTAATTGCCTGCGCATTCTTTCTGAAAAGGGAACACCAGCTTTGCTTCAACATGAACGTTTGCGGAGACACACCAAAACCAAAACGGGATTAGAAACGTGATCATGGTCGGAGAGACGTTGGCATATTGACGTTGAGGTCTGACGCAACTGTAGCGTGGTGTGTTCTCAGGTGTGGCCCTACTATTTATGCGGGTGTTGCACAATAATTTGGAGGGAAAATGACACTATTCCATTAGGAAAAGATACAATTACGAGAAAACAACCCAGAACGCGCGATGTTAGTTCACGAGTTGACGAATTTTCAAGTCGCCTGCGACGATTGGTTTGGTTTCAATTATTATGCAATAACACGATATTTCTATGCCAGGAGCATAGGCGACATGGGCGTGCCAACGATTTCATTTTGGAGAAGTATCTTATTTTGCAAATAAAATTTTTGGCTATACCCTAATAGCAAATTTCCTTTCATGAAATTCTTATTCTTTCTTTGGTCTAAAATACCTATACCATTATTCTCACTTAGATGCATTTTTTTATACTGTATGAATAAATTGCGTTATACTTTTTGTAGGCGCCGGTAAAATCGTAAAAGTCACCGTGAAATGCTTTTTTAAGAGATGAGTTTTTAGATTTTTCGCGATTTTTTCTTTTATATTTATTTTATTTACCCGTATAAATTATTTCAAATTTCCACCCTCATTTAGGGTTTCTTTTCCGCGGTATACATAGGTTGCTATATAGGTATATGGGTATGGGTACCACACGGGTTTTTATTGGACAACAAAGTTGTAACCCGCCACATTTTGGATCAATGAAAGTACTTGAACTGATTTGCGTTGTTGACATAATTATGAGCGACATTTCCAACATTCATCAAAATTTTAAATAATGGCAAAACGATTCAAAAACATGAAAAATAGATACATATAGGTAATAGCAACAGCGCCTCTATACAAATGGGGGCATTATCACACATAGTGCCAACCCAAGTGTGTTTTGGTGTTTGTTTTTAAAATTACTATATAGGTTTTTCAAAAAACCAATCCTCATTTCAAATACTATACATTATATTGCGCATATTTGGACACAAATCAGCCAAATCTGATGTCTCGTTTGCGAAAATAATATACCTGAAATATATTTTCTTCTTCTTCTCTAATATAAAATCAACAGAACCTTGGGTTCTAAAGAAGTGTGAAAAATGCATATTCTTTGTATTTCAATCTTTCTACAATAAAAGTAAAACCAACCAACTTACCTACCTTTCTGACGATATCCCAGAATATCCCTAATAAATCTACTCATTTCTATATTATATATTATTCTGGTATTTAATGGTACATAAAACTATAGACGATGCATAAAATACTGGATGGCGGAACATACCAATGACGCACTGATTTCGTGTGCATTATAACAATAGACAATAAACTCGAACACTGTAATCTTTGACTATTGTAAAATTTACGATCGAGATCAATTTTTATACAATCAACAGCAGACATAGTTATTTACATTGCAAGATGCGAAACTGCACTTTTTGTGCCGGGAAGGTTGTAAGAACCGAGTCAACGCCCGCGGTAATAAAATTAGTTTTTTCTTAATTTTCTTTATTGCGAAAATAATTTTTGTCTTTTTCATTTTTTTCAGGGGAAATGGTCAGAAACAATGCCGGCCCGGCTGGTCTCCCAAGAGAATTTATTAGGAAAATGGTATGAACGCTTGCTGTGTGTCGAATATCCACCCCGCACCATTATTATTTTACGTTTGAATTATTTTATATTATAACACCTCCCAAGTTTGATTGTTTTATACACCTTTTGTTCCGTTTGCATGTAGATACATATTATCTTAATAAAGCTTTTAAAGTTATTATATTGGTTTGTCTTGTTTTTATTTCGATCAGCATTTGAAAATTCATCAATAATAAAGTCGCACGGAAACATGAAATTGACATAGTTTTTCATTGACGTTTAATAAAAGATCATACTAAAAAGATATATTAAAATTTATCTAAACCAAGTTAATATCCTAGCTACAATACATAATGATAACGTATAGGCAATCTTCTTAATGTCAAAAATACAATAAGATCGCTGCTAGTTAAAACGAAACCATTTAATGAGGTACAAAGTTCAAAAAAATTGCATTTATAAAATTCCTTATCAATCTGGAAAGTTCTGTGTCAAAAAATGTGAACACTCTTTTAACAATCATCATAGAATTTTGTGGGATAGATCCCAAACAATTCTCAAAGAAGTAGGAAATAGGCGAAAAATTAAGAAATCGGCATTTACTCTAGGAACTACGGACAATTATTGTGTTGCTGAATGTTCAGTGGCAGTGGAGTTGAGTAAAATATTATTACCATTTTTTGTTATTCAAAGAGTAGTTAGTATAGATAATCAGATTTGTATCTATCCATTAAATGGATAATGATAATGTGTTTCATTGTAATATCCATATAAAAGAATAGTATAAATATTTTTCAATTGAGGCTGCTACAATAGTCGGGTCGGGAATAGCAACAGTGACAACCTTTTCCCAATTTGTCAAAAGTTATATATCAATTTTACGGTGATACCTAATCTTGAAGTTACACCCTCTAATTCTTTGATCATCTATCTCTAAGTACAAATCCGGAAGAAAAACAAAAATTTTATAATATACAGAGTGTTTCATTAAGAAGACATAAGTTTACTCTCCTAGTTGTTTTGTTACATCCTGTATAATGGTTCATTCAATCAGTAATATAAATTTATAAAATTCTTTACAATTTTGTTTTTGCATAATATTTTATGTGAAAAAATAGATAATATAAAATAGGATAGCTCATAGATCATCAGGCAATATCTGAACACCCCCATAACTTGATTTTTGCCCTAGAAAAAAATGTATCTTATAAAAGTTGTAAGTGCCAAATTGTAGTTTTTACGGAAATTTGAAATATTTAGTTTTAAATTTTGATATTATTACCGATAGGTAATGTTATAACAAAAAATGTTTGTTTTAACTAAATAAGTAATAAATAGTTCTAGAATGTAAGAGGTATTGAAATTCTTAATTAAATACCGGATGAGTCTTTAATCCGTGCAAAAATTTTAACCCCTGGATCACGTTCTGAAGTTATTTTTTTAACTAAAAAATAAATGTGATATAAAATTTTTAAAACTTGCCATTTTCTATAATTTATTTCTTTAAATATTTGAAAATAAGATTACGAATTTTATGAAGTGTGGAAACAATGCAGGCTTTAAATTAGGATGGTAGATGAAACAAGAAACAAGGTTAGAGGTCCAGAAACTAAAAAAACATAGAAAAACAAAATTTTTACTTTAAATATCTTCATTCATAGGAGTGCTCTAAGAGTTCAACTTTAGACCTGATAAAAAAATTGTACGGGTCAAAGAGTCACCCCGTATAATGAAATATTAGCAAAAAAGACCTATACTAAATTTCCATTAGATATTGGAAACTAGTTTGGTGTTGCCAATTACCAAAGCATTTTGTCCCATATGCCACGGGCCATTTCTTTTCTTTATTGTAAATATTTTATTTCGAGAATGATATCAAAATCTGAAAATAATTCATTATGGAATGTCACTATGTTATTTCTATGCTAAAACAAGCATTTTTTGCATGATCGTCTATATATTTAGCACTCATGCTCTAATCCCAATAATTCGCAAATTCGAAGTTAAATAAATTTAGTATAAAACATAAATTTAAAAAATAGTTAAAATTACTTAAATCACAGAATAGCCACCGCTATTCTGTGCTTAAATGAAAGTTGTAGGTTTTTTCTGAACCCTTAGGATCTGTTACTAGAAAAAACAAATGAGCGTCGCAAATTTATGAAAAAATATAAACTTACTTTTTTTAATGGAAGACCCTGTATATTTGTGGATTTTTGAATTGCACGCTTTTTTCCGATTCCAACAATATAAATATATTATATTATATTTGCTCTAAACATTCGCATGATATTCCAAATTGCAGATAAATATACGATCTTTATATTTAATAAAGGTTGCCATGGAAAAACATTTTAACTTAGGCAAGGGCATTCCTGTCAATCCATAATTTTTGGGACAATACACCTTGGTACCCTACAATTTCATTTAAGTATTTTTTTTTCTAACTCGAAAAATAGAGGCTCTCAAAATATACGGGAACACCCTGTACAGTGAGGGCCATCCAAGAGAAAATAGTGACCTGTATGAGAACCAATTCAGAGAAAAAATGTATTTCTAAAATCTATAATTATTGCTTCCATTGTAATTGGTTATATTGCTTTATTAAAACATCCCTCATCTCCAACTGCTTGCTTCGATCCATTCAATAAATCTCACCGCTTCCTGTTTCCCTCTTCTTTTTGTAGCTACAACAGGAGAAAATTAGACGAACTGCCCTTCCATTACTACCGCTTGCACCACGACCTGGAAGCTTCGCCGTTCCTATCGGACTTCTCCTGGATATTCGACAAAGTCTGCGGCTCCAACGTCTTCCAGCTGCTCGAGGACATCAATATGCACGTCGAAATCAAACACGAACTCACCAAAGTGCTGAAAGAATTCCTAGAAACCCACGCCAACGTTTTGAATTACGACGGCAAGCAGTTCTATTCACATCTGTACAAACATTTAGAGGACAAAGCTAGTAAGAAGGGGATACGTCTGGACGGCGAGCTCGCTGAAATATACAACTTGGCGAAGAATCCCCCGGTCTTGTCGCTGATTCCATTAAACCATGGGAAGTTAGAAGAGGGCGAAGGGTTTATGGATAAACCTTTCCATGAAAGATATTTTGATTTGGTGGCGAGGCTGCCGAACACTGATCAGTTCATAGTGTCGGTATCGACGAATAAAGAGGAATTGTGCGTGTGGGATGTTGTCAAGTAAGTAAGACGTCCAAAACAGGCGCTCGACGCACTTATTGCTTGCTTCTCCACATATCAAGTTTTCTTACCCTTCCTACTACATATTCCGCTTTCTACTTAGGTGCCGGCCAGTGAGGATACTAAAAGGCATCCCCCATCCGACCAACCTGATCCCTATCGACGAATCCAAGTGCATAGTTCTGTGCAGAAGGGAACTGCGAATTTACGACTTGGACTCCGGTGCATTTGTCACCAAACTCAAAGGGGTGATGAACCAAAAGATGCCGTATTATGGACTGCACGATAGTACGCATTTGGTGGCGTTGAGCAGGAACAGGATGTACATCAATCTTATGAATCTGGATTCAGGTCTGTATATAAGAGTTTGCAGTTTTCAGATGAGAAAATTGGTTTTTTTAGGTGACTGCGTGACCACGTTCAAGGCTGGGGAGGACCGTTTTCTTAATTCTCTGCTGGTTTCGGGGGATGGAAGGCAAGTGCAATATTCTTGCAAGTTATAACTACTTAATAATGCGTCGTTTTATTTTGTAGAGTTCTGGTTTGTGGCGACGAAACGCAAAAGCCTTTTCCCTTGTTGGTATGGAATTTAAAGTCTAGGAAGTTACTATATGATCTCAGAATACCTCATCACGATTTTATTACGTCCTTATCCGCGATTACTTATGAAGGTAAGAAATAAATATGCAGAGCTGGGCAGATCTATTTAAAAAAGATCGTTTTAAAGATCTAAGATCGCGATCTTGCGCTTAGATCTATATCTTTTTTGTTTTACTAAAGAACGATCTTTTTTAAAAAGATCGTTTCAAAAAGATCTGATTTTCGATCTTAATTTGACGATCTTAGATAATTTTAAAGATCTAAGATCGTTTAAAAGATCTAAGATCGTTTTAAAAATCTAAGATCGTTTTAAAGATCTAAGATCGTTTTAGAGATCTAAGTTGGTTTTAAAGATCTAAGATCTTTAAACGGATCTAAGATCGTTATAACGATCTAAGATCTTTTCCTCATTTGCTTTCGTTCATTTTTAAAACGTTTCTGTGATTTTTTATACAAAATAATGTAAGTAGGAAGGTAGGTAGATATATATTTTTTAGAAGAATGAAAAGTTTTGTACGAACAAGGATTTTTCTTTTTATACAAATATATCTACATATTTCTAAAATATATGTATTACGAATTCAGTTACTTACGTTACTAACGAGCGTTCATTTAAAGCAGTTTACCTCAGGAGATCTCTAGGTCTCAGCTAAAGTGCAAATTGTCAGAATTCGCGAAAAATTACAAATAATATAAACAAACTGACGTACATTTTACATACAACTACAAGAATCTATTATGAGGTCAAATTTAAATGAATGCTTTATGTGAATTTATATTTTATTTTCTATTTCTCAAAATTCCGAATTTTATAAGTTATAAAATTATAAATTGCATAAATAATCCGTGAACTAGTTACGTAAAATTTTACTTTACACAACTAGTTACGTAAAACTGGACGTATCATCACTTGCTCAGGTTTTGAAAGATGTCACTTTATACTATGTCAAAATTAGGAAAAGTATTTAATTACAAGAAAAGGTGATAATGGGCAAACACTCAAAGTTAACAAAAAGAAAAAACTAGTAACCGCATACACGTGTTTCATGCTATTTGGCAATCATCAGTACGGTGTAACATTAACCAAATCAAAATATAGGCATGATTTGGGAAGCAACAAATGAAGTCCAGGCAGGAGCCAACAGCACATTTGCAGCTTCAGTCAGCACATCCCCTATTTTAGGGCTTGTACTAACATCGCGACGAAGGCTGCTAAAGCGACCTGCGTGGAAATCTTCATAACCCAAGATACAATGACAATAAGGATGTAAGATTAGCGAGTGTAAATGTAATAATTACAAGAAATCATGCCTATATTTTGATTTGGTTAATGTTACACCGTACTGATGATTGCCAAATAGCATGAAACACGTGTATGCGGTTTCTAGTTTTTTCTTTTTGTTAACTTTGAGTGTTTGCCCATTATCACCTTTTCTTGTAATTATTACATTTACACTCGCTAATCTTACATCCTTATTGAAAAGTATTTGAGATATATCTATTAACTATATAATATCATGAATTTGGTTCAAAGATCTTATTAGATCATTAGGAGGATCTTAGATCGTTTAGAAGATCTTAGATCGTTTAGAAGATCTTAGATCGTTTAGAAGATCTTAGATCGTTTAGAAGATCTTAGATTGTTTAGAAGATCTTAGATCGTTTAAAAGATCTTAGATCGTTTAGAAGATCTTAGATCGTTTAAAAGATCTTAGATCGTTTAGAAGATCTTAGATCGTTTAGAAGATCTTAGATCGTTTAGAAGATCGTAGATCGTTCAAAAGATCTTAGATCGATTGAACTTTTTTAAACAGATCATTTTTAGACGATCTTTGATCTAAGATCGTTTTTGTATGAAAAGATCTATTTTTAAACGATCTTAGAACTTTTTTTGAAAAACGATCTGTTCTATGATCTAGATCTTTTTTGGCGCGATCGCGATGTTTCCCAGCTCTGTAAATATGTTAAGTGAAAATATTAGAATTTCGATTATCTAGGCAACTACGTTTGCTGCGTATGCCACGAGATAGACGAACCGAACCCCAACTTTATCGTGGTGTACGACCTACAGAGCGGCACTCTGTTCAAGAAGTGGAAGCCATCGTGTAACACTGTCTCTCTGGAGATCAGTTCCAGGGGAGGGTGCGTCATCTCAGGCCTTGAGGATGCCAGGATACTAGTGTGGGACCTCATCACAGGTTTGTTCAAATTATCTACTCAAATGTCTTAGGACCAAGTTTGAAAATAGCTGATAAAGATGAAGGCGGGGGAAATAATTAGTAGGTATAAACTTACCGTTTCGTTTCAGGAAATTGTAGATGGTCGCTAGGTGGACACACGGCACCAGTGTCTATGCTGAAGTTGGATCCAACAGGCGGCATCTGCTTGTCTACAGATTCAGAGTGTAGGGACAGGTCAATTCGTATATGGGATCTCAACAAAGGTGAGAAACAAAAATTTTGAAATATCTTACAAAAAGATCTAATGAATAATCATTTTGGATGTATAATCCAGTAATCGGTGTTCAAAACAGCGGTTTCCGTAACAAAATTGCGGAAGTATTTTTCTCAACGGATCTACAGGGTGTTTCATCTTAAGTGCGAACACCCCCGTAAAATTTGTATTCTCCATCCGATTTTAGCCGCGTTTTTTTCTAAAAATAGGCCACAAAAAACTCTACGTTGGTGCAAAATTTCAAGTCTTAATGTCAATTTTCAAGGCCTACTACATTTTTTTTTCTAGTAAAAAAATGACGAAAACCATTTAGCGATTTTTTTATTTAAAATCTGACACCACAGCGTTAATCAGAACAACCTAAAACCCCCGTATACCAAATTTTAACAAAAAAATATACAGGGAGTTCCATTCTGCATATTGTGAAAATTGAGCAAAATAGGAATTTTAAAGGCATCTGGAGAGTCAAGTGTGCCATGGAATCCCGTCAAAACAGATGAATGATCAACAGGACTACTCAAAGTGTTGGCGTGCAAAGATTCGATACAAAAATGTACAGGGTCTTTTTCTTTGGGCGATGTCAAAATGCTGAATTTTTATTAAACTTTATATTGGTCAGGAGTGCTCTGGAATCATTGAATAAATATTAATAAATACAAAAGCAATTTATTTCTTTACATAATCCAACCAACAAATAAAAACAATTCAAATTGTTGGACCTTTATCAATAAAGTCACTGTCTAAGATGATACATTTTCTGTGCGTTTCCTGTTGTGGCACACCAGCCACCTTAACTCATATGGACTTATTGACTGGCAGGCTTCTGTATTTTTTAGATTTAGTTCGTTTGTAATGTCTGGGGTGGTTTTGATATACTCGATTTTTGACCTGTTTAAAGGATAAAAAATTCAGCATTTCGAGTTGCTACAGCGAAGAACACCTTGTATATTTTTTCTTGGACCTTTACACATCGACACTGTGAGTGGTCCTGTTCATCATCCAACTGTTTAGAAGTAATTCCATGGCACCCTTGACTCGCCAGATGAGTTTAAAATTCCTATTTTGCTCAAATTTCACACCCTGCCGAATGAAACTCCCTGTATATGTTTTCTGGGGTGCTGACTCCGAATTTCAAGTTTGCTGTCATGTAGAAGGTCGGCTTCACGACGAAAAATGCAAAAAACCTCAAACTGTTCGCCCTCTTTTTAGTTTTTCGCCTAAAACTCAAAAACTGTGCGTTTTTCCAAAATGACCATTGGAAAATTAAAGTAAACAACATTTCCTACAACAAGTACTATTCAACTTTAATTTTCTGCTAAGCTGTATTGGCGCTAGAGCGCGCTGAAAGACAGCGATAGGCACGGTGGGGGGGGGGGGGTAGTTTTGGCTGTAGGGGCAGAAAGCATTTTTCGTAATTTTCGCTTAGCACCCTCCCCCCTTATGAGAATATTGAACGTTAAAGAAGTTCCTTGTAGGAAATTTAATGTACTTTCACCCAATATAAAGGTTTTGGACATTTTTTGAGTTGTAGGAGTGGGAGTGGGTGTTTTTTTTTACGTTTTCATAGAAGGGCCAAAAAAATCGCTGTTTGTCAGCCCGCTCTAGCGCCGATACCGCTGAGAAGCGCTGAGAAAAAAACTTCCGCAATTTTATTACGGGAGAAACACCATTTGGTAGACCTGCGCTAGCTGACACAGTGGTTTGAGATATATTGGGGATAACTGATTTATTTTTGTTGAATTTCAACACCCTGAATCGCAGAAATAAAGCGTCCCGCGTACAAAAAAAAGTGACCCTTTAGGCGCAGAAATCACATTTGATTTTTTGCAAACACCCTATATGAGCTAGACTGGCTATACTACCTACAATAATACCTTGGACATAGCTTAATCGATTTGCAATAAAGATCACCAACCTGTGCCCCGTGGTTTATACATAGGGTACTCTGGAAAATCCATTTTTTTACTTTTGGCCCCACTTGGTGAACGCCTTATTGTATAAATGTATAACTTAGAGTACATATAATATTTTACACAAAAGATTTTGAGCTATGGTCAATTCGATGGCACCATCCATTTTAATCTTAAAAGAATCCCTAATCTGATATATTCCGAAATGTGGTCATTTAAAAAATCATAGTTAGCCGTGGAATAATCACCCAATCGAAATAGTAGTGTCTGTGAGATATCTTCCCTTAAGAGGCTACGATACTTATGAAATCCGCCCGAAATGCCCGACTCAATTCAGGACAAACGTCGCTCGATTAGATATGCCTATCCTTTTCCTTCCTCTGGTCCCCACGACTCCCCACTCCAGCCTGCCCCTTCATAGTGCTACGATTGAGGGGCAGGCCGGCCGTGGGTACTACACTGAGAAAAATCTGTCACTTTGTAAAAAAACCCTGTTTAATTCAATATGAGATATTATTCCTCAAACTCAAGCAGAAGCTTTTTTGTAACTAACAATAATCAATTCAATTACAATTGATATTGAATTCTAATGAATAATTTAAATGTAATATTTTATTTCAATAAATAGCGTGTTCTGGAATTGATTCTATAATACTTCTTTTCTAAGCACATTCTTTTGTCAGAACAACATAACGTTTCATGGTGTTGAATTGAATAGGGATACATTTAACTGTTCATTATACTGAAATTACAACTATTGTCACTGAATTTTTGCTGGATTTGTAATACTTAATTGTGGGTACTAATATCAATTATAGCCATTCACTTGCAGTGTTCATTATGACTACGAACGATATAGAGTGTAGGGTTGATTCAAAACCTTTAATTTGCGATCACTGTGTGCACTCCTAAGTTAACCCCCAGTTAACCCTGAAAAAATCAGCTTGTTTTAAAGAATTTTTTTTTACCCTTATAAAGCACTTTAGATAGTGGTGATCTTTTACCTATATCTCGTGAAGTATTGAAGTTAAAAAAAAAACTTCATGAGAGAAAGTTGTAGAGAACGTAATAATGTATACATAAGAAGAAAAAAAATTGTACACATGAGAAGAAAAAAAATTGCAAAAAAATGTTTGCAAAACCACTCCTATTGCGGGGTTCGTAACACGACTTCGACGGTGATTTTTTGGGTTATACTCAGGACGCTACCCACAACCAACCCTGAAAATATCTACCTGTTAAGAATCATTTTTTTTCTACCTCTATAAAAAAATGACAATTTGCTTGGCCTATGATTACTTACATTGATGAATATAAAAGTTGCAATTAAGTTATTTTGTTGCGTCTTCTTAACGGAAATTCAAACTATTTTAAACTTATTGGTTCATCTGCAATTACGTCAAAAGTATAGATTATATTGTTGGGACCACATGGATTTGCTTGTATATTTAAAGTAGGTAATGGAAAAGTGACTATATACACGAACTCACTAAAATCACAACAGTCTTTTTTTCCTGTGTAGACGTGTAGATAATATGAAATAATAACTCGTGCCGGCCGCCGCCGACGGCCGCCGGGGTCACACGAGTCTCGCCGATGCCGACGAAGAAGCGCGAATATATATTTAAATAAATTAAAAGTAAAAAAATATTTTTAAAAAAAGCTTTTATTTAAATGCGCTAAAAAGAATAAAATAATCTTTTCTTTTAAAACTTTTACTATCAACTTATAACGTCATTCCACAATTTATATGATATAAAAGCTTGTCGCGAGATTTAAGTAGTGGTATTTACTTAGTTTGAAAACTTAAATCTCGCGACAAGCTTTTATATCATATAAATTGTGGAATGACGTTATAAGTTGATAGTAAAAGTTTTAAAAGAAAAGATTATTTTATTCTTTTTAGCGCATTTAAATAAAAGCTTTTTTTAAAAATATTTTTTTACTTTTAATTTATTTTGTAATTTTTAGTTTGGCCAGGTGTCTGAGTCTATTCATCTCAGTTAACGCATCATTGTTGCAAGGTCGTTTGCCGGTTAGTTTAGAACAGTCTAGCTCTTCAATGAGGAGACCTTCTAATGACCATCTTGGGTGTTCCGCCATGTTGGATTTAGAATGACGTCACACATATAATCATGCATTGTCATCCACATTAAACGTGTGTACAAAATTTCAGCTCGATCGGTTGAAATTTAACTAGTCCGCCATCTTGAGTGTTCCGCCATGTTGGATTTAGAATGACGTCACACATATAATCATGCATTGTCATCCAAATTAAACGTGTGTACAAAATTTCAGCTCGATCGGTTGAAATTTAACTAGTCCGCCATCTTGAGTGTTCCGCCATGTTGGATTTAGAATGACGTCACACATATAATCATGCATTGTCATCCAAATTAAACGTGTGTACAAAATTTCAGCTCGATCGGTTGAAATTTAACTAGTCCGCCATCTTGGGTGATCCGCCATGTTGGATTTAGAATGACGTCACACATATAATCATGCATTGTCATCCAAATTAAACGTGTGTACAAAATTTCAGCTCGATCGGTTGAAGATATCTGCTTCAAAATTGAGTTGCAAGATTCCACCCGAACAAATTACATACATACATACATACATACATACATTGCAAGTTAAATAAAAGCTTTTAAAAACGGCGGTGGCCTGTTTGCTTTATTGCAAAAATGATATTTTTCAGGGCGTTCACTTTTCGTTGGCAACACACTGCATAGCTTTTTGGCGTCGAAGCAATTTTACTATTATTTTTCATATCAGCAAAGGTGCATGCTATGAAGGGTTCGTGTATAAAAAAAACTTGTAATTGCTCAATTATAAAATCTAAATTAACGATTCGATTACCGAATTCTTCTTGAACCACATTAGGGTCAGTTGAACATCTATTAATGTTTGATTGGATAATTGTTCTGCATAATAGTGTTGCTACGACTAAAAAAGTGCGTCTAAAGTCTACTTCTTCAAAATGTTTTATATAACTAGTAGGTATTCCATATTTACATTTGTGTAATAATAAATAAATCTATCTAAAAACTTTCTACACTGTGAGAGTTCACTTTAGAGGGATTAGAGTGAATAGGCCATATTATATCACAACGGTTTCGTTAATCTATAAAATTACATCCTCAAGGACTAATTTATAGAGTTACGAAACTGGTCTCCCTTTTTAAATAAAGTAATAGTTGTGAGATAATAGGAGCTATTAATTTCTAATCCCTTGTAAATGTTCCATTCAAAGCCCTGTTTTTCCCAGAAAGTTTGTTTCCCAAACCCTATGCACCTGCAGTACTACTTATACCTAAATCCGAATAAGTGTGCAAAATGCAAAATATGTAGGTACCCCTCTCTCAAATTCTGGAAACCATATTAGGTACCTACGGGAATAAAAGCACTCAAGCCCACAAATTACTCCTATTGGTTTCACTCCATGTGACTGTTGTGACATCATTATCAAACATTATAGGTATTCTTGCCCTGACTGCGGTTCAGTTTCAGAACCTTATTCTGACAAATCTGAATTATCGAACATCCTAGAAAATGTATTAAAATGTCATAAATTCGACAGACTGGAACAATAAAATGTACTATTTTTATTTTGCCCGATTTTCAACTCCAATGACTTTCGAACAATCTTCTAACGAAGAAGTTTCTAAAACTGACTGGATGTCAGAATTATTATCGTTCCCTCTGGAAAGTATATAAATTAGCTTTTATCATGCAGCGATTTACATAGGAATTCGTTTTCAAAAAATGCTTCACATGACCCATTTATTTGGTAAAATTATTACTTGTACCTATCACATTTTTAAAGTAAAAATCAAGCGCACAATTTGGTCTAGAATTTAAATTTACTCTTTTTGCACGACCAGGCCATTTTATGCCCTAGGGATTAAACCATTTTACACAAAAGCAAAAAGTAGGTACTTTGTGAATAATAATTATTTATTTTCTAAAATTTATTTGTGGCGCAATGGATTAATAATTATTTATTTATAATTCCTGGAGGAATAATAATAATGAGTATTATTATATGCCAGTCGACATACATAATGTCGCGGTAGAAAATATTTTCTTCGGGTACTCGGAAATATAAATATTTGCTAACATACTATACATTCAAAACAAGCGAAACACAAATAAGGGAGACTGAGACTAATAAAATGAAAAATGAACCATCTGATATCGATTGAAAGTTCTCCTGACGTGGTTTCCGAGCCCGGTGAGGTACGCCGAAGTAGGGGGAAGTAGGGGAACCACGAGTTCCAGCGAACGCCCGCCCGCCCGCCTATCTCCGTACGTCTAATTCCTGCTCGAATGGCCAATTCACGGATCATTTTATTGCCGGGCAATGGGTTCGTAGTTTTCAAATCATAGCCAAACGAACAAACGTATCGACTTGAAAGTAGTCTTAAAATATTGTTATAGAATGCCTCAATCGTCGTTGTGTCCTTCGAATTATTTTTGAGTGGTGGAAATACTCGAAATTCTTAACCGAATATAGTCGAATTTCGGGTATGTTTGGAATTTTTTTTTCACAGTGTCGCATTAGTCCTGCACAGTTCGTGATACACAACGACGATTCTTCGTAGTTTCATCTAAGCCACAAAAAAAAATCAAGTGAAAATATTAAGAAATGCAAGTAGGAGATGTAAACTACGAAACCCTTGAAAATGGGGGGTATCGTAGCGCCAAAAAATATATAAGCCTGGTTCATGCATCAACTTTATCTTCTTATTTATGTTATTGTTTAAAAAAATATAGCATGGGTTCAGGCAGCTTGATTGTTAAAAATTATTTGCACATGCGCAATTTGAATCCATACGAACTTTTTCTAAATAGAGTTTTCGCGTGGTGGAGTTCTTCTTGGTGATTGTAGTTGACAATATAGCTTTTATTTGGCAAACAATTTCGTATTTCTTAACCTCGAATTGGTAATTTGACAAAGCGACGGTTGCCCAGTTCTAACTGCTTTCAGAATACTAATAAAGATTGTAAAGAAAAGGTTGAAACTTCCCAACTTTTAAATAAGAGTAAAAGCAGAACATGAGTAAAAGTGTTGCCTGAACCCTTCTATTATTTTGCAATACGTTCAACTTTTAAAAGATAAAGCAAAAGCATAAAAATAAAGATATACAGGGTGTTTCAGAAAACCCTGGCATAACTTCTGGAGCATACATAACTTAAAAAAATAAAAATAAAATTCTCATTGACCATGTGTATACCGTCTTTAGTTTCATAGATACAGAGCGTCCAAGTTTATTTTAAAATTGAATATTGACCGTATCTTCTATACTGTATACTACAGTCCGACACACGAGAGAAGTCCAATGAAAAACTTAGTCTAATCGCCCATGCCCACATTAATAACACACGGATGGCGCTTAGACTGAGTTTTTCATTGGACTTCTCTCGTGTGTCGGACTGTAGGTACATACATTATCGAAATTTGGCACTACTATGCTTTTGGGGATGGAAAATAAGCTGAAAATATCAATTTCTATACGTATATCTCACAGAGGGCGCCACTTGCGCTGTTCTTGGGTGGTGCTTTTACTCTAAACTTTTTTGAGGTTATCTTTTCGGTGTTGAAAGTCCATCATTTGGGTGCATCTTTTCATTTGCAACAAAAGTGTACCTACTCTTGTTTCATAACGATAAAATTAATCGTTTAGGTTGAAATTGACACAACGTGTCCCTAAACACTCGTAACTCCCACATTGGAGACAAAATTTTCACCTACCGCTTTTAAATTTTACAAACCAACTGTACATTGAAAATGGTGAAAAAATGCCAAATAGACATTGGTCAAAACACTATTGGTTTTCTTCGAATAGGGAGTCAAAATTCAATCCTTTCCATTTTGAAAACGAATAATTTTTGGTACAACGTTCATAGGGATTTTTTCTCACTTTAAATGGTAGTTGATCTGTAACATTTGAAAGCGGTAGGTAAAAATTTTATGTTGAATGTTAGAGTTAACAGGTGTTTTGGAGCACGTTTTAGCAATTTCAACGCAAACAGTTGATTTTATCGTTATGAAACAAGAGTAGGTACCTTTTTGTTCCAGAACGAGAAGATGCACTAAAATGTTGGACCTACAAGACCAAAAACATAACCTCAAAAAAGTTACGAGTAAAAACACGATCCAAAAACAGCGGAAGTTGTGCTTTCTGTGAGTTACATAGAGATTTTCAGCTTATTTTCCATCCCCAAAAACATAGTAGTGCCAAATTTCAATAATGTACATAGTATACAGTAGAAGATACGGTCAATATTAACTCGGATAGACTGTATAGAGTGGGTCTATTTTTCTTATAGGATTTATGAGTAAAGTATGATTTTGGCCATATTATTACCAAAATTCAATTCAATAAAAAAAAATCTTTTTAAACTTTTTTTAAAAAGATTGGATCCTATTTTTGGGGGGGAAATGCGTCTGAAAGACCATTGGCTTTCGCCACGACGTCACTGTTTAGTTATTATGGTAATAATTGTACGTCATTAGATGCCACAATCTAGTATTAAATGGGAACTTTTGACCCACTCTATACAGTGTGTCCCAATTTGATACTGGAAACCTCAGAACTACATGAAGGACAAAGGACAAAGAAAACAAATGGTCTCTATTTTTTTATTGGTAGTCTCGAGGGAGAGTATCTCAATTATTTTTTTAAAATAGCTAATTTTCAAGAAACCCTATTAGGTATCTTTTTACGACAAAATGTTATTAAGAAAACTTGTACAGAATGAAAAACTGAATATAACTACAAAATTTCAAAAGTCTTGGCCTACTTTGATTTTTAGCTTTTTCGCTTTTTTCTTCCACTTTTTTCTTAGAAATGTGTCCCTTCTGGAGATTTCACGTCAAAATATTATTAAGGAAACTTGATCATCGTGAAAAAATAAAATTTGGACTTGAAAGTTTCAGAAAGGACACTTTTCTAAGAAAAAAGTGGGAGATAAATCTAAAAATCAAAGTAGGCCTAGCCTTTTGAAATTTTGCGAATCTACTCAGTTTTTCATTCTGAACAAGTATTCTCAATAACATTTTGTCGTAAAAAAATCCCTAATGGGGTTTCTTGAAATTTTGCTAGGTATTTTAAAAAATCATAGCAGGCCATGAAATAATTACCCCATCCAAATACCACCGCCTATGAGACACTCTCCCCAGGGGCGAGCTGACCAGGGAGCCGGGGTCTGCGTCGCAGACGGGCGGCCAAATCCAGGGGCGGCCACAGGCCGCCCTTCCGTGACAAAAAAATATTTTTTTCAGAAAAAAGGTAGTAAGTCTCTACATTACTTGCATTCGCCCTCAAAAAGAATATCGTCAACCATGAAACAACATCATATTGACATGAACCCATAACCAGTCGGCCGTCGGCACTACCTCTATTCTAGTCTTTACTCTGTGGCAACTGCGCTGCGCGGCTTGACGTTGGTATAGACCGCAAATTTCGTAGGGGATATCGACGCTTCAGACCTGAATAATAGTGAACTAAAAAATTTAAATATCTTTCTTCCGTCAGAATATACCGCAAGTCCAAGAACTATTTTAGAATACTTGTTCAAAAATTCTCTCACGAATAATTTTCTGAACACCGCAATAGTCTTCCGAATACTTTTGTGCTCGCCAGTTACCGTAGCATCCGCGAGGAGACCATTTTCCTAATTAAAAATTATAAAAAACTATCTAAGGACTTCTATGAGATTAAACGATTTAGCAATAATTTCCATTGAATGCATCCTACTTGATACAATAAATATCAGTGATATAATATCAGTGTTAAAGCGAGAAAAGTACTATTCATTTAACTTGTATCTTGTGCCTTGTACCTAAGGGATAACCCAATATTCTAAAAATATTTTACTTTTTTGTTTCATTTAGAAGAAAAGGTTTTATTTATTTTTACAAGTACCTGTATTTTTCTTTTCTGATGCAAGCTATATTTATTTTTAGTTTTATTATGACTTTGTAAGCGTAATTTTTTACATTTTTAGTACCTTTTTCTTAGAAAAAGCATTTAATTTTATGTATGCATTTGTATTTTGTTTAAAAAGGTTATTTTTCTAGTGTAAGTGATATTTTATGATTTACTTGTAGTTTTTGTTTTTATTTTTTATATTTTAAAACATTTTTTATTTTAAAGAAACATTTACCTTGTTCCTTTCAGTTTGGAAATTCTACCAGACCCAAAACATATTAATCATTATAACAAGACTGATTGCCTGTGGTATTTTCTTGTTATAAGATGGCATTGTGGCCTACTTATTTCTAAAAAAATAGTTGCCTATTCCAAAGTCAAAGCCACCTGCGATATCACAATCGAGGCTAAAAAACCAAAAATCATATTAGGCCTTTTTTTTGTTTCAAAAAATTTACTAAAAGAAGTTGTTCAGAATAGTTCCAGGACTCTAAATCTAAAATTTTGTCAGAATCAAAAAATATTAAATTAAAAAATTAATTTCCAAAAATAGCAATTGAAGATTTTTCTGCGTTTAGAAAAGTGTGCTATGGAAGTTTTGAAGGCTAGTTATTTTCAAAAAGTAATCATTTCAAAATAAAATTGAAAGCTACGAAACAGTTTTTTAAAATTTTTACTGAATTTTTTTTATTTAATATTTTTTGATTTTGACAAAATTTTGGATTTAGGATTCTGGATCGATTCTGAACAACTTTTTTAGTACGTTTCTTGAAAAAAATGCCTAATATGACTTTCGGATTTTTAGTTTCGATTGTGGCATCGCGGGTGGCTTTGGCTTTGAAGTAAACAACTAATTTTTTGGAAATAAGTAGGCAACAATGCCATCTACCTTTGAGAAAAATTTCGTATTTGTCGGTTAAAAATTAAAGAAGTTATAAGGTTGTTTCACTCTTAAGTGACACCCTCTGTAGGTATTTTTGAGAATATCTATTATCATTTTTGTTATAGGTAATTACAAAAGACCGAAAACCCTAGAAATTCGAGATTTTTTAAGTTCTTATAACCTGAAAGAATTTTTTATATTCTGCATACGGGCGGCCAAACATCTAGGAACGCCACTGACTCTCCCTTGGTACTACCAATAAAAAAATAGAGACCATTTGTTTTCCTTGCCCTTCATAATATGAAGAAATATATTATATTTCTGAGGTGTCCAGTATCAAGTTGGGACACGCTGTAAATAGAAAATTTCGATTTCGTTCCATTCGCTTGCTCTTCATGTCGCAGGCACCTCGATGGCGGTGTACACGCCGCGCGTGGGCATCACGGCCTGCGAGCTGACCTCTGGCGGTCGCCACGTGGTTTTAGCCTTAGACGGCCACCGAAGTCTGGTCACCCTGCAACTTCGCGGTCCCGACGTTGAGGAAACACCGACGGACCACGTTTACGGAGACCCGGCGAACACGGGACGCACATTCGAACTCGCCGAATGCTGATAATGGTCGGCAGAAGAAAATATATGTTCGGTCGAATCTGTTGGACATCGCTGGTAGAGGATATACAGAGGGTGATCCACTGGGGATGGGAAATTCCGAAACCGGAGAGGGGGGACGAAAATATGACTATCGAAGCCAATATACAGGGTGTCTCATTTTGATCTGGAACACCCCAGTAAAATTTGAACTGGCTTGCGGATTTTAACGATTTTTTTTTTGTATATAGGGCCCTCCTAGACGTACTTATCAAACACTTTTCAATGACCATACGATTATTCCAAAGCCGGATTAAAACAATTTTTTGACCCAAATTTTCGAGTTAAGGTATCAGCGATTTTTTTATCGGAAATCTGATAACGTGGCGTTAATCAGCGCCCCTGAAAACCCCCAGATACCAAATTTCAAGAAATTATTCCCTCAAATTATACTTTTTACACAATTGCAAAAAATCAAAATTTCAATTTGATTTCAGCTATTAAGATGGCTATGGAAACAAGTGAAAATGTTAAAAAGAGGTCCACAGTGGCCAAGAGTAATTAAACCTGATCGGAAACTGCACTCGGTTTCTCTTTTCAGTATTGCTGTACAGTACAAATTTTATGCCATTTGAGACGCAAGAGACCTCGCTGCCGTCGCAGGCAGTCGTGCAAGTGCAAACACTTTGAGAAACGTTAATTTTTACATTTTTTTGTTACCAATAATAAAGTATAAGATTATACACTACAAAGAACGTATTTGAAGAATGTAATTTAAAAGCAGCAATATTTTAAACGACAGAAATGTATTGACGAATCGATTAGAAATTACATTTATACCCACTAAATTATTTTTAACACCTAAATTATTTTAGCAACATCAACCCATGAATAACATTTGTTGTAAATGCATAAACTGACATTTCTGCAAGCCATTGTTTTCCATGGCTGCCTGCGACGGCAGTGAGCTCTCTTGCGTCTCAAATGGCATAAAATTTGTACTGTACAGCAATACTGAAAAGAGAAACCGAGTACAGTTTCCGATCAGGTTTATTACTATTGTCCCCTGTGGACCTCTTTTTGCCATTTTCACTTGTTTCCATAGCCACCTTAATAGCTGAACTCAAATTGAAATTTTGAGTTTTTGCAATTGTGATGCAGTGTAAAAAGTATAATTTGTGGGAATAATTTCTTGAAATTTGGAATCTGGGGGTTTTCAGGGGCGCTGATTAACGCCACGTTATCAGATTTATGATAAAAAAATCGCTGATACCTTAACTCGAAAATTTGAGTCAAAAAATGTTTTTAATCCGGCCCTGGAATAATCGTATGGTCATTGAAAAGTGTTTGATAAGTAGGAGGACCCTGTATACAAAAAAAAATCATTAAAATCCGTAAGCCAGTTCAAATTTTACAGGGGTGTTCCAGATCAAAATGAGACACCCTGTATGTCTTATAGAAATATTGTTTGTTTAAGAGATACAGGGCGTTGAAGTTATTTTTTTGAAGTTTAATAATTATGGCTATATCTAGAAAAACTGAAAAAAAAATCCCTATGAAAATGGTATCAAAAATCGTTCGCTTGAACGCAAACTCCTGATTTTATCGTTATAAAAAATAAAAGTACCTTTTTGAATTGAAAAGATATGCACTAAAATTATAATCCAGCAAGACCGAAAAGATAACCCACAAAAAGTAGCGACTAAGAACACGATCCAAAAACAGGGCAAGTGGCGCCCTCTGTGAGCCAAATTTCAGTTCAACAGCTTGATTATTTTGGTACATACACTTAGCCACAAATCAATCTCAGAAAAAGAACGCCCTATATCTGTTAAACAAACGATATTTCTATAAGGCATATTGACCTCAATCGTCATATTTTGATGTCCCCTATTTCCGGTTTCTGGATTTCTCATTCCCAATGTATCACCATGTAGGTATATGTGTTTTTGCCGGGACTAAAGGATGTGAGTTAAATGTACACTACGTGCGTGGTGATTCAACATTTTGACCCATAAAATGGCTTTTTTCGATCTGTAGCGAGCAACACGCATAATTTTAAACTTTTGGTCAATACAAATTTTAATCTAAGTAATTGCTCACATTTTGAGACAAAAATTATTTAGAAATATTTATCAGAATGGCAGTTATTAGACTTTTTGCGCAAATGCTATTAACGGCCATGTTGGTAAATATTTTTAAATAATTTTTGTCCCAAAATGTGTTGCTCGCTACAGATCGAAAAAAACCATTTTATGGGCCAAAATGTTGAATCACCACGCACGTAGTGTACATTGAGTCTTACTTGATGTCATGATACAAATTAGGATTTGATTGGGTTGAATGATACATGAACAACGGTAGATATATGTTAATAAGTGTCGCATTTGTAATTATTTGTGCCTCTTCATTAATAATCGTAATTATTGTACCCCCAAATTTTAAAAAAAGCAAACATAATTCCGGGTTGTTAATAATCGTAAAAATAATTACTAAAGACAGCATTACGTACACGTATCTCAACACAAAGCATTAAGTTGCAGCGGAATCACTCCGTATAAAATAAAACAATAAACTATCTTTTTATACAAGAAAACAACAATTGAAAAGAAAAATTGTCAGCATTTACCAAAACATAAAAACAAGCTTTTAATAGGAACTATTTATATAAAATTTATATGTTTTTGATGTGAAAAATGTTGTAGTTAGAAATTATGTGCAATAAGTAGGTACTATTAAGGTAAATACATAATTAAGAAAAAATATGTTATGGCATTAAGGCAGTGGCGGTTCGTCTGTGGAGGCAGTGCCTCCCCTGTAAGAATATAAGAAATAAATAAGAAATTAAATTAACTCCCTTTACAAATCCTACGTATTTTGTGGCCTGTGGCCTGTGCATTTATGTTTACAATAAACTCAATTTATTGGCTGGAGGATTCAGGGTTAAGAATTTAGAATGACACAGGCAATGAGTGGTCTCAACTTCACATGCCGCTGCATATTTTTTGAATGAATTAACATTATTATCAATTTCAATATGTTTTACTATTTTATTAAACTTTTACTTGGTAATTTAAGTTTGCTCTAGGTTTTTCCCTTTTAAAGGAAATAAATTAAATTTCCGAAATATACCGACCCTATTATCGACAGGTAGCAAAGCAAGAAGTACCTAATATCGACACCAACTGAACTAATTATCGACAGAAGTAAAAAACAATTATTTTTATTATATATATTACAAACATTTTAAATAAACAAAATTAATTTTTTCAATGGTAATAAAAGTAAATAAAAAAAATAAAAAAGTAAAAACATATTGCAAGAAAAACTGGCACTTTTTAACGGGCTTTAAGATGGCGTTTTTAGATTTGTTCTACAACATTTCGTTTTTGGGAAACCATAAACCATCTTTAATTTTATTTTTTAAATACGGACCTGGATTTTTTTGCAAATTTTGAAAGCACTTTTCACTGCAAATACCATGATGTATGACAAGAAATATTTTTAAAACGTTTTAAGACTATTATACTGAAAATTCTTTTTTTCCATTATATTATTTCTATTGCGGCCCTGTAATTAATAATAAGAAGTCTAAATATTGATCACTATTGTCAACAATTTAACTCACAACCAAAAAAAGGACGGCAAAGAATAATAACAGTCACATACGATAATAAAAAATAAATAAAATCCTCTACCTAGAAGGCTTTGAAACAACGAAACCAAACCCTTGTCATTTGTCATAACTCGCACTGTATCATTTAATAATTTGTATTATTAGAAATGGAGGGTGCTTTTTCAAATGACGACAAATTTAACATGTTAGCATGTTATATCTTGAGTCACAGAAATAGTGTGTTGTAGAACAAATCCAAAAACGCCATCTTAAAGCCCGTTAGAAAGTGCCACAAGAAAGTGTTTTCTTTTTTCCTATCTGTGATAACAACTTCGGAAAAAAATAAAATCGAAAACGCAAAATTTCACTTTTTTCAAAATAACTCAAAAACGAAAAAGATATTAGAAATCTGTTTGTATCATTTTATTGACCTCAAAATTGCGCAACTTTTCCCCCATTTAACCGTTGTTCTATCTCTCACCGTTTGCAGTATCCCCATGCTGTTCATTCTTATCCGGGACACATTGAATATGTCTTATAGCAGTCACATTAGTTAAAAGTATTGGGATCATAAACTGCATAAAAAACTCCCTTGTATATTTTTTAGTTCTGTTCTGGTTCATACATTTTTGGTGATGGGAAATCACGTTAGCGTATTTTCTTGCCAATACTGAAACGGTTTAAATCTTAGTTTTAGTTGAACTGTTCATCTCTGCAATTGGAATAAAAAGGGTGTACCAATTACCAACAGATATCTTAACCTATTTTCGGCACGACTTTTCGGCTCAATTCAATAATATATCTTTTTCCCCGATAAAAAAATCCCTAGGTATGTCAATAATTGGTCGTTAAAAAACATATGGACTACTGGATTACTTGCCCAACACTATGGTCCTATGTTTGGAATGAAAAAAGTCCGGAAGCATTTAGATCATAGGAAAAATTTAAATAAAAAGTTTACTCCCTACCTCCTCCCCTATCACATCTTCAAAGGAATGTATCGAATTATACCAATGACCCTGTATATTAGCGACACATGTGTCGATAATTGGGCCTATTCAAATTTTTTCATGTAGGTACCATAATAATTATCCTATTCCTATCCCATTAAAATTTAAGCAAAATATAATATCTCAGCTAGCCCAAGTTGATTTATATCTTAGAAGTTTATTTATATTGCCTATATTTTTACATTGCTACTCCCCGATTTTTTAATTATATTTCCCTCCATATTTTTCTAGATATTTTCCTTCCCAAACTGACAAAATTCACACTACAGAAGGTAGGTATATTTTATTAGGTATACCTATATAGGCACCTTCCTGTGAAAACAATCAATGAGAAATTTAATTCTCTTTATCGTGAAATAAGTTCGCCGGAATCTCTATATCTTCTCCGTGGTTTTGTTGGAGAAAAAATCTACATCTACCTATTTTCCTTCATTATTAGGTACCTACAACATTTCTGTGTAGTATTTTAGTTTATTATTATGTACCTACAACATTTTTGAGTGGTTGGTATAATAATATTATTATTAGTACCTATACTACTTCCACTGAGCCAGTTTTGCTAGCTTCTGATTCTGACAAATAAATTTAAAATAAATACATTAAACAATTTCTTGGATCAATAACATATATACTTAATATCATATTCAAATTTTGTAAAGGAACAAATATATAAAAATACCAAGAAAAATACAACTGTTTCTTGATCAAGTATCCTTTTTCTACGTTATTAAAAAGATTTTCCTTCCCACATGAAATTGGCACGAGCCGCCCCTGATTAATGGCATAATATTATGATAAATGAATGGTTAGATAAGTCGCACCTTAGGCTAGAAAATGAATAATGAATATACAGGAATATGAAAATATTCTAGAATTGAAAGGTGTAGTATATAAGGCGATAAACAGTGATGGGCTTAAACCGTTTTTTTTTTTAGAAAAAAATCTTGGCAAAAAACCGCTGTTTTATAATTTTGCTACTGAAAACAATTTTTTAACCGGGTATTTGCGCACCGACCAATTTGTCGCCAAATGCTGATTCCAACGATATGAAATAAGTAGGTATGGGATATTGGATATCTGCAGTTTATTGATCTCCACTTTAGACACATTTTTATGCCTTTCCCACTGATTTTACACAAAGCGGACAAAATACAAAGTCAAGAATTCATTATTTTAGGATTATATGACACATGGCTAAACTAAATAAGAATAAATACAGGGTGAGTCACATCTAAAGTCAGAGCCGAAAACACGAGGTAGAGTTCGCTAAAATAAGCACATATGCTTAATAAACATTAGCTCAAAAACGCTTGGTTCTCCATATACAGCGTGTTAAAACTTTTCCAAATATTTTTTTAATTTCTTTCGAGCCTGTTTAGGAATTCCAACAAAATTTGATACATATTATGGGTTGTCATTTTGTGCAATAATTTAGCCCTGTTCAGATGAGCAGCGGCGTAGATACAATAATTTTATTTTAAATGCCAGCATAATAACCTTGGCACTAGTTTAAAAAATCCGAAATTACGAAGAAACTGTACCAGAAATTAAAAAATACCAAGAGGCGCTTTTTGTTCCAAATTGAATGGGCTATCCAAAAAAGGCAAATTTTTTTGTTTTGGCACAGGACCGTACTACTTTTTTATACAATTATTTACAGTAACTATTTGTATCTACGCCGCTGATCATCTAACCGGGGTCAAATTATTGCACAAAATGGCAACCGTCCAATGAATAATGTGTACCAAATTTGGTTGGAATTCCTAAATGGGCTCTAAAGAAATTAAAAAAATATGTTCTTTTTGGAAAAATTTTAGCACGCTGTATATGGAGAACCAAGCGTTTTTGAGCTTATGTTTATTAAGAATATGTGCTTATTTTAGCGAGTTCTACCTTGTGTTTTCGGCTCTGACTTTAGATGTGACTCACCCTGTATATAGTTAATATTTTTACACATAATTTTAATATATTTTGAATATTCAGTGACAACTACTGGCAGCCACACCACAATCAAAAACCATTGAGAAAGCACCATTTCAAAAAACCCAACCGGGTTTAAACCCATAGGCCGCCAAAAAAACATTTTCGTCAAAATACCCGACCGGGTTTACCTAAACCCAAATTGGGTTTTTTAGTTTTAAACCTAAAAACTCTCGGCCCCATCCCTGGTAATAAATATCCCAGTGAAAATTCACTGGCCTTTAGAAAGGAAGGAAACATATTTACCGTTGTTTATGTATCATGGATAAGTGGGTGTTTCTTCATTTGTTCTTGTGCGGGAGCCGGAGGTGCACAAACAACTAATTATTAGCTTTTCTCTTAAGAATGATGGAGCAGTTAAAATACTAGGTTTTGCAGTTTTGCTGAAAACGGGAATCTTATTTGAAGGGTTGTTATGGCTTTATAACTAAGTACGCTCTTACTCAAGCTCCTATCTTTGAACATTAACATTTTTACTTGCATGCCTTGGAAACACAATTCACTTATTAGGTAGTTATAGGGATAATTATAATGAAAGATTTTTTTATCTAGCGAAATCTTTCGAAATCCAAAGCACTTTTGTTTGAAAAGATTTTTTATGATAATTCTGTAAGGAACTTAAGGACCATAACCTATACAGGGCGAGGGTTATTCTTAACATATAAGTATAAACTTCATTAATACTTTGCAGTTTACCTTTTCATTTTTTCTCGATATCCCTGTATATTTTGGAAACAAAAAACCTTTTTACATTTTAGTCGTTACTTGCCAAAAACTTAAGGATCACCCTGTATAGGCAAGTAGCTACTATCAACTTGAAAGTAATTTGAGTCATTCTTAAGTGAAAAAGCTGCGAGTATACTATTTTGTCTAATCGAAACTATATGATACCTACCCTTCCTAAATCTGTAAATACTACCATAAGTAGGTACACATTATATTTTTGTCAATTGTTTCACGTAGGTATGTATTTGTGTAGACCAATGGACTGTGCTGGTTGCAGATCCAGATGTGTACAAAATACAAACAGTGAATCCACGCTTAGAATAAATAAACACTAGGTACTGAAGATATTCCGACAGTTAAACAAAAAATAACGGAAAAATGTTAAGCTTATACAGCTACCAGTCATCCATCTTATCATACACTTATAAAAATTATTAGCTATAAAATTTTGCATCTTCCACTTAGATAGTCAATAAGGTATATTTGTAAGGATGTATTTTGTTTTTGTCACTACGATGGTATATTTTTCCAAATTTAAAAAGGATATTTGGTAGGACATTGTAGGTATATTTCCCGCAAGGAAGTATTCTAAAATATTATACCCACTTTAATAGTGTAGGAAGATGAAAAATATTACTTATTTACTTTAGTTTGAAGCAGTTGCATATCAAATATTATTATACGAGTATATTGTCCCCTGGTTAAAATAGATATGTAGGTATAGGAGAAATATAAAGTGGAATGTTCAAGAAACAACATAATTTTTATTTTTTAAAAAGTGAAGAAATTACACGCATGTCACCCCTTATATTGTTATTGTAGCTCTAGTCGTGGTGCAATTGAAACATTGACAAATACTGAAATATTGTATATAAAATTTAGGTATAAAATAAAGACATGCCAATTTTAAATTTAATTTTAATTCTCATATAATATATTGTATATTGTTAAAAAGAAATAAAAATTTCCCATCTGGTATGTGGAACAATATTATAAAACATTATATTTGTATGTTGTGATTCTTGTGTATAACAAAAATTATAAATGTAATTAAATTAATATGCAATTTTTATTTCTAATAGCATTCCAGTTTCCTCATTTTTGTATTAACCCTTTTCAGAACTACAGTTGACCACTGAGTAAAGGACTCAATGGGTTGACTTATATCTTATATATCTGCCAGACTCAAATTTAGCACACAGCCTGCTGACCAATACAATATCTGACAGCAGTGACAGCCACTGTCATATACAGGGAGTCCCACTTAGACGGTTATCAATAATATTTATCTTATGTCCTTTATTTTGGACTTTGAAAACAAAAGTTTCAAATTGCAGAATGCAGAATGCAGAATTGCAAAATGTAAAAGGTTGCTTTGTAATTGGTAGGTGTAGGTACGATCATAATTCAAATTTCCACTTTCAGATTTTAAATTATTAGTATTATTAATTAATTACTACCTAACTACCTACAGTAAAAAACAGAGGAAGTGAAGTTTTTTGTTAAAAAAATACTATTATTTTTTTGCAGACTTAGCTTGGACAAAAAAAACATTATTTACGCTGAGCCGAAAAAGATACGCAACCGTGTTGTGCAGATTTTTTATTCACTTTACTGGTCTAATGAAAAATTGAAACAAAACCGCTAGCTTAGTTTAAAAAAATCGGTAATATGGCGATAACTTTTTTGTTTGAAATTAAACTGTTTTTTTTTCTTGGCGGCATTCAATTCCTTGGGAACAAACTAGACGAGAGTTTTGTGTTTGAACCACCAATGTATCTTAAAAATTACCGAGATAATCGCTCGTAACTTCTTACTTGCGGTGTCCCAGTTAACGTGATAAACCCGATTTTCTCTGTAATTTTAAAGATAAATTGATGGTTCAAAAACCAGACATGTGTAGAATTTTCAGAGGAATTCGAATGTGATGTTAAACTTAATATAAAGGATGTTGTTAAAAAGTAATTTCAAAAAATAGGTACCGTTTTCCTAAAAAATTTCGAAGTTGGATTTTAACACGAAATGTTAGTAATGTGTATACGGGGACTGGGGAGTAACAAAAGAGTGTCAGTTTCCATGTCTGACTTCCGGTTTGACCGGAAGTGAGCATCACTTGATCAGATTTTTAAGACGCCCTGTATATTTTGGGTTTTTTTAGGTTCTTTCTCTTCTCCCAATTCCAACGATATATTTTAAAATTATGGAGAAAATCGGGTTTATTACGGGACACCCTGTAGAAAAGTAGGTAAACATAATAAAATACAATGTTCATGTTATCATTATTATTTATATATTATAATAAACCCCTATAACCTATAATAAGCCGCCATTTTTTTCGTCGATCTGCAAACAACAATGAAATATAACGTCATGCTCTCGGGTCTTTAATATATATACAACTACGCTTCAGGTTTACAATTTAAGAAGTTAATTATGGCAGTCACGCTCTCAGGGTGGCCAAACGAAAACAAAACAGACCCAATAACAACTAGGGAAATGTTTTCTTAGAAAATCGCAAAAACCTACCTTGTACGGGAGGTCTTTTAATTGCGTCTTTACAACAATACCCAACTTCTCCTATTCAACCCCCTTTTCGATTTAAGGATTTGGGAGTAAAAATTGCACTTTATGTCGGAACAGCTTCCCTCTCTAAAAGAACATTGACGTGTCCGAGCGCTTCTGGATGCCCGAAGACCCCTAATGTTTCGTTTTCGTCTGATCGCCCGTAACTTTTTGAAAAGTTCATCAAACCTCAAAAATGACCCACCGTTGTGTAGAGAAATGAAAGGGCTTTCCAACGATGTGCCACTATACCCCCCCTTCATATTTAAAATTGTTGAAGGTATGCATCCCCCGCTTAGGGGGTTGCAGGTAAAACTGTTGAATTCGTAATAAAATATGTCCCCCTCCCAAACAAAATCCACGTGTTTTTGTGATTTTCTAAGAAAACATTTCCCTAGTTGTTATTGGGTCTGTTTCGTTTTCGTTTGGCCACTCTGTACCTCTATATTTATAATAAATAAATATAGTGGTTTTAAGGGGGTCTTTCATATAAATTTTTTCGATTTGGGCTTTCCTTGCCAAGTTATTCGGGTCTACAGAGTGACCCAAAAGTATTTTTTTTATTTAAGTAGGTAGGTATATCTCTATAACGGCGCTACTTAAAAATTTGGAATTTGGTATGTGTTATGTTCTTACTGGAAGATGCCTTGGGGTAGTTTATTCATTTACACAGTGCATTAAAAAATGGTAAAAACTACCAACCCCTATTAATTTTTTGCTCAAACTTTTTTGAGGTTATTTTTTTTGGTCTGGCAGGTCCATCATTTCAGTGTATCTTTTTATTTTGCAACAAAAGTGTACTCTTGTTTCATCACGATAAAATAATAATAATAATAATAATTCTCACCCTCACAATACTCCAAACTAGGAGTACCCCAGAAGCAACCACATGCTTGTGCGGAGGAGGGGGGCAATTACTATTATTTTGTCTTCGTTGCCATTTGCGGCTAGGGCCGACTTTTTCCCCGATAGAACTAGGATAGCATTCGCTCAAGTACTACGGAAAACCCTAGAAAACCGTAGTAATCCCAGTAAGTGTAGGACAATTAGTAAATCACACGGATAAAGCTATTTAGGAGCAATACCGTGAAACCACATTTGTCCAGCGCTCTTCGCCGTAGCGGTGTTTTTCTTTAAAGACATATGCATGCGCCTGCCTCGATCCAAAGTCGATCGAAGACAGAAAAACATGCAGTCTAAAAAGTCAACGCCGGTACGAGCGACGCCACCGCGGCCATTTAAACTGAGAAAAAATTCCTATGAACAATGTGCCAAAACTTATTAGCTTTCAAAATGGAAAGGATTATAAATTTAACAAAATTATTAACCCTTATTTCAAGAAAACCAATGCTGTTTTGACCAATAATGTTCAATTGGTATTTTTTCCTTATTTTGAATGTAAAGTCGATCTGTAACGTTTGAATAAAGCGGCAGGTAAAAATTTTATGTTTCGAATGTTGAAGTTCACAGGTGTTTTGGGGCACGTTTTTCCAATTTCAACGCAAACGGTTGATTTTACCGTTATGAAACAAGAGTACACTTTTGTTGCAAAATGAAAAGATACACTGAAATGATGGAACTGCAAGATCAAAAAGATAACCTCAAAAAAGTTTGAGCAAAACAATTAATAGGGGTTGTTAGTTTTTACCCTTTTTTAGGGCACTGTGTAAATGAATAAACTACCCTAAGGCGTCTTCCAGTAAGCATATAACACATAGGACCCAAATAACTTGGCAAGGAGAGCCCAAATCGAAAAATTTTAAAACTACACCTCCCGAACACCCCTTTAAATTATTTACTATACATTCTGGCTCACCCTGTATATTCCACCGAAAGGTCGGCCATATTGGGCGCACACGTCATTGGCTGTCAAATGTCAAATGCACGAGGGCCGTGGTGCAAGAACGGTAGACGCAACCGTTCTTGGCCGTGGTGGGGCCGTGCAGAGAAATGGTAACCTAACCTACTCCATTTCTCTGGGGCCGTAACTGGCCGTTGTCAAATGTCATCTTGCGTTGCCACCACAAATTTCGCTTTTCCCCTAGAATGTACTCTAAATCCCCTAGAATGCACAGAATATGGCGGCTATCCAGGCGGGCGCCAGCTTCCTCTGCCGGATGGCTAAAAATTGGTGGAGGGACTAGGACTAGAGCCCAATGGCGGTCCAGTTTATTTTATGAGAGCGGTTCAATCAAGCACGACTGGCACGACTTAGCATACAAAATCGTAGCCGGCACTAGATTTGCAATTTGCAAATAGTAGAAATAAGGTATTTCAAACCAAAAAAGTTTCAATGGCGATCCTATGGCGATCAAATTTGGGCTGTGACCAAACCAAAACCAAACCACAACCACTTATTCTGTAGCTGGACCGACACTACATCCGAGCATGATGTCATATTTCCAGAGAAGTGGAGTAGGGAGAACACGCTAGAAGCTGCGCGAACTGCCTAATAAAAGTGACGGCCATATTAAACCAACTGTACTACAACATTAGTAAACTTACCGAAAAAATGATACTCCCGGAGGTCTCCTAGACTTATAATTCATTTGTCGCGGGGCAAAAAACCAACTCCGATCGGGGAACACCGGAAAGCTCGAACGTGAAGCCGTGAAAACTACGCGAAAGCCGACAACCTCCACACTCACGTTCGCGCCTCTTAGCGGGGTTTCGTGCCGCGAATATGGAGCGGCCGTTACAGCTTGGTACTGCACACGACATTTACCAAAAACACTGACCATTTCTCTGCTGAAAATACAACAACTATCGCTGAAAACAAACTGCAAACGTCAAACTGGGGACAATATGCCGGACATTACATTTGCCTGGAAATAGAATGCGCAGTAGGTCAAAAAGCGTTCTCCCTACTCAATTTCTCTGGTCATCACCCAATCTTCTCTTTCTGCAAATGCTCTCTAACCTTAATTCTATGTCAATGCCATTGAGGTAGTATGGGGGGGAGAAGCTGTTACGTAACCCAAAACGGGTTCACCTACGTCATAGATTACCAGAACAACGTCAATTTGTTGACTCTGTGCTAAAAGTGCATTAAAAGTGGCTAAAAGTGCAGTTTTCCTTGTTATTGCGAGCTATTGACCTCTGGAAATAAATATGTCATGTGCTGTACGTTGTTGCAGTAGCAATTCTAAAGTGGACAAAAAGAAATTCACAGGAATTACATTTCACAGGTAATGTAAACAATAGACAGAGCCGTATCAATATGATTTATAATATCCACTTTCGTACTTTATGAAAAGAAAAATATTACATTTATAACTACTCTAGGTATGTATTTGACTGACTGACTGACTAAACCCAGCTTTTGATTTCGTCGTTGTTAGTTTTCGTTTTTTTACATTTTTGATAATTTTACTAGGAATACAGTTTAATCAGACCCTGGCGTTTCAGCCATATTGATCAAAACTTAGCCACACCCCCTGAACCCGTTTACTATATGCGACAAAGTAATGTTATGGCGCCTCCCCCCCCCCCCCCATACTAACTCAATTGCCCAGGCCCTGGACCACCGTTTGTTCCTCTTGACAAATAATATGTCACTGGACCAACGTTTATACCATTGAGTAATCCTTTACTCAATGGTTTTACGCTAACCTAACCTAACCTATATATTTTGTGGTTATACGTTAAACCTGGACCGAAGTGTTGGTCCAGGTTGAACGAATATTATTAATAACATAAATGTTTATTTTTCTGAGCATAAAGGTGTTTAACTTTATTATATTAACTTTATTATTATTATTAAATACAGAGTAGTATTAGTAAAGTATATAGTGTGTGGTAAGCACAAGCAGCTTTGACTCCTTCCTGGGATTCTTTATTTAAAGATACTTGCACAAAGCACAATTTACAAAAAACACACTCCACGGCACTGTAATATTTCTCATACAGCCAAAAAAGAACTGCCCAATCGCCCCGACACTGCACCAATTTGACAGAATCTATTCCCACATGGCGGCTGCGCGAACAGGTGCGCAGAATTTTCCCGCCAAGGGGAGAACAACTGCTGGATTTTTTATATGCTCTGCCCATATTACCTCAATAGTCAATGCATTTACCTAATTTTCCCATTTTGTGGGATTCCAGCTGTAAGTAAAAAGTAAAGTAAGCGGCCACCTCATCGTTTTCCAAAATTTTGACAATAAAATACAGATTTTGTGATGTTATAAAGAAAAGATCTACAAAATGGAGTTGGTGCATTCAGTTTTGTTGTTTTTCTCTTGCTTCCTTGCTACTGTGAACTGTATCATGTGGAACTTGGAGCCGAACACAAGAAAGTGTTTAAAAGAGGAACTCTTACAGAATGTGCCTGTGATCGGTGAATTTGAGGTTTCAGAAGCGCCAGGGCAGACTATAGATTACATTGTAAGCATCAGAATATTTCAAATAGGATGTAGAAAGTAACCGAAGCGCTTTTAGGTCACCGATTCGAAAAGACATATTTTGGCGCAGAGGCAAGACATCTCAAAGGGAAAATTCTCGTTTAACACTGAAAGTGATGATACTTATGAGATTTGTTTCATTTCTCGTGTCCCCGCACGTATGTTCCCAAAAAATTGCTAATAAACGACTTGACGTAATTCTTGTTTTAGACCAACGGGGCATAACTCAGGAAGTGTCGCTCATAACGAAACATGGAGTGGATACGAAGAATTATGACACAGTATGTTTTCAATAATTTTTTTCCTGATATTTTAAGTAGGTAATCTTTGTCGATTACAGTTAGCAGAAGCAGCACAACTGAAGCCCATAGAAAGAGATCTGAAAAGACTTGAAGATCTCTCAAATGCTATAGTACAAGATTTTGCAATTATGAGGAAAAGGGAAGAAGAAATGCGAGACACAAATGGTAGGTCCAGTTTTAAGTGTAATTTTGTATACCTAGATCAACAATATATTTTAATATTTTCAGAATCGACGAACACCAGAGTATTATATTTCTCATTGTTTTCAATGGTATGCCTCCTGAGTGTTGCCACATGGCAGATAATATACTTAAGAAATTATTTTAAAGCTAAAAAGCTTATCGAATAAAAAATAAAATAATTTTATTGATACCTATAATTCTTTTGTTTTTGAATTCTGCAGGGAACTGATTACTACAAAATGTTTTTGTTTCACAAATCCTTTTTAATTTTTCAAATATAGTTTTCTAGTTATTTTTTAGTATTTCCTTAATTTATACATATTTGACATTTGTAAAATTCAAATGGTTATTTATTTATAGAATAAAAATAAATTCGCATTTTTATTATACAAGTGTGTTTATTATCTCAATCTGAAATATTGTTATATTTAGGAGTTTCCGGAGCATGGCGGTCACGACCTGTTCCAAGTGGGACTAGTGATTAGTGGCCTTAGAAAGTTTCTGGGATTTTAATCTGTATGGATTTTGATCAAATCTTGTGATTTATGGTTGTCAAAAATGTAAACTGAGGTAACCTAACTTTTCGATACAAATTTTTCAAAATGAATATGAAATCCGATAAAAAGACCAAAACAAGCTACAATAACCAAAATAACTTATCTAGCTCTCTAATTAAATTGGTATCGTCATGTATAACAGCCGGCATTCTGAGATATTTGCTCATGACATCAAAATATCAGTCCCTGATATCCGGCCACCAAGTTTCCACCCCTCTGAACTCATGGAAAAGAGTGTCCGAAGGATTGCTGTTACTTTCGAAGAATATAAATCCATACAATGGAGATTTGCTCCACGAAACTCCATTAGCACTACAATTTTACAAGAACATACAAGAACTTTTCGGGAGTGTCCAATTGATGTTTATAAGCTTTGATTTAGCTACCGCCTTAGTATTATATTGCGTTGCTAGGAAATACATCGAAGAACGTATTTGGCAACAAGAAGTAAAAAAGAATGAGTACGCAAAACATATAGACGAATACTTGTTAAATCCTGCTAATTGTGGAAGTGCTTCATTGTATGTATTGATGGCGTATTTATTTAATCCCTATACGTTTTTTAATTGTGTGGGGTGTTGTACGACTCTTTTTCACAACTTTTTCCTATCGCTGTTTTTACTTGGAATGGTGTACAGAAATGTTTTCATAAGTGCGGTTTGCTTGGCAATATGTGCGTCTACAACATTTTACCCGTTTATCTTAATTGTACCTGCCTGTATTTACTTTTCTACTTTAACCAAGAGTAGGGGTAAACCATTCCTTTCAGTGATATTATTTCTATTAACTTTAGTTGGGATAACAGTTTATTCCACACATTTTGGAACTGATTTTAGCTATATAAAAAATGTGTATGGTTGTATTTTAACAGTACCCGATCTACAACCTAACATTGGACTTTTTTGGTACTTCTTTACCGAAATGTTTGAGCATTTCAGAGAGTTATTCATTTATTCATTCCAAATAAATGCTACAGTTTTATATTTGGTGCCACTGTCAATTAAATTTCATGACGAACCATTTTTGTTAACAGTTGCATTATTATTTTTAGTTTCCATTTTTAAATCATACCCTTCAATAGGCGACGTAGGTTTTGTACTAAGTTTACTACCATGTTTTGCACATTTATTTACATTCTGTCAACAAGGCTTTTTAGTTGGAGTTATTCTTTTAATAGCTACTTGTTTAGGGCCTATACTCTGGCAGTTGTGGATATATTGCAACTCTGCAAATGCTAACTTTTATTTTGGAGTCACTCTAGCTTTTGCAATTGCACAAATATTTTTGGTTACTGATATTTTGTTTGCACAAATCAAGAGGAATTTTGCACTGAAAAATGGAAAAGAACGAAAATTAGATGGAGAAGATGCCATTCTTAGCTTAGAATAATGTTAAATTGTATTTGTATTTAATCAAATAAAAACCTACCTAAACTAAATTTACAATTAAGGCGTATTTCTAGAGCAGAACCCTACAAAATCTTTTTATGTTTGTCCCAAAACCTGTCGTTTTGGCGAGGCAGTTTTATCAGAGTAAAGGGGAGATCTCGTTTTGTTCTTTCGGGATTTATTACCTATACCTATATACTAATAGGTAGAATACCATGGCAGCATTGTGGAAGCTTAAAACAGCTTTCCAAAAACATCAGTTTTCGCGATCTAAGAAAATTTAGTTGGGAGGTAAGATATTTTCTTACGTCAGACTTAAACAAAACCTGCCGAAACCTAGGAAAGCGCAGAAGGGCCACCAAAAATAAAAATAGGTTTTATCTTAATAAGGCAGAATTCCTGAGAAACAAGTCAGAATTACTGAGAAACAAGTCAGAATTTCTGACTTAAGTCAGAATTTCTGAGAAACAAGTCAGAATTTATGACGAGCCAGAATTTCTTTTTTTGAAATTCTGACTTGTAAGTCAGAAATTCTGACTTGTTTTTCAGAAATTCTGCCTTATTGAGATAAAACCTATTTTTTATTTTTGGTGGCCCTTCTGCGCTTTCGTAGAAACCTAAACCCTTCTCGCGAAAATACGGTTAATTTAGTACGTTGTACCCTTGTCTATTCATGTTGTACGTTATAATGTCAATGGAGGAAGGAATCCTCAATCAACATCAACGGTTATAACACCACTCCCGTCCGATGTCCGATGAAAACTGTTTGTCTCAAACAGAATAAACTTACCCACGGTATGTCATTGCGCATCTTGTGACGCGTCAGTTGCGAGTCAGAATTTAAATTGCTCCATTATGTCTTGTCTGCGGCATGCAGCAATTGATTTTTTGGCAAGATTATTGTCCTTGGGAAATCTATAGTATTTATAATTTCCGTTCCCTTACTGTTTCTGTTATTATTTGGACAAACGCTGACCGCACATCCCGGCATCTCTGGCCTATTTTAAAGCACTGTCGAGCTGGACTGGCAGTTGTTTACACTTTTTTCTTGACACATTAAACTGTAAACTATAAAAAATCGTAAAACACAACCGCATTTTGAATTCGTGACTCGCAACTGACGTAGATGCGCAGATTTGCCTTGTTTTCGGATTCGTTATACTGACATACCGTGGGTAAGTATCGTGGTCTCAAATTAATCACAGATTACCGTCTGCCATATTAATCGTTTCCCTTAGCAATTTTTGACCATGTTGCCAACGATCTGGAGAGTTGTCCCGCCAGATGGCCATTTTCAAACCGCTAGAAATCTGCCAGATTTAAAAAAAAAATCCGCTAGAAATCCGCACTTGCTTTTTAATCATTTCACGCGTTTTGACCATATGATGATTATGTATGAAGTTTCCTTTCAAAATGAGAAAATTTATTTTGAAAAATTAACCAATGTCACAAAATATCCAGGTTAGTTTTATTAAACACCTTTATGTTATTAATAATATTCGTTCAACCTGGACCAACACTTCGGTCCAGGTTCAACGTTGGTCCAGTGCATTGAGGTGGTATGGGGGGGGAGGAGCCATAACATTACTTTGTCGGGTTGCCACTGTTGCCAGATATTCTTAGACGAGTGGAGCCATGTCGCGAATTAAAAATAGCCCAAAGTAGCCAGTTGCCAGTTATTATAAAATACCTAAATATCTTATTCAAATTTTCGTTTACCACATACAAGTACAAGTACATATTGTATAAGTACTTATTATTGATTTTTGTGGTAAAATATCTAGTTTTTAGCACTAGATTGAAACTATTATGCGCATGCGCTGTTGCAAAATGATTGTGACGTATCAACTAGAGGAACAGAAACGTTCCAGAAACAAAAAGAGAGGTTAGGTCTCAAGTCTCAAACCTCCCTAATCTGTGTCTCAAACTAAAGGCCGGTCCACACGCAACGATGTATCGTACGATTTGCATGGGCAAGTAAATGGTTACAGATAAATCGTTACAAATTCAGTGCGTCCACATTATAACAACTTATCGTGGTCAAGCTGCAATTTTCGCTTTGATACAATAATCATGGAGGAAGGGTTTTTGGAGTATTTTGACGTTTTGTTTAAATGTTAAAAGAAAGAGGGATTTCAGGAAACGTTTAAATCGAACTAGATCATCTAAAGCGTAGTTATTGCATGAAACGAAGTCTATTTTACCATTGCGAATTCTATTATAAAATTATATGCGAAATATATTGGACATATTTTTTAACAAATTTAAAATAAATCGGTTATTGTTTTAGTTTTAATTCATTTAATAATTTCCGGACTAAAAATAGGTAGGAGTCCATGATACAACAAAAGAGAGATATGATATTGCGCAGGTTGGACACCATATTGGCGCGTCACGCGGTTATAAACAATGGTACAAGTTGTATCATCTGGTTATAAACAACCGAAACGTCAGAAACGTCTGAGTGTCATTGTAGTGTGTTCTCTGCATTTTCAGCCAATTTGCGGAAGTTTGCGTTGTAAAATTACTGTTAATTACTCTTTGGTCCATTTGTCCCTTTGTAAACTCAATCAGTGGACATACTGTAATAATTTGCATGTCATAAGTGGGCGGGAACTTACCGCGTGACGTAATTGCGCAGAAGGGAACGAAATTGAGGAGGCTAAATATCATATCTCTCTTTTGTTGTATCATGGTAGGAGTCATCTACCGTCGCACCTAAAAACTGTACAAATCTCGGACAAGCGTACACACGTTACGATTTGCATGCGTAAATCTCCCAAATCTATGCTTTTCGGCTCAGACTTTCAACTCCGACGTCCAACTTTGCACAGTTCTAAATTTTGTGCAAATCTGCTGTCCACACGCAACGATTTATCTGTAACGATTTACTTGCGCATGCAAATCGTACGATACATCGTTGCGTGTGGACCGGCCTTTAGCGATGTTTTCACAAAATATAAAACGGTTGATATTTTGACAAAATATAAAACGGTTGATATTTTGACAAAATATAAAACGGTTGATATTTTGACAAAATATAAAGGTTAGATGTTTCACAAAATATTATGTTTTATGGTTGCACAAAATACCAGAATTAGGTTAAATCCAAGGTTTTTCATAATGTCAAGTACACAATTGCTTCTTCTTCTTTTATACACGTCTTCGTTCGGCCAAGGTTAGTGTTAGTCTATATATATGATCTCTATGGTGTTAGTCATAGAGATCGTATATATAGGTAGAGTGCCGGACAATGTTTTTTATACATAGGATGCGCGGAAAATTTTTGACGAATTTAAAATCAATTTTTGACGAATTTAAAATCATAAAATAGTAAAAAATAGTAATAAATAGGTCCAGTGGACATGCGCATTTGCAATTTGGGGTAGTGTTTTGTGAAACTTGACACACTTTGACAGCCATTTGACAGCGACAAACTAGGTATTTGACCTACCGTTGTTTACATCATAGACGCTTTGTGGCATAATTTTTTCGATTTTCAGCTTTCGCTTTCGCAGTTCGCGTTTAGTTCTTTGAGGGTTTTATCTAGTTAAGTGATCATCTCGAATATGTTCTGCTCATTTTACACCAGAGTGTTTAAAAACGAAACGAGTCAAAACGCAGCTGATTGAAAATGCGGTACCAACTCTTCTATTAAAACCACCTAAACATGATGGTGGTGTCTATATTAGTAGCTTATTTGTTTTAGTGTTAAGAGGGGGTTGCCGTCAGCGAAAGTGACGTTAGATTTCGTATTTTTTTAAGTTGTATAGCATAAAATCTAATAACATTTTACCTGGCAAAAATTTAGTACAAAGATCTCTGTCTTCATTTTAATCATAAGATCTTAAAAGCATATGCACTGGAATTATTATTTTTCCCAAGGTTTTCATAACCTATGAAACAAAACATTGCTTGTAAGGTCTTATGATTAAAATGAAGACAGAGATGTTTGTACTAAATTTTTGCCAGGTAAAATGTTATTAGATTTTATGCTATATAACTTAAAAAAATACGAAATCTAATGTCACTTTCGCTGTCGGCGGTGGCGCGGTGGGGGAAACGAGGCTTCCCAGTCCGACACGGTTGTCCGGTAGATGGCGCACTTGCACCATCCTCGGATTACGTCTCGGCGTTGAGGTGGAAGAGAGGCTTCTGTCCGGTAGATGGCGCACTGCGCACTTGTAATGCGGCTTCCCAAGACGAACTTTTGTTCGGCAGATGGCGCGCTTCGCGGCTTGCCAAATCTGTTGATTTGACCTTGGTTGTTTGCGTTTTTTGTGCTGGTACGAATGAGTCATCGGCATCGATCGATGGCTGGAAGATATATTTTAGATTTTGTATTCCAGCGTTCGATTCGAGTCGCCCGGCCGCGGCCCCGCCCCCCTCTTTGCCTATGGAGGCGGTTTTTTTAAAGTAGCGAGTAACGTTATTAGTTGTTAATGACAAATGTCTCGAGTCTTTTTAAAATAATCTTTTTATAATGGAGTTATAACGTTGATTGATTCCTTCCTCCATCGACGGTTATACCTAATATTCATATACAACAAGGTGACCAACTCCTGGGGCTGACGAAAACCGGGACAGTAGTTAGGTACCTAGCCAGGGGCGGATGGGACCACCGGGACACCGGGCAAATGTCCGGTGGGCCGGTCATTCGAAGGGCCCCGGAGGGCCGCCGCAGGCTCGAAGGCTCACCGGCCATCGCATCTTAAATTTTAAGACAGTCTCAACTACTTGACAAAACAAAAGGCAATCATTGTTACAATAATTGTTGTAAGTAGGTAGTTAATTTAAGATAGGACGGTGCAACTGGCCATAATTATTTTTGTTTTGTTATTTTTTGTTCTATTATTTCTTTACGTGTTTTACGGAAACGTAGAAGGGGCACACCATTATTTTATTTTTATTGAACTCGAAATTTCGACTTTTAAAGTCGCAGTCCGACTTTGAAGTCGAAATGCCGATTTTGAACTCAAAATTTTGACTTTGAACTTCGGCTTTGAAAGTTGGAAGTTCATAAAGTCGAAACTTCGAGTTCAATGTCGGAATTTCGAGTTCAAAGTCGGATTTCGAATTTCAAAGTCGAAATTTTGAGTAAAAAGTCGGAATTTCGACTTTATAAAGTCGGAATTTCGAATTCAATAAAAATAAAATAACGGTGTGGTCCTTCTACGCTTCTGAATGTTTTGTTATTTTTATATCTTAGTATATTTAGAGAAAAAAGTTTTATTTGTTTTACGAGAGTTATGATTTTATTTATGTTTTCATAAAACATGTATATTTTGTTTTATTAAAAAAATACATTATCTACTTTTTTTTAAATTGTTATTATAATAATAATTAAGAAAAGAAAAATCTAAAGCCAAATGAGACATTTAGGGGCCGCTTGGGAGACAAATGCCCGGGCTGGTTAGGTAAAGCCCATCCGCCCCTGTACCTAGCTATTTTTTACCTATAATATGCAACTGTCAAGTTTTGTAGTTTAATCAACTTATGATTTTGTTAGAATTATTGATCTAGTTCATGCTTTTAACCAATAAATACCACCCAAGGGAAACAAAAAAGAATTTGTGATCAACTAATATAACAAAAATAAAATTTAACACAAAGCCACAGGTACATAAATTAAAAAAAAACTAATACTGGCTGTTTACAATATACAGGGTGGCCCAGGATAAGTGAGCCAATATGTGTAAAAGAAAAAAAATTTCGCGTTTAAATTTGATTGTTTGTGGTTCTGATTTGCTTGACTAATGACTGGAAACTAATTTTTAGCATATTTTCGTTTTTGAAAAATCAAGATGGCGTCGACAGCGACCATTTATTTATTTTCATTGTAGGTGAAGTGCCTTTTCCTTTAAAGATAAAAAAAATTCATTAAGAAAAGTTGTTCCCAATTAAAATTACCCCAGGGTACCAAATTTTGGAAAGATCGGCCTACTTTGTTTTCCCACTTCTTTTTCTAAGGCGCTAAAGAAAAAATGAAAAAATTAAGTAGGCTGATTGTCTCCAAATTTGGTACACGGCAATAAGTTTTAATTCTAAACAACTTTTTCTCATAAAATTTTTCGATACCTTGTATTTAGAAGCCACTTTAGCGCGTTAGAAAAAGGAAAGAGTGAGAAAAACAAAGTAGGTAGGCCCATCTTTCCAAAATTTGGTACCAGGTGGTAACTTTTAATTGGGTTTTAACAAATTACATAGGGTCTTCGGCTTCTTGAGGGCATGAACATTTTTGTCGATTTGAAGTTTTTTTAGCACAGCGCGAAAAATTGGGCATGGAGGCCCATTTCTTTTTTAACGTCACCTGGCTGGCCAAAATTGCCATATTTTATTTTCTTATCTATTTTCTGTGCGGCCTAAAATAACCGAGAAAATCGCTTAATAAGAAATAAACAAAAAATGCATAGCCTCAAGAGAGCCGAACACCCTGTGTAATTTTCTGAAACTATCTGAGTACCCAGTTGCATAAAGCTTCTTAGTGCCATCAATTTTCAATATAATTGTTTTCCTCTATCTCTTAAAATAAATATGCTAGGGCTATTAAATTGTTTTGCTCAATTTGAGGTATTTTTTATATTGCGCGTCAAGTTGGCTATGGCTGCCGATTTCTTTTGCAGCACCACTTAGCTGTCCAAAATTGCCACATTTTTGTTTCTTCACGATTTTTTTATTGTAGGACGCAAAATAAGTGAGAAAATCGCGGTGGTATAGTTCTAAAATAATCATCCTGTATATAAAAAATAAGTTGATCAGTTATATAAAATTTATAAAAAATATTACAAAAAGTAAAGTATGAAACAAACATTTAAAAAAAAACGATAAGTTTTAAGTACAGGGTGGACCAACGTTTGGCGCCCTGCCGGAGGGGTCACCCATGGGGGCCCTGGTTATGATGTATGTAGGATATGATGTATTCATATGTAAATAGATGTAAATTCTTTGCCTTGACTGTCACCAAATCCAAAGGTAACTCAATTTAGAAAGAGAAAAATATTTCTAAAATTTTAGTTGACATGTGCATACGGGCAAATTTTTGAAGTCGGTTTTAATTTTTTCGTTAAAGTTTTGTTATATTATTTATGCTGTAAACCGTTGATTGAATCTTCCGTCGACGTCTAAACCAAATTTTCTGTATGAATGACAACTATATAAATTTAGCTAGACATCATATTTTTTATGCTTAGGTATGTCAGTGTTAATACTTATGCTTATGAAATATTGTGTATAATAAACGATATGCTTTACTAGGTATGCTACTTCAGTACCTATATCACATAGATAATCGAATAACAAAACATGAAGATAATATTATAGGTATATTCCGTTGTTTGAGAATCGACGATATAAACTTTGATTATATACCTATTATAAACAAGGATTAAAGGTATCAAAGCGTTGATGTAGAACTTTGGAGAACAGATACGTCATTGTTCCCTTCCTCCATCGGCTGCGAATATGAAAAAATACTGAGATACTTTTTGTTAAACATTTTTCTGAAGTAATAAATTCTAATAACACCCTGTAACTGCAAGTGTGAGCCTCAGAAGCTTCATTTCAACCTTAAGTTCGACGGCTCATCCGATCATGTGACTGAAAAAACTATCTCGTATAATTCTAGAGATACTAAAAAATACGTGTATTTTTCTCTAAACTTCTATGCTCTGTATAAAAAAAAACTAAGGCCCGTAGAAGAAAAAAATATACGAAGTGTCCTTATTTTGACTCCAAGAATACGTGGTTTCATTTTTGACCATCAGTTCAGTTACGCCCTGTATACAGTGTCTTAAGACTATTTTATGGTATAACTTTCCAATACCGCCTTGTTTTCGAGATAATAATGATAATGACAGAAAGTTGGACACAAATGGGAATTTTCTTTATTTGAAGTTTCTCAAAACAAATTATTCTTGATAAAAGTTAGTGCTTGTGCTTAAACTCAAAATCGACCTGTAAAAATTTTAAAATTTCTATTCGTATACAGGGAAGGTTGAAAAATATGAAAATTCCTCAAGAGTAAAGTACTCTTATTTTTAGAACTACAGCAGTATAGCACTAAGAAAAGTTGTTTGGAATCCCAAGAAAATGTCAAATATGAATTCACAGCCACCTATTCAAAAGAAGAAAAATCACACTTTCGCATTTTTTATTCACTGTATAATAGATAATATTAATATTAGCTATGCATTTTGAGGCACATCTTCAAGCATGACAGTACGATACCAACGATTTTTATTTACGTTCAACTAGCATCTTAAAAACACTTAATAACTGAAACTTCTGCAAAGTTTGTCGTTTTTTTGTGTCCAGGTAAAATACTACTACAATTTCAAACATAACTTAGCAACTAATTTGTGGAACACAAAAATATTTTAATAGAGCAATAATTTAAGTTATTTAATAAATGACAATTCAACAATAAAAATATCACAACAAAAAAATTATTACGAGAATAAACATTTCAGTGACTACTCTACATGTGACCCTTCCTTCGCTTCCTTTCGCCTTCAACCAGCGACTATCCCACTAGGCAATATAACAAATTTTTGAGGTAATTATGGAACGTAGTGTATGCACCGCCCGATTTTCTTGAAATTTTGGCTACCCACCTATTTTCGAGGTCCCTGACCAAGAATCTAACCTCAGTTTTTTGAGGCCGGACGTAGTTTCCGAGAAAATGAATTTTCAAATTTCCTTTTGACACCCGACACCCCATTTTTCACGGCGACATTTGTGGTTATAATCCAGATACTAAATAGATTCTTTAAAAATAAAAAAAAAAAACAGAACATTTTTTGTTTTTTTTTTCTTGAAGGGATAAACTTCCAAAAACAAATTATCATGGCTGGCTAATCACGACTAACCAAAAATAAATAAATCCTTTAAAAATAAAAAGAAATCACAGAAAATTTTTTGTGATGTATCACATAACACACAAGAAATTGACATTTACGAAAATTGTAGTGTGGCGCCAATGAAGGCATGAAGGACTATAATTTAGTAAATTTTGTGTTCACATGTGAGTCGCGGCTTGGACTCTAGATGGTGGTGATTGTGCAAATGCCGTTCGCATGTAACATTTTTAATTTTTCACCTTAAATTTTGAAAATACGGGATTTATAGCGTCCCGTATGAATGTTTGCCGGACAGCGGGACATTTTACTTAAGGAAGTGGCTATTTATAAGTCCGACGGGTACAAACGTCAGTATACGTCTTGCGCTCTCATTGGTCGATTGAGTCACGTGACACATAACCTTACTTCTACCGTTCGATGGATTATGAATCGGCTTGTTTACTAAGTCGATTGGATGATGTCCGAGATTATTCAGACCTTATCTTGTCTCATTTTGTATTGCGTATGCCCTACTTTTTCTGCGATGGGCGCTGCGGAATGAAAAATGAAGTGGTTATTTTATTATTTACAATGATGTAATCCACCCGACATTCGGCACCGCGCCGAATGTCGGGGGGTGGCCACAATTTCAAGAAAATCGGGGGTGGGTTACAACGCCGAACATCGCATCGGGCGAAAATACGGGGTACCTACCTAGCCAAAATTTCAAGAAAATCGGGGGTGGGTTACACCATTGGAAATTATTACCACTTCTTTTTTCATACGGCAGCGTCTATCCCCCAAAAAGGAGCAGTGCATACGCTCCTTATTGCAAAGATCCTTGACAAAAATGCACTTCCGACGTATCTAAAATTAGTTTACTTCGGCTTCGGACGTGTACGAAGTTAAATGCACGTCCAAAGAAGTCACGTGACTCAGCCCGCCAATGAGAGCGCAAGACGTATACTGACGTTTGTATCCGTCGGACGTATAAATAGCCACTTCCTTTACTTAAATACGGGACTGTCCCTTGAAATACGGGACGGGTGGCAACCCTGGGTGCACGTAAAGTTTCACCAGTCGATTCTACAACACACCGTTAATTGAGGACCATCGACGAACACATGTAGTCTCCCTTTCAATGTCTTGTGTTAAAAGTGTTGTTCACAGACCTACAATAACCCAAAGCTTTATGAAAAATATATAAAAATGTAACATGTAACTTACCTTAGACTGTTTCTTGACTACAAAGTCAGCCCTTTTTATGGCCTGCACCCATTTTGCGCTCAAAACCGGATCCTTAAGAAAGGCAAAAACGGACACTTTTGGCTTTGGCTCGGTTAGGTTAGGCAATTTGGGCGTCGATTAATTCGTTCCTTCATCGACGAATTTGGGACACAACACTTCTCGGGCATGGCTGAGAAAACACAAGAAAACACCCATTTTGATATTATACATACAACCAGAGACTTGCCTTGATGGCAAGTCTCTGTATACAACAAAACACACTTTCACTTCCTAACCTCCGTATTTAGGTATCCTTTATCTGATGGCTCAAAACATGAAATGTTTTTGATAGGCACACACTAATTATCGGACTAGAACACCACTGGTCCTCTGCACACTACTGTATCCACCAAATACACGTAATAACAATCACAGATTACCCAGTAACGATAATATAAGTGGAAATAAAAATAAGTAAACGAGGAAAACCAGGAACAGATACAGATCAAAAACAAAAACAGCTGGACGTCGTCGCGTCGGACGACAGTAGTTGTATGGCCTTGTCCATAGGTGGCGGTGCGCTGACCGCGTAGTTTTCTGCGCTCTTCCGTCGTCGATGGAGTGACCTTTTGCCCGAACCGTTGATTGAAGATTCCTTTCTCCATCGACCGACTCGAATGGTGGTTTCGGAATTTGGCGCCACCGTACGGACGCGTGTCGGTGAAATGTAAGAGAACGAGACAGAAACATTTAGTAACAAGTGGGAATGTGACAGACAGACCATAAGGATCATATTCGCATGCCACCCTAAGGGAGGATATCTTCCCCTTCTTCAATCAACGGTTGAACGTTAACTTGGTGAGGCGAGCGGGGAGGGGAAGGCTGTGACGTCACATGTAGATAAAATGGATACATTGCTTTGAGTTTACATGCATTCAGATGCTTTAGCGTTCTTTGGTTTTAGCTCATTTAAATAACCTCGATTTTATCTTGTTTGTTTAAACATGTGTGGCGATTTTTACACTATATTTGGACAGTTTTATAGATATATTATATTTTTATAGTTTATTACCTTAATTAAAACATAAAAATCATGCAGGTGTATTGTAAAACAAATAATTAGATATTATTATCCTGATATTTAGCTCTTTACTAACCTTGCAGGCGTACAAGCCACGTACAAGCTAATATTATATGCGCACGATATCCATATGTGACGTCATCGCATGATCCGAAAAGTTACCATTCAACCTACTCTCCACTAACCTTGTCGTTGGGCCACAAACCAAGTTCGAAAATTATAAACAAGAGGTTAGATACCAACGTTATAGCAACAAAAACTTGAGCCACCTTGAGTGAGTAAATAGCCCATTTATTATTTCACAGTTCGAAAGGTAGCCCAAAGTAGGAGCCTGTAGCCTAGCCAACCCCTTTTTTTTCGTAGTTATGGCCATATTTCCGTCACCTATCAATAATATCAATTATTACCGCCGCTTACGGAATTCTAGGGACATGAAAATTTACCTGCCGCAATCTAGTGTACAGTTGGACAAGGATTTTCATTTTAAAAAGATACTTTGTTTTATTTATTAATACGACATTTTTGGGCAGTTTTGAATAAGTTTACTCGATTTTCAGATACTTCCAAAGCATTTCTGATTTTTAATTAAAAATTAAAAAATCAATTTTCCCAACTTTAATAAGGCCCTACAGAAATGTAGTCGGCGAAGTAAATTAATAAATCTTGGGACATGGGGGTGCTGAATAAAGCTACGTTGCCATATTTCCCATAAAAAATCCCTAATAGCATTTTCCAAAAAATCGCATCGAAAACAATCATATCAGGCCCAATTTTACAGGGGTGTTCCGGATCAAATCTGAACACCTTGTAGGGTACAAGCAGAGAACAGGCAAGGCGCAAGTGTAGCACCCGACGGTCAATTAAAAGACCTTGGGCGTCCTGGACATCCAAGGTCTTTTAATTGAGTATGTAATTGAGTAGGTCATCGACGACTCAAAGGTCTCTATACAGACCTTGGAGAACGCCCGCTCCAGCTCAAGGGTCTTTTTCCATTCCGCCCTCTAATTCTGTGTGGAAAATAGTTCTAAAATTAAATTTCTGTCTTCCGATTTGCTAGAACAGGTTCTGAACCTGAACTATGGAAGTTGAAACAAAGCTATATGATTTTATCAAAAGTTCATAGCATAATAAAATATTACCCAAGTTCATAGTCCGACACCTATATATTTTGTGAGTCCGACCACCACAAAATATTTGTCGGACAGGCGACCCTGACTGAAGAGAATCGATCGATCGATTCGTTCGGATATCGCATTGGAAGGATGTTATCAGAGAACAAGGAAGGGTTATTCTGTGATCTGTGATGTTGCAAGTTTTATTTGAAAGTTGGCGGTGGCGGTTAGCGAAGGAAGTCAGTTGCGCATTTTTTTCAAGGGCAAGGGGCATTAGTGTTAAAGTGTCTAGCAACATGAGGTACAATTTTTTTACTAAAAAATAGTTATTTCAGTAGAACTCGGTACTAACAAGCACTGCATCTATTATATTTTACAAGCTTTTATTTTTTTCTTCAGTGATCCTGTTAATTAACAGTTATATTTGTTTTGATGACCTTTGAGCATGGTAGATAATCTCTCTACCCATAACAGGTGGATTATTGGGACAACCTTCCTTTTACTCTACATTACTAAGCTGTGCTACATTTATTTAATTCTGTATTCTGACAAACCTATTTATTACCTCTACATTTATATTGTGATATACACTTCAATCAACTTTTATATTTCAGGAACTATAAATATACACATCCTTCATCCAAGCTGACGGAGGATCAAAGGCAGTTCTACGAAGAAAATGGATACTTGCTTATCAGAAATAATGTGGACCACAAATTACTCGATGAAGTTAGGTAAATTTTAAATTCATTTTTATTGTTAGCTGGACCAACACTATATTAAAGACCTGTGCATAACCCCTGTTTCAAGGGATCGCCACTGGCCCCACACACACACGAAAACGCCATTGTTTGCAGAATCTTTTGGAAAATAAAAACATACAAACATTATATCTGTTATAACGAATTTATAAATATCCAAAATAAATGATTGTTTGTTAATAAGTCCCTTCAATTTGACAAGTTTGCATGATATATTTTCTGAAATTTCTTAAGAAAAGCGAGTCTAAAAAGCAAGCAAGAGTATTTTGGTACCTTTTGGTTTAAAATTAAGTCCATCGCTAGTTGTAGTAAGTAGAGAACGCATTATATTTTCCAGTTTCTTTATATAGGTATTGGACCATTGGTTTGCGTTGGGTCTATAGACTACTTTAGTTCTTGCATACGTTACAAAATACTCTTCGAAAATGTAATATCCAGAATTCTGGCTTTTTCAACTGGCTGGACAGATCATCACGTAATTCCAAAGTAGTGTTTATTCTTCTGCAATTCACGTAATGGCCTATGCATATGACTTTCTTCATGAGTATGGAAATTTCATGTTATCACAAACAAATCTACCTACAAAAGCTCTGTTAATACAAAACTGAGAAATATTGACCGTAAAAGGAATTTGTTACCGTAAAAAAGAACATATATGTAAATGGTACTAAAGCAGGATATTTAAAATATGGGACATTCTAAATGTCAGAAACTGACATACCTATAACCACAGAATACCTACCTATACCTAATAAGTCGCCATTTTTTTCATCGAGTAGTGCCACCCCATCTGCAAACAACAATGAAATATGAAGTCATGGTCTGGTCTTTAATATTGTGTTATTCCAGGCTGGAGCTACTTGAGAGTTTCAATTTTTTTTTCGATTTGTTTTTGGAAATTGTGATACATTCACAATTTATCAGAGACACTGAGATGGAGTCTAAAGCCCAGGTGTCATGAATCTACTGAATTTCACCATATGACAGAAATCTGAAAGTCCCAACTTTACGTCAGATAAACGTCAAATTAGAGGAAATTACCATGCCTTTACTCAAAAATGCTTCTAATTAATTTATTAGTATCGATCGAGGTATCGATTTAAATTAATTAAATGGCTGCATCTAGGAACACAATGTATATTCAATCCATATAATGCGAGATATAATGCTTCTATAGTAATATCAGCTAAAACTAATCGTTTAAATAAGTTTCCGTTAAAAATTACCCATTTAATAATAAATATTTTGAGCTGAATATGTCCCTATCTCAGATGTGTCAATTTCTACCATAAGGGTTTTGGCTCAATAAAAGTACTTTTCCTGCTCCTTCCCTCATAAGTAGGTACACTTTACATACTCGCCAAAAGGCCCGGAAGGTGCCTTGTTATTATGGTTGCTAGTTGCGAAAGTGGTTGCTAGGTACAAAAAGTATTGCTTAGCAACCCTTACGCAGCAAGGACCTTAAACCATTAAGAAAATATATGTAGCAATGCGAAACATGCGTCAATTTTAATAAGTTTCACAATGATTGTTTTACAAACTGGTTTTGATAAGAAATAATGATAAGAAAGAACACGAATTATACAAAAAAAAAATGAGAGCCTCCTAACAGACCAAATTTGACAGGCACCTCGCTAACCGCAGGGTGAGACCAAGGGACTAGTAATTCATAAGTTCAAGTACCACTCGATGCTCAACATTTTTATTTATTTTTATTATCGCTGTATTTTGCCTCATATTTGTCACTGATTATCATTTTTGGTAATTGAACAAAGGTTATTTTGAAGATTATTGCTCACAATCTACTCAATAAGTGTATTTAGATTTTAATTCAAAGTAGGTATATATAATCTGAAATTTTACTTTTAACTCTCGTGTTGCATTGATATTTAAACAACCTCCGCAGTCAAAAAAGTGCGCTTACGCATCTGGCAATGTAAATAGCTATTTCACAGATGGTTGGTGAAGAAATTCTTGGCATGTTGACCATATCCCACCCTGATATGCCTTTTCATCGGCCCTTTCAATCCCGTAAACTTTCAGTATTGGCAGTATTTTAAGGGACAATCCAAAATACACATTTCCTTTAACCTTAGGTTACTTATTTGTTGTTTTGATCAAATTTGCGATAAAAATTATTATCGGTCAAGGTTCAAATAAATATATTATCGAGACAGTATGCATTATGTGATTGTGGTAAAGGAAATAAATATTTTGCAGAGCTTGGATTATGCACCACTTTAACAGAATCCCATTCATAATGGTTCTTAAAATGGACACCTTCTTTAAATAAGTATCAAACCGAGTAGCAAACTCATTTCCGCATTTTTTTTGGGCAAAAAGGTTATGGACCTTTATTATAACCCTATTTCCAGACACCTATGACGCTCTCTGATTTGTAGGTAGTGCATTTTTTTTAGTTTTTTAACACTATTTTGAGAAGTATGTATGTAGTACCAAAGTATACTACTCAAATAAAATAATAATTTGATCAATCAGTGCATTCATTATAATATGATTTATATTTTATGTAAAAAAGTCAAGTCACTCATCATGTCGAAACATGTACCTAAATAAACAAAGAGCAAATTATTTGGCATCTCACTTTTTTATTAACTTTCTAAAACTCGGAAAGATTACTATACTAAAATGTAAGGCAATGATGTGTGTGAAAAAATAATTATAAATAAATTAAAACTTTACCACTGAGTATAACACCCTATTAAGGTTGACACAAGTGTCGCGTTGCCACATATATTTTATTAATGGTTTTAATGTAATTGCTGCGTAAGGGTTACTAGGCAATACTTTTTGTACCTAGCAACCACTTTCGCAGATAGCAACTAAAATAACAGGGCACCACTTATGCCTTCGGGCTTGCTGGCGAGTATATACAGTGTACTTACGGTGAAGGGAGCAGGAAATATTATATTGTGGAACAAGTTAAGTAAGTACTGGGGCATATTCTATGCACATTACCAAGTTGTGGTAAGAGGCGAAGCCGAGTGCCTTCAAGGGCACGAGCAAGCAATATGCATTGCTTAACGAGTTGCGCAGTATGCTTTGTGCATGACCTGCAATTTAAGTTTCAATTAGATAATATTTAAACAAATTGTTCATGCCTACAATCGTTGACTGATTTAAATCTTCACCCAACGCTACAATGCTTTTGCTGCGCCCTTGATAATGCTGGACACAAGCACACTTGATAAAAAAATGTAATTTTTTTTATTGACATTTGTCAGAGGTTAGTATACCTAGAGATGGTGTAGTGGCGAAGTATCAACAATATTATATTTGATATCGAAAATATTAAACTGATGATATTAAATTGATGGAACGACAATAGGTCATGTACAAAGATGAATCGAGATATTTAATTTTCGGTTTTCGCTAAGATGGTAAAAATTAAGTTATATGTTATACGGCAGGACAAAATGTAGATAATAATAATAATAATTCTCACCCTCACAATACTCCAAACTAGGAGTACCCCAGAAGCAACCACATGCTTGTGCGGGGGAGGGGGGCAATTACTATTATTTTGTCTTCGTTGCCATTTGCGGCTAGGGCCGACTTTTTTCCCGATAGAACTAGGATAGCATTCGCTCAAGTGCTACGGAAAACCCTAGAAAACCGTAGTAATCCCAGTGAGTGTAGGACAATTAGTAAATCACACGGATAAAGCTATTTAGGAGCAATAGCGTGAACCCACATATATTATGTCCAACGCTCTTGGCCATAGCGGTGTTTTTCTTTAAAGACATATGCATAGATGTAGTCTAAGATTTTATTTCCAGTTGTAATTTATTATTAGTGCTATTCTTTTAATGTTGTTTGAAGGTTGTTTTTCATTAACATTGTAATCAAATAATAATCGTAATTAAAACTAATTAATTCTACAAAAATATATTTCTTACCAACTTAGGTAAAACCGTTAGTTTACTGTTGACCTAATTTCGCAATTTGCAATTTTTGAATACTCCGTATAAAAAATTAGTATTTTCTCAATGCGAATCTTCATTTGGAAGAAAGCAAAGACTTTTATGAAGAGTGACTTTTTGCGAAAAGTTAAACATTTTGGCCATTTCACCTCTTGTAAACCCCATCCGGAGACATATACTGTATACGAGACCAGAATCATATCATTTGGACCAGCCAATACTTGTTACATTATTTAATTTAGTGTCTCAAGCATATATATATCTAGTTTTCTAATTATAATCTTAGTAAAAATTGTTTATAAAAATGTCTCAAATTACAATAATAATAGTTTGATTTAATAGTTTTCTTTTGTTTTTAATAATAGTGTTTAAAATAAAATAAAAAATAAAATATTGGCTGGGCCAAATGATATGATTCTGGTCTCGTACCTACATATTCGCATCAGATACAGCAAAGTGCATGATTTTTTGATTTTTCACATGACTGAAACTTTGAAATCAATATTTTAATTCTGTAAACAATTTATCAAAGAGGAGAAATTATATTTATATTAAATTTATTAATATTTGCTACTCGTAGTATGAGAATGCAAAATGTACCTATTTAAATTATCTATACTTTAAGCATTAGTGATAATATGATAAACAGCAAATACCTGTTCATCAACTGGTTAAAGGTTCTCATTAAATGTTTAAAAATAAATTACAGGTACAATGCAAAGGCAAAGTTCACGTAAAATCACCAGTTAAACAGATTTTTTATATTCCTTTGCAAACTGAAGAATCTGATAATTTTCTATACCTGAATATAATTATTATTGTAAGCAAATTTCACAGTATGAACAATATTTGGAAATATACTTTAACCAACTTCCATTTAACACATTTCGAACTATTTTAGACAATACTTTGTTGACGTATGTAATGGGGTCAAACCCGGTGACAGCATTTTGATCAAAATGAAAGATCTATCCCTACAGAAAAACCCCAATGTCAAAGGAGAATATTTAATTAATAAAGTAATAAATAAATTAGATAATCTTTTGGCAACATTTAATATTATAAATATTGCAGATTCAAGATTTTCTTGGAGACGATGTGTTATGGAAATATTGCAGTGACAAAAATGTTGTAGATGTCGTTGAAGGAATTATAGGGCCAGGCGTGACAGGAGTGCATTCTATGTTTATAAATAAACCACCGGATGCAGATCCAGAATCTTCCTTGCATCCTTTGCATCAAGTAATAACTATTGACTACCTTATGGAAATCCTACAGAAATAAAGCAGACAATTTTTATTATCTAGTTTTCGACAAAGTAATTTTCATAGTAATTTTTAATCTACTTTTGTTTTGAACGGAATCAAAACATTTTTCAAAATGAAAGTTCCGAGGAATAAATAGGGATGTTTGTGTGGCCTGGACCAACACTTTATTAAAGAGATGTGCATAGCGCTGTTTGAAATTAAGTCCATGGCTATAGCGCAAGTAAGTATAGAACACATTACATTTTTCAGTTTTTCTTTATATAGTGCACCATTGGTTCGCTTTGGACTTAAAAAAAAAAAAAATTCTATAAATAGAATATATATCCTTTACTCAATGATAGTATGTACTCTTCTGCAATTCACCTAATTTATAACGTGCATGGAAATTTCACATCATCACAAACAAATTTACCTATAAAAGCTGTATTAATATGACAAAACTGCCAAATATTGGCCACAAACACATTCCGTAAAAGAAGGTAAATTATAATAAAGCTGGTGAAATATGGGACATTCTAACCGTCAGAAAATGACATACCTATAGTCACAAAATATGCCCTAAAACATATAAGTCGCCATTTTTTCGTCGAGTAGTGCCACTCCGACTGTGCCACACCAACATCCCTCTTTATTTATAATCACAGGTAGAAAAATCCATCCTTGTTTGTTCCGAGAGACGATTTTTATTTTCTTTTACACCATTTTAATATTTTTTTAAAATCAAACTTTTACACTTTACATTTTCTTTTCTTTACAAAAGATTAATTAAAAAAATGTTCTCTTTTTAAAGCCCATATCATTTTGTATTTTTTTAGGATTTGCATTACTTTCCCTTTAGACCTGCAGATCAGATTTGTGCATCATGGACAGCTGTAGAAAGGGTGGATGAAAAAAATGGATGCTTATTTGTGGTGCCAGGTTCTCATAAAGGAGAATTATTAAAACATGAATATCCAAAAGTAAGTATTTTGCAACATTTGGGGGGAGGAAGGGATCAGGATTTTATTGTGCCAGTTTCTTTAACCGAATAATGCCCTAACATTTTTATTTCTCAGATAAATAATGCAATTCAGGGATTCCACATTTTATTGGCCAAAATTTTCAGAGTGAGTAGGGGATGTGATTGTGTGACAACGTTCACAAATCACACCCTCTATCTCTACTTCATATAAGAGATTTTCAATATTTATTTATACAGTTCTGTAGTTTTTGAAAGCGCCAAGTGACATTTTCGTCAAAAATTTAAATAAACAAGATGAACTGTTAAAAAACTAATGTTATATCAAGAAAAAAAAAACAGTCGAAACCTGTTAGGCAGCGAAAGTGACATTAGTAACATTTCACCTGGCAAAAATTTAGTACAAACATCTCTGTCTTCATTTTAATCATAAGATCTTAAAAGCATATGCACTGGAATTATTATTTTTCTTGAAATCGGCAGTAAAGTGTCCCAAAATCGTCATTAAAAGCACAGAAATCGTACAATAATGTAGCCCATTATTGTACGATTTTTTCAATAAGTAGGCCTTGGCGAGATGTAAACACCAAACGTCAGACGCGGAGAAATTGCCCGTCAAAAGTGACCAAATATTCAAAACCCGGCCGATAAAGGTCCATTTAACTTTTCGTACACATTGCGAAATTGTTTCCTATGGAAGCGCAATCCTTCAGTATATATTTTAGTAAATTTAAATATCAATAGATTTGTTGTGTAGGCTGCACAAGAAGCAGCAGTTTGGTTTTTCTGTCAGAAGGTGCCGTGTCTCATCATACTTGACCTAGGTAGAGCGATCGTCAAAGTCAAGCAACGCCGCGCGTAGTTGGTTCACGGACGGGTGATCCCTTATTATTATTTTCATGCCTAATAAACATTTTTTTTTTCCGATTTAAAAAAAATATATAATATGTACCTCGGCACTGAAGTTCTTTTTATGACTCATGTCACAGAATAGCCCGGTGGCTATTCTGTGCTCATGTGGTTTATTTGCCTCGGCCAGAGGCCTCGGAAACTAAATTCCACATGAGTCATAAAAAGTTGAACTTCAGTGCCTTGGTACATAAATAACTATTTCCCAAGGTTTTCATAACCTTTAAAACAAAGATCTTATGATTAAAATGAAGACAGAGATGTTTGTACTAAATTTTTGCCAGGTAAAATGTTATTAGATTTTACGCTATACAACTTAAAAAAATACGAAATCTAACGTCACTTTCGCTGACGGCAACCCCCTCTTAAATGGTTTTAATTAAAGTATAATTTTGTTTAAGTAGTACAACTGTCAATAATTCAATTTTTTTTAACGAATAAACTATCGATTTCTGATTACATCCAGGGTTTTAAAAAAGGAATGTACCACGGTGTTCAAGGCCTAGATCACCTACCAAAAGTTAATGTTGTCATGGAAAAAGGAGACACGGTATTCTTCCATCCTATTCTATTGCATGGATCGGGGCCCAATCTTACAAAAGTAAGAATAAATCTAATCAAATGCCAAAATTGAATACAGTATACATATATCTATTTTAGGGATTCAGAAAAGCAATATCGTGTCACTACGCCAATAGCAACTGTAATTTTATCGATGTTCGTGGCACGTCACAAGAAGGTATTGCCACAGAGGTAGAAGTTTATATGAAGAAAGTGGGTGCTGATATGAAATTTGTGGTAAGTACATTTTACCATTTCCCTGGGTATTTGACCAGATATACAGAGCTGGAATTATCAAGTCTGGTGTCTGTATTTTCAGTTTGTGTGTGGAATAAGGTTGGTGTAATATACGATTCCTGTTGAAGGAGATGGAATGATACCTACTCAATAGTTGCCCTTTTCAAAAAATCAAATATGTTATGTTTTGCCTCATACCTCTATCTGTTCCTCTGAGAAAATTGATCACGCACAAATTTGTAGTTTTCTGGAAGACCATGTCCCAAAATAATGTGTTTATATTGATGCCACCTGACATTTCTAGTGGCATTTACTGACATTATTGGTCCAGGTTAGAGAAACATAATTCAGTTTTAAATCTAGAGATGGCGTAAGAAACGCATAGTGGACCCCTTCTTAAAGTCAAATCTAATGTGTTCTATACTAGGTATTTGTATCTTGTAAAAATAAATTATTATTCAATATCACTCATAAAATATAAAAATCTTTTTAAACATATATAAACTTAAAAGTATAAGGATCCTTGGCTCTTACCAAAAGTTTTTGATTGCCAGCCAACTCTTGGAATCGACTTAGTAAGTTTCCAGTCTTCTACACTGCTGCTCTGGGACCAGGATTTCTCTCGGTTGCAGGACAACGGGTTCAGAATTCAAATTCTTCATCTTCTTGCGACGCTATATAAAGTAGTGCCGATACCGTGGGGATTCCAATTTACAGCCGCTGAAACTCGATGCAAGTCCTGTCGACTGTGCCAGTTACGAGAAATAAATCGCAAAAAAAACTATTTTTGAAATTTTTTATTTTGAGCCACTGGCTCAGGATTACAATACAAAGTATAGATTAGAACTGACTGCAATGGATTAATACAGTAAAAAAACTTTTTTTGTGCCCACTGCATAGGTAAGGGGTTTAAAGGTTGGGTTCTTGGTGACAGGAACACATAGGGGGGGGGGGGGGGGCATATTACATACTAACAGAAACCTATTAAATGGTAAGATAATCCTCATCAGTATGGAGCCGTAAACAAACTGGAGGGGAAATTTTTTAAAATATTCAATGTCGCAGTTTAAAAGAATGACAACATTCTAAGTATCCTAATATTATCAAAAATATTATGTAAGTCAACTAGTGGACATTATTTTCATTGCTAACTGTGGAACCATAATGATTTAAGTATACAGTAACTAAAGTTTGTTCAGCGAATCTTCGGCCCTACGTCACAACTCCCATCCTTGTCTTACTCATTAATATACGATGGATATCGGTTGTATGTCCACGAGTCAGACAAGGACGGGAGTTGTGACGTAGGGCCGAAGATTCGCTGAACAAACGATACAATAAGTAGGTAGTTTGTTTCTTTTACAGAAAAAAAAAGACAGTCAGAACTCCTTGAGTGAAATGGAAGTAAAAATAAGTATGAGTTATTATAATTAGTACCTACACATTTTTTTGCCACATCCTATAAATTATCATGTCCTCTCAAAGAGTCACATTTTATGTCTATTATAGAATGTAGATAGGTAAATAGAGAAATTTATTTCTGTCCCAATAGGCCCATAAATATTTAGATAAATATAGATTATTAATTAAAATTTTTTAGAAACTTTAAGGACAAATAGTTTAACTGAAACAGAAAAATATAAAATTACATTGCCTTGATCTATTTCCTCCTCCTTTTTGAACCTCCACCCCCCCCCCATCTACGCCCCTGTCAAACTAAAATTTTACATTTTTTTAAATTAGACTTGGCTGAAGTAATGCCTCTTTTATCGATCATTTTCTACAGTCTGACATAGAGATCGTATATTATACAAAGAGTGCTTGACATTGTTTTTTTTTATTAATAGGAAGAACAGAAAATTATTAACCAAAGATGAATATACAGGATGATTTTTTAGAACTACCACCGCGATTTTCTCCCTTATTTTGTGCTCTACAAAAAAAACGTAAGAAACAGAAATGTGGCAATTTTGGACAGCTAAATGGTTCTGCAAAAGAAATCGGCACCATGGCCAACTTGTCGCACAATATAAAAAAAACTCAAATTGAGCAAAACAATTTATTAACAGCCGTAGCATGTTTATTTTAAGACGTAGAAGAAAACTTTCATATTGAAAATTGATGGCACTAAGAAGCTTTATGCAACTGGGTACTCAGTTAGTTTCAGAAAATTACACAGGGTCTTCGCCTCTCTTGAGGCTATGAATTGTTTTTGTTTATTTCTTATTAAGCGATTTTCTCGCTTATTTTGGGCCTCACAGAAAATACGTAAGAAAATAAAATATGGCAATTTTGGTCGGCCCGGCAACGTTAAAAAAGAAATGGGCCTTCATGTCCAACTTTTCGCACTGTGCTAAAAAAACAAAAATTTTCATGCCCTCAAGAGAGCTGAAGACCTTACGAGCAATGTATCAAAAATGATTTGTTTTAAAAATGGAAAGGATTGAATTTGTCAAAATTTTGTCACCCTATTTCAAGAAAACCAACAGTGTTTTGACCAATGTCTATTTGGCATTGTATTGTTCATCATTTTCAATGTAGAATTGCTTTGTAACATTTGAAAGCGGTAGGTGAAAATTTTACGTTTCGAATTTTGGAGTTAACAAGTGTTTTGGAGCATGTTTCGCCAATTTCAAGACAAACATTTGATTTTATTGATATGAAACAAGTACTTTTTTGTTGTAGAATGAAAAGAAGCACTAAAATGGACCTACAAGATAAAAAATGTAACCTCAAAAAAGTTACTAGTAAAAACACAAGCCAAAAATAGCGCAAGTTAGATACATAGAAATTGACATTTTCAGCTTATTTTCCATCCCCAAAAACACAGTAGTGCCAAATTTCAATAATGTACCTAGTACACAGTAGAAGATACGGTCAATATTCACTTTTAAAAAGTAAACTTGGACGTATCTAAGAAACTAAAGACGATAGGCACATGGCCAATAAGAATTTTATTTTTATTTTTTGCAATTATACTTCAGAAGTTAAGCCAGTTATTTTTATTTTTTGAAATTATGCTCCAGAAGTTATGCCAGGGTTTTCTGAAATACCCTGTATATTGCGGCCAATGGGCCGCATGTGTAATGACACGTGCGCGTTTAATATCTAGTTGACATATGGCCCAAAGCATTCGCATATAGATGAAATTAGCCACTAATGGCGGATGCTCCAGCACTCTATGTACACACGATCTCTGTAGTCATTGGTCCAACTATGGTGGGAATGATGAGCAGTGTTGGCGTATGTTTTACCCGATGGTAACGGAAATTTTTTAATTATAATGATCCAAATTATGTATTATCAGCCGTAATATTCTTGTAGCCACAAAGAAATTGAAATATAGGATCAATGAAACCTTGGCTTAGTTGCAATTTTGCAGGTTTTTTTGCCCTGATGCCAGTGATCTGGTCATAACTTTTCACCATTATGACTAATCCTCAAATTTTTCTTTCAGGATTATTGGAAATACAAAAGTCGTTTGGTGCGAGGCACTCCTGGAAATTTCCAAAAGCTTGACAGCCATTTGTGATTTTTTTTATAATTTACAAATTTATTTCACGAGAAGTTTAAAATGTTTGTTGTATATTTTATATTTTACCTTACCATATATTAATATATTTAATTATGTTGGGTTATATTATTGTGATTATAATTATTCCTTTAGGCACGAAAGTTCATAAGTCGCAAATATATCATACAAATAAATAACATTATTGTTGTATATTAAAAAATCAATATATTTAATGTTTACAAAATGAGATAATTTCTCCTACACTTAACTATTTCAACTGTCTCCTCCTTAATATGTAAACAGGTATTGGAATGGCTTTAAACTGAAAGGACATTGTCCCTACTATAACCTAAAAATGCCAAATGTCAAATTTGTTTTATAAAGAAGTGATAAAGAAACCTACTTGATTCTCGAGAACTTCCATCGATAAAATCACGCCTCCTGGACCTTTTATGGCATCGATAAATGCCCTTTTATTTGTATCATAAACATAAATATTTCCATCATGGCAACCCGAAAAAAGTAAGTTTCCCATGATTTTCATGCAGCTTATGCCTTTGAACTTGGAAGCAGCGTATTTGTGTACTATTTTTCCTTCCTGCAATCACATATGTCAATCACAATCACACTGATCCAAATATTCATCTTACAGATAAAAATTCAACAAGTCAATATATTTGCCTACAATTCTGTATAGTGGGGTTTTGAGAGGCCGTTACAACACAAATATTACTTCAGATTTGTGCTAAAATTGGCACTAAATGCTTTTTTCCGAAAATGTGCGTCATTTTTTCTCCCACACTGTATTTAAGAAAAGGAAACAAAACAATTCTTAAACTAAAGAGATGATATTTTAAAATGGATCTGAACCAATGACGTCAGAACATACTATAGACAGGTTTGTTTTGATAAACGCTTGACGCCCAGAACTAATCACAATCTAAGCGCTCCATTAAATTATTCCGAAAATGTCGTGACATTGTCAGAAATTGCCCCTTTTTGTCGAGCCGTAGTGAACTTATTTCGACTCTGGGCTCGGAGGCTGGCGTCGTTAGACCATCCCCCGAGTCTTCAGGTGAGGTTCCTATGCTTCCGGCGCCCCCAAACAAGAAAAAACATGCGATATCTACGTGTGATTCTGGAGGAACTATAACCGGGAATCACCGGGTGTATAGTTGGTTGAAGGTTGACTTTCTGTCTTTGTTTGTAGCATGTTTTTAGAGTAGTATGGATATATTTAATCTTGGAGTCAAAACAAAGGGCATTTTAACAATGGGGCACCACGTCTATAGGTTTTGATGTCATTGATCTGAACTAAAATACTAAATGGTGCTTGCAAAAGTCAAATTGGCTAACTGTTAGTTATCGATGTGTGTGGTTAGACATTTCCCCAAAAATTATTAAAATTTAATCAAATAAATAAAAAGTTGACAAAGAGACAATTTTTACTTACATGGAAGGAAATTACCAAAATATTATTAGTGGTAGTTCCACAATAAACCAAATTCTGTTCGAGTAGAAGGCAATAAACCGTCGGAGAAAGAGTCACATCCAAGTCTCTCATAAATAATCCCGACATCGCGTCTCGTACCATAACGGCCTGCATTCTTGTACCAACAATCAAAACCCTCCTTGTACCTTCTTGTGTTGCTTTCAACACCAATATGCTGTTTGGCAAAATTTTCTCTTCGAACTCAAACTTTTGTTTCTGGAAAGGCAAGAACCCCAAAAATTAAAGTGAAATTGGTTTAGGTAATAAAAATAAACGCACTTTTATCGAATACCTTACTAATGTGCCTTTCCGGCCTCCTAAAAATATAAATCCCCACTTTTCTTCCATGCACTGAATTTCATCATCCGTGAACATAGATTTAGCTAATGTCTTTCTTCTGTAAGAATATATCCTTAAATACGGGTCGCAAGAACCCACAAACATGTGCATGAGGTTGTCTATGTTGGATATATGTAAGGATGTGATTGGCGAAGTGGTTACTTCTAGAATTTGTGTGTAAGTGCCATCTTCCAAGCTGCAGAAATATATTTTGCCACTTTCTGATCCTGCCATCAGATAGTCCTCGACAAGCTAGAAATTTTTATTGTCTTTTGAAAATTAATATATAACACACAGGCATGAGCAGCTGGGGGGATCTAGGGTGGGGGGCATAGCTAAACTTTATGGTTGGGAGGGGGTCACAAATTTAGAAAATTGAAATTGAAGTTTTGTGGTAAAAAAATACGACACCGGCGAATTTTTCAAATATACAAGGACAAACAGTTTAAATTAAAGAAAAAATTTTCAAAGTAAAAAATATTACTGTAAACAGGTAATTTTTTCTCTTTTTTCCCATAATCATTTGTAGATTGTCTTTGTAGCCAAGAACTACCTACTAATTTTTCTTTAATAGAAGCAGTGTCACCAATAGAAATGTTAGTGTGGGCCCATAAAAAATCATTGTTTCTCAAAATGGGTATACAAAAGAAGCAGAGGGGTTTGTTTACTAAAATGCTCCGTAGACAAATTTTTGTTACAAGTACAGAGTGTTTCTAAATTGCACCAAAATATTTTACAGGGCGATTGTCCCATTAAAATTAAGGGTCTTTCACACAAATTTTTCCTCAAAACCCCTCGCCCTCCGAGTTACACCCCTCCAAATATGCGAGGGTAAAAAATTATTTTTATTTATTTTCTCCACTGTGGAATGAGGTAGAAAGTTGAAATTTGGTGGACCAGTTGCACTCATGGAATGACATTTTGTGACATTTTTTCAACCCTAAAATATGAGTGGATGTAGATTACTATTTCCCTCGTTTTAATTTCCACCAATCACAAACGCGCAATTTTGAATTACAAATGCTTTCTAGATGGAAAAACTGCATGACAGCACCTGTCGGCAGTTTTTTCGAGTTTACCCGTGGCAAAACTTGACAGCTGTTGTATAATAGGTAGTATACCCCGATTACTGTAAGAAGTCCCGATTTTGTCAGATGACATTCTCCACAAAATCCCTAGGAATTTTCTGTTAACTATGGGTATAACATTGGTATATGCGTCGCAACCAGTTAGTGACGTCACTCATTGATTTATGATGTGAAAAGTTACCCAAGTGATACGAAAAAAAGAGCATAATAAAATAAAAACCCTATTGCAATCACGATTATGCCGCTACAAATAAAAATAACTATGACTACAACTCATTTTAATAATAATTTCAAACGTCATGGAAACACTTTCGTTTTGGTATTTTGTACTAATCAGCTGCTTTTGGCAGCGTCTAGGGGCGGACTCAGGCAAATTTAGCTTCGGTGTGTCAAAGTGACAGTGAATGTTTTCCAGATCGTTCAAACTGGTTCAAACATTCGGTAATGAAAATATTCGCGGGTTTTCTATGTTTCGTGAGCTTTACCGTCATCCGTGTTGTTCTTGTTCGTGTTACTTTTCGTGTTATTAGTGCAAATGGGCTCGTTACTGACCTGAACTTATGGCCCGGTTGCATTTTTTGCTGCATTGATGCCAACTTAGGATATCGAAATTACCAATTGACAGTCCCAGTAAGGACTTCTTAAAGTAATTTGAGTATATGTTCTGTAAGCTATGTGTATGCAGAATAATCTGTTACTCATGAAATAGTCTTGTCAAATACCATTCGGGCATCTAATTTTTCCTGTGAAAAAAATAAAAAAAAAACAATGCTAAGTAATATATTTTTAACAAAATGCATTCGTGCAGGTGCAAAAATCCTCGACTTCGACTCGGATTTTTGTTGCCACCAGCACTCATGCTTCTTGTTAAAATATTACTTAGCAACATGATTTTTCGATTTTTTTTTTCGGAAAAATTAGATGCCCTTATGATATTACTTACGAAAAAACCAACCCCTAAATTATTTTTCGCCAGAATTTTTAATGAAAAAGGAAAAATTTATATGAAATGCCAGTGACAACAATGGATTGAGGTAAGAGTGAGGGTGTACTGTGGTCAATTTTCGAGAAAATTTTAATGTCGCAAACCGCATCCTTTTACTTCTATTCGTTTAAACATGCCATCATTTTTGTTTGTGAATATTTTCCATTTCCGCAAAAACATTTTTGTTTATTCTTTTACATAGAATTCATTGGCATAGAGATATTTTCATTGGTTAGCAATTCTAATGAAAAAAAAAAAATCCTGTAAAAAAAATAAACAAAAAATGGTTTTACCAAAATAAAAAAAATTCACTAACGAAAGTTATGGCAAGATTAAGAAAAACGACAAAACGGAAAGGGCATAAGTGACTTTTGTAAATTATTATTCATTGACCAATTTCTCTCTTACCTTTAACACCAACATCTTCTCATGGACATCCCTAAACTCCAAAATATTCTGCTGAAACGCCAGTCCCTTCACTTCAACTTCAACCTCATTCTCCTCTTCGCTTACCCTACTAATATTGTCGCTGTCAACGTCCAATACCTCGATCGACCTTTTCGGCGTCACGAAATTCTGGTCGTACACATCGAGGCTATCAGTCTTCTTTTTCGACCTTTTAGGCGTAACAAACTCATCGCCAACGTCTTTAATGCTTGCGGTTACTTTAGGCGTCTCCGGTTTCGGTAAGTCTTCCGTACGTTTCCTCTTTTTGAGGACCCGTTTGTCTTCGGAAGGGGTCTCCAATAGATTGCTTATATTTGTTTCATTTTCAGATTTGTTTTCTATTTTAAGTGTTTGGTAGCATTCAAACAAAGATTTTCGATAGTTTGTAAGTTTGGAAATGCAGTCGTCTATCCAGTACATGCGGTCAACTCGTTCTTTTAAAGACTGAGGCAAGTTACTTTCTAGATGTTCTAATAAATGGTTTAAGTAATTGTCTTTTGTAAAGATATTGGTTTGAATGATTTTTTCGCTAGTTTCAGCTTTGTCCAATAATTCTGAAGCTAAGTTTACATTAGAGCTGTTTTCTTCTAAAATGACATTTTCGTTACATTCCTGCTTCTTTTCATCTTCTATAACAATTATTGCATCATCAGAGTCAACAATTTGATTTAAATGCAAGATTTCTTCTTCCTCTTGTTTGATATCCTTATCATTATTCAATACATCTAAATCTGTTTGATTATTTACATCTACTTTACTCTCAATTCCATCAATTTGAGACGGTTCTACACAATCAATTGCTTTATCATTATCATTTGAACCAATTCCAGCTTCTCCACAGCTTACTACATTTTCAATCAATATGTTTTCCTCCTTCAGTACATCTGTTGAAGGGTAGGCTTGTTTGTCACTAGGGCCTTTTTGATTGTCACCATGGTCTTCTGGTTTTTGACTATAGTCCTCTGGTTCAACCTTAACAGTTGCTGCCAGAATGTCAACCAAAGTTTCCATCTCAGTTTGTGGTAAATCAGGGTCTTTCTGATGTTCACCATGGTCTTCTGGTTTTTCACTACAACCCTCTGGTTCAACTTTAATAGTTCCTGCCGGAATATTAACCACCAAAGCTTCCTTCTCAGTTTCTGGTAAATTAGGGTCTTTCTGATTTTCACCATGGTCTTCTGGTGTTTCACTATAGTCCTCTGGTTCAGCCTTAACAGTTGCTGCCGGAATGTTAACCAAAGTTTCTGTCTCAGTTTCTGGTAAATGATTTTCTTCAGGAATATCGAATTGTTGGAAATTGGGCCCGCTTGAAATATCATCATTTCCTATGTCAGGGGGTTCTAATTTTAAATTGATACTATCTGTTTGGCTATCATTTTCGCCAGAAACTAGAATTCAAATAAAAAATATTCAATTAATCCAGGATATTTGCGAGGGCCCCTCACCGGGGTCAACCACTAGTACCATTTTATTATTTACATATTATAAGGTGTCTCGGGAGGAAATGGACATATTGCTACTAAACGGATAGAGCTAGCTCAGATTAATCAGAAGTGGCTATTAACACGTTGACCGCCGTAATAGAAAATATTTCTTAAGTGTCTGGGGCCAGATATATTTTTTTTGTTTATAGATGTCCGAGATGTTATAAATAAGACATAAAATGTCCATATTTTACATTATTTACTTTCTGAGCCTTTGTTCTGAGTGTGATGCAGGTGTGCATCGCGTTCCCTTTAGAGCAAAATATTTATGTGGAAGCCATACGATGCACACATATATTTTCCAAAAAATATATTCAATCAACAAATAATATAATTATGTTGAATTCATTTTTGACGCATATGAAGTATTTCAATAAAAATCATTAAATATGCATTAGTATTATTATTAAATATAATACTAATATAACACCATTTCAATTCAGTTTAGAGCTGGGCCAATACAAATGTTTTGTCTTCCAGGCCATTCCCGTCGATCGCCCATAAGACTATTATTATAGCGCGAAGCAACTGTGAGCAATGTGGCTTGACGTAAAATTATATATGCGAAACACATGTAAGTTGCGCGGCCCATCTAGCAAGGAGCCATGCGAGTCACACGTGCTTCGCATGGCGGTCAACGTGTTAAAAAAAATTAAGAATGGCTTGTTAGAATGTCATAATATTTTAGAGGTTTATTACACTAACAAATGTCAATGTATACCTACGTACAATAAAAAGTAAAAAATTACAGAGCCGGATTTAGCACATTCCATTTTTTGGGCTCCTTAAGAAAACTTCATCCTGTATATAATTTTTGATAATCCAATATGGAATATGGGGATATAAAACTACATACAATATGTAGTGTTGAATGCCACGTAAGTATTTTTTTTCACACTTTTAACATGCTTCAAATAATTTATTTTGACCAAAGCAAAACCAAAGTCACAATTTAACACAGTAATGCCACTTGTGCCGTTCAATAGCACTGCAATACAAATCAATGCCAGTTAAGGGGTTCGCTAAGCGTTTTCTATGCCATCTCTAGATATACAGTGTGGTCATTTCACGTGTGCAACATATGGGATTTTTTTTTATTAATTGCACAACGAAAATACAAATATTCCCGAAAGTTGGTGCATGTTCAATAATCATATTAGGCGCACTTAGAATGGTTGTAAGTCAAACAGCATACAGGGTAGGTAGAAAAATATAAAAATTGTACAAGAGCAAAATACCCTTATTTCGAAAAAATCAAGCAAAATGTTATTAAGAAAAATTGTTTAAAATTAAAATCTAGGCCTAAATACCAAAACATTGCCTCCTAAGAAAAAGAAATATATTTTTTGAAAAACATTATTAATTTCCTTAAAAAAATTGTTTTAATATTCACCCTAAACAGTTTCATAAATCAATCAAAATTATATCAATTTCGCATAACTTTGTTCAAATTCAAGCATATTTGTAAAATTAACTTAGATATTTAATTTTTTAGGGAATCACAAACTTCATGTTTGTTGCAACGATATTAAACAAAACTTTAAAATTTCGCAAAAATTCTTCTGAACAAGGTAAAACATTAGTAATGATGATGTGTATATTAAAACAGTCTCATTTCAGGTGCAAAATTTTTATTTTAAATGTTTATTAAGAAACTGGAAATTAATTGAAGAAAAAAAATTCTTAGGAGGCAATGTTTTGGTATTAGGCATAGATTTTAATTCTAAACAATTTTTCTCAACAACCTTTTGCTGAATTTTTGGAAATAAGGGTACTTCACTCTTGTGCAATTTTTATATTTTTTGACCTACCCTGCATGCTGTTTAACTTGCAACTATTCTAAGTGCACCTAATATTATTACTGAACATGCATCAACTTTCGGCAATGTCTGTATTTTGGTTGTGCAATTAATAAAGAAAGTCCCATATGTTGTATAACTGTATAACTGAACCACGTTTCTCTAACCTGGACCAATAGTGTCAGTAAAGGCTACCAGAAATTCCAAGTGGCGTCAGTGTAAACATGATGTGAAAACGGATGTAAAAACGCATTATTTTCGAACATGGCCTTAAAAAAACTACATATTTGTCCTCGATCGTTTTGTACAGATGAATAGACAAAGATATGGGACTAAACTTAACATAGGTATTTGAATAAAAAATCCCAGGAAGAAGTCAAAGCTCTATGTATATTATAAAATACGCGAGATGAAAATTAAAATTTCTGCCTCGATTAGTTTGTCGAAACAACTCAAAGGTGCGCGCCACTGTAAAAACGAAAACGGCATCCCGCCATATGCAGTGACTATCCCGGTCCAGCATTAAGCCCAAATTTGCTCCTTCCTGTGGTTCTTTATTAAAAGGATTTTTCGAAAAAAGGCACCGTTTGTGGTTTATCAACTGGAAGCCATATTAAATAAATGGCAGTGGCTATTTATACGTCCGACATATATAAAAGTCGGTATACGTCTTGCGCTTTCATTGGCATGTTGAGTCACGTGACTTCTTTGGACGTGCATTTAACTCCATACACGTCCGAAGTAAAGCTAATTAGAAGATGCGTCGAAAGTGCATTTTTCTCAAGCATCTTTGCAATAAGGCAAGGTCTATAGAGGATAGGTTGTCTCACTTTGCCGGGGGGAATGACGTCACGTAGTATGCTGGCGACCCAGGGGCGGCATGTAAACAGTATTCGAAGTGAAATTCGAACCACTTATTAACATTGAACCAGGAATGTTAGAAGTTACACAAATGGTAATATATTTTGCATCAATAAAACGGGGTATTTGTTTAAGGCTCTCATTCTGTTTTCAAATCAGCATACTAGCTGACGTCACTCACCAAAGTGAGGCAACGTATCCTCTATAGACCTTGGCAATAAGGAGTGTATGCCCTCCTTTTTTTGGCGATAGGCACTACAACATGAAAAAAGAAGGAGGCATTCGCACCATATTGTGGCAGTTGGCAGCGATGGGCGCTTCCGTATGAAAAAAGAAGGGGTAATTATTTCCTATTTTCGCCCGACATTAGACGCGCGCCGAATGTCGGGCAAAAATAGAGGTTATTCAAAATTTCAAGAAAATCGGGGATTGGGTTACACCATTGGAAATAATTACCCCTTCTTTTTTCATACGGCAGTGCCCATCACCAAAAAATGAGGGCATATACTCGTTATTGCAATGATGCTTGAGAAAAATGGACGTGTCTGGAGTTAAATGTATGTCCAAAGAATGAGAAGGCAAGACGTATACCGACTTTCATATACGACGGACGTATAAATATCCACTTCCTAAATAAATTCAGTTTTATTTAAAATCTGTCGCGAAGTGGGATAAATAATATGTTAGATATTAAGTCAAAGCTTGATCTATTTGAAGGAAAAAACAAACATCATAACGTGAAGCTATTTTCGAGAAGACCGTGACTGAAAATTTTGTGTTTAATTCTGTGTTCCCATTTAAGTAATGCAAGCTACTTCGAGCCACGGCCAAATATAAATAAATAAAATTTATTTATTTATATTTGGCCGTGGCTCGCAGTACCTATTGTGGTTGACCAATCAGAGATTTAAGTACCTAATTAAAAATGGAAGTCTTTGATTAACCAGCATGTTCTACCGAATTAAAATACTATCTATTTCTTTCCGGAGATATCAGCATAGAAAGTTTTTATCGAGATCATTATTTTTACTTACCAAAGTTGTCAATGTTGCTATTACCATTGCCCTCATCACTTCCCATCCCAAATTCGATTCCTTCCATACTACCTGACTTTTCATTTCTCGCAAACTCACAATTTAATGTTCTGCTTAGTTGCTCAATAACATCACGTGGCAGTTCTTCAATTTTTATCCCTAAATCTGGTATAATGGCATCAATGATATTACTAGTTTCCTGCATTAATTGCACGGAGCTTTCAACTGCACACATATACCTGAGCGCTCGAGATATTTCCAGTTGTTTCTTTTTCTGTATGTTCTCAATGGCTTCATCGTAACAAGAGTGCACAGTATTATTAATGAGATTTTTCTTTTTGCCGTCATTTAAGTTAGTAATGTGGCTCATGATTTTGTTGTGGATTTCCCTAACATTGTAGGATTTTGCAGATTTTTTTGTAGGTTTTGATTTTTTTGTCTTTTTGTTTGACACGCGAAGACTTTCCTCGGGTTGTTTTTTGTTTTCATCCCTATGAATGGAATCTGATACAGGCATTGGTTCACCAGGTGTTAAAAGTTGCCTCATAATAAGAGCACTTGTTTGCTGTATCTTTCTTTTCATATATTCCTCGCTACCTTGCACAGGTGAAGATTCTCTAGAATTCCGTTTGCGATCAGGTTTTTTATTTTCACCTCTTTGATTTTTATACTTGTTTTTTTCCTGGTTAATAAAGTCTCTTCCTCTAGTATTGTAATGAGCGTAGTTGTTGTCCCGGTAACTATGGGGATAATACCTTTGATTGGCAAATCTCTTGTGATGTGAGTCTTGATTTCTTGTAAACGAATCAGCACTGCCAAATCTAAAAGGCTTTTTTAAACAAGAGCCATAATATATTGGTATTTATCATGGCCTCCTACGATTTACATTTCCCTTCGGCGAAGGGAGCCGTAAATCGTAGGAGGCCATGGTATTTATCAAGAACTACCTTGAAAAAGATGGTCCATACCTATTTGAAGGTGTCCTGTTTATTGTAAAACGCTGATCATTGAATTTGGTTCTAGGCTTATCCTGATAAAACTTATTTTGATAGGGTGGAATTAACGAACTATTCGCCTCGTGATTAGATGAACCTGCTGATTCGGAGTTCATTTTTAAAAATTGTTTACCAAACAAACAAAATAATTAAGGCATAATAAAAAAATGAATTTTTAGGTTATTCAGAAACCCACAAAATATATAAGTAAGGTTGGGTTACAGAAACCAGTAAAAATTTATATTTTATAACGTCGATGGAAGAAGGAAATTGACAATGACAAGAAAAGGCTCAAGGTTCCTAAAAGCAAAGGTTGGGACGTTGGTCAATGATCAACAACCATGGGCGTATCATTGTTAACAAACTTGGGCGACTTGGCACTGCAGACTGCTTTAGAAGTCTTCATCCTCGTTCGCCACCATGCACAGTAAAGGATTCAGCAGCAAAATGTTTTGAACAAACAAATTTATTTGGACTCAAAGTCCAATCAGTCTCCAAGTTAAGAATTTTTAACCACATATTTAACATGTTAACATGTTATCATCTTTAGGAAATCTGCAAAATCATTAAAATTATATAGATGCGCGCCTAAGGTGCCCAAAATTTCGGCGATTGTTTTTACTAAACTTACCGAAAAAATGATACTCCCGGAGGTCGCCTAGACTTATAATTCTTTACACGACATTTTCCAAAAACACTGACAATTTCTCTGCTGAAAATACAACAACTACCGCTGAGAACAAACTGCAAACGTCAAAGTGAGGACAATATGGTGGCCATTAAATTTGCCTGGAAACAGGCAGCAAATAGGTCTCCCCACTCTATTTCTCTTCCATAGACAAAGGAATTTTTATTCATTTCTCTATGGTCACTACGTCACAGGGAGGCAGGAAGGTGAAGGTAGCTTTTTGTAGAGCGAATTCAAATAAATAAGAAGTACATGTACGTCATCGACCAGGCTGCGCGAATGTTTGTACCATAGGCGTATCAATTTTAGTCATATTCTAAGTAGATGTATAAAATGTATAAAAATAAATATGAAATGTTGTTGGCTGTAAAATTTGTTTTCAATGCTTACGGTATGGACGTTTTATTTGAAAGAAAATAAAGTGGGGTGTTACTAAAAAACATTTTTTGCTATGCTAATTTTATTCCAATAAATTTATTATGCACTAAAAAAGTACCTATATAAAAACTATGAAAATTTTGTGTACACAAGCAACACATATAATATAGTATATGATAATATAATATATTATAATGGTTCAATTCCCGCGAGGTCGTCATCAAAATCTGATTGCCAGTCGTCTTCGTCATCGTCAGATTCTTCCGTGTTCACTACAATAATACTAAATCTTCAAGTGCTTCATCTAGGAGATGCTCTGTTTGGGTACCTACATTCATCTATAATTTTCTCAGAGTGTTCACATACAGCCACCCAATCAGCTGGTCCTATTTCCCGAAATCTCTGTCTTGCTAATGCTTCGACATCATTTAATTTAAATGAAACATTTCTTGTGGCAACCCAGTTTTTCATATTCGCCCATATTTTCTCGATTGGATTGAACTCTGGATGATATGGAGGTAATCTTAATACACGATGACCATGTTCGGTCATAAGTGTATCCAATTTGTACTTATGATGTTTACTGTTATGCATCTTAATGACTTCGTATAATTCTGGTTTTGTTAATGTGGGATCATGTGCAATATTTCTTTGTTCAAGCCAGATTATCATATATTTTTTTAAAGTCGCAGTAGTTGGGTCTTTGTCATATGCAACGTTATGATATGAGGCATTATCTACTAGCAGCATAGATCTCGGAGGCAGATTTGGTAGTAACTGTTGTTTTACCCACTTCATAAAATTGTCATGGTTCATTTCGTGGTGATAATCGCCCGATTTTGTACCTGCAAAACCGAAATAAGTTGTAAATAGAAAAAAATGTAAATTTTATAGGTAATGTTATACCCCATAATTAAAATGCAAAAAGAAAATATATAATTAACATATTAATGCAATGAATGGTAATTTGAATTATATTATTATAATCCTGAAGGGATAGGTATAATGTACCAGGAATATCAGGTAAAAACAGAATAACTTCAAATCTTTGACCAGAGACACAATACACAATGAGCTACCAGCAATACACTATCACACACGATGCACCAGGAAACACTGCCACTATCGCAATAAACTGCATCAAACGCAACTCTTCTTTTATAGTTTATGCACCCGTCGCATGACCGAGTACCCTCCTATGCGGCCGACCCACCCCTTCAAAATGGACTCGCCTGGCAAATGTGACTTCCACTCTTGTAGATTATTATCCGTGTTGTAAAACCATGAGCTATATAGATATGCAAACAATCATTTTAAAGTGTTTTTTTTTTCACCAAATTTACCAAGTTGACATCTTGAAATTTGAATTTGGCGCCTTAGGCTCACCTTCCTTGGATGACTCATCGCTTTCAGCTGTCGGGTTTTGTTATTGCGACGGTGCCGGCTTAAGGCGCCAAATTCAAATTTCACGATGTCAACTTGGTAAATTTGGTAAAAAAACACTTTAAAATGATTGTTTACATATTATATAGCTCATGATTTTATAACACGGATAATAATCTACGAGAGTGAAAGTCACATTTTCAAGGGCTTTTGGTGCATTTAGATATCTACCGGTAATGAATAAAACCATAAAACTTCCTGATTTCAAGGTGGTTACGTTTCATCACGTAAAATTGTTAGGTACCTATAATACTCAATACTCTACAACAGTCCAAACCAAAACCCTGGAAGAATGTGAAGGAATAAAATCTCTTTTGATGACCTTAACCCAATTTTCCCTTAAAATGGGGTCTTTATAGGGAGGAAAAAGCGGACACATTAAGACCGCTTTTGTAGTTTCCCTTGCAGTTGGGAAGGGAACAGGTCCACGGCATGATTTGAATGAGTCCGAAACTATAGACACAACCTATAAAATGAACTAAAATTGAACTTTAATCGCTTTATTCTGAACCACTGCCGTTTTACCATCTTATTAATAAAACTCCACGTCCTGTATTACTAAAAAACACAGTCCAACACACAACAAACGTTCTTTAAAACAGGAAAATCGCCAGACAAGTAAACGTAAACAACTAGAAAAAGCTACCTCCCCTGCCTCTCTCAAGGCCTACTATAAAGGCAGGCCCTGGCGCACAAAAATCACGTGACCATCTTAGTCAGACGTTACATATGTCATTTGTCACATAACTGAAAGCGGCAGCTTGTGTTTTGAGAAGTTTTCAATGTTTGAAGTGTTTTTAAACGTCTTAGTTTATATTTTAGAAACAAGTTTGTGTCTAGTGCGCGTGTGTCCTGGCGGAGGGGAACCGCCCAGGTGTTATTATGGCCTCTGGGTGTCTGGGTGGGAGTCGTGCCTTCCAAGAGTATTGGTGCCGCTCGCACCGACGCGACGCAACGCGTGAGCGCTGTAAGGGGAATTCTTCCCCGAACCACAGAATAGGGAACCCGGAATGGACTATCATGGACATGGGACAGTATTAGTATTGGACAGTGGAGCCTGAGACAGAGGGGTGAACTGCTTACGGGAGATCCGCGAGTTCAGACGGTCCGGGTGGCTGGAAGCCGTTCCCGTTGATCACGTTCGGGTTTGTGTATTTATTGTGTTCACCATTCACCTTGTGCGAAATAAATCAGTGTTGTAAAGTACTCGAGGATTTTCGTTATCGACCTACGCCCTGATATGGTCTTTCACGCTGCCGATCAACTGAGACCTCGTCAATATTTTACCGTATACCTATTGAGGTTAGTTTTCATTTTTATTTCGTAGAAAATAACCTAAATACCAAATATTGGGTCTGTTCTATGAATAAAGAGGTCTGTTTATATTATATTTAGGTATACATATTACAAAAGCCAGGAAGAAAGTTGTTATGGCGACATAACAAACATTTGTTTTGCCTCGGGATGAAAGTTTCCGCCAAAAATGGATTCGTCAAATCCCAACTGAGATTTAATTTCTAAAAAACCAAGTATGTGTGGCTAACACATTTTCAAGAAAGTGAAACAATAATTGAAGTGGACAAATGTGTTGTGGGAGGAAAATACCATAGAGAATATCACCTAAGCTAAAGGAAGGTGATGTCCCAACAATTTTTGAGAATGTGCCAAAATATTGTGAGTGCAGTGCTGTTTAACTCTCAGCCTAAAACAGCTGAGGCAGGTTGAAAATTTTGAAAAAAAAAATTACCTAGAGAAAGCTTGGATGCACAAATTCAATAATGTAATAGATGAAAGAAAACTTGCCAAATTGTTACGAAATTTGTTTTTTCTACTTATCTCCAAAAATGCCTTTCATTATATAGAACTAAGTTGGTCACGTGACTACGCGATTATGCGTTAGCGCCGTGGCCTGTCTTTATCGTTGGCCTCGTGCCTCCCTGTGATGACGTAGGGACGTTTCGCGACGCGACAGCCGTTTTTTTGGTAGATTTTAATGGTAGAAAATTAGTAGACAATGACTGGCCACTTGGCGCCATCTGTTGCTTGTATCCAATATTGCTCTCGTATCCTTATGACTCTGTCACACATTGGTTAACTAGGGATGGGATTCCATAAACAAGGCCTTTATCATTGCGACGGTGCCGGACTAGGGCGGTCGATGGAGAAAGGAATCCTCAATCGACGGTATTCGAATTGATTCCATAGCGGCAGCGATTCTATACGGCTGGTTATTATTCCCACTGCCCGGACCACAATTTTGTAAGTAAATATAGATTATAATGGTTTAAAAAATGTATATTGCATTTGTAAGAGTACAATAATTTAATACATTATTTCAAAATAATACTTAAAAACAGTACAAAAAATAGCACAGTCAGAAAATTAGACTACGCTATTTTATGTTACTAAATACGACAAAAAATACAAGAAAATAAGGGGTTTGCTACTTTCAAAAAATACCCAATATTGCTCCATTTGTACCTTTTATTAATGGACAGGATCAGAAACAATACTTTGTAAATCCTTGCATATTAATAAATGACAGAAGGGGCAGGGGTATGTGCATCTAAAATTTCTTGCCGCATTTAGAAAACGTTTACATGCAGGACTGTCAAAATATACAACTTAGACATACGGAAACGCAGAAAAGCTGTTTTTCGAAATAAATTGATAATTGCGCCATATAGAAACTGGCATCGAGTGGATGAAACCCCGGCGTACAGCGATGATATCACAAGCGTCTAGAGTCTGGCTAGGGACTTTTCAACCGGCCAATCACAGGCGGCCGTCCAAGGCATGTTTAGTTGTACCGCCTGTGACAACAAATATCATAATTACAGTTGTTTGAAACGTCACGTAAGCAAAAAACACTCTCCTCAACATTCTCAAATTTCGTCACACAAAAAAACTTCAAGTGTTGTGAATGTAATAAACAATTCAACAATAAACAGTGTATTTCAAGGCGTGAAAGGAAACAACATAATATTGCATATGTTAGGACTAATCAGACTTATTACAAGTGTACATACTGCAAGTATCGATATCACAGAAAAAATGCGATGCTGACCATTTAACCGTTGACTGAAGGTTTTCTTCACCCAACGATTTAACAATAAGTCATAATAAATCTGATTAGTCCTAACGTATGCAATATTATGTTGTTTCCTTTCATGCCTTGAAATACACTGTTTATTGTTGAATTGTTTGTTACATTCACAACACTTGAAATTTTTTTGTGTGACGAACTTTTGAGAATGTTGAGGAGAATGTTTTTTGCTTACGTGACGTTTCAAACAACTGTAATTATGATATTTGTTGTCACAGGCGGTACAACTAATAAACATTATTATTATTTATAATTTATAACAATACAATAATAACACATGTACAAACGTCAACAACCGCGAACCGCTGGCTTTCGACTTAACCTCCAAATTTCTTTCGACGACGGCCTTGGACGGCCGCCTGTGATTGGCCGATTGAAAAGTCCCTAGCCAGACTCTAGACGCTTGTAATGATATCAGGTCTCGGTGTATCTAGGTGGTAAAGGTACCTACATCTTTGTAGGTACCAACTAGACCTTTCGCCACACGTCTCCGCGCGTGCGCAATTTCAGTTCCTTCCCCCGCTCACTGCACCTTGACGAACGTATCGCTGTCCACGATCTTGTACCTGTCCCGCCGGAAGTTCTGCAGGTCGTCGTAAAGCCGCCGCACGCTGAGGTTGCGCAGCTTGACCAGCACCGGCGCTATGGGGATGATGTCCGCGTCGGCGGCGAGGTCGTTGTAGTACGCCTCCTGCATCTCGCCCATCATGTGGGCCTGGCGCTTGGTGTAGCCGCGCGCCCACCTTCGGTCCATGTCGGCTTCGGTGTGGGCGCGCATCGACTCCGGCGGTGGTAGACGCATGGAGCCGTCGAGGGACTTGCAGAAGTAGCGGGCCTGGGGGAGGAAGGGAAAAGGTCATATGCGCCGACTTCTCAAAATTTGGCTGGGTGCCCAAGGTATACAACCTCCCCCCAAAATGTTATTTAATTTTTTTTTATTTATAGATATAAAATAAAAGTACATACATAACAAGAAACGAACAGTTATCACCCTGATGATTAAAAAAAAACAAAACGTAAATAGAAAGAAACAAAATAAAGGTATTTCTATAAGAAAGGCCTTGTTTTAAAATTCAGCGGACTCTCATCCCGATGAATCAGCTAGATATCTGTCTCTTACTTCCTCCAAAGGGAAACAAATGAGAGGGAGATATCAGCTGATTCATCCGGATGAGAGTCCGCTGAGCGCCGGTTTTAGCTTGACTATCGCCGGGTGCTAAGTTTAAAAAACGCCTTATCTTTTCTCTCAATTTTTACTTTTGCCCAAAAAGCTAAACTTTTTAGTTGGGTGGTAAGCATAAATTTAAAAAAATAATAATAAATTGAATCTTTGCGGTACAAAATTGCGCCGCAGGCGAAATTTTTTCAAATATTCAAGGTCAAACAGTTTTAATTAGGGAAAATAAATTCCAAGCAAAACACATTCTTGTTAAATAGTGGTAATTTTTTTTGTTCACTATGACTCGTAACATTTGTAGCCAAGAAGTCCTACTCCGTCCTCTTTTATAGAACAACTGTGGCCAATAGAAATTTCGAAATTTGTTTTAGTGTGAGCCCATACAAATCATTGCTTTTTAAACCGGCTATACAAAAGAAAGCAGAGGTTTGGTTACTAAAATGCGCCAAAGGCGAAATTTTTTAGAAATATAAAGCACAGATAGTTTAAAAGAAGTATAGGAAATTACAAAATCATAACAGTATACCTAATGTATTTTTCGTCTTTTTTCAATGTAGGGGGCTTGAACCCCCAAACCATATACAGCCCTGGGCTTATGTATGGGAAAAGCCAGGTCTCGTGGAATCGGTAGCTACTTGACAATAATAAGTATATTTTTCAATAAATGTATCTATGTTACACATTATTACATGATAATTTTCCAATTTATATTCAATCAATGTTGTATATTCTGCGTTTAGGATATTTTCACTTGGAAATTTTTATTTTCGTCCAAAAATCCTGGGGGAGAGTAAAATCTTCAACATACAGATGGAATAAGATGATGAATAGGAGAATGTTTCAGATGTTATGTTTGCAGACGACGATCAAAATGAAGGTGTCGCGTCGTGAGCGACATAGCAACAAAATGTGATTTATTTTTAGTTATTAGACCAGCTTATACCGCCTCCTAAAATTAAGCTCCGGTTGTTATTAGCGCCCTAGCACCCCCCTAAAACCGGCGCTGGCTGAATTTTAAGATGCGGTTTTTAAACAAAAACAAAACAAAAACAAAAAACGACTAGTTATCTAACTTTGCGTAAATAACGCAAAAGTGCTTAGCCTTATAGACGATTTTATGGGGAACATTTGACATATGATATGTTCAAATTGTTTAGTTGTCACCTTGTCACCTTTGCTTGAGCTTCCAACAACTGGCCAAACTTTTGGCCGGGTGCTCGAGCCCCGGAGCACCCGCGGAGTTGGCGCCCATGGAAAAGATTGTGTGAAAAACGAATGTTCAAAGATGACAAGGACATTTCATTGATGAGGAATCGTTGCAGAGATAGTGGATAGTTGAAAAGGAGTCGGTATCTTCTAGTTTTTGATAGTACTACGTGCGCCCCAAGATATAGTGGAGATACTTAGTGGAATGTAGCAATTTGCAATATTCAGTTTGTTGCAAGAATACCGGTTGATTCAGGAGACGTAGAACGAACCGAGAAAACATATTACTTAAAATCACATTGGAAAACGCTATTAGAAAAAAGTGTAAATAATATCATCCCGAAAATAGGAATATTTATCAATTTTTTTGTTTTATTATGTTTTTTGGGTGATATAATGATTTTTTGTATACTACACTCTATTCAAACTAAATGCGAGTGGCGCGTAAACATTTACACGATGGAAGCACGTGAACAATTCTGAGGGCTAATACGAGGCAGGGCCGCATTAAGGACGATCTCTATGAATTTTATATTATAAAATATACCTAATAATATGCCCCAGTATTAAGAACCTTAAAAACAAACTTTTTGGCACACCTAGTCATTTACTTACCTGCAAATTTCTACTATTAACACAAATCGTAGCTCCAACAATTAATAAACAGCGAAATAATTATATCGGAAAAAATAAAGGTCCACTTGCAACTCAATACACCTCTGTAAGAAATACCGACTCGCTGCACTCCCCCGCCGGGACAGACTTTATTACCGACTAGCCAATAGCAAGCCGAACACGTGCGTATCACGCTCTATCCATGCAACAACTTGTGTTTATGTTTCACTTGCGTTTAGTTTGAATAGAGTTTAACTGGAACGTCATTAAGAACTTTGGTAGTGTAGCACCCAGTGAATTTTTAGACACTATTTGACACTGGAAATAATGTTTTTTGGTATAATAATTATCGAATAATTGTTTGGCTTCTTTATTTATATTAACAAATCTTGTACTATACTAAAATCGAGCAATTCTTACGCCTGGCGTAAATAAAAGCACGTGTTCGATGACGTTTCGCGAAACAAGGCGATTGGTCAATAGACCATAAAATATCAGCGCGCCCGGCAACAGGGACGTACTCGATCGCAAAAGTATATTTACCCGGTTTTATCTTGTTGTTTTCAGCTATTTAGACACTGCCACAAATAATTTTATCGATGTTTTGAACCATTTTAGTGAAGCCAATAATTTTTTTCCGAAATATTTTTATGTAAACAATTGTAAAACTAAAATTAAATAAAGGTCGTGCCTCATTGCGGCTCTGGCAAATATCTCAACGCATGTGCTCTTGTTTACGCCAGACGTAAGAGTGGCTCGATTTCAGTATAGATCAAATCTTCTACTTGAACAGTAGGTGTATTAAATTTATAGCTTCAAGTAGAAAGAAAATGTTGAATAAAGAAAATATTTTATTAGGTGAAATTTTCAAAGAAGAAATATGTGGAAATTTCCTTTAAAAGATATCTCAATTAAAAAAATTACATTGAAATTGAGAAATACCACGTAGGTATCGTAGAAAAATATATAAGATACATAACATCAAAGATAGGTACTTAATATCAACGAAAGTGTCAAGAAATCTAAGCTTTTAACTAAGTAATCGATTCTGGAAATTTCGATTTTCGTTGCCCCATTTTCATAAATACGTGCAAATGTGTGCAGTTAATAATAATTATTTCCATAAATTCACGCCATTATATATTTTCTTTTTGCACTTCTACTGTTGATGTAATTTTTTTCATCGTTCTAAATTATTGACTAACAGATTAATTACCTACATTTTCATAGTAATCAGTAGAAAAGCTGATGACCTGACGTCTGTCTATTGAATTTGTTATGTTATTAAGCTTTATCCTTCTATTTTTCTATTGCCCAAACCACAGAAAATCTAGCTACGCATAGCGTATATTTTCTGTGCCCAAACATAAAGTACTAACTACTTGAGGACGAAATACCATCTATCCCCAATTTTCATCAATGACTCTTTGCTAACATTCAGTTTGAAACTCTGGAATTATATCACTGATCCGGTGAACTTAATTTGAAAAACTGGCTATTCCTTATGTTAATGTATTTTCCTTTTCTTTACCTGTAAGTCGAACATTTGGAAGGCACACACGTTGAAGGGTATGCCTATGAAACACATAGTTGGTCTCTCTATATGGATCATGTGCTTATAAAGTGGTTGAATGTGGTTGTCTTCTATCTTAACTCCGCAGGATTCGTGAAGGAATGGGAAACTGTATTTGTAGCCTGAAAATATTCAAATTATTATTACTCAATAAAGAAAAGCATTTTGAGCATTACCTGTGCAGAATATTATTGCGTCGAAACAACAACAAGACCCATCTATGAATTCCACCTTGTTGAATTCGAGGATACGCTTGATTTCAGGCTTCTTGCCCACGTTGATGGGATACTCAGTGTTCACTGCTTCCGAGGTACGATGGCTTAGTACCACCTGGAAGTTAAGAATTATTAATATGTTTAGGTACTTCTCCAAATTTACATGCACAACGGGCAGTCGATGCAAATGGAAAATCTTTATTCTAGAGACCTTATGTTGTACACCTAACCAAAATCCTTGTCAGATCGTTTGCTTGCTGCTTTAGAAGTTGTACAACACATATTAAAGCCAGAAAGAAGAAGAATTTACTTACATACTCAGCCACTTTGGATAGGTGCAAAGTGACATCCAATCCAGAAGGTCCAGCGCCAACAACTAGCACCTTCTGACCGGCGTAGGCTTCAGGAGACCTGTAATCCCGGCTGTGTTCCATTTTTCCGGTGAACTGTTCTTTGCCTTGTATGTCGGGCACTGTCGGATCGTTATAGTGACCGTTGCAGATCATCACGGCATCGTAACAGGATGTGGTTTCTTTGCCAGTCGGCTTGTGGACGCTGGTTAGTGACCATTGGTTTTCTGGCGTAGGTCGGACATCCAGGACCATCGTATTAAACTGGGAAAGACATGGGGCCGATTTAAAACGATGTGTTTGAACAATGAGTTCTGTTTCAAGAGGTCATATTGATTTGTTCGGAAACTGGGTGTTATTTAGCTTATATATATAGTTACCTTGACTAGCGATCTGATCTTGAATTCATCCGCATAAAGATTCAAGAAGTCTAGGATCTCTGCCTGGGTTAGGTAGGATTTCTTTTGTTCTGGTATAGGAAAATCTGGAAATCCCATCACTTCCTTTGGCAAATTAGTTCTGAAAATATACAAATTATTCAATCAGCTCCTAAGTAGGTGATTTCTTAATGAAATAAGGAAAACATTGATTATGAAATCATCATTTGATAGCATTTTTTAAAATTTAGAAATAGCCCTGGCAACAGATTTACCCAGACAACGATCAGACATCAGACGAGCAACACCTATTATTGAACATGACCTCTGATAACACTTCTCTTATCCAAAAATTAAATTAAGTTGTAGAAGTATACATATTATACACAGTATAGCTTTTGCATAAGTTCTTATCGAATTATGGGTCAATGACCAAAACAATCTACACTTACGTAGAAACCGATACGAATTGCATATCTGCATTTTATAAAAAAAATTAAATTATATTTGCGCAAGTAGGTTCCTATGCCTTTTACCGCATTTAATTATCAGTAGGGACCTAATAGGAAAAGTGGACGGAAGGAACAAATATCTTTATCAATATTCGCTTTAGTAAGTATATATACGAGTTAAGTACATTTACACAAATACGAAAAAAAAATGTTTTTTGTTTTGTTGTAAACTCGTAATGTTGAAACATTTCCAGATCGTTCCTTGAGAAATCAAGATATATATAGTAAAAATACTATACAATATTATTTATTGTCTAATGACGATACTGACACTGTTGCTAAGAGGATGTCTTTGATTTCGTTTTGTTCAAAACAAAAACAGATGGTGGAATGTAATATTAAATTGTTTCTAATCTGCTTTCTGGAGCATTCGATACTGACCTGGCATGGATTTAAATGACTTAGGATATGTGGATACCTACAATATGTTTATGACACGAAACAAAAATTAAATGTAAATATGTAAAAATCGAACCAAAAACAGTCTACCTCTACCCATTTTCTCTAATTTAAATTCTCAAAAATAGGAAACCTGCACCCTGATAAGGCAAGAAAAATATTCATAACGTACTTTATTTTATACATAGTTATTTAACTCTCAAATTATGTCTCAATGTCCCTAATTTCCCTTAGATGAACAATAAACAATTAAATCGAAAAAAATATATTTATATTAGATAAATCCCTTATGTACTAATGTATAATGAAGTCTTATTACGTTATTTGGGACAAGTTTCAAAATTTAGTATTTTTCTTTAATTTAAATCTCAAAAATAGGAAACCCGGACTCTAGTATGAAAGAAAAATATTCATAACGTACTTTATACCTACTTATTTGATTCTCAATTTATTTCTCAATGTCCCCAATTTCCCTTAGATAAACAACAAACAATTAAATCGAAAAAAAAAACAAATTTTATTTATATTAGATAAATCCCTTATGTACTAATGTATATGAAGTCTTATTACGTTATTTGGAACAAGTTTCAATATTTAGTATTTGTCTTTAATATTCTTAGATTCGTCACCTACTTTTGTAATATCTCTATAATTTATTGTTATCATACTGTTTAATGATTGCAAAGTGGAACACTTTAAATATAAAAACAAGTTCAAATAATGAAGGTTTCTGCAAAGAAAGAATGAATCGAAGTGGTGCCATTTAGGATTTCCGTAAATTTTGTTAATGTAAAAGGGAGTCATGACACATCACCGGTTGTGTTCTGTCTAAAACATTTATATAAGGTACAAAAATTGCCCCATATTTTTCCAATCTAGTTAGGAAAAAATCTCTATCAAATTTCAACTAAATAATATCTGAAAAAAAACATAGGAGTTATTAATAATTTTTTTAATTCAAAATTTATTTTTTGTCTAAGCCAAAAATGGCATATGAAAGTCACATGGTTCAAAGAACGTTTGTCCTACTCTTTCTTAACTCCCTGTATGCAATTTTTAAAAGTGAAAGTTTGGTTTGTAATCTGGGCAAGAGACACCCTACTTATAGGTATCTATACTTTGGAAGAACTCTAAAAACAGCTTATATTCAATTCCATTATAATTTTTTTCAAGTCACCTGATGTAGGTAGGAAAATATTTTCATTCTTACCTTTTCGGCAAAAGTTAATGTTGGTAAAATAGGTTTGCCTGTCATATAAATCTTAAGATACTTAATTTAATTAAATGCTCATATTATGATTACAAAATTAGAGAATTTCTCATTTTACAAGATTACCTAAACAAGAAAACTGCTATTCCACTACAATTGAAGTCAATGGCATTTTCAATGAAAAATATTTTGAAAATAAGAATTGAGTTGATTTTTATAACTTATACCTTGTTTTTTTTTGTCCGAGAAAAAGCTATAATATGATTGTTTCCTTTTAGAGAATAGAGAAACGAGATTAGTGGAATTAATACTTTAGGAGAATTTAATTCAGTAACCAAAAAACTCTTCTTGATATAACCCTACTGACCCTACTGGTTCTACAGGGTACAGAAAATGGAATTTCTGACTACACTATTCATTTTTTTCTTAAATAAATGTCTAATATACTTTTGTCATTTTTAGGGGTTTTATTTTAATCATAGAAGGCCATCATAGAGAATTTTTCTTTTTTAAGTACCTCAAAATATTGAAATTTCAAGAAAGAAATAATTTATTAAAAGCTTTTATTTAACTTGCAATGTATGTATGTATGTATGTATGTAATTTGTTCGGGTGGAATCTTGCAACTCAATTTTGAAGCAGATATCTTCAACCGATCGAGCTGAAATTTTGTACACACGTTTAATTTGGATGACAATGCATGATTATATGTGTGACGTCATTCTAAATCCAACATGGCGGATCACCCAAGATGGCGGACTAGTTAAATTTCAACCGATCGAGCTGAAATTTTGTACACACGTTTAATTTGGATGACAATGCATGATTATATGTGTGACGTCATTCTAAATCCAACATGGCGGAACACTCAAGATGGCGGACTAGTTAAATTTCAACCGATCGAGCTGAAATTTTGTACACACGTTTAATTTGGATGACAATGCATGATTATATGTGTGACGTCATTCTAAATCCAACATGGCGGAACACTCAAGATGGCGGACTAGTTAAATTTCAACCGATCGAGCTGAAATTTTGTACACACGTTTAATTTGGATGACAATGCATGATTATATGTGTGACGTCATTCTAAATCCAACATGGCGGAACACCCAAGATGGTCATTAGAAGGTCTCCTCATTGAAGAGCTAGACTGTTCTAAACTAACCGGCAAACGACCTTGCAACAATGATGCGTTAACTGAGATGAATAGACTCAGACACCTGGCCAAACTAAAAATTACAAAATAAATTAAAAGTAAAAAAATATTTTTAAAAAAGCTTTTATTTAAATGCGCTAAAAAGAATAAAATAATCTTTTCTTTTAAAACTTTTACTATCAACTTATAACGTCATTCCACAATTTATATGATATAAAAGCTTGTCGCGAGATTTAAGTTTTCAAACTAAGTAAATACCACTACTTAAATCTCGCGACAAGCTTTTATATCATATAAATTGTGGAATGACGTTATAAGTTGATAGTAAAAGTTTTAAAAGAAAAGATTATTTTATTCTTTTTAGCGCATTTAAATAAAAGCTTTTTTTAAAAATATTTTTTTACTTTTAATTTATTTTTCACACTTTTTCACATTTCCATTATGGTGTTCGATCTGCTATTCCGGACTCGGCTAACGCCTCGTCCGGAAACAGCAATGATTCATCCTGAACAACTTCATTTTAGGTACTTGTAACAAAAATAACTTTTTGTCATAAGCTTCCAAAAATAACTATTTTACGGACTCATTTTTTTTCGGCCTAGACCCAAAGAAAATCCTGGGATTGTCGAGGGGATTGTCTTTGCTAGACCTTAAAAGTCGTCATGGCAACCATTACGGACTATTCCAAAATTCATTAAAATATTCTTTATAAACAAATGGCACGAGACTTCACAGGAAGTAAATACAACACGATTTCTTGTGCACGAGACTTCACAAGGAGTAAATCCAACACGATTTCTTTGGCCTTATTAGCAATATATTCGGGATTTTGGAAAATTTTAAAATGTATGTCACTTTCTGACAAATTTCGAATGACATGACAAAACTATCAAACAAGCAAAAAACAAACTTTGTTGCTATGGTTTCAAAAATTATGGAAAATTTGCAAATTTAAGCGCTCTGAAGAATTGTAAAAAGCGTATAACAAAATTTTGGGAGCGTATGACAAAAAATTGTGTTTGTCACAAGAGTCTAAATGAAGTTTTTCAGGACTCATCTGCTATTCCGGAAACATTCATCCTGAAAAACTTCATTTTAGGTACTTGTAACTTTTCTTGAAATGTCAATATCCTGTATCTCGAAAACGATAAGTTTTTCAGCATATGTTTATATGAACCTTTTTTTTTTCATATTTTTAGGTGTTTAATGCACTGTCAAAGTTTTTCGAACAAAAACTGAATTAACTTGTATAATATGTGTCCCCTCGGCTCTTTTTTGTTATATTAGTCGTCGGGCCCATGTCTACAATTTTTTTTTTATTATCGCACCGTTGAGTCTTTTTATAGGTGTTCTTTATATCCACTTAGACAATTTATTTCTGATATAAGAAAATTCTCAGTGGCGGGGCGTTTTTTGGGACCCATTCAAATTTTTGTAGTCCAAGGTTACAAGGTTGTTAAACGCTCCTGAAAAAATCAGCTTTGAAAAAATCAGCTGTGAAATTTTATGACGTCATAACTTTTTTATTATACTTCTTTGAAAACACCTTATTTTCATCTGTTTTAGCAATAATGAAAGATGGGGTTTTTCGGGCTAGCGCACGGAAACAGCGCATGGAAAAACTTTCCGTGCGCTGAATAAAAATACCGAATATATGGCTCTAAAATAGAAATATACAGCAAAGTATTTTGTATTTTAATTCGTAAGTGTTTCAATATTTAGATAAGTACATTTCTGTAATATTTTTGACGTTTTATTCACCTTATCTGACAATAACTTATTTACAACAAAGCACCTTTGAAATAATTTGAGAGTAACCATGGAAACGCATCATACATACCAAACACTATATTGTCTGCATTGTTTATTTTTTGTCAATTAAATTTATTATAATATGCCGGTAAAATGTTTTAAGTTTCCGTTTTCAAAGTATAATAAAAAATATCGTTCATTACACGTCCAGAAATAGATTTTTCCGTGCTTGCATGACTTCCCGTGTTCGGCTGCGCCTCACACGGGAATTTGTCACGCGCGCACAAAAAAATCTTTATTTCCAGACTCGTAATGAAATATACTATTCCATGTTAGGGGACAGCTGCTTTTTTTCAGGACCGTTTCATAAAAATATTTAAAATCAAGTGGTAACCTTGTCCGACAAAAAATTTCTTGAAATTCCGTTGTCGTTGTCGGACGCCCTTAAAAGTTTGAAAGGGTCCCAAAAACAAACGCCCAGCCACTTAGAATTTTTTTATGTCAGAAATTGTCCAAGTGGACCTAAAGAATCCATATACAGGGTGTCCAACTTTAAAACTCTACAAATCCGTGAAATCTTTATTTTTGAAGATAACCGCCTTAACATTTTTTGTTTGATAGGCCTTCAAAAACCGCTCCTTTTGACCTTCCTGCCGTTTTCAAAATGCAAATCCAGGGCCGGCTGCGATTTTTTTATACCCGCGATTTTCACGAAAACCATTTAGCGATTTTTTTATTTAAAATCTGACCCCACACCGTTAATCAGAACACCCCAAAACCTCCATATACCAAATTTGAGCAAAAAATATACAGGGAGTTCCATTCTGCGGGGTGTCAAAGTTGAGCAAAATAGGCTTTTTAAAGGCATCTGGCGAGTCAAGTGTGCCATGGAATCCCTTCAAAACAGTTGAATTGTCAACAGGAACACTCAAAATATTGGTATGAAAATATTTAGTACAAAAATTTACAGGGTATTTTTTTTCTGAGCCATCTCAAAATTCTGAAATTTTATGAAACTTATACGGATCAAGAATGCTCTGGAATCATTGAAAAAATATTGATAAACACAAAAGTAATGTATTTCTTTACAAAATGCCAACTAACAAATAAAAACAATTTAAATTATTGGACTTTTCTTATCAAAGTCACTGTCTAAGATGATACATTTTCTGTGCGTTTCCTGTTGTGGCACACCAGCCACCTTAACTGATATGGACTTACTAACTGGCAGGCTTCTTATTTTTTAGATCTAGTTCATTTATAGTGTGTGGAGCGGTTTTGATATACTCTATTTTTGACCCGTATAAAGTTACAAAAACTCAGTAATTTGAGATTGCACAGATAAGAGCACTCTGTATATTTTGTATTGGACTTTTGCACAGCAACACCTTGAGTGGTCCTGTTGACCATTCAACTGTTTTGAAGGAATTCCATGGCACACTTGACTCGCCAGATGCCTTTAAAATTCCTATTTTGTTCATCTTTGACACCGCGCGGAATGGAACTCCCTGTATATTTTTTTGCTCAAATTTGGTATATAGGGGTTTTGGGGTGTTCTGATTAACGCTGTGGGGTCAGATTTTAAATAAAAAAATCGCTAAATGGTTTTCGTGAAAATCGGGGGTATAAAAAAATCGCAGTCGGCCCTGGATTTGCATTTTGAAAACGGCAGGAAGGTCCAAAGAAGCGGGTTTTGAAGGCCTTTCAAACAAAAAAAGTTTAGGCGATTATCTCCAAAAATGAAGATTTTACGGATTTGTACAGTTTTAATGTTGGACACCCTGTAGAAAGTCTCAACGGTGAGGTCTTGTAGGCATGGGCCCGAGGACTTTAACTGAAATTTTATGAATATAATATTTTCTTCAGTTTGGACTATATTTGTGTCGATAGTTTGTGACTTACTTGAGACCTTTATACATAGCAGAATATACGGGGTACCCATATCTGTCCTTCCCGACGTCATCGGTGTACATCCACGTGCCCCCGATGGCCGGATTCATCTCGAAAACGTCACAGCCAAATCCGGCGGACTTCACGTGGTGGGCCGAAGCCAACCCTGCCGCCCCTGCACCGATTATTGCCACACGCATCTTGAGGACAAACGAAAGTCGGAACGAAAACCCGAGCCGGTCAAAAACTATTGGCTCCTCAAACTATTGAGTATCCTTATATATGGCATCGGTGGACAGTCCCACGGTGGTTATCAAAGAACGCTCGCGTGTCGTCCGTCTCTTTTTAGAACGTGGTTGCAGCAACTTGTTTTCGAGTTCGATGTTCCGAAGGTTTTGGAGATAAACGGTGTTTACGAGAAAAGCATATTTATAAAATTTTGCAAACCTCTATATTGTATTGTATATAAAAATGTCGATTCCGATAAAAAGAATTTCCTTGGATTTTGGATCAGAAATTTATGTGTTGTTCCAAGGATCTGGTATATATATTCAGATCATTGGTATACCAATCTGGTATTCAGATTATTGGTATATCCTACCCTTTAATGCATTTTTTAAATTCAAGAATAAAACAATGAAAATGATATAACAAAATTAAAGAAAACATTTTTTTTTGTACAACTATAACGTATGATAGACTATTTAAAAATTTGCATCATCCTAAAAGTTTGGCTTATACCTACCTGCTGTTGCATCATGGTATGTAATCAAATAGTTTGCAAATAAATTAAAGTAAAACCTATTTACTGTTTTCTATATCCAGGATGAAATATTCATAAAGCTGCATATAAAGTTGGGCCAGAATTAGTGGTTTTAGGTGGTTATAGGAAGGTTTATTAAGATTGGAGTTTCCATACACACACTCATACACCTAGTGAAATTTTAAGGGAAAGTTTGAGTAAACTGAAAATAAAAACATAGTATCTAGGCATATTAGAGTTTTATGTGTGTCGTCAATTTGCCAAAATGTTGTATTTTTCTTAAAAATCCAAATAAAAGAATGAAATGTAGATAGAGCTATCTGAAACATATTTTTTTACTACTAAACTGAGAAATCACCATTAGTTACATCATTCCTCTAATGAGAAGTAATATTTCTCTCCCTAGGTGAATAATGATAATAAATAAATACCTAGGTAAATAATGACAAATTTTCTATATGACATTTAAATTTTTTTTCATTTTATCAGCTTGACAACTGAACTCCCAGGCTACTTGATATTTCGAAGTATTTGAAAAAAGCGAGAAATGACTAAAATATCAAAATATAATCAAATATGTAAAATATGGCAATATTTCAATGTTAGTAGTAAAAAAATTCTATAACACTTCGGTTGAGAAGGCCATTATTTACCTCACATATTATGCTGATAATATATCCTTCGGCACTACGCGCCTCAGGATATAAAAATGCTCGGTAAATAATGGCTCACTTCTCAACCTAAGTGTATAATATACTATTTAATAACGATATGGCTGATAAAAGAATCGTTACGTAAGAAACAAATTAAGGGGTGGTGGTAACTGATGGTAACTTAAAATTAACTTTTGGTCAAAACTAAGAGACATAACGACATGTCATAAGAGGCCCTTTTTTATTCAATTTAGTTTACTTTTAAGAAAAATACAACATTTCGACAAAAAATGACACACGATATTTATATAGGCCAAAAAACTGATTGATTACTTATCTGTCTAACTCCCTGTATGTAGTAAAAACAAAAATTAAGTTCGCATTTGAATTCCTCACCCCACAAAATCCTTCAACACCAGATTTCCTGCAAATATTTTCATTTTTGCAAGTGTTATTAAAAAAAACAAAAATTAAACTGATTATAAATTATTTAACTAACTATTTTCGAAGAATGCAGCTAAATGTTTTGAAATTTTTTACGCCTACCCATGAATAGATTTCTTTAATAACATTTTGACGTGAAAAGTACAGAAAGGGTACTTTTCTAAAAAAAAACGTGGTGAAAAGGCAAAAAATTAAAGTATAGGCTTAGACTTTTAAAATTTCGCAAGCTTACTCCGTTTTTCATTCTGAACAAATTTCTTTAATAACATTTTGTCGTGAAACCTACAAAAAGGTGACTTTATTGGCGTGGAAAATCAGTTTTTTAAAGAAAAAAAACAAATTTTTACACTTTAACGCCCAATTTTTCATCACGACTAAGTTCCTTAATAACATTTTATCGTGAAAGTTACAAAAAATACACTTTTCTAAAAAAATAGTTTTTAATTAAAGGTAGTGCAAGGGAACATAAATTCATTTACAGGTATACAATGCCTTAATAGCATAACATAGTAATTTTCAGCTGCATATAATTTAGAGAACATACAAATTTTGATAAGTCGGCGTTTGCATTGAGCAGATCCTAGGTTGCTAAGCAACGAAGTGATCTTTGCATTTTTTAAGAAAAGAGCTACCTTATCGGATACAAGCACTATTTGGGAATTAATTGCCAGAAGATGCACGTAATAATAATAATGGAATGCTTGAAATAGCCATATTTACTAAATGTTTATTTTGCCTTGAATAGTGGAGCATTTCTTCATTTCCCGAATTGACCCCCCTCTCCAGCTTGGTCCAATTAGGAAATCGATAAGCTTGTTTTTGACGGAAATGTACGCACAAAAACATTGTTTTTCGTGCATGTACCAGTATTGATCAATCCCATTGTTTTGGTTTTCTTGTGGCTCGTCTACAGGTTGCGTCAAACAGTTTTGCGACAAGTTTAAAAATCACACTGGGTTTCGGATTTTATTGCATAAGAAAATCTGATGCAAGACAGTCCGGCTAGCCCGTGTGACTGGCTACCGGTGTACCCGCCTCTAGGAGTAGGCCAAATATATCTAAACAGTAAAAAGTTTACGGTTGCCGACTGTTGGATTTTAGTAAGCAATTTTCACCTCTTCTGATTATTTTCCCAGTCTCTAATTAAAAATTATTTGAAAGGAGCCGTTCTATGTCGGATTAGAAATTTCTCAATGTTGGTGCAGATTTCAGAAAGTTTATACTTACTGCAATAAGTAGGTGCTATAGGTAGGTACATATACATAATACACGACTATATTATATACTATTTATATTTTATATTATTTTATTATTATAAAAATATAGGAGTATATATATTCATATACTCAATAAAGCAGGAGTCTTTCACTTTTTAATCTTTCACTTTTCAATCTATACAGTGTGTTTCAGTTTGATACTTGAAAAATCGGTATTTTTTAATTATTTTTTTTCTTTTTTAGTATATTGTACTTAAAGAGCACTCCCCATATAGCAAAATTATATTGGCGGAATATTCTGATAATATTTTTTCAGAGAACATGCATATTGTAGGAATATTCATAAAAACTGTAGAAACATTATCTGAACATTCATGCAACATTCAGGTGTTCGTCTTTTGAAGGTACTATTTCACGTATTATAAATATTCACGAATATCTTGAATTATGTTCCACAAATAGATATTCGTTGAAGATTTATTTGAAAACTTCATCCATTTACTATTATCACGTGTATATTATAAAATAAAAAACGCTAACACCAGTTGCAGGGTTCGAACCTGCGACCATCGATTTACAAGTTCAACGCTCAGACCAACTGAGCCATCGACGCACTTGGAAATATTACCTATCAATAGTGTAAGCTAGAATCTCAGTGACGTCATGATATTCTAGTTATTGCCACTCGTGAACCTTCATAAGATAAGTATATCGTGAATGTCTTGTATACAACCATTTGTGAACATTCATAAGATATTTGCTGTATGAATATACTATTTAGCAATATTCCAAAATTGCACATTCCTAAGGTGAACGTGCCTGTAATGTACTTAAATTAAATGTTCAATATGTAAATATTTATAGAACCACTAAGTAAGGAATATGTTACAAAAGATATTGTGGAAATATCCCTTCTTATTCAAAACAAACATATAAATCATTTGGACATTCATTTAACATATATTTGTATCTGCGATTAACAAAAATATCTTGGTTATATGCAGTTACTGAACATATTTCGTAAAATATTGTAGCTATGTTTTATAAATATGGGGGAATATTTTTTGCACATTAGGAACTTATTTTGCATATTCAAAAAATACCTATTAGATGCTATATGGGTCAGTGATGACGAAATTCTATTAGGCATTTTTTAAAGAAAAAAAAAACGAATTGTCCAATCGATTTAGCCATGCATCAAAATCCTCAATACCAAGTTTCCATGTTGCAGAGTGTTTATAATTTAGGTGCAAATTTCGAAAAATACCAATGTTTGCTGGGCACCCTGTATTAACAGGATAAAACATTATAGTGATATACTTTTTTCTTTCGATAGAGGTGAACTACGCACTATTTTTATTGGCGTAGTGAATACAGGGCGTTCGTAATAAAAAGACGAATTTAAGGAAATATCGATTTTTTCGTTTATTTTTAACAAAATAAATTAAACTGAACATAAAAACTAACAACAAAATAACCAAATGTCTCTAAATTTTCGTATTTGCTATTGTCTTTTTGGCAATGACTCATTACCTTATATAGCAAGTTAAATTAAATGCCAAATAATAGGATTTCGCCATTTTTGGGGTTACGTTTTATATCATAGCAGGCCATGCAAAGGGCCTAAATATAAAAAAAATTCGCATCACTGAATTGAGCTCTTTAAATGCAATATACTAAAAAAGAAAGAAAATTAAATCGTTTGTTCCATTAAATTAAAAAATACCGATTTTTCAAGTATCAAACTGAAACACACTGTATAAATATAAGTTATTGTATGATATGCCTATGACTACTCGTATGACTAAAATATACATATTACATGATATGATATAATTTTTTATAGTCTTAATCGTTTTTCAATACCTATTCAATATAATACAGTCATGAATGAAATTTAAATTAAAGAAATTTTAATTAATTTCCACCTTATCAATGGTTTCCTTTAATTGATCATCGAAAGAAGCATGATTCATCAAAAGACAAGTTGTATTTTATATACCTACTTATCCTATAACTTTGCTTATCCTCCTCCTAGTTTGGACGAGTATTGTGAGGTGATAATAATTATTATTAAGGATTACCTACCGTCTTAGGAACAAGGATAAGGATAATCACGCGAAAACTCCGACTCCCCTGTTGTTTCTCTAATTTTTGCAGATAGACAAAAAAATTGTATAAAAGGCAAACATAGAGCTTTAGTAAAAGTAGCAAATATGTCTTTTATTTTAATAATACACATCCTGTATCTATATTTTGAAAATAAAAAAAAAATTTACAAAATAATTATTTATGTACCTACCAAGGCATTGAAGTTCAACTTTTTATGACTCATGTGGAATTAGTGAGGCCTCTATCCGAGGCAAATAAACCACATGAGTCAGTGTCGAGGTAGTTACATATATTTTTTTGAAATCGGAAAAAAAAAAGGTTTATTGGGTAAAATAACTAAAAATGAAAATCGCCCATCCATGCATCGACCGCGCGCGCCGTTGCTTGACTTGAACGGTCGCTCTACCTTGATCAAGGACGATAGGTATGCCACGGCGCATCAGCTACCAACCTGGTGCTTCACATGCAGCTTACATAGAAATTATATTGATGTTCAAACTGACCAACATACTTATACTGAAAGATTGCGTTGTTATGCCTAGATATCAATTCCTCAATGAGGCTGAAAGCTGAAACGTTAAATGATACCACAGAATAGTACCCTACCATAATACCTTATTGGCCGGGTATTGAATTTGAATATCTGGCCACTTTTGAAGGGCGACAAAAGCGTCTGATGTTTGGTTTGTTCACATCTCGCAAAGGCCAACTGACAGGAAAAAAGTACCTACTGTAATGGCTTGGAACGTTAATGAGCAATAATTTGAAGAACAAATGAAGTTTGCGTCGTATCCGGAAAATGTAAAAGGTGGTCATCTTTATAGTATCGACCGGGTTTTTTCCGTATTGTGCAGGAAGTATGTGCAATTCGTAGTAGTTAGTATTATTGAATTTTATGGTAAATCGAAAACATCTCAAGGATACTGCTCTGTTTATAGCTATGTACATGACACAAAAATGATGCATGCTCTTGATGCTCTGTTAAGGAAAAAGAGGAAACATTTTGCAACCATTTTTCTTCTTAATAAATTTTCAATCACTCGTTCTGGATAATAGTTTCTGTGTTTGTGACTTTATAAAATATGTAATTAACAAAAATTATATAATATTGACATGACCTCTTAACTGTTGATCAAAATACACATATTATGGCTTTCTTGAACCGGATACTACCAGATACCTATATCGAAATTAATTATGATTTGTCGCATTCTTAAAATTGTCGAAGTAATAATCAGCAGAAAGCAAAATGTTTTCACAGATTAAACAAATTTCTGAACTAAATACACGCAAACAGCCAACAAGACACTGAATCTTAATTTTATCTCAATGTTATAGACCGTCAGATAATGACAGATTTAGGTGCCCCATTTTCGCATACAGGTTGAAAAGTACATCGATGTTGAGTAGAATGAAGGGAAATTTACGAGTGGCCCCTGGGGATAACATAATAAATATGGAAAATTCTATTACCTATATAATATGTTAATTATATAGTATGAGAGCCGGCCGCATGATTTCAACTCTCATACGATTATAGAATAAGATGTTATGTAAAATGTAGACAGTATATTTCTTTACTTGAAGCAAGTATTTTGCCTCAATTAATATAGGCCCGATCATTGTTATTTAAAGAAGTTGTGTTTAATTTTTAGGCAAATCTACTCTCATATGATTACAGAACAAAATATAGGAAAGAAGGCGCATGGAGCAACAATAAAAAGGGTCCCTTGGTCCTTTAGAAATCTGATAGGTGTAAGGGAAAGTCGCCGAATTTCGGATACCACTTTAAATTTACTAAATATTTATTATACAGAAGTGTTTTTTATTTGATTTTTCATATAAGTAAGCATATGCAACCTGTTATAATGAAACAAAATTTATTGTCAAAAGAATTTTACTACATTTGTTTTTTCGACGGTATATGAATTCGGTACTTTTTGGTGCGACTGAAAAAAGGTTCCTAATTTCGGACACTATCCGAAATTAAGAGACTACTTGTAAAAACTATATATTTAAACAAAATTCGCACACATACGTTTTTTCTAGTTTCTTTATTAGCTTGTTTGCTGTAATGTTTGATGTAATGTTTCGGGACCGAAACAAAATTGGAGACATTAGGATAGGTAGGTATCCCATTTGTTTTCCTCTGACCTCATTATAATGGCCAGTTTCAATGGATCTGTCACTTTTTCTGAAAATAACCAATTTACTCGCAACCAGCATATTATAATTTTGGGTTTCTGGTATCCGAAATTAGGAACTTCAGACTATCCGAAATTAGGCACCTTTTTCACTTTTTAGGTTAGAGTAATGCAGTACTGTTATTTTTGAAATCTGTTTAATTGTGACTAGAATACCGGCTTAATTAATATCATGGTCTCCTACGATTTACGGCTCTCTTCGCGTCCTTCCCTTTCGCGAAGAGAGCCGTAAATCGTAGGAGGCCATGATTAATATATTAACTTACCTAGGACCAGTGACTGTAGAATTCCTTCTATAGTCACTGCTAGGACGCAAACACAAAATTCTGGAACGATTATTTCAAAGATCGACACAGCTCAAACTGCGACTGAACATAAAACTCCGCCATGCAATTTAGACGTTTGGAGCTGCCATCTAATGGAGAGAGATTGTACCACCACAATATTGCATAGTGGAGTCAACGATAGTGGGCTTAATTTGACTTTTTGCATTGTATAGGGTGAGGTTTCAATTTAAAACAACAGATGGCTTCTTAGATAAACCACTATCCGAAATTAGGAAACCATCCGAAATTAGGCGACTTTCCTCTATTTTCGGGGCCCTGAAAATCCTCTGCGCTGTTAAATACGGCACGAAAGACGGGGGCAAGGGGCAAGTCTGGACCTCGGGGACGCGAGTTGTGTGCGAAGTCCCGCAATACATCCAGTGCCATATACCGTTTGAAGACCAGGAAAAACGGGGTTTTCGAGAGATCTGACGGTACGGCGAGATGGCCGGAGAACGGGTCAACAATATTTAACGAAACTGTTTCAGGTAAATTATTTCCCGGATTTTCGGCGAAAAAAAAAAAAACGACGAACGCTAGGTGGGACGCATTTTTTTTACGTGATTGGTCGGCATTTCCCGTCAGCTTAAAGCCAAAGCCCGAAAACTGTCAGAAATTGCCCTTTTTCGCCGTGTTACAGCCAAGTTATTTCGGCTCGGGGCTCTGGGGTCGGAATTTTTAAAGCTTCCCTCAAGTCTTCAGGTGAGGTGCAGATGCTTCCGGTGGCCCCGAAAAATCAAAAAATGAGAAAAAACACGCAATTTCTAAGAGCGGTTCCTCAGGATTTCCCGTCAATTTCGCTAATTCTACAGCCGTAACAGCCGTCCCGTTTCTCGAAACTTGAAAATCGGGAGTCGGGAAATTTGGTTAAAAATTGGATTTTCGAGGTTTCTTTCGGTACTGGAGGAAAGTACAAGACCCAATTAAGAAATTTACTACCTCCTTTGATTTTTAGAACAGCACTTTTCGATTTTATCTTTTATACTAAATTAAAAATTAACCACAACTTCTTTAATAACAATGTTCGGCCCATATTATCTCAGACAACCTACTCTCTTCAAGCACAAGCGAAGCTATATAGGTCTGTGCTTCAAGGAAAGAAATATACTCTACATTTTACATAACATCTTATTCTACAATCTTACGAGAGTTGAAATCATGCGGCCGGCTCTTGGACCATAGTTAATATGTTTTTTTTTTATGTTTTTCGAGCTAGTGACGATGAACATTTTCATACTTTCGATCGGTCAAAATCTTGATTTTTCCTTACAAAGTACGCCCTTATTTTAACCCTGCAACACTCAAGCCTTTGGTTTTCTGAAGCCAAGCTCTATTAATTAATCATTTAGTGAACACGGCTTGCCTGAAAATATGGGCAGCTGTTAAGGAAAATCGAATTTCCCAGGGGCCACTCGTAAATTTCCCTTCATTCTACTCAACATCGATGTACTTTTCAACCCTCTTCGAGGCTTGTATACGAAAATGGGGCGACTAAATCTGTCACTATCTGACGGTCCATTACCTCCTGTTACGTAGGTACCTAAAATATTTGAAGAGATCATTTCTTATCTCTACATTTCTAAACGTATATTGTAAAGAAAAAAAGTAAATTATTTAAGGTTCATACGGAGTGTCAGATTAATAAAGTTATTTACAAACACGATTACATTGTGGGTGGAAAAATCGCAACACCGTCTTTGAACTACGCGAAAAGTCAATGTTAAATGATAAATAGACAACTTTGTAAAGTCAAAGATATAACGGAATGGTAAAAATGATTTCAACGCCTCAAATATAATAAATATGTTTACATCTAATTTTTTATGAAATTATATTTTTCTTCTAACTTTGATCAAATATTTGTATCCACTTGTTTTCTACTTGAATTGTGACTACCAACAAGATCATAATACCTATGTATTTTATGTATAAATATTAAGAAAAAATGGGTACCTTAGTACCTACTTAATAGGAATATTTATTGTATTCTGATGTAACATAAACTAATTCCATATGCCCCGAGCCATTCCTTTTCAATAAATTATAATATGGAGAAATAATATAGTGTCGAAATGCACTATTGTGACAAAACTTATCCCGTTCCATTTTCATATATATCAATATTTTTGTTTTGAAATAATATCCCTTTTGTCATTTAAGATAAATTTCCTCTTAATAATAAATTTTATTGCAACTAAACAAGATCTCATTGCTTAAGCCTGCGTAGGTAAGTGTTTACAGAAAATTCATGCTCAATCACGAACAGATAATACTTGTAATAATATGAAGAAAAATATTAAATTTCAAATTTTGAAATATAATAGCTATGAGCAGGTTTGAGTACCCTTAGTGGGTCAATTTATTCATTGGCAAAAAAATGAAAAAAATTATTGAGGTATTCTAAAACTTCATAGGACGAGGTAGAAATGTTGTCAGGAAACAATAATCGGTATCATAATTTTTTTATGCGGGTGGATAGGTCTTAAGTGGAACACGCTGTATATTTTCACAGTTCGATAAAGCTTTCGTCGTTGATGATTTTATATCTAGCCTGCAGGTTTTTCTTTTCGTTGTGATATTCGAACAATTTCTGGAGTACAACTGGCATTCTTTCAATTCCAGCTACTAGAGATAATTCTTGAAAGTAGGCCCGTTGCTCTACAATTAATTTGTGTGCGTAACGAAGGGGGTAGCCCATTTCCTTTCTTCTCCTCATGTCTGTGTTCAGGTCGTCCAACATTTCTTCTAGGGATTTATGGATTTCCTTTTGGAAGAACGCCACAACAAATCTTACCTGAAATCAAAAACTAACATCGCCATCCTTAAATTCACCGATCTTTTTACTTTGTTTGCACAGCAAATACCCATCATATACACACCGATCATATATACAGCACCTTTCTTATTTTTCAGTGAAAAAGATAACTGCCTAATCTACCTAAATTTTCTAAAATGGGAATGATTACCTGATGTTCTATCAATGGAATCGGGAACCCTGCAAATGGAATCCCAATAAATGCCATCGTAGGATGCTCAATGTTCAAAATGTGCTTGTACAGATATTTTACCCAGTTGTCTTGCACTCTTATTCCACATTTTTTAGTCAAAAATGGATATGAATAATAGTAACCTCAAAACACATTTATATTTTTTTATTATTACTGAAACCTATATACCTACACACCTGTACAAAAAATGACCTCGTCTATGTTTTCTGAAGCGCTCTCTTCAAACTTAGCGATACCATTTTCAAATAATGTCACATTGGGCTTTACCACAATATTTTCATTTATGTTTACTCTAGATTTACTTCTAAAACTTAAAAAAACCTTCAAAAGACATAACTTGTTCCATATCATAAAAAATATCATACTTTTCGTGCCGAATTTAATAATAGCCTGGAAACTTCAATTCCAGAAGATCCTCCACCAACAACAAGAACACTTTTATCCTTATATTTATCAGGTTTCCTGTAATCGTGGCTGTGGATGTAATGACCCTTGAAATGCTCTAATCCAGGTATAGATTCGGGTATTCTAGGAACACTGTAATGTCCTGTGCAAATCACAACATTATCAAATTCCAACCATTCAAGTTCTCCGGTTTTCAGGTCTTTCACCTGGACCTTCCACTTTTCGTTTTCTTGTAAGTCAACTTCTGCAACATGTTTGAAGAACTAATAGCTGGTTTGTGAGAAGAGAACCCCTTTAGAAAAAGTTACTTTGATATGTTGGCGTAGGTTGAAGTGGTCAGCGAATGTGTTGAGGTAGTCCAAAACTTCAGACTGTGGAAGAAATGATCGACCCTTCTCTTCGTAGCGAAAGCCCTTGAATTCCATGAGTTCCTTAGGAATGTTTGTGCTAAAATACAGAAAGTGGTCGGTGATAATGTTTTCAAGAATGAAACAAAACAAATCCAGTAATATACATAATAATACACACTTACGTTAAACCCCGGTACATAGAAGAGTGCTCTGGCAGCCCATTTTCGTCCACACCGATATTATCGGTGTAATTCCACATACCTCCCACATTCCCAGATTTTTCGAAAACAACGCACTCTAGATTCTGCTCTAGGCAGTGACGTAGAGTACTTAAGCCGGCAGCACCAGCCCCCAATATAGCTATATTCATGATTCTGTATTTATTCTGTTATTAAACTGAACTTAATAAAAAAACATTCCGTCAACCACATTTGAGATAGCAAGAGTGTCTGATTAAATATTTGAAAGATAAGTTTCTAAATGTAGAATGTGGTACCTACGTAACTTTGATATTATTTTCTTACACATTAGTTCATATCGGGGATGCCCAAAAATATGTTGACGATTTGACCTTTTTTCATAATCGGCGACTAGATACGTTTAAATCTGATTTGAAATTTGGTACTTGTCATGTCATGATTGCTATGAATAATAATTACTAATTTCGGCAGCAGGCTCATAAAAACATATTTCGTTGAATAAAAAATATCCCAAAATAAATATTCTTTATAATCTCTCGTACAAAGTACGATCTACATACCATGTTATTAGATTGAAGCTTATTCAATGGGAAAACATTTAGCTGCACCCACCTATTATGAATTGAGGGAGAGAGACAAAATTACTGCCGCCCGAGGAATATCGATTTTCTTGCCAGTGCCATCTTGTATGAAAGAGACAAACCTTCAATTGCTAGGATGCCCCAAATTTTTTCTCATACCATTTTTTTTGTAGACAAGAGTTTAAATATCTTTCATTTGAAGCATGTTTTGTAAATACCATATGTTCTTTCATCATATGAAACAATCCTATAATAGGTATAAAATTTGACTACCGATTTGACTTTTTTATTCTTTATACATATCATAAAACCGTTAACCAATTTACAATTATTATAACCAAAATCGATCGATCTAAGTTTATACAAACATGAATCAATCAGAAAACCGCTTCGTTCGGAACTCGTATTTAAATAATTTTTTTATACGATCGTTATAAAAACTTTACTTTTTTTAACCTTTTTAAATGCCTAAAGTATATCTTTTTTTAACAAGTTAAAAAAACTTACTTTTTTTCACTCTGAGCAGTTTAGAGTGAAAAAAAGTTAACTTTTTTTCACTCTAAACTTCCTTACTACGTTTACATGGAGTTTGGAATCGAATTCAGTGTAATGCAGTTTGGTGTTTTCATAAATGGTAAATGTGGCGTTAAATCCCGAAAATAAGAAAATTTATTTTGAGATTCAAATCAATCTCAAAATCTCTTCATGCGGTTTTCAATAATTCTAGAAACATATTCAAATCGATTTCAATACTATGTGTAAACGTAGTGAGACCGCGATCTAAATATTATAATCCTTGTAATTGAAAACCATAGTGCATTTATATGCCCTTTAGTATATAACACAAAAATCCCATCCCAAATATTTCAATGTTTAAGCACGATCGTATAAAAAATAATGTATGAAACTCATGCGTGTCCTTTTTTCATTCATGGGATTGCGCGCACTCACCTGCGGTTCGTGCGCGCAACTTTCCCATTCATGAAAAAAAGTACTACTTTATGCACTTGTTGCATAAATAACTATTTAAATATAGGTAGGTACCTTCCTACACCTGTCTTTCATTTTTCATGAATTCACTCTTGTATCTCAGGAAAAACGAACGGCTTATTTCCACCATAAATTTTAAGTAAGTAGGTACTCGTAGGTGTTAAATTTGTATCATTAAGAATGTAAAGCAACAATAAAAAAAACAGGAACTGTGTTGTCAACACAAAAATTTATTTATTGATATTCTCAAACTACATTTATGTCACAATTCTATGAAATCCTCGTCGTTGATGATTTTATATAGTGCCTGAGGATTTTTCTTTCGGCGATGGTATACATACATTTTTTGGATAACAACTGGCATTTTTTCTATGCCAGCTGTCTCAGATAAGTCATCAAAATAGGCCCCTTGCTCTTCACCTAATTTGTGGGCATAGCGAAGAGGGTAGCCCATTTTCTTTCTTCTCTCCATATCTTTGTTTAGATCGCTCATCATTTCTTCTTTGGATTTGTGGAATTTCTTTTGGAAAAAAGCCAGAGCAAATCTTACCTGAAGGGATAAAAATGTCAAATAATTTTCCAATGATTGTTCACAAATAGAAATTGTATTATTTTTATTAACTCGCATTTTTTGTGGAGGTAGAAAAAAATATACATATATAAGGCATACCTGTTGTCCTATTAGTGGAATTGGACACACTGTAAATGGAATTCCAATAAATGCCATCGTAGGATGCTCAATGTTCAAAATGTGTTTGTAGAGATATTTTACCCAATTGTCCTCCACACTTATTTCACATTTTTCAGTAAAAAACGGATACGAATAATGGTATCCTATAGAAATGAACAGCGCATTGTTAAGAGACTTGGATAAATTTTAACTTAAAAACTACACACCTGTAGAAAAGATAATATCGTCTACATTCTCTGAAGTACCGTCTTCAAATTTAGCAAGACCGTTTTCAAATGACCTCACTTTAGGTTTTTTGACAACATTTTCACTTATACTTACCGAAGTTTCATTGCTAAAACTCAAAATAACCTTAAAAAGCTATATTTATGCATCATTTCAAAACCAATATCTTACTTTCCGAGCCGTCTTTAATAAGAGTCTGGAAATATCAACTCCAGATGGTCCTCCACCAACAACAAGAACCATTTTATTGTCATATTTCTCAGGTTTTCGATAATCATGGCTGTGGATGTGATGACCCTTGAAATGTTCTAATCCGGGTATAGATTCGGGCATTCTAGGAAGACTGTAATGCCCTGTGCAAACCATAACATTATCAAATTTCAAAATTTCAACTTTTTCAGTTTTCAGATCTTTCACTTGGACCTTCCACTTGCCGTCTTCTAGTAAGTCAACTTCTGAAACGTATTTGAAGAACTATAAGCAGGTTTGAAAACGTGAACTATTTGGGAAATGGTTACTTTGATATGTTGGCGTAGGTTGAAGTGGTCAGCGAATTTGTTGAGGTACTCCAAAACTTCAGACTGTGGAAGAAATGATAATCCTTTTTCTTCGTAGTGGAAATCCTTGAATTCCATAAGTTCTTTGGGTAGGTTTGTCCTGAAATAGAGAAAGTAGAAGAACTCTTTGTAAAAAATACAATCGTAAACTTAGTCGTCATTGTCAACTTACGTCAACCCCTGGTACATCGAAGACTGCTCTGGGAGTCCGTTTTTGTCCAAACCAATGTTATCGGTGTAGTTCCAGGTGCCTCCCACATTTCCAGTTTTTTCGAAGGCAACGCAGTCTATATTCTGGTCTAGACAGTGACGTAGGGCATCAAGGCCGGCCGCTCCAGCTCCCAGTATTGCTATCTTCATGCCTCTGGTATTCAGCCGAACTGAAAATTAATAGGGTAGGTACCCAGCTATCAATGAAACCAAGCTTATCTAATTATTATTGTGGGACCCTTAATTTTTCTTGATGTCGTTTTCAGTTGCACACTCGGTATTTAATGCAAACATTCTACATATCAAGTGTTTTAATTTGAGGAAATCAGACTAAATTCTAGGAATTTTTAATATGTTATAGCAAAGTCTAGAGAATACTACTCTAGACTTTGGTAATAGGCGGCCGGCGGCCCACACACACAGAGGGAACACTCAAGATTTAAGTTACCTACCACGTGCGTGATATAGTTAAAAAATATCGTGCGAGGCGAAGCCTTTAGAATGCGCATTCAGGTCCGCTGGAATCAAAACCAATTTGATTTTTGGCATGAGCAGAATAACCCCACGTGTGGGTATTCTGTGCTTTTTGACTTGGAACATCGAATTTGTTTGTGTTTTTTTTTTAATATATCGAGCTCAAATTTGGTATGGGTTTTTGCTAAGCACAAAATCTTGTAATTCGCCTTATTACAAATAGGGAGTTTTTGAACTCGTACCCAGTTCTATTGGAGAAAAAGTCGGCCCTAGTCGCAAATTGGCAATGAAACGTTAAGTAATTGTAATTGCCACCCCCACCCACTCTTAGTTTGGAGTACTGCGAGGGTGAGAATTATTGTTATTAATTATTATTACTTTGGCAATGGATTGACCTACTTTTTTGTAATACATATTTCTGTTTTAACAAATTTACCTGGAACTTCACTTCACTTCAAGACAGTTATATTATAAAAATAATTTCTCGCTCTGCTATTATTTATAGTACCTAATGCAAAGATGTACATGATTAAGCATGAACAAACAAAAGTTATCAACGTTACGTTTTGGTGGTTAACGGTATCAGTTAAGACACATGTCGTCAATATCACGAAGTGGCGTAACTCGAAAAAATTAAAAATTGAGATAAGTCGCAGATATACATATTATGTAAAAAAGTATGCTCTACAATTTCACGAAATGGCTTATCTCAATTCATTATAATCGTCGATGGAGGAAGGAAACAATCTACGTTATAATTTATTAAAATAGGACGGCGAATCTAACCTAGATATCTGATAATTGTCCAAAAAAGAACAAAAAAGAGAGAGAAAAAGAATATCAGGAAGAGTCGTAACTTGAGTTAAGTAATTTTGTGAAATTTTTTCTATAGTCCAAAGCACGAAAGAAAACGTTTCTAAAGAATGCGGGCAGCGTTGCGAGATTTCCTATACGAGTAGTCGTTATTTATTGGCGAATACAATTTTTATCATATTGAAGCCGAATTTTTGAACTCTGTTATACCGAAAAAATAAAGCTCGCATCACGGGACCACTTACCCATTTTTGTTTATCATTTATTTTTAACGCGGTGTGATAAAACACCCATTATATTTTTTCAACATCGTCGCGTCTACCATCGCCTTTGAAATACTGCATCACAGCACTTCTGCGAAGGAGTCGGCTGACAAAACCAGTTAGCCAAAGCGTTTTGTGCCTGTTTCTATAGTACGTAAAGTTAACTGCGTATTTGGGCTACCATACAGACCTCATTTTTTAGGTCGCTGGCAAGTTTTTTCCGCCGGCTCAGAGAGCTCAGTGGCGTTTCGTATGTTCGGGAGTTAACGTGTGCAAAACGAGTAAACAGGGAAGAACGTTGCATTCTCAAGCACGAGAAATAATTGCCAATGTTATAAGGGTTTGCCTTCCTCCATAGTCTAAAGTCTAAGGCATCACCGTTAAGAATAATATTAACAATAAATTAAATAACAATTATATGAAACTTAAGTCAGTGAGTTACACAAAATTGAGCTACGCCCCTGAACTGTGACTAATTCTATAATATTTGCGAGTTCTTCCCCCTTACGTCGCACGCATTCTGCAGTAAGGAGGACTCTACGAACTTTGTTCAAATCGTAAGCGGCGTATCTCATACGACTCGAAAAGCTCCCCCTGTAATATTTAATTTGAATGTTTCTTTTTTATAATAAAAATAGTGTTTGTGAATAATAGAAAACATGGATGCGCTAGTATTACGGAAGGATGGATCCAAAAATATTGTAGACATTGAGGAATTAAAAAATGTTAAAAGAAACAATAAAATTAAAGTAGGTAGTGAAGTGAAAATGTTTTTCATTAAAAAGTGGTTTTACGGTACAGTGTTAGATATTTGTGCTGAATTAAATAACAATATTGACAGCGACAGTTCTGATGATGTTGATGTTCCTCTAGCAAAATTAAGAAAACAAGAATGCCCTCTGGGAAGCGACACTGATGATGTTCCACTTACTAAAATTGCCAACAATAAGAACCCGTTTGAAGTTTCTAAAAGTAAGTTCACTATAGTTAAAGCAATAAATCCCCATTTTAAAGTGGTAGGTACATGTTTTTAGAAATTGCGGAGAAAAATAAAAAAAAAATTGAGTTAGTTCGTTTTTATGTAAAAAAAACTTAATAGTTTTAAGATATGTTCAATATGTTTGTTTTTGTTCTGGTGAGTTTTTTCACAAATTTTCTTAATAAAATGCTTTTTTCAGCAAATTGTAAGGCAATATATTATTATCCTGCATTAGACATTATTAATGGCATAACTATTTTTTGTATCACCATATAATGATTCTTCAATTTCACATAGTGACCTATCTTATTTTTTGTAATTTTTTTGTAAACTTGTAGCAATTTTTTTAATAATAACCGATCAATGAACATGCAGTTTTCATATGCATCTCTTAGAATTGACACTGCTACTGTTATCGAATGCGACTCAGATGAACTTTATATAAATCTTTGAAAGGCTCTCTTGTAAAGTTGTGAAAATCTTGTTACGTCACTTCGTGATATTGACGACATAATGTATGCCTTCTAATTCTAACTTCGAAAATTTGTTTTCCAAACTGCAGTCTTGAAATGAGTGCGTAACAATCTGTTCTTCTTTGGCGAAGACAATTTTTTTGTTTTATTACATCCAGCCTCGCCCTTGATATATCAACGCAAGCACGAAACTTCAGTAAATCGCTCCCAACACCTGCATCTCGTGGTGGGTACTCGATTTTATCGATATGGTACTTTAAATGCAGCTCGCAGGCTCGCACCGAAATCGTGTCTTTGGCTTGGGCGAATTAATTCAAGAAAACACGGCGTGTTTCTCAAATTATCGGCTGCATCTGACCGGTTACAAGGGTTGGGTGCTCAAATAAAGTACAGAATTTCTAAAATTGCCTCACACTAAATTTACAATAGGTCCTTTTCATTTTTTTAATGTAGTTATCCACAATATTTTTTCGATTTTTTTCTGCCGGAAACTGCAAAAAAGATTATTATTGAAATTCCCGCTGGGGCTAGGGCAGTGATCGGCTTATAAAGTATTCAAGGATCGAACGTTTAAGCGGACAATTTTGAATGTTGGCGAAAACGCCAGTATTATTGCATTCCTTACCTAAAAGAATATTATCTGGGCATGGCCACAGAATAACTAAAGCATGGCCGATATTGATTAGTACGCAGACAGAGAAATCGCGCAATAAGGGCTTTTCTCATTGGAAACAAATTTCGCGGCATGTTAATATCTACTGCAAAAAGTTCACTTGAAATACTATGGATAAAATATTGTTTGCTTAGATAATTACATAGAGAATATTCCGACTTAAATTAATAAAATTTCGTCCAATTGCTGCATCTCAGGGATAGTACCCAAAATTGAAGCAGCATTACCTCTCTGAATTGCCAAACTAATACGCTGCATCAAAAAAGATTGAGATTTTGGGTCATTAGTTAATTTGAAAATTTTTGAACTAATGTCACTAACAAATTTTTTAGTATCTTCGCCCCAAGGTCCAAATGTCTCAACACAAAAAGGAATGAATGTATATAAATGTGACAAACGCGAGTACTTTTGTTTTTACTTATATCTGCCAAACTTGCTGCTTCACCTGTTTTTTTTTTAAGTTTTACTTATAATAAGAATTAGCCAACGTGTCCCTACACTACATGTGGCATCCCAAACAACAACTGCTTTCCCATCCTTCCAAGGGATTAAAGACATTCCATCTACTCTCTCTCCATCATTCCTAAAAATTCCAGAAGGCTCTAAGATGGCTGGAATTTGAGCAGATACTAACGTTCTTTTCAAAATATCATTAATTGAGATATGACGAGACCATCTTCCTGTACTTCTACAGCAATACAGGCCATGAAGACCCGAAGTATCAACAGTTTCGCCGCAAGTACATTCATGAGGTTCGCACACTTTTTGACCAGTTCTGAGAGCCACTGAAAATCGGAAAGATGAATCATCAAGTAGGGTACCTAAAGATGGAGATAGTAACGCATTTAACCAAGCATTACTTTCTCTTTCTTGAATGGCAATCAACCAAGCTTTCTTCATAATATTTTCAGTATTTGATATTTTGTTTAGAATAAAAAAAACTGCATATTTTTATACTTGAAATTGGTCCTTTTTTAAAAACAATATAGTCGCTTCTTAAATTACGGGATGTGTATTTAAGTAGAAGTAATAATAATAATAATAATAGATGTATAATGTGATATTTTTAATAAGTTTGATTTAATTAAATCGATCGAAACATAGTTTAAGCACAGCTATTTTCTAAGCTGTGGTTTAAGTATGTTTTTCGGTAAAAGTAATTTAGGCACCCTTCTGATCTTGCAGAATTACTTTGCTCAGAAATAAAGGAAATAAACAGACGCGCGCCGGATTTGAAGCCGGAACAAGGAAGCAATAATGCTCCAAATCAGCAGAAATTACGTAAACATGTAAATTATAGTTTGTATAATAAAGTAAGAACAATCCCCCAAATTTGAATAGGGGATAGGGGTCGCGCCAAACCTCATTTTAAAGGTCTCATCGAGTTCTTTAGGACCCTACAATTTCGACTCATTATTTTTATCCGTAACGAAATGATAGCTTGTCAAAATAAAAATAAATCACAGTTGGTTGTATTATTTAGGTGTACACGTGTACTTATCTAACAAACTGTTGTTCACAAGATGTTCACCCCAGTTTGTTCAGGAGTTTCGTTAGAAATAATCTCAGCGGCAGGAATTATCGTTGCCATAGTGTATCCGCGTCTATTGACATAAAAACTAGCAACAAAACATCCGTCAACTGTATCTAATAAACTGTTCAAAAACTCCCCAAAATTAAAAAAAACCGGATGTTTTGTTGCTAGTTTTTATGTCAATAGGCGGATACACTATGGCAACTATAATTCCTGCCGCTGAGGTTATTTTATGGAGGGTAGAGGTAGGTTATTTCTAACGAAACTCCTAAACAAACCGGGGTGAACATTTTGTGAACAACAGTTTGTTAGATAAAGTTCACGTGTGCACCTAAATAATATAACTTTTTTTAGTAAGTATTTTTTATTTATTTTTATTTTGATAAGCTGTTATTTCATTACGGATATAATGATGAACCGGTGTGAAGTTAGCAGCCAATTTCTGGCAGCCAAAAACTCCCAGCAGCCAACTGTTTTTGTGTGAAGTTGGCAGCCAAACTTCGGCAGCCATTTTTTGAAACTAGCCGCCCAATTTTAGCGGCCACTCTATTTTTGTCGAACTACCAATAAAATTGTTTGCCCAAAATAATGTGGAAGCCCCGATTATTTAACCTCAACACTATACAGATTAACAGCGGACGTTAAAAATTTCAAAAATCCTGAAATCATACTAGCCGTTCGAATATCAGGTTGATATTTTCAGGGTGAGTTACTGCTTTAGAGTGGAGAAAAGGGCCGCACGCGAAAATCTCTTGCAGTCCGTCTGAAGGGTCGTTCTAAGGGAGAACTCCGGAAATTTAAAATAATTCGGCAAACACACTAGGCGTTCGAATATCAAGCTGATATTTTCAGGGTGAGTTACTCCTTTAGAGTGGAGAAAGGGGCCGCACGCGAAAACCTCTTACAGTCCGTTCGAAGGGTCGTTCTAAGGGCGAACTTCGGAAATTTAAAAAATTCGGCAAATACACTAGGCGTTCGAATATCAGGTTGATATTTTCAGGGTGAGTTACTCCTTTAGAGTGGAGAAAAGTGCCGCACGCGAAAATATCTTACAGTCCATCCGAAGGGTCGTTCTAAGGGCGAACTCCGGAAAAATAAAAAATTCGGCAAACACATTAGGCGTCAGAATATCAGGTTGATATTTTCAGGGTGAGTTACTCCTTTAGAGTGGAGAAAAGGGCCGCACGCGAAAATCTCTTGCAGTCCGTCTGAAGGGTCGTTCTAAGGGCGAACTCGGGAAATTTAAAAAATGCTGCAAACACATTAGGCGTCAGAATATCAGGTTGATATTTTCAGGGTGAGCGACTCCTTTAGAGTGGAGAAAAGTGCCGCACGCGAAAATATCTTGCAGTCCGTCCGAAGGGTCGTTCTAAGGGCGAACTCGGGAAATTTAAAAAATGCTGCAAACACATTAGGCGTCAGAATATCAGGTTGATATTTTCAGGGTGAGCGACTCCTTTAGAGTGGAGAAAAGTGCCGCACGCGAAAATATCTTGCAGTCCGTCCGAAGGGTCGTTCTAAGGGCGAACTCGGGAAATTTAAAAAATGCTGCAAACACATTAGGCGTCCACTCTAAAGGAGTAACTTACCCTGAAAATATCAACCTGATATTCGAACGCCTAGTGTATTTGCCGAATTTTTTAAATTTCCGAAGTTCGCCCTTAGAACGACCCTTCGAACGGACTGCAAGAGATTTTCGCGTGCGGCCCTTTTCTCCACTCTAAAGCAGTAACTCACCCTGAAAATATCAACCTGATATTCGAACGCCTAGTGTGTTTGCCGAATTTTTTATTTTTCCGGAGTTCGCCCTTAGAACGACCCTTCGGATGGACTGTAAGATATTTTCGCGTGCGGCACTTTTCTCCACTCTAAAGGAGTCGCTCACCCTGAAAATATCAACCTGATATTCTGACGCCTAATGTGTTTGCAGCATTTTTTAAATTTCCCGAGTTCGCCCTTAGAACGACCCTTCGGACGGACTGCAAGAGATTTTCGCGTGCGGCCCTTTTCTCCACTCTAAAGCAGTAACTCACCCTGAAAATATCAACCTGATATTCGAACGCCTAGTGTGTTTGCCGAATTTTTTATTTTTCCGGAGTTCGCCCTTAGAACGACCCTTCGGATGGACTGTAAGATATTTTCGCGTGCGGCACTTTTCTCCACTCTAAAGGAGTAACTCACCCTGAAAATATCAACCTGATATTCGAACGCCTAGTGTATTTGCCGAATTTTTTAAATTTCCGAAGTTCGCCCTTAGAACGACCCTTCGAACGGACTGTAAGAGGTTTTCGCGTGCGGCCCCTTTCTCCACTCTAAAGGAGTAACTCACCCTGAAAATATCAGCTTGATATTCGAACGCCTAGTGTGTTTGCCGAATTTTTTATTTTTCCGGAGTTCGCCCTTAGAACGACCCTTCGGATGGACTGTAAGATATTTTCGCGTGCGGCACTTTTCTCCACTCTAAAGGAGTAACTCACCCTGAAAATATCAACCTGATATTCGAACGCCTAGTGTGTTTGCCGAATTTTTTATTTTTCCGGAGTTCGCCCTTAGAACGACCCTTCGGATGGACTGTAAGATATTTTCGCGTGCGGCACTTTTCTCCACTCTAAAGGAGTCGCTCACCCTGAAAATATCAACCTGATATTCTGACGCCTAATGTGTTTGCAGCATTTTTTAAATTTCCCGAGTTCGCCCTTAGAACGACCCTTCGGACGGACTGCAAGAGATTTTCGCGTGCGGCCCTTTTCTCCACTCTAAAGCAGTAACTCACCCTGAAAATATCAACCTGATATTCGAACGCCTAGTGTGTTTGCCGAATTTTTTATTTTTCCGGAGTTCGCCCTTAGAACGACCCTTCGGATGGACTGTAAGATATTTTCGCGTGCGGCACTTTTCTCCACTCTAAAGGAGTAACTCACCCTGAAAATATCAACCTGATATTCGAACGCCTAGTGTATTTGCCGAATTTTTTAAATTTCCGAAGTTCGCCCTTAGAACGACCCTTCGAACGGACTGTAAGAGGTTTTCGCGTGCGGCCCCTTTCTCCACTCTAAAGGAGTAACTCACCCTGAAAATATCAGCTTGATATTCGAACGCCTAGTGTGTTTGCCGAATTATTTTAAATTTCCGGAGTTCTCCCTTAGAACGACCCTTCAGACGGACTGCAAGAGATTTTCGCGTGCGGCCCTTTTCTCCACTCTAAAGCAGTAACTCACCCTGAAAATATCAACCTGATATTCGAACGGCTAGTATGATTTCAGGATTTTTGAAATTTTTAACGTCCGCTGTTAATCTGTATAGTGTTGAGGTTAAATAATCGGGGCTTCCACATTATTTTGGGCAAACAATTTTATTGGTAGTTCGACAAAAATAGAGTGGCCGCTAAAATTGGGCGGCTAGTTTCAAAAAATGGCTGCCGAAGTTTGGCTGCCAACTTCACACAAAAACAGTTGGCTGCTGGGAGTTTTTGGCTGCCAGAAATTGGCTGCTAACTTCACACCGGTTAATGATGAGAGATATAATGATGAGACCTTTCAAAGGAGGTATGGCACGACCCCTATCCCCTATTCAAATTTGGGGGGTTGTTCTCCCCCCAGCTAGGGGGTTAAAGATACGGGGATGAAAAATACTGAAAAATAGTTCCCCCTCAAATCAAAAATCGACGTGTAAGAGCGTTTTCTCATATTTTTATTTTAAACCAAAAATTCGGGGTGGAAAGTTTCCATTGGCCCACCCTGTAAATGACTGATAACACCATAGTCTCTCGTTATATGTATTAGGTATATGTTATAGGCGATAATTCGACATCTTTTATACGGTAAAAATGGTAAAGTTACCATTCTCGTGTGAAGACTTGAAATGAACAATTTTTCAATTAAAATTAGGTAGGTAGGACCTATTTGTTTTCATGCAATTTTTGTTTCCTAATTTTTAGATGATCAGATCTCAAACTAATATAGTGCATCTACTATCTACCAATTTCAATTATTGCTTTTTTTGATCCTAAACAGCCTATGATGGAAGTATCGGTACTATATTTTACACTAGTTTTCTTTTTATCGCTAGAAACATATTATAGGTACAAAAATTGTTTGCACGATTATAGAAAAATTAAATTAACACAAAAAATCACAGGAGATTGTGAAAGTGCAACAAACACCGTTAACGATTATTAAAAATTTTATTATATAAAAAATATAATATAAACAATATGTATAAATACTTTAAAAACTTGTGGGAATCGCAAGCTGGCAAATAAATTAATACCACAAAAAATACTTAAAAGTTAAACATTCTTCTGTAGTTATTAGCTAAACTCCGTTAAACAAATAAATGCTGTCAAATGGTACACACAAACAAAGGGTGATATCAACATCAACAATGCTACATGTGCATAAAAATACATAACACATATTGTACGATGTCTTTGGATGGAAATTTCTCAATATAATAGGTTCTTAAAGGTAAGAAACAGTCGTTACGAGATGGGCCACCCCGTACAAAATCAACAAAATCGTCACAAACCCCTCCATAATAATGAAATGTGACAAGCTCGAACCAATATCCAACCAAGACCCCACATTCGTAATCAAATACAAAAATTGCAGCACCATCAAATCCGAAAAAATCAAAATCATACAGAACATACTCAACACATTCTCCCTCCCTAGAAAATTTATAGCACGAAACACGCAGCACGCAAATATAAACGGGACCATAATCTTCAAGAGAATCAACCCCATCATTTTGAATGGACTGAACACCGTCAAAAACGCTCTCACCCACATAGGGTCGAAAGAGTTTAGGCTGGCTATGTTGCCTGTTCCGAAAAATCCAACGAAAATAAAGACCATGAATAAGAAGGATCTCCTCAACATGTCAGAGTTGAATGTGTCTTTCGATTTATAACTGTCAAAGTTAACGAAGTAGATTATGTTGCTGCGATCCAAGAAGGTTTTGCATTCCGTCACCATCCAATTGCAGAGAGTGGTTACATAGACTGCGGAAAATAATACTTCATAATTTGGCGAAACTAACAAATAAAAGGGAGCAAATGCGAAAAACGTTGACATCAGTCTTATTACAATAAATTTGCTAGCTAATGGTATTAAGGAAATTGGAATTGCTAGCAAGAACCATGAGATGTACTTTAAGGACGATTCATTTGAAAGTACTTCGTTTTCCAAAGCTAAAACATACGCAGCTGCTAATAAAAAACATAAGAACTGAACGTGGATGATTCTGTACTGAATACGAGCATTGCTAATTTCTCTGTAGTATTTCATAACGTTGAAATACATTCCATAGAACAGCAACAACCAAACGAAACACCCTGTCAGAAATAAAGGTGTACTGAATGTGGTGTTCATAACAGGTAAGCTTGGAAACACTGCTAACATAAAGCTGAGTACGATCCATATACATTTATCACGTTTGTTCGTACTATTGTACAAGGATTTCGATAGATAGCTCAACAATCCCACTAGAACCATCAACAGTGTAAATGCAGCTCTGTTGAAAAATCCATACACCAACAATTCAATGCCGGCTGTGTATATCAAAACATTCACAATGGTGTTTTTCGTGTCGGCGGTTAACATTTTGAAAACATGAGATAATGTATCGAATGCTTGTAACACGAAATAGATAGTGCAGAAAGGAAACGAAAAATACAAATAATACGTGGGCGGAAACTTGTGTTTGTAACACAAAATTGCCGAAATTACGTTGCAACTGATCAAAATATCAATCATAGAACGGCTTCCGCCTGGTTTATTTTTATCAACAACGGAGACGACAAGCAATAGTATCCAGGCAATGAAACCTAACGAAACTGATATTAAGATCGGAACTTGATAGTAGTTGTGGTAGAAGTCCAACCCATCTATCAATTGTTGCATAAACTGCTTTGACTCTTTAATTACAACCTCATAGTATTTGTTCCGATGTAACAACCACAACTCCTCGACTTTATCGTCTAAAACGTTCTCAGTAAGATCCTGATAGCGAAATACTATTAGGGCGTTATTTTCGATTCGTCGCCTCTTCACGTTGAATATTTCTAATAGCTGGAGGATGTTTCCAATGTGCATTCTCGCAACGTTACTTGCAGTGGTCTCCAAATATCCAGCAGGAAGAATTCCTAGGGAATTCGTAGGAATATTGATGCCTATTAAAGAGGCCAGCAAAGGTGCAATGTCTATCTGTTTCAAATCTTGGCGATTATTATTTTGTTTTACTCCAGCGCCCCAGGCTATAAACGGTGTTTCGGTTTCGTGAGGCGATCCGGCACCGTGGGAGCCCCAGTTGGTCATACCATGATCTGAAGTGAAGACATAAGCCGTCGTTCCTTTCTCATATGTTCTCTCGACTAGTTCGTAAATGTCTCTAACGTGTTCATCGACTAGTTTTATATTCCGGATGTACTCGCCCGATTCGGGTTTGTACCCATGGCCGGCGGTGTCTATTCCCAACAGATGCAAGAAATATAAGTTGCCGCCTTGCCGGCATTTTTGCCCGCACGTCTCAATTCCCAACAAAAATTTGCGCACCCTTTCGAACACCCAAACGTCTAGAAGAGTTGTGGCCCTTTTCCCGAAATCCTCGATACCGGAACTATAGCTCGAAAGGTGGATGTGGGGCAAGTTGTCCTTGTTGAAAATGTCCACTATGTCCGGGCTGCCCCAGCACCACGCGTTCGTGCTTTGATTGATCACGGAATCGAAGTAGACGGGGTTGGCTTTCCAACCTTTCAGGATGGCGCTGGGGTCCTCGTAGATGCCGCCCAAGAGGGCGACGTGGCCCGGCCTGGATTCCGTCGGTACCCTAGTGTGGGCGACTCCCCAACTACCGCTGCCTTTTCGGATACCAGTCAAAAATGGAGTCCTGTCTTCCTTGCCTTCGCCGAAGATGCCTTCGGCCCTCAAGCCGTCGGCCACAAACAAGAATAATCTCTTCGCGGGGGGTTCTTCAGTGGATCTGATGGGGGTCATGCCATGGTCGAGGGGGCTGGAAAAATACACGTCGAAGACGGCAGATAGCAGGAGGACGTGAACTGCAAGGCCCAATACGATGATCTTGTTCTTCTTGGTGCTGGTTTGAGGCGGTTTTTCTTTTATGTCCAATTCTAAAAGAGAAAAGTGGCGGTGATGTTTCTATTGTAATTGGTGTAATTGGTGCTATACGATACAAGGACAATGTTTCAGAGAAGTCGAAGAAACGATAATAGCTGTAGTATCAGCATGGACACGAAAAGCCTGAAGAGACCTCCATAATATAAAGGCCTTGGTCTTAATGTGTAGTTTTCGAGTTTCAGCACCAATAATAATATCTTTCCTAATAATCAAACACCAAACACCATAATAATATATTATATATTCTTTATCCCGCCCATATTTAAAAATCCCAACTTTGGTTATAAACTGCAAGCAACAACTGAAATATTCAAGTTGTTTTAATTAGTGGCTGATGTATTAAAATGCGTATACTTATATCCTAATGAAATATTTTTTGATATGGCCCTTTTATGTTTGTCTGAAATATCCAAAGATGGTAAAGGTATGCAAAGGTGCATATTTCATGAAATCTTCGTTATTTAAAAAATGTTTTAACAAAAGTTTTTAGGCATATTTTTTGCTATAAACATGTCATCATTAATTTTTCTTGACGTAAACAATGTCATTGCTATGGCAACCTTCTTCGTTTCTAAATAGCACGATATGATTTTCTTTGCATTTTTGGAAAGACCATCTCTTTAGGGATATGTCAGAATAAAATTGTAATGTCAATAATTTTTTTTAGAAAAAAATAACTTATTTCCTTCGGCAAGACTTCGTTAATACAGTTCTTATCAAGTAAGCCATGGAAATCAAAATAAATGACAATGTTTAGAATGTCTATAAAGCTTTGTTTCCGTTTTTATTTTCCCAGAACTGATTGCGCAGTACCTCAGTTCTGGACGGATCTGAAATTTGCAGAAAACAGAAACACGCTCAAATTAGTCTAGAATCTTAAAATACTCCTCAAAATCTCTGTAATAATTGTAAAGATTCCTCCGCACACTTTTCATTTTTCGGTTGGTGAAGTAGAAATTCTGCAGAAATCAAAGCTTGCAACGACACCTCTTCGTCATTATGTAATTTGTTTAAAGAACAACTACAACTTCTTAAAGTGCAAATTAACGGCAGTACCACCAAAATCTAGGTTAATTGTAGACAACAAAAAACGATGGGTTAACGTAAACATTTTAAACGATGCCAATAACAGGCCATTTAATTTTTAAGAACAGACAGCTAAAGTTACTGAAGAGGCAAAAAACACAGAGATGGTATAATCTCTGGGGCAACATTTTCAACATTTACTGCATAATAAGTTCTTATTAGTATTATTTTTATCATTATTATCATTATCGTCATTACCATCATTATCATCATTATTATTATTCTGATTAGTATTCAAGTTTTGTAAGCCTAAGCACATTTCATTTGATTTCCCTGCCTACTTGATACGATCCGAATTAATGAAGTCCAACAGAAGGAGGTGATTTTTAGGGAAGTAATTTTTTTCTCAATTTTTTTCTTAAGAAACCCCATTAAAATTTTATACTGACACATCCAAAATGATATGGTCTTTCCAAAAGTACAAAGAAAATTATACCATACCATTGAGAAAAAAAAACAAAGTATTGATTGCCACAGCAAAGAAATTGTCGCCAATTTATGGCAAAAAAATATATACCTGAACATTTTTGTCGAAACATTTTTTAAAATAACTCGTATGCCTTTACCTATTTCAGAAAATATAAGCACCTTTCCATATTGTTTACTCACTCTGAATATAGATAGGTACCTACAAAGTAAAAGTTTAATATGAATAATTGTTAAAGTACTTTTATTAATTTAATTTAATATTTTTTAAATCAATCAAATTTTTCACAACAACCTCTATCCTTTCTTTTTTTGGAGAAAGCAATTTTCATAGGTGTACATCCTAAAAGATAAAAGATAGTAGCTATCAATCTAATAGTTACCTATATCTATACTTGAATATTTTATTAATTTAAGCTCGATAAGTATTTCAGTCAACGGTATAGGTATCTCGGTATATATGTATAGGCACTTATATTTTGATTGTCTTTCCATTAATTATTATTCTAACCGCAAAATATATTGATACTTATATTTTTCAAATACTACTTTACAAGTAAATATTTTTAGGTGAGTGCTACCAAAATAAATTAGACAATAAGAGCAAAAAATTATTCGAATAGTAGAAAACGGATTACCTACAATATCTGATATACCTAAAGTACACAATTCCAATAAATTCAAACGCACCTGCTGATGGTATAATTTTTCCGGATGTTTTTGGGTCGGGCGATCCTGATTTGTGCCACGATTGGTTTGAATTTATCATCTCAACGACGTAAAACTTCTACTAGGAAAAATCATAAATTATCGAGGCGCTACCTATGTACAGATTTATCTGGTGGCCTATATAGCGGACATTCTACTTTCGTGTCGACTGGTACAGGATAGTTTGGTTATATGCGGACAGATGTCGCTGAATGTACTACTCCAATAAATTTAGTGAAGCAAGCAAGAGATTGGTTTTAAAAATCAACTAGAAATTGTTAATTAGCAGTATGAGATGTAGTTTAGCAGTTCTTACCTCCCATTTCATGATTATTGTTCTTCAAAACCGATTGTTCCCGTAAAAACCAAGCTTTCGTTGCAAGACATAACCACAAACGACACAACCTTGACACCCTGACGTTCGCGGCGACTGGCGGAGACCACGCGGAGACGCAAAACGGACCATGCAACAAATTTGAACGAGTCAATGTGATTAGTTTGACAATTGGAACATAGATGGAGATAGATGTTTCAACTACAAAGAAAACAGGGTGATTATTTAGGAATACTTCTTGGGGCAACATGGGAAATAAGTGACAAGAAGAAAGAATGTTATGAATTTGATTTCGTATTTATTGATGATTAGGTAGGTGCCTATATAATATGAAGGTGTCATCACAGACCTATACAGGGTGATTCATTGGGAATGGGAAATCCCGACACTGAGGGTAGGGGAGACCAAAATATTGCTGTTGAGTCCAACATTGCTTAAACAAATGTTGTTTGTTTGAGAGATACAGTGCGTTCAAGTTCTTATTTTTAAATTGAATTATGGCTACATCTCCCAAAATAATCAAGCTGCTGAACTGAAATTTGGCACTGTTATATTTTTTGGGATGGAGAATAAGCTGAAGATGTCAATTTCTACGTATCTCCACAGAGGGCGCCACTTGCGCTGTTTTTGAATCGTGCTTTTTTTTACTCGTAACTTTTTTGAGGTTATCTTTTCGGTCTCTCAATGCGATTTTTTCTTGTTTTTAAATGCTCAGTTCAAATGTAACATTTGAAAGCGGTAGGTGAAAATTGTAAGTTTCGAATGTTGGAGTCAACGGATGTTTTGGGGCACGTTTTGACAATTTTTAACGCAAGCGGTTGATTTCATCATTATGAAACAAGAGTACCTTTTTGTTGCACAATGAAGAGATGCACTAAAAACTAAAATGTTGGACCTGCAAGACCAAATAAATAACCCATAAATCCAACATTATAGTGCCAAAGTTCAGTTCAGCAGCTTATTTATTTTAGGAGATGCACCCATAATTCAATTTCAAAAATGAGGTATCTCAGTCACCATTGAAATTTGACCGGTAGTTGTTAAGCTCAATTAATATTTTTGCACAAAATATATGGAGTTGCTCTATGTACCATTACTAACGGAACACCCTGTATATATAAGCATTACATGTAAAAATAACAAAAATTGTACAAAAAGAAAGTTAGCGCCTTCATGGGACTATAAATTTCGGCAACTGGTAATATCATAACAACATCCAAGTTCTAATGGATGTGCCGGTGTTTTCATATTTGAATCGTTCGAGAAGGTAGATTACGACAGCTGTGTTTCCCCTTATAGGTTCATCAAGGCAGCAAGGCAGCTATTAGAACTTGGATGTTGGTATGATATTACCAGTTGCCGAAATTTATATTTTATAGTCCCATGAAGCCGCTAACTTTTTTTTATAAAAATCTATTGGGGACTTGAAATTTTATCATCTTTTCAAAAAATCTGCTGGAAAATATTTAAATTTCAAATAGTATACCCCGATTACTGTAAGAAGTCCCCATATTGTCAGATGACATTCTCCACAAAATCCCTAGGAATTTTCTGTTAACCATGGGTATAACTGGTATGTGTGTCTCAACCAGTTAATGACGTCACTCATTGATTTATCGAGGCCAACGATAAAGACAGGCCACGGCGCTAACGCATAATTGCGTAGTCACGTGACCAACTTAGTGCTATTTAATGAAAGGCATTTTTGGAGATAAGTAGAAAAAACAAATTTCATAACAATTTGGCAAGTTTTCTTTGATCTATTACATTATTGGTTTTGTGCATCCAAGCTTTCTCTAATTGTTTTTTCAAAATTTTCAACCTGCCTCAGCTGTTTTGGGCTGAGAGTTAAACGGCACTGCACTCACAATATTTTGGCACTTCTCAAAAATTGTTGGGACATCACCTTCCTTTAGCTTAGGTGATATTCTCTATAGGTATATTTTCCTCCCACAACACATTTGTCCACTTTAATTATTGTTTCACTTTCTTGAAAATGTGTTAGCCACAGATACTTAAGAGGGGGTTGCCGACAGCAGAAGTGACGTTAGATTTCGTATTTTTTTAAGTTGTATAGCATAAAATCTAATAACATTTTACCTGGCAAAAATTTAGTACAAACATCTCTGTCTTCATTTTAATCACAAGATCTTAAAAGCAGCGTTTTGTTTTATAGGTTATGAAAACCTTGGGAAAAATAATAATTCCAGTGCATATGCTTTTAAGATCTTATGATTAAGTGAAGATAGATATGTTTGTACTAAATTTTTGCCAGGTAAAATGTTATTAGATTTTATGCTATACAACTTAAAAAAATACGAAATCTAACGTCACTTTCGCTGTCGGCAACCCCCTCTTAAGGGTTTTTTAGAAATTAAATCTCAGTTGGGATTTGACGAATCCATTTCTGGCGGAAATTTTCATCCCGAGGCAGAATAAATGTTTGTTATGGCGACACTTTCTTCCTGGCTTTTGTAATATGTATAAAAATATAATATAAACAGACTCAATATTTAGGATATTTTTTGCGAAATAAAAATGAAAACTAACCTCAGTAGTTATACTGCAAATATTGACGAGGTCTCAGTTGTTCGGCAGCGTGAAAGACCGAATATGTAGATAAACCGTATCGGGGCGTGGGTCGACAACGAAAATCAACGGTTACAACACTGATTTATTTCGCACAAGGTGAATGGTGAGTACAATAAATACACAAACCCGAACGTGGTCAACGGGAACGGCTTCCAGCCACCCGGAGCGTCTGAACTCGCGGATCTCCCGTGAACAGTTCACCCCTCTGTGAATCAGGCTGCACTGTCCAATACGGTCCATGTCCATAATAGTCCATTCCGGAATTCCGGGCTCCCTATTCTGTGGTTCGGGGGAGAATTCCCCTTTACAGCGCTCACGCGTCGGTGCGAGCGGCACCAATACTCTTGGACGCCACGACTCCCACCCAGAGGCCATAATAACACCTGGGCGGTTCCCCTCCGCCAGGACACACGCGCACTAGACACAAACTTGTTTCTAAAATGTAAACTAAGACGTTTAAAAACACTTTAAACGTTGAAAACTTCTCAAAACCCAAGCTGCCGCTTTCAGTTATGTGACAAATGACATGTAACGTCTGACTAAGATGGTCACGTGATTTTTGTGCGCCAGGGCCTGTCTTAATAAAATAAAAACCCTATTGCAATCACGATTATACCCCGACAAATAAAAATAAATATGACTACAACTCATTTTAATAATAATTTCAAACGTCATGGAAACACTTTCATTTTGGTATTTTGGTATAATCAGCTACTTGGGGCAACATCTATGGTGCGTACTCAGGTAAATTTTATTTCGGTGTTGTGAAAGTGACAGTGAAGGTTTTCCGGATCGTTCAAAAAGGTTCAAACTTTGGGCAGTGAAAATATTCGCTGGTTTTGTACGTTTCGTGAGTTTTACCGTTATCTGTGTTGTTCTTGTTCGTGTTATCACAGACTTATATAGCTTCACTAAGCTATATAGGTCTGTGGTGTTATTAATAGTTATTCATTGTGCACATGGGCTCGTTACTGACATGGACTTATGACCCGGTTGCATTTTTTGCTGCATTGATGCCAACTTATAGGATGGCGAAATTACCAATTGACAGTACCAGTAAGGACTAATTTTACTATACCTAGTTCTTTTTTAAGCAAAGTAGGTACTGTTTTCTGCAACTTTGTCAATTATTAGGATTTGATTTTCAACTGTTTAAGTTATTATTTATTTATTGTGAATGCCGACAGATTTGCTCTCGTGAGTGTTATGGAGCAGTCCACAAGAAGAAACAACCCCTCTCTTTCCAAATCGTCCTCCAGTTCACAAGCGTTTGTTGGCAAAATTTAAGCTGCATGGTTCCAAGGCGTTCACTCACACAAGCTGGACTTGAATATAGGTATTACCACGGACTTATATACTTAGCACTTAGCTACTATGTATAGTACCTACCTAGATAGGCATGATTTGGGAAGCAACAAGTGAAGTCCAGGCAGCAGCTCATTTGCAGCTTCAGTCAGCACATCCCCTAGATTTGGGGCTTGTACTAACTATCTATTTGATTTGGTTAATGTTACACCGTACTGATGATTGCCAAATAGCATGAAACACACGTAATTAAGGTTATGACATCGAATCACAATGTATAAAGATTATAAAGTTTTATTGTTATTATAGGTTATGTGGAACCAGCTGAAACACCACAAATCACATACCCGTTAGGTGTCCTGAAGTTGATTCACGCATTACGCATGTCGGAAAAAATATATATACAGTGTGTCCCACTTAAGGACTGACCACCCCTGTAAAATTTTTATTTATAGCTCGATTTTCATAAACTTTTTTTTGTTGGATAGAGCTTCAAAAATGACATGAAACACATAATTCAGATGCCTCGTGCGTTAAAGTCATGGCCCACTGAGACGGTGTTTTAGTGCTGAAATTTCGAGAAGTTCTTTTAGGGATTTTTTTAGAGGAAAATTAGTGCCAGACTCTTATTCAGCATTGTTAGAAACCCAAACGTACCGATTTGCATTACCGTATAGCTTTACAAAGAGTTTCAAAATTTTTATTGCCACACTTAAGGGCTGACCACCCCCGTAAAATATTTATTTATAGCTCGATTTTCATAAATTTTTGTTGTTGGGTGGAGCTTTAAAAATGGCATTAAATGCATAATTCAGGTGCCTCGTGCGTTAAATTCATGGCCCACTGAGACGGTGTTTTAGTGCTGAAATTTCTAGAAGTACTACTAGGGATTTTTTAGAGGAAAATTAATGCCGGTTTCTGGTTCATCGTTGTTAAAAACCCAAACGCACCAATTTGCATTACCATAGCTCCACAGGGTGTTCCAAAAAAAATTAAAAGGAAAAGTAAGGCCGGATTCTTGCAGTGAGAGGTTCCAAACAAAAACGTACTAATTTGTAATTCATTTTCTTAATTTCTGGTAAGTTGGTCACTAAAATATTCATGAGGAACTCATATTCTTTCAAAAATTCATTAGCGTACCATTTTTTTATTTAATTTAATATCATCAAATACATGAATAAGCAACACAACATAACATAAACTCAAATTTCAGTCAATTCAATTAGTCCTCCATTTTCTAATGCAAATTGGTACGTTTGGGTTTCCAACAACGTTGAATAAAAATCTAGCATTAATTTTTCTCTAAAAAAGTCCTTAATAGTATTTCTCGAAATTTCAGCACTAAATTATTGAAGCTCTATCCAACAAAAAAAAGTTTATGAAATCGTGCTAAAAATAAAAATTTTACAGGGGTGGTCACTAATTAAGTGGGACACCCTGTAGAGCTATGGTAACGCAAATTGGTACGTTTGGGTTTCGAACAACCCTGAATAAGAATCCAGCATTGATTTTCCTCTAAAAAAAAATCCCTAATAGTACTTTTCGAAACTTCAGCACTAAAACACCGTCAGTGGGCCATGAATTTAAGGCACGAGGTACCTGAATTATACATTTAATGCCATTTTTGAAGCTCTAGCCAACAAAAAAAAGTTTATGGAAATCGAGCCATAAATAAAAATTTTACAGGGGTGGTCAGTCCTTAAGTGGGACACACTGTAGATAGCCTTTAGCATATTTTTAAATTTCTAGGATTTTGGGCCTTACCTTGAATTTGCTACCTAATCTACCCTTTCGGATTTGCTGCCTAATCATTCATTAATTCCTATAAAATTCCCGAAAACCCTCAACGGACCTGATATAATCCCACGTTCCCGGCATGCCGGCGCATTTTTCAGCGCGTCAACCCACGATCCGCGATCTAGATAGCGGTACCCTCGCATCGCGCATTTTTCCAGAGCCCACCGGGATATTATAATTAACTTCCATAACCGCTCAGCCGTCTAATACATATTTATCCGAAATAATCGAGAAGGCAGACGTTCGGATTTTTTACATTCCCCGCGGGATCCGAGGCGGCGTTGAGCGCTGGCCGCGCACACGTGCGGAACCCCGCGAAATCCTGGAGGGCCGTGGGAAAGGCGAGCGCCCGCGCGGAAAATAATATCCGGTGGAAAACGGGACATGCGCAGTACACGGATTATTTGAAAATTGATTGCGATGAATCTGTCTATAATAGTTTTTTTCTTCGGAAAGTTGAAATGGGTCAACCTGTCACCAGTTAAATTAATTATTGTAATAAGATAGATTTTCGAAATACCTACGTCAAAATGCTTCCATTATGGATATACAGAATGTCCGCGGTGTTTGTAGACAAATTTTGACAGTTTGTATAAAAAGTCATTTTAATGGTATCAGTGATGCCAAGTATGCCATTTGATTGGAGAATCTATGAATATAACAGGTACTTTGATTGTTAGTAAAAATTAATAATGGTTTCCATGATTTCTAAAAATTAGACTTGACAATGTTGTGTCTACAAGTACAGAATATGCCAACTGTCAAATGAAACAAATTTATTGTATAGTTGAAATTCTTTAATTGTCACATCTGAGTATCTGGAAGTTAGAAAACTTAAAAATTGTGAATTATGATGGGAAATTTTTTACCTCCTTTAGAATCTATGGCACTATCTATCACATAAAACCTGATGGCAGTTGGAAACTGACATATAACATAACCTTGTACCAGCCCACTTATTTTAAAGAGTCCCTGGTATAAACCGTTGTTTTCGAGATACAGAGAGTTATTTTGGTATACGCGACTGAATTTAAGATGCCAACGCCCCGACAGGCACTATGTGAACTAATATATGGGCCATCGTCACCACGGTGATCTTGCTAACCTTGGGTTTACACTGCGTTTTTCTTTGTTCTTGTTCATTGTTCTTGTCGTCTTCTATATATTTTGAGGTCTATACAGCTAATAGAGAAATAGAGAACTTTGTTGGTTGTTGGAGATTAGATCTTGTTTGAGGTTACAGGTAAAATAAGATTTGCCTATTTATTTATCATATTTTCTACATATAAACATGGACTGTTTAAGCATTATTAAGTATATGGAATATTTAGATGGGTCAAAACATTCCAAATGTGTTTATGAAGGAGAAGATGTTCTGAATACAGGTCATGTTATTTTATGTGGAAGAACAAGGAAAACTGTCAATAAGCAATAAGGGCACACATGTGTATGCATTATGTTTACAATCAAGTGCAATAAGTGAAAATCCTCATCAAATAACAGGATATTGCTTTATGATTAGAATAGTCCCTGTCTGAAACTCTGTTTAGTACTTGTCAACCATATGCGGAAGGTTGAACTCTGCTTGCTTTTCTCTGAGGATGTTCAAGGACTACCTGCGGCAGGGAACTATGCTTGCTACCTACTATGCTAATTTTTTTTCTGTTCTTCGGTACGGGGTTATATTCTGGGGTGGAGTTGTGAGGGGCTCAGAGGTGTTCGTTATTCAAAAGTTCCAAAAATTCAGTAATTTGAGATGGCACAGATAAGAACACTTTATATATTTTGTATTGGATCTTTGCACACCAACACCTTGAGTGGTCCTATTAACCATTCAACTGTTTTGAGGGGATTTCATGGCAGTCTTGACTTGGTAGATGCCTTTAAAATTCCGAATTTGCTCAACTTTGACACCCTGCAGACTAGAACTCCCTGTATATTTTTTATTCAAATTTGGTATATAGGGGTTTTGGGGTGTTCTGATTAACGCTGTGGGGTCAGATTTTAAATAAAAAAATCGCTAAATGGTTTTCGTGGAAATCGGGGGTATAAAAAAATCGCAGCCGGCCCTGGATTTGCATTTTGAAAATGGAAGGAAGGTCAAAAGAAACGGTTTTTGAAGGGCTTTCAAACAAAAAAAAGTTTAGGCCAAAAATGAAGATTTTTCGGATTTGTACAGTTTTAAAGTGGGACACAAATTTTCCCTTAAAATAAAAAATAAAAACTTTTTGACACTATATTTATTTTGTTTGAATTCTATATCATTTTTGTCATTTTTTACTTCATACAGTTTAATCGGAGCCATAGTATTGTTGTCTTAGTGTTCTAAAAATATATAGGGAAGTGTCCACAGTGGAATTTGTTGGTATTTTTTGGAGTTTTTTTTATTGCAATTTTTGGCATTTGGTGTACAAAATGTTGTCAGTGTCCGTTTCTACCGACCAACTGTAACTTCTGCTGCTAAAATAATGAAGATTTTTCTATTCTAATACCTTTTTGGCTTACAAGAAGGACTTTTTTTTATACACTTTTTATGATTTAATTATTTTCTAGTCATTTTCAAACTGTATCTAGAGTGTGTTTGGCGATTGCGAGTGCGCAAGATGTGTAAATCTGTAAATGATAAAAAAGAGTTGAATTTTTCGGGGATTGCCCCCTTTCTTTAATTTTGGAATTACAGGAAAAGTTACTAAAAGAAGCTGTTCAGATTTTCAAGCTACGCCGGAATTCAAAGTTTTGGGTAGATCGGCCTACTTTGATTTTTTTCTCAAAACTTTCAGTTCTTTCTGATAAATTGTTACGTTTTGTTCATGTTATTAACATTACTCCTATAAAAATGAATTTGTGATCTTACAACAGTAATTTATAAGTTTAAAATTTATTTCTGAACACAGTGCACACAATTAATAATCAAAATCAAAGTAGGGCGATCTACCCCAACTTTAAATTCCGACATAACTTGAAAATCTGAACGGATTTTCTTAGTAACTTTTTACCGTATTTTCAAAATTAAGGGTAGTTTACTCTAGACGTTTTGTTTGGTTGAAACTGAAAAATATGTCAATATTTTTAATTTTTCTTTCGCATTATTCGTATTTTTTTATCAAAACCAGTTTGTAAAACAATCGATCTGAAATATATTAAATTTGACGCCAGTTTCAAGTTGCTACATATATTTTATTAATGGTTTTAAGTTCCTTGCTGCATAATCGTTGCATCGTTGCTAGGCAATACTTTTTGTATCTAGCAACAGTTCACCTCGAGCCAGGGACTCTTTAAAATAAGGGGACCCAGCATTATACTTTCCAAAGTGAGGCCTATTCTTTCCTCATTCTAATGGTATCAGTGATGCCAAGTATGCCATTTTATTGGAGAATCTATGAATATAACAGGTACCTACTTTGATTGTTAGTAAAAATTAATAATGGTTTCCATGATTTCTAAAAATTAGACTTGACAATGTTGTGTCTACAATTACAGAATATGGCAACTGTCAAATGAAACAAATTTATTGTATAGTTAAAATTCTTGAATTGTCATATCTGAGTATCTGGAAGTTAGAAAACTTAAAAATTGTGAATTATGATGGGAAATTTTTTGCCTCCTTTAGAATATATGGCACTGTCTATCACATATAACCTGATCGCAGTTGGACACTGACATAGATATAACATAACCCTGTACCATCCCACTTATGTGGTCTCCTTGGAGTTTACAGAAAACAAACTTTCCCTCAAGGCTTCACTTTTCCTGAGTCCTGAGAGTCCCTGCCTCGAACATTCCACTTTCGCTCTCGGACCTGTTGGCGAGCATGTAAAGTGAACTTACGGGGGAGGGAACAGGAAAACAATATTATCAAACGTCGCAAATTCGTACCTAGTTAAATAACGAAAAATGCGCGTATTTGGAAGCGGTGTCAATCTGACACTAACACTGACATACTGATGTAGCTAGATCTAAGTATTCCAGGATGAAGCAAAAATTTAGAGATCCTTGTTGGTGGATTCGTAGCAACATTTCTACTGCTACGCATAAAAATACTTTTATTCTTACTGCCCTTGAATGAAACTTTATATTCAGCCAATGCCTTATATTTTGTTAAAAAATAGTTCTGTAGTCAACAATGTGGTTGTCCAACTTCCAACACCACACCGTCCTATACCAGGTATAGATATTTCTGTTGAAACTGAAACATCGTGGTGAACGGCTAGCTATACAGAAAAAAGCTTGATTCCAAGGAAATTAGAAACCGAACAGGGAAGTTTACGAGCCACAACGAGCAATCAGCTTTTCCCGCCGCACGGCACGTAACCGTGAGTTTGCCGGAAATCCTGGACGGGCTGCGCGGCCGGGCGGGCAGCCGTCAGGTTCAAAAGGTCTTAGACTGATCAGTTCTTGTCAAGTAGCGAAAAGTCGGCCCAGGAGGGGGTCCCGCTCCGAGATAGAACCAATCAGGCGGCGGAGCACCGGCCGGACAGGGCCGTAGCCAGGCGGGCGGGTACCTGCCAGTACCTACCAATAATCTGTAGAAATTATCCGCACTTCAAATATAATTGCAGGAATACAGTAATGTATAATCCGAACTACTCTAAAATCTGAACGCTTCAATTGTGTAGAATGACGGCACATATCTACTGAGAAAGCATGCGTGGTAGGAATATTAATTAATCTACTCGTTCGTATTATAGATAACATTTGTTATAAATTCCATAATACGCATGTTTGGGTAATCTGAACACGTTCGGACTATATATATTTAACATTTGGTCCTAAAACCTACAAAAAGGTTCCTAGATTCGAAAAAAACATATGTCCTGGGATTTTAAAAATAGTTATTTACATTGCTAGATGCGTAAGTGCACTTTTTTGGCCGAGGAGGTTGTTTAAAGACAGAGGAAACGCGAGCGTTGCCTCGGTCATCAAAAGTACCTCCGAGGCCAAAAAAGAGCTTACGAATCGTGCAATGTATTACATTTTTCCTGCTACCGAAAATTTCAAGTTATAGGTACTTTGAATAAAGCTCTAAATACAAATGGAGTAGATTGTGAGTAATAATGATCTTCAAAATAACCTTTGTTCAATTACTAAAAATGATAATCAGTGATAAATATAAGAGGCAGAATGCAGCGATAATAAAAAATAAATATAAAATGTTAAGCTTTGTATGGGATTTGAACCCTGGATCTACGAATTACTAATCGCGTACTCTCACCCCATCGGTAGCGCGGTGCTTCAAATTTGTTCTGTTATGCGGCTCTTATTTGACGCCAGAGAAACACTTAAATTATTAATTTTTATTTGGTATAATTCGTGTTCTCTATGATTAAAACCAGTTTGTAAAACGATTGTTGTGTAGCCTATTAAAATTGACGCAAGATTAGCGTTTCTACATATATTTTTCCTGCTCCCTCCCCCGTAAGTTCACTTTACATACTCGCCAACAGGCCCGAAAGCGAAAGTCAAATGTTCGAGGTGCCCTGTTATTTTGGTTGCTAGCTGCGAAAGTGGTTGCTAGGTACAAAAAGTATTGCTTAGCAACCCTTACGCAGCAAGGACCTTAAAACCATTAATAAAATATATGTAGCAACGCGAATCTTGCGTCAATTTTAATAGTTTACACAACAATCGTTTTACAAACTGGTTTTAATCATAAAGAACACGAATTATACCAAAGAAAAATTAATAATTAAAATGTTTCTCTGGCGTCAAATAAGAGCTGCATAACAGAACAAATTTGAAGCACCGCGCTACCGATGGGGTGAGAGTACGCGATTAGTAATTCGTAGATCGAGGGTTCAAATCCCATACAAAGCTCAACATTTTATATTTATTTTTTATTATCGCTGCATTCTGCCTCTTATATTTATCACTGATTATCATTTTTAGTAATTGAATAAAGGTTATTTAGAAGATCATTATTACTCACAATCTACTCTATATGTATTTAGAGCTTTATTCAAAGTACCTACCTATAACTATAACCTGAAATTTTCGGTAGCAGGAAAAATGTAATACATTGCACGATGCGTAAGCTCTTTTTTGGCCTCGGAGGTACGTTTAATGACCGAGGCAACGCTCGCGTTGCCTCGGTCTTTAAACAACCTCCTCGGCCAAAAAAGTGCACTTAGGCATCTGGGAATGTAAATAACTATTATTAATGGTTTTAAGGTCCTTGCTGCGTAAGGGTTGCTAACTATCTGTCCAATGTCCTCGGACCTCCGGGTCCGGAGATTTCCACGGACTGCTCTAGATTGCAGTCTACATACAGAATATATCGTTGTTCAAATCGACCGAACTGCTCATATTGATAAAGATCACCTTGTCTAGGAACAATTTGGCAATGGCCACGTTTGAAGAATCTGGCTAACGTTATCTCGTCAAGGCCAACTAATAGAAAAAGAAAAAATCATACTACCATAACCATAATGATTAACTTAGCACCGATTTCTTATATTCGACATATATTTATACCGCCTTCATATGTTTCTGTTCTGGTGTGGACACCCGTGTGCGAGTCCGACTCTGCCCTCGGTTTCTTAACCCGAGGTACGTATAGATCATAAAATACAACGGCCACCGATGTGTATCTCAAGAAAAATGGGTGCAATAAAACAAAGAACCGACGGTTCATTATCATTTGCTTTACATCGTGTCTCAAATTATTCCCAATTGATTGTAAAAAATTGATATCTATTTTACATAATCACCTATGCGATACAGGTAATTGGACGGGATACCGAAACGGTTTTCGTGTAGATGGATGAGTGGATGGGTGTTTATATAATCGACAATGAGATGATTTAAGGAGCGAGACATATGTAGAGACATTTGCACAGAGACGAGATGAGAAAGGCTGCAGCTTTGATGAACAAAACTGTTTGTGTGACAGTTAACGAAAGGTCTGAGTGAACTAGAAACAAAAACCTGTTCTAAGGTGTAGGAATGTACATTTCTGTTCATATGTTATGTCGCCTGACAATATTTGTCAATGCGGCGAAGTGCAGCTGGCACTTGAGACTCTTATTAATATCTATGGGTCCTGAGTCCCAAGTCCAAGCTTCTGCATTCTACTGTCCAGATTGTGTCTTCTTCTTTCTAAGTTGGTGCAATTGCCAAATGTCCATCCCGCATATAATAATTCTAGTAGGTTGGACCGGTTAATTGTAAAACACACGAGAAATTAGGCTTTAGCCACGCCACCCTCGAAATCGGCGTTAAACCAGCGTGGCGCGTAGCCATGCACGAACCAATCTGTGATGGCGACACCGTAATTCATTTGTCATTAGCGGCCAATCAAACTGAAACGGACTGACTGGAAAATAGATTTTGTTGATTAAGTTGGGGGATTTATAACTTTACCCACATACCTACGAAAGATAGGCACATGCGTGAAAAGTGAAATGAACAAAAAAAAACATTTCATGGTGCACCTCTTTTGCACATTGGAAGACGAATTCGGCGCACTGACTACGTTTATTGTTGCAATTTTCAAAAGACTATAAGCCAACATGTTACAAGTCATATATGAAAATAGACCATATACATATATGTAATGTATATGGTAGTATCTATACGGCTTAAATGGCTCAAACCAGTGGCGTAATCAGAATGTAAAGATGGGGGGCGAGCTAATTATTTAAAAAAAATTCTTCCGTAATATTTACGGCAAAACTATTGTTTTAAAATTAATTTTATTTAGAAATAAATACCACGCGGCAGATCTTTGGGGTGGGGGGGGGGGGGGGCTAAAGCCCCCCTGGTTACGCCACTGGCTCAAACCGTATGTAAATGACATGATATTTCATATACGGACTAGACCGTTAACATACAGACTATTGACATTCAGACTGTATGTGCAATCGCAGTGAATTACCTTTCTTTTTTATATAGGCCCATTAAAGAATAGAATATGCCTTCTTTTTAGTTTTAGTACGTATTTTGCTGTATGTGTAATGGCAGTGAATTAGCTTCTTTTTTATATAGGCCCATTAAAGAATAGAATATGCCTTCTTTTTAGTTTTAGTACGTATTTTGCAGAAATAAAATCTATACACTATACCATTGAGTAAAGGATTATTCCTTTACTCAATGACTATACTAAATAATTAGCTTTTTTCTTACGCGCTACGCGTATATTTTCTGTGCTATGTATACCAGTAAGAAGTAATATCCTTCTTTGATGGGCCTATATATAACAAAGGAAGGCTAATTCATAAATGGCGGACGTCGAAACCGTCCGGAAAACATTGCACATATACATTCTGTATTTGTTTAAATCTCTCTGTGATAAAAAATATTATGGTCCAGTTGCAGATAGACCGTATATAAATGGACTAGTCCTTTTGCAAACCGACTAGACCGTTTGTTGAAGGACCAGTTTCCTATGCATATGGACTAATATCTTCAGTCCGTTTACATATGGACTATGGACTAGTCCTTTTTTTATACGGCCTGTTTTACATACAGTGTGGCCCGTTTGGAATGGAGACACCTCTGTAAAATTGTTATTTTTGCTCCGATTTTGAAAAACTTTTCTTTGTTAGATAGGTCTCTGAAAATACCATTCGACACACCCTCCAATTGTTTTGAAAACCAAACACCTGGCTAACTGCGACATTTTTTATATCCCCAAAATTCAAGAAATCATATTAGGCATTTTTTTTATCAAAAAAATTTACTAAAAAAGTTGTTTAGAATGAATATACCGCCCCCCCCCCTTTTCTACAACCAATATTATTGTAGGCGCACTGAGAGATTGCGTCCGCGGGGAAGCGGGGAGCGCGGAGAACGATTTGTCGCTATTGGCCGACTGCAACAGTGCAAAAAATGCACCGCGCTTTCGTATTCGCAATTAAAAATAGAACCAAGGCGAGGTTCAGAGGACTGATTATCCCTAGGCGTGCGCGTCGAAATTTATAGTTTTGAAAACTTCTTAGTATTATCCTTGTTTATGGAGGTTCTAGTTAGCTTTTGCTTATGGCGGAATTTCTATAACCTTCAAATATGTCACATTCCCACTTGTTATTAAATATTTCTGTCTCGTTCCCTTACATTTCACCGAGACGCGTCCGTACGGTGGCGCCAAATTCCGAACCACGGTCCGAGCCGTCGATGAAGGAAGGAATCCGCAATCGACGTTTGGAGAAAAGCGTCGATGGAAGAAGGTTAAATTTTACAGGGCAGGAAACTGTAATTATGTACATACGTACGCGGGCCGGGTATCGATCGACCAAGCGCATCGTCACGTCCAAGGTCCAGCCAGCTGTTTTTGCTTTTTGCTGCCGGTTATTAATTTGCTGTGATTCTCGTTTTCTTATTTCCACTTATATTATTGTTACCTGTATTTGGTGGATAGTGTGCGGTGGTTTTCTAGTCCGATAATTAGTGTGTGCATATAAAAAACATTTCGTGTTTTGAGCCATCAGATAAACGATAAATAGGTACAGAGGTTAGGAAGTGAAAATGTGTTTTGTTGTATCATAGAAGAATCTAGTCGTAGTAGATTCTTCTATGGTTGTATCAAAATGAGTGTTTTCTTGTGGTTTTAGAATCGATGCAAATCAACGGTTCCAGCCATGCAAGTGTTGTGTCCCAAATTCGTCGATGGAGGAAGGAATCAATCGACGCCCAAATTGGAAAGGCAATTACCTAACCGGGCCAAAGCCAAAAGTGTCCGTTTTTGCCTTTCCTAAGGATCCAGTTTTAAGGGCAAAATGGGTGCAAGCCTTATTTATACAAACAAGGGTGCAACCCATAAAAAGTGCTTACTTTGTAGTCAAGAAACATTCAAGGTATGTTATATGTTACATTTTTTATATATTTTTTATAAAGCTTCGGGTTATTGTAGGTCTGTGAACAACACTTTTTAACACAAGACATTGAAAGGGAGACTACGTGTGTTCGTCGATGGTCCTCAATTAACGGTGTGTTTAGAATCGACTGGTGAAACTACGTGCACCTTTAAAAATTCCACGTTTAGCTAAAGGTTTTAAATTTTCATGGCAAGTTATATTTTATTGTATTTTTACAAAATATACTTACTTTTTTAGGTGCAATACCTTGTAAGTTGGTTGAAAAAGGCATGGCCGAAAGCGTTGAGAGTTGTGAAGCTTAAAAGTCTGCAAAATCGTATTCAAACATTGATGAAGCGTATTCAAAAATTTGTGATATTGCCGAGTGGGGTAGGCGTTGTTTGTAGGCGAAAGGAAGCGAAGGAACACACGTAGTCACTGAAATTTTTATTATCATAATATTTTTTTTGTTGTGATATTTTTATTGTTGAATTATCATTTATACTCTTAAATTGTTGCTGTATGAAAATATGTTTGTGTTACTATGTTATGTTTGAAACTGTACCTAGTAGTATTTTACCTGGACACAAAAAAACGACAAACTTTGCAGAAGTTTCAGTTATTAAGTGTTTTTAAGAAGCTAGAGTTGAACGTAAATAAAAATCGTTGGTATCGTACTGTCATCCTCGAAGATGTGCCTCAAAATAGGTACATGGCTAATATTAATATTATCTATTATACAGCGTGGTGAATAAAAAATGCGAAAGTGTGATTTTTCTTTCTTTTGAGTAGGTGCCTGTGAATTCATATTTGACATTGTCTTGGGATTCCAAACAACTCTTCTTAGTGGCATAGTGCTGTAGTTCTAAAAATAAGGTTACTTTACTCTTGAGGAATTTTCATAAGTATTTTTCAACCTTCCCTGTATACGAATAGAAATTTTAAAATTTTTCGGGTATATTTTGAGTTTAAGCACAAGTACCAACTTTTATCAAGAATACTTTTTTTTCTGAGAAACTTCAAATATAGAAAATTCCCATTTGTGTCCAACTTTCTGGCAGACGCTATATATACAGGGTGAGTTTTTTCGATGCCCACTATAGGGATCTTGGAAACTAGCAGAACTACAACAAAGAATTGCGGGGAAGAATTGCAGTTTTGAATGCTCAATCTAATGCCCCTTTTGGATTTTTAAAAAAGTTCATGGCTCACTAGATATTTTGAAAATAGTGATTTTTTGCTATCAGATCTCTGTAGCTCCTTTATTTCTGATTATACAGAAAAACTGTAGAGACAAAAATTGTAGATATGTAATCCAATTTTTTATGTTGTTTGTGGTTTTTGAGATATGACATAGACTTGTGTTTTTTTAAATGTAAATCGTAGTTGGCTGTGGCCTTATCAAATCGGCCATTTTTCGAGCTTTTCAAAAATATAATACTCTGCATAGTTAACAAATAAAATAGCTATGGCTAATTTTCTGATTTTTTTCTTAATTTTCACATAGTCAGCCATGGAATATTTTCATAATTACGTTCTATTTTATAATAAGACATACTTTAAACTTTCAAATATTTTATTTTTAGCTGGTAACAAAATGTAACAAAATAAAACAAAAATTATCATCATGGAGCTCCATCACATAAATATCTGCCCGTAAGAAATTACCTAGATCAGCTATATCCAAATAGTTTGATAGGGAGAAATATACCTATTTCCTCGCAGCCCAGATCCCCCAATTTGTCTGTTTTGGATAGTACAAAATAAAGTACGAGACAATTTTTGAATTAAGAGCAGCTGTTTTAGAAGCAATTGCCAGTATTGACAGGCGCTCTCTAAGAAAGGCGACAAATTCAGTTTTAAAAAGATGCAATATTTGCGTAAATAATAATGATAGATTGTTTGAACACCTATTTTATTTTAAAAAAATAATAATTTGAATTTGAGTTTTTTAATTTTTGTTTTATTTTGTTACATTTTGATATCAGCTAAAAACAAAATATTAGGAAGTTTGAAGAATGTCTAATTATAAAATAGAATGTAATTATGAAAATATTCCATGGCTGACTATGTGAAAATTTTGAAAAAAATGAGAAAATTAGCCATAGCTCTTTCATTTTTTATAATAACTATGTCGAGTATTATATCTTTGGAAAGCTCAAAAAATGGCCGATTTTATAAGGCCTTAGCCAACTATGATTTACATTAAAAAAAAAAAACACAAGTTTATGTCATATCTCAAAAATCAGAAACAACATAAAAAAGTGGATAAGATTATCTTATTAAGCCCAAAATGATCTACAATTTTTGTCTCTAGAGTTTTTCTGTATAATCAGAAATAACGGAGCTACAGAGATCTTATGAAAAATAGCAAAAAATCACTCTTTTCAAAATATCTAGTGAGCCATGAACTTTTTTAAAATTTCAAAAGAGGCATTAGATTGAGCATTCAAAACCGCAATTCTTTTCCCATTTAACCTTTGTTCTAGCTCTGCTAGTTTCCGAGATCCCCATAGTGGGCATCGAAAAAAAAACTCACCCTGTATACCGTCGTCGATGAAAATCAACGCTATATTTCACAACATAACTACTATTTTGCAAATCTTGAAATTTTCTCAGGAGGTATTGGTAAAGGTATTGTTTATCCTGTGGTAAAGGTAAAACTATCTCGGACAGTTTTAAAATTTTCTAGCATGCCAGCTGAGTTTTTTTAGTGGCCTTTTTCCAAATTCTAATAAAGTAAACTGAAAGCAGTCAGTTTTGCCCACAAACGTCATTAAGAATTTTTTCGGTAACTCTTAAAACAAGGCGGTTTTTACAAAGGTTTTTCAAAATTATCTCGGAAAGTATAGGCCGTAATTCTCGAATATGCTTTTGCATAAAGTTAGACCATCAAAAAAGCAATCTTTTCTTTCAAAGAAAGTTGTCCGAAACCGAAAAATGCATATTTATCAAGATATTCACTGGCTCCCTTTTAATATAGACATCCTGTATAGGTCTGTGATCTTATCCTCGTTAAAAGCCTCCTCGATGGAGGAAGGAATCCTCAATCAACGAAAGCATGCACAAGCAAATTTTTCTTGAGGACTATTTCAGTTTATTATTTAAAATGTTTTCAATACCAAGGTATAGCTAGGTATACAGGGTGGTTCACTTTTATGTGATAGGACTTTAACATTAGATAGAAAAAGATAATCTAAAATGAAAATTTTATATCAACATATATCGGGGAAAGCTTAGTTTCCGAGATACAGGGCGTTGAAGTGTTGGAAAAAATATGAAGTATTTTTTACACTGTCCGAACCAGTGGAGATATTTAAACCAAATTTGATGTGTAGTACCACCTTTTTGACTACGATATTTAGTGATAATATGAAGGTCCTGAAATAACCAGTGGTGGAGTTATGGGTTTTCACTATCACTAAATTTAAAAAGTAATTAGTACGGACCTGTCTCACATCAACGTAAATTTTTTTTCGTAAAGTTCTTTCAATTCTCTACAAAAAGTGTATCTTGACATTTTTTTGTATCTGCCACGGTTGTGTAGTAAATAAATTATTTCGTTTCCATCTCAGCCTTTTTTGCCTAAAAATGTGTTTTCTAAGATTATTGATAAATATCGCAAATAACAGAAATTAATTATGGAACACTTATCGGATTCAGCTATTTTATTTTTAATTTTATGGAAACAATTTTAAAAATAAACTGGCACTTGGTTTGAGGTACATTACTTTATTATCATTTTAACATTTTTATCAAATCTAGTATTATTTCTTAATAATTTTTATAATTCTAAATTTGTACAACATTCAACAATTGTTCAAAATGTGATCCATTCTGTTGCACACATAATTCACTTCGACGCCTAACGGATTGAACAGCATCGATTAAATTGCCATTTCTCAATTCATCGCACGCATTTCTGATACGATCAATAAGTTGTTCCCTTGTTTCTACAGGAGTCGTATAGACTTGTTCTTTTAAAAATCCCCATACGAAGAAGTCCAGAGGTGTTATGTCCGGAGAACGTGGTGGCCAAGCGACCGGTCCCCCTCGTCCGATCCACCTATTTGGAAAGTTATTATTTAACCAGTTCCTCACATTTCGGTGAAAATGTGCAGGACAGCCGTCAAGTTGGAACCAAGCCAACAATCTTAAGTTTAAAGGAATGTCTTCCCACATATTATTATGCTCAGCTACTAAAAACTCCAAAAAATTGTCACCATTCACTCGCTGTGGCAAAAAAAAGGGTCCAAACAGATGATGGTTGTACAGTCCAATCCAAACATTGACACTAAATTCGACCTGAAAATTTCTTGGCCGGATTGCATGTGGGTTTTCTTGTGCCCAAATATGCTGATTATGAAAGTTTACTACTCCACGACGAGTAAAACACGACTCGTCCGTCCATAAAATGTTATTTAAAAATTGTCTATTTCCTTCAATTGACTCCAAAATCCATCGGCAAAACACTAAACTTCTTTCTGCATCGCCGGGCCTTAAACCTTGTACGGGTTGTAGATGATACGCATGCCTGTGATCTATTTTTAAAGCTCGCAAAATTGCAGACTTTGAAGCACGTAGGGCCACTGACACTCTTCTGCTACTTGTTGTAGGATTCCTATCGAATTCACGAAGAATCTCATTGTTGCGTCTGACTTGTTGGATATTGTTTTCATTTCCTCGTTCGACGATTCTAGTTCTCAGACCGCGAGTTCTGAATTGCCGGTGCATGTTAACAAACACCGAGGGACGCGGATGGCGCCTATTTGGAAATCGCCTCCGGTATTCTCTGGCTGCTTCCGCAGAGTTCCCATTTGCAACTCCATAGCAGAAATGGATGTCAGCCTGCTCTTCATTTGTAAATTGGAACGGCATTTTAATTATTAACAAAGACAAACTGCGGCGCTGCTACGTTCATCTACTGGAAGACAGATTATTGTATTATTAACTGTCAATAAGATTTTCTTTTCCTTCTTCACTTAAAAGAATTAAAACTTGGTTACGTACCATTATGGTCCAAGACAGACTAAGTAATTTAGCCGTATTAAATATACACCGCACAATGTACCCATAAATGAAGAAAATATCAGTTTGCGCGAAAGAAGAGAAAATTTGATTTTATTTTGTGATAAGTAACATGATTTTTTTAGATCTAAAGAATTATTGTTTTGTTATGTTTATTATTTAAGTTTGTTTTTTTATTTTGTTTGGGTAAACATTTTTTTGTTTTTTCTAGAGAAATAAATTATTTTATTTTTCACAAAAATACACATTACCTATATTCGAAAAATTGCCTTTAACCCGGCCCCTCAGGAAAAAAATTTACCACACCGCCTCCCCGTTTAGATTTTCCTGGATCCGCCTCTGCTTAAAGTACCTTATAAATTTGTTGACAACTATTTTGACTTATAGTTTTACTTTACCATTTTCAGTAACAGTAATCTTTTGTCTACCTAAGTCTTAGAGACACTTGGGTACCCAATCATTAATTTTTCCCTTTATAATAAAAAAAATATATCTTTATCTTCTTTGAGTTCATGTTCTTGTAAAATAAAGCTTAAAATGTTTCAATCTCATTTTTTGAAAATTTTGTCACAGCCAAGCCAAAATAATAGATGGAGTGACTGCCAACCCCACAAAACAAACATCTCCTGCTGAACTGAAGGTCACAAACTTATTGAAACGGCTTTTACATTTATTCCAATAATGATAGCAAGCACTAATTCTAATTTTGAAATCAATTGTAATGAATAATCATAACGACCGCCTCGGTACTATACTCTACTTAACAACGAGAGTTCATAATTTATTCCATTTCATCATCGGCATATAGGTCTCGCGGAGGAGCAGGCCACGGCCTCCCTCATCAAGCGGTACCGATGGCAGGCTACCACCACGAGTCGGACACGCCTAGGCACGACGTGAAAGGACTATCTATCCTAGTACCGCTCGCGAGGTAGGTACCATCGGACACAATGGGTGGTTCCTGCCAGGGCCGTCGGTGTGGCTTTCACTCCCTCAGCGGTGGCGGTAGGTAGTGAATTGCGATGCAGCATTGAATAAGGAATTCGTAAAGAAATATAAGTAAATAGCCGTTATGCGTAGCTTACAAATTACGCGTAACTGCCAGGTGGCGAACAGGTAGGCCCTCTGTTACTGTATCTTGGAATTAGTCGACTCATTTGAAATTGTGGCGACCGGAGCGTCATCTACTAGTCGTAAGAAAAACTATTAGTGTGGGCCACCGCATTTAGCTAAAGGGGGGAGCGACTGAAACAAGCCACCGAGTCTACGTTTCGCTAACAGATCGACAGATGGCCGCTCTGTCGCATCTCCTTCAACGCGAGGAAGGGATAAATGACAGTTCCAACCAAACTCGTTGCTAAAGCCTGGTGTGTGGCATATTATTGTTCTGGCAAAGTTTACAGAATTAAAATAGTTCTGTAAACTTTGGTTGTGGTTACTTCAGCTGATTTTACTGTTGTTGTCGTTTTGGTGGCTATTGTTTTCTTGTTGTGTTTTGTGTCTGATTAAGGTTTTGATCACAAAATATATACTTATGGTTTTTATTAACCATAACCATGGTAGTCTATCGCCGCTGTTGCTATATAAATTGCGACAGCAGCAAGCGTTTTAACACGTACATTTCCCGTGAAAGATGAAATTCGCTGTAGGTACCTACTTAGGCAGTGGATAATAAAATAGCGGAAACATAGCACTGACAAATTTAGAAGACTGCCAGTTGAAACAATGATGTGCGAAAAACATTTTCGAAATAATTTTGTCAAAACCCTCCATTCTATTGGTCAAAAGGCAGCGTTCAGAGATATACCTACTAATGTGTCCGGGCACTGGGCCTTGTGTAAACAAACGTTTCATTCCTGCCCTCTCCCGCTCCCTCGGCCCGCCGTCATCGGAGTAGGGCGATCGATATATTATTTAATAAGAAAATAAGCTTACACAGTGTAGCTGATAGCGGTTCGTTCGCATTCTACCGGGTGCGCGCAAAATATTACCGACCGACCGTGACTGTGTTGTATACCTATAGCGTCGATGGAATTCAATCGACGGTTATGTAGTCATGCCTGCAGCGCGGATGGCTGTAAAACCAGTGGCGTAGCGTGAGCTTTCGCCGCCTGGGGCCGACCGGAAATTCGCCGCCCCTTCTATTTTAATTATTAGTCAAGAAAATTAGTAAAAGTCAAATAAACAGCTTTAAATAAAAATGTACTTTTCGTGTTTTTTTCATAGCAAAATCTCACAATCAAGTTAATTGTCCCTAAGATTTGAGTGTTTCTATCTATTTAAGTAAGTCTGTGTAATTTGTTACTTGTTAAAGTACTTACTATTCCATTTTAATTATTTAATAATATTTTGTTACTTTTATACAGGGTGAGTTTTTTTTTTGATGATCAGTATGGGGATCTCGGAAACTAGCGGAGAGAGAAGGAAGGTCAGATGGGAAAAGAATTGCAGTTTTGTGGGCCCAATCATTGAATAAGGAATTTGGCCCAATTTAACGCGCCTTATGGATTTTTTAAAAAAAGGCATGGCTTACTAGATATTTTGAAAAAACTAAATTTTGGCGTTTTATTGTAATCTGTCTAGATTCGTTGTTTCTGAATTTAGATAAAAAGTGTAAATACCAAAGTTGGAGAGATTTGTGTCCCCAATGCTGTTAACATGTCCTATACTTTCCGTGACAGCTGTCATTTTCGAGATATGACACAAACTTCTGTTTTTTTAAATGGGAACCATAGTTGTCCTTGGCCTCAAAAAATTATGCATATTTAGAGCTTTCCAACGATATAATACTCGACATGATTATTCAGAAAAATAACGGAAATAAGTATAGTTTGCATTTAAAAACACAAGTTGTAGAAAATGGCTGCTGCCATGGAAATTAGGACATGATATCCGCATTCGGGACACAATTCCCTTCAATTTTGGTATTTACACTTTTTATTTAAAATCAGAAACAACGAATCTAGATGGATTGGAATAAATCTCCAAAATTTCGTTTTTTTCTTCTAAATATCTAGTAATCTATGACTTTTTCAAAAATCCACAAGGCGCGTTAAATTGAAAAGAATTGCGGTTTTGTGGGCGCAGATTTTTGAAAAAAGGCATGGCTTACTAGCTTACTACAAATTTGGAAAAAACAGGAAATTTTGGATTCCAATCCAATCCATCTAGATTCGTTGTTTCTGAGTTTAGATAAAAAGTGTTAATACCAAAGATGGAGGGAATTGTTTCCCCAATGCGGCCAGACTTGATCACCTCCCGATGATGCTATAACATCTGGCTGCCCAAAAGACGATCGCCAGCGGTAGCTATAGTTTGTCAGGGGCGTACGGGCTGGATGGACGCGTTAAATATACCTATTTAAAAAAATCGTGGTTGCTTTCAAATGAGACGACGTTCTGGCAGCCGAAAACACGTCCTAATTGCTCAAAAGAAGATCGCCAGGGGTAGCTAGTTTATATCAGGTGCGTACGGGCTGGACGGACGCGATAAATATATTAAAAAAAAAATCGTGGCTGCTTTCAAACGAGACGGCCTTTGATCTGGCAGCCAAAAACACGTCCCAAAAGAATAGCTCCAGAGGTAGTTATAGTCAGAGGCGTACAGGCTGGTTGGACGCGATAAATATATTTTAAAAATCGTGGCTGCTTTCATAGGTACCAATTAACCACGAATGACCTATAACGTCAATTTTACGTTATTTTCATAACGTAAAAAATACGTAACTTAATTTCCGGAAATTTAATATTTGTAAATGCATCAAAAATTACATATAAAAACAAGTAATGATACTAGCGTTAATATTACGTCATTACTACGATACCCAGCTAACCACGAATGACCTATAACGTGAATTGTGCGAATACCTTAATCAATGGATGCAGGAAGCTACAGTTGTAGTGGTTAGAACCTACTTGAAAGTAGGTATACATTCAAGATGGTAGCGAACAGTTTATACAATATAAGATGAAACAAATCATGTAATACATCAGCCTGTTTACTGTTTGGTAAATTTGACAAGATCGTCACGTGTACGTGTTGTTGATTTGCAAAAATATCCTGAACGATATAGGTACTTCTATAGCTATTTAACATTAAATAAAGCGAAATAATAAGGAAGCGCAGAAGTGGCGAAAATAATGTGGCAATGGGGTTAAACGATGCAACGGAGGATTTCATATTCAATGATCCAAAAATTTTAAAACAACTTGAGTGTCAAAGTCTTAAGCTACATTATTTACAACAGCTGTATCCGATTAATTAGTAGAGAAAGAAGTTATGGACGCTTTTATGACAATAACCAGAAACATGTTAAAAAATGCAACGCAACATTTTAAAAAAGCTTGTATAAAAGGCAACAAAATGTTCGAGACAAAAGTTACTTAAAAAGAATCGGGCTAATTAAATATCTAATTAAAAAAAATTAACAAAAAAATTAAAACCGACTTCACCAATTTGCCCGTATGCACATTTCAACTAAAATTTTAGAAATATTTTTCTCTTTCTAAATTGAGTTATCTTCGGATTTGGTGACAGTCAAGGCAAGGAATTTAAATCTATTTAGATATGAATACATCATATCCTACATACATCATAACCTACTGTCACCGACTCCAAAGATAACTCAATTTAGAAAGAGAAAAATATTTCTAAAATTTTAGTTGAAATGTGCATACGAGCAAACTTGTGAAATCATTGTTATTTTTGTTAATTTTTTTTTAATTTTTAGTGGAGTGTGCAATGTGCATACGGGCAAATTTTTGAAGTCGGTTTTAATTTTTTTGTTAAAATTTTTTTAGGTCTTATTTTTTGGTGAATTATTAAGAATTATCGAAATCGGTCCAATATTAAATTCCATCCCCTATTTGTCCACCCTTAAGATTGAAATTTTTCTCTTCAAATTCAAATGTGACCAGCCCTAAGGTAACTCCTTTCTAATAAAATAAGAATCATCCAAATCGGTCCAATATGAACTTTTATCCCCTATTTATCTACCCTTAGGGGTGGAATTTTTTCTTTAAATTTAAATAGGACCACACCTAAGGTACCCCTTTTCCAATAAAGAAAGAATCATCAAAATCGGTCCAATATGAAATTTCATCCCCTATTTTTAAACCTTACGGGTGGAATTTTTTCTTCAAATTTAAATGGGACCATTCTGTAGGTATACCCTTTCAAATAAAAAAGAATTGTCCAAATCGGTTTATAAATGACGGAGTTCTGAGGTAACAAACATAAAAAATAAAAAAAAAACAAATTGATAACCTCCTCCTTTTTTGAAGTCTGTTAAAAAAGTACCTATGTTAGTTACAAAAAAATATATACCGGGCGTCGCGAGGCCGAGCGTCGTTTGTCAAAAAATTTGAATTTAGTTGCGATCTAATCTTTACTTGGTCCCATTTAACGCCACGGAAGCAGATTTTTTTCGCTTATTGTTTGTCCTTAATTGGCCCAGTTTGAATAACCCTGTACAAAAAGAAAATTTTTCAATAATCGTGGAAATCGGATTTTGTTGTAAATTGAAAAAAATAGTCCATTTTCTTTCAGTGGAGCAGGAAGATAAAATTAAAACATAGTAGAATTCTTATAGTTAAAACTCCACAATCAATTTCTTTAATGAAGACTGTACATGTTTCGTACCTCTAAAGGGTCCATCATCAGCAGTAAAATTACTTTAGTGATAAATGACAAAGCTGGAAAAAGGAAAAGGTGAAATAAATGATGAAATGATTATGAGTTAAGTGACATATTTATACAGGGTGGCCCACCACGAACTGCATCGATCTATATATGGAAAACTAAAAGTAGGAAAGTTCTGAAAATTTGGCACCTCACCAATGCCGAGGGGCGCTGCTCAACTAAAATATTTTGGTGAATCTGGTACTTCCGGTTATACCGGAAGTCGATATCAACTTTCTTATTTCAAATGGAACACCCTGTATATTATTGCATTTTTTGATTCTAGGCATCATTTTGGAACAAAAACATGCAACAGGTCTTGTATCTATATCCAACCGTTTTTGAGATATTTGCAATTTCCGAAAAAAATTACAGGTGCAGACCTACAGTCAACCTTAGAAGGTTCACTTGCCGAATACGGCCCAAGCAGTCCGATTGTTGTTACCCCTTGCCTCTCCTCTCTGCTGAATAACATGCAAGACGCCCGAAGTGATCCCTCTATGGTTATCAGTATTCGGTGGTTTAATAATTATTCGAAAATGTGATTGGTTGATTTCGATTTCATAGCCTACCTATAGCGAGGGTGGATATGATATTATATCCGTACAGTTAAATGGAACTGATGCTACTTATCCCGTTGAGTGAGGGATTATTCCTTCCCTCAATGCTTGTCCATTCTTTGGATTGTAAAGGTAACAGCAAATATACATATTATGGGAGTAGACAAAAAATCAATATGACATCAAAAGCAAAATTCCTGTGATAGGGTTTGCTGCCTTCATTGGTTTTTTGAACCGACTTCACAAACAATAAGAAAAACAGTTGAAAGCCGTTTTTCATAAAAGGGGCAGTTCATAATATTTTCAAAATTTGCGGTACCTACCCGCGTGCCGCTCCTGGCGGCCGGTGTTCCATAGTCGACTCCCCATCAGTTGGAGGCGGTCGTGGCCTGCGAAACCCGTTGATAATTAAACACGAAATGGCGTGTTATTAATAACCCAGCAGCGTGAATGTTAACCGCCAAGTTTCCTGGATTCCGCCGGATTCTTTCCTCCGGGAAAACGGATTCGTTTTGTGCGGCGCGCGGACGCCGTGAGTTTATCAAAGTTGACCCGCGGGGAACCACCCCATAGCCAAGGCCCCGGGTGGTAGGCCACGCGACAAACGACAAACGACAGTCGAGTTGACGGCTAGATGTCTTCGGCGTCATCCTATCGTGGCTGGCCCGCTGGGTCGTTGTGCACGGCGCGCGCGTCGTCTGATGAAGGGTCGCTAGTTCGTACCTACTATAGTCTATTTATTTTAAAGAGCCAGCATGTCCAGAAAATCACACGAACGGCCATTACAGCGGGAAATAAGAGTTTCCAAAGTTTGTCAATTAATTTTATATACAATGTAATATTGTTTTCGCTAGGACGAATCATCATGGAGATATATGAGAAAAACCAAAAACAGCGAGACACATTTTGGGAACCCCTGGAGTTAGCTCTTGTCGCAGACCACGGCACTTTTGGTATACCTACCTCTTACCTACTTTAATTTCGGATAGTTTTGTTGTAAATTGAAACCTCACCTTATACAAAGCAAAAAGTCAAATTAAGCCCACTATGCAATATTGTGGTGGTACAATCTCTCTCCATTAGATGGCAGCTCCAAACGTCTAAATTGCATGGCGGAGTGTTATGTTCATCGCGGTTTGAGCTGTGTCGATCTTTCAATTATTCGTTCCAGATGTTTGTGTTTATGTCCTAGGTAAGTTAATTAATATATTAACTAAGCCAGTATTCTAGTCACAATTAAACATATTTAATAAATAACAATACTGTATTACTCTAACCTAAAAAATGAAAAGGGGCTTAATTTCGGAGATTCTGAATTTCCTAATTTCGGATACCAGAAACCCAAAATTATGGCTTAACATAATATGCAGGCTGAAAACAAATTGTTTATTAAAAAAAAAAAACAAAGACCCACAGCAAACATAAACAGTGGGATCCAGATCCATTGAAATTGAGGTAAGAGGAAAGCAAACGGGATAGGTATCTTAAAGCCTCTAAATTATTTTCGGTCCCGAAATCAACTTTGGAAATAACGTCAAACAAGCTAATAAAAACGCCAGAAAAAAAACGTGTTATGCAACTTTTGTTTAGATATATACAGTGTCCTCCAAAAAGTTCGCACCATAGGGGGGAAATTTTTAATTAATGTTTTATTTTGAAATTTAATTTTGGGGTTACCTTTTGCTTCAAAAATGATGAAAATGACCCACTCAAACGTGGTCATGTGACTTTCGTTATCTGTCAAAAATGACATTTAGAAGATTATATCGCCAAAAATGGGTTTATTTGTTAAAATATCAAAAAGTTTTACTTAAAAAAGTTGTTTCTTTTTCAATTTTACGCACCAAATTTGAACGCTCTAATAAAATATTTAGTTTTTGCTAATTTTTAATATTTTATGAAATTTCTGAAAATTTTAAAAACTTGTAACTTCTTAACAAAAATTTTATATCACTAGTTTCATCATTCTATTAACTTTTTGTTACCAATTACTGGTAAGAATAGGTATTTTTCGAAAGAAAATGATATTAACGCTTTAAAATTCTGTTGTTTGTTGCAAAGTTGATGTACCGTCTAGCATTTAGGGTATAAATTTAGTTACATTACGTTTTCCAGTTCTAAATTGATGCCAAAATAATAATAAATTAAATTATCATCAAACTATTTTACGTATCTAAGCAAAATTCTTGACTTTTATGGAACAAATAATTATTATTACCTTTTAGTTTAATTTCGCATTAATGGATTTTGATGAGTAAGCCATGAAGAGAATTGAAGCAATTATTTTTACCATTCTCCGTTTCAAGAGTATTAATTAAACTGTCAAATAAAAACAATTGCTCAATTCTCTCCATGGCCTACTAATCAATATCGATTAATGCGAAATTAAACTGAAAACTAATAATAATGAATTTGTTCCATAAAATAAAAGTCAAGAATTTTGCTCAGATACGTAAAATAGTTTGATGATAATTGAATTTATTATTATTTTGGCATCAATTTAGAACTGGAAAACGTAATGTAACTAAATGTATACCCTAAATGCTAGACGGTATACATCAACTTTGCAACAAACAACAGAATTTTAAAGCGTTAATATCATTTTCAGTAATTAGTAATAAAAAGTTAATAGAATGATGAAGTTAGTGATATAAAAAAGTTTTTACGAAGTTACAAGTTTTAAAATTTTCAGAAATTTCACAAAATATTAAAAATTAGCAAAAACTAAATCTTTTATTAGAGCGTTCAAATTAGCCACACTTACATAAAATTAAAAAAGAAACAACTTTTTCAAGTAAAACTTTTTGATATTTTAACAAATAAACCCATTTTTGGCGATATATTTTTTAAATGTCATTTTTGACAGATAATGAACGTCACATGACCACGTTTGAGTGGGTCATTTTTCATGCACACAAAGGTATGTCTACAACCCATTTTTGAGCATTCCTCATTCGTCGACTGGATTACCTATGCCTAAAAAATGCAAATAATAGTTGTTATTTGTGCACAGAGACACTGAAGTTAACTGTTTGTATTGTAAAGAGTGAAATTTAATTGCAGTAGCCTGCAAGGCAGAGGCAAATAAACCACATGAGTTATAAAAAGAATCTTTAGTGCCAAGAGACACGTTATACAGGACGTTTCAAAAATAAGCGTAAACCTTCTGGGGGCGTTATCCTCGGATAAAAATAAGACAACGTGGGTACGGAAATGCTTTCTAATAAAGGAGCTACGCGCCTTCGAATGGGACACCCTGAAGACGATTTTTCCTCAATATTTCTGAAACCGTTAACAATAAAATTTCGAAAATACATACACCGTATAAACTTTTGACGCTGAACTCTATTCTGAATTTTCGAATTCAAAATTTGAACATTTTAGTCTGGGGCGTCACATATACTAAAATCTTTCTTTAACTGTACACTAGAAATTACATTTCTTAATTGGGCATTCCAGGGTTGCGGCAGCATTGTTTTCGGCCAATTGTGAAGAAGTAGGTACATACACAAAGGCCTCTATGCGCTATGCATGCCTTTAAAAGTTAATTTAAATTACAAAATTACTTACCGATGGATTATTATCCTCAAACATTTTATTTTTGGCGGTCAGGGAAGTGCCACAAACTGCACAGCTAAGCGTAATAATTCGAAAAAGTATCTAAATACCACACACTGGCTCCTATCACCGTGTCAGTAATAAAAATAATATTGTGTCAAAACTTGGTTTCTGCTCAGTGCGATTTCCATTTCACGCCAAGGCCAATTTATAGAAAAAATCGTCCAATAGTGACTTACCTACTTTAGTGCCGATTTCTGACGATTTTGGGACTCAAGCACAAGCACGACTTAAAAAATATATTGTGATTGTCGATTTTGCCCTAACATAAAAACTCGAGTTTTAATCATATTGCAAAGTTTTTCTCAGAAATGTTTGAGTTTTTCAAAAATCACTCCAAGTAAAGAGGTGGCGATTTTTTACGATACATTAGTTTTTACCGAACTAAATTGGTACCTACACTCTATTCAATCTAAATGCAAGTGGCGCGTAAACTTTTATGGCACACCTAGTCATTCATTTACCTGAAAATTTCTACTATTAACACAAATCGTAGCTCCGACAATTAATAAACAGTGAAAGAATTATATAGGAAAAAATTAAAGATCCACTTGCAACTAAATACACCTCTGTAAGAAATACCGACTCGCTGCACTCGCCCGCCGGGCCAGACTTTATTGCCGACTGGCCAATAGCAAGCCGATCACGTGCGTATCACGCTCTAGCCATGCAACAACTTTTGTTTATGTTTCACTTACGTTTAGTTTGAATAGAGTTTAGTGTAACTGTTTATTAGAAAGGAGAAAAGAGGCTAGTTGAGAGGGGGTGGCATGTATGGCATGTCGTTATTTGTTTTTGGGCTCAAGAAATACAATTACCTATACCTACTATTATTGTAGAGGTAAAAAATGTGGTTGAGGATAGTTGCAATACTGTTTTAGGATTTACTTACTATACCTACTGGAATAGGTAGCGAGGTACCTACTTACTTAAAGACCGCAGAAATATTACAGAACAGATTGCAGAAATATTGCATAATTATTCAGTTGTTCGAAACTTAGTGGCCCATCACTGGAAATAATCTATCTCTGTAAGCCTGAAAATAAGACTTGCTGTGTTATTGCAGTCTTTCGTTTAAAACTACTGGGCGAACTCAAGGATCCTATATGGCATTTGCAAAGTATTTTTTTGCAACTGAAAAATAACTACTGTAACCCATTCTTGCACGGAAATGGCGTTTTAGCTATGTCCTGATTCTCTCTATAAGATATCTATTTATTTTCAAAAAGATGATAAATATGGCGTGGCTAATAGATTTTACAAAAGAGAAGCTGTCGTCAGTGGCGTAACTACAGGGTGTTCAGAGTGTGCGGTGAACACGGGCACCGCCACCAAGATTCACGCAGGGCGCATAAATTTCGGTTTTTCCGATGCGAGCCGATTGATGTGGTACTGCCGTTGAGTGAGGAATAATAATTGACTCAACGGTACTGCGTAATAATAACCGATGAGACAGAATCTCTAATGACATAGAGGGCCATTGAAATTTCGCAATAATAAAAATGCAAGAATAGTACAAAAAATTTATAATAACTTAAGAGTAAAATGTACCTACAGGATGATCCAAACTCGAAGCCTCAGGCCTACTGCGCTAACACAAAAATTGGAAATAAAATTTCGAACAGGGGTTCTTAAATGGGACATACTATAAGGCCCAATTATGACCGAAAATTTGCTTTTTTGTTGTTTGGGGAAATGGCCGCTGTGACGTCATCAATATTTCCCCATACAGAAACATACCATTTTTTCCTAAATATTGAAAGTCCTTATCATTCTCACAACTTTTATATGAAAAGATTTTCTGTATCTTTTATTGTTCAAAATTTACAATTATTGATAGTCAGAAATTATTTAAGAGAATGTTAGGTTGTCTTGTGCACCCTTAATTTTTTTCAACTGAAATATTAAAAACAATTTTTGTAACAAACTATAATAGCAAACAAATCAGTAACAAAGCACAATTCAAAAATTTTAACAATACTCCAGTCGAACAAATTTAATGGTGCACAAGGTACCTTAACATAATATTATCTACTCTTAAATAACTTCGGACTGTCGCAATTGTTTTCATGGCTAGCTAGATTTGGGAAAACCGATCCTAGTGAATAGAAAAATTCCATGTTTTTCATTCCATTCCATTTAAGAGCCCCTGTTCGAAATTTTATTTTCAGTTTTCGTGTTCCGCAGTAGGCCTGAGGCGTCGAGTTTAAATCACCCTGTACAGAAAGCACATGGTGATCCAACATTTTGACCTATAAAATGTCATTTTTCGACCTGTAGTGAGCAATGTGCATTATTTTTAACTGTACAAAGTTTAAGTTGGATTATTCTCTATGCACCTACAGGGTGTCCCATTTGCGATACTTTTGGGAGGTATCCCGGTTATTTTTAGAAATAGGGAGTTGTGGTTTTCGGGACACTGACCTACTTTTTCATAAAAATAAAGGCTCATATACAGAATTTTCATGCGGCCTCCTTATTTTTTAAACACAAGGTGATTTTCAAAATTTGCCATTTTCAGGCACCCCCCCTATATCCGTTATACGCTAACTTGTTGAAATGGTAAAAATCGACCGTTATAGATTTTTTCGTGTAGAATTCAGTGGCGTACACGGTTTTTTCTAGGAAGTAAGAATTTCAAAATATAAATATAACTTGCAAAAGTATCTAAAATGGAACATCCTGTACAATGTTTGTCATTGTTACACCACTTTCAAACATAAAAAAAATAAAGGGCTCCACCTGAAATTTTGAACACGGGCCCACTCTTCCGTAGTTACGCCACTGGCTGTCGTAGTCTACCTCCTCGAACTATTCAAATATGAAGCATTAGATCCCGGATGCTGCTACATACATAATATTTTTCTCCACAAATAATATTATTTGATGCAAAAACTTCCATTTTGTTGTTACCACAAACAAAACCTGAAATAATAGGGTTATTTTCTTATTGTTATCAAGTGCTTGGCCAATCCCTATCGTTCTCTGAACGGAGGAGCAAACGCGGCGTCTAGGAAGTTGCCGGGACCGCGCGGCCCGACCCCTGACCCCTTGCGTGCGCTTCTTCTTCACCTCCGCTCCCTCGTCTTCTCCTTCTTCTCCCGCGGCTTCGTCTTCTTCCGTCGCCCGCGGCCCTCCGCTGCCGCCGGGCCGCGGCCTACCACTTAATAGGACTTCGGGGCTCACGAGCGACTATAACGAAAGGCGGTTTCCTTCAGTGGTCCGGTATCTACCGGTCGGTTCTTATGAGAAACCCACATTCTACAGGTATAATTCACCTACAAATAAAATTCAGATATGTACATCGAATTGATAAGTAATATGGAAGGAGTGTAAACCCAATAAACATTTTTCGTTACCACAAGTGATACCTAGTTATATAAATGTCATATAAAGGTTGCGGAGTTTTATATGAAAGGAAGCGGTTATCACCTCCAGTATAATTGGAGTTTATAAGGGTTATATAATATCAATATAGGTACTAGGGTTATAATTAAGTGGTGTAAATGTCTCCAACACCATTTTATAGCACTTGTAGTGACCGTTACGTTACTACAAGATATGTAACATGTTTGTATAAGAGTTTCCAATACCTATATTATAAAACTATGATTTCCAGAGTTATATAATAACAGCATTCCTAATTACTTCTATAAAACCCTGGAGCTAATTGTGTTTTACTGAACACATTATATACCTTTTGGTTGCCAACTTCGTACCAAAATAACCTTTATAGGCTTTTACAACTTTTAGTGATATAAATTACTCTTATACAAATATGTTTTCATTTTAAAGATGGCTGATTAAGCACTTATTATTGTTGATACCTGCATGATGTAGAGCATTATATTAAAAAACGAATGAAAAATGTATAACAGGAGGAGAGTAAAAATAAGTGAAGTATGTGTTGTTAATGAGAAGAAATTGTTTGAAACTGTGTAAAAGTGAAACGGGTTAAAATAAATTGAAAATCATTGTCGATCTATCCACCGGTATAAATATGAGCCCCATGCGCTAGTGACACATACCTATATTAAAAAAAAAATAGCCTTGGTTTTATAGTAACACTACTGGTAGCATTATATTACCTTTGGTTTTATAGTAACACTATTGGTAGCGTTATATTACCTAAGGATATATAGGAAACTTATAGTTTTATAAAAAAATACTACAGAAGGTTTATAGCATTGTTTCAATTTATGTAACGTTACTCTAAGTGATATTATTGTCGCCAAAGCTTTTAAGGGTAATCTACTAAGAGACGTCATTGATGCAAATATAGAACAGAATCGACACGAGCCACAGTTACGAAATTTATTAGCATATTTTATTTTATTCCGCGGAAATTTTAACAAAATATACTTTTATGTGACACGGGCATATTTTTTTAAACTTTTTTCTCGTAATTTTTGCAAGTAAAAATAGTAGATTATGTCACAAGGAGTAGAAGTCGGTCTTTTTGTGCTGAGGCCAGAGATTGACGGCCGAACCGAAGGTGAGGCCGACAACTGGACGAAGCACAAAAAGCCTTCTACTCCGAGTAACATATACTATTTTATCTTCAAGCGCATGAAATAACAAGAACTTATTTATTTTATTTTGATATAGTAATTGTGAACGTACAATTTTCTTTCTAGTTTACAATTTTCAAATTTTAAAACACCATTAATTCCCATTTCTGCTTCATTATTTAAGCGGTTGGTTTCACAGTTGCTTTCTGTTATGATGCGACTCGAAATATTGTTAATATTTGTTATATTAGTAATGTCTGCTAGAAAGTCTGAATTGTTGGATGTGTTTGGTTCGTTGTAATCGGATGGTGCTAGAATTTTCATTGCTGTCTGTCTTTTATTTTGTATGGAATTTTCAATATAACCCTCTGCGACAGTGGTAGATCGCCAACCACCATGCCTTTTCAATGCAGAAATATCACCATTATCCACTAATAAAGTGGCTGATGTACGTCTCAGGCAATGGCCTGTATATGCATTGGGATTGGGTAGTTTTAAAAAAGAAGCTATTTCTTGAGGAATAGATGCGATTTTATGTTTACCCATAACCATTTTTTGGCATTTACCATTATGGTATTTCACCAAAAATCTATTTATATCAATGTCCTTACGAAGAGCAATGTACTGCCTGCATATATTCAAGTAGAACTCTCCCAGAATGGTAAAAGAACGTGATTTGTATGTTTTGGTATCAGAAATTTTAACAAAGATTAATGAACCCAAATCTTCGATATTATCCATTGTCAAATTGGTGATTTCATCACATCGGCATGCACCTGACACGCCCAGTAGCAATATAACCTGAAAAGGACATTGCGGTCCTTTGTCCTAGACAATTATGTAATTTTACCTTCATAGCCAAATACTTCACATCAGGTGTATTTTGTAGAAATTCGTCCACTTGCTCTTTCGTCAACGTTCTCGATTTTTTAGGTTTATACCCACTGTTCTTTCTTTTCAGAAACGCAAGTAGCTTAGTGTAGTTAGCGAGTTGAACATTGTGATGAAGGTTCAATGTCGCTTTTAACATGGAATATTGACTCCAAAGCGTTGAACTCTTCAAGTTTTCTTTCTCTGACAAATGGTTGAAATAGGCTAGTAGGACATTTTCGGAGTAATTTGATGCATTGTGTTCTTTGGCCCATTTGACAAATCGATAATAAGCAAACTCGTAGACCTTGCGAGGTTTCTGTGGTATCAAATCTTGAAGGGTGTTTGTGGCAATTCGGGCCAATTCCGGTGGAGTGCACTGCATTAATTCTTCAGACATTTTTGATACCTATACTTGATTATTCCCTAAAAATAACAGGAATTATAATATGTAAATAATTCAACAGTTCACATCACCTACATCAACTAGAGATTGAGGCAAAGACTCACAAAATTACCTTGTTGCTGTTTTGACAGTTTGACATTGATCGTTTGACTTTTAACATTTATCGTTCAAATGACATAGACATAGGCACCAACATCGGGCACCAACATCGGCACCAACTATTAAGAAAACTATAATATTTACTAATTATTTCGCTTCTTCTCACAATCGGAATGAAGAACTAAATATTAAATATTTCGTGAGTCGTGAGTACGTTGATAGATGAATCGTGATTTCTGTATAACAAAATATTTCAATAATTATCCTTATTTTTTGACGCCAGACGAGTCGCCCGGATTTACTTCTACTCCATGGCATTTTTGCGTTTTTTTTCTCCCGATATCGAAAATACGAACTTCAACTGTTTCTAGACAGAAACATAAGAATGCTATTTGTGGCCGCTTGAAGATAAAATAAGTTTTTTTAATGCAAACAACCTGGCTTATTTAGGAGTATTTCAAAGGCCCCTGAATTTTTTGAAGGTATCTTGTTCATATTTGCGGAAAAATTTTCTTGCCACACACAATTTCAAGTATGCTTAGCGAAACATCTATTATTATACTTAGCGAAAATATTCACATGCCCTGTGACATGCCCAACCATAACATTTTGAAGTGAGTGGAAAGGATAGGCGCTCAACAATAGTTAAACAGAGATTGAAGTAGGCGTCCGATATCTAAATCCCATGAAATATTACTAACAACATTATAGGCAAAGTTTATAAGGGTAACTGCAAACCTTATAGAACCAAATTTAACACTGAAAGTAGCCGGGTTTTATAAGTAGGTTATACAAAGGTGATGAAAACATTTACTCTACTATTGGTTATATACTTTAAAGTCGTATAACGGTACTAATATAGGTGCTGGTGACCTTTACAAATTGCTCCATTTAAGTGTTTTAATGGGTTTATAAAGGTAACCGAAATATTTCCGCAACTATATTAAATAACTAACAGTGGTTTAAGTTAGGTAATCTAATAGTTGTGGTTACTCTAATAAAACCAAAAATGTTTATTGGGAATAGAGAAGCTGGCAGCCAAGCTTGAGTAAGTAAAACAACAAATAGACCAGCACAACCACGCATAACATACAAAGAGGCAATTTATACCGGAGGTCCTGATCTGATAAAATAATTTTCGTTGAAAAACAGTTCCAGCGACGACAAAATTTCAGAATAAAACGCGACGGGATCTTCCGCTAGTTACAGAACCTACAGTTAAACTTCTTTTTCTTTGGCTGCTATTAATAACCTGTTTTTGTTAAGGCAAACACCGACCAACGAAACAATGAAGAAATAAATGAGGCTTAGTCCTAATAGTAATTTATATCTTGAGATAAAATCTCGCGGAATCTATACAGGCAATGGGCAACACAACAAAATCAGAATGCCACACGGAATACAACTGAATTAGTCATTGAAACCATTAGAAGAAGCGCTTCCTATTTATCAGGCGGTTGGTGGAATTTCGAGATGATCGTGAGTAATAAACGGAGCCTGGGAAAGAACAATAAGGAACAAATTAAGGACTACACTAAATGAAGGACATACGTGAATAACGCTGACACGAATAAATTAATCACAAATTATGGTATCATACATGGGCGCCCATAGGGGGGGGGGGGGGGCACGTGCCCCCCTTGCCCCCCCCCTGGAGATTCTCAAAATCCCTTCGCGTTATATTTTATGTTATTACAGTTGAGGAAAAGATTATTTTCATATCCTTCCACGTATACAGGGTGTTCCGAAATTAGCCTGCCATAATTTACCAGCGTGTTCTACGACCTAAAAAAATAAAATATAAAAAATGAAAAAAGTTCCTATAAACATGGCCTTAAAAATTCCCCCTAATGGGGCGATAGCCCCGAAAAGGGACAGTCTCACAAACGGTTTTTTCCAGAACGAACAAAGGTAACATTCATCATTTTTTCGTAGAATACCCTGAAATTTTATAATTTCGCAATAAGTTTGGGGAAAAAGCACACACAAAATATTTAGGGTATTTTTAACCCCTTAACCCCCCATTTAGGACGCCTATGATTAAGAATGTCTAACTATCGCTACTTCGGTAAATGCCCAATCTCACAGGAACATCACATACCAAAATTTCAGAATTTTATATTTGTTCGTTCTGCAAATATTTATAGAAACCCGTTTGTTTAACTTTCGGGGGCTATAGCCCCATTAGGGGGGGAATTTTTGAGGCCATGTTTAGGTATAGGAACTTTTTTTCATTTTTTTAGGTCGTAGAACACGCTGGTAAATTATGGAAGGCTAATTTCGGGACACCCTGTATAAAACAAACCCCTGAAATATTTTATACAAAATTTAACTGGGTCACAATCACATAAACCAATTATCGATTCAGAGCTAGGTAGTTCTAAAAAGAACAAGGTTAGATGAGATAATTTTGCCCCCCCCCCCCTAAAATATTTTCTATGGGCGCCCTTGGTATCATATAGGTACGTGTGTTTCACTTCAAGTCGAGACAATTCATTATTTTTTACGGGTTGACCGATTTTCAAAAACTTTTTTTTTAAATATAGTGCTCCGAAAGATCTACATTTATAATAATAATAATAATTCTCACCCTCACAATACTCCAAACTAGGAGTACCCCAGAAGCAATCACATGCCTGTGCGGGGGAGGGGGGCAATTACTATTATTTTGTCTTCGTTGCCATTTGCGCCTAGGGCCGACTTTTTCCGGATAGAACTAGGATAGCATTCGCTCAAGTACTACGGAAAACCCTAGAAAACCGTAGTAATCCCAGTGAGTGTAGGACAATTAGTAAATCACACGGATAAAGCTATTTAGGAGCAATACCGCGAACCCACATTTGTCCAGCGCTCTTGGCCATAGCGGTGTTTTTCTTTAAAAACATAATATGCATGCGCCTGCCTTGAACCAAGGTCGATCGAAGGCAGAAAAACATGCAGTCTAAAAAGTCAGCGCCGGTACGAGCGACGCCACCGCGGCCCTAATTTTTTTCAGATTCGTCTTTTCCATGACCTACTACGATCAAAATTATACCCCCAAAAACTGCAAAAGTACATTAGGCATTTCTTTGGGAAAAAAATGGATAGCAAAGTCGTATTGGCCATACCCGCAAACCACACATACCATGTTTCACGATCATAGCTTATACAGGCCGTTCAAAAAATAGGTTCAAAAATGGCAAAAATACGGTTTTTCGAAGTACCCTGTACAAACACCGAGAGATTTTTTAAAATTATTTCTTTGTAGTTTGATTAGGGTTCGCACATAAGCCATCAATTCTCACGATTTCATGGCCCTGCCTTAAAAATACAAAAATCGAAAAAAATCGATTTTTCTCTTGGTGTTTTTTAAGTTTTTTTCTACATTTTTAACTTATGCCTATTAAAAAACATAAAAAAATATTAAATTTTAGAAAGTATCTTCAATAAAAAGCACCCTTTTTTTATTTGAAAAAATTTAAAAATTGCTTGGTATCCAGTCCACGTATCCAGAGTGCTCTTTATTGAAAATACTTTCTAAAATTTAATATTGTTTATGTTTTTTAATAGGCATAAGTTAAAATTGTAGAAAAAAAATGTAAAAAAAACACCAAGAGAAAAATCGATTTTTTTTCGTTTTTTTTATTTTTAATGCGAACACCCTGTCTAAGGCAGGACCATGAAATCGTGGGAATTGATGGCTTATGTGAGCCCTAATCAAACTGCAAAGAAATAATTTTAAAATATCTCTCGGTGTTTGTACCGTATTTTTGCTATGTTTGAAGCTATTTGGTGAACGCCCTGTATAAGTTATGACCTTGGAACTTGGTATGTATGGTTTTCGGGTATGGCTCTGCTATTCATTTTTTTCCTAAAAAAAAATGCCTAATGTATTTTTGCAGTTTTTGGGGGTATAGTTTTGATCATAGTAGGTCATGGAAAAGACGAATCTGAAAAAAATTGGTGTCGAAATGTAGATCTTTCGGAGCACTACATTTTTTAAAAAAAAGTTTTTGAAAGTCGGTCAACCCGTTAAAAAATAATGAATTGTCTCGACTTGAAGTGAAACACACTGTATATACATAGGTATTAAAAAAAGCTTACCTAATCGGATTTTGTTAAAATATAGGTACTAAGTTGCATATTAGTAGGAGTAGAAGTGTTGCTACGTAGCGTCACCCTCATAGGCGCCGACTCCGCGGGTGCTCCGGGGCTCGAGCACCCGGCCAAAAATTTGGCCAAAAGTTTGGCCAGTTGTTGGAAGCTCAAGCAAAGGTGACAAGGTGACAATCATATATAAGATCAGCAATGAGTCAGAAAAGGCTGAATGATATTATGCTTTTAAATATTTATAAAGAATTAGCAGACATTATATAAGCCTGCAGTGGCGCACCCAGAAAATATTATTGGGGGGGGGGGGGGCAACTCAGGGCAGTCAGACAGAAACTTCAGGCAGGGCAAATGACTTTCGAGTCAGGGCAGTACACATTTGAGAAGTGAGGGAGAGGTACCTACAGGGCGGTAGGTACTTTGTCGGTGGGGAGGGGGGGGGGGTAAAAAAAGGAATTATTTAACTTCCGATATTACAAATCGCGCCGCAGGCGAAAATTTGTGAAAATTTCAAGGTCAAATATAATATGAACATACAATTTGACGTCAAAGGTAATTTTTTGTTGCTAATTATGTGGGCCCATAATCATTTGTGCAGTAAGCAAGAATAGTTTTTAACTGACAAAAATCCAATAATTATCAATAAGAACACCGAACACCCTTTTGTGATTATCATATTGTTTCAAAGGGCCACAATATGTCTATAATTTTTGCAAACATTTTCTGGTCAGTGTAGTAGGCGAGTAGGCGAGGCCCCCTGCCCCCCCCCCCTGGGTGCGCCACTGAGCCTGCGGATGAGTTATGTGATGAGTTTATAAAAAAATCGTCCATAAGACTAAGCACTTTTGCGTTATTTACGCAAAGTTAGGTAGCTAAACTCTATTCAAACTAAACGCAAGTGAAACATAAACACAAGTTGTTGCGTGGCTAGAGCGTGATACGCACGTGATCGGCTTGCTATTGGCTAGCCGGCAATACAATCTGACCCGGCGGGCGAGTGCAGCGAGTCGGTGTTTCTTACAGAGGTGTATTGAGTTGCAAGTGGAACTTTATTTTTTCCGATGTAATTCTTTCGCTGTTTATTAATTGTTGGAGCTACGATTTGTGTTAATAGTAGAAATTTGCAGGTGTGCCATAAAAGTTTGTTTTTAAAGTTCTTAATACTGGGGCATATTATTTTAATATTTTATATTATAAAATTCATAGAGATCGTCCTTGATGCGGCCCTGCCTCGTATTAGCCCTCAGAATTGTTCACGTGCTTCCATAGTGTAAATGTTTACGCGCCACGTGCATTTAGTTTGAATAGAGTGTAGTCGTTTTTTTTTTGTTTAAAGACCGCGTCTTAAAATTCAGCGGACTCTCATCCGTATGAATCAGTTGATATTTCCCTCTCATTTGTTTCCCTTTGGAGGAAGTAAGAGACAGATATCCAGCTGATTTATTGGGACGGGAGTCCGCTGAATTTTAAAACGAGGCCTTTCTTATAGAAATTCCTTTATTTTATTTCATTCTATTTACGTTTTGTTTTTTTAATCATCAGGTTTTTTGTTATGTACTTTTATTATATATAAAAAATATATAATTTTTTTTGGGGGGGGGGGGGTTGTATACCTTGAGCACCCAGCCAAATTTTGAGAAGTCGGCGCCTATGGTCACCCTACATTTGTTGAAATGGAGATTGTGTTTTAAGTTTGACCTTATAAGTACAACCTAGTAGAAAACAGACGATTTATTACAAAAGAAACAACGACATATATGGAAAGAAGTGAATTACGGAAATACAAACAGAAATAATAAAGCATTAAAGCGCGAACAAGTATAATAAGGGCGCATGCTGAGAAAGTTATAAAACTATTTCAACAACCTATTAAATATAAATTACTCAACTAATTTAAATCAATTAACTGACTATTAAATTAAAATAGTTTATTTAAGTGCTTAGATTATTAGTGTTAGCAAGGAAAATTAACATGTAAATAATACCATGCATGTGTTAGATTGCCTGCAATAAATAAATTGAATTAAGTCGTACAGGTATATTATACTAGCATTTTGACGATGTTTTTGATTAGGTTGTTATGGAAGAAACATGACTGTAGTTGTCTTGTAGGAATATAAGTTTTTTATAGCAATTGTTAAGTTAAGGACAATAATTGAGAACTTAAGAAATTAAGAACTTTGTGTAAGTTGGAAAATGTGTTTGGCAGTTGTTCATCAATGCTGACAGCTTCATATATCCATTTGAAATATTTATCATATAAACAGATAACAGACGCATATTTTTGTAGACTTTTATTCTAGTTTTATAACAATAATAATTATTCTGGTCTGGTAGCCAACTTATATGTATATTATTACTTATTATATTTGAAGCATACCCACAAAAAAAGTTGGTTCACATTTAGATAATATTTTTTCTTTAGTTTCCCTTACCGAACAGGTAAAGGTAGGTACCGGAAGTATAATAAACTATACCTATTGATTGATAAAGTAAAAGTGGATGTAAGTTGAAAATGTCAATGCGTAGGTTTGTGAAATAATAGATAATAGTTTAGTACTCTACACATCTATGTACAAGGCACGAATTTTGGGTTGCGTGAAACTGCCCTTGATGTTTCAATACGTTGTTGTCAGAAGAAGAATGAGCCGAAAATTAAAAATATTTCAATGCTTTAATTAGGAATTGAATGTATTACGTTCATAGTTGCTGTTGACTTATAGTACCTACCTATATGAGAGCCTGCCGCATGATTTCAACTCTCATAAGATTATAGTATAAGATGTTATGTAAAATGTAGACAGTTTATTTCTTTACTTGAAGCGAGTATAGGTCTCCTCAATTAATATGGGCCCGATCCTAGGCCAATGGTAACAACATATGAAAGGAAGTTTCAGGGAACTCAAAATATACGTATAATTTATTGGGTTTATAATAATTCCTCTCATCCGCTTAACCAATAGGAGTGATGTCCGTCTCTGACGACGAGGTGGTCAAGGTGAGGTCAGTGATTTTTATTTTACGTCAACAGTAAGACTTTTAGAAACAACAAATCGATTAATAGAAATAAATATGTCATTTATCACCTCTAGAATCCCACTACAAGTACTTAGATCTACCATTATCGCAGATAAGTTGGGTAACCTATTATGGTCTTTGGGAAGAGCTGATAGACCGTCAGACAGTGACAGATTTTCCTTACAGATTTTTTTCATTTATGCCTTCGAGAGGGTTGAAAGGTAGGTAAATCGATGCTGAGTGGGAAAATAGTAATTTTAAGTTTGGCCCCCGAAGAAAACATATGGAAAATTCGATTTTTCAAAACAGGCTTAATTAAACTAAACCCTTAAATCAACTCTTTTTCCACACGATACACTTATGTCTTTCGGTTTTCGAGGTCGGAATAGTATAAGAAATCATACGGTGAACATGGCATAAGTGAGAATTAGTACCTTTTTTTCCTGTTTTGAAAAATCGAATTTTCCATATGTGTTCCCCGGGGGCCAAACTTAAAATTACTATATTCCTACTCAGCATCGATTTACCTTTCAACCCTCTCGAAGGCATAAATGAAAAAATCAGTAAGGAAAATCTGTCACTGTCTGACGGTCTATGATATAGGTATCTATTACGAAAGATCATAGTCATGATCAAAAACAAAATATACTATATTAAGAACGTCGAAGGCAGTTGAAGATATATGGCCTGTTATGAATGTGAAAATAAGCAACCATATTACCGTAATTTTAATATCCTGCTTTAAAATTTTCCCAAAACGTTCGTTCCATACGTTCAATGAATTATTTTTTTTAAATGACGGTGTTTTATTTTATTTGCCTTACGAGTGCCTGGTACGCCACTGTAGAACTAATTATTAATTTCGCGGTCGTTGTAAAGTCTCGGATTTACTTGTTTAATTCTCGGTTTTAATTAGCCACGATAGTCGATAAAATGTTAGAAACTTATAAGCCTTCTAACGATCTGGCTAGGAATTCTATATAAGATGGTGTATCTTACCTATTTGCTGCCTGTACACACCTTTGCAATTATGATTGTGTAGGAACTTGCCGATGGAATGGCGAATCTAAATTAAGTGTTAGGATTGCTGTAACTGTGTTTTGTTCGTGCTTCTTCAAAAAATGGTCAATATAGCAACAATACGGTATAAAGTTGTTCCATACCCAGTACACAGTACGTGACTTTTGTTTGCCTCAAATTTCTACACAAATATTGTGTAGTGGCATCACAGAGCAGATTGCTCCCCAAGAGTAGACATAGAAAAAAATAAAAAAATATATATTATGTATGTACAGATTAAGCCTTAATTGAATTTATATGACTAGAAAGTTAAGCTCGTTATTCTCCATTAGCAAAATTTTATTATTTATAAATACAAATGAACTTTGGCCTACAATGATTAGAAACTATATTATTAGATGCACCTACTTAAATCTTAACCACCGATCGACCACCGATCTTTCTCCTTCAACATGAGTTTGCGAAACTCCCGTTTTTATGCTATCTTCGTGATATCTGCTGATGGTGCGAACGTGGAAATATTTGATAAACGGTCGCCAATTCGGTGGCCACATGGACTTCTCAGAATGTAAGAGAGCAAAGAGCTCCAGAGGTAATATATTTTAGATATAGGTATATAGTTACCAGTTCCATTTTACAGAGTGACAAAGTTGAGCAAAATTTGAAGTTTAAAGGCATCTAGCGAGTTAAGTGTGCCATTGAATTACCTTAAAAGGGTTGAATTGACAATAGGAGCTCTCAAAGTGTTGGAGTGCAAAAATACAATAGAAAATATACAGGATGTTTTCCTCTGTGTCATCTAATTTTTTTTTAAACTTTTTATCCTACTTTAGTTATTCCAAGAAAATCAATTACCTAATCTACTTACTTGGTACCTATTTATTTGTAGTGAAGTTCAATCCTTCTCTCAATCTTCCCAAATTCATCTATAACGTTATAGTAAAACTTCGGACTTTGAGATAGTTTTTGAATACACTGCTTTTCAATAGATAACTCTGCCAAACTGGAAAGTTATTCTTCAGCTGTTAAATTTCTAACAAAATTTTTGATGCGTTATGAAATTGAAAAAATACGTTCTACTGAAGCGTTGCTGGAATTGTTAACACTGGTTCACATAACTTTATCACTTCACAATATGAATTTTCTAAACCTGTATCTTTGAGAAAAGCCAACAGATTTAAAGGGTTTTTTTGACTAATTTCTGGAGAGTCGTATAATAAGTATAATACACTTAACTGTGGTTCGTAAAAATGGTTCGATGTCAAAAAAATTGCCATAGGTAATTTAGTTTTAATGGATTGAAAGACCCCTTTGGAAAACCCAAGTTATTGCAATTGTTGAAATTACACAGTAAATTCATGTCATTAGTTTTATCCCAAAAAATAAAACAGAGAATCAGATATAATTTGATTTAGTTTGTAAAATATCAAAGTATCAAAATATGTAGCGGTTATTAAGGTCGGAAAAACCTCTCGAATTCCAGAGAATTTTCTCACTTAAATTAGAAACAAACTCGACCAGCATTTTGCACCTTGCACCCCGTTAACCATTCATACCTTTTCTACAAATCCATTGTCTACTAAATTTGGAACCGACTTGCCGACTTTTGTTTCTAAAATAATTGATGGCAGAGATAAAATAATGTCAGGTTTATCTTGAAAAGCGCGTTGTGAAAATCCCTTTTTCAATAAACTGCAAACTACACATAGGTAAACATTTATCGTCTACTGCGATTACGGCTCTCCCGATGCCAAGGTTTCAGCCCTGCCCACGCATTATACAGGGTTAACTATCACTTAGTACAACAAATTTTATGGTAGATAAAGAAAAATTAGACTTTCCAAAATAAATTTTCAAAAATTTTCTAACATTTGTCTTAAGCCCAAAGTTTTTTTTTCAAATGGTTTAAAACCTCTTAAAAAACGCCGCTATGGACGCCCGCCGTGACGTGTCTTAAAATTTCGCCTATGTCAATGGTAGTGACAGGTAGTGAAATAGCGCGGCGTTGCCACGTCTATCAATTTATCCGAGGATTCACCACGAAATTTCGATTACCTGTTGGAAACGATTACTTTCTAAGGAACTTGTAGAATGCCTATGAAACACCTACCTTACCATTTCTTTGCTTTTTTACATTAAAAGTCACACAGCACTACACAACACAACATTCACATTTTCTAAATCTGTTGGGAACCTCTTAGTTCCCCTCAGCCATTCCTTTTGTTTGAAGCGAGGTACTCAGCCTGGCGACCACGACTAGGTGGATCCCGTAAACCAGGAAAACCCCTAAAGGTAAACAAAAAACACAACTGCACTGGCACACATATGCAAAGCACTACAGTAGCTGTTCAAAGAGGCCGCCGTTAATCTCGATGCACAAATTCACTCGCTTAATTAAAGAAGTCCGGATACGTGCAAAAACTCCATGATTATTCCGGATTTGATTAGCAGCACCTTTAATTCGTTCACGTAACTGCTGCTCGTTGTCGACTTCCTGTTCGTACACAATCGCCTTCATGTATCCCCACATACAAAAATCCATTGGATTCAAGTCTGGTGTGCCAGGCCCTAACTTTCCCATTTAATTAGTTAGTAGTTATTTCTAAGCGACAGTATTCCAATAAGATGTATGGGTAGTGCTGATGTTGAAATTCAGGTGAACGCATTGGGAAACCTTAGATTTAATTTAGGCGATAGGGGAAGTTCGCGTCGTGATTTGCGCGGGAGAGCCAAGAGGGGAGGACAGTAATGGAGTAACGGCACACGTGCAGCAGCTCGCTTTCGCAGGTCCCGTGGTTTTTGGGACTAACAAGGCGGAGAAAAGGAGAAGCTGGAGTGTAGTGAGAAGCCTCGAGCATCGCCCGAGGCAGGAGAAGGAAAATTGTGGAGAATTTGGAGACGCCCTGTGCCCCGGATACGTGAAATCGCCACGGCGGACCGACCGGCGACCAGGCCACCGGTACTCGACGCCAAGAGCCTCGGAGTGCTGTGTACGAGGAGGGCGCGGCACGATTAGTGAACATCCAAGCCAGGGAATCAACTGCACCAAAGTTGTTGATGCATGGTATGTGAGTGCCCCAACTACCCCTAAGTAGTCGTTCCACAATATGGAAGGACGTTGATTCGGACATTGGGTGAGCTTTTAATTGAAAATAAACTTGTTTCGGGTTCTGCACTGCGCGCTAAAAGAACGAACTATCAAAACGGGGTTTACGCCTTTATCTAGGGCTTAAGAGGTCAGGTGAATTTACGTTAGTTAAATTTCAAAGTAATGTAAGGCGAATCCGGGAGAACCTCGGTTAAATCTAACAGCGCTGCGGCTATACAGATTCAAATCGATTGTAATTTATGTATTTTTTTGATTTGTTTGTTTTATGTTTGTTTGTTGTATGTTTATAATATTATTCTGAAAATTTTGGATTAAAGAAAACTTTTTGGGATCTATATATTATTTCCATTGCTTTTAATGAATTACGGAATAGGTATAGTAGGTATGGGTAATTGTAGTAGCAATTGGTAACTCCGGAATAAGCGGATTCGAAAGCCGCGTCCACCGAATGTTGCCGAAAGCTGACGAAAACGCGCGAACCGTGTTAGTTGGCAACGGGAAACGTACAGGTCCGGCTCTAGTTGAAGGTGCGCACAGATATAATTTTTAAATGTCGAAAAAAATCGACGCAATATGAAAAAAAAATAATAAGTAGTCGATTACCGTCCAAACGGTAAACCGCATACCCCCTGCACGCCATTGCTGTCAGTTTGCTTACCCACGTTTTTGAACCTAAACGAGAAATAAGTTTGTTAAAAAGAAAAATATCAGTTAAATGTTTCTTTCCCTTAGTTTTTGTTTTACAATAATTATTTTTTCTTCATGTTTACGATATCTTTATAGATATTTGACCATACTTTGTAGTCGTGTCTGAAGATTTTTCGTTTCCCTTTAATCTGGATGATGGTGCATATGGATGTTTAACATAACAATGGACTGTCCAATTCGATTGTAGCAACTGTTGTGACCCCTAATCTGTTAGGCCTCGTTCGGCGCTCGCTCCCTTCGCAAGTACGTCACTAACGTCTATTCCAAGGCCTACTATAACGACAGGCCCTGGCGCACAAAAATCACGTGACCATCTTAGTCAGACGTTACATGTCATTTGTCACATAACTGAAAGCGGCAGCTTGGGTTTTGAGAAGTTCTCAACGTTTAAAGTGTTTTTAAACGTCTTAGTTTATATTTTAAAAACAAGTTTGTGTCTAGTGCGCGTGTGTCCTGGCGGAGGGGAACCGCCCAGGTGTTATTATGGCCTCTGGGTGTCTGGGTGGGAGTTGTGCCGTCCAAGAGTATTGGTGCCGCTCGCACCGACGCGACGCGACGCGTGAGCACTGTAAGGGGAATTCTCCCCCGAACCACAGAATAGGGAACCCGGAATGGACTATTATGGACATGGGACAGTGGGACAGTATTAGTAATGGACAGTGGAGCCTGAGACAAAGAGGGGTGAACTGCTTACGGGAGATCCGCGAGTTTAGACGGTCCGGGTGGCTGGAAGCCGTTCCCGTTGACCACGTTCGGGTTTGTGTATTTTGTATTCACCATTCACCTTGTGCGAAATAAATCAGTGTTGTAACGTACTCGAGGATTTTCGTTGTCGCCCTGATATGGTTTCTATTCGGTCTTTCACGCTGCCGATCAACTGAGACCTCGTCAATATTTACAGTATACCTATTGAGGTTAGTTTTCATTTTTATTTCGTAAAAAATAAACTAAATACCAAATATTGGGTCTGTTTATATATTATATATATATTTATACATATTACAAAAGCCAGAAAGAAAGTGTCGCCATAACAAACATTTGTTTTGCCTCGGGAGGAAAATTTCCGCCAAAAACGGATTCGTCAAATCCCAACTGAGATTTAATTTCTAAAAAACCCTTAAGTTTGTGTGGCTAACACATTTTCAAGAAAGTGAAACAATAATTAAAGTGGACAAATGTGTTGTGGGAGGAAAATACCTATAGAGAATATCACCTAAGCTAAAGGAAGGTGATGTCCCAACAATTTTTGAGAATGTTCCAAAATATTGTGAGTGCAGTGCCGTTTAACTCTCAGCCTAAAACAGCTGAGGCAGGTTGAAAATTTTTAAAAAATGGTAAATGTAATAGATGAAAGAAAACTTGCCAAATTGTTACGAAATTTGTTTTTTCTACTTATCTCCAAAAATGCCTTTCATTATATAGAACTAAGTCGGTCACGTGACCACGCGATTATGCGTTAGCGCCGTGGCCTGTCTTTATCGTTGGCCTCGCGTCTATTCTACTGCCGCTCCACCGTTTAGGAAGACCGTGGCCGTCGAAAACGGTAAACCGTATACCCCCGATTTGCGCGCGTCGATAAGTCGAGTGCGCGCCGCGCCGCCTGAACTCCGACCCGGCGCGTCGCGCCCCCCCCCGCCGCCGCCGCCGCTGCGCGCCAATCGTGCGCCGACGTCAGCGTCGTGACGCGCCTAGGCCCCGCCCCCCCCTCCCGTCGACTCCCCAGCAAACGGTTGTTGTCGAGGTAACATTGTTTTATTAGCGGGGGAGCGCCCCGCCGAACGATAATCGATGGTCTGGCAAGCACGTAACAGATGGCGAGAGAAAAGCAGTGGAGAAGAGGGCAATGGTGTGACGATTATTGGAAAGCCGGCTGCCCAAGTTTGCTTGGAAGTAAGAATTTCGGCTCAAATGTTTGTTTTGCACCCCCTTCGTAAGTAAACTTTACGCACTCGCCAGCACGCCCGAAGGCGCAAGTCAAACGTCGGAGGTGTCCTGTTATAGTTTAGTTGCTAGGTAGTCCAATAAAGCTGTCAGTTTTTCAAAAAAAATCTAAACAGGATGTATTTTTCAGGGTTGCTTGGTGAGAGCCGAGAGCCTCAACTAATTTTTTGAAAAAAAAAATGTTTACAGACCCACCTGCAGCGTGCGGAATTTTGGTCATATAAGTAATGCGCTGTAACTCGTTACCTATGTATTAGAGATATAGAAAAGTTGTTCATACCTTGATCCCCTCCTATTAGGGTCATTTTGCTCTAAAAAAAATGTTAAGGAAACCACCCTATGGCGCAATTCGTAGCAGAAGTTTCAATGTGACCTTTTGGTTGGACACTTAGAAGGCAGTCCTCAAGCGACCCTGAAAAATCATCATGTTTGGAAGTTTTTTTGCGATTCCTAAAAGCCGAGCACAACTTTATTTGACTAAGGTGCGAATCTACGAATGTGATTACTAGGTGTGAAAGGTGTTGCAGCAAGTACCTTAAAACCATTAAGAAAACATGTAGCAACACGAAGCTTAATATTGTTAACAATTATCGTTTGATAAACTGGTTTTGATTAGAAAGAGACACGAACTACACCAAATAAAAATGAATATTATCAATATTTAATTAAAGTAATAATAATAATACAAGTCGTTAACTTGTGTAGTGTAGGTTCCCCTACATAGAAATTTGTTTCAGAGTGGGCCAATAATTTTTAATAGAATTGATGTTAAGTGACCAAAGAAATGTTTGTATTTTAAATAAAATTGAAAATAAAAAACCTTTTTAAAAACAAGCTTTTATTTAAGCCATATACAGGGTGTAACTAAACTGATGGTCAAAAATGAAACCGCACGTATTCTTGGAGTCAAAATAAGGGCACTTCTTCATATATTTTTTCTCCTACGGGCCATAGTTTTTTTTTATACAGAGCGTAGAAGTTTGGAGAAAAATACACATATTTCTTAGTATTTCTAGAAGTATACAAGATATTTTCTTCAAACTTGGCGTGTCACATGAGCAGATGAGCCGTCAAACTTAAGGTTGACATGAAGCTTCTGAGGCTCCCAGTTGCGGAGATACAAGGTGTTAGTAAAATTAATTAGTTCAGAAAAATATGAATACCCTGTATAATCGCATTTTTTTAATTTGTTTTGAGTTGTGAATAGAATGGTAAACAAAAAGTATCTCTTAGTATTTTTTCATATTCGCAGCCGTTTCTTAATTATTTTTAAAGAACGGCAACGCTGCAATGAACAATAGTCACTTTAAGAATAAATCTAGCAATCTGTGGATGTCAATTAAACTTTATTTAACAAAATACAAAAGCAAAAACAATAATAAAAGAAACGTATTGCTACTAGAAAATTAAATTATTAAATGTTCGAAATGACCGCCGTCTCTTTCAATACACGCAACAATGCGTTTCCGCATGTTTATTATTGTCATTCGCAAATCCATAGCAAAAGTGCATATCAATTCTTCAAATGAAAATATAATTTTTCAAAATATTGATACTAATGTGCAAAGTTGGCAGCCAAATGATTCAAATAATGCCAAGTCTAATTGACATCCACAGATTGTTAGATAATGACTTTTTTATTGCAGCAATGCCGTTCTTTGAAAAAAATTAAGAAACGGCTGAGAATATGAAAAAATACTAAGAGATACTTTTTGTTAACCATTGAATTTACCATTGAAAACAAACTTAAAAAATGCGATTATACAGGGTATTCATATTTTTCTGAACTAATTAATTTTAATAACACCCTGTATCTCCGCAACTGGGGACCTCATAAGCTTCATATTAACCTTAAATTTGACAACTCATCCGCTCATGTGACACGCCAAGTTTGAAGAAAATATCTCGTATACTTCTAGAGATACTAAGAAATATGTGTATTTTTCTCTAAATTTCTACGCTCTGTATAAAAAAAACTATGGCCCGTAGGAGAAAAAAATATATGAAGAAGTGCCCTTATTTTGACTCGAAGAATACGTGGTTTCATTTTTGACCATCAGTTTAGTTACACCCTGTATACTAAAACGAATAAAATAAGTTCAGGAACCAATTGATTTAATTTAGTGTGATGTCACTAATTTTATCGTTTTCTACTCTTCAAGCCCTTTCATTTGATACCCATATTAAAGAGGGTCGAAAAGAAAATGTAATCCGCCATCTTGGCGCTGCGGCCATATTGAATTTAGTATGATGTTACTAACTTTTTCGTTTTCTACTCTTCAAGCCCTTTCGTTTGATACCCATTAAAGGGGTTGACAAAAAAATACATCATCCGCCATCTTGGAGCGTCGGCGATTTTGAATGTACTACAATATTGAGTATTGCATATTGTATTGTCATACAACTAAAGGTGTATGCAAAATGTCAGCAATCGGATGTCAGAAAGTGGTTCTAATTCAGCTTGCAAGATTCGACCCACACATACATACATACATACCTACTAACATAGGTGAGGTTAAATAAAAGCTTGTAAAAAAGTTTATTTGTTTACTTTTACACTGTTTTACACTGGGTGTAAAATCGAAGTCAAGGAATGGCACACTATTAAAGTCCAACAAACGAGAGAATTCCAATGAAAAACTCAGTCTAACCGCCAGCCGTATGTTAGCAAAGTGGATTTGGGCGACTGAGTTTTTCATCGGACTTCTCTCGTGTTTTAGACTGTACTATATGATTAGGTATTGGAGATTATTTATGAAGTAGCGTACAGGATTTAGTGAGAATAGACTGATAATATCTGAGAACTATATAGATGAGAACTTGAGTATATATATATATAGAGCTTTACTGATGAAGAGGACAATGAGAACTGAGCTTGGCTATACAGGCTTATAAGAACTGGAACAACAAACACTTAGCAGGACTCTGTAGAAAACAACTTGAGAATTGAGAACTAATGCGAACTGCCCAGAGCGACTATGAGAACTGAGGCGAGAAAGAGAAAGGCATGCTTGGGTATTTATGAGAGAAAATGCTGACAAGTAGGAAAAAGGCCCACAGAAAGTTTCTATAGAAGTAAGATCTTTGAAAACTTTTTTTAATGAAATATGTACAAATTCTAAAATAGCCAAACAACTAAAATGTTGGTTTTTAGTGCATCGAATGAAAGATGAATGCCAATCTTCATTTGATATTAGACTACTATCTATTAGTTACCTGGCATTTTGGTCTTTATAGTGACAAAAATAGCGTTGTTCTAAATTATCGAACCACCTGTTGGATCAATTATATTTTTCATCATCCTTTAGCCACACTAACGAAATTGAAATGATTTAGTACCTATCTAAAGTAAGTGATCGATTCTGCGAAAAAAACGCGACATCAGAAATCGATACATCGATATCATTTATACAACTATAAACAGGCGACCGGCGGAGACTGGCGAGCGACAAAAAGCCACAAACTTGAATCGTCAGGTTTCACACTCGAAACGGCAACTTAATAATATCGGTCCGGTAAAAAGCTCAAGCGTGAGGTAAACCACATATTTAATATCGAAGAATAATTGCGCTCGACGAAGAACTTACTGAAAACCACAATCTGGCGTCTCATTTGACGTTTAGTGGGGTACTCCCTTCTGTTTTTTGCTACTCTCTGTTCTCTTCAACCTCCGAGCATTTAAGGCGAAGTAGATGCCGTGAGAAGTTACCTACTATCATTGAATAAGGAATGCTATGCTACTATCCAGTAAATTGAAGTTCTTGTGGACAAGAGGAACTGACAACTCTCATAATCAACTACAGACAGTGTTGAGTAATGAAGACAATGACGTCAGAACCTATAGACAGGTTTGTTTTGATAAACGCTTGACGCCCAGAACTAATCACAATCTAAGCGCTCCATTAAATTATTCCGAAAATGTCGCGAGATTGTCAGAAATTGCCCCTTTTTATCAAGCCGTAGCGAACTTATTTCGACTCCGGGCTCGGAGGCTGGTGTCGTTAGACCATCCCCCGAGTCTTCAGGTGAGGTTCCGATGCTTCCGGCGCCCCCAAACAAGAAAAAAACATGCGATATCTAAGTGTGATTCTGGAGGAACTATAATCGGGAATCACCGGGTGTATAGTTGGTTGATGGTTGACTTTCTGTCTTTGTTTGTAGCATGTTTTTAGAGTAGTATGGATATATTTAATCTTGGAGTCAAAATAAAGGGCATTTCAAAAATGGGGTACCACTCTATAGGTTTTGACGTCATTGAATGAAGGGGTTTCCAAGAACCTAATAAAAGCACCTGCAAATCTCTCACATATTCAAGCAAAGATATTGAAGGGAAACTTAGTCGAAGCTTTATAGTTTGTTGGTTTATGTTAGAGAAAAGAACAGACAAAAATATTATGGGCATGCCAAAATAAACAATGCAGCTAGTACGAATCTAGTTGGTTGTCCGCTCCGCTGTTGATTCACCACGCCACGCAGTTCTTGACAAGGAAATGGCCGCGTATTTATGTAGTATGTTTTAACATGAACGCATTGAAATTTATGGTATCAAGATGTAACCCGGGCATTCCTCGTCGTATATGCTTTTATTTGAATTTGAATTGTGTTGAGCAGAATTTCTAATATCTATGCGGTATCAGCGGGATCGCCGCCTATTTCATCTGTCCCCGGTTATCTGGCTCCAGGTCGCATTCGGCCTGAATGCTAAATAGAAGTTGAACTTGTAGCTTTCCATAACGACCATGTTTTATGCGATGTACCTATTTCAATTACAAATTACAAACTGGCTTGTTCGGAAAGAGCAGGGAAATTTGAATTATATGAAGATCTTAGGAATATACGTTTTGATCAGCATCAAGATAAATATCAGATTCCTATTATTTTTGACTATTGGCTATTTTACAGCCTTTTTATGGCGCTTATACAGCTTTTTTCCCGAATATCCCTATTTGACAGATTTCTTAATTTAGAAACCACTTGGGAATAGCCCTCAAGATCCAGCGTTTCACTATAAGTGCATCCTACTCAAACTGGACGATTTTTTTGACTTCGTATTGATCTTGATTGATAGCAGGAAGCATTTTTGGCTGGCGAAAGCACCCGTCGCTGCGTCCGATTCAACACTGTAATTAATTATTCGTGCCTAATGAACTCCATTAGAAAATACGAATTAAGATTGATCGCCCCATTAACTTGGATTTACTGGAGCACAGGAATGCCTCCTTGTGGGAGTCTCTTTGCTCTCGTTGGGGTTAGATCCAACAGATTAATCATTTAGCTGCCAAAAATACACTGTGGGCAGAGGAAGAGAAGAGATTAGATATTATTATACAGCATGAAGAACAAAAAGTATCATAAAGGTCAGTCAGCCAGTATCGAAAAAAAAAAAACAAGAAATCAACAATCGCCCGAGTTTAATGGCTCTAGTTTGATCTGGGGAAGTTTTGAGCCAACAAATTTGGCACTCATAGATGCAAATATGCAAATAACGAAAGACTATTTAGATCGTTAAGAACCGTGCTAAACCATCTACCATCTCCCGGAAGACTTCCGTTTACCCGTGAACAGCAACACCGATGTAGTAAGTCATGAAAATTTTCTTGGAAAAATCACGACTTTCTTCTTTGACTTCATATGTTCAAAACACAGCCATCGATCCTAGTGTACAATCGCAAATATTTCCTGACAAAGCTCTGCTCATAATTAATTTATAGTGTAGATTATTCTTCCCGAGTTTATTTATATTGTGTGGTAATACTTTAACACAAAAATTTCCGTCTCTATAAAAATGAGACCATGGCAAGTGGAAGTTCTAAAATATTACAAACCATATCAAATTAATCAATCATCTGCCAATGGTTCTAGCGCATTGACTTACAGGAAAAATTTATAATGAATTACCTGGGATTATCTTTTCCTAAACAACCTAATATAATTAACCAGGGTGATGATTAGTCAAGCACGACCGATGGCGATACCCGATGCAATTGTACTTAATTAAACTTTAATATTATTCAGATAAACAGGGAATAAATCATGCCTTCTGTTGTCAGGTTTTCTTGTGTAATAAACCGACCTACACCGCAATATCTCTCTCATCAGCATTAATTACCTTTGCAATTTTATCGGGTTGTCTTCAGTATTGTCTAGCGGAGATTATTATAAATCGAACAATGTCGATAAAAAGTAACCAAGTCGAGATACGGTTTCACTTTGATGTTTGTGTGTTTATTGAGATTTTTTCTCTCACGAAACAAAAAACTCATGGAAATATCCCATCGTGGATTCGCACCTTCAGGACGTTGAGGGGGGGGAATAACCCAACCCTCATAGAGTGCCCCCAAGTTTCAGGTCGCATTTTTAGGTCACTCAAACGGAATAAAGAAAGCGCCACGCAGGCTGAGACCGAATAGCATTATAGGAAGATTTTTTTTTATTAAATATTTATTTTGAAATTTACTTTGGGGTTATCTTTTGCTTAAAAAAAAAAAATGAAAAACGACTCACTAAAACGTGCATGGTCATGTGACTTTGGCTCTTTGTGAAATATGAAATTAAAAAAGCACATGGGCCCGGCCATGTAGAAGAAAATAATTAAATTTGTCTGTTGTTTTTGTTTTAACTTCCTTCTTAGTCTGATAATTTACCATCCGCCATTCGAATGTTTCAAACTGTTGTATTCAAAAACAGGTGTATTTAAAAATATATCATGTATTCGTTCTCCAAAATGATACGAAAATCTTAGGATTTACAAGATGCAGTAAATATTTTCAAATTATGAAATGGTTTCGAGGGGGATTAGGGCTCCTCCCCCTATAAACACCACTGAACGAAAGTAAAATTATGTGTGTGTCGAATCTTGGAAGCTGAATTAGAACCACTTCCTGACATCCGATTGAGCTGAAATTTTGCATACACCTTTAGTTCCGGTGACAATACAATATGCAATACTCAATATTGTAATACTTTCAAAATGGCCGCCGTTCCAAGATGGCGGATGATGTATTTTTTGTCAACCCCCTTAATATGGGTATCAAATGGGAGGGCTTGAAGAGTAGAAAGCGAAAAAGTTAGTGACATTACACTAAATTCAATATGGCCGCAGCTCCAAGATGGCGGATCATGTATTTTTTTGTCAACCCCCTTAATATGGTTATCAAATGAAAGGGCTTGGAGAGTAGAAAACGATAATGTTAGGAACATCACACTAAATTAAATATGGCGGCTGCTCGAAGATAACGGATTACCTATTTCTGCGCACAAACTACACTTGACATGCGTATCAAATAAAATGGTTTTACGAGTATAAAATAATAAGGTAAGTGACGTCATACTAAATCCAATATAGCAGTTGCCCCAAAATGGCGGACTAAATTTCTTTACATACCTGCAGGGCCGGCTCTTTCCCTCAGTCGAGTTTCTTGCATATTTTAGATCGGATCGCAAGCAGTATATTCTGCAAATTTATTTTGCTACTTAATTTAAGGAAATTTATAAAGATCCACGAAAGGTAAAAACATAATTTTTAGAAGTTCTAAAAGAATTAGTTCAGAATTACAAGCCACTGGGAATCTCATATTAGTCAGACCCTGGTAATCGATCTGCCGCTGTAGCGTGGATAGACTATAGGTTTTCGTTAAGATAATTCATTGCCAAATTGCGACAAGTTTTTGTAAATCAAAAAGGTTGACGCGTGAACTGTTCCTAAAACTAGGTACCAATTAATTTTATTGGACAGTGATTGGTCGATAAGCAAGTACCTACCTAAATACTTGCCATAGTACAATTGGCGCGACAAGCTTTTTAATTTACCAAAACAAGTCGCAATTTGGCATTGAATTATCTTAACGAAAACCTAGACTTATTTTATATTATTTTATTTGTTTTAGTACATGGCATAAAAAGCTTTTAAAAAGGTTTTTTATCTTCTATTTTTTTTATTTAATTCGTTTTAGTACATGTCTTAAAAGCTTGTTTAATTTTTTTTTTAAATTTTATTTTATATAATGACAATTTTGAGAGACAGCGGAAGTTTGGTGATCACGATTGAGTAGGGTAACTCCAATGAATAAAGAACCCTAGTAAAGAGCATGTTTGGGATTAACGCGCGACAAAGATAGTTCCTGCATATGGCGGGATGCCGTTTCCGGTTTCACAGTGGCGTGCACCTTTGAGTGGTGTCAATAAACTAATCGAGGCAGAAATCCTCATCACTCCTCATTTCCCGTAAAATTAGTACCCACAATACAGGCCAAAAATTATAAGGCACGTGTGTGTATTTATGTTTAGGAATCCTTGATAATATAGCAATTCCAACTGTAAATTTCCAATTATGAAAAGTAGGTACCTACACAAACGCCTATGCCACTTTGGTGCATGACCTCAAAAGTTAATCTAAATTGCAAAATTACTAACCGATGGGTTATTATTATCAAACATTTAATTTTGCAAGCCAGGCAAGAGCCACAAGCCGCTCAGCTAAGCATAAAAGTATCGAAGCACCATATACTGGCACCCTTTCACCGTGTCAAAATTTGGTTCCTATAGTCAACGTTCCTGCGCAGGGTGATTTCCGTCTCGCGTATTTTATAATATCCATACAGCTTTAACTCCTTCCTGGGGCGGTTCTTTATTCATTGAGTAGCTCCGTAAGTTAAATAAAAAAAAGGATATCTTCACTGCCCATTTGTGGCATTTTAATGAAGATTTTGGCGTTCTTAATTGCCTGCTTATTTTAATCGAAGGTTAACAAATATATACCTTCTCAATTTGGACTTGTCTGTCTAGTGCTAGCTATAGGTATTATTAAACTATTAGGTAAATTGCGTTTTAGTTGTATAACAAAGGCGAATTTCACGAAAACCTGGGTGATCCGAATTAGTGTCCACGAAATCGCTGAGAATTAGACCGGCCGGTCGGCCGTCCCTGCACCCAGGCTCAGGCCTCCCCAATTTCTTCACTTGCAATTTGCTTTGTTGCAACAATTACGTGCAGCCACGATAATTACCGTTCGGCAATCACGAGCTCTAGCCAGGGGCGCCGACGGCAACTTCTCCCAGGAGGGGAATATAAACTCTTAGGGTTTCATCAAGTTAAGTAGCTTGACATTTTAACAAATAACTTGACTTGACTTGAGAATCAAGCTTTTGACAAATTACATATTTGACTTGACTTGATTTCAACTAGTTATTACTTGACTTGATATCAAGTAATTTCACTCTACTTGATATTGCTTGTTCTTGATGACGAATTACGAATCTATATTACAAACACCCTTGTTTATACAGAATAAACAACGCATGGACCATTTCTGCAAGCTCCACATAATCTAAATGATTATATAGCGCAAAACTCGTTGAGTTTTCGATGCGCAATCGATTAAAATCGGAATATTTATCTATAGCAGTGGTTCTCAACCTTTCTTTGAACAGGTATCACTAGAACTTTTGTGTTCGGTGTGTGTAGGTAAAGGCCCCAAAGTCCGAAATAAACAGTTTGAGGATTTAAAAATAAATTTTTACTTGTCCCTTGTCCCACACTCCACTCCAGCGAAAATGTCCTCTAACTTTATTTCGAGGACCTGAATTTAGTGATCCCCAGGTGATCAGCGGGCGGAACACTGGTTGGGATTGTTGGGAACCTCTGATCGTGGAAAGATTACGTTCGCGCCAGAGAAATGGAGGAGAGGGGAACGCGCTTTTCCCTACTGCGCATCATGATGTTCGTCTACAATCTGCCGGCCATTTTGAAGACACTTTTGACATTTTACCGGCTGGTGCGGAGTGCTTACCTGTTTTTATTTGGAGTTTTCGAAGTAATTTCGATTGATTTTATCGTTATGTCGTGTTCTGTGAAAGACTGTAAGAATTTTACAAGAGAAAGACGTGGAAATATATTTTTTCCGGTAAGGATTTTCCAATAGGTTCGTTTACTTTTTTTAGTTCTCAGTGCCGTATACCTTTCTGTATCAATTACATATTTATTACTAGATAGATTATGTGGAGCGAATTTAAGGTTTTTATTAATATACGTATATAAACTGGGCAAAGTCTGTTCAAAATGGCGCGAGACAAAATTAGTCAGTTCGCGCAGCTTGACGCTCATTCTCCCCACCTCCGCATATCTCTGGTTCGCGCTCGCGTGGTAGTTCCCCGAGCTCCGAGCTGACAGAGACAGAAACGATCACGCGTTTGCATTAGTTGCGTATTTACCTAATAAAAATAAAGTTTGAAATTGATAAAAAATCAATTACTTTAAAAAATAAATTCTTGACTTGACTTGATATTGGAAAATTACTACTTGACTTGATTTCAAGTCAAGTCAAGTAGCTTGAATATCTAGTCAAGCCGTGAATCTCTATAAACTCCCGACAACCGGCAACTCTAAAATTGTCAAACTTTACCTAGAAACAAAATGTATAGTAAAAAGGCCAGAAGATAATATATATATATATAATATAAATTATTTCTTAATATTTTCATATAGGTACTTTACCTGAAAAATGTATTAATTTTGTTCCTTTTGGCATTTCTTTCCTATTTACAAAGTTTAGGTACAGTTTACGTAATTTTCTTATACTAGTAGATATATGATGTAAATTGTTCGTAAGAATGGCAAATGTCATTTGGATCAGCCATGAAAGAAATAAATCCTTTACACATGCATTTCCATTTAAAAGATGCGAATGATGGGCTAAGTTTTATATTTGTCCCAAAATACTTAGGTCACGAGGATTCTTACAAATTTCTTTTAGATTAGCTTCCAGTGTAGATAGTCTGGAAGCTAAAAGCAGCGTCCAGAGATATACTAATAAGTCCGGGCACTCGGCCTTGTGTAAACGAACGTTTCCCTCTTGCCCTCTCCCACTCCCCTCCTCCCGCCGTCATCGGAGTACCGGGATCGAGCCGATCGATATCTTATAATATAAGAAAATAAGCTGTACACAGTGTAGCTGAAAGCGGTTCGTTCGCATTCTACCGGGTGCGCGCAAAATATTGCCGACCGACCGTGACTGTGTTGTAGTGATGCCTAGTAACGCTTTTGACTGTATAGTGCGGATGGCTGTATAATCAGTTCAAAAGATTATATTATCTTTTTTTCATTCCCTAAAGACCCTGAAACGTAAGATTGAGTTTGAGATACCTACCTACAAAAATTAAGACATTTTTATGTGACATTTGAATACTTAGGTATTAATGGAAGAATAATATAGATATAATAAATATTAAAATATTGAAAATTTGATGGTGCGAGCAATGGAGGAATGCCTTAGGGTTCATCGGAGAACATAAATTTGCGAATATTTCACCTGAAAAGGCATATAAACCCATAAGAATTTGCAAGGCACATTTTGATCAGTCATTCAATTCGTCCGGAAAAAGTTTAGTAAAAACTGCTGTCCCCTCGGCTGTCCCATTAAGATTACGTATGCGTAATATTTTGTTCTTTATTGTTTATTTAAATATCAAAATGTTTACTAGAGGATGAAAAAGTAGATATGATTAGTTTAACTCTTTGTCGTTAAATATTTATTTGTTATTTATGTTTTTGTCTGCTCTATGTTTTGTTTGGCTTTATTAAAAATGAACTTAAACATAAAAAAATTGCATTTTTATTTATGTTCCAACCAAAGTCTACAGATATACCTACTAATCACGGGCGTAGCCAAGGGGGGGGGGGGGGTTTCGGGGGTTCAAACCCCCCCCCCCCCCGAAATAAGCAAAATATTACCTAATATTATACCGAAAAAATACGAGGAGTGAAGAGTTAAATTATTATTACGTTTGAATTAGTAATAGTAGCGCCTAGCGCCATCTTTTGACAAGAGGCAGACGCAGTTGCAGCCGAACTATTTTGTATTGTAGGGACACTTTGCGTTGTTTCTCGATTATTCGCCACGCCCCTCGGTCGAAATGAGCGGAACTTTGTGGAAGTTCGTGGAAGTTTCTGGACGGCTACTGGGCTGCTATATAAGCGGCGCCGCGGCGCGTGACCGCGCTTACGGCAGTATTGTTCCATGCGAACTCGAAGCGAATAAAAGTGAAAAGTGGTGAACGAATAGTGAAGAGAATTAAGTGTACCGTGTGAGTGAGTAATTTTAGTGCGCTGTTATTCGATGACCTTGTTAAGGATAGATACGTGAATCATTATTACTGTCGAAAAATGGAGGGGAAAAAAAGGAAGGGTGATAAACTTAAAGGTATGGACTACTGGAAAAAGTGGTGTAGTCAAGGTCAAGGGGTTTCTAATAAAGAAACAAATTTGGATTTAGCTATCAAAGCTTCAGCTACCTTGCATGCTGATAAGAAGACTGCCTACCCCGAAATCTAGTTTGGAATGCCTAGATATGTGCGATAAAAACCTGTATCCTAATATTTACACATTACTACAAATCTTGGCTACCATTCCTGTATCCACTGCTACCCCAGAAAGGTCTTTCTCGAGCCTAAGGAGACTGAAAAACTATTTACGAAACACTACAAGTGAAAACAGACTTAATGGTTTGGCTCTAATGAACATTCACTATGGAACAGAAATTCATGCAGATGAAGTAGTGGATATATTTAAAAGAAAAAGCCGAAGATTTCTTCTTTAATGGTTTTAGATTTAGCGCAGAGGAACGAAATTAATTTATCCATTTCATTTAAAGTTAAGAACTTTATAAATATGTCGTAGTTTTTCGGATGAATATATAGATATTAAATTTCATGTAAGTATATTTTTGTTGTTTTATTTACTTCTCAAACTAAACCCCCCCCAAAACTAAATCCTGGCTACGCCCGTGCTACTAATTATGATTCTGGTAATAGCTACCTTGTATTTTAATTTAACTGTACCTACCAAAAACTAACGGTACCCTTACCTACACAAATAATGTTGTACCAAAGTCTACAAATAGGTAGGTATACTAATATATGTAGACTTTGACAAGTCAATATGAACCTGCCCCCGTATAAGTAGCTTGAAGGCGATTTCGTTTAGTCGCCCTCGTAAATGCGATGCGTGCGAGGTGACGCTGATTTACGACCGGTCGCAAAAATTGTCGGCTTTTCCGAGAGATCAAAGAAGTGAACGGACTTTAGTGTTTCTAGACTTTGCAAAAAGGTTGTTTCTACGCCTCTGGCGGGAGCAGCGGCGAGAGGGCACGAGAATCGTGAGGCACAATCGTAATTAAAACTGACGCAATTACGGTTTGTCCCTTTTCGGACAGCCAGAGCACCCGACGACGATGCTCGTATGTACCTACTGCCGCAATAAAATTGATGGCTCAGACTTGTGCTTCTTTCACCACCACGGTTTGCAGCGTTTCTAGATAATATAGTTCCGGGGACATCTGTAGGTAATGGGCCAAATATTATATAGTACGTATATTTTATTACTATAATCTGGGAAGAGGTCTTAAAAATAACATCCTAAATTGACTGGGTGTGAAGCACAGAGTCGACTTAAACACAGATCAACCATAGTATATCCGTGAAGTGTTTACTTTAATGCGCGCGAAAAAATCCACAACAGAAAAAAAAAAACAATATGCGTATCAGCCAAATTTGACATTTTTAAGCCTTTATAGTTCCTGAGATTAGTCTCCACATTTCCCATGCACACGTCATCGGAATATATTATCTATACATGAGAAATTTCAAATTTGTAGGCTTTAAGATTCCTGAGATCCTCCCTCCTTATTTCACCCCCTTAAGGGTTGAAGGTTAAGTTAAGGAACTTACCGCAGTCAAACTTCAAGTTTCTTTAGGCTTTATAGTTTCGGAGATCCTCCTTCCTTAATCCCATAGGAGTCCACTTCTTAACGGATGAATACGTCGTATAAGCCAAATTTCATGTTTGTAGACTTTGCAGTTCCCGAAATTTCGTTAATAGTGAGTCAGTGAGTTAGTTACAATATGTAAGCTTACAAAAAAGTAAGTGAATGCGCTTACCACAGATTCGTTGAACAAAGAAATAATATGACTTTTTGTGCAATTTTTCATTTAGACTATTTCAAAATAAAGGGTGCACGGAGAAAAAAAAAATGTATTAATTTTTAATATAAATATAATGCTTTCTAATATAAAATTTAATACAATTTGGGCCAAGTATACTAAATATTATAAAGAAATATACTTTATTTTCAAATGCTTCTATTGCATTTTTTAACTAAAAAATATTTAAAATGAAGCCTATTAAAACCTATCATGCTCAAAAATAGCAATTTAAGAATTTTCTGCGTTTAGAAAAGTGTGCCATGCATTGTTTTGAAGGCTAGTTGTTTTCAAAAAGTAATAATTTCAAAATAAAATTAAAAGCTACAAAACAATTTTTTTGCATTTTTACTTATTTTTTTTTATTTAATATTTTTTGATTTTGAATAAATTTTGGATTTAGGGTACTGGATCGAGTCTGAACAATTTTTTTTAGTATTTTTTTTTGAAAAAAAAAATGCCTAATACGACTTTCGGATTTTTAGATTCGATTGTGGCATTGCAGGTGGCTTTGACTTTGAAGTAAACAACTAATTTTTTGGAAATAAGTAGGCAACAATGCCATCTACCTCTGGTAAAAATTTCGTTCTGGTCGGTTAAAAATTAAAGAAGTTATAAGGTGGTTTCACTCTTAAGTGAGACACTCTGTATATATTTAAATTTAACAACCCAAGTGTATCTACGTCTAAATAAAATACCTTATTGTGGTAATATATTTTTATTATTCTTGCTAATATTCTATATTTTATACCGTAACATAATATGATATTTGATATATTAATATACCTACTTTTGTTTTATTTATTTTACCAAATAAGTATATTACCATTTAATATACTTTGTAATTAATGGTAGTATTTGATCGATATTATTCTTTCAAATTTCATTTCGAAAATAAGAGTAGCCATGGAAAAACAACCCTAAGAAAGTGCTACGTGTAAAATTACATACAGTTTTAGTATACAGGGTGTCCCAGAAAAAAAGGGCAATCTCTCGGATGATTTATACAGGGGACGTTTAAAAAACATGACAAGTTCCTGTAAAAAAATTTCCCAGAGGGCCTCTCTACGGAAATACAGGGTGTTGAAATTCTTTTTTTAATTGAATTATGGCTGTAACGCTCAAAATAACCATGCTACTGAACTGAAATTTGGCAATGTTGTGTTTTTGAGTATGGAGAATAAGCTGAAGGCAGCAATTTTTACGTAGGGGACCCCCTGAGGAACTTGTCATGTTTTTTAACATCCCCTGTATAAATCCGAGAGATTGGCCTTCTTTTCTGGGACACCCTGTATATGTAGCATAAAAATTCAATTTTTGTGTCACATTATGGGCCCCAAAATGTTAACAAAATATTAAAACACCCGTTACTTCGTTTGCATATTTTTAATGTGTCGACCATCAATTTGAGTAACAATTCTGCCAATTTTCTTATCAGATACCTACTTGACATTTCATTAAAAATAAATAGCTTCTGCTTCGAAGCAATGATGTTTAATTATTTCCCGGAAACATTGAGAAGATGACTGCCGAGACGTTTATTTTTTTACCTCCAAAAATTTTAAGTTAGAATGGGGAAATTTTCGTAATACCCTTAGGCTATTAATAACACTATTTGTAGACAATGAAAAAAAAATATTACTATACACTATAAAAAACAACATTTTCATTCGGACAGTTTTCAATAAAAAATACTCTAATATACGAGTATAATACTATATTCTATAAATAACCAGCCCTTATTGGCTATCTAAATAATTATTGATATAAATAATTATATGCTTGGCATAATGGCATAAGAAAATGCATAGGTATTATTATAGCCCAAAAATCTGTGATCAAGGGATATACCTATATTTACTATACTTTTTCGTAACACCCTGCACCCGCTGTTAGATTATTTCTGACTTTAAAGTCGGAATCAGGGGCGGATTAGAGCTATGTTGGGCCCTAGGCTAAATTTATTTAAGGACCCCTTGACCTGTCGCAATAAAAAAATTATGTAAAACTTAGGTAAAATTTTAAGTTCCCATAGTTTTTTATCAACAATTTTATTTATTTTAGAAAAGGACTTATTGAAAAAATATTAATTTAACGTTTAACTTTATGTACTAAGAACAGAGTAGATACATACAGTGTGGCCCGTTTGGAATGGAGACACCTCTGTAAAATTGATAATTTTGCTCCGATTTTAAAAAACATTTTTTTGTTAGATAGGTCTCTGAAAATACCATTCGACACACCTTCCAATTATTTTGAAAACCAAACACCTGGCTAACTGCGACATTTTTTATACCCCCAAAATTCGAGAAATCATATTAGGTATTTTTTTATCAAAAAAATTTACTAGAAAAAGTTGTTTAGAATGAACCAAAAATCTCAAATCCAAAGTTTTATCAAAAGCAAAAAATAAAAAATTTCCGATAAATTGGAGGTCCAAAAATCACATTTTAATGAATTTCTGCGGATAGCAAAGTTAATTTTTTAACTTTAAATTTCTATGGCACAGTTAATGTTTTCCATGGCAAAGTTAATTTTTAACTTCAAATTTCCATGGCACACTTTGCTATCCGTAGAAATTCACTAAAATGTGATTTTTGGACCTTCAATTTATTTTTTCGGAAATTTTTTATATTTTGATTTTGATAAAACTTTGGATTTGGGATTTTTGGTTCATTCTAAACAACTTTTTTTAGTATTTTTTTTTAATAAAAAAATGCCTAATATCGATTTCTTCAATTTTGGGGGTATAAAAAATGTCGCAGTTAGCCAGGTGTTTGGTTTTCAAAACAATTGGAAAGTGTGTCGAATGGTATTTTCAGTGACCTATCTAACAAAAAAAAGTTTTTCAAAATCGGAGCAAAAATGACAATTTTACAAAGGTGTCTCCATTTCAAACGGGCCACACTGTACATATTATGAATTAAAACCTTTTTTCCTGGCTTTTATACTTGCAAAGCTTGCCATAATTTTTTTGTTTCTATATTAAAAAACAAAAAAAATGCATATACCTAGAGAACAAAAACCAAAAACAGGAAGCAAGCAAATCCCCTAAGCTTTATTTTTCAAATTTCAGCAGAAAAAGTTCAACCTACCTTCAAGTTTTCGATAATTCACACGCATTTTGACATTCAGAATCAATATCAGTGGTAGGTATTAGTATTAATTCCTTTTTTGAAAAAAACATTTATTTTTGGAACATTTTGCAAAACTTCGGCTTGCCTTGAAGCCTTTAATTTTGCAATTTTTCTTTTTTTTTCCTCCACTTGGAACCGAGGTCGTCTGAGGAACACCACTCATCGTTTTATTATTTTTAATTGCTTTGTTGTTACTGATTTGAGTGGACTAAATAGAGTAGGTACCCAACTGCCTAGATGAAAAAATAAGGAGTGATGTTTTCTTTGTCTGAAATTTGCAATTGCAAAATGTAAAACCTTTTCCAATTCCGAATTCCGATCAAAACATCGAAATAAGAACGGGCCCCCTAACCTTGGGCCCCTAGGCTATAGCCTACTCTGCCTATAGGCAAAGAAAATCGTAGTACCATTTTCTTTGCTATAGGGTAATCCGCCACTGGTCGGAATTAAGGCTATTTCCAACTTTGAAGTCGGAATTACACTATTTCCGACTTTAAAGTCGGAATTAACACTATTTTCAACTTTAAAGTCGGAATTACACTATTTCCGACATTAAAGTCGGAATTAAAAAAAGTGTCCCCTTCTACGCTTCCGTGTCTATCTATATTGAGCATTGGTTGGACCAATTTTTTTATTCGACAGCTCAGTACTCAAGCACATTCGCCCTTCCAAATTTCTCTATCCGCAAACTATAATTTTTTACGCGTACGGCTAAGTAGGTACTCGCCAGCGGCCCCTTCTATTTTATAACGCCACAAAGTGTTTACAAACTCTCAGGCCCACCGAAACCGTCCATTACCCGACGGGTTTAATTGCGTTTTTGGCCATTAGCGTTTTACCATTACGGCGACGGCCGACGGCCGATGGGCCCGCCACTCCCACATACTTCGCGGATCACCAGGTGATGGCGTTACGCAACCCGGTGAACCTGCGCGTTATCGCACGCAGCGGCGCGGGCGGCGCGGCGTGCACCTCTTTTAATTGGCCGCTAATTGGGTGCTCGGTACCTATTTGGCGAACGCTGTGGAAACAATACGGTAGCACCAGGGCCGCGCCAACACTCGGTGGCGCCTGTGTGTAAAAATTTCCGTGGCGCCCATAAAAATTAAGTTTTCAAAAACATATTTGTTTAGGTTTTGTTAAATAAAAAAAGTAGATTAGTAGAAACAAACAAAAATTTATTAAGAATAAAGTAATCCAGTAAATATATCTACTTTGTATATACAGTACAGTGTGTCCCAATTTGATACTGGACACCTCGCAGAAATATATGAAGGGCAAGGAAAACAAATGGTCTTTATTTTTTTATTGGTAGTACCAAGGGAGAGTATCTCATAGGCGGTGGTATTTGGATGGGGTAATTATTTCATAGCATGCTATGATTTTTTAAAATAGCAAATTTTCAAGAAACCCCATTAGGGATTTTTTGACGACCAATTGTTATTAAGGAAACTTGTTCAGAATGAAAAACTGAGTAGATTCGCAAAATTTGAAGAGGCTAGGTCTACTTTGATTTTTAGATTTATCTCCCACTTTTTTCTTAGAAAAGTGTCCTTTCTGGAGCTTTCACCTCAAAATTTTAATTTTTCACGATGATCAAGTTTCTTCAATAATATTTTGACGTGAAAGCTCCAGAAAGGACACATTTCTAGGAAAAAAGTGGGAGAAAAAGGCGAAAAAGCTAAAAATCAAAGTAGGCCTAGACTTCTGAAATTTTACTCAGTTTTTCATTCTGAACAAGTTTTCTTAATAACTTTTTGTCGAAAACAAAAACCTAATATTGTTTCTTCAAAAGTAGCTATTTTGAAAAATCATAGCAGGCCTTGAAATAATTACCCCATCCAAATACCACCGCCTATGAGATACTCTTCCTTGGGACCATCAATACAAAAATGGAGACCAGTATCAAATTGGGACACACTGTATAACGTAAAAAACATAAAATATAAAATAAAACAAATAATTACAAAATTAAAAATCTCTTTGGCTCAAAAAAAAAACGAATAGGTACTCTGTGCGCGGTCTAACTATCAATAAAAATAAATAATATTTTTTTCTGTTCGGTATCTACCTAATACCTAATACCTAATGTCACAAAATAAAATAATAATTAATACATACAGTGTGGCCCATTTGGAATGGGACCACCCCTGTAAACTTTTATTTTTCATCCGATTTTAGCCGGTTTTTTTTTGCTAAAGATAGGTCACAAAAAATTCTAGTTTGTTGCAAAATTTTAGGTCTTAATCTCAATTCAAGGCCTTCTTCGATTATTTTTTTCGAGTAAAAAATGACGAAAATCATTTAGCGATTTCTTTATTTAAAATCTGGCACCAAATTTTGCACCAAAGTCGAATTTTTTGTGACCTATCTTTAGAAAAAATCTCGGCTGAAATCGGATGAAAAATAAAAATTTTACAGGGGTGGCCCCATTCCAAATGGGCCACTCTGTATATAAGATATAAAAAAATCTTTCGAATACTATTAAAAGTCAACAATACATTTCAGTAAGCAATTTAGAAAAATATCCACTTTTCGTGCTTTCAAGTCAGCCTTATGGCGCCCATCGAATTTTGGCGTTTTTTGGCGCCCCTCCGCACCTGGCGCCTGTGTGCGCCGCACACATTGCACACGTGGACGGCGCGGCCCTGGGTAGCACCCGCGCGCTCACGGCGTTGATCTAATCAAGCTTCCATGCTTGAATACGCTCACCCATATATTTAACACTTTGCGAACGATGCTGGTTTGTTACTGTATAAAGAAATAAATTTTAATAATGCACCATTTCATTACGAACAATATGCAATAATTAACCTAGAGGGACGAAGGGTGTCCCGGACTCCAGAGCCAGTAGAAGGCGCAGCTTGTCCATAAGGTCATTTGCTCAATGACCCACCTAATTTATTTCAATGTTTAATAAATATTCTATATTTAAAAGAATGCTATTATATTTTCATACAAAAACTTCCCAATTATTACTAATTGAGTGAAGGATAAATGCATTGCAAGTGAGACAGAGACAACAGCATACGCGCCCGCTCTGAAGCCTAAAAGAGACAAGTAGATGACGAAATTGTCGACGGCCGACCATTCATAATGTATATGCTACTGCAGTCACAGTTCAACTGTTCGGTGGGGGAGGCTTATGCTATAGCAGAAGGGTTATGTGGTGTTTCACAATATTTGTAAAGTGTGTTGACAGTAGTAGTTACAAAATGGCGCCGAATAAAAGAAAAGTGTATGCTATCATATGCCTTTCGATTAAAAAATTCAATGTTAAATATTAGACGTAAATATAAGAAGAAAAGGTATTGGGTGAAAACTCCTTCGTTTTGACTGAATTATATTAACAGTAGACGGAGATTTCCAAAATTTTACCCGTCTCCCATACGAAAAATATATTGAGGTGACTTTAAATGTCCCACAGACATTCATTGTATCGATATAATTCGATTAGGTGATACATTTTTTCATCTGTAAATTAGAAATTTTCTAGTTATAACAGTATCTGCGACAACATAGTGTACTCCGATAACATCGATATTAACTTGGCAGCGGAACCACGCCCACCAAACAGTCACTGCGATCGCAGTCGAGTGCTATGTGAAACCGCCTCCATAGGCGTAAGTATGCTCGTAGTAGAGAGTAATAAAGTAGAGTAGAGAGTACGTCGGCGCGCGCCGAATGTCGGGAATGGGCGAAAATAGCGTACGTAAACACGGCAAAAATCTTTCAAAATTTGGTTTTTTCCGCGGGTTTTTGCGAAGCTTCGATGTTGCAAAAGGTGCAAAATAGTGTGTTGATTAGTTCGAGCTGCGTACAGTAATAATTCATCCCGATTGCAATCACAAATATCGTCGTGAAATCCGGGATGTCAAAAAGGTTATTTGAAAATTGATTTTCTGGAAAACTACGTCCGGTGTGCAACGTCTGCCATTAATGGCGTAACCATAGAATGTAAAATTGGGGGGAGATGGACAAAAAGTAGCTGGGGTGTCTAGAGATCGATTTTGAGCTGATTGGATGCCACCAACCGCATCTCGATCTCCCGATTACTTTAGAAGATACAGGGCGTTTCTTGAACGTGTCATAAACCTATTTGTTTGTGAATATTTTTGATTTCGGTAAAATAGTTATTTATGTACCAAGGCACAGAAGTTCAACTTTTTATGACTCATGTGGAATTTAGTTGCCGAGGCCGCTGGCCGAGGCAAATAAACCACATGAGTCATAAAAAGAACTTCAGTGCCGAGGTGCATATTATATTTTTTTTTAAATCGGAAAAAAAAAGTTTTATTAGGCAAGAAAATAATCATAAGGGATCACCCGTTCATGAACCAACTGCGCGCGGCTTTGCTTGACTTTGATGATCGCTCTACCTAAGTCAAGTAAGATAAGACACGGCGTCTTCGAACAGACAAACCAAATTGCTGCCTGTTGTGGAGCCTCCACAGCAAATCTCTTGATATTCAAACCTACTAAAATATTTATACTGAAAGATTGCGTTGGTATAGGTAACAATTTCGCAATGTGTACGAAAAGTTAAATGGGCCTTTATTGACCGGGTTTTGAATATTTGGTCACTTTTGACGGGAGGTGGATCCGCGTCTGACGTTTGATGTTTACATCTCGCCAAAGCCTACTTATTGAAAAAATCGTACAATAATAGGCTACTTGAATGCCGATTTCTGAGCTTTTAATGACGATTTGGGGACACTTTACTGCCGATTTAAAGAAAAAACATTTTAATTTGCATTTTCACTTATATAATTCATAAAGTGGCAAATAAAAACATTTGAAAGTATTCAAAAATAACAAGGTTATGGCGCGTTTAAGAAACTCGAAACAACAAAAACGCCCTGTATCTTCTAAACTATTCCATAGGTATTTCTTCTAAACTATATTCCACAGGCATTTAATTCTGCTCGAAATCGAGCTCTAGATACCCCAGCTACTTTTTGTCTATTCTTCAGGAAATAACAGGAACAACCGATGGGCACATTTGATGGGAACATTTGAATATTTGTTGTACTTAATCAATAAGAGAAATAATAAATAATGCTATGTTGTTATTTTTTTCATAACCCCTCCAATTTGACTCAATTGCAATTAACCGATTTTTCAGCACCCTGCACTTTTCAACACTAATAAAAACGGCCATTTAACAAACTTTTATGAAAGACATTGAAAATTTATGTTTTTTGCTCTAGATTAACAGTTCCTCAAGTTAATTTTTAACCTATAATAGGGCAAGCGAACTTTCTACAATTTGGCTTTGAATCTTCATTTTTGTTGCGCAATTGCACTTTTTTCACAAAAAAAAACTATAAATTACATATCTGATGTAATAACTGTAAAAAAGGTAAGTTGGATAAAGTACGAGCCCCTTCCCATTTCAGTTCGCCCAGTCCAGCATTTTAGAAAAAATAATCTTTAGGATGAAAAAACCAAAAACTGCATGCACGTTAAAGAAATATTCATTCACTTATCGACATTTCTAGTATATGTAATAGACAAACACTAACTCTCAATGCCAGAAAACGATAATAAATAAAAAAAATAGTAGAATCGAACATTCTACCAACAAATATAGAAAATTATTTATATACACTTTTAATGTTTACCACTGGGTGACATCACCCTTTTTTTGTAATAACATCCAAAATTCTTCAAGGCACAGTATTAACCAAGTTTTGGCAAAACTCCGGTGTAAATGAATTCCTTATTTCCTGGAACTTTTGCTTCAGTTCAGGGATTGTCCGGGCAAGATGTCTCCGTAGCACCTTTTTCATCTCATGCCACAAAGTTTCTAAATTGGAGATAAATCGGGACTACTAGAAACCCATTTCAACAATGGAATACCGAAGTCTTCCATCCATATTTCTGTGTTTTTTTTTGTCGGAATATAAAATCTTGTCCTGTTGTCAAATATTCTTCCATGATTGGTAAAAGGGACACTCCCAAAATTTCCAAATATTTGTCTGTCTTAACGATTCCGTTAATAAAATGCAATTTTCCTATTCCTTTTGATGGCATGCTGCCCCAGATCATAACTGAAGCAGGAAATTTGATCTACTTTCCTTTTGAGGCAGTCGGGATGAAATGCCTCATGATTCCTGTTAATCACACGACTTCTACTATCTCCAACACACACTTCGAACCTTCCCTCATCGCTCCATTGGCTTGCACCCCATTGCTGAGTCGTCCAATACTTATGTTCTTTGGCCCATTTTAATCTTCGTTTATTTTGCAATGTTGTTAAAAGTGGCTTTTATTTAGCCTAAAGCAAAATTTGAAATGTTACTAGTTACTACCATTGTGCAAAATTCTTTTATTTTAAAATGTGTACCTTGTAAGTGCCAAGTCCTATTCTGTGTGCTTCCCTGTGACAAGGGTACCTATCTCGAAATCCCTCTTCCAACAGCATCACACCACAAAGCACTCGATTCAAGATAATTGGAGTGCCGATTTTTCTTGATAATTCTTCTCAATGCCCTCCTATCAGCATCTGCAACTTTGCTTTTTCTTTCATATCAGGGCTTTGTGACAACTGAACCAGTATTGTTATATACTTTAACTATATTTCTCACACTATGTCCTGATAATCCTAACAAATTTCCAATTTCCGAGTTTGATTTCCCGGAATTGGAGAGTCTAATCATAATTGAGATAAGTTTTTCATCGATAATCTTTCCTCTGCCCATTTTATAGAATGCAGATAACTTCAAGTCTTAAAAATACCTTCTGACAGCTACTAATTATGTTGGCATTTTTTTGCGAAGCCAGACTTACTTTGTCACAAACTAAGAATGGGTTCGGGAATTTAAAACCTGTCTTATTTGTGTTATCTTTCATTTTTGTAAGTATGCATCTACCAAATTCCAACTTAATTCTTTCACTAGTTTTAAAGAAATAGTGCGGATAAATATAAAGTTTTTCCGATAATGATACAAATTCAAATAACAATCAAATTTCCGATAGTCCTATTATATGAGGTTCAAGATCATCCAAATCCAGAGGCTTCCTTTGGACTACATACTCTAGGAAACCCTGTATAATATTATAATTACCAGAATAATAAAAAAAAATCCGCTTCAGTTTGGATTGAAACCCGGTACCCCGACTTAAAGACAAGCTGGTGGAAATCATTGAAAAACAAGTTTTCCTACTAATCCTCATTGCTCAAAAGCAATACAAATTAAATAATGTTGTTTATTGTTACGTAATAAAGTATTTTAAACGATTTAACTAGGTTTTCGAATTTAGAAATGGATAACAAATAAAATAATAACAATCCTACACCTCTCTGTATAATGGCGACATCAAAACTTGTATTATAAATAAAATTATATTTAGTATATATTTGGTCATTTCAAATATAGCAATGACCATTCTGTATAAAAGGCCATTTTATTGCATCTTCTTCCATTTTTATTACCTCAACAAAAAAATCACAAGTACCCTATTGGTCGACCAAGAAACGTGGTACAACTTTCATCTTTACAAAATCTCATCTACGCCAATGTGTTGAAATGTTGGGGTCTCTCTAAAGTCGCTCGCTTTATAATGGGCAGGTACATTACTCAGCTACAGGGCCGCGCCAACACTGGGTGGCGCCTGTGTGTAAAAATTTCCGTGGCGCCCATAAAAATTTAGTTTTCAAAAACATATTTGTTTGGGTTTTGTTAAATAAAAAAGTAGATAAGTAGAAACAAAAAAAAATTATTAAGTATGGAATTCCAAATCATCGTACCAAATTATAATCCAATCGGCGCATTTTGATATTTTTTTATTATTTCAATTTTTGCGGTATTAGCGCAAATCAAGTACATTTATCGAAAAATTTTATCAGAAAAAAATTTTCAGAATGCAAATTTAAGACCCTGTACTAAATTTCAAAACAATCGGCATACTTGCGGCAACTTGGATTTACATTCTGAACAATAAAATTTTTCGATACCTCTTAAGGAAAAGGTAGTATACCTGAACTGAAAATGAATAAATTGCCACCGTCAAGGCCTGCTTGATTTGTAAAATATAATAATATGGTGCAAATTAGTTTCTAATCAAGCAAGGCTGATCCCCCAAAGGTCAAGTTTCAACTCGAAATTTTCTTGTCTTTTACACCTATCGTATACCTAGTCAATCTGGGTCCACCCTATATACAGTGTGACCCATTTGTTTTGGGGTCAGTCTGTAAAAAGTGTATCAATCGTGCGATTTGGCTGATTTTTTTTTTAAATTGTAGAGCTCGATGAACTGCACATTTTGAACAAAAATTGCCTGGTTCGCATAAAATCCAAAGCCTACTATGACCGTTTTTATGAGCAAAATTTTAAGAAACCATATTAGCGTTAGTAAACGTGGCTTCGTCGGTGAATAAAATTTCATTTAAAAAGTTGCCATTATGGAGATATTCACCTTGCAGCCAATAGCAAAATTCTAATCTTCTCTCCTCATCTCCTGGTTCCAGGGTGTGCAAAAATTTTGGCTTAAACGGTTTTATTTTGTTTTGTCTCAAACATCTCCTTATACTCTCTCTGGGTATATGAAGGTCTAAACTAGCCGTTCGAACACTATTTCGAGGATTGTCACTAAAGTATTGCAGAATTTGATTGTTATTTTCAACAAGTCCACGGCGTCCATTTTGCCTAGTTTTTAATAAATTTTTAGAAATCGATCCAGTTTCATCAAAAATATTGTTTATACGTTGTACAGTACTTCGACTCACTGATCTACCTGGGTGTCTATTGTTAAATTCGGCCGCAGCTTCTGCTGCCGAGCGCTCGTTGTCGCCCACGAGTCGAACAATTTCTATTTTGTCTATTATGCTTAAATATTCCATAATTATGATAATTAATTGTATTGAGCACAAACAATTTCTGAACTCAATTTAGACAGTTTGACACTTAATAAAAGTAAACAATTCAATTATTTTCCATGGCCAACTTTGAATTTTTGAAAATAAAGACGTACCTTGGCTGCATTTTTAATTTTTCTACAAAATCGTTATTACTTGAAATATTTTGATGAAATTTTGTACATACCCATTTCGAGGGGTGCTCAATCCATTGGCGCACACAGATTTTTTCAAAAAAAAACGCTAATATGGTTTCTTAAAATTTTGCTCATAAAAACGGTCATAGTAGGCTTTGGATTTTATGCGAACCAGGCAATTTTTGTTCAAAATGTGCAGTTCATCGAGCTCTACAATTTAAAAAAAAAATCAGCCAAATCGCACGATTGATACACTTTTTACAGACTGACCCCAAAACAAATGGGTCACACTGTATGAAGGGCAAGGAAAACAAATGGTCTCTATTTTTTTATTGGTAGTACCAAGGGAGAGTATCTCATAGGTGGTGGTATTTGGATGGGGTGGTTATTTCATGGCCCACTGTGATTTTTTAAAATAGCTAATTTTCAAGAAACCCCATTAGGGTTTTTTTTACGACAAAATGTTATTAAGTAAACTTGTTTAGAATGAAAAAGTGAGTAGATTCGCAAAATTTTAAAAGGCTAGGCCTACTTTGATTTTTAGATTTTATCTCCCACTTTTTTCTTAGAAAAGTATCCTTTCTGGAGCTTTCACGTCAAAATTTTATTTTTTCACGATAATCAAGTTTCTTTAATAATATTTTGACTGGAAAAGCTCCAGAAAGGACACACTTCTAGGAAAAAAGTGGGAGAAAAAGGCGAAAGCTAAAAATCAAAGTAGGCCTAGACTTTTGAAATTTTGCAATTCTACTCAGTTTTTCATTCTGAACAAGTTTTCTTAATAACATTTTGTCGTAAAAAATCCCTAATAGGGTTTCTTGAAAATTAGTTATTTTGAAAAATCATAGCAGGCCTTGAAATAATTACCCCATCCAAATACCACCGCCTATATGAGATACTCTCTCTTGGGACTACCAATAAAAAAATTGAGACCATATGTTTTCCTTGTTCTTCATATAGTTCTGAGGTGTCCAGTATCAAATTGGGACACACTGTATAACATAAAAAACATAAAATATAATATAGAACAAATAATTATAAAATTAAAAAATCTCTTTGGCTAAAAAAAAAACAAAACAAATAGGTAGGTACTCTGTGCAAGGTCTAACTATCAATAAATATTTTTTTTCTGTTCGGTATCTACCTAATACATAATGTCGCAAAATAAAATAATAATAATTAATACATAATTATAAGATGTAAAAAAATCTTTCGAATACTATTAAAAGTCAACAATACATTTCAGTAAGCAATTTAGAAAAATATCCACTTTTCGTGCTTTCAAGTCAGCCTTATGGCGCCCATCGAATTTTGGCGTTTTTTGGCGCCCCTTCGCACCTGGCGCCTGTGTGCGCCGCACACCTTGCACACGTGGACGGCGCGGCCCTGGTCAGCTATAAGCTACAATAAATTTACAGTTAACGGTTTGTAGCCTTAAACATTGGGGATTTCGTTCTGAGCAGAATCAGGTCGAAAATTGCACCAAATATGTAATAAAAGGTTAAGTTAGTCAATGTTGCTGCTTTTGTTTTATGCAATTTAGTTTTACAAACGGTAGTTTAAGCCTTGTCAGGAGGGTGGCAAAGAAAGTTAGTCCGCCATCTTAGGGCATGCGACATATTGGATTTAGTATAACGTCACGTACCTTATCATTATGTACTCGTCAAACCCTTTCATTTGATACCCATGCCAAAGAGGTTGTGAAGAAATAGGTAATCCGCCATCTTGGGGCGGCCGCCATATTTGATTTAGTATGAGACCACGTATCTTATCGTTTTCTACTCCTTAAGTCCTTTCATTTGATACCCATGTCATGTGAAGAAATGGGGAATCCAGTAATCTTGGAGTGAAAAAATCACAATACTGAGCATACTAGATTGCATTGTCACCAGAACCAAGAGTATGTCCAAAATATCAGCTCAATCGGTTGGTTGGAAGTGGTTTAAAATTCAGTTGCAAGATTTTAGTACTTATACGCACACACACAAACACACATAGGTACTAAGAGAGCAAGTAAAATAAATGCTTGTATGAAGTCTTTTTCCTAGTGGGCTTTTCTATCAGGCCAAAACAAAAGTAACCCAATGTTATGGACTGTCATTTGTGAAAGTTTTCCGATGTGGCTGTCTTCTCTCTGGATAGGATCTTGCAGCTGCTCTGTTATTTGGCCTACATTCACTAAAAATAAGCAGCACATCAAAGTTTTCTTGATTGCTGTATTGACCCATAATTAAATTAAAAAAGAAACAACTTACAGGTGAAAGCAAAACACAACTGTGGCGACAAGGCGATATATTTTTATTGTATTATATTTTTCTCATTTTTACATACTTTATTATATTTCTTTATCTTATTTTATTTTCCAAGTTTATTTCAGTTTGCTTAATTGTATTAACAGACAGTTTAGGGATTTCCAAATTGTAATACATTAGATACATTTAGATTACTGTGATTATTGAAAGTGCTCCTCAAAAAATTAGTATGTCGTTTTTAGTTTTGGAAATAACCTTAGAATGATCTGCTAGGTACAAATTTTCCACATGCACGCATCAATGATAACTATAAAAACTGTTTTAATTTCTAAGGACTAACAAGTTATTATTAAATTATTTATTTTGTGTTTTATCGATTTTTTTTTTAATACATATCCTAATCACTAAATGTAAAGAAAGTTACCTTTATAGTGTGACAAGCTGTATACGGGTATAGGAATTTTATTTTCCGTATTACCTAAAATGACAATTATTTCTGCCACTGTCTGCGAAAATAGTTATTGTTTACTTGATAAAACCTTCTCACCTGAATGAAAAATGCAAAGAAATTTTCTTAAATACTAAATATCTCGAAAACGGGTAGTTTTTGGTATAGAATGTTATTTACATAAAATGTGGGGCTTGGACGCCGGCATCCAACAAACTATAGAAATATGGGTCATTTCATTTGAAAAAAATAAGTTATTGCTGTTTGAAATTATCTGATTTTGAGAGCCTGTTATGAACACGCTGTTCCACACCACACACGGTTGTGCTGTCATGCTTCGGCTAAAATATATCTTTGATATCTATTAAAACTAAGATACAGCATTCAGTTTCCATAACCTCCACGAAATCCCTAAATTCCAAGAAAAATTCGATACCTTGGCAACGCTGCATCCAAAATACAAAACAGAAAACGGTTCTGTAGCAAATTTCATGGAGAATGCAAATATTCCGAAGGATTAATGCAATTGTCAAAATCTAAATATTTTATTTTTGTCCTGCAAATACGAATCGCCCTGTATATGTAAAAATAAAAGAGAGGTTACGTCCACTGCGAACCTTACAATTTTTGTATTCAAGTTTTTTTCGTATCTCCCACGGTTCCCGAGATCCAGGGGGTAGGACAAACTATTTGGGACACGCTGTACCTATAGATAGATAGATAACTTTATTCATTCAGCAAACAATACATTTTTGGACATGTCAAAATTATTATTGAATAAATCAATATTGTTATTATTAGGTATTTGTACATTGGTTAAATTTTTTTACAAGTTAACGCATAAAAACAGATAAAACCAGCACGTTGGGTTTCATCAAGTCAAGTAGCTTGACATTTTAACAAATAACTTCACTTGACTTGAAAATCAAGCTTTTGACAAATTAAATATTTGACTTGACTTGGAAAATTACTACTTGACTTGAACTTGACTTGATTTCAAGTCAAGTCAAGTAGCTTGAATATCAAGTCAAGCCATGAATCTCTAAAGTTGACAATAAAATAAAATTTACTTTTACTTGTGAACATGTTTATTTATTATTAACACACAAAATAAGAACCAAGTTTCCGAGAAAAATGTTTATATATTAAGAAAGTGCTTTGAACGGTGTTAACGTGAAACAAATAGAAGTTTTTGTTGTCTATGTTACACAGACACAGACAAACAAATAATAGAAGTTTTTGTTAGATAGTTTATTTTTGTTCTTTCCTAGTTTTGCAAAAAAAGTGTACAATGCAAAGGTTTATTATTATTATTTACCTAACTGCTAACTGATAATAAAATTTGAAATTGATAAAAAATCAAGTAATCAAGTAGCTTCAAGAAAAACTTGATTTTTCAATTACTTGAGAAATAAATACTTCACTTGACTTGATATTGGAAAATTACTACTTGACTTGAACTTGACTTGATTTCAAGTCAAGTCAAGTCAAGTAGCTTTATTGAATATCAAGTCAAGCCATGAATCTCTACCAGCACGGTGTGGTTCACCGTAACTAGGCATAATCATGGATTTTATTGCAGAATTCGTCAATATTGTATGGACACATCTCTTTAAGTATACTCTGAAGAGCAAGTTTAAAAGGTTTTTTTGGCAGCAAATGAAATCGGCCTGGTAAGGAGTTGTAGAGAGGAATTTCCAGCAATTTACATTTATTTATCCTGTTTCTGGGAGGTATTATATTTCCTTTTCCCCTGGTATTATAATTGTGGACATCTTTATTACAGACAAATTTATCAACGTTGCTCTTGACATACATAAGATTTTCCAACACTATGACAGCGAAAAGTGACGGACTGCCCAGTGACCCAAAAAGTGGCTTACAGTGAGCATCAAGTTTGGCTCTCATAATACTCCGCACGCCTTCTGAATCACAAAGATTCTTTGTAGCTGTGCATGAGAGGCACTGCCCCATTCCAGAATGCCGTAGCACATCACCGAATGAAACAGACCATAGTATGTCAGAAGTGTCTTAAGTCAGAAGTCTTAAACCCACGAGGCAGGTAATTCGCCTGACAGCAAACACAGATCTAGAGAGCTTAATACACAAAAATGATCTATCTGAGGAATCCAAGCGGCACCGTCGCAATAACAAGGCCCGCCAGCTGAAAGCGATGAGTCATCCAAGGGAGGTCAGCCTAAGGCGCCAAATTCAAATTTCAAGATGTCAACTTGGTCAATTTGGTAAAAAAACACTTTAAAAATTATTGTTTACATATATAGCTCATGGTTTTACAACACGGATAATAATCTACGAGAGTGAAAGTCACATTTTCAAGGGCTTTAGGTGCATTTAGATATCTACAGGTAAAATTTTCGTAAAGGCCAATTATTTCTTATTTGCCCGCATAGATACAACTAAATTCGAATAAATAAAACCATAAAACTTACTGATTTCAAGGTGGTTACGTTTAATCACGTAAAATTGTTAGGTATAACACTCTCCGACAGTCCAAAACAAAACCCTGGAAAACTGTGTAGAAACAAAATCTCTTTTGATGGCCTTAACCCATTTTTCCCTTAAAATGTCTTTATGGAGGAAAAAGCGGACACATTAGGACCGCCTTTGTAGTTTCCCTTGCAGTTGGGACCGGAACACGTCCACGGCATGATTTAAATTAGTCCGAAACTATAGACACAACCTAAAACCTATAAACTAAAATTGAACTTTAATCACTTTATTCTGAACCACTGCTGTTTTACCACCTTATTATTAAAACTCCACGTCCTATATTACTAAAAAAACACAGTCCAACACACAACAAACGTTCTTTAAAACAGGAAAATCGCCAGACAAGTAAACGTAAACAACTACAAAAAGCAACCTCCCGACCTCCTTGTGATGACGTATTGACGTTTCGCGTCGCCAGCTGGCAGGCCTTTATCATTGCGACGGTGCCGATCCAAGTGAGACCAGAGTCAATATGTATCCCCAAAAACCTCACTTGCTTTGCATATAAGTCAAAATTAATTGTGTTAAATACATGGACTTCCGTCTTATCTTTGTTTAAAAATAATTAATTTTTATTGAACCACTGCTGAGAGCGTATTTCTCAATAGCAAAAGGAATTATACAATAAAACGTCAACTCTTGGAAGGCGTTAAAAACAAAGACGAAAAACGAAGCTTGAACAGCTCCAACCCCTCGGTCCCACCTTTCGGCTCCACCACTGCCCGTTACATCTTCGGAACGGAGTCGCTTTTCGCTTTTTCCGCTGCGCTGCTGCGCGCCTCAGAGTTTTCTTGATTTACGGCCGGGCCGACTTGATCTAGAGGCGTTCGCTCCTTGTTGCTCGCTCGCCCGCTGCCCCGGACCCGGCGGCTGCGTCCATCAGCTCTTTGACAATCCAAGGCCTGCTCGGCGCGGCCACCGTCGAAGCCGGCCGGGAGGGGTGACGGCAGTTTTACGGCGAGGTTTAATGTTTGTTTGGATTAATTAATAAAAAGTTTAATGGCCGCCAGGTAATAATAGGCCGAAGCGAGTGCAGTGTAAATAACGCAGGTGCCTATAAAATGGGTGGCGTGAACCGTGAGAAAAATTATAGGGATGCAGGGTTGCCAGACCTAGGGAAATTTCCCTATACCTAGGGAATTTCGGGACAGCTTAGGGAAAAAACGATTTTTATTTAATTCTATGCAAAATCTAGGGAATTCTTGATATCTATGACCGAGAAATATTCTCCTCGCTGTATAAATCTCATAAAATCATAACATTCGGGGAATTACTGAACGCTGTTCATGTGTTTCCCTGTCGGTGAGACCAGTGCACCGAACTATATTCAATATAGTTGAATTTCCTTCCTCCATCGACGGTTGAATATAGTTCGGTGGACCAGTGGCGGGGAATCCCTGGGCTAGGATATATTAATAGCCTCGGGCCTCGGTGCCCTCTGTCAACTGTGTTTGCAATTGGTAAGTACCTATTTGTTGTTACAATAGCTATTCTTTGTGAATTAGGTAAAGTTAATGACTTATTTTTTCTATAAATTATTAAAATATTGATATGTACATATAATAATACTTGTGAATTTTAAGCCTTACCTCTTGTTTAAAGTTTGTAAATTTGTTTCTTTATTACAGAAGTAAAATCAGTTTTGACTTTTTGACATTTTGTTTGTTTTTGATGTGATATAATTATGTTTTGTTTGTTGGTATATGTTGGTATATGTATATTGTATGTAATTCATTATATATTTATTAGGAAAACTTTATTTCGATTTGTTTATTAATACTCCTACCGAAAAATTGAAACAAATGCAAACGTAAATGTTGAAAAATAAAGGGAATTCTAGGGTAAATATGGTTATCAGGTTGTTAGGGAAATCTAGGGAAATTTCGGCAAAAAATCTAGGGAATAAAAAAAAGATCATCTGGCTACCCTGTAGGGATGTTCGGGAGACGCGATATCGTATATCTAGGCATTGAGTAAAAGAATATATATTTAATAAGGTAAGAGAATCTATCCCTAACTACAAATTTACACAGATTTTCTCGCCGAAGGTAGGTGTCGCCGTCTGACATTCGGCGTAAGAACTAAAGAACGGTTTTCGGCCAAGGAGCGGAGAGAAATTGCGTATCGAGTTAGTCCACCGGTCGGTAGGTGCAGCACGAGCGCTTGGGTTTCAGCTGTTGGACGTTGCCAGATTGTGCGAAAATTTTCAGTAATCACGAAAAAAACTGTAAAGTAAAAATTTCTGACAATTTCCCGACATTTTCGGAATAATTTAATGGAGCCCTTAGATTGTGATTAGTTCTGGGCGTCAAGCGTTTATCAAAACAAACCTGTCTATAAGTTCTGACGTCATTGGCAAATACCATTATGTATGACACGAAATATTTGTTTTAAGATAATTTTACTGAAATTCCCTTTTTTTCCATTCATTTTTTTCTAAAGCGGCCCTGTATTTAATAATAAGAAGTCTAAATATTAATCAGTCTTGTCAACAATTTAACTTTCAACTTATCTTTCAATCGGAGAGCCAAAAAAAGGACGGCAAAGACTAATAACAGTCACATACTATAATAAAAAATAAATAAAAATCCTCCTAGAAGGCTTTGTAACAACGAAGTCAACCCCTTTTCATTTGTCATAACTCCCACTGTATCATTTAGTTAATAATTTGTATTATTAGAAATGGAGGGTGCTTCTGCAAATGACGACAAATTTAACATGTTGGCATGTTTTATCTTGCGTCACAGAAATAGTGTAGAGGCCGAACGAATGTATTGTTGCAATTAATAAATGCCAAAAGTTATTGGTTTCATTGGCTTAAAGCTTCCTTCTCACAATTTAGAAAAAGCGAAGAATTTACTCCAAAACACAATGTCACACTGTTTGCTGTACAACAACAGAGAAAAACACTTACCAGACAGGGCCATATTTAAAAATATTAAGTTTTCGAAGTAAAAATAAAGTTAAATTGTTGACAATGCTGATTAATATTTAGACTTCTTATTATAGAAAAAAATGAATGGAAAAAAGGAATTTTCAGTATAATAATTGTCTCAAAACATTTTAAAAATATTTCGTGTCATACATCATGGTATTTGATATGAAAAGTGCTTTAAAACTCTGCAAAAAATCCTCAACAATTTATTTATAAAGGTTCTGTAAATTAAAATGGAGACTCGCTTATATTTTTGACATAACTACGTCATTGAGGATGCTTCCGCTGCTAAGAGCCAAGAAGATATTTCTATGGTAAAAGGTGGTCAGAATTACATATTGCCAATAGTCACTAAATGGTGTCTCAGAAATAAGTGCCAACATCTTACCCATGTATCTAAATCATCAAAATAAGAACATTTACTGTGGTAAATTAAATAAGAAAGTATCAAAATTATTAAATCAGCAAAAGGACTTTACACCAACATCAACGAAAAAGTTAGTTTTTGCCCTAAGGAAAATTGCAACTATCAACAACTTAGTAGTTTCCGCAAGATCTAGTTGCAAACATTCTTTATACATTGTGCTGTAGAAAGCAAACATTTCTGACGGATAATACTGTATTAGTCTTTGAATAAAGAACTCCAAGAAGGAGCAAATTGGGGATTAACGCTCGACCGGGACAGTCTCTGCATATCCGTTTTTACAGTGGGGTGCACCTTTGAGTTCTTTCGACAAACTAATCGAGGCAGAAATCCTCAGTTTTCGTAAAATAAGTAGATACCTACAACACAGGTAAAACATTATAAGGCACGTTTATGTCTTCAATTTTAGGAATCCTTGATAATACAGCAATTCTAATTTTAAATTTCCAATTATGAAGAAGTAAGTACCTACACAAACGCCTATGCCACTTTGGGGCATGGCCTCAAAGGTTAATTTAAATCACAAAATCACTTACCGATAGATTATTGTCCTCAAATATTTTAGTTTTGGCGGCGAGGGAAGTGCCACAAGCCGCACTGCTAAGCATAATAACTCGAAAAAGTATCTAAATGCCACATACAGACATCTATCATCGGGTCAGATACCAAAATATTATATGAAAACTTGGTTACTACTTAGGGCGATTTCCGTCTCACGTATTTATTGATGGAGGACAGGGCCGTAATCAAGAGAATTTACGTTTTACTCACACAAATCCTAAATTTGAATAGATATAAATTAACATTATACTCTGTTCTTTAAAGCACAGAAAAAGGCTATAGTTATAGTTTATGTGTTTCAAGTTAGGTTAGAGCCACAGAATATCAAGGTTAAGGTTAGGCATCTGTCACAAGTTCTGACAATTCTGCCAGACATGCTAATACCACTCTGGACGCGCCTCAAAACAATGCTGCCAATCTTAGATTACAAAATTAAGAAATGTCATTTCTAGTGTACAATTAAAGAGCGTTTTTAGATTATTGGTAGGTAGGTAATTATTATTATTGTTTTGTCTTACTGTGGGTTAACCTTAAAATCTTCACATTGGACACTGGCGCATCTTGGTGTTAAGGAAAAATGATAAAAAGAGTTTATCATAAGAAATGAATATTACATGGAGAGACGGATATCCGAGTGTTGTCCTCTAGGTTACCTTCTAATGCAACATATGATGATAAATCTAAATGTCAGTTTTGTGCCTGAAATTTCGAATTATATAATAGAGACTTGCAAAATAACTTTATTTCACTGAACCGCATCCTGTGGGTCGGCCACGGGCCACGGCCTCCATCGAAATGTTAACGGCCTGGGGCCAGCCCTGACCTGTCTTAAATTCTTCTCCAGCCGGTGCTCCCGCAGAGCGGACTTTATTGCGCCGTCCCTACGACGCTTATAAATTCGCTATTTCCGATTAGATGATTTTTCACAGTTTCGTATACTTAATTAAAAGTCAATTCCGTCCAAGGATAAATCCGGCAATACAGACAAAGCACGAATTCACTCGTGATATATTGCGCTCGAATTCTCAACCTCAACCTCTTTAGACATTGTTTGTTAAGCAGCACACTATAGTTCACATACCTATATAATTATTTTTCTTGAAATCGGCAGGGAAGTGTCTCAAAATCATCATTAAAAGTTCAGAAATCGGCAATGAAGTAGCCCATTATTGTACGATTTTTTCAATAAGTAGGCCTTGGCGAGATGTAAACATCAAACGTCAGACGCGGATAAATCGCCCGTCAAAAGTGACCAAATATTCAAAACCCGGCCGATAAAGGCCCATTTAACTTTTCGTACACATTACGAAATTGTTTCCTATAGAAGCGCAATCCTTCAGTATACATATTTTAGTAGGCTTGAATATCAATATCTTTGTTGTGGAGGCTGCACAAGAAGCAGCAGTTTGGTTTTTCTGTACGAAGGTGCCGTGTCTTGTCTTACTTGACCGAGGTAGAGCGATCGTCAAAGTCAAGCAACGCCGCGCGTAGTCGGTTTGTGGACGGGTGATCCCTTATTATTATTTTCTTGCCTAATAAAACATTTTTTTTTCCGATTTCAAAAAAAATATATAATATGTACCTCGGCACTGAAGTTCTTTTTATGACTCATGTGGTTTATTTGCCTCGGCCAGAGGCCTCGGCAACTAAATTCCACATGAGTCATAAAAAGTTGAACTTCAGTGCCTTGGTACATAAATAACTATTTTTCGATTTCAAAAAAAATATATATATAATAATATTTACCTCGGCACTAAAGTTCTTTTTCTGAATTCTGAACTAAATTCCACACGAGTCATAAAAAGTTGAACTTCAGTGAATTGGTACATAAATAATTATTTTCTGCAACCATGAACAAAAGTATGCATTAAAACATTTAAGAAAATGTTATGCTTTCCACTCACGTAGTGATGAGGAAATAAAATAACCATCGAGATATTTATAAGCAAGTTCGATTGTTTGGAATTTTCTGTTAATTCAATTACAGGAATTTCGTACAAAAACACCAATTATACTATACCTTCAAAACTTGTAGTCAGGTCACTTCAGTACAAACTCAACTTAAGTAGTTAATAGCCAATAAGTCTTGGTTGGGAAGCCTCGACTATGGTTCTACCTATTTTTTTTTAGTTGACTACCTACCTACTACCACTACTACCTATACAGTGTGTGATGGAAGATAAGACGAATACGTGCTATTTTTCACTCATAAATATTCTAGAACGGTTTTCAACTAATTCCTTAATTTTTAATTATCTCCCATTCGAAAGAATGCTGAAAAATGATCGACGTCACCCGAAGTTTCGTTGTGGGTAATTAGCCCGTAATTTATTAAACGTAATTAGCTACCTAAGACCAAATCGATTATTATTGATAATAACTCGGACTTCTGCAATTATAAATTTGAAAATATTGGCGATCAAATTTAAGACGCCATAATAAGCAATTAAATAGACCGTATACATGTCCCTCCAGAAGGATTACCAGGACCGTAGTCGCGAGTTACGAGTGTAGGAAATAATTATAAACGTAAATAATAATTACTGGTTGGGCTGCCCCAGTCGGGATATAGCATACAGCTAAATAAATTGATGAAGATTTTGCATGGATGTAAACGATAAAACGCCATTGCGTTATCTCGAAATTAATATCTTTTAGATGATATTTATATACTTTGCCGCGGGCCGTTATCGGTAGCTGTAAATTTAAGTAATTGGATTTGAGGCTCTCGGGGAGAAACTACCGAGACACTCGTCGGCTAATAAAATATTTTGTTGATGAGTGTTTCACCGGACATTCCTCAAGGATCTTATGAGGTAAAAAGTAAAACTGACATCGCATTGTGAGATATTTCAGAGATATTTATCTTGTATAAAGCACGGGTATAAATAAATTTATAAAAACTAAGTCATTTTCACATATTACATGCTATACAGTGAGGACGAGAAGGTTGGAACAAATTCGATAAAATGTTCAGGTGGCGAATAAAAAAAAAACGATTAGACACGTCAAACATAATTTTTAATTGTGCACAGTTGGGAATAAAACTTTTTCTTGTGACGTCATCAAGTTCGCAGATATGACGTCATCGACATTTTTTTTAAATGGCAACCCCACTTTTTTATAACGTCATTAGAAAGGGGACGTTTTTCTGCGTACAGACGTATACATTTTAGGGTAGGTTACATAACAACATTTCTGAGAAAAAAATATTTTAATTAATTCTTAGGATAAACTGAGAAAAAATGTAAATAACAAAATGCAATCAAATTAACTGTTCGAAGTGCCTTCCTTGCACATATTAACAATGAGCAAGACGATCTAATATTTCTGGGGTAATTAGTCCAAACGTTTCAGTAATTCTAATCTTCAAAGCTTCAATGTTGTTGGGTCGGTCCACGTAAACGTTTAGACTAAATTATCCCAGAAATATTAGATCTTCTGGCTCATTGTCACTATGTGCAAGGAAGGCTCTTCGAACAGTTAATTTGATTGCATTCTGTTATTTACATTTTTTCTCAGTTTGTCCTAAGAATTAATTAAAATATTTTTTTCTCAGAAATGTTGTTATGTAACCCACCCTAAAATGTATACGTCTGTACGCAGAAAAACGTCCCCTTTCTAATGACGTTATAAAAAAGTGGGGTTGCCATTTTAAAAAAATGTCGATGACGTCATATCTGCGAACTTGATGACGTCACAAGAAAAAGTTTTATGCATAAAATGTACACAATTAAAAATTATGTTTGACGTGTCTCATCGATTTTTTTTATTCGCCACCTGAACATTTTACCGAATTTGTTCCAACCTTCTCGTCCTCACTGTATAATAGTATGCACGTATGTACCTACAAGACTAAAAACCATTAGGAAATTAAGTATGCTGAGCTCAGATTATCTTAAATAAACTCCTGGACAAAATTAACGCATCCCTTTAATTAATCTAAACATTTACAATAAAAGCACAAAATAAAACAAAGTTACATTGAAATGATAATGAACACCTACAAATTAGTCAAACATGACCTTAACATTACCTTAATTTATTTAATGTTTACAAATTAAAAAAGAAAAAATCAGCAAAACAGAATAAATGCATCTGGGTCAACACTAATACCGCGTATAGGCCCTCCTCTACTTCTTATCACTGCATTCATGCATAGAGGCATGCTTGATATTGTCACGAATAAAAAGTAAGCGATTAAATTATATAACGAAATAATTCAATGAACTCGGTTGAGTTCAGGCACCGCCGGTATTATCGAAACTTAACATAAAAATCGCTGACTGCTGATTCCGCGACAAAATCAAAGTTTACCTAAAACCATCGATCGGTTCAAGGCGACAGTCAGTCCGTACGAGTGCTAAAGAAAAGATCGACCAACCGGCGGGGCCAACCAGCAACCAGGTATTCCAGCTGCAATGACGCCTGCCCCTGCTGTCTCTTCACTAAAGTAAGTGTCTTTCTCTCATTGTGTCAATTGTCAATTGTGTCAAGCTTTCTTAACCCTAAATAATAAATTAACCTATGTGAAATTAAGGCCAATTGTTATTATTTGCTACGCTCCCAGTCACGGCTATCCAGGTCGTGACAATATCAAATGTTCAACAAAAGCTTGCGGAATATTCTCGCTATTCTTCAATAGCGACCTCTATGAGTTGGTTGTGATTAGCAACAAATATTTTTATTTGTGGCCTAAACAGATCCATTGAATTTTTAATTGAGTTTTTCGCCACCAATCTGGTTAAAAGACAACTTTTTCAAGTTGCCTATAAAATTAATAAATTCTTAACTGTAAATGAACTATGCTTTGAACGTGTACTTAACTAAAAAAATAACTTTAACAAATTTGTTTTCTGAGCTTTCGAAGAATAAATCTTCCTCCTGTCTCAAAGATTATGTCACGTCAAAGTGAAATGACAGATTAAAAAATTTCAGGTTAAAATGTCATGACAACAGAAACAATATAGCCTAGCCGCACCTGTCTGATATTGTACCTTGTGTTCTATCTAGTTAGTATAGATAATTAGATAGAACACAGGGTACAGGGTTTTCGTTTAGATAATTCGATGCCAAATTGCGCCAAGTTTTTGTAAATCAAAAAGCTTGTCGCGTAAAATGTTCATAAAAGTAGGTATCAATTAATTTTATTGGACAGTGATTGGTTGATATGAAAGTACCTACTTGCCAAAGTATGTGTTTTCTTTATACAATTTGCGCGACAAGCTTTTTGATTTACAAAAACTTGGCGCAATTTGGCATTGAATTAGGTATCTTAAAGAAAATCTAGACTTATTTTATTTTATTTGTTTTAGTACATGGCTTCAATAAAATCTTGTTTTTAAGAAGGCTTTTTTATCTTTTATTTTGTGCTTTTTAGTACCTATTTGATTCCCATAACATAGGAGGGTGGTAAAGAAATTTAGTCCGCCATCTTGGGGCATCCGCTATATTGGATTTGGTATGACGTCACTTACCTTATGATTTTTTACTCGTCAAACCCTCTCATTTGATACCCATGTCAAGTAGGTTGTGCAGAAATAGGTAATCCGCCATCTTCGGGCGGCCGCCATTTTGAATTTAGTGTCATGTCACGTTTTCTACTCTTCAAGCCCTTTCATTTAATACCCATATTAAGGGGGTTGAAAAGAAAATGCAATCCGCCATCTTGGAGCGGCGGCCATATTGAATTTAGTGTGATGCCACTAACTTTATAATTTTCTACTCTTCAAGCCCTTTTATTTGATACCCATATTAAGGGGGTTGACAGAAAATACATCATCCGCCATCTTGTGGCGAGGGCCCTTTTAAAAGTATTGCATTATCTAGTACCTATTGCATATTGTCACCAGAACGAAAGGCGTAGGTAAGCAAAATTTCAGCTCAATCGGATGTTAAGAAGTGGTTCTAATTCAGCTTGCAAGATTCGACCCACACATACATACATACATACATACATACATACATACATACATACATACATACAAACAGAGCAAGTTAAATAAAAGTTTGTACCTAATAATGAAAGAAAAATGAAATCATGTCATTCTAATGACCGTTCATGAGCTTTACTTTTGACTTTGATAGCGGCGGCCGGCGAGGGAACAAAATGCGAGTGGCGACCACGGGGCCCACCTGTGAACCTGTAAGCCTTGTTGCCGTTTTCTCATTTCATGACGCTTTGTAACTTTTGTGGTTGCATTATGAGGCCTATTCTTCAAAAACAGCCCAGCGACTGTATAAAAGTTTTGTAACGGTTAGGCTGTACAATAAAATTTTATTTTGATTTCTTTCTCCCACTGCCATAGGCACGGCCCATCTCGACATTGCAATAACTCACAGGACATAATACCCGCGTGACAGTCATACGCGCGCAGTACAAAGTAGACAGCATAAAATACATCTCCGTTTAAAATAACTTAATAGTCGGGTGTGCAGTGCCGTTTTTTTCTATCGGCCGATGTCATCGCCGTTCAATAACTCATCTTTGATAAGCGTTGTAAAATCGTTAATTGATCACAACGTTCTGCGTTCTGCCAAAGAATGCTGAGGAATATACTGCGCGTCTCGTATATCATTCGCTTTCAGTGTAAGGGGTCGTTTAAAAAGCGCGTTATGCTTTAATCGCTGTATGTTGTGGAAAAAAATGTCACTAGAAATACTCCTAAGTAGCTAACACACCCCTATAATGTTGAAGGCCAGTAGGAAATAGGAATGTATACAAAAAATAAATTAAAAAGGTGTAGGTAAATAGTCTCCAAATAAAATCTATATGAAATAGAAAAAATCAAACAATATTTTCTGTAGGAAAAAAAGCGGAACAATGTCTTACTATACCTTGACGTTACACAGTGCCCGCCAAAAAGCTGGAGCCATATGGAAATTTATTTTTATTTTTGGGGTAAGATCATAGCCGAAAACCTACCTAAACACTGCTAAGATGAAACTATACTCTGGGGCGATCATATCTGCTTGACATACCTGTCAAAAACGACATTTGATTAAATCAGGGACTCTTTAAAGTAAGGGGACCCAGCATTATACTTTCCCAAGTGAGGCCTATTCTTTCATCATTCTAATGGTATCAGTGATGCCAAGTACGCCATTTTATTGGAGAATCTATGAATATAACAGGTACTTTGGTTGTTGAAGAATACGGCAACTGTCAAATGAAACAAATATATTATGACCGCATTACCTTTAATTGACACACCTGAGTATCTGGAAGTTAGAAAACTTAAAACTTGTGAATTATGATGGGAAATATTTTGCCTCATTTAGAATCTATGGCACTGGCATGTCACATGAAACCTGATGTCAGTTGGACACTGACATATCATAACCTTGTACCAGCCCCCTTGTGGTCTCCTTGGAGTCTACAGAAAACAAACTTTTATCAAAGACTGCTCACGGCTGTCACGTCTGACACATTTTTGGCTCACCATGCGCTTTCCGGAGATAAAATACAATGCAGAATACATTGTTAGCCATCAGAGCCATCTGTTTTCTAGGATATAAAGCTATAGCCGTGAGAAGTCTTTATAAACACCTTATAGACTGGAAGATAGTGTAAAATTTTTGGACGTGATTTTACTCAGTATGCCTTTCAAAAGGCATTATGTTGCGTATATTCTCACAATAATAAGGTATGAATCAGAGAGTCATCCTGGGTTCTTCATATGGAAAAGTGAGTTTTCATTTATTCCAAAAATATACGTTTTGATATGACTTTAGTCAGGCTGCCGTTTGTTTTATAATGAACTCCAAAATAGAAAATTCCTCGGAAAACCATAGGCATACCGTTAGAGTGGGCCCAAAGGGCTATTATTGTCAGGCGACCTTGTATTTTGATACTTAATTTTTTCACGTTTCTGAACAGGCTGCCAATGATAAGTAAATATGTAAGTTGTTGTCATAAAACTGCCGAATAAAAGATGGCATACCGTTTGCGCATGTCCAAGTAGACTTTCCATCAAATAAATCGTTTAAATGATTAAATAACATTCAATTTAAACTGTACTTGGACATGCGCAAACGGTATGCCATCCTTTTTTCAGCAGCTTCCTATAACAAGAACTTCTCATTGGCAGCCTGTTCAGAAACGTGAAAAAATAATTATTAAAATACAAGATCACGTGGCAATAATAGCCCTTTGGACCCACGCTAACGGTATGCCTATGGTTTTCCGAGGAATTTTCTATTTTAAACTTAATCATATTATATCAAAACTAGGGTTTCACAATTTTCAAGAAATTTCTTGATCTTGACTTGATCTTGACTTGAATTCAAGAAATTTTCAAGCCAAGAAATCTGAAACTATTTCCAAGACAAGTCAAGATTTTTCTATTTCAAGATCAAGATTTCTTGTCAAGAAAGCAAGAAATTCTTGAATTTCTTGAAATTACGTTTATTAGTAGAGACCGGATAAAAAAAATGGAAAAAAATTGAAAAAAAGTACTTAAAAATTCACAAAATTGGTCAAATTTGTCAAAAAAGCAAATTAAGCAAAAATAAATGTTTAAAAATTAAGTAAATATACCAACGTGAAAAAGTTCAAATAAGCACAAAGGGAAAAAGCATAAAACCTCAAAAAAAGGCAAAAAAAAACACAAAAACAGCTAGCGCAATATACTTAGTTTTGGGTAATTCGTGATGCTTAAAATCCTGTCTTTACAAGAGCGTGGAGAAAATACGCAAAAATTTGAAAAAAGCACAAAAAACTGTCGCAATATACTTATAGTTTTGCATAATTTGGGTAGATATTAAATATATAATGGTTGCTTATAAAACTAGGCAATAAGCATAACCCTCTATTTATTAGTGACTATAAAATAGTAATTGATATAGGTAAATTCCTATGAAAATTCCATACCTACCTTTTTGACCAATCAGAGGCTCGTTTTTCGCTTCGTTGTCATGGAAACTAAAAAAAAATCCGGAAATATTCTCACTTGCTCTAGGCAGCAGGAGGTGATTACAGCGGAAATTTTTTTGACAGATGTCATTATCATAATGTGACATTATACCATATACTAAACAAAAATTTTGATAATAATTTCGTTTAATTTATGTGTAGGTATGGAATTTTCTTACCGAATCCCCCACGTTCTTTAATATCCGTAAATTTTTCTCTAACACGATTTTTTTAAGAAAATTCGTGTACTCGAAAAATTTCTGGCAATAATTCAAGCACTAGGGCGATTACTAGTGATAATTTACTTAAGTGCATACTTTAGATTTTAATATGAATAAAAAAACACGTCTATTAAAGCATGCAAAATGTATTAATCATAAATAAAAATCTATGATTATGATAAACAAAACAATATTCTTTTTATAACACAAAAAATAAATAAAAATGAACTTACAAAATATAACAAAATAATAATAATAATACGAACTGCTTGGACGTATCCAAGTTGTATACTTCGGGATGTGAGGGCCATGAATTTAAACACATTAAACTTCACGCGCCGCTTATTTTCAAGCAATTTCAAGAAATCTTGAATTCAAGTCAAGACTTTTGCTTTCAAGAAACCGTCGAGTCATGACATATTTAATTTCTTGATCTTCAATTTCAAGTCAAGTCAAGAAATTACGTTCAAGCATTGAGTAAAGGAATAATCCTGTACTCAATGGTTCAAGTCAAGATTTCTCGACTTGATGAAACCCTAATCAAAACGCATATTTTTGGAATAAATGAAAACTCACTTTTCCATATGAAGAACCCAGGATGACTCTTTGATTCATACCTTATTATTGTGAGAATATGCGCAACATAATGCCCTTTGAAAGGCATACTGAGTAAAATTACGTCCACAAATCTGTCACTATCTCCCGGTCTATTATATGTTATTTTCTTGAAAAAAGTTATCTGAAAAAGTTGCTTGGAATTTGATTTTACCTATATATATCACAGGGTGTTCAAAAGTTGTAGATTTGGTAATTAGGTCAAGAGTTAAATAACTTTAATTTTCGGTTTTCGCTAAGATGTTAAGAAATACCTAAATGCTTAAAAATGATGACCAAAAATGAAAACTGTTGAGTCCATTCCATTAGATGAAATAAAAAGAATTTCTAATAAGCTTCGGAAACGATTGGAAGAATACGCCACCCAAGGGGAGGCGTTTTTGAATTGTAATTTTATTCCTGCATTTTAAGTTTTTTGTAATAAAATAATAATCATAATAAAAGATAATAAAATAAAAATCATAATAAAAGATAGTTCAATCTACAAAAATTTATTTCTTGCGAGGTAATATTTATTAATTTTTTTATTTGCACTATCAACTCAGTTGTACATGCTTATGTTTTGGGAAATCCAAAGGCTCGCCCAAAGGTATAAGTATCCCAAGAAAAAATATTGTAACGAAAAATGGCTTTAAAGTTATGTCAGCTTTTAATGAAAATGTTTGCAATGTTTCCTAACCTACTCAAAGATTTGGCAGATAAGTTTTAAGTTTCCGTATTCTACTTACAGTTTTTTAATTTGTATGATTAGTTTGGAGGCATTTTCCGTTACATATATTTGTTGGCCTGAGGCCCCCAGGGCTCTATTTTCTTTTATTTTTCATTGTTTTCCCTGTAGAGCTTCCATAGGTTTTCTAGAAATTTGCTACAACTTTATGATTTGTGCATCTATCATTGGCCAGGAGTATTCTTGAGTAGTCTCCAGTCTTCCAGTTGAGTACATCAGCCCTATGGGAATTGGGCCTGGAAAAAAATAAAATGTTAGAAAGTGGTTTTGTACGAAGTTTGGAGCGGAAAGAATATTCTTGGTCAGTGACAGTATCTGACAAGTTTATTTGTGAAGGCTACATAATAAAGATGGTAACCAAGGCAACGAGTTTGGTGTGTTATTCTATCTACCTTTTTTTCTATATCTTTCGAATATGCAGTAATATTAATGTAGACAACCACTTTGAACGTAATGATTCATTATTTCACCTCCTGTATTGGTCAGTGCTTTTATTAATCCGATCTAATTATAGAAATCGCGCGAGGAGATCTATATTCTTCTGACGCTAACCGCTCGGGCCGCGGGCTTGTCGACAACCATTACAATGATATTTAATCCGTATTAGATCGCGCTTTAGATCGTCCGATACACCTAAATTGGCCTGCGATGAAACAGAGAAGAAGGAAGGAAATTACCGAGATGCGAAGATAAACGGGCTTTTGTATGGGTGCCGGCAGACGTCTATATTAGAACTCATTTCGTTTTGGCATCTGATATCGCGGCAGGCCGGCCGCGCTAATCTGTTTGACAGTTGACAACTTCCAGCGAGCGCTTTGCTGTTAAACAAAACCATAAGAAACGCCTGTTCGTCGCTTATCTTCATTTATCGATAGACGATGTTCGAGAGCTAATTGGCTTCAAATATCAGGTGGTTTTTATGTGTCCATGATTTTCATACTCATACTAATATGGGCAAGTAGGAAATAACTCTCAAGGAGATCCAGTAAGTGATATAAGCAATGACGTCAAAACCTATAGACGTGCGGTGCCCCATTGTTAAAATGCCCTTTATTTTGACTCCAAGATTAAATACAACCATACTACTCTAAAAAATGCTACAAACAAAGACAGAAAGTCAACCATCAACCAACTATACACCCGGTGATTCCCGGTTATAATTCCTCCAGAATTACACTTCGATATCGCATGTTTTTTCTTGTTTGGGGGCGCTGGAAGCATCGGAACTGCACCTGAACACCCGGGGGTTGGTCTAACGACGCCAGCCTCCGAGCCAAGAGTCGAAATAAGTTCGCTACGGCTCGACAAAAAAGGGCAATTTCTGACAATCTCGCGACATTTTCGAAATAATTTAATGGAGCGCTTAGATTGCGATTAGTTCTGGGCGTCAAGCGTTAATCAAAACAAACCTGTCTATAGGTTCTGACGTCATTGGATATAAGTGATATACGATTTACTTTCAAAAACTTTATATTTTTACGGAAGTGCGAAAGTGGCACTTTTTTAATTTAGAAACCTAGTTACCTACAAGTTCAAACCTGGACCAACACTATATTAAAAACCTAAGATCTGTGCATAGCGCTGTTTCAATTGATTCCCAAATCGACAGGGAGAAACACCATTGTTGCAAAATTTTGTATAAAATAAAAACATGCATCTGTCACAAGAAATTTAATATCCAAAATAAAATAAAATAAAATAAAATGCTTGTTTATGTCCCTTTAATTTGACAATTTACATGGCATATTTCCATACCATTTTCTTAAGAAAACCTATAAGTCTAAAAAGCAATCAAGAGTACATTATGACACTGTTTGGTTTGAAATGAAGTCCTTGACTATATAGTTGTAGTATAAATAAGATAGAATGCATTCGATTTTTCAGTTTCTTCTTTATACAAGGTGTCCGGTAAGTATGGGGCAATCTCACAGGAGCAGGTAGGGGACGTCAAAATATTACGATTGAGCTTAACAACTACGGGTCAGATCTCAATATTTACTGAGATATAGGGCGTTGTAACTTTTCTTTTTCAAATTGAATTATGGCAATATCTCCCAAACTAATCAAGCTGCTGAACTGATATTTGGCACTGCTGTGCGTTTCCCGATGGGGAATAAGCTGACAATGTCAATTTCGCCGTATCTCACAGAGGGCGCCACTTGCGCTGTCTTTGGATCGTGCTTTTACTCGTAACTTTTTTGAGGTTATCTTTTTGAGCCTGCTGGTTCATCATTTTAGTGCATCTTTTCATTCTGCAAGAAAAGGTACTCTTGTTTCTTAACGATCAAATCAACCGTTTGCGTTGAAATTGCCAAAACGTGCCCCAAAACACCCGTTGACTTCAATATTTGAAACATAAAATTTTCATCTTCGGAAGGGTCCTAGATTGATTGATTCGGCTTAGGTGAGGAGAGTGGCGGTTTTATAGAGTAGTCAAAGTTTTAAATTCCGATTAAATATGATTTTGGGCGGAGCTACTCGAGGAGGTAATACTGTTATTAGGTCTAAAAAGAAGGATGCTTCAAACGATAATTATTATTCAATAGTTCAAATAGACCGGGAGATAGTGACAGATTTTTGGACGTGATTTTACTCAGTATGCCTTGCAAGGGCATTATGTGGCACATATTCTCACAATAATAAGGTATGAATCAGAGAGTATTCCTATGGGTATCCAAACGCATATTTTTCGAATAAATGAAAACTCAGTTTTTCACATGAAGAACCCAGGATGACTCTCTGATTCATACCTTATTATTGTGAGAATATGTGTCACATAATGCCCTTTGCAAGGCATACTGAGTAAAATCACGTCCAAAAATCTGTCACTATCTCCCGGTCTAAAAGTTACAACCTCGACATTTATTTTTGTATAAAATACATACGTGATTCCAAGGCTATAACCACAGAAAATATATCGTAGTATATTTTTTGTGCTATAACCTATAATAAGTCACCGCATTTCAACTCCAGTTCAAACTCAAAGTTTTGTATTTTTTCCATGGCGTACCTACATACGAGTCCTGAACACTGAACGATAAAGCCTATATCACTTTATTTCATTTTAAATCGACTTTAAATTGACAGCATTCACACTGTGAAAATAATTTAGAGTAATCGGCTCGCTATATGTACATTTATTTTTTTAATGACGTGTGCTCGCTTGTGCTACAGATTTTGAATATTTGGATAATAAATTATTAAAATATATACCGATATTAATTAGCGTTTATAAAATTAACGTGGTTGTACTGAATATAAATCATAAACACAAGATTATTTGTTAAAACAGCCGCAGTGGTTAATTGACGATATATTTCATTTTTGGCTATAATGGTTATAAAAAATGAGCTTTAGGATATGAATACGTAATCAATAAAATAAGTAATTTTCATTTGCATAAATTTATAAGATGCGATGATTAACTTTTGGTGTTGATTTAAACCAAATTTATATTCTGGATATTAATATTCTTGAAGAATTTTAACTTTTGTTTTTAAACCAAATCGGGCTTATGGGCCAAGACTATATGTAATTATATACTACAGGGTTCCCCATATTATAAAGTATTTAAAATATAATATTTAAGCAGTATGAGACAAATAGGTAGGTAATTCTTGTAAATAAATGAGAACATTTTTATTGCTCTATGCTAGATACTATGTTATCCTAACTGATACCTACTTTTTTTAGCATGCAAAACTTTTATGAAAGATACTATTTTCTATTTTAGAAAAAATGAGAAATAGACACACAGTGGTACACAGTGGAAATAAATTCAATGCAAATAATGTCGCTAAAAAAACTTTTGACAGATAATAATCTTCTACGACAAATTTAAAACTTTTAGTAATTATTTAAATAATTATTTGCTACAAATATCGAATCAATATTCGTCCAGTTAAGACCAAGAACGCAGTAGGCCACGTTTGGAAAGATTGCCTAGTTATTTACCTTTAGTCGTCTCTTCATTTTTGTCCTCAATAAAGGGCATCTTGGCATTTGAGAAATTATCTGAAAATAAATACCTACCAATATTTCAAATTACATAAGTCAAAATTAACTACCTTTTAATTTTTAACATTTTTGGGATATTGGCTAAGAACGCGTTTCATGCTACGCCACTGGCCTGTCGTGCGATGTGGCAGTCGGTAACACGGCCGCGAGCGCTGTTAGGCGTCCTCTCTCTTTCCTTGTCTGAGATTTTGTCAATTCGATAAATCTTAAAGTCTATCCAAGTTACAGCGGCAGTAGATATAAACAAAGTCACATGACCACCTTGCGATCGATTACCAGAGGGTCGAACTAATATGAGATTCCAAGTGGGTTGTAATTCTGAACTAATTATTTTAGAAGTTCTAAAATTTGTGTTTCTACCTTTCGTGAATCTTTATAAATTTCCTTAAATTAAGTAGCAAAATAAATTTACAAAATATACTGCTCGCGATCCGATCTAAAATATGCAGGAAACTCGACTGAGGGAAGAGCCGGCCCTGCATTCTGCTCGCCGCGTAAACACTTGACATTTTATGACCGCCAGACCAATAAGAGAATAGGTCACATGGTGGCCAATGTTTTGATCCACTGCCTCTGTAACTTGGATAGACTTTAGTTACTTATGAACTTCTACTCGGCTATGGAACAGACAAAACTGTCGAACTGTCCATATAATATGCTTGTGTCAATCAGGTCAAATATTGTAAGTATAGTCAAATTATTTTAAGAAGTCCTTAATGGGACTGTCAATTAGTAATTTCGTCATCCTAAGTTGGCATCAATGCAGAAAAAAATGCAACCGGGTCATAAGTCCAGGTCAGTAACGAGCCCATTTGCACAATGAATAACTACTAATATAACACGAACAAGAATAACACAGATAACCCTAAAACTCAGGAAACGTACAAAACCCGCGAATATTTTTACTGCCCAAAGTTTGAACCTTTTTGAACGATCCGGAAACCTTCACTGTCTCTTTCACAACACCGAAATAAAATTTGCCTGAGTATCCACCATAGACGCAGCCGCAAGTAGCTGATTATACCAAAATACCAAAATGAAAGTGTTTCCATGACGTTTGAAATTATTATTAAAATGAGTTGTCATAGTTATTTTTTATTTGTAGCGGTTAATCGTGATTGCAATAGGGTTTTTATTTTATTATGTTCTTTTTTTCGTATCACTTGGGTAACTTTTCACATCATAAATCAATGAGTGACGTCATTAACTGGTTGCGACGCATATACCAATGTTATACCCATAGTTAACAGAACATTCCTAGGGATTTTGTGGAGAATGTCATCTGACAAAATCGGGACCTCTTACAGTAATCGGGGTGTAATAATTGTAAACGTTTTAATAAAAGAAATAAAATAAAAATGAACAGAAGCGAATATTCTCCTGAAGAAAGCGTTATAGGGCACACCCAGGGACGGATGGGACAGTCGGGCAAATGCCCGAAGGGCCGGTCGCAATCGGGCCGACTTGGGCCGGCCTGGACAGCTAGCGGGCATACGCAAAAATTGAAATAATAATAAATAATCATCACCGCGGCCGCAGCGCAATCAACGATGACGCGACGTCCATGCCCATTCCGGCCCTTTCTTCCCTTCTTGATATGTTCCAAGGGGCATATTCTGCTTTGGCTTCTGTATATCAGTACATTTTGACATTGCCTATTTCTCAAGTTGAATGTGAATGGTCGTTTTCAACATTAAGATATATAAAAATAGATAAAGGAATTCAGTGTGTCACTCTAGAAATCTATGAAGAGCCGAGTAAAATTTAGCATGATATATTTTTTTAGATTCACCTAAAGTAAGATATCTCACAGACACTCGTATTTTGACTGGGTGATTATTCCATGGCTAACTACCTTTTTTTAATGAACAATTTTCAGAATATCATATTATAGAATAAAATGGATGGTGGCCATAGCTCAAAACCTTTTGTACAAAATATCAGTAATTTAAGTTATACAAGGCGTTCACAAGGTGGGGCCAAAATAAAAAAAAAAGATTTTTCAGTGTACCCTGTATAAACCACATAGCACAGGTTGGTGATCTTTTTTGCAAATCGATTAAGCTTTGCGTGAGGTATTATTGTACGTAGTATAGTCAGTCTAGCTCATACACGATGTTCGTAAAAAATCAAATTTGATGAAATCATGTACATATTTAAAAAATATTTAAATAAAAATTTCGGGATTTTACTGCATTATGTCGGTCCCCCTTGGAAAATATACCTGATTTTATTAACATTTCCTAACAATTCGAGGCATCATCCTCCATCTTTATGTATGATTTATTCATCAACATATCAATTAAATCAGGTGTGCCTGAATGCTATGAAAACAAAAACGATATGATGATATTTGACAGATACCGAGGGGCCTAATGTAAAATCCATTTTTTCTTTGGATATTTTTTTAATAAGTGATTTTTTTGTCAAATTTTATTTTTTTGAACACCCTATATGAGCTATACTGGCTATACTGCGTAAATACCTCAGGCAAAGCTTAATCGATTTACAAAAAAAGATTTCCATAACCTGTGTCCTTGGTTTATACAGGGAACTCTGGAAAATCTAATTTTTTAAATTGTTTTCCCACTTTGTGAACTTTGCATAACTTAGAATACTGATATTTTGTACAAAGGGTTTTGAGCTATGGCCAATTCGATGGCACCATCCATTTTATTCTTAGAAGAATGCCTAATATGATATTCTGAAAATTGGTTATTTAAAAAACCATAGTTGGCCACAGAATAATCGCAAAATCGAAATAGTAGTGTCTGTGAAATATCTTCCTTTAGATGAATCTAAAAAAATATATAGCGCTAACATTCATACGGACATCGGGACATATACTGTAGATTACAAGATACTAGATTAGAGCCTTTATGATAGTGAATATAGAGAAAGCTATTTTAAATAAAATTGATAAATTGAAAAAAAAATTGATACCTAATGAAGAAGTTATCAATATACTGCCATCACAAAGTTCTTTATTAAGAATAAAATTTAATAATTTTTTTAATATATATCTACCACGTTTTTGAACAGTACTAAAAAGTATAAAATATATAATGTTTTGTCAACGGCTTACTATTATCTATTGCATGCGCCCCACGTTTTTCGAATCTTTATGAGACTAGGAGAAATTATTTTATTTTTTAGTCCGTTTTTATATTGTTTTATGCTTTTTAGTTTTTTTTTAAAGTGCTGTATTAAAATAATATATTTAAATTTTATTATTTTCTGTTTTTTAGTCTTGTTTGAAATTTTGCAATCGATTTCAAACATCTTGATGAGATTATGACAGAGACATGTGGCAAATTTCAGGTTTATTAATTAATTCCAAATCCTTCTTACTTACCAAACCAATGCATGTGCGTATCTTTTGATAAATTTTCACTAGTCAAATATTTTTATTTATTAGATATTCATAATTTTGTTATAGTAACAAATAACATAATATTAATATGTAGTATATAGGTACCCCATTAATTTTGCATTGTTATCCTGGTCTGAGCTATATGTTTAAAGACGAACAGGACGAAAAGAAAGTGAGTTAATAAAAACGTGGTAAAAATCATTAATTTGTTAAATCAAATAATAGATCTAGTCTAGTTTGTCATTTTTGTGTTATCCAAATAAAAATTAACCTGCTTTTTATTGCAACATGTATCTTATTGGGCCGGAATGACTAAACTTCCCGGGCCGGTTGACCCTACCCCATCCGTCCCTGGGCACACCTCCACCTCCGGAGATAAAAGCAGCAAATTTGGTTAATGTAATGCTAAAATATCGGGATTTAGAACTCGTCGATTACACAAGCAAATGATTTCTCAGCCTAATTTGCCAAAAGTTGGATTCAATCGTTTCAAAGCGCAAATTAAAAAGTTAAAAATTACAAGGAAGGACACAAATTTCGTTTTTTTAGGTGTGACTGCCTCGATCTTGTACGATATAAGATTCCACATTTCCTTTGTGTATAGAGCGGCGTTACCTCGATAATACTGCGAAGGGAACCGATCCCAAGTGCAGCGCCGGCCGCCATAGGCGCAGCTAGCCTTTTTTCTCCGGGGGGGCTTAAGCCCCTGAAGGAGATGAGATTCAGTAACCCGCAAAAGCCGCAAAAGCACCGGAGCGCCGCATATAAACACTTTGGTGTATATGTGTTTACCTGATTCACTAAAAAACGACTCAAATTTCCCTTTAAAAATAAAAGTAAGCCACGATTTTGTCGAATAAGCGTCACCGTTTACGTCACAGCACCTGCACGCGGGCATACCTACCGTTTTCTGTGTATCGTGAGTTATTGCTCGGATGAATGAATAGTCAATTGTCAATTAATTAGGTAGGTTCTTATTTGTAAATGAACTTACTGAACTAAATGAAGAAAATTAAAGTACTTACGCAAACTATAGTAGAGCTTATTTACTTATTAATCGGCACAACGTTATTAATTTAAATACACACGACGTTACTACATACAGGGTGAGTTTTTTCGATGCCTACAATGGGGATCTCGGAAACTAGCAGAGCTAGAACAAAGGTTAAATGGGGCAAGAATTGCAGTTTTGAATGCTAAATCTAATGCCCCTTTTGGATTTTTAAAAAGTTCATGGCTCACTAGATATTTTGAAAAGAGTGATTTTTTGCTATTTCATCAGATCTCTGTAGCTCCGTTATTTCTGATTATACAGAAAAACTGTTGAGACAAAAATTGTAGATAATTTTGGGCTTAATAAGAAAATCTGATCCAATTTTTTATGTTGTTTGTGATTTTTGAGATATGACATAAACTTGTGTTTTTTTTTAAATGTAGAGCTGATCTAGGTAATTTCTTACGGGCAAATAATTATGTGGTGGAGCTCCATCATGATAATTTTTGTTTTATTTTGTTACATTTTGTTACCAGCAAAAAACAAAATATTAGAAAGTTTGAAGTATGTCTAATTATAAAATAGAACGTAATTATGAAAATATTCCATGGCTGACTATTTGAAAATTTAAAAAAATCAAAAATTTAGCCATATCTCTTTTATTTTTTATAATAACTATGCCGAGTATTATATCTTTGGAAAGCTCAAAAAATGGCCGATTTTATAGGGCCACAGCCAACTATGATTTACATTTAAAGAAACACAAGTTTATGTCATATCTAAAAAATCACAAAAAACATAAAAAATTGGATTAGATTATCTTATTAAGCCCAAAATTATCTACAGTTTTTTTTGTATAATCAGAAATAACGGAGCTACAGAGATCTGATGAAATAGCAAAAAATCACTCTTTTCAAAATATCTAGTGAGCCATGAACTTTTTTAAAAATCCAAAAGGGGCATTAGATTGAACATTCAAAACTGCAATTATTTCCCCATTTAAACTTTGTTGTAGCTCTGCTAGTTTCCGAGATCCCCATAGTGGGCATCGAAAAAAACTTACCCTATATACTGATACTGCATAAGTAAAAATATAGATGTACATTGGCGTCTTCGCAGTATTACATATCAATCACAGTATGCAGTCACGTCCAGCCGTCCAGGTTCGCAGTGACGCCAGGGACTCTTTAAAGTAAGGGGACCCAGCATTATACTTTCCAAAGTGAAGCCTATTCTTTCCTCATTCTAATGGTATCAGTGATGCCAAGTATGCCATTTTATTGGAGAATCTATTAATAAAACAGGTACTTTGTTAGTAAAAATAAATAATGGTTTCCATGATTTCTAAAAATTAGAGTTGACAATTTTGTGTCTAAAAATGCAGAATATGGCAACTGTAAAATGAAACAAATTTATTGTATAGTTGAAATTCTTTAATTGTCACATCTGAGTATCTGGAAGTTAGAAAACTTAAAAATTGTGAATTATGATGGGAAATGTTTTGCCTCCTTTAGAATCTATGGCACTGTCTTATCACATAAAACCTGATGGCAGTTGGACACACTGACATATAACATAACCTTGTCCCAGCCCCCTTGTGGTTTCCTTGGAGTCTACAGAAAACAAACTTCCCCTCAAGGCTTCACTTTTCTTATGTGATACACTGTGAAATGCTGGGTCCCCTTATTTTAAAGAGTCCCTGAGTGATGCTAATGCTGTGAGTGTGGCGTGTGGCGGACTGACGGGGACGGGTGCGGGGTGAGTGCGTGACGGCAGTGTTGCCAGTGTTCAGTGTTGCCGCTGTTTAATTTGTTTTATTTTGTTATTAGTGTTTTAGTCAGTGTCTATTACTATACGCAATAACACGAACACGCAACAAGATTAAATCAGCTTAGTAATGTTTTTTAAAGTAAACCTATAATGTCAAAAAAATTATAAAAATAAACGCTAGAATTTGTCAGGGGGGGCTATTTTTATACCAGGGGGGGCTTAGCCCCCCCCAGCCCCCCCTTAGCTACGCCAGTGCCGGCCGCACCGATCAGCGCCGCTGATCGCGAGTTACGACCACTGCCTCGCCGGGACGGCGCATTACGCTGCCCAGTCATGTGTGGAAATATCCGCAGGACTAATTAAGAGCTATTTCAGGACGCCGGAGATGCAGGGAACGCGGTTCTCAGGGGTACACCCCGTGCAAACGGAGACGAGTAGGTATCCATCCGTTCGAGCGAGAAAGCCTCGCATTTACTCTCTACAATACAGTGTGGAAACAAAACACAGCAATAATAGTCATTTTCTTAATCGACCCAAAAGAGTTTCAAAATCGCCATTGAAAGCCGAGAAACCGGCTCTAAAGTAAGTCATTAGATATTGGAAACTATAGTTTGGTGTTGCCAATTACCAAAGCATTTTGTCCCATATATGCCACAAGCCATTTCTTTTAAAATTTTGTAAGTCATGTAACAGGCTAACAAGTTATCAGGTGCTGAATTAATGCAAACAGTTTTCGGCCAAATAAAAATAAAAAAATCATAGTACGCTTTCTTTTATTAAAGAAATTTATGAGCAATACCCTTGTTTATGGAAGGGCAATACTTATGACATTTTAGCGTATACGGGTGTAACTGATCTCATGGTCAAAAATGAAACCACGTATTCTTGGAGTCAAAATAAGGGCACTTCTTCATATATTTTTTTCGAAGAAGTTTGGAGAAAAATACACATATTTTTTAGTATCTCTAGAAGTATACGAGATATTTTCTTCAAACTTAGCGTGTCACATGAGCGGATGAGCCGTCAAACTTAAGGTTGACATGAAGGTTCCGAGGCTCCCAGTGGCGGAGATACAGGGTGTTATTAAAATTAATTAGTTCAGAAAAATATGAATACCCTGTATAATCGCATTTTTTAAATTCGTTTTGAATGGAAACATCAATGATTAACAAAAAGTATCTCTTAGTATTTTTTCATATTCGCAGCCGTTTCTTAATTATTTTCAAAGAACCGCAACGCTGCAATGAATAGTCACTTTAAGAATAAACCTAGCAATCTGTGGATGTCAATTAAACTTTATTTAACAAAATACAAAAGCAAAATCGATAATAAAAGAAACGTAATGCTACTAGAAAATTAAATTATTAAATGTTCGAAATGACAATAATTCCGCATGTTTATTATTGCCATTGGCAAGTCCATAGCAAAAGTGCATATCAGTCAATTCTTTGAATGAAAATATAATTTTTCAAAATATTGATACTAGTACAAAGTTGGCAGCCAAATGATTCAAATAATGCCAAGTTTAATTATTGACTTCCACAGATTGTTAGATTTATTCTTAAAAAGACTTGTTTATTGCAGCATTGCAGTTCTTTGAAAAAAATTAAGAAACGGCTGAGAATATGAAAAAATACTAAGAGATACTTTTTGTTAACCATTGAATTTACCATTAAAAACAAACTTAAAAAATGCGATTATACAGGGTATTCATATTTTTCTGAACTAATTAATTTTAATAACACCCTGTATCTCCACAACTGGGGACCTCAGAACCTTCATATTAAGAGTAAATTTGACAGCTCATCCGCTTATGTGACACGCCAAGTTTGAAGAGAATATCTCATATACTTCTAGAGATACTAAGAAATATGTGTATTTTTCTCTAAATTTCTACCCTCTGTATAAAAAAAACTATGGCCCGTAGGAGAAAAAAATATATGAAGAAGTGTCCTTATTTTGACTTCAAGAATACGTGGTTTCGTTTTTCACCATCAGTTCAGTTACACCCTGTATATTCAGAAAAATCATAATTTATATTATTTTATTTATCGCAATAATAGATGGGTTATAGTAATAAATAGTACCTACTATGACTTATATCTCTGACTTTTTTCGTTTCTAAACATTACAGGGTTACTAAAAAAACTTTTGGTAAAAACTTTTGGAAAAATAAATTAGTAGTTTTTAAAGCTCATATATCGAGGGAGGAAATACAGACGTTTCCGAAATAGGTAACAATCCACTAAGAAATCTGCTAATTTTGAAAAGGCATTAGATTCAGGAATGTCGGACATACAATAATAATTAACTAAACAAACGTGTATACTTTCGAGAGTAAGAAAAAGCAATCCAAATAAATGTTGAATCCATCTTTCATGCTCAGTATTATTTTTATAAAAGTTTGCTATACTCAAGTTTTGAATTTTCCTATAGGTACCAGCAGACCACGCAGAATTATGAATGGCTATTTCGAAATCTATTACTATTTTCTGAGGATTTAATGAAATATTTATGGTGTTTGATAACATCAGTAACTTTATTGAACAGAGTGATATGCGTTTTGCATAGCTTGTTTGGAAGAAGACAAAATTCGAATGGAATATAATGGCCATTATGCAACCCATTAATTGAAAAAAGAATTCTGTGCAATGTTTAAATATTCCATCCAAGTAATTTGTGACAAACAGCGATAAACATTTCAAATTAGATGTACAAGCAAAAACTACAATATTTTCTAAAATTTATTTGTGGCGCAAACAGATCCATTGCATTTTTTAATTGGGTTTTTCGCCACCAAACTGGTTAAGACTCAATGTACAGCACGTGCGTGGTGATTCAACATTTTGACCCATAAAATGGCTTTTGTAGCGAGCAACATGCTTAATTTTAAACTTTTGGTCAATACAAAAATATTAATCTAAGTATTTACTCACATTTTGAGACAGAAATTATTTATCACAATGGCCGTCATTAATTAGCATTTGCGCGCAAAAAACCTAATGATGGCCATTGTGATAAATATTTTTAAATAATTTTTGTCTCAAAATGTGGGTAATTACTTAGATTAAAATTTGTATTGACCAAAAGTTAAAAATTATGCGTGTTGCTCGCTTACAGATCGAAAAAAGCCATTTTATGGGTCAAAATGTTGAATCACCACTTACGTGCTGTAAATGGAGTCTTAAAAGGCAACTTTTTCAAGTTGCCTGGAAAATTAATAAATTCTTGACATTAAATGAACGAAACTTTGAACGCATAACTCAAAAAATAATTTCAATAAATTTGTTTTCTGAGCTTTCGGAGGATAAATCTTCCTCCTTTCTCAAAGATCACGTCACGTCAAAGTGAAATGACAAAATAATAAATTTCAGGTTAAAATGCCATGACAACAAAAACAATGGCCTTGCCACCTGCCTTGATATTCTACCCTGTGTTCCATCTAATTATCTATACTAACTTCTCTTTGAATAAGCAATATTATTTTACTGATTTCCAATGAACATTCAGCAACAAAGTTGTCTGTATTTCCTAGAATAAATGCTGATTCTTTAATTTTTCGTCTATTTCCTAGTTATTCTTTGGGAATTGGTTTGAATCTATCCCACAAAATCCTAAGATTGTTATTAAAAGAGTGCTCACATATTTTCGACTTCGAATTTTGATTTTGCCTGATATAATTTTTATGTTCTTTTAAACGAACGTTAAATGGACTACAAGTCTTCCCAACATAGAACTTTCCACATTCGCAAGAACATGTTTTATATGCTTAATTTCCTCCTCAAATTTTATGTCATTAGAACAAATCGTTTAGCCCTGACATACAAACTTTTAATTACTCCTTTTTTAACACTAATATAATGATCGGAGATAAAATGGAAATATCTAGGTATGTGTTGATTTTCTATAGACACTAACTAGTTTCTATACTATCTGATTTCAGTACCAGAAACATCTAAGAAAGGTACCACCATTTACTATAAGTTGTGCAACTGGCAACTGCGCACCAGCCTTGACGAGCGAGCTTACAAGCTGACGAGGCAAGTGTCGTTAGGTATTATAAAGTTTTTAATGCACTTCGGAAAACTGGTAATATCATACCAACATCCAAGTTCTAATGGATGTGCCGGTGTTTTCATATTTGAATCGTTCGAGAAGGTAGACTACGACAGCTGTTTCCCCTTATTAGGTTCATCAAGGCAGCCATAACCTTCCCGAACGACTCAAACCGAAACGGTAGCACTTATAATAGTGTAACTTGCACTTGGAGGTGAGAAACCAACCAATGGCGTCATCTGAGTCGTTCGGGAAGTTTATGGCTGCCTTGATGAACCTAATAAGGGGAAACAGCTGTCGTAGTTTACCTTCTCGAGCGATTCAAATATGAAAACACCGGTACATTTATAGTCCCATAAAGCCGCTAACTTCCTTTCTGTAAAAATCTATTGGGGACGTGAAATTTTATCATCTTTTTAATCTTTTTTTATTTTTTTTCGGTTGACTTTAGATTTTTTTATTTCATATTCGTATTAAGCTATATTTTTTCACCTGTGGTTAAATTATTTTACATGATGACCGAACCACCCTGTAAATGCCTATTATTGCTTAAGGTAGTTAATGTTTTGTGTAATATAATTTTAATTTCCTTGGAATGTATCATGAAAATACTTTACTTAAAACGGGGCACTCTTAGCATTTTACTACTACTACCTAATCTTCTAAATAATACACTTTCCACTGGTGACACATAGCCAACTGTGTAATGCCGAACGTAAAAAAGTGAAATTACCATCATCCAAGTTATGACTGAGCCTCATAATAATTTATATTGCTGTTTTATAATATTTTATAGTTATAGCGATACGAACATAAAATCCGTGCCGTTTTAAATAAAAATTCAGATTATACTTACACGGTTTTATTATAATTATTAATCTGAGAAAATGCAATTATTTCCATAGCTCCAATTTATTAGCTGAATGAAGTTGTATTTAGAATAACTGCGATTGTTTGAAAGCACGGACCTATAAAACGTAGAATTTACTGCGCGCAGCCGTTTGCATTTTTTCGACGATAAAATAAAATCTTTTAACAAGGTTATGAGTTATGTTCGATAACTCAGCCAGGTGTGAATTGTAAAAAATATTCAACATTTAATTATATAATTAATATGTATATCTCACGTTTCCTTGCATTCAATTAACCTATCGTCATGCTTCAACAGACCGCAAGAACAACAAGGATGTAAAATAATTTCCCCAAAAATGAATTAGGTATTTTTTTTTAGATTTTAAGGACAAACTTTCTCTGAACTATAATAATCGTTATACCCTCTTGCAAATAATTCAAGGATAATGTGAATGTACGATATATACCTACCTACATATATTTTGAATACTTGCCTTGATCTTGGTCAACCGATAATAATTAACTCAAGAAAAAGTGGATTTTCCTGAGATCGCAATCTAAACTAGAAATTTCTTATTCTTGGCGTCATCGTTATCATCTCGGTCGGCTTTGGTGATTGTTTCAGCGACGTGCAATTGTAGTGGGGCCGCTTTTTTTAACTAACTTAACGTTACTTATCTCAGAACAGCATATTTAATGATGTTAGACTATTATACCACATGTGCAACTAACACTAAACCATAAATAGGTACAAGTTTACATTGCGTCAAGCTAAAACTGCGACAATATTAATGTAACAGTCTTATACTTAAATTTTGTACTATGTCCTAATGCACTAATTTCCATAGTTTTCTAGCTTCTGTTTGTCCCTAGTTGGCTTTACCTTTGTGAAATGTGTGCGTTAGATCGGTTGCCTTAGGGGAGCATGACTGACATACTAATTTTCAAATTGTTGCCTCCTGTATTTCTTGTATTCCACTTGCGCCTATCATCGCTCTCTAGATGTAATTATGATTGTTGGGTTTTTCTTCTTCGTTAGTTTTTCTCTCAATGCTGAGGCCGAGTTTTATTTAGGGTTGGATTGTTGGATTTTCCCCCCGAATAAGATTTTGCCAAAAATTCCTGTCTTGTTAGCCAACCAAAGTTAGATTTGTGGAACCATAATATACCACTGAATCCCTAATAGTACTTCTCGAAATTTCAACACTAAAACACCGTCTCAGTGGGCCATGAACTTAACGCACGAGGCACCTGAATTACGCATTTAATGCCATTTTTGAAGCTCTATCCAACAAAAAAAGTTTATGAAAATCGAGCTATAAATAAAAATTTTACAGGGGTGGTCAGTCCTTAAGTGGAACCCACTGTAGATACATTATTAGTTTGGTTTTACTGAATTTGTCAGAACCCTTCAAAGTTCAAAGGTATAAGCCATTAGGTTTTTACAGAAATTTCCTGTTATTATTAGAAAGGTAAGTGAACATTTTTTCATTACCTACCATTTGTGGAAAAAGGAACAGTTTGCATAGAAACTGGAAACTGTCCACTATAATATATTTTTTAGAGACAAATGGATTGCAGCAATAAAAAGGAAAAATTTTGTACCTTGTACTTGCATTTGTAGTCAACATTTTATTGAGAGCGATTTCATAGAGAATTTTGGGCAGCGCAAACTTAAAAAGGATGTTTTTTTTTCCAAGCCATCTCGTGATAGAAACTCTATCAAGGGAAAAACTATCAAAATATTGTGCTAACGAACCTTCTTCACCGTCGAAGATGGAAATTGATGGTGCTCGAATAAAGCCATTTGATTTTTGATTCATCAAATTCACCTAAAGCTAATGTATTGATAGGTTTCGATGATTTGCGATCTAACCAATGTAAAAGAGTGTTAATGAAGGTCTCGTGCATAGGTATATTTCGTTATTTGACAGTGGACGTATTCTGTGGAAGACTGCTATCAGGAATTTCAAGAACAGTTAGTTCTTTGGTGTTTTCTTCGTCTCGTTGTGCAGCTTTTTCGAGAAATAAGGAGTGTGAAACGAAAGAAGGGAAGTGGCCGACCGACAGCGCGAACGGAGGAGGTCAAGGAAAAGTTATGAAGGAGGCTCCCAGAACGTCGGTGCGAATATTGTCACAGCTAGCCGGAGGAGTATCTGTTGGTACCTGTCGTAGTGTTTTAAAAAAAGATTTACACTTAATCTGTGGACATGATTTTCTTGGAAAGAAGAAAGTTGGTGTTTGGTGTGATATTGGTCAAAGAAAAATAGCAATTTTCTTTAGTTTGGCACTAACAGTAGCATTTACTGCTCAAAGGTATATAGAAAAGAAATTTGTACACCTTCTATAAATCAGCTTGACGATGAAGAAATTCGTAGAGTTTATTTTCAACAAGATGGTGCAAGAGCCTACTCTGCAGGTGAATCGAAGATTATGTTACAGATCATTTTTCAAAATCGCGTGGTGAACCTAAACTCAACACACGATTTTCCTTAGGAATCTTGCGACATAATATCTTACTATTTCTTTTTGTGACTGTTCTTAAAGAACACTATTTTTCAAGTTCTTATAAAAACTTAGATCAACAAATGCTTCTTAAAATGTTCTTTTCCTGCTCCCTCCCCCGTAAGTTCACTTTACATACTCGCCAACAGGCCCGAAAGCGAAAGTAAAATGTTCGAGGTGCCCTGTTATTTTGGTTGCTAGCTGCGAAAGTGGTTGCTAGGTACAAAAAGTATTGCTTAGCAACCCTTACACAGCAAGGACCTTAAAACCATTAATAAAATATATGTAGAAACGCGAATCTTGCGTCAATTTTAATAGGTTACGCAACAATCGTTTTATAAACTGGTTTTAATCATAAAGAACACGAATTATACCAAAGAAAAATTAATAATTTAAATGTTTCTATGGCGTCAAATAAGAGCCGCATAACAGAACAAATTTGACAAGTACCGCGCTACCGGTGGGGTGAGAGTACGCGATTAGTAATTCGTAGATCCATGGTTCAAATCCCATACAAAGCTCAACATTTTTTATTTATTTTTTATTATCGCTGCATTCTGCCTCTTTTATTTATCACTGATTATCATTTTTATTAATTGAACAAAGGTTATTTTGAAGATCATTATTACACACAATCTACTCCATATTATATTTATAGCTTTATTCAAAGTACCTATAACTTGAAATTTTCGGTAGCAGGAAAAATGTAATACATTGCACGATGCGTAAGCTCTTTTTTGGCCTCGGAGGTACTTTTAATGCCCGAGGCAACGCTCGCGTTGCCTCGGTCTTTAAACAACCTCCTCGGCCAAAAAGTGCACTTACGCATCTGGCAATGTAAATAACTATTAACGCAAAAGGACTTTAGAGTAGGTATGTTTGTTAAGGACAAAATAACTCCTGAAAGATCAAATTTATTATAATCAACTTGAGATCATATGCCAGCAGCCCAGGGCACAACCCAATCCACTTCGCTCTTATCTCCCTCGCCGATCTTGCGAGCAAAACGAGCAACCCGAAGCAAGGCACCCCGTAATTTATTAGAACAAATAATTGACAAATTGGCACGCCATAACGCTGGCCAATTTGCGGACTTATTAGCCGATATGGGACGCTAACGTATGCCGTCAATTAAACCAGTATTAAACTCATAATGAGTGGCCGAAAAGGTCTCTTCTGCCGCTTATCGGAATCGGAGATGCGCAACATCAATTTCATATGGTTACCTCCAATTAGCGGGTTCCAGAAATCGCGCAGATTAAGACGTTCGAAGTGCGAGAAATGGACTAAATTTCGAGAATGGAATCGTATTGAGCAACACAAATTGCTAATTAATATATCAAAAAGATGATAAAATTTCACGTCCCCAATAGATTTTTACAAAAAGAAAGTTAGCGACTTTATGGGACTATAAATTTTGGCAACTAACTGGTAATATCATACCAACATCCAAGTTCTAAGTTCTAATGGATGTGCCGGTGCTTTCATATTTGAATCGTTCGGGAAGGTAGACTACGACAGCTGCTTTTCCTTATTAGGTTCATCAAGGCAGCCATAATCTTCCCGAACGACTCAAACCGAAACGGTAGCACTTATAACAGTGTAACTTGCACTTGGAGGTGAGAAATCAACCAGTGGCACCATCTAGTATCAAGCTGATAGTACCAGACCCGGAATTTCACAAAACATAGTAAACACCAACAAGAAAAAGTTAGGTTGGTGTTGAATCCAGAAAACTACAAAATAATGTGAAGAAGAAGCGACACAGGAAACAGGCTCATTGGCCATTCACCACTGTATCTTCCAAATTTGTGGAAATCAACAAGAATCTGGCCGGGAGCCCTATCCTTGTGAAACTTGCATCTTATATAAGCCGTAGAAATATTAAAAAGATGATAAAATGGCTGCCTTGATGAACCTAATAAGGGGAAACAGCTGTCGTAGTCTACCTTCCCGAACGATTCAAATATGAAAGCACTGGCACATCCATTAGAACTTGGATGTTGGTATGATATTACCAGTTGCCCAAATTTATAGTCCCATAAAGCCGCTAACTTTCTTTTTGTAAAAATTAATATATTATATCTTCAGACAACCATCGCCAACCAAAAGTAACGCTCGGAAATTGCGAGGCTAATGTAATATCGATTGATAAAAAATGCATATTTAGACGTTAGACGTATTTATACCGTTTCCTGTATCTATCTGTCTCACTATGCGCAGAGGATCCTGCTTTTTTTTTAAGTATACCAAGAAAGACGTGGGTCTTTCCGACAAGAGACAGGTTGACGGCAAGTATTGTTCTAGTTTCACATAAATCTCCACTTCCTTCAAGGAGTCACTTCTGCCAGATTTATGCAACACACACTAGCGCTGAATAAACCAGAATTATTCGTTCAATTAACGAGACCTTCTTCCTTATTGCGTGGTGCATAGGTGGTCTCGACACGGAGACATGATCTACCGAGGGGATGCCACTCCGTTTTTCTCCCGTTCTCGTGATATCCGCCATGGTCTTGGACTAGTTCGTGAATTTATAGATAATATGATTTTTAATGGGGAAGTTGCATGTAATGGCATTTCCAAGCGAATTCCTAATAAATGGGAAATACTCGTATAATAGCTCAAGATATTGCTATACAGAAGATATCATTAATTTTTGAAAAAGTGCTTCTGGGAATTAATAAATTAGAAATAGAATTGAAATGTTTGTAACTTTTCTTCGGGAACACAAACCGATTTTGGCGTCATAAAAGGTGTCCGAATTTTGCGGAACGTTCATTTTTGTGCTGTGTATTTTGAAGTTAACTTTATAAACATAAATAGGTATGTAATTGTTATATCATACAGGAGTTCTAAAATATTTGGTTACCTGGTTATCTAAATCCTAGCTTAAAGCAATATTATTTAAGTGGAGGAAATAGTGTATATATACAGGGTGAGTTTTTTTCCCACTATGGGGATCTCGGAAACTAGCAGAGCTAGAACAAAGGTTAAATGGGGAAAGAGTTGCAGTTTTGAATGCTCAATCTAATGCCACTTTTGGATTTTTAAAAAAGTTCATGGCTCACTAGATATTTTGAAAAGAGTGATTTTTTGCTATTTGGGCTTCATAAGATTTTTATGTTGTTTGTGATTTTTGAGATACGACATAAACTTTTGTTTTTTTAAATATAAATCATAGTTGTCTGTGGCCATATCAAATCGGCCATTTCTTGAGCTTTCCAAAGATGTAATACTCAGCATAGTTATTATAAAAAATAAAAGAGCTGGCAAATTTTCTGATATTTTAAATTTTCACATAGTCAGCCATGGAATATTTTCATAATTACGTTCTATTTTATAATAAGACATACTTCAAACTTTCAAATATTTTATTTTTAGCTGGTAACAAAATGTAACAAAATAAAACAAAAATTATCATGGTGGAGCTCACCACATAATTATTTGCCCGTAAGAAATTACCTAGATCAGTTCTATCCAAATAGTTGGATAGGGAGAAATAGACCTATTTCCTGGCAGCCCCGATCCCCCGATTTGTCTGTTTTGGATTTCTTTTTGTGGGGAACAGTACAAAATAAAGTATGAGACAATTGTTGAATTAAGAGCAGCTGTTTTAGAAGCAATTGCCAGTATTGACAGGCGACTATGTGAAAATTTAAAAAAAATCAGAAAATTAGCCATAGATCTTTTATTTTTTATAATAACTATGCCGAGTATTGTATGTTTGGAAATCTCAAAAAATGGCCGATTTTATAAGGCCACAGCCAACTATGATATACATTTAAAAAAACAATCAAATCACAAACAACATACAAAAAGGAATAGATTGTCTTATTAAGCCCAAAATTATCTACAATTTTTGTCTCTACAGTTTTTCTGTATAATCAGAAATAACGGAGCTACAGAGATCTGATGAAATAGCAAAAATCACTCTTTTCAAAATATCTAGTGAGCCATGAACTTTTCTAAAAAACCAAAAGTGGCATTAGATTGGGCATTCAAAACTGCAATTCTTTCCCCATTTAACCTTTATTCTAGCTCTGCTAGTTTCCGAGATCCCCATATAGTGTTCATCGAAAAAAACTCACCCTGTATATACCCTTCTCGTCAATATTATTTACTTGTATCTACTTAGCAACGTTTTCGTTACTAGTTCTCCTATATTTTATTACTTAGCACATTATTATTGTCTTACATCAAAATGATCTTCACAACAATAATAATGTTGTAGTTGTGGTTGCCGGTAACTGCCGGCGCACAGCAACAAACCAAAGATGCCTTCTCTGTCAAAAAGTTGTTGGAAGTCCCAAAAAAGTTGCAAATTTATAAATTTACAGAACCTACTTTTCGCTGTGGAGGTACGATAGTTTTACACTGTATTAAAAAAGACTAAGCAAAATCATTGTGTTAATACAAGTTACTGATGTGAAAATAAAACATACTAACGTAACATTTCCTTATTGCAGAGGAGATCGGGGTATGAAAAATGACGAACGGGGTAAGAAGACTAATGCGAATATTGTCAACAAGAAGCGATTGCGATATTTTGACTCAGAGAGCCTCACGGTAGGTAGTATACCAAAATACCAATATTGTTGGATCAATTTCATCGGCAGTTGCTAAGCCAGCCGACAATGGCACATTTTGATACTAAACGGTATGCGTTGTAATTTTTTACGAGTTTGTGTAAAGTTTTCCGTACATTTACAAGTAGGTAAGTTCTTTTTCCACCATTACCCAGAAACTACCCATATCATTAATAATTTTTTGATACTCTTCGTTTTGAATTTTGACATAACCTCAAACATTATTTCAATGTTGCCTGGTTTAAGATGACAGGGATAAATTGACAATTCGTCATCTTCAGCAAAGAGAGTAATTTAAAAAATAAAGTGAAAACAAGGGAAAAACAAGTCGAAATTCATAACTAGCAGGCAAGGCTCTAATCGCCACAAGCAAGAAAAACTACTTATGGAATTGAAATTACGAAAAACAAAGAACTGTTAATCAAGAGACTGAATACTCATGTCCAGATGTTTCAAGATCCTCCGATAGAAAATTGGATACAATGTGAGGTGACTTCGTTTGCGACTTTTGTACTTAGTGATCTTACCCCATTATGTTCGTCATTTTACCCTATTAAGATGTATTTTGATTTTTGTTGATTTTGTTTTTTATTTTTTACAAGAATGTTAATGTTTATATATTTGACATAGAGTCTATACTTGGGTTAATATTTAAGACTTTTAATTAGCATTTTTCTTTAGTATCGTTAACTTACACCGATTTCCCCTATTATGTACCCATTTTTGAGGTCAAAATCACAAGTAACGTTGTCCTAAAATTTTACTATGATAGTCATAATTTTTAAGTAAATATACATTTTTTTTGCATATTTACATGATATATCGCTGAATTACCGAAAACAATAAATAAAAAGCAGTGCAGACGTAAAAATAATAATTACGTTTTCAATTTACCTCCAATTTTTTCAGTGTACTTTTAAAAAATGTCAGGTATCTGCCCAATATCTCCTCTAAAGCACTGTAACCGATTTTGATAATTTTCGTATAGGTATGGGAGCAACATCATAAGTATCTACCTACATATATGTATACCTACATATACCTACCGATTCTCGACTTAGGGTCGTATATTTATGACAAAGATTAAATAATGGACATATGAAATGCCATTTCCTTTTTAGAAAATTATCTGATTATTCACATATTTGTAAGAATATTAACGTATACAGGATTTTGGCCCTATTGCATATGCGTTAGCGTGGCCGCCATATTGATCCTTAAATTAACACTTGGCATTTGGCTAAATATGCACACGTTGCTACCTATTTTGTTTATTATTGTTTTTCGTTATTGCAAAATTTTGAAGACGATAATAGTCGATAGTGCCATATGTATGAAGACCTACCGTGAAATTGAATTTGCCTAATTCTGGTTAGATATTTTCCTTAACAATGGGAGCGACAGCGTGCGGGAATTTATAGATTCCAAGCGTCGGGAGAAAATCCCCGCACGCTGTTCCTATCCTTTAGTTTATTATAATATTGACACATGGCATTTGATACACGCGAAAACCCCGCGGAATGATTTATGAAACCGCACGGTGTTAATGGGCACCTAATAAAGCAATTAATATTGCTTTGCGTTGTAAATTGAATAATGACGCAATTTGCGTGCGTTTTTCCACCCGAACTAATTCCCCTACAGGTGTTCCGTTTGTAAGAAATTAGCGTAACCGCCGACGTGGCAAAAGTATTGACAAGAGTAACAAACACGGCACGGCGTAATGGACGTTTGACGCCGGTATAGCGTACCTATAGCGGTATTCAGGCTAGACAGTTACAATGGACGCGACGGCTCAATCGCGATAAGGTGATAATAATAGTAGGCTCGAATCGAGGGTGCCAAAGCGGATAACTTTGTAGCTTTATATCAATATCAATTGGTTTTGGTTCAGTGGCATCCTACAAAGAGCCAGTAGAGAACAACACCGGTGCTCCTATAGGTCAGGCGGTCGTAAATTCTGTAGACGCTACGAGCCAAACACAGGGACGATTCAACTTTCTTAAAACTAATTTATTGACGTTATTTTTTCAGTTGACGTTTAAAGTTTCGTTATTTTCATGTTAGGCATTTGTAAATTTGTATAAAGTTGAATCTCGACTGACAAAGCGACAGAGCTTTCTTAAGCAGTGGTTTTTCCTGGCAAGTTAAAAAGTTGTCCTTTAATCAGTTTGTTTCAGATTTCCTTGGCAAAAAAACAATTAAAAATTAAATGGATCTGTTTATAATTAGTTTTATTTATGAATTTTTTAGAACTAGGACACCCTGTAAGTGGACCTTTTTCACACTATTATTTTTATAAGTGCAAATAAAATCCGAAAAAATTTACTTTCGTAAAGTTTTTTAGCAGCCGAAAATCAAAGTAGTTCTAGGCATTCGACATTTTACAAACCTACCTACTGAGTTTTTAATTCCCAACAACTTTCCTTAACAACATTTGGGCCTAAAACCTACAATAGGTTTCTAGATTCGAAAAATCATGTGTCCTGGGAATTAAAAAAACTAATTTTTTGCACCATTATGTAGGTTTTAAGGAAAAATGTTATTAAGGAAAGTTGTTCAAAATTAAAAATTCAGTAGGTGTTCAAAATGGTGAAAGCTACTTTGATTTTCTTCTCCTAAAAGAATTAAAACACACAAAAGTGAATTTTTCAAAAACGGTACATTTTTCGAAAAAATTAAAATATATTTTTCTTAGAATTGATTGGGAATTTTATATAGTGAAGGCAAAAAATTACTTTTCCAATGGCGTTTTTTTCTATTAAAAACTATAATGGTTAACCCCCGTCTCTCCGGCACTGGTGAAAGTAAATGGGCTAAATTATTTTTAATTTTTATAGTATTTAATGAGTGTCCAATTTGTACCAAACATGTTTGAGTTAACTGTCTTTCTTTGGGAAAAATAAAAGGAAACTTAGGTATTTTCACGTTTTGTATAGATTGGACCAACCTGTATGTATAGTAAATGAGTGAGAGAGAAGGAAAACGATAAAATGAAATTTACCTTCCTAGGTGAACATAAGTAAAAGGCATCTGAAAAGAGACGAAAACGAGTGGTAAAAAAGAAGCTAACAAATTTTTGCAGGAAATAGCAACTTACCAAGGAGGAGAAATCACATTATGTACAGCGTGTCCCAAATAGTTTGTCCTACCCCCATATACAGGGCGATTCGTATTTGCAGGACAAAAATAAAATATTTAGATTTTGACAATTGCATTAATCCTTTGAAATATTTGCATTCTCCATGAAATTTACTACAGAACCGTTTTTTTGTTTTGTATTTTGGATGCAGCGTTGCCAAGATATCTAATTGTTCTTGGAATTTAGGGACTTCGTGGAGGCTATGGAAACTGAATGCTGTATCTTTATTTTAATAGATATCAAAGATATATTTTAGCCGAAGTATGACAGCACAACCGTGTGTGGTGCGGTATGTCGAAATTGGCTTTTGCATATACAGTGTGTTCATAACAGGCTCTCAAAATCGGATAATTTCAAACAGCAATAACTTATTTTTTTTTTCAAGTGGAATGACCCACATTTCTATAGTTTGTTGGATGCCGGCGTCGAAGCCCCACATTTTATGTAAATAACATTCTATACCAAAAACTACCCGTTTTCGAGATATTTAGTATTTAAGAAAATTTCTTTGCATTTTTCATTCAGGTGAGAAGGTTTTATCAAGCAAGCCATAAGTATTTTTTCAGACAGTGGCAGAAATAATTGTCATTTTAGATAATACTGGAAATAAAATTCCTATACCCGTATAGGTACAGTATGTCCACGGATAGAGGACAAATGGACCAAAACTTTTATTTTTCGACAAAAAGTCATTCTTGATAAAAGTTTCTGCTTCTCGAAAAAATATGGTCCACGAAGAGAATTTTCGATTTTTTTTTACAGGGTGTCCAAAAAATACAAAAACATGAAATGCGTTCAAGAATAAACTGCCTTTATTTTTAAAAATATCAAAAACTTTTACTTAGAAAAGTTGTTTAGAATTAAAAGATGTGTCCGATTGTCACTTTTCAAACAAATCAGCCAACTTCGATTTTTTTGATTTCCAAGTTTGGAATTCCTGTTTTTAAAAATATCAAAAATATTTATTTAGAAAAGTTGTTTAGAGTTAAAAGACGTGTCAGAGGGTAATTTTTTACCCATTTAAGTCAAAGTCGTCCGATTTGCTTAAAAGTTACAATCAGAATCAGACACGTCTTTTAATTATTGTAAACAACTTTTCTAAATAAATATTTTTGATAATTTTAAACAAAGGAGTTTCACACTTGGAAATAAAAAAACGGAGTTGGCTGATTTGTTTGAAAAGTGATAATTGGACACATCTTTTAATTCTAAACAACTTTTCTAAGTAAAAGTTTTAGATATTTTTAAAAATAAAGGCTGTTTATTCTTGATCGCATTTTATGTTTTTGTATTTTATGGACACCCTGTATAAAAAAAAATCGAAAATTCTCTTCGTGGACTATATTTTTCGAGAAGCAGAAACTTTTATCAAGAATGACTTTTTGTCGAAAAATGAAATTAATTTTTGGTCCGTTTGTCCTCTTGGGATGTCTATCCGTGGACATACTGTATACGGGTATAGGAATTTGATTTCCCGTATTATCTAAAATGACAATTATTTCTGCCACTGTCTGGAAAAATAGTTATGGCTTGTTTGATAAAACCTTCTCACCTGAATGAAAAATGCAAAGAAATTTTCTTAAATACTAAATATCTCGAAAACGGGTAGTTTTTGGTATAGAATGGTATTTACATAAAATGTGGGGCTTGGACGCCGGCATCCAACAAACTATAGAAATATGGGTCATTCCATTTGAAAAAAATAAGTTATTGCTGTTTGAAATTATCCGATTTTGAGAGCCTGTTATGAACACACTGTATACGCAAAAACCAATTTCGACATACCACACCACACACAGTTGTGCTGCCATACTTCGGCTAAAATATATCTTTGATATCTACTAAAATAAAGATACAGCATTCAGTTTCCATAACCTCCACGAAGTCCTTAAATTCCAAGAAAAATTCGATATCTTGGCAATGCTTCATCCAAAATACAAAACAAAAAAACGGTTCTGTAGAAAATTTCATGGAGAATGCAAATATTCCAAAGAATTAATACAATTGTCAAAATCTAAATATTTTATTTTTGTCCTGCAAATACGAATCGCCCTGTCTATGTGAAAATAAAAGAGAGGTTACGTCCACTGCCAACCTTACAATTTTTGTATCCAAGTTTTTTCGTATCTCTTACGGTTCCTGAGATCCAGGGGGTAGGACAAACTATTTGGGACACGCGTACCTATATTCGGAAACGAAGGGAAGCCAATAAAATTCCAAGGAACCAAAATTTAATTTTTAAAAAGCTTGCTGTCCATAGCCACCTTGGAAAACTATGGCCAAAAATAAAAAAAAAAATTCAAATTTTTTAAAACTTTTTTATTTCTTGAGGTACAGGGTGGCCCATCCAAGCGGAAAAAGTGCGTTACGAGAAGACAGGTTAACATAAAATCGTCATTCAAAAAATGATATTGTAGTAAAAATTGAGGGCAATTCGATGGTGTACTCAGATTTTGTATACGGGGATCGGTAAAAAAGTTGTTATAGCGAAAAAACATTTATAGGGAAATAAAAAATAATAATTTTTCACCTACACAACCATTAGAGAACCTTCAAGTAGTCCTGAATATTTAGTTTTTTGAAATAAATTCTGGTTGTAGCAAAAATGAAAGTGATTTTCTCTATTTTACAACTAACACAAGCTCTATTAAACTAGATACATGGTATCATGGTCAGTGTCTGACGTTCTATCCGAGTAGGCCAAACAATAAAACCAAATTTATGACAATTAAGTCAGCCATGATAATAAAACTGACAATCAAGTAGGCTGTATAAGTTCAAAAGTTTCAAAATTTTGTTACTGAATCTGTTACTAATTACAGTTTTAAAAATGTTTTGAAAGAAGAATGCTGTGATATTTCAAAGGTCCTTATGGAGAATGAAAAAACACTTTGAGGGGAATATTCTCGAAAATATCCAAATATAAATGTTCCGAATGCCTCATTTATATGTAAGCTATATGATCGACAGGAAGTGTGATTAGCAAGAGAAAAATTGGGTTTAGAATTAGTAAGGACGAGATAGAACGAATTTTAAATTATTTCAGAAGAAATAACGAAAAATCACAGAAAGATGCAGCGAGAGATTTATTTAAACTGTAACTAGTAACAGCTTCAGCAACAAAATTTTAGACTAATCTGACTGGTAAATAGAAATATCGAATTAACAGCCTACTTGATTATCAGTTTTATTATCATGGCTAATTTGATTTGTCATAAATTTGGTGTTATTGTTTGGCCTATACTCGGATCAAACATCAGACACTGACCATGAGACTATAATGTATAAATATATTATATATTATATATAGTATATATTATATATGTAGTTTAATGGAGCTTCTCTAATAAATATCTCGGAAACGGTTGGAAATAAATAAGTCAAATTATATATTATGCTTGACCACCGAAATCTTTGACAACAAATACCTACCTTCTTCTTTCAAATAATATGTTAATAATTATTGTTTTGGCGCTAACTCCGAAAGTAATGAAGATACCGATTTGAACCTTTGTTTTTTTTTGTGTGAATTTAATCTACTTTTCGATTATAACAGAATAAGTATGTCATTGAATTTAAAATTTTAGAGAAAATTTTAATAAAAGGGAAATTTTTCAATTTGCGCCCTCTAGCGGTGACCACGAAATTTGAAACGACCTTACTGCACAATCATTTGATACACGGGCGTAGCCAAGGGGGGGGGGTTTCGGGGGTTCAAACCCCCCCCCCCGAAATAAGCAAAATATTACCTAAAAATACGAGGAGTGAAGAGTTAAATTATTATTACGTTTACATATATGTAGTAATAGTAGCGCCTAGCGCCATCTTATGACGAGAGGCAGACGCAGTTGCAGCCGAACTTGCCTACCCCGAAATCTAGTTTGGAATGCCTAGATATGTGCGATAAAAACCTTTATCCTAATATTTACACATTACTACAAATCTTGGCTACCATTCCTGTATATCCACTGCTACCCCAGAAAGGTCTTTGTCGAGCCTAAGGAGACTGAAAAACTATTTACGAAACACTACAAGTAAAAACAGACTTAATGGTTTGGCTCTAATGAACATTCACTATGGAACAGAAATTCATGCAGATGAAGTAGTGGATATATTAAAGCCGAAGATTTCTTCTTTAATGGTTTTAGATTTAGCGCAGAGGAACGAAATTAATTTATCCATTTCATTTAAAGTTAACAACTTTATAAATATGTCGTAGTTTTTCGGATGAATATATAGATATTAAATTTCATGTAAGTATATTTTTGTTGTTTTATTTACTTCTCAAACTAAACCCCCCCCCAAAACTAAATCCTGGCTACGCCCGTGATTTGATAGAAGAAAGAAAGCTCTCTTCAACAAGTCCAAATTCGACCAATTTGGTTACTTAAGCCAAACCGGAGTTAGCAGCATAAGTCATAAGGTTTATCCGCCTGTTTCACCTCTATTTGAAGAGCTAGATCAAAAAACCCTTAACAAAAATTGTTCAGAATTTGCTGAAGGGTGCAATAAATGTATTTTGGATATACCTTTATTAGTAATTTTTGTGGCAAAACTCATTTTTCAAATTTACTGTTTCGATACGCCCCTAGCGGCCCACCTACGAACTTAATAATAATTTCCAGCGATTTTTCGTTACCACATTATTTAAGAAGACATTTTTCCCAAAGCTACAGGACTAATAATTCCTCAGATATGGTACCTGGTCACCCTTAATGAAACGCCCTGTATATAACTTATATAGTGAAAAGGGCCAAAAGATGAATTCAAGGGCTTTTCAATATTTTATCAAATTTTACATTAGGCATGTTGGATTTTTTGAACATGGCCAAATTCGTAATAGATTGTTGTATAATAAAGCTAAATAAAATAATCCAGAGAAACTTGAACGAAAAAAAAATTGTTGAAAAATTAAGCAAAAAAACCGCGGAAATAAAAAGGAAATTGTAGTTCATTATGTGTATACGTTAGTGTCGTTAGTTATAATACGTGAATCGGCCCATGAGTTTTGCGGAGGTTATTATTATATCAAGGGTTGTGTTTTAAGAAAAGAATTCGCAACTATAGCCGCATTAAAAGTCAGAAGATATGTAGAATCATTAAAGTTTAATTTTATGTCGATTTCACTTGGCGGACGGTTTTGTAACGAGTTCTTTTTGCGTCGTAACTTCAAAAATCGGCCGCATCGCCACCGATCGTCGCTAATTAAATTTAATTTGCCGGATTTATTCGATTGCCCCGAAGGAGTAAACGCGCTGCCCGTCCCGGCTGCATTTTGATTTGCGATTTGCCGCGCTTTTGTGCGATTTCCTGCGTGAGGGAAATTGCGGAATGGAAAATATGCTCGAATCGTAGGAATGACACAAACCGGTTACTGGGAATTTTAATCGCGTCTTTAAACTAGTTAATACTAAAACATGCCATTTTGATGGGCTAGTTTCGTTTAAAAACACATTCAAGATCCATATGGTCTGCTTTCGGAGATATCTTTGAAAAACTCGAAAATTGCCGAAATTTCTTCGACTAGTAACTTTTTTGAAGAATTGGCAAAATGCAATGACGTCAGAACCTATAGACAGGTTTGTTTTGATAAACTGACGCCCAGAATAAATCACAATGTAAACGCTCCCTTAAATTATTCCTAAAATGTCGCGAGATTGTCAGAAATTGCCCCTTTTTGTCGAGCCGTAGCGAACTTATTTCGACTCTGGCTCGGAGGCTGGCGTCGTTAGACCATCCCCCGAGTCTTCAGGTGAGGTTCCGAGCTTCCGGCGCCCCCAAACAAGAAAAAACATGCGATATCTAAGTGTGATTCTGGAGGAACTACAACCGGGAATCACCGGTTGTATAGTTGGTTGATGGTTTACTTTCTGTCTATGTTTATAGCATGTTTTTAGAGTAGTATGGATATATTTAATCTTGGAGTCAAAATAAAGGGCATTTTAACAATGGGGCAACATGTCTATAGGTCTTGACGTCATTGTCAAAATGTTTTGAAATTAAATAAACCACAGTTATCGGTTGACAGAAGCTGGTTGCTATTGTTTTTCAAGGCATACTAGAAAATTTTAAAAATGTGCAGATTTATCTCCACAATTTGCAAAGATTTATGCTGTAGTGCGTTATGAAATTAATTACACCGATTATTTCCCTCATACTGCTTGCATCCAATAAGGTAGGTCCTTCCATAAAAATCCAACCAATCATATACCTCTGCTAGCAATAATTGCACTTGTGCAAAACCAAAGCGGTAATACCACTTGTGCAATTATCACTTAGTTGCTTAGCAACCGCGAATCTGTTCCATACAAACACGTACTTCTTAAAATTGGTGTGTTTTACACTGTTCTAAATTATGCAGCTTATACATTATATTGTGGTATTATTAAGCATTGTATCAATGAATTTATATAACTTTTACATTGCTAAATTGTTGTTATTAGACCTCCGTCTCCGTTTAAATTTATGACACACATTCAGAAAATAAACCAATGCTAACAGGGTGTAGTTATAATCGTATTTGCCTTGGATATCCAAGCGTCATGTTTGTTTACTAGAACGCTACAGTCGAAGCTGTCATTAAAGTCGTTCAAAATGTTTCGTTTTGGAAATGTAAACATATAGAAAAAATTAATACAGAAATTATTAAATCGTATGCGTGAAAAATCACTCGTGCCGGAAATTTTTCAAAATAATTTTATTCTCAAGCGCTATTTTGCCCATTAGCAAAACCACTCGTACAAATTGGGCTTTTATTTTCAGAGATAAAAGATCAATCGTGATCTTTCTAGGCAAAACAGCGCTTTCGAAAAAATTATCGATAAAATTTCCGACACTTGTGATATTACCTACATACGATAACTGTAGTTTCAAGTTCTCCAAAAAATGCATATTTGCCAAAATATGTTTCCAAGTGGCCTTCCTGTGTACTCATCGTGTAAAAAAAAAGCAGTTAAAATGAACTCATTATTAATTTTCATCATCTATTCTTTCATTTATATGCTTTGAAATCTATATCTAAGGATGAAACCGGTAATGGGATCACTGTGCCTGGAGCTTGTCAGGACGTGTCACAACAAAGATTGAAATATCTTTGTCGTTGCGTTGTTGAAGGAGAAAACTTTGATCTTCATCTTGCTCATTCTTAGGAAACCATCATCATCACCATCAAGTTGTCAGCTGCCAAGATTAAAGTATAATGAAAATTATATTGTTGTAAATAATGTGGGTACATACCTCCTGTTGGAACATTATTTCTTAAAATCACTCTGCGTAACCGCACGGGCATTGTGCACGCATGAAGTACAGTCGCGGACAGTTGGTATCGAACGACCTGAAGAGGTTTCTCGTGGCTATCGTTACAGGGCGCGCGGAGACGGCAACAGCGCGCGCCTTCGGCATCGGATGGTTCGAACGGGTGTCTTGTTCCGAGAATTCTTTGCAAGCGATTAAGCCGATGTCACCGAAAGGGTTAAAAAAAATTAAGGAATCAGTATTAAACTATTTATTAAAACAGTTCACAAGTATACAGTATGATTTTTTAAACTACCACCGCGATTTCCTCGCTTATTTTGCGCCCTACAAAAAAAACATGAGAAACAAAAAGGTGACAATTTTGGACAGCTAAGTGGCCCTGAAAAAGTAATCAACATCCATGGTCAACTTGTCGCGCAATATAAAAAAACCTCCAATTGAGCAAAATTATTAAATAGCCGTAACATACCTATTTATTTTAAGATACCGAAGAAAACTTTTATATTGAAAATTGATGGCACTGAGAAGCTTTATGCAACTGGGTGCTCAGATAGTTTCTGAAAATTACACAGGCTCTTCGGCTCTGTTGAGGCCATTGTTTTAGTTATTAAAGGCCATTGTTTTAGTTTATTAAAGTAGTTATTTGGCTCCCTACTGAAAAATCTTAAGAAACAAAAACGTGTAAATTTTAGATAGTTGGTTAATGTTAAAAAAAGAAGTCGGTATCCATGGCCAACTTTTCGCGCAATACCAAAAAAAACTTAAATCAACAAGAATCTGAAAACAATCAATTTATTTTGAAAGTCGAGGGAAAATTTTAATTGGAGATTAGCGGCAATTAGATCACGCAAGAACATTGACAAAAGAAAATTTTCATACAATTTGTACTAGTTTTCCCGCTAATTTGTTTAAAGTGTGAAGTCGAAATAGCAATTAAAAACATCAACAGTTATTCAAATTAAAGACAAATTTTCTCATATTAAAGATCTTGTTTGATCAAAAAAAAATTAAATAAATTGATAGTTTTGTTTTCACATTTTTGTCGACTTGAGTTTTTTTTTGTATTGCGTGAAAAGTTGGTTATGGATGCCGATTTATTTTTTAACATCACCTAGCCGTCTAAAATTGCCATATTTATTATGCTTATATAAGCTTACTTACATAAAAAAAATATATTTAATGCAGTGATAGGGCCAAAGCGAAAAATGTTTTTCAAATAAATCAAAGTGTGCCAATTGTTTCTAAAATTGGTAGTATGGAGTATCCTTTACTTTTGAACAACTTTTCCTAGCAACTTATTTCCACATAAGAAATGTTAGCAAAGTTTTTATCAAGAGTAACTTTTTGCGGTAAAATTAAAGATAAGAAAGTGTTCCTATTCAACACCTCTTCTGTGGACATACTGTATATACATAGTGTATTTGGAAATGAAAGGAAGGTTTATGGCTTATTATAAATATAAATGCAAATTCTTTATCAGAGGCTCGAGAGTCCGTCATAAAATACTACATAACTCGCCCGAATATTAATTTGCGTATTTATCCTCATCAGATTTTTAGCAAAAGAGCACGCCACTGAAATGGTCGAATTTTCCTTCTCAATCAATATTTATGGCCTCCTTTCATTTCCAAATACACTAAGTATAGTTGTCAGCGGTTTTAGACATTAAGTTAATAAATATTTTGCGTTGCAACAAAAATGTATTTTTATGTTATAATAAAAAAATATGTAGTAACACTAAAAATATATTTAGCTAATAACCCTAGAATTAAAAAAGTTAATTAAAAGGATTTTCATAAATTATTCTTTTCTTTGCAAAATAAGTATTTGTTCCAACATTTAGTTGTTAGGTCTCGTAGTCCTAAACATAAATGATTATAAAATAAAAGGGGTGTCCCTTTTATTTATTTTTTCTTATTTTTGAAGAAATTGGTCAGAAGTTTTAATAAATTGGTTTTCGTGGTGCTGCAATGCTCCATTGTTTCTCATAAAATGCCCTTCAACAGATAAATGAGATTAGGGGGTCACAGACATAAAATTACCCTTGTAACTTAATAGAGAGTTATTGCAGAAACTGTTTTTGGCATTAAGCAGTATTTAAGACGACCTTATTTGAATACTCTCATACGTTATTTATGATTCTGACAATAGTTATTGCAAGTCGTAATTTATGTATCCAAATTAAGGGCTTGTTTACGTTTACTTTATTGTTTTGTATTTCTACACTTTCACTAGAATATTATGTGCTTTTATAATTTTGCTCCGGAAAAAACTGGGAAAACAGCCAAATAACCACGGAACACCAAGGTGAAAGACTAATGAAAACAAACAAGGTGCAAACGCAAACAAGCAACGAACATTTTAGGTTAAGTCCTACTTTCACAGAACACTAGCGTTTTCTGACAAATCAGAATTTATTTTAAGAATTGTGACAAATAAGGTAAAAATAACGTATATTATGGTATACACAATAAACAAAAATAAAGGAAAATAACCTTATTATGGACGACCTTATATCAAACTACGACTGCGCATGCTCAAATGTCAAAATAACGTCAAAAAAGAGCGCGACGTTATTTATTTCTGCAATAACTCTCTATTATTTAAATTGCATACCTTTATCAATAACATCAGAAGACACACAGCAGGGACACGTGTCAAGCTTTACACACCTCCCTGGACCTCAATGTGATTACCTGGATAAAATAAAATAATTTCAGGTGATTGAGGACTTCCACAAGCTGGATATAATGATTACGAAGTTTTATTAGAACCACCGACACAGGAAGAATCCGAAAAAACTATAAACCCATTAAAATCTTTATGACTATAACATAATTAAATAAAGGCAAGAAATCAAATGCATTTTCCATTATTATATTATATGTATATTAATATTTAGTATACCCACCTTGGGATAGGATGACTTTCTGAACTCTCCTGCTCATCGAATCTATGAGTTGGCAGCAGAGATCATGGGTTACGACTTCATCCCACGTTTGTTGAATCTTCTGCCAAAGTGCCTCCCTATTTTCGGGTACGAAGTTCTCCATTGTCCGCGCCATTCTGCCCCACACATTCTCAATGGGATTCAAGTCAGGACTCTTCGCCGGCCATTGCAACTTTTCTACGTTGTTTTCGGTGAACCATTCGCGAACTATTCTTGCTGTATGCACAGGAGCGTTATCATGCTGGAAAACGAAGCCATCGGGATACATTTCCGTTGCAGTTGGTAACAATCCGCCTTCGAGTATCTCGCAATAGCGAGCTGCTGTGAAGCGGTCGTCGATTCTCCAACAAATGCCAGGTCCACGGTAGCTTATCCAGGCCCATATGTTGACGGAAAAATGCCCACTCCTTTTCCTGGGTGACACAAATCTTTCGTCATATCTTGAACTCACCGAAGGTCTATATACTCGCACTTTGCCATTGTAATGGCTTTGAAAGATCTTTTCGTCGCTAAATATTACCTTCTCCCAATAATGTGGCGGTAAACGCTGAAACTCTCGGCATATCTGCAACCTGACTTCCTTATTAGCCTCGGTCAGCTGAATTTTGTGGCTGGCCGTGCGAGATTTCAGATTGGCTGCATCTAATCTCCTTCGGGCAGTTCTAACACTTGCTGGAAATTGTGTTGCAGATACTGCTTCAACGGCGGATTTAAACGGATTTGCAAGGCAAAAATTAGCTAGTTGCTCATCTTGTTGGTCAGACGTAATTTTCACATTTCCTCCTCTATGTATGTTTTCCACGCTTCCGGTTTCGTCATATTTCTTCTTTATATTGAAAATGGTGCTTTTAGATACACCAAATTCTTCGGCCAGTCGGGAAATAGCCCAACCATTTTCTAGTTTGGCGATGATACGGTGCTTGACGGATTCACTCAAACGAGGCATAACGAACACTGTTAGTTACTCTCTCGAATTAGGATACTGACTAAATAATTTTAGCCCACCCACCTTAGTATTTATACAAAGGGCTAGGAGCAGGTATAATCGATATTTTCAAAATCTACATCCAATTCAATATTACAATTATTAAGTTAATCCCCTAAATTTAGTTATATTAAGTGCAGGTAGGTATAATTAATAAATACCTATTTAAAAAGATATAAATATCTATGCTAAAATATTTCAACTCAGGTAATCCGATAATCCATTAATTTTGTGCCATACATTTTCTAATTAATATTAAGAGCCCCCATATCTACTTTTAAACATATTATACAAATCCTTGAAATCTTTAATTTTTGAGATAATCGCTTGCTCTGTTTTTTGTCCGAAAGGACTTCAAAAGCCGCTTATTTTAGCAATCCTGCCATTTTCAAATTGCAAATCCAGGGCCGGCTACGATTTTTTTATTCCCCCGATTTTCACAAAAACCATTTAGCCATTTTTTTATTTAAAATCTGACACCACAGCGTCAATCAGGACAGTCGAAAACCCTTTATATACCAAATTTGAACAAAAAATATAGAGAGAGTTCTATTCTACAGGATGTCAAAATTGAGCAAAATAGGAAATTTAAAGAAACCTCTTCAGGCATCTCTGGCGAGTCAAGTCATAAAAATTCAGCATTTTCAGATGGGGCAGAGAAAAATACCCTGTATTGAATCTTTGCACACCAACACTTTGAGTGGTTCTGTTGACAATTAAACTATTTTGACGGGAATCCATGGCACACTTGACTCGCCAAATGCCTGTAAATTTCCTATTTTGCTGAACCTTGACATCCTGTAGAATAGATCTCTCTCTAAATTCTTTGTTCAAATTTGGTATATAAAGGGGTTTTAGGGGGATCCTGATTAACGCTGTATTGGTAGATTTTAAATAAAAAAACACTCAAAAATCGTAGCCGGACCTGGATTTGCCTTTTGAAAATGATAGGAAGGCTAAAAGAAGCGATTTTTGAAGGCCTTTCACACAAAGAATGTTCAGGGATTATCTCCAAAAATAAAGATTTTATTAATTTGCATATGTTTAAAAGTAGACACCCTGTATATTAAATTATTGTTTTTGAGAAATTCTTCGGAATTCTATTGTGGCTCAAATTGACTATGGATTTACCTAATTTCATATTCCTAATTAATACAGGGTGCTGGCAGCAAAGGAAGGAAACTCGAGAAAAAGCAACTTTTATTGTGGTGTTGATTCTAATCTCAGCCTTGATATTTATTATTTTTTTATTTCATTATCATAAATACTAGACGGTATAGTAACATGATAAAATAGTACGAAATATTAAATACCAACACTGGGGTTGGAATTATTACCAGCACAAAGTCGCATTTTCCTCGAATTTTGTTCCTTTGCTGTGAGAGGCTGGAGGCTGTAATTTGCATTTTATGGTTCTATTTTTAGCAGACCGGCCGGCTGCAGACTCCAGCGCGATGTTGCCGTCTCCGCGCGCCCTGTAACGATAGCCACGAGAAACCTCTTCAGGTCGTTCGATACCAACTGTCCGCGACTGTACCTACAACCTGTAAACATACAAACGAAGTATAACGCCTTTCAACCTTTCCAATTTTTATCCAATTATTGTTCACCTTATATCTTGTGTATTAAACAGCGTATCTCTCTCACAATAATTTCCCTGGTTTCTTTCACGGTTGATTTATTTTATTTTCACGCACACACACAAATCAATCTCGCTCTTTCAGAACTTAAAATATGGCCAGCAGTAAGAAATATGAAATCTTTTACGCGGCGTGTTTTTCTATTTGAAATACACCCACTAGAAATAATAATTCAGAAAATTATATGCTTATGCGGGTAATATGATACATAATTCGTCGCGTTTTCCAACAATTCATTTATGTGGGTATAAACATCAAAGGTTTTAATTTGTTCTTTTGATATTTATCAAGTTATAAAGATGTAAAGTGCAGAGGCGTTTTGTGTGTTGCAATAATATACAGGGTGTTCCAGCTATAGCCCACAATTTTGAAACAGACGATAGAAAATTTTATTTATAGAAAAAGTTCCTGTCTACATGAGTCCAGAGATGTTTTATAAATAAGATACAGGGTGTTAAAGTTTCTTTTTAACCGGTTTCGAACATAAAATATTTATAATAAATTGAAGCTACCAGCGTTTTGTTGCCACAACCAATGTTGTACGGGAAGGTAGAATACGCTTCCTTTTTAAGTTCTACGCCCTGGGTTCTTGATAAATTTGACAGCATTTTTGAATTTCCCATTCATTTTTACTTATAGGCAAGAAAAGAGAGGGGACGCCTAACAGCGCTTGCGGCCGTGTTACCGACTGCCACATCGCAGGACAGGCCAGTGACGTAGCATGAAACGCGTTCTTAGCCAATATCACAAAAGTGTTAAAATGAAAAGGTAGTTATAATTTTGACTTACATATAATTTGAAGTATTGGTATTTATTTGCTAATAATATTCCAAACGTAAATCTAGTGTCAAGTGCTGAAATATATTTATTTGCGGCGATTTCGAATCAATGAAAATAAAGTAAATAATGCACGCCCATGGAAACCAGCCCATATTTTATGATGCCGTCACAATCAATTAAGAAATTTTCAATAATAACTATGTTAATAAATAGTGCTATTTACAAACAAAACAATGAACTTTATCATACTAAAAGGTAGAAAGAATTTGAAGAAGTTATATTAAGAAAAAATAAAGTTTTAGGGCGTCTTTCAGCTTGTTAAATATTTACCTGTGAAACGGAATCCCGGACTCCTGCTTTTGCAACCAAACGCTGAACAATTCACTATAGTAAGAGTATATTTTCCCCTTAATCACTGTTACTTTTAATTCACAAATTCACGAAATTAACTCACAACGTACTCGCTTTGTCTGCCACATATAAAATGGCCTCCGTTCATAACGACGTAACAAAATCTATACACGGCAGGGTACGCAAGCGCAGTGTCCTCTTTCTTTCCTTGTCTTTTCTACATAAAAAATTTATATTGTCAATTCTCCCTAAAAGTAGGTACTGGATTTTGAGCAAACAAAGCAAATCAAAGTTGCTGCACAGAAAAAGTGTTCCGGAATGTTTTCAACTCCTTATTTATAAAATGTCACATTTTGGGGCCTATGCGTACCTATAAGCACTTTTTTGCTATTTAGGTGCAAAAAATATATTGAAGGTTTGAAAGGAATATTGCATATATTTTTAATTACTTTGGAATTTCCTTTGGAATATTAAGGAAATCATATTTTTAATTAATTTAATAATTTGTCCTTGATGTTCAAACCTTGGCAATCAAAGAGCAAAAAAGTGCTTATACAGTGTGTCCCAATTTGATACTGGACACCTCAGAACTATATGAAGGACAAGGAAAACAAATGATCTTTATTTTTTTATTGGTAGTCCCAAGGGAGAGTATCTCATAGGCGTATTTGGATGGGGTAATTATTTCATGGCCTGCTATGATAAAAATAGCTAATTTTTCATTATTAGGGATTTTTTTACGACAAAATGTTATTAAGAAAACTTGTTCAGAATGAAAAACTGAGTAGAATTACAAAATTTCAAAAGTCTGGGCCTACTTTGATTTTTAGCTTTTTCTCCTTTTTCTTCCACTTTTTTCTTAGAAATGTGTCCTTTCTGGAGCTATCACGTCAAAATATTATTAAGGAAACTGGACCATCGTGAAAAAAAAAATTTGACGTGAAAGCTTCAGAAAGGACACTTTTCTAAGAACAAAGTGGTAGATAAATCTAAAAATTAAAGTAGGCCTAGCCTTTTGAAATTTTGCGAATCTACTCAGTTTTTCGTTCTGAACAAGTTTTCTTAATAACATTTAGTTGTAAAAAAATCCCTAATGAGGTTTCTTGAAAATTTGCTATTATAAAAAATCATAGCACCCCATCCAAATACCACCGGTACTACTAATATAAAAATAGAGACCATTTGTTTTCCTTGCCCTTCATATATTTCTGAGGTATCCAGTATCAAATTGGGACACACTGTATACACGTAGGCCCCAAAATGTGTCGCTTTCTAAATACAGAGTTCAATCCATTCCCGAAATTATCACTTTTCTTATAGCAGCAACTTAGATTTTCTCTGTTTGCTCAAAATCCAGAAGTTTTAAGATAAATTGATAAGAAATATTTTTTACGTAGAAATGAATCGGCAATTTAAAAATGATGTCGGATTTACAAAAGAAAAATGGACTTAGAAATTATTTTTTAAAAGGGGCATATCCTATCTTCCTGTACGCCACTGGTTTTGACAAAAAAAATGCTGGTATCTTCAGTTGCATTTTATACCTTCATAATGTGGACAAAATTTTAAGTTAATATGTATACAGGGTGTTTCATCTTAAGTGCGAACACCCCATCCGATTTTAACCGCGTTTTTTTCTAAAAATAGGCCACAAGAGAACTCTACGTTGGAGCAAAATTTCAGGTCTTAATGTCAATTTTCAAGGCCTACTACAATTTTTTTTCTAGTAAAAAATGACGAAAACCATTTAGCGATTTTTTTATTTAAAGGCCTCATCGAGTTCTTTATGACCCTACAATTTCGCCTCATTTATTCTATCCGTAACAAAATGACAGCTTGTCAAAATGAAAATAAATAAAAATACTAATTAAAGTTGTATTATTTAGGTGTACACGTGAACTTTATCTAACAAACTGTTGTTCACAAAATGTTCACCCCGGTTTGTTTAGGAGTTTCATTAGAATAATCTCGGCAGCAGGAATTATCGTTGTCGTAGTGTCTAGTAACATAAAAACTAGCAACAAAAAAATCCGTGAACTTTATCTAATAAACTGTTCAAGAACTCTCCAAAAGTAAAAAAAACGGATGTTTTGTTGTTAGTTTTTATGTCAATAGGCGGATACACTATGGCAACGATAATTCCTGCCGCTGAGATTATTTCTAACGAGACTCCTAAACAAACTGGGGTGAACATTTTGTGAACAACAGTTTGTTAGATAAAGTTCACATGTGCACCTAAATAATACAACTTTAATTAGTAATTATTTTTTTGGTAAGCTGTCATTTCGTTACGGATAAAAATAATTAGGCGAAATTGTAGGGTCATAAAGAACTCGACGAGACCTTTAAAAGAGGTATGGCACGACCCCTATCCCCCATTTAAATTTGGGGGGTTGTTCTACCCCAGCTAGGGGGTTAAAGCTACGGGGATGAAAAAAAAATTAAAAATAGTTCCCCCTCAAATGAAAACTCGATGTGTGCAAGCGTTTTCCCAGATTTTTATTTTAAACGAAAAAAATCGGGGTGAAAACTTTCCATTGGCCCACCCTGTATGACATTTCGTTGCTAGTAATAGGAACTTAGCTACGTATACCCATATTTATTGTTGTTATTCTAAAAATAAGTAAACTATAAAATTTTCCTGGGCTTTTTCCACTATAACGGATTGGAAATTTTGAATTGCCAGAAAATAAGACCTAAGAAATAGTCATGAGCGTTTCCTCGTTGAGTCTCCTGCGAGTAAGTACTTAGGTACTTATTTTTGATGACGTATCGCGAGCCAGTGGTGTAACTACAGGGTGTTCAGAGTGTGCGGTGAACACGGGTCCAGAGCTGCTAGCGGCCCACCGCCACCTAGATTCATACTTACAGGGCGCATAAATTTCGGTTTTTCCGATGCGAGCCGATTGATGTGGTGCTGCGTAATAACCTACGAGTCAGAATCTCTAATCGGTTACATATAAAGGGCGATTGAAATTTCGCAACAATAAAAATGCAAGGGTGGTACAAAAAATGTACAATAACTTAAGAGTAAAATGTACCTACAGGATGATCGAAACTCGACGCCCCAGGCCTACTGCGGGAACACGAAAATTGGCAATAAAATTTCGAACAGGGGTTCTTAAATAGGACATACTATAAGGCCCAATTATGACCGAAAATTAGCTTTTTTGTTGTCTGGGGAAATGACCGCTGTGACGTCATCAATATTTTTCCCCAGAAATATACCATTTTTTCCTAAATATTGAAAGTCCTTATCATTCTCATGAACTTTTATAGGAAAAGATTTTCTCTATCTTTTATTGTTCAAAATTTATAATTGATAGTCAGAAATTATTTAAGAGAATGTAGATTATCTTGTGCACCCTTAAATTTTTTCAACTGGAATATTAAAAACATTTTTTGTAACAAACTATAATAGCAAACAAGTCAGTAACAAGCACAATTCAAAAATTTGAAAAATACCCCAGTCTAACAAATTTAATGGTGCACAAGGCACCCTAACATACTCTTAAATAATTTCTGACTATCGAAATTGTTTTCAGGGCTAGCTAGATTTCGGAAAAATGATCCTAGTGAATAGAAAAAATTCCATGTTTTCAGTCCATTCCATTTAAGAGCCCCTGTTCGAAATTTTATTTTCAGTTACAGTTACAGTTACAGAACATACATGGTGATTCAACATTTTGACCTATAAAATGGCGTTTTTCGACCTGTAGTGAGCAATGTGCATTATTTTTAACTGTTGGTCAATACAAAGTTTAAGTTGGATTATTCTCTATGCACCTACAGGTTGTCCCATTTTCGATACTTTTGCGAGGTATCTCGTTTATTTTTAGAAATAGGGAGTTGCGGTTTTCGTGACACTGACCGACTTTTTTTATAAAAAGAAAGGCTCGTATACAGAATTTTCATGCGCCCTCTTTAGTGTTTTAAACACAAGGTGATTTTCAAAATTTGCCATTTTCAGGCCCCCCTTATATCCGTTATACGCTAACTTCTTGAAATGGTAAAAATCGACCATTATAGATTTTTTCATGTAGAATTCAGTGGCGTACACGGGTTTTTACTAGGAGGTAAGAATTTCAAAATATAAATGTAACTTGCAAAAGTATCGAAAATGGGACATCCTGTACAATGTTTGTCATTGTTACACCACTTTCAAACATAAAAAAACACAGGGGCCCACCTGAAATTTTGAACACGGGCCTACTCTTCCTTAGTTACGCCACTGTCGCGAGCCTGCTTGCCTGCTTGATGGTCTTTTAGTTTCTATATTTGGTGTTGGTGTTCGCCTATTCTACTCCAAATATCTCATTTCACGGTGCCGAACCTCGCACGATCGACCAATAAACTGGGCCCCATACACAATGCTATCTGCCCTTTTTGTATAATCTGCGCCGAACAGGCGTAAGTGAGCGTCCTGCTCCCGTTGAATGTAAATTTCGAAATGTTATCCGGCCATATCTAACAGTGGCGACCCTTATCAGTCGCCAATAAGGACTGATGTTGAAACAGCATTAAATCCAGTCAGTTTACGAAGCATGGCCGACGGAAGAATGGGCGGGAGGAATTGGTTTTTTCTTCTGAAATTTGTGACACCTTTGTTTAAGTACCTGGCGATGTGTCGCAGAGATTCGGCACAAACAATAACTATACCCCTGAAATAAGTGCCGGAATTTTAACCACCTGTTTTAACTCATCCAAAGCAAACTTTTTGGTTGTGGGTTTTCACACGTTCGGTGTGAGGTGCTGGTGCGGGAACACTTTGTGACAATGCCGACTTACAATGATAACCAATTCACTAATATATGGTATCATAATTAGCTTACGGCGTAACCTCAATAACCAATGATAGGGGGAGTAAGAACAAAAAGTAAACAGAGCCAACATCTTTTTGAGTGATTCCACGTACTTCATTGTTTACAGCATTTCATTTCAAAATAGAAGGGTTCAATAATGGGATTAAATGAAGGCACACCTCCCATAACTCTAAATTAACAAATGTAGTTATTAATTTCTTGTATGTAACAATTTTAAACTAAAACTAAATTGCGCTGTAATTATGCTAGCTAATTATCCCTTTAATAAAATCGTCACAGATACCTCAAACCGCCCAACATGGCAACGCCGCCGTTGCTGCCGCGGGCGCCGCGTTCGTTGACTCGGCGGTATTTGTTTTGTGTTTGCCCGGCAAGTCAAGTTTTCCGATTGTTTACGTATGCATTTTTCGTGTTTTCAATTGTTTTCCTGTTAATTTATAGGTTATTTATTATTATTTAGGATATAGTGTGGTGTGTGGCCAAATTGATATTTCTCAGGATATAACCTATCTCAGGGAAACGTTGTACATACACCCGGGCCTAATGTTTGTTTACTTGGGTAAATTGGCATAAGATGTTGGTGTGTATTTTGATGCTCTTGCTCTCTCTCTCTCCTTGGTAATTTCTCTGAGGGCGTAACTCATAGGAACTGTACTTCAGTACTTCAGGCTCGTATAGGAAGTGTACAGAACGATTCTAGAATTGTCTTACCCCAAATAGGCGCAGATGCAGTGAGCACGTAAAGGTTGGAATAAATTCGGTAAAATGTTGTACTGTGCGATTAAAAAAAACGCTTCGACACGTCCAACATAATTTTGGAAGACGCATATTTTGACATATTTGCCGTTCTTGTGACGTCATTATTAACCAAGCTATGACGTCATCTACATTTTTTTAAATGGCAACCACTATTTTTGAAAGCGTCATTTAAAAGAACGCACTTTTCTTGTATCGGTACGCAAATAATAATATATTACATAAAAAAATTTCATAAGTTTTAAATTTAACATAAATTAAGTTTTTGGACATTTCTTTATTAGACGACTGTACCTACATTGTAGTGCTTATTTTTTGCTCAGTTCCATTTTTAAGCAGGCTTAATTTTTAATCGAACAGTACAACATTTTACCGAATTTATTGCAACCTTTACGTGCTCGCTGTATAGCACATTTTGTTCATGTTGTACAAACAGTTCGAAGAAACGGATGTTTTCCTGATCGCGGCAGACAACGTTTCTTATTGTTGTAAATGTTGCAAATTATTCTGGCATTAGCACTCGTAGTGTAGTAGACTGGCTTTACAGAACAATATATCAAAAGTTTTTGCAACTGTGATCTCGAGTAAACTACAACTGTTGATAGTTGAATAATAACAATGTTTATATTTTTGTTGAATCAAAAGTGTGATAATTTTAACGAGTTTGGTCCATTCTTACTTAGTTTATCACAGATGAGAGTATGTTGTTACTTAGGCTACCAAGAGGTTCTATACTTACGCTCCAAGAGTTTCTACTTACGCTCCAGTAGCGGATAACAGAAACACATTACAATTTCTACATTATTTATCTAGAAAACTAAGAAGATTCTGAAAATAATTATTTAGAAAAAAATTGTTTGTGATGAGTTAGGTACGTCATTAAAATTTTTGCACTTTCTTGATCACTCGTACCTCTTTTATATATAGATTGTGGCCCAACTTTTGGGGGCAAAACTTCAAGAATCTACAGTGTGTTTCACTTCAAGTAGAGACAAATCATTATTTTTTTACGGGTTCACCGATTTTCAAAAAATGTTTTTGAATACTTCAAAAGATTCACATTTTGGCACTATTTTTTTTTAGATTCGTCTTTTCCACGACCTACCACGGTCAAAATTAGACCCCCAAAAACCGCAATAGTATATTTATATTAGGCATTTTTTAAGAAAAAATGAATAGCACAGTCTTATTATCCATACCCGAAAACCCCACATATTGCCAAATTTCACAAAATAGCATCAAACATATGGTGCGTATTTTCTGCCGGACACTGTACATTTGCCTTAAATAAAAGAAAAAAAATGAACTTTGACGCCATATATAACGAAAACCGTTGGGATTTCGAAACGTGTTTATAAATAAATATTTTTTTTATTTTCCATGGAGAATACAGAAACAGAATTGGTATTCAAAAATATCTACTTATTTGATGTTTTCTATAGATTCTTGAAGTTTCGTCCCTAAAAGTTGGACCACCCTGTACAATGGATAAAAACGTAGAGCGAATTATACAGAGTAAAATGCTGTATACTTACATATCTGAATGGCAACTACCTACTAAATATAAAACAAAAATAGCAAAATTGGACACTTTATACCTTATTATATCAATAATAATAATTTTAAAATGGCTTAAGTAAGGGTCAAGGTTATTACAATAAAAAAATTATAGTTTTATAACCTAAAATTAAATACATTTGTCTATAAATGTTGTTGACAGTTTTATAACCTATTATTATTAATGTTTGGATCTGCATAACCAAATTTGTTTGTTTCTACTAATTTGGGTTCTTAAATGTGTATGTCGGCGCCTCCGCTTGGAAACACTCCAAAGATTTTTAAAAAGATTGAACTCTATTTTATTTATAGATTTCTGATAATGGTACTCTCAGTTTATGGTTGACGACAGCCACAACCAGAGCCGATATCGCGAACGAAAATCGTAAATTCGATTTCGATATTCGGTGTGCGGTTCACGCTTCGCCGGCCGGCTACTTTTCAGCTCAGATCGTTTTGATTTTGTTCTTAGTGCCGCATCCACATGCAACGATATACAGGGTGTTTCGTTGATTAGTGCAGAAATTTTAAGCTGCAGGGGTAAAGTTGATCCCCTGGAGCACGCCCATAAAGTTATCTTCTTAAAACTAAAAAATAAATGAGGTGCAAGGTATAACATTTTTAAAAATTGCTTGCTATTTACTATAAATAATTAATATTTTTGACACTTTGACGTGATATTATCTTTGAGAAGGAGGATTTATTTTCTCCAAAAGCTCAGAAAGCAAAGTTTTTGTAGTTATTTTTTGAGTTATAAGTTCAAAGCTTCGTTCATTTGCTATTAAGCATTTATGAATTTTCATGGCAACGTAAAAAAGTTGTCTTTCAATCCGAATTAAAAATTGAATGGATCTGTTTGCACCACAAAGAAATTTCCCACAATAAAATAACAACTGCTTGAAAATAATAGTTCGCACGATCATTTTTATTTCCCCCGCTACATAGATACTATACAGGGTGATTCAGTTCCGGTGCTCAACATGGGGATCTCGGAAACCGTACCAGATACGAAGTCGGTCAAATGGAGGCAAACTTGCGCCTTTGGGCGCCTAACAATATGCCGTCGAGAAAGTTAAAATATTTTCATGGGTTGCCGAGATATTTGAGAAAACCGAATTGTTGAAAATTAGATTTTATTTTTTTCTGGCGCCATTTGCTATAATATTGAAAAATAAATATCGAAAAATAAATTGTAGGTACCTTTCCATTGTAAATTTTTCTGGACTATGTCATGGAATTTTTAGATTTTCGGGGCGACGTTTCGTTTTTGAGATAGAGGGGTGATCTTAATTTTATTAAATACGAACCTGGATTTTTTATTCCGTATTTCGAAATGAATCGTTGTCCTGGGTACAGCGATGTATGACACATATATTTTTTTCTGTTTTTACCACAAAAATGCACATTTGCTATGAAAAAAATTAATACGGTCTTGGACTATCCATTTTTCTTTTTTTTAAGCTATTCGAAATGTGCAATAAAAAAAATCCAGGTTCGTACTTAAAAAATGAAGATAATCCCTTTATCTCTAAATCGAAACGTCCCCGAAAATCTAAAAATACCATGACGTAACCAGAAAAAGTTATAATTAGAGTAACCGGGGCCCACGGAAAAGTTTCCGTGGGCCCCGGAGTAACCCAAATATGACACACGCATATTATTTGCATATATCCTTAAAATATGGCATATTCTGCATAATTGAAAGAATTTAGGATAATTTAAATCTTTGGCAGGTGTTTCATTCATTTTTGGGAACAGGGGTCGGTGTCTAGGTAAGTACCTGGTTTTCCCAAAATAATATAGGTAAATTATAACTTTATGGGCACTAATCCTGGTGATCTGAAAACGAATAAAGTAGGTATTTATACCTATTTAATAAAGTACAATTATTGAAAAGGACAGAATAAATTATAGATAGGTAAATATTTATATACGAAGGATAATCCATTTCTGCATTTTTCGTTTGTAAATAGTTTAATTTCCAACATGAAAAATAAGGGTTCAGTTCTACAAAGAAAAAGTACCAAACACTCCTCTTTCTCCTCAACCTGTTATTACAAGATGGGGCACTTGGTTGGAAGCTGCATTTTTTTATTGCGAGAATTTTTGCCAACTGAAAGATCTAATTTTATGAGTCTCTCACAGATGTTAAACAACTATTCGAAAACAAGGAAATAAAGAAACAACTTTCTTTTCTAAAAGCAAATTATAGCTTTCTAAAACAATAACACAAATGGAGGAATCTAATTTGCCATTAACCCGAAGTATAGAACAGGTAAAACAATCTGAGGTTGCTTTTCAAAATGCCACAAGTAAAATTGGGGACAAAATATTTCAAAAATTTAGAAATGTGATTTAAAAAATAGTGGGTTTCAGTTTCTTAGCCAAATAGCAAATATTTTAGAGGGAGATTTTACCGAATCCATCGATTTGGATCCTGTGATAGTGAGCAATTTTAAAAGCGCACCTCTTTAATCGGTTGATGTGGAAAAGAGTTTCTCCATTTATAAATTTTTGTATTCTGATAGAAGACAAAATTTTTTAATTGAGAATTTTGAGAAACATTTAGTGGTTTATTGTTTTTACAACTAAATTTCAACCTGATTTTTATAATTTATAATGAATGCATATTTAGATTTAGTTCAATCGCCCTGTATGTAGAAAATTTAAAATAAGATATTGTTACTTTTACTATGTAGGTATAAATGCATTTAGAAATTTGTATGTACATGTATATGTTTATTTGTAAATGAAACAATAAATTTATATTTTTAAAGTATTTCTTAATTTGCATATTTGCAACATTTTCCTGCATATTTTGGCTACATTATTTGAATATTTATGCTCATATTTTTAGGGTTTCGACTTGCATATTTGGGTTACTCTAGTTATAATTTATTTTTCAATATTATCGCAAATGGCGCCAGAAAAAATAAAAACTAATTTTCAAAAATTCGGTTTTTCTTAAATATCTCAGCATATTAAAATATTTTAACTTTCTTAACGGCATATTGTTAGGTGCCCAATGACGCAACTTTGCCTCCATTTGGCCGACTTTGTATCTGTTACGGTTTCCGAGATCCCCATGTTGAGCACCGGAACTGAATCAACCTGTATAGTCTCTGTAGATACCTATACTACAGGTCCAGAAGAAAAGGAGGAATGCGAGAGCATCAGTCAGTCAGAAGGCCGGCCGGTGGCGCCTGTTTTCCGCTCAGCACTCCTCGCGAGGCCGCGTTTAATTATCGATACCTAATGATTCCGTAAACTTATTATCCGCACGGAAACTGCATCCCGATTGTCTCTCCGACCGATCGCCGTGTGTAACGTATATTGTCTACTGGAGATCTACGCGCCCGCTGTCGGGGTTCCAAGAAGGTAGACGACAATGGGTTGGCGCTATTAAATCTTTAAAATTAATTTTATGGTCTAGATCAATTATTATGAATAGAGGAACCCAAATATGCAAGGCGAAGCCCTAAAAATATGCAAATAATTTAGTCAAAATATGCAGGAAAATGTTGAAAATATGCAAATTAAGAAACACTTTAAAAATATAAATTTATTGTTTCATTTACAGATAAACATATACATACATGTACATACAAATTTCTAAATGCATTTATACAGTGACCGGCAGAAAGTTGGACACAAATGGAAAACTTTTTTATTATTAATTTCTCAGAAAATTTTATTCTTGATAAAAGTTGGTGCATCATTTCAACCTCAAGACGCACATACCAAAATTTAAATATCTCTTTTTGGGTACGAGGTAGATTCAAAAATGTAAAAATAGCGCAAGAGTAAAGTACCCTTATTTTTTAAAATACGGTAAAAAGTTACTTACAAAAGTTGTTTGGAATCAAAAGTGGATGTCAGATTTAAAGTGACAGCCACCTAGTCAAAAAAAAAAAGAAATTTAACTTTTTTGTATTTTTTTTTCGATCACCCTGTGTATTACAAAAAAACAAAATACCGCAAGCGCAACTTATCGTGGGATAACACATGAATTTGCTACTTAACTTTAATTTTGTTCGATTAGCAGCTAGAAATTTAAATTAATCGAAATCAGAGGTTAAAAATATTAAATTTTTGTGTCCATTGAATAAAATAAGTAGTTTTTTTGACAAATTTTAATAATAAGTAATTTAAATGAATACAGTAACTAAAAATAAATTTGCTTAGAGGTACCTATCGAACAAAATACGAGATTAATAGGATAATCCATGCTATGGCCAATAATAACTCTTGCAAAGTTGGCTTTGAAAACAATAATTGTCGGCGAAGAATTATTTTACATGTCAAACTCCGTTATTGTCATTCTGCAACTATGCCTGCACTTAGTGTTCAAGATAAAGTGGAAATTGTTTTAATACACGGTGATAAATATCATACTTGTCGAGAAACATCAGATATTTTCAATGAACGACATCCAGACAAAAACGTCAACTATTCAACTGTGGCAAAAATTCTTAGGAGTTTTAAGCAGTTCAGTTCAGTGCAAAATAAATGTCAAGTACCACATAGAAGAAATGTTAACAGGTAACGAAGATAATGAAATAGATATTGTCCTCTTCGTTGTTAAGAATCCTAAAATGCCGCTGTCCCAAAGGCAAACAGAGTTGAAAAATTTTTTTGGCAAATTAATTTTAGTTACTGTTTTCATTTAAATTACTTATTATTAAAATTTGTCAAAAAAACTACTTATTTTATTCAATGGACACAAAAATTTAATATTTTTAAGCTCTGATTTCGATTAATTTAAATTTCTAGCTGCTAATCGAACAAAATTAAAGTTAAGTAGCAAATTCATGTGTTATCCGATGATAAGTTGCGCTTGCGGTATTTTTTTTGTAATACACAGGGTGATCGAAAAAAATACAAAAAAGTTAAATTTCTTTTCTTTTTGACTAGGTGGCTGTGACTTTAAATCTGACATCCAATTTTGATTACAAACAACTTTTGTAAGTAACTTTTTACCGTATTTTAAAAAATAAGGGTACTTTACTCTTGAGCTATTTTGACATTTTTGAATCTACCTCGTATCCAAAAAGATATATTTAAATTTTGGTATATGCGTTTTGGGTTTGAAATGATGCACCAACTTTTATCAAGAATAAAATTTTCTGAGAAATTTATAATAAAAAAGTTTTCCATTTGTGTCCAACTTTCTGCCGGTCACTGTATATAGTAAAAGTAACAATGTTTTATTTTAAATTTTCTACATTACAGGGCGATTGAACTAAATCTAAATATGCATTTATTATAAATTATAAAAATCAGGTTGGAATTTAGTTATAAAAACAATAAACCACTAAATGTTGCTCAAAATTCTCAATTAAAAAATTTTGTCTTCTATCATAATAAAAAAATTATAAATGGAGAAACTTCTTTCCGCATCAACCGATGTAAGAGGTGCGCTTTTAAAATTGCTCACTATCACAGGATCCAAATCGATGGATTCGGTAAAATCTCCCTTTAAAATATTTGCTACTTGGCTAAGAAACTACCCACTATTTTTTCCATCACATTTCAAAATTTTTGAAATATTTTGTCCCCAATTTTACCTGTGACATTTTAAAATGCAACCTCAGATTGTTTTACCAGTTCTACACATATTCCTCGATTACCTCCGAATACAAAGAACTTACGTCGTTTCTTCGTAGTGTTGTTTCACTTGGGACATAAAATTTGCAATACTTCTGGAGAAAAGAGGGAAAATAAGTGAAGTTTTGATTACGTAGCTTGGACAACGGAATATGTGACGCCATCATTGCACGTCATAGGTCTCGGTTAAAGATGTCTTTTTCATTTGGCTGCTTATTTTTGGACATTGGTTGGAAACATTGCGTTAATGTCGGTTGTGGCACATCTCCAGATTTCATCTTACTCAATTTGGCAATATTAGTAGAAGTTTTCACATGTTGGTCTACTTGGAATTTTTTATCGCATGGAATCTGGAACGAAAAAAAATTGAATTATTATTAAACTGATTATCAGTAGATACGTAGGTAGGAACTTCGATAGAAATGTTAAAAGAAAGTGTCGTGATTCCTGAGTGTCCCAATGGTGCGAAATCGGTTGATATAATATGTGTTATTTTTCTAGATAAAAAAATATAGATAGACAAACGAATAAAAAATATGCGGAGTTCCATAATATAGGTAGAAGAAGAATTTAACTTTCGAACGATTTTGCACCATTGATAATAATAATAATAATAATTCTCACCCTCACAATACTCCAAACTAGGAGTACCCCAGAAGCAACCACATGCTTGTGCGGGGGAGGGGGGCAATTACTATTATTTTGTCTTCGTTGCTATTTGCGGCTAGGGCCGACTTTTTTCCCGATAGAACTAGGATAGCATTCGCTCAAGTACTACGGAAAACCCTAGAAAACCGTAGTAATCCCAGTGAGTGTAGGACAATTAATGAATCACACGGGTAAAGCTATTTAGGAGCAATACCGTGAACCCACATTTGTCCAGTGCTCTTGGCCATAGCGGTGTTTTTCTTTAAAGACATATGCATGTGCCTGCCTCGAACCGAGGTCGATCGAAGGCAGAAAAACATGCAGTCTAAAAAGTCAGCGCCGGTGCGAGCGACGCCACCGCGGCGTATATTGTGTATATTGAATATTCAAAAACTATACTTACAATAATTATTACGACCGCAGAACAGTATTAGACTTTTCCTATATCTTTGTATGGCTTAATCCACATTGACGCACTATTGACTTTGGGCATTTTACTTAGTAAAATACAACAACTCCCAACACAAAACAAGCACAAATCGAGGCCGACGTGATCACTTCAAAAGCAGAATCAGAAATAAAATGCAGAAGTGGATTATCCTTCCGATATAGATATTTACATTTACCTATCTATAATTTATTCTGTCCTTTTCAATAATTGTCCTTTATTAAATAGGTATAAATACCTACTTTATCCGTTTTCAGATCACCAGGATTAGTACCCATAAAATTATAAATTACCTAGGTATATTATTTTGGGAAAACCAGACACCGACCCCTGTTCCCAAAAATGAATGAAACGCCTGCCAAAGATTTAAATTATCCTAAATTCTTTCAATTATGCACAATATGCCATATTTTAAGGATATATCGTATCGTGGATATATTCAAATATTTTAAAAAATGCATATAATATACTAAATATGCAAAATATGCGTGTTCCATATTTGGGTTACTCTAATTATGAACTACTCGTATAGTCACCTAAGATACCTATGTAGGTATAAGCGTAGTATAAGGTAAATACCCAATATTTTAGAAAATTTAAAGTATAGTTTCATAATTAGTAGTAGTGCCTATAGTGGTGATGTTCTTGGCTTACATGGGTGAAGCAACAGGATATTTAATTGGTAAGCATTTTGCGATGTGGCAACATAAAACATAGGTTAAATTTTTTGTTTGGTAGGTATTCGATATCATCTACCCATAGGTAAATATTTATAAAAGATCCATAATTTGAAGGTCACAAAGTAAGGCTTGCATCAGTTCAGAAGTACTGTTGGAACAAACCCATTATTATTCTTTAAGCGGGATGATAGGGCTACAGGTGAACACCCTCTTAAAAAAGGTAACGCGCCGCTGCTATACCCCAATATTTGCAAATTTTTACAGATTTTCAAGGAAGTATCTGACGGTATGGCAACACTGTAGTAGGAAGCCATCGCTTCAATAATGAAGGGACCTTGCGCCCAGTGGCTCTCAAACTGTCTCTCTAATTCGGGAATTTTTTTGAAAGGCCATAATCTTTTATTACATTTTTTATTATAATGCCATAAGAAAGGGAAAGTATTTTTGTTCTGGGGAAGGGTTTTTCCTCAATAGCGCCTCTGCAGTTTAGTAAGAAAAGACCGACTGAACGGTCAATTTGGTTTTAGATTTTGAATTCCAGGTTAATGTGTGACGCCGCGATGTGAGCGTTACAGCAGCAGAAGCAGCAGCGATTCCGTCCATTAAGTGTCCTTGTTTAAATTCCGCGAAACCGCTCAATAGGCCATAAAATTATATTGAGTACGGTGGCAGCGTAGTAAACCTCCTTAAGGTATTTACTCGGTAAAGGGTAAACGTCCACGCCGAATGACAACAATAATAAATATTGTCATTATTTAAATGGATGAGTTGCGGCGGTCTAGCGAATTGCCCTTTGTTCTCGGAATTACTCTCAGAGGGGTCGCTTCGCGGTACGTTCTTTACATAATACTTGTGAATACCCATTTTTTGAGCGGCGTTTAAGAAAGAATTAAAAATATGAGGTTGTTTATACCTAGAATGTCAATGCTTGGAGTTTTGGGTTTCCGCAGTTGACTATGAAACATTGATATTTTGTGCGAAAACGGTTATATAGAGCCTATCTTTAATAGAGCCGGTGACACTGTATAAGGATATTCGGTTTTGTCGTTGAGTGACTTCATTCAACGGTTTTGTTATATCTAATACGCATATATACAATTTGGTTCTACCCTATATAAAGTACTTTAAAGTACCTACGCTTTGGTATCTATTTTTACATAAAACTTTATGGTGAAAAATAGAAAGTTTCGGGGTAAGCGAAGTGGCGAATATCCCTGTATTTAGCTACCTAGATGAATACTACGACACGACCACCATAGAACACCTATGTTACTGTAGGCTATTTTTTTGGCGATACCGCCTACATAATGTACCTCCTTTAGTTATCATTGAAATATGAAAGTACAGAAATAGGCAAAGGTGAACGAAAAGTTACTTGCAAATAAATAAAAATTCCTCTATACCGTTGAGTGTTATTCCTCTTCCTCACTCAACGTCTATACCTACTAAAATTTTGGTGAATTCCCCGGTACGACACGAGTCTGCTAAATATTATACCTAGACTGCAACGGTCGATGAGACGACGAACTTTATTATAGTTTTTGCCTCGCTGCGGTTACAGATATACAATTGGCAGCATGGTGGACATTGCTAGTTATTTTTATGTAATTTCAAGTGAAACATGGTGACATGTGTGCAATATGATTCGAGCGCATGATTGTTATGCCTCTAGAGTAATGATTTTGTGTTCACAATATAAAATTCAAAGCTTTTGAGTTAAATTTTTTGCCAGGAAAATAAAATATGCCACAGTTTCATGAAATCGGAAATCTATTACAAAACATGGAAACTATTGCAGTTTCTCACCATATGTCATTACAGTCTTTCAGGGTTACCTAGACTCTACCAACACTGCATTAATGAGAATGGAAGCCATTTTGAATAACTTATCTGAAAACCCTTAAGAGTTTACCTATATGTTTTTGTTTCTAAGGTTAATTCATGAGATTTAGTTTATATCAAAGTTCATTTATCTAATAAAAATTATAGCTGAATGTGTGACAAATAGCGGAGTTCAAATATCAAAAAATATACTGGGTGTTTCTGCACAGAAAATATAATTTTGGTTTGGCACTGCTTTTTTGAAGCCCATGTATACAGTATGTCCCAATTTGATACTGGACACCACAGAAATATATGAAGGGCAAGGAAAACAAATAGTCTCTATTTTTTTATTGGTAGTCCCAAGAGAGAGTAACTCATTATAGGCGGTGGTATTTGGATGGGGTAATTATTTCATGGCCTGCTAGGATTTTTTAAAATAGCAAATTTTCAAGAAACCCTATTAGGGATTTTTTTACGACAAAATATTATTAAGAAAACTCGTTCAGAATAAAAAACTGAGTAGATTTCAAAAGTCTAGGCCTACTTTAATTTTTAGCTTTTTCGTCTTTTTCTTCCACTTTTTTCTTAGAAATGTTTCCTTTCTGGTGCTTTTACGTCAACATATTATTAAGGAAACTTGATTATCGTGAAAAAATAAAATTTTGACGTGAAAACTCCAAAAAGGACACTTTATTTTTTTTTACTACCCTATATCTATATTTCCCAAGTTTTCGGTTTTCAAACTAAACATTTTTATTGGCAAATATTTCTAACCTTTTTGACAAATAACCTAAAATTTAGATTTCTTTTGTTTATTGTCAAACTTTTTAGTAACCTAAAAAAAAATTGTATAGCCTAAAAAATTTTTTATTACCTAAAAACTTTTATAACTTCAAAACAATATTACTGTCTGCTATCATTTGTTTTTCATGGCTTGCTTCATAATATGAAGATTCTCTTTTATTTCAAATTTCTATAACAACTATAAATATTTATTACAAAATTTTCAGTTGACAACAACAAAAATATTTACATAACAATTTTATCCCATTTTTGGAAGTTTATATTCATAGAACCATAACTTTTCAATATTCATCTCAATAGTAAGTATATAAATAATTCTCACTCAATAATATATTTTACCTAACACTATTTTAGACCTGACGAAGGCCAAAAGTATGGCCGAAAGCTTGGTTTATTGTAAAGAATAAATAAAACATAATTTTGGCTGAAATAAAACCGCCTATGAGATACTCTCGCTTGGGACTACCAATAAAAAAATAGATACCATTTGTTCTCCTTGCCCTTCATATATTTCTGAGGTGTCCAGTATCAAATTGGAACACACTGTAGAACTAAATAAACACTTTAACAAGCTTGTTTTCGCTAATACCACTTTTATCCTAAACTTTTTTCTCACTTAAAAATAACGAAGATAAGAGGGTGTAAAAATATACCTACATGAACACGTAAAAATAAGGCTGTAAGATTAGTGAGTGTAAATGTACCTTATTTAGAAGAAAAAGAGATAATGAGACAAAACTTCAACAAAAAATAGTAACACACGTGAACATGGTTTTTAAATTGCCAACAATTTTAACATTTTATTTTATATTTTATATCCAATCGTTAAAGATATTCAAATAAAATTTGATGCACAGCGTGCATTGATTAAGGGTTACAAAATGTGAAAATACGAAGTTCCCTAAATAGCTAGTGGCGGATATGTGGCTGTAGGTACCTACACAAAATTTATTTTATCATAAAAACTTAAAAAAATAAAAAAAAAACATTTCAATAAAATGCACATTCCACATTTGGATGCCTTTTCATATTAAAAAACCTCCTCTTGAATTTATTTTGTATCTGTCACAGCTTCAAACTTCACTTTTTGGTCGGTACTTTCTTTTCGAATTGGGAAAAACGAAATTATATAATAAAACGGCACCTTAGATTTCTACTTGACCAGAGGATATTAAATATATCTGAAATAGGTAAGATGCACAATAATTATGCAGCATGCAGCTTGCATAGTTTCAGACTTAAGGCTGGAAATGAAACGTCATCAGAAGTATGTTCGGTTGCCTGTATCAATAGAATTATATTTACAACTAGCTGGAAGAACTAGTTATTTTCAAAGGTTTGCAAAAAATAAGGGTGATTTTAAAATACTCATAAATACTAATGACATTATTCTAAAAGGTAGGTATAGCTGCTAGAAATTTCAAAGATACTATAGTATAGTTAATTTAGCAGCTATCACTTTTAAAATAGTGTCATTAGCATCTATGCATATTTTAAAAATAACCTTTCAAATGCGCTAGCTTGTCCAGCTAGTTTGTTTTCTGTTCTGCATGTTCTCTTGATACAGGCAACCGAACATACTTTTGATGACGTTTTATTTCCAACCTTAAAATCGTCTGCCTACTGTTCTTGTTTCCCCGAAACAATTTTCACACTGTGTGCTGAGATGATTTTGGTCAAGTATTGTGAAAGACTCGGAATCTAAATTAATTGAGTGTAGATAGGTTGCTTTCTTCAGAATGGGGGTTAGTTAACCCGGGGCTTGAAAGGCATTCCTGGTAGAACAAACCTTTAAAAAAATCCTCAGCCGTTCGCACGTCCCATAGTCGGGGCCGCTAATCCCATCGTTACGGACGGTGAGTTGCGAGACGTTGGCCCATCTCTAATTTCCCCAGCCGCCTCTATTTACCTAATTAAATCAGGTCGACTATTTTCGACTGTGTTTTTCATCCTGGCAGGTATATTATTTGGGACAGGCGTGCCGGTTTTCGGCTCTGAATGGGACGTCATATAAATATAGGACACGGGAGCAATAAAATGGTTACCTTAAACGTTAACTTAAACGTCTCTAAAATAATAAATTATTATACAAAAAAACACCAGGACTCTTCTAGGGCCGTGACATGACGGCCAAATTTCGCGATATATTTACTGTACCTATACTAGCTGACCCGACAGACGTTGTCCTGTCTTAACTATGAATGTTCAATTCGAACTGGAATAAATAAAAAAACAAAAACATAGTGTTTATTGTAATGCTTTTTGATACACAAAATTCTTAGTTTTGTTTTCTGGCGCATAAATAAATGATATTGTAGATTTTCCGACGCGGGAGCATATAGGCGACATACAATTATTGGCCATGTGAAAAACATGGATTTTCAAGATTGATGCCACAAACACTTAACGACTGCCCTTGGAATTTATTTATCGATTTATTGTTGCGGAACAATAAATGACCCGACAGACGTTGTTCTGACCCGTCTTGACACACGTTATCCTGACCCGTCCTGACCCGGGATTCCCAACGACATGCCATTTGACTTTAAACGATTATAATTTCCAGTGCGGCTTGCATTTGCAATGTCGAATTTTCCAATTTTCGGCGCAATTTTCTTAATTTTTCTTACCGTAAAAACCTTTTTCTTGAAATCAGCAGTAAAGTGTCCCAAAATCGTCAATAAAAGCACAGAAATCATACAATAATGGGCTACATTATTGTACGATTTCTGAAATCGTACGATTTTTTCAATAAGTAGGCCTTGGCGAGATGTAAACATCAAACGTCAGACGCGGAGAAATCGCCCGTCAAAAGTGACCAAATATTCAAAACCCGGCCGATAAACGCCCATTTAACTTTTCATACACATTGCGAAATTGTTTCCTATAGAAGCGCAATCCTTCAGTATACATATTTTAGTAAATTTGAATATCAATAGATTTGTTGTGTAGGCTGCACAAGAAGCAGCAGTTTGGTTTTCTGTTAGAAGGTGTCATAATGTTCTGTATTATAGCCAGTATTATAGCTGTAGCTTATAAAAACTGGGCATGTCTAATGTATCACATTTTATTTTATTAATGGGACATGATTTAATATTACATAATAATATATTTACCTTGAAATAGCTCTCTTACTAGTGTTGAATTAAGTATAAATTAATTTCAGAAAAATTATTCTAAATAAAGTTAATTGACGCTATCTGCTACAAACACACAACCGGCAAAAGCCGTAAAAATTGGTCAAAATATGCAGGAAGATAAAAGATGCCACATAATAGGTTAATACAAAAAATTACAAATCTTAATTCTCAGTGTACCAAAGTACCTACTCAACAATAGAAGTGAATATTTTTCGTAATAATTACCTCTATACGAGTTTAAAAGAGAAACTAAAGGCACTTCAAATAAACGCATAAAATTTGACAAAAAATTGCATTTTTTTTCGTGTTTTTCGGGGCGTTTTAATAGTTTCCTCACAATCTGCTAATTGTTTCCTGAAATAAAAATCTTCCAAGTCGTTTGGTCGACACCGATTTTCAGCCCAATAGCTTCAATATTTTGCAAAAATTAATATTAGTGGATAGATCAGTTTTTAGGGGCCCCTTCCGGAGCTGCCCCCCCCCCCCGCACGGCGGGCTCTGCGGGCGCCTTATCGCCGCCAGTGTATTCGTTTCTTAAATTACGGGTTGTGTATTTGTTTTTTTATTAATATAAAATATGTTATTTCGGTTACGTGGAAAGGACCTCTAAAATATGTAGGTATATCTCTTTAAAAGCTTTATTTTGATACCAAGTTGCTCCAAATACAAATTTTTGTTTATTATTTGGTTTTTCCTGATATAAGTGTACCTAGGTATTATTCAACAAAATTAGTCATGAAAAAATATTTTTCTATTCTTTATAATATTTATAGAAGTTTTTACGAAAAAGTGAAGCAATTTGTTAATAAAATTCGTTTGTGAATATTCAACTTTAACACCGTGTCTTTTGAAGTCAAAAAAATTTATGGATTTATGGTAATAGCTTGACCTGTATAATATAATTTTTTATAATATACCAAGTGCAAGTAATATATATCGTTGCCTGTTTTTTTTTTTTGTAGCCGAGTAAATTAATTTTAGGACTGGAGAAAGAAACTGTTTGAGAAGGGCTCAGGTGACAAAAAATCTATTTGTTGACAAAGAAATATAATCTCAACTTTAGAGACATTTATGTACTTCGCCATACTAGACCATCTCTATACTAAACTGACAAACGTCAACAAAATGACTTACATCTTTTTAATCAAGTAGGTATGTTGTCTCAAGTATTATCGAGGGCAGTAAAACCTCCGATCAAATAGATATTTGATCGGAGAGCAAAACCAATGTAGATATAAACAATTTTTTCAAATATTATCTAATGGGAATTTAAATTGCAGGTCGAGTACAAAGTACAGTGTACAACTTGTTAAGCAATGCATATTGCATGCTCGTGCACTTGAAAGCACTCGGCTTCGCCTCGTGCCACAACTTGTGTACTCCCATGCAATAAGCCCCATTGCTTAACTTGTTGGACAATATGGTATTGTAACTAAAAATGCCTCTAAAGTTATTATATCAGCTTTCAAGGAATATGTCTGCACGGTTTTCTAACCTACTCAAAGATTTAGCAGATACATTTTAAGTTTGGGTATTCTACTTACAGTTTTATATTTTTGTATTCAATTTAGAGGCATTTTCCTTCATATCTTTGTTGGCCTGAGGCCCCCAAGGCCCCATTTTCCTTTAGATTCATTGTTTCCCTGTAAAGCTTCCATAACATTCTAGAAAGTTTGCTGGAACTTTATGATTTGTGAACTATCATTGGCCAGAAATATTCTAGAGTACTCTCCAGTCTTCCTTTTGAGTATATAAGCCCTGGGAATTGGGCCTGGGGAAAGTGAAAGGTTAGAAAGCAATTTTGTGCGAATTTTGGAGCTGAAAGAATATTCTTGGACAGTGACAGTAATCTGACAAGTTTATTTGTGATTTTTGAAGGCTAAACAATAAAGGTGGTAACCAAGGCAACGAGTTTGGACTGTGATTGTTGAGATTCAGTACAGTATATAATGCGTGTGAATTTCGAAAAAGTGATTCCAAAAGAAGTTTGTTTTAATATATTAAGATTATGTTATTCACACTTCTATAAATATATAGGATCTATAGAAATTTTATTCTAGATAAATCCAGGTAATATCAGATCAATTTCAATTTCATCTTGCGATCCCAATGAATGACGGTTAGCGATATTTTCCAAATCGGCACCTGTGCTCGTCCTACGGATGTTTCGACGAAATGTGGCAACGTCGCTGTTCTTTGTGCGCATGACGCGGTGATGCGCGGATGTTTTATTTATGGTGGTACGCCACCGAGGCGGCTCTGGCGTTCTCCGATCCTCCGCGGTCTACTGGGCGAAGGGAGCGAAACGGCGTATAGCAGATACATTTAATTGAAATGTATCGATAGGGCGACCTTCGTAATTAAATCCGCTTTTCAGATATAGCTATAGGTACCTAGTGCACAGAGGCGGAGAGAAGAACGGAATACCCCTACAGGTATTTACATTTACACATCGAGTGCGTAATTAATACACCTAAAGTTAACTGACACCATGTAGACATGTAGAATTTTATCAAAATCTTGAGAGATTGTTACCCATTCCATCATATACTGATTTATTTATGTTGAAATGGATTTAATGTACCATAGGTATAAACTGCAACTGTATTATAACTGTATTGTAATTTCTTATTTTGTGTGATACAAAAAAAGTGTTTCAAACTAAAGTTGCTTGGAATCAGTCAAGTCTGAGAACTGATGCGTTTCAAAATCCTGCACAGTGTAATGTTATTTTTTTAAATTAAGGACTTATCTAGCATAAGTTGACACTTCTGTATATATTATTAAGCCCACGAAAGTAATACCTACTTTTGTTCTACTCGTATATGACAGGTAACCTCTCAAGATTTTGATAAAATTATACTTATGGTGTCAATTCTTTTAATTAAATAAATTGGTGCCTGTGTGCGTCAAATAAATTGGTGCATGTTTCAAAACCTAGACTTGTGTAGTTTTTTCCTAGAAATTGAATGACGCCGGTTATTTGGCGACAACTTGTTTGTTTTAAACTAAACTGCGTTATTTATGGCATTCAATTCCTTGGAAAAAAACTACATAAGTTTAGTGTTTTAAGCATCAATCTATCTTCAAAATTACTGGGATAATCGCTCGTAATTTTCTAGAAAAACAAAAAACGTTCAAGTGTGCAATGAAGATTTTTTTATCTACTTTAACAGTCTAATGAAAAATGCAACAAATTGATTTTCTAAAAAAATCGGATATTTTGTTAAAAATTCACTTGTGTTTTTTTGGAGACATAAAATTCTTTGAAAAAAACTGAACAAATTTAGTTTTTGAACCACCAATTTATCTCAAAATTTACCGAGATTATTTCCCTCATACTGCTTGCATCCAATAAGGTAGCTCCTTCCATAAAAATCCATATATGCCTCTGCTAGCGATAATGGCACTTGTGCAAATTATCGCGGTAATTGCACTTTTGCAAATTATCACTTCGTCGCTTAGGCTTAGCAACCGCGAATCTGTTGGATACAAACACGTACCTACTTCTTAAAGTTTGTGTGTTTCACACTGTTCTAAATTATGCAGCTTATAAATTATGTTGCGGTACTATTAAGCATTGTATCAATGAATTTATATAACTTTTACATTGCTAAATTTTTGTTATTGGACCTCCGTCTCCCTTTAAATTTATGACACATTCAGAAAATAAACCAACGCTGACAGGGTGTAGGTATAATCGCATTTGCCTTGGATATCCAAGCGTCATGTTTGTTTACTCGAACGACTCGAACGCTACAGTCGAAGCTGTCAATAAATTCGTTCAAAATTAATCGTTTTGGAAATGTAAACATAGAAAAAATTAATACAGAAATTATTAAATCGTATTCGAGAAATAATCTCGACAAATACCACTCGTGCCGGAAATTTTTCTAGATAATTTTATTCTCAAGCCCTATTTTGCCCATTAGCAAAACCACTCGTACAAATTGAGCTTTTATTTTCAGAGATAAAAGACCAATTTATACTCGTGATCTTTCTAGGCGAAATAGCGCTTTCGAAAAAATTTTCGATAAAATTTCCGGCACTTGTGATATTACATACGATAATCGCACGTAACGTCTTAACTAGGACGCCCTGAACTACAATATACCTAATTAAAATCGAGCAACTTTTACGTCTGACGTAAATAAGAGCACGTGCATGCGAGATATTCGTCAGAGCCGCACTGAGGCACGACTTTTATTTAATTTTAGTTTTACAAGAAGAGTACAGGCTAAAAAAGGATGAGGGTCCACAAAAATCTGTATTTCAGATAGGTATGCCAAATTATGGCCAAAAGCCATTATTTCCTTTCTAGCATACTATACAGAGCAAAACAGATGGCAGTACCTAGTAAAATGCGTTTTAATATTGGCTGTACGGGGTAAATAGGATGAAGGTCCACTCAATGTATGCAAAACGGATGAGAGTGCAAAAATCCCCCACTTTGTGCTGGCATTTCTAAGGTTATGTTATTTACATGTGGGGTATTTTATTCCAAACAGTTCACTTTTGTTTGAAGCCAAGGTACCTCGCGTACGTTTGTTTGCGATTTTTTTGCGATATACGTATGTTACCATTGCATATTTAAGATATCTAAGAGTTATATGCTACCAGTGACTAAAAAAAGGCAAAGTTAGGACGAGGTTTTGTAGTGCAGAAGCTCAACTCTACTTTGAAAATTTATCATGTAACTAAATTTCATGTATATAAAATATATTTTAAATGAATATTGTTTTTCTGCCGATTTTCATCTTTTTTTCCCTGACTTAATGTGCTTAACCCCCTTTTACAATTTCTCTGGACGCCCATGTCAAAAAAATATTACTAACAAAACGTTTTACCAAAACAAGATACCCCAGCAAACATTTTAAAAATTGGTTACTAACAACAAGTCTATTTTTGTTTTGTGATCCTTATACTTTTTAGCCTGCACACTTCCATTATTGTTTACATCAAAATATTTCGGAAAAAATTGTTGGCTTAATTAAAATGGTTCAAAACATCGATAAAATTATTTGGGACAGTGTCTAAATAGCTGAAAACAACCAGATGAAACCGCATAAATACACTTTTGCGATCGAGTACGTCCCTGTTGCCGACTCGGATGATATTTTATAGCCTATCGACCAATCGCGGAACGTCATTGAACATGTGCTTTTATTTACGACAGGCGTAAGAATTATTCAATTTTAGTAGATATAGGTGTCATGTTCTTCTGTCCTCCGCTGGTTGAATACTGAGTTTTATTTGAAAAAAGTAAGTACCTATAATATTATATGTCTATGTCTTGGGTAAATCCATCAACCAAGACTTTACTCGCCTCCTAAAGTAATGCATTTTTTTAATTCCAAATGTAATTTAGAAGATATTTTAGGTGTCATAAAATGCTTGTTGACCAATCTTTTTGAATGGTCTTATTCTTATTGTAGTGATTTGTTCGTTTATCTTGTGGCGAGTGGTGTATCCGTTATTAATATACAGGGTGTCTATTTTTAAGTGTATACAAATCGATAAAAAATGTATTTTCTGAGATATTTTCAAAAACCTTTTTTTGTTCGAAAGGTCTTTAAAAAACGCTTCTTTTGACGTTTTTACTTTTGTCAAAATGCAAATCCAGGGACGGCTACGATTTTTTTTTATGCCCCGATTTTCACAAAAACCATTTAGCGGTTTTTTATTTAAAATCTGACACAACAGCGTTAATCAGGACACCCCAAAACTCCCATATACTAAACTTGAACAAAAAATTTAGAGGGTGTTCGGTTCTACACCGTGTTAAAGTTGGGCAAAATAGGAATTTTAAAGACATCTGGCGAGCCAAGTGTGCCATGGAATCCCTTCAAAACAGTTGCATGGTCAACAGGACCACTCAAAATGTTGGTGTGAAAAGATTTACTACAAAAATATACAGAATATTTTTCTCTGAACCATCTCAAAATTCTGAATTTTTATTAAACTTTATACTGATCAGAAGTGCTCTGGAATCATTGAAAAAATATTAATTAAACACAAAAGTAATTTATTTCTTTACAAAATGCCAACCAAATAAAAACAATTTAAATTATTGGGCCTTTCTCAACAAAGTCACTGTGGCTAAGATGATACATTTTCTGTGCGTTTCCTGTTGTGACACACCAGCCACCTTAACTGATATGGACTTACTGACTGGTAGGCTTCTGTACTTTTTAGATTTAGTTCGTTTATAGTATGTGGAGCGGTTTTGATATACTCGATTTTTGACCCGTATACCTAAAGTTACAAAAAATTCAGTAATTTGAGATGGCACAGATAAGAGCACTCTGTATATTTCGTATTGGACCTTTGCACACCAAGAACTTGAGTGGTCCTGTTGGCCATTCAACTGTTTTGAGGGGATTCCATGGCACACTTGACTTGGCAGATGCCTTTAAAATTCCTATTTTGCTCAACTTTGACACCCTGCATAATGGAACTCCCTGTATATTTCTTATTCAAATTTGATATATAAGGGTTTTGTGATGTTCTGATTAACGCTTTAAATAAAAAAAAACGCTAAAAGGTTTTCGCGAAAATCAGGGGTATAAAAAAATCGCAGCCGGCCCTGGATTTGCATTTTGAAAATGGCAGGAAGGTCAAAAGAAGCGGTTTTTGAAGGCCTTTCAAACAAAAAAAGGTTTTTGAAAATATCTCACAAAATACATTTTTTATCGATTTGGTTACACTTAAAAGTAGACACCCTGTATAAAGGGTGATTCAGTCATAATGTAAAAAAAAAATTAACCACAGGTGAAAAAAAAGCACAAAAATCTCAAAAAATGCTGAAATAATCAGCTGTGCCGATAAAAGCATCACGGTCTGTATTTCTGTATTTCCATAATATTGTGCTGGTAGTAATTTTCTCGTGTATAGCAAGCCGATTCTACTTATCCTATGGTACACCAAGCAACAAGTTATAAAAGTGCACGAGTTCGTTGACAGCGGCTTCTACACCCCCCAGCGCGAAACTGCGAGAGAAGCGGTGTTCTTCCCCCTGCCCGGAGTTACTGGGGTAATAAGGTTGATTTTTTAGACTTCGGCAAAAGAAAATTTCGTATTTTTCCTTGTAGTCCGCAAATAACAACGAAGCTGAGATAACAGTTATTGTCACCAGAAATACACCTGGTAGGTTATTATGCTTCTGGGATAATAATAATAATTCTCACCCTCACAATACTCCAAACTAGGAGTACCCCAGAAGTAACTGATACTTATCTACTCCTAGTTGTGAAGACTGTGCATGTAAAAATTACCATTACTTACTATTATAATATTCAGTTATTCAGGTCAATTGCTTTTCTGAACTCCAACTGCGCCGCCGCTGACAGACTTCTTCTGTTCCGCCGAACGCATCTCTTCACTCAGCCTCGCAGTTCCCACTAAAGACGACTGCTACTGCACTTAACATAAAAGATATAAATCTTAAATGCACTGCTAAGCAATCCGGCTACATAAAATGTACCTTCTCTATATAAAAATTGTCGTCATATTGAATTGTAAATGGGTAGTCAATTAAAAATGAGGATGTTGAAAAAGAACCGCGCCGCAATAAGATATATAAATTCCGCTGGATGTGGCACAACAAAGAAAAGCGTCTGGAGATTAAAGGTGATCTAGTGTTGCGATAGAATGGTGAGGTTGGAATTATTTTTTATTGCTCAAGTGCAATCAATAATGGACGTGCAATTTTTCAATTTGATCAATACAATTTCCTAGCATGATAGCGATTATATCCTTTGTTGCAAAAAAGCACATTTCTGAAACTAACTTTTAGTAGGCAGAGATAACTCAAATATTCCGGGACAGGTCAGGGTCAAATGTCCCGATCTACGACAAGGATGTTGCCATAGCAACACCATAGCCTAAGAGGCTATGGCAACACGGTGGATGGACTCGACCACGAATAAGACTGTTAGGTATGTATAGTAAGGGCAGAATGTAAATTCGAAGTCGGCAATAAATCATCAACGAGAGAGCGCTATATCTATTGCTTTACTTGCACTCGCACAATTACACTCATGTCTCCTCCTCCAATTTGTATTCGACGTACGTCTTAAAGTTCGCTAAGCACCTTTCATAGAAGGAAGAGAGATAGAAAACATAGTACTTGTCTTGACTAGTTGTTTGTTTAAGGCAGACAGGGTCGGCCTAGAATAAATTATTGCTTTACTACCTGATGTGAACGGACGGATTAAAAATTTGTACTTAGGTACCGGTTGTAATTTCATTTGTAATTTTTGAAGCTTAATTCGGTAATTTAGACTGGCAATTAAAAGGTCTCGTCTAAAAATACTACGTCTAGAGGGCAGCTTGAAAATAAATTGGATGTATATTGTCATAGAAATTGAACTCTTTTTGATGCTATATCTGGCTTTTCCATTAAGTATTGTCTTCCATCGTTTATTTTGTACTTAAATCCAAGATTCCTTAAAATTACACTTAACGTTGATTTGCTGCAGCTCAAAATTCCCTTTTTTCCAGTTCTTCATATTTTTTCCCTAGTTAAGTGTTGCTTGTTAGTTGTCATGTTATAAATCAAACTTCTTATTTCTCTTTTATCCGATTCTGTCAAATCTTTAGTTTTCGGGGCTGCTTTACTTTTAGTGTGTACCATTTTAATAGGTATGTTTAATGCTTTCTTGCCTAATTCGTGAAATGGTCCTTGTACTAATCTGTAACGCCTCCGATGTACATTGAAGTACCGATACATTTTCACGTCTGTTCTTTTTTTTTTCTTGGAAATATTTCACCACATTTAATATTAATTTTCTACTTTGGGCACTGAATACTTCATGCCGCATTGTTATTACAGGAAGTCTATCACCAAAATAAACCAAATATTTAATTACTGCCCTGTTTTATAAGCGTACTCCCATTTGAATATATTATCTTTATTAACATAATGTATCAGACAAGGACAGAGCAATAAAAAGTGGGTCTTGGGGTTCTTTAAGCCGAACCCCTCGCTCCAAAACATAAGGGAGAGCAGGTAGGAAAATCATAGCCCATCTCTCTCAATTTTATAGCCGACTTCGCCTTTACATTCTGCACTTACTATATGTGGCTACGCTCCCACATAATTTGAAACTTGTAGAAACAACAAGTTAATCTAAAAAGTGAAAAGCGGCGAAAGAAACAAATGAGGTATGTGCCCGTTTTCGACTTTACCGGCAAATAAACTGCGCAATGCATCATTTAATTCGGCCTATCCGACGAGGAGATGCTGTTTCCGAATAAACCAGAAATTCCTCAAAATATTTACGAGTTTTCATGGAAGGTCGAAACACGTTTTCGAGATGTACGCATCGCGGGTCGAAATTCCTTTTATCTCTACATTACCCGATTAACATACCGGGCATAATTTAATTTAGTAATTTCCATAAAACATGCAAGAGCCGACGCGCGCCTTTCCTGGAAACAAACGGTTAATTAATTATTTCGTGGGGGAATTGCTTGGACGGGGTAAAAATTCGGCAAACAAAACACATCGCAATTATAGGTCGAATTTAATATTTGTCTGATGCCAAAGAAGCACGTAACACTTGGACAGGTCTTGGGAGAACGGTAACCTTGCCTCCTAGGTCTTGAGTTCACACAAGTACCTTAATGGGAGAAGAAGAACAACGCAAATAATATTGATGATTTTTTTCTATAAACAGGTGATATATGGATTGTGCTGCACTGGACACCTAAAGAGTTCATAAAAGAAGACATTATTCCTCTTGGGGAACGTTTCTAAGTTTAATGCCCATTTGTTTTTGGGATGCGGTATTGGGAAGGTAGGACTGTCAAGTAGTCGGTTTGGCGAGAATTGGGAGGGCTGGGAGCTGGGACTTTGGAGTAAAGCAGTATAGGAAGACGTCGTGTAGCCCACTCTGAAAAACTGCATGTAAGAGTATCCAAAAGCATTAAATTAAAGATATGCCAAAGAACTCAACAGCCTTTGAAAGCAAAGTAGGAATTACCCGTAAGTGAGCACTGCGAGGTTCTTGTCTCGAGTGATGGTTAATTATTTGTCTACCTGCCGGTTTCAATCAAGACTTCTATACAGGGTGAGTCATTAGTATGGGAAAGCTCAAGTGCTCTTATACCGTTCAACATATTGAAATGCAACAAGTTCCGTTAAATTTAGTACCCTAAAGAGTATCTTTTAAAATTATTTTGGACTAAACAGGTCATCTCATTTTTGCCGAACCGTACTCAACTTAATTTTTTTAAACGGCACCCTATAAATTTTTTTACATATTTGCATTTGCCGTTTTATAGGCTTTATAACTCCGTTTTGTTTTTAAAATTTGGAGTAGCCAATCAAAAGTTATGGAAATTTTTATGGAAAAAATTGAGTTTGCAGGTAGCTATTGAAAATGTTGCTGAAGACTTATTTTTTGTTTAATTTCACTGAGATTTGGTGCGTTTGTAGAGAACACTTTGACGTATCTTTTACTACTAAAAACGTCTCTATTTTATTCCGTTATTTTTTAGTGGCGATTCGAAATTTTCCAAATTCTAACGACCATAACTTTTTCTTTCAAATTCATTGCCCTATTTTTTATCACTTTATCGTATTCAGGAGATCATTTTGCACCTTTTTTATTAAGTATGTGCTATTCCAAAAATGGCCGGTTATGAAGATAATAAACATTTTCGGAGACACAACGCATTTTGCACAAAATTTACGATACTTACTATCTCAGTGTGCCATGGAAGTTAAAAACAAGATGTGACAGGTGACACGTAATTCTCAGATGCATTATTGTTTACTTGCGTGGTTTAGTCCTTATTAAAACGTAAAAACAATGAATTTTACAAAAGATGAAATGGTGGATATGATTTATGTGTTAGGGGAGAGTGAAAGACATCCCTTGTTTGCATCAAGAATTTACGCCCAAAGATACCCAGATAGAAGACAAACCCAGAGCACGGGACTTTCGAAAAGTCCAATTAAAATTTGAAGAAACAGGGAGTGTATGCCATCAAAAGCACAAGCGAAGAACACCTGCGACTGAAGGGGAAAACCAAGACTTAGTTGTGCAATGTGTTGTGGAAAACCCTCATACAAGTTCGAGAGCCATAAGTGAGCAGTTGGGAATATCGCAAACTTCTATTTCTAGAATTCTACGTGCGCAGAAATTTCATCCCTATCATGTCCAATTCGTACAAGGTCTTAATGAAAACGATTTTCTAGCAAGACAAAACTTTTGTTTATGGGCACGCCATATGGCTCGACTACAACCTTTTTTTTTATTTTGTGTTATTTACCGATGAATGTATCTTTAGAAAAGATGGCAAAGTAAATACTCATAATTATCATCATTATGATAATGTAAATCCTCATTTTATAAAAGCACTCGACCATCAACATCGTTGGACGCTTAATGTTTGGGGTGGTGTAGTAGGGTGTAGGGTTCTCGGTCCTCATTTCTTTGATGGTACATTGACTGGGGAATCCTATTTAAATTTTTTACAAACTGTATTTCAAATATATCTAGACGATTTACCTCTGGATGTAATTCGAAAAATGTAGTTTCAACACGACGGTGGTCCTCCTCATGGTAGTCGAATCGTACAAAATCATTTAAATAATGAGTTTGGAGGAAGCTGGATTGGTCGAGGCGGTCCTGTTGCTTGGCCTGGTCGCCAGATTTAACCGCACCAGATTTTTTCTCTGGGGTTATGTGCACGATAAGGTTTATCAAACAGAGGTAACAACCAGGGGCAATATGCAAGAAAGGATTATTGAGGCCTTTGATAGCATCGATCAGGAAACACTTAAAGCTGTTATAGCTTCTCTTTTTCAAGAAGAATTGAAGCATGTTTAACGAGAGATGGTCGTCAATTTGAACATGTTTTATGATGACCTTTGTGATAAATAAATTATTTGTATTGAAATATCTTATGATATGTTTCGTAGTCTTTTTATGTTTAGTTTCTAAGAATTATTTTTTTTTCACTGCTATAGTACTGACAGTTACCTGTCACTTATCAGTGAGGAACTTGTTTTTAACTTCCATGGCACACTGAGATAGTAAGTATCGTAAATTTTGTGCAAAATGCGTTGTGTCTCCGAAAATGTTCATTATCGTCATAACCGGCCATTTTTGGAATAGGACATACTTAATAAAAAAGGTGCAAAATAATCTCCTGAATACGATAAAGTGATAAAAAATAGGGCAATGCATTTGAAAAAAAAAAAAAGATATGGTCGTTAGAAATTCGAAAATTTTGAATCGCCACTAAAAAAATAAAGGAATGAAATAAGCAAATGAAAGCAGCAAAAGATACGTCAAAGTGAACCAAATCTCAGTGCAATTAAACAAAAAATAAGTCTTCAGCAACATTTTCAATAACTACCTGCAAACTCAATTTTCTCCATAAAAATTTCCATAACTTTTGATTGGCTAGTCCAAATTTCAAAAACGAAACGGCGTTATAAAGATAATAAAACGGCAAATTGAAATATGTAAAAAAAATTATAGGGTGCCGTTTAAAAAAATTAAGTTGAGTACGGTCCTGCAAATACGAGACGACCTGTTTAGTCCAAAATAATTTTAAAAGATACTCTTTAGGGTACTAAATTTAACGGAACTTGTTGCATTTCAATATGTTGAACGGAATAAGAGCACTTGAGCTTTCCCATACTAATGACTCACCTTGTATAATGTCTCAGTGTAAAGCTAAATATATTTTCCTAATATTGAATGCTTGTTGTAGGCTTGCAACGCATGAAGAAGGCACCGTTTTTACTGAAATATATCCATGACGGCTGGTCATAATATTTACCCGTTTAGCGTTTAATATGCATGCCGAATGAATATGACAAGAAACTTTGAATACACTTTGTATAATTGCTCGCATCTTCGGCTGCTGTTAATGAATATTTAATAAAAACAGTGGCGTGGATTCTCTTAATGGGCGAAAGCAATATTCATTAAGTTCTTTCATGTTAGAGGAGATTTTCCACGCTAAACCAAAGCCTTTGCTAATTAGATGCAAGGATAAGCAAGTGTATAGGTATCTAGCCAACCTAGGAAGTTCGTATAAGATTTTTTTGCAGGCTGAATCTACGCATCTTTGGTGTGACGTAACTGACAAAACTCTGTGCGCATCTTTCTTTGTTAAGACACTTATTCCTTCAGGATATGCCTTGACGTCAGTCGCCAATCCAAAGATCAGTTAGGTACTGATCCCAGAAGTTGAGAAAATAACGCTTCTTTATCCTAAGCCAGTGATCAATTAAATCAAATAATAATATTATTAATTGAAATCCCATTGAGACGAGCCTATAAATTATATGGATTAATTAGGGAAATTTTATTGTCAATTTAAGCAGTATGTCCTCGATTCTTTTAAATGGTTTGTCGTCATGCTAATTAAGGTATCCACGAAAAATTATTAGGCATCAAGTTTTAAAACTAAAATGCCGAGTTTTACAATAAATTTTTATTGTGCAGTAATAATTATACATCTGTAAAAATACTATAAAATATGTTATAAAATGATTGGAATGTCTTGTATCTTGTATCGGAAAACGAGTCCAACACGCAGGATTGAATCTCCTAGAATTATTGAAATACCCTCAGATCAAAAATAATATAGACACACCTTTCTTACGGCACCTATTGTAATCAACCAGCATATTATACAACCAAGAGGGATGTTGTATCGCCACGGCAGGCAAAGGATAATCAGTTGAAAAAAAAGCACTCCAACCGGACAACCCTCTTGATTTTTATTTACAGGTGCCAAACACCATCCTTATCAGCATATTGTACGTCCACGGTTAAAGTGAATAACAGGGAAAGCATTTTTATTTTTCATTTTACGAAGCAAAAGCACATTTCATAAAAAGTTTTGATTGTATTTCAAATTTAATATAAAAAAAATCAGAAAATAAATAAAAGTGCCATAAAAGTAAACTAGCTTTATTTTTAATCATTCGGCAAAGTGCCACTGGTAGTTGTTCGGAATAATTGAAATAATTGAGAGGTAGAGGTTAGACGAAGCTAGAATAGATTTCATGCTCGCCTCTACTTTGTAGTTTGGTGATGGAGGGTTCGTATAATGTTTTATTATATTTTTTCACAAATTTATTACGTTCTTTTAAGAATTAAATACATTTAGTAACATTTTCTGGACACCCCGTACATGGCAACCTATGATATTAAACACAAATAACACATTTTATTAAGTGTGCTATTTTACTTAAAATGTAAAATAAAAAGTGTTCCCTCTTATTTACTCTAACCGTGGACGAAATTAAAACTTTCCTTGTAATGTTGGTTAGGTTAGGTTAGGTTAGGTAAAACCCACAACGGGCGTATTAGCCTTTTTTTGGAAATAATGGTTAAATAAATCAATAAAGTAAGGAATAAAAAAATTTATATGTAGCCCCTATCTTACCTAGATTTATGTTACCTATGTCTGTCTGTGAAATATCTATACAATTTTCCCAACTTACTGGACGGAATTGTATGTTTCTGTACACAATATACAGTGTCCTCCAAAAAGTTCGCACCATAGGGGGGAAATGTTTAATTAACGTATTATTTTGAAATTTAATTTTTGGGGTTACCTTTTGCTTTTAAAAAGATGAAAAATTACCCATGTCATGTGACTTTCGTTATCTATCAAAAATGACATTTAAATAAAAAAATATATCGCCAAAAATGGGTTTATTTGTTAAAATATCAAAAAGTTTTTCTTGAACAAGTTGTTTCTTTTTCAATTTTACGTAAGTGTACCAAATTTGAACGCTCTACTAAAATATTTAGCTTTTTGCCAATTTTTAATATTTATGAAATTTCTGAAAATTTTAAAAACTAGAAACTTCGCAAAAACTATTTTATGGCACTAGCTTTATCATTCTATTAATTTTTTATTACTAATTACCGATAAGAATAGGTATTTGTTGACGTACCGTCTAGCATTTGGGGTGTAAATTTAGTTACATTACGTTTTCCAGTTCTAAATTGATGCCAAAATTATAATAAATTAAAATATCATCAAACTATTTTACGTATCTAAGCAAAATTCTTGACATTTATGGAACAAATAATTATTACCTTATTATATTGATGAGTAGGCCATGGAGAGAATATAAGGAATTGTTTTTTTTGACAGTTTAATAACTGTCAAATAAAGACAACTGTCAAATAAAAACAATTCTTCTATTCTCTCCATGGCCTATTCATCAAATATCGATTAATGTAAAATTAAACTTAAAGGTAATAATTATTTGTTCCATAAAAGTCAAGAATGTTGCTTAGATACGTAAAATAGTTTGATGATATTTTAATTTATTATTATTTTGGCATCAATTTAGAACTAGGAAACGTAATGAAACTAAATTTATACCTCAAATGCTAGACGGTACATCAACTTTGCAACAAACATAACAGAATTTTAAAGCGTAAATATCATTTTCTTTTGAAAAATACCTATTCTTATCGGTAATTAGTAATAAAAAAATTAATAGAATGATAAAGCTAATGATATAAAATAGTTTTTGCGAAGTTTCGAGTTTTTAAAATTTTCAGAAATTTCATAGGTAAATATTAAAGATTGGCAAAAAACTAAAAATTTTAGTAGAGCGTTCAAATTGGTACACTGACGTAAAATTGAATAAGAAACAACTTTTTCAAGAAAAACTTTTTGATATTTTAACAAATAAACCCATTTTTGGCGATATATTTTTTAAATGTCATTTTTGACAGGTAACGAAAGTCACATGACCACGTTTGAGTGGGTCATTTTTCATCTTTTTTAAAGCAAAAGGTAACCCCAAAATTAAATTTGAAAATAATACGTTAATTAAAAATGTCCCCCCTATGGTCCGAACTTTTTGGAGGACACTGCGTATAGTAGATATAAATTTAGATACATACCTACCTATAACTTAATCTAAATCGTAACGCAAGGTAAATCGTATTATTCTTCTCTATTCTGATATAAGTTTAATTTATATAATGAAGTCTATAATATAAGGTGTAGGTAGCAACAGAACAAAGTTGTAGCAAACATGTTATTAGTAAACATGAAAATGTTGGCTATAGTTATTTTGGTGGTAGGATATACCAATTTATCGCGCAAGTTAAAAATTAGAACTAGGTATAGGTCATAGATATGGTTACCATTCACCGACCGGTCAAATGTTCGTCCACGCTTATGACTGATGTCACTAAAAGAAAAGTAAAATAACCTTTTTCTACTCCTATGCTAGTAACATGCCTATTAAGTGACGGTTTAGGTTATATGTAAGTCCATTGTTACGAACACTGACACATAATGACTGACACGTAATGACTGACACATAATAGAAAAAATTACGTATCTGTTCTTAATTAAAACGCAATTATCACGGGCGCCTTGTTAGCGAGGCATCCGCGTTACCATAGCAACGAACCAACATACTAATTGTTGCCTCTCAGATAATCAGAAATATAGTTTACCTATTATAATAGTTTTTCTTTCGTCGAAGAAAAATTATAGTACAAAACTAGAGTAGTAAGCTTATTACATACTCTTGGAATTACAGCACTCGCCGCTGCGCGGCTCGTGCGCAACTTTTCCACTCGTAAGTAGTAAGCTTCTTACTACTCTCGCTATGTAATATACTATTTACCCCCATATGAGATGACATAGTACGATATAATATATCCACACTAATATTCCTACCATCCACAAAGCAAAAAAGTGCTATATCCAATTTGCAGGTAAGTCATTTAGCAGGTTGCAAAAAACGCAGTACACATCGAAATCTTTGTATCCCGTAATTACATAGTCTCATTTTATTGCTTATTCATTCCGTTTTAACTCCATATATTACTGCCCGTCAAACTTTTACTGTTTCGCATCCAGCTCGCAATTAATCTCCGAGATAACCCGAACGGTTGGTTAGGCACACTTAATTGTCTTTTTATTATCGGTATAATTTAATAACAGATTTATAACTTCGCTAATTTTGTTCCACACATTGTGTTGATTTCTCAATGAAAGTGATTTCATAAACATAACGCCATAGAAAATAAGAATCTTAATAATTAATTGATTTTATTGATAATCGAGGTCTACCGTCTACCCCTGAGAAACCATGTGTGTCTATAGAGTTAGTTTTCTTTCTGAGGCGAAAATTTTCTTCAAGATTTTGGTTCCCAGCAAATCTATTATTCCTTTAGTCAATGGTCCTACACGAAATATAACTATACAAATGGCATTATAATCATTCACACGTGCCACGTACGTTTCGTGTCTCATTGTTCAAAATTATTACACTAATATACACACACGATTATAAACTTTTTAGAATTAGGACAACACGTTTGCACTTCACAACAAACATGTGCACCTGCAGCCGCGGTGATTTTTTGCTATTTCATCAGATCTCTGTAGCTCCGTTATTTCTGATTATACAGAAGAACTGTAGAGACAAAAATTGAAGATAATTTTGGGCTTAATAAGATAATCTGATCCAATTTTTTATGTTGTTTGTGATTTTTGAGATATGACATAAACTTGTTTTTTTTTTAATGTAAATCATAGTTGGCTGTGGCCCTATCAAATCGGCCATTTTTTCAGCTGTCCAAAGTTATAATACTCGGCATAGAATATTTTCATATTTAATTACGTTCTATTTTATAATTAGGCATACTTAAAACTTTCTAATATTTTGTTTTTAGCTGGTAACAAAATGTCGGAAAACAAAACAAAAATTAAAAAACTCAAATTCAAATTATTATTATTTTAAAACGATTATTTCATAGCTCTCCACGGTTCATTATTTCATAGCTCTCCACGGTTAACATTGGAGCAGAAACGTCGATTTACTCGGGTATTAAGGTTCCTTAGATCCACGTTTTATACTTCGAGAAAAAAATTCTTTCGGATTTTTCTTTTTAGTAAATCTCCCCCACTGTGTGGTTAATTTGACTGAATCACCCTGTATATACCTCGTGAATATTTTTAGTATGATTCCGTCGATAAAATCGATTTTATTTGTTGTAGTCTACTTCAAAGAAAGGGATAATTATGTGGATAGTTTCTTACATGGTATGGGAAGTATTCCCATGTTATAAGCACACTTTATTAGAGCATGAGCAAGTGAACCTGGCGTTGTCGGATGTATAAATTATGCACCGATAGCTGTCGATTGGGCATGTTATGCACTGTTCTGATATTCGCCCGAGGTAGAGAACATCAATAAACTCGTAGCCTTATCATTAAAATTTTAGTACATCGGTCACGTCCAAGGAAATCGTTTATAGATTGTAATAGTAAAATAGAAAAATTACCCAACATAAAATTTCGAAATAAAATTAATAAGTTTACTAATTTTTGTTTACTAAATTATTGTAATAAAAATGGATTGATCTAAACATGTTAGTTTATTCGTATTGCTTCTTTCCATCTATCCATGTATGAATGGGAATATCTAAGCATGCAATGAAAATAGAAATTTTAATTCTGCAAAAAACATTTTTTGAACCTTCAAAGTAAATTTTTCCTTTGCAAAATAAAAATAGCGTTGCAGAATAAATTCTTGTTATTTCTGTAAAACCACGATATTTTTATTGCGCGGCAAACTTAAAAGTTTTTCTCTAATAACCCGTTATTAAAATGTCAATTGGTGAGTTTCTATAATGTATAGGTAGGTATTTACTGTTAAGTAAAAAAAAAACTACAAAAACTTTTGGACTGTACCAAAGCCAACAGGTGGTGTAAAACGCGCAACGTTGGCTACGGGCGTTGCTATCCGGTTTTTGCTTATTAAAAGTGGAATTAAGTGTTTAATAACGCTTAATAATCATCGTAAAATTTCCATTTTTCGGGCCCATTCAGTGGTTTTTGTTATGCAGCCTGCCTGATTTCCTTGAAACTGTTATGTTGATGAATCCGGCACGCCATGTTAGTTAGCAGGTAAAACGAAGATGATTAAAAACTTGGAAGAGCTCTTTAATACATTTTTCATTTCCTCTAGTTAAAGAAAAACATTTAAACGATAGTCTGTACTAATCTGTTATATTTCAACCATATGCGGAACAAGTGCAATGAAAACCGAAGGGGGATTTTGTCAATAGGGTTGATTAGTCTAAAGCTTCCGCCGATACGAACACAATAGGATAATGATACATCCCTTAAGCGGATCAATCGGGTACAAATTCGTCAGTAGGGGTGTTTGTAGAGGTTAGTAGGGCAGAACTAACTAACCTATTGTCGGTTTGATTGATATCGCCTCTGGGTGCATTTCCGAACGCCCGAAAGTAAATAATGATGGGATTTGTATAAGAGATCTTTGACCTTTGTAACGTTAGGTAAATTTAGTAATACCTAATTATTATGGGTTAAATTAACACAAATTTATGGAAAGTGCCATTTAACTGAATTGTTAACGAGATATAGATACCTACTCCTTATTAGTAATGAATAATTAGTTAAAACTATTGTAGAGGATCTTATTGGCAGTTAATCTCGGCAACTGGGTAGATAAGTTATTTCCTCGAAAATGTCAGCCTGAGCCGAAATAGTTATTTTTATTATACTTCTTTGAAAACACCTTATTTTCATCTGTTTTAGCAATTAATGAAAGCTGGGGTTTTTCGGGCTAGCGCACGGAAACAGCGCATGGAAAGACTTTTCGTGCGCTGAATAAAAATACCGAATATATGGTTTTAAAAATAAATAGACATATACAGCAAAGTAAACTAAATTTAAGAAACTCTATATGCTCTCTGATATTTAACATGTACCTATTTTGTATTTTAATTCGTAAGTGTTTCAATATTTAGATACATTCCTGTAATATTTTTGACGTTTTATTCATCTTTTCTGACAATAACTGATTTACAACAAAGCACCTTTGAAATAATTTTAGAGTAACCATGGAAACGCATCATACATACCAAACACTATATTGTCTGCATTGTTTTTTTTTGTCAATTAAATTTATTATAATATGCCGATAAAATGTTTTAAGTTTCCGTTTTCAAAGAAGTATAATAAAAAATTATCGTTCATTACACGTCCAGAAATAGATTTTTCCGTGCTTGCATGACTTCTCGTGTTCGGCTGCGCCTCACACGGGAATTTGTCACGCGCGCACGGAAAAATCTTTATTTCCAGACTCGTAATGAAATATACTAATATACATTGCCAGATGCGTAAGTGCACTTTTTGGCTTAGGAAGATCTAGGCAACGCGTGCATTGCCTCGGCAATGTATTTTACATTTTTCCTGCCACGAATGGTTGCAAGTCAAACAGCATACAGGGTAGGTAAAAAAAGTACTCTTATTTTAGAAAATTCTGCAAAATGTTATTAAGAAAAGTTGTCTAGAATTAAAAGTTATGCCTAAATACCCGAACATGGCCTCCTAAGAAAAAATATTTTTTTGAAAAACATTAATAATTTCCTCAAAAAAAGTTTGTCTTAATATTCACCCTAAACAATTTCATAAATCAATTAAAATAAAATCAATTCCGCATAACTTGTTCAAATTCAAGAATATTATTTGTAAAATGAACTTAGATTTTTATTTTTTAGGGAAACACAAACTTCATGTTTGTTGCAACGATATTAAACAAAACTTTAAAATTTCGCAAAAATTCTTCTGAACAAGGTAAAACATTAGTAATGATAATGTGTATATTAAAAAACTGCCATTTAAGGTGCAAATTTTTTATTTTAAATGTTTATTAAGAAACTGGAAATTAATTGAGGACAAAAATTGTATTTCTTAGGAAGCTATGTTTTGGTATTTGGGCATTCTAAACAACTTTCCTTAATAAGCTTTTGCTGAATTTTTTAAAATAAGGGTACTTCACTTTTTTTTCAATTTTTATATTTTTTTATCTACCCTGTATGCTGTTTGACTTGCAACCATTTTAAGTGCGCCTAATATGATTATCGAACATGCACCAACTTTGGGGAATATTTGTATTTTCGTTGTCCAATTAATAAAAAAAAAAATTGCATAATGTTGCGCACACTTAAATGACCACATGTACACTGTATAGCGGTTTAACGAGGCCCTGTATACAATATTATTATTCACGCGAAAACTAGTATCAACCCATCTCTTTTGTAAACAGGATAAATAATTTCTAATGACAACATGATAGTATTTTTAATTAGTTAGGTAAGGTAAAATGCCCTTCGACTTCTTAAAAAAAAACAAGGTTTAGAGCCACGAGAAATTTCACACAAACTAAAAGAAAACATAAAACATAAATTTGATAAAATCGGGATAAAATCACAAAACTTTGACTATTTTGAAACTTTTCCAACATCGAAACTTCGTGAAAACCCGGGGATGAACCGAAAGTTCTACAAAATTGACCATCGCTACAATCACAGACTTAACGAAGCTATATATAACCTATAGATATGTGCAATAATTAATTAATATTTTTTAAATACCTATACCTACCTATTTCAAAATAAGATTATGATTTTTATGAAGCCTGTCAACATTTTATATAGACTTAAATTAGGACAGTGGATTAAACAAGGAAGAAGGTTAGAGATTCAAAACTTATTAAAAAAATTCATGGGAAACAACATTTTTATTTTTGAGTTAAAAAAAAGACTGGCAGCTGACGCACGAGCGGGCCGGAAATAAGAAATTGCTGACGTGATAGACCGGGAGATAGTGACAGATTTTTGGACGTGATTTTACTCGGTATGCCTTGCAAAGGGCATTATGTGGCACATATTCTCACAATAATGAGGTATGAATCAGAGAGTCATCCTGGGTTCTTCATGTGAAAAACTGAGTTTTCAATTATTCGGAATATATGCGTTTTGATATGCTTTTATACTGGCTGCCATGTGTTTTATAATGAAGTTCAAAATAGAGAATTCCTCGGAAAACCATAGGCATACCGTTAGGGTGGGTCCAAAGGGCTATTATTGCCACGTGATCTTGTATTTTAATAATTAATTTTTCCACGTTTCTGAACAGGCTGCCAGTGAGAAGTATGCAAGTTCTTATTATGAAAATGCTGAAAAAAAGATGGCATACCTTTCACGCATGTCCAAGTATACTGTTAAAATTGAATGTTATTTAATCATTTAAACGAGTTATTCGATGTAAAGTGTACTTGGACATGCGCAAACGGTATGCCATCTTTTCTTCAGCAGTTTCATAACAAGAACTTGCATACTTTTCTCTGTCTGTGCAGAAACATGGAAAAATTAATTATTAAAATACAAGATCACGTGGCAATAATAGCTCTTTGGACCCACCCTAACGGTGTGCCTATGGTTTTCCGAGGAATTTTCTATCTTGAACTTCATTATAAAACACATGGCAACCTCTATAAAATCATATCAAAACGCATATTTTTCGAATAATTGAAAACTCAATTTTTCACATGAAGAACCCAGGATGATTCTCTGATTCATATCTTATTATTGTGAGAATATGTGCCACATAATACCCTTTGCAAGGCATACCGAGTAAAATCAAAATCACGTCCAAAAATCTGTCACTATCTCCCGGTCCATGAACTATACTCTGTCGGGGCACATTTACTCTGTTGCGGCCCTGTTCGCGACTCGGCTCATTAGCCATTTTTACGGGCCCGCTCCCTTATTACCGCCGAGAAATTAACCGCATGCGCGTCCCGGCGTCACCGCCTTTTTTTGCCGGGGTCCCGCTCTCAATTAAAAATTTAATTGGGCCCGCGAAATTTTTCGCTTTCGATCTAATTGAAGAGTAACGGAGGAAAAAAGCGGAGAGGGATCGGCCGCCTGTCATAAAGACGGGATGAGAACCGATTGAATCGAGTAATGAATGGCCGAGGACCGGGCCCGGAAAAAAAAAACGGGATTGGGAGGTATCGCATTTGTAATGCGGAATCTTACGCTACGCGGTTTTTTTAGGGGCTGGCGGTTTTTCGGGCGTAACTGTGTGCGACCGGTGGGAACAGGAAATGGAACCTGTTGCGAGATCGTTGGAATTTTTCGAGAAATTAATCCTGTCTTATTAAATGCCAAATTCGCACGGTGTTCCCAGGATGGCCCACATAGCTTGCCCTAATCTCGAGAATTTGGGGAGCTACGGAAAAAACTGATTGCAATCAATACAGGGTGTTGCGAAATTAGCGAAATACACCAAAGTTACGTTTTGGAAATGGAATGGCCCTCTTTTTATACACTGTGTTACTACTCACCTTTAACAGAGGATTGCATTGCTTTTTTGTTTTTCAATTAAAAAACACACCTTTGATGGTTTTCGCTACCAAAACTTAAAAAATAGGAAGTTTCCTTGATTCCAAACAACTTTTGTACAAAACTTCTTTCCGTAACGCTCCAAATTCTGTAGATAAGGGAATAGGGCATAATATGTAGAGCACCCTGTACATTCATTGCCCCCCTCTAATACTGATTTTATTTTTCAAGTGACAAAAATATATTACAAATAATGTGATGAAACAAAAGAATATCACAAAGTTGAGAAAAACATACATTTATATTATTTTTCAATGGAACACGGTTAATAGTATCAGTGACTATTTCTATAGTATAGATATTGTATATAGTATATTGTGCAACTAGTTAAGCAATATACATCGGTTAACGAGTTGTAGGTACACTATACTTTGTACATGACTTGCTATAACTTGTGGAAAAATTGAACTTCAAAACATAATTATGTTTTTATTATATTGTTACTCGACACAATAGTGTACAGGGTTTTCACGCTTTCACGCGAAAACTCCGACCCCATTATTATATCTCTAATTTTTGGAGATAGAAAAAAGTTTTATATCAAATGTGCAAGGTAAGTATCAGGATTTAGAAAGATAGGCTTGGAGATTATACAGGGTGTATCGTAAAAGTTGGAAAAAATTTTTTGGTTTAATTGTTTCATTTGTTTAAATTCTGGATATTTTTGGATATTTTAAATGAGCTAATTTTCCTGATTGCAATGATATAATAACATGTTGATGTCTGCATTTCCCTTTAGCAAGATATGTGGACTTAAAAATTTATTTTTTAAAGATTGCAGTTATATATGAAATCAAGGCGGATTTTTGATAGTTATGCTAGATTAGGTAGGTACCTATCTCTTATTTAGTACTTTCGTAAATCAAAATAATAAAAAATAGCAATATCCATAATTTTTTACTTTTTCGTCTATCCAGGATGTATAAAAAAACTGGTAGGATGAAATTTTTAATATTTATTGATATTTTCTTATTATTTTGATTTGCATATCTTGCTAAAGTGAAAAGTGAATATCAGTATGTTATACAGTGTAGGTAGTCATTTTAAGTGTGGAATTTTTTTATTAATTCCACAACCAAAATACAAATATTTCCGAAAGTTGGTGCATGTTCGATAATCATATTAGACGCATACTTAGAATGGTGGCAAGTCAAACAGCGTACAGGGTAGGTAAAAAAATATAAAAATCGTACAAGAGTAAAGTAGATACCCCTATTTCAGAAAATTCAGCAAAATGTAATTAAAAAAGTTGTTTATAATTAAAAGTTATGCCTAAGTACGGTAAGAGAGGAAAAAAATATTTTTTGAAAAACACTTTCACAAATTAATCAAAATTAAATCAATTTCGCATAACTTTGTTCAAATTCTAGCATATTTGTAAAGTTAAGTTAGATTTTAAATTTTTTAGGGAATTACAAACTTCATGTTTGTTGCAACGATATCAAACAAACCATTAAAATCTCGCAAAAATTCTTCTGAACAAGGTAAATGATTGGAAATGATAATGTCTATATTAAAAACTCTCATTTAAGGTAAAATATTTTTATTTTAAATGTTTATTAAGAAACTGGAAATTAATTGACGGAAAAAAATTGTTTTTTTAGGAGGCTGTGGTATATTGGGCATGGCTTTCGATTCTAAACAACTTTTCTTAATAACATTCTGCTGAATTTTCTGAAATAAGGGTAGGTACTTTACTCTTGTAAAATTTTTATATTGCCTACCCTGTATCAAAGTTTACAATTCTGTAAACTTTGCCTGTATGCTGTTTAACTTGCAACCATTCTAAGTGCACCTATGCTCATTGAACATACCTACATCAACTTTCGGCAATATCTGTATTTTGGTTGTGCAATTAATAAAAAATTCCATATGTTGCACACTTAAATGACCACACTGTATAGCCGTTTAGCGAGGCCCTGTATACAATGGTACTATTCACGCGAAAACTAATATCAACCCATCTCTTTTGTAAACACGATGAATCATTTCTAATGACAACATGATAGTATTTTTAATTAGTTAAGGTAAAATGCCTTTCGACTTCTTAAAAAAATCAAGATTCTTGAGCCATGAGAAATTTCACAGAAACTAAAAGATATATCGTATATCGTTGCAATCAGAAAAATTAGATCCTTTAAAATATTCAAAAATATCAATAATATTGCGCGTAGTGCGTGCACAAAATTATATAAAACTTTAAAGTATACTTCAGTCTGGATAAAATAGAAAGTAGGTCAGTCATGCGCAGTATAGAATTCGCCGATTATTTCTATGAAAGCCACCATGGGCGTCCTCATATTGTTTAAAATTCCCTAAATAGCCTAAATGAAGGTGTTTCCTGCATTTTTAACGTATAATTATTACAATAAACACTCCGAAATAAGGTGGCACAATTTACAGCACTCGCCCCCTGCCGTAATGCAAAACCGCGGTTTTCAGTATGCACGGGAGAAGGTATTCGCGACGTGATGCGCCCATGGATTGCGGACCCTCTAAAAATAGATTTGGCGCGCTCGGCTCCGGCCTTTAAGCTAATCAGAGGCGCTAGAGCTGACAGAAGGAGAACCTGGAATTCGAGGTTGCCATATCAACGAGGCAAGTGATCAGAAATCGCGGGTTATGGATTATATTTCGACGTGGAAAGAAAGCTTTATATGCCACGTTTGGCAACTCTGTTTTTGATCATCGATCCAAATGCCGCATTGCGCAAGACTGACCTACTTTCTATTTTATTCAGACTGGAGTATAGTATACCTATCTTTTACCGTTTTTTGAAATATTACATTCAAAAATGTGTAGAAAAAGTTTATTTAGGTAACTTGAAGTCGTGGATCTCGTGAAAAAGACGGCAATAGGTATACGTCGAAAAGGATTAATTTTTAAGACGAAATAGTTATTTTCGTTACGTTACAAGTACCTAAAATTAGGTTTTTCAGGACGAATCATTGCTGTTTCCGGACGAGGCGTTAGCCGAGTCTGGAATAGAGCAGATGAGTCCTGGAAAACTTCATTTAGGTACGTGTGACCAAACACTATTTTTTGCCATACGATCCCAAAATTTTGTTATACCCTTTTTACAATTCTTCAGAACGTTTAAATTTGCAAATTTTGCATAATTTTTGAAATCGTAATGTTTGAAAAAGTTGGCTTAGAAACTGATATCGTATAGCAACAAGTTTGTTTATTTGATAATTTTGTCATGTCATTCATTCATTTAGGGACTAGGCCGAAAAAGAAGCATTTTACGGACTTAAATGAGTCCGTAAAATAGTTGTTTTTGGGAGCGTATGACAAAAAAAATATTTTCATTATTCGACGTATTTTAGACAATTTTGAACTTTAAATGAGGAATAGATGGGTTGAAGAACATCGGGGAAAGTCAGTTTCTGCATGGACACTTAATTTTGTTCGCCCATTTAGAAAATGTACATCTAAATTTGGTAGGTGGTTTCAGATATTTTTGTTATTTCTATCCAATAAAATCCGAACCAATAAGTGTAGCTGTAACTATTTTGCACTCCTAGCACCCTCCCTGTACTGACATCTGGTAACGCTACCGTCATTCACAGTGTACATAAAAATAATGCTTGAAACGGAACGTGCGGCCAAAGCAACTGATTATCTATTTCCGAATGACACCGCACACGGCATTGTTGTACGTAACCAGGCGCTGCCTCCATTTATTAATATGCTCCATCTGCAACGGATGCTGCGCTCCCAAGCTCACCTACATAATAATACGGTGGGAGCAACAGAGTCGCCTGTGGCGATCCCAGTTTGAGTCGGACGGCGCTGCTACCGCCTCTGTCGCCCTAGACAATCGGAGAAATTTATCGGGGGGCAATGTGTTCGATTTCGAGAAATTGGTCGGCCTTGTAACTATTAATCAGGGCATTGTGATTTTAATGGGCCAAAAACTAGTAGGCTGCTTATGAATTATTGTTTCTAATGAGACGGCCATTATCTAAAATGAATTGCGCCGGCCATAATGGTCGTACGGTTCACTCGACTATAGTTACTGAAATACTGAAGGGAAAACTCTGAAAGGTGTCCTCTATCGACAATTGAAATATTATTATCCGTTTCAGCATAAGTTTGACCCCTCCTACCTCGTAAGTATGAAAGTAAATTTGTTTGTGTTTCCTTCCTTCCTGACAGAACAGCAGAATAACAAGTTTTGTAGAGTTAATGTGGCAACTCCTAGCAAAAAGAAATTACCGAAAATGATTCTTATTTATCTTCAATGTATATACATGTAGGTTAGGTACTGTAAAATCATATTCGTGGTGTGAACATCACGGCTATAGTCAAACCTGGACCGACACTATATTAAAGACCCGCAAGGCCTACTATAAAGACAGGCCCTGGCGCACAAAAATCACGTGACCATCTTAGTCAGACGTTACATGTCATTTGTCACATAATTGAAAGCGGCAGCATGGGTTTTGAGAAGTTTTAAATGTTTAAATTGTTTTTAAACGTGTTAGTTTATATTTTAGAAACAAGTTTGTGTCTAGTGCGCGTGTGTGCTGGCGGAGGGGAACCGCCCAGGTGTTATTATGGCCTCTGGGTGTCTGGGTGGGAGTCGTGCCGTCCAAGAGTATTGGTGCCGCTCGCACCGACGCGTGAGCGCTGTAAAGGGGAATTCTCAGAATAGGGAGCCCGGAATTCCGGAATGGACTATTATGGACATGGACCGTATTGGACAATGGAGCCTGAGACATAGAGGGGTGAACTGCTTACGGGAGATCCGCGAGTTCAGACGGTCCGGGTGGCTGGAAGCCGTTCCCGTTGACCACGTTCGGGTTTGTGTATTTATTGTATTCACCATTCACCTTGTGCGAAATAAATGAGTGTTGTAACCGTTGATTTTCGTTGTCGACCCACGCCCCGATACGGTTTCTATTCGGTCTTTCACGCTGCCGAACAACTGAGATCTCGTCAATATATTTACAGTATACCTACTGAGGTTAGTTTTCATTTTTATTTCGTAAAAAATAACCTAAATACCAAATATTGGGTCTGTTTATATTCTATTTATACATATTGCAAAAGCCAGGAAGAAAGTGTCGCCATAACAAACATTTGTTTTGCCTCGGGAAGATAATTTCCGCCAAAAATGGATTCGTCAAATTCCAACTGAGATTTAATTTCTAAAAAACCCTTATGTATGTGTGGCTAACACATTTTCAAGAAAGTGAAACAATTAAAGTGGACAAATGTGTTGTGGGAGGAAACCTATAGAGAATATCACCTAAGCTAAAAGAAGGTGATGTCCCAACAATTTTTGAGAAGTGCCAAAATATTGTGAGTGCAGTGCCGTTTAACTCTCAGCCTAAAACAGCTGAGGCAGGTTGAAAATTTTGAAAAAACAATTAGAGAAAGCATGGGTGCACAAAACCAATAATATAATAGATGAAAGAAAACTTGCCAAATTGTTACGAAATTTGTTTTTTCTACTTATCTCCAAAAATGCCTTTCATTATATAGCACTAAGTTGGTCACGTGACTACGCGATTATGCGTTAGCGCCGTGGCCTGTCTTTATCGTTGGCCTCGAAAGACCCGAGCATGACGTCATATTTCATTAATGTTTGCTGACTTGGGTGGCCCTACTCGGCACCGTCGCAATGACTTGGCCTTGGCCTTGACCCGACAGCTGAAAGCGATGAGTCATCCAAGGAAGGTGGGCCTAAGGCACAAAATTCAAATTTCAAGAAGTCAACTTGGTAAATTTGGTAAAAAACGCTTTGAAATGGCTGATCACATATATAGCTCATGGTTTTACAACGCGGATAATAATATACGAGAGTGAAAGTCACACTCTCAAGGGCTTTTGGTGCATTTTGATATCTACCGGTAAAAATTTCGTAAATTTCAATCATTTCTTATTTGCGTGTCTATAGATACAACTAAATTTGAATGAATAAAACCATAAAACTTCCTGATTTTAAGGTGGTTACGTTTAATCATGTAAAATTGTTAGGTATAAAACACTCCAAACAGTCCAAACCAAAACCACTTTTACCTTGGAAGACTGTGTAGGAACAAAATATCTTTTGATGGCCTTAACCCACTTTTTCCATAAAATGGAGTCTTTATAGGGAAGGAAAAAGCGGACACTTTAAATTCCTCTCAAGAATTTGTAAATGCCCAGCCTGCGCACTTTTTTGAATTTCCAAAAATGTTAACCTCTGCCCCGCAAATAGGTTTCTCCGAGGTAGTTCGACCAGAATAGATGTCGGAAATAAAGGTTAAATTCGATTTCGTCCAGTCGTTTCACAGATTTCGTAATTAATATCCAAAACTTCCAAAATCGTGGGATCACCTTTACGACGACACTTTTAGAGTTGCCAGCCCATCGTACGGTGGACCGTACGGTCCACTTAATCTCATCCACCGTTCGATACTCCAAGCAGCGCACGTTCGCATATTCCTCGAATTTGTCATTTTGAATTACAGATCCGGGCGGCCGAAACCTCGCAAGAACGCGCTTTACATTATGTCATCTCGCCAGATGATTGATAATCGCCCGGCCGGGTCGAGATGGCCGTGACGGACAAAACAAAAGCCGATATTTGCAAACTCGTCACGGGAGGCGCTGCGCGGTGTCTTTCGCAGCCGCCTGCGACCGAGAGCGTTCGCAAATCTCGATGGCCGCGGGAGTCCGCGGGGATCCACGTATATTCCGTATCAGATCGGGGGCGACCCGGACTGGTCCAGATATCGGAGGTGAGCCGATCGGATCGATGGTTGGGCGGACAATGGAGCGACAAGACGCGGGATAGTGGTCAAGGTAGCAGCGGCGGCTCGTGGGTTAATGCACAGCGGGGGCTACGTTTTGAGAATAAAAAAGAACACACTCGTGGTCAATTAAAAAAATAGGTGTGTATTGAGGTGGGTAAGTTACCTACTTCCGGCAAGGGCATTTTTCTTTTTTGTTTTCATTAGTAATTACCTATACTTATTTTTGCATAATTAATATAAAAAGTACATAAAACAATAATTCCCGTTTTACTCGCGTTTTTTCTATATCTATATATCATTACCATTTGACAATGATTAGAAATGTCACACTATATGGCCACAAAGTCTGTTTTATTTATTTGCTCTCGAATTTTTTTGGCGACAATCTACCAGATTTTCATAGCGGCTCTGAAATGAATAGAATGAGTGGGCACTAGATAGGGGATCCAAAACGTGTCAGATAAATATTCACATGTACAGGGTGGCTCACTATAAATTGACACCCCCTTAACTTGTTAGTTTTTGAGGTTAGAAATAGTTATTTATGTACCAAGGCACTGAAGTTCAACTTTTTATGACTCATGTGGAGTTTAGTTGCTGAGGCCTCTGGCCGAGGCAAATAAACCACATGAGTCATAAAAAGAACTTCAGTGCCGAGGTACATATTATATTTTTCTTGAAATCGGAAAAAAAAATGTTTTATTAGGCAAGAAAATAATAATAAGGGATCACCCGTCCACGAACCGACTACGCGCGGCGTTGCTTGACTTTACCGATCGCTCTAACTAGGACAAGTATAATGATGTACGGCACCTTCTGACAGAAAAACCAAACTGCTGCTTCTTGTGCAGCCGACACAAGAAATCTATTGATTTTCAAATTTACTAAAATATGTATACTGAAGGATTGCGCTTCTATACCGTCCCGAAACAGTACTGTATATGGTCGACTATCACTCTTTTTGTTCTATCGATGTTTTCGGTTGGTTAACCGACGCCGTGGAGACGGCAGATGGCGGGTCCCGGTAGTTGTGGCGTGAGCCTTTGCCGATCAAGACCAGTGGCTTTGTCCCGCACCTTCGGGTGTGCTATCATTATAATACTCCATGATCAATTAATTGCTTCGATAATTGATTGATTCCTTATATAGTAAATCTATCGTCTAGGCACGTTTGTCTACCACTTGATAGTCGGGTGAGCCATACTGATGAGGGATTACCGTCCCGAAACAGTACTGTATATGGTCGACTATCACTCTTTTTGTTCCATCGATGTTTTCGGTTGGTTAACCGACGCCGTGGAGACGGCAGATGGCGGGTCCCGGTAATTGTGGCGTGAGCCTTTGCCGATCAAGACCAGTGGCTTTGTCCCGCACCTTCGGGTGTGCTATCATTATAATACTCCATGATCAATTAATTGCTTCGGTAATTGATTGATTCCTTATATAGTAAATCTATCGTCTAGGCACGTTTGTCTACCACTTGATAGTCGGGTGAGCCATACTGATGAGGGATTACCGTCCCGAAACAGTACTGTATATGGTCGACTATCACTCTTTTTGTTCTATCGATGTTTTCGGTTGGTTAACCGACGCCGTGGAGACGGCAGATGGCGGGTCCCGGTAATTGTGGCGTGAGCCTTTGCCGATCAAGACCAGTGGCTTTGTCCCGCACCTTCGGGTGTGCTATCATTATAATACTCCATGATCAATTAATTGCTTCGGTAATTGATTGATTCCTTATATAGTAAATCTATCGTCTAGGCACGTTTGTCTACCACTTGATAGTCGGGTGAGCCATACTGATGAGGGATTACCGTCCCGAAACAGTACTGTATATGGTCGACTATCACTCTTTTTGTTCTATCGATGTTTTCGGTTGGTTAACCGACGCCGTGGAGACGGCAGATGGCGGGTCCCGGTAATTGTGGCGTGAGCCTTTGCCGATCAAGACCAGTGGCTTTGTCCCGCACCTTCGGGTGTGCTATCATTATAATACTCCATGATCAATTAATTGCTTCGGTAATTGATTGATTCCTTATATAGTAAATCTATCGTCTAGGCACGTTTGTCTACCACTTGATAGTCGGGTGAGCCATACTGATGAGGGATTACCGTCCCGAAACAGTACTGTATATGGTCGACTATCACTCTTTTTGTTCTATCGATGTTTTCGGTTGGTTAACCGACGCCGTGGAGACGGCAGATGGCGGGTCCCGGTAATTGTGGCGTGAGCCTTTGCCGATCAAGACCAGTGGCTTTGTCCCGCACCTTCGGGTGTGCTATCATTATAATACTCCATGATCAATTAATTGCTTCGGTAATTGATTGATTCCTTATATAGTAAATCTATCGTCTAGGCACGTTTGTCTACCACTTGATAGTCGGGTGAGCCATACTGATGAGGGATTACCGTCCCGAAACAGTACTGCATATGATCGACTATCACTCTTTTTGTTCTATCGATGTTTTCGGTTGGTTAACCGACGCCGTGGAGACGGCAGATGGCGGGTCCCGGTAATTGTGGCGTGAGCCTTTGCCGATCAAGACCAGTGGCTTTGTCCCGCACCTTCGGGTGTGCTATCATTATAATACTCCATGATCAATTAATTGCTTCGGTAATTGATTGATTCCTTATATAGTAAATTTATATTGAGCCACCCTGTACAAAAATCCATTTTTATGTTTGATCATAATATAATACTGGTGATGATATATACAGTGTGTCCCGTTTTTCATGTTAACACCCCTGAAAATCTAAGTAGGCTGAAGGAATTGAACGGGGCAATTTTTTTATAGATATGTCCCTGAAAGTTCATCATTTGCGAAGTATTGGTTTGGCATTGCCGCGAAAGCCTGGCCTACTGCGATTTTTTAAAGGGGTGCGTTTTTCGAAAAACCATATTAGGAATTTTTTTATTTACAATCTGACACCACAGCGTTAATCAGGACACACCGAAACCCCAATATACCAAATTTGAACAAAAAATATACAGGGAGTTCCATTCTGCAGGTTGTCAAAGTTGAGCAAAATAGGAATTTTAAAGGCATCTGGCGAGTCAAGTGTGCTATGGAATTACCTTAAAACAGTTGAATGGTCAAAAGGGCCACTCAAAGTGTTGCTGTGCAAGGATTCAATACAAAAATATACAGGGTATTTTTCTCAGAGCCATCTCAAAATTCTGAAATGTTATGAAACTTATACGGATCAAGAGTGCTCTGGAATCATTGAAAAAATATTGATAAACACAAAAGTAATGTATTTCTTTACAAAATGCCAACTAACAAATAAAAACAATTTAAAATATTGGACTTTTTCAACAAAGTCACTGTCTAAGATGATACATTTTCTGTGCGTTTCCTGTTGTGGCACACCAGCCACCTTAACTGATATGGACTTACTAACTGGCAGGCTTCTGTATTTTTTAGATTTAGTTCATTTATAGTGTGTGGAGCGGTTTTGAGATACTCGATTTTTGTTCCGCACCTATAAAGTTCCAAAAATTCAGTATTTTGAGATAGCACGAATAAGAACACTCTGTATATTTTGTATTGGACCTCTGCACACCAACACCTTGAGTGGTCCTATTGACCATTCAACTGTTTTGAGGTAATTCCATAGCACACTTGACGCGCCAGATGCCTTTAAAATTCCTATTTTGCTCAAATTTGACTCCCTGCAGAATGGAACTCCCTGTATATTTTTTGTTCAAATTTGGTATATGGGGGTTTCGGTGTGTCGTGATTAACGCTGTGGTGTCAGATTGGAAATAAAAAAATGCTTAATATGGTTTTTCGAAAAACGCACCCCTTTAAAAAATCGCAGTAGGCCAGGCTTTCGCGGCAATGCCAAACCAATACTTCGCAAATGATGACCGTTCAGGGACATATCTATAAAAAAATTGCCCCGTTCAATTCCTTCAGCCTACTTAGATTTTCAGGGGTGTTAACATGAAAAACGGGACATACTGTATATTCATAACGACACTATATTACCAGTATTAAATTAACGAATTTGGATTGATTGTTGTGATTTTGTGCGACTAATAAGTACCTACCTTGTCAAAAAAAATGTATTCTCGTGGCGGCCAAGCCATAATAAAGTGAAACGTAATCAAGACTGCAAGTTGCAACATTGCATAGGGCACTTGGATTTCAAATTTCACATCGTGGGGTTACCATTATCTCTGACACGCATTCCAACTAATATTTGGACTATAACAGACACAACCGTACCTCCAGATATTACTTGCTTACCATGAGAACCGAAAATAATGAAATATCATATTTTTCTGATGTAACTGTGTTAGTCTGTGATAAGACAAACATATATAAAGTTAGTTATATAATTTCCTTAGACATTTTCTCGCAGATTTTCCGCCGATTTTGAATGCAACACTTCTTGAAGATGGTGCAATTTATTTATTTTCAAAATTTGTTTCTGATATTTAACGAGAGCAATCTAAATTTTATGACATTTATATCCCATATCTGGCGATCTAAAGTTTCATTGGAAATGAAATAAATCATGATCTATAGGTACTACAGATTATAGAGGGGCGATATTGTTAAACAACACTACAGAAGAAGTAAAATATTTACATATAACTAAAGAACATGTTTAGTTTTGAAACCAAAGGTCAAATTTCAAACAATTTAAAAATTCTATTTACCCTCTCAAACATCACAGTTTTGAAGTGTTATTAACATTTTCTTTTAAAATTATACATATTTTGATCGATATTATTTCGCAATAAAAAATTTGTTGTAGGTTTGATACAGCCACAGCTCACAAATAAGTCAACCCATTTTTTAAATCGGCATTAAAGAGCCTGAAAATCGTCAATTAACGCTCAGAAATCAGCATTAAAGTAAGCCATTATTGTACTATTTTTCCAATAAGTAGGCCTTGGAGTGATACAAACAAACCCAGGGTTGACATGATTTAAATCAGTTGATTAAATCGCGATTAAAATTATAATTGAATAATTATTATAAGGAATCTACCAAAAAATGGCCAAATGATAAATAAAAGATGTCGAATATTTGAAATAATCATGTCTGACCTAGTTTAAACTTCAAAATCGAATTTGTATCCCGGGCATTGACTATACAAATACAATTAACAATAATTATAAACCTGGGCTGAAAACCGCAGCAGTAAAATTTATAATTTTACGAGGCGATTCTCAGTTTTCAGACTATTCAAGACATTCAAGTGCAAAACTCGAAGACATCTTTACGAGAATGTACGAAGGCTGTTTTTACTTATGTATATTGGGTGGGTAATGAATTGACTGAGGGAGAACTAAATAAATTTATTTTGTGCTGAATTTTAAACAATGCCTTGGAAATTGTCTTACATTATTTATAGCGATTAGTTGAATAGTTGGAGATTGCAGCGTCTGCAGCTAATATAGTTCTCAATTTTCAGACATTGCCTTCTTCATAAGAAAACATTGGAAAATATACTTACATTAATCTAAGAAATGGATAGTTAGATTGAAATGAAGTCACCTGCCATAAAAGCACGGAGTGCGGTAATGTGATACTTAACACACTAGTTTTGAAACACTTACACTTACTGCAAGGTTGTGTACATTATGAACAAGTAAAAACTTTAATCAAGAATAACATTTTTACGTATCATAAGGTACCTATGTTTACTGCGGTTTACTTTTACGCCAAAAAACATTTTTGTGTTTTTTACCCACCCTTTGCAACAAAAGGTTTCTCATGATAAATCGTATTTTCTGAACAAGCAAAAACTTTTATTAAGAACGACGTTTTTCGTACCTTTCACTGTTTGGTCCATTTCACCTCTAGTAAACTCTATCCGCGGACATACTGTAGCTACAGATATTTTTGAGGTATTTCGAGCTATTTCAAGGTCAAGGTCAAGCGCAAATATCCACTTTTTTCCTTGTATAGTTGAATAAGATGAATCATAATCTTCCAGAACCCTGCCTTGCAGTGGTGGCTCGTTCATAGGAGCCGTGCGGGGCTATAGCCCCCCATGAAGTAGAAAATACACCCTCCAACAACCGATAACCTACATAGTTCGAGTTCGGGCAATCGGGCAATTTGACTAGACATTTCGCAGGAATGCTCGGAATCACGATCACGATACACCCAGTATATCATGTTTGCTATGCGTCTCCGTGGGGAATTAGCTGCCTTCTATCTCTCCCTACTTCGATAGCTATTGACTACAGGGTTGTCAATTATACGACACCTGTCATTAAATTTAAATTGTAATTGTCGTCTTTGTTAGGAGGTTTAAAAGTGCACTCTAACCGGGATTCGAACCCCGGACGCCTTTAGTTTGTTTCAAATCGTCTACGGCCCAGCAGGAGTCGCGGGTTTGAATCCTGGTTGGAGTGCATTTTTTTAAACTAGCTATCCTTTAACTGCTATGTCACTAAAACGTAATTCTTGAGCATATATGATTGATGGGAATTATTAGGTAGATAACTGAGTTTCTCTATGAAACAGTCGGGTTTAGAAACAGTACCTTATTGCTTTGGGTCTGGCCAGTGGCGTATCCAGGATTAACGTCTGGAGGGGGCAATCAGTTATAAATAACAATAACGATAATTTTAATGAATAAAAACAGAACAAAACATATTTTCTAAAATAAATAAATACAGGGTGTCCGGAAATAAATGCACCAATTTGAAAAATTAAAAAGAAAAATGGAAAATATGATGAAAAGTTCATATGAACATTGGGTCCGCAGATGTTTGGTTTCCGAGATGCAGGGTGTTGAAATTGAAATTTTATTTTCGATTTTTTTTAAGTAACTTTTTGAGACGACAAAATTTTCTTGCAAAATTTGGTATCCGGGTTTTTTTTCGGAAGAGAAGTCATAATTTGGTATTATTTTTGGTGCAATCCGTAGAGGGCGCTGCGTACGCTATCATTATTTAATTTAATTTTTGACAGTAAACTTTTACCACATTTTGTGAATGTATCCTCTTCCCATACGTTTTCTAAGCAAAAAAGATTGACTTGGTGAATAGCGCCAAAGGTGACCTTTCTCGAGAAATTTTCAAATTTCTGCATCGACGCAGGTGCATAATATCGACACTCGTATGCAATTAAATTCAAAATAAAATTTGAATAAACTGAACATTTATTTTTTGACAGTATAATTAACTTGTTGTTTTTTGCAAGAAAATGTTGTCGTCTCAAAAAGTTAGGTACTTAAAAAAATCGAAAATAAAATTTCAATTTCAACACCCTGCATCTCGAAAACCAAATATCTGCCTATGATGTTCATATGAACTTTTCGTCATATTTTCCATTTTTCTTTTTAATTTTTTAAGTTATTACCGGACACCCTGTACAACACAAAAATAATTTCTTCTTCGAATCAGTAAAATCTATATCACAAAATCAAGTATTCTTTTTTTGGTTTTGAGCTCCTCAAATAGCTTCTTTGGAGATATGGGTATTTCAGGGTACACGACATAAAGGAGTGTTAACCCATTCAGTCGGTTTTCACTAATATTGTTTCTAATATAATTTTTTAAAATTTTCAGTTTTGAAAATGTTCTTTCTGGCACACTGTAATTGTGCAAAATATGTTTAGTAGGTTGTTTTGCCTAATTTACGGTTACGCGCTGCGACCGACGGAGTATGTGCATATCTAATATACGGCGTCGCAGGTTTTAATTTTTAATTTCGAGAAGACAAGATGAAACAAATAACAAATTATAGATGTTTGATGTTCACTGCATTTTCAGATTAGGCCAAGAATATATAATTGTTGGTATTATTAATTTTGATATTACAAATCTCGTTTATCTCTACAGCTCTGGAGGGGGCAATTGCCCCCTTTGCCCCCCCGCCTGAATACGCCACTGGGTCTGGCTAAGCTTCATCAAAGCTTTTTCAGTTATTCGGCGGAAATTGTTTCCATTAGATTTGGACGTTTTTTTTTTTGTAGTTTTTTGAACACATGATATTCGGCCTTCTTGCCAAATATTCTTGACTAAGTGATTTTTCATATCGGTGGTCCTTGCTTTCAAAAGCAATTTGTCTTCACTCTCTCGGTTGCGACACTGTCCTGAACTGTAACAAGCGGCAGGGACAACCACCGTGGGACATGGGTTTCGTGAGCGTTTAATTATACGGGGTGTTGCATTATTTATAAAATCTCTGGCAATTCGGTGGGTACCGTTTGTTGGCGTTCCGAACGAAAAAACGCTCGCACGCACAGGATTCGGACCCACGTGTGAAGTTCCCCTCTTTAATAAGCAATTGTGAGGAGAGATATGCGTTTATTATTCATGAGGTCGTACCGGGATTCTAATCAGCGCGTAATTTATTGCTACTGCGGCTTGTAAACATTGCCGGCTGGAAATGGTTTTACTAGATGATAGAAGTGGTACCGGCCGGCTGGGCCGGTGAACTGGCCATAATTGAATTATCTCTTCCGAGCAACATCATTTTATCAACTAACAGGTGAAAGTTGCATGGGCATTTGGGTAATATACGTAGGTATATTAGAAACAGGACTGTTTTGTTCATATACCTAATCTCGTTTAAACGACAAATATGTCATTTCACAAAAATTGGAAATTCCTTAAAAAATACTTAATGGCTTAGGTATACAGGGTGTAACTAAACTGATGGTCAAAAATTAAACCAGGTATTCTTGGAGTCAAAATAAGGGCACTTCTTCATATATTTTTTTCTCCTACGGGCCATAGTTTTTTTTATTGTACAGAGCGTGGAAGTTTGGAGAAAAATACACATATTTCTTAGTATTTCTAGAACTATACGAGATATTTTCTTCAAACTTGGCCTGTCACATGAGCAGATGAGCCGTCAAACTTAAGGTTGACATGAAGCTTCTGAGGCTCCCAGTTGCGGAGATACAGGGTGTTAGTAAAATTAATTAGTACAGAAAAATATGAATACCCTGTATAATCGCATTTTTTTAATTTGTTTTGAGTGGTGAATAGAATGGTTAACAAAAAGTATCTCTTCGTATTTTTTTATATTCGCAGCCGTTTCTTAATTATTTTTAAAGAACGGCAACGCTGCAGTGAACAATAGTCACTTTAAGAATAAATCTAGCAATCTGTGGATGTCAATTAAACTTTATTTAACAAAATACAAAAGCAAAAACAATAATAAAAGAAACGTATTGCTATTAGAAAATTAAATTATTAAATGTTCGAAATGACCGCCGTCTCTTTCAATACACGCAACTATGCGTTTCCGCAAGTCCATAGCAAAAGTGCATATCAGTCAATTCTTCAAATGAAAATATAATTTTTCAAAATATTGATACTAAGGTGCAAAGTTGGCAGCCAAATGATTCAAATAATGCCAAGTTTAATTGACATCCACAGATTGTTAGATTTATTCTTAAAATGACTTTTTTATTGCAGCATTGCCGTTCTTTGAAAATAATTAAAAAACGGCTGAGAATATGAAAAAATACCAAGAGTTAACCACTGAATTTACCAATCAAAACAAATTTAAAAAATGCGATTTTACAGGGTATTCATATTTTTCTGAACTAATTAATTTTAATAACACCCTGTATCTCCGCAACTGGGGGCATCACAAGCTATATTAACCTTAAATTTGACAACTCATCCGCTCATGTGACACGCCAAGTTTAAAGAAAATATCTCGTATACTTCTAGAGATACTAAGAAATATGTGCATTTTTCTCTAAATTTCTACGCTCTGTATAAAAAAAACTATGGCCCGTAGTAGAAAAAAATATATGAAGAAGTGCCCTTATTTTGACTCCAAGAATACGTGGTTTCATTTTTGACCATCAGTTTAGTTACACCCTGTATAGAAATTTGACGAAATACTGTTCAAGAAACCAAGTATACTAATCTTCGGATTTGATAGGCGGTTTGTTGCTTTTGCTGCTAAACAACAACACAAAGGTATATAGGTACCTAATGTACAGTGCTATTCATAAATTTTGAACCAAATGGGAAAATTTTGTATTATTATATTTTTTGAAACTCTGACTTTGGGATATGTTGGTGCATGCGTTTGCTTACACTATTGCGCCTAAAGAGGGTCGTGACGTCGCAGCCCATGCCTGTCAAATTTGACATTTCGAATAAAAAATTGGGAAAAATCAGGTTTGCCTTGAAAATACCCGAAAAAGTTATTAAGAAAATGTGTTTGTATTCTATTATTTTGCCCATATTCAAATTTTCAGAAGTTGTGTTTCTTACTTGATATTCCTGGAATTGAAACTGAATCCATAAAATTCTATACAAAACTAATTGGACTTCATCCATTACGCAACCTGATTGTCTACTTGAAACTATAATTAAAGTTCTAACTTTTTAGTTTTTTGCTTTTAAACTTTTTAGGCAACTACCCCATATTAGGAAACTCTATCCCTACTATGGGGTACCTACTTCTATTTCCTAATGTGGGGTACCTAAGAAATGATTTAAATTGGTGTTTAAATAAAATACCTACGAAAGAAACACGGTGGGTTGGGTAAGTATGTCTTTATTTGGGTGTTATTTTAAAAACAAAACAAAAATTATCAAAAAATAATTCTTAAAAAACAATTATAAAACTATTTAAATTTTCAATTCTTACAAAAGTAAATATTTTTTCCATAGCATGATTGACGATTGAATTTTCCACGTCAATGGAAAAACAGGTTTCCGCCCAAGAGTACCATAAATAATATCTTCTGCTGCTCCATTCATTTTTACATCTTTCCAACGTTGTTTGAGGCACTGCATGTGTTTGGGAACTTTTAAAGTATCCCATTCTTTTTTCCCTACAGCTGATATAGCAGCTATCATATTTTTCGGATTGTTTGGCATCTGAAATTAAAAAGGAAAGCCAGATTAAACTAAATGCAGCTTATTATTGGGGTACCCCAAATTAGAATTCCCAGAGTACCCCATATTAGGCATAGGGCAGTAGTAAAAATAAACCAGTAGATTTTAAAAAATAAGCAAATATATATAAAAAGAACACGTTTCGAACAACAAGCAATAATTTAACTTACTTTTTTTGTAGCCAAGTTCACATGATTTTCTAGAAGCTGGAAATTTTCAATACGCTCACTAATTTTGTTGGTCATGTTGAATTGGAACTGTAGCTCTCTGCATCATGAGACGTTTACTAGTCCCCACCAAATAAGCACCTTAGATCCTGAGAAATTAAGGTACCCCATATTAGGGACTGTCCCCATATTAAGCGACTTTCCTCTACCTTATACCTAATCCTGTTTCACTGAATTTCAAAAAAATGGATGTTTTTTTATGTACCTAAATACACTCAGGTGCAAAAAAACCGGGCCATCTAATATATTTTCGTATCCTCGTTTTAAATGAACAACAATATATTTTCCTTTATTTATGTTATTGTTTATTAAAAAAAAATACAACCGATTTTGAAAAAATATTAGGTGGCCGGGTTTTTTTGCACCTGAGTGTATATTAAATACACTGGCCCAGGGAATAAACTTTTCTTAAAATGAAAGAGTTTTTGCACCAAGATTACATTCTTACACAATAGCTATTTCTTAACTTTGCATTGAAATTTATTTGTATCGTATGATTTAGTAAGAGGGCAACCACTAAATAAGTTTCTTGGGGTATTTGCGGGAAAAAATATCGAGTACCGATTTGAAGAGAAATAATTAAGAAAAAACGAACAACGCGATATCCTTCTGGAAATTTGCACAGGGACACAATAATGCAATACAAACACATTTTTTTAATAACTTTTTCCGATATTTTCAAGGCAAACCTGATTTTTTCCAATATTTTTTTTATTTTAAATGTCAAATTTGACATGCAAAATATTATAATACAAATTTTTCCTATTTGGTGCAAACTTTATGAATAGCACTGTATTATAATGTAACGTGTCCACGATTTTTCAGACGAAATTCTCAAAATTGTATTAACCCGTTTAAAAAAAAATATCTGTATGGAAGGTCCTGTAATCTATGTTTGTCTATCAACTAAGGCATACTTTAATATCTTGCAACCTTTTGCACTTTTGCTCAAGACAACAATTTAACTAGACAAAGTCGGTATCTGAAAAATACATATATTTTGAACGGACTTGGTCACTTATTATTTGCAGGTGCAACTTCAATTATTACTCACTTTACCCGGCGGGATCTCTAAAATGTTTTACAAAGTTACAAAGCATATACAGGGTGCCCCATATGTATAATGCCATAATATGTATAATGCTTATATCTTCTTAAAAAATATATTCAGAAAAAAATGGTTTAAATAAAACTTACAGTGTGACCTCTTCTGCATAATCCTATCAAGTCGATTTGGTTTTACCTCTCATAATGTGGTTGCTATGGCAACGAACTTTTTTTTTTCAAATGGGATCATATCATTTTTAATCGATTTTTGGAATCAGCTACTTATTCTGCATACAACAGCATAAAAAAATCTATAGGTTACATAAGGAAAATTTTGAGAAATAAATTATTTTTATTTTTTCCGATTTAATAGTGGACGTTATCAGAAAACTCGATGGAGGCAAAAAATATGCTACATTAAAATTGTTTGATGGTTCTGCCATAATGAGAATGGTAAATCTTTCGAGTTCAGTTAAATGTACCATTTTAACTTGCAGGACTTAAAATACTTACTGATTAAATTTATCGACCAATGAGAATTTTTTTATAAGAAAAGTAAAAAGAAAAGGAGCAAAACCATCAAACAATTTTAATGTAGCATATTTTTTGCCTCCATCGAGTTTTCTGATAACGTCCACTATTAAATCGGAAAAAATAAAAATAATTTATTTCTCAAAATTTTCCTTATGTAACCTATAGATTTTTTCATGCTGTTGTATGCAGAATAAGTAGCTGATTCCAAAAATCGATTAAAAATGATATGATCCCATTTGAAAAAAAAAGTTCGTTGCCATAGCAACCACATTATGAGAGATAAAACAAAATCGACTTGTTAGGATTATGCAGAATAGGTCACACTGTAAGTTTTATTTAAACCATTTTTTTTTCTAAATATATCTTTTAAGAAGATATAAGCATTATCCCATACATATGGGGCACCCTGTATTTGCTAAAGTTCGTACTTTTTTCCACACTGTATAAATTTTGAAATATATTTTAATTGTTTTGGCCAGTTTTGTTGTTTTAATATGAAATTAGCCATTTCTAAATCATTTATTACCTTTAGGAATTTATGCCAAGTTTTCAGTTCTTTGGCCACACTATATGCACCGTCCTAATTTAAAGTCTGCAATGTTGCCACACTTCATAAAAATCGTAATCCTATTTTAAAAAATATTAATTATTTATATAGCAATAGCCATTTTTACAAATTTTAGAACTAATTTATTTTGAGTTAAAATATAACTTCATAGGCGTGCTCCAGGGGTTCAACTTTACCCCTGGTTAACATTTTTATATTTCTAAAACTCACTAATAACTTTAGTAAATTTTTACATAGACAAAGCTACACATAGAATTTTTTATACAAACTAATAACTAAATTATAATACATGTGCCTCAAGTTAGTATCGAGTCCTAAGAATTGCGAGGCATTACAATTTTTCTGTTTTAATTTGTTTTCGTTCCAAAATTAACGTTTGAAAGTTGGTGTTCCGGGATTTTTTGCGAATGGTTTCAACCATGCTTTCGCATAGCTATGTCTAAGTACTTTAAAGTATAATTTTTCGAAATTCTAGTGTTCTAGCGTTTTTCATAAACGTAAGTCCCGGTAATTACCAACCGATCTCCGGGAATCCGTCCCAGTTGGAAAAAATGTATGTGAGCACCGGCAATAAAAGCGCTTTATAACGGCTATGAAGGGTAATCTATAAGTCATTAAAGCGGGGCATAAAACCGTGCGATACGCCGACAGTACGGAATCGGCGGAAAATGAGGCATCCGTGGCATGATGGGCGGAAAACAGTCTATAGCAACATGCCAGGGTTGGAATTTATAGTTATTAATAATGAAATAAGAGACGGCCTATTCCTGATGGGCGATCGAATTTTGAAGCCATACATCACAGAAATGATAATTTTTTTGTTTGTTATAACGTAGAAGTAATGCTAACTGGAGTTGGGGCCAAAGTATCTCAGCAAAACAGGTTTAGATATTCTTTACGCCAAGTTTCGGTTTATTTAAAACCTTCTTCAGGGCTCAGAAAAAATCATCTTATCCCGCGTGACGCAACGATAAAAACCACACATATACAGTGTGACCCATTTGTTTTGGGGTCAGTCTGTAAAAAGTGTATCAATCGTGCGATTTGGCTGATTTTTTTTTTAATTGTAGAGCTCGATGAACTGCACATTTTGAACAAAAATTGCCTGGTTCGCATAAAATCCAAAGCCTACTATGACCGTTTTTATGAGCAAAATTTTAAGAAACCATATTAGCGTTTTTTTTTTTGAAAAAATCTGTGTGCGCCAATGGATTGAGCACCCCTCGAAATGGGTATGTACAAAATTTCATCAAAATATTTCAAGTAATAACGATTTTGTAGAAAAATTAAAAATGCAGCCAAGGTACGTCTTTATTTTCAAAAATTCAAAGTTGGCCATGGAAAATAATTGAATTGTAATAATACAACCTTATGCTTATAAACACAAAACATAAAAACAATTAAAATTATAAAATTTTTGTAACTTCTACCAAGCCTCCATTTTCTACAATGCATTTGTCGTTCCTCTTGCGTACATTCAAAATTACATTTCGTATTTGCTGTGGAGTAATTTCCTCACAACTACGGTTTATCCTATAGCTTGCAGTTCTTGTAAATTATGGGGTCTTGACTTATAAACATTTTGCTTAAGTGTACCCCAAAGAAAAAAATCTAAAGGAGTTAAGTCCGGAGATCTCGGTGGCCACTCACAGAAAGGACTATTTCGCCCTATCCAACAGTTTTCAAAATTATTATCTAGCCAGTTTCTGATTAAACGAGCATTATGAATAGGACTGCCATCTAACTGTAACTTTAAATTTAAACGGTATCTTAATGGTAACTCATCTAAAGCATTTCTAAATTCAATTTCTAGAAAATTCAAGAAGCCAGCCGCATTCAAATTCCCTTCAAAGAAAAATGGGCCAATTATTCTGTCGCGTAGTATTCCACACCAAACGTTAATTTTTTGTGAATATTGTCTAATGCAAGGCATTTATTATAAACTCTGGATTTTCAGCTGACCAGTGACGGCAGTTTTGACTTGATACTACACCATTTGTAGTAAACGTGGCTTCGTCGGTGAATAAAATTTCATTTAAAAAGTTGCCATTATGGAGATATTCACCTTGCAGCCAATAGCAAAATTCTAATCTTCTCTCCTCATCTCCTGGTTCCAGGGTGTGCAAAAATTTTGGCTTAAACGGTTTTATTTTGTTTTGTCTCAAACATCTCCTTATACTCTCTCTGGGTATATGAAGGTCTAAACTAGCCGTTCGAACACTATTTCGAGGATTGTCACTAAAGTATTGCAGAATTTGATTGTTATTTTCAACAAGTCCACGGCGTCCATTTTGCCTAGTTTTTAATAAATTTTTAGAAATCGATCCAGTTTCATCAAAAATATTGTTTATACGTTGTACAGTACTTCGACTCACTGATCTACCTGGGTGTCTATTGTTAAATTCGGCCGCAGCTTCTGCTGCCGAGCGCTCGTTGTCGCCCACGAGTCGAACAATTTCTATTTTGTCTCTTATGCTTAAATATTCCATAATTATGATAATTAATTGTATTGAGCACAAACAATTTCTGAACTCAATTTAGACAGTTTGACACTTAATAAAAGTAAACAATTCAATTATTTTCCATGGCCAACTTTGAATTTTTGAAAATAAAGACGTACCTTGGCTGCATTTTTAATTTTTCTACAAAATCGTTAATACTTGAAATATTTTGATGAAATTTTGTACATACCCATTTCGAGGGGTGCTCAATCCATTGGCGCACACAGATTTTTTCAAAAAAAAAAACGCTAATATGGTTTCTTAAAATTTTGCTCATAAAAACGGTCATAGTAGGCTTTGGATTTTATGCGAACCAGGCAATTTTTGTTCAAAATGTGCAGTTCATCGAGCTCTACAATTTAAAAAAAAATCAGCCAAATCGCACGATTGATACACTTTTTACAGACTGACCCCAAAACAAATGGGTCACACTGTAGATATAATAAAAGCATGACGGCACAAAAGAAGGCATTCTTTTAGAAATTAGAAAACATTGTAGACGCAGGTATGGTATAAATGAAGTCTCTTCGAACAACATAAAAACGCTTGGACGGCGTTTGCTTTGTAAAACAAGACCGAGTCTTAGGCGGCGCGCGGCCTTTAAAAATATTATACACATTTTATAGAGTTTATAATAAATGCCTTGCATTAGACAATATTCACAAAAAATTAACGTTTGGTGTGGAATACTACGCGACAGAATAATTGGCCCATTTTTCTTTGAAGGGAATTTGAATGCGGCTGGCTTCTTGAATTTTCTAGAAATTGAATTTAGAAATGCTTTAGATGAGTTACCATTAAGATACCGTTTAAATTTAAAGTTACAGTTAGATGGCAGTCCTATTCATAATGCTCGTTTAATCAGAAACTGGCTAGATAATAATTTTGAAAACTGTTGGATAGGGCGAAATAGTCCTTTCTGTGAGTGGCCACCGAGATCTCCGGACTTAACTCCTTTAGATTTTTTTCTTTGGGGTACACTTAAGCAAAATGTTTATAAGTCAAGACCCCATAATTTACAAGAACTGCAAGCTATAGGATAAACCGTAGTTGTGAGGAAATTACTCCACAGCAAATACGAAATGTAATTTTGAATGTACGCAAGAGGAACGACAAATGCATTGTAGAAAATGGAGGCTTGGTAGAAGTTACAAAAATTTTATAATTTTAATTGTTTTTATGTTTTGTGTTTATAAGCATAAGGTTGTATTATTACAATTCAATTATTTTCCATGGCCAACTTTGAATTTTTGAAAATAAAGACGTACCTTGGCTGCATTTTTAATTTTTCTACAAAATCGTTAATACTTGAAATATTTTGATGAAATTTTGTACATACCCATTTCGAGGGGTGCTCAATCCATTGGCGCACACAGATTTTTTCAAAAAAAAAAACGCTAATATGGTTTCTTAAAATTTTGCTCATAAAAACGGTCATAGTAGGCTTTGGATTTTATGCGAACCAGGCAATTTTTGTTCAAAATGTGCAGTTCATCGAGCTCTACAATTTAAAAAAAAATCAGCCAAATCGCACGATTGATACACTTTTTACAGACTGACCCCAAAACAAATGGGTCACACTGTAGATATAATAAAAGCATGACGGCACAAAAGAAGGCATTCTTTTAGAAATTAGAAAACATTGTAGACGCAGGTATGGTATAAATGAAGTCTCTTCGAACAACATAAAAACGCTTGGACGGCGTTTGCTTTGTAAAACAAGACCGAGTCTTAGGCGGCGCGCGGCCTTTAAAAATATTATACACATTTTATTTGAATGCTCTAAAAAGGAATAAAATAAACTCTGAAATAATTCAAACAAAAGCAAACCAATAATTTTGTTTCACACAAAACAACACCACACAAAAATCTATACACAAAACCAAAATCCGTAAAATAAAGCGCAATCCTTATTTCCGTGCAGGGCACTGGTTATACTCGCCTCACTGGCCCACGTCGACACCTCCTCCGTGGATCTCCGAAACGCCGACCAATCAAATCGCTACGCTCGTTTTCTTATTGGCCGACTAGGTCGACGTCGACCGCATAAAAACCTTTGAGTTTGATACGGGTGATTTCTGCTGATAAGTCTAGTATTTTTACCAGCAGCCGAGCATGGTAAATGCTATGAAATAGATCGCGCCCCGTATATTACTGTGTTCCAAGTGAGTTCGTTTGTACTTTACCAGGGTAGCTCGAGAACAGGCACCTCGGCAATAAAATACGAGACAAAACACTTTTTTAACCATATTAAACCGTACCTGGTATTAGTAGTAAAAAGAGATGAAGGAGACAGAGAAGATAGATATTGCAGTAAAAACAAGTGACTGCATGCTCGCCTAATATAATATCACTAATACTTGCATGGGTTACACTGTTCGGTGGCTGGCCACTTGTGCAGCGAAATGCGGTGGATAGCCTTGCCATAATTTCACAGATCATAGGATATACTTGCGTAAATAGTTATTTATAATCGATATGGCTTTTTAGAGACTTTTTGACAAAATTATATGGTGCATTAACCTTTACGTTGTGTTTGAGGACAACCTTGAAAAAACCTTAAAAGTGATATATTATGTTGCTTGTAGTATATTAATAATAATAATAATAATATTTATTTAATCCACATTGTTTGCATTATTTATAATAGTATTTCATGTATTTTAAATAAATATATAATAATGTTGAAGAACCTTAATAATCTACACGTATACATATAGGTATACTAGTTTTAGGTGAATCAGGAGAGGCAATAAGTTTATAGCAAATAACTTGTCCGTCTCTCTAGAACCACATTACTTTTTATTCATCGTACTACTAGATATTTCAAGAAAGCAATGTGTGATTTATATAACGTTATCTGCGGTTGTAAGAAAAGGGGGTTAGTTGTTGATATAAAATACCTATATTTATTTTATTTAACCACCTTTTCGTAGTCAAGCCGAGACTTAAGACCTCAGAGAAATAACCAAGGATAGAGGGAGTAAAAACAAAAAGTAAACAAAGCCAACATCTTTTTGAGTGATGCCACGTACTCCATTGTTTACAGCATTTCATTTCAAAATAGAAGGGTTTAATAATGGGATTCAATGAAGGCACACCTCCCATAACGCTAAATTAACAAATGTAGTTATTAATTTCTTGTATGTAGGTAACAATTTTAAAATAAAACTAAATTGCTCTGTAATAATCGTATCTAATTATCAATTCATTAAAATCGTCACAGATACCTCAAACTGCCCGACATGGCAACGCTGCTGTTGATGCCGCGCCTGCCGCGGGCGCCGCGTCCGGCGGTATTTGTTTTTAGGGATATATATATATATATATATATATATATATATATATATATATATATATATATATATATATTTTTAGGATATAGTGACTGATTTTGTATACAATGGGACGCAGAGAGTGGGTGGTATGTGGCTAAATTGATATTTCTCAGGATATAACCTATCTCAGGTAAACGTTGTACACACGGGCCTAATGTTTGTTTACTTCGGTAAATTTGCATAAGATGTTGGTTGACTACAAACGTATGTATTTTGAAGCTGTTGCTCCCTCTATCCTTGGTTATTTCTCTGAGCTTAAGACTATACCATTAATGTGAGTAGTAAAAATTCTTATACTTTGCACAGATATTTCTTTTTAAAATCCTGACATGACAGATCGCTTTCGGTTGAATAACCATCATTAGTGTCATTTGTGGAATACAAACTCTAATAAATGCGAAAACCACATGTTGGTAACTGGTAACCTTAAAGGTATTTTTAAGTATTATGAGAAAAACCATGGCAAAACTCCATCAATCAAACTGCTGAACCCACCATCTAGTTCAAAATTGAAATCGTAACAGTTTAACAAAGTTTAAATCTAAATACCGTTTAGAATTAAACTTTGTTAAACTGTTCAATTATTTGAACCGTATGGTGGGTTCAGCAGTTTGATTGATGGAGTTTAGCCACGGTTTTTCTTAGGTATAATACTTAAACATACCTTTAAGGTTAACAACATTTGGTTTTCGCGTTTGACGAATGACACTGATGATATTTGTCAGGATTTTTAAAATAAATATCTGTGCAAAGTATAAGAACTTTTACTATTCAACTTGATTACTGCACATGCAGCTTTGACTTTCATTACTTTCAATACCATTAATAGGTAGGTAGGTAATAAATTTTGTTTTCACTTCGAATTTGACAAAATTTCAATATTGATAGGTATTTTCTTTGAAAAAATGACCTCAGCTGTAGACTAAGCCCCGAGCTGCCACTGAATTTACTGAAAGTCACGTGACCCCTTATGCATACGTCACCCTCGTTAAAAAGTCAGCTTGACGACAGACCGTACATAAAATGTTCCTCCTAATAAATTTATTATTATTAATTTAAATCCAATCCATATAATCGATAAAAAAATAATCCATATAAAAATAAGCGTTTTGAGCTGAATACGTCTCTGTCTCAAGATGCGTCCATTGGCAGCTATGAATAAAGAACCCCAGGAAGGAGCAAATTTGGGATTTACACTGGACCGGTCCAGTCTCTACATATGGCGGCATGCCGTTTCCGGTTTACAAAAGTACTTACCGATAGAATGTTATCCCCCAAACATTTTGATCTGGTAGTCACGGAATAGCCGCAGGCTGCAAAGCTAACCATAATAGATCTCCATAAAGTACTTATCGAAGAACTACACAAATATCTAATAGCACAAACCACCGCGACATTTAAAATTCAGTCTCCATACAGGGCGATTTCCATCTCACGTATTTTATATTGCCCATAGAGCTTTGTCTCTTTCCTGCGGGGTTCTTTATTCATTGTTATTCATTGATTGGCAGCGTAAAATTTTTGGCTTAAGAAAATTTCTGTGCACAGGTGGTTGGTGAAAATGTTCTCAGCACGTGAAATTTTAACAAATCTGCAAACAAAAATTTGTCCCTTATGCACCAGATTTTATTTGTCCCTCCCCTTTCGTTAAGCCACTGCTAAACGGATCCACAACTGTATAACGCCAAGTCTACAAAGTGCCACTTTTCTACATATTAAATATTGAATTCGCCGAAATTATGCGCATTAATTAGTGCGGATCGATCGTAAAAGATAATGCGGTGCCCCGATTCGGATACCAATAATCCATATGCGTCTGGGGCGCCCGTACATAAACTGTAGCAATGCGGCCCTGCAATGTGCGCTATTGTCCACCGGCGGTCGTAAAACGTTACGGTGCCTAGCCGCCGAATTTTAAGGGCCCCAAATGACGTTTTTCCATTACCCAGGCCCGCCTCTGGAATGGGCCCACAGGAAGAATGGCTTCTTATCTTTGTGTGCTGATTGCGGATTTTTTGCGAGCGTATACGGTCCACGCAGTCGCAGCGACTCGTGTGGCGGACAGTGGCAGTGGTGGGCAGGTTTATCATTAAGGGTTGCTTGATAGTAATTAACGTTACAGTAAATAACTCTCGATGTCTTCCTGTCTCTCTGCCTTAGTTTAAAATTAACAAGTTAAAAATATAATAGCAATGATCAATGGCCCATTAGTCTGTGATATCTACAATAAAACTGAATTTGAATCAAGTGTACAGATTCTCGGTAATTTCGAAGATAAATCAATGGTTCCAGAACTAAACTTGTGTAGAATTTTACGAGGAATTTCAATATGAAGACAAACCTAGTATACAGGGTATTGTTAAAAAGTTATTTCAAAAATACCCTTTTCAAAAAAAATGTGAATATAATTTTAACACGGAACATTAGTGGTAAATATACGGGACGCGGAGTAATAAAAAGTTGTCAGTTCTGACTTCCGGTATGACCGGAAGTAAGCATGACTAGGTCGGATTTTTGAGATCCCCTGTATATTTTGTGTTTTTTAGGTTCTTTTTGTTCTCCTAATTCCAACCATATACAGGACGATTTTTTTAGGTCTACCACCGCGATTTTCTCGCTTATTTTGCGCCCTACCAAAAAAGCGTAAGAGACAAAAACGTTGCAATTTTGGACAGCTAAGTGGTGCTGCAAAAGAAATCGGCATCCATGGCCAACTTGTCGGGCAATATTAAAAAATGCTCAAATTGAGCAAAACTATTAATAGCCGTGGAATGTTTATTTTCAGAGACAGAGGAAAACTTTTATATTGAAAATTGATGGCACGGAGAAGCTTTATCCATCCACGTAGTCAGATAGTTTCAGAAAATTACACAGGGTCTTCGGCTCTCTTGAGAGTATGAAATTTTTTTTGTTTATTTCTAATTAAGCGATTTTCTCGCTTATTTTAGGCTGCACAGAAAATACGTAAGAAAACAAAATATGTCAATTTTGGTCAGCGAGGCGACTTTAAAAAAGGAATGGCCTCCATGCCCAACTTTTCGCGGTGTACTAAAAAAAACTTTAAATCGACAAAAATTTTCATGGTCTCAAGAGAGCCGAAGACCCTGTGTAATTTGCGGAAGCTATCTGACTACGTGGATGGATAAAGCTTCTCAGTGCCATCAATTTTCAATATAAAAGTTTTCCTCTGTCTCTTAAAATAAACAATCCATGGCTATTAATAGTTTTGCTCAATTTGAGGTTTTTTTTAATATTGCGCGATAAGTTGGCTATGGATGCCGATTTCTTTTGCAGCACCACTTAGCTGTCCAAAATTGCAACATTTTTGTTTCTTACGCTTTTTTTGTAGGGCGCAAAATAAGCGAGAAAATCGCGGTGGTAGACCTAAAAAAATCATCCTGTATAGTTTTATATAGTTATCTCTAAAAATAACCAAGCAGCGAATTTTAATTTTTTGATAAATTTCTTGAAATATGATAAATTCAAATATTTTTGCAGATAATTAAACTATATCTATGGTTGGAATTGGGAGAACAAAAGGAACTTAAAAAACCCAAAATATACAGGGTGTCTCAAAAATCTGATCAAGTGATGCTCACTTCCGGTCAAACCGGAAGTAAAAAATGCGAACAGAAAACTTTTTGTTAAGCTTTAAAGTTTCACAAACAAATTTCCATTATTCCCTTAAAAAGTATTCCAAAAAATCATTGTCATATTTTTCTTTGCGATTCACTTGCTTGACTACTTACCTACTTAAAACCTACTTAAATACAAGTTTTGCATTGTTGACACTTGAACAACTTTACAAGCTTTTACAAGCTTTTACTTGCGCATTTTTGTTTTCCACAAATAAAATTAATTTAATATAACGATTAGCAACAAAAGTACTCGTTGACCTTGAATTTAGCGAGAACGAAAATTTTACATAATGGCTTTTATAAAATTTATCAGTCACAATTAAGTTGACTAAAAAAATTACTAAAAAATTAAAAAGCTAGTAGACGCTTGAAAATTGGAATGGGGTATACAAAATAAACAACTATTTCCTCGTACTACTTTTGTATCCAATAAGGCTAAAGGCCAGGAGATGGTGACATTTTGTTGCGTATATTCTCAAAATAATAAGGTATAAATCAGAGAGTCATCCTGCGTTCTTCTTATGAAAAATATGCGTTCTGATATGATTTTAGTCAGGCTGCCATGTGTTTTATAATGAAGTTCCAAATAGAAAATTCCTCGGATAAACCATAGGCATACCGTTAACATGGACCCAAAGGGCTATTATTGCCACGTGAACTTGTGAATTTTCTATTTTGAACTTCATTATAAAACACATGGCAGCCTATCAAAACGCATTAGATATTTTTCGAATAAATGAAAATTTAGTTTTCCATATGAAGAACCCAGAATGACTTTCTGATTCATACCTTATTATTGTGAGAATATGCGCAACATAATGCCCTTTAAAAGGCACACTAAGAAAAATCTGTTACTATCTCCCGGCCTACAACCCTTTTCTTTAAAAAACAAAGTTCTATAGGTATGCAACTAAAAATAAACTTGCGGTATTATCAGGCATTATACAGGGTGTTTAAAAAAACAGTGCACAGGTTTCTAGGGCTGAAAGAACACGAAGACGAAGACGAAAAGTAAAAAACGCATATACCTATAGAAAGGTACAGGGTGTCGAAATTCAAACTTTATTTTATATTTTTCCAAATAACTTTTGAACGAATCGAGAACTGGGTTATTTTGGGGCGACGAATTCAAATATTGTCATATAGCCTTGATGTGATGTTATAGGCATTTCACGTGATTTAAAACTTCATAACTTTTTTCGTCTAGGACCTACGTGTATTATTTTTCCTGGCGCAAATATGTTTTCCTCTAAAGTTTTTATGCTAAAAACTGTACTTTGTAGAGGCCTCTAGTAGCAACCCTTTTCGGGATATTTGATCTTAAAAATTGGTATGTAACATTTCTATCAAAGTTATCATTCGTTCAGACTAGTGCATTCAAAACCTACTCTAAGAGGAGGTTTTGAATAAGATAAACAATAGTAAAACGCTTTTAATTGAATATTGTTTGTTATTTAATACATAATTGTTGCGGTTTTTATTAGTTTTGTCAACATACAATAATTATTGGACAATTTCTCATTTTGTATGTTGAAAAAACTGATAAAAAAAATTGAAAATGGTTTATTAAATAACCTGGACCGACACTGGTCCAGAAATAACAAACAATTAAAATCGTTTTAATGTTGTTCGACTTAGTCAAAACCTGTTCTGAATGAAAATTTATTTGGCATCCAGCGTAGGTAATGTTGTTTGTTTTCACAAATGCTCCAGTCGAAGTTGTTACTTTCACGATTATTCAAAACGGTAAACTCGTTCAAAATTAATCGTTTTTAAGGTATAAATATACAAAAATATATACAGCGTGATCAGTTAAGGGCGGCCCTCGGCCATTTCTCGGGAACTATGCAAGCTAGAAAGATGCGGTAAAAAAATTGTTAATAAAAGTGAGCCAAATAATTTCAATGAAAATGTTTTCAAGTTCCTTCGTTTGCCGCCAGGGGGCGAATTCGCCATGTTGTTGTATAAAACTGGCTTTTTCTCCACAAATCGCCTACATATACCTTATCCGGATCTGAAATAGTATTTTTAGAACCTCCCTAAAATTCTCTACAATTTTTGTTAATACAATTTTTTCGTGGTTGCTACGGCAACAGCGCTACGAAGGAAAGCGGTGTTAAAAATTCAAGACGTCATATCTCGAATATGCCTAAACCGAATTCAGCAAACTATATAGCTCATATTAAACAGTGTTTTAAGGAGAATTTACCGCCCTTTTGACATAGACAAATTAATAAGTATGTTCAACGCTAGGGGGCGCCATTCAGAAAATGTCCATATTTGTTCGATTTTCTCAAAAATTTCAAATGGTGAATTCGCCCCCCTGACGGCAAACGAAGGAACTTGAAAACATTTTCATTGAAATTATTTGGGTCACATTTATTAACAATTGTTTTACCGCATCTTTCTAACTTGCATAGTTCCCGAGAAATGGCCGAGGGTCGCCCTTAACTGATCGCGCTGTATATTGTATTTTTTGTCAAACGTTCTCAACAAAAACCGCACACGAGACAAGGGTTTTTCTCAAAGGCATCGTATCCCTTTGGTTTTTCTTAACAAATTAATTCTTATTCGCTATTTTGCCGTACGCAAGTTCAAAAGCTTTCTATAGGCAAAATAGAGCTTTCGAAAAATTAGTCGATAAAATGACCGTCACTAGCGATAACACAACATAAAGTAAACCACCATCTTCACTATTGACTAAGACAAAATTTGATGACGACAATGATCATGTATAATTCTGAACTTGAAGTTCCGTTGAGTCGAGAAGAGAATTGCGTATATAGCGATACCCATATCCGGTTCCATTATTTTCTCTCTTTCCACCCACCCATGCCTGACCTGGCGGCGGCCTTTCCATAAAAACCTTTTTTCCTTTCGGTCGTAAAGCGCCGTCGCCGCGATCGGTTTATTGGGCAAAAAAAAACCGGGGATAAACGGCCAACTGGCGAACCTATAAAGTACCTCTCGCCGGTAATGGGATGGATGACTAAAGTTTATTTCTTAATTAGCCACCCGCTGTCCGGGCCGGCCGAATCGCGCTCAAAACCCACATGCTGGCGGGATCCTCGAATGTATACCGGGTCGGGGTCGACCCAGTGCCAACGAAAGAAAATAAAGAGTTTAGGTATGCAAGCAAATTTTTAATTTTCAAAAAAATATTCGTCCGTATAATTTTTCTTCAGAAGAAGCAAATGTGGCGCTTTTCCCAGGTTTATTAGCTGTTAAAATATCACGGATCACAAAGTTTAACTGTATGCTTATAGCTTTAGTAGGTTCCTAGTAGACGTAGCAATATGCAATGATAATGCTAAGGCAAATTAATTTATAAACCAATAATCTTTGGAGGTTTTGATATACTCGATTTTGACCCGTACAAAATTTCAAAAATTGGTCATGTTTCGAAGTAATTCCATGGCACGCATACTTGGCTCGTCAGATGCATTTAAAATTCCTATTTTGCTCACCTTTGAGACCTTGCAGAATGGAACACATTGTATATTTTTTGTACAAGTGTGGTATATATGTTTTTGCGTGTCCTGATAAACTCTCTGCAGTCATATTTTAAATTAAAAAAATGCCTAATATGGTTTTTAGGAAAACGCACTCCTTTAAAAAATCTCAGTAGGCCAGAATTTCGCGGCAATGCCAAACCAATACTTCACAAATGATGACTTTTCAGGGATACCTCAATCTCAATTCCCCCAGCCTACTTAGATTTTGGTGTTCAAAAACTTTTTAAAAACAAGCTTTTATTTAAGCCATATACTAAAACGGATAAAATAAGTTTCGGCTTTCATTAGGCTAATTCAATGCCAAACTGCGACAAGCTTTTTTAAATCAAAAAGCTTGTTACGGTCTTATTTTGCATAGTTGATTTATTGAGTAAAATACCTGAATTTTGCTAAATAAATATGTATTCCAGTTATTTTACAGAGATAATATTTAAAGGTGCCATATATGGAACAAATCTGGTCCAATCTTCTAACGTTCTGGAAAAGAATAGAATAGATAATATTGTTAAGATCATTGAACTTAGCTATCTAGCTTACCCAAGTAGTCCCCTCGATCCTGCAGTTCCCCTCCTCTTTGTCCTGGTAGGCCGCCATAATATTGTTACTTTTTGCCAAGAAGGTCCCCAGAAGATTTGGGGCCCCTTTTCCAATCCTCTTGTTGCTTGAAACAAAAACAGATTAGTGAAATCATAACCTTAAGAATTAAAAATCAAGATTTACAAATGTAAACATAGCGTCATAAATACCTCTGTTTTTGATATAAAATCTCAATAAACTTTTAAGTAATATAGTAGCCTTTTGGCGATAGTTTGTGCACAATAATTGTTTAAAGAAAAATAAACAAACAGAACTGTCAACAGTGTCAATGTCAAACTGACATTAAAGACAGATGTCAAATGTCAGTCATATGCCACTTAAGTCACATGTGTGCCATTTGCAATCAAAATTCCCTAGATTTGAAAGTTACTGGAATTTCCTGTTCCTGAGAGTATCGTCCATTTTGCTTCTTATTCTTGAAGGGAGAGCATATCTTCGAAAAGTTTAATCTTTCGGATACAATAAGTAAAGTTAAGATTAGGCCCTTTTTGGAGGTGGTAGATTCTTTTCTACACCATATTTCGAGTTTGTTCGGATTAAGCCTATTCTTGAGTCGTATTTACTTAAAAAGAAGCAACTTTTCACACGAAAGTGAAAAGTACATGTGGCCACACTACACCAAAGGTGAGATATGACTGCTTTGATAAATAAATAACCGATTTTCGCGTTTACTAGCTTGCTACAAACATAATTGAGTATGAACTAATTGCTTACCTTTCAAAAACATGTACAAATCTTAGTTTGAAATCTTCTCGCTGAAAGATTGTGTCCTGATTGCTTTAAAACCCTTGTAGGCCTCTTCCTTTCTCGCACGCTTGCTTGCTACACCCTCCTGCACGTCCATCGCTTACCTAGTGGTAGAATCGCACACGTATAGTCTTGGTCATCCACCTGGTTAACTCGAAAGCATCGGACCACTCCGTAGATCCCTGCCAGGTGCAGGCACGACCACAGCACCCGTACGATCCATGCGAGGAGCCCCAAAGTGGCCAACAGACAGCTAAGTGTAGTAATAAGTGTCTTGTAATCAGTTCTGGAAGTATTTTCTCGAGTATTTTGCACGTCTGCACACCGACATATACACCCGTAGCACCTTCCTATAAGGCTTCCACATCACCACCGGTGTTGGCTCTTATGGTTTATACTTATGTTATCCTACTTAAGTAGCTTTCGCATCACACCATACTTAGTCACAGAGTTTCGGCTGTTTACTGTTAAGTACATAATTTAATTACGTAGCTTAAGTAGCTTAGCGCATATATTTAGAAATAGTTTAAGTCGAGGTGTAGGCTATTTGGCTGATGCTCCGATTGTAGAGCCTTAACCCCATCGTTAGTATAGTCACCTTAAGGACAAACGGCAAACAGGCTCAAGGGTGTAAACCCCTCAAAAGATCTTTTACTTGTGAATTGCTTACCAGGCAATAAACCCTATCATGTCCACCCTCTTTTGTTTTATTTATTCCACAATATAACCTCGGTTAGGAAGGGAAGGGTGGCAAGCTTGTCGCGCGAACTGTAAAGTATATACATACTTTGGCGTGTACTTGCTTAGCAACCAATCACTGTCCGATAAAATTAATTGGTACCTACTTTTATGAACATTTCGCGCGACAAGTTTTTTGATTTAAAAAAGCTTGTCGCAGTTTGGCATTGAATTATTTTAATGAAAACCGAAACTTATTTTATCCGTTTTAGTACCTACAAAGCCATGCATGGCTTAAATAAAAGCTCGGTTATTTTATTTTATTTTATTTTATTTTGTGCTTTTTAGTATGTTGGTACCTATTTGATTCCCACCTAAGGAGGGTGGTAAAGAAATTTAGTCCACCATCTTGGGGCATCCGCCCTATTGGATTTAGTATGACGTCACTCACCTTATCATTTTCTACTCGTCAAATCCTTTCATTTGATACCCATGTCGAGGGGGTTGTGAGGAATTAGGTAATCAGCCGTTTTGGAGCGGCCGCCATATTGGATTTAGTATGACGTCATTCACCTTATTGTCTTCTACCCATCGAGCCCTTTCATTTGATATCCATGTTGGGTATCAAAACAGATAATCCGCCATCTTGGAGCGGCGGCCATATTCAATTTAGTGACATGTCACTAACTTTATCGCTTTCTACTACCCATATTAAGGGGGTTGACAAAAAATACATCATCCTCCATCTTGTGGCGACGGCCAGTTTGAAAGCTACAATATTAAGTATTGCATATTGTATTGTCACCACAACTAAAAGTGTATGTAAAATTTCAGCTCAATCGGATGTCAAGAAATGGTTCTAATTCAGCTTGCAAGATTCGACCCACACATACATACATACTAACAGGGCGGCAAGTTAAATAAAAGCTTGTAAAAACCAGACTCACAGCATATTCTATATAGAATAATATATTCTATACAGAATAATATATTCTATATGAAATAACATATTCTATATAGAATATACTGTGTGTCTAAATAGATTATACAGTGATCGGCAGAATGTTTGCATGAAAAAAATTAGTATTTTTCCGTTTTTATTTTGAAGGAGCCATAACTACTGTTCAAAGAAATTAATTTTTATGGCATTGCGTTTATAAAGTTTTTTTATGGAACAGAAACTTGAAACTTCAGCGCTGGGTTTATCTTTTAATTCTAAACAACCTCTTATAATATATGTTTTCTCTAAAATTAAAAATAAGGGTGCTTTAGATACTCTTGAGGCTTTTTCATATTTTCGAACCTCCCCCGTATACGAAATGAGATATTGAAATTTTGAAAACTGCGTTTTGAGTTCTTATATGGTGCGTACTTTCTGCCTTTACTTAATGGTAGATACTATGTGTTAACAAAGGACTATGTAATATTACTCTGATTGAAATTGTTGATAATACAACATAACAATTATCAAAAAGTACAGTTCGACCAAAACTTTAAACATCCAAAATTGCCACATAGGAATATTACGATTAAGGTGACGTATTGTCCATGAAACCCTAGGGTGAGATTTTTTTTGCTCGGTTCAAATGACGTCAGAACCTATAGACAGGTTTGTTTTGATAAACGCTTGACGCCCAGAACTAATCACAATCTAAGCGCTCCATTAAATTATTCCGAAAATGTCGCGAGATTGTCAGAAATTGCCCCTTTTTGTCGAGCCGTAGCGAACTTATTTCAACTCTGGGCTCGGAGGCTGGCGTCGCTAGACCATCCGCCGAGTCTTCAGGTGAGGTTCCGATGCTTCGGGCATGCGATACCTAAGCGTGATTCTGGAGGAACTATAATAACCGGGAATCACCGGGTGTACAGTTGGTTGATGGGTGACTTTCTGTCTTTGTTTGTAGCATGTTTTTAGAGTAGTATGGATATATTTAATCTTGGAGTCAAAATAAAGGGCGTTTTAACAATGGGTCACCACTTCTATAGGTTTTGACGTCATTGCTCGGTTCACTTTTCCCCCATGGAATCAACCCCAAAATTTTGTGTCAAAGTGTCATTAGGATACCGACTTTTTTGTATATAGAAAGGTCAATATTTTTTTGCGTTCAGCCACAGAATAAATAGCTTTGCGTTAGTCTGTGGTTCGGCGAAAAACGCGCGTGTAATAAGTATATTGGGCGACAAATCGTTTAGCTTCCTAGCGTCAGTATTTTACCGGTGAAAATAGGATGAGCTCCGGTGATGCATAGGCGACCCGCAATTATTTCGCGTATTAAAATATCCCGTGTCCAGTGACTGGAACTTCCGGGATCTATAAAATATCCGAGTTTTTAGAGACGCGGCCTGACCGCGTCGAGGCTGAGATGGGAGTGCGTTAATTATGCGATTTTATTGTGCAGAAAGCGATAATCGAAGTGTAGTATGCGCCGGCGAAAACTGCGGGCTCGCCCGAGCCTGATGGACATTCCGTATGGGTTATGGAATGCTTTTAATGCTCGGGTGAGGAGGAAATGGGGGAAGGTCCCGCAGTATGGAAGCCGTTTTGCTTATACAGGGTGTCCCGTTAATAATGGTCCATACAGCAACTGCACATATTTGGGGCCAAAATATGACGATTGAGGCTATATGCCTTATAGAAATGTTGTTTGTTTAAGATAGGTAAGATAATTTTTTGAAATTGAATTATGGCTACATCTCCCAAAATAATGAAGCTGCTAAACTGAAATTTGGCACTGCTTTATTTTTGGGGGTGGAGAATAAGCTAAAAATATCAATTTTGCTATATCTCACAGAGGGCGCCACTTGCGCTGTTTTTGGATCGTGTTTTTACTCCTAACTTTTTTGAGGTTATCTTTTTGACGTTGAAGGTCCATCATTTTAAGGCATCTTTTCATTTTGCAACAAAAAGGTACTCTTGTTTCATAACAATAAAATCAACCGTTTGCCTTGAAATTGCCAAAGCGTGCCCCAAAACACCTGTTGACTTCAATATTCGAAACATAAAATTTTCACCTACCGCTTTCAAATGTTACTAATCGACTGTACATTCAAAATGAAGAAAAAAATGCCAGATGGGCATTGGAAGAAACACCATTCGTTTTCTTGAAATAGAGTGTCCAAATTTTGCCAAGTTTCAATCCGTTCCATTTTGGAAACAAAACATTTTTGGTACATTGTTCATAGCAATTTTTTTCTCACTTTAAATGGTACAGTGAATCTGTAACATTTGAAAGTAGCAGGTAAAAATTGTATTTTTCGAATGTTGGATTTAACAGGTGTTTCGGGGCACATTTTGCGAATTTCAATGCAAACGGTTGATTTTATTGTTATGAAACAAGAGTACCTTTTTGTTACAGAATGAAAAGATGCTCTAAAGTGATGGCTCTGAAAGACCAAAAAGATAACCTCAAAAAAGTTAGGAGTAAAAACACGATCCAAAAACAGCGCAAGTGGCGCCCTCTGTGAGATACAGCAAAATTGATATTTTGAGCTTATTCTCCATCCCCAAAAACGCAGCAGTGCCAAATTTCAGCTCAGCAGCTTGATTAAGTTTCAAAAAATGAACTTCAATGCCCTGTATCTCTTAAACAAACAATATTTCTGTATAGCCTCAATCGTCATATTTTGGCCCAAATATGTGCAGTTGCTCTATGGACCATTATTAACGGGACACCCTGTATACTCAAAAAGAGAACTTGCAAGTTTGTAAAACACGGAAGGATTGACCGACGGCTGCTGAAATCTGAAACAAAGGATCATCTTCTGGATCATCGAGTAAAATACACGGTGTAACTTAAGTACCTACGTTAAAATATTCCAGGGTGGTGATCCTCAGCCAATTCTAAGAAAATAGTTCTTATAAACATGTGAAAAATCTTCGTTTTCGATCGGTATAAGAGGTGTTAAAGTTAATGTCTAATCTTTTCCCCATAACTCTTGTGTTCTTATTTTGAGTTAAAAGTAGTTATATTCCCTTGAAACCTCCAAAATGTTGTGCATAATTGAGAACATGATCGTGATCTTTTCCCTACGCTTTTTAAAATATCTGACATTTTTTGAAAATACGATAAAATAAATCCAAATCCACGAAGCGGAGATAGATGCAAAAAGAAGTCAAGAGACACTTATTGTTCAGAATTAAATCCTCAGCCAATTCTAAGAAAATAGTTCTTATAAACATGTGAAAAATCTTCGTTTTCGATCGGTATAAGAGGTGTTAAAGTTAATGTCTAATCTTTTCCCCATAACTCTTGTGTTCTTATTTTGAGTTAAAAGTAGTTATATTCCCTTGAAACCTCCAAAATGTTGTGCATAATTGAGAACATGATCGTGATCTTTTCCCTACGCTTTTTAAAATATCTGACATTTTTTGAAAATACGATAAAATAAATCCAAATCCACGAAGCGGCGATAGATGCAAAAAGAAGTCAAGAGACACTTATTGTTCAGAATTAAATGCTCCATCCAAAACTGCTACCCACTTTAGTTTTGTCCAAGGCCTTATTAACTTTCTTTTAATTTGTCTTAGGACTTAAGTACCCATTTCTCCGCCACTTGGTTCAATCTATAGAGTTTGTAAATATGTAACACATTTAAAAGAATCCTAGCCAAGTGTGATACATACCAAATTCGGTTAAAAAAGCTGTACAAATAAAGAAGTTATATGCGGGAAAAAGACGAGTTTTTTTTTCGAAAACAAAGTATTTTTGGACACTTGCACTTTTTTCTTAGATTTGGCTGAGGATCATCATCCTGAAATATTTTAACGTACTTAAGTTACATCCTGTATAATAAGGGAAGAGAAACAGCCTCTGTAAACGTCGACAGTTAATTCTTGTTAATTCTATTAAGTGGTTTAAGAAAGGTTGAGCCAACAATGTGTATATATTTGAATCTAGTTGCTTACCAGTAGATGGTTCGAGGCTACTTCTGCAAGAATTAACTTTGAATTTGACAACAGCCGCAGTTCTGCTCCTCTTAATATACAGGTGAGTCAGAATGTCTAGTAAATAATTTAAAGGGGTGTTCGGCAGGTGGTTTTAAAGGGGGTCTTTCCTATAAAACTTTTCGATTTGGGCTTTCCTTGCCAAGTTATTCAGGTCTACAGGGTGACCATCTGCTGTAACATATTTTTTTATCCTGAAGCTTAATTGTTGTTACCTGATATTTTTGTTGTTTTAATGTTCAATAAAAATAATTAAATTGTTTGACGCCCGCCTTCTATGAATTTTTACTTGATTTTCTGGAACAGTCAGGGGAATGGTATTTGGCATGAAATTATTTCTTTGTAGGAAAAATATTGTGTTTTCGAGAAAAAATGTAGAGTGAAAAAAGTTTCTTATACGTAAAAATGGTCCACAAAAAAGTTCGTGCAAAAATCCTTTTTTAGGGCAGTCTGTAAATGAATAAACTATCCTAAGGCGTCATCCAGTAAGTAGATAACACATAGGTACACAATTTCAAATTTTTAAGTAGCGCCGTTATTGAGATATAAATAAAAAACACTTTTAGGTCACCCTGTAGACCCGAATAACTTGGCAAGGAAGCCCAAATCGAAAAATTTTATATGAAAGACCCCCCTTAAAACCACCTGCCGAACACCCCCTTTAAAGTATTTGCTATACATTCTGACTCACCCTGTATTTTAGTCGATGGTTCCTTTTTACACTGTTCGCTTACTCGCACCAACCCTTGCGTATTATTATAAATTATAATAACAAGCACCACGCTAGACTTGACACGATTTCTATAAGAGACCAAAAGTAATATTTTGTTCCCCGGCGGTTCTTACAATATTCAGAGCTATGATGTTTTTCTTTTTCAATCGATTTGAAATAAAGTTCTCTAGGGAAAGTGCATATTTATTTGAAAAATAGTCAAATGCTTGAAAACGTCGATTTTCATATCACTGTTTTGTAATGAAAAAATAAAAATTTACCAAAAATAATATGCACTTGCCCTAGATCAGAGTTTTTTTAACGTCTCCTCCAAACTTCATTAAGTTGTGACAATAAATAAATTTAATGAACGATTTTTAGTAAGGCACTGTAATTCGCTACCGGTGAATGGCCTCTTCAAGTACCATACGTTTGTATACTTTCTGTAAAGTATTGTCATATTTTATTTATTTATAACCTTGGACCTAAAATATTATCTCTTTATATAAGTAAATCATAGACGTGTGTAAGAAAGATAGGGTTAAAGTCAAATGCTAAAAGAGCCTCTTTTTATATATATTAATGCGTTACTGGGAAAATAGAAGTGTCTAAGTCTGAAAAATAACATCACGAAAGTCCCATTATTTTAGTCCAAAGAATCTTTAGTTAATGTATTTACCTACTCTTTGGTATCACTCTGTATAATAATGGCACACCCTCATTGAATTTTATTCAATACCAGCAAAATTTTGATAGCGTAGAGGGTGTCGCAAAAAGTGGCCAGTCCATTTAGTGGATTTTTGTAGGTATATTTTACCATTTAGTAATATTTTAAGAAAAATCTCCATGAAGAAATCATCTTCCTACATGTACAGCTTGTATACTGTGACCTTACGATGATCTGCATTTTCCATTTCGCGCCCATATACCAACGTTTCTATTCCATTGTTCATACCTTTCTCAATTACGATTTCGAAAAAAAATCAGCCCCTGCGATATCGGCCCGCGATAACAGTAATTATCCCGGCCATAAACCAAACAGTAATTACTTTCCCATGGCTGGGGCAGAGAGCTGGCGCGGAGAACGGAGGAGACACTCCGACCGAGACCCGACGGAAACACATTAATAAATGGTGGCGTTTTATTGCCAGCTTAATAGAAAAACAAATCACGATTTGTCAATTTCGCCATCGTCACGCAGGAGGAGAACCTCCTGGCGATATGCCAATACAGGGCTTCCTTAAACACTTGACCCCCCCCCCCCCAAAATTAGAAAACCGAAAAATATTTGAAAATTCTCCGAGACCCGTCGATTTTTGTTTTTCTTGGGGGAGCTTTTTTGACAGTCAAGCCAACCCGATATGTTCATCCCCCTAATCCCTACCCACGGGCGTAGCCAAGGGGGGGGGGGTTTCGGGGGTTCAAACCCCCCCCCCCCCCCGAAATAAGCAAAATATTACCTAAAAATACGAGGAGTGAAGAGTTAAATTATTATTACGTTTGAATATATGTAGTAATAGTAGCGCCTAGCGCCATCTTTTGACGAGAGGCAGACGCAGTTGCAGCCGAACTTGCCTACCCCGAAATCTAGTTTGGAATGCCTAGATATGTGCGATAAAAACCTTTATCCTAATATTTACACATTACTACAAATCTTGGCTACCATTCCTGTATATCCACTGCTACCCCAGAAAGGTCTTTGTCGAGCCTAAGGAGACTGAAAAACTATTTACGAAACACTACAAGTAAAAACAGACTTAATGGTTTGGCTCTAATGAACATTCACTATGGAACAGAAATTCATGCAGATGAAGTAGTGGATATATTAAAGCCGAAGATTTCTTCTTTAATGGTTTTAGATTTAGCGCAGAGGAACGAAATTAATTTACTTTATAAATATGTCGTAGTTTTTCGGATGAATATATAGATATTAAATTTCATGTAAGTATATTTTTGTTGTTTTATTTACTTCTCAAACTAAACCCCCCCCAAAACTAAATCCTGGCTACGCCCGTGTCCCTACCAACCCCAACTTTAGAATTTCAAACGGAACCACCCCACTTGTGGTGCATCATTTTAAAGCCCTTTTTATTGCGAATACAGTGATGTATCGTTTTTAGAACTCTGTTGAGATTTGACAGAATTATTGGATAAAAACGGAAAGTTGACAATCCACTGTACGCGTAGTAATTTTTACACAAATGCTAGCCACTAATAAGTTTTTTTTCAACTACACACGACCAAATTACCTAGTTTTTATTGACGTGTCGATCAGTTTACAAAAAAATCACAAATGAAAAAGCTGAAGCAAAACAAAAAAGTTCGTACGAATTCACACCTTATATCTTTTTAAAATATGTAAGAAAAAGTCACCGTCACAAAAAAAATTCGCGTTTTTTTGCTTGTAACCACGAAATCGTTGGTTTCAGCCTGCTATTGAAAGTGTAAACGTGTTTTTGAAATGGTTTATTCTATCACGGAAAGGTTAGAAATTGTTGCAATTCGTGATGTAGCTTTAGCGCAATCATGAAACAAATTGCAACAATTTCTACCCTTTCCACGATAGAATAAACCATTTCGAAAATATGTTTCCACTTTCAATAGCAGGCTGAAACTAACGATTTCGTGGTTACAAGCAAAAAAACGGGAACTTTTTTCGTGACAGTGACTTTTTGTTACATATTTTTTGTTACATACTTTTTGTTACATATTTTTATTTTACTTTCAAGTCAATGGTTTAAGAGTTACCGATGATTTGTTTTAAATGGAAAAACCCTGTATATTTTTGTATTTTTTAATAGAGCAAAAAATTACCATTCTAAAAATATATAACACTTAATGATTTACGTAGCAGTTATCAATTACTAATAGCTTTTATTATTTAATGTGTATACAGTGACCGGCAGAAAGTTGGACTCAAATGGAAAATTTTTTTATTATTAATTTCTCAGAAAATTTTATTCTTGATAAAAGTTGGTGCATCATTTTAAACTCAAAACGCACATATCAAAATTTAAATATCTCTTTTTGGATACGAGGTAGATTCAAAAATGTCAAAATAACGCAAGAGTAAAGTACCTTATTTTTTAAAGTACGGTAAAAAGTTACTTACAAAAGTTGTTTGGAATCAAAGGTGGATGTCAGATTTAAAGTCTCAGCCACCGAGTCAAAAAAGAAGAAATTTAACTTTTTTTGTATTTTTTCGACCACCCTGTGAATTACAAAAAAAAAACAAAATACCGAAATCGCAACTTATCATCGGATAACACATGAATTTGCTACTAAATTTTAATTGTGTTCGATTAGCAGCTAGAAATTTAAATTAATCGAAATCAGAGTGTATAATAATTGGAACCGCGCCCTTTCAACAAGACCAAGTAGGCTTTCGACGGTGGAAAATGTTTTTATTATACTTCTTTGAAAACACCTTATTTTCATCTGTTTTAGCAATAATGAAAGATGGGTTTTTTCGGGCTAGCGCACGGAAACAGCGCATGGAAAAACTTTCCGTGCGCTGAATAAAAATACCGAATATATGGCTTCAAAATAGAAATATACAGCAAAGTAAACTAAATTTAGGAAACTCTATATGCTCTCTAATATTTAACAAATACCTATTTTGTATTTTAATTCATAAGTGTTTCAATATTTAGATACATTTCTGTAATATTTTTGACGTTTTATTCACCTTATCTGACAATAACTAGGTAATTTACAACAAAGCACCTTTGAAATAATTTGAGAGTAACCATGGAAACGCATCATACACGGGAATTTGTCACGCGCGCACGGAAAAATCTTTATTTCCAGACTCGTAATGAAATATACTATTACTGTTACCTGTCAAATTTTCAGTTAAGCTGTTTAGGCGGTGCCTCGGGCAGTGTAAAAAATTTTTCTATTTTTGTGCAGGGGCGTGCAGTCCATGGAAGCAAGGGAAGCAGTGCTTCCCCTATACCAAAACAATGTAAAATGATAAAATGTAATTTTTGAATTTTTAAACAGGAAGCAATTAGATTAGTTACCTAGGTATATCAAAAACGCTAAAAATTATCTTATATAATATACCTATCATATATCAAATATGTTATGCCTATAGCAAATGCGGCGTTGATTCCGACTGCGCCCATCCTACCGAGCGACAGTACAATGTAAGCTATGCCGGCCGCTAGCTTTTCTGTAGCGTTCGAGAGTCGAGAGGTTATTGAACTTTCCATTTCCACCGCAGTGGCTGACGCGAATGAGAACGCGCGTGTTTTAAGCGTGTGTGGAAGCTATCGTTGCAGTAGGTTCTTTGTTTAGTTTAGTTGGTTTTGATATCTGCGATCTGCGTTGGTGCGTCGCGCGCGTCGTATCTCGGGCGATATGGAACTTCGGCTGTCGGGAATGACGTTAAAAATGTTAAAGTTAGACAATTAAGTAAGAGTGTGGGTGAATGTGTAGTGTGTGCCTTAATAATAAAGGGATTTTCAACATTAAACTTTGCGGATAAGCTTCAATTAATTACTAACGGAAGGGCAAAACCCCCTATGAAAAATTTAACCACAGTAATGAATGAATTACTTTCACAGATATCGCTGTTGTCTATTGAGAATATACTTCTCCAGAACATATTAGAGTTAGAGCATCGACATTTTTATGATGACGTCATTGATGAATTCGCAAAAAGTGATCGAAGAATCGAATTACATTACAAATAGGTAAGTTTTTAAACATTGCTTCCCTTACTTAAAATGTCACCGCACGCCCCTGTTTTTGTGTAATTTATAAACTTTATAACTGAAGTTTGAAAGTTATGTAAAATGGGCTATGATAGTCTGTGTTACACAGTCCGGGGAAACCGCCTATCTCTGTTTAACTCGTATACCTTTTCGGCCTATCCTTTTCAAAATGCCTACTATTAATCAAATTGTGTCGCAATCTCCTTATAATATAATAAAATGTCCTTGATAGGATGTCTTCTCCCTGGATACCGCTCCTAGTATAAATTGCTCGTTGAATCTGCAACGAGAAAAATGAAGTGAGGGCTCTCATAAAATACCTGCAAAAGAAAGGGATGACTCTGAAGGAATTGCATGGAGTCAATGGAGTGTTAGCTGATGATAGTCCTTCATATCAAACTTAAAGAACAACTGCGTGGTTCTCGATTTTTGAACGATGAAGAAGTGATTGAAGTTGTAAACGGCTGGTTGGGCGAGCAAAAAAACAATTTCATTTTCAAAGTTTCCAAGAGCTTCGACATCGTTATGAGAAATGTATTAGACTTTCAGGGGATTATGTAGAAAAGTAATAAAGTTTTTGAGTACCCGTTTTAATCGCTTCTGTGTTAGGGACAATAATTGGTGGACCGCCTTCGTATAAAGAAAATTATTTGGTGTGCCTCGAGGAAATTTCAACAATTTCTCTGACAATCTGTGCGTAGCTCGTGTAGCAGCCTTGTCCATGGTTTCGAGAAGATGCAATTTTAAACAAAGACACGAAGAATCCAACACTTCATACCTGCTGAAGAAAGGGAAGCGGGGCTGCCGGCCGCAGTGTGCAGTTCTTGCGCTCGCAGTTTCTCGCATGATCGACCACGTCAGCAGCGGCAGCGGCGCCCTAATGAAACAATAAATTGGCGGACGATAAAACGAGCGCCCCCCTCCCCTCGCATCCCCGACCGAGCTGGCACATCCACATTCCGGCTCCGGTTCGTTCTCGAACACGTCGTGCTTCGCCGGGGCTTCAAGTTGCAGAGACAGCCCCGAAGCCCAAAGTCAGGGCCTGGCAACTCCCCCTTGTAGGGAAATGATCCCCTTAAGGCAAAAACTCAACCAGCGTTCGCGATAAGTGTGGTGGCGAAATATAAAGTTATCTCTTGCATTCTTTAGTGCTTAGGCCAGTAAATTAATATAAGTTTTTTGTTTCAAAAGTAATGTGCACCGCTTTTTTTTCACAAATGTAAAACTGTGTAAAGGTATCATTTTAACACCGATCCCGCCATTCTATTACCGAAACAATATGTATGAAAATTAAATGAAACAATCCATCTCTGCCTTTCAGTCTTGCGCTTGTTTTTATGCACGATTTTTACACATGCAATGAATCTGCAAAAAAATAATATTTGTTTTCACTATTCCAAGGTTTGGGTAAAACGATCCCGGGATCATCATTTTGCCCAAGATTTTGATGTATCGTATTATCTGACAGAGCGTTGTTGTTATTAACAACGGCGTTATAAAGAAATGGCTACGTCGGTACAGGGTGTTCCCGTATATTTTGACCCACCCATAGAGCCTTTATTTTTCGAGTTAGAAAAAAATTACTTAAATGAAAGTTGTAGGGTACCAAGTTGTATTGTCCCAAAAATAATGGATTGACAGGAATGCTCTTGCATAAGTTGAAATGTTTTTCCTCGGCAACCTTGATTAAATATAAAGATCGTATTTATCTGCAATTTGAAATATGCGAATGCTTAGAGCAAACATATAACATATTTATATTGTTGGAATCGGAAAAATGCGTGCAATTCAAAAATCCACAAATATACAGGATGTTCCATTAAAAAAAAGTAGATTTATATTTTTTCATAAATTTGCGACGCTCATTTGTTTTATCTAGTAACAAATCCTAGTGGTTCAGAAAAAACCCTACAACTTTCATTTAAGTAATTTTTTTTCTAACTCGAAAAGTAAAGACTCTAGGGGTGGGTCAAAATATACAGGTAAATTGCAAAATTGTGAGAGATATCCATTATACACGCTATACTAATTGTTTTGTATAACTTACCTTAGATTAAAATCACACAAAATCACATTTTTAAAGGTATAAGCGAATGACGATGTCGCCAGCTCGGTATTTGTTATACTACTGGAAGCAGTGCCACCTAAGACAATATTAACGATGTTAGAACCTAGATGGCAGCACTAGTTTTACTAATAACGTGGGGGGATCATCTTACCCGCAGGGATCATTTTGGGCTACTTTCCCCTAGTTAGCAAAGCCTTCCAAATAGTTTGTACTTAGCTCGCTTGAGGGCGCTTATGGCGTATATGTGTCAATTATTATCAAGTTAAACGGCACTGCATTCAAATATTTTGGCACATTCTCAAAAATTGTTGGGACAGCACCTTCACTTTAATTGTTTCACTTTCTTGAAAATGTGTTTGCCACACATACTTAAGTCTTTTTTAGAAATTAAATCTCACTTGGAATTTGAAGAATCCATTTTTGGCGCACATTTTCACCCCAAATGTTATAAGCAGACCCAACATTTGGTATTTAGGTTATTTTTTACGAAATAAAAATGAAAACTCACCTCAGTATACTGTAAATATTGACGAGGTCCCAGTTGATCGGCAGCGTAAAAGGCCGAATGGGAACCGTATCAGGGCGTGGGTCGACAACGAAAATCCTCGAGTACATTACAACACTGATTTATTTCGCACAAGGTGAATGGTGAATACAAAATACACAAACCCGAACGTGGTCAATGGGAACGGCTTCCAGCCACCCGGCTCGCCTGAAATCGCGGATGTCCCGTAAGCAGTTCACCCGTCTGTGTCTCAGGCTCCACTGTCCATTCCGGGGGTGGGGAGAATTCCCCTTACAGCGCTCACGCGTCAACGCGAGTGGCACCAATACTCCTGGACGGCACGGCTCCCACCCAGAGACCATAATATCACCTGGGCGGATCCCCTCCGCCAGGACACACGCGCACTAGACACAAACTTGTTTACAAGATATAAACTAAGACATTTAAAATCACTTTAAATTACCACAGTAGAAACTTAAGTATTGTACAATACATAGGCTATAATATTTTCTGTGTTCCAATAAAAGGCGCGCGAAATTTTGCTGTGACATTTATTTCGGTAAGACTTTTATCCAAATCTATCGATTTTCATTACAATAATTGGAAATTGGTGAACACACCTATTCAGTTTCAGAGGACGGTGATATTTATTTCAATTAAATCCCGCAATTATTGGACGCAATTTCCTCGACATTATCCCAAAATATACGAGAATATCATTCCCATAATGAACCCTAACGGTTCCCCGTCAAATATTACGTTTCGTATACCTAATTAGTTTGCATAGCGTCCAATTAAATAGTCGTATTATATTTTATGAATGTTTTGTGTCTCATTGTGTATGGCGAGCCATGTGAACCGGTCCGGATTCTAGTAAATTGTACCAGTAAACTCCGTGGCGGCAGCTACGCCGGCTTTCTTATGTTAATTGGGTAGTTTGGTGCTCCTGAACCGGACAGAGTGGTTTAGAACCATCATTCGGTACCCTCCAGGTCCTGCGAATGATCTCGTGATATCTATGGATCGACTCGAACATAACAACATATTTTGTTGTAAGAATGGATCAGGTTAATTGATTGTTCTTTGCTTGAACTTGAAGGCAGGCGGCTCAATTTCATAAACAAACTGAAGTACCCTTTAATATTAAAAGAGCTTTTGTAACAACGGGGTTGCCATCTTCCTGGAAAACCGGGAATTGTCAGAGAATTTTAATATTGCAATAAATTCAAATGTGAACAGAGTAGGGGAAGTTTGTTGTAGGTAATCTGCTGAAAGTCATGGAACTTGACTTTTACACTTTTTCTTTTTCTGCTTTTAAATATTGAGTTTTAGCGAAATATATATTTTTTAATCTTCTTGCAGACTCAAAACTCTGGTGACTTAGAAGTGAGGGTGATTATATTATAGAGGGTGTTTCAATTTTAAACTGACAATATCCGAGAAACAATAAAGAAAAATAATGCCACCTTCTCATATTAAATTAATGTCTTTGGGGCTCCCTAAGGAAGATACAGAGTGTTAAATTTAGGAAGAAAAGAAAGATATTTTTTTATTATAAGTGAAAATTATTTGATGCGTACACGTGTTTCAAGCAATCAAATAAATGAGAAAAAAAAAATATGGACCTTCCCAAACTGGAGGCATTTTCTTTGTTGGCCTGAGGGCCCCATTTTCTTTAGTTTTTCATTGCTTTTCCTGTAGAGCTTCCATAGGTTTTCTAGAAATTTGCTAGAACTTTATTATTTGTACATCTACCATTGGCCAGGAATACTCTAGAGTAGTCTCCAGTCTTCCATTTGAGTATATAATCCCTGGGAATTGGGCCTGGAAGAGAGTAAAAGGTTAGAAAGCGATTTTGTTGCAAGTTTGAGAGCAGCAGAGTATTTCTGATCAGTGACAGTGCTTATAACATGTTAGTTTATGAATTCTATAATAGGCAACGAATTCTATAATGAAAGCAATGAATTCTATAACAAAGGCAACGAATTTCCCCAAAAATTTTCGGACAAGGTTATCTCTTAATTTTAAATATTTTTATTAAACGACGAACGAAATCGACAGGGTGGTTTAATGTTAAAATACCATCGTCGAAGAATCTTTTAGAAAATAAAAACATGCAATATTTATAACGAATTTAATGTCAAAAATAAAATAAAATGATTGTTTGTTATGTTCCTTTTTCTACTCCTATACTACATACTACTAACATACCTATTAAGTAACGGTTTAGGTTATAAGTAATTCCATTGTTACGAACACTGACACGTAATGATTGACACGTAATAAAAAAAATTACATATCTGTTCTTAATTAAAACACAATTATCACGGGTGCCTTGTTAGCGCGGCATCCGCGCCACCATAGCAACCAACTAACATACTAATTGTTGCCTGTCATGTAATCAGAAGTATACTGCCGCACTAAGCCCAAAGGGGGTAACCGCAAATTTTTCCAATAATGAGATAATGCCTTCTAGAAATTCTGCTATATATTTTGCATCTTATACTAAGCTATTATTTACGTATCTGCTGTCCAAATATTTTATTTTCCAATATAAAATTAGTGGTATCTACTGAAGCAGTCCTTTATTTTAACCCTTTTAGCCGTAACTAACACATACTAAGCAAAAAATGGGATATCTGTATGATTTAATTTCAGTTACGTCTAAAAATGCTTAGTATAGCTCTCTTACGGCTAAATTGCTTAGAATAATGTCAGATACCCCTAGAGTTGCATAGTAACCCGATTGTTTATTTGATAGATGCATGAGCAGCACGACGTTGGTTCAGTTTTAATAAAAAACTGTTTGTGTTGATAACCTCCGTTATTATTTACTGTTATAGTGATAAATAAGCTAAAACTGTTCTGGTGAAATAAAACTCAAGAGGGTTAATAAAAGAATCTTGCTCAAGAGGTAAAATTCAGGTAAGTAAATATTTATAACCTAAAAAACGAGGAGATAAAAGCATAATTATTCTCTGATAAAAGTTTGGCGTGTGTCTCATAAAAAGAAGGTATACGATTTTTCCGAGTTTAAATGCGCTGTTCAACAAGCTAACTCAGGAAAAGTAGATGTTTTGGAAATGGAGCTGCGCGATTTTTTTGACTGGAAAGACTTTTCATCGACCCACAAAATTAATAAAAATCTCAGTGAAAGACCATATATTCATGATATGGTTCAAGTGCAAGCTGAAAGAGGTTCGATGCAGTTATTTTATAGAAAAGACTTTGACGGGGACCGGCTTCCACTAAATTTTTTTAACGCTAGAGTCATGAAATCTGGCATTCAACATCCAAAACAAAAGAACAGTAATCGCGGAATAACTTCGGAAAGGCGTAATAATATAATCACGAAGCTTTTAGAATCTGATAACTCTGTTATGCCTAGAAATAGGTTGGAATTTTGGCAAGACATACCTATTGTACAATCTCCAGAAAAAGAAAATGAATGAGACTAATTTTTGTTATAAATAGCATAAGCATTACTTTTATTTTACGAATAAACAGGCAGTTTTTCTGACATTTTGTAGTTACTGCTTTCTAGCATAGCAACAATCACAATTTTGCTAACCCTAAAAGGGGTATCTGCAGTTTTTTGTATAAAAAAAACGTTTTATTCAATTTTTTTATTCAAAATCAAAACAACAAGGACAATAATGTATATGTACATGTATTGTATTAAAGAATTTGTTACCATAGGTGTGGGATTAAAATAAACACAAAAGTGTCCATAACTCAAATTGTTGTTAGACACACTTATCCCCTTTGGGCTTAGTGCGGCAGTATAGTTTATCTATTATAATAGTTTTTCTTTCGTCGAAGAAAAATTATAGTACAAAACTCGAGTTGTAAGCTTATTACATACTCGTGGAATTACAGCACTCGCTATGTAATATACTATTAATTTCATTAATTTGACCAGTTTACATGACATATTTCCGGCAAGCCAATTTAACGTAATTTAACATTAAGGTAACGCAAGAGTGATGTTAAAATATATGTTATTTTAACATTTGCGTTAGAATTTAAAAAAAATTCTCAGTTTGCGCATGCGTAATTTCATTGCCTATAGAAAGAAGCAAACTCACAACTAGTGAGAACAAACACTCCCTAGCAATGGTTGTTTATTATTTATTATTTAGGTTGGTTATGGGTTACGTTCTGTATTTTTATGCTGAAGCGCGAAGTCCTACAGGTCGCCCAGGGGGCCTCCGATGTTGAAATCGGGAACTAATAGATATCATGCGAAAATTCTTGTGTTATGTTACGCGTTAATATTAAATTACGTTAAATTGTCGTGCATAAACCGATAAACCCACCGATTTCTTAAGAAAAGCGAGTCTAAAAGGCAAGCAAGGATATTTTGGTACCTTTGGTTTGAAATGAAGTTAATGGCTAGCTATAGTGTAAGTAAGTATAGAACGCATTAGATTTTCCAGTTTCTTCATTATATAGTGGATCATTAGTTCGCTTTTGGGGCTATAGACAAAATTTTCTACTTTGCTTCTTACATACTTCCAAAATATATACCTAGGTACCTAATATCCAGAATTCTCGCTTCTTCAACTGGTTGGTCAGATCATCACGTTTCATGTTACCAGAAACAAATTTCTACCTATAAATGCTCTTTTAATATGAGAGAATTCGTCACCGTAAAAAGAATGTAAATTGTACTAAAGCTATTTTTTCGTGGATTAGCGTCACTCCAGTCCGCAAACAACAATGAAATATGACGTCATGTTCGGGTCTTTAATGTAGTATCGGTCCAACACTAACTTCCATTTTAATCAATTAAAGAAGAGATTGCTCTCCTTCACAATATTAAGTTGTCTGTTGTTTATATTTAGGGTTTCATCAAGTCAAGTAGCTTGACATTTTAACAAATTACTTGACTTGACTTGAAAATCAAGCTTTTGACAAATTAAATACTTGACTTGATATTCGAAAATTACTACTTGACTTGAACTTGACTTGATTTCAAGTCAAGTCAAGTCAAGTAGCTTGAACATCAAGTCAAGCCGTGAATCTCTATTCTTGTCAACTCCAGCGTATTCAGCTCCTATTGAAAGACAGTTTTCCAGAGCTGCTTTGACAGTTACAAAAACGCGAAATCGGTTAAGCGCCAAATCCACTAGATGCCTAATGTGCCTTAAGTCGTGGATGGAAAATGATAACATTAAAAAGTGGACTTGAAATAGTTTATTTTTGTTCTTTCCTAGTTTTTGTTCTTTCCTAGTCCTTTCCTAGTTTTGCAAAAAAGTGTACAATGCAAAGGTTTATTATTATTATTTACTTGTAACTGCCCTAACTGATAATAAAATTTTAAATTGATAAAAAATCAAGTAATCAAGTAGCTTCAAGAAAAACTTGATTTTTCAAGTACTTGAAAAATAAATACCTACTCGACTTGATATTGGAAAATTACCTTGACTTGAACTTGACTTGATTTCAAGCCGTGAATCTCTATTTATATTTTTCGAAAAAATTTTATCATACATGAAAATAATCGTCATTTGCCAGACGAAACTTTGCGAAAAATTCCCACAAAAATAGAGTTCTCTCTATTTGCTTAAATTTGCCATAAATATTCCGTCTCTGTGGGCCTTCATCCAAGAAGGCTCCTCCTTCTCCTAGCCGGCGCCTATACGTATACTGCAGTTAAGAGGTGATGATTCCACGTAATACCTACGTTTTTAACTGGCACTGTGGCGAATCGTCCGGCACGGTGATTCCACAAAAAAACCGTCTCTTTATATGGCACCGAGGCGTTTTTCCATGTAGCCGGTCGTTCGGCCGGCCAATAGCAAAAATAACATGTTATTAAATTTCCTACCATATAACTGCGCCGCTATAGAAAAAAGGTACGAGAGAATATTAAAAGGGGCTTACCGGCCAGAGATTATACTGGGAGCATTTGGCGAGAAACTGTTGTGCTTTGGTGGCCTTCGCAACCAGTGGCGTAGCCAATGGGGATGGGGTTCATATAATCTAAAAACCCTCTTTAATTGTACACTAGAAATGACATTTCTTAATTTGGTAATACAAGGTTGGCAGCAATGTTCTGGGCTCCTCCTTAATCTTGATATTCCGTGTCTCTAATCTAACTTTAAACACAGAAACTATAACTATAGCCTTTTTCTGTGCTTCAAAGAACAGAGTTTAATTTTAATTTCTATCTATTCAAATTTAGGATTCTTGTGCGTAAAACGTAAATTCTGTTGATTACGGCCCTGTCCTCCGTCACCTATTAATAATATCAATATGGCCATTTTATATGTGTCAAACAAACCGAGTACATACGTTGTGAGTTAATTTCGAGAATTTGTGAATTAAAAGTAACAGCTAGTGATTAAGGGGAAAATATACTCTCACGATGGTGTATTGTTCACAGTTTGGTTGCAAAAGCAGAAGTGAAAAGCAATGAGCCCGGGATTTCGTTTCACAGGTAAATATTTAACAAGCTACTATGGAAAGATGCCCTAAAACTTTATTTTTTCTCACTATAACTTCTTCAAATTCCTTCTTCCTTTTAGTATGATAAAGTGCGTCGTTTTGTTTGTAAATAGGACCACTATAATTATTTTTTAACATCGTTTTTATTGAAAATTTCTTAATTGATTATGATAGTTTGATAAAATATGGGCTGGTTTCTATGAGCGTGCATTATTTATTTTATTTTGATTGATTCGAAATCGCCACCAGTAAATGTATTTCAGCACTTGACACTAGCTTTACATTTGGGAAATTATCTGCAAATAAATACCAATATTTCAAATTTCACGTAAGTCAAAATTAACTACCTTTTCATTTTTAACATTTTTGTGATATTGGCTAAGAACGCGTATCATGCTACGGCACTGACCTGTCGTGCGATAGTGGCAGTCGGTAACACGGCCACGAGCCTGTTCGGCGTCCTCTCTCTTTCCTTGTCTATAAGATTGGATTCAATAAAAATGTTTTATGGGCGATTATTACTTATTAAATTTCGTACGTTCTGGTTTAGTAATGTCTAATAAGTAAATGGTAAAATCAAAAGGTATATAATAGTATATTTTCTACTCCTATGCTAGTAACATACCTATCAAGTGACGGTTTAGGTTATAAGTAAGTCCATTGTTACGAACACTGACACATAATGACTGACACGTAATAAAAAAATTACGTATCTGTTCTTAATTAAAATGCAATTATCACGTGTGCCTTGTTAGCGCCGCATCATAGCAACTAACCAACATACTAATTGTTGCCTGTCAGATAATCAGAAGTATAGTTTATCTATTATAATAGTTTTTCTTTCGTCGAAGAAAAATTATAATACAAAACTCGAGTTGTAAGCTTATTAGGTATACTCGTAGAATTACAGCACTCGCCGCTGCGCGGCTCGTGCGCAACTTTTCCACTCATACGTAATAAGCTGTTTACAATATATATACTATTACATATACTATTACATAGCGAGAGTTGTAAACGGCTTATTACGTATGAGTGGAAAAGTTGCGCACGAGCCGCGCAGCGGCGAGTGCTGTAATTTGAGTATGTAATAAGCTTACAACTCGAGTTTTGTATTATAATTTTTCTTCGACGAAAGAAAAACTATTATAATAGATAAACTATACTTCTGATTATCTGACAGGCAACAATTAGTATGTTGGTTAGTTGCTATGGTGACGCGGATGCCTCGCTAACAAGGCACCCGTTATAATTGCGTTTTAATTAAGAATAGATACGTATTTTTTTTATTACGTGTCACTCATTACGTGTCAGTCATTACGTGTCAGTGTTCGTAACAAAAAACTTACTTATAACTTAAACCGTCATTTAATAGGTATGTTACTAGCATAGGAGTAGAAAAAGTAAATTAAATTTCAAGATGCAGTAAATGTAAACAATATAGGCATTCTTAAACAGGGCCGTATTTATGAGACGCGCGCCATTGGGGACTTCTCTCTTTATTACAACTTTTTTGTTTTTAAACGAAATGACATGAAACTTGCCATGAACTTCGGCGCCAACTAATTTCAACTTAGAAAATCCCACAGGTGGACGTCGTAAAAGTAACCACCCTATGAACCTATATAGAATGACATAAGATTTGATAATAAACCTTCCAACTGATGTGTGGATTATATGTTAATGTTAATGTTAAGATTAGAATACATTGTAAAATGTGAGAAATTACAAAATTAGCAGTTTCCAAAAAAAAATATTCCCAAACCGCTTGGTAACGGGTGTATACGTACCAGAAGACCGTCTCCCGTCAAGACCTCAATACCGGGCATACTTCCAATGTCTGCTCGTCGATTTTTGCAACATTAATCGACGTTGGTATTCATGAAAGGTCCCGGTGCGTACGGCTCTCTTCCTAGTCGGCTGAATTATGGAGTAATTAATTAAGGAGAGGGTACCCCCCTCTGGCCGGTGGCCCCATGTTTGGGCAAAACGGCACCGGCCGCGCCCCACCGTCGCCGTCCTACCGAGCGATTCACTTTTTACAACTTTAGGTACAATGACTTGAGAATTTTGTCTTGACAAACTCAAAACAGCAGCCACTTTTCGTGGTGAGCCTGTTGTATATAATGTCATCACCTGCACTCTCCCAGTTAACCCCTTTTTTAACCGACTTCAAAAAAGGAGGAGGTTATCAATTCGGTTGTATTTTTTTATGTTTGTTACCTCAGAACTCCGTCATTTAAAAACCGATTTGGACAATTTTTTTTATTTGAAAGGGTATACTTACAAATAGAAATGGTCCCGTTGAAATTTGAAAAAAACTTCCACCCCTAAGGGTGGACAAATAGGGGATGAAATTTCACATTGAACCGATGTCGATGATTCTTTTTATTAGAAAGGGAGTACCTTAGAGGTAGCCCCATTTAAATTTGAAGAAAAAATTCCACCCCATAAGGATGGAAAATAGGGGATGAAATTGCATATTGGACCGATTTCGATGACACTTTCTTTATTGGACCTTAGGTGTGGTCCCATTTAAATTTAAAGAAAAAATTCCATCCTTAAGGGTAGATAAATAGGGGATGAAAGTTCATATTGGACCGATTTGGATAATTCTTAATATTTCACTAAAAAATCAGAAATAAAAAAAATTTAACAAAAAAATTGAAACCGACTTCAAAAATTTGCCCGTATGCACACTCCACTAAAAATTAAAAAAAAAAAACAAAAAATAACACCGACTTCACAAATTTGTCCGTATGCACATTTCAACTAAAATTTTAGAAATATTTTTCTTTCTAAATTGAGTTATGTTTGGAGTCGGTGACAGTAAGTTATGATGTATGTAGGATATGATGTATTCATATCTAAATAGATTTAAATTCCTTGCCTTGACTGTCACCAAATCCAAAGATAACTCAATTTAGAAAGAGAAAAATATTTCTAAAATTTTATTTGTAATGTGCATACGGGCAAATTTGTAAAGTAGGTGTTATTTTTTTGTTATTTTTGTTTTTTAATTTTTAGTGGAGTGTGCATACTGGCAAATTTTTGAAGTCAGTTTTAATTTTTTTGTTAAATTATTTTTATATTTAAATATTTTTATAATATCTACTACATTTTTATGTGAAATTGAATGTTAATTATCGGAAATTCAATAATTAATCCGAATTCGCCATAGGCGTGCGTAATTTCCTCTTATAAAGTAGGAAATTGTAGATTATGGTACGGTTTGTCGTTACCAAACCTGTTTTTTAGATAAACTATCACACCCTGTATCTTTCTTATTAAGCGTTTTTGAGCCTACAGTATGTGTCCACGTTAGGGGCTTACCGTAAAATACTTATTTTTTGCCGATTTTAATAAACTTTTTTGTTATGTATCTAGATGTTTAAAATGCACATTCAGCAATAATTATTCTGGGTAACTTTACTTTTGGGCTGTAATCATGGACAATTATTAGGAGTATTCACGTAAGATGTCACCCCTTAATTTTGATATTTTTCGCCCTAACACAAAATGATAAATACAAACTTGTAAGAAAATTTTCTGCGAGTCTAATGGGATTATCATGGGTGGCTTTATATAATATTCATATTCGTTAGAACGATATTTTGTTTTATAATTTGGCAATAAATCACCTAATGTCAGTTTCTTTTTATAACTAATAAGGAATTTCGTGAAAGTTTTAAAGAGTATACGAAATATTAAAATGACAAATTAGAAGTTATTAACTCTCCATTTATGATTTATTTATAAGTGTGCATAACCAAACAGTAGTAAATCATGAGGCGGGTTCGTCGCCTGACTGACCGTTGTAATTACTTGGTCTATTCAGATTTAAATCAGTATTTATTTATTACAAAAATCCGCTAGGTTTTATTTTAATATAATCATTTGTCAATAGACTATGCAATCGAGATGTAAAAAAATCAATTTATGTTTAAACTTCATAAAAAGCCGAATATTGCCTCCTTTGTGCATATTACCACACTTAACCATCACAGAGTAAATAGGCTATACGTATATACAGGGTGTCCCAGAATATGTGGGCAATCTCTCGGATTTATACAGGGGACGTTAAAATAACAAGTTCCTATAAAAATTTTCCCCAGAGGGCCCACCTACCGAGATACAAGCCCCTAAAAGACGGTCCTGAAAATCGATTTTTGTTAAATAACTTTTGAAATACTTTGTGTAATTTACTTATTTTTAATACGATGGAGAATACATAAGGCCGTTAAAAAGGGCCCATAAAAACAATTTTAAGTTACTTGGTTTGCCAGGGACGGACTAGCTATAGCACAATAATGTCAATTTTTTTTACACCCTTTACGATAAAGTCACAAACTAGTGATTTTTGTTACAAGTACCTAAAATGAAGTTTTTCAGGACGAATCATTGCTGTTTCCGGACAAGGTACGTGTGACAAACACTATTTTTTGTCACAAGCTCCCAAAATTTTGTTATACGCTTTCTACAATTCTTCAGAACGCTTAAATTTACAAATTTTGGATTTACTTCCTGTGAAGTCTCGTGCCATTTACTATAAAGAATATTCTAAGAAATTTTGGAATAGTCCGTAAAGGTTGCCATGACGACTTTTAGGGACTAGGCTGAAAAAGAAGCATTTTACGGACCCAAATGAGTCCGTAAAATAACTATTTTTGGGAGCGTATGACAAAAATAATATTTTTAGATAGCTTCAACCTTAAACTAAAAAAAAGACACTCTTGTTGATATCGATAAATTGAACTGTTTTGGTGAAAAAAACTATTTTTGTTTTTATTACATTCGTAAAGACACCGATAAAATTTACATTGTTTATGAAAAATGCCACTTTTATTTACATTTGTTTTTTGTTGCTATGGTTGTTTGTTTGACATGTAGGTACCGATTTAAAAATCTTCAATTCGTAGACCTAGGGATGCATAACATTAGAAGGAGCTCATGTTGAACCGACATACAAAATGATGTAATAAAAATCGTACATATTAAACAAAAATAGTTTTTTCTTGTAAACCAAGAGTTCTTTTTTTAGTTTATGGTTCAAGCTATCTAAAAATTATATTTTTGTGCCTTTATCGTAAAGGGTGTAAAAAAAATTGACATTATTGTGCTACAGCTAGTCCGTCTCTGGCAAACCAAAGAAGACAAAATAGATTTCATGGGCCCTTTTCAACGAGACTTATCTATCGTCCATTGTATTAAAAATAATTAAATTACACAAAGTATTTTAAAAGTTATGTAAAAAAACGATTTTCAGGGGCGTCCTTTAAGGAACTTGTCATGTTATTTTATCGTCCCCTGTATACATTCGAGTGATTGCCCACATATTCTGGGACACCTTGTATATCTCGCCCTAGCCGTTTTACATCGGCGCCCAATTCACAGTTTTTCTTTTTTCCATTTATTTCTATGACAATTTAATTTATAAAGTGATGGAATTGATACATATTTCTATAGATTTAGACTATCGATTTTAGACTTTGAATTCAAAGATTTTTGCTATATACAGTTTGAAATTAGTAAACGCACAAACATTATAGCTATACAATAAATCTGTAAAATATCTTGTAAAATTCTTGTCTTGGTATAGAAACAATTCAGGATGAATATAGATCAAAACCCACAACAATACTGACTCAACCAGTATAAGTAAGAAACTGTCCGCATGTCCTGAGGCGACCCCAATAAAATTTAGGCCCTAATTGCGCTTGTCGGAGACGCCGCCGTGAAGGATTTTCTCATTGTCGCCATTTTTGTCGGCATCGCTTCGGATTTATTGGGTATCAAATTGACAGGCGCTCCCATTTACAGTTCCCTCATGTTCCAGGTTAAATGGTACCGAAATAAATTAAGATATATATGGCATCGTTTGTAGCGAAACTTGCAGAGGAAATAATTATTATTTATTTGAATTACCCAAATGATATTAGATACATGCAACTTACAACGCCATTAAAATTTCTCCCCTAATTTTTGTTTTACGATGTACGTGGCATAATACATAACAAAAAAATATCGAGAGTTATTTGTTAAGATTAATAAATATCCAAATGTGTAAATCAAAATTTTTTAGACGCCATATCAGTATTTTCTTACAAAATATTAGGTAGGCATATCTCAGATAATGGCTATCTGTGACACTTGATTAATTCATGCTGAGAATTGCTGAGTACCAAATATTTTTAACCCTCCAACTTTGGTATTTACACTTGAATAAATCGCAAAAATTTTGTTCTTTTAAAATATACAGGGTGAGTTTTTTTCGATGACCACTATGAGGATCTCGGAAACTAGCAGAGCTAGAACAAAGGTTAAATGGGGAAAGAATTGCAGTTTTGAATGCCCAATCTAATGCCCCTTTTGGATTTTTAAAAAAGTTCATGGCTCACTAGATATTTTGAAAAGAGTGATTTTTGCTATTTCATCAGATCGCTGTAGCTCCGTTATTTCTGATTATTCAGAAAAACTGTAGAGACAAAAATTGTAGATAATTTTGGGCTCAATAAATCATAGTTGGCCATGACCTTATCAAATCATCCATTTTTTTAGCTTTCCAAAGATATAATACTCGGCACAGTTATTATAAACAATAAAAGAGCTATGGCTGATTTTCACATAGTTGTGGGGAACAGTACAAAATAAAGTATGAGACAATTGTTGAATTAAGAGTAGCTGTTTTACAAGCATTTGCTAGTATTGACAGGCGCTCTCTAAAAAAGGCGACAAATTCAGTTTTAAAAAGATGCAATATTTGCATAAATATATAATAATGATGGATTGTTTGCACACCTTTTTTATTTTAAAGGGTGACCTTTTAAAATAATAATTTGAATTTTAGTTTTTTAATTTTTGTTTTCTTTTGTTATATTTCGTTATCAGCTAAAAACAAAATATTAGTAAGTTTGAAGTATATCTACAAAACTGCAATTATTTCCCCATTTTTCCTTCTTACTATCTCAGCTAATTTCCGAGATCCCCATACTGATCATAAAAAAACTCATCCTGTATATTCTTCTAGTTCTAGGCAAAATCCTACCCAATAATATAGACGTTCTCGCCACAAGTTTCCGTTTAAACATATAAAACCGAATCGATATTGGTTTGCTTGTAGAAAGACGGCAACTCCGTACTATTTCGGCAAATCACTGTCGTGACGTCACAGTCCTAGAGCGGGAATTTGAATGACTTTCTATATGCTACTTTTCGACCAAAGATGGCATGACAAACTACAAACATAGAGCTACAAATTTCATGTAAAGAAAGACGTTCTAAATGCATTTTGTCCCATGTAAACTAAATTATAAAAATGTCTTGGACTTTCTATATGATGTATGTCCAACAGAAGTAGACAAACTAACAGCAGTTTGTCCTTGGCCGTGGACTAACTGCTATTTGATTGTCATTAATGCCATTGTTTTGATTTGATTGCCGAATTAAGGTTGTTTTTGTGTGCGTTCTGAAAAGTGGAATTTAGAATAATGGATGTAATTAATGTGACTGGGGAACATATTGTTGGTGATACGGACCGCGGCAGCAGAAAACGGAAAAGAAATCTCACTTCAAAAGAACGTAAAAGCAAAGTTAGGTAAGTTTAAACAGTTTTTAGGTTATGTTTTATATTTGTACAATGTTATTATATTTTATATTCTGCTCTTTTTAAGGCATTCAGATCATTTTCCTAATTTGGAACATATTGACTTTGTCTGTAGTCATAAACGCAAGGATTTTTCCTGCCATGAAATAACCCAAGACGATATAAGAGTAATCAGAAATGATTTTTTTAAAACAACAACGAAAAATGTACAGGATAATAAACTCGGGCATTCTATGTCTATTGAAAAACCAGCTAGAAGTCGTAACCGAAAACCAGAAGGCAAATCCCACAGTTTCACTATCAAATATCATGTAAGTATTATTTTTTACTCAATTTTATTTAGCTTCAAAATATGACTATTTGTCTATCTATCTTATCAAGTTATTCCCACATTTCTGTTACTTTATGAAAGGTAATGGTTACATTGTTATTTTTAGATTTGGAAGAACCTGGAAAAAGTTAACATTTGTCAAAAAATATTTTTGGCAATATTTAGTGTCAGTCAGAGACGTGTAAATACTATCGCTCAGAAAATGCAATCTGGACGTGGTATTGCTGATAAACGTGGAGGAGACAAACGCTCTTTTAAGAATGTAACTCGACTTCAAAATGTGAAAAATTTTATAGCCAGCTTGAGAGGACATGAAAGTCATTACGGGCGTGCTAAATCTCGCCGCATTTATCTGTCGTCCGAAAATAATATTACTGTATTATGGAAAATATATAACGAGGGTGCAGCTGAAAATTTAAAAGTAAATTACAAGTACTTTAGTAGAATCTGTAATACTCATTTTAATATTGCGTTTGGGAGCCCTGCCACAGATGTATGTGGCTTCTGTGTTAGATCCCTAACTTCGATTAGTAATTCCAAAGACAAAAATGAAATAGAAAAATTAAAAACTTCTCTACGTGTACATAAACTACGAGCAAACAGTTTTTCAAACTAATGAATGAAAAGCTGGTTCACAGTGCTACGTACTGTGAACTTCAACAAGTTCAGGTCTTACCAAAAGTGCCAATTCAAGATGCATTTTATACTCAACAGCTTTCTTTTTATTGTTTTTGTGTTACTGGCGTTGATATTAAAAAACAGTGTTTTACACCTGGATGGAACATCAGGCAAAAAGGGGATCTGCAGAGACAAGTTCAGCTTTACGTGATTTTCTTAATAAAGCAGAATTTGGGCCTGATATCAAACACATAAGATTATTCGCGGATGGATGTGCTGGCCAGAATAAAAACGCACACGTGATGCATATGCTTATGCTTTGGCTGTACAGACATGCCCCGCAAATTGTTGAATCTGTGGTTATTACATTTCCAATACGCGGACATTCATATTTGCCAGCAGACCGTGTTTTCGGTCAAATTGAGAAAGTTACACGATCTTACAGCACAATAAAATCTCCTACACAGTACTATGACATTTACTCCAAGAAGGGAGAAATTCGACAACTTGGTAGGGACTGGGTTGTGTACGATATAAAAACTGCGTTAAAATCATTAAAGAAAATTGAAGGGATCAGCGCGGCCAAACGGATTATTATTAAGAGATCAAAAAACAACACCGGTATCAAGCTTAAAACCGAATTGTTATATAGAAATGACGATCCCTCCAAACAATTTCAAACATTATTAAAACGCGGAAAGAAGCTTAGGGCTCTAAAACTACCTACTGTAGCACTCTACAATACCATTAAACCAAAAAAACTCCGGAGCCTCTCGAAACTATTAGTGGAATTGTCAGGGGCAAATTGGGCCAACGATCCTGAACTAACATGGCTACAGCCTGTTTTATCAGACAATCCTGAGCAAAATGATATTCAAGATGACCAAGATGATCCTACAGAAGGTAATAACGATATCGATGAAGCTGACTTGGTATGCGATTGTAATAATGAAGAAAGCGATCTTTGTGACATATAAAATGCCATTATTGCGTTGACTGACGTATTAATAAGACTTCTTACGGCTATAGCTTCATATTCTGAAAAGTAGATGGCGCCTATGGTCAACAATGTATTTTGCATTGTATTTTGTCTCCGGGAAGTGCATGGTGAGCCAGATAACTGTTAAACATGACAGCCGTGAGCAGTCTTTATTAATACGTCAGTCAACGATTATTGTTTTATTTTCATATTTGTAACATATTTGGTATTAAAAACTAAAATATTACTTTTATATCTAGTCTTTTTTTACATGTTTCCCACCAAGCATAGAATAAAGTGGTACTAAGTCAATGATGCTGCTTTATGTAGACAATCGAAATGCATTCTGTCCCAGAATGACAATCTAAATGCAGTTTGTCCATCAGATTTTTCAGTTTTTTTGGATAGTCATAAATACTAGATTTTTCTAATGTGGGTATATTATTTGCTTGATTTTTCTTGCGTTTTAGGGAAAATTAATTTTTTGATAAATTACTTGTTACTCGTGTAACAGATTTTCTTCATTTGCCTAAATTACAAGACATGGACAAAATGCATATAGAAAGTCTGCTCCTCAATTGTTTTGAGCATTTCTCGCTACCAAAAAATTTCGTTAACCCTGTATATTCAGCCTACTGAGAGACATAGGAGTGGGTATCTTATTATCTAAGGTCGAATTGTCGAATGTGAACGATAGAAACATTTATCGTAAATCTGTATTAATGTTGGTATCGACTCGACTTCTATTGCTCGATTATTATATCTTAGTATTATGATCCCGCGAAGAATATAATCGTCCGCTTTGGCCCGCCGAATCTGCCGGCGCGGCTCTAATCCCATTTACGGCCGCCCGCTCGGACGAAACGTGTCGAAAAAACGCCGCGCCGCGCCGCCCCGCGATTGTCAGCCGAAGAGGCACCGTTCTAGATCCGACCGAAAATCGCGGGATGCAAAGGAACCGGCCGGCCGTGGGCCAATTATCGCGGCTCGCCGGACAATAATGAGCGCGATCCTTTGACATCATTCCGCGGCGCAAATTAGCGTCCGCCAGGATAAAGGGAAGTAATTTTTCGTCGAGATAACTTAGGCGTTTAATGGCCGTTTTGCGGCGAGCATCGGGCGTTTTTTACGTTGGTTATTGCCCGGTTTCGGCGCGGCGGCGGCGACGACACGACGGCCATTTCTTATTTTAAGGTGTCGACGGCCATCTGTTGGCGGAGGACATGTTTTTTAGCTTCCCGATAAAATGATTCGGACCAGTAGCGTGCACAGTGGCGTAACTACGGAAGAGTAGGCCCGTGTTCAAAATTTCAGGTGGGCCCCTGTGTTTTCTTATTGTTTGAAAGTGGTGTAACAATGACAAACATTGTACAGGATGTCCCATTGTCGATACCTTTGTAAGTTATTTTGAAATTCTTACCTCCTAGAAAAAAACCGTGTACGGCACTGAATTCTACGTGAAAAAATCTATAACTGTTGATTTTTACCTTTTCAACCTTTCAAGTTAGCGTATAATGGATATAGGGGTGCCTGTGAATGGCAAATTTTGAAAATCACCTTCTGTTTAAAAAACTAAGGAGGCTGCATGAAAATTCTATACAGGAGCCTTTCTTTATATGAAAAAGTAGGTCAGTGTTCCGAAAACCGCAACTCCCTTTTTCTAAAAATAATCGAGATACCTCGCAAAAGTAGCGAAAATGGGACACCCTGTTAGTAGGTGCATAGAGAATAATCCAACTTAAACTTTGTATTGACCAATAGTTCAAAGTAATGCACAAGTATTTTTTTCTTTTTGTTTCATATATTATTTGTCTCGTTGGTTTATTAAAAATATGAAAATAAAAGAGTAATTGTTTCTTTTTTACCATTTTTGTTTCAGGTAAAATAAAACTGCGATAAAAAATATTGAAATGCTGTTCATTATATTGAGAAAAAAAATTGAAGGTGCCCTCCTGTCTCTGAAGTCACGCGACGCCACTGTTGCTCACTACAGGTCGAAAAACGCCATTTTATAGGTCAAAATGTTGAATCACCATGTACGTTCTGTACAGGGTGATCCAATCTCAAACTGAATATAAAATTTCGAACAGGGGCTCTTAAATGGAATGCTATGAAAAACATGGAATTTTTTCTATTCACTAGGATCAGTTTTCCGCAATCTAGCTAGCCATGAAAACAATTGCGATAGTCAGAAATTATTTAAGAGTAGGTTAGGGTGCCTTGTCCACCATTAAATTTGTTCGACTGGAGTATTTTTTAAATTTTTGAATTGTGCTTCTTAATGACTTGTTTGCTATTATAGTTTGTTACAAAAATTGTTTTTCAATATTCCAGTTGAAGAAATTTAAAGGTGCACTGCACCAGACAACCTAACATTCTCTTAAATAATTTCTGACTGATATAGTCAGATAGTTGTTCAAAATTTACAATTATCAATTATATAAAAGATACAGAAAATCTTTTCCTACAAAAGTTGTTGAGAATGATAAGGACTTTCAATATTTAGGAAAAAAATGGTATGTTTCTGAGGAAAAATATTTATCAAGTCACAGCGGCAATTTTCCCAAACAAAAAAGCAAATTTTCGGTCATAATTTTGCCTTATAGTATGTCCCATTAAGGAACCCCTGTTCGAAATTTTATTTACAATTTTCGTGTCCCCGCAGTAGGCCTGGGGCGTCGAGTTTGGATCATCCTATAGGTACATTTACGTTTAAGTTATTATACATTTTTGTACTACCCTTGCATTTTTATTGTTGCGAAATTTCAATCGCCCTCTATGTAACATGTAACCGATTAGAGATTTTGACTCGTCGGTTATTACGCAGCACCACATCAATCGGCTCGCATCGGAAAAACCGAAATTTATGCGCCTTGCATGAACCTTGATAGCGGTGGGCCCCTAGCAGCTCTGGGCCCGTGTTCACCGCACACCCGGAACACCCTGTAGTTACGCCACTGAGCGTGCAGAGATATTCTGCCCCCCCCCCCCCCCCCGCAAAACTAGACGCGGGGCCCCTCTTTTGTTAAGATGAATGAATAAAACACTGAGTTTTGTCACAAATCACAAAAAATACTGAAACAAATTAAACAGATTTATTCCATATGAAAGTAAAATACAAACATATTATACCCTAACAATAAATAACTATAAACGCCGCTACAAACTGAAAAACTGTCTGGTAATGTTGTCCAAATCCAAGCTGCTAGCCCTTTCATTCTCTTACTGATAAGCGAGGGAAGTTAATCTTTCGTTAGCCGTTTTCGATCGCAAAAATGGCTTTATTAGTTTTAATTTTGAAAAAGAACTTTCTACGGTTGAGGATGAAACAGGCAAACTCAATGATGGTAAACTTAACTTATCGATGTTAAATTTTGTAACTATTTCCTCAATACTTTATTAAGCACTAAACACGTATAAATAATAATAATATAATAGTCCGATTATACCAGTACCACAACTGCCACTACGACTGACAACTGCGGATGTATACAGTGGCCCTAGCTCAGAGATATACAGGGTGTAACTTAAGTACGTTAAAATATTTCAGGGTCGTGATCCTCAGCCAATTTTAACAACAAAAGTTCATATACCTAAACATGTGTACAAAAATTCTTCGTTTTCGGTATAAGTGCGGAGTGTTAAAATTTTCTAAAAAAAAACGTCTTTTCTCAACACTTTTTTTTATTCTTATTTTGAGTTAAAATTAGTTGTGTTGCCTTGAAACCTCCAAAATTTTGTTTTTAATTGAGAACAAGATCCTTATCTTTTCCATACGCTTTTTAAATACCTGACATTTAAAAATGTCTTAGCCAAATATGATGTGTGCCAAATTTGGTTAAAAAAAGCGTACAAACAAAGAAGTTATGGGAAAAAGACGATTTTTTTAGAGAAATTTAACACCCCTTATATCAAATTCGAAGAATTTTTGGACACATGTTTATATGAACTTTTTTCTTAGAATTGGCTGAGAACCATCTCCCTGAAATCTTTTAACATACTTAAGTTACACCCTGTATATCTCTGCCCTAGCCCTAACCTAAAACCTAACGTATCTATGATTTGTGGTTGTGGTCCTGGTCAGAAGGTTGGTTACACACAGAGCAACGACAATAGTAAAAGAGAGAATAATGAACAGCGAGACAACGAGTGTACTACTGATAGGTGGCGGTGCCTGAGATTTCCCGATAATTTTTTGCTGTGGGCCCCGGGGCCTCTGGTAACTTGCCCCCCCCCCCCCACCGCGGGGTCTGCGGGTGTGGCTTGCACGCCACTGATTCGGACGCAGAAGTTCCATGTGACAAATGGAGATCGCATAAGAAGCTAATGTCTACAGACAAGGTGGGCCAACGAAAACGAAACAGAGACAATAACTCCCGGGGAAATAAGTTTTCCCAAAAACGCAAGAACCCTTCGAATTTATATGAGGGGAAGGCATATTTTAGTCCAAATTTCAAATGGGATGGGGGGGTCGAGTGATATCTACATTGTCGGAAAGAGCTTTCACTTCTCTATACGTCCAAGTTTTATTTTTCAAATTTTATTTGGAAGATACAGGGTGCCAAATTGAAAACATAGTAAGTACATTTCATTTTAATGACTTTTAATGTTCGCAACAGCACCAATTCGTCTGAAAATTCTTAAATTACTTGCTACAATAAATGTTCGAATATACTATAACATTAAAAGTCGTTAAAATGAAATGTATAGCATGTTTTCAATTTTGACCCCTGTATTTTCACACGAATCGATAAACTTTCAAAAATAAAACTTGAACATACATCTTAAGTGCGAACACCCCCGTAAAATTTGTATTCTCCATCCGATTTTAGCCGCGTTTTTTCCTAAAAATAGGCTACGTTGGTGCAAAATTTCAGGTCTTAATGTCAATTTTCAAGGCTACTACAAATTTTTTTTCTAGTAATAAATGACGAAAACCATTTAGCGATTTTTTTATTTAAAATCGGACACCACAGAGTTAATCAGAATAACCTAAAACCCCCGTATACCAAATTTGAACAAAAAATATACAGGGAGTTCTATTCTGTATGCTGTGAAAGTTTAGCAAAATAAGAATTTTAAACTCATCTGGCGAGTCAAGTGTGCCATGGAATTAGTTCGAAACAGTTGGATGATGAACAGGACCACTCACAGTGTCGGTGTGCAAATATCCAATAAAAAATATACAAGGTGTTCTTTTCTGTAGCAACTCGAAATGCTGAATTTTTTAAACTTTATACAGGTCAAAAATCGAGTATATCAAAACCACGCCAGACATTACAAACGAACTAAGTCTAAAATATACAGAAGCCTGCCAGTCAGTAAATCGATATGAGTTAAGGAGGCTGGTGTGCCACAACAGGAAACGCACAGAAAATGTATCATCTTAAACAGTGACTTTATTGATAAAGGTCCAACAATTTGAATTGTTTTTATTTGTTGGTTGGATGATGTAAAGAAATAAATTGCTTTTGTATTTATTAATATTTATTGAATATATAGTTTAATAAAAATTCAGCATTTCGACATCGCCCAGAGAAAAAGACCCTGTATACATTTTTGTATTGAATCATTGCACAGCAACACTTTGAGTAGTCCTGTTGATCTTTCATCTGTTTTGACGGGATTCCATGGCACACTTGACTCTCCAGATGCCTTTAAAATTACTATTTTGCTCAATTTTGACACCCTCCAGAATGGAACTCCCTGTATATTTTTTGTTAAAATTTCGTAATTTAGGTTGTTCTGATTAACGCTGTGGTGTCAGATTTTAAATAAAAACATCGCTAAATGGTTTTCGTCATTTTTTACAAGAAAACAAATTTGTAGTAGGCCTTGAAAATTGACATTAAGACCTGAAATTTTGCACCAACGTAGAGTTTTTGAGACCTATTTTAAGAAAAAAAAAACGCGGCTAAAATCGGATGGAGAATACAAATTTTACGGGGGTGTTCGCACTTAAGATGAAGCACCCTGTATAAAGAATTGAAAGGCTTTTCTGATGATGTATCACACGACTTCCCTCCCCCAATTCATTTGAAATTTTTGAGGGGGTGTCACACTGTATGCAGGGTGGGCCAACGAAAACTAAACAGAGCCAATAATTCCTAGGAAAATATTTTTTCGCGAATTATTGGCTCTGTTTAGTTTTCGTTGGCCCACCCTGTATACAGTGTGACTCACTTCAAAGAGGAACACCCCATAAAATTTGTATTTATTATCCTAATAAATCCTATTAGGCATATTTTTATAGAAATTGTGACTACGCCACTAGATTGGGTATCCCTTATAACGGGTTTGTTCCTACCAAATTTTATTAAAAAATGTCCAACAATAAAAAATCTAAAAACCAATGAAAATCGCGATTTAACTACTTAGGTACCTATTTTACCTGCCTACTCGCTTAAATCAAGTTGCATGGGGATTTAAAACAATTGAGACTGTAACTTGCTTTATTACAAATACCTAAATACAAAAAACCTAAGGCAAAAATGAAATTTCAATTTTTTTCTACTAATCCACCGTTTATTTTGATAAATTCTTCATAGGGTTATAGCAGAGAACAACCAAGTAAGAGAATACAAACTCGGGGTGAGGGCATTGTTGTCGCTCAGCCAGCGGCCGCCATTACTTTGGAGGAGAAGTCAGGCCCGTATTTAAATAAAATTGAAATAGATGGTTCAGGTTTGTAACGTAAAAATTAAACGGAATGTATCTGGAAAAACATAAAACTGGAAGAAACAATATTACATTAGAAACGAAAGGTGTGTAAGTTTTGAAAAATAGCAATAATATATCCGGTAATACGTATGAAATAGTCTTGACCTAAAATGTTATTTAATAAGGTGTGTAACGAGGTTACCACGCTGTTCTTCTTTCTTCATCAATCACAGTCTTTAACAAAGTTGGCTCGCTTTTCTTCTCGATTTTCCGCCTACATCTCACCGCGAAGTCCTACTCCTCTATCGTCGCATCGCGTCATCGCTACGTCCGCCCGAGCCGTCGACCGAGGGCACCACGCACGCATCTAATCGGCGGCCGCTAGTCCAGATGTGCCGCCGATAGATGGCACTGGGAGCCGGTATCTCACCGCCTGGTCCCAGTCCTCGGCTGATAACCGAGTAAGCAGACTAGATATATATATACCGCTGTGCCTAAAACTGCCGATTCTGTTCTCTGTTGATTGAATAGTGCCAGGAGCGTCTGCTGGGGCTATTCAAAGACCGAAAACCGAACCGTAGAACCGAGCAATAACATTCGCTGATACAACCGTGGGATATTGCCAGGAGATAATGCTGGAAATTATCCTAAGACCGGAAAGACAGCACCGTGGAATAGAATAGTGCCGGGAGTTGATGCCGGATCTATTATATCCCGGGGCGACTGACCGTCTAGAAAATTCTGTAGCTGCCACCGGTGCCGTTTCGCTTACGTGCCACGCTCGTTCTCTACCGCTTGCCCTGCCTGTTTGCTACATTTGATAGCTCCTAAGTGTACCTAGGGTTTCTAAATACTAATATCCTCTGTACTCTTTCAGAAACGACGGGGCCGGAGCCGAGGAAGAAGAGTTATTTTTATTATTTTTTTTATTTTTGTAAATAATTAATTTTCAGTTTTATTGTTAATAGGGACACGCTCGTTCTCTACCGCTTGCCCTGCCTGTTTGCTACATTTGATAGCTCCTAAGTGTACCTAGGGTTTCTAAATACTAATATCCTCTGTACTCTTTCAGAAACGACGGGCCGGAGCCGAGGAAGAAGAGTTATTTTTATTATTTTTTTTATTTTTGTAAATAATTAATTTTCAGTTTTATTGTTAATAGGGAAATTCAATATACGGGGTTAATTGTTATTCGGTGCTTAATTTCATCCCCTGCACACCTCCCTGGCTCAACCATCTCTGGACCTAAAAGAAAAACCACTCCTGGCGCCCGGGCAAAACGCCAAAAGAGGCTAAACGACATCTCTAAAGCCCAAAGTACCTTACAAAATTGGCGACACCGAGCAGGGACATAGAGCCTAGGGAAGCAGGGGTGAAATCTCGCACACCGTATAACTCCGCGAATTCTGCACCGATACCCACCGAGTGACACCTCATTTCCGCAAAACCGAAGTCAAGGAAGCCGTTGCAAGGATTACCGGATTGATGACGTCACTGCCTGACTGGTTTTCCGCAAACATCTGAACCGTCGGAGTGGGAAAACCGCGTCTACCGGAGTTAGGGGACAATTTTCAAGCGTCACCTGGAGGAGCAGTGAAATTTGACATATTTGTCAATTTGACAGATCTTCGTTGGGCCAAAGAGGCCAGGCAAGTGACACCTCATTTCATAGGTTGTCGAGGTCACTGAACAAGATTCCACTGTCAAATTTTCATTTGCATCCCCGGTTGTGAAGATAGGCCTGTCACAGACGAATCTTCGTTGGCAGAACCGAAATTTCCTGTGCGCTTGACTTTCCTGACGCCGCCGGACCCAACAAACCGAGAATTTTCCGAAATTTTCCCGAGTTTCCCAAATTTTCCGACTGGCCGTGTGACATATCAAACCAGAGCTTTTCGAGGATGGGCAACCGATTGTACATATTACCGAGGCCCTAACTGTTACCGTTTTCGAGATATCACCATGCACAACCTGAAACAGACCTTTATTCCGATTACCGCCACCGAACAATCAGTACCGACTTTTACCGACCGTAATTCTGGCCTAGTAGGATGGGTATACCGTAGAAATGAAGATCTAGACAACCAGACCGTTACCGATCATCCGACTGCCATGACAACCCCGAAAATTGACGTTACCCGATGGAATGTCTGTTTCAATGGCCGAAATGACCCTATCGAATTTCTAGAGACGCTAGAAGAAATGTGCGAGATCGAACACCTGTGCTGCGACCAGCTACTGCCTCACCTACATTTTCTTCTACAGGGAGCAGCATCGTTGTGGTACCGAAATATTAGGCACAGCTGCACAACCTGGAAAGACTTTGTCGATAAATTCCGTCTGTACTACTTCCCGGGAAATTACGAAGAAGACCTTCTGTCCCAGATTAGCTTCCGTCGTCAGTGCCCCGGAGAATCCGCCGTGCACTATTTCATTGAGTTGCAGACTCTAATGAGACGACACGGAAAGCTCACGCCCGAGGAACAAGTGACATGGTTATACCGCAATCTGCTTCCGGAATACCAGCTCTATATCCGACCGTCTGACCTTATCGACTATGGATCACTGCTTTCCGCTGCTAGGGGCTACGAAGCGATTAAGGAAGATGAGAGCCGCCGATTTGTGAGCTCGCCGACTGATAATGGACTCCCTCGTACTCCAGGGCGACACAACTCCGCTATTCCGAACCAGCCATTGTCGTCCGTCTACTGTACAGCCTCCCGATCGAGCGCATTTACGCCGACACAAGTACCGCCTATGACAGCTGTATCGCCGAAACCAATCTCTCGCCCTCCTACTATGCTAAGTTCCTTGTCTGTTCCGAAACCGGCTGCGATATCCGTTCTTTCACCGCCAACTGTTCAAGAGCATACACCCAGAGTAGTTCCGATGCCACCAGTACCGTTGATTTCCCAACCTGTACCGCAAGCTAGCACTGTGCAACCTTGTTGCACACCGACTGACGATATCACCTACGCCGGAATCTGCAACATTGCCCAATCTTCCTCCACACTCTGCTGGAGGTGCGGCCAAACCGGACGCTTTAGAGACAAGTGTACCACCGTCCCGAAGTTGCCTTGCTCCAAGTGCGGCACATTGGCAACATTGGCCATGGAGTGCCCATGTCTGACCCCGATGTCCAAACTGCAGGGATCCGAAAACTGCAGGGAACCGTCAGATGCTCAATCGACCACAACTTCTGAAGCCCATTCAGAAGCAGTCTGTTCCAGTCCGGAACCCAGAGCCCCGAATCACCTGACCGTCACAACACGCCCTGAACCCACCGAAGGCACAGAGAAAGCTCAGCCTTCTGTTCTTGAAAAGCTGACCCGTAAACTTCCGACTTTGACCGATTTTACCGAAACCGAATCGAGGAAGCTTTGCCCGCTACAGCCTGCCTGTACCGAAACTTTGGTGAAAAGCCCTTACTCAGCCACCGCTCAACCCAAAGAAGCTAACAAACCGCCAACTCCCGTGACACGCCGATGTTTGCCCAGACTGTTCTGTAGCATCGGAAAGCTTGTCCGACGAAAGCCCATTTACCGATCCAAGCCTCGACAAACCGTCCCAAAATCCGTGGGTCGGATAAGTGATGCAGTTAACCGGATTGTACCGAGAGTCATCACATTCCACCGCAAACACCGAACCAGAAAAAAAAGTAAATTGCATTTCCTTTTTTTTTGTCGAAGTAAGGGGGGAATGTAACGAGGTTACCACGCTGTTCTTCTTTCTTCATCAATCACAGTCTTTAACAAAGTTGGCTCGCTTTTCTTCTCGATTTTCCGCCTACATCTCACCGCGAAGTCCTACTCCTCTATCGTCGCATCGCGTCATCGCTACGTCCGCCCGAGCCGTCGACCGAGGGCACCACGCACGCATCTAATCGGCGGCCGCTAGTCCAGATGTGTCCGCCCGGGCCGCCGATAGATGGCACTGGGAGCCGGTATCTCACCGCCGGGTCCCAGTCCTCGGCTGATAAAACTGTGGCCGTTTATTCCATCAGGTGTCTTAGTCTGGCTATACTAACCGAGTAAGCAGACTAGATATATATATACCGCTGTGCTTAAAACTGCCGATTCTGTTCTCTGTTGATTGAATAGTGCCAGGAGCGTCTGCTGGGGCTATTCAAAGACCGAAAACCGAACCGTAGAACCGAGCAATAACATTCGCTGATACAACCGTGGGATATTGCCAGGAGATAATGCTGGAAATTATCCTAAGACCGGAAAGACAGCACCGTGGAATAGAATAGTGCCGGGAGTTGATGCCGGATCTATTATATCTCGGGGCGACTGACCGTCTAGAAAATTCTGTAGCTGCCACCGGTGCCGTTTCGCTTACGTGCCACGCTCGTTCTCTACCGCTTGCCCTGCCTGTTTGCTACATTTGATAGCTCCTAAGTGTACCTAGGGTTTCTAAATACTAATATCCTCTGTACTCTTTCAGAAACGACGGGGCCGGAGCCGAGGAAGAAGAGTTATTTTTATTTTTTTTATTTTTGTAAATAATTAATTTTCAGTTTTATTGTTAATAGGGAAATTCAATATACGGGGTTAATTGTTATTCGGTGCTTAATTTCATCCCCTGCACACCTCCCTGGCTCAACCATCTCTGGACCTAAAAGAAAAACCACTCCTGGCGCCCGGGCAAAACGCCAAAAGAGGCTAAACGACATCTCTAAAGCCCAAAGTACCTTACAGGTGAGATATTGGAAAATTTTCACAAGGGGGGGTCAAATTGTATTTGTGTACTCAACGTTAAAAGATTTTTTATTATATTAACTTAATTATATTAATTAATTTTTCGAAAGTACACAAATACAATTTGACCCCCCTTGTGAAAATTTTCCAATATCTCACCTTATTGAATTATATTTTAGGTTAAGACTATTTTATACCTTAAAACTTATTAATAGAAATTTTAAATGTATTAATAAAAATAAAATTATTGTATGGAAGCACCAAAAATTTTTTTTAAACATAATTTTGCTTTCTTTCTACAAAATCCCTTGTAGGCACTTATATTAGCGGATATATTATTGCTATTTTTCAAAACTTACACACCTTTCATTTCTAATGTAATATTGTTTCTTCCAGTTTTATGTTTTTCTAAATACATTCCGTTTAATTTTTAACTCATAGACTTGAACCCTGAACCATCTATTACAATTTTAATTAAATATCTACTATTATTGGTAATAAAGTAAGTTACAGCTTTAATTGTTTTTAATCCACGTGCAACTTGATTTAAACGAGTAGGCAGGTAAAATAGGTAGTTAAACCGGGATTTTCATTGGTTTATAGAATTTTTATTGTTCGATGTTCTTTTTTACATAATTTGGTACAAACTCATTTTAAGGGATACCCAATGCAGTGGCGTAGTCAGAATTTTTATAAAAATATGCCTAATATGATTTGTCCAATTTTGACCCACAAAATATGTCGTAGTATGCCTTGTATTTTTAAAATAAAATGTGCTGTTTTGTCCTAAAGAACAATTTTTGATGCTCTATAATTAAAAATAATTGATCAAAATCGGATGATATTTAATAATAATAAGCTATATCTAACAGGCTTTCCCATTTTAATATTGGCATAAAATGCAAACGAGGTACCTAACTATTTTTTCTTTAGTTTGCCATGATTTGACATTTTTAGGATTAATTAAATTACTGCCATAAGCAGGCACTATGTCTGGCAGTTTTGTAAAAATCTTTTAGGGACACCCTGTATATGAAGCTCTATCCAAGATATTGTGTAATATGTGTTGCAGAGATTTTTTTAATACGTAATTTTTTGTTTAAAAATTACCAAAGAATCACACATAAAATTGTAAGCTCAAAATGTCCATACACCCTTTAAGTATAGAGTATAGACTTTGTGCAGGAGTGTCCATAAATTACTGCCGTCCAATATATTTGGTGATATTCCACTCATACAATAATTATGAGGCCCGTGATGGGCCCTTAAAAGTGGGGACCTAAATAATTTAAGTTTCATCTATATTATTGGATGGAAACATTTTGCTCGAAGATAAAAACATTGGCCCCCTGATTTTTTAAGTATAATATTGCCCTGTATCGGACGGCAGTACGGACAACCCTGTATGGAACTTAAAACCAAACGAAAAATTTCATCTAATTCTGCGGGAAATTTTCTTATTTCATAGTGTCATGGTTCTCCTTAGAATATTGTTTTTATTGAGTGAAATCTGCGGTCAAATATAAGCGAACTTTCGGCGACAATTTTATAAGAATCCAGCTCAAGATTAAATTGTGTTAATTATTGTTGTTCTAGTGACCGCGGATTTGTTCAATGAAACAATAACATTGCCTTAAGTGCAACAGGACAATCTCAACACGATTTGCAACACTCCCACTAATAGAGTCCTTATTACCTGTTCTGTCGTAATGGTCCTTAGGCGCAGGAAGCCCTAGATGAGGTATCGTTACGGCGTTTTATTTATTTCCCATAATTCGTATCATCTGTAGATCCGCCAATTAAAATGTTTAATGTTTATAATAAGAGAGTCGGCGTTAATTATTTCGGACACCCATGGGGCTCAGCGGGGAGGAGAACGAGGCAAAAAAGTACTGTGGTTGCTTGTAACTCAACAGTGGAGTGTAGGCTTTAGCTTTCCCAAGCGCTACTGCGATAATAAGGAATGTTACTTTACAGGGTGCGAGTTTGCACCGTACAAAAATTTTTGCTATAAATAATTAATATATTACTTGTCATACGCTCCCAAAAATAGCTATTTTACGGACTCATTTAAGTCCGTAAAATGCTTATTTTTCGGCCTAGTCCCTAAAAGACGTCATGGTAACATTTACGGACTACTCTAAAATTCCTTATAGAATATTCTTTATAGTGAGTGGCACGAGACTTCACAGGAAGTAAATCCAAAACGATTTCTTTGGCCTCATTAGCAATATATTCGGGATTTTGGAACATTTTAAAATTATGTATGTCACTTTCTGACAAATTTCGAATGACATGACAAAATTATCAAATAAACAAACTTATTGCTATGATTTAAAAAAATATGGAAAATTTGAAAATTTAAGCGTTCTGAAGAATTGTAAAAAGCGTATAACAAAATTTTGGGAGCGTATGACAAAAAATAGTGTTTGCCACACGTACCTAAATGAAGTTTTTCAGGACTCATCTGCTATTCATTCATTCATTCTGCATTTTAGATACTTGTAACAAAAATATATATTTTAATATTTTGAAATATTTATACATTGTGACGTTATAAGAATTCGATATGTTTTTTTAACACCATAAGGTGTAGAATATGAATTTATTTGCTTTATTTTTCAAGACAGAAACAAAGAGTAATATCAGTGGTAATATCAGTGACTATAGTTCTATCGTCACTGGTAATATTAATTCAATATTTATGAATCACAATTTGGTTTATGAGATATTGCAACTTATTTGTCTATTGAATTTTTTCTTTATTTTATAGGCTTTAGACATCTCCGTAAAAAAGTTGGATCTTGCCGTTGTTAGATATTTTATAAAAAAATTAATATAATTTTCAATGAAGTTAACTATACAGTGTGTCCGCGTTTGCTTGTACGCTCTCCAGAAATGTATGAAGTCCCCAGAATTCGGCTTTATATTTTTTAGATTATCCTAAGAGGAGATATCTCACAGGCACTAGATACTATTTCGATTGGTTAATTATTTCACGGCTAACTATGATTTTTTAAAATGGTCAATTTACAGAATACCATATTTGCCATGGCGTTATTTGACGTTACTTCAAAACTGTATACCAAATTTCATGAAAAAAACCGATCGGTTTTCTTTTGATAAAGGTTTCAATACAACAAAAACTGCCGCTCAAGCCAAGCAGTCTAGCGCATCAGATATCAAGTGTGCCTTGAAACATAGTCAAAACAAATAAAAAAGTGCTAAAATGGGGAACTTGCACAAAAATTAAATTTGAAAAATATTACTTTCAAACGTAATTTATTGCCATTAAATGAACCACAGTTCACAAAAAAACTCATTTTTTATTTTTATGTGATAAATATAAGCAATTCAAAACTGCATAATTCAAATCATTCTTGTAACACGCCCTCCTTGGTTGTGACGTCAAGTAGCTCGAGGCGCCACCACCATGTATGAACTAATATGGGCGGCACATGCAAACAGACTTCAGCACCACGCAAGCTTTGTTTAGAAAGACCACCTTGTCCAGACCTTGTCTGTCCGTCTTGATATTGTTGATAACGTTTGAAAAGTGTGTGCTGAATTAAATAGTTATTTACATTGCGAGATGCGTAAGCGTACTAATTTTTTGTCCTGAGCAGCAAGTGTCACGTTTCTGACAGCAAATGAAATCCCACGTACCGAGACCTACATCAGAGCCCTCTGTAAATGGGGCGCCGAACTGTTTATTTTAACGTTCAATTTCCATTTTCATCTTCTCTAATTCTGTGTAGCTGTCATTCCTGTCACTGCCTTCTGATCGATCGAGCTATTTGACGTCACGACCATTCCCGCGCTTTTCGTATCGTTTCAAATGAATAGCCCGCGGTCACAACTTTAATCATTTATTGCAAATTAAATATTGCGATTTGAGGGCTAATATTTGGTATGTGCTCTTTCTATAGATAGGCAAATATATTAAAGAACTAAAAAAAATTGTTCAAGTTCCCCATTGTCATGATTTAATCAATCAAAGATAGTTTTTAACAAAAATTACAAGGGGGAGCACGGCAAAATAATTGGAAAAATCAAGGTAGCCATAAAAAAACAACATGAAAAAGGTTACGTAGTGACCACGTAAAATAACTAGACTGCTTTTCCAATACAATCATTTGTTCCACTCATAGACATATATGTATAACATGTCTCACCGAAAGGTTGGCCATATTGGACCCACACGTCATTGCTTGTTAGGTGGCCAATTAGAGTAGGGAATTTTAGAGGGATGTTTTAAATTTGAATAATGTCAAATGGACGAGGGCCATGGTTGGCCGTGGTCAAATATCATTTTGTGTTGCCACCACCGCTTCCTAAACTAAATCCCCTAGAATGCACACTAAATCCCCTAGAATAGGCCCAATATGGCGGCTAGCCAGGCGGACACCAGCGCCCTCTGCTGGATGGCTAATAATTGGTGGAGGGACTAAGGTCCAATGGCGGTCCCGTTTATTGTCCGAGGGCCGTGGTAGTGACAGTGACAAGTTTGGTATTAAACACCAAAGAAAATGAATGATGAAAAGTTAAGTGTATAGCGCAAAAGGTAGAAATTATTAGATTAACTAGTGAAAACACGTGTAGCTATAGGAATATTGCGCAAATGTTTAATTTAAGGCATTATGCGAATCGTCACATTACACATACTAATGTATATCGAATAAACAAATTTTTCAGCGAGACAGGTGCTCTTAAAACTATATGCTGCTATAGTCAATTTATTTTAAGAAGTCCTTACTGGGACTGTCAATTAGTAATTTCGCCATCCTAAGTTGGCATCAATGCAGCAACCGGGTCATAAGTCCAGGTCAGTAACGAGCCCATTTGCACAATAAATAACTACTAATAACACGAACAAGAACAACACAGATAACGGTAAAGCTCACTAAACATACAAAACCCGCGAAGTATTTTCACTGCCCAAAGTTTAAACCCTTTTGAACGATCCGGAAAACCTTGACTGTCACTTTCACAACACCGAAATAAAATTTGCCTGAGTACGCACCATAGACGCAGCAGCAAGTAGCTGATTATACCAAAATACCAAAATGAAAGTGTTTACATGACGTTTAAAATTATTATTAAAATGAGTTGTAGGCATAGTTATTTTTATTTGTAGCGGTATAATCGTGATTGCAATAGGGTTTTCATATTTTATTATGTTCTTTTTTTCGTATCACTTGGGTAACTTTTCACATCATAAATCAATGAGTGACGTCATTAACTGGTTGAGACACAATATAGCAATGTTATACCCATGGTTAACAGAAAATTCCTAGGGATTTTGTGGAGAATGTCATCTGAAAAAATCGGGACTTCTTACAGTAATCGGGGTATAGACACGAGAATTTTTGTTTGGAAATGTTGCGATATTTTAGAAACAATCCTCGAAGTAGTGTAAGAGAAGCTGCTCTAAATTTAAATTTTGGAAAAACTTTAATTTCAAAAACCTAAAAAATAATTAAAATTAAACCGTTTAAGCCCCAATATTTGCATACCTTGAACGAAGGAGATTTAGAAAGGAAATGAGTTGAGAAGAGTTGGAAGGTGACTTAGTAGTTATTCCTTTAATCAATGGTAAAGTGCACAAAAATCTGATAAACATTAGGTACATTTGTTGTTGAGTTATGTTTCCGAATATGTTATTATTGTCTATTTTGCCTTGTTTTCTGTTGTAGCTTTTGTTAAAGGCACTGTATACTGGATATCTGATGCGATAAACTGCTTGGCTTGGGAGGCAGTTTTTGCCTTTATAAAAAAGAAAACCGATCTTTTTTTCATGAAATTTGTTATACAGAGGTTTGAAATAATGCCAAATGACGCCATGGGGTCAAATTTATAATAACAAAAACCCGTAATAGTCGAAATAGTTAGTACCTATCTGTGAGATATCTTCCCGTGGTCAATCGAAAAAAAAAAAAACATATAAAGCCGATTTTTTTTTGTGCGGACACATTGTATACAGTCGTATTGTCTGAAATTTATCTGTGCAAATTGTTTCCCTAGCAACATGAAAAAGTGTAATCACTGTCAAGTTGCCTTCCAACAATATTATTTCCCATCGAACAGTTCTGTTTAGATCCGCCTTTGCATTTGTTTATCATAGTTAAAAACTATGGCGCATTCAAGGTGTTCTCTTAATATAAACTTCATAAACGAACCGGTCCATTTACCGCGATCGCCCGGTACTTACCATGGCAATGAGCCAATTACAACTATTACAACATGATCACAGTCGGAATAAAACGAGATCATTACGTCCCCCTCTGGATTTTATTGCCTGCCGATCGGCGGGAGATACGCGCCGATCGGATGTTAGCCGTTTAATTAATAAAAAAATTCCCGGCTAATACCGCGAAGCTCAAGTAAATGAGTTTTTAATTTAAATAAATCAGCGCTATCAAGATGACCGCTCCGAAACTGGACCATAAAGAATCGACCAGTTTCATCAGGTAGGGCCGGCGCGTCCGGCATTCTACAGGGTGTACCATAACGACACGTTGTACTAAATGACAGTAAACAAAATATAGTTATTCGTGTAGTTCAACTTTTTATAACGAATGTGAAATTGGGAAGGAATTGAAATGAATGAAATTGAGACACACATTTTTTAAAATCGGCACTAAGAGTTTCAAAATCGCCGTTGGGAGCTCAGACGTCAAACGTGGCCAGATATTAAAAACCCGGCCGATAAAGTATAAAAGTGCAGCAACGGCGCGCAGTCGATTTATAGATGGGTGACCGGGCTCTATAAATTATTTCGCATAATAAAACCGATTTAAAATAATACTTATACCTACAATGTGTCCCGGATAAGAATGAACAGCATGGGGATCTTGCAAACGGTGAGAGATAGAACAACGGTTAAATGAGGAAAAAGTTGCGCAATTTTAAGGTCAGTAAAATTGTATCAACAGATTTCTAATATATTTTTTCGTTTTTGAGTTATTTGGAAAAAAGTGAAATTTTGCGTTTTTGATTTAATTTTTTTCTGAAGTTGTTATCACAGATAGAAAAAAAAAGAAAAACACTTTCTGATGGCACTTTTTAACGGGCTTTAAGATGGCGTTTTTAGATTTGTTCTACAACATTTCGTTTTTGAGAAACCATCTTCAACTTTATTTTTAAATACGGTCCTGAATTTTTTTCAGATTTTGAAATCACTTTTCATTGCAAATACCCTGATGTATGACACGAAATATTTTTAAAATATTTTGAGACAATTATATTGAAAATTCCTTTTTTTCCATGCATTTTTTTCTAATGCGGCCCTGTATTTAATAATAAGAAGTCTAAATATTAATCAGTATTGTCAACAATTTAACATACAACTTATCTTTCAATCGGAGAACCAAAAAAAGGACGGCAAAGACTAATAACAGTCACATACGATAATAAAAAATAAATAAAAATTTTCCACCTTGAAGGCTTTGAAACAACGAAACCAACCCCTTGTCATTTGTCATAACTCCCACTGTATCATTTAGTTAATAATTTATATTATTAGAAATGGAGGATGCTTTTCAAATGAAGACAAATTTAACATGTTAGCATGTTATATCTCGGGTCGCAGAAATAGTGCAGAGGCCGAACGAATGTATTGTTGCAATTAATAAATGGCAAAAGTTATTGGTTTCATTGACTTAAAGCTTTCTTCTCGCAATTAGAAAAAGCAAAGAATTTACGCCAAAACACAATGTGACACTGTTTGCTGTACAACAACAGAGGAAAACACTTACCAGACAGGGCCGTATTTAAAAATATTAAGTTTCGAAGAAAAAATAAACTGTAAGTTAAATTGTTGAAAATACTGATTAATATTTAGACTTATTATTAAATACAGGGCCGCAATAGAAAAAAATTAATGGAAACAAAGGAATTTTCAGCATAATTGTCTCAAATCATCTTAAAAATATTCCGTGTTATACATCATGGTATTTGCAATGAAAAATACTTTCAAAATCTGCAAAAAAAATCCAGGTACGTATTAAAAAAAATAAGTTGAAGATGGTTTCTCAAAAACGAAATGTTATAGAACAAATCTAAAAACGCCATATTAAAGCCCGTTAAAAAGTGCAATTTTCAGAAAAAAATTAAATCGAAAACGCAAAATTTCACTTTTTTCAAAATAATTCAAAAACGAAAAAGATATTAAAAATCTGTTTGACTAAAATTGCGCAACTTTTTCCTCATTTAACCGTTGTTCTATCTCTCACCGTTTGCAAGATCCCCGTGCTGTTTATTCTTATCCGAGACACATTGTGTAATGTGTCTCGATACATAAGTAGACATCTCATATTATATGTTATTTGTAAATACATGCATGAACTCGCAAAGAAATTTAGTGAAAAATATAGACGTCAGTGTATTATGATGTCGTATAACCGCTTGTATAAGTTAATTTTTTATAGTGCCAGTGCTCTAAGATCTAGAATATCTGGTCTCAATATGGCCCAACATAACTGATACGCCCTGTATATTTTACTGGTCAATCAAAATATTTCCCTCCCGAGCCAATGAAAATTAGTTAACCTATCGCGACACTTTATTGCTCCGTCTGTTCTAAATTTAGCCGATGATTTGCATTCCACGATAAACAGGTGCTCTGCCCAGTTCTTTATTCGATCTCTCTTTGTTGCATTGAACCTACGAGAGGCGGGCGATAATAAAAGATTATTGAAATCATCATAAAGAATGATTTACGGGGGTTCACCTAATTAAAAATATCTTAATATTTTATTTTCCTTTGAAATTCAGTATCGTGGCCTGTGCCTATACAAATCGAGAGTATGAAAAAACGACTTGACATACATTGAGGTAAATAATATTCCTCAAAATATAAAATATTTATCAAAAACTGCACTTTGATTTTTTTGTAATCATCGGTAGGGTTCGCCGCTTACCTTCCTGTTTTAATCTATCGGGTTCGATGCCTAACTTACTATTGCACTCGTTTGAACATTCGACTTCTTTAGAGGAAATTACAGTAACGACCGTGTAGTTTCTTGAAATTTTCAATTCAAGCATTGCCAAGCTATAAGCACAGAAAATACAGCCTACGGCAACAGAAATCTGATCAGCATAGGGCAGTTAAAATATAGCTACGTTTTAAATTGCAGACATCAAATTGTACCATTTAAGGTGATGCAAAATTAGATACAAAATGTTTCTAAAAACACCGCTAAAATAAACTTGACAAAATAGATCTACGCCCGTGTAAATACCAGATATTATCTAATCCACTAATTATTTTTTACGAGATGATGCATGTTAACGACTTGGTCAACATGAATCTGAATACTGGCTTCACACACCCCATTTTATGTCATAAACATGTAAGTGTTCGTAAAAGAATTTATGAAATGTCATAAAACCATATAAACCGAACAATGATTGAAAAATAAATGGCCTTTGAGAAGGTGTATATGTGTTGTGAACTCGACGGAATAAATGTAAAATTAAGTTAACTTCAAAAAAACTTAAAAAATTACAGTATTTTTGATAGAAGTTTAGTGAGCACCAGTTAAGTTTCGCGGGCTTCTGAAACATGCTAGATGCAGCAAAATTTAACGGCGAATTCAATGGCGACGATAGGTTTTTGATTTGAAACATTTGGGAAATCCCACTTTGCTTTTTGTGAAATAAAAAAAATATTTGTAAAATGGCCATAATTAGAAAATTATTTTGACGAGATCAGTTTACTTCCATATGAGGTACAAATTTGGAAAGTGGGAAATGAATTGGATATTATTTTTAAGTTTAAAATAGGTAAGATAATCTTATGGGTTTTAGTCATATTATGTAATACCACTGAAGTAGTAAAAATTAGGTAATTTAGTCTATACTTCAACTTAAATCTGACCATAATGAAGAACAGCAGTTTTCTCTTTCTATTAATATGGTAGTTATACAGGGTCTGTCTTCCAGCGGAAACGTAACAGGCTCTATAACGGCCGGGATTTTTTTTTTGGAAAAACGCATGACATGAAGTACAGGTAAAATAATTCAGTTAAAGGGAAAGCTGCACTTATTTTTTTTTGCTATTTGCCAAAAACTACCCATCTCCCTGATATCTCAACACTCTTTTGCGTGGAAACTATATGATGACGCACAGAACTAATCACAATCTAAGCGCTCCATTAAATTATTCCGAAAATGTCGCGAGATTGTCAGAAATTGCCCCTTTTTGTCGAGCCGAAGGAAATAACTTATTACTCTGGGCTCGGAGGCTGGCGTCGTTAGACCATCCCCCGAGTCTTCAGGTGAGGTTCTGATGCTTCCGGCGCCCCCAAACAAGAAAAAAACATGCGATATCTAAGTGTGATTCTGGAGTACTATAACCTTGAATCACCGGGTGTATAGTTGGTTGATGGTTGACTTTCTATCTTTGCTTGTAGCATGTTTTTAGAGTAGTATGGATATATTATTATTTAATCTTGGAGTCAAAATAAGGGCATTTTAACAATGGGGCACCACGTCTATAGGTTTTGACGTCATTGATTAAAAGACATAAATTGTAGATAATTTTTTTGTAATCATCAGTAGGGTTCGTCACTTACCTTCCTATTGTAATCTATCGGGCTCGTTGCCTAACTTACTTTTGCACTCGTTTGGCATTAGATTTCTTTAGAGGAAATTACAGTAACGACCGTGTAGTTTCTTGAAATTTTCAATTCAAGCATTGCCAAGCTAGAAGCTCAGAAAATGCAGCCTACGGCTACAGAAATCTGATAAGCATAGGGCAGTTAAAATATAGCTACGTTTTAAATTGCAGACATCAAATTGTACTTTTTAAGGTGATGCAAATTAGATACAATGGACCGTATGAATAAAATGAAAGTAAATACTCACGAGCATTTTTTTTGCTATTTGTCAAAAACTACCCATATCTCCCTGATATTTCAACACTCTTTTGCGTGGAAACCATATGACGCACAAAAAATATTAAAAGACATAAATTGTAGATAATTTTCTCCTCTTTATTTTGCTACAGGTCTACTTTTTGCGTAAATATCTTGCTTTGCAAGTTATAAGAAGAAAATCACAAAAAAAACATTATTTTTAGTGTTTTTTTAATGATTTATCATATTTGTCGCGAAAATTTTTGTTAGACAACTTCAGATTCGTGTTTAGCACCTCAAAAAACATAAAATAAACCACTAAAAACAATTACACCAGAACTTCCCACTTCGAACCCTCTTTGTGTACCATTTGACTGCACTAAAATATGTTGTGAAATGTCACTAACTTCTAGAAACAGACTATCTGACTTAAGCTGTTTTCGTCGTGTATTTTGTTACAATCAAATTATTATACAAAACAACCAACTTAACACTAAATATATCTAAAAATGTCTTTAAACATTCTCTAAAATCTGTAAAGAAACAAAAAAAATAGGACATTTTCGAAAACCTCTGCTTTGACATGCTATAAATTTGGTATTTTGAATGGTTGGGCCAACTTCACTGAGACAGGGCTCGTATACTGTGCAAACCACTTATAGAGCAAATAGTGAAACCAGAAAAATGCAGAGAGTTCGAAAATCGAAAAATAAATCACTTATGGAGGTAATAGTGTTTCAAAATTCACCGCAAAGATTTTGGGTCCGTTTTTTTATATCGAAAAAGGTATTTTCTTTTCCCTATAAACGTGTGCATAAAATTGCACCCGCAAAGCGGTCCGCTCTCATCAACATTTTTGTCTTTTCCGGCGTGCTTCCAATCACGATACACTTACCCACGGTATGTCATTGCGCATCCAGATGCCTATCTCTGTCGCACCTTGTGACGTCAGTTGCGAATCAGAATTTAAATTGCTCCATATGTTTTACACAGCAATATATACTTTTTATGGGTTTTTGCTTATTTTAAACGTTTTGTTTTAAATAAATGTTGTTAAAAATATGTAGATTATATTACTAGATAAATGAATGAATATTCTGTTGATAAAAAACACATTTAATTTGATAATTATAATTTTACAAATAATTTGTTTTCTTTGCGTTCTAGCTAATCGTATGCATGCAAATAAAATTGATGTAAATTTTGTTAAATTAACAGGATTTTTCTTTTAAAAGACCGTATATTGGTAGACAATAAAAAATGTCATATAGGTATAGTATTTCTAAAGTCACTTGAAACAGTATAAAAAACACTAATTGCATAAAAAAAACTCTAATATTGGATATAAAAAGTGGCCAGCCGTCGAACAGTGTAGCCCATGCAAGTATTGGTGATATATTATATTAGGCGAGCATGCAGTCAGTTGTTTTTACTACAATATCTATCGTCTCTGTCTCCTTCATATCGTTTTCCTTATAATACCAGGTGCGGTTTAATATGGTTAAAAAGTGTTTTGTCTCGTATTTTATTGCCGGAAGCGCCTGTTCTCGAGCTACCCTGGTAAAATATAAATGGATGGACTACTTGGAACATAGTGATATACGAGGTGCGATCTATTTCATAGCATTTACCATGCTCTGCTACTTATATACTTATCAGCAGAAATCACCCGTATAAAATTCACAGGTTTTTATGCTGTTCCAAGTGACTTTAGAAGTACTATATCTAAATAATACATTTATTGTAAGTAAGGTAATCCTAAATCCTGAACTAAGTTTTGGCTTCTATCGACACAAACTCTCCATCGAAAAAAAGTATTTTACAGATGACTTGTTATAGGCAAAGATATTGATAAATAAAATTCAAAGCCTTATTACCAAAAATATAACTTTTTCCTTCCAGTGTTTATGTCGGTTTATGTCAATTAACGCCTTATTTGCCAATTAATGCACACAAGCCTCGACATAAGCACAACCTGCACAACTAATGCTTAGTTTATAGTTAAACAACAAACAAAACAACATAATAAATAGTGAGTAAAATAGAGATCAAAATAATGATTCCCTTTAGCCATAACAAGGCTAATTTTTTATTGCACATTCTATTTTATTTGCTGTATAAACCAGGCATAAACTCTGTCGAGTCCCCTATTTTTAATGCTCTGTTCTTACCAGATTATTATCTTTATGAAATCTATCATACTTAATTTTTCCGTTCCCTTACTGTTTCTATTATTATTTGGACATACGCTGACTGCACATCCCGGCATTTTTGGCCTATTTCAAAGCACTGTCGAGCTGGACTGACGATCAGTCAGTTGTTTACACTTTTTTCTTGACACATTATACTGTAAACTATAAAAAATCGTAAAACACAACCGAAGACACCATGCATTATTTACAATTCGTGATACGCAACTGACGTAGATGCGCATAGTTGCCTTGTTTTCGGATTCGTTAGTGACATACCGTGGGCAAGTGTATCGTGTGCTTCCGATCTATCCACACCTCCGACTGAAATCACCAGTGCGCACCGCGCACCAGATGCGATAAGGCGGCGCGGCCTCGCCCGATTCGGCCGGCGAAAAAGTGGAAGTCGTTTCGGTTTCATTGATATACGTGCGACCGGCGTCGTCGGGCCGGTGCCGCGGCACCTGCTGCGCAGGGCCCCCAGGCCGCCCGACCGCCGCACTTGCGAGTACTGTTATTATCGGTGCGATTAATAACAAGCGCATGCCGCTTTGGTTGGGCCGAATCTATAACACATATAACACACTTTGAGCCGAGGCAAATCCCTGTTTTTCCAAATATTCGGTGATGTTTAAAAACTCGAAATAATACTCGAAGAGCTCTAAATTTTTGGGTTATACTAATATATAATAATTTGAATAATAGCAAATTTCGGACAGCAAACATTTTTATAATATCGGCTGTATTATAAGAGCAAATATACCTACTGGAGGTTGGTTTAACAATTTTTAGGATGATATCACAAATAATAAAAATCACTGAGATGATATCACTATATAATATTTAGGTATCTTTTTAATTTTTACATATAATTAGTGGTAAAAATATGGAATTGTTTACTTTAAACATATTTTATAGTAATAGTAATCAGGCTCGTTAAGATCATTTGGTCATTGACTCACCTAATTTATTTAAAAAAATTTAAAATGTTTAATATCTAATAAACTATCAATAAAAAATCCAATTATATTTTCAGGGGTAATATAACAAGTGGGGTGCCTATTATCGATAATATCTTTCGTTAATTTTACGAATTATAATCTCAAAGCTGAAAATACCACGACTGCGACCACAACCTAAAACCTATAAACTAAAATTGAATTTTAATCACTTTATTCTGAATCACTGCTGTTTTACCACCGTATTAATAAAACTCCACGTCCTATATTAATAATAAAAAAAAATTAACGAAAAAATTAAAACCGACTTCACAAATTTGCCCGTATGCACATTTCAACTAAAATTTTAGAAATATCGGTTTAAATTTTTTTGTTAAATTTTTTTATTTCTTATTTTTTTAGTGCATTTTTAAGAATTATCGAAATCGATCCAATATTAAATTCCATCCCCTATTTGTCCACCCTTAGGATTGAAAATTTTCTCTTCAAATTTAATATCTCTTCAAATTTAAATGTGACCACCCCTAAGGTATCTAATTCTAATAAAATAGGAATCATCCAAATGGGTCCAATATGGACTTTCATCCCATATTTATCTACCCTTGGGGGTGGATTTTTTTCTTTAAATTTAAATGGGACCACCTCTAAGGTATACCCTCTCTAACAAAAAAGAATCATCGAAATCGGTTCAATATGAAATTTCATCCCCTATTTTTCCACCCTTAGGTGTGGAATTTTTTCTTCAAATTTAAATGGGACTATTCTGTAGGTATACCCTTTCAAATAAAAAAAGAATTGTCCAAATCGGTTTATAAATGACGGAGTTCTGAGGTAACAAACATAAAAAAAAACATGCACCGAATTGATAACCTCCTCCTTTTTGAAGTTAAAAAACACAATCCAACACACAATGAACACAACAAACGTTCTTTAAAACAGGAAAATCGCCAGACAAGTAAACGTGAACAACTACGAAAAGCTACCTCCCTCTGATGACGTAGTGACATTTTTAAAAAATGACGATTTTAATCATGATTATGAACAAAATATGCATTTAAATTGCAAATATTTTTCACGCGTAGCTACTGCCATTGCATCAATTGCCATTGCATGGGGCTCAATCTATATAGAGCGATATATGGATAATCATAATACTCTATAACTGTATTAAGTTAGGTAGGTACTGCCTATACTCCAAAGTTGTTGTTTAACAGAACGCACTACTGCCCGTGAGCAATTTCTAAATTAAAAACCTCACATTCAAATACCTCCATATATCAAATTTGTTGGCCTCTTGTTGTTTTATTAATCGGCGGAGCCGAGAGACGAACGATTAATAATAATTAGCATCGGAAAGCAACAAATCGACGCGGGCCCTCGGCCCCAAATCTTAATCCGGGACGCACCGTCGGCCCCGGCTGCGGGGCGCTAAAAATCGAATCACAGCAACGCGACGGGATTCGGACGGGGCCAGAAGAGGTACGGGCTGCCGGCACGCCACTCGCGTGGCACCGACCGGTTGTCTTTTCATAATTTATGCGGGGTACCGCTTGTCCGTTCCAAACCGTATTGGGGGGCCTGCGCGACGGCAACCTCCTAAATCGAAAACTGTATGGTCGTGCTCGTACGTTACGTCGCCAGACCCCTAAGCCTATTTTCCTTGAGAACAATTAATCGCCGAGAAAAATACAATACAGGTCTGGCGCGATGACATATGAATATGACTGTACCATGTGATCACGTATATTTTTACACGCCCCTTATTTTCTATATTTTTGAGGTTAGGAACAAAATTGAGATAAAAGTCTAGAAATATTAAAGTCGGATCACTCCTTTGTTCTCTCGGAGAGGCCGACAATGTTTTGCGACCGGTCGTAAATTAATGTCAGCTCGCACGCATTTACGAGGGCGACTAAACGAAATCACCGTCAAGCTAGTTATGCGGGGGCAGATTCATATTGACTTTCCATTATTTACCAAAGTCTACAAATATTAGTACACCTATTTGTAGACTTTGCTACAACATTATTTGTGTAGGTAAGTATACGGTTAGTTTTTGGTAGGTACCTACAGTTAAATTAAAAGTAGCTATTACCAGAATCTACATAATTAGTAGGTATATCTGTAATAACAAATAAATATTTAACGAGAAAGAGTTAAACTAATCATATCTACTTTTTCATCCTGTAGTAAATATTTTGATATTTAAATTGACATAAACAATACAGGACAAAATATTACGCATACGTACTTACACAAGCATGCGTCTTACCATAAGCTTCTGGCAACTGGCAATAATCTTAATGGGACAGCCGAGGGGACAGCAGTTTTTACTAAACCGGACGAAGTGAATGACTGATCATCAAAATGTGCCTTGCAAATTATTTTATATGCCTCTTCAAGTGGAGTGTTCGCAAATTTATGTTCTCCGATGAACCTAAGGCATTCTTCCATTGCTGGCACCTTCAAATTTTCAATATTTTAATATTATATCTATATTATTCTTCAATTAATATCTAAGTATTCAAATGTCACATAAAAATGTCTTAATTTTTGTAGGTCTTTTGAACTGGTTTTACAGCCATCCGCACTGCAGTAAAAAGCGTTCCTAGGCATAACTACAACACAGTCACGGTCGGTCGGTAATATTTTGTGGTAATATTTTGCGCGCACCCGGTAGAATGCGAACGAACCTCTCTCAGCTACACTGTGTACAGCTTATTTTCTTATACCATAAGATATCGATCGCCGTACTCCGATGACGGCGGGCCAAGGGAGCGGGAGAGGGCAAGAGGAAACGTTTGTTTACACAAGACCGAGTGCCCAGAGTTATTAGTAGGTATATCTGTGGACGCTGATTAAAGCTTTTTTCGGCGTTTATTTAGTTTTATACAGGGTGTTCAAAAAAGCGGTGCCAAACTAAACTTATGTTTTTTAAATGGAACACCCTTATATTTTTAGATATTTGAAATCTGCTCATTGGCTCATTGTCACAATTTCAATAATGCGTGTACATGTAATATGTTTGTTTCAAGCGTTTGGATAATATGCGACTTAGAATATTCAAATTTTGCACTTTTCATGTCCATTTTTTCAAAAAATGAAACCTTTGTGGGTATAGGAAAAAATTTCATAGATGATGATGAGTATTCGGCCCTTAAAATATGACTATATTTCCTTATAGTCCAAATTTGCATATAAAACCTGTTGATTCAGTAAACAAATTACATTGAACTTAAAACACTCCATATTTTAAGGGCAAATACTCATCATCATTTATGGCATTTTTTGCTATAACCCGCAAAGGTTTCATTTTCTAAAAAATTGCACAAGTGCAAAATTGGAAGTTTCAAGGTCGAACATTTTTCAAACGTTTGAAACAAACAAATTACATGTACACATCGTTGAAATTGTAACAGATTCCAAATATCTTAATATATACAAGGTGTTCCATTTAAAAAAAACATAAGTTTTGTTTGGCACTGCTTTTTTGAATATCCTGTATACAACTAAATAAACGCTGATAAAAGCTTGCATTGGCTTCTACAACTTTTATCTGAAATTTTTTTCCTAACCTCAAAAATATAGACAATAAGGAGGGTGTAAAAATATACATGATCACGTGATATAGTTTAAATAAAGTTACTTGGAACAGCATATAAACCATTGAATTTTTTACGGGTGATTTCTGCTGATAAGTCTGGTATTTTTACCAGTAGCAGAGCGTGATAAATGCTATGAAATAGATCGCGCCCCGTATATCACTGTGTTTCAAGTGAGTTCATTTATATTTTACCAGGGTAGCTCGAGAACAGGCCTCAGCTATAAAATACGAGACAAAATACTTTTTTAACCATATTAAACCGCACTTGGTATTAGCAGTAAAAAGATATGAAGGAGACAAAGACGAGAGATATTGTATTAAAAACAAGTGACTGCATGTTTGCTTAATATAATCACAGTAAGCTGTGATAATATCACCAATACTTGCATGGGTTACACTGTTCGACGGCTGGCCACTTGTGCAGTGAAATGTGGTTGATAGGCGTGCCATAATTTCACAGATCAGCATTGATTTAGAATTTGTGTTTTGTTGGCAGTTTTTGGGCGGATTTCCATGCTCTACTGAAAAACCAGTTTATTATATTATTACACTCACCGATGCTCAGGCAGCTCGTTCTAGTGGTGGTGCAAAAGCATATATAATGGTGATATTTCGGGAAGGGGTTGAACTCCCAAAACTCAGATACGGCCCTGAACACCACTGGATAATAAGATAAATGCCAAGAGTGTAAAACCAAGTTTGCAGCTTCGAAAGACCTGTGGTAAGTGCGTGGTGCACGAAAAACCTCGAAATTTTTGAATTTTTGTTTTAATTTGTGTCTTATAGATAACTTCTAACTTCTTGCCGAGATACAGCACTTCAAAAGTTGGCAATTTTTCTCAAAAATTTCGGAATTGTAGTTTTAGCAGATTTAATACCTATAGTGTATCCAAGTTACAGAGGCAGTAGATATAAACCAAGTCACATGACCGCATTGCGATCGATTACCAGGCCCTGCATTCCACTCGCCGCCTAAACAATTGAGATTTTACGACTGCCAGACCATAGTAAGAGAATAGGTCACATCGCGACCACGTGGTGGCCAATGTTTTGATTCACTGCCTCTGTAACTTGGATATAGTATAGTTGAAATTCGTAAATTTTTTTCCTAGACGATCGGGCGGTATCGTCCGGTTAACTGTTTGATAATGTGCACATTACATGTTATATTGTTTCCTATAGCAAGTGCTAAGCGAGTGCAAGCGTGTTGTTTTAACTCTAGAAAGTTTATTATAGTTGTGTATTATTAGCGTCACAATTTTGAACAATGGGACACGAAGCGTGCACCTAACCCAATAATTGTTTTGATTTGGTATTGTATATGTCGAATGATTACAATGCCATTTGTTATTATTGGTCTAGTTATGTCCAGTGGCGGATCTACGGGGAGGGGGGCTACAGGGGCTATAGCCCCCCCCTTGGCCTAATACCGTAAGGTAGGCACTTAAAAAATATGTCTGGCAATTAGAGATGGTGTGGAACTGCGTTTTCTTGGAACAGGTACAACCGGTTCCAGTTCCAGGCAATACCTGTTCTTAAAAAAACCTGTTCCAGTTCCAATATTATTAACTTCTGGTCTTTGAAGGCCGTGGTCCGAATCGCGCTGTCAGTGCTTACAGCGCTCAGATCGTTTACAACAGGTACGATTTGATTCACTCGCTGACAACTCGTTTCGGACTGGTTGTAAATGCGCTGACAGGAACATGCCATTTGAGGTTATGTGGGCGTGAAGGTCGCAAACTATTATTATTGAATATTGAATCATTGATAAATATTGCTTCCGTTTCTAAAGAGGGTAGCTAAATAGTTTTTATAGTACAAATTTAAAAATTTGGTGAACGCAATGGGATTGGGACAGGGCCCGGCACAGAACACGGGTCCAGTCACCGCCTTCACCGATCAACAGTTCACGTTCACAGTTGTTCTATTCTATTACCACGAGTAGAGCGAAACTGGAACAGTGGAACGGAACTGAACGAAACTAAGAATATTAATGTATTAATAGTATTGTATTTTAATGAATAAAATGAATAAAAAATTTGTTTCCTATTTTATTACAAAATTACCGAACTGCGCCTTACCCGTCCCCGCGGTTGCGTGTCGGGCCTAAGAAGCGGCGGCGCGACGGTGCAGGCGTTCTGTTCTGGTGACTGCGGCCGGCAGCGGTTGCCCGCCGCTGCTCTCTTCGCTGCCGTCGATTTTGTTTGGGTGCAGAGTTGAAGGAACTGCGATTTAGCGATTATCCAATTACGTGGCCGCCGCGCCGCCGATGCGTGGAAACTGGATATCCATCCACCATGAGCCCGTCGGCGAAGGGCCGCCGGCCCCTGTTTGCCTGCGGAGAGGAGAATACATTGAATTAATTTGGCGGACAAACGAAAGCATCTACGGGTATCGAAAACGAAAACCATCGCTTCTTCACTTATAAAAATTACTAGATAAATTACTAGCCTTTTGCCTTTGAAGTAAAGTACAACGAAACCACTATAATAGGCTTTCACATTTGAAGGGTTCTAACCGATAAATCGTTAAAGCTAGAACAAATGATAATGCTAACTGCTACTAACTTAAAACTTAAAACTAATCTTAAAATGTTGGATTTAGATTTTTGCAATTTACCTCTTGAATACAAAATTATAAATTATTTTATGACACTGGTGTTAAAAGTAATGTACTTTAGGTTTAGACAATAAAAGCACGTTTGTGAGGATTGTTTTTGACTGTAATCATCCGGTTCTTGAGGATTTTGAAGGCGAACAACGAACAATGATTGAAATGTTACTTGTTCTTGCTGGATAATAGAAGTTGATTGCTAAAATTTTCGTCGGGTGTGTATAAGCCGCTGCCAATGAAGTTAAAAATAGCCACGATACTATGCAATAAAAAAAAACTATGCAGAGAAGAGTGAAAGCTTGTATTAGGAATGAAGGACGATATTTCGAAAAACTTCTGTGAAATAGATACGTTGTTAAGAAGTGAAATGCTCAAAAAGAGTGAAATGGATGATTATTTTTTAGGACTACCATGATGATTTTTAGGACTACCACCGAGATTATCTCGCTTATTTTGCGCCCTACAAAAAAAAACGTAAGGACCAAAAATGTGGCAATTTTGGACATCTAAGTGGTGCTAAAAAGAAATCGGGATTCATGGCCAACTTGTCGCCCAATATATCTAAAGAAAACCACAAATGGAGCAAAACTATTAATAGCCGTGGAATGTTTATTTTAAGAGACATAGGAAAATTTTTATAATAAAAATTGATGGCAATGAGAAGCTTTACCCATCCAGGTGCTCAGATCGTGTCATCAAATGACACAGGGTTTTCGGCTCCCTTGAGGGCATGACAATTTTTGTCGATTGGAAGTTTTTTTAGCACAGCGCGAAAAGTTGGACATGGAGGCTAATTTCTTTTTTAAATTCGTCTGGCTGGCCAAAATTGCCATATTTTATGTGCTTAAGTATATTCTGTGCCGCCCAAAATAAGCGAGAAAATCGCTTAATAAGAAATAAACAAAAAAAATTCATAGCCTCAAGAGAGCCTGTGTAACTATTTGAAACTATCGGAGTACCCAGTTGCATAAAACTTCTTAGTGCCATCAATTTTCAATATGAAAGGTTTCCTCTATCTCTTAAAATAAACATTCCACGGCTATTAATAGTTTTGCTCAATTTGTTTTTTTTTTATATTGCGCGACAAGTTGGCCATAGATGCCAATCTCTTTTGCAGCACCACTTAGCTGTCCAAAATTGCCACATTTTTGTTGCTTATGTTTTTTTTTGTAGGGCGCAAAATAGGGGAGAAAAGCGCGGTGGTAGTTCTAACACAATCATCCTGTACATCAATAGGTTATCGGGAGTGGTACGTTATTAGGATGTAGTGTGTTTTGCCGTGCAAGTATAGTGAAAACGAAAACAAATTAGTGAAGTGGTGAATGTGATTATTATAGTTACAAAGTTATTGTGAATGCGTCTGTACCTACTACATGAATCTTGGTATTATTATTCTTTATGAGGGATGATAGGACTACAGATGAACACCCGTTTTAAAAAACTAACGCGGCGCTGCTATACCCCATGAGAGATGTGGAAATTTGCAAATTTTTACCCATTTTTAAAGAATTATCTGACGGTATGGCAACGCTGTAGTAGGAAGCCACCGCTTCAATAATGAAGGGCAATTGCGACCAGTTTCTCTTAAACTGTCTCTGAAATCCGGGATTTCTTTAAATCCATATCTTTTTTATTTTCTGCAAATTAAAAAAAAAACGTTCATGGGCGTGCTTTTGGGATCGGAACTTACCTATAGGTACTTAAAATTTATGTACTAATAAAATTTGGGATACCCTGTGCACCAATACATACGTCGCTTTCGCTTTCCATTTGTAGCATCAAGACTGATAACACGAATAAAATGCAGTTGACAGATTGGTATTTTTTTCTTAATACTTCATAGGGTTGCCACCTGTCCTTTTTTGAAAAGGACAGCTCTACTAGCTCCTGGTGACCTGACTCCTCGATTATCGTTTTTATCATCGTTGTCGACTTTACTGGATTACTGGTGCCCAAGTCCATTTTACTATATTGATATTATCAAAGATCTATCCAACCTAAATATTCAGAGAATGTGTTTGACAAGGGAAATGAAAATGTAACCCAATTTTCGCCCACTTTAGTGATTTAATTACTTCGAATTTTGACAAAATTTAAACTTTTTAATGTTTTGTAACAATTTAATTTGTAAGAAAATTTCTAGAACTGTTTTTTTTAAGGCAATGGCATTTACAATGTTGTTACACGAAGTTTTATTGAGACACGATACGTTTACAATTATTGGAAAGTGAATAATTATTATGGATTAAAAGAGGTCCATTTTTTCATTTTCACCTGTTTTACAATCAAAAATGGCAATATCATCGAGGTATACAAGACATTAATTTTGAAGGCCTCGGAGAACATTATTCATTACTCTTCGGAAGGTGCTGGGTGCATTTTTGTAACCAAATGGCATTCTTTTAAATCGATAGTGACCTATGTCTGTAGAAAATGCCGTTTTGGGTATATCTTCTGGTGACATTACTTCGAATTTTGACAATATTTAAACTTTTTAATGTTTTGTTATAATTTAATTTGTAAGAAAATTTCTAGAAGAATTTTTGGCAATGTCCTTTTTTCACTTTGCAAAAAGGTGGCAACTCTATTACTTCATAACTTTCAACCGAGCGTTCAACAATTATTATAACACTGTTCGATGAAATATGACAACATCGCTCACCTTCCAACCCAGTCGATGTACTCGGGTATTGGAGACAAGGTTGATTTGTACCTGGTTATTTTTTTTACATTCCCCTTTTTAGTAGCGTACTGCTACCAGGGCCGTGCATAGGGGGGTGCGGTCGGTACAAACTACCGGGGCCCGGGCCCCATAGGGGTCCGGGGCGTTGTTGGCAATGTTGGCGTTGTATGTTGTATGTAATAATATGTAATATACTTGTTTATGGAGATAAACAAGGGTAATATATAACATGTAAAAAAATACCTCTCGCGCTCTTTCCCAATGTCATAATTTCTCTCAGGATTTTTTCACTATTCCAGTGACAGTTGAACAAGGAAAAAGGTCATTTAGTACCGTAGCTTGAATAAAAAAGTTCTTAGGTCTACTACGTAGATATCCAGAACGGTTAACAAGTAAGTCTATAGGAACTCTCGCATTAGAATTTTCTTTAGCTCGAAAAAGTAATTTTGATCAAATCATAGACAACTTTGCCAATATGAAGGCTCGAAAAGTCGACCTACTCTAAATCATAGCCGAAGGAGTAACCTAACCTACCTAAACACTAAACACTGTCTTTATATGTAATGTAAATAAATAATCCTGGGATTCGAGCAAAAGTTATATATTTCTTGTTTCTGTTTGTGTTGCTTATACAACGCGTTTCGGCATGATTACCATCATCAGGTATATAAAAGTTGTAAATATATACAAATGTCATTTATGTTGCGAGATTTATTCAAAAAGTGACATTTAAAAATATATTTGTTTTCTAATATATCTCAAAAAGATGTACATCAATAAACAATTTATAATTCTTTGGATGTTTTTGAAAACACGATTATTTTATATGATAAAAGTTATTAAAAATATGTATATCTGTGCATTGTGTTTTGTGTAGGTGGTAGTGAAGGAGTGACTCCTTCAACAAAAATTAATATATAACTTTTGGTCGAATCCCAGGATTATTTATTTACAAAACAAGAAAGAAATGGAAGAAATTTTTTTCTATAAAATATTTTCTTTTTTAATAAAAAAAATTGGTAATTATTGAATATAGTGTATGCACCGCCCGATTTTCTTGAAATTTTGGCTACCCCCCTATTTTCGAGGTCCCTGAACACGAATCTGACCTCAGCTTCTTGAGGCCGGACGTAGTTTCCGAGAAAATGAATTTGTGGCTCTTATCGGGATGAATTTTTACTGTGCGCAGCTCAAACTAATCACCACACTATTTTGCACCTTCTGCAACATCGAAACTTCGCGAAAACCCGCGGGAAAACAGAAATTTTCCAAGATTTATACAATGTTTTTCACGCGGTTGCTCTGTCCGGTATTTTTGCTTGACGCGTGACGTTTGAGTGGGACTAGTGGGAGGGGCGTTGACTTAAAGTGCCATCGATATTAAGAGCAGAAAACTGGAGCGCTTGCTCTCATAATCCACAGGAGTGAATAAAAATGTTAAAAATTAAACATTAAATTTATTAGGGCCCAGCTTTGTCAATAACATTATTTAAATTGGTGTTGATAGAAGTCCACAATCTAGCATAATATGGGTAAATGCTCTTAAATCTGTTTGCGAATCTCTATCCACTTCCAAAGAGAAAATGTTATTGTTCGGCAAAGACCACGAGAAGGTGTGGGCCCAACCTTTTGGCTACCCCCCTATTTTCGAGGTCCCTGAACACGAATCTGACCTCAGTGTTTTGAGGTCGGACATAGTTTCCGAGAAAATAAATTTTCAACTTTCCTTTTGACACCCCACTTTTCACGGCGATATTTGTGGTTATAATCCGGATAAATTTTTAGTGTACGCAGCTCAAACTGATCACCACCCTATTTTGCACCTTCTGCAGCATCGAAAGTTCGCGAAAAGCCGCGGAAAAACCGAAATTTTGAAAGATTTATGCCGTGTTTACGCCCGGCCCGGCCGCTGTTTTCGCCCGACGATGGGCGCGCGGATAAAGTCTGTCTGGTTATTTATTTTGTAGGTATACGTAATAAAAATATTTCCATATGGTTCCTTTGTTTTTGTAACACTTTTTGCTTGACGTATTTTTGAAAATGTGAACTTTGTATGTATACAATGTACATATTTGACACTATAAAAATGTTGAATCCTACATCGCTTTGTATGTAAAATAAATGTAATATGCACTTTGGCGGTAGAGAGGCCCGTCGGGATGGTAGTACCGGGGCCCGTGCGAGCTCTGCACGGCCCTGACTGCTACCTTGGCAAGGAACACAGACCACAAGCCGGAACCCCCTTCCCCAGGTTCCCTGCAACTCCGCGCCGTCCGGCAACGCCGCCGCACCCCAAAGCTCCGCGCTCTTCTCTTCGGCGGCGGCGTTCGCGTCTCCTCCGGCCCCGCGTCGGCCCCCTCCCCGCCCCCCGCGGATGCTGCGCCGCCGCCGCCGCCGCGGGGAAGGGGCCGCGCGCCGGGCCCGCCCGCCGGCGCGGCCAGTAGTCCGCCGTCCGCCGTCGGCGCCGCGCTGATAGAGACACACATAGGCCGCAACACGACGCCGACGCGAGCCGAATGCGCCGGCGCGCCGCCGCCCCCCCCTCCCCCCGCGAACATGGAGCGTCGCGACGCCGCGCCGCGACGTAGAAGGGGTCGCCCGCCGGCGCCGCCGCCGCTCCTGGTGCTCCTGGCGCTCGCCGCCGCCGGCCTCCAGGTAAATGGGACGGTGGACGCCCCCGGGGGGAGTTGTTGTTGTGGTGGTCAAGTGGTACGAATGTTGTGTGTGGTGGTGCCGGGAGTTCGATAGGTGGATGGCTCGTTGGTCTTCTTCGGTCAAGCTAAGATTAGATGTTAAGCGTCGATGGGTGGGAAAAAGCTCATTCATACCGAAGATCCTAATATTCTAGATCATACATTACATGTTGATGTTCAATATTTTTTAGTTGTTCGTTTTATGATACAGATCTGATGTCTCTGGATCGTCCAATTTTTAAAAGCTTGATTGGGAGAAAGCATACCTAGTGTTACCACAAACGTAAAGGAGAAAAACAAAAAGAACAGAGCACAAACCCAGACAGATACCTATACTTATTACAAATTTGCCCTATTATCTTAATTATTGTAAGGGGCGGGTACACCGTACACCCTATCCAAAAATCAGAAATCAAAACAGAAAATAGGGGAGAGTCTGGAACAGTGGCTAGGTATATCTTTTTATAAAACGTGTATCCAAAAAGATACTGATCCTTTTTGATTAAACCTGATACCATTAACGGATAAACACTATATTTGCCCATACGATTTGAAATTCAATCAACTAAAAAATAATACTGAAATGGAAAAATTTTACTTTTAAAAATGTAAAACAAAGTGGCCACTGTACAAACAGTGATGGTACAGTGGCCACGTGAGTATGGTACTGTGGCCACTGCTGTTGTATTGATGTAAAAAATAGACTAATGCAAAAATGATTTATTTTTAAGAAAAATTTAACAAAATGACACATATATGCTAGAAAAAAGGTAACTTAAACTCATCTCTAGAAACATTTTATCGTCAAAGATAGATTAGCAGACAATATACATAGACATATTTATTGAAAATGAAAATAAATTAGCAGTTCTGTTAGTGCCCCCAACTTTTTCAGGTTGGCACAAATGAAGTAAAACATCATCGTCTGGTACTACAGCCGTATTGGCAATATCGGGATAGGTGAAATAGCTATGGCGCCTCATGGAATTCGTTAATCTTTCTTGAAATTTTTAAAACGCGTCCTACATAATTATTAAGTTTTTTTATCGCAAATTTTACAAGAACAAAGGAGTTTAGGTATTAGGTATACTAATATTTGCTATATCGTTTACGATAAGTTCATTACCATCTTTTTCCTAACTCGAAAATACATGATGGTACAGTGGCCATCCCTCGCGTATTTATTAAAGCAGTGGCATTTAGTATGGCCACTGTACCATCATTCACATGTTTTCGACAAAAATAAGAAACAACAAGCGTGTCTTCAACAAGTCAAAAAATTATTATATCAGTAAATACTTCACGTGTTTTAGGTATAAGCTACACCTTAAAATTTACTTGCACTGTCCAATTGCTAGATTAGGTTTTCTTTATGCAGAAACCTTCACAATCAAATAACAGTTCACATGCACCTGTAGTTGGTCTCTCATTGGTCCATTCTGTACTAGATAGCAGCACCTACTTGTTTAATAAGAAAACTAGAACGATGTGACCACTGTACCTGTATGGCCACTGTTCCACACTGTTCCAGACTCTCCCCTACTTGGTATTTTGAAAAAAAAAACGAAAGAAGACAATATTTTCCATCTCGGAATCTTGACAATTTATATGTCGATTTAAATGTGGCACCTAGTTCTATTAAAAAAGGAACACCTGAAAAATATCTTTTGGGAAATCCATAATAAGGTTACCTATTTGTACCTACCTATACCTAACAGAAGACCGAGCAGGAGACTCCATCTTTTATATAGTTTACTGTTCCTGCTCCCATAGCTCTTCTCTTTTGTCTTTTCCCTTCTAAAAAACCTAACCCTATACCTACACTGGTATATGGTATATATTATATATTATGCTTTAGCTATTTCGTCACCTTTTTTTTGTTTTTATTGAAATGCTGACAGTGTCTTGTTGGATTCCATACCCATACCAAGTCTTGTTTTGAGTGTACGTACTAGGCTCGGTACTAGGTAGGTACCTAGAACGAAGTGCAAAGAATTCTTAATGCTCAATTCAAAAAAATAAAAAGACGGGCATCTTTTTGTTGATTTTCAAAATACAACATTAGGTAGGTAAGTACCTACATAAATTTTTATTGCCAATTTATATTGAAGCGTCCTTTGGATTGAGGTTAAAGCGCAGGCTGTAGCACCCCAAAAATGTCTAGGTACTAGAAAAACCCGAGGAAAAATCACTCCGAAGATCGAAATGACTGCAAAATGTAAATTCACGGGATTGCCCACAGCTTTTACATTACTAGCTTGGTAATAATAATGTTCTTCGCTGGGATTAAGTCTCTGACGAGGTCTCTGATTAAGTAGGTACTACGGTTTTCCATCCGCTGAAATAATAGTAATTTAATTGCAACCCCCGTTTGCTAGTTTGAGAAGGTGCCGATAATTATTGTTACCGAGATTATTACTATATTCATGAAATAGGTACCCGAACGAATGCGAGTACCTAACTGGAATCATATTTGTTTGTAATAGTGGCGGAAGCGGGTGGGAGCAAGAAGTGGGACTGAGGAACAGTGGAACAGATAGTGCGATGCCATCAAGGTCAACAAACAAAATATGTGGCCACTCGAAACGCAAACTTTTCCTACAACTTTGGCAGTCAGAAATGCCAACAAGCAACTTTCCAATGGTTCTTTGACGATCATCATCCTCATTTTTTTCATCATAGGCTCGATCATAGCTAGGTATACTCGAGATAGCAGAAAAAATCTTTGGATCCAAGATAAGAAAAAAATTAAAGGTACCTACTTGGATGATTTAGTTCGAAATTTATAACTAATTACTTAATATAAGTACCTACCTACATTTCAAAGAACCTCTAAAGACAAAAAATTCCTCGAAAACAAAAGAAAAGTTTTTGTAGGTATCTCGAAACTGGCCCTCTTTTTGCCAGTGAATGAAGTAAATTTTGCTTTGCCGCACTTCCCCCTAAGTACAGAATCACTTCCCGAGTCACTTCTCATCCATCAAACCCAAATACCGTTAGTCATAACCTCGGAACCCTCGGAACCTCAGTCATCTAATGTTTCCAATACTCCCTGCTATTCCTATGAGTAAAAGATTGGATCTTATTTACGTTCGGATATCGAGACACCAAGACATACCAATCTACGTTTTGACCGGTTTCAATGATATTTGGTTCATATATATATGTGACTTGTGAATAACCGAAGACTACTGTAAATTGTTAGTTAAATTGATAAAACGCGACAACCTTTGAAACTGTAATAGGTAAGTACCTACTTACCTCATATACAGATACGCATTTGAATAATTTTACAAAGAAATAGGTAGGTACAAGTAGATGCATTCGTACCTCGATTCCCTACATTATGAAATTAATAGGAAAATTATGTTCTAATTGAGAATCGATAAAAACAATGTAGACATTTCAGTTCAGACATTGTTGATATCAATGTTGATATTGATACACCTACCTAGTTACATTTTCCAATAAAAACTGCTCATGAATAAAACACAAGATACATGCTATAATAACCAATGCGACATCTACTTAATGCTTGGAATTTACTGATAAACTACTAGCTACATAGACTTAAATATCAAGGAGCAGATAAAAACGAGAGCATGTGTCTATTAGTTATTTAAAACATCTAGGCACCATTATAGTAGGTATTGATAAAAATTAAGCATCTAGTAAGCATCTAAGTGAGCAACGAGTTGTGTATTATGACTTGTTTCTTGTTTATTTCTTTGCTTCCTTACGAAGCATTTAAATTTTTGGGCCTTATAATAAAATTGATTCAATGACGTCGAAATATGTTCAGCCACGACCGTGCTTTTCCTCTTGCGAAAAATCAAGATTGCCTATTACAAAATTAAAAATACCTACCTCACTTCTGAAAGCTTCTTAATTGATGTGTTATGTATTCGGTTCGGAATTCCAATTGTTTCCTTCTAATTTTAATAACAGCCGATTACCCGTAGTGGAAGTACCTACTCGTAGTAGTGGTGTTTATTGCAACATTATTCACACAATGCAAGTCATTTGAATTTGCTAATTTAGTCTGCATCCATTTAGAGAAGTGCTGTTTCTAAACTAGTTACACGAACAATAACTCCTTATTGGAATGCTACTTTTACTTGCCGTTTTCTCGTTGGCTTTAGATTTTACCTCGGATTTTACTTTGGGGTATAATTTTGACCTGTCTCTTTGGGATGGTGCCTCTCTAAAAGTGCTAAGAGGAGGCAAATGTTTTTTTGTGTTCTTGTTAAAAGGCGTGCGCTCGTTCTCTTTGACTTAACCTATTTGGGTATTCTCTCAGATATGTTCCCCAAATATTTGTTTTAAGTTTTTGTTGAATGAATTTTTGCGCAAGGAATGCTCCGACGCGTTTTCAAAGGTATAGAAGGCCAACTCGATTGTGTTCGTTGTCTCCGCGCATTCTGTGAATGTTTCCCGTGCCACAATTGTAACGCATTTCTATTATTTATTAAAATGAATATATAATTAGCACTTTTATATCCCAACTGCTCTAGAAATCCACTGAATAAAAATGGATTATTAATTAGACTTTTTCACATACTCGCACAAAGCATTCCACTAGAAAGGCCTAGTAGCCGCTCATGTCAGTGGATATTTATTTGCTTTAATGTTTTATTCAAATTTTACCTACCGGTAGGATTTGCTTGATAGATGTTACACCCAGTTAATTTATTGTAGCCGTAATTAATGCGGTTGTTATTCCACGCGTTTGTTGCAAAAAGTTCATGTGCGATTGCTCTTACCTTATATGCTGTGGCATGTTGCTTGGAAACTGTTTATTATACCCATTGGCTGCGTTGGTACGTGCTTGTTAGACTAATTTTGAAATGGTGACTTCTCAGAGAAAAATTACAATAATTATACCCTTCAGATTATTAATAGTTGTCAATAGTTGTTTACGGAGTTTATGTCACAATTGCATTTAATTTACGACTTATCAAAGAAAGTGATATTCTCATGGGATAGTTCTATTTCGTCGTCAAGAATTCAAACTGATAGATTCAACATTGTTTGGACTTAGGAGGCTATAATCTAGGTTGCTTTTGGAACAGCAAAAATCGTCTAATAGATAAATCAATTTTCAAATAGACTACGATTGGTCAAAACAATCATCACTTCCGCAAACATGTTCCTTCAAAAATAGTACGGACTGATAAGAATAAATTGAGTGGGTTTTTCACTCGGTGTTTCAAGTATGTATGGAAGCTTTTGGTATACATCACAGAAAATACAGAAGTCCGACCAGCATGAAGTAGCTGGGTAAAATAGCTACATATTATATGTCTATCGAATTTTGATAGAGTGATTTTTTGCTATTTCATCAGATCTCTGTAGCTCCGTTATTTCTGGTTATACAGAAAAACTGTAGAGACAAAAATTGTAGATCATTTTGGGCTTAATAAGATAATCTAATCCAATTTTTTATGTTGTTTGTTATTTTTGAGATATGACATAAACTTGTGATTTTTTAAATGTAAATCATAGTTGGCTGTCGCCTTATCAAATCGACCATTTTTTAAGCTTTCCAAAGACAAAATACTCGGCATAATTATTATAAAAAATAAAAGAGCTGTGGCTAATTTTCTGATTTTTTTTTTTTAATTTTCACATAGTCAGCCATGGAATATTTTCATAATTACGTTCTATTTTATAATTAGACATAATAATAATAATAATTCTCACCCTCACAATACTCCAAACTAGGAGTACCCCAGAAGCAACCACATGCTTGTGCGGGGGAGGGGGGCAATTACTATTATTTTGTACTTCAAACTTTCTAATAAGTATTTTGTTTTTAGCTGGTAACAAAATGTAACAAAATAAAACAAAAATTAAAAAACTCAAATTCAAATTATTATTATTTTAAAAGGTCACCTTTTAAAATAAAAAAGGTGTTCAAATAATCCACCATTATTATTTATGCAAATATTGCATCTTTTTAAAACTGAATTTGTCGCCTCGCTTAGAGAGCGCCTGTCAATACTGGCAACTCTTAATTCAGCAATTGTCTCATACCATTGAGTTCCTTTACTCAATGCTCATACTTTATTTTGTACTGTTCCCCACAAAAATAAATCCAAAACAGACAAATCGGGGGATCAGGGCTGTCAGGAAATAGGTCTATTTCTCCCTATCCAACTATTTGGATAGAGCTGATCTAGGTAATTTCTTACGGGCAAATAATTATGTGGTGGAGCTCCATCATGATAATTTTTGTTTTATTTTGTTACCAGCTAAAAACAAAATATTACTTAGAAAGTTTGAAGTATGTCTAATTATAAAATAGAATGTAATTATGAAAATATTCCATGGCTGACTATGTGAAAATTTCTCGGAAAATTTTAAAAAATCAGAAAATTAGCCATAGCTCTTTTATTTTTTATAATAACTATGCAGCCAACTATGATTTACATTAAAAAAAACACAAGTTTATGTCATATCTCAAAAATCACAAACACCAAAAAAAAATTGGATTAGGTACATTATCTTATTAAGTCCAAAATTATCTACAATTTTTGTCTCTACAGTTTTTCTGCATTATCAGAAATAACTGAGCTACAGAGATCTTATGAAATCGCAAAAAATCACTCTTTTCCAAATATCTAGTGAACCACGAACTTTTTTAAAAATCCAAAAGGGACATTAGATTGAGCATTGAAAACAGCAATTCGTTCCCCATTTAACCTTTGCTCTAGCTCTGCTAGTTTCCGAGATCCCCATAGTGGGCATCGAAGAAAACTCACCCTGTATATAATATGTATATAGTAGGTATAATATAAGATATCGTTATAGAACTTAACCGTTACTTGCAATGGTGGATCTACATGGTGTAATATTGACGTTTTTACTTTATCTTTTTCTTCTGCTATAGCGAGTATAATTTAACTACTATCGCTAGAAATAATCATGTCAAATGTTGATCAGATGAATAATTGAAAACAGTTTCAACTTTAATCTAATTAAAAATTAATTATGTCACTTGCTCCTGATATAAATGGGGGAATATTCATTACATATTATGTATTTTAATTTACGATGTGTCTGAGACTAGTCTGAGACCAGTCTCCAATCTCAGTGGCTTCAGCAGCTCCTTCGAAGCAAAATGTGTGTGCAATCGCGTTTCGCGTTATTTCACAATCATGACTTCTATGCTTATGGCATGCGATAAGCTCAAAATATCTAGGGAGCCATGAACTTTAAAAATCCGAAAGGGACATTAGATCGAGCATTGAAAACAGCAATTCTTTCCCCATTTAACCTTTGTTCTAGCTCTGATAGTTTCCAGATCCCCATAGTGGGCATCGAAGAAAACTCACCCTGTATATAATATGTATATAGTAGGTATAATATAAGATATCGTTATAGAACTTAACCGTTACTTGCAATGGTGGATCTACATGGTGTAATATTGACGTTTTTACTTTATCTTTTTCTTCTGCTATAGCGAGTATAATTTAACTACTATCGCTAGAAATAATCATGTCAAATGTTGATCAGATGAATAATTGAAAACAGTTTCAACTTTAATCTAATTAAAAATTAATTATGTCACTTGCTCCTGATATAAATGGGGGAATATTCATTACATATTATGTATTTTAATTTACGATGTGTCTGAGACTAGTCTGAGACCAGTCTCCAATCTCAGTGGCTTCAGCAGCTCCTTCGAAGCAAAATGTGTGTGCAATCGCGTTTCGCGTTATTTCACAATCATGACTTCTATGCTTATGGCATGCGATAAGCTCAAAATATCTAGGGAGCCATGAACTTTTTTAAAAATCCAAAAGGGGCATTAGATCGAGCATTCGAAACTTTGTTCTAGCTCTGCTAGTTTCCGAGATCCCCATAGTGGGCATCGAAAAAAAACTCACCCTGTAGAAGGCGCGGGGATGCAGAATCCTGCTGTCGAGCGCTCAAAAGTGATGATACTGATTAATCTGTAGAATTGCTTCCGGTTTGAGAGTGTCGTACGGTGTGAAAAGGATTTGAATTTAATGGAATCAATGGGGAAAACATGCACAATTTGGCAACAAGGTACTAGATTTATCAGTCGTAATCTACACTTGATCTGATTGCCGCGCCATCTCTTAGACAGTAGCAGTAACTGGAATTGAAATTTCGCTTGGGCAGGTTAAAAGAAGCCCGCTTCCTTTCCAGCACTATCAAATTAATATTGCATTGGACCAGACTTCTGTGGCGTAGCTAGACATTCTGTGGTACTTTTATTTGCCGAAAGGAAAAATTTAAGATATCTGATGTCTTCTCCATACCTACATTCGAAAAAAAATCACTTATACTCACTTTACTGTGGACGTTATCTTACAAAGTAGCATTATCCTGTGTGATGTAAATGCCAAATAAAGCGTCGTATATTATCGAAACTGCCCATTAAACTACCCGACATAAACTGGACAAAGACACAACTAGCCAGAAGAAGGGGGCGATTAAAATTAGCCAAATGTTAATAAACGTCCGACAGGATTAAAATACGCGATAATTACGCCATATTTCATTGCTTCTATTCAACGGCGATAATGGCCGGGTGTAATTATTGTTACCACAATAAATTAGGCATTGTTGAGGTGCCTTTGTGCGATTTATCTGATCTGGCGGAGAGAAGGTTAATTTGTTAATATAAACGTCAAAGTATCTAGGTAACAAGGATTGCGGATCTGATCGGGCGTTCGGGCTGCCAAAAGATCTGCCTCTTGCTAGGACCACTCGTTGGAACCAGTTGAATCGAAATTACTCTCGGTAAGAATCTACATGTCGAGAATAAGCTAAGAAATTAAATAATTACTCGGTTTCTGATCAACTTTAGCTACCTGTCAAAGTTTTCTTTGGTTGATTTGAGACGCGCTCCAAACATTTAATAGGTTGACAACTCAGAGAAATAACCAAGGATAGAGGGAGCAACAGCATCAAAATACACACGTTTGTAGTCAACGAACATCTTATGCAAATTTACCGAAGTGAACAAACATTAGGCCCGTGTGTTCAACGTTTACCTGAGATAGGTTATATCCTGAGAAATATCAATTTGGCCACACACCACACGCTTTCTTGGTCCCATTGTATACAAAATCAGTCACTCTATCCTAAATACTAATAAATAGCCTATAAATCAACAGAAAAACAATTGAAAACATGAAAAATGCATACGTAAACAATCGGAAAACTTGACTTACTGTGCAAACACAAAACAAATACCGCCGAGTTAACGAACGCGGCGCCCGCGGCAGCAACGGCGGCGTTGCCATGTTGGGCGGTTTGAGGTATCTGTGGCGATTTTATTAAAGCGATAATTAGCTACTATAGTTACAGGGCAATTAAGTTTTAGATTAAAATTGTTACATACAAGGAATTAATAACTACATTTGTTAATTTAGCGTTATGGGAGGTGTGCCTTCATTTAACCCCATTATTAAACCCTTCTATTTTGAAATGAAATGCTGTAAACAGTGGAGTACGTGGCATCACTCAAAAAGATGTTGGCTCTGTCTACTTTTTGTTCTTACTCCCTCTATCCTTGGTTATTTCTCTGAGGTTGACAACTTATCTTACGATCGTGGTATAGATGCTTTCCATCCAGAATATGTCGCTTTTAATTTAAAAAAAAAACTGCCTGTACATTGCGACAGGAACTACTACAAACTTCTTCTTCTATAAGCTTCAAAATGTTCGTTTTCCAAGGAATTCAAAGAGCAGGATGGACCATCAAAGATCGGTACATAGATCAGATTGAAATAGAGTATCGAACCATTGGGATGGTTCGAAAAATGGTTGGTGTATACATTCGCTGGACTCGAGGTTGGACTGTAACAACTGTACATCTATAAATCTAAGTAAGTCACCGTTGCGTGGGAACCGTACGGCACACTAGATATTAATTCGTATAGTAATAATTAATTCGTATATTAATAAAATTCAGGTTCAATACCGTACTTCTGCTTATAATTCATGAATCCGCATTAACCCGGACATTAATTTCGAGATTGCCAGACGACGCGGTTCTGCGTACGCAATAAATTTACGCGGTATACGTGTATCTCGCACCTCCAGCTAAATTAATATTCCTAAATTGATAAATTACCGGGACAGAATGGGGGAATTAATATTATAAGCGAACTTTGTGTTTCCTCATTAACATAGCGCAATTTAGTAAATTCTCAGATGAGCGTGCACAACCATGCGGGATTGACACCGTGTGTATAAGCAACGGTACTTCGCGGCTTTTACTTGATTATATTCAAACATTGAAGCGAGCCGGTAGAACACCTATGTTAAAACCGCATATATTGGCCTTTGCACGAATGCTTTTCAAGCTTCAAAAACATATACCTACGTTCTATAAGATGCCGAGGCTAGGCATCTTCTTCTAACGGCTAATTAGGTGGTATTTTTTATAGATGGCAAATGACCGAGCATTTATGATTTTGAGCAGGTGACTTTTGATTAAAAAAGTATAGGAGATAAGGTAAAACAAAAATAAAAAAATATATATAAATAGGTATAAAATTTGTTACATTTCTAGTTACAGACAGATTTACGCGTAGGTACATGTAGGATGTTGGTTAGTTAGGTTAGCAATCACTAAAATATTCAAATGTTGTTAATATAAAATAAAAATATTATTATAAAAAACAAGTGAGTAGTACCTATCAAGGATAACAAAAGTTTAAGAAAATAAAATATATATATTCAGATTCAAAACAAAACAGTTACTTCACTTCTTTTCTTGAAGTAATTACAGACTATTGAATTTTGACCATTTCGCAAAGAAGGTACTAAAACTAGGAAACGCAGTTTACGTTCACAACATTCTAGGTTAGAAATGGTTTTGTAGTTTTATAGGTTAGGAAACGATTGATTTTTTTATAAATGACCATACATGCTCCAAAATTGCCGGTCAATGACCACAAATGACCAAACACAAATGACTCATAAATGCTCACAAATGCTCCAGCCATCTATAGTATTTTTCTTTTCCGTAGTTTCTACGTAACATGAATATTTAGATGTTTTTTTGTCTTACTCTCGGTCTTTCTTGCACGTGAGAGGAATGACGGGTTCTTCTTATATTAGGTTTTGAGAGAAATATTGGAATACGGGGTGATTTAGTTAGTCGTGATGTAAAAGTTTTTAACCACAGGTGGAAAAAAATAGCTTAGTAGTAATCTGAAATTAAAAACAATACTTAGTAATCTTAAATAGTTACTAAAATAGTTAATAGTTACCAGTTGCACAACATATCGCAAATGTACTTGTTTTTTACGTTTTCACAGATATCTTAAAAAATGTACCTAGAAATATTGAAAAAATCCTAAAGATTTTTCTTCTGCGACGATAAAATTATCACGGCCTAATAAGCTAATTTATTACCTTTTTGACACACGCAAGTTTATTCTATAGCGCGTATCTATAGTAAATCTATTATTATAGAGTAATAAGCCCACTGGCGTATAATAAACCTGCGAATCTATGATGAGATATTTCCGGTCTATCGTTTGCCCGACCAGCTGACTGCGGCAAGTTGGCTGGTTATTAGGTTACCAACGACAGCGGTTTTTACGAGGGTTTTTTATAGGTATATGGAACTTCTTACCCTGTTTCGTTCTTTCTTTTCTATATTATTAATATTATTTTATAGATTTTAGTCATTTATGTGTTAGCGGTATGTTTCTATACACTTATTACCATCTAGCGATTTTGTTTACAACTGGAAAGTGAACATACCTATTATTGACCACAAGAATATATATAGACTCTTAAGTCTGATAGAAACTACTAAGTTTGCTAGCGATCTCGGATCAAACCCAACATTGTAAACAATACTCCATTATTTAATATTTGAGTACCAAAACAAATTACTGTTTACCTTTTACCTACTATTATGTCGAAGTGATCTTTTACGGCGACTTTCCCTATTAATAGTTTACCGAGACAAAGACATTTCGTTGGGAGACTGGCGTAAATGCCATTTCTTCTCAACATTCGAGGAAATATGGGTCTTCCTTTTTGTCTTGAAGGCATTCTATTAATAACGGAAAAAGATTTCAACAATGGACCATTAAGATAACTGGCATATTTCAGTCGTTGCGAAAGAGGACCGCGACTTCGAAGTTTCGTTCATTTACTCTGCCAGATTATTTCTAAAAATATTACATTCACTACCATTTCCTGACTACATACTTTCCATAATTGGATTTTTTTTCATCCTTCCTGGGGCTATACGTAGCTGTGATTATAATTTTTTCTGTCGAATTTTGATATTTTATTTACCTACGTATGAAATTTTTTAACTATTCCCCTCGGGAATTTATTTATTTTTAATTTATTTTATATCTTTGCTAAGCAAAAGCTAGGAGTACAAAACTTCGAGGAGCACTTCGTCTTTTGCCCACTGTAAACTTTACCTTTTTGTCGCCTTTAAAAAAGCTTGTAGAATGTTACAAAAAAGTGGAAAAATTATAGGTAAGTTAGGATTAGACGAGGGATCCGCCAATGTCAATATCGAATGAACAGAGGAATTACAAAATTTCCGTGGTGATGCTAATCTACAGGGTGTCCAGTAAGAGGACGTCAAAATATTACGATTGACCTTAATAACTATGGGTCATATCTCAACGGTTACTGAGGTAGTGTGTTGTTGTTTTTTTTTAAATTGAGATATGTCAATATCTCCCAAAATAATCAAGCTGCTGAACTGAAATTTGACACTGCTATGTTTTTTGGGATATAGAAAATAAGCTAAAAATGTCAACGTGTCTCACAGACTTGCACTGTTTTTGGATCGAAACTTTTTTGAGGTTCTCTTTTTAGTCTTGCAGGTCCATTATTTTAGTGCATCTTTTCATTTGCAAACAAAGGTGTATACTTGTTTCATAACGATAAAATCAACCGTTTACGCTGAAATTGAGAAAACGTGCTCCAAAACATCTGTTAACTTCAACATTTGAAACATAAAATTTTCACATACTGCTTTCAAATATCACAGATCAACTGTACATGCAAAATGAAGAAAAAAATGCCAAATGGGCATTGGTCAAAACACCATTGGTTTTCTTGAAATAGGATGTCCATATTTTATCAAATTCCGTAGGTTCCATTTTGAAAGTCAATAATTTTTGGTACATTGTTCATTTTTTTCTCACTTCAAAAGGACACGATTAATTTGAAACATTTGAAAGCGGTATGTGAAAATTTTGTTTAGAATGTTGGAGTTAACGGATGTTTTGGGGCACGTTTTGCCAATTTCAACGCAAACGGTTGATACTATCATTATGAAACAAGAGTACACTTTTGTTCCCAAATGAAAAGTTGCACTAAAATGATGGACCTGCAAGACCAAAAAGATAACCTCAAAAAAATTACAAGTAAAAGCAAGATCCAAAAACAACGCAGGTGGGGTCCTCTGGGCTCTGTGAGATATGTAGAAATTGACATGTTCATCTTATTCTCCATCCCCAAAAACACAGCAGTGCTAAATTTCCGTTCATATTGCCATAATTCGATTTTAAAAAAATAGCTACAGCGCCCTGTATCTCAATAACTATTGAGATTTGACCCGTAGTTAAGCTCATTAGACTAGAACATTTCGGAGTAAATGAAGCCGTCGTGTTTAGGTGGGCCTTTTACGGACAAATCTTCACCAATGCACTTGTCATACTTCTAGTGTTGACTGACGTATTAATACGTCAGTCAACGCTTCTAGTTACACCTTTTCCGCTCTTTTAACCCCGGCCCGTTTCTATATAAAAAATTCCCAGACAAGTCTTTCTCGGTGCCCCCGGAAAATAACTTATTCACGTGCAGTTTGGGCCATGCAGCTTGTACACCGGCTGCGCACGAACGCCACGTACGTGAGTAAATTTTTATTGTGTTTCCGCTAAAATACGAGACGAATTTCCAACTTGGACCACGATCGCCGTGTTCGAAAATGCGAACAATGGACGGCCAGACGTTGCCCGTGTATAAGGGTAATTGTATGGTAATTGGGCGCCGTTTTTAATTGAATTAGACTATAATTAAGAAGGTACTTCACGCGTCGTGGGTGTGCCGAGACCATATATCGTCTATAGTACCGTTGCAGGTGCTTTACTTGTCCCCCAAATAGAACCACCGATACTTTGAGATTTAAGACCCGCGGTTATGAATTTATGATCTGTCTGTACGATCCTTCGCATTTTCGCGAGATCCGCTCCTGTATAGATCTAGATCGAACTGCATAGTCGAGACACTTGGTTTCATTAAAGAGCACCCCGACTACCGGTTAATATTTTACTAAGGACGCAGAGATAAATGTGGATTTACGGATGGAGATTACATCTTAAGGAAACACTTAGTTAATGATGGTTTATGAGCAGCTGCTTAGATCCACTGGAATTCGAAAAACATTCTTTGTACTTTAACGTTAAAATATACTCTCGCTTTGCATACATTACCAAGCGAGTCGATTTCTGGAGTTATTCTCTGGTCCGGGACCGACCTATTTATTAACCGCGTGAGAACGGCCTGGACTTCGAACATCTGTGCTCTAATCTTGTGTTTCGCCTGTGTTTCAATATAGGTAATATAAATATAAAGTTAGACCCATCATTCAACGACTCAGTGTGAAAACACATTAGGAACTATAACATTTAATGTTTAATTGAGGTTTTCGCCACAGAAACCTGAACCAAACTGGTTAAAAAACAACTTTTCCAAGTTGTCAGGAAAATTTATAAATGCCTACGAATCGTTCAACGTTAACTCAAAAAATTACTTCAGCAAATTTATTTACTGACCTTTCGGAGAATAAATTTTTCTCCTTTCTCAAAGATGTTGCTAAACTAAAATGACAAAATGACAGAATAAATAATCTAGCCGCACCTCTCTGATATTGTACCCTGTGTTGTATCTAATTATCTACACTTACTTATCTTTGAATATTTTACTGAATTCCACTATTTTTCGCCTTTCCTCCTTTTTGAGAATTGGTTGGGACCGAGGTTGGGACCTATTCCACAAAATTCTCTGATTATTATTTTTATTCTCCGAATGCTTAGAAAACAAAGTTGTTGAAGTTATTTTTTGCGTTAACGTTCAAAGTTTCGTCCTTTTAATGTTAGGTATTTATGATTTATGATGATACCATTTTAATTAATCTAAATATTTACAATAAAAACACAAAATAAAACTGAGTTAAATTGAAATGATAATGACCACCTACAAATTAGTTAAACATTAATTTGCCTTAATGTTTCATTAGAAATGTGTTTTTGCTGAAAGTGCATAAATAAGCAAGCATAACTTCAAATTAAAAAAAAAACTGCAAACAGAATAAATGCATCTGGGTCAACACTAATACCGTGTACTTCTTATCACTGCATTCATGCGTCGAGGCATGCTTGATATCAAATGTTCAACAAAAGCTTGCGGAATATTCTCCCATTCTTCAATAGCGACCTCTATGAGTTGGTTATGATTAGCAACAGGGGGTCTAAGATTTCAAATATATATTTTTTTGAGATAGTCCCATAGATGCCCTATAGGATTCATGTCAGGACTGTTAAGTGGTCACTGCGTAATAAAGGGATATTAACATCATTTAGGTAGCCAATAACCTGTCTAGCCACATGGGGACGAGCGTTGTCCTGCATGAATACAAAATTAGGTCCAACAAACGAAGCAAAAGGCATTACATGTTCGACAATAATGTTGCCTAAGCAATATTGGGCATTCATAGACCACGTACGTATAGGGACCAACTCCGTACGAGCGTCGAAGCAAATCCCTGTTAAAACATTTTAGAGCCACCACCAAAAGGTACTTTAATAGAGATATTGCAGCTGGCAAACCTTTCTCCTCTCCTTCACCAGACACGCTCACGTCCATCTGGAGCTTTAAGGCTAACTCTAGTTTCATCGGAGAATAGAACCTGTGTCCAATCATTGATGGTCCAATTCTGATGTAGTCTTACAAAATTCATTCTTTGAACTTTGTGTTCTCTGGTAAGCAATGTTTTTTTGGCCGGTCTTCTGTTGCTCAATCCTGCTTCATGTAAACGTCTTCTAACCGTTCGAGATGATATAGCGATATTTCGAGCAAATGCCAATTCATTTTTTTTTAAAGATCATCAATTTGATTAGTGCAACGTTTTCGCCTTGCGACAGATGCTGGAATGGTGTCTTCCTAATATACGACCAACATATCATTCATACAGGAGAGTCGATGCTCGCACTGCATCCTCAATTGACAAATTTCTTTGGCGGTTCATTTTCCTTACTGGATTCACTCGCAAATGAACTTCCCAACATGTTTGTGATATTGTGATAAAAACAATCACAATCGAAAGCTTGCTTTTCGCAGACACTTTGCTTTAATCATCACATTTTAAGGAAATTTTAACACAGTCTTAGTCTAAAAGAGGTTTAATACGAATTACTGTCAAAATAAGGGTATAGCCGTGGGTCTGCACTGGTGTGTTCTTTGTTCAATGGCGTATAATGGTTAGCTAAAATAACAAACAAGGTCCATGGCCTACTTGTGGAGAAAATTTAGATCTATAAAGTCTATACACTCTGAACTGCGGATGACCTGAAACATCATGAAAACACACGGAATTATTCAAGTTAGTGATTGTAGAGCCCGAACATTATTTAGTACCAAATATTAAGCCGAAGAAAAGGAGCACAGGGAATTATTCTGGATCCTGAGTATACCAAGGTGTTACCACTTACAAGATTCTTGTTAGTCATATACTTGTACCGACATTATATTTTCCCTTTCACGTATGATTTCATTGAATCTGATTCACGAAGATTTATCTGAGTTTTATTGCTTGCCATTTGCGGACTTCCAACAGGTTAGCGCTAATATCAAGCGTGTGATTCTACAATAAAAGCCTGGAAACTCGATCGCGCATCATTAAGTGTAATAAAACGAAAGTCTGTTTATTTAAATGGAACACGTTTATTAAATATATTATGCAAACAGTGTGTGTTTGCCCGGACAAGAACATTCTTAGGCCGGCACATTAACAGAACATCGCCACATGCATATTAATTAGGGTTTACGGTGTTTTAGCGGTTACACAATTAAGTTTCTGACGCTATAAAACACGGGTGAGAGGAAGGCGTGAGTTTTGGGACCAATTGGAAAGCTGGCAGGTTGTAAACTGCAAGGGAGAAGGTATTTTATTGATCCACGAAAGAAAGAGAAGAAAACATAAAATTTGTTATTCCCAAAGAAGAGAAGAATTTATATAGGTACCTACGTTCTTGGGAACTATTATTTAGCACTTATTGAATCTATGTATACATAATATATAAGGTCCTACACAGGGTCGAGCGATGAATCGAGCATCCGAGAACCAGGCACTTAATTTTATCTACACAATAATGAAAACTTGTCTTAGATTTATTGTGGAATATTGATTTTTAAAATTTTGATCAAGCTGGAGAATTAGGCCGTATAAACGTGATTTTTTTTTAGAGACTGTGAAGTGGATCAATAGAAAAATAAAATAGATTAGGTGCCTATTAAGTGAGAGCATGATTTATTTGGGGAAAAAGCTAACTCGTATAGTATAGAACAGTTTTGAGATGAATACGACCAAATGATTAATATATTTTGGCGCCCCATCCTAACTAAATTAAAGGTGGCCTGGAACTATAAAGGAATGACTACAGGCCCTGTAATTAATAGTTGGAAAACTTCTTTTTAATCAAGCCAAATCAAATCTGACACCATTAATAAAAATCAAAGGTACTACTACCACAGCCGACTCGAGGAAAGCCCTGAAGTTGAGAAAGCTGGCAACATGGCTTGCGGGTCTGCGCGGCGTGGCCCGTCACTCCCTGCCAGTTGATTTTACAAGAAATTTACCAGAACTAATTTGTGTAGTGCGTAGTGCGGGTAGTGCTATCGTTGCCAGATTGCTACGACGAGGCAGTGTGTCTCTGGGTGGAAACAGACAGTCCGAAGTGCTGGCGACAGCTTTGCTATAAATTGGTTTTGTTTGTGAAAAAAATGAAACATTTCTCTAAAAGTTCGAAGTGAAGAATCGTTCCTTTACAATTTCAAACCTCAAGATGCCTCGAACCGTCGAGGGAAGCTAGAACCTAGTTATATACCTGGCTGTAAGTCAAATCGTAATAATAACTTGAAGTAGCTAGGTTTTCTTTGCTTGATGATAAGGGGTCAACTTGAATAAAATGATTAAGGGCCAATTACATAGACAAACTAAAGTACCCTTTAAAATTAAAGCAGCTTTCTAACAATCCAACCATTGTTAGTATTGTTGCAAAAGTTCCTTTACCTAATGTTAAAGTCAAAAGAAAATTTAGTTGAATGTATTATGAAATTGACCCTAACTGCCATTTCAATCAGAAGAGATTACTCTCCTTCACAACATGCTGTTCTCTGTTCGTTTGTTGTTTATATTTTTATGAAAATTTAACCATAAGGGAAGATAGGTAATCATCGTTTGCCTAATGGCGCACTTTGCGAAAAATTCTCACAAAAATTCGACTTACAATAAAATGTAGTCCCCTCTTTTGCCCAAATTTACCATATTATTTGCCGAAAATGTAGCTATCCACACCATTAATCGTACTTATTATAAATACTTATATTTCTGTGTATATTTTGTTACTTGTTACTGCTTTTATTGTCTGTTAAACAAACGTACCTACTTACTTAGGTACCCAATTATTGAAACAAAGTTCACAAATGTATCTAATTATAATTAAAAAGAGGGTTGAACATTTATTAGAAAAGATAAACTAAGCCAAAGTGCAGACTGCTCTATACTGCATAGACCCGTTGAACCGTCCCGCTGCGGCGTTGCCACATGTTTGCACAGGGCTTGTGAGCTTGAGAAGGTTGTGGTACTACCATCATCTCACAAGCACTTGAAAAATTGCCCTAAAAATAGGTAGGTGTTCGTTAAAAGTTACCATTTGTTGTATTCCAAAGATCCACATCGTAAGCTCTTCAATTAAAAAAGATAAACATTCCTACCCACGTCACAGAACGTTAAAGAATTTGGCAATGAACCAGGGACTAATACATACTTTCCTGCATATTTTGTCCTAACGCAAGAACTTTTAAAATCACACCAGACTGTCTCCAAATTATGAAATCCCTGATAATTTACCGTAGACTAACAGTAACGAAATGTTCTTGCTGAGAACCCAACGATATAATTATTATCATCATCGTACAGTGGCAAGAAGCGGTCTAATATCAATTTCAGCAAGCCGATACCGTAGGATATCGAGTTTCGCGCGATGTATCGTATGACGATCCGAAGGAAATTCAAACGATGATACAACCCGTATAAAGATCACCTCAGGTGCCGCGACACCTTGTACGGCACATCCATAATTTCACAAATAAGCGGATGCCGGAGGCTTTGAGGTTTTCCTGTTGACGTTATGGCGTCGTACATGACTTCTGGAATTGCAAATAGTGCAGAGAAATAAGAGGGGACTCTGAACATATCCTTGAGGAATACCGCAATGTCGCACGCAAAAAGTTGTTGCTCTTGACGAGTTAGATACACATTTTTGCACTTAGGTACCTATTTCTGGGACATCCTGTATACTGCGCTAAGTGTATTAAAGGTTATATTATGGTATACATCATTTTAAAGCAGCTAAAACTTTATATGGGTTGCGCTTGATCATCAAAAAAGATTGCTGGTTTACGGTATTCCACAAGGATCTCACTTGGGGCCAATCTATAAACTTCCGATATTCAATCATTCTCCGACGGACCTCTATCCAGAAAATCACCCAATCTAAGTCGAAATTGCGCTTCTCATGCCGCACACCGTCATTGTTACACGTATAATGGTCGTGTTATTAAACAGCGAGCCTATACATAATTGGCTGAAATAAAATGAGTTTCCAATAACACGATCGGGCGAGCCGCTACGCTCTCCGTCCGTCTATTAATAATTGTGTGCCGACCAGGCTTCCCTATAACGCCTGATTGGATACAACTTGTGTTTTTTTTGCAAGAATTCTATATCCTCGAAATTTGAGTTTCAAACAAAAAATTAAGTTAATCGTTTCGATAAATACCACCCTTTTTATTTTATAGATGGTGAGTGTAGGTACAAGTTATGATTTGTAAGACAACTTATTGTGCCATTGCCACCAGAAAACGTTAAAACCGAACTCATTTCCTTCTCAGGGAATTATAAAGGCCAGCGAAAGCATGGCACGCCATAAAATTGAATTAATATTAGTGTAACTGTTCCTAATTTGCAAACTTAGCTGTCTACAAAATTCCAGATTGTTTATGCATTCTCTTCTCATCGCTATACGACCACGCTACTTAACTATTATGAAAGTGATAATTGAAGGTATCTTCACCTTTAAGTGACTGGATTCTAAAAGCTATTGACAAATCTGATTTGTTCCACTTTATTGCTACTCTCTTTCTATTATTTATTTCAAAAAATATCGCAGCAAGTGCTTCGATTCGATGTTGTTTTCCCCGGGCCTCCTTCCGGCCATGCAAATCGCAGCGGGCCTGGCGAGACAGATTTCCTGCTTATCTGGTTGCCGCGATCTGGAAGGACCATTGTGTTGTTCAGAGAACCGGATATAGTTTGCACCGCCCCCCTCTCTTCATCCATTGATCGGCACTTGTTTGTTTCGTGGCTTACTTGTTTTACGAGAAACGGCGGTGTTCCTCAGGGTTCGGCCATGGGTCTGAGATCGATTAATCTTGGATTAGACACTATTATTTAGGTTGTAGTTTTTAAAACGGGCAACGTACAAGGTGGCAGTAAGTTACGAAACCGACCCAAGTTATGTGGCTAGTCGTTAAACAAAACTGCTTGTACTTATGGCCGGCAAAAAATGTAATACCAGAAAACAAGTTGTAAACAATGCGCGTTGCAAAATAAAGCGGAATAATGGATAAGAGTGGCATGCTCCTTGAAGTAGAACATAAAACAGTTTGTTGCTTTTTTAAACAAAAGTTTTTATTTTCAAAAAGTTGCAAAAAACCTTTTCATGGGAAAGAGCAGATTCATGATACTTATTTACTTTTGTTATGCCACACGCTATTGTGTAAACATGGAGTTACGAATTAAAAACGGGGCACTGCGGAATTTTTAAATTAACGATTGGGAAGATATTGCAACTTTCTGCAATTTCTCTCAACAATAAATCAGAAAAATTGCCAATAAAAGATCGCGGAGTGTGACGTGCGTGGCAAATCAAATTAGTTGCTTATAAAAGGAATGCCATTAAACTGCATATAGAGAAAGCGTTCTTGCAACGGAATTTTGTATGGAAACAATTTTTACGGGATAGAACAGACATTTTGCTGTGTGAGTATGAGAAGGTATGATGGGGGGCTTAAACAAAACATGCCGCGCATTTTATTTTTAATTTTGTTACCACGTTCAAGGGCGCCCATAGAAAATATTTTAGGGGGGAGGGGCAAAATTATCTCATCTAACCTTGTTCTTTTTAGAACTACCTAGCTCTGATTCGATAATTGGTTTATGTGATTGTGGCCCAGTTAAATTTTGTATAAAATATTTCAGGGGCTTGTTTTATACAGGGTGTCCCGAAATTAGCCTGCCATAATTTACCAGCGTATTCTACGACCTAAGAAATGAAAAAAGTTCCTATAAACATGGCCTCAAAAATGCCCCCTAATGGGGCTATAGCCCCCGAAAGGGGCAGCTTCACAAACGGGTTTCTATAAATATTTCCAGAACAAACAAAGATAAAATTCTGAAATTTGGTTTGTGATGTTCCTGTGAAATTTGACATTTACCGAGGTAGCGATAGTTAGACATTCTTAATCATAGGAGTCCCAAATGGGGGGTTCAGGAGTTAAAATTACCCCAATTTTTTTGTATACTTTTTTCCAGATTTCTTGCAAAATTATGAAAGTTGAAGGTATTCTACGAAGAAAAGGTGCTCTTGTTGAACTTCGATAGCATGCATCGTTTTCGAGTAAACTCGTTTTGAAAATTTTTTGCAGAGTGTCATGAAAATGCCTATTAGAAATTAGCCTGCCATAATCTACCACCACGTTTTTTGATATAAAAAAAATTAAAAAAGTTCCTATAAACATGGCCTCAAAAAAGTCCCCTAAGAGGACTATAGGCTATAGCCCCTGAAATGCACACTTTGGCAAACGGTTTTTTCTAAATATTTCCAGAACGAACAAAGATAAAATTATGAAATTTGGTGTGTGATATATCTGTGAGATTTGACGTATACCGAGGTAGAGAGAGTTTGGCATTCTTCATCATAAGCGTCCCAAATGAGGTGGGTCAAGGTGTTAAAAATATCCCAAAATTTTTTCTGCGCTTTTTTCATGGTTTATTCTCCCAGGTATGTCACATACCAAATTTCAGAATGTTATCTTTGTTCGTTCTGGAAAAATTTTGAAAAAACCGTTTGTGAAAGTGCCCCTTTTCGGGGCTATAGCCCCATTAGGGGGAATTTTTAAGGCCATGTTTATAGGAACTTTTTTCATTCTTTTAGGTCGTAGAACACGCTGGTAAATTATGGCAGGCTAATTTCGGGACACCCTGTATACCTGGAAGGATATGAAAATAATCTTTTCCTCAACTATAATAATATAAAAAAATATAACGCGAAGGGATTTTGAGAATCTCCAGGGGGGGGGCACGTGCCCCCCCTTGCCCCCCCCCCTATGGGCGCTTATGACCACGTTGTCAAAGATATTGGTCCAAATTTAGTACACAGTACCTACTGAGAAACCTACGTATAATTTTAAAAATTAAAATTCCTTATTCTCCACTGGCCGAAATATACAGGCTACTATAGGTATCTACTTTGATCTGGGTGGGCAAAAGTGTTATGATCGAAGGTGGCTGGCTCGAACTTTTTGGACAAATTATGAAAAAATAATTTGTAAAACTATAATAGATTCGTGTGTAGAATTGTCTACAATTAACTCAGGCAAACTTGATTTCCCATTTAGCTTCTAAGCCAATAATACAGACAAAAATATAAAAAAAAGATTTTTTATAGTCACCTCGTCATTCTTTCACGCTCTACATCTTAAAAACTGATGGAATTTAAAATCAATAGGTTCACTCGATTTTTTGCTTTAGTAGAAGGCTGTCCTAAAATTTGACATGTTTATTATTCCTGATGTCAGCAGTCTGGACCAACACTATATGAAAGACCTGTGCATAGCGCAGTTTCAAGCGATCGCCACTGGCGCCACACGACGAAACAAATTTACATGGTGGTCTAATGCTAAAAACACCATCTTTTAGAAAATAAAAACATACAAATACTTATCTCTGTTACAACGAATTTAATATTCAAAATAAAATAAAATAATTGTTTATATCCCTTTAATTTGAAGTTGACATGACATATTTCCATACATTTTCTTAAAAAGTCTAAAAAGCAAGCAAGAGTATTTGGTACCTTTTGTTTGAAATGAAGTCCATGGCTAGGTGTAGTGTGAGTAAGCATAAAACTTATTGGATTTATTCGCTTTGGAGCTATAAACAAATTTTTCTATTTTCATTCTTGCATACGTCACAAAATACTCTTTTAAAATAATATCTAGAATTCTCCCTTCTTCAGCTGGTTGATCAGACAATCCCATAATTCCAAAATAGTGTTTATTCTTCTACAAATCACCTAATGGTCTGTGCATTCAATTTTCTTCATGTGCATGAAAATTTCATGTTGTCGCAAACAAATCTACCTATAAAAGCTGTGTTAATACGATAAAACTGCCAAATACTGGACGCAAAGACAATTCGTTACCGTAAAAAGAAGGTAAATCGTAATAAAGCTGGATATTCAAAATTTGGGACATTCTAAACTGACATACCAATATCCACAGTATACCCCCCATGAAATATGACGTCATCCTCGGGACTTTAATATGGTGTCGGTCCAGATTTAACAGACTTTCTGTTTTACGCGACAGTAGGGAAAGCCGATTTTCAATGTGGAATGTGGGAGAAGAAGTGACCAAATAATAAACTGTACCAAAATAAATTGTTTAAAATCACTTTGCAAAAAGAGCTGCGGCTTAGAGAGGATTGGTTCGGCATCAGTTGGCAACAAATCCCCATTTCAAGGAGATTCTACAGGGCGTTCAGCCGTGTAAAAGATCGAAAAAAGCGAACGGCAATCTTCACATTACGCGGGCTTTCCGAGCGGCTGGCCGAATGGCCCGAAAAAAAGTAAAAAGCGGAGATATCGCTTAGACGTTGTTAAGTTTATTAAGTTTTTTGTCCGAGGCTCGAACCAAACCAATTTATTTGTGTTTTTCCACTGGATTAATCCTGGCGGACGGATTCGCGGCCCTCGTGGTATTGTTATTAGGAAATAATGTGGCCGTTAAAGCGGTTTACGTGACGGTATGGATGGAAGTTGGTCGTTTTTGTTGCGTATTAATAGCGAGAGCGATACGACCAATGATAGATATGTTATGTCGGTAGACAATATTGGCAGAATTCTGTAGCAATAGCACAAGAAGAATTTACGGAAACTTGCCAAGAAACTTGAAAGGTAAATATAATTTGAAGTTTGGCCCCCGTTTTCCCCGGGGGCCAAACTTAAAATTACTATTTACCTTTCAACCCTCTCCAAGGCATAAATGAGAAAATCAGTAAGGAAAATCTGTCACTGTCTGACGGTCTACCATATGCCTTTTTGAAATTAGACCAAGGTTGAAAAAATTGTCAAATCAGTCAACTGATAGTGGAGGGAAAGATGGGATAACATTGTTATGAAATTGTTTTTCAGTTTTTGAGGTGACAACATTTATCTATTATATTGTTATCGTTTATAATGTTATGCATATTTGTTTACTTCTTTCATTAATTTAAATAATGTTGAATTAATAAACCTTCACTGCAGCGACTCTCCCAATACAGGAATTCTGAGAGAAACTAACAGACTTCATTTGAGAAACCGCCTTTGTCATAATATTTTGCACAATATAATAGCTATGAATTTTAAACAACTGCCACTTGACTAATAACACTCGAAACACCGAGGATAATCTTTTATGAGCGAAAAATAAATCTATTTAAAGAAATAGTTAAGCGTTCTTTTAATTGAAAAATGTTTAGAAAATTCCCCCAAGACAACAATTTGATTTTTTAAGCGTATAGTGCCCTCAGGGATTGACGACTGTGGCTTGCCTCGTTCGACCCGCACAGCTGTGTTGGTCTACTGAATACAGAACTGGAATTTGAATAAATATTAAAAGCCATACACGACGTGACCTCGTCTGTCCGCGGTATATACTGTAAAAATCGGTTAACGAGGGAAAATTAGGCTGTTTAAATGTTCTACCATACCCGGACGGTTGTGATCTTCGTTGTTGTTTTGAAAAATTCGGGACAGGCATGCTGGTAGTACACGTGCAGATATGTTCAGAAATGTAGGAAATACGGTGAGCACGGAATTCTAAAAAACTTTTCTTTCCCAAAAAGTCGAAATTCAAAATAATAACCATTACTATAAGCCGCGCTATAATAATAGTATCTACACACCTAAAATATCACAAATGCAGAGATGTAATTTTGAATGAAAAAAAAAACTTCAAATCAAGTATGTACATACCTACTAATATTTACAATAGTGTTGAGTTGAGGATGTTTACTTTCAGTTCTTTGGAGAGGCACAAAGATTTTGTATTTGTGTATACTTTTTCATTGCAAGCAACTATCTCTTACCCCATTTTGTTCTACGAAGCAAAATTTAAGAAGTTCCGTGAACTTTTTCGGGCCTTATTTTGGTTTCAGGACATGCCTAATAGTCATTTTTTATTTTGTTTAGTCTGTTCTGCGTTTCACTGTATACAGGGTGAGTTTTTTTCGATACCCACTATGGGGTATCTCGGAAACTAGCAGAGCTAGAACAAAGGTTACATGGGGAAAGAATTGCAGTTTGGAATGCTCAGATCTAATGCCCCTTTTGGATTTTTAAAAAAGTTCATGGCTCACTAGATATTTTGAAAAGAGTGATTTTTTTTATTTTATCAGATCTCTGTAGCTCCGTTATTTCTGATTATACAGAAAAACTGTGGAGACAAAAATTGTAGATAATTTTGGGCTTAATAAGATAATCTAATCAAATTTTTTATGTTGTTTGTGATTTCTGAGATATGACATAAACTTGTGTTTTTTTAAATGTAAATCATAGTTGGCTGTGGCCTTATCAAATCGGCCATTTTTTGAGCTTTCCAAAGATATAATACTCGGCAGAGTTGTTATAAAATATAAAAGAGCTATGGCTAATTTTCTGTTTTTTTTTTAATTTTCACATAGTCAGCCATGGAATATTTTCATAATTACGTTCTATTTTATAATAAGACATACTTCAAACTTTCAAATATTTAAATCGAAAAAATTGTCCATTTTCTTACAGTGGAGCAGGAAGATAAAATTAACACAAAGTAGAATTCTTATAGTCAAAACTCCACAATCAGTTTCTTTAATGAAAACTGTACATGTTTCAAACCTCTAAGGGTTCATCATCAGCAGTAAAATTTCTTTAGTAATAAATGACAAAGCTAGAAAAAGGAAAGGGTGAAATACAGGCAAAAAAGGAACTAGATTACCTTACCTTCCAATCAACTCTGAAGATATCAAATCATTTTAGTAAACTTCGAAACGAAAACTAAAGGTTTATGGAGTTAAATGACATATTTATATATATAAAAAATCCAAATTTGAAAACCAAACCAAAAGGCCTCAATCCAACACCAGTAAAATACTGAAAGAAAAAACAATTTGGTTTACCATGTTGTTTTTTCTTTCAGTATTTTACTGGTGTTGGATTGAGGCCTTTTGGTTTGGTTTTCAAATTTGGGTTTTATATATATATATATATATATATAAATATGTCATTTAACTCCATAAACCTTTAGTTTTCGTTTCGAAGTTTACTAAAATGATTTGATATCTTCAGAGTTGGTTGGAAGGTAAGGTAATCTAGTTCCTTTTTTGGGCCTGTATTTCACCCTTTCCTTTTTCTAGCTTTGTCATTTATTACTAAAGAAATTTTACTGCTGATGATGAACCCTTAGAGGTTTGAAACATGTACAGTTTTCATTAAAGAAATTGATTGTGGAGTTTTGACTATAAGAATTCTACGTTGTTTTAATTTCAAATATTTTATTTTTAGCTGGAAACAAAATGTAACAAAATAAAACAAAAATTATCATGACGGGGCTCCACCACATAATTATTTGCCCGTAAGAAATTATACCTATATCAGTTCTACCCAAATAGTTGGATAGGGAGAAATAGACCTATTTCCTGGCAGCCCCGATCCCCCGATTTGTCTGTTTTGGATTTCTTTTTGTGGGGAACAGTACAAAATAAAATATGAGACAATTGTTGAATTAAGAGCAGCTGTTTTAGAAGCAATTGCCGGTATTGACAGGCGCTCTCTATGAAAGGCAACAAATTCAGTTTTAGAAAGATGCAATATTTGTATAAATAATAATGGTAATAATTTGAATTTAAGTTTTTTAATTTTTGTTTTATTTTGTTACATTTTGTTACCAAAAAACAAAATATTAGAAAGTTTGAAGTATGTCTAATTATAAAATAGAACGTAATTATGAAAATATTCCATGGCTGACTATGTGGAAATTAAAAAAAATCAGAAAATTAGCCATAGCTCTTTTATTTTTTGTTATAACTATGTCAAGTATTATATCTTTAGAAAGCTCAAAAAATGGCCGATTTTATAAGGCCACAGACAACTATGATTTATATTTAAAAAAACAAAAGTTTATGTCATTTCTCAAAAATCGCAAACAACATAAAAAATTGGACTAGATTATCTTATTAAGCCCAAAATTACCTATAATTTTTGTCTCTACAGTTTTTCTGTATAATCAGAAATAACGGACCTACAGAGATATGATGAAATAGCAAAAAATCACTCTTTTTAAAATATGTAGTGAGCCACGAACTTTTTTAAAAATCCAAAAGGGGCATTAGATTGAGCTTTCCAAACTGCAATTCTTTCCCCATTTAACCTTTCTTCTAGCTCTGCTAGTTTCAGAGATCCCCATAGTGGGCATCGAAAAAAACTCACCCTGTATATCATATTTTAACCACGTCCGGTGTGCCATGACCACTCCCTTTCCGTCGTAGACCCCGCCCACCGAATTAGACCTACCACTGGCCACGCCCACAGTAATTAAAACCCCGCCCACCGCGTATATCTACCACTGACCACTCCCTCTGTGCTACCTAGACCCCTCCCACTGGCCATTCGGAGGGGTCTGTATTGTTGTAAACTCCTCCCACCGCATTTTCACTTGCCCATTTTCCGTTCTAGTGCGCGCACGCGTCCGGCATCTTCGAGCTGCAGGTGCTGGAGATGGCGAACCCGCGCGGCGAGCTGGCCAGCGGCCAGTGCTGCGGCGGCGGGCAGCGGCCGCAGGGCGGCCGCTGCCCCACCCCCTGCAACACCTTCTTCCGGCTGTGCCTGAAGGAGTACCAGAGCAACGTGACGAGCACGGGCAGCTGCAGCTTCGGCAACACGTCCAGCCAGGCGCTGGGACGCGACACGTTCACGCTCGCCGATCCGGAGAAGGGGAAGCTGGTGTTGCCGTTTACGTTTCGATGGACGGTGAGTGTAATTATGCAGTAAGCCCTGTCCAGACAGAGGCAACATGTTGCCGCGACATGTTTCCGAGTTTTGGAGCACGTCGCGATAAGAGGAAACAATCCGTCCACACAGAAGCAACTTGTTTCGCTAGTCGGTAAACATGTATTTAGTTTGGAAACTGTGTGTCCACACAGAAGAAACTTGTTGCTCTTCTCAGTCATGCACGTAAATGCCTTTTTGACGGACGGCTGATTACTGTCGCTGTCGCCAGTCGACACGGCCGTCCACATAGAAGCAACAAAAGTCGCAAGTCGCCGATTGTCGGCGCTTGTCGCTCAATTTTCTTTGATGTTTACCGCCCTCGGAGCGGACACACGCGACTACCGGCAACATCCCTCAACACAGAGCAACTTTTGTGGTGGAGACATGTCGCACCTACAAAAGTTGCTGCATGTTGCCTCTGTGTGGACACGGCTGTGGTTAGAAAACGAGTCGACTTTTATGAAATTAAGAACGTACGGGGTGATCAATTTTAGACGCCCGGCCCTCTTCGTGGAAAACTGTCGAAGATATGGGGATACAATGTATTAGAGGTTATAATATAGTGTATAAAGGAATAAATCGACCAATTTAAGCACTCTTTGCAAATACGACGCTAGGCGTCGCGATACCAGCAAATATTTTTTCCCACCAACATACCACTATTTTACAGCATTCAAAAGCCCTAATTTGTTTGAACATTTGAACATTTTTATTTCTGAAAATAAAAGCCCAATTTGTACGAGTGGTTTTGCTAATGGGCAAAATAGGGCTTGGGAATAAAATTATCTATAGAAAAATTTCCGGCATGAGTGGTATTTGTCGAGATTATTTCTCGAATACGATTTAATAATTTCTGTATTAATTTTTTTCTATGTTTGCATTTCCAAAACGATTCATTTTGAAAGAGTTTATTGACAGCTTCGACTGTAGCGTTCGAGTAAACAAACATGACGCTTGGATATCCAAGGCAAATGCGATTATACATACACCCTGTCAGCGTTGGTTTATTTTCTGAATGTGTCATAAATTTAAACGGAGACGGAGCTGTAATAATAACAAAAATTTAGTAATGTAAAAGTTCCTACGAAATCGTTAATGCTATATCCCGATATTATACTACAAGAAGTGGGATGTAGAACCAAAGGGGATGGCAATTCTGGAATTTCCTTAATTTAATATAGACTACATTCACACAAAATGTTGCTTCATGCTAAACGACTGAAATAAATTTTTCACCGGCTCAAATATCTCCAGGTGCGAAACGTATGTCAAGAGCTTATGCACTGATGGATCAGAAACTATTTTTTATATTACGATCACTTTTACTTCGATTATCTCAGGCCACTCGTATAAAAATAAGAAGGAATGTAGGTAGCATAGAGGAGCACTCAGTAAACATATAATTTAACCCGTTAATTGGCAGGTAAGTTAAAAAACGCCGTAGGAAATAGTTAATAGTGTTTAGGAGCATCAATGATGCTCCGTGGAGAATTGTAGGAACCAGCGTCTCAAGTGTACCACAACAAAGTATGCCGTAATCTGTTTTTAATTGTTTACGGTTTGAGACAACGGTGCTTTCTCTTCGGCGATTTTACTCACTGCTGGTTTTTAATCATAACTTCTACGGCCAAACTGAAACCAAAGACCAAGTAGCATCGCCTAATCTCTTCGGCTTTCATTTTAGCCATTAAATGGAAACCATTTTCTGGGAAGTGCCGCCGTCGTAACTCAGCGGCAACAATTAAGGCCATATAAAATTTTCGAAAAACGCTAAGGACCGCGCGAGATCCGCAATTTGTGCTTTACGGCACTCTAAAGTCAGACGCACAATCAAGGCATCTTAATTGCTAGGTAACGACGCATTTCATTTGTTTTAAAGAAAATGAGCCGACCACGTGAAAAAACGGCCGCCACGGCCATCTGATAATGAGCACAACAAATGAGGCTGGCTCGGAATTCTTTCGAGTGGTCCCTTGTCTCTGACCACGCTTCGAAATCTTTTCATTTGGTACAGACAGAAAAGAAGATAGGTATTTGTTTCATAGATACGTTGGTACTCACCCAAACATTCGTCCAGATAGTTATAGTTATTATTGCACATATCACGTTGCTTCGTTGCTATCTAATTTTGATATTTAAAAAATGGCTGGTAATATGAAACCAACATCTGATATCCAATGAATGTCCCGGTTTTTCATATTGCTGAACAATTCAAACCGAAGATACTTGATGGTGAGATGCATATTCGAAGTATCACGAATAAAGTAGTAAAAGTAAGCCAGTCTTAAGAAGACTCACCGCCAAATATATATTGGCGAATAAATATACAGGGATCCCTATAACGCTGACTGGCTATTCAGTGATATACGCAAATGAACTTAAAGGATAGTTGCAAACGACTAAAAACCCGAAGCCAGCACATCAAAGCTTCAGTCAAGAATGCACCGGACAATCCCTCAGCGAACTCCTATCTTCATAAATGACTTATCACCTCGTTAAAGGACCAACTCGAGAGGCCATCTCTCTCGCCAGTCGTCTCATAAAAAGGCCCGAGATAAATCACTTGTGAAGCAGTATATTATTTCGACACAAAAAACGCAGAATGGGCAGGTCGGGAGGTGTACACGGATTTAAACTGGTTAAGTAACGAATGCTTAGTTTTTTCGGGGACTGTCGTCCACCATGCGGGACTTCGTGTTCTTTTCGTTCGGTTTTCGAAAGACCTTAACGAGATATCGCATTTTTACGAATAATATCATTTCATACAATAAAACAACTCGAGATATGATGTCGACGGAAGGATTTATTACCGCGTTTTCGAAATTTTGGAATGGGTTTCTCACATGAATCAAAAACAGCAAAATGCCATTATTCAAGAAACATTTAAAGTTAGGCCAAAGTCTAGATAATGCCATAAGTCCGCTCACTTGGCGTGTGTTAACAAATATTTCCCTCCTGGCCGATCCCGCTCTCTTCGCCTTAGCCCTGGATCGATATCCCGCTGAGCGGGCGATTCCGAGCGTCACTTTGTTACACAGTATCTCTCGGAACGGTGTGCTTCGTATTGTACCGGGTGCGCGTAATTTATATCCAATACCGTTGCCGATTTTGAGTACTGATGGTTTATCACGGTTCTTATTACAGTGCGGATGGCTGTAAAAGCAATTCAAAATCTGAGTGTCCTTTTTTCGAATTCCTAAAGACCCTGAAAGGTAAGATTTAGTTTGACGTATAATTAAGAAAAATGTCTTAATTAATTATTTCTACAGTCATCGAAATATTATTATATCATTACATAATACTCGTATTATGCATAATATTATATATGACATATACATTGTATATGTTGATTAATATAAAGCCAACATGTCACAGGTGTGTTTCTTTTTTTGTGGTAAATAAAAATATTGATATTTGCAGATGTCAGCAATGGAAGAAGATCTTAGGGTTCGTCAAAGACGATAAATTTGCGAATATTGCACCTGAAGAGGCACATAAACGTAAAAATTTGTAAGACACATTTTGGTGACCAATCATTCACTTCGCCCTAAAAAAGTTGATTAACAACTGCTGTTCCATTAAGATTATTACCAGATGCTTATGATTAGAGGCATATTCGTATGCGTAATCTGGCAGGCAGAGACAAGTCAACAATATTTTGTGAACTAAAAGCCTCTGATATGAAGGCAGTTCAGGACCATTTGGCAGTTTGACAGTACCTCCACCAGAATTCAGTAAATATATAATCAATTTAGAAAATATTTTCTTATCAAAATTTAATGACTTATCGCATCAGGATGGCTTAGGTTCTAGAATACTAAAGGAATTCCGATCAGTAAAATACATATATCCGTGTTCAAATTTTCCCCACGACTATTTGGTTTCGTTATATACGCAAGTTCGTACTTACTACACGCTTAACTTTGCGAATAGGGAATTAAAAATCCAAAGACAAAATAAATCAAATCCAAAACTTACAATTTTGCAAAACTTGTAAACTCTATAACTAATTTTGCTTGCTCCTAGGTACACACTTATGTATATTTTTACTTATGTACCCTATGTTTAATTAGGTATAGGTATCTTGCGTTCTTTAAACGGAAAAAGTAAAATATCTGCATTTTTATTATACACATTTTGCTCCTTATTTTTCTGCTATACCTATTACTCCTATTGTGCATGATGGAAAGTCAATATAGAGGTGCCCCCGTATAACTTGGCGCAACCAGCTTAACGGTGTTTTGGATAGTCCACCCTGGTAAATAACGGAGTGGCGAGCTGACATTAATTTACGACCGGTCGCAAAAAATCGGCGGCTTTTCGACGACTTCAAAGGAGTGATCCGACTTATAGTATTCTCTAGACTTTGGTTAGACCATCACACTATGTGCTTAGTTGCTAGCAAAATTTATAGGTTCAGATTCCCAAATCCAAACATTTAAAATCGACGATGCGATGAAAGCGCAAACAAAATGTCATAAAAAATAGCGATTGGAGATGAAGTTGTTTTGTAAATTATACAAAGATAGAAAGGAGATAAATAACGTCATCCTATATCTCTAGCGGTGCTCAAATTGTTTATACATGTACCATCATTACCTTACCGTTACAAAGATAATATGGACACATTAGACGGTACAAAACCAATAGCCATATGTTATTTGGTTTAAATAATGCCCATGTTCCGCGACGCCATTTGCATAGGAAAAATGCCAGAATTTTACTTGCACGTTCATACAATAAGTAGGTAGTGACCTCTCCGTAAACAGAAAATCAATCAATCACTCGTACGAGTAAGCAAACTTAAGTCGACCCAATCAAGTCTTGTTTGATGCATCCAGATAATCCTTTTCTTATGGCTCATATTGAGTGAGCGTCTCCGACATCAAAGTACCTAAATTAACTTAAAAAGGACACTAAAAACCCCAGGCCCGCATTCATATTATATGACAGAAAATATAGCCGCTCACAATTTCCGAGGCATTCACGTTACGGCCTATTGTGGGATTTTTTTGTCGTATATCGTAGTTGATGATTAATTACCTTCAATTTCATAGTTATTTCTTACTACCCAATTGAGGAAAATGACTCAATAAAATGCCTCGTGTGGCCGGTGCAATATATACATAAGGACTGCAATTAATACAGGGTTATGATTATTGGAATTACGTCCCTGAAATAGGGCCCGAAGAATGCCGTCGATTTCTGCGACAGGAAAGAATGCCATGCGATTTCTTTTGAAATACGCATTAGGCATCCGAGATTTTTTCATTCTTGCTCCACGCATTGCTTCCATATACGCATATAGGTTGAACCTGACGACGTAATGTATCATTTACGAATGACCCTAGTTTTGACTGGCACAGCAAACAAAATATTTGTCGATTGTTCGTTCCTGCGATTTACTGATATAATAGCCCGCCGTATAAAATGAGGTTATGTATTGTTGTGCTCGCATAGCTTGCTATTTAGAACGCAACCTGACACATCCACGTAGAAGATTCGAAACCGCAAGCATTTATTGGATTTAAGTCATTTATTTTCGAATACAGGTTTCTATTGCGGTCAGTGTCAGCGTATCCTGCGCGTTCGGAAAATTGAGGGAGCGGGAGCCCGCGGTCCGAGTCGCACGTGGTCGACACGCCACTAAAATAATGCGGCTGAGAAAACGGCACTTTAAGTCGTAATTAACCCATTTTTACTAATCATCGTCCGGAGCGGATGATATGCCGCGCGGAAACCAGTTTGAATTGTCTTATTTGAACGTCTAGACCGAGGCTAGGTGTAACATACCACCTCTATCGCATATTATACGTCCTGTCCGAGCGCACCGCGGCCAGAACAAGTTTAATTAAAGGATGTATTGCGTATGGGATAACTATAAATAAATGTTACCTCGGCCTCCCATCCTGTGCGCAACATGTAAATGGAGTTTTATTGTGCGAAATTTATTCTGGTCAAAAATGGAGCGGATGCGAGACCTTGAAAACGGTGGAAAAATTGTCATTGGGAAAAAATGCGGAAATGGGAGGCCATTCTTGCCATCGCGATGGTGTAACTGAGATTCTGGATAATAAAAGGATTATTATATTATACTTTCCTTGATGATCATCATAGCTTTTTAACGATACGGTAGTGAAAACGACGATTTATTCCAGAGTCTTTTTTGCCTGGAGGAGAGGAAAGCTGTTACAGCAGATCCGAGTGAAACATCCAGGTGTATTAGTTTTCGCCCTGGTTCCAGGCATACTCGCTAAAATCTCTCACCTCTTGAGGAATAGAACGAGTCTTTGATTATAATCGGCAGGAGTTTCTTGAGTGGTCATCCTTGATGGTTGGCTTGTATAGAAGAAGCTTACTGGGCATGGAGGGAGAAGAATTTTTGGAAGCCTGAGGAAGAGAGCTTCGAACACATTCATGGCTTTCTGCGTCTTAATGACGCATTCGAGAGGGCGTGACACTACTGTTTTTCTATGTTTAGCCTAATTTTCTTAATCGTCATTCGAATTCCGTTGGTAGACAGGAGTCAAAGATCCGGCCAAAAATTTCATTTTCTTAGTACCTAGCACCAGACGCGATTGGTATTCCAGACCATCGAGAGCCTGTTGACAAATAGCGCACCGCACGGGGAATACGTAATTCTTCCGGCAAAGTATGTAGGACTTGTACGAAACCGCACAATGAAAAGCCAGCCGAGCGATCGAGACAAAGAGGATACTTCGATACGCAGGTACTGAATGACTGCGCCTGCCGCGTTGCCATATATGCCATATATATCGAAAGAGAGGCGGGTTCCTTTGTAGATTCTCTCACATGACATTTTACAGCCTCCACTCAAAAACCGTCGAATAATAACTTTTCGCGCTTCTGCTCTGTAGCCTCAAGACTCAAGTTGGACAGAGCGGGCGAATTTCCAAACGGCACGTGGCTTTGGCTTGTTTCCGCGGCAAAAAATGACAACGCAATGGCTGAGCGCTAAACAAGTCAACCCTGAGGATGGTGCTCAACTCTCTAAACAGTTTTCACCCGTCTGTATCGACGTTTTCTCGCATTTTCTCCGATTTCTCGAAAACGTGGCACCGCCGCATCGGCAGCAGCGACCGCGTATGACATCACGGGTTGCCATGAGTCGGTCACCGTGGGAACGCCGGCCGGCTCATCGCGTATGCGCTTGGTGCGACGCTGTGCGCGCGCTCACTCGCATTCGGCTCTTCTTCTTCTTGTCCCCCGGCCTTCGCCGCTTCTCCTCTTCTTCCTGCGGCATCGGGGATCCTCTTCGGGGTGGATAGCGGGAATGGGGTAAATGCGTCATTGATCTTGTAAGAATATTTTTCAGATCAGTCAGTGAGAAACTGCTGCAGGGGATACTGTGTCTTCATCTCGATGATCTCTAGTTTGTGATACACTACTTTCAACCGGACCTACGAAATTGCTGCCCATTTTAATCGATGTTGCCGAAGTGCTTAACACATAACATTACGTGCTTCCCTTGCAGGTACCAATTTCTCCGGACTTCTCGCAAACCGACACCGCGCGTCGGTTGCGCTGTCCATCTCACTCCCGTCGTTTGTTTCTGATTAATCGCGCCATTAGGTTAGATCGAGGATGAGTTATGCCCGCCGCTCCGTACCGATACGCGCCAACAAAAATTGATGGCTTTGTTAGCGGCCGCAATTAATAAACATGGATTTCTTCATTACGGCGCATTTGTGGCCCCCTAATGGCTGAGATAAATCGCGACAGATAGCGGGGAAGAATAGCCGTCGCGATGTGGGAGGAAGTCATCTTCGGGTTTGTGTCTCTGTGTGGCGAGAGGATTGAGTCATCACGGTGTAGAAAAATGGGACCTGGAGGAGAGTGGGTGACGGCGTTGATAACGCCGTCTTCACAATAACGAGTAAATTATTAGGAGGGAAACGAATACGGTAATTCGTGAACTAGGCGGGTATTTGTCGTGAAAGGAGAGGTATGTTCCAGGACCACCCACACGCGGGTTATGCTTTTGAAGTTTGTATAGGTATAGACTCGTATATAGATATCAAGTATGAAGCTGCCCAATGAATATTTTAAGTGTTATAAAGGGTCTTAAAATACTTCTGCTACCAAGGTTATATATTCTAAAGTTTTATTTAATAGTTCTAAAAACGTTCTGAGTACTCTAACACAGCTCATAAAGAGCTTAAATGGAGGATCATATAGCGGTTACCATTACTTGGTTTTAGTGATTTTAAATGAATTAAGAATTTGTAATGAGTTCTGCAAGAATACTGCCGTTACTCTTACTCTTATAGAGACTATTATAAAACATAGGTATTTGAACAATAGTTTACAGTTTCCCTTATAGAGGCTATTTATAAAGGTTCTCTAAATATTTCTGCAACTAATTTATACGAGTGGAAACTAATAGTATAAATAATAAGGTCTATCCCTTTCCATATGTGTTGCTCTCTTCCTCTTTTTACTGCAAAATTTATTGTGTTTGTATAAAAGTGACTACACAAGAATGTGACACTCATAATCAAATAAAATGTCTTTTCGGTGTGCAAGTATGATGGAGGTACTCGTACACGGTATCTTATAAGACAGTATAATATTTGTAAGTATTTGGTATACCTCCAAAAAACTAATGGGCCTCCAAAACAAGCAAAAATTAATGCTTTCTTTTAGATTTTATTCACGAATATAAAAAATTGAAATCTTCCAATTTATCCAAAACCAACTTTAAATAATTACTAAGTGGATTTGGGAATTCATTTGCTGTGCAATACTTTGTGTAAGTTGAAAAATTAAGATTTTTCATATATGAAATTTCCAGGCGAAGCCCCTAAAATGGCGGTCTAAAATTGGTGGAGAATAACTAAAAGTTTTATAACCGAACTGTTACAAATTTTTAAGTTATATATAACATCTTAGGGAAAGGTTTTATAAGTATTGGTAATATTTTAAAACTCTAAGTGACCTAAGAACAACAGTAAGACAGTTAAAGGAAATTAGGTGATTTTATAGGGCTAGCGGGGAAGTTTTAAAACACCAATCTATTCTATATAACTTTTAGTGTTACTATAAACCAAGTAGTTGCTTTATAAAACCTATGGTAACCTTATAGCCCTTGTCTAACCTGCAAATATATGTAATTTATTGCAGCATGTGTGTTTGTTTTAGCTAAAAGTGTGTTCAGTGTTTTGCATCCAAAGAAATAATGTTTAAAATTGTCCAAACCAGGCTATCGGCAACCTCTGTTGTCAGTAGTTTTTGCCTCATGGGAAAATAACAATATCCTTTATTGGCCAAATGAAAAAAAAGTGTCTGTGCTTCGGCAACTTCTAAGAAATCTCAAATCTAAACCAAAAGAAGGTTGGCTTAAACAATCATACATAAAAAAGGGACAATTTTTATTCCTATGAGGCTGCAGAGATGGAATTAGATGCAATGGCGAAAAGTGGTGATAAAGATTTAGATACAGATGCCGAAGAGGAAAGATTAATAAAAAAAGAAAGGAAATAGGACGAGAAGAGCCAGTTGATTTTAACAATATGGATATTTAATAAAACATCTGGAGTAGCAGTATTCTTGGATTTTAAAATTTTTGTTAAATTATAATCAACTTTCCTGTAAAAGCTACTGGAATATTTGTGTTTCTTCCAGTTATTTATTAATTCACTCGACATTATGTTAGGTACCGTTCTCGCAGGGATAAAGAGAACTAACTGTATAATTTTTAGGTTAGTTTATTCCTCTCAGTGCGACGATAAAGTTCTTATGTTTTGTAGGAGCTCTTTAGGAATCTCCAGTATCTATAAAAGTGTTGTTATATACTCCAAGCAGCTTTTGTCAAGCCTAAAGTTCTTAAGAAGATGCTACTTGCTCTTTAAAAATGCTATAATTATATAGAGGAACGAATAGTGTCCCCATAAGATTGATTTATATCGCATTTACTACTCTCACCTCTATACAAACCAAGACTTATAATGTTGTATAACATAGCACTTGAAACCTCGTTGCAAACTCCTTATAGAACTTTAAGTGACAAACACCAATAAATTTATAAAAATATGATGGGAAAGTTTCGGTTACCTCCTTATAAATATTTAAGTGTTAGTTACCTATAGGTATATTAAAATGCTATTATAAAACTTCCGAAATATTTTTTTAATGTAATAGAACTTGGTAACGAGTAGTGTGGATAGAAATTTTGGAATATTGCTTATATTTCTTAAAATATTCCTCATATCAAAAACATGTTTTAATAAAAGTGTTAGGGGAAATTATTTCCCGTTTAGTGATATCAAGCAATCTTTCGTAGCACAAAAAATGTGGTTGCCATGGTAACCGACTTAATTTTTTTAAATGGCACCATATACGTTTTTTGGTGAAAATTAATACATTGAAACTTTCTGAATACGATACAATACAATTTTAATGGGGTCGCATAAGAAAAAAATACAAAAAAAATAAGTTTTCTATTATGCTATTGACAATGTTTATCAAAATAAATTATTAACATCAAGTTAGCCATGCCAAAATCAGAACAATGCGAAACTGTCACTAGCTGTGTAACTGTGTACATTGTTACACTAAACGTACTTTTTTACTCAATTTTCTGTGTACTTAAGTATTTAGTATGTTAACCTGTATTCTTTCCGTTTCACTTAATTCAAGCGTCATTATAACTTACCAAAGTACTTAAGTACACAGAAAATTGAGTAAAAAAGTACGTTTACTGTAACAATGCACACAATTACAAGCAACTGACAGCTAGTGACAGTTTCCCATTGTTCTGATTTTTTCATGGCCAACTTGATGTTAATAATTATTTTGATAAACATTGTCAATAGCATAATAGAAAACTTAATTTTTTTGTATTTTTTTCTTATGCGACCCCATTAAAATTGTATTGTATCGTATTCAGAAAGTTCCAATGTATCAATTTTCACCAAAAAACGTATATGGTGCCATTTAAAAAAATCAAGTCGGTTACCATGGCAACCACATTTTTTGTGCTAGGAAGGATTGCTTGATATCACTAAACGGGAAATAATTTCCCCTAACACTTTTATTAAAACAAGTTTTTCATATGAGGAATATTTTAAGAAATATAAGCAATATTCCACAATTTCTATCCACACTGTATATACTTTATAAAAAATGTAAGTAGGTACCTCTGGTCACTAAAAATGTTCATTGTGTGTATACCGTTGCAGTTTGTCATGTCATGTTGGTTGATTCTCCTTGCACACTTGGTCTAAGGACAGTCACTTTCAATCTTTTCGATCCGAAATAGGTACCTAATTTGCCTTTGATTAAAATCAAACCGTTAAATGCGAATCGCAACCTTAACGAAGATTCGAAGAATGTCACAAGATAACCAACCCAACCGACCAATCGACTTCCTTGGGACAAATATCGATGACCGCCACCGACGCCAACAAATTCGACCACCGAAACGGTTTGTAGCCCGACCCCTCGCCACCTCTCAATCACCGTTTAATTAACGTCAATTAGACGAGTCGCCGGGGCTGTTACCTGCGCTGCCGGGCCGCCTCTACCTGGCCCCAAGGCCGCATAACACATCCCGCATGAAATACGGCGGATTCGGAAGGGCGCAGGCCGAAAAATGCGCGGTATGCCCCGCGCCCGCTAACGAACGAAACCGAAAGTCAATTACCGGAAAATTAATTGGGCGGCGTGGCGGAATTGAGGCGCGGAGGGTAGGCCGAAATATTCGCGGCATCCCGATGTCGCATTGGCGGCAAATGCGCGGACCGTGCTCGCCGAAACGATAACAAATAGTGTTCTTTCATATTGTGGCCAATAATCCAAAAGACCGCACGTCGAGAATTTCCTCAGTTTTTGAACAATTACGGTGCGAAGGACTCGACATTTAGGTATATGCCATCAGAACAACCGGTGATAGAGTAAGATCAATTGCTAGCGTCACCAGTTTTGAAATCATTTTAACGACTAAATTTAATAAGAGGCGCATCCTCTATATAGAATCTCACCGTCAACAGTCAACCACAATCTTACTCTCACGATTGTTCGCAAAGCGACAATTGTACTACAATATAATTGCGTCTCTTAAGATTTTTTTCACTCAACGAATGAACTAAACTTTAATTAAACCCACAAAATGTTGAATATAACACTTAAACCATAACGGTAATAAAACTGTTCTTAATATTCCATTCGTTATATAGACAAGTTATTTTCTGCTGTGTAACTCCTCGATGACACAGAAGACTTCAATTTTAGTAAATGATTCAATTGACATTATCATTGTATAGAGCTTGGTGATTACTGATTTTGCAATTGGGTCCGGTAATTAAGTAATTTAATTAGAAAAAAAAACTTAACAAAAAATTAAAACCAACTTCAAAAATTTGACTAAAATTAAAAAAAATTAACAAAAATAACATCGACATTTTAGAAATATTTTTCTCTTTCTAAATTGAGTTAATTTTGGATTTGGTGACAGTCAAGGCAAGGAATTTAAATCTATTTAGATATGAATACATCATATCCTACATACATCATAACTTACTGTCACCGACTCCAAATATAACTCATTTAGAAAGAGAAAAATAATTCTAAAATTTTAGTTGAAATGTGTATACGGGCAAATTTGTGAAGTCGATGTTTTATTTTTTTTTAATTTTTAATGGATTGTGCATACAGGCAAATTTTTTAAGTCGGTTTTATTTTTTTTTATTTCTTACCTTTTAGTGAACTATTGAGAATTATCGAAATCGGTTCAATATTAAATTCCATCCCCTACCTATTTGTTCACCCTTAGGATTGATATTTTTCTCTTCAAATTTAAATGTGACCACCCCTAAGGTAACCCCTTTCTAATAAAATAAGAATCATCCAAATCGGCCCAATATAAACTTTCATCCCCTATTTATCTACCCTTAGGGCTGAATTTTTTTCTTTAAATTTAAATGGGACCACACTTAAGGTACCTCCTTTCCAATAAAGAAAGAATCATCGAAATCGGTCCAATATGAAATTTCATCCCCTATTTTCCACTCTAATGGGTGGAATTTTTTCTTCAAATTTAAATGGGACCACTCCTAAAGTAATCCCTTTATAATAAAAAGATAATCATCAAAATCGGTCCAATATAAAATTTCATCCCCTATTTTTCCACCCTTAGGGGTGGAATTTTTTCTTCAAATTTAAATGGGAAAACCTCTGAGGTACTCCCTTTCTAATAAAAAAGAATCATCGAAATCGGTTCAATATGAAATTTCATCCCCTATTTGTCCACCCTTAGGGATTATTCGATTTTTTTTTTAAATTTAAATGGTACCATTCTGTAGGTATACCCTTTCAAATAAAAAAAGCGTTGTCCAAATAGGTTTATAAATGACGGAGTTGAAGAAAGATGAGCCCTCTGTTAAATTGTCGCCCAAATCAAGCAGGGGCGCAGGGGCCCAAACTAATCTTAGAATAATAAAACTGTAATTAAGCAAGTCCCAGTTTTCAGCACGTTAGTTTACGATCGCCTGACCAATGGGAGTGCAGTTTGTTGCTGATAGATGATCACGCTCTGGCCATTGTTCTTCTCTACCTAAATGGATTCAAGACTATACATATTTTATTTTAAATAATAACGACTATTTCCCTCGTCTTAATTTCCATCAATCACAAACGTGCAATTTTGAATTACAAATGGTTTCTAGATGGAAAAACTGTGTGACAGCACTTGTCAGCAGTTTTTTCGAGTTTACCCGCGGCAAAACTTGACAGCTGTTGTATAATAGGTAGTATGTTTTGTAAGCTATGTGTATGCAGAATAATCTGTTACTCATGAAATAGTCTTGTCAAATACCATTCGGGTATCTAATTTTTCCTGTGACAAAAAACAACAAAAAACACAATGCTAAGTAATATTTTTTTAACAAAATGCATTCGTTCAGGTGCAAAAATCCTCGTCTTCGACTCGGATTTTTGTTGCCACCAGCACTCGAGCATGCTTCTTGTTAAAATATTACTTAGAAACGTGTTTTTTCGATTTTTTTTTCTGAAAAATTAGATGCCCTTATGATATTACTTACGAGACAACGTGTCATGACCCTTAGTCCCTACACACGGTCCCTAACTCTACACTCGGGCCAGTACAGCCCGCTCCGCACCAAACACGGAGCACACCTAATTAGACGGACGCTCGTCAAGTTGGCTGAGCGCGGCGGCGGCCTACCGCGCCCCCGACGAACCGTTAATTACCGCTAATTGGGGCGCTAAATAATTCGCGAAAACGATTATGAATAAACCTAACGGCCGAACGTGGCCACGAAACGGGACGGGCTGCCTTATACAGAAAACGAGAGCGCCGCGACCGCTGGAGAGAGTTTTTCGAAGATAAGGAAAAAGGGAAAAAGCGCAAATTATGAGTGCGGATTATGGATAATTGACCGAGTGTAGCGGTATGAGAAGAATCTATAATTGACAATGCAGCGGCTATTAGCCATAGTAGCTTCACTTCGCCGCGACACTTTGATCTCGATGAGTCAAAGGCTTGCCGCCATCGACCTGTCTAAAGCCCCGTTTCCACTGAGGCAACATTGGGCAACATTTGTGTTTCTGTTGCTTGTTCCACAAAAAGTTGCTACAAGTTCCTAAATGTTTCCGAAAGTTTCTCGTTGTTTCGGAAACAAATGTTGATTGTTGCTACATGTTGCCGGTTTCCATTTTGAGCGGTATCTCCAAAGGAAAAACCGGCAACACGGAGCAACAGAAACGTCGCTGGCGCGGTGGAAACGAATTAGCAACTGCCGACATTTAGTTGTTGCGAGTTGCGAGTGCGCTTTGGTATTAACAGCTATAAAAATAAAATGTGCCAACTTGTCTCACATCAGTGGAAACACTCAGTTGCACTTTCACAAACTAAGCAGGTACAGCGAAATTTGTCAGTTAAATATAGTTCCTTTGGTGGAAACAAAAAGTTTCTATATGTTTCTGAAAGTTTCCGAAACAGGCAACAATGGGAAACACAAAGCAACAAAAAAGTTCCAATAAGTTTCTCCGGTGGAAACAGGGCTTAACGTTCAGGCGGCGCGAAACAAAAACTAGAATTGGAACCACAGAAGGAAGCGCTCCGTTCCCGTCGCCTTCACCATTATCTCCCGCCGACTGAACTATATAGATGAACTGCGCGTTGCGTGATGTATTTCAGCGGGGACGAGAGGCGAATTTCAAGGTGTCAACTTGGTAAGTTTGGTAAAAAAAAAACACTTTAAAATGATTGTTTACATATATAGCTCATGGTTTTACAACACGGATAATAATCTACGAGAGTGAAAGTCACATTTTCAAGGGGTTTTGGTGCATTTAGTTATCTACCGGTAAAATTTTCGTAAATGCCAATTATTTCTTATTTGCCTGCCTAGATACAACTAAATTCGAGTAAATAAAACCATAAAACTTACTGATTTCAAGGTGGTTACGTTTAATCACGTAAAATTTTTAGGTATAACACTCTCCAACAGTCCAAACCAAAATCCTGGAAAACTGTGTAGGAACAAAATCTCTTTTGATGGCCTTAACCCACTTTTCCCTTAAAATGGGGTCTTTATGGAGGAAAAAGCGGACACATTAGGACCGCCTTTGTAGTTTCCCTTGCAGTTGGGAACGAAACACGTCCACGGCATGATTTAAATTAGTCCGAAACTATAGACACAACCTAAAACTTATAAACTAAAATTGAACTTTAATCACTTTATTCTGAACCACTGCTGTTTTACCACCTTATTAATAAAACTCCACGTCCTATATTACTAAAAAACACAGTCCAACACACAACAAACGTTCTTTAAAACAGTAAAATCGCCAGACAAGTAAACGTAAACAACTTCAAAAAGCAACCTCCCGACCTCCCTGTGATGACGTAGTGACGTTTCGCGTTGCCAGCTGGCAGGCCTTTATTATTGCGACGGTGCCGGTCGGACTGCCTCGGCCATATTCGGAGTGACCCTTCTAAATTTTATATCTTCGGTGACGGATCCAGTAAATGGGACTATTCATGGCGTCCTACGCACCTGCATCGCGAATCCGCGATTTTTTCCCGCATTCCACCGTTCAGACTGCGGGGACTCGAAACATCCAGCAATCTATGTAATTGCGTCGATAGTCCGCGGGAGGCTCGTTAACCATTTTTTCCGTCGGTCGATGTCTCGCATGTAATGCGCGTTTCTCCGGGTTAAAACTAGAAGAGATTCCAACAAATCATTACGCGGAGGACGGCCTCACGATATACCTACGATGAGCCACCTGGGTATTTATTACTTGCCGTCAGTTCAACAGAACTCTGTCTTGAAACATCCCACTCAATACTTAATTTCCCGGGAGACTCAATACTCGACCTCCTGGGAGCAAAATAAAAAAGTGATCTTTCTTATTTGATCTTCTTTTGAAATCAGTCATAGAAGCAGAGCTCATGTCCATGAGAGAGTCGTTCTTTAAGTTAGCATCGAACTGCCTTAAGAACGTAATGCAATTATTCCATAGACGTAACTAGGGGGGGCCCTAAACTGTAAAGGATGTGCGAAGATATGCTTCTCGTAAACAGACCAGATCTAACATTCTGACACCGCAACGTTACGCAACTCTGCGAACACCGCACGCGCCTTTTTAAATTCACCAGTTTCGACGAATCGCTTGCTCTTGCGGAATCTTGCCCATTGTGCCCCCACAAAATCCGACTGAAATTTAAACGCGCAAGCGAGAGCGAACACACCGTGCCTGCTGCCGAGAGAAAGAGAGACGAGACAGGCGTCGGAGAATGTACTTTTGCTGTGCCAGACTCCAGACTTTTATTTTGTTATTCATCCAGTGTATTGTTGTTTCGTTATAATATGTACTATGTAAATAATCTTGCATCACAAAATAGCAGGCAGCCTCAAAATTAACGTTTTTGGGTGTGGCACCTCAAGGGTGGTACAGGGTGATCCAATCAGTAACGTATTTAGAAGGGCGGGACCGAACCCATTTCGGAATTTGAAAATATTGACTCCAGCTTGTAAATTTGAAGTTATTGGGATTTCCCAAGACTAATTTTATGTAATTTTTCTTGAAATTTTTAAAAAATTTCGCCCGCGGCGCATTTTTTAGAATTATTTTAAATGCCCTTATTTAAAAAAAGACACAAAAATTGTCCCTCCACCACTCGAAATTAATTCCTATATACGTCACAGAAGTGATCCAAACTCGTAGCTCCGGCCTACTATTTTACAGAATGACATGTAAAAAATATACCTTTGTAAGTAGCGTACCGACTTTCAAAAATTTATTCTTAATGAATTAAATAATTATAATTCCTTGTCGGGGCCCCGCATTTTCATGCGGCACCCGGCCCCGCAAAATCTAGAGCCGGTCCTGATCAGCCCCCCCTAAAAATACGACCGAGTTACGTCTATGAATTATTCCAAATGGTGATTAAATTAAATGACACTCTTAACCAGGGACTCTCCAAAGTAAGGGGACCCAGCATTATACTTGCCAAAGTGAGGCCTATTCTTTCCTCATTCTAATGGTATCAGTGATGTCAAGTATGCCATTTTATTGGAGAATCTATGAAAAGATATAACAGGTATTTTGATTGTTAGTAAAAATTAATAATGGTTTCCATGATTTCTAAAAATTAGACTTGACAATGTTGTGTCTACAAGTGCAGAATACGCCAACTGTCAAATGAAATAAATTTATTTTATAGTTGATTTCCAGCAATTATTTCCACGAATTGAAGTAATAAGTATGGTAAGTCAGTGCCGATTTTGCTCATCTAAGAATTTGTCGCTATTGCACCTTGTTACCAGGTTCCTCAATCCATTTGTAATAGGTATACTTGAACTTTCTTCCCTCGTTGAAGGTATCTACCCAAAGAACTTTCACAGATTTCGGGATGAACTAATAAGATTAGGTCTAGTAGTTCTAATCATGTAGTTTTTCTCGGTGTTCATTATAAAATTTTTGTAATTTTATATTTCTCCCAAGGTTCCTCATAAACTTAAAATAAACTTGTAGTCGTAGATAAAAACTCTTTAAAAAAAGACCTGACTGAAGCTACCTGCTTAATAATTTAAAAATGTAGGAAATACGATTTTTGTTTTGAACTACCTACTTAGGTAAACGTAATGCCCACGTAATGAGAATTGTAGGATTACTAAAGGTGTTACAGGAAAAATCTGGTTGCATTTATTGGGACTACTATAGGCTGCCGCATTACCTTTAATTGTCACATCTGAGTATCTGGAAGATAGAAAACTTAAAAATTGTGAATTATGATGGGAAATTTTTTGTCTCCTTTATAATCTATGGCACTTGCATTTCACATAAAACCTGATGGCAGTTGGACTCTGACATATAACATAACCTTGTACCAGCCTCCTTGTGGTCTCCTTGGAGTCGACAGAAAACAAACTTCCGCTCAAGGCTTCACTTTTCCTAAGTGATAGACTGTGAAATGCTGGGTCCCCTTATTTTAAAGAGTCCCTGCTCTTAACACATTCACCAAATATCTCCACCTTTATTGATCTTCATTGTGCGTTTGCGTGTTTCAAGCACGGCGTTCCTTCGCTTTTCGGATCTCCGAAATGAAAAATTAATGCGCCCAATAAATTATAACGAGCCGCCACGTCAGGTTGGTAATGCGATACCGCGCCGTTGCCAATGACCTCTACGATTCTACATTTTTTTATTAAAATAAGCTATTAACTACTTTATGGTTGTAATGACGCCGTGGCCGTTTCTCATGTTAATTGTTTAGGTTGTCCACCAATTAGTGAATCATTCAGGGACGGCGGAGCATAGCGAGAGATACATAGAAACTGGTGATTTATGCATTTGTGACATGAGTTACTAATTTTTTATTTATTGGTTCGGCCTAAGCAGAAGGCAAAAGCCTTAACAAATGATCCACGATTTCAAGAACAAGTTCTCCATTGAAGGATACATTTTGCAATTATGTAATATTGGACGAGTCCAAAAATGGATCCTTGCGGGACACCAGTCCCTCAGAATTAATACGTATGCAGAAGAAACTATTAAGAAATGCTGGAAGGAGAAAGAAGGGGGAATACCGAACGAAGAAAGAAGGTTTTTATTTAAAGACTAGTTAATAGGAGTATAATATAATAATACTAGATAATATAGTATAATAATATAATATAGTAAAATAATGTTTATTTTTTTCAATAAAACTATTAAAAACAAGTAGGTGCAGAATAATTTTCTTCTCACAATTTAATATGGTTACAGTACGTTCTCTTTCAGTATTTAAAAATCTCACAGCTAATAAAATTGAACAAACATATTGCACGATTTTCTATTAGGTTCCTTTTATCATGATCATTTCGGAATTAGACACATAATGAAGTTACTGACTGTTCAAATAGGTGGACATAATATTATAATTTTATTACCACAAATACACATTCAAAATTTAAGGAGAGGTATAAAATTGATTCAAGCTTAAGTTTAGGCCTGCTTCTCTAGTAAACCAGTATCTACATTTAGTGAAATAATAGTTAGGTATTTTTGTGGACCAAGGCACTGAAGTTCAACAGTGAGGTTGAAACGTTTAATGATCATCCGTAAATATCATTCAATATCCATGTAGGTAAAAGTTTTTTTAATTATTTGGTCAATGTATTTTTTGTACACATTCACGGAAAACCTGAGAATCTACTGTAAATATCATCCAAAATACATGTTCGTAACATTTAAATATTACCTTTAAAAAGAATTAAATGCTTGGAAAATTGTTATATGTTTTTACTAGGAATTTTATGAAACTGGAGGTAGGTACAAGTAATTTTACCTGTACAAGTTAGGTATATTGTTGCCAATGTCAGACATGGTAATATTACCGAGAAATTTTTTACTGTGTATCTATAGTCCGATTTCTTACGGACCACCTATATATAGGTGATTTTGGATGAGCTGGTTATCGCCCCACATGTAACTTTTAAAAGTATTTTTCGAACGACATAGAACCTCCAAGAATACACACGGCTCGACCGTTGACTTCAAAACCAGAAAAGACCTAAGCTTGTAATGAAGACAGCGGCATGGTAAATAAATAAATAAATAAGCGGATAAACGCCGATCACGAACAATTTCACGATTACACGATCCGAACATTGATGCACGTTGTCGGTTTCTGTCTTTTGAGAAATAAGTACGAGGAAATGAAGCGAACGGGATCGCCTTAGCTGCTATATTTATAGCAATTGAAGTTGAGCAACTCCGACAAGACTGGTCGAAGCTTTCGTAGTGTGTTTCGGTGTTCCCGCTGAAGATTCTGATGTACCTACGAAGGAACGGGAAAAGTTAATACACTGACCCGAATTAATTGTTTACTTGTTGAAGAAATAACGGTGTTTCACCACCAGCGATAATTTTTTATATCCCGATAACTATCCCATAACCCCGTCGAAAAGCAGCGACCGCGGATACCTTCACCGTTCATTACCGGCCACAATTCAGGCCGTTCTTACATGCTACTTCATTAATGAGCTTCGTTTGCTCAACAAAATTACCCTAATTACTGTGGTAATTCCTAAATGGCTCTGTTAATTTTTCGGCGACCTATTGACCCGGTCGAATCCGGCAGATGTGTGTAAGAAAGTGCAGCTGCGACTTTGTGTGTGTTTTTTTAGATGATATGAAGGTAGTACAGACCAAGGTTAGTTTATAGGAAGGTTAGGACATTCGATGACTAAGAATGGGAGGGGGGGTATTGCTACAAGGTGAAGAAAAGGTGAATTTAAGTTGGTAGCAATTACACGCGAATTGGCGACTTAGTAACTCTCTAAACATTAAACGCTTCCAGCCATAGACGCACGCAGACGTTTTTGGCATATTTCATTTGACCCTTGCATTCAAAGGCGTGTTCCTTGTTTACTTTGGTTTTCGCGAATATTTTTTATATTGATTTGGTTAGTTTCTCTCTTGAAATATCTCGGTATTTTTTTTTGTTTTCGACTTTCTGTAACTACGTTTACTCTTCTGATACGCCACTGACATCAAGCTGTGAGAAGAAGAAGAACAGAGGTGGTCTAGGTGGCACCGTCGCGCAACGTTGCCGGTGGTGGGGGGCTACCTTTGGTTTTGTTTAAGAGTGGGGGAATGTCCTAACCTTCCTATAAACTAACCTTGGTACACATCAAAAGTGGTTTAAATGTTGCCTGCAACGGATAATAATACTATTAAAGCTTTGAAACACACCATCAATTTCACAGCTCGATAATGTAAATAAATAGGTATTGCCGGGAATTTCTTTGTCGCGTAAACAGATCCATTTAATTTTTAATTGTTTTTTTTTGCCACAGGAACCTGAAATAAACTGACTAAAAGACAACTTTTTCAATTTGCCAGGAAAATTCATTTAAAAATGCTTAATAGTACTTAAATGAACGAAACTCTGATCATTTAACCCAAAAAATAACTAAATAATCATGGAATGTTGTGGGACTTCTCAACCAATTCTCAAAGAAGAACAACTGCGTTGCTGAATGTTCAGTGGAAATCAGTAAAATGTTGTTTAGTTCAATCATCCAAGGTTTAGAAACGTTGTCTCCAGGAAAAAATGTAGAAGTTTTATTCTCAACGATTCTATATGCTCCTGGGGGCGCTGAATTCAAATCTGAAGTTTGCCACCTCGCCAGGCGTCGGCTTCACAACGAAACTTGCACATAACCTCAATTTTTCAGCCCTGTTTTGAGTTTTTTGACTATAACTCGAAAAGTAAGCGTCCATCGATGGTAGCAAATGAAAGTAGACTAAATTTCCTTTAAATGCATATAACAACTCTGAAGTTTGGACAATCCATAACGCCACTAGCGCTTGCTAAAAAGAAGCCATTTCTTAACTCTTCGCTAAGAAAGCCGACAACGCTTATTCTGTGCGCTTGCACCCTACTATCAACCTTATACACCTAAAACCAATTATTTTATGACTTGGAACTTCAGTGGGGCCATGGTCGACGGGTCCCCTAATTCAAACGAAATTGTGCTACTCTTAATTTACAGGGAACTAGGTGTTAATGAAGGAAACTATTCACGCATCAATTATCTCTTGCATGCGCCCCACGTTTTTCATTATACCTAAATCTCACAAGTATATTTTTATAGCTATTGAAAATTCACAATCACAAATTCTCAGAACTATCTTTATGGGGTTAGGAATCTGTATGGGGGCCAAGATAAATTATTTTATACTTTTTAGCTCGTTGTTTTAGCTATATATTTAATAATAATAATAATAATTGTATGTTAAACGGAGACCTGATCGCCTGGCTATCCTTTTGGGAGCATATACTGCTATTTGATATCTACAGACAGGCTATTTATAATAATACCGATTTGGACATTGGTCGTGTTTAAGGTTTCCAAGCGGAAGTGAGCGCATGCAAGCCGCTTTCCGCTTGCATTTATTAGAGGTTGAGCTGAAATTCAGCGACTTGCAAGCGGTGCGAGCACAAATAATTTCCGCTCGGTCGCTTGCTCTTATCAGTATAAGCGGTCAATTGGGCTTGAGCAATATTAATACAACGGATAACATGGTGTCATTACTTTCACTGCAAATCCCGAAAACAAAGGAAACTGAGTGTTTTCTCCCTTTTTTAGTAATAATATACTATATTTGTCTAAAAACACACACATAAACCAGATGGATTCAATTATTACAGTTATGTAAAAACATCGATTCTCGATTCTCAGTTATCAGTGATATTTCTGAAGATGAGGATAACCATGATGAGGACGACAAATGAACATTGCAACCGTTAAATAACAATGTGCTTTTACCCTTTTTCTCGCGTTAATACAATTTTGTTTCAAATATGTTTTCCTTCATAAAGACCTACTACCTACTTCCCTGTAAATTAAGAGTAGCACAATTTCGTTTGAATTAGGGGACCCATCAACCATGGACTCCACTGAAGTTCCTAAAGTCATAAAATAATTGGCTTTAGGTGTATAAAGTTGATAGTAGGGTACAAGCGCAAAGTTAGAATAGCCGAAAAATTGAGGTTATGTGCAATTTTTGTTGTGAAGCCGACGCCTGGCGAGGTGGCAAATCTCAGATTTGAATTCAGCGCCCCCATAGGAGCATATAGAACCGTTGAGAAAAAACTTCTACATTTTTTTCCTGGAAAAAACCCTTGCTTATTGTACTAATTGTCAGATATTCGATACAGGGTATACAATATCAGACAGGTAGATAGGCTATTTTTTCTGCTGTTATGTCACTTTAACTTGACATTTAATATTCTGTCATTTCACTTTGACGTGTCATTATCTTTGAGAAAGGAGGAAGATTTATTCTTCGAAATCTCAGAAAACAAAGTTGTTGAAGTTAGTTTTTGAGTTAAACATTAAAAGTTTCGATCATTTACTGTTAAGCACTTTTTGCTGGCAACTTGAAAAACTGTCTTTTAATCAGTTTGGTTCAGATTCCTGCGGCAAAAAACCCAACTAAAAATTAAATGAATGTAAATATGTTTTGGGATATGATGTTCATGGATTGACGAATGATGCAAAGACTTTTTTAACAACACTGGATTTGTCTCTAGAGTCTGTGTGAAAGTTATTTTGCCTTCTTTATAAACAGGTTGAATTAAATAATATGTCATCTAGTACAGTTACAACAAGAAAAATAGGTAATCGATTGATTAACGTTAATTCTATTTGGTGTCCGTCATCGTAGATCTCGAATAATAATTACATGTTATGCATATTATTGACAACACTATTATAGCACGCGTTTGAAAATGCAGAACAACAAGCCGTAGGCGTATTCTGTAATCAGACAAATTAAATGCGATAATTTGTGTATATTATTAGCAATTAACACATTGCTGTACTACAAAAGACTTTTCAAATATCATACAAAGCTCTATTCTTCAGATGTGTATCTTTGGCGCAGTTAGCGTACGTACTACAATTATTAATGTCACAATCAGGCCTGTGGTGTTCCCCAAGGGTCTAATTTGGGACCTTTCTGTCACGCGTTTCTGCAATATTAATCTGGAATGTATTACTTGAACTGGGAGAAACGGACCGAGACGAAGCTCGTTCGGGGACTTATTTTGAGTCTTAGGGTGGCTTAGATTCCCGAAAATCGATGTTTCGTTAATGCCCCGCTCCCCGAAACAATCGTTATGTAAATACGGCCGGGCGGCTGTTATCGACGTGGCCCCGAACAAGTTTTTACACTTTCGACCACACCAGAAATTCAACTACTCAAATCGGCCGACCACCTGCGAACGATTCCGTGGACCGCGGCTATAGATGGACGTACGGAATACGTATAAATATCTTCATTCGTTCGGCCGAATTAAGAAGGATGCGGCGTGCCGGATGCGGTGTCTAATGTCCCGATCAATCAACCAGATAAACGCGAATGTTTCTATTTTGGAGATGATTAACAATATTTTAAATTCTGACAAGCCGAATTTGTCGTAATCGCGCGGTAACGGACCGTCCAGTAACATTACAGGGTTATTGCAAAAAAGAATGTAACTGTAGGTTATGGACGTTACGTGCCATCTATGTTATCACTCGAATGATTACCGCAAATTGCCTAAATAGTCCCTACAAGCTTCTTGTCTAGATGGACCTCGCCCTTTGGGCTTAACTTTTTGGTTTTTAATTTTGGAAAAAATGTAAATATGAAATTGTATAAAGTTTTCTTGCGATTTCAGTTTTGAAAATTCAAAAGAACTATTGCGAGAATCAGAGCTTGACTTTGGCAGTTTGTATCAGGTGTTAATTGTTGTGTTACCACATCGTGCTGTGAAAATTGTATATATTATTGTTATAATATTAGTGAGAAAACCAACATTGTTGAATGTTACGCTTCTTGCGAAAAGCATGCGAAGGGTGAAAGGCGTGAATACGCACGAGTATACCCAGGGAGAGTCCTACCTCATCACACATATTTCGAATATATTTATAACAGATTGAGAATTACTGGAAGTTTAAAAAAATAAAGAAAATATATTATACAGGGTGATTTTTATAAGTGTTTCATTAGAAGATTATTGGGATGGAAATGACATTTCGATTTCAAATTTTGAGGGATCATATAAGAGGTTAGGAACTCTATTTTCAAGATGGTGGCACTTCCGGAAAAACCGGAAGTGAGTAATAACTTTGTTATTTTAAATGGAACTCCCTATATATTATTACATTTTTGAACTCCTTACAAAATTCTAAGTCAACTTCATAAATACATATGTGTCATTATCTCTAACCGTTTTGAAGATATTCTCACTTTTATGATTTTTTTGACAGATGACTTGGCGCATTTAACTAGATGTAAGTTTTAACTACAATTAACTAAAAAACTAATATTTTGCGTATTGATACTCACTCATGAAGGGTCACGCTAATCTGAAGATAAAACTTTAAAATATTGTACAGGATGTTCAGAAATTGATGTCTAATATTGTCATTAAAAATATGCGAAAACTCGATTTTTCAAATGGAAACCCCCATTTTTTTTATGTTCATTGCATTCCTCTTAAAAAATGGTGCTAAAACGTAAATACTCTTAAATTATCTGCAATTAATGGTTCTCGAGTTATTTCATAAAACTCATATTTTTTCACATTGCTCAGCAATTTGTTCTTACTATGTCGTGGGATGCAATGGAAAACATATATCTATATAACACTGGTGTTATATAGATCTGGTGACCGCGGTGGCCATTCTAATGGGCCGTTTAACCGAATCCATCTGTTACCAAAAAGTTCGTCCAACTTTTGTGTAATTATAGCTGTACAATGAGCACGTGCTCCATCTAGTTGATACCAACAAGAAATTCTTTCCTGAAGCGGTAACTCCTCCAGGGTCACTAACAGTGGTATTCAAAATATCTAAATATTTTTGACCAGTTAAATTTTCGTTATAAATTTGTCTATTCCCCATCAATATACAGAAAACAATAAAACTAAATTTGTATTGATTGATTATATCTAGAATTAGTTATCCCGTCCCTAGAAAATTTAGCTTCATCGATCCAAATGATTTTTTTAAGGAATAGTGGGTCTTCTTATTCTTCGTTCGTGGTCGCCATGGTACAAGGCTTGAACGTTTCGAAATGTATAAGTAATTATGCATTCCAGCATTTTTCAAAATTTTTTGCGTAGAAGAATATGTAATTCTTAATGCACGTTCTGCACCTCTAATAGAATTTCTGGTTACCCTACGCCCTATAATCCCTTCTAGTAGCTGTAGAAGACGCCGTAGTCTTCTACATCTCACCGCTACTAACTAATATCAATTGGAACAAATAACACCTAGCAGATGGAAACCGTATCTCCGGTAGCTTACTTGGTTAAAATGCCTACGGCCACAGTAGGAGTCCCGGGTTCGAGTCTCGGCTGGAGTGCATTTTTTCATATTATTGATATCCTTTACCTGATATGACTCTAAACATCATTTATTACTATAACATATATCGTTGAAACAAAAAATATGCGTTGATTTCGAAAAACGAGAAATATACAGGGTGTTCCATCTAAAAACATAAATTTAGTCTACATCTCCGATATTTTTTTTCCAAAATTAAAAACAAAAAAGTTAAGAGGGTAGACAGTTATGTGAATAACTCCATCCATAAGAATGTTCGTTTGCCGGATTTGATCTTCAAACAGGTGTGGCTGAACATTTTTCTCAATTTTTCTCGACCATATCCGCTTTCTACCGAGTAGAATTTCAAGTTTCTTATTATTATTTGCGCCGACGTGGGCATATTTATTTCTTAATAAATAATATTAGCGACTAATGCGCTACATACCATGCATTTTTATTGCGCTAATTTGAACCGTTCGCACCGAGAGACCTTGCATGTGCAACCGAAATGTGCATTTATTTTCACGGCACGTACGCCCAGTGCGGTTAAGGCGCGGACTATGTCTACGGTTCGACCCAAACGAGAAATAGCTCAACGCCTGCCACTCTCACGGCAATAGAAATCCACACCGAAGCACACGCTAGTCTCAGACTATAACCAAAGTCTAGAAATACTAAAATCGGCTCACTCCTTTGATCTCTCGGAAAAGCCGGAAATTTTTTGCGACCGGTCGTAAATCAGCGGCACCTCGCACGCTTGGCATTTACGAGGGCGACTAAACAAAATCGCCGTCAAGGTAGTTATACGGGGGCAGGTTCATATTGACTTTCCATTATTTACCAAAGTCTACAAATATTAGTATACCTATTTGTAGACTTTGGTACAACATTATTTGTGTAGGTAAATGTACCGTCAGTTTTTTGGGTAGGTACAGTTAAATTAAAATACAAGGTAGCTATTACCAGAATCTACATAATTAGTAGGTATATCTGTAGACTTTAGTTGAAACATGAAAAAATGCAATTTTTTATGTTTTATGTTCATTTTTAATAAAGCCTAACAAAACATAGAGCAGACAAAACATAAATATCAAATAAATATTTAACGACAAAGAGTTAAACTAATCATATCTAATTTTTCATCCTGTAGTAAATATTTTGATACTTAAATTGACATAAACAATACACAACAAAATATTACGCATACGTACCTATACAAGCATGCGTCTTACCATAAGTTTCTGGCAATAATCTTAAAGGGACAGCCGAGGGGACAGCAGTTTTTACTAAACGTTTTTCGGACGAAGCGAATGACTGATCATCAAAATGTGCCTTGCAAATTCTTATGGTTTATTTGCCTCTCCAGGTGGAATATTTGCAAATTTATGTTCTCCGATGAACATTAAGGCATTCTTCCATTGCTGGCACCTTCAAATTTTCAATATTTTAATACTATATCTATATTATTCTTCAATTAATACCTAAGTATTCAAATGTCACATAAAAATGTCTTAATTTTTGTAGGTAGTTACCTCAAACTCAATCTTACCTTTCAGGGTCTTTAGCAAATGAAAAAAAGGTAATATAGTCTTTTGAACTGGTTTTACAACCATCCGCACTGCAGTAAAAAGCGTTACTAGGCATCACTATAACACAGTCACGGTCGGTCGGTAGTATTTTGCGGAAATATTTTGGGCGCACCCGGTAGAATGCGAACGAACCGCTCTCAGTTACACTGTGTACAGCTTATTTTCTTATATTATATGATATCGATCGGCTCGATGAGGAGGGGAGCGGGAGAGGGCAAGAGGGAAACGTTTGTTTACACAAGGCCGAGTGCCCGGACTTATTAGCAGCGTCCAGAGATATCTAGACTTTGTTATTAGTATATCTCTGGACGCTGCTATAACTATCCGAATTTTACAGACTATGATAATTTAGTAAAGGATCACCGTGTGGGAAGACCTTGTGTGACAGACCCTCTCCAACCACTTGAGTAGGTACCTATACATATACATTCTGTGAGAAAACGAAAAACAAAAGAGACTAACAACGCAAACGTGATCACCTGCCACTGAACGCAGATTGAACCGTTAGTCATGCAAATTAGTTGCGGTTTTAAATTTAACGTAAATAATGTAATTGAGCATTTCGTTAATCACCCTGTTTTTCTCGGCTGACGCGAAATTTAAATATTTTCGGCACAGGAAATTAAAACGGGGTTTAATCTGCGGCTTCCTGCTTGTGAAAAATATAGCGTTCGCCCCATTGTCATTTTCATCTTGCAGGACATTGTCGTTTCTTTCTTAGAGAAAAACATTGCCGAAAACCTTGTTCACTAAAACATGACATGCTACTGGTTAATTTTTACCGAATATACCTATATATGTTGTTTATAAATTTAACTGCCTGTGCCTGGCAAGATGGTGTAGAACCAAAACCACTTGTGCTGCCGTTCAACCTTCATTAAGAGACATGTAAACAAAAAGACCAAATCATTATTTATTATATGTATGAGTAGATAAGGCATCTGGTACAGATGCGAGTGTGGGAGCCAAAAAACCGATCTTCCGATCTCGGCAAGTTTAAACTTGTCGATCCACGGCGGTAGTGGCAATTTGTCAACCGGCAGTCTGCGTTCGTAAACAATTTAAAGTATCAAGAATACAATAAAAATGCTGTATTAGCACAATCTTATTTTATTCATGAAACCAAACGAAGGATTTTATCTAACGGAATTTAAACAAAAAAAAAGACAAGAAAAGCTTATTTTAATTTTTGTCGTACCCTGCTTTAATCCTATGACTTCCGAATGAAGCAGGTAGGTACTCAAAGAGTATAAGTACTGACCATTGAAAGCAGGTTGGACATTTTTCGAACACATACATCAAATTAACCATGTGAGGAAGACAGGTGTCTCATTTTCGACGGTAATCCTTATTCATACCAGCATAATTCATTTCAGTAATAATTTACGGAATGTGGCCACATAAATCCAAACGTGACAATTTGTGACAACTTCATAAGAAATTTGAATGCGCCAGGTAAAGGCCGTTCGTGAGTATGAATATATTATTTTTTTACAGGCGATTTACACCTAGTTAACTTTGTATGAAAATAATGGACAATATTATGAGGACTTCAGAATAGGTACAATAGCGATCCTATAGACTTGTCAATGGGTTAACTTTTATTATGTGTACAGGGTGGGCCAAATTGGACACTTTTAAAGGGAAACTCCTATTTTTGACGGAGATAGACGAAAACTGATATCGGTGTCTGCGGCTCATTTTTTTATGATAAACTTAATGGCGAAAACCGCATATCGATATCTGTCACCGTTCATGACTTACAGGGCGTTATTCGAAAATGTGCGTTTTCGAAAAGTGGCCGTAACTTTTTTCGGGTTGAAAATTTTGTGTTTCTGTAAAAACATTCCTGAAGCAATTTTTTACGTAGAATACAATGCTGCTACTACATTTTTTTCAAGTCAATGGTTTAAGAGTTTACGGTAAAAAAATATTTTTTAAATGAAACACCCTGTATATTTTTGCATTTTTTAATAGAGCAAAAATTACCATTCCAAAAATATATAACACATAATGATTTACTTAAGTAGTTACCAATTACTAATAGCTTTTATGATTTCCTGTTTATAATTATTGGAAGCGCGCCCTTTTAACAAGTACTTAGGCTTTGGACGGTGAGACAATGAAACGACCGACAATTAAGCTATCTAGGCAGTGTAAAGATTTTTCTATTTTTGTGTAATTTATAAACTTTATAACATATACCTACAATGAAATTGGAAAGTTATGTAAAATGGGATATATAGTCTGTTTTATCATTGAGTAAAGGAATTATTCCTTTACTCAATGGTTTTATACAATCCGGGGAAAATGCCTATCTCTGTTTAACTCGTACCTTTTCGGCCTATCCTTTTCAAAATGCCCACTATTAATCGAATTGTGTCGCTATCTTGCAAAAATTTTCTTGAAAGGATGTCTTCTCTCTGGATACCGCTCGTAGTATAAATTGCTCGTTGCATCTGCATTTTCCCCTGATTTTTATAAAATAGACAATCATATCCTATTTTTCATAACTTTAAAATTTCATTATATCTAGAGTTTATAAATTACACAGAAACAGAAAAATCTCTACACTTCCAAAACAGCTTAAGAGGGGGTTGCCGATAGCGAAAGTGACGTAAGATTTCGTATTTTTTTAAGTTGTATAGCATAAAATCTAATAACATTTTAGCTGGCAAAAATTTAGTACAAACATCTTGTAACGTCCCTACCCCCGGCCCCTTACGGTGCCGAAGAAAGGAAGCTTTAATTGGCGTGATCGTCTAGTTTAATTGGTTAGGACCTTGTTCTACGTTGTGTTTTGTTTATTTGTAACCTAAGTAATTTTTAAAGTATTGATTGCATATTTGTTAATGTAACTGTAGGGTGTAGTCATAAACACTTGTTCACTGGTTATGTTATGATAGTATTAGGTAGACGAGGCTACCGCAATAAAATTTGGTTTGACCTAGTTTGTATAGTCAGCTGTGAGGGAAAATAGTAAATAAGACAAAGATTTGTTCGTTGCATAATTAATAGGTCTCGTTTATTAATTATGTTGCGGTTTAGGACCCGACTTCGTATTACATGGTGTTGGTAGAGCATTAGCCCGGACACGGCGAGAAAAACCTAAATAAAACCCCGCCGGACTCCCAACGAAAACCTATACAAGGCAGCACATACACGACTTATACTCCTTCGCCCTGGGAAGGTTAAGCGTTTGGCTGATTTTGACCACAAAACTCGTGTGGGTAAATACTGGATCGTACGAGGTGTATATCGGTGGCCACACCGCCGATTGGTTCAGGTAACACCCGTAGGTAGATATATAGTTATGTAGGCACCTATAGAATCGTGGCCGTCGTTACCAGGTCACATTGGACCTTCGGCCTCTCTCGGACCAGGATAGCCAGCTGTAGCCACAGGGGTTCTCCTTTCTTCCGGTAACGGCGGATCGCAGGGATTCAGGTGCGTGCAGGTAGGGGGAAACGAAACCCGTCCAGTCGGCGGACCGGGTTTGACATCCCTCGGTCGGGGAGTCTCCCCCGGGACCTTAACAGGTCGGGTTACGTTCGGTAACAAAGGTGTTAACTGACAACCAATCGGACAGGGCGTCCTCCAACATAGCACCACGCTTGGTCGAGTGTTTAACTACACGGCTGGTTTACTGAATTAATTAATTCTCACAAGAATAAATCATGTAGTACTGGAACATATTATTTAGGAATGGTGTAGTTCAGAAACAACTCCCTAATTTAAATATAGGTGGGTGTCCTCTCGGCGAGAGCGACACGTACAGCGGAGAACAGCTAAATTTGAATATATAGTACACATATGTACAGGAGCATCTAAGAATGAAAGGTTATTGTTGTTTAGCCTGTCGCCTATGGTATTTACATTAACATTGTTATTGTATCCATGACCATGGGTCTCCCTGACGTTGGTAAGGCGTGTGTGTGTACAACACGCGGCGCGTGCGCCGTGCTAAACATGTAAATGAAAGGTTGAGTGAGTGATGGCGGAATACAGATCTCGTCGGTATTGAAAAAGTAAGAAAAAGCTTGTCTCGACAATGTTCTGCCATTTAGTTGACAGTTCGCTACTGGGCGAAGTGTTTTTAGTACCGCATATTGACTTCGGAACAAGTAATGTTTTCAGTGAGAATAAACAAGACAAAAATACGTGTACACAGACACTGTTACTGTAATGAAAGGTAATTTGTAGTCTTGTAAGTATCTGATTAAAAATATAATAGAGCATATTATAACATGGATTGCATGACAGCTGTGTGGCGCACTGCGGTCAAAGAACTAATGCAAATAGTTTGTTTACTCGACGAGATACATATTCCCGCAATAGATAGAATAAAAATATATCTCCCTACAAAACCCTTTTTATAAGAGACTACTCGTCCATGCTATGCATACATTAAAGGTGACGGAAATGAATTAAAGAAATCGTGAATAAATTAGAGATGCCGTGAATAAATTGGGCAAGCTGTAAACATATCAGAGAAGCCGGAAAAATAAAGGATGTCGTGGAGATTAAAGTAGCTGCGCCTATATTAGAGCTCCGTGAATAAATTAGAGAACGCCGTGAATATAAATTAAAGAAGCCGCGAGACTCAAAAGCGCCGTGGACAAATTAAAGATGCCGTGACCAGAGAACAGAGGAAAATGGAAATTCGTGGGTAATACTCACCTGGCTCTCGGGTTAGGGTCTCGCGGTTTAACTCGCGACTACACCGCGGGTCCGGCCCGACTTTCATTGCGATACACGCACTTACGCGACTGAATACGAGATCCACAAAGGCCAACCGCGGTTAGGAAAAACAATTATGAACGTAGCTGATACGAAAATCTCGCAACGCACTAGTACCTCCGGTCAATCGAGGTAGCGCTTATGCAGGTGGGTGAACACCTTACAACGCACTGGTACCTCTAATTAGTTGGAGGGAGCGCTTATGCGGGTAGGTAAACGTTGCAACGCACTGGTACCTCTGATAGAGGGAGCGCTTATGCAGTGTTGGCCCGTATATGGATCAGTGAAAACTGTCTCCCGAGGACTCCGCGCGGACGCTATTTATGGGAGTTCGAACAAAGCCGAGGAAAGGGCTCGGCGTCACCTGTTTTTGGGTGGTCTCCCAGAAGTGGCGACGGGACTCGCAAGTTCTTAGAAAAGGCTAGATGTGACCGGGCGTTATTCTATAGGCTAGATAACAGATGTGGGCATTGACGGACAAAAAACAGACTTCATTTAGCTTTCCCAAAAAGCGGCGAATTCTGAGGAGTGCCTTGACAATGGCGTAGGTCGAAAACAAAAGGGCTCTGGAGACTAGGTGCGAGTGTCGACCAGATGTGGCGTGATTCTTTATAGGCGGCTATTGGAAATGCTGTTTATCTCGAAAGAAATATTTACAAAAAATATTTATAATTTGAAGAGGACAACATCGTAAATATAAAATAGGAATAAGAAAATATTACCAGAAAAAATCTACGAAACAGCGGCTCTGGGGCTGGGGTGTTTCAATCTCTGTCTTCATTTTAATCATAAGATCTTACAAGCAGAGTTTTGTTTTATATGAAAACCTTGGGGAAAATAATCCCATTGCATATGCTTTTAAGATCTTATGATTAAAATGAAGACAGAGATGTTTGTACTAAATTTTTGCCAGGTAAAATGCTATTAGATTTTATGCTATATATAAAATTTGACAGGTAACAGTAAATATTTTTCACGGTAGTTTCATTGTCTCACCGTCCAAAGCCTACTTGTTGAAAGGGCGTGTTCGATTTAAAAATTTTTTTTCACCGGTAACTCTTAAACCATTGACTTGAAAAAAGAGTAGTAGCAGCATTGGATTCTATGTAAAGAAGTGCTTTAGGAATGTTTTTACAGAAACACAAAATTTTCAACCCAAAAAAGTTACGGCCACTTTTCGGAAACGCACATTTTCGAAGAACGCCCTGTAACTCGGTGACAGATATCGATTTGCGGTTTTTGCCAGTAAGTTTATCATAAAAAAATGAGCCTCAAACACCGATATTAGTTTTCGTCTATCTCCGTCAAAAATAGGAGTTTCCCTTTAAAAGTGTCCAATTTGGCCCATACCCTGTACATGGTCTGTCTTATACTCTATAGAATTGCACATATAATTTACTACCTGCCCTTTTAATATTTTTCGTATAAAAAGCAGACTTTTAACCTCTGGTAAATATACAGGGTGTCCCAGAAATAAGTTCAAAATTTTAACCACGTAACTAACTTATCAAAAGCAACAACATTATCATAATTTTTTTTCGTAAACCTGTTAGTTTTCAAGATAAATATTTTCAAATTTTCTTGTTCCTCGCCACTGGAGTATAAGTCCAAACTCTTGGTTCACTAAATACACAGTTAACTTTACGTACAATAGAAACAGCCACAAAACGCGTTGGCTAACTGGTTTTGTCGGCGGCTCGCTGGCAGAAGAGCTTTGTTGCCGTATTTCGTTAGGATTAGTGCATTAGTGGTATATCTTCTATGTTACCCTCCGTTGGAATTGGCTCTGTACCTAGACCCTTATCCAGGCACTTTCCTTAATCGCGTTCTTTCTACAACATCCTTTAAACGGCATCATTAGAAGATAATGGTTACTCTCGCTGCTCCGCATCAAAAATCAAGTCGGCAACACCACCTCGTCGTCCGCCGACTGGAACTCGCGAAAAAATCGCGTCCCTCTTCACTTCAACGGCCGTTTGCGATCGGCCGCGTCGTGTAGGAAGTGACCGGTAATAGAACACCACCCGTCCGATCGGGCCTTAGATGGAAGCTGGCCCGATCGAAATCCGCGACTAATTCATTCCAAAAGCGGACGCGACTTCCGAGTCCGATCGCCGGCCGATACAAGCCCTAACGACACTACTAAATCGCCGCCGTACACGCACTTGGCCGAGGTCTTTGTGGTTTGAAAGAAAATGAGCGGGTATCTCGCCGGTGGGATCTACGCAGCGGCCGGACGGACGTTATGTGTGGTCATTAGGAAAGAATTTCACCAATAAAAGTGGCCTGGATGCTGGGTTCCGAGGTTCCGAGCGGTTTTCTTATCAATCAAGGTTGTTGCGTGCTGCCCGGTGACACAACTTTACTGCGAAGGTGCATGGAAGGTCAGACGTTTTTCAAAAACGTTCACAAACTGTTTTGTTTGCGAAAAAATACAATAAAGAAGAGCAACAATGAGCCTGGCAACATTGAGGACAGTTCAAAATTTAAATAGACCGTCATAGGATGAGCACATTTTAAATATAGGTATATAAATTTCTTTATTTGGTTGTTTGTTGATAAATTTAGATGACTAAAGTTATCTTTTTTTCTTATATCATTCTCAAAAATATTTAAATTAAATCAGTTTCCATGTGATTATTTTAAATTAATAAAGGAAATAATAACCTAATTAGGCAACACAGGTAAACGAATTCGTGATTTGAAAGCCATGCATAACCACAAAGACGTGTTTTTGGCGTAAGGCGCCGAAAAACCTAACCTCTAGCTGTGCCATTTATTTGATCACTAATTTATGCATATAATTAAATATAATATAATAAAATTATAGTAGTATACAGTATAATTAGTGCAACCAAGTGTTATCTTTTTTGGCCTAGTTATGGAGAAAAACAACTGGTAAACTTTTTGAGGCTTTGAAGACCTTATTATGCAATAAGCGCAAAAAAATATACAAAATTTTAATGGTAAGGATGATTAATTTCTTCCAATATTAATTGTGTAGTGTGGTGGTGTGTAACTATCTTATTTTTGGCTTGAACACTAAGCCATGGAGATGTCTAGTGGAATTAAAAGATTTATTTAAGTTTGTGAAGATTGGCGCCCAACGTGGGGCTATCTGTTTAAAAGAAAATCTGAATAATTCCTTATAGATAAGGAAGGTGCAAGAATTACAGCAACATTTATACAGGACAGTACAAAAAAATGGGTCACTCCATTGACAACAACTTCTTTGGGAAAAACTAATCGTATTTTTATTATGCAATTTTTTATTTAGACGCCTCTACTTAAAGATTTAATTTAATAAAATAATTTTGTTAATCATTTTCTTATGTGTTTCTTTATAATATTTAGCTGAAACCTGTCACAGATTTCGTTCTCATTTTATGTAACTTAAGTAAAAAATCCAAGAACATAACAAAGTGAGGGTGTAAAATTTGTATTGTACGTAACTAATTTGGCTATTTATTGGTACTATTTTGTTTATTTTAGGCTAAACAGAATCTACTTAAACTAAATTGCTAAACGCAATCTCCTTTTTCTGTTCTTTTTTCGAATTTTTCATCAAAAATTACACAAAAAATGTGAAACTGTAACAGAAAAACCCGTGCCAATATTCAAGTAGATAACTTTTTTTTACTTTCTACTTTAACACTCTGTATTTTGAATAAGGGCTCTCTAAGAAAAAAAATTATCTCTCAACTGCCAAAATCTAACGAACTCTCCCTAAAAACATCATTGATTCTAAACCTTCAAATATATGTCTCTTTTACCGTGTGTCCGCCTGCTGTGATAATAACGTGCGAGTTCATTGTTTCATATTATTCATAGCAAACGTGATTCGTTTACAGTTGGGATGTGCCCGGGGAACCAATTCTAATTCATTAAAAAAATTAACAAAGTAAATTATAAGAGACTGCGTTAATTATTGTTGGCAGTGAAGAAAAAAATTAATGCTAGATTTCTAGGTCAACGAACTTGCCAAAATAGTTTTTAGAGAGGCACACACACCATTCTTCCAAGCCCGAATTAAATAGTGGTTTCTAACAAACTGAACTTGATAAATGTTAATAATGATATAGTTTGCAGTTATAATAGTTGTTTTGTTGGCGGAACATGTTGGGGTTTCGGAGGTCAGGACCCGTAGAAATTACTGCGTTGAAAATGTGTATAAAGTCCTCAAACAACGTCGACTGCGGTGGCGACTGCATGTTTTTTCTGCCTTCAATCGACCTTGGTTCGATTTGGGGCAAAAGTTCATTCATATCTCTTCATAGAAAAACGCCCCTGATGACCAAGTGCGTAGGGCAAAGTACAGATTCCTATATACCTAGTATTGCTTCTTATACTAGCCCTGTCTGTGTGATTTACTAATAATTATTGTCCTACATTTACTGGGGATTACTTCATTTTTCTAGGATTTCCGTAATACTTGAGCAAAGCCTATATCCTAGTTCTATTGAGAAAAGTCGGTCCTAGCCGCAAATGGCAAAGAAGACAAAATAATAGTAATTGGCACGCCTCCCCCGCACAAGTATTTGATTGTTTTTGGGGTATACTCTTAGTTTGGAGTATTGTGAGGGTGAGAATTATTATTCTTATTGTAAGGTCGGAAAGAACCCAAGAAGTCGCTAGCAGATTAAACATCCAACGTGATGAACGTCGATTTATTTTGTAATGATTACACGGCTTTTCAGGATGCCGTATCAAGATTTGCTAAAATGGCTGCCGTTTTTTCGCCAATGCCAACGTCTGCCCCTATCTGCCGACGCGATCTGCGGAGCGCATAATAACACGTCTTTTATTCGGGATCGGTTTCGGTCCCATCGCGATTGATTACAGGCGATGTTATTCAATGGCAAACAAGTGCCTTTCATCTTTTGTACCGATTTTTAAATGGCCCGGTGTGGATAAATATCCAATTTATCGTTTGCACGCCGTTTATCGATTAAAATCAGACGTACAATGGCGTTTCGGGACGTCATGTTATGTATGGGAACGACCCGTCGTTTCTACATTTCTAACAGTAAACCTATACCCGTTCAGCAGGTGATTTTTGATGGTGATGGGAATTCCGAAGAAAAACTTTTGCATTATCTGCACTTTTCCACATGTAACGTTCTTCGCTTACTTTGGGTATCCTGTTTCTTCGGTTTGTCGGGCATTTCTCTTCTACAGAGACGAGTTTCTTGACAATGGAAGTCGATTGAGGGTGGATAAAGTTGACAAATTATGTTAAGCTTCTTCTTTTTCAAATATCAGTTGGTCATGTTAGGATGGATAGGTAGGATGTATGTACAGGCCTACATTAGAGAGGCCATATAGGCGCTTTGCTACCATTTCAAATTAATCTTATTTCCTATTTATTTAACTTTGAAATATTGCAGTATTCAATATAATATATTTTTCTTGAAATCGGCAGGGAAGTGTCCCAAATCGTCATTAAAAGCTTAGAAATCGGCACTGAAGTAGCCCATTATTGTACGATTTTTTCAATAAGTAGGCCTTGACGAGATGTAAACATCAAATGTCAGACGCGGAGCCATCGCCCGTCAAAAGTGACCAAACATTCAAAACCCGGCCAATAAATCCCATTTTTTTACTCCTATGCTAGTAACCTACCTATTAAGTGACGGTTTAGGTTATAAGTAAGACCATTGTTAGGAACACTGACATGTAATGACTGACACGTAATGACTGACATGTAATAAAAAAAAATTACGGCATCCGTGTCACCATAGCAAGTAACCAACATACTAATTGTTGCCTGTTAGATAATCAGAAGTATAATTTATCTATTATAATAGTTTTTCTTTCGTCGAAGAAAAATTATAATACAAAACTCGAGTTGTAAGCTTATTACATACTCGTGGAATTACAGCACTCGCCGCTGCGCGGCTCGTGCGCAACTTTTCCACTCATACGTAATAAGCTGTTTACAACTCTCGCTATGTAATATACTATTAACTTTTCGTACACATTGCGAAATTGTTGCCTATAGCAGCGCAATCTATCAGTATAAATATTTTAGTAGGTTTGAATACTAATCTATTTTACATAGAGGATGCACAATAGGCAGCAGTTTGGATTTTCTGTCAGAAAGTGCCGTGTCTCGTAATACTTGACCTAGGTAGAGCGATCGTCAAAGTCAAGCAACACCGCGCGCAGTCGGTTCATCGACGGGTGATCCCTTATGATTATTTGTTCGCCCAATAAAATTTTTTTTCCGATTTCAAAAAAATATATAATATGTACCTCGGCACTGAAGTTAAAAAGTTGAACTTCAGTGCTTTGGTACATAAATAACTATTTTCTATTAACCGGAGTATCTCTTGCGTGTTTTGCATACTCCAAATAAGCAAAACAATATGGAAAGCTACGTTAAATGATCTGTAAAATAATTATCTACTCGTATCAACCGTGCATGTCTAGGATTTTGCTCACAGTAACTCACTTCACAATACGTTGATTTCCTGATTTGTTGTCAGTATTCAGCGGTTGCGTGAATTTCCCAAATAAGAACGAAAGGGAACTGAATAGTGCTCAAACGTAGTCAGTTAAGGAAAGTTACATGTCACATGGAGCTAATTATCTGCTCGTATATTCATTCACTTGTTCATTTGCTTAGTTTACGGTGGCTGCCGTTAATTAAGCCTGTTGGGAACATAGAGTCGATAAGGAAAATCGGCGTTAACTTTAGAGAATGTTGCGAGAAACTGCGTGCAATGTATGTGGAATTTGTTCATAGAATCTTTAGAAGTAATGTTCAGATCATCGAAAAATCATCAGTTGTTTGGTTTAATCTTACAACATCTGCTTTCAGCTATAGATTCACGCTGTTCGTGCTTTCTTTCCACAATTATTTCTTCTTGTACATTTATTCTTATTCATCGTCGCAATTTCTTCTTCTACCATCGGCCACCAGCTGGGCCTTGGATACTTTGGCAGTCATGATGAATGTTCATCACCTCTAACCGATTAATGTGTCCCTGGTCAGACCAGTCGGGGCTCTTCGTTCTTTTTTCCCCGTCTACAACATTTGGAAAAATCCGGCAATGACAAACGGCAGTAATTATGGGCTTGTCTTCCGATCGCCGCGAGAAAAATCTCGGAGGAACATATGCTGAGACGCCCGATGAGTTATTAGCTTGTTCGTTGCAGATTTTAACGATTTTTTAGCGTGGCTGAAGGTGTAAAATGATAGAAGGCTAACGTTGCAACGCCTATCGGTTTGGAGCAGGGACTCTTCAAAGTACAGGGACCCAGCATTATACTTTCCAAAGTGGGGCCTATTCTTTCCTCATTCTAATGGTATCAGTCATGCCAAGTATGCCATTTTATTGGAGAATCTATGAATATAACAGGTACTTTGATTGTTAGTAAAAATTAATAACGGTTTCCATTATTTCTAAAAATTAGACTTGACAATGTTGTGTCTACAAGTGCAGAATATGGCAACTATCAAATATGAAACAAATTTATTTTATAGTTGAAATTGATTTCCAGCAATTATTTCCAAGAATTTAAGTAATAAGTATGGTAAGTCAGTAGTGCCGATTTTGCTTATTTAAGAATTTGTCTCTATTGCACCTTGTTACCGGGTTCCTCAATTCATTTGTAATATGTATACTTGCACTTTCTTCCCTTGTTGAATGTATCTACCCAAAGAACTTTCACAGATTTCGGGATGGACTAATAAGATTAGGTCTAGTAGTTCTAATCATGTAGTTTTTCTCGGTGTTCATTATAAAATTTTTGTAATTTTATTTCTCTCCCGCAAGGTACCTCACAAACTTAAAATAAACTTGTAATTGTATGATTAATGATAAAATATGATTTTTGCTTTGAACTATCTACTTATACCTAATGCGCACGTAATGGGAATTGTAGGATTACTAAAGGTGATACAGGAAAAATTTGGTTGCAATTATTGGGACTACTACAGGCGGCCGCATTACCTTTAATGGACACATGTGAGTATCTGGAAGTTAGGAAACTTAAAAATTGTGAATTATGATGGGAAATATTTTGCCTCCTTTAGAATCTATGGCACTGGCATGTCACATAAAACCTGATGGCAGTTGGACACTGACATATAACATAACCTTGTACCAGCCCCTTGTGGTCTCCTTGGAGTCGACAGAAAACAAACTTCCCCTCAAGGCTTCACTTTTCCTCTGTGATAGACTGTGACATGCTGGGTCCCCTTATTTTAAAGAGTCCCTGGTTTGGAGTGACCTGAAACACGATAAATAGGTAAATTAATGTAATTGCAAAACATTCGCAGAAGATAAACTTTAAGAATGAAAGATCGGAGCAGGGCACATTCTGTGTGCCAATCGGAGTCAAATTCCGGATGCGGCACAATAATTAACTTAACCTGATTTATCAAAACGACGTGAATATTCCTGCAAAGCGAACTGTCAATAGTCGCTTTCCTCAATGGTCTTTTATCGCGACCCTGGGCTAGCGGCGGCGCTTCGGCAAATTGAATTTCCGAACGCGCCGATCGATTCGCGGCTGTCATTTGTCCGGCGCGGCTCCCGCATCAATCAGGGGAGGCCGCGGCCCGTTATCGGGTGCCCGTCACGTGACGGAATGCCTACGACGCACGAGAAGAAGAAGAATAGGTGGCGTGCACGGCCTACTACGCGCGTTTGCGTTGTTTGCTTTTGGCGGATGTGGCGAGGACGAGGCGTGATTCGGCAATGAGGTTAGGTGTAAAGCTTTGAAACAAACGTCAGCAACTTGCGATATTATGACATTGTTCTCTTTCAAAAGTTTCCATTCTGCAATCACATCGAGGGTTCCGATGCAAGCTCACTACCGGCGTGTCTGTCGTGACAAAGCCCAATTAAACGTCAAACCATTACACTTTTAATATTTATAATTCGCGGTACCACACATTATTGCAATTAAACTTCTTCTTCTTCTGTCATAACTGGCAATTTAGCCGGCGAAGCGGCCCCGGTGTATATGGGAGAAATCGTTTATATCACGTTAGTTCTTGCTCGTTTTTGTTTTAAGAGCCGTGTTATTACGTTTTATTGGCGGTTGGCTGCTCAAATTTAAAAGTCCGAAATAACATGGTGCGCGGGGTTTTATGGCTTCCTAATTTGGTGGAGGTTCTTCGTGCGAGCGGAATGGGGTTTCGCAAAAACGGGAGCCACCATAATGAAGAAAGAATCATATACGCACCGAAAATAAACGACTCGATCTTGATTAGACGAAGGAAATATTATTAGGTATACCTACATTGGGAAGCGGTTTGTTAGTGTTGGACTTGGATCGTATACCCTACAAAACCGTTTGGACGCGGAAATTATAATAAAGTTACATTTATTCGTTCGACGTCAACGTGGAAGCTTCACAGATCTGATAGGTTCGCACCCAATTTACAACTATGTAGGTACTTGGTCCTCCGAGGCCTACGATAACGACAGGCCATGGCGCACAAAAATCACGTGACCATCTTAGTCCGACGTTACATGTCATTTGTCACATAACTGAAAGCGGCAGCTTGGGGTTTGAGAAGTTTTAAATGTTTAAAGTGTTTTTAAACGTCTTAGCTTATATTTTAGAAACAAGTTTGTGTCTAGTGCGCGTGTGTCCTGGCGGCGGGGAACCGCCCAGGTGTTATTATGGCCTCTGGGTGGGAGCCGTGCCGTCCAGGAGTATTGGTGCCGCTCGCGCCGACGCGTGAACGCTGTGAGGGGAATTCTCTCTCCGGATTGGAAAGTGGAGCCTGAGACACAGACGGGTCAACTGCTTACGGGAGATCCGCGAGTTCAGACGGTCCGGGTGGCTGGAAGTCGTTCCCGTTGACCACGTTCGGGTTTATGTATTTTGTATTCACCATTCACCTTGTGCGAAATAAATCAGTGTTGTAACGTACTCGAGGATTTTCGTTGTCGACCCACGCCCTGATACGGTTCCTATTCGGTCTTTCACGATGCCTATCAACTGGGACCTCGTCAATATTTACAGTATACTGAGATGATATGTGAGTGCAGTGCCGTTTAACTCTCAGCCCAAAACAGCTGATTTTGAAAAAACAATTAGAGAAATCCTGGATGCACAAAACCAATATTGTGTTAGATGAAAGAAAACTCGCGAAATTGTTAGGAAATTTGTTTTTTCTACTTATCTACAAAAATGCCTTTTAGTATACAGGACTAAGTTGGTCACGTGACTGCGTGATTATGCGTTAGCGCCATGTCCTGTCTTTATCGTTGGCCTCGTTGGTCCTCATACTATAATTATTATGTAATGGCATCTGGAACTGGACAGTTAAGAAGATTTGTTGTTCTCACCAACACTTTTTTCGCGAAACTTTAGCTTCCTTTCGTCGCCACAGGCATTCCAGTGCGACGTCCTCTTACCACGCTGTTATCTCTTCAGGGAACGTAACTCAGCCGCCATGCCTGGCATGCCGGTCGAGGTCAATATTATTTATTTGCCGCGTTTTTCCAGGTATACGACCTAAGTAGATGCAAGCGGTCGTTACCGCGCGTTTTTGCCGCGATAAGTCACCGGCGATTGAAGCCGGTGTCGCAACCATTGAATTACAATTAGGCGCCTCTCAATCCGAGGCCTACTGTCTTTGGAATGAGGGGATTAGAAGGCGGACGTCGGATGGTCGCGTAGATGCCGACGTTTCGGCGTCAGATGCGACTGGGAGATAACACAGTGATGTCGAGAGAGTTCGATCGTCGTATAGACAGTCTCAGCATTCTGCATTGTCGACGAATGTGACCAGGGACTCTTTAGAATAAGGGGACCCAGCACGTCACAGTCTATCACATAGGAAAAGTGAAGCCTTGAGGGGAAGTTTGTTTTCTGTCGACTCCAAGGAGACCACAAGGGGGCTGGTACAAGGTTATGTTATATGTCAGTGTCCAACTGCCATCAGGTTTTATGCGATATGCCAGTGCCATAGATTCTAAAGGAGGCAAAATATTTCCCATCATAATTCACAATTTTTAAGTTTTCTAACTTCCAGATGTGTCAATTAAAGGTAATGCGGCCGTCTGTAGTGCCGTAATAGTCCCAATAATTGCATCCAAATTTTTCCCGTATCACCTTTAGTAATCCTACAATTCCCATTCCGTGGGCATTTCGTATAAGCAGTTTAAAACCAAAATCGTATTTCGTAAATTTTAAATTAAGCTTCAGTCAGGTCTTTTTTTAAAGAGTTTTTATCTACGAATACAAGTTTATTTTAAGTTTGTGAGGTATCTTGGGAGAGAAATAAAATTACAAATATTTTATAATGAACACCAAGAAAAACTACACGATTAGAACTACTAGACCTAAACTTATTAGTCCATCCCGAAATCTGTGAAAGTTCTTTGGGTAGATACATTCAACAAGGGAAGAAAGTTCAAGTATACATATTACCAATGGATTGAGGAACCTGGTAACAAGGTGCAATAGCGACAAATTCTTAAATAAACAAAAACGGCACTTACTTACCATACTTATTACTTAAATTCGTGGAAATAATTGCTGGAAATTAATTTCAACTATAAAATAAATTTGTTTCATTTGGCAGTTGCCACATTCTGCACTTGTAGAAACAAAATTGTCAAGTCTAATTTTTAGAAATCATGGAAACCATTATTAATTTTTAGCAACGATCAAAGTACCTGTTATATTCATAGATTCTCCAATAAAGTGGCATACTTGGCATCACTGATACATTAGAATGAGGAAAGAATAGGCCTCACTTTGGAAAGTATAATACTGGGTCCCCTTACTTTAAAGAGTCCCTGAATGTGACTATTTTTTATGTTTAGACACATAATTGTTCTAAAGAATTGTGTTGGGATCGACCTACCCAGTTCTTTATGGTGACATATTTCGAATAGATCAAAAATAGGATGCAAATTTGTAGTTGACCCGCTGATTTTCTGTATTTTCTTGGATTACTGCAGGTAATTTCCGAGTTGTTTGCCGTCAACTCAACAACTACAAACTCCCTTTAAAGATTTAATTCTTATTGAAACCGTTCCGAACGCTTCAAGAGTCAAAGGTCGTCTCTTGTCGCTATGGAAGTGTACGGCGACCTAGTGCGAACCCCCCTTAACGTCCTCAGTTGCTACCATAATTGGCGATTTTGTTTTCTGGTGGAAAGCACGGCCTGCCGGGATCTCCTCGAGATAAATGCGCGGTGTTTACGCGGTCCGCGTTTGTTTGAACAAAAGAAAACCAGGAAACGTGCCCACTTTAATTAGACGAGAGAGCCGTTGTCCGCCTGTTGACAAGACTAATCAAACACAGGCCTTTTAGGTTAATGGATGGACAATTTGATATGTTCCGCGAACGATTCATCACATTTTTTTGGTAAATAGAAGAAAGTTGTTAAAGAAACCTATAGAAGACTGTAATTGGAGGTAGACAGTATCCCAGACGATGAATATACTTTTGATGATTATTTTAAATAGATACCTATAAAAGCAACAGTTTCTTACCAATTCCTTCCAAAATTTATTTGATAACAGGAGCCATTCTCTGTTCTAACCTTGCAAGGGAAATATGTTATGGTTTAATACTTATGACACTTCGAAGGATAATTGTAAGAAGTTAGAAAGAAGAAATAAAACTAGAATTAAACAAGATAGTGTCTGCCACAAATTACAGTTTTTGTGTCGGAACTATACTGTGCCTGAGCCCTGAAGAAATAATACCGTTCATTAAGATTTTTCCAACGAAAAAGGTGACCAAAAACCTAGCACTCGTCTCCGTTTAATTGATGTAATTATCATCTTCTGACATCACCCGAGAAAGGTATGTTGAGAGTCGACGAAATGTACAGTCGCGGCCAAAATAAAGATTTACATGATTTATATTTAGACGTCTATAAAAATTTATATATTTTTTAGGCAACTTCGTTACTTACCAAACGCCAGAATTTCCACTTAAAACGGCATTCGAATATATATGTAATAAAAAATTTTTCAGTGTTGTTGATGACGAAAACTGTACATGATTTCGTTCTCGCCTCTACTCGTGTTTGTTTACCATCCGTTTTTACAATTTAACTGCCTCGTTTCTGCTTAACTAACTGTTCATTTTTTATAACGGCCGTTAATTTAATTAAAAAAGTCAAACAATGGACTGGCGTGCATTTTGGAGCCGAGCTCGTCGAGCTTTCCTTCTAGAAACGCGCGTTATTCTGCTCGGGAAAAAATCTTACGGTATTTCTGCATTGCAAACGAGCAATGACAGAAATATGCCTTTGATCTTAGATAATGAACGATATTAGATCATTCATTGTTTTTGAAACTAGAGGTTTCACTTTAGTTATAATTAAATGTATGAATTGGAAAAGATGGATATTGTGTTGCTTTATGGTGTTTTGGAGAAGAACCGGTATTGGAAATATACCTAGTAAGTGAAGTGTGGAGATTGTCTAAAAGGAATTTGGCTCGATTTGGGAATCTTAAGAGGATTCTTAACTATTAAAGTCAAAAAGTGATGGGAGGATTTTTATGACATTAAGTTTGCAATGGGAACCAGAGGTCGTCAGGATCGTCATTTTTTATCGCAAATACCATCGTTGCCGTTAGTCCCCAACAATCTACGGGTGATTAGCATTGAATAATCGAACATTAGCAGCGGAATCCAAAGATTTATTACATAAATCGACCTGAAACAATACGTCTCCCGGACTAGTTAGCCTTCGTGCCAGTCATTTTCAATTAGTTATTGGCGAGCCGGTCGCAATTTACGGTACAATCGGACTCTTACTTGGAAAAAATTAATATTTCAGTAGGTCATAAAAAGTGGCGTTATTCGCCATTAAGCCAGCTAATTACTGAACATATCTTCCGTTTTTTTCCTCCACATCGGATACGCGAGATGGAACTGATATTTGCTCGTATGAGTTCCACGGCACATTCTGGTTGTGCTGGGTAAGGATGGATTATCATGCATTAAAGCTAAATGCGATAATTACATGATTATTACTTTATGTAATGATTCATGGCGGTAGAAAACGCATCTGGATGTAATTTGAGGTCATTAGGGAGTATACATTTTGGACATGCACCAGTTCAAAGATGCTACTTTTTTAACTAGGTACTTCAAATCAGATTAGATATCTATAGATCAGCATTTTATGAATTCACTTTAGCTTCTCTCTTATCCATATACAGATTTGACTAAACACTGTTAAGCAATTTTCTTCGTTTGGTTGTAGGTTACAGGTTTAATATTGGAGTAGTTCATGTCAACGAAAACTATAGTTTTAACATATTATACTTCACAACATTATACTTCACAAGTCACGACTATACAAGATTCGAAACGGTGGCTAGTAGTTAATAAAAAAAAATGAATCATAGAAAAGCTTCTGGAGGTTAAGTAATGTTCAGTAATGTATCAAACAATATGTCACTATGATGCCCAAAATATTATTTCTTGTCAACTAGCTAAGTTTGTCGAAAGCAAGTTAACGAATGAAAAGGATGGTATGAGAAAAAATTGCCAAACATTCGAAACCAATAAGAAAGACAAGAAGATACGTGTCTCATTCCACTAGTGTAATAAAATATTGTTCGATTCTTCTTCTAGACTTTCTGGGGGTCACCTCTTCCTTATTCATATCTAGAGTAACCCAAATATGCAACACGCATATTTTGCATATTTAGCATATTATATACATTTTTTTTAAATATTTGCATATATCCTTAAAATATGGCATATTGTGCATAATTGAAAGAATTTAGGAAAATTTAAATCTTTGGCAGGCCTTTCATTCATTTTTGGGAACAAGGTCGGTGTCTAGGTAGGTACCTGGTTTTCCCAAAATAATATAGGTAAATTATAATTTTATGGGCACTAATCCTGGTGATCTGAAAACGAATAAAGTAGGTATTTATACCTATTTAATAAACTACAATTATTGAAAAGGACAGAATAAATTATAGATAGGTAAATATTTATATACGAAAGATAATCTATAAGGGTTCCGTTCTACAAAGAAAAACTACCAAACACTCCTCTTCCACCTCAACCTGATATTGTTGTTACAAGATGGGGCACTTGGTTGCAAGCTGAATGTTTTTATTGCGAGAATTTTTGCCAACTGAAAGATCTAATTTCAGAATTTTCGAACGAATCTTCCCAGTCCCTTATAGATGTTAAACAACTATTTGAAAACAAGGAAATAAAGAAACAACTTTCCTTCCTAAAAGCAAATTATAGCTTTCTTTCTAACAATAACAATAACACAAATGGAGGAATCTAATTTGCCATTAACCCGAAGTAACTGGTGAAACAATCTCAGGTTGCTTTTCAAAATGTCACAGGTAGAATTAGGGACAAAATATTTCAAAAATTTAGAAATGTGATGGAAAAAAATAGTGGGTTTCAGTTTCTTAGGCAAGTAGGAAATGTTTTAAAGGGAGATTTTACCGAATCCATCAATTTGGATTCTGTGATAGTGAGCAATTTTAAAAGCGCACCTCTTACATCGGTTGATGTGGAAAGGAGTTTCTCCATTTACAAATTTTTATATTCTGATAGAAGACAAAATTTTTTAATTGAGAATTTTGAGCAATATTTAGTGGTTTATTGTTTTTACAACTAATAATTTCAACCTGATTTTTATAATTTATAATAAATGCATATTTAGATTTAGTTCAATCGCCCTGTATGTAGAAAATCTAAAATCAAATATTGTTACTTTTACTATGTATAAATGCATTTAGAAATTTGTATGTACATTATATATGTTTATTTGTAAATGAAACAATAAATCTATATTTTTAAAGTATTTCTTAATTTGTATATTTTCAACATTTTCCTGCATATTTTGACTAAATTATTTGCATATTTATGCGCATATTTTTAGGGTTTCGACTTGCATATTTTGGTTACTCTATTCATATCATAGGAACATTATCCAGCGGTTTAATTGAAGTGATCGACAACTTTACGATTTTTACAGAACACGTATCGTGCTCCAATTCCACTAATAATGGACATAAATAATTCTTGGCCGGCTTCTAATTTTAGAAAACAATCGATAGTTTCGTCCGCGAAGCTCCAATTCTCGCGGTCCTACACCGTGTCGAAAGTTCCCCACGTCGACTAGATATTAACCTGCCAAATATAGAACGTTCGAGCAAGAAGTGACCGCTTACGAAACGAAATTGTTTTAATTTATTTCCGAGCTAATTATACCGGTTAACTCGTTTAATTGGTGTTGGTTGGTCGGCGGAATATGGCGCACGACTAGGTTAGGAATAACAAATGAGTGTGTCAGGGAACCTGTAAGTTTTTTGGTTAAATGGGAGTTAAGTTAAACCCTGGTCTGGCAGTAATGGTACCACATAATTTGGCTAGTGTCTGCTGACGGCACCTCGTTTAAGAATAATCGAAGTTGAGGACATCGAAATTCTGCTTAAAACAGCAGTTGTGATAAGGCAATGGAAAAGTGTTTCTTGTTATCTCAGTAAGTTCTAGGTTGGAATGAACCTTTAAGAGGACTGAATGGTTATTAAGAAAATCTTGATACTTCGACCATTTCTTTATTAGGACCATGTCAAAGAGTTGGGGAATAAAACTGATAATTAGAGTAATCCAAATATACAAGTCGAAACCCTAAAAATATGCGCATAAATATGCAAATAATTTAGTCAAAATATGCAGAAAAATGTTGGAAATATGCCAATTAAGAAATACTTTAAAAATATAAATTTAAAGTTTCATTTACAAATAAACATATATAATGTAGGTACACACAAATTTCTAAATGCATTTATACATAGTATAGCATTTGTTTTTAGAATTTAGAATAGAATTTAGAATTCTTTAGAAGCAAGGAGGTAACATTTTCGTAAAATCTCGCCGCTAAGAACTCCAATCAATAAATGAACAATATAACGTTCTTGAATCGGTGGTTTCATCAATACATATGTAAAAATATCTGTTTTTAATTTTTGTTTTAATTTCCTCGATTACCTCCGAATACAAGTAACTTATGTCCTTTCTTCGTAGTGTTGTTTCACTTGGGACATTAAATTTGCAATACTTCTGGAGAAAAGAAGTGAAGTTTTGATTACGTAGCTTTGACAACGGAATATTTGTCGCCATCATTGCACGACATAGGTCTCGGTTAAAGATGTCCTTTTTATTTGGCTCCTTATTTTTGGACATTGGTTGGAAACATTGCGTTAATGTCGGTTGTGGCACATCTCCAGATTTCATCTTACTCAATTTGGCAATATGTGTAGAAGTTTTCACGTGTTGGTCTACTTGGAATTTTCTATCGCATGGAATCTGGAATGAAAAAAAAATGAATTATTAATCTGAGTATCAGTAGATACGTAAGTAGGAACTTCGATATAAATGTTAAACGAAAGTGCGTAGTGATTCCTGACTGTCCCAATGGTGCGAAATCGGTTGATACAATATGTGTTATTTTTCTAGATAAAAAAATATAGATAGATAGACGAATAAAGAATATATGGGGTTCCATAATATAATAATAATAATAAATCGTCTTTATTTTGTCTAAATAACAAGACATGAGGCGAAGTTTAGCTGTGAGCTATTCTTACACCTCAAAAATATAGGTATCCCAAGAAGAATTTAACTTTCGAACGATTTTGCACCATTGGTACATCCTGTATATTGAATATTCAAAAACTATACTTACAATTTTAACGCGGAAAAGTCTATTCTTAGTTCTTTGTATGGCTTAATCCACACTGACGCACTATTGACATTTTACTTAGTAAAATACAACAACTCCGAACATAAAACAAACACAAATCGAGGCCGACGTGATCACTTCAAAAGCAGAATCAGAAATAAAATGCAGAAATGGATTATCCTTCGTATATAAATATTTACCTATTTATAATTTATTCTATCCTTTTCAATAATTGTACTTTATTAAATAGGTATATAAATACCTACTTTAGTCCTTTTCAGATCACCATGCAGGATTAGTGCCCATATAAAATTATAATTTACCTATATTATTTTTTGGGAAAACCAGGTAGGTACCTACCGAGACACCGACCCCTGTTCCCAAAAATGAATGAAACGCCTGCCAAAGATTTAAATTATCCTAAGTTCTTTCAATTATGCACAATATGCCATATTTTAAGGATATAATGCAAATATTTAAAAAAATGCATATAATATGCTAAATATGAAAAATATGCGTCTTGCATATTTGGGTTACTCTACTGATAATAAAGGTGTAGAGACTGGGTCTTGCGATTTCTAACATCCTGTTTCTTCTGGACATGACATCACACGAAATGCATTTCGCCGCAAAGAAAAAACGAACCGGCACATGTGAGAGCGTCCCCCGTTTACCGATAACAATCTAAAATTGATACATGTCAAAAATATATAAGAGTGATATGACTGTGCACAATTTGGCACACAAATAACTAATTACGGATACGACGTACCGCACAATGAGATAGGTGAAGCGGCCATTTGTTACTTAACAGTGTTACACGCTTATTACCAGTGTATTCTTTATCAGCTCAGATCTCTCTGTGTTTGATCGGATGTTCGATCTGGACCCGAATTTAGGACGTTTAATGTGGGTAATGCCGTTCGTACGAGTCAATTCTCATGTTCGGCAATCTAATTGAATGGAATGCTCGTTTTCGATCAGCCGGGCTTGATAGCTGGTCGTATGTTGTTCAGAATGGGTCTAGACAGCAGTTCAGGAACCTTTAGGAGTTTTTTTTATTGTTATTTTACCGTTGGAAGTGTTATAACAAATTGCTATTGGCTACAGGAACCGAAAGGAAGGTAATTAAATGAGGCTACTTTAGAATTTGAGACAAATCTGTCAGTCACATTATAAACCTAAACCGATTTTTAAAATTGGGTTAATAGATATGCTAAACCTGGGAACGGACACATTTTTTTAAATGTCCATGATTTTTCAAGTGTTCAAAACTCAAAAGAATACTGGAAATCAGTTTAGAGGCGAATTATTATATCTGCATGATGGTTTTCGAAAAAGATTAGAATTGAAGCGTAATTGTATGCAAGAAAATTATTAGGTTTTAAAATTTACATGCTGCCACAAAATTTCAATATAATCGACCTACTTTGACATTAACTATGTAGTTTCAAAATATGTATACACAAAAAGTTTATTAGAAAATGTCGTTTGCACTTAAAAAATTCTTCCGAGTAGGATATTTCAATATACAGGGTGAGTACAAAGTATGGAAATGTGCTAATTATTTAATTGGCAAAAGTTTGTATGTATATATTTTTTACATAAACTGGCGACATTCAATTTTTCTTGGAAAGACCGTCTCTTTGGTGGATGGGTATACAGTGTGACCCATTTGTTTTGGGGTCAGTCTGTAAAAAGTGTATCAATCGTGCGATTTGGCTGATTTTTTTTTTAAATTGTAGAGCTCGATGAACTGCACATTTTGAACAAAAATTGCCTGGTTCGCATAAAATCCAAAGCCTACTATGACCGTTTTTATGAGCAAAATTTTAAGAAACCATATTAGCGTTTTTTTTTGAAAAAATCTGTGTGCGCCAATGGATTGAGCACCCCTCGAAATGGGTATGTACAAAATTTCATCAAAATATTTCAAGTAATAACGATTTTGTAGAAAAATTAAAAATGCAGCCAAGGTACGTCTTTATTTTCAAAAATTCAAAGTTGGCCATGGAAAATAATTGAATTGTTTACTTTTATTAAGTGTCAAACTGTCTAAATTGAGTTCAGAAATTGTTTGTGCTCAATACAATTAATTATCATAATTATGGAATATTTAAGCATAAGAGACAAAATAGAAATTGTTCGACTCGTGGGCGACAACGAAAATTTTATAATTTTAATTGTTTTTATGTTTTGTGTTTATAAGCATAAGGTTGTATTATTACAATTCAATTATTTTCCATGGCCAACTTTGAATTTTTGAAAATAAAGACGTACCTTGGCTGCATTTTTAATTTTTCTACAAAATCGTTATTACTTGAAATATTTTGATGAAATTTTGTACATACCCATTTCGAGGGGTGCTCAATCCATTGGCGCACACAGATTTTTAAAAAAAAAAACGCTAATATGGTTTCTTAAAATTTTGCTCATAAAAACGGTCATAGTAGGCTTTGGATTTTATGCGAACCAGGCAATTTTTGTTCAAAATGTGCAGTTCATCGAGCTCTACAATTTAAAAAAAAAATCAGCCAAATCGCACGATTGATACACTTTTTACAGACTGACCCCAAAACAAATGGGTCACACTGTATATACCTACGTCAAAGATCATGATATTCGATTATGATCTTTGCCTACGTCAAGAAAGTTGATTTTTAGGAAAGTACTTGTTTCTAAATTTTTTCCTGTGGAATCCCATTAAAATTTTATACTGACGTATCCAGAAAGAGAGGGCCTTTCCAAAAATTCGAAATCATATCAAGCCATTTAAGAAACAAAGTTAGCCAATTTATAGCAAAAAATATCCTTAAAAACTTTACTCACCCTGTATAGTTTACTCTTATTTTTTGCATTAGGTGCATTTTCTACTAAACTAAAACTACTACAACTACTAAAATTGCTAAAACGAAGGTAACTATAGGTAGAGGTACCGATTAAATTATTGAAATACCTTATTCTAATTATTCTAATTGCCTATTCTAATCTAATTGCGAAAAGATCAAAGTATATAGAGGGACTATTATATATTGTGAAATTATATGCCAGGTTCTAAATCTTTAATTCCTGTTAACTTTATCTATTACAATAATTGGTCGATATCTCCGAAGGAAACAATTCGTAAAGAAATCATTATGAATAAATTAATTAAAAGACCAGAAGGTGATTTTTAGAATTTCTAAACTTCATCAGACGCATTTGTCAAAGAACATTATTTTTACACCAAAATCAGTAAAATTTTAATATGGAAAATAAGTGAGTAGGAACCTATTTTATTTGTTAGTGGTGACTAACATTCTAAACTCGTTTAAGCATTACATAAAAATATCAGCGGAGAAGATATTTCATGTTATAAGTTCTTTAATGTGTAATGACACACGACATCTTTTTTGTTCATTCAGGCATGTTATCTTCGAGTTAGCAGAGGCGATTACGATCTAAATATCTATAATTACCTAAGTTTAAAGCAATTTTCGCAGATTACTGTGTAGGTATTGCTGTGCGGTCTGTTTATAGCTCAGACGATTACCAGGAGTATCCTTAGAGATGGACATAAAAGAGCACCTACCAATTGCAACCCTAAATTGCATTCTTCTAGTCGTTTCACGGTAATAAAATATCAAGAAGACGGTTTTAGTGGCGTTCTAAGAGTAGTTAGCACGATGCTCTTTTGTAAAGAGTCCTCGGTTGTTATGCGTTAAGGTTAAGGAAATTTTCTTCATATAGCTAACAGCAAAACCTATTCAATATTTATGGATTGTTGTTTGATAACTAAACCATAAAAAAAGCACGATTTAAAATTGCCAGCACGTCGAATTAACATTTGGCAACACTGCGCTCGATATCCGACACATACCGCCAAATTCAAATGCTGGTAGACGGCTTTAAAAAGACGCGACGATTCAGTTGTCGAATTCGTGACAATTCGATGCTGCACTTGTCCAATTTCCGGCTTGTTCTGTGTGGCCAAATTTCGCGGTAATGATATATAAGCACTATTGATGAAGCGTCAACTGTACTGGAACAAAGTTTTCTCAGAACCAATACGGTACAAGATTCCCTACTAAATGTATGTATTCTAACTCTCGCATAACAGTTCTTTTGCGGATTTCGTGAGAGTCACTCCGTCGCAGTCAAAAAACGTTTAATGTATTCCACGCCTGTCTTAAAATTGTGATTGAAACCTAACGCGGAATATAAACGAGCACAGCTTGATTTCTATCGTGGTGACGGTTTCCTCGATTCTGAAAATCGGCGAGGTGCCTTGTCGGTTCGCACGACACGTCGTCAATTGCTGTTATTTGAAGAGAAATGCATTTTTGGTGGTGGTATAATGAGTAATTTCTATAATTTACTAAATGGCACATGGAATTTAGATAGCGTTGCATATTATTAGTACGTGGAGAAATGTTACACCATTTTATATGACACACACTGTACCTACATAGACTATTTTCGAACACTCACGTGACCAAGTTTGATCGGATCATTTTTATCTTTTTTAATGCAAAAGGTAACCAAAGTTAAATTAAAAAAAAATTCCCCGTATGATGCGAACTTTTTGGAGGACGCTGTACATTCGGTTATCAGTACAGTACTTGTTCCATTGTTGCAACAACACATTAGTGGAATGTTCAGAAAAAAATAAGGAATCCATTTATAAGGTTGCCGATTACCTATATACTGTAGTATAGCTATACCTAAACTATACTTTAATTTTTAACAGCAAAATAAAAATTATTTTATTTACAATCATGCTACAAATATCTACATTACTGTACTACGTATCTAAAAAAAGTTGGGATTTCAGTATTAAGCGAAAATTCTAAAATATTGTTATTAAATTAGTAGTAGGTATAGGTATAGTTTACAATGATTGCTTCTTTCAACTTGTAAAATCCTTGAATATTTCTCAAACCATATAAAATGAGAATACTATACACTTATTTGATTGTCACATATTTTAAAATTTTGTATTAACTTCTCGCAAAATTAGACAAATTACTATTAATGAGCTGCAATACACATACAGGGTGTCCAACTTTAAAACTGTACAAATCCGTAAAATCTGCATTTTTGGAGATAATCGCCTAAATATTTTTTTGTTTGAAAGGCCTTCAAAAACCTCTTCTTTTGACTTTCCTGCCATTTTTAAATGCAAATCAAGGGCCGGCTGCGATTTTTTTATACCCCCGATTTTCACGAAAACTATTTAGCGATTTTTTTATTTAAAATCTGACCTCACAGCGTTAATCAGAACACCCACGAACTAAATCTAAAAAATACAGAAGTCTGCTAGTCAGTAAGTCCATATCAGTTAAGGTGGATGGTGTGCCACAACAGGAAACACACAAAAAATGTATCATCTTAGGCCAGTGACTCTGTTGAGAAAGGTCCAATAAATTTAAATGGTTTTTATTTGTTGGTTGGCATTTTGTAAAGAAATAAATTACTTTTGTGTTTTCAATGATTCCAGAGCACTCCTGACTCCTATAAAGTTTAATAAAAATTCAGAATTTTGAGATGGCTCAGAGCAAAATACTCTATCTATTTTTGTAGTAAATCTTTTCACACCAACATTTTGAGTGGTCCTGTTGACCATTCAACTGTTTTGAAGGGATTCCATGATACATTTGACTCGCCAAATGTCTTTAAAATTCCTATTTTGCTCAACATTGACACCCTGCAGAATGGAACTCCCTGTGTATTTTTTGTTCAAATTTGGCATATGGGGGTTTTGGAGTGTTATGATTAACGCTGAGGGGTCAGATTTTAAATAGAAAAATAGCTAAATGGTTTTCGTGAAAATCGGGAGTATAAAAAGTCACAGGCGGCCCTGGATTTGCATTTTCAAAATGGCAGGAAGGTCAAAAGAAGCGGTTTTTGAAGGCCTTTTAAACAAAAAAGTTTATGCGATTATCTCCAAAAATGCAGATTTTACGGATTTGTAGGTACAGTTTTAAAGTTGGACACCCTGTATATGCATAAAGCGGATCATTCGCGTTAAGTAAAATATTCACGCCCGGACTGCACAGTCCATCAGCCTTGAGACTTCGCGACAGTGCTTGCGCATGCGCATTATTATAGGGAACCGAAACAAATTCAATTAGTGCCAAAAAATCTCAAGGACATATCAAAAAAATGCAAAAAAAAAAATAAAAAATGCCAAAAATTTCAAGTAAATGCCAACAAATACAAAATTCCAGGCGCGTGTACACAACCTCAGTAATTTCTCCCTCGTTTTTTCTGTGTTTCTATACGTTAGTTTTGTTCCAACAATAAATTTGAACCAGTTCTAGCGAATCAGAATGCAGGAAAGTAATTCAAGAACTGTTTTCAATCGATTAGATCGTTGAGAACCAGTTCAGAACTGTTGTTGGAACAAACCCAAGAGGTGCCGTAAAACTGCGGATGATAGCGTCTGTATGCAGCGTGTCATGTGCGGCAGTGACGTGTCACTCGCCCTACCTTAATTATAGCCGCGCCAAATTCACTGTTTCTGTTTTACATTTATTTCGGAATTTAATTGTACTGAATTGTATATCAAAAGGTTTTATGATGGATAGGTACATACTTCTATAGATCTATTGGTAGTGAGTTTGGTAATGGAGTTTTTGCATTTGTAATAATAATAATTGGTATAACCTGATGACAACTTTTAAGTTTAATAAAGTTCTGGAACTCTTCTAAGTCTCAGATGCAGTAGGTACGTTGCCAATTATAGTACTCGATGGAAATACGAACGCTATGGATCTGGCTACATAATATACGGAACCAATTTTCATCGACAGTAATAATATAATCTGGCAAGGATTTTTCTTCTAAACTGGCAGCGCTTTTTTTCTTCAGTAGTTACATTCTTCTCGGCTCGTAGTGCCCAAGAGTGGACCAATATCTTATACGTTGACGCCGCGCCGCTCCGAGCGTGAACACCACTTAATGTATTCACACCGTGGAAATTTATTTTCGATGCGCGCCCGAGGATACACGGGATATCTCTCCTTTTCCCGGAATTTATCCGGCGTGTAACGCGGACACTAGGCGGTGGATGCGCGCCGCGGAGTAAATCCTCGTTATGACGCGAAAAATCCGGCTTTGAGTATCTTGTTTCTGGCTGAAATATTATCGCGGAACCGATTTGTGGGATATAAGTGAAAATAATCACTCGCGAGCGTACGCGGCGTTAAGTTTCACGCTGAAAAACGCTCGGGGAATACAAAGGCAATAACTAACGTTTATTAGCGGAGGGAAGGTAACGTTTCATTAGCTGCATTTCATTAAGCCACAACGTAAAACGGGTTTATGGCCATGTATTCTCGACCCGGGCTCTCGAGGATTACGTTTTGATATCAAAAACAGCCTTCATAAAGTTTATACGAATGCATATGGAACTTGTTTAATCTATCTAAGGATTAAGCAATAAACAGAATTCACAACAATGAAAACAGTTATCTAGCCACAAAATTAGTTAACGCCTTTTTTTTAAACTTCACTAAAATTAACAATACAAACGCGAAACAAAAAAGATGCAATAAAAGAACCGCTAGGAGTGGAAATGATGATGGGATACCACCAATCAAAGCTTTTACATCCTTGTTTACACCCTGCGATGGGCGTGTCTTGAAATAACCAGCAGAGAATAATAAGAGAGATTTTTAAATCCATTATGATTTCCACTTTATTACCTACTTGTGAAAACAGAGAGAAAATGAAAATTGCTCCTAATTTCAAGCAAGTATCAAACAAAAATTAATTTGACTCTACAGTTTGACTTGGAGCTTAATAATAAAATAATTGGAGTTAAGCCAACTCTCTATATTTTCGTTCGTCACTACAAAAAGTTAACGTAAAAACGCGCACAAAGCTTGTATAGATAGACTGCTGCGACCGATACCTAGATAAGCCCTATAGAGAAAAAAATTTAAAAATCGTTAAATAAGCATAAATAACCCATAGAGGTCACCTTGTCCCGCCTAACCCAACATAATGTTAGGGTCAAGGTGTTCTCACATATAAAACTTTATACACTTGCGTTTAATTTAATAAACTGCAATATCATTTAGATAATTTCAGGAAATTACCTGATGGGATGGTATTAAAAGCCAGTAGTCCCATAAAAGACGCTTTGCTGTTTTCTGTATTTATAGGAGCACGCAGTGATAGTAAATGCCAGCTTTTAAAGTATACGATATAGGTAATTGATGCTTTCGGGTAAATATTTTGTTGGGGATGAATCGTACGGACTTTAATAATTTTAATGGTATGTGGGCCAAATACTGAACTTTAGAAACACCAACTTTTTGTCCCAAAAACCACAATAGGAGCTATTGACTTTATGGCATCTCGCCCGAGTTTTTGTTTTGAGATGCCATAAAGAAAGTAGCGCGTGGGATCAAGCGTGCTGTGACGAACCTAAAAACCGTCCATTGTTTTCAGGAAAAATGTGAAGATCGCGTGGTCCCTGAGACGGCCAAGGCCTTCTAGAATATAAGTGTCAGATCAAAAGTAAACGTAAACTTTGAGTCAACTATTTAAACATCTTTATAAACAAAAATATTTAACAAATAATTATGACATCTCATTAGTTTTGATAAGATATTGCGGAAAAATGTGACAAAGATAGCTTAAAAGCACATTAATTAGTAAAACATCCTGTATAATATCCATAAATATTGGCCTAACCAAACAAGTTTATCAATAAAAATTACTCCATTCTGACGAGTGGGTCGTTTTTTCATTCTTCTGCCTTTCCTTGTCTACGAAAAATTTTTAGCGATTTTTTATGACATGAAATGGCGACAGGTACGTAAAAAAAGAAAGAAACAATTTTTGTAGGAAATGAAGTCGCCTATCTAAAAATGCATTCAAATTAAATTGTGGGCAGGGCCGTACTAAGTTTTTCTTAAATTAATGGACCCTCTTCCCCTCTAACTCCGCCACTGGTTTGTTTTGGGACACGAAAATTTCCAAAACTATGCCAACTAACCGGACACTATTGTGTACCAGAGTTGTTGCAAATATCTCAAACGGTTACGAACGTATTGTAAAAAAACCTCCAAAACTTCAAAGCCCTGTATCACCAAAACGGTAACGAATTGAATAACAACATATGAGGTTTTTCTTGTTTCAAATGACGTCCCTATCATCCATTTCCGTTTGGACGGGACCCTGTATGTTTTTATAATAAATAGATTATAATGAGGAAGGTAAATATTCCGAAAAAAAATAAGACACTAAAGGATTTTTAAGAAGATACAAAATGACGCGCAGCCTGTAGGCCCGGAAAACGCTCAGGAGGTCCGGGGCCGCTAGCGTTTCGACAGCGCAACGGCAATTATGATTTTTCGCGTTCCCAACGTAAAATTTCACCGCGGCCAACATTCCCGGCTAATTGTGCACGTTCTCTTACAAAAATGGGCATGCACCGTTTCGGAAATTGGACGGGAAGGCATTAAAGCTTGCCACAGAGCGAGCTTTCAACCCAATTTAAACGAGGGTGATAAAATTAAACAAAATACTTAAAGTTACTATTGGTCGATTTTTATTGTTCGTTTGTATGGCACTAAAAATATACGAAATATCCACAAACGAGTTAAGTAAGACAAGGACGAGCAATGATCGTGTCACGTTAGAAAACTACACGCATTTTTATAGTTAGTTTGTTAATGTTTGCGCCTCGGTTTGTGCATATACCTAAAACCTCGCCTAAAACTATAGCCCGGTGGATAACCAAAATAATTCCAAAACACCATCAAGTCCAATTTCTTGTGTATCAAACACTGTCACGAGGAATAAACACACGCACAAAAAACTATATTGTATTTTAAAAATAAATACTAATAATGACGAAAAATAAACGCAAATTTAAAAACAAAAACGCAGAGTACCGTTGCGACTGACACAAACGACTGAAGGAAACTGACGTTTTGCATATTTATGTTTTTTGTTGTTTTTTTTTTTTCTAACCATCAGCTCATTTATTTGTTGTTTCACTTACTCGTGTTTGGCAGTCAGTTTCTTTCTCTAGAAAAAATGGCGACTTATTGTAGGTTATAGGGGGATTCTGTGGATATTGGTATACCCCGATTACTCTAAGAAGTCCCGATTTTGTCAGATGACATTCTCCACAAAATCCCTAGGAATTTTCTGTTAACCATGGGTATAACATTGGTATATGTGTCTCAACCAGTTAATGAAGTCACTCATTGATTTATGATGTGAAAAGTTACCCAAGTGATACGAAAAAAAAGAGCATAATAAAATAAAAACCCAATTGCAATCACGATTATACCGCTATAAATAACAATAACTATGACTACAACTCATTTTAATAATAATTTCAAACGTCATGGAAGCACTTTTCATTTTGGTATTTCGTAATAATCAGCTGCTTTTGGCAGCGTCTATGGGCGGACTCAGGGAAATTTAGCTTCGGTGTGTCAAAGTGACAGGTAAGGTTTTCCAGATCGTTCAAACTGGTTCAAACATTCGGCAATGAAAATATTCGCGGGTTTTCTACGTTTCGTGAGTTTTACCATCATCTGTGTTGTTCTTGTTTGAGTTACTTTTCGTGTTATTAGTGCAAATGGGCTAGTTACTGACCTGAACTTATGACCCAGTTGCATTTTTTGCTGCATTGATGCCAACTTAGGATATCGAAATTACCAATTGACAGTCCCAGTAAGGACTTCTTAAAATAATTTGAGTATATATCAGTTTCTGACGGTTAAAATGTCCCAAATTTTAAATATCCAGCTTTATTACGATTTACCTTCTTTTTACGGTAACGAATTGTCTTGCGTCCAGTATTTGGCAGTTTTATCCTATTAACACAGCTTTTATATTTATAGGTAGATTTCTTTGTGATAACATGAAATTTCCATGCACATGAAGAAAATGGTATGCACACTGCACAGACCATTAGGTGAATTGCAGAGGAATAAACACTATTTTGGAAGAGTATTTTGTAACGTGTGCAAGAATGAAAGTAGAAAATTTTGTTTATAGCTCCAAAGCGAACCAATAGTCCTCCATATAATGAAGAAACTGAAAAATCTAATTCGTTTTATGCTTACTTACACTACAACTAGCCATAGACTTCATTTAAAACCAAAAGGTACCAAAACATGTATGGAAATATGTCATGTGAACTTGTTAATTTAGGGGGACATAACAAACAAATATTTTATTTTATTTTGAATATTAAATTCGTTGTAGCAGACAGATTTGCATGTTTTTATTTTATAAAAAAATCTACAACAATGGTGTTTTAACATTAATCCACCGTGTAAATTTGTTTCGTCGTGTGGCGCCAGTGGCGATCGCTTGAAACAGCGCTATGCACAGGTCTTTAATACAGTGTTGGTCCAGGCACAGAAAAACGGCTTGCCGTTTTTCTCTGGTCCAGGTCAATTCGATAAATTTAGGCATGTGGATGAATCTCGACACTGGTAAATCTTTGAAGAAGGCTTATCGACGTTTCCTAATTTTTCCAAGTCGCGATTGTCTTTGAGAACGGAAATCCGAATGACTGGACTCCCGAACGTCAAAGGTCAGCGGAACATCGACCGACAAAAGGCGAATTAAGGGCCTGACCGCATCGAAATCGCGTCAAAAACCGCAAGCTGCTCCATTCCCATCCCCATTGTTCCTTCTCGTTCATTCGAAATAGTCTCGTATTGACGGATGTGAAACGCTCCAACTGGGTTCGGTTTGGGGCCGATCTCTTGATTCTGATAGTGATTAAGCACTTTGGTAAATTGATGAATTTATAGAAGAGGGTTGGCGGGCAGGAATCAATACAAGATGGAATTAGTTTAAACGAATACAGATTGCATAAAGCATGAAATTCAGTTAAACAACGATCATTATAACATAACACAATACATCGTTTTAAGCTTTTAGAATATTGTGAACAAGGAACAGTGAAAGCAGATGCTTTGTGTATCAGTATATATACTTTAAACATAATTTATTAGAATAAATGCTAGTGTTTGTTTACAATAAAGTCCATTAATGTTAAAGAGCAGGTAAGTAGAAAACAACACTGACCACGACGTTGTCATCAGCGACGAATTGCGCTCCCATTGGTCAGGCTGTCGTAATCTCTAATACTGTATACGCTACGTGTTTAACACAGGCACGTAACGCGGTTAGTTAAATTATTTGCAATGCAACGGAATGCTTAAATTAATCATCGCTTATAATTTACTTAATAGATATAATCGATATAATTGTTTGGACGTGGCTTAATTATTAAGCGTCAAGCACAGATATAGAGGGTCAGATGAAAACGTCACAGATCCAACTTGTATTCTTACACAAGAAAAGAAATAGAAATCGACATCCACGCGCTCCTAAGTGGGACCCTGTGCAGCCTTTCGCGTGAGATTGTTTACACCTTGACTCTATACAGTCTGTCCACGGATAGAGTTCGCGTAGGGTGTAAATGACAAAAAAATTTCGAGTTGAAATTTGAGCTTCTGGGGATCAGCCCTGCTTGGTTTTAAACTAATTTGTGACATAATTTTACTTTCGAAAGATCACGTATGCCTTGGGAATTTTGAAAAAACTAATTTTCCACATCAGTAAAGTGCCCTTTCTGTAGGTTTTACGACAAAATGTTACTAAGGAAACTTGTTCAGAATGAAGAACTGAGTAGGTTTGCGAAATTCCGAAAGTCTAGGCCTACTTTGATTTTTTGGTATATTTTCCCACTTTTCTTCAGAAAATGTCACTTTGGGTAGCTTTCACATTAATATGTTATTAAGAAAACTTGTTCACAATGAAAAACTGGAGAGGTGTGAAAGAATTTAAAAAGCCTAGGTATACTTTAATTTTTATGCGTTTTAAATTTTTTAGCAGAAAAAAATCAAAATAACAAAAAATAACACCGACTTCCCAAATTTGCCCATATGCACATTTCAACTAAAATGTTAGAAATGTTTTTCCTTTCTAAATTGAGTTATCTTTGGATTTGGTGACAGTCAAGGCATGGAATTTAAATCTTTTTAGATACGAATACTTCATATCCTACATACATCATAACTTACTGTCACCGACTCCAAAGATAACTCAATTTAGAAAGAGAAAAATATTTGTAAAATTTTAGTTGCAATGTGCATACGGGCAAATTTGTTTAGTCAGTGATATTTTTTGTTATTTTTTTTTATTTCTTATTTTTTAGTGAATTATTAATTATCGAAATCGTTCGAATATTAAATTTCATCCCCTATTTGTCCACCCTTAGGATAGATTTTTTTTTTCAAATTTAACTTCTCAAATTCGAATGTGATCACCCTTAAGGTAACCCCTTTCTAATAAAATAAGAATCATCCAAATCTGTCCAATATGAACTTTCAATTTTTCTTTAAATTTAAATGGGACCACACCTAAGGTACCCCCTTTCCAATAAAGAAAGAATCATCGAAATCGGTCCAATATTTTCTTCAAATTTAAATGGGGCCACTCCTGAAGTAATCCCTTTCTAATAAAAAGAGAATCATCGAAATCGGTCCAATATGAAATTTCATCCCCTATTTTTCCACCCTTAGGGGTGGAATTTTTTCTTCAAATTTAAATGGGACCATTGTGTAGATATACCCTTTCAAATAAAAAAAGAATTGTCCAAATCGGTTTATAAATGACGGAGTTCTGAGGTAACAAACATAAAAAAAAATAAAAATACAACCGAATTGATAACCTCCTCCTTTTTTGAAGCCGGTTAAAAATAAATAGACAATAGAAAGTTTCCTGTGACCTCCAAAATTTATGATTTAAAAAATTTAAAAACAAATAAATTCTGCTTGATGCTGTTGCATGTGCCGAACCAGATACATAATGATAAGGAAATTTATTTTGAATTTAATGCGGATTCCATTATCCTGTGGCATTTTTATGCCCATAATGGGATATAAAGTTTAATTTGCCCGAGCTGATGGCGCACTCTGATAATTTTTAGTGGGATGTGTGGTTAAGAAAGCGTGAAAAAGCTATAAATGGTCGTAAATATTTTGAATTTACAGGGTGATTCACTCTTATGGCCAAAATTTCAGCAATCTACTGGTTTCGTTAAAATAAGTATATTTTGTGTTATACATTTCTTTGTTTTCAATTTTGTTTCACATAGTAGGTACACAATTGTAGAGGAAATATAAATTCTTTGGCTTAGCCAATGGCGTAACTGATGTATACTAAGAAAAAGGCACACAATTCAAACGATTTCGATGATTTTTATGAAGAGGGGGCATCTACGTGAAATTTTTGAACTAACTATTATCCATTGTTAAATCTAAACTTTTGTCTTTTGAGAAGAAAATCAACCAGTTGATTTAATCCACCCTTCCATCAATCGAGTAAAGTATAGTGTATGAAAATGTCACAGTAACTTTAGAGATCAAGGTGAAATCAAGGCAAAACAAAAAATACATTGTCGAATAACAGAATTCCTCTATTTCCAATGACGTAGTGACGTCATTACGAGTTCCAACCATTTTTCACACTTCAGATAAATGAATGTACCTATTCGGGAATGTAGTCGCGCAAGTCTCAGATAATTGACTTAGCATAATATGACTTTTTTTTTCATTCTAATCGCCGTGATCGGCGCAAAAATACGTTCCCACGATCCAGTTATTAATCACGATCGGCGCAATTTTTGCCGCTAATGGCCGATAAGTGCAATGCGAGGCATTTAAATATTTCCTAGAGATGTTTCCAGCGGAATACGCCTCTCATATATTTATGATTTTTAATTTCCGACCGGGAGGCATCCACACCTGCAAGCACTGTATTCGCGCACTGCGAACGAGAGCCGGGCAATCTGATAATCCAGAGGCGGGAACAATCGTTTTGATTCTTGATTTTTTAATGATGGGCCTTCAAAGTGAATAAACTGCGTTGTCCTAATTCGGAGGACTCACAAGCAGATCCGTCAACGGGGATACCACTAAGTCATGTGTGTTTTTGGTGTTTACTTTTAAAATTATTAAGTGTTTCAAGAAAACAACTGCACCCCAAACACTGCATTTATATGGCTCATATATTAATATTAGGTACAGGGTTTTTCCGTATATTTTTCAACCCACCCTAGAACCTCCATTTTTGATCCTAGAAAAAAACTTTTTATATGAAAGTTATAGGATTTTTTACGAGTCATTTGAATCTGTTAACAGATGAAACAAACGAACGTCGGAAAATTGAGAAAAATATATAAACTTTTGTTTTTTAAATGGAACACCCTCTATATTCTGATTCCAACGATATATATATGTTACATATTTGCTCTACCCGCCTGCTCAGTATTTCACGTTGCATAATTAGACTATATAGTGTAAGGATCAAGACAACAAGATCAAGACAACAAGAAAAATAAAATAATAAAGGGTTATATCTCGACGTATCCACCATTAACTTCGTAACATCTTGTGATATTGTTTTTCCATTTATTTAAGGCATTTCTAACGAATTGAGAGTCTTCCCTATTTAGCTCAAAAATCCCTACTTCTAATTTATTTCGAAGGGTATTGATATTTTCCGGTCTTTCATAATATATTTTATTTTTTAAATATCTCCACATATCCAAGGAAGGCTGTCCGGGCTGTTTGCCAGCCATCTAATTGAACCATGTCTTCTTATCAATTAATTATATTTGTCATTCAAATAATTTGTTACCGACTTACTAAATAAAATAATTTTTACGGACGAAGCTACGTTCACAACAGCCGGAATGTGTAACAGGCAAAATAAAAGATACTGGAACACAGAAAATCCACATAAGTACCAAGCTGTTAAAATCCAAGGGCGACAATCACTGAAAGTTTGGTGTGGGATATTAGAAAATAGAGTTTTGGGGCCGATTATTTTTGAAGGCAGTTTAACCGGAGAAAGAGACAAAAATTACCTTGAGAACGAAATTGAAGTCTTACTGCAACATCTTCCGAACCGCCAACAATTAATTTGGCAACAAGATGGGGCAGCCCCACATAACATCAGGTCGGTAACAAATTATTTGAATGACAAATATGATTCATGGATAGGAAAACATGGTTCAATTAGATGGCCGGCAAACAGCCCGGACCTGCCTTCCTTGGATATATTTCTGTGTTCTGTGGGGATATTTAAAAAACAAAATATATTGTGACAGACCGGAAAATATCAATAGCCTTCGAAATAAATTAGAAGTAGAGATTTTTTAACTAAATACGGAAGACTCTCAATTCGTTAGAAATGCCTTAAATAAATAGAAAAACAATATCACAAGATGTTACGAAGTTAATGGTGGATACGTCGAGATATAACCCTTTATTATTTTATTTTTCTTGTTGTTAGTAAAGTTCTAATAAAGTTATTAAAATATCTATGAATAAATACAAATTTGTTTTTCCATGGGTCTCTTGATCCTTACACTATATAGTCAAATTATGCAACGTGAAATACTGAGCAGGCGGGTGGAGCAAATATGTAACATATATATATCGTTGGAATCAGAAGAACCAGTAGATTTCAAAAATTCAAAAATATAGAGGGTGTTCCATTTAAAAAACAAAAGTTTATAGATTTTTCTCAATTTTCCGACGTTCGTTTGTTTCATCTGTTAACAGATTCAAATGGCTCGTCTCGTAAAAAATCCTATAACTTTCATATAAAAAGTTTTTTTCTAGGATCAAAAATGGAGGTTCTAGGGTGGGTTGAAAAATATACGGAAAAACCCTGTACATGGTTTTGCAAGCGATACATCAGATTTGGCTGATTTTTAAAGTACGTTTTTTAAAACTTATTAAGGTTGAAAAATAAACATCGAGTAATACAAGCCAGGGCCGTAGCTAGGCGTTTTCCATGGGGGGGTTTAGGTTTAAGGTTAACTTTTTGAGCATTATCCTGATTTATACAGGGTGAGTTTTTTCTATGACCACCATGGGGATCTCGGAAACCAGCAGAGCTAGAACAAAGGTTAAATGGGGAAAGAATTTCTGTTTTGAATGCTCAATGTAATGCCCCTTTTGGATTTTTAAAAAAGTTCATGGCTCACTAGATATTTTGAAAAGAGTGATTTTTTGCTATTTCATCAGATCTCTGTAGCTCCGTTATTTCTGATTATACAGAAAAACTGTAGAGACAAAAATTGTAGATAATTTTGGGCTTAATGAGATAATCTTATCCAATTTTTTATGTTGTTTGTGATTTTTGAGATATGACATAAACTTGTGTTTTTTTAAATGTAAATCATAGTTGGCTGTGGCCTTATCAAATCGACCATTTTTTTATCTATCCAAAGATATAATACTCGGCATAGTTATTATAAAAAATAAAAGAGCTATGGCTAATTTTCTGATTTTTTAAAATTTTCACAGTCAGCCATGGAATATTTTCGTAATTACGTTCTATTTTGTAATTGGACATACTTTAAACTTTCTAATATTTTGTATTTAGCTGGTAACAAAATGTAACAAAATAAAACAAAAATTAAAAAACTCAAATTCAAATTATTATTATTTTAAAATAAAAAAGGTGTTCAAATAATCCACCATTATTATTTATGCAAATATTGCATCTTTTTAAAACTGAATTTGTCGCCTTTCTTAGAGAGCGCCTGTCAATACTGGCAATTGCTTCTAAAACAGCTGCTCTTAATTCAGCTATTTTCTCATACTTTATTTTGTACTGTTCCCCACAAAAAGAAATCCAAAACAGACAAATCGGGGGATCGGGGCTGCCAGGAAATATAGGTCTATTTCTCCCTATCCAACTATTTGGATAGAGCTGATCTAGGGAATTTCTTACGGGCAAATAATTATGTGGTGGAGCTCCGTCATGATAATTTTTGTTTTATTTTGTTAATATTGTTACCAGCTAAAAATAAAATATTTGAAAGTTTGAAGTATGTCTTATTATTAAAATTAAGTAGAACATAATTATGAAAATATTTCATGGCTGACTATGTGAAAATTAAAAAAAAAATCAGAAAATTGGCCATAGCTCTTTTATTTTTTATAATAACTATGCCGAGTATTATACCTTTGGAAAGCTCAAAAAATGGCCGATTTAATAAGGCCACAGCCAACTATGACTTACATTTAAAAAAACATAAGTTTATGTCATATCTCAAAAATCACAAACAACAAAAAAATTAGATTAGATTATCTTATTAAGTCCAAAATTATTTTCAATTTTTGTCTCTACCGTTTTTCTGTATAATCAGAAATAACGGAGCTACGGAGATCTGATGAAATAGCAAAAAATCACTTTTTCAAAATATCTAGTGAGCTATAAACTTTTTTAAAAATCCAAAAGGGGCATTAGATTGAGCATTCAAAACTGCAATTCTTTCCCCATTTAACCTTTGTTCTAGCTCTCCTAGTTTCCGAGATCCCCATAGTGGGCATCGAAAAAAACCTCACCCTGTATGTACCTACTAATCAAAGTTACACCCTGTATATTGAACGGTCCGATGATGCACTTGGCTCACTCACACAGCACACACTCGAAGGCGGGTGGCGAACAGGTCCCCGGACGAAAACCAGTCCCGGGCCCAGGCCGGCCAGTTCCCCATGCTCAACCATTATTAATTCGACCGCATGCGGCTCCGCCGAAATATATCCGAGTATCTCCGCCCGATAAATTCCCCGATTAATTAAGCGGAGCGGAAAGATTTCGCGGTGCGGGATGTTTAAAAACGACCGCGATAATTCCGGACGCGTTTTTAATCACAATAAATCCGTGGTAATTAGACGGTTTCGTCAATAAGAGAGGTAAATTAGTGGATATCCCGGCGCGAAATCGATAAAATATCGGCTCTGAACTCGTGAAACGGAAAGGAAGTTACAAGCAATCCGTTTATTTTATGGAGGACCAATGCGGAACTCGGCAAAAATTGGAAATCCCAACTGTTCTAAATCCGCCGATAAGTTTTATTATTTTGCCAGTAGATGGCATTTCCCTAAAGTTCGGGGTCGCGTTCTTCACCTTGGGTTACAGACCTACCGTAGCAACCTCAACGACGTCATCACATATACCACATATTATTATCACATATTCACGCGTTCTGTTGTCACCTTGGGTTACAGATCTACCGTAGCAACCTCAACGACGTCATCACATATATCACCGAGGCCAACTATAAAGACAGGCCACGGCGCTAACGCATAATCGCGTAGTCTCGTGACCAACTTAGTGCTATTTAATGAAAGGCATTTTGGAGATAAGTAGAAAAAACAAATTTCGTAACAATTTGGCAAGTTTTCTTTCATCTATTACATTATTGGTTTTGTGCATCCAAGCTTTCTCTAATTGTTTTTTCAAAATTTTCAACCTGCCTCAGCTGTTTTGGGCACTCGCAATATTTTGGCACTTCTCAAAAATTTTTGGGACATCACCTTCCTTTAGCTTAGGTGATATTCTCTATAGGTATTTTCCTCCCACAACACATTTGTCCACTTTAATTATTGTTTCACTTTCTTGAAAATGTGTTAGTCACACATACTTAAGGGTTTTTTAGAAATTAAATCTCAGTTGGGATTTGACGAATTCATTTTTGACGGAAATTTTCATCCCGAGGCAAAACAAATGTTTGTTATGGCGACACTTTCTTCCTGGCTTTTGTAATATGTATAAATATAATATAAACAGACCCAATATTTGGTATTTAGGTTATTTTTTACGAAATAAAAATGAAAACTAACCTCAGTAGGTAGGTATACTGCAAATATTGACGAGGTCTCAGTTGTTCGGCAGCGTGAAAGACCGAATAGATAAACAGTATCGGGGCGTGGGTCGACAACGAAAATCAACGGTTACAACACTGATTTATTTCGCACAAGGTGAATGGTGAATACAATAAATACACAAACCCGAACGTGGTCAACGGGAACGGCTTCCAGCCACCCGGACCGTCTGAACTCGCGGATCTCCCGTAAGCAGTTCACCCCTCTGTGAATCAGGCTCCACTGTCCAATACGATCCATGTCCATAATAGTCCATTCCGGAATTCCGGGCTCCCTATTCTGTGGTTCGCTGTGATTACTGCGCTCGCGCGTCGGTGCGAGCGGCACCAATACTCCTGGACGGCACGGCTCCCACCAGTTTATCGTGCTCCCACCCAGAGGCCATAATAACACCTGGGCGGTTCCCCTCCGCCAGGACACACGCGCACTAGACACAAACTTGTTTCTAAAATATAAACTAAGACGTTTAAAAACACTTTAAACATTGAAAACTTCTCAAAACCCAAGCTGCCGCTTTCAGTTATGTGACAAATGACATGTAACGTCTGACTAAGATGGTCAGGTGATTTTTGTGCGCCAGGGCCTGTCTTTATAGTAGGCCTTGATATATCACATATTATTATCACATATTCTTAAAATTAAGGTTTGATTATTAAAATCATATTTTATAGGAATATGTTATACCTACATAATTTTTTATGCTTGGTGACCTGGTGGTATTATATAGTAGGTGATGATGTTTAAAGTTATAAAATTGAACGGCGGCAGTAGCGCAACCACAGTAGCTCTGAATTGGGTAAAGAGAAGTCGAGCTAATGACACGGCATAAATTTACTATGAAAAGTTTTGCGCATTAGGTATACAGAGTGACCCATCTGAAATGGAAGCACCCCGTAATTTTTTTTTCTAAAGATATAGGTGACATACAATAATTATTGTACTGTTAGGTGTAACATCATGATTTTTTTTTTAATTAGTGTTGGCTAGTTTTTATTAACATGCATACTTTTTAACTGTTTATATCTTGTTTCATCAAACGAAAAAATACTTTCAAGCATGAATAATATTATACTCAGATCAGTAAAGTACTTCTTATTTCTTATACACTTCACAAGTCATTTTATCCACAATAAACCAAAATAAGGTTAAACAATATTCAGTTTTTATTTTCAGATTAGGTTCTGTGTTTTTTTAGAAGGATTTTTTGAAAATTTTCTTTTTTCGAAAAGCTGCTAAATTCCGTTTCAAGCATTATAATAAATATGATTATAAAAAGTTGTCAGTTTTGTTTTTGTATCCAAAACGATTTTAAGGTTTTCTTTCTATGAATAGATCTATTTTTAAGTATCCTGATTTTAATAATGATTTTATTATAAAAATCGCTTTGATAAAAATCATTATTTTAATCACGGTTTTAATCAACTGATTTAAATCATCTCGACCCTGACTGTGGTGCAAAATTTCAGGGCTTTATTTCAATTTTTAAGGCTTACTACGATTTTTTCTCGTTAAAAAACTACGAAAATCTTTTAACGATTTTTTTTACCCCAAAACTGACTACGTTAGTGGATTCGGGACCACCTAAAATGGGTTTGTTTGTACTGAGTTTCCTAAAAAATAACAAAATTGTGAAGTGCTCAAGGTCAAGTATCTTCTTAATCTAATACATAAAAAATTCTATTAACTATATCAAATGAATCTGACCAATTCAAGTGCGAGGCTGAAGTGTCCCCCAAAGAAGCTAACTACAGAATAACAGTTGGACAAACGGGCTTAGTTATAGTATGTAGTAAGTTCTTGACTAGAACTCATTCAGAATGTTAGGTGCCATTTTATATATTATTACTACCATTCATACATAAAATTTTTATATTGACAATTTCAGGAAAATTTTATAAATTAACGTTGTGAGCTTTTGCGGAGTTGCCAGTTGCACAACATATCGTAAATTTACTTTTTTGTACTTTCTAAGTGAAGTATTACCTTTTTGATTTTTCAGTGTCAATCTACTTAGGAGTATACGGAACCCTTAGTTTCCCACAACGGATGCAGGTTGTTTACAGACTGCAGTAGCAAAACACGAAGTTAAGCACAAAATGTGCAAATATGCATCAAAATTGAAACACTCTATCACTGTTTACTTTTAACTTCAATAAGTATAAGTTCATGGCCTCGCGAATCGCGGAACTCTACACGCCACGGTCCACACACCTGTATATAGACAAGACGGAATCACCCTCAGACTAATGAATAAAGGGGACACCGCATTATAGCGTCTTTATACAGATGTAAACAGTAAGCTGAACCTTCTCACTTTATGAAAGAGATAAATGTATTTACAAATACTACCTATGGAGCGAAATATTCTCTTTTTTTTTTCACTTTAGAGGAAAGACACTTGCACTTTATGCACCTTTTTACCATTTTTTAAATATTTTAAAACTTGGAACCGCACGAAAAACTCGATTTTAGCGTTTGTTTTTTGGTAAAAATAAGAAAATACCGAAGCACAAACCAAAACAAACAAAATGGAAAACAAACTATTTGAGCAAGCGCTAACTTTGGCCCCTGTCAAACTGCCGCAACGTTGCCGATTAGTGCGAAAAGCAATGGGTGTTCTCTACTATAACCATTTTCTCAATAATAAAACACCTACATAATCTTTCTTGAACACGAAAAGGTTGTTTTACTTTACTGTTGCGCCTGAATTTTATAAGTGGGGGCAATTTTACGTTCAATGCATCTACTAAAGAAATTGCCGGTTTTATTTATGATATTCCTAGTTATTGTTACTCTCAAATGTGACAACATGTTTGGGGCAGGTCAGTAAGACCAATATTTGTTAACATGGGGATAGTAATGAACAACTATGCCTGTCAACAATTCACTTAAATTTGTAAACAAATTCGTCCCCTTTATTCATTAGTCTGAGGAATCGCCTATTCGCCACAGTCGCTAGGGCACTACAGTTGGTACTGTTCCTTCCTACCGCATGCTACCGCCACCACCAAAAAATGATTGAAATGTGGCAACATAGCTCTCCAGTCCCAACCTTGACGGTTGACATTGACGCAGGACATTAAGGTGCAATTTCCCCGTTTTTAAACTTCGAAAAAAAGTTTCTTTCGCTTTTTAGTAGACCCCCCCCCACTATGTGGTTAAATTTTTTACATCATGACTGAATCACCCTGTATTCTTTTGTATCACTGAACTACTCTATCTCATCATATTATTCTTAGACATTGATATCCCAGGAGCACAAGTGGTTTGTTGTTGATCAAGAACATATTATTGAACGGAATTAGTTTTAAGTACCAGCCCTGCCGAACACACGACGATACTCTCTTCCGGCCGCTCGCCAACACCCGAATATCTCATTATCCAAAACTAATTACGGCATCTATATCTCACTTTATTAATCCGCGGCGTTATCTTAAACGCCGGAGAAGGCTGTGAGAGTATAATAACGGAGCGCAGACGGGTAGGCGCCTATCTAAGAGGTTTATCAAATCTGTCACGGACCTTCGTCACACGGGGAAATAATTCGATTATAATACCCCCGGATGGCCGAAAGAAAGGGCCTTATTATAATTAGCCGGACGGCCTTATCTTCGACGGCAACAATCAACGTCACCTACACAATGATCCCTAATTAATAGTCTCGGGTTTAAGATATTGCTCGTATCGGTGGAGGAGAGGTGGGTTTGAGCCGAAGCGGCGATTTGTCTGAAGCCGGGATTTTTATCATAATATTTGTCGTGTATCTGGGGCCGGAGCTCGAGAAATTTCAATAAGCATGGGAGACCAAGCATGGCCAAGAAACCTGTAACAACTGCCGATAATCTTGGCGTCAGTCTATGACACACTATTTTAATTATTATTCTAAATATCAATCTTGATATTGATATGTTTCCAAGATTTAATAAAAACGAAAATGGAAAATTTAAGTTTTTTGAAAATAACTCAGAAATGATCATAGTTAGCCTTGGTTTCTCAACGGCATCAGATTAACCATAAAATTGCTTAAAACCAGGGACTCTTTAAAGTAAGGGGACCCAGCATTATACTTTCCAAAGTGAGGCCTATTCTTTCCTCATTCTAATGGTATCACCGATGCCAAGTATGCAATTTTATTGGAGAATCTATGAATATAAAAGGTACTTCGATTGTTAGTAAAAATTAATAATGATTTCCATGATTTCTAAAAATTAGACTTGACAATGTTGTGTTTACAAGTGCAGAATGTGGCAACTGTCAAATGAAAGAAATTTATTTTATAGTTGAAATTGATTTCCAGCAATTATTTCCACGAATTTAAGTAATAAGTGTGGTAAGTAAGGAGTGCCGATTTTGCTCCTTTAAGAATTTGTCGCTATTGCACCTTGTTACCAGCTTCCTCAATCCATTTGTAATATGTATACTTGAACTTTCTTCCCTTGTTGAATGTATCTACCCAAAGAACTTTCACAGATTTCGGGTTGGACTAATAAGATTAGGACTAGTATCAATTATGTAGTTTTTCTCGGTGTTCATTATAAAATTTTTGTAATTTTATTTCTCTTCCAAGGTTCCTCACAAACTTAAAATAAACTTGTAGTCGTAGATAAAAACTCTTTAAAAAAAGACCTGACTGAAGCTACCTGCTTAATAATTTAAAATTTCGAAATACGATGTTTGCTTTGAACTACCTACTTACGTAATTCCCACGTAATGGGAATTGTAGGATTACTAAAATTGATACAGGAAAAATCTGGTTGCAATAATTATTGGGACTAATAGGTACTACAGGCGGCCGCATTACCTTTAATTGACATATCTGAGTATCTGGAAGTTAGAATAGTTAAAAATTGTGAATTATGATGGGAAATATTTTGCCTCCTTTAAAATCTATGGCACTGTCATGTCACATAAAACCTAATGGCAGTTGGACACTGACATATATCATAACCTTTTATCAGCCCCCTTGTGGTCTCCTTTGAGTCAACAGAAAACAAACTTCCCCTCAAGGCTTCAGTTTTCCTATGTGACATTCCTCATTTAACACACTCCCTGCATCTTGTAGTTACCGAAATCCCAATAGTGAGGGTCTAATTTGGAACATACTTGGTCCCTACAAGGGCCGGTCTACACATTTGCCTCTCACTGTATAATGTTTCATACTTCACGGGGATCCCAATTTATTGATCCCAAAAACCGTGTTTCGCCAGGGTACAAGATCTCATTTAAAGTTAATTGACTTTTATTAACGAACCGAAGCGCAAGCAGCATATTAAAATAAAGGAAACCGTAGCCTTGATGTGGTCCATATACCCCGAGCGCCCAATTTCGAGATTCCCCTTCGCGCAGCCTCATCAGCCCGACCCACCTGCGATTTCATACTCTGTTAAACCTCGGTAATATAATTTGCAGTTTATTTTTATAGCTTCCGATACGCCGAACATAAGACGTTGGGTGCCTACCTGCGACCATATGACCCGCTTCCTTCACACGATTATAAAAATTCGAGCCGCGCCGAAATTGTGACGTCACAAATTGCTTCAATTTCGGGAAAACGGCCGTTCTCATCTAATTAGCATGCGCATGAGGCTTTTGGTGCGGTGAACTCGACGCTACCGTAATAATAACAACGCAGACAACGCCCAAAGGCAGCTGGAATCAACAAACGTTTTAATTTTTGTCATTGACGCATCATACTCATTAGATTGGATGATAATTTCGTTGGTGTGTGGGTTACCTAAAGAATACCATAGATATATCGGATTGAGCATTGATCATAAGCCAAAAATTTGCATCATATATTATTAATTTTTTTCAGAAATGATTTTCGGAGTCGATCTCTGCATCATTTATAACAAAAAAATTGCCGATTCCAACGCAAACGGTTGATTTTATCGTCATTAAATAAAGAGTACACTTTTGTTGTGGAATGCAAGACCTCAAAAAAGATACGAGTAAAAACACTACACAAAAACAGCGCAAGTGACGCCCTCTGTGAGATACGTAGAAATTGACATCTTTATCCCCAAAAACACATTGCCAAATTTCAGTTGAGCAGCTTGGGAGATGTAGATATTTGTAGGTAATTGAATTTCAGAACTATAACTTTATCGTCCTGTCTTTGGAAAACAAAAGAAGAAAAGGCCATACTTATTGGATACAAATGAAATGAATATTTTAGCGCGATCTGTCATATTTTTAAGTATATACCATTACTTTTGGACCACCCTGTATAATGATGATGATGACCTACGACTACGACACTCGTCCACGACTATTAAGTATTTTTACTTCCTGTTTTATTTTTTCATATTTTTTATTAATAAATACCTTTTCAAAGTGTTCACGTAAAAGTTTAGCGCTTGAATTTGAGTAATCAATTTGATGTTTATAATATGACAGCTCTGGCCATATGACAGCTCTGGCCTACTTGTTAGGTGGATAAAATAGTCATTATTCACTAAAGCGGTGAATAATGATTAGTCACTGCTATCTAGTATGTAATGTATACAGGGCATTCCAGTTTTAAATTGACATACTTTGAGAAACAATATATAGAACCTTATGAAAAATGATGCCACCTTCTCACATAAACTGGGGCTCCCTTAAAATGTAGGGTGTTAAAAATATATTTTTTATATCTGAAACCAAATACATACTATACAAATATGGCCCACTTATTACGGCCGCGGTGGCGTCGCTCGTACCGGCGCTGACTTTTTAGACTGCATGCTTTTCTGCCTTCGATCGACCTTGGTTCGAGGCAGGCGCATGCATATGTCTTCAAAGAAAAACACCGCTATAGCCAAGAGCGCTGGACAAATGTGGGTTCACGGTATTGCTCCTAAATAGGCTTTATCCGTGTGATTTACTAATTGTCCTACACTCACTGGGATTACTACGGTTTTCTAGGGATTTCCGTAGTACTTGAGCGAATGCTATCCTAGTTCTATGGGGAAAAAAGTCGGCCCTAGCCGCAAATGGCAACGAAGACAAAATAATAGTAATTGCACCCCTCCTCCGCACAAGCATGTGTTAGCTTCTGGGGTACTTCTAGTTTGGAGTATTGTGAGGGTGAGAATTATTATTATTATATTATTATTATAGCTTAAAGAAAAAAACAGTGGCGGAGATATAGTTTAGTATTCTATACAGGGTGTTTCAGTTTTATTCTAGGACTATTTTATAGTATAACTTTTTGCATTGATCAAGGGTCATAAAATGTGATAATACCAAGTTTCCCAAATAGTCATTGGCGGAGATATGTGTATGTACTATAATTGTTTTATCACGAAAAATACTAATACCACTGTACACAATTTTCTTTTATGCACTTGGATAACTTCTTTTATTCTAAACAACTGTCTCTTGATATTTTTTGTATCTGACGTTTATTGCTTTTTTAAAATGCAAAAATTATTTAAAACTGTTTTAAAACCGAAAGTCAAATCGTCGATAAAATTACATATTTTTAATCTTACACAAAAATGTTTTTTGACAGGCAAGTTTTGATTTTCTCAACCATAACACATTGTTTAATATCCTCTGGCCAAATATAAATCCGAAGGTATCATTTCTTCAAATTAAATAATTTTTCTTCTCGCATTTGAAAAAGGAGTTACCTATGTCTGAAAAATCAAATTCGGCGGGAAACTCTGGCAGATTCAAAAACAATGTCAAGAGAAAGAAAAGAAAATTCTGTACAGCGCCGTATTATTATTTTCTTGATAAAACAACAATGGGGTGTAGGTATACTCTATCCATATCTCCGCCATTGGCTATTTGGGGAACTTGGCATTATCACATTTTGTGACATATCTTTAACGGTTGGAAACATAAAAAATATACGTTAAAATCTTTGAGAATTTAAGAACCTTGTGAATAAAGGGGCTCTGGAAAAAAGTTATATCACAAAATAGTCATATTTTATGGCTTTATATCATCTGTAAAGGATAATCAATTGAAAAAAAAAACACTCCAGCCGAGATTCGAACTCAGGACTCCTACTGTAGCCGTAGGCACTTAACCAATTAAGACCGAAGCATAAGGCATTCTGGTTCCATCCGCTAGATGCTATTTATTCCAATTAGTAGTAGTAGTAGTAGTAGTAAGTAGCGGTGAGATGTGGGAGATTTCGGCGTCTTCTACAAGTACTATAGAAAGAGTTAGAGAGTGGAGCGTAATCATTCACTATTGTTGGTTCTTTGTTAATATTCTTGGCTTGACATTGTAGATTATAGCATAACCACGTTCGATACTTGCACTATAAGTCGCCTATGTCGAAATAATGGGTAGAAGAACAATTAGTAAGTTCACATAACACCCTCTGTACCTTCCTTAGGGAGCCCCAAAAGCAAGTTTATATGAGAGACACCCTGAATTATTATTATATTATAACATATTAAAAACATAGGCATGATTTCCAACGGTGTACTGTGCGGCTTGTATGAGAACCTTCGAAGCACTCCGAAACCATCTTATTAAAAATAACGGATTAACGGACGTTAAGGGCCCGCCGCGAGCTGCTAATGAGTCACGCTTAGCTTAATTTGCGCGGTTCATTAACCCAAAATTATACGGTCCAAAAAATTCGGACAGGTGGCGAAGACGGGAAAAGCGCCCTTGGGCCCTTAGGATCCGGCAGGTAGTCGTAATTGATTGTCCCCCTACGATTTTGGGCGGCTTTCGGCGGTCAACACCGGACACGCCCTTGTATAAACAAGTTTTTGTTTCTCGGGGGTGGTATGCCAGAATTAGGTACCTGTTAGGGATCAGGAAATGACACAGGTGAAAGCTGACGTCGATTTGACGGAAACGGACCGTAAAGAAGGGTTCTTAGGTGTTTTTTGCATTTTGGGGACTTGAGATAAAACGCTATTGTTTTTAAAGTATAGCTTGAAGATATATTTTTGTCACAGACTGAAAATTTTTAGCTTTGTTTTAAACGATTTTGGGGTTTTAATGTTAACCCCATTTAAAGGAACACTTCTGACGTCACTGATTTGAAGATACACTGACAAGCTTAACAGTAATCTAACCTAAAATAAACAAATTTCAGTGATGATGGATTTACACCCTATTGTATGGACAGCAGATCATTTGTCTCATGGTATATTTTTACAAGCTTTTATTTAACTTCACCTGTTGTTAGTGTGGGTCGAATCTTCTAAGCTGAATTAGAACCGCACTTCCTGACATCCGATTGAGCTGAAATTTTGCATACACCTTTAGTTCCGGTGACAATACAATATGCAATACTCAATATTGTAATACTTTCAAAATGGCCGCCGCTCCAAGATAGCGGATGATGTATTTTTTGTCAACCCCCTTAATATGGGTATCAATGAAAGGGCTTTAAGAGTAGAAAACGAAAAAGTTAGTGACATCACACTAAATTCAATATGGCCGCTGCTCCAAGATGGCGGATTACCTATTTGATACCCAACGTAGGTATCAAATGAAAGGGCTCGACGGGTAGAGAACAATAAGGTGAATGACTTCATACGAAATCCAATATGGCGGCCGCCCCAAGATGGCGGACTAAATTTCTTTACCACCCTACTGACATGGGAATCAAATAGGTACTAAAAAGCACAAAATAAAATTGAAAATAAACCTTTTTAAAAACAAGCTTTTATGTAAGCCATGTACTAAAACGAATAAAATAAAAAATAAAATAAATCTAGGTTTTCGTTAGGATAATTCAACGCCAAATTGCGACAAGTTTTTGTAAATCAAAAAGCTTGTCGCGCGAATTCTAAAGAAAATACATACTTTGGCAAGTAGGTACTTGCTTATCAACCAATCACTGTCCAATAAAATTAATTGGTACCTACTTTTATGAACATTTCGCGCGACAAGCTTTTTGCTTTACAAAAACTTACCTTAACGAAAATCTAGAATTATTTTATTTTTTATTTTATTCGTTTGAGTACATGGCTTTTGTTTTTTCATCTTCAATCTACGATTGCTGCATATTATATTATAATATGGTGGTGTTTATAAATCATTTACGTCAGACGTGTTTCTAAGTAGGAGGAAAAAACTTTTTAAAATGTAAATTATAGGAGAACTAATCGTACTTTTACGGTTTCAAATATCGCAAGAAGAAAACGTTGTCAAATACCCTATTCCTATTGTATATATATTCAGCGTTGGTATAATACAGAAGGACCACCAGTGTAAATTGGAGGAATCTTTGCTAATGTCTTGCCTCCCAACAAATCTATGCCTATATTCAATATACCTACACCCAGTCCCATTTGAATCATATGTTATGTATACCTAATAAAATTCAAACATGAAAGATAGAAGATATAAGCGCATAATAACATGTAGAATATACGCCTAAACCCTCTCTCTCGCGCTCAGTTCCATTATTCATAAACTGGTATATCGATAAGCGTTATGCCGGCTCGGCTGCAAAAAGTAAGCCCGGAATATTTCCCGGTAAATAGCGAATTCTCCGGGCAATTTGTTCTTTCTCCGGAGTGAGCGCCATGGTAATTCGCCAATCTTTGTCTCAGATTATACGGCAGCAATGGGATCCTTCCAGAAGAATTATTATGGCGGATTTACATGAATAGACCAGTTTCTCCAGTGAAGATTTCTAAAGTAGGCAATACAATGCGAAAAATAGTCACTAATTTTCGTTATCATATTGGCTTTGATGAGTCCAATAAATTCGCCCTGTATTTGTTTACATTTTGAAATCTATCTAACCATTTTGCCGATTACGCATCGACATACACCTATACTAAAATCAAATAACTCTTAATCCTGATGTAAACAAGAACGTGTGCGTTAATATTTTCGCCAGAGCGGCATTGAGGCACCACCATTCTTTAATTTTACTTTTACAATTGTTTACGTCAAAATATTTCGGAAAAAAATTATTGGCTTCATTAAAGTGAATCAAAACATCAATAAAATTATTTGTGGCAGTGTCTAAATAGCTGAAAACAACAAGATAAAACCGCATAAATACGCTTTTCCGATAGAGTACATTACCTAGCGTTAATATTTTATGGCCTATTGACCAATCACCTTATTTCGAGGAAAGTCATGGATCACGTGCGCTTTTATTTGCGCCAGGCGTAAGAGTTACTTGATTTCAGGATAGATGCTATACAAAGCGATTCAGTCATGATGTAAAAAAATTTAATCACACAGTGGGGGCACTACAAAAGGAAAATGCGACTATTTTGAGAAGTTTACTTCGTGGTATATAGTAGGTGCCTATAGACCTGACATTAGGTGAAAGCTACAGAAAAGGCACTGTTCTAAAAAAGGGAAGAAAAAAGAAAACGAGAATTTATGTTGGTACTGAGTTTACAACATTTTATCGTATAACCTACAGCACTTTAATGGTATGAAAATGTCTTTCACTGAAGCTTATTCTTTACCAGGATTTCTTATTAGCACCCTATCAATTCAATCAATTCAGGTAGCATGGATTCAAATTTCTTTGTTGCGAAAAGTCCAAAAAGGGCGTTAGAGTTAACGTTCTACGCGACAAATCCACAGTGCACACAGTGCAGTCCAGAGTTCTTTCGTGTGGGTACATTTAAATTAGATTAGAAGGTAGGTAAATTATGGATGAGTCACCCATCACTGACCGGTAGGATTTCCAATATACAGTGTGGTCATTTAAGTGTGAAACATATACGGGATTTTTTTTTTATTAATTGCACAACCAAAATACAGATATTGCCGAAAGTTGATGCATGTTAAATAATCATATTAGATACACTTAGAATGGTTGCGAGTTCAACAGCATACAGGGTAGGTAAAAAAATATAAAAATTGTACAAGAGTAAAGTACCCTTCTTTCAGAAAAATGAGCAAAATGTTATTAAGAAAAGTTGTTTAGAATTAAAAGCTATGCCTAAATACCAAAACATAGCCTCCTAAGAAAAAAATTTTTTTTTGGAAAAACATTAAATCTAAAAATTTTTTAATATTCACCCTAAACAATTTCATAAATCAATCAAAATTAAATCAATTTCGCATAACTTTGTTCGAATTCAAGCATGTTTGTAAAATTAACTTAGATTTTTTATTTTTTAGGGAATCACAAACTTCATGTTGCAACGATATTATACAAAACTTTAAAATTTCGCAAAAAATTCTTCTGAACAAGGTAAAATATTAGTAATGGTAATGTGTATATTAAAAAGCTCTCATTTAAGGTGCAAATTTTTATTTTAAATGTTTATTAAGAAACTGTGGAAATTAATTGACGATTTTTTTTTCTTAGGAGGCTATGTTTTGGTATTTAGGCATGTTGCCGAAAGTTCAATAATCATATTAAGTGCACTTAGAATGGTTGCGTGTTAAACACTATACAGGGTAGGTCAAAAAATATAAAAATTGTACAAGAGTAAAGTACCCTTATTTCAAAAAATTCATCAAAAGGTTATTAAGAAAAGTAGTTTAGAATTAAAAGCCATGCCTAAATACCAAAACATAGAAAAAAAATCATCAATTAATTTCCACAGTTTCTTAATAAACATTTAAAATAAAAATTTGCACCTTAAATGAGAGTGGCGAAATTTTAAAGTTTTGTTTAACATCGTTATTGCAACAAACATGAAGTTTGTGATTCCCTAAAAAATTAAAAATCTAAGTAATTTTTACAAATATGCTTGAATTTGAACAAAGTTATGCGGAATTTATTTAATTTCGATTAATTTATGAAATTGTTTAGGGTGAAATTAAAATTTTTTTTTATTAAATTATTTAATGTATTTTAAAAAAATAGGCATAACTTTTAATTCTAGACAGCTTTTCTCAATAACATTGTGCTGAATTATCTGAAATAAGATTACTTTACTCTTGTACAATTTTTATATTTTTTGACCTACCCTGTATGCTGTTTGACTTGCAACCATTCTAAGTGCGCCTAATATGATTATCGGACATGCACCAACTTTCGGGATTATTTTTTGTATTTTGGTTGTGCAATTAAAAAAAAATCCCATATGTTGCACCCTTTAAACAGAGCATATAAAACAACCAGCAGTCTCACTTCCCTTGGCGGGAAAATTCTGCGCACCTGTTCGCGCATCCGCCATGTGGGAATAGATTCTGTCAAATGGATGCAGTGTCGGGGTGATTGGGCATTTCTTTTTTGGCTGTGTGAGAGATATTACAGATTACAGTGCCGTGGGGTGTGCTTTTTTGTAAATTGTGCTTTGTGCTAGTATCTTTAAATAAAGAATTCCAGGAAGGAGTCAAAGTTGCTTGTGCTTACCACACACTATATATCTACTTTACTAATACTACTCTGTATTTCTGTAGGATAATTTTTATCACTCCTGTTCGAAATGCACAAAATTACTCGTACGTTGTCGTCGCCCATCGCCCAGCTAGATTAACTCACCGCTAATACCTAAACTAATTACGCGTTAAATTACGCTCCGCGCGCATAACCGTTTCCGTTGCGTGAGCGCGCTCCCCCCCCCCCCTCCCCACCCCTCCGCTTCCTTTCGCGGGTTTTACGGCCCGTCGAATAAAGCCGGCGACTTATCGCCCGATTTTTAATTATGGCCGGGCGACAAAGAGCGCGGCCAACGTGCGCGCAGCCCGGGCCCTCGTTAAGGCCAGACATTTAAATTAGCCGCGCGCGGACGGCGCGTGAGAGCCGCGCGAGGCCCCGCGCTTTGTCCGGCCGCCGGACAAATAAATTTGTCTTTGGCGGGAGAGTGCTACCGCCGTTCTTGTGCAGTGAAGCCAAAGGGCTTGTAAAATAATAACATCGAAACACGAAGTACATTGGCAAATATGTATGTACGGATACAAAACGCTGATTTTCCAAATAAATCGATCGTTGCGCCATCTAGTATCGAATAGATGCACTATTTGGTTCTAAGCGCGCATCTACCCGCCTCGCTTCGACTCTCTCGCCCTGTTTTGTCTCGGGATTCGCCATTCCAAAAATGAATGCGTCCTCTGACCAGGGCCGTGTTAAGGTAAAAATTATTTTTTGGCACCCCCCCCAAATCAAAATTATATTAATTAAATTAAATAAAATATATATACTAAAATCTCTCTTTAACTGTACACCAGAAATTACAATAATTGGCATACTTGTTTTGGGCGACTCCAGGTGCGCATTTAGCATGTCTGGAATAAATGTCAACCAGGGACTCTTTAAAATAAGGGGACCCAGCATTACACTTTCCAAAGTTAGGCCTATTCTTTCATCATTCTAATAGTATCAGTGATGCCAAGTATGCCATTTTATTGGAGAATCTATGAATATAACAGGTTTTTTTATTGTTAGTAAAAATTAATAATGGTTTCCATGATTTCTAAAAATTAGACTTATGACAATATTGTGTCTACAAATCTGAGTATCTGGAAGTTAGAAAACTTAAAAATTGTGAATTATGATGGAAAATTTTTTGCCTCCTTTAGAATCTATATCACTATCTATCACATAAAACCTGATGGCAGTTGGACACTGACATATATGACATAACCTTGTACCAGCCCACTTATGTGGTCTCCTTGGAGTATACAGAAAACAAACTTCCCCTCAAGGCTTCACTTTTCCTATGTGAAATGCTGGGTCCCCTTATTTTAAAGAGTCCCTGGTTCTAACCTAACTTAGAATACAGAAACTATAACTATAGCCTTTTTATGTACTTCAAAGAACAGAGTTTAATGTTAATTTCTATCTACTCAAATTTAGAATTCGGTCGAGTCAAACGTAAATTCTGTTAGGTACCTATCAATAATATCAATATGGCCGCTGCTTACAGAATTCTAGGGACATTAAATATTTACCTGTCACAATCTAGTGTACAGTCAAAGAACGATTTTAGTTTAGTTACATATTTTTCATTTATACTTCACAAGAGCAAATAACTTTTAATTTTTACATTTTAGTTTGCACCAGAAAGCAGAACCTCATGTACCAGAAAGAACATTTTTACAATTTACAAGATACGAAAATTTGCCACAATAGAAACCACCAGGTTGCTACGTTATTCTAAACACAGTGTGTGATTGTTTAGTACGTTTGCTACTTGCCATATCAAGAATTGAGCGATAATATTAAAATTCAAGTTCAACAAAACCAAGTCTTCATTAAAACAGGGTTTCCTTAGATGCTACAGATTCAGAATTCAGCTAATATGAATGTATGTACAAGTACTTATTGTACTTGCCAACTAATTTACGATTAGTATCCAGAAACCAAAAATCTATGTCGAAATCGATTCCTCTATTTAACTAACACGTTGCTCGTTTGCGAAAGTTGGGTTCTTTATTTACAGAACAACCCTTTTTACAACGATTCGCATCAACGTCAAATCGTCAAGCGCCGGCCGCCACCGCGTCATCTCGGGGAGAATAGCGAAATCAATTAAAATATTCCACAACGACATAGACATCGGTAGACGTAGACAAGTTCCGAATTCACATCTTACAAAGATTTCAGTAGTTGTATGCGAAATCATCGTCCTAGAAAAATAAAAATCGGTAGGTAACTGAAAAATTAAAAAAAAAATTTAATGTTTTTTGAAGCAGTAAATTATTAGTACTAGCGCCTTTGTTGATTTTGGCGCCTCCTTGAATAGGGCGCCCGGGGCGAACACCCTCTTCGCCCCCCCCCCCTTAACACGGCCCTGTCTCTGACGGGAGAATTTAGCCCGCAGTAGTATACGATTGATGTTGGTAGTTACAACCTCTCGTGAACCGTGAAGATCTCTTAAAACACGTTTCCATTATTTCCTCCAAATACTATTGTATTCCTGAGGAAATTAATAATTACAAAGAAGAACACATACCTACACTCTATTCAAACTAAATGCAAGTGGCGCGTAAACATTTACACGATGGAAGCACGTGAACAATTCTGAGGGCTAATACGAGGCAGGGTCGCATTAAGGACCATCTCTATGAATTTTATAATATAAGTATTAAGAACTTTAAAAACAAACTTTTATGGCACACCTGGTCATTCGCTTACCTGCAAATTTCTACTATTAATACAAATCGTAGCTCTAACAATTAATAAACAGCGAAAGAATTATATCGGAAAAAATAAAGATCCACTTGCAACTCAATACACCTCTGTAAGAAACACCGGGTCAGATTTTATTGCCGGCTAGCCAATAGCAAGCCGATCACGTGCGTATCACGCTCTAGCCATGCAACAACTTGTGTTTACGTTTCACTTGCGTTTAGTTTGAATAGAGTTTAGTTTCACTAACAAATCCAATAAGTCACTAAATACTACATACACATCATCTTGCCAATTTTACCTCTGAAGCAATATTATTAAGCAAAATAGGTATGCAAAATTGCTGTACAAATATTGACTTCTTCTTCAGAATACAATAATTCTAAGTGACACGTACGAATTATAATTAAAACAATCCACACGGAAAAAAATATATCATCACACCATCCTCATACGACACATTGGTGGTTTATTACTCACTTTCTGCCATGCTTGTTTACAACCTCAGGCGCCCCCAATCGCGATCTGGCGCAGTAAAACTATATAGGGTGTATAAAAAATAACGTTGACTTTTTATAAACAATGATCTTCTAAAAATCTCTTATTTGACCTATTCCAACTATTTATCCACAAAAATAACCTTGAAACACGAATTATGGGAATTTGTAATTTTCATTCCGAGAATCATACCAGATAAAATTCGATACCAGATAAAATTCAACAGATTCGAACATCGAAGTATAAATCCCCCTCGATCCGTTAAGTATAGTCCATTAATTATAAAGAGTCAATAAGTGTAAACAAAATTGGCTTATAATCTCATATTAATAACGATTGGTATTTGAAAATTAGCAAAGCATGATACCCAATAAAAATGTATGAAAGAGAACCCAATCAAATTATCATAATAACAGAACTCTTGCCTAAACATATACTCATGCTTAAGAAAGAATAATGGGGATTCCTCAATCTCTGCCTATTACACGTATAAATTTAACCATTATGGTAATTGTAATTGACAAATTAGTTGCCGCTACAACTAAATTTGCGCAGTTGTGATTTATATCGTATCTAATGACACGCCAACGCACGCTATATAATGAGTCTCAGGATTGACCTATTACGATTCTAACCTGACTTGGGTCCGCTGATATTTTCGGGCTATGTTTGAACAATGCGCAACGTTAGAACTTTAAAAACCAGACCCATAGAAGCAACACGAGGGATCTAGATGGATACATGATCTGAGACCCTCAAGTACAGCCAACTCGTTTTGCAAGAGCAACGCAGAGAAAAAATTAAACAGCATGCATAATTTTAAGTTCCATTTTATTTTCTGTGCGGATTTGGCGCGAATGAGATTATTTATGGGCGTTAAGAGCCGAAATCTCGCCTTATGTTAATGAGGGACCTTAAATCTTCCAGCTCATTTAAATCCGAGCACGAAGGCGAATTCATATGCGTTATATGGTAAATGTAACCTATGTGAAAAAAAATTACGTGTTCGGACTTGCCAAACATTTCTCGGTTATATTGGAAAGTACGACCGACGCGATGGAACACATTTTTGCTTTTTGGCATACAGGAGAACAACGAAATAGCAACATTATTAAGTTTATGCTTTTATTGCAAAGCAGGGTTCGAGAAATATTCTGCAATCAACACGCACTTATCTGATCGTTCTGGAATTACAATGACGTTGTGGATGGTACCCCAGAATTCTTTTTCTGGAAAATATGTGGTAATATAATCGTCGGATCCGTGATGATCTTGTTGTAGCGCCAGAAGAAAGGTATAGTAAGCAGCATGAATACCTCCCATCACCTACTTATTATCAGGACCTGGCGTTTATAGTATTACCGAGCTAGATTGAAATAGGACTTGGTCCCCCGCCGCCAAGACTATTATTAGTATAGAGTAACCCAAATATGCAAGTCGAAAACCTAAAAATATGCGCATAAATATGCAAATAATTTAGTCAAAATATGCAGGAAAATGTTGAAAATATGCAAATTAAGAAATATAAATTTACTGTTTCATTTACAAATAAACATATACATAATGTACATACAAATTTATAAATGCATTTATATTTACATAGTAAAAGTTACAATATTTTATTTTAAATTTTCTACATACAGGGCGATTGAACTAAATCTAAATATCCTCGTAGTGTTGTTTCACTTGGGACATTAAATTTGCAATACTTCTGAAGAAAAGAAGTGCACGACATAGGTCTCGGTTAAAGATGTCTTTTTCATTTGGCTCCTTATTTTTGGACATTGGTTGGAAACATTGCGTTAATGTCGGTTGTGGCACATCTCCAGATTTCATCTTACGCAATATGAGTAGAAGTTTTCGCATGTTGGTCTACTTGGAATTTTTTATCGCATGGAATCTGCAATGAAAGAAAAATTGAATTATTAAACTGAATATCAGTAGATACGTAGGTAGGAACTTCGATAGAAATGTTAAACGAAAGTGTCGTGATTCCTGAGTGTCCCAATGGTACGAAAAAAATATAGATAGACAAACGAATAAAAAATATATGGGGTTCCATAATATAGGTATCTCAAGAAGAATGTAACTTTAGAACGATTTTGCACCATTGGTACACCCTGTATATTGAATATTCAAAAACTATTCTTACAATTTTAACGCACGCAGAACAGTAGACTTTTCCCATATCTATTCTTAGTTCTTTGTGGCTTAATCCAGACTGACGCACTATTGACTTTGGGCATTTTACTTAGTAAAATACAACAACTCCCAACACAAAACAAACACAAATCGAGGCCGGCGTGATCACTTCAAAAGCAGAATCAGAAATAAAATGCAGAAATGAATAATTATCCTTCGTATATAAATATTACCCATCTATAATTTAGTCTGTCCTTTTCAATAATTGTACTTTATTAAATAGGAATAAATACCTACTTTATTTGTTTTCAGATCACCAGGATTAGTGCCCATAAAATTATAATTTACCTATATTATTTTGGGGAAACCAGGTAGGTACCTACCTAGACACCGACCCCTGTTCCCAAAAAGAATGAAACGCCTGCCAAAGATTTAAATTATCTCAAATTCTTTCAATTATGCACAATATGCCATATTTTAAGGATATATGCAAATATTTAAAAAAATGCATATAATATGCTAAATATGCAAAATATGCGTGTTGCATATTTGGGTTACTCTAATTATGAGACAGGAAGATTCAATAAAATCGGCCTTTGGACTTGATGAAATCAAAGTGCCCCCGACAAGTGAAGCTACCATCATAGCCGAACGAAACTCGAGTATCGTTCGGCTATGCTACTATGATGGTTATATAGACGGTTAGTATCGCTTTATTAAAGCTGAATTCTGAATGTTGTTATACGCCAATATAGTTTCTTTATTAGGTATAGGTATACGCAATCAGTTATAATCACATTAAATAAATGTTTAAGCCATTAAGTACGTTCATATTACATGCGATATTGCAACTTTTACCTTCTTCGTCCATAAATGGAAATATTATTATTTTGATAAATGTGTTGCTTTCCTTCAGAATCATGCAGCGCTCGGTAATCAAAGAACATAAAAATATTGCCTTTATTATAGAGTTCTCTGGTGTTTATCCAGGACTGCCCGTTTAGAGAATTCTTTAGGGCTCCGCTGGGAGCCTGTAATTGCGCTAATCAGCCATTTCTCCCGTCCAGGAATTTTCAGTAGTTATTTAACAATTTTAATTACTTTAATTAGAACTGTAAAAATTGATTGTTCGGCTCCGATTAGCTGACCAATAAAAACCGCGAGGAATTTCCGAGTTTTTTCTTTTTTAATTACCGGAGAGTAACGAGCTCGCCGATGTAAGCACCATTTGGCTAATTAAGTGGAATTTATGCGTAAAGCATAACGCTTATGTAATCTGGTTGCTTGTTAGATAGGCGCGGGGATATCTATATATAGGCGATCCAATTCGTATGTTGTGTAGAATGTAGAAATTTGTGTACGTAAAATCGTAGCAATCTAAGTGCTGCAAGTGTGAGGATTGCAGGTTTTACGATTTAAACTTGACATATAATATGTAAACAAGATAGCCATAAGTGTTTTCTCAATGTACACGTAGAACCAGGTCTCGTCTGTTGGAATTATTATTTTCGGCAGATTTTTTAGAACATTAAATAAAACTATAAGCTCTAGTGCGTGCTAGGTGGTAAAAGGACAAAATGTCGCAATGCTTTATTAAGGATACCAAAATAGTAATATAAATAATAAAGAGATATTTTATCATTGGTGGTAAATGTAGTTTTCATTTACAACAAAATTTCTAGTGAAGTGTTCAAACTTAAATTCAGTTTCCTTTCTCAATATTAAAATAATTTTGATTTCTGTTTACAATCATTTCACAAGAAGGCAATAATAGTTTCTTTAAAAATACTTAGTGAAAATCGTCGGGCGCATCAGTTAGAATGGTTGGAAGTCAAACAGCATACAGGGTAGGTCAAAAAATATAAAAATTTTACAAGAGTAAAGTACCCAGAAAATTCAGCAAAATGTTATTAAGAAAAGTTGTCGAGAATTAAAAGTTATGCCTAAATACCAAAACGTGGCCTCCTAATAAAAAAATATTTTCTTTGAAAAATAATAATTTCCTCAAAAAAAGTTTGTTTTAATATTTACAATAAAGAATTTCATAAACCAATCAAAATTAAATCAACTCCGCACAACTTTGTTCAAATTCAAGCATATTTGTAAAATTAACTTAGATTTTTAATTTTTTTATATGGAATCACAAACTTCATGTTTGTTGCAACGATATTAAACAAAACTTTAAAATTTCGCAAAAATTCTTCTGAACAAGGTAAAACATTAGTAATGATAATGTGTATATTAAAAAAACTCTCATTTAAGATGCAAAATTGTATTTTAAATGTTTATTAAGAAACTGGAAATTAATTGACGAAAAAAATTTTTTTCTTAGGAGGCTATGTTTTGGTTTTTAGGCATAGCTTTTAATTATAAACAACTTATCTTAATAACCTTTCGTTGAATTTTTTTAAATAAGGGTACTTTACTCTTGTACAATTTTTATATTTTTTGACCTACCCTGTATGCTGTTTAACTTGCAACCATTCTAAGTGCACCTAATATGATTATTGAACATGCATCAACTTTCGGCAATATCTGTATTTTGGTCGTGCAAGTAATAAAAAAAAGTCCCATATGTTGCACACTTAAATGACCACACTGTATAAAGAAAAATAGTTCGACGCGATGTATGGACATCGCGGAGGCCAACAGACTGTGGCTCTCATGTCAATGGGGCGTTCAGGAAAATAAAATTTATTACATTTTCACCAGTTTCCCTATTTAAATAAAAACGGTATATTGAACATGAACACCATGATGTCATAAATAGATCAGTGTAGGGGAATTAGAGGTACTACGGAAATTATAAGTAGACCACAGGTGTATATGTATTTCGTACTTCGTAACAATGATCAAGAATTTTTTTCTTGTCTTTGGGCGTGATATTAAATTTCCTATAGTCGTTTCTGCTCTTCTAGATTCATGAAGTATTACCCCAGTGACGTGGGACATCGGGAAATAAGATACTTTATCGCAAAAACAAAGCACTGTATTTAAAAGTTAGAAGATATCATACATATTATGGTCATATGCTGACCCTTAACATAAATTGCACCCTCCAAAGCTACCACCAACTCAATTTCTTTAAATGGCACCCTATCATGTGCGCCACCTCAGTTTAAAGCCGGTTTAAAGAGAAATACAACGATGTTCGGTTTTTGAAATTCCGAAGTTGTGTACAAAAATTAGTTTTTTTTGGATATTGTTTTTGTTGATGAATAACTAGTCCATTTCGGGGGCTTATAGCCCCTTTAGGGTGCATTTTGAGGCCATGTTTATAGGAACTTTATTTTTTGGGTCGCAGAACCCCCAAGGTAAATTATCAGACTATAATTTCGGTATACAGGGTGATTCAGTCATTATATAAAAAAATTTAACCATAGGTAGAAAAAAGTAGCTTAATATGAATCCGAAATTAAAAAAAATCTGAAGTCAAACGAAAAAAAAATAAAAAATATTTTCCGAATTGCATTAAAACCCCTTTTTAACGGCGCTTTCCTAGTCAGCTGGTAAGCTCGCGCGTCAAGACTTGTTTCAATTTTCAGGGAAACATTTTTCTGTTGTGGCGATATAAACATCGTGGTCTAACTTAATTTATTACCTTTTTGATTTTCTAATGTAAATCCTTTTCTTCTTTTGTAAAAAATATCATTATAATGTCCAAAAATGTATTGAGAATTAACACTGTGCACAAAATGCCACCAGTAACTTGGCCACACAGATCAAAGGCACAAGCTTATTCTGTTCGTGAGCGTCAGATCTTAGCATCTCCTAGCCCGTAGGTATAAGGAATCTGTTGTGATACAGTAATACCTAAGCCCACTAGCGTATAACAAAACTGCCAATTTATGATGGGATACCTCCGTAAGATTGCAGAAATTTTCTCGTGCAGCAGGCGGGTTCCACCTTCGCTGCTGCCTGTCGTATACGGAATGTGGGAGCACGAGCATGGTGGGAATGGTATCCAAGAATCTGGCGGAAGCAGCGGTTGCTGTCTACTCAGCTAGTGGGCTGTTGGAACGAGCGGCGCGCACAAGTGGCAACGCAGCGTGTCGCAGCCTACCGGAGCGCTGAGTTACTGGGCTTGATTTGCTCCATGCGTTTTAGACTTCTTAAAAAAATGATTTACTATTTTCCTTTTTAGTAGGCATCTCCTACTGAACTAAACAATGAACAAAACAGAAGAACAAATTTCTTCGCGAAATCTATATAGGCCCCCGGATGGTCTGAGGTGGGCCCACGCCAACCCCGTCGCGAATTCCGGCTAGCATTCCCGATATTTCGAGATCCATTGATACCGGGGGGAACCTGTTCGCCGGTCACACCGATTAACCGGCCCGCGCGCCGTCCTTAATGTCCCGACTTAATGCTGTATTATATTATTGGCCGTCGACTGTATGAAATTCAAAACCGTTTTCGCCGGCCGTGTTTTTGCCGGCGCAAAACAAAAGTTGAATGAAACGCGGGCGAAAATTCTCACAGGGCGGCCGAACCCGTTTCAGCGAGGTTGATGGTATCTGGCCGGGCGTTTAAAGGCGATTTTCGACCTCTCCGAATTGAGGATTGGTCTCTTCCGTTGCGATTTGGAGTGGTCGGGGTGATTTAATAAGCCCTTAATTCCAACAAATATTTGCGCCCGTACAAGACGTCGAAAACAATCGGTCCCTCGTGACTAATAAAGATTAGAATAGAATTTGAAAACAGAGCAATGAAAGAACCTGCCAGATATATTTAAGGTTAGTATCACCGACACCGTCGCAATCGCAGGGACTCTTTAAAATAAGGGTACCCAGCATTTCACAGTCTATATCGCATAGGAAAAGTGAAGCTTTGAGGGGAAGTTTGTTTTCTGTCGACTCCAAGGAGACCACAAGGGGGCTGGTATAAGGTTATGTTATATATCAGTGTCCAACTGCTATCAGGTTTTATGTGACATGCCAGTGCCATAGATTCTAAAAGAGGCAAAATATTTCCCATCGCATAATTCACAATTTTTAAGTTTTCTAACTTCCAGATACTCAGATGTGTTAAATTATTAAGCAGGTAGCTTCAGTCAGGTCTTTTTTAAAGAGTTTTTATCTACGACTACAGGTTTATTTTAAGTTTGTGAGGTACCTTGGAGAGAAAAAATAAAATTGCAACATTTTATAATGAACACAGAGAAAAAATAGATGATTAGAAACTACCAGACCTAATCTTATTAGTCCAGTCCGAAATCTGTGAAAGTTCTTTGGGAGATACATTCAACAAGGGAAGGAAGTTCAAGTATACATATTACAAATGGATTGAGGAACCTGGCAACAAGGTGCAATAGCGACAAATTCTTAAATAAGCAAAGTCGGCACTGACTTACCATACTTATTACTTAAATTCGTGGAAATAATTATTGGTGGAAATCAATTTCAACTATAAAATAAATTTGTTTCATTTGACAGTTTCCATATTCTGCACTTGTAGACACAACATTGTCAAGTCTAATTTTTAGAAATCATAGAAACTATTATTAATTTTTATTAACAATCAAAATACCTGTTAGATTCTCCAATAAAATGGCACACTTAGCATCACTTAGCATCACCATTAGAATGAGGAAAGAATAGGCCTCACTTTGGAAAGTATAATGCTGGGTCCCCTTACTTTAAAGAGTCCTTGGTCGCAATGATAAAGGCCTGCCAGCTGGCGATGCGAGACGTCACAGTTTTAAAGAACGTTTGTTGTGTTTATTGTGTATTGGACTGTGTTTTTTAGTAATATAGAACGTGGAGTTTTATTAATAAGGTGGTAAAACAGCAGTGATTCAGAATAAAGTGATTAAAAATAAATTTTAGTTTATAAGTTTTAGGTTGTGTCTATAGTTTCGTACTCATTTAAATCATGCCGTAGACGTGTTCCGTTCCCAACTACAAGGGAAACTACAAAGGCGCTCCCAAAGTGTCCGCTTTTTCCTCCCTACAGACCTTATTTTAAGGGAAAAGTGGGTTCAGGGTTCAAAGAGATTTTGTTCCTGCACATCAGTCTTCCAGAGTAAAAGTGTTAAAGTCCTGCTGCAAAAAAAACTGATTCACCCTGTATAGAGTAAGACAAAATAATAGTAATTGCCCCCCTCCCCCGCACAAGCATTCAGTTGCTTCTGGGGTACTTCTAGTTTGGAGTATCGTGAGATTGAGAATTATTATTATTTATAATATATGTTGCCCACGTTTCTTCTTTCTTACTGTGTAACCTTCAAGTTAATAAAATACTCATTGTGTAATCGTTTCGACAAGGTTTTCAGACATTCAGTTAGTTTTATAAGAAGCTTCCTGTGCTTTCCAATAATCGACAGCGTCCGCTAAAATCTGTTGAAAAATAAACAAAAATCTACAACGAAAAAACAGAAATTTTGTTTGTTCGGGCCTACCCTATATAAAATTATCTGTGTAATACCACAAAAGTTTAGAGAAATTATTGGCAAAAAATCCAGCAAAAAAAATTGCTTTCTCTTGGACTAAATTGGATGGGCATTTTATTAAAGCGACCTTTCATCTGAAAATGTCAAATGGAAAGGTTCGATGAAGATTAAACTATGGGTATTAGTAATAGTTGCATATTTCGAACCACGCACGAGTGATAAAAAGGATCTTTAGGGCCGAAGTACATATTTACATTTTTTTTAAATTTTAATGTTAATAATATCCTAACGTTTCTTTAAATACAGAATTTAGTTATTCTGTGCTATAAACAAGAAACTAATGATTATTTTTATAGGTTATCTTTGCGAAGTGATGTTTGGTCTATTTGTTCTAATAGTATACAGTGATTTAATATTTTTAAACTCTGATTTCGATTAATTTAAATTTCTAGCTGCTAACTCATGTGTTATCCGATGATAAGTTGCGCTTGAGGTATTTTGTTTTTTTTTGTAATACACAGGGTGGTCGAAAAAAAAATACAAAAAAAATAAAATTTCTTTTTTTTTACTAGGTGGCTCGGTGGCTGTGACTTTAAATCTGACATCCACCTTTGATTCCAAACAACTTTTGTAAGTAACTTCTTACCGTATTTTAAAAAATAAGGGTACTTTACTCTTGAGTTATTTTGACATTTTTGAATCTACCTCGTATCCAAAAAGAGATATTTAAATTTTGATAGGTGTGTTTTGAGTTTGAAATGATGCACCAACTTTTATCAAGAATAAAATTTTCTGAGAAATTAATAATAAAAAAGGTTTTCATTTGTGTCCAACTTTCTGACTGTCAATGTATAAATGTTAGCTGATCAAAATTGCGGCGTAAAATATGTTATGATTCTGTAATATTCTTTTACTTTTATGACTCTGTCACACATTGGCTAACTAGGGATTCCATAAAAAAATAGTACATTATACCGCACGAGTCAATAATAGCCATTATTGTCATTATTTACGATTAATTGTACAATTTCTGGAGGTGTAGGTACAAGTAAAAGTCTTCATTTTCATCCATCTCGATACAATTACACAAACACTACGCCTTTGACACTGACACTTTTAAGTATTCATTATATTGTTTCCATAGGGGACTATTAATCCTCGTCATTATTTCCTAAGGGATTAAGAGGGGGTTGCCGGCAGCGAAAGTGACGTTATATTTCGTATTTTTTTAAGTATAGCATAAAATCTAATAATATTTTACCTGGCAAAAATTTGGTACAAACATCTCTGTCTTCATTTTAATCATAAGATCTTAAAAGCATATGCACTGGAATTATTATTTTTCCCATGGTTTTCATAACCTATAAAACAAAACACTGCTTGTAATATCTTATGAATAAAATGAAGACAGAGATGTTTGTACTATATTTTTGCCAGGTAAAATGTTATTATGTTTTATGCTATACAACTTAAAAAAATACGAAATCTAACGTCACATTTGAACTGACCAATGACATTTAATATTTCTTAAAGATAAAGAAAAAATAAAAGATAAAGAAGCTGTATGAACCAGGCCTTTACACTTTTTAAACGCATTTTTGAAAGCTGGAACAATGAAAATAAGATTTTAGTAGGAAGAACTCTTTGTTTATTACATCCTTCCGACACTTCATCAAGATATCGATTCGAAAACAAAAAGAAAAGTATTATTTCTGTAATGATTAGTTTGTTTGGCTGGCGTAAAAGCCAATTAAACCCACAAAATGAGCACATATCATTTCCTCTACATCCAATAATATCGTACCTCATAATATTCTCCAGTTGACTTAAATGTATTCAGCACCAAGCACCACACTCATTGATTAATAAATAACATGCACTAATACCCTTAATTATCCCGTCTGTCTACCGACAATTTGAAAATTCCAAGGTCCCACAATGTCATACATCCGCAGTGACAGCCTTGCTTAAACGAAGCGTCTCATTATTGGATCAATTTAACAAACGCCGGCGATCGGAAATGCCTAGTGGCTTAGCCGCCGACAGAACTGATTGCCAGCGGTTATTATGGAATCGGTTGCATACACATACACGCAACGAGGTATTGTGACAAGCTATAAATAGGTATTTTATTAAGAAAATTGCCGCGATTACTATCTATGTGCTGTTTTGTGTTAAAGATGTGTCGGCGAAGGCAGTGGGAACGAAAGTGGTTCCAACGGGGCTCGCTAATCCGAGATCTTTGTGCAAGTGTACTCTTCGGATGCCATTCATTTGAAGGATTTCAAAGTTGTTTCCAAATTTGATTTGATTCGACACGCCCACTAAAACATCCTTAGGAATGTCCCGATACTCCTCTATATATGCTATTGAGGATAATTCAAAGCTGTAAAGGTCTTTACAATGTTTTCAAGGCATCCCGCCAAGAAAAAACAATTGAATTGAAAAAAAAAGCCCCGGCCCTCGTAAAATAAACGACTGCTTTTCCGATACAATTATTTGTCCCACCTACATACATAATATATAGGTCCCGCCGAAAGGTCGGCCATATTGGGGGCACACGTCGTCGGCTGTCAAATGTCAATTGCACGAGGGCCGTGGTTGGCCGTTCTCAAATGTCATTTTGTGTTGCCACCACAAATTTCGCTTTTCCCCTAGAATGCACTCTAAATCCCCTATACTAAAATCGAGCAACTCTTACGCCTGGCGTAAACAAGAGCACGTGCTTTGAGATATTCGTCAGAGCCGCACTGAGGCACGACCTTTATTTAATTTTAGTTTTACAATTGTTTACATCAAAATATTTCGAAAAAATTATTGGCTTAATTAAAATGGTTCAAAATATCGAGAAAATAATTTTGGCAGTGTCTAAATAGCTGAAAACAACAAGATAAAATCGCGTAAATACACTTTTGCTATCGAGCACGTCCCTGTTGCCAGGCGCGCTGACATTTTATGGCCTATTGACCAATCGCTTTGTTTCGCGAAACGTCATCGAAGACGTGCTTTTATTTACGCCAGGCGTAAGAATTCCTCGATTTTAGTATAGAATGCACACAATATGGCTGCTATCTAAGCGGGTGCCAGCGCCCTCTGCCGGATGACTAAAAATTGGTGGAGGAACGAGGGCCGTTCTAAAAGCCTAATGAATCTGCACCGCAGACTTGAAAATGTAAAAGCCTTTAAAATGTTTACCCACGGGATAATGTTAAATATTCTAAATATTATCTATTACAATGCTTTGATTACAACAACTACCGTGAAAAAACATTGTAACACCTTATAAAGTATTACTTCCTTAAACCAGATAATATCCACCTAAAATATTCAAAATATTAATATTCCTATTGTAATTTACAATTATTAATTGTTTTTACCGCTCAAAATGTCGATTTTGTCAGATACAATGAGATCACATATCGAATATAAATAAGTAAAGCAATTGTATATTTACCTAGAACGCAGAAATGAAAAAAAGTGAAAATTTCAAAATGTCACAATGTTTTTCCATTAATGTGTAGCAAAACACAAAAATTAATTAAAAAATATAATGCCCTTCAAATCATTAAGTATTGGAGTCGCAAAAAAAGTTTATATGAAAAAGTTGACCTGGCTTTCATCTTCTAAAACTTTTATTAAGGTCATTTTTTGTGAAAAATTTTTACAAGCCCACACCTGCAACGTGCTGAATTTTTGTCATATAAGTAGTGCGCTGTAACTCGTTGTGTATTAGAGATACAAAAAAAAACAATTATGAAAAAAATTTGTTCATACTTCGATCCCCTATAACGTTTATTACGGTCATTTTGCCCTAAACAATTTTTAGGAAACCACCCATATTGTTTAACAAACCACCATATACCTCACTTTGTACCAGGAGTTCGAGTGTGATCTTTTGGTTGAACACTCAGGAGGCAGTCCCAAACAACCCTGAAAAAATCTTGGATTGTTTTGCAACCCCTATTAGCTTAGAATAGTACAAAGCTACCTATATTAATTTTGCCACAATTTTACATTCAGAAAATTGCTGATAATGTTTTGGCAATTTTCGGGAAAGTAGGCCACGGATTGCGAATGTGTTTTTACACAATTTTTTCTTTGACATAAAGTTCTCCGAAAACGCATATTTTTTGTGCCTTGGAATATTTCAAGTGGCCCTCCGTCATCCTTTATTATCTTGATTTTTGTATTTGCGAAAATGCAACGCAAAAAATAACTTAATTACCATACTTTACTTGTAAGGTGGTTTTAAAATTTGTAAACTCGGTTAGAAATAAATTTCTATTTATTTTGACAGGGAGGACAGTAAAATCGCCCAAAACATGCCAAATACACGGCTCCGGGGATTAACTTCGATCGTCGCATTATGCAAAAAGAAATATCGCAACCTAATCACCTCGATTTTTCCGCAATAAACTGAACATCCCTAACAAGTCTGACGGGGACCGCCGCCGTCGTCTGGACGCGCTCGCCTCCGAAACCGTCGATTTTTATCGACCGGGGTCCCACAGACAAACCGTCCCATTTAATTAACCAAACCCGGGGCTAATTAGCGGATATATGCGGCGCAGGTGCCCCGGCCGCATAGATTTACAGGTTTCATTACGAAAATATTCGGTGGTCGGGAATAAAAGGACCTAGATAGCGATCAGTGCAGATATTTTAATTAAAAGTTTGGCGGCGGGGCGGCAAGAAAGACCCGGCGAATATTTTGCGCCACCCGCCGGCCGCGGGACGGGCCCCGGCTTTGTTCCCATCCAATTAAGGCGCGAGACGCGGTTTTCGGGCCGATACAGGGCGATCCCGAACGGGCGACGACGGAATTCCGATGTTTGGTTCGCAAGAAGCGAGCAGATGCCTGTACGGACCTCCGCACGAAAGAAAAGACCGATCCAAAAACGCGTTTCGTTATTTACGAAACATCAACTCTCGATTTTTTACCCGCCTTGATCACGGCGGGATTTAATACGGGCGCATCTTCGAATCCTCGATCTACCAGAGATAGGGGAGGATCAAGGCCTACTATAAAGACAGGCCCTGGCGCACAAAAATCACGTGACCACCTTAGGCCGACGTTACATGTCATTTGTCACATAACTGAAAGCGGCAGCTTGGGTTTTGAGAAGTTTTAAATGTATAAATTGTTTTTAAACGTGTTAATTTATATTTTAGAAACAAGTTTGTGTCTAGTGCGCGTGTGTCCTGGCGGAGGGGAACCGCCCAGGTGTTATTATGGCCTCTGGGTGGGAGTCGTGCCGTTCAAGAGTATTGGTGCCGCTCGCACCGACGCGTGAGCGCTGTAAAGGGGAATTCTCCCCCGAACCACAGAATAGGGAGCCCGGAATTCCGGATTGGTCTATTATGGACATGGACCGTATTGGACAGTGGAGCCTGAGACACAGATAGGGGTGAACTGCTTACGGGAGATCCGCGAGTTCAGACGGTCCGGGTGGCTGGAAGCCGTTCCCGTTGACCACGTTCGGGTTTGTGTATTTATTGTATTCACCATTCATCTTGTGCGAAATAAATCAGTGTTGTAACCGTTGATTTTCGTTGTCGACCCACGCCCCGATACGGTTTCTATTCGATCTTTCACGCTGCCGAACGACTGAGACCTCGTCAATAAATATTTACAGTATACCTACTGAGGTTAGTTTTCATTTTTATTTCGTAAAAAAATATATTCCGCCAAAAATGGATTCGTCAAATTCCAACTGAGATTTAATTTCTAAAAAACCCTTAAGTATGTGTGGCTAACACATTTTCAAGAAAGTGAAACAATTAAAGTGGACAAATGTGTTGTGGGAGGAAAATACCTATAGAGAATATCACCTAAGCTAAAGGAAGGTGATGTCCCAACAATTTTTGAGAAGTGCCAAAATATTGTGAGTGCAGTGCCGTTTAACTCTCAGCCCAAAACAGCTGAGGCAGGTTGAACATTTTGAAAAAAAAATTAGAGAATGCTTGGATGCACAAAACCAATAATGTAATAGATGAAAGAAAACTTGCCAAATTGTTACGAAATTTGTTTTTTCTACTTATCTCCAAAAAATGCCTTTCATTATATAGCACTAAGTTGGTCAAGTTACTACGCGATTATGCGTTAGCGCCGTGGCCTGTCTTTATCGTTGGCCTCGGGGGAGGATGGTATGACGTAAGCGATTTGCGTCCTTACTTTGACACCCGAGGCCAACGATAAAGACAGGCCATGGCGCTAACGCATAATCGCATAATCACGTCTTAGTCTTATATGATAAAAGGCATTTTTAGAGATAAGTAGAAAAAACTAATTTCTTGATAATTTGGCGAGTTTTCTTTCATCTATTACATTATTGGTTTTGTTCATCCAGGCTTTCTCTAATTCTTTTTCAAAATTTTAAACCTGCCTCAGCTGTTTTTGGCTAAACGGCACTGCACTCAAATATTTTGGCACATTCTCAAAAATTGTTGGGACAGCACCTTCCTTTAGCCTAGGCGATATTCTCTATAGGTATTTTCCTCCCACAACATATTTGTCCACTTTAATTGTTTCACTTTCTTGAAAATGTGTTAGCCACACGGACTTAAGGGTGTTTTTAGAAATTAAATCTCAGTTGGAATTAGACGAATCCATTTTTTGTTCATCCCGAGGTAAAACAAATTTTGTTATGGTGACATTTTCTTCCTGGCTTTTGTAATATGTATAAAACAGACCCAATATTTGGTATTAAGGTTATTTTTTACGAAATAAAAATTAAAAGTCACCTCAGTATAGTGTAAATATTGAAGAAGTCCCAGTTGATCGGCAGCGTGAAAGGCCGAATAGGAACCATATCAGGGCGTGGGTCGACAACGAAAATCCTAGAGTACGTTACAACACTGATTTATTTCGCGCAAGGTGAATGGTGAATACAAAATACACAAACCCGAACGTGGTCAATGGGAACGGCTTCCAGCCACCCGGACCGTCTGAATTCGCGGATCTCCCGTAAGCAGTTCACCCGTCTGTGTCTCAGGCTCTACTGTCCATGTCCATTCCGGGGAGAGAATTCCCCTTACAGCGCTCACGCGTCGGCGCGAGCGGCACCAATACTCCTGGATGGCACGCCTCTCACCCAGAGGCCATAATAACACCTGGGCGGTTCCCCTCCGCCAGGAGACACGTGCACTAGACACAAACTTGTTTCTAAAATATAAACTAAGACGTTTAAAAACACTTAAAAGATTTAAAACTTCTCAAAACCCAAGCTGCCGCTTTCAGTTATGTGACAAATGACATGTAACGTCGGACTAAGATGGTCACGTGATTTTTGTGCGCCATGGCCTGCTTTTATCGTAGGCCTCGTTTGACACCGTCAACTATTCTTGTTCACGCTCTCGCCTCTCGATATCGGCTACTGGCGAGTCAACCATACGTATTATAGAAGCAACAAAATAACGAAAATCTATTTGATCTCAGTATGTATACCTACCTAAAATATATCACGTTGCATTTTCGTGAGATAAACGGGAGATTCATAAGTTGTGGAGCAGATACCTACCACCATTGTTGCCGGTCCTACGAGTATTTGCACCGTGCAATGTGGATCAGTGGCGTAGCCACGGGGGTTATGGGGAATATAGCCCTCCCCCATGCAAAGCTCCCACAAGCCAAAAATCCACGGCCTCCAGCTCATTTTAGTAAGCAAGCGGGTATACTTCTTTAATATCCAACTTTGAAAAACAATCTTCAAAGGCCAATTCACTCATAACAATGTTTCGAATGATACGGTGGGCTTAAAGCAATCCGTTTTTGCCTACAGATTACATTGAGAAACTTTTTCCGTAACTCTTGAAATAAAAAAGTTACAAGCCGAATAAGTTTCGGCAATATTAAGGTTTTTCAAAAATATCTCAGAAAGTAGGCCATATGGAGCTCGAATGTGTTTTTACACAAACATGCTCATTGCACAATATACTAATTTTGTTACTTTTGAAGTACCGATTTATTGTTGGTTAAGAAAACATACATTATACACAAATCTTATTAATTTTAGATATAAATATAATGCTTTCTAATAAAAATTGTAATACAATTTGGGACAATTATACTAAATATAATAAAGAAATATACTTTTATTTTTAATTTCTTCCATTACCTTTAACTAAAAAATATATCTAAAAAATTATATAAGTGAATATTAAAACCTAAAATATATCAATTAAAAACAATTTATATTTTGTTTTAAAATGAAGCCTATTAAATCCAATGGTACTGGAATATCTAACCTTATAATTTTATATACTTTAACGACCCAATTGTACGTCTAAATAAAAAATATTATACGTGGTAATATATTTTTATTATTCTTGCTAATATTCTATATTTTAAACCGTAATATATCTGATATTTGATATTAGTAGGTATACTTATTTTGTTTTATTTATTTTACTTAATATCGAAGGTAGATCCAGATGTATACGATAGGTGTAAAAGACAAAAAAAATTCGAGTTGAAACTTGACCTTTGGGGGATCAGCCTTGCTTGATTAGAAACTAATTTGCACCATATTATTATATTTTAAAAATCAAGCAGGCCTTGACAGGGGCAATTTATTCATTTCAGTTCAGGTATACTATCTTTTCCTTAACAGGTATCGAAAAAATTTATTAGAAAAAGTTGTTCTGAATGTAAATCCAAGTCCCCCTACCAAATTTTAAAACAATCGGCCAACTTTGATTTTTTTTTAATTTCAACTTTATTTTTTGGAAAAAAATCAAAGTATGCCGATTGTTTTAAAATTTAATACGGGGCCTTGGATTTATATTCTGAACAACCTTTTCTAATAAAATTTTTCGATACCTCTTATAGTATACCGGAACTGAAAATGAATAAATTGCCCCTGTCAAGGCCTGCTTGATTTTTAAAATATAATAATATGGTGCAAATTAGTTTCTAATCAAGCAAGGCTAATCTCCCAAAGGTGAAGTTTCAACTCGAAATTTTTTTGTCTTTGACACCTATCGTATAGTCGATCTGGGTTCACCCTGTATTACCATTTAATATACTTTGTAATAAATGACAGTATTTGATATCATTCTTGTTAATATTCTTTACAAAAACTCTATCATTCTTGTCTCAGAAAAAACACTAAATTTTAATTATTTTCTGAAAACATGAAGAAGCTAACTGCTCAGATGTTTAATTTTTTTACACTTCAAAAATTTAACAAGGGGGAATTTTTCGTTAATAAACTTAGTCTATTGATAACACTCTTTGTAGACAATGAAAATATATATTATTAATAGATACACTATTAAAAAAAGGAAATTTTTACTCTTACAGTTTTCAATAAAAAATACTTATATACCTAATACAATATTCTAAAAATACACAGCTCTTATTGGCTAGCTAAATAATTAACAATATAAATAATTATATGTTTGAAATAATTTCCTAAAAATGGCGTGGCGTTAAATGTCGGCAAATATTTACTTCCAAAGGTGCATTCCAAGTGCAGTACAAAGAAGAGTCTACTTTTCCTAACCTTGTATTAAATTATTACGTAGAAAATCTTGAGTAAAACTTAAATAAATTCTTACTTGTGAAAGCTTCGTCTATAGTTCACCCAATTCCCCAATGCCCCAATGAACTAAAAGGGACTCAACTTCTTCCATTATTGTTGGCTTACACAAGTCAAGACCAGTAAGCACAGCAAAAAGCACAATATCCCATTGGACCATTTAAAATCTAATATTTTACATCTCCTTAAACAAAAATATCTTACAAAATAAAAAAACAGTTTATTATTTTCTAATAAAAAATATGTTGAAATGTAAAATAAAATCTCTAATATACAAAAATTAATATGAAATATTTTCTCCGTGTAGGCGTTTATTGTAGCAATAAGCGTAAGTGTCGTACAGAGAAAGTCGCAAAAACATCTCGAAACCAGCAGCTGGGTTACCTATACGTAGGTTTGACTGCCTCCTATTGCTATTACTCACCAAATTTCCATTTGCTCATCGCGCCGTCCCGCACAGATCTATTATCCACCAATCTTCAATATCTCTTCGTCCGAACAAAGAAATCTCAGAGGATCTCGTCCCCTCGGGCACCGTGCCTTATAGCGAGGGCAACTTAAACAAATTAAACACTCGCCGTGTTTGTTCACACTCGCGGTCAGCTAATTCTTCGGGTCGTAAAAGACAGGCATGCGGTGGTTCGGTGTTTGCCTAGGATGACTTGGCCGAATACAGCGTCCCATTGTCCACATTGACATTCGAATATCGTGACCAATCTCGTTTCCTCGAGCGTCAGCCGAGAACATATAACCGATCTACTTACAACTAACTTAAAAATTACAAATAATGTTTTTTTAACTAGATATACAGGCTGCATCAACTCTCACCAAAGCGCCCCCGAAAAGAAGCCTGATTACTATAACTTGGCTGCATCGAGACCAAAGTTATCGGAATCCCTAGATCATATTATTTACATTTGTTCTGCTGCCATAAACAGGCCACATTCATCCACAGTACAGAACGTAGCGGGGTTGCCAGTGAAACACATCACTTGATAGTTGTTATGATGTTGTAAAGGCCTTTGTGACAACATGAGATAATTTCCACCATTACACATACTTGTTGATTACTTTGGGTAAATCAAAAGTAAAATATTAATTAAAACCAATTACCTACGGCTTTACATTGTCCACTTGGAAAATATGATTTGTTCCGACATCCGGCAGAGGTGCAACGGACGCTTGCTAGAATTTCATTCATAATTATTCTCCTCCATCTGGGCTGCGCGCGCACAGGTAAACGATGTAAGATGTAATGACGGATTGACAAAGCGTTGGTTGTGTTCACTGAATTTACAGCTTGTAGTGATTATTGGAAGAATTTGAGACATCTATGCTAGTCTCAGTTTATCCCCGCCAGACATTTTAAGTGTTCCCATAAGGATTGACCTTCCTGTCGTAGGTAGCAGATTCGCTTCTATGGTGTCAATAACGTACTGTCTCAGCTTTTTCTACGCATAAGACAAAGTTATTTATAAAATTGCGCTTACATGATTTATATGAATAAAACTGACAAGTAAAACCTTAAAATTAATTATGTTTATTGAGTAGAATTGTCCCCAGTTGACCACTAGTTCTGGATCCATATACCCCCGTGAGAAATGATCCGAAAACTGGGTTAGCGTCGTTGCCGATCGAAATTGCCGATTCATAAAGAACTAGTCCTCGCAATTAATTGCTCTGCTTAGATGCAATCGCGGTTCGCCCGTTTTTCGAGAATAAATTTGCTCGCTTTGGTCTGTTTTGACGCGCCCGGTCTGTGGCCGTCCAACGCCTATCGACAGATCCAGGCCACACTCGTATATAGATACATAAATCGATTTTTAATGTTGGTATTGAACTGTAAATATGCGCGCTGTTAAATTATGGCCTTCCTCAATAATGATTACATTACCTAATGGAAATATATAAAACCAAATAATAATCTTTTTTTAATCTGCAGGTGGATTTAGCCAGACTACGTTTGACGGACGACGGGCCTATTTGACGTTTGGTCGTTAAATTTCGCCTATATACTCCAGGGAAATAAGGAAAAAACGTGTACGTTCAAAATTAAGAAAAAATGCCTAATGGATATTGAGTAAAACATCACCTTGTTTTGCTGAAATATGGATTTCAAAATTTTGTCGAGTTCAATCAGTCCAATTTTGAAAGCGAAAAATTTTTGATACATATAGTTTATAGGGAATTTTTTGTCACTTTAAATGGTACAATTATTTTGTAAAATTTGAAAGCGGTAGTTGAAAAAAAAATAACAGCACTTTCTTTTATAAACTATATCATTTTAAGGCCTTATTAAAAAGTTACAGGGTGTTAAAGTTTTAAGAAACATGTGGTTATTGAATATTTACCAAACTAGTTGAGATATTTAAGTCATATTTGGTACACGTTATAACGGCATCGGTTAGCATAAAACCTGTTAATATCAAACACCTTGAACAACCAGTGGCGTAGAAGTAGGTAATTAGTGTAATTGTTTTTAGGAAAAAAAGAACCACCTTGTATACCAATAAAATGTATTCAATTTCTTATGTAAATTTTAATTTTACCGCCACTGGTTGTTCAAGGTGTTTGATATTAACAGGTTTTATGCTAACCCACGCCGTTATAACGTGTACCAAATATGACTTAAATATCTCAACTAGTTTGGTAAATATTCAATAAATTCCACATATTTCTTACAACTTTAACACCCTGTAACTTTTTTATAAGGCCTTAAAATGATATAGTTTATAGAAGAAAGTGCGGTTATTTTTTGGTTTTCTATCACCTATCACCTGTCGCAGGATAAAACTGAATCACCCTGTATATACGATTTTTGACTAAAAACTGGTAATATCTTAAAGAAGATGCATTTTTTTGAAAAAAAGTTTCAAATAAAAGTAGTTCAAAATTAAATTTCCTATAACATTTCTCCTATGAAAAATTTCGATTTTCCCATAATTCCTAACGTACACCCTCGAATACCTATAAAATGATACGTTTGATGCTCATAAATATTCAAACCTCGGAAAACTATATAAGATTTGCCAAGAATTTTCCGCAATTTTTTTTCTCTAGTTCACTTTTGTTATTTAAAAATGAATTGACCATTATTTTGGCTCCAAAACATAAATTTTCACATAATCTGTAGTTCATTTAAAATATACTTTTAAATACCGAAAATTTAAGAATCGTTAGAACATGACAAATAATGAGAGTTTTCTATATAAACTTAGTTCGTTTGGGCCTTAGTTTTCAAGATACAGGGCGGTCAAGTTTTGAAAATAAAATGGTTTTAATTTTTTTCCACGTAAATATTAGAGATATCAAAACTAAATTTAGTGCACAAGATATGCGAACATAGGACTATAAAAGTACAAAATATCACGTTTTAAAATTTACCACTGGCGGAGATATGGGTAATTGGTATTAATAATTCGACAAAAAAATAGTACGTCCCTGCACAAAATAACATTCCATTATAAGCAAAAAATATCTCTTGGCATTTTTTCTTAAATTTGGTCGTTTCGGCGTAATTGTAATGTTTGTGATTTATTACACATATAGGGGCAAACTGGTAAAAGTAATTAATTCAAATCAAACATTTTTAATTAAAGCAGAACTACATCAAGATCTGCCGCTAAATATTAGGGTGAGGCTATGGTTTCAATTAGATGGGGCACCACCCTACTATGGGCGACAAGTGAGGAATTGGAATCACCGCTGGATTGGTCGCTTTCCGCCTCGACAACCAGAACCCGATGGAATTGGACCAATTTCTTGGCCACCCAGATCCCCAGATTTGAATCCTCTTGATTATTTTGTTTGGGGATGTTTAAAAGAAAAAAATTATAACACGGTATCCGACACCCGGGATGAAGTAAGGCTCAAAATTTAAGAAAATGTGGAAACTCTCAAAACAAACTGAGGTACCATACGGTGTGCGGTAGCTAATCTGTCATATCGATGCCAAAAATCTTTAGAAATGACGGGAAGGCACTTGGAGCACGTATTATAATATTAATTAAAAATGTTTGATTTGAATTAATTACTTATACCAATCTTGCCCCTATGTGTAATAAATCACAAACATTACAATTACGCCGAAACACAGAATAAATAGCTTCACAAAGCTATTTATTCTGTGGTCGAAACGACCAAATTTACGAAAAAATGCCAAGAGATATTTTTTGCTTATAATTGAATGTCCTCTTCAAAAATACGTTTTTTTTATTTTGTGCAGGGCCGTACTATTTTTTTGTCGAATTATTGACACCAATTACCCACATCTCCGCCACTGGTAATTTTTAAAACGTGATATTTTGTACTTTTATAGTCTTATATTCATGTATCTTGTGTACTAAATTTAGTTTTGATATCTCTAATATTTACGTAGAAAAAATAAAACCATTTTTTTTAACCTTGATCACCCTGTATCTTGAAAACTAAGGCCCAAACGAACTAAGTTTATATAAGAAACTCGCATTATTTTTTCGACTCTTAAATTTTCGGTATTTAAAAGTGAATCACCCTGTATACATGTGGTTTTTCCGCATTTACGGGAAAAAGATTGGGAGAATCGAAATTTTTCATACAAAAAAATCTTATAGGAAATTTAATTTTAAACTACTTCCATTTGAAACTTTTTTTCGAAAAAATGAGTCTTTAAGATATTAGCAGTTTTTAGTCAAAAAACCGCGAAAATTCGTATTTTCAAAAAAATATATTATTTTGAAAACTTTATGCAAAGTTGTTCTATTACAACAACACATAGTTGCAAAACATAAAAACTTACTGCTCGAAAAGACTGCGGCAGTGTAGAATTGACCCGGAAGAACCCTCTGCCACTAAATCGTTTCAACAGTTCCAATCCAGTTCTTCTTCCCAGGAGCGACCGTCTCCCCCGCCGCACTCCTCTAATAGAGAGATCTCGGCGTTTCGCACGCTCTCCGCATTTGGCCGCGTTTTTTTCTTCAAGTTCGAGCTCCACCGCGGCACCTCGCGCCATGTCCATGTAGAGCGTCCGCGCGGCATCTTCATTTTTACATAATGGGTTCGGTTGTTGCGGCGGGCGTCCGCCGTCAGCGCCTCGCTCCGCGGGGGTAACTTTTTGCATAATTGCTCTACGAGCGGATAGTAGTTAATTGCCCGCCAGGCAATAACAATTTGAGATGGGCTTAAAATGGACGTGGCGGCCGGGGACGTGGTCGCTACACATTTCGAGTTTTTCACGCGGAACGCGAGACGCTTCCACACCAGTCGGTCTTTTACAGCGACACTCGAAGTGGAAATTTCCAAGTGGACGGTGAAAAACGCGTGCCGGAGGTGGGGCCGGTGCGCTTTCGATGCCAGGTTTATGGTTGGGGCCATTAAAAGATTCCCGAGGTGGTATTAAGTAATACATGGCACTAATGCGTGTTGTATTTGCGCAGAAATGATGGGAATTCGAATAGATGGTGACAAATATAGGAGGAAAACTGCGAGATCGATTTTTATGAGAGCTTACGACTTTCTTCCTGATTACAGCAGTAACGTTTACATTTTTACTGTAATTTTAGATATATTTTATTGGGCATCATTTATATTCCCAGAACTTGTACAGGGTGGTTCATTATAAATTGACACCCGCCTTAACTTGTTAGTTTTTGAGGTTAGAAAATAAGTTTTTGACAAAAGTTTCAGATACTAATACAAAGTTTTTTGTGACGCTATTGGACCGTGTACAGTGTGTTCTAGAAAGCCATGGCAGACATAACTTATGTTTTTTTTTAAATGGAACACCCTATATATTTTTGCATTTTTGAAATCTGCTCATCAAGGAAATTAAAATGATATTAAACTTTGTGGCATTATCTTTTTCCGTTTTTGAAAAATTCCGTATTCAAATTTTATACTAAATTTATATTTAACTCGAATTTGTGGATCTCGCGATAAAGATAGACGATCAATGTAATGACGAAAAATGTTTGTTTTAAACAAGACAGTAACATAGTGAAACTCCAAAAGGTTTAGGAGCTTTTACGATTTTCCTGAAATTCTTTATTTCGAGAATATAATCAGTAAAATTTGAAAAGGCTCCTAAACATTCTGGAGTTTAACCCTCTTGTTTAAAACAAATATTTTTTGTTACTACATCGATCATCTGCTATGTTTAACACGAGATCCACAAATTCGAGTTAAATAAATTTAGTATAAAATTTGAAAACGGAATTTTTCAAAAACGGAAAAAGATTATGCCACAAAGTTTAATATCATTTTAATTGCCTTGATGAGCAGATTTCAAAAATGCAAAAATATATAGGGTGTTCCATTTAAGAAAACATAAGTTATGTCTGCCACGGCTTGCTAGAACACACTGTACACGGTCCAATAGCGTCACAAAAAACTTTGTATTAGTATCCAAAACTTTTGTCAAAAACTTTTTTCTAACCTCAAAAACTAACAAGTTAAAAGGGTGTCAATTTATAATGAACCACCCACCGGGGCTGAGACGTATTTAAATCATACCTTATTTTTTAGATACGAAAAGAAGGATGAAACTTTTATTAATAAAAAATCGAATAAAATTTACACACAGATTCTGGGGAAAAAACGCTTGGTGTAAAACAACAATAACACGTCATGTCATGTCAAATAATTTCAAAATTTTATGAAAAGACGAAAAGTATAATAAAATAATATAATAATATAAAAACGTACTATAAAGTATAAAATAATTTTTCCTACTAAAGAGTGTAGAGTTAGAGGAGTCGTTGAGAAAATATTTGCAGTGAAATACTTAGTTATTATAATACTATATTGCATGCGCCCCACGTTCATCGTTTATCGTTTATGGGGCTATACTTTTTAGTGGTAAAAACGTGGTATATTTAAAAAATATATTTAAATTTTTTTATTTCTTGCTTTTTAGTCTTGTGTTAGAAATTTTTCAATTGATTTTAAACATCTTGATGAGATTACACAGTAAAAAAATCGGTGTAAATCCTCTTCGCGTAAGTGGTCAAAGAAGTTTGTTGAAAAATTGACACGAAAATTGGTGAATTCCAAATATCTTAACCAAACTTCATTTGGTAAAATTCACACTACAACAAATTCGTTAATTTTATCACTTAGGGGTGTAGTTTTTTATATTTCTACCACGGCTTCGTGTTTGTTTACACACGCGGTGGTCCTTAACACCATTCGGGGTCCCTTAGCAATAAGCGGTGTTAAATTGAACGTATTAACACAAGTTCGTGTTAGGGAGATGAGAGGGGGAAGGTATTTAGCCAGTTACAGGTGTAAAATCTGAGGCAATCGATGCCATCGCATCATTCGTTTGTTGAACGTGTTGCGCGACGGAGCTTATCAGTTTGTGTGACGTGTGACCCGACTGCGTGGCGCGTATAATAGGAATAGGTATAAAAGTGATTCTATCGACCGCTAGTGCAAAAAATGTGTTGTTATGTAAAGTAAAATTTCATAGTGAAGTCAGATGGATTAAAACGACAGGCGAATATGCAGATGTGACGACGAAAGGTACTGTGTGATAGCCGACGTGATAGCCCCTAACCTATACTCATCGACTGTGTTGATATGAGTTTGTTCTCACCGAAATCAGAAACCAGTCGCGAATCTGATTGACGGATTTTAAATTATCTGACTGTTCTGATTGTTTTGATGCCTGCTGATTTGCTCTGACTTAGTTGGGGCCTGCTTGTGCTTGTGAGGACAGGCCTATCTAACTAAATCGCTGTGTCGCAATGTTTGAAATTTGTTTTTGTCTCACACGGACAGTTCTGTAAGGCAACAGTTACTTAAGTACATTGTATGAGAATTCGTACGAAATAGTTTGGTCGCATCAAAATATCGTACGAATTTGTAAGAAAATGAATTAAATTAAGTACACCACTTTGACCAAATTGCGTGTAAAAGTTACACAACACGGTGTTAATCGTACACAACGCCGTGTTAAATATTCACACCAACATAGTTCTTATTGACACCAGAACATTTGGTGAAATTGACCAAAAAGGAAGGTGTAAAATTTACCAGATATGGTGTGAACTTATATAGACCACTTTTCGTGTCAAATTTAACACCGTATTTTTTACTGTGTATGGCAGATGTGGCAAATTTCAGATTTAGGTATTTCTGTTTCTCTTCACCTGATCATGTTGTTATACCTATACGTACCAATGATATATTAATCTGGTTTAATCCGTTTAAATAATATGTATACATAGCGAGTTAATATTTCATTGTCATCCAGTTCTGAGCTATTATGTTTAAAGTTTCAATTCTAGGTCATCGGCCAATTAGTTTAAAATCGATTGCAAAATTTGACGAACATGCAAACAGGATGACAAGAAAGCAAGTTAATAAAAACGTGGTAAGAAAAAACAACAAAAGCACGTTTCTCTGGCGCAATAAAACCAGAGGTACCTACCTGCTACTTGATTCCCTATTACGAATTAATGATTTGCAAATCGCATCTTGACAATACGTTGTCCCATCGATAACTCGCGCCGAGTCTTCCCGTGTCACCAAAGTCAATGCGACATAAAACCTTTTACAGTCGGCACTAAAATGCTCGAAATTTTACGACTGGCTCGCTCAAAAATCCACCTGTATTAACGCCGAGCGGACAGCCGCACATGCACACACGGCCGTACGTAAATAATTGTTTATCTTCACGGTGGTTATAACGGGTCCCATGAGCACATACTCGGATGTGGGTCAGAGGTGGCGACCTCTGCCCGTTTTTAACTTATTGCCTGGCCTGTCGTTCGATATCGCACGCATCATCGGACAGGTGATCCTTTATGAAAATCTCCTTTTGATTGCCTTTGGCAAGTAGGAAATTAATCGTTTAGAGTCGGGTTTGGGCTAATAAGAATTTTATCGCGCTATGTTTGGAACGCGCATTTTGTTTAAGGACAAATTACTACGATAGTTGATGGTTCAGATTTAGTGACATACCTACATATACGTTAAAAACGCATTTTTCCTTGATACCCCTGAATCACGTTAATTCTTCATCCAATGGATTTTTTTCAAAAGTAATAATAGACAAAATTTACCTAAGGTCTTTAAGATTTCACATGCCAGACATATTTGCCAGCCAGACTGTTTTTTTACTTAACTTAATATACGGCTTATTAGTGCAAAAATAAGTGGAACGCTGACCCAACCCACCGGAAAACCCCTATACATAATATAGCATTTTTTAATTAGGATCACTAAGTGAACATTTCTATATCGACATTCGCTGACTGGAAAAATTAGTACCAAAACTCACTCTATTTTTTTGTTTTCATAACAATAATTAAGAATTGTTAGTATTATCAGGAGAGTGACAAATCCATATTTAATAAGTGAAATCAAAAGATTAGTTTTTTTTATATTTCATTTGGAAAAAGTTTGTTTTGTCACTCTTTTGCGAGGCACTCTGTCTAAAATACAATTTTGTAAATTGAGTTAAAGGAACCATAAACTAAGAAGGTTATATATTACCAATTATTATTATTATCAGCATTCCTATATGACGTCACCGATAATGCTTTCCCTCGATAATAGCCAACCTGGATCTTGGACAGTAGGCACCTAGGTACTTAAAATAGTCCATTGGATGTAAAGGGTTATTCACCTGCCTCGTTCATCTCTCTGATCTCCTGAGATATTTTTTCTTTAACTTTGTCCTCACCGCATATGCTCGGTCATTCAAAGTGACCCACAGAAAGAAATGGAGTGGGGTCAAGTCCGGGCTTCTAGCAGGCCATCAAATAATTCCAGTTGAACCACTCCACTCTACAAAAGTGTCATCTAAATGCCTCTTGACAGCATTTGATTTATGCGCTGGAGCACCGTCTTGTTGCCAAACAATATTCGGCTCATTAACTTGATTCGATAGATCAGAAATTTCTCCTCCTATGAATTGCAAATATTCTAGTCCAGTTAAACCACCTTCAAAAAATACTGGACCAATTATGTGATTCCGAAAAATTAAAACCGACTTCAAAAATTTGCCCGTATGCACACTCCACTAAAAATTTTAAAAATAACAAAAAATAACACCGACTTCACAAATTTGTCCGTATACACATTTGAACTAAAATTTTAGAAATATTTTTCTCTTTCTCTAAATTGTGTTATCTTTGGATTTGGTGACAGTCAAGGTAAGGAATTTAAATCTATTTAGATATGAATACATCATATCCTACATACATCATAACTTACTGTCACCGACTCCAAAGATACCTCAATTTAGAAAGAGACAAATATTTCAAAAATTTTAGTTGAAATGTGCATACGAGCAAATTTGTGAAGTGGAGTGTGCATACGTACGGAAGCGTAGAAGGGCCACGAAGTAATTGAGATCTTTCTCAAAATTTTGACTTTTTTATCAGAATTTTAAAATTCAGACTTTTTCGCAGAATTTCAAAATTCAGACTTTTTTCTCCGAATTTTAAAATTCTGACTTTTTCTCAATATTTTGACTTTATTCTCAAAATTTTGAGATTTGTCTCAAAATTTTGACATCGTTCTCCAAATTTTAAAATTCAGAGTTTTTTCTCTGAATTTTAAAATTCAGACATGTTTCTCAAAATTAACACTAATATTTTATATCTACTATTTTCCCAGCGCGATGTGGCAACACAACAATTAACAACTAATACAAACTGTCAAAGTCAAGTTCTTATCTCGTAATAGTTTAAAGAAAATAAATATGCTTAGATTTCAAAAATCGAAAAATATACAGGGTGTTCCATCTAAAAAAAAAACATAAGTTTGACCCTTTAAAGTAAGGGGACCCAGCATTATACTTTCCAAAGTGAGGCCGTTTCTTTCCTCATTCTAATGGTCTCAATGATGCCAAATTAGCCATTTTATTGGAGAATCTATGAATATAACAGGTACTTTGATTGTTAGTAAAAATTAATAATGGTTTCCATGATTTCTAAAAATTAGACTTGACAATGTTCTGTCAACCAACACAGAATATGGCAACTGTCAAATGAATCAAATTTATTTTATATTTGAATTTGGTTTCCTGCAATTATTTCCAGGAATTTAAGTAATACAAGGATGGTAAGTCAGTGCCGATTTTGCTTATTTGAGAATTTGTCGCTATTGCACCTTGTTACCAGGTTCCTCAAACCATTTGTAATATGTAGGTATAATAGGTACGTACTTGAACTTTCTTCCCTTGTTGAATGTATCTACCCAAAGAACTTTCAGAGATGTCGGGATGGACTACTAAGATTAGGTCTTGTACATACGTAGTTCTAATCATGTAGTTTTTATCGGTGCTCATTATAAAATTTTTGTAATTTTATTTCTCTCCCAAGGTACCTCACAAACATAAAATAAACTTATAGTTGTAGATAAAAACTGTTTAAAAAAACCTGACTGAAGCTACCTGCTTAATAATTTAAAATTTACGAAATACCATTTTTGTTTTGAACTACTTACTTATACGTAATGCCCACGTAATGGGAATTGTAGGATTACTAAAGGTGAGGCAAGAAAAATCTGGTAGCAATTATTGGGACTACTGCAGGCGGCCGAATTACCTTTAATTATTGACTATCTGGAAGTTAGAAAACTTAAAAATTGTGAATTATGATGGGAAATCTTTTGCGTCCTTTAGAATCTATGGCACTATCTATCACATAAAACCTGATGGCAGTTGGACACTGACATATAACATAACCTTGTACCAGCCCACTTATGTGGTCTCCTTGGAGTATACAGAAAACAAACTTACCCTCAAGGCTTCACTTTTCCTATGTGATAGACTGTGACATGCCGGGTCCCCTTATTTTAAAGAGTCCCTGGTTTTTTTCTATATCTCCAAAACGCGACATTCATTTTTGTTTTTCCGAATGCACAACTACTGACATCGCAAGAATATTTTATACAATTTTCATATTTACATTTTCCTGCCACAATTAAAAACAAAAAAAGATAAGGGGGTACAATGTTATATGAATAACCCTGTACTCCAAGAGTATACTAGCTCATGACAAGTTGTTTTGTCGTTTTGGCTAATCTCTAAATGGATAATAGATACCATACCTTCTCCATGGCGGTTTAAATCTCCCGTTCTATCTGGCCATTCAGGCAGCGGCGGCAGCGCCTATACGCGCGGCCCGACGTGGAATCAAGATAATTTTTCAGCGTATTTCTCCCAGCAATAATAATTTATGTAAACACTAACCAGCGCCGATCCGATCTCCTTTTCATTTTCGCTTTCGTTTAATAGCGGAGATTAACGGCGTCCAATTTGCAGTTTTATCGCGTAGTAATAAGCGCATATAATAATTATCGGCTCGTTAATTATTGTGTCTGGCCATTTCTCTAAACAATTACATATCAGTTTGTCACGCCATGCCGTTAGGAGAGCTTGTCCAAACCTGTAAGGTTACGGTTGGACAAAAAAACGCATAATGAGTCGATAATGAATTCAAATTTAACCATTAATAATTAATTATTAGGTAACAAGGTGTCACACGACTTTGAAAGTGTGTTTCTGAATTTTTAACAGCTTAGACCTATCTGATGATATATGGTATATTAGGCGAAAACATACCACAAACAGTCGAAATTAACAAAAACAAATAAGTTGGAGAGGAAATCGAAATAACATAGGTATTATTTATTAATAAAATAATAAATCACAACAAACGACTATTGCTTTGAAAAAAAAAATTTTATTTAGTAAACTTTTTGCAGCAGATACACATTAAAAATGTAGAAATGTAAAAGAAATTATAATGTCTTTATTATCCTTTTTTATGTGGATTACCGGTTTCGCAAACAACAACCGTTTTGCATCATCAGGTCCTTCAAAACTACAATTAACGAAAAACATACGTTAACATTAAAAATACCGCAATATTTGTATCCAATGAGAATAGCCTTGATGGGGGTGATTATTCTATCTGCCTACTAGGTACTACTAATAATCAATATTGGCCATGTGCAGATATCTACAGGGTGAGTCAGAATGTATAGTAAATACTTTAAAGGGGTATCCGGCAGGTGGATTTAAGGGGGGTCTTTTATATAGAATTTTTTGATTTGGGCTTTCCTTGCCAGGTTATTCGGGTCTACAGGGTGAGCCAAAAGTATTTTTTTATTTATATTACGATAACGGCTCTACTTAAAAATTTGAAATTTGGTATGTGTTATCTACTTACTGGAAGACGCCGTAGGGTAGTTTATTTATTTACACACTGTCCTAAAAAGGGTAAAAACTAACAACCCTTATTAATTTTTTTGCTCGAACTTTTTTGTGGGTCATTTTTACATATAACAAAAATATGATTTGTGTAGCTCCTTTATTTAAGAAACTTATTATTTTTCTTACAAAGAAATAATACCATTCCCCTGACTGTTCCAGAAAATCAAGTAAAAATTCATAGTAGGCGGGCGTCAAACAATTTAATTATTTTTATTGAACATTAAAACAACAAAAATATCAGGTAACAACAATTCAGCTTCAGGATAAAAAAGATGGGTCATCCTGTAGACCCGAATAACTTGGCAAGGAAAGCCCAAATCGAAAAATTTTATATGAAAGACCCCCCTAAAACCACCTGCCGAACACCCCTTTAAAGTATTTACTCTACTTTCTGACTCACCCTGTATATTCTTTTCGTGTCGTCACGGTCCTTATAGCAGCCGGCCGAAAAAAAATTCTAAACTTTTTTTGGGTTTAACGGTCCCCTCACATTCCAAAAAATATATATGTACAGTGTGGTCATTTAAGTGTGCAACCGAGCGTGCAAGATATGGGACTTTTTTATTAATTGCACAACCAAAATACAGACATTGCCGAAAGTTGATGCATGTTCAATAATCATATTAGGTGCACTTAGAATGGTTGCAAGTTAAACAGCATACAGGGTATGTAAAAAAATATAAAAATTGCACAAGAGTAAAGTACCCTTATTTCAAAAAATTCAGCGAAAGGTTATTAAGAACAGTTGTTTAGAATTAAAAGCTATGCTTAAATACCAAAACATAGCCTCCTAAGAAAAAAAAATTTTTCGTCAATTAATTTCCAGTTTCTTAATAAACATTTAAAAAAAATTTTTGCACCTTGAGTTTTTTAATATACACATTATCATTACTAATGTTTTACCTTGTTTAGAAGAATTTTTGCGAAATTTTAAAGTTTTGTTTAATATCGCATTTAATAAGCATGAAGTTTGTGATTCCCTAAAAAATCGAATATCTATGTTAATTTTACAAACATGCCTGAATTTGAACAAAGTTAGGGGAAATTGATATAATTTTGATTGATTTATGAAATTGTTTAGGGTGAATATTAAAACGTTTTTTTTTTTAGGAAATTATTAATGTTTTTAAAAAATATATATTCTTTTTCTTAGGAGGCCATGTTTTGCTATTTAGGCATAACTTTTAATTCTAGACAACTTTTCTCAATAATATTTTGCTGAATTTTGTGAAATAAAGGTACTTTACTCTTGTACAATTTTTATATTTTTTGACCTAACCTGTGTGCTGGTTGACTTACAACCATTCTAAGTGCACCGAATATGATTATTGAACGTGCACCAACTTTCGGGAATATTTGTATTTTCGTTGTGCAATTAATAAAAATAATCCCCTAGGTATGTTGCACACTTAAATGACCACACTGTATAAAAAATTCGATCGATTAATTTTTCTGTGTTCTGATGACTGCCGCGATGTGAAAACTTTAGACAGTCTTTTTGAATCTATTTATGCTTTAAATCCTTGTCTACCTATCTAGCATATATCTTCAGGGCAGTGTGAATAAAATTGTAGTATGAACTTAAACTACCTTTTTTGTAGCAAAAGCTAACATTTTTGTGAATAATAATAAGTCTTAGCTTAAATTTATAAGTTTACTCTGTTTGCTTTAAGTATGTTCTGTTTTTTGTAGTTAAGGCTTATTTAGATGTGAATAAAGTACAGCATTTACTACAGTTTTTAAGTAATAACTATGAATTTTTCAAGCCTGCTAATATGCTGCTTAAAAATTAGTCTTGTGTAGAACTTCAAGGAACACGTTTAAAAATGGCTCAATTTCTGAACATTAGACGTCGAAAATATTATTGTCGACGAACTGAGTGTCGGAATGAGGACTACCATAATCTATATCGATTTTCCAACTCCAATTTGAACTCCAATCTTTCAAAATAATTTTTTTATTTCCAATTGCCTTCCTATCGGTTTTCTTCTTTAATTCGAATCTTTTTAATTGTTTGAACGTTATACTTTTGCCATAAATTGTTTGTTATGATTCCTGCATTTTAATTAAGGAAATTACCTTCTTTTTTCTAATTAATGGCAACTGCGATTTATCAAATAGCACTTTGTGAGCAAATTGCCACTTTGTTCTTCAACGACTTCGGAGTCAAGAGATTCCGTACTCGTAACTCATTTTTAACAATTTTACAAACGTGTGTGTGCTAATGGTTGTTATTACTAAATGAAATGAAAAATCTGTTGACAAAAATATTAAATACGGCAGCTTTTCACAAAGTTTTTTTGGAATTATTTCAATGATATAAAAACAGATGTGTTTACTTTTGTTACTTTAAACTTAAATTTTTAAGTATAAGCTTATAAGTATAAGCAAAATATTATTCACAATTTTTTCAGAATGTACTTAAACTTATAGCTGAATCTAACAAGAATGTTCTTATGCTATAACTTAATTCTTAAAGTAAACACTTATTTTTTATTCACACTGCCCATAGAATCACTGAGTACAACCGAAAAACCCGCTCACATAGCCATGTTGATTAACCTCGTGATCGTCTTTGGGCCATTGTGCCGTGCCCGTCTCTATAATGATCGTTAATTGAAGACCGGCCACAAAAAAAACTAATTATCTTTTCTCTCTATTCTTGTTGCAGGTAAGTTGACGGAGCCATTGTGGGACCTGCCTCTCTGGGATTTCGGTGAGGCTCGCCGCGCCGTCCGCAGCAGGAACGCGACAGGTTTTCACCGAACGAAACGCGCGGCCCCATTGTGTTTTAGCAGCAGTTTTAGAGATAATCCCTAGTCGGATGAGCGGTGAGGTAATCGCGTATTGTCATGGGTCGTGTACCACAGAAGAACCTACTATATACGACCAATTACAGCATGTTAAATTTTCGACCTCCGAAAAGCAGCCTCGCAGGATAACGTGGCTCCTGGAGGCCGAGGTTGCCAGATATGGTACCCTCAGCGGCTGTAGCCGGTCCGCTGGCCACTCGGCATGTGCACATTTGGTTTTTGATGCGGGCTTGAGTGTAACGCTTGCGTTTTCGGTCGATTTGGCCTACGGAGGAGCATCAAACACTTTATTTCCTTCATTGACTTTCCTATAGTAGATTCTTCTATTTTCATACCTGGACCGACACTATATGAAAGACCCACATCATATTTCATTGTTGTTTGCGAACTGGGGTGGCGCTACACGACGAAAAAAATGGCGACTAGGTTATAACAGGGCTATTCTGTGTTTATAGGTATGTCAGTTTCTGACATTTTGAATGTCCCATATTTTAAATATCTAGCTTTATTGCCATTTCCGTCCTTTTTACGGTCACGAATTCTCTTTGCGTCAATATTTCGCAGTTTTATCATATTAACAGAACTTTTATAGGTAGATTTGTTTGTGATAACATGAAATTTCCATGCTCATGAAGAAAATCGTATGCGCAGACTATTATGTGAATTGCAGAAGAATAATCACTATTTTGGAATTAAGGGATGATCTGTTCAACCAGTTGAAGAAGCTAGAATTCTGGATATTACATTTTGGAAAAGTATTTTGTAACGTATGCAGAATGAAAATAAAAAATATATTGTTTATAGCCCCAAAGCGAACCATAATGGTCCACTATAAGAAGAAACTAAAAAAAATATGCTTTCTATATTTTCTTACACTAAAACTATAGCCATGGACTTTATTTCAAATCAAAAGGTACCAAAATACTCTGCTTGCCTTTTAGACTGGCTTTTCTTAATAAAATCTATGAATGTATGCCATGTAAACAAATTTAAGGAACATAATAAGCAAGCATTTTATTTTATTTTGGAAGTTAAATTCGTTGTAAAACTCATTTGCATGCTTTTATTTTATAAAAAATTCTGCAACAATGGTGTTTTTAAAATTATTCCACCCTGTCGTTTTTTTTTCGTCGTGTGGCGCCCGTGGCGATCGCTTGAAACAGCGCTATGCACAGGTCTTTAATATAGTGTTGGTCCAGGTCATACCATGGTTTGTATAAGTGTAACGTACTAGAAATGTCGCTTGGCAATGGTTAAATATATCAGCATTTACTTAATTTTTCACACTACATTCTTCATTCTTCAACTGGGAAGGAATATCCAGAATGATTAATTGCGTTTAAAGTTAGGTTCGTTTGACATATTTGACAAGATGAGCTCTCTGTATTCTGCCTTCTCTCTGGTTGAAGTACCAAGTCTTATGTATGATTAAAAACGGAGAACATTCTCAATACCTTGATGTAGCAGAGCCCGATTATTCATTTAGGTACTTACCATAATATTTTTTTATTAGGTAAATAGTTAAATCGATTCAAACATTTCAAGATGGCCGCGAAACGGGACGGATGGGAATGCGCCAATTTGGGTTTTCACTTTTCCAACCACTATAGTAACAATAGGTATATCAAAATTTGGTCTTTCCCGGATTTTTTTCGACTACCAAATAACAACATTGACTGTACTATCACAGCCGGCTCTAGGAGAAGCCCTGAAGTAGAGAAAACTGGCAACAAGGGATGCTGGTCCACGTCGCGTGCCCTGACACTGCCTATAAAAGTTCTAAGTGAGAAATCGTGCCTCTACAATTTCAAGCCTCAAGATGCCTAGAACTGTCGAGGGAAGCTAGAACTTAGTTATATACCTCGCTGTAAGTCAAATCGTAATAACTTGAAGTAGCTAGGTTTTCTTTGCTTGACGACAAGCGGTCAACTTGTATTCATTTTGGGCTTTCCAAAGGACGAAAATTTAAGAATAAAATTATTAAGGGCCAATTGCACAGGCAAACTAAAATACCCCTTAAATTTAAAGGAGCTTTCTAACAATCTAACCATTGTTTAGTAGGTATTGTTGCAAAAGTTCCTTTACCTAATGTTAAAGTCTATAAAGATAATTTAGTTGAATGTATTATGACATTGACCCTAACTGCCATTTCAATCAGAAGAGATTACTCTCCTTCACAACATGGTGTTCTCTGTTCGGCCGTTTGTATTTTTACGAAAATTTAACCATAAGGGAAGGTAGATCATTTGCCTGATCGCGCACTTTGCGAAAGATTGTCACAAAAATTCGACTTACAACAAAATTTAGTCGCCTCTATTTGCCCAAATTTTCCATATTATTTGTCGAAAATGTACTTATCCACACCAGGAATCGTAACTATTATAAAAACTAAATACTTATACTTCTGTGTATATTTTGATACTTGCTACAGCTTTTATTGTCTGTTAAACAAATGTACCTACTTTCTTAGGTGCCCAATTATTGAAACAAAGTTCACAAATGTATTTAATTATAATTAAAAAGAAGGTTGAACATCTATTAGAAAAGATAAACTAAGCCAAAGTGCAGACTGCTCTATACTGCATAGACCCGTTGTACCTTCCCTCTGCGGCGTTGCCACATGTTTGCACAGGGCTTGTAAAATAGGAAAGGTTGTTATAAAATGACAGTTCTGCAGAGCATAATAATTTATTTATAATAAGTTATTGCCGCGGCACCCTATAACTAAGCGGAAAAAATAGTCATAACTGCGTGTTTCGCCAATGCAGATGATGTAGTGTTTAGCATTCTTGCTTCACGTGCGCAGAGTTTCAGGTTCAAGCGCGTCAAATTATTTTTCATTTTTATTTGCCTTGCCATTGTATTAAAGTTAAGGAAATCAATAACTTCTAAGACCACTTCTAAAGCCCGAAAGACCCTAGTAAATTCCAGCAAGTGGGCAAGGGGTTATTCAGTACATAAGAAAGATGTGTTCGAAGGAACACGAATGACATCTTTAATGTAGAGCACGCTCTAAATTTTCAGGAACCTAACGGCGTCGCTAGTTCGCCGTCCAATAAAGTCTTGTAAATCGTTAAGAAACACCTCGTGATCGGGCAACACACAAAACGAACAAATTCAAGTGTGGTAGCGCCGCGTCGAACAATGCGGCCGCTTGCTATTTGAATTTCGCATTTTCGCATTTGCAATTACACCTAACAAGATTCCTCGAATTGCATTTCCATACTTACTGCCTCAGTTGTAGAGGCCCGCGGCCTTCCCCGATTGAATTTCTATAGACAAGCGGTCTCTCTGCACAGTTCCCGTTCCGAAAGGATCATAATGAAATTTGAATACATTTGAATAAATTAAAGGGGCCGAAAATCCAGTTCGACACCTGTTGCGCGCGGAGGCAAAACGAAATCCATACCGCCGTTGTCGGCTATTAGCGGATTCGGCAGTCGACAGCTAATTCTTATTCATTAGGAATTCGTCGGCGACAGACGAGCCGCCGAAACGAGTGTTGTATGCACGGAGAAGGATTTTTTAAAACCAATTCCAAAGAATATGGATTTGCTTTCAAAAATGTTATTCTCAAAATGTTATTCTCGAAATGTATAGGTAGACTAAATTTTGAATTTTCTAGCAAATTTTAAAAATTGTTGCCTCCAAGGATTCCGAATCTACATGAAAACACCTCTGTAGCTATGAAATTATTCAGCGGATTAAAGATTATACAGGGTCCCTCCTTTCAGGGGCGTAATTTACTCGTTAAAATAAGACGAAAAGTTCATATCAACATGGGTCCAAAAACGCTTCGTTACGAAAATACAGGGTGATTAAGCTTTCAAAAAAATATCGATTTTTGTTTATACCTTCCAAACCAATAAGAATATTTAAACCAAACTTGGTACACAATAATACCATCATAGCCTGGCTTAATGAATGCTAATATTAGGTCTCCAAAGTAACCAGTGGCGGAGGTATGGGTAATCAGTACCATTAATTACACAAAAAAATAGTACGGCCCTGTACAATACAAAAATTTATTATCCTGTTGAATAAACAATACAATATGGAACAGAAAATGTCTCTTTCATTTTTTTTTTTCATATCTTTCTCCCTTTCGCGGAAAATTGGAGTTTTTCCTATTTCTCATCTTTCTTGGACTCTCTACTTTACTTTGAAGTAACTATTATTTTAAGTAAACGAAATAAATTTTCAAATGGAATTGCAGTAGGAGTAGGTAATTTTTGATTATTATTGGTTTGGAAGGTATAAACACTAATCGATATATTTTTTGAAAGCTCAATCAACCTGTATCTTCGTAACGAAGCGTTTTTGGACCCATGTTGATATGAACTTTTCGTCTTATTTTAACGAGTAACTTACGCCCCTGAAAGGGTGCCGCATAGCTTTGAATCACCCTGTATAAGTCCTTAATTGGACTTCCTGAAAAAAATTTCGTTCATTTTAGGTACAAAAATCTACTTCGCTTAGTCAAAAAATAAAAATAAAAAAATTCAAAAGCACAAAAACCAAACAACAAAATTTCTCTTTTCGAGATAAGTATTTGCCTAAAATTTTATATACAGGGGTTTTTGGAAGTTCTAAACACAAGTCAAGTACCTACTAAGATTTATTTAATAGGTATGTTTTCCCGAAAATGAGCTTTGTATAAAATCTAGGCCACTGAAGATATTGGAATGGAAGTGTACCTTATTTAAAGTAGTAAACGCATTATTTCTACTTTAAGTCTTACTTATGGAGCAAATTTTTTAGATAATTTTTCAGAAATACCCCAAGACAATAAAAAAATTAAATTTGCCATGAAACCATGACACATAAAGAAATGTCAAGAGGACGTTTTTGTTTATAATTAAAATTTACATAAGAAATTGAATACATTTTATTGTCATATACAAGGTGATTATTTTTTTTTTCTAAAAACAATTGTACTATAATTATCCACTTCTCCGCCACTGGTAGTTAAAGGTGTTTGATATTAACACGTTTTATGCTAACCCATGCCGTTATAATGCATCATTATATGTATTTACATTGCACATACAGGGTCTCCCAGAATAAGTGAAACAAGACTCCAACAATACATTTTTAGCATTCTATGCGAAGATGACATTATTTGACGAAATTTATCAAAAAATGAAAATTCGTTGTTGGGTTATTGTTAGAGATAACAACTATATAAAACTATATATGGTTGGGATTGGGAGAACAAAAGGAACTTTAAAAACCCAAGTGATGCTCAATTCCGGTCAAACCGGAAGTCTGAAATGAGAACCGACGTCTTTTTGTTGTTCCTCGTATATTCATTACAAATAAGTACTCAGTGTTAAAATTAATCTTCACAATTTTTTCTAACAGGGTTTTTTGAAATAACTTTTTAAATTTAAAATTTAAATTAAGTTTGACGCCATATTCGAATTACTCGGAAAATTCTACACAAGTCATCAATAATTTATTTTTAAAATTAAATAGAAAATCGGTTTTATCACGTTAACTGACATCCTGTGCTTACTTACATTTTTTGTGTAAAATCATTTTTAATAGTTCTAACTTTTTTATTGTTTCTGAAGTACCTAATATTTAAATTCCTAGGACCATAAAGTAGAAAGTATCTTCGAACAGTGAATTTATTTTGGGGAACATACATTATGTGTCCCGTTTTTCATGTTAACATAACACCCCTCAAAGTCTAAGTAGGCTGGGGGAATTGAATGGGTGAAATTTTTTTATATATATGTCCTAGATTTTCAGGGGTGTTAACATGAAAAACGGGACACACTGTATATATCCTGTACAGTGTACATAACTTGTTTGTCAGTGCAACCACACACAAATGTATATTCGAAAAGATCCAATTTTTAGCTGGATTACGGACCCGTTTCGAGTAATCTGAAACATTTTTATCTAAATTGGTAACGGTAACTTTTAAGTGGCAAAGCATTTTGAAACAGGTTGTTTATACAACTTGAAATGAATAGCGGAGAATCCTATGGATAAAAGGAAGAGAAGATCGGTATTGGTAACTTATCGATTTCTTTTAAAAATTTAATTAAAATGGAATAGTGGAATGACAAATTTATTATGCCGTTTCCTTATAGACTATACAAGTACGATTTTAAACTGGCTAATAATTTTCTGGGGCGTTTTAATTGCGGTTGCACGACGGAAAAGCTGTAAGCTATCGCAGGAATATTTTACCACCTACGCAATCACCTGCTCTGCTATATCAGTTGCATTATTTATAACATTGAGGGCGAACGAACAAATCAAAACGGCGAAACACAATCTAAACCTGAAACGGAACCCGGCCACTGACAATTTCTAAGCACGAATCTGTCCGGCGGCCGGTTGCATGGCGATATTTTGAAACATGATAAGTAATGAAGTGTTAATTTCCACAGCAATTTCTCTGTAATCTTATAGTCGCGTATCTGAGCCACAAATTGTGTGGCGGCGCGGCGAAAATGTATATTCCGGACCCCGGGACAGCGCTGAAATGTTTATCGTGTAAACGTCGACAAATGACCGGAAGATTTACAAGAGCGCGATGTTCGTATTTTCACCAGCTGGGTGAGATTGTAGATGACGCAAATAGTATATTTCATTACGAGTCTCGAAATAAAGATTTTTCCGTGCGCGCGTGACAAATTCCCGTGTGAGGCGCAGCCGAACACGGGAAGTCATGCAAGCACGGAAAAATCTATTTCTGGACGTGTAATGAACGATATTTTTTATTATACTTCTTTGAAAACGGAAACTTAAAACATTTTATCGGCATATTACAATAAATTTAATTGACAAAAAATAAACAATGCAGACAATATAATATAGTGTTTGGTATGTATGATGCGTTTCCATGGTTACTCTCAAATTATTTCAAAGGTGCTTTGTTGTAAATTAGTTATTGTCAGATAAGGTGAATAAAATATTTAAAAAAATTACAGAAATGTATATCTAAATATTGAAACACTTACGAATTAAAATACAAAATAGGTACATGTTAAATATCAGAGAGCATATAGAGTTTCTTAAATTTAGTTTACTTTGCTGTATATTTCTATTTTAAAGCCATATATTCAGTATTTTTATTCAGCGCACGGAAAGTTTTTCCATGCACTGTTTCCGTGCGCTAGCCCCAAAAACCCCATCTTTCATTATTGCTAAAACAGATGAAAATAAGGTGTTTTCAAAGAAGTATAATGAAAACTTATGTTTCAGAATAGTTTTAAATGGAGCTCCTATAGAGTGGGAGAGGGAATTTTTTGATGTCATTGTCACATCAATGTTATGATGTTACACATATATTAAATATTTCATATGCCAGTTTTTTTTTTACAAATTTTAATGGAAAATGAAAAATATCTTTGCTAATACTTCTTCGTAGAACTTGTTCGAAATGTTGTCGCCCATTCCTAATACAACCTTCAACTCTTAGCTGTATGATTCTTTTATTTTAGCAAACGAGAAACATCAAAAAGGGGTCTATAAAGTACCTATAAGAGCAATTTTGTCATATCTTTGGTAATTACAAAAATTCTTGACTTGACCTGCATAGGCGTGCTTTTTTTGGGAGGGGTCGAAACCTACCGCCAGTTAAAATTTATGCATACTAATCAAAGTTACACCCTGTATAGCTAAGCGAAGCTATATGGTAGATAGTAAATACAATATGGTAAAAATTTGCGTTTGTATTTTTCCACTATTTGAAAACAAAAATGAATTCAAAAACATATATACCTAGATAGGATACGAATTGAACATGATACATGAAATTATGAATGGTATACGGATAAACAATTGCAAAGAAAACAACTTTTCCTGGTAAGTTTTTTTATATTTTAACGAATAAGGGGATTTTAAAGTCAAATTTAAAACTTATTTTTACGAAATACTTAATTCGTGAAATTATTACCTTATTAATAATAAGCACATCTTAATAATAATAAGTTATTATTATTAAGATGTGCTTCTCTTCGCATGTGTAAGTATCTACTTTTGATCTACAAGAATTAATAAGATTATTTTATTGAATTAAAGAAATTCTATAAACTTTGCATAAAGGGAGTGTTTGGGGAGTATCTGAAAATATATTTACCTATACAATGTGTCCTGGATAAGAATGAACAGCATGGGGATATTGCAAACGGTGAGAGATAGAACAACTGTTTAATGGGGAAAAAGTTGCACAATTTTGAGGTCAATAAAATGGTACAAACAGATTTCTAATATCTTTTTTCGTTTTTTGAGTTATTTTGAAAAAAGTGAAATTTTGCGTTTTCGATTTTATTTTTTTCCGAATTTGTTATCAGATATAGGAAAAAAGAAAAACACTTTCATGTGGCACTTTTTAACGGGCTTTAAGATGGCGTTTTTAGATTTGTTCTACAACATTTCGTTTTTAAGAAACTATCTTCAACTTTATTTTTTTAAATACGAACCTGGATTTTTTTGCAGATTTTGAAAGCACTTTTTATTGCAAATGCCATGATGTATGACACGAAATATTTTTAAAATGTTTTCAGGCAATTTTACTGAAAATTCCTTTTTTTCCATTAATTTTTTCTATTGCTACCCTGTATTTAGTAATAAGAAGTCTAAATATTAATCAGTATTGTCAAATCTTCAGAAAAAAATAAAATCGAAAACGCAAAATTTCACTTTTTTCAAAATAACTCAAAAACGAAAAAATATATTAGAAATCTGTTTGTACCATTTTATAAATTGCGCAACTTTTTCAATGTATTTAAAGCAAAGTCTAGAAATACTTATCTCTGGACGCTGTTTGAAGTTTGAGTTTCTTTACAATAAAGGACCTTGACCTTATGTAATTGTTTCCCCAATACAGTTCTTTAGATACTTTGACAAATAAATGTAAATGGCGTTTGTAAATTAAAGTAACTATAAATTATATGTGATCCAACTGCGTGTACCGTAAACTGAACAATGCCATTTTTATACATATGTGTCCCTGGTGTTATGGATTTTGTTTTTTTTTGTCATCATTGGAGAGTAATTTTACTTTTATTTCTTTATAATGTAGTGAATTAAATCACTTTATTTATATGCTATTGGCATACTACTCCCCTGCAGTACTCACTTAGTAGCGTTGAGTGAGGAATAATCACTCAAGGCTAGTGGCAAGTTCTAATTGGTTACGAGCAGACACTCTGTATATCCTCCTTCTAACCTTTCTCTCGTACAAGATGCGAAGCAAATCTGTACGATTTTTAAATTATAATTCTACAATTGGACTAAAATGATTGTATTTAGCCACCCACCGTAACAACCTCCAAGATTATCCCAAACAAACTCTCTTTAAATGTGCCAGTTTAACCAAAAAGAAGGATATGTACCACTGGGCTGGACCATAATATAACCCTCCTTCACCCGCCCGGACACCGTGAAATGTGTCCGGGGGTATAGATGGGAGTGTTATCTGATAGATTAAGCAATTAATGTTGGTGCTCCAGCTTGTTTCGTGAGGTTCTGTATCATTAAGGCCTGGTTTATGAGCGAATTTAATCGGTTAGCTAAAAATCCATTAAGCGAACTCAAGAGCATCTCGCATGCTCCGCTGCGGTCGATCCGGCGCGCTGGCGTGCGGGTGATCGAACCGAGAGACAAGACGGTCGGGAAGGACGTGAGGTTATGTGGCAAAATGTAAACTATTCGCCGTAGGAATTGCAACTTATTAAAAAATATATGTTTGAATCTAACAATTTGCCTTAAGTATAATTTTAATTCGGTACATTTCATTAAATTTTGTTGTGTCTATAATAATAATACAGTGCGCGGCAAATGTATGCACCGGGCCTTCTAAAATCTAAAGTAGGCTGTCAAAACCTCTAAACCTCTAAAATCTAAAGTAGGCTGTCAAAAAAAATTAAATTTGGCGTATATCCGACTTATTTCCGCATATTCTGAAGTCATTTTCAAATATCAACCCCCTTTATTACAGAATATAGAGGGTGGAGGTCTTTTTTTAATGGCATCAGAGGTATAAAATGTTAATTTCTAAAAGTACATTCTTTTCTGCATCCAACGGTGTATTACAACATAGGGGTCCCAAAAGAAAAAATCGGAGTAAAAAATAAAATATAAACTAACACATAAAGAATAACTAGATATAGGGACATCCCGATATGTCATTCCAAAAGGTGTTTTTTTTGTTTCACTTCTGTTTCTACACGCCCAACGCGACGAGCGAAGCGAGGCGCCAAAATTGACGCGCGAGGCCAAAGGCCGAGTGCGGCAATACCTACCTTACGAAAGCATTTGGTTTCAACAAGATGGTGCTCCACCACATTACGCGAGGGCAGTTCGTGAATTGTTGAATAATGTTTTTCCTGGGCGTTGGATTGGAAGAAGAGGTCCAACGAAGTGGCCACCTAGATAGCCTGATCTGACTCAAGTTCCTTTGGGGATATCTCAAGTTTATAAAAGAAAGCCAAACGACCTGGAAGATTTAAAAAACCGCATTTCCGAAGAAGTACAAGATATAAATGGAAACAAACAACATTTTTTGATAAATTCGTTGCGGTCTTTTGTGGATAGGTTAGGTCATTGTGTCGCAGCTGATGGTCAACAATTTGAACCGTTGATAAAATAGTGCTTTTTAAATCCTTTTGTTGCAAACGCGATAGCAGACGTTTTTTACTTTGTTTTGATAACAATAAAAATTCAAATTTGAATTGTTGTTTTATTTTTTTACTCCGATTTTTTCTTATGGGACCCCTATTTTGTAATACACCGTTGGATGCAGAAAAGAATGTACTTTCAGAAATTAGCATTTTTTACCCCTGCCATTTTAAAAAAATACCTCCACCCTGTATATTCTGTAACAAAGGGGGTTGATATTTGAAAATGACTTCAAAATATGCGGAAATAAGTGCGAGATATACGTCTGCCAATTTTCAATTTTTTGACAGCCTACTTTAGATTTTTTAGATGGCCCGGTCTTCTATACATTTGCCTAGCACTGTATAATAAAACTTTATTTTCCAAAAGGAAATCCCATTTACAGTACAAAAAATTAAAAAAGTAATACAAGAAGACAGCAATTAAATATCTAGGTATCAAAGACAAAGCCTCTCTACTGCACGTGATATAATGGTGGTTAGTGAGTCAAAATGCATGTCACAATCTGAGACGAGCTCATTGAAACTTTGACTTATCTGGTTAATAGGTGATCGCAATCAGACACTAGTTCTTGGGGTATCAAACGTAAAACAGTGATTGGTTCGAAAATTTGCTACAGGAACAACGAAGTTCAGAAGAAACAAACGCTCAGGGCAGTTGACATTACAGTGGAGTATGCCTTATAAAAATTTCAAACGACAAGACAGTATATTCGCTGTCAAGCTTAAGAGCCAGATACTTAAGAGAAACTTTTTTAACACTTTTCAGTACACCTACATATGGTAGCTTCTGGTTGTTATACAGACGGCTCCAAATCAGAGAGGCATATTTTAGTCTTGAGCGAACATACGCAAAGTAGGTACAAGCTCTTCAGCGCAACTATACTGTGAACATTTCTCGCAATAAATCTGCAAAATTTTAACGCTTCAGATATTTTATTGATAATATGATCATCGAATATCAACCAAAATCTTTAAAACTTACAAACTTGCATTTCGACGGATTCAAGTTCAACCTGTTCTCAGTGGACCATTGGTGAACGCGAGTAAGTTGCAGCAATATATAACAATTTATAACCACCCTCAGACCTGTATAATTTCAAATCATTGGCACAAGATCCTCCAACAGATCATTAATAAAAAGCAAGAATAGAAGTGGTCCTAGGTTTGATCCCTGAGGAACGCCTGAAGTGGGAGAGGATTGGAAGCCATTAATGGCAACATATTGAACTCTATGACACAGATAGGATCTAATGAAAGAAATCGAACCTCGGCCAAAATTATCAAGTTTATAAAGCAGCAACTTGTGATCGATTTTGTCAAACGCCTTAGAGATCGGTATAAGTGACTCCGACAGCTGCTGGGTCAATGTAACAAAGATTCGTGACATTGGACCTACCTCCAAGGAATTCCTGTTATGGCTAGAAGAGATTGAGTTGTGCACAAACGTCGTAAAGAACAATCTTAAGAACTTTCGCAAAGTTGGAGAGAATTTCTCAGGTGTCGTTCTTTGACTAACTTAAGAATATTTATTTTTGTAATAAATAAATAACTAAATATTCAGCATCATCAAAAACCCCCTTATATAGTCCTCCTTACGGCAGAATGCGTGCAACGTAAGGGGGAAGAACTCGCAAATATTACTATAGAATTAGTCACAGTTCAGGGGCGTAGCTCAATTTTGTGTAACACACTGACTTAATTTTCATATAATTATTATTTAATTTATTGTTAATATTATTCTTAACGGTGATGCCTTAGATTATGGAGGAAGGCAAACCCTTATAACATTGGCAATTATTTCTCGTGCTTGAGAATGCAACGTTCTTCCCTGTTTACTCATTTTGCACACGTTAACTCCCGAACATACGAAACGCTACTGAGCTCTCTGAGCCGGCGGAAAAAACTTGCCAGCGGCCTAAAAAATGAGGTCTGTATGGTAGCCCAAATACGCAGTTAACTTTACGTACTATAGAAACAGGCACAAAACGCGTTGGCTGACTGATTTTGTCAGCCGACTCCTTCGCAGAAGTGCTGTGTTGCCGTATTTCAAAGGCGATGGTAGACGCGACGATGTTGAAAAAAATATAATAGGTGTTTTATCACACCGCGTTAAAAAAAAATGATAAACAAAAATGGGTAAGTGGTCCCGTGATGCGAGCTTTATTTTTTCGGTATAACAGAGTTCAGAAATTCGGCTTCAATATGATAAAACTTGTATTCGGCAATAAATAACGACTACTCGTATAGGAAATCTCGCAACGCTGCCCGCATTCTTTAGAAACGTTTTCTTACGTGCTTTGGACTATACCTAATTGAACAAAGTTGTTACAGTAACATTTTATTATGTTGTGCTGTTTTATTTGTTAACGTTTTCTTGTTATTTAGTTAATTTATTAATTAATAACATTTATTGATGTAAGACATTTCAATGAGCTAAAAAAGTAAAGGAACGAGGAAACAGTTTTTGAGTTTTTAAAATATATAATTTATTTAAAAAATGAGCACTGGTATCTCGGTCAGTTATAATATATTTTGTTCAAATTTGGTGTAAGGGTTTGTTTATGTTTATTTCTTGCTGTGTCATCTTTCTTTGTTTTATGCCTAGAACATTGAGACACGGTCACCAATTGACAGCAAGAGCATGCATGCGCTTTGGTGCAGCTCTAGAAAACAATGAAAATAATTTTTGATTCCCAGTGTGGGCCAACCAAAAACCAAATGTTAGCTGTTAGATTATGTATTGGCGAGGTAGACCAATCTCTACGTGACTTTGCTCCCACGCGTCCACCCATTTTTGGCGACCGCGTGCACCTTCAGCGCAAAATAGCCAATCGCCGCTTCGTGCCGTCCCCGACTATCTGTTCTTCCTAGCCGGGCATCTAGACACCGCAAAAATCGGTTCCAATATAGTTGTTCGAACGGCGCAGATATAATTAAAGATAAGCGGCTTATCGCTCTTGCGGGACTTATTACGAGGGCTAACGCAGCAACGTAATAACAAAGATGTGTAGGAATGATAATTGCGGGTTCTGCAGAACGCTTATTGGGTGGACGGGTGCATCGGGAAACAAATAAGTTTTAGGCAGTGTTGCCATCGTATACTTTACTTGCTTACGGATTGCTTTAACCAGTATTTCAAACAATATGTTTTACCTGCGCCCCTCGTGATCACGGATACTAACCAGTTGTTGTACCACCATAAAGAAAGTTTTAATTTCGCATTGTATACAGGTTTATTTTTTTGCGCAGTTTAAAACATGCGGGTCAAGTCAACCTTATCACGCAAGTGAATCGACGCTCATGGTTGGAAAATGAGCGATGTCGTCACATTTCATTGTACAGGGTGGGCCAAATTGGACACATTTAAAGGGAAACTCCTGTTTTTGACGGAGACAGAAGAAAACTGATATCGGTGTCTGAGGCTCATTTTTTATGAAAAACTTAATGGCGAAAACCGCAAATCGATATCTGTCACCGTTTTTGAGTTACAGGGCGTTTTTCGAAAATGTGCGTTTTTGGGTTGAAAATTTTGTATTTCTGTGAAAACATTCCTAAAGCACTTTTTTACGTAGAATCCAATGCTGCTACTACATTTTTTTCAAGTCAATGGTTTAAGAGTTACTGATGAAAAAAATATTTTTTAAATGGAACACCCTGTATATTTTTGCATTTTTAATAGAGCAAAAAATTACCATTCCAAAAATATATAACACTTAATGATTTTCTTAAGTAGTTATCAATAATTACTAATAGCTTTTATGATTTGATCTGTATAATTGGAAGCGCGCCCTTTCAACAAGTAGGCTTTGGACGGTGAGACAATGAAACAATCGTGGAAAAATGTTTACTGTTACCTGTCAAATTTTCAGTTAAGCTGTTTAGGCAGTGTATAGATTTTTCTATTTTTGTGTAATTTATAAACTTTATAACATACCTACAATGAAATTTGAAAGTTATGAAAAATGGGATATGATAAGTCCGTTTTATACAATCTGGGAAAAATGTCTATCTCTGTTTAACTCGTACCATTTCGGCCTATCCTTTTCAAAATGCCCACTGTTAATCAAATTGTGTCGCAATCTTGGAAAAATGTCCTTGACTTGAAAGGATGTCTTCACTCTGGATACCGTCCGTAGTATAAATTTTTCGTTGCATCTGCGTTTTCCCGGATTGTATAAAACAGACTATTATATCCCATTTTTCATATTTTGCAAATTTCATTGTAGGTAGGTATATTATAAAGTTTATAAATTACACAAAAATAGAAAAATCTTTACACTGCCTAAACAACTTAACTGAAAATTTGACGGGTAACAGTAAAAGTAAACATTTTTCCACGAATTGTTTCTCTCACCGTCCAAAGCCTACTTGTTGAATGGGCGCGCTTCCAATAATTATACACAGAAATCATAAAAAAGCTACAAATTAGTAATTGATAACTACTTAAGTAAATTATTAAGTGTTATATATTTTTGGAATGGTAATTTTTTGCTCTATTAAAAAATGCAAAAATATACAGGGTGTTCCCTTTAAAAAATATTTTTTTTCCATCGGTAACTCTTAAACCATTGACTTGAAAAAAAAATGTAGTAGAAGCATTGGATTCTACGTAAGAAAGTGCTTTAGGAATGTTTTCACAGAAATACAAAATTTTCAATCCGAAAAAGTTACGGCCACTTTTCGAAAACGCACATATTCGAAAAACGCCCTGTAACTCAAGAACGGCGACAGATATCGAATTGCGGTTTTCGCCATTAAGTTTATTCATAAAAAGTGAGCCTCAGACACCGATATCAGTTTTCGTCTATCTTCGTCAAAAACAGGAGTTTCCCTTTAAAAGTGTCCAATTTGGCCCACCCTGTACAATGACCGAGTCACCATGTACGTGGCTTGATTACAGTGCCATAAGAAAGGATTGCCTATATCCCATATTATTTTTGCTCTGAGGTTATGACAAACTTTGCAACTAAATATATGGAACATTACGTCTGGTAGATGGTCTCGGTTTCTGCTGCATTTTGGGGAACGAGATAGGTATAGTCCAACAGATAACCCGCCAACGTTGCTCTAGCTTCATTATCAGAGGCCTAACTGTCGGAAAATAACAGAAAGCATAACATAGTCGGGGTATAACTGGGAAGACGTTCGAACCTATATGCGGAGAGCGCAACAAGCCAGATACACACGGCCCTATCGGAATATTAGAATCTATAAGCTATTCAGCGTGTTCCTTCCTGGAGCAGGCATGAGTTATGCGGCGACGTGCCGCGTAATAGCCCATGAAAGCAGAATGCGCGAGGTTCGCGAACAGCACACGAGCCCGACTCTCTCGTACGCTCCCTGATGTATGTTGAATAGGAAGATAATAAAATAATGCATCGTGCGGCGCAGGTGCATATATCACATATTACCATTATGCCCGTCGGTGCGGCGGTAAATCGTCTTATATAACTGGTAAATCAACTTAATGGTCATTTTCTCTTAATGTGATAACATTCCGAGAGGCCGGGGGATTCTGTGTTCTGCCGGGTTTTTGTGGTCGGGGCATCTCGATGGGCCGATTCCTGGAAAGCGGCGGGCTTCCATAAAGCTGTCCAACGATTAATTAAAACTGGCGAAGGGAGATTTAAGCGCAGACCGAGATGTTTATGGCATCGGGGGTTCTGTCTTTATTGCCCGCGTTAGCTTTATGACCTAATAACAAAGTTTGTTTTTCAGTTACATTGTAACTCTCCGGTTTTACTGTCCAGGAATTTTACCAACGCTAGATTGTAATTTCTTACACAATTATGCTGTTTAAACTCTATTCAAACTAAACCCAAGTGAAACATAAACACAAGTTGTTGCATGGCTAGAGCGTGATACGCACGTGATCGGCTTGCTAGTGGCCAGCCGGCAATAAAGTCTGGCCCGGCGGGCGATTGCAGCGAGTCGGTGTTTCTTACAGAGGTGTATTGAGTTGCAAGTGGACCTTTATTTTTTTCCGATATAATTCTTTCGCTGTTTATTAATTGTTGTAGCTACGATTTGTGTTAATATTATAGATATTGTGAATGACTAGGTGTGCCATAAAAGTTTGTTTTTAAAGTTCTTAATACTGGAGCATATTATTTTAATACTTTATATTATAAAATTGATAGAGATCGTCCTTAATGCGGCCCTGCCTCGTATTAGCCCTCAGAATTGTTCACGTGCTTCCATCGTGTAAATGTTAACGGGCGACTTGCATTTAGTTTGAATAGAGTATATGTAGACACTGATTCTCTGATGGCAAAACTGATACATTGTATTGGACCGGGAGATAGTGACAGATTTTTGGACGTGATTTTACTCAGTATGCCTTGCAAAGGGCACATATTCTCACAATAATAAGGTATGAATCAGAGAGTCATCCTGGGTTCTTCATGTGAAAAACGGAGTTTTCAATTATTCGAAAAATATGCGTTTTGATATGATTTTATACAGGCTGCCATGTGTTAATGAAGTTCAAAATAGAAAATTTCTCGGAAAGCCATAGGCATACCGTTAGGGTGGGTTCAAAGGGCTATTATTGCCACGTGATCTTGTATTTTAATAATTAATTTTTCCACGTTTCTGAACAGGCTGCCAATGAGAAGTATGCAAGTCTTATTATGAAAATGCTGAAAAAAGGATGGCATACCTTTCGAGCATGTCCAAGTACACTTTACATCGAATAACTCGTTTAAATGATTAAATAACATTCAATTTAAACAGTACTTGGACATGCGCGAAAGGTATGCCATCCTTTTTTCAGCATTTTCATAATAAGAACTTGCATACTTCTCATTGGCAGCCTGTTCAGAAACGTGGAAAAATTAATTATTAAAATACAAGATCACGTGTCAATAATAGCCCTTTGGACCCACCCTAACGGTATGCCTATGGTTTTCCGAGGAATTTTCTATTTTGAACTTCATTATAAAACACTGACAGCCTGTATAAAATCATATCAAAACGCATATTTTTCGAATAATTGAAAACTCAGTTTTTCACAAGAAGAACCCAGAATGACTCTCTGATCCATACCTTATTATTGTGAGAATATGTGCCACATAATGCCCTTTGTAAGGCATACTGAGTAAAATCACGTCCAAAAATCTGTCACTATCTCCCGGTCTATATGTGAAGTCGAAATTGCGCGAGGTTTACAAACATTCCAACTATGTTTATAAACCCACCTTTATGTAATTCCCATACGATTGTCTTAGGTAGACAATCGAGGGCAATTAACAAACAGTGTTTATTTGTCTGACTCAGACGATCAAGTTAAAATTTTTAAATCGGACGCTGAAAATTCTAATTTCTGAAAGGACCACATATAGCTTCTCCCGTGATGAGGCAATACGGTTAATTTAATTACGTTATACGGCACCTTATATCCATCGCGAATTGTGCGACCCAAACAAAGAGCTCCGTCTCGATTTGCCATGAAACGGGCCGATTGCATCGGCAACACCCGAAAACTCGAGCCGAATAAAAGAAAGACGAGGCGGCGATGCAAGCGCGGCCGCTCCGAGAAGTAAATTTAACTTAAATTGGATTACACGCCACGTTTTGTGTAAGTTATATGCATGAAATTAAATATAGAAAACCCGTAAACCGACAAAAGCCGATCTTGTTAATGCTTTATTTTTTCTCGGGCGGCCCCCGGGCCAGGCCGAACTTAACGACTTAGTTTTTTTTGGGTGCCTTACTCCGCGTGCCGTGACCGATGGGTTCCGATCGCCAACCGAATAGAAAACAGAGAAAAAACTCGCTGGAATAAGTCTGGAAGTGTAATCGAATCGTTAATGAACGGCGTTCGATCGATGGGGGATCTAGGAGAGATCCTTGAGGTAACCCATTTGATGTCAAATCTATGAGCAAGATGTCGGTATCTAGAGCCCGAGTTCAATGGGGAACTTGAACAATTTTTTTTATTTCTTTAATATATTTGCCTATCTATAGAAAGAGCACGTGTACCAAATATCAGCCCTCAAATCGCAATATTTAATTTGCAATAAATAATTAAAGTTGTGACCGCAAGCTATTCATTTGAAACGACACGAAAAGCGCGGGAATGGTTTTGACGTCATATAGCTCGATCGATCAGAAGGCAGTGACAGGAGTGACAGCTACACAGAATTAGGAAAGGAAGAATGGAAATTGAACGTTAAAATAAACAGTTCGGCGACCCATTTCCAGAGGAATCTGATGTAGGTCAAAAGTAAAAACCACCTAAAAATCAAAATTTAACAAGCACTTCTTTAACTGAGGCCACAGGACTAGTAATTCTTAGGTCTCGGGTTCAATCGCACAAGAAGTTTTTTTTTAATTATCACTGCATTCTACCTCTTATATTTATCACTGATTATCATTTTTAGTAATAGTTGGACAATGGCTATTTTGAAGATTATTATACTCACAATCTACTCCATAGTGTATTTAAATTCAAAGTACTTACCTACCTAATATGAAATTGTCAGTAGCAGGGAAAATGTAATATACATTGCTCGATGCGTAAGCTCTTTTTGGCCTCGAAGAGAGTTTTAAGAAACGAGGCAACACGGCCATTAAACAAGCTCCTCGGCCAAAAAAGTGTGCTTACCTACGCATCTCGCAATGTAAATAATTATTTAATACAGCAGCACACTCTTCTCAAACATTATCAACAATATCAAGACTGCGACAGACTATAATAAGACGGATAGACAAGGATGGGACGTTCTTGTTGATCTTTCTAAACAAAGCTTGCGTGGTGCTGTAGTTTTTATACATGTGCCGCCCATATTAGTTTATACATGGCGCCGCCGCCCAAGGTTGCCGCCGCCCACCAGAGGCGCCACCACCAACGAGCTAGTTGACGTCACAACCAAGGAGGGCGCGTTACAAGAATGATTTGAATTATGCAGTTTTTAATTGCTTATATTTATTACATAAAAATAAAAAATGAGTTTTTTTCTGAACTGTGGTTCATTTAATGGCAATAAATTACGTTTGAAAGCATAATTTTTCAAATTTAATTTTTGTGCAAGTTCCCCATTGCACTTTATTAGTTTTCGGTATCGGTTTAGAAATTGTATATATAAGTATATTAGTATAAGTATATTTGTTGAAATGGTTACAGTTCAGCAACAGTAATTAATAAACCTCTATTTCAAGTGGGTTTTACGGTATTCCTATATGAATTCCCCCGTAAAAGGTAAACAATGGGCTAATACGCCACTTTTTTTTTACTTGCTCATCGGATAGTATTGGGTGAGATATACTTGCGGTATTTTTTTAAAATTTTTTTCGCCCCCGTTTTGCCGCAATTAATTTTTAAAGTTCAATATACGTAACTACCTGTTGGATTTTATTTTTCCCTAAATTTACCGCCATGGCACCATGTTTGGCAACGCCGCACCTCAATGCCAAGCCTGTCAGAACATAAACATAACCTATTTTGTGGCGTCACAAATCGGATTATCGGATCCCGCGGCCCCGCGTGTTTTACAAGCTTTTATTTTTTATGATTTGAACTATTTTCACCATTCATTCGTTCTAATAATCCATGACGGAAATGAACCATACTATTTTGCTGAGGAAAATGCTGAGAAGACTAGGTATTGGTATTGATGATTCGGACGTTATGCTGATTGGTTTACAAAACTTTTTTTTATTGGAAACAAGTCAATTTTATCTATAAGAGGTGTATAAAACGACACAATTCGTAAGTACCTAACTGAAGGTGCACAAATTGGATATCTAGACTTGCTGATATATTAAAGACAATAAAGAACCAACCAGGTGTAACATTTTAGCTGACGATTTTAGATTAGTGGTTCTGCCAAACGATTTTTTACTTGTTATCAAGTATATTTCACCGATTGCTAGTTTTTTGAAAAACTGATGATATTTTAGCCTCAATACCTAGTGTTAATCAACAGCATTAATTGGTTATAAACTAAACTGAGAAAAGTCAATCCTATATCCTATACACGTCAAGCACTTACCTACCTGGTCCGAATATAAAAAATTTATTACTTTAATTTCACTTTACTTACAGAATGTAAGTTAGTAGTTAGACCTGCATCGGTTCAAAAATGTAACGCTAGAATAGTGGAGAATGTGCCAGTTCTTGGTGATGTTAGAAATATAACTTACGTAAAACGCAATAAAGCCAAGTTTTCTGTCGAAAAACTTTTATAATAGATCATAGCTTGAACTATTTTTAGACCCATTTAGGTACCTAAATTATATTGTGATTGCCGAAGCATCCTCATAAAAAATGACAATACAAGGATATATATTTTTTTTCTGGAAAATAATATCTTTAGATTTTTTGGTTTTAACAGATGGAACACTCTTCATTACTGAGATATTCCAATTTAATTTTTGGAGAATTTAAATTCACCTTATATATCTTGCTAAAGGAAAATACAAATAATATATTATTTACCATACCGTTATAATGACAGAGTACATAATGATAAAATAGTTACTTATTGTATTACTTTTTCAAATTTTATTGACAAAACTTATAACAAAATATTTTTGTTTACGTAAGCTACAGTAGGTATACCTACCTATTTTTATATCAGCAAATATTTCCAATTATATCCATTAAAAATGCCATTAATTGATTTATTTACGTTTTTCCTGTTTTTGTTATAACTATAACTAACAATAGCAACAATACAGAAAAGAAAACAATGTGCACCAGAGTTAAGTTAAAAAAACTACCATATTATGGCTGGTTAAACCAAACCCAAATTTTCATAAGCATATTTAAAAAAAAACATTATTTTGCATTCTATGGCAAAACCCCAAATAATACAGTTTTCATAACGCATGCACAGAGTGTAACAAACTGGATGTTTTTTTGGGGGGTTTCTTCTATTCTGGGAAGATATAGACAAAGAGTAGGTAGGTGTACTGTGCTCGATTTTTGAGGGCAGTTGAAAGCAGTTAAATCTCAAAATCTCAATTCGTTTGGGAGATACAGGGCATTTTTCGTTTTTTAACATGTCAGACAGTCTCTCCTTGTAACACCGTTTTGATTTTTGCCAAAAATCTTCCTTCATAATACTCCAATCTATAATAATTATTGAGGTATGTCTTTGTCAACTAAATCCTGTAAGGTAGACTTTCATATTTTTTATTGCACTTGTGTTGACTTTTTCCAATATAACAATCTACCGATGTTGTCCATGATTCTTCGCTTTTTCCAGGAAGTCAGCAAAGAAAAGCAATACCTTGCTTACATTCATCTAAAATAAGTTTTTCATTAATATGTACCTGCAAAAATTTTACAAGCGTAGTTCTATTATTAGTTGACAAAGTTAACGTCATTAGTGCAGAAAAGTAGAAGTAGAACTTCATCAAAATGGATGCGACAAAGTGTACTACTACCTACTACGGACTTATTACTTAAATACTTTATTAGATGATACAAGAAAAAAATACCCACAAAAAGTAGTCATTGACGGTCAAGCACGTGATATCGAATGAAACTCTGCTGTCGAACTTGCATTGGCTTTAGATTATTTAAATTAGTTCTGAATCATGGTTTTCACATGTAGGTATGAACCATCGTTTTTACAAACGCATGATTTCTTGTTTTGATAATCGATTTCAACATTGGGGTGTGCGACACCCCCACGCCCCTCCCCCATATCTTAACGATAAGTATTTCTTTACTGCATGTACTAGCAACTAAACTAGAAGCACAAATAGCTGTATCTATGTATGTGCCACGATGTATGATCCTTGTACAGCCTGGTATGTATGAGCATAATTTAGGACTAATCTGCTTATGTTGGGTAATTACAACATAATATACCTACTTCCACAACTATTCAGTTGAATTTCTTCATTTTTAACCACATATCATTAACATTTTTCTTATTAATTTTGTGCTCAGGGGTAATTTTTGCCTTAACCGTGCATTATGCATTCATTGTTATGTTCTTTCCTCTGCGTGTCTCCAATAACATTGTTACCATAATATTTATTCTCTAGTCTACCTAAAACCAGAATTTAAGCTATATCATCATCATTAAGCAATATTAAAACAATATACAAATCAAATAACAAACATACCTCTTCATTTCTCCATGTTTTGCTCCCCGTTTTTATTGATAAAATTGACACACCATATCAAAATCTATGCAAGGTAAGTTATCAGGACAAGCTTTAACAAATCTTGTCTTCATTATAAACCAAAAAATTAAGTATTCACAGCAAGATTCTTTTCAAACTGAGAATAGTATTTATGCGGGCGAAAGTGAGGTTATAAACGCACAAACCCACAAACTCTGCAAAGTGCGGCGTTGCCGACGATTCTCCTTAAATAATCGAGTAATATGTCATCTGTAATATTTTATATGGGGCATCTAATAAGTTCAGAATGGGATCAGTAAAATCCAAATATTTCATTGAAATGCTATGAAATTTGATTCTTTCTCATCAGGCGCATACAAACTGAATCTAATAATTTGCCTGGGAGTACTTGGTTATATAAAAAAAGACGAAATAAGTACTAAGAAAATAGCAGGTACTTATTGAAATTAGGGATCGTGACGTCACATTCCCTACTTTTGCGACCGTTTTTTCCAATTTTTGAGCAAACTAATGGGAAAAAAAATCTGTTGGTGGGGTTCCGTGATTATCTAGATACGTTTTACAAATTCCAAGGCAAAAAATTATTTTTCATTCCTAAATATACTTGTCCATTCTACTGCACTCCCGCAACCGTAGATCTCTCGGTCGACCTCCTAAATCACCATGTGGGCTCTTCCTGCATTTGTCCGAGCGAACCCATCTATCTGCGTGCTGATTTAAGAGAGCAAACGGGTCCCGACACTCGACACCGAGCTTCCTCCCGGCCACTCGATATGGAAATGAGGAGCTGTCAGCGTGATGTGTCGTAGGAAGCGAGAGGCGAAGATATACGGTCTGGTAGCCGGCGAAGAAGTCCAACACCTAGTATGTCCCAAGGGGGAAACAACGAGGAAATAGCGTGGAGATAAGAGTTAGAGATAATCGATATTAAGATGAATTTGCTTTATGTAGATAGCAATAGATTTGTATACGACTGTACGGATAACGAGTTTAGAGGCGATGCGGTTGTTGAATAGTTCCGCTTGTTTCCATGTCTTAATGAAATGTTTGTCGTTGCTCTGATTGATATATTAGCCGTCGCAAGTAGCCCCATTAGTAAGTTTCTCTATCAAGACTGCACTAAAATCGGGTGTCCATCATAAACATAAACAACATTTAAGAAGTTCAACCATCTCACTACCTGCACCATAACCGATCCCAGCCGAAAACTACCGCTGGAAATTTATGTAACGACGTCAGCGTCGATCGCAGTTAATTTTCGAGGCACTGCACCGCGAACCATCCAATATTCATGAGGCCGCTTTATCCCAACATCGCGTTAATATCGGGATTATAATGCTGACATGCAACCGCCTCGGATTTTGGAACGCAAAATTTGAATACGGGGCCATCGACAGCACGCGCGCCAAATTTGGCAACGTCGCGGTTTCACAGAATCGGGGTGCCACAAGGATCCGTGTTTCGCCCCGTTAGGTTTACGCGTTCTATACTTGATACGATTAGACAAATAATTCTTTGTTTGGTCTGGCAGAACTTGTACAAGAATGGGCACATGTGCATGTCGTAACCTTGGGTTAAGTGTATCGAAAATTCCAGTAAATCCGCCGCATACTATGCAAGTCCTTGTTTTCTGGTCGGGAAAAAATGCACTACGTCACGATCGCGACTGGAGATTCCTCGTAGAAATGAAGAATCGAAGAAACCCGTCCATGCGTCATCAATAATGTATGGACGGGAGGTCGGCGAGGTCACGGCCCAGCTATGCCTTTCTTCGTTTTTTCTTCAATCTCCCGAAGGTTACGGTACGCGGTATGCGGGTATAGGTGCACCGGAGCGCATTTCTTCTAAATTTCAATGTTGAAACCTCTGTGGTCTTGTCGACAGTAGCCCCTTTATTGTTCTTCGGTAGCTACATCGAAATACGTCTGACGAACATGAAACCTGAGCACAATTTTTCTACACCTACAGGTTGTTCTTTACCGTTTCGCCGCTAATGTTCGGGCGGTATACCAAGTTCGTCGTGATAAATGATCTTCAAGTTGAAACCCGATACTCGAGCCATCTCCTTTGAAATACAAACCAAACCCCGGTACGAAACAGTTACTAATGATGCGAGATGAGCGTATTACCATCGGTTCCCATTTGTTAATACATCGGTAAATGACACGGCCTATAGACGGTCAACGGTGTTGACTATGCTTAGTCGACTGTATGGATTTCGGGATTCTTGAAAGGTAAATTAAAACAGTTAGGTATATTTCTCTAGTAATTGTACAATGTTACACATAACGTCCAAATCATATGGGACATTTTGTTATTATTCGATTTAGGTGAAAGTCAACTCAATTATTTTCTTTATCTGCCAAATTTGTCATTTAAAAAAATGCCGAAAATAACATTATTTCTCAAAATTTGGAAAGGTTGTTCTCCTTTCAATTTTATAACGCTATACCAGATCGTTTGTTACACAATTTGTTAAGTTCGATATGATGGATGATAGTATAGATGTAGATATATCGAGTGAGGAAATTGTCTCCTCCCTGAGGTGGGAACTTGAAGTCAATTATCAATTTAGTTTTCTGTGTTAGTCGCCAGTCGCCATTGGAATAAAGATCTAGGTATTTTCGTTTTAAAAATATTTTTGAAAAAGTAGTGGCCTATATTTTTAACCTATATTTTGTAACTGATATACAGGGTTTCCCAACGAAAACTTGACCCCCCCCAAAAATTAGAAAACCGAAAAATATTTAAAAATTCGCCGATTTTTGTTCTTGGGGGGAGCTTTTTACAGTCAAGCCAACTCGATAATATAATATGTTCATCCCCCTAATCTCTAGCAACCTCAACTTTAAAATTTCAAATGGAACTACCCCACTTGTGGGGCATCATTTTAAAGCCCTTTTAAATGCTTCGTTTTTAGAAATCTGTTGAGATTTGACAGAATTATTGGCTAAAAACGGAAAGTTGACATTCCACTGTACGCGTAGCAATTTCTTACACAAATGCTCGCCACTAATAAGTTTTTTTGTCTACTATACCCGACCAAATTATACCTAGTTTTTATTGACATGTCGATCAGTTTACAAAAAAGTCACAAATGAAGAACCTGAAGCGAAACAAAAAAGTTCATATTATATGAATTCAAACCTTATATCTTTTTAAAATACCAAAAAGTCACAGTCACAAAAAGTCCCCGTTTTTTGCTTGTAACTACGAAATCGTTAGTTTCAGCATGCTATTGAAAGGGTAAACGTGTTTTTGAAATGGTTTATTCTATCGCGGAAAGGTTAGAAATTGTTGCAATTCGTGCTGTAGCTTTAGCGCAATCATGATTTCGATAACAAATTGCAACAATTTCTACCCTTTCCGCGATAGAATAAACTATTTCGAAAATACGTTTCCACTTTCAATAGCAGGCTGAAACTAACGATTTTGTGGTTACAAGCAAAACACGGTAACTTTTTTTGTAACAGTGACTTTTTGTTACATATTTTAAAGAGATATAAGGTTTTAATTCGTATGAACGTTTTTGTTTTGCTTCATCTTTTTCATTTGTAAACTGATCGACACGTCATTAAAAACTAGGTAATTTGGTGGTCTGTAGTAGATAAAAAACTTATTAGTGGCGGGCATTTGTGTACAAATTGCTACGCGTACAGTGGATTGTCAACTTTCCGTTTTTAGCTAATAATTCTGTCAAATCTCAACAGAATTCTAAAAACGATAAATCGCAATAAAAAGGCTTTAAAATGATGCGTCACAATGGGGGTAGTTCCATTTGAAATTTTAAAGTTGGGGTTGCTAGGGATTAGGGGGATGAAGATATCGGGTTGGCTTGACGGCCAAAAAAGCTCCCCCCAAGAAGAAAAATCGACGGGTCTCGGCGAATTTTCAAATATTTTTCGGTTTTCTAATTTTTGGGGGGGTCAAGTTTTCGTTGGGAAACCCTGTATGTATAATGTGTCCCCGTATTGTTTGGGCGACTCTTGTAAACGACAAAAAATGTTCGAGTTTAAATTGGACCTTTTGGGGTTTAGTGCTGCTTGGTTTGAAACTAATTTGTGACTAATTTTACTTTAAAAAAATTGGAAATTTTGAAAAAAGTAATTTTTCACACCATAGTAAAGTGCCCTAGGTTTTACGACAAAATGTTATTAAGGAAACTTGTTTAGAATGAAAAATTGCGTATAGGTGTGAACAATTTCAAAACCCGAAGCCTTACCTTGTTTTGTGTTTTTAACTTTTTTAGCCGAAAAAATCAAAATAGACCTAGACTTGTGAAATTTTTCGTACTTACCCAGCTTTTCATCATGAACAAGTTTTCTTAATAGCATTTTGATGCGAAAGCTGCACACAGGGCACTATTCTAAAAAAAATTGGAAAAAAGTAAAAAAATCAAAGTAGGCCTATACCAGCAAATTTACATAAAAACTGTAATAGTAGCTCAGCTTTTAGTTTTTCCCCCGTTTAATAACATTCACATTCGTGTTTCTGATTTTTGTTGGTAAACGCACATCCCCAGTCGAATTCGACATATAATTAGAACATGGCTTCACAAAAATCCGTCTTCCATTTTCGCAAAAAGCCAGCCCATAATTATATTCTGCACATTAAAAAAAGACTTTCATGGACGAGCTTTTGGGGTCGGAACCTATCGCCAGTTAAAGTTTATTTACTAATCAAAGTTACACCCTGCATAGTAAACATGGCACCTCTAAAATTATGAAATGCCGCTGTTTTTGCAGTATACATCGCCTGACTCATCTCGCAACCTTTCTCACACTTTTCTGGGGCTCATCTCCCAGATGGCGCCAAAGTGCCCAGTAATTTGCGCCTGCCGTTTCGCCTCTAACCCGCATGCGCGGAAGGCCCACGTTTTCTGCCCGCCGGGCTCTTTTTCCTTTTTTTATTCCGATCGTTTTTCCCGAGAAGTCGCCAGGTAAACGGCCGGCGGCGCGCGGCTCCGCGCGAATTTTTTAACGGCCACCCGTCCGGAATACAAAAGGCCGATCCGGCATTCTGGCGGCGTAGTATTATGGTAATCTTGTAAACAACCATTCCTCATTCATAAAGTTTCTATTAAATAATGATAGGGTTTCTCACGGTGAGACGGGCGGTTGACATTGCACGGCATATCGTAATTGTTGGAGTTGATGGGATCGTTTTGCAGTTTTGTATGGATTACAAATAAAATTGGTATCGTAAGGGAAAAGCTTTTCTTTGCAGAACCATTTGAATAACAAAATACGCATACCTAACTTATTTGTCGAAATATAGAAAATTACTTTTTTTAGAAAGAAATGTTTCTCTTGCCGTGTCATTTTATGACACTGGTGTTAAACGTAAATCACTTTTAACACAGTAAATCACTTTTAACACTCAGTGTTATTTACTTTTATTTATTTATTTATTTATTTATCATTATCCAAACAGGTTAACAAACTTAACCTAATTACATGGATAGAAAATGTACAAATACTAATATTATACATATCGGCTTCTAAATGTAAATGTACACCAACTGCTATTACGTGCAAGAGAAAATGAAATTAAAAAAAAGAACAATTAAAAAAAAAGGAAAAAAAAAGGACAGTATGGGGGCCAAACGAAACAAATTGAAATACAAATTCAAGAATTTATCAAATAATTCAAAATCATGCTTTTAAAGGCTCCAAGAGACATTGACCAATCTAAATCGATCAAAGTATTCAGATAGTTAGCCAAACGAAACATGACCACTAGCGGAGATGTGACTTTAGTAAAAATCAGAGGGACATTAAACATAAGCATTGTACGTGTGCGTCTAGGGGGGACATTAAAAGGCAGAAGAGAAAGTATTCGAGGGCAGTTTATTTTGTTATTTATCACTTTATATAGAAACATAATGGATGTTAGACTGCGTCTTTGTTCTAATGAAAGAATTTTTAATTCAGTTCTGAGATCATCAGTTCTGTTGATATTATAATTTGGCCAAACTTTGTGCTTTTTGTAGTATAAATGTCGTAACAATTTATTTTGAATTTTTTCCAATGTTTTCAACGTAGTCTGGTATTCTCCAAACCAAAGAACTGAGGCAAACTCAAGCTTGGGTCTCACCAAGCTATAGTATAATAATTTGACTGTATGTACACTATGTAGATTACTTGTTTGCCTTATTATAAATCCTAACATACGATTTGCAGACTGTGCAATATTTGCAACATGACTCGAGAAAGAAAAAGAGCTATTGTATGTAACCCCCAAATCCCTAATTTCACACTTACGTTCTAGAAGTTCACCCTGCATCATATAATCGAAAATTACAGGCTGTTTTAATCTGGTTATTGTCAAAACACAGCATTTTTTAATATTAAAGTTAAGGCTATTCTCAATACTCCATTCCGCAATGTTTAACACCAGTGTCACAAAATGACATTTTAGACACTAAAAGGATGCTTTAAAAATGATACTTTTAATGGTGTTTGTAGAAATAGTATCTATATTATACACTTAGGTTGAGAAGTGAGCCATTATTTACCGAGCATTTTTATATCCTGAGACGCGTAGCACCGAAGGATATAATATGCGAGGTAAGTAATGGCCTTCTCAACCGAAGTGTACCTATATAGAATTTTTTTGACTAATAACATTGAAATATTGCCATATTTTACATATTTGATTAAATTTTGATATTTATATTTATAAGTGACGGTTTAGGTATAAGTAAATCCATTGTTACGAACACTGACACGTAATGACTGACAAAAAATTACGTATCTCTTCTTAATTAAAACGCAATTATCACGGGTGCCTTGTTAGCGCGGCATCCGCGTCACGATAGCAACTAACCAACATACTAATATAGTTTTTCTGTCGTCGAAGAAAAATTATAATACAAAACTCGAGTTGTAAGCTTATTACAATATACTTGTGGAATTACAGCACTCGCCGCTGCGCGGCTCGTGCACAACTTTTCCACTCATAGGTAAGAAGCTGTTTACAACTCTCGCTATGTAATATTATACTATTAAATGTCATTTTCCAGAAAATGGATGCTACTTCAAAGATCTAGGTAAAACTTGTTCATAAAATAATTGGAAAATGGGTGCAAATTTTGGTGATAGTGATGATGATGGAATGAAAATGTGTACCCCGCCTGAACTTAGAGATGCAGCAATTAGTGCAAGCAGTGATTTGTTGCCAGAAAAATCGAAGTGATTGTATATGAATATATGAATGCATACACTCAATTAAAAACATGGTGTGAAAATAGAAAGCTGTTAAAATAACTGAAAATGTTTTATTAGTATATTTCAGAGAAAAAGCTAACTGCAAAAAGGTATCAACATTGTGGGCAAATTATTCCATGTTGAAAGCCACTCTTAAAGTAAAGGAAAATATTGACATTTCAAATTTTTTAACTCACAACATTTTTAAAACAAAAAAATAATGCTTATAAACCCAAAAAGTCATGTGTAGGTATTTGCAAAAGAAGAAATCGATAAATTTATAATTGAAGCTCCTGATGAGGAATATCTAGCAAAAAAGGTACATTTCATTATTAATTTACGTTTAGCTTTTTACAAAAACTATATTCTAGGTGATTGCGGTAATTGGGGTGGCAGGTGCCTGCAGAACAGATGACCTGCACAATATGGTTATTGATGATTTAGACATCCGAGATGATATTATTGTAATAAATATTCCTAATTCAAAGAATGGAAAATCTAGGAAGTTTGCTATTGTTGAGCCACAATGGAGTAATGTTAAAAAATATCTAGCTAACAGGCCAACTGACATTAGAAAACTTTTTATTTTATACCGTGGAGGTACACATATTAAACAAAATATTGGGCACAATACTATTAGCAAAGTGCCCTATGTCATGGCTCAATATCTGAAATTAGAAAGTCCTAAGTGTTATACTGGTCCTTCTCTAAGGCGCAGTTCCGCAACACTTCTGACAGAAAATGGAGGAGACTTATTACTAAGTTTAAAAAGGCACGGCGGGTGGAAGTAGGCTACAGTGGCTGAAGGATACATTGAGGAATCAATAGCTGACGAGAAGAGAATTGCTAAATTAGTACAAAAACCCACCTTATCCAATGAAAATTTAAGTATATCTTCCACTTCCTTTGTACGTCAAGATGCTGTCCTAAGAAAACTTCCAGGCAACTAATGATTTAGTGCCAAGTGTCAATGAATGTTCACAAAATACGAAAAATATTCATACTACAGAAGTACATATTATATACCTGTTACAAATGTTAATTCTATGTATACAGGACATGAAGGAATACAAATGATTTGCCATAATTGTACAATAATTAATTACAATTTCAAATAATTTTTTTATAATTTTCATCATCCCATACTTACCAGTGTTGAATTTTCGAGTTTATTTGTTTTTTTACTTAGAATTATGTTAATAAGAGTTTCTGTTCATTTTATTAAAAATATAGACAATTTTTCATTTTTACCTAGGTATTTTTTTATTATCATTATTTACCTAGGGAGAAAAATATTACTTTCTCATTAGGGGAATGAGGTAAATAATGGTGATTTCTCAGATTAGTAGTAAAAAATAGTATATTATACACCTAGGTTGAGAAGTGAGCCATTATTTACAGAGTATTTTTATATCCTGAGGCGCGTAGCGCCGAAGGATATAATATGCGAGTTAAATAATGGCCTTCTCAACCGAAGTGTATATAGAATTTTTTTTACTACTAACATTGAAATATTGCCATATTTTAGTAATTTCTCGCTTTTTTCAAATACTTCAAAATATCAAGTAGCCTGGGAGTTCAGTTGTCAAGCTGATAAAATGACACTAATTTTTAAATGTCACATAGAAAAATTTTCATTATTTACCTAGGTATTTTTTTATTATCATTATTTACCTAGGTAGAGAAATATTACTTCTCACTAGAGGAAAGAGGTAAATAATGGTGATTTCTCAGGTTAGTAGTAAAAAAAATACTTTTCAGTTCCCACTATTTACTCAAAAGTGCAAAACCAACTCCGATCGCCTGAATTTCATCCCAACTTCCACCGATTTTTCAGCGCATCTATTATATTCACCGTTTTCGCGTTCTGGATCCGATACAAATTAATCCGGCACTGAAACGCAATTAAGACGCCTCTCTTATTCCGCTGTCGCATTTCTCCGAATATGAAATTCCGCCTTTTAATTGATTTCACACCGAAAATCGGTCCGCCGCGATCGCGCGTCACAAAGCCTTCTCCGAACGTCCATCATGAAGAACTTATTCGGGCCCGCGCGTCGACCGCGACGAATTTCTCTAGACCGCGGTCTATTTCCGTTTCACAGAAAAAACCGCAGACCTCCCACGGTTCTCGGACCGCAGGCTCGGCAGGGGCATCGCCGCCCCCTCGTGTTGATAATCCGGCATTGTTCGAGTTCGCGCCATAAGGCGTCGAAGCGTCCCGGGGGGCGTCGGGACGGGCACACGCGCCGACTGTCAACTGTTTTGAGATGAGGAAGTGCCGGGCTAGAGTTGATTTATTCTTGTGCATATGGGCGTTTGCGGTATGGCTTTCAAAGGCGGGTGGTGAATGCCGCGCGTTATATAAATACCGATTGAATAGAGATCGTTTGTTTGAGTTTAAGAGGACTCTATTGATGGGGAAATAAAGACGTTTACTGTGACATGCAGGGATAACTGTGGTGATACATTTGGCAAACCAACGGTGGAGCTGGACTTTGACAATACATTCTTAAAAACATAGAAATTACTTTAATTTAATTATTGTATGCTTATTCTTATTTTATTGAGCCGTTGCGTGACTGTAATAGAAAGGTTTGGAAAATGGGGGCATGCATTGTAGATGAATAGAGTAGCACTGATGTCATTTTAATTTACTTACTCATAGGAATCATTTATACCAATTTTTAAATTATAATTTAAAACTGGAAATGTTTTAGCAGGTAGAGAAGCGTGAACAAAAGATTTTTTCAACTTATAAACATAATTTCAAGTTAAAACACGAATTAACTTTATTCGATTTATAAGTTAAAGTTGAAAATGACAGTCCAAGTACATACTATGCAGGGAGATTCAGTTTTTATGTTTAATAGTCTAACTTTGGCGGTATCTCAATAAAATACAGTATACAGTTTTTTATGCAATGCCTTCGTTTCAAAAATAAAAGAAGCCAAAATTTTGCAAAAATATATCTTTATTTTTGAACCGTTGAAATACTTAAACAAAATTTGGCAGACAAAATACCAGCACAAAGCACAAAGGAACATAAGATTTGTTAATTCTGATTTTCTAACTTGACCAATGGCGGAGGTATGTGTATTTCGACAAATTATTTGCTAAAAATGCGAATATTCAATTGCAAAATTACAATTAACAACAATTAATTTTCTACAAAAAAAACTACTCTTGACATTTCCTCGGGACAAATTTAATTTTTTTATTTATTTCACGGGTTCTTTATTCTTCTAAATAAAAATTCTAGCTAAAACAAATTTAACTTCCATTATTTCAGATTACAAAAAAAATGTATTAAAAAAACTTTCGCGCTCTGGATCTTGAAAATGAAGGCTATAATATGTACTTACTAAAAGACGGTTTTATTTTGTCGTGATCTTGTAAGCGTTAAGTTCCTAAACATCAAAAGTGAATTACCCTGTACATATTCTTTAAATGTTACATCTAAAAGTAAGGTTGAAACTGGTAAGAAGTGTATAAGTTTCCTATTTTACACAACATCTATAAGTATTTTTGGATAAACAATTTGCAAGAAGATATAATGACAAAGAAATTTTTGCACACCTTGCAACGAACCGTTCAGCCAAAAATGCGCCCTATACTTTTCTAAACTTTGGTCCTTTTCAGACTAGAACTTTAAAGATTTAAAACGATTATAAAATGTCACGTCCCCAATAGATTTTTACAAAAAGAAAGTTAACGGCTTTTCATGGGACTAAAGATTTCGGCATCTGGTAATATCATACCAGCATCCAAGGTCTAATGGATGTGCGTGTGTGTTGGTGTTTACTATGTTTTGTGAAATATCGGCTCTGGTACTATCAGCTTGATACTAAAGTCTATCCAAGTTACAGCGGCAGTAGATATAAACAAAGTCACATGACCGCCTTGCGATCGATTACCAGGGTCGAACTAATATGAGATTCCAAGTGGCTTGTAATTCTGAACTAATTCTTTTAGAAGCTCTAAAATTTGTGTTTCTACCTTTCGTGGATCTTTATAAATTTCCTTAAAGTAAGTAGCAAAATAAATTTACAGAATATACTGCTCGCGATCCGATCTAATTTATGCAGGAAAACTCGACTGAGGGAAGAGCCTGCCCTGCATTCTGCTCGCCGCGTAAACACTTGACATTTTATGACGGCCAGACCAATAAGACAATAGGTCACGTGGTGGCCAATGTTTTGATCCACTGCCTCTGTAACTTGGATAGACTTTAGATGGCATCATTAGTTGGTTTTTTCACCTCCAAATGCATTTTACATTATTATAACTGCTACCATTATGAACATTCTACTCGAGTTTCACAGTATATTTTTTCTAAGTGTATTAGGTGCTAATCGGATATTTGGATAAACGGTGAACATAACCTGATAAATGAAACGGACGTTTTCCAACACGCCGAAGAATAATAAGGCTTAACTGTGATTGGTTGATTTCATTTTCACATTCTATACCTACGATGGATACGAAATTGCATTCGTTCAGTTCACTAGAATTGACTAAAATTCCATTCTGTACATTATGAAGAAACAACAAATACCTATCCACTTGGGCATAGAAAAAAGATTTTTTACGCGAATGTATTAAATTTGGATCGTTTGTTGCATCCAAGGCAATTTTTTTTATTTTTTTTTGCAAATCAATATCCTACTCAGACGGTAATTTAAAAGTAAAAGGTTTGTAACGTTTTCAATTTACAGTGAATCACAAGTTCTAAAGTAACATCCCATATCCACTTAAAATCAATGATTGCAAGACACTAAAAACGCAATCGAGCCAGGTTGCTAATAGAGGAAATCCCATAGAAACAGGGCATTATTAGCATACTAGTATAACAGTAACGGCTCGACGGAGACAACTCGTTCTGTCTGCCCATAATTTCTATAGGGCCTCGTCTCAGACAATCGCCATTGATTATTAATGGGTCGGCCTTATTGCAAATTAATTTAACATGTAAAATGAATCGATTCTCGTGGTAACGCGGACGCACTACAAATTAGGCCAATTAGACCAAATGAGTTGTATGTGTCCAGTTAATGAATTTTAAAGTTGCGTGCGTACGCAAGAATGATGAGGGGGCGTTTTTTGTCAATTAACCTGGGGTTCGTTTCATATAAAATTCCCTACAAGACAATATATTTAATGTACATCGATATCAGACTTTGGAAAGATTGGTTACCTACCGCATGTTTATTTAGAAGTATTGTCAGATGATCCTGTATAATGTCCAGTTTCGGTTGAAATATAACTGTTACTTCCTGGGTACACCCTGTAACTGATGATTTTAACATAATATTGTCATATATGTGGAATGTTATGAATCTATATTTATAAGTTTTTTCTTCGACAAGCGTTTAGTCCCCGATCAGGATACTTAGTATCTCCCTGTAATCATTAACGACATCCGCACACAATAAACAGTATCAGTTATAGGCGGTCATAATCTTTATGATAATTAATTGCATAACCATGAACTTCCTACCAAATAACAGTTAGGGCTTTAAAGAATCATTTCCATATAAATACTTCGAGCGGGAAGGCAATTTGCTCCAGCGCTCGGATACAAATATTTGAAATCCCGCGAATAGTATGTTGGCACTAGAAATATTTCATTAACGTAATAACATCGAGAGTTTTAACTTCCGATAGGTTTTTGCAGGTGCATAAAGATGTAAAGAGAAAATATTTCTATGTGATGCTTTATCATATTGCGAAGTAGGTAATTAAAATTGTTTCATGGTTTTCCGCTACCCAAGTGGGGGCTATATGCCTACGTCACGACCATCGTGTGACGTCAAAATATGAGCCTTGTTGTTACGATGGTAACAAGGTAGGAGACGAACGTTTTCAGGCAAAATCCCCTTTTATGTAATCCGCAGTTTTCCCACAACATTAAGTTACTAAACGGGGTTACCCGAGTACACGAAATGTGTAATTAATATCCAATTTCCAGAGGCGAACAATGGATGCCAAGCACAGCAAATTGAACGCCATCTCCGACATAGCTAGTTTCGCTCTTAATGTTATAGTGAACTACATAATAAACTTGTCTGCCCCGCATATGATATTCGCGTAAGCGTAAGAGGTCGTTTGGATCTTGCTTTCCCACCGTAATTTTTTATTGTCTTCTGCAAGGTTGGCACTTGTAAACGTTTTTTTATATATTTTTTATGAGGTTCATAAAGCAAAATGTTTATTATGTCGTCACATGGTTAATTTTTGTAATATTGCTACGCATGCAATTAAGTATTTGTCACATTTAAAGAAGCAAAGGAAAACTTTCGTTTTTAGGGAAGCGTGGACGGGCCACTTTTTAATAATAGCTATCAAATCCAAATTAGAAATGTTGTTTTTTATATGAACAAGTTTATTCTAACCTAAAGCCGAGCCTAATGCCATATGCCATATTTTACCTACATTCTCTAAACAAACTTGCACACTTAGAGATGAATTTTAACCCAAATTCCAATAGCCGTTCTGGCGATATTTCTATCGCACAACTATGCCGCATTATATCATCTCCAGTATTCTGGTTATTAAAATTTTAAAATGGTCGTTACTCCTGCGGTGCCAGCGATCAAAACATTCGGAATCGGCTCATTTGTGTATTCATTGGTCCGGAATAAATTTAACTTTTATTACCTGTCATTATTAAATTTAAATTGAGATTGGGAAACATCAGCTTGTAAATCTCGGTAGTTCATCCACTTAGGGACCGTTTAAAAATTCGTAAAAAATCTATTGGGCCAGAAGAACACTCGCATATTAAGTGATGTGCTTTTAATAAAATGCTGACTGTACGCATCTTCACGTCGTTTTTTTTTTGTCGAGAGGAAAACAAGCGTATACGGTGGTTACGTCTGATACACCTTGTTGTGTGACGTTCGCTTTAATTTTTTAAATTGTCTGTTTTTTATGGCAATGAATAAGCTATGCGTATAGGGGAAATACGAAAATGAAGAGAAGCTGTTGTTCTATAATGTTATTTCTCACCCTCGCAATACTTTAAACTAGAGTAACCCAAATATGCAAGTCGAAACCCTAAAAATATGCGCATAAATAATATGCAAATAATTTAGTCAAAATATGCAGGAAAATGTTGAAAATATGCAAATTAATAAATACTAAAAATATAAATTTATTGTTTCATTTACAAATAAACATATATAATGTACATACAAATTTCTAAATGCTTTTATACATAGTAAAAGTACTAATATTTTATTTTAAATTTTCTACATATAGGGCGATTGAACTAAATCTAAATATGCATTTATTGTAAATTATAAAAATCAGGTTGTCATTTAGTTGTAAAAACAATAAACCACTAAATGTTGCTCAAAATTCTCAATTAAAAAATTTTGTCTTCTATCAGAATACAAAACTTTATAAATGGAGAAACTCCTTTTTACATCAACGGATATAAGAGGTGACCTTTTAAAATTGCTCACTATCACAGGATCCAAATCGATGGATTCGGTAAAATCTCCCTTTAAAATATTTGCTACTTGGCTAAGAAAGTGAAACCCACTATTTTTTTCCATCACATTTCTAAATTTTTAAAATATTTTGTCCCCAATTTTACCTGTGACATTTTGAAAAGCAACCTCAGATTGTTTTACCAGTTCTACACTTCGGGTTAATGGCAAATTAGATTCCTCCATTTGTGTTATTGTTTTAGAAAGAAAGCTATAATTTGCTTTTAGAAAGGAAAGTTGTTTCTTTATTTCCTTGTTTTCGAATAGTTGTTTAACATCTGTGAGGGACTGGGAAGATTCGTTTGAAAATTCTGAAATTAGATCTTTCAGTTGGCAAAAATTCTGGCAATAAAAAAATGCAGCTTCCAACCAAGTGCCCCATCTTGTAATAACAGGTTGAGGTGGAAAAGGAGTGTTTGGTAGTTTTTCTTTGTAGAACTGAATCCTTATAGGCGCTTTAAGGAAGACTTTTTTCTTGTTGGAAATTAAACTATTTACAAGCGGAAAATGTTTCCTAATTTCCTCAGCAACCCTATTTAAAGCATGAGCAAAGCATGTTACATGTATCAACTTAGGATAAAAGATTTTCAAATTTTGCCCGGCTCTTACCATGTACGGTGCTGCATCTGACAAAACGAGCAAAAAATAACCTATCTATAATTTATTCTGTCCTTTTCAATAATTGCACTTTATTAAATAGATATAAATACCTACTTTATTCGTTTTCAGATCACCAGGATTAGTGCCCATAAAATCAAAACAGTGTTTAAAACCAAAAATACATTAAGATCGATGCTAGTTAAAACGAAACAATTTAATAAGTACAAAATTCCAAAAATTGCATTTATAAAATTCCTTGCGAATGTGGAAAGTTCTATGTTAGGGAGACTTGTAGGCCATTTATCGTTCGTTTAAAAGAATATAAAAATTATATCAGGCAAAATCAAATTTCGAAGTCGAGAATATGTGAACACTCTTTTAATAACAATCATAGGATTTTGGGGGATAGGTCCAAACCAATTCTCAAAGAACAAGTAGGAAATAGACGAAAAATTAAAGAATAAGCATTTATTCTAGGAAATACGAACAACTGTTTTGCTAAATGTTCAGTGGAGTTCAGTAAAATATTATTGTTACTTATTCAAAGAGAAGTTGGTATAGATAATTAGATAGAACACAGGGTACAATATCAGACAGGTGGCTAGGCTATCGTTTCTGTTGTCATGACATTTTAACCTGAAATTTATTAATCTGTCATTTCACTTTGACGTGACATGATCTTTGAGAAAGGACGATGATTTATTCTCCGAATGCTCAGGAAACAAATTTGTTGAAGTTATTGTTTGAGTTACACGTTCAAAGTTTCGTTCATTTACTGTTAAGAATTTATTAATTTTCCAGGCAACTGGAAAAAGTCGTCTTTTAACCAGTTTGGTGGCGATAAACCCAATTAAAAAATTCAATGTAACTATATATTTAATTTGATAATGCCTTAAAATACTTAATGTATATGAGTAGTAATTTTCTTTTCAGACATGTGCGACTAAGAAGGTTGCTTGTGAAGTTAGGTTAGGTTTTCGTAGGTTTCGGCACATTACTTGTATTCACGCGACATCTCTTTTATTTTAGTTGAAACTGCGGTACGATCTGAAAAAAAATCTGAAATATGACGAGAGAACCTATACTAAAGTTTGTTGTATATGACCGGACTAGCCCATACTGTTGCTCCAGAAGCTATATCAACTCATGTACCTATCTCCCGAAGATACCATAATCCGAACTGAAAGTAGTACTACCTCATGCCACCTCTATTAGATGGTCTAAAAATTGCAAATCACAGTCCATCTCGTACATACCTACGCAAAACCGTTCTTTAAATTGGCTGTACCGGCATGGGTATGTCGGGCTCGGGAATCACGAAATAGTTTGGGCAGAACGTATTAATACTATTTCAATTTTAACGGTACACCGGGACGTATTATTACGGTTACGCGTATTAAATAACCACAGGTTCGGGACGCACAAATTGATACCTGCTACCTCTAAATCAAATTGATATCTCCGGGACTGTACGTGATTTTTTGTTTATCGGGAGGTTACGCTTCGCGGAACCAACAACCGGCTACCTACCGTACTGGCGATGAAACGGGTATACTTAGGTATACGTGATCGTTGGTCATTGATAGAATACGCGAATATGGCAACAATGGAAAACAGATGGAACTCTTCCCAGGTATATTCGTGATGTTTTGATGATTTTCTAACGATGCCTATACAGCAGACCAAATGCATCAACAAAATGAGGTTTTTGAAACTTCCTGATATTCTAATAGATGCATTGCATCTGATTGTGACGGGATTCCTTTATTAAGAACGTTAATGCAATCATTGTCAAAAAGAGTCAAATAAGGTCATCATGTGCCCTTTCCTGGCTAAACCTTTAGAACATTTTTTTACCTTCAGCCACAAAATTCATCAAACTGGAACTGCTCTGACTCCCCCTTCAAGATAGTTTTTAACGTAAGGCAACGATCTCATGTGATCAAGACGACGACTTTATATGAAAATTCACTGCATCATTGCATGAACTCTCCTAATACAGAAACCCTAGATTATGATGATTTTCACATAAGAGGAAATCTACAGATCAGGTCAGTCAGACCCAATCTTTTGTCGGCAGTTTTACTACAGCTAAACGAAATGATGTAAAGGCAAAAAAATGTTAGAAAATGACTACGAAGCACTGACGTTGCGCTTAACATTTGCAGGCAAATTGTTAAAAATATTTACTGCAGCATAACATGGACCACGTTCGGTGATACTCAGGTTATGATGGGGTACAACAAAATTTATTTTATGCCTAGTAGCATGATCATGAGTAAATAGGGAAGGCTGAAATTGTTATCTGTTTGTGTGAAGCAAAATCAGGCAAGAGAAAATGCAAACCACAGGAGCTGTGAGAGTCATTTTCTTTAAACAGACCTCTGCACGAATCATGTACTTTTTTGTTAACAATAATCCTCAGGGCTCCCTTCTGACAGAAAAATACCTTTTTGATATCCGCGGTGATCCACCCCAGAACTCTATACCATATTTCAGAACACTGTAGAAATTGGCGAAATAAACTGTCCGCAATGTTGACGAATCAAATTTTTTTGTCAGGATTTTCAATGCACAACAAACACCACTCAACCTCCTTCCCATCTCTACTCTTTGAAGTGACCAATTACAATTTGCCTGAATCGTAACGCCAAGCAGCCTTGTATGAAGTAATGTAATGATGCTCCAGTTAACTCATATGCATTCAGGCAGGTGCCTGAATTGAATACAATGCAGCTGGATTTGGACTTTAATTGTCAGAAAAACAAACCTTTGCTTTCTCAAGTTTGTTGTTTGCAAGTGATTTCACATCTTCTATTTTTTTTTGCACAATAGAGATGAAACTGCTATCATCGGCATAGTATAGAGTGTTTTGATCTCTAACCACAAAGGCAAGATCGTTCAGATAAATAATTATGAATAGGAGTGTACACTTCTCTGGGGGACTCCATCATCTAGCCTTAAGATATCAGATTCAAAGTGCTGGTTATATGCTAATAGACGTACTACTCAAGTAAGATAAAAACCAACATGGCTGACCCCCCCTAAATCCAGTGTAATTCAGCGTACTTAACGGGCATAAATGGTTAAGGGTGTATAAAGCCTCGGACCTCGGACAGCTCAAACATGAGGTCACATGCATTCACCACTCCCTGCAGAGTGGTAAAAAAGCTGTGGTTGTGCTTTTATTTTTGAGAAAACCATGGTGGAACCCGTCAAAGAAATTGAACTTGTTGAGAAAAGAAACAGACCTGTTGACAGTAGCCCGTCCAGCACCTTAGCAAATACAAATAACAAACTGACTGGGCTATAGTTCCCAATTTTATTCCATCCCATTTTTTGTGTAACAGAATGGCAAATTTAAGACGCTCTGAAAAAATCCTGGGAAAAAAGATGCATTGAATATTGTCACGACTGGAATCGTGACCGGGGGTGAGCATCAGAAGTAGAATCAATAATTGAGACTTATTTAAAAAACTAAAAATATTTATTTAATCTTGTACGGACAAAGAATCATTTCCCACAAGGGAGAAATATGAAACACTTACATTATAGGATATTGCTTGTATCTGGTGGGTCCAACATCTCACTCGCCGACCAGGGGGAAGTTACCGGCTGTCAACCAGAGTACCTCGTTGTCCTGGAGAGTATTCTGTCGTCGTTCCGTAGGGTTAAGTAGAGTTGAGGACTTTAGGTGTAAGTTGAGTAGTGCAGCACGAACCGGGGCGCCTGGAACCAATCGTCGATCACTGATCCCCCGAAATGCGGACCACCGGTATTTAAACCTTTAGTGGAAACCGAGTCAGCACTTCGCGGGCAATCGCCCGATATGGTTCGATTTGCCATTAACGGAAAAGTTGGATTTGCAATTTAGCAATTTAGCAATAATTTTGAGGTTTATGAACTTTCCGAATTTGTCAAAAAATATGTTAGGACACGATCCTATTTTCTCTGGTTGACAATATTGTCACACCGGGCTGGGAATGCCCTGTGTGTGCAACGAGAGAACCCTGTTGTCCCTCGCGGCTTGCCGGGATCGCTGGGTACGGGAGTCTCGAAGCGCAGATTGAAGAAGACAGTAGTTACAAAGTAGGGTGTTTATTCTTCCACTCACAAAGATGCCTCCAACAGTATCTGGGCCATGGCAGGGGTAACGGCTGTCTGTGCACCAACGCGACCGATAGTACGTGGAAATGACCAGGGCGCTAGCTGCGCCCTTGACCTGGCGGCGCGATGCCGCTGCTGACCAGCTGACCCGGGGGGTGCTGTCGTCTGCCCCTCGGAGCCCGACCTGGACAAGGAGGCTAATAAGCGGGATCCGTTTCCAGGCCAGACCACCGAAGGTGGTCAGTGATCGAGCAGCTGCTAATAAGCGGGATCTACTGATGCCCTGCTTGTGGCTGGCGCCGAATTTATACTAGCAGATTTTGCTGAATCGACGATTGGACTTCGATCTATCTAGTGTGTCTCTTATTGGACAATCCTTGTATGGTTTATTCTTGATTGACCCCTGTATTTATAAATTTGTATAATGTTACATTTACTCTTGTTATTATTGAGTAGAAATGAATTTAAATAGTTTGGTCATCGGCCCACCGATGTCATTTTGTTGACAATATATCCTCGAGAGTGATTGAGAGAAAAGTTACCCCCAACATCGCAAATCTCCTACCTCCTACCTGGAGGTATCATAAATAAAGAGTTCCCTCTGGAGGACTCAAGGGAAGAGTTAGCACTGGAAAATACGTAATTAACGGAATAACCTTCTTTTTTGTTACACCCTCTATATCTAAAACCACGAATGAGGCCATTTCTGGTTCATAGACTATTGGAGTTCTTGTCCTTTTTTGAAGTCATAAACGGATTGCGTAAATAGTCAGAGTCGTTCCTACACATATTTTGGGTCAAAAGTGAAGAAGAATATGAGACAATTGATGACAAGCCTTTACAGTGTTGGCGCGTCTGATTTGTAACATTTTACTATAATATCGGTAAACTCATCTCATTTGCTCCAACTCGAAATCGAGCCCTCTTAAAGGTAGAAATGCCTCCCGGTTCCGACGTATTACGGTGTGCATCGGAACCATATTTGAATAGCGACCCGTCCGCCAGCCGCGCTTCCAAAGAAGACTTGATGCCGGACGAGGTGTCGCCTCGGCCCGACAAAAAACCCCAGGGGTGATGGATCCCGCCTCTGGGAATGCCGGCCCGGCTCACGTATGCAACGTGCGGACGACGTCCGCGTATAAGGATCGACCCTAACTCTTCCGACGCGGCAAAAACGACGCTTAGATCTCTATTGTTGCTGCGCGGACGGCATTAAGCCGACCAACGAGGCGTGTTACACAATAAAGCAAAATTCCCTGCCGCAGACCGGGAATGTTTATCGGTCATTTGTACCGTAAGTGTGCTGGGAATGTTACGGAATTCACGCTATTGGGATACACTTAGGATGTTATTGTTATGGCGAGCCAGCCGAAGTCGAGATATATTGCCTGGTGGGATTAGGTGTTTTTAGGGGTTTACGGAAACTATGCTTCCATTTCAAGAAAATTGCATTGGACTTGTTAGACTGGGGATTTTATGGCTGGTGACCAAACTGACTTAGAAACAAAAGAAAATTGTCCTTATTATCAGATAGGGTATTGCTAGTGGCACACTGTTCATTTTTAAAGCAATGATACATAGAATATCCCCATAATAAGAAATAGTTGGAATATCGCGGAGACCAACAGATTGTGCTTCAGGAAAATTAGTTTATTAAATATTTCCCGTAGATTCCCTATTTCTTAATAGGAGTACCGGTTGGGTAGGGGTAGGAGGATATTAACTAAGGAAATCATAGACTACAGCTGAGGACTCCCCCTTTCCAGTGTATATGTATACCTGGTGAAATCTGAGGGGCCAAGTGACATGCCACAGCCGACTCTAGGAGAAGCCCTGAAGTAGAGAAAACTGGCAACAAGGGATGCGGGTCCACGTCGCGTGTCCTGACATTGCCTGTCAGTTGATTTTACAAGAAATTTCCCAGAATTAATTTGTGTAGTGCGGGTAGTGCTGTCGTCGCCAGATTGCTAAGACGAGGCAGTGTGTCTCTGGGTGGAAACACACAGCCCTAAGTGCTGGCGACAGCTTTTTTATAAATTTGTTTTGTTTGTGCAAAATTGAAACATTTCTATAAAAGTTCGAAGTAAAGAGTCGTTCCTTTACAATTTCAAGCCTAAAGATGCCTAGAACCGTCGAGGGAAGCTAGAACTTAGTTATATACCTGGCTGTAAGTCAAATCGTAATAATAACTTGAAGGTTTTCTTTGCTTGACGAGAAGCGGTCAACTTGTATTCATTTTGGGCTTATGACGAAAATTTAATATTAAAATTATTTAGGGCCAATTGCATAGGCAAACTAAAGTACTCTTTAAAATTAAAGGACCTTTCTAACAATCCAACCATTGTTTAGTATTGTTGCAAAAGTTTCTTTACCTAATGTTAAAGTCAAAGGATAATTTAATTGAATGTATTATGAAATTGACCCTAACTGCCATTTCAATCAGAAGAGATTACTCTTCTTCACAAGCTGTTCGCTTGTTTGTATTTTTATGAAAATTTAACCATAAGGGAAGAGAGATCATTTTTGCCTGATCGCGCACTTTGCGAAAAATTTTCACAGAAAATCGACTTAGGTATAACAAAATGTAGTCCCCTCTATTTGCCCAAATTTACCCTATTATTTGTCGAAAATGTAAGTACTTATCCACACCAGGAATCGTACTTATTATAAATACTTATACTTCTGCGTATATTTTGTTACTGCTTTCATTGCCTGTTAAACTAATGTTTCTACGTACTTAGGTACCCAATTATTGAAACAAAGTTCACAAATGTATTTAATTTTAATTATTAAAAAGAAGGTTGAACATCTATTAGAAAAGATAAACTAAGCCAAAGTGCAGACTGCTCTATACTACATAGACTCGTTGAACCGTCCCGCTGCGGCGTTGCCACATGTTTGCACAGGGCTTGTAAGCTTGAGAAGGTTGTGGTCATGCATTGCAACTAATTAGCAGGAATTGTTCTATCGTAGCCGCTTTTGTTAGCCCCACCTTTCCTCGTTGAACTTACTACGTTTGACAAGCTTCCTCAATTTGAAATACTTTTCCCAAAATCATTTCTACCCATCTTGTCCTTCTCGCAACATCCCAAGGGTTTCCCATATATCTACAAGTAAAACTCTTACTCATACCGTAAAAAACCCTCTTAAAGTTAAACCCGCCATTTTCACGTATCGCGCAATTTGGCATTGGTTCCGTCGATTTCACACGTGTTTTTCACCAGGTTCGCGACGGCCGCCGGTGGCTATGGGAAAGTATTTATCTCCCCGAGTCCAGAATAGCCGCAAACGAAATGAACAATGACCGTTTTTTCGAATTTTTCCGCCATATGCGGCCCGTCATCGGAAAGATCGATTCACCCGCCGCCGCAAAAACGTAAACAATCACCTTTTAATTTTAATGGTCGTTTTATCCGGATCGATAGGCCTATCGATATATCATGGCCGACTGGGATCAGAGCGATGGGAACAGAGGTTCTCCGTCCGGGATAATTTCTCGGATTGATGATGGATTGATGGCGTTGTTTTGTGTGTACTGGCTTCCTGCTAGCTCGGTACCTACTGCGAATAAAGACATCGAACAATGTTGAAACAAATTAACGGCACCGAGGATGCATTGCTTGGAAAATTCAGAAGTTTCTTTAGAAGCCACACATAGAAATACGTAGCATCGGAAACAAATCAAACATGTAAAGTATAAATGATCTACCTTGGAACATAGTGATATACAGGGTGTAACTAAACTGATGGTCAAAAATGAAACCACGTATTCTTGGAGTCAAAATAAGGGCACTTCTTCATATATTTTTTTCTCCTACGGGCCATAGTTTTTTTTATACAGAGCGTAGAAATTTAGAGAAAAATACACATATTTCTTAGTATCTCTAGAAGTCTAAGAGATATTTTCTTCATACTTGGCGTGTCACATGAGCAGATGATGAGCCGTCAAACTTAAGGTTGACATGAAGCTTCTGAGGCTCCCAGTTGCGGAGATACAGGGTGTTAATAAAATTAATTAGTTCAGAAAAATATGAATACCCTGTATAATCGCATTTTTTTAATTTGTTTTGAGTGGTGAATAGAATGGTTAACAAAAAGTATCTCTTAGTATTTTTTCATATTCGCAGCCGTTTCTTAATTATTTTTAAAGAACGGCAACGCTGCAATGAACAATAGTCACTTTAAGAATAAATCTAGCAATCTGTGGATGTCAATTAAACTTTATTTGACAAAATACAAAAGCAAAAACAATAATAAAAGAAACGTATTGCTATTAGAAAATTAAATTATTAAATGTTCGAAATGACCGCCGTCTCTTTCAATACACGCAACTATGCGTTTCCGCATGTTTATTATTATTGCCATTCGCAAGTCCATAGCAAAAGTGCATATCAGTCAATTCTTCAAATGAAAATATAATTTTTCAAAATATTGATACTAAGGTGCAAAGTTGGCAGCCAAATGATTCAAATAATGCCAAGTTTAATTGACATCCACAGATTGTTAGATTTATTCTTAAAATGACTTTTTTTATTGCAGCATTGCCGTTCTTTGAAAATAATTAAAAAACGGCTGAGAATATGAAAAAATACTAAGAGATACTTTTTGTTAACCATTGAATTTATATTGAAAAAAATCTACCAGGAAACAAATCAAAAATTGAATTTACCATTCAAAACAAATTTAAAAAATGCGATTGTATAATCGCATTTACCCTGTATAGGGTATTCATATTTTTCTGAACTAATTAATGTTAGTAACACCCTGTATCTCCGCAACTGGGGGCCTCACAAGCTTCATATTAACCTTAAATTTGACAACTCATCCGCTCATGTGAAGAAAATATCTCGTATACTTCTAGATATACTAAGAAATATGTGTATTTTTCTCTAAATTTCTACGCTCTGTATAAAAAAAACTATGGCCCGCAGGAGAAAGAAATATATGAAGAAGTGCCCTTATTTTGACTCCAAGAATACGTGGTTTCATTTTTGACCATCAGTTTAGTTACACCCTGTATACGGGGCGCGAAAGGTTTTTATGCGGTCGACGTCGACCTAGTCAAAGAGGCAGCCAATAAGAAAGCGAGCGTAGCTATTTGATTGGTCGGCGTTTCGGAGATCCACGCAGCAGGTGTCGACGTAGGCCAGTTAGGCCAGTATAACCAGTGCCGTGCACGGAAGTAAGGATTGCGCTTTAATCTAATACGGATTTTGGTTTTGTGTATCGATTTGTTCGTGGTGTTGCTTTGTGTGAAACTTGGTTTGAATTATTTCAAAGTTTATTCTAGGTATTCTTTTTTTAGAGCATTTAAATAAAATTTTTCTTGTTTTACAAAGCAAACTCCGCCCAAGCGTGTTTATGCTGTTCCAATAAGTGACTTCATTTATACCACACCAGTGTTTCGACGTTAAGATCGACAAAAATGAAGTCGACTAATTCCAAACGCCTGAGATTTCCGACACCGGCACATTTACATAGATTTTAACAAGGACCTTACTGGAACTATTAACGTGGGTTGGCGAGTCTCATTATTGATATCATCTCTGCTGGTCGAACAGTTGCCCGATGTAATCGGGCTTTCGCTCTCAAGACGTAGAAGACAACCAGATACCAGATAATATTCACACAATTGTACGCGATTCGGCGTGGCCAAAGAAGCGGATAGCATTTGTTTTAAAACAAATTAAGCGATGGCGTTAGATAAGGCTCTACATTGTTAGGTATTGTCTCTGGTTTGTGATCAGATAATTTGGGTATGGATAGTTAATTCTGGATATTGCGCATGTGTTCACGTATATGAAGATCATCCTCGTGAGGTGAGCGTACCAGCACCCTGTACAGGGTGGTTCACTTTTATGTGGTAGGACTTTAACATTAGATAGAAAAAGATAATCTAAAATGAAAATTTTATATCAACATATATCGGGGAAAGCTTAGTTTCCGAGATACAGGGCGTTGAAGTGTTGGAAAAAATATGAAGTATTTTTTACACTGTCCGAACCAGTGGAGATATTTAAACCAAATTTGATGTGTAGTACCACCTTTTTGACTACGATATTTAGTGATAATATGAAGGTCCTGAAATAACCAGTGGTGGAGTTATGGGTTTTCACTATCACTAAATTTAAAAAGTAATTAGTACGGACCTGTCTCACATCAACGTAAATTTTTTTTTCGTAAAGTTCTTTCAATTCTCTACACAAAGTGTATCTTGAAATTTTTTTGTATCTGCCACGGTTGTGTAGTAAATAAATTATTTCCTTTCCATCTCAGCCTTTTTTGCCTAAAAATGTGTTTTCTAAGATTATTGATAAATATCGCAAATAACAGAAATTAATTATGGAACACTTATCGGATTCAGCTATTTTATTTTTAATTTTATGGAAACAATTTTAAAAATAAACTGGCACTTGGTTTGAGGTACATTACTTTATTATCATTTTAACATTTTTATCAAATCTAGTATTATTTCTTAATAATTTTTATAATTCTAAATTTGTAGAATTCTAAATTATACCACGACGAGTAAAACATGATTCTTCCGCCCATAAAATGTTATTTAAAAATTGTCTTATTTCCTTTGACTACAAAATCCATCGGCAAAATACTAATGTACTTTCTGCATCGCCGTACTGGTGAAGATAAGTGTGCCATGGAAAAGAAAATCTTATTGACAGTTAATAATACAATAATCTGTCATCCAGTAGATGAACGTAGCAGCGCCGCAGTTTGTCTTTGTTAATAATTAAAATGCCGTTCCAATTTACAAATGAAGAGCAGGCTGACATCCATTTCTGCTATGGAGTTGCAAATGGGAACTCTGCGGAAGCAGCTAGAGAATACCGGAGGCGATTTCCAAATAGGCGCCATCCGCGTCCCTCGGTGTTTGTTAACATGCACCGGCAATTCAGAACTCGCGGTCTGAGAACTAGAATCGTCGAACGAGGAAATGAAAACAATATCCAACAAGTCAGACGCAACAATGAGATTCTTCGTGAATTCGATAGGAATCCTACAACAAGTAGCAGAAGAGTGTCAGTGGCCCTACGTGTTTCAAAGTCTGCAATTTTGCGAGCTTTAAAAAGAGATCACAGGCATGCGTATCATCTACAACCCGTACAAGGTTTAAGGCCCGGCGATGCAGAAAGAAGATTAGTGTTTTGCCGATGGATTTTGGAGTCAATTGAAGGAAATAGACAATTTTTAAAAAACATTTTATGGACGGACGAGTCGTGTTTTACTCGTCGTGGAGTAGTAAACTTTCATAATCAGCATATTTGGGCAGAAGAAAACCCACATGCAATCCGGCCAAGAAATTTTCAGGTCGAATTTAGTGTCAATGTTTGGATTGGACTGTACAACCATCATCTGTTTGGACCCTTTTTTTTGCCACAGCGAGTGAATGGTGACAATTTTTTGGAGTTTTTAGTAGCTGAGCATAATAATATGTGGGAAGACATTCCTTTAAACTTAAGATTGTTGGCTTGGTTCCAACTTGACGGCTGTCCTGCACATTTTCACCGAAATATGAGGAACTGGTTAAATAATAAGTTTCCAAATAGGTGGATCAAACTGCGGCGCTGCTACGTTCATCTACTGGATGACAGATTATTGTATTATTAACTGTCAATAAGATTTTCTTTTCCATGGCACACTTATCTTCACCAGTACGGCGATGCAGAAAGGACATTAGTATTTTGCCGATGGATTTTGTAGTCAAAGGAAATAAGACAATTTTTAAATAACATTTTATGGGCGGAAGAATCATGTTTTACTCGTCGTGGTATAATTTAGAATTCTACAAATTTAGAATTATAAAAATTATTAAGAAATAATACTAGATTTGATAAAAATGTTAAAATGATAATAAAGTAATGTACCTCAAACCAAGTGCCAGTTTATTTTTAAAATTGTTTCCATAAAATTAAAAATAAAATAGCTGAATCCGATAAGTGTTCCATAATTAATTTCTGTTATTTGCGATATTTATCAATAATCTTAGAAAACACATTTTTAGGCAAAAAAGGCTGAGATGGAAACGAAATAGTTTATTTACTACACAACCGTGGCAGATACAAAAAAATGTCAAGATACACTTTTTGTAGAGAATTGAAAGAACTTTACGAATTTTTACGTTGATGTGAGACAGGTCCGTACTAATTACTTTTAAAATTTAGTGATAGTGAAAACCCATAACTCCACCACTGGTTATTTCAGGACCTTCATATTATCACTAAATATCGTAGTCAAAAACGTGGTACTACACATCAAATTTGGTTTAAATATCTCCACTGGTTCGGACAGTGTAAAAAATACTTCATATTTTTTCCAACACTTCAACGCCCTGTATCTCGGAAACTAAGCTTTCCCCGATATATGTTGATATAAAATTTTCATTTTAGATTATCTTTTTCTATCTAATGTTAAAGTCCTACCACATAAAAGTGAACCACCCTGAATAATTAACGTTTTACATAAATCGAAGTTCATATAATTAATCTTATAAACGTAATACTTCACCTTCTCTCCACTTGATACCTATGTAAATACAACATCACGCTGGCGATTTGCAACCTGCTGAAAACAGCTCGGCAACAATACCGTAATATATTGCCCCATTCGGCGCTAGATAATAGTAATAGACCGACGTGAAGGTGTTAGAACGGACGGTAGTGATATTTATGGTATCCATAAGGGAGTCGTTAGTGGCCATATACACACCTATATAACAATGGACGGTAGTTCGCCACGCTACTCACCACCGTTACTCAGATTTTCGACTATGATCGCTTATTGTTTTCACGATGGTGGTACTACATGTGAAATGGTACGACTGTAAGTTGGTTTATAACCAGATAAACTATTACACAGGCTGTAACAGAAATATAACACTGAAATTTGGGGTGAAATCAATGACGTCAAAACCTATAGACGTGCCCCATTGTTAAAATGCCCTTTATTTTGATTCCAAGATTAAATATTAGGGGCCGCGGTGGCGTCGCTCGTACCGGCGCTGACTTTTTACAGTGCATGTTTTTCTGCCTTCGATCGACCTTGGCAGGTGCATGCATAAAGAAAAACACCGCTATTGCTCCTAAATAGCTTTATCCGTGTGATTTACTAATTGTCCTACACTCACTGGGATTACTACGGTTTTCTAGGGTTTTCCGTAGTACTTGAGCGAATGCTATCCTAGTTCTATCGGAAAAAGTCGGCCCTATTAGCCGCAAATGGCAACGAAGACAAAATAATAGTAATTGCCCCCCTCCCCCGCACATGCATGTGGTTGCTTCTGGGGTACTCCTAGTTTGGAGTATTGTGAGGGTGAGAATTATTATTATTATTATTATTATTATTATTATATATCCATACTACTCTAAAAACATGCTACAAACAAAGACAGAAAGTCAACCATCAACCAACTATACACCCGGTGATTCCCGGTTATAGTTCCTCCAGAATCACACTTAGATATCGCATGTTTTTTCTTGTTTGGGGACGCCGGAAGCATCGGAACCTCACCTGAAGACTCGGGGGATGGCCTAACGACGCCAGCCTCCGAGCCCAGAGTCGAAATAAGTTCGCTACGGCTCGACAAAAAGGGGCAATTTCTGACAATCTCGCGACATTTTCGGAATAATTTAATGGAACGCTTAGATTGTGATTAGTTCTGGGCGTCAAGCGTTTATCAAAACAAACCTGTCTATAGGTTCTGACGTCATTGGGTGAAGTGTTACACACAAACTCGGCACTGGGTATATTTATTGATTTTCTCATCCATTCTCTCAGCAAACGCCTCCGACAGAAAAAAACTAAACATTTCAGTTCTCGGTCATGGCGCTAAGATGCGTTCTCACTTCTCGGTACCGAACAGATAAATTTAACAGTTGAATTCAGTTAATGACACGCTAGATTAGCCTAGCTGTGGGAGGTACCATTACACTCGCCATGGGCTACCGAGGTATCCATGAAAAAACAACAGACAATCGCTTGGCGATCTTGTTTGTTGTACCAGCAACGCCTCCTCGATATAGAACAAGTCAGGCGATGATGTTGGTTTATATCGCGGTTATATTATTTTATATCGTTGCGTTAACTTTCAAGTAATTTGAGAATTTAACAAGGTTGTTAGGGAATTGAAGATATTGTTTTCGGAAAATGTAAATTAAGTTTTCCACTACCCCCGAAGATGGCTTTGACCCACGGGCGTAGCCAGGATTTAGTTTTGGGGGGGGGGTTTAGTTTGAGAAGGAAATAAAACAACAAAAATATACTTACATGAAATTTAATATCTATATATTCATCCGAAAAACTCCGACATATTTATAAAGTTCTTAACTTTAAATGAAATGGATAAATTAATTTCGTTCCTCTGCGCTAAATCTAAAACCATTAAAGAAGAAATCTTCGGCTTTTTCTTTTAAATATATCCACTACTTCATCTGCATGAATTTCTGTTCCATAGTGAATGTTCATTATAGCCAAACCATTAAGTCTGTTTTCACTTGTAGTGTTTCGTAAATAGTTTTTCAGTCTCCTTAGGCTCGAGAAAGACCTTTCTGGGGTAGCAGTGGATACAGGAATGGTAGCCAAGATTTGTAGTAATGTGTAAATATTAGGATAAAGGTTTTTATCGCACATATCTAGGCATTCCAAACTAGATTTCGGGGTAGGCAGTCTTCTTATCAGCATGCAAGGTAGCTGAAGCTTTGATAGCTAAATCCAAATTTGTTTCTTTATTAGAAACCCCTTGACCTTGACTACACCACTTTTTCCAGTAGTCCATACCTTTAAGTTTATCACCCTTCCTTTTTTTCCCCTCCATTTTTCGACAGTAATAATGATTCACGTATCTATCCTTAACAAGGTCATCGAATAACAGCGCACTAAAATTACTCACTTACTCGGTACACTTAATTCTCTTCACTATTCGTTCACCACTTTTCACTTTTATTCGCTTCGAGTTCGCATGGAACAATACTGCCGTAAGCGCGGTCACGCGCCGCGGCGCCGCTTATATAGCAGCTCAGTAGCCGTCCAGAAACTTCCACAAAGTTCCGCTCATTTCGACCGAGGGGCGTGGCGAATAATCGAGAAACAACGCAAAGTGTCCCTACAATACAAAATAGTTCGGCTGCAACTGCGTCTGCCTCTCGTCAAAAGATGGCGCTAGGCGCTACTATTACTACATATATTCAAACGTAATAATAATTTAACTCTTCACTCCTCGTATTTTTTCGGTATAATATTAGGTAATATTTTGCTTATTTCGAGGGGGGTTTGAACCCCCGAAACCCCCCCCCCCCTTGGCTACGCCCGTGCTTTGACCTATGCTTCGATATTCCATAATGATATAGTTTCTAGCATATTTGAAATTAATTGAACAGTAATACATATTTTTAAAATACATACCATTTTTGATGTCCTTTTGAGCTTACATTCTATTAATTTCGATGTTTTGTTGCCTTTGAGTCCTTGACATATTCAATTCAGCGCCCCTCAAAATAAAAATGTGTTCTTTTCATTGACAGATAATAAATACATTAGAACGCGATAGCATAATATCTGGCACTTATTATACAACCACACAAAACCCACTATTGTGCCAATAGGGGTCATCCATTTGGCCACATTAGGGTGAACTACCTTCCTTTTTACCTTTCACGGTTGAAATTGATTCGTTGCACCAGGGAGGGTGCTAAAAGTCATAAATCCCTTCACCCTTCCCATAGGCGTACTCAAGAAACTTTCAGAGAAACAAGAAAAATGGTCTCAATACTTTTCTTCGATTGAATTGGAATCATATCTTCGGTTTTATGTATTTACTTCACAATGATCCTATATCAATATATCTAAATCCATAGAATCCATATTATATAATAATAATAATAATTCTCACCCTCACAATACTCCAAACTAGGAGTACCCCAGAAGCAACCACATGCTTGTGCGGGGGAGGGGGGGGGGCAATTACTATTATTTTGTCTTCGTTGCCATTTGCGGCTAGGGCCGACTTTTTTCCCGATAGAACTAGGATAGCATTCGCTCAAGTACTACGGAAAACCCTAGAAAACCGTAGTAATCCCAGTGAGTGTAGGACAATTAGTGAATCACACGGGTAAAGCCTATTTAGGAGCAATACCGTGAACCCACATTTGTCCAGTGCTCTTGGCCATAGCGGTGTTTTTCTTTAAAGACATAAGCATGTGCCTGCCTCGAACCGAGGTCGATCGAAGGCAGAAAAACATGCAGTCTAAAAAGTCAGCGCCGGTACGAGCGACGCCACCGCGGCCCCCTTGCTTTTGTTCTTTTGAAATAATATGAGTGTACCTATAAAACATTGGAAGCGTCGTTGGGTATACCTCAAAGTTCACTGATGGAGCAACTACCAATTGACTAATTTATCAATGATATTACTGATTGATCGACGAGTATGTTGAAGTTTTATTATGCAGTAATATTACAAATTGATATCAATTGTGTCAATAATCAAAAGGAGGCAACAAATTCATATCAAGGAAGGCATAAAAGCATTCTGCGATGCTTACAGTTAGGTCGTATTGTTAAAGAACTCAGTCGATTGGTTTTTGCTTTCTTCATTTCTCCATAGGAGACGGCTATGATCAGAAACGAGAGACCGAACAACGAGGTGATTGACTTCAAAAGGTTGGCATCCTTGCCGGCAGACAGGGTTTAAAATGGGGCACTCGGTTTTCTACCTGAGGCTTCACAAGTAGTTAACTCAGTGGCGTGTTGTGCCCTCATAATAACAAGTGAAAAGCGAAAGTGGGAGCATCTAGAGCAACGTAATTTATTACGTAGACTTAATTAGAAATTCGTCATTAAATATGGAACACTTGACTGTCAGTAGAAACTGGTATAGGTTTCATATATTTAACAATGCAAAGTTTGGGAAATGAAAGGAAATATTTTTGATGTGGTACATATACAGGATGATTTTTTTAGGTCTACCACCGCGATTTTCTCGCTCATTTTGCGGCCTACAAAAAAAAAACGTAAGAAACAAAAACGTGGCAATTTTGGACAGCTAAGTGGTGCTGCAAAAGAAATCGGCATCCATGGCCAACTTGTCGCGCAATATTAAAAAAAAAAACTCAAATTGAGCAAAACTATTAATGGCCGTGGAATGTTTATTTCAAGAGACAGAGAAAAACTTTTATATTGAAAATTGATGGCACTAAGAAGCTTTATGCAAAAGGGTACTCAGATAGTTTCAGAAAATTACACAGGATCTCTTGAGGCTATGAATTTTTTTTGTTTATTTCTTATTAAGCGATTTTCTCGCTTATTTTGGGCCTCACAGAAAATATGTAAGAAAACAAAATATGGCAATTTTGGTCAGCGAGGCGCCATTAAAAAAGGAATGGGCCTCCATACCCAACTTTTCGCCGTGTACTAAAAACCTAAAATAGACAAAAATTTTCATGGTCTCAAGAGAGCCGAAGACCCTGTGTAATTTACTGAAACTATCTGAGCACCTGGGTGGATAAAGCCTCTCAGTGCCATCCATTTTCAATATAAAAGTTTTCCTCTGTCTCTTAAAATAAACATTCCATGGCCAGCGCGACAAGTTGGCCATGGATGCCGATTTCTTTTGCAGCACCACTTAGCTGTCCAAAATTGCCACATTTTCGTTTCTTACGTTTTTTTTTGTAGGCCCCAAAATGAGCGAGAAAATCGCGGTGGTAGACCTAAAAAAATCATCCTGTGTAGCTGTGTAACTTACCTACTGGCATAACGCGTTGTTTATTAGAGGTGAAGGTAGAGCTAAAATAATCGTCGTTTTTGCTCGGTATAGCTGTGTCTAGGGATGGGCAAATTTCACTTTTCCAGAGAAAGTGAAATTGCACTTTGAAATTTTCGCGAAACTTTCGAAATTTATTAAATTATCGCGAAACTTTCGAAATTTATGAAATTTAAAGAAATTTTCGCGAAATATTTGAAACTTTCAATATTATGTTGAAATTTATGAAATTTGAAGGAAGTTTCACGTGAAAATTTCACAATAATTTCCTATAGAAATTTTCGCGAAACTTTGAAATATTTGAAACTTTCAATGTGATGTTGAAATTTATGAAATTTAAAGAAAGTTTCACGTGAAAATTTCGCAATCATTTCCTATAAACAGTAACCACTCAAGCCCAAAAATTATGTATGTGTATGAAGTGGCATAAGTATAGGTTTCCCAGATAGAGATAGTAGTAGTAGTATTTATTAATCACAAAACATACAGAGTGTATAGGTGACAAGTCAGATAAGACGTTACGTTACGCTCGATTATCTCGGCAATTTTTAGGCTAAGTTGATAGTTCAAAAACTAAACTTGTGTAGTTTTTCCAAGAAACCGAATCCAGTAAAGAAAAAACAATCGAGCAAAAAATATAAGTTTTGACCAAAAAACTATTTTTTTGAAAAAATCAAATCATTAGTGGAACAAAAATTATATGTTTATTTTGTTATATCACTTCCCGTTTAACAGCCGGCGCGGGCGCATCCAATTTAAATGAAGGGATGGTCGCCTGGCGCATATGTTTTCGCGAAACTTTAATGAAATATATGAGAAAGTTTCTCGTTTTTAAGGAAATTTCTGAGAAAGTTTCGCGAAATTTATGAAGTGAAACTTTCTCTTGAAACTTTCGAAAATTTCACTGAAATTTCACTTCATGGGATAAGCGAAATATTTCACTTTTGAAAGTTTCAAATGTGAAAATTTCAAATGAAACTTTCGAACGGCACAACTCTAGCTGTGTCTACAGTTGTTTGGGCACAACTCTTTCGTAGCCAATCAAATAAATCTCGAACATCCAAAAACCACGTTAACAGAATGCCAACCTTGCCACATCACCTAAGACTTATGGCGCTCGCATTGAAAGCGACAGAACCGTAATAATAAAGCCATCTAGCTGGCCGTGCGGTGGCCCACGGGGTTCCCGAGCCCATTTATAAGCTCCTTATGATAATGGCGACCTACCTACGTGGTTCCCACTGTCGGACAATAATCCCATTCAGGCTGGACGCGTGTTTGGTGGCCCGCAGCCACGAAAAACACAAGCGATCAGAGTTAAGGCCCTGATTGTTCTCACTTTTCACGCTATACCGATGTCCGTGTCTTAGAAATGGTTTAAGTTAAGTTTAAACAGAAAATTTCGAAATGGTGCTTTGCTCTACTTTATACAATAATTCTTTATAGTTCAGTCAAATGGTACACAAGGAGGGCTCGAAGTGGAAAGTTCCGGTGTAACTGTTTTTAGTGGTTTATTTTATGTTTTTCGGGGTGCTGAACACGAACCTAAAGTTGTCCAACAAAAATGTTTGCGGCAAATATGAGAAATCATTAAAAAAAAACACTAAAAATAATGTTTTTTTAGTGATTTTTAGCTTATAACTTGCAAAGCAAGCTATTTATGCAAAAGGTGGTCCTGTAGTAAAATAAAGAGGAGAAAATTATCTACAATTTATGTGTCTTAATATTTTTTTGTACGTCATATGGTTTCTACGCAAAAGAGTGTTGAAATATCAGGGAAATGGGTAGTTTTTGGCAAATAGCAAAACAAATAAATGAAGTGAAACTTTCCTTTAACTGAATTATTTTATCTGTAGTTCCTTGCCTTTCAACATACAGAACAATATCACATTTGGCATTTCTAGCTCCTATCGATGCTGCAACACAGTAGCAACTTTCTTTGAGAGTAGATATACTTTCAAGTACAACAATGGCTTGGAAATAAAAAAGGTCATGAACAATGGGGTTGGAAGAAAACCAATAAAGGGGGTGGTCTGCAGCCAGTACCAACGCTACAGCCACCAGCACCAGAAGCAGTTTTAAAACTTAATTCTTGCAAATGCATGAATATACCTGTCAGACCAACTGTGGATGTAAAAAAGCAGGCCTTTACTAATATGTGCCCGAACTGCGAGAACAGCTGTAGTAACATGCCCGTTGCAAAAATTGAAGAAGAAGCAGATGATGATCCGGAGTTCTCTGAATCACTTGAAGATAACTATGCATAATTATATCCCACCTTTATTTCTTCACTCACTATTTATTTGTGTGTTCAAAATATGTTTCTAAATAGGTTTTCATATGTATTCAATAAATTGTCAAGTATTTGAAATTAAGTAATTTTATTTGTTTGAGGCATACAAGAAATGGGAGGCTGCCCTGAAGAAAGTATGGAACAGAAATTCACGTCTTTTATTAGCCTAAACAACAATATTTACCTACATGAAATAAAAAATAGGTATAAATTAATAGTGTTTTTTACTATTTTCCAAAAATTACTGAAGTTCCTAGATGTTTCAACATTTTTTTGCTAGGAAACTATACCAATATGTACAAAAAAATGTTAGCAGAGGTAAATTGTAGATAATTTTATTCTCTTTATTTTACTGCAGGACTACTTTTTCCATAAGTACCTTGGTGATTTCTCATATTTGCAGGACAATTTTTTGTTGGGCAACTTTAGATTCGTGTTTAGCGCCCAAAAAAGATAAAATAAACCACTAAAAACAATTACACCAAAAACTCTCCACTTTAAACTACCGTGTGACTGAACCATTAGTAATAATAATAATCCTCAATTCTTTCAATGGTGTATTATTGTAGAATTCGATTATTATATTATTTAGTTTTAATGATGATTTTTAAAAGTATTGGAATTAGTGCACTTGATAACTGCTTCAGTTGTTGAGTGCTCCATTTAGCCGCATAAATCTTGCAAGAAGTGCTCGTTGACAGCGGTCTGTCAAAACAAACCCGTTTAAACCGCAACTTACATATCCCGCACGCATGTTTTCGCAGTCCCTCATCCTGCCGCATACAAATCATCAATTAGTCGCTATTTTGAACGCTTTTAAAGCCGAGCTTACATGGGGGCGATGCGACGGCGCGATTGCGCTCGTATTTCATGGGGCTGTCAATACGCGCTGACCGTTAATTAGTTGGCGACGTTGCCAAGTAATTGACGTCCCGTAGCCGCTTGGTTACGGCGGGCCGGTCAATTAGAGTTTGTAAACAATCAGCCTTGTCTAGGCGCGCCTAACGCGAGATTGCTTGCGTTTGTGCACACGTTCTGCAGCAACAAGAGTAATTATTAATTAATTTTGGGGTGAGTAACCCTGTATACCTCGTCTATACCCTTCACACATCTAAAAAAGAAAATATCCAACGCGTTCCCCATCCGGATACTTCCTCCATACAATAATAATGCGTCAAAGCAGGCGCCCGTGCCCCCCCCCCCCCCCCAGCCCGGACCGGCGGCGTTTTTATTGGCGGACCGCCGGTGTCGTCATCTGTCAATGTCGGCCGGGCTGCCCGCGATCACCCGAACCCGCTCTCTCGACGATCCGTATTTTCGCATTATCTGCCGCTACAATCGAGCCAACCTTGGAATGCGACGTTGCCGATGTTCGTTGGAATGTCACGCAAGTTAAGCTAAGAACAGTCGAAGCGGTCGATGGTCTAAATTTATACTCCCGAAAAGTTATGATGCTGGTAATGCTTGTGATTTAAGTTGTTGGCTTGGACCTATCGCCGTTTTATTGTTGTCATAGTTCAGGATTGCTTCATATTTTACAAGTAGTTCAGTCAGTACACAAGGAGGGTGCGAAGTGGAAAGTTCTGGTGTATTGTTTTTAGTGGTTTATTTCATGTTCTTTGAGGTTCTGAACACGAATCTGAAGTTGTCCAACGCGGCAAATATGAGAAATCATTGAAGCAACACTAAAAATAATGTTTTTTTAGTGACTTACAGCTTATAACTTGAAAATTAAACTATTTACACAAAAAGTGGCCCTATAGTAAAATAAACAGGAGAAAATAATCTACAATTTAGCTGTCTTAACATTTTTTTGTCGTACTATGGTTTCAAAAGAGTGTTGAAATAATAGAAATAGGGGAATAACTAGTTTTTCGCAAACAGCAAAAAATAAATAAATAATGTGCAACTTTCCCTTTAACTCGATTATTAACTTCGTGATGAAATAAATTCTGTATAATATTTTACCCTGTGAAGCTGGGAATGTTTTGACTTCTAGAAGAGTCATCATTTCCACGTAAAAAACATTCTCTTGGTCAATATCGATATCGCAAGCCGTTTGCGAGATATTCGTCTCTGAAAGTAGAAACACCGAAAAAAATCCAAATTTCGAAAATACAACGCACTTTATTCAAAATACAATTTTTTTTTTGAATTTTACTTCAACAGGTAGGCATATGTATATTGAAAATGTCCCCCGTTTACCTCAAGTCACTCCCTTATGCTCTTTATTAAATGACGCCTCACATTCGGGAAGGTATTTTCAGCATTTTTAATATTATCGGTCGCTTGTTGAATTTTTCCTAATTAATAATAAATTAATTCGGATTTCTCACCTTCGAAATTATTGCAATTTTTCGAAAATCAAGTTTCATTTTCAACACCCTGTATCTTTTAAACGAGCAACATTTTACTAAGGCATTTTTGGGTCACACAGTATATTTTGACGTCTAGTACCACCTATTGCCCTCTGGCAGATAAGTTATGGGACACTCTGTATATTCGATATGAATTTTCGGGCTGAAAATTGCGAACTTTCTCACAAAATTTCCGGGAAATATAAAATAAACGAATATTCGTTTTTCCTGAACTGAATATTTCTAAAATATTCTCAAATATATTGCAAAGTTCGAATTGAAATATTCGCCACTCACATCACTGTATGGAAGCCGTGTCTAAGAGGGCTCGTTTACCTAAATACATAAAAATTGTACAGAAATTCACGGCTTTTATTAGCCTATACATAGAATAATATTTACCTACATGAAACAAAAATTACAAATTAATGGTGTTATTTTGCTGTTTTAAAAAAATTACTGAAGTTCCTCCATGTTTCCATACTCTTTTGCGTGGAAACCATACGACTTACAAAAAAATGTTAAGAGAGTTAAATTGTAGATAATTTTCTTATCTTTATTTTACTAGAGAATCTCCTTTTGCGAAAGTAGCTTGCATTGCCAGTTATAAGGTGAAAACCATTAAAAACACTATTTTTAGTGGTTTTATTGATGATTTCTCATATTTGCCGCGAAAATTTTTGTTGGACAACTTAAGATTCGTGTTCAGCACCCCAAAAGACATAAAATAAACCACTAAAAACAATTATACCAAAACTTTCAACTTTAAACTACGGTTTGACTGAACTAAAGGCAGATAGGTTAGATTTGTCGGGAATCAACTTGGGTATTCTGGCACACGATACACTTACTCACGGTATGTCATTGCGCATCCATATGCGCCTCTCTCTGTCGCACCTTGTGACATCAGTTGCGAATCAGAATTTAAATTGCTCCATATGTTTTACACAGCAATAGATACTTTTTTATGGGTTTTTGCTTATTTTAAACGTTTTCTTAAATTATATTACTAGATAAATGAATGAATATTCTGTTGATAAAAAAACACATTTAATTTGATAATTATAATTTTACAAATAATTTGTTTTCTTTGCGTTTTAGCTAATCGTATGCATGCAAATAAAATTGATGTATATTTTGTTAAATTAACAGGAGTTTGCTTCTATCGACACAAACTCTCCATCGAAAAAAAGTATTTTACAGATGACTTGTAATAGGCAAAGATATTGGTAAAAAAAATTCAAAGCCTTACCAAAAATATAACTTTTTCCTTCCAGTGTTTATGTCGGTTTATATCAATTAAAGCCTTATTTACCAATTAATGCACACAAGCCCCGACACAAACACAACCTGCACAACTAATGCTTAGTTTATAGTTAAACAACAAACAAAACAACATAATAAATAGTGAGTAAAATAGGGATAAAATAATGATTCCCTTTAACCATAACAAGGCTAATTTTTTATTGCACATTCTATTTTATTTGCTGTATAAACCAGGCATAAACTCTGTTGAGTCCCCTTTTTTTTAATGCTCTGTTCTATAAATAATCTGTTTCCTTACCAGATTATTGTCCTTGGGAAATCTATAATAATAATTTTTCCGTTCCCTTACTGTTTCTGTTATTATTTGGACAAACGCTGACTGCACATCCCGGCATTTTTGGCCTATTTCAAAGCAACTGTCGAGCTGGACTGACGATCAGTCAGTTGTTTTCACTTAGTGACATACCGTGGGTAAGTGTATCGTGTTCTGGCAGCCTTGCCGTGCTTTGGCCATCATTACACATCATCTACATCTTAAATGTATATTATTTATCAGCTAATGTTCCGTAATAACACAGAGCGGTAGCAAAGGTGTTACCAATCTCTATACAACAACGCTCGATCGCCGTATAGATTGTCCGACACACGCACACACTGGAGGCGTCACTATCTTTTCTGGATCTGCCGACCGTCATAAATTAACGATAGTTTGTCCCGGGAGCGCCCTGCCCACCATTAACACCGCCGCTACTCCTTATTCGGACCTGGAATTACCGTTTTTTGCATAATAATCTCCCAGCGACGTGTGAATAAACATATGGCCGCCGCGGCTTAATCGTCTAACAACTGTATTGATGTTATCGGGCGATCCTAAAAGCATTAACATATTAATTTTAAGTAGTGGTTGTGTTGTGCGCGAGCGCGCGGTGACTCACGCGGAGGAGCACTCGCTGACGTTTCTGACAGGTCCCCGCCTCGACGCTCGGCCGTTTCCAGGGCCACGGCACAGCCCACTCTATGTATATTGATATTAAGTCCCGTTGCGGAGTTAAAAATCAATCAGGTTTTTTCCCGTCGCGCAATTGAAAGAGCGCCGGTTCGTCTCCACGATTTATCGGCCGTTTGGCAAAGCGGCGCGCGGTTTTTTCGCCACTTGGCGGTGAAAAATGGGACGTGCCAACCGGGGTTTAGTGACTTCTTGCCGGGGAAGTGGAGCCGGCGATTTGAGGTGGGAAAAACGCGGTGAGATCTCAATCTGTGGCGGTAGAAGGGCAGTTGGTTGAAACGTTTTTGAACGCGCAAAAAGGGTAACATAGCCGCAAATCGATTTTGTTATTCAAGGCCTCAAAACTGCAACAAGGCGATAACTTCCATTGTTAATGTTGCAAACGATTATCGCAATGTTAACCTTTGAATTTCCAAGAATCCAGATTGCATAGAAAGAAAAAAATCGTTCACTCATACTGTATCTAGTGTTAACATTGTTAACTGTAACTATATTGAATCCAAGGTTTCGTTTTTAGACGGTAGATAACCATATAACTTCAAAGAATTCCTTTTATTAGAGCTACAATTGTATCATCGGTCAAAATGTAGATCCATGCTATTGGTTCTTCTTTATCTCTGTGATTTACTAATTGTCCTACATTCAATTAGTTACAATTTTGACACTTACTTCTGGCACGCTTTCTATGTATTATAGTACTTTAATTGTCCCACTCCCACACAAGTTACTTCTGGCATATTCATAGTTATCAATTATAGTACAATAAGCAAGGGTTTTTTCCTGGAAAAAATGTAGAAGTTTTTTTCTCAACGGTTCCATATGCTCCTGGGGGGCGCTAAATTAAAATCTGAGGTTTGCCACCTCGCCAGGCGTCGGCTTCACAACGAAAATTGCACATAACCTCATTTTTTCGGCACTATTCTGAGTTTTTTGACTATAACTCGAAAAGTAAGCGTCCATCGATTGTACAAACCATATAGCAAATTAAAGTAGACTAAATTTCCTTTAAAATGAATTCAAGAACTCTGAAGTTTGGACAATCCATAACGCCACTAGCGCTTGTTAAAAAGAAGCCATTTCTTAACTCTTCGCTAAGAAAGCCGAAAACGCTATTCTAACTTTGCGCTTGTATCCTACTATCAACCTTATACACCTAAAACCAATTATTTTATGACTTTAAGGAACTTCAGTGGGGTCCATGGTCGACGAGTCCCCTAATTCAAACGAAATTGTGCTACTCGAGAAGAAGGTCTTTACCAAGGAAAACATATTTGAAACGAAATTGTATTAACACGAGGAAAAGGATAAAAGCACATCGTTATTTAACGGTTGCATGTTCATTTGTTGTCCTCATCTTCATAAATATCACCTGGAACTGAGAATCGATGTTTTAGATAACTATAATAATTGAATCCATCTGGTTTATGTGTGTGTTTTTGGACAAAATTTATTATATCTTTGCACAATATAGTATATTATTATTAAAAAAGGGAGAAAACTCTCAGTTTGAGCAGTGTTATTGTTTGAAAGTAGTTTGAAAATGACAGTTTGTTTGAAAATGACAGGAAGGCCAAAAGAAGCGGATAAAAATGAAGATGTTACGGATTTGTACAGTTTTAAAGTTGGACTCCCTGTAGAAAGCTTAAATCCGAATTTTCGACCATCAACCCTTTGCAGGTTTTCCGCCATCTTGAATTTAGTGGTAAAAAAAGTGATCTGTAAATTTGTTCTCTTGCCATTTCTTGAATTCAGCATATATAACAAGTTATAAGAAAATAATCGAGGAAAAAGCAGTTGCAATTTAATATCTTTTTTCTGCTAACGACTACGCGAAGTTTTCTTAACAAAAGTTGTTCACTACAAAATTACTTATGGTATTTGTCTATCAGCAATAGTTTATTTCCGGTACCGTCTCAAAGTTGAGCGCAACGTCTCCTGGTACCTCGTAGCGCCAAAGTACGCGCGCTATATCTTGACTGTACTTTGCAAAATTTCTCAACAAGTATTTAAGGAAAATAGGTAATATGTGCTTCCACTAAACAATAATGTGTCAAAATAATCGAATACCTTACCCAAAAAGCACTTATTTTTTAATTGAATAAAATAAATATTCATTTAAATGACATAGTTTTTACGAAAATATAATTTCTGGCAAATAAATCGCAATCAAGCGACATATATTTTTCTATGAAGAATTGTATTTCTATCTGTGTATTCAAATCGACTAAATACCTACTTTAATTTTTCAAGAAGAAGAATAGTCACATAACTACCTTTCTCAAAGACTGAAAGATATCGTGAAGTTCAAAGTTCGAAAGTCGACACCGACGTTAGTGGAAGACTGCCGAGACCAAAGTAAAGAAAAACCATCCACTTATATAGTTTTGCCAAAACAATACTTCCACTTGGTGATGGAAAAATGTAAATTTAGGTTGACACCAATCTGTCAGATCCAGGGACTCTTTAAAATAAGGGGACCCAGCATGTCACAGTCTGTCACATAGGAAAAGTGAAGTCCCTTTAGTAATCCTACAATTCCCATTACGTGGGCATTACGTATAAGTAGGTAGTTCAAAACAGATCGTATTTCGTAAATTTTAAATTATTAAGCAGGTAGCTTCAGTCAGGTCTTTTTTAAAAAGTTTTTATCTACGACTACAAGTTTATTTTAAGTTTGTGAGGTACCTTGGGAGAGAAATAAAATTACAAAAATTTTATAATGAACACCGAGAAAAACTACATGATTAGAATTACTAGACCTAATCTTATCAGTCCATCCCGAAATCTGTGAAAGTTCTTTGGGTAGATACATTCAACAAGGGAAGAAAGTTCAAGTATACATATTACAAATGGATTGAGGAACCTGGCAGCAAGGTGCAATAGCGACAAATTCTTAAATAAGCAAAATCGGCACTACTGACTTACCATACTTATTACTTAAATTCGTGGAAATAATTGCTGGAAATCGATTTCAACTATAAAATAAATTTCTTTCATTTGACAGTTGCCACATTCTGCACTTGTATACACAAAATTGTCAAGTCTAATTTTTAGAAATCATGGAAACCATTATTAATTTTTACTAACAATCAAGGTAGGTACCTGTTATATTCATAGATTCTCCAATAAAATGGCATACTTGGCATCACTGAGACCATAAGAATGGGGAAAGAATAGGCCTCACTTTGGAAAGTATAATGCTGGGTCCCCTTACTTTAAAGAGTCCCTGCTCAGATCTATGCCGACATCTTGCGCTTTTAATATTGTACCAATAACCAAAAGAATTTGCACGAGCCGAGGTCGAAAACCTCGTCTTCAAGATTGCGATCTTCCATAAGATCGGAAACTGCCTAGCACGTGACGCACCGCGGCTAGACACCGAAACTATTAAAACCTCTTCTTTATCGCCCTATAACTTGTTGCCTAACATCGGTATCGCATTTATATCGGGATGGCCGATGGCTACCTCGCATATTTCGCCTGAATAACGCCGAAAGAATGCGGGGCCGCTCGTAAATCGAGACGGTAATGATATTCGTCGACGGCGGCCGCCGTATATCGCGCGGCGACGCTAAAAAGTGAAATGTCGCAGCCACCTGAGCGAGGTGTCGTTATATATACGCGTATAATGCATGCGCGCGTTTAGCATAACAGGTAGAGCGCGCTGCGAGGTTATTAGGTGATTGGAGTGGAGCGATATGATGGCACTAGCAACCAGTCGATGCGCAGAGCAAAAGTTTTTAAGCTACCGTCCGTTTACGAGGACAACGATCACAGAGTGAAACCTTCGCCATTAGCGACGAACTGCGCTTCTATTGGTCAGGCGGTAGACGCTACTTGCTGAACACGTAGACTGTACAGATGAAAATGTAGGACCACTTGTATTCCTCCACCTTGTCTCGCGATTCTGTTTAAAATGTGACTGCCAATGCGTCTTTGCAATAATGTTCAATAATCAGACTGGTTCTATTACATTCAGCCGTTTTTGAGGATTTCGCATTTAACCTGAAAAATATGTAGTCCAACACCAAAATCTACATTAAGATTATTCAGGAAAAGTCCTCTCAATTAGAAGTATTTTTAGTGCTGCATGACTCCTTCGTCCAAAACTAGTACAGTAGTTCAGGCATAATTTAAATGTTGCCTTATTCATAAAATATGAAAATCAATAGACAATAAAGTTATCTATATTTAGCTATAAATATCGATGCCAGGACTCAACTTTGTATCAGTAATGACTATAATGCAGTTGGTATGTTGCATAATAAAGTTCTCCATAAAGTATTACTCAGCAACCATGGCATTCGAGCTAACAGCATATATTATTTGACAAAAATGTCCAATAATTATTGCATGTTTCTAATAGTGATGGATGGTTGCATAGAGTTTATAGCTCTATTTGTTATTTATTTATTTATTTACGTTTTATTTAAAATAATGTTTTCATTTACCTTGACGGTCTTCGACCCAGTTTTGTCTTGTACCTCGCTTTGTATCTTTGAAATGCTCAAGAATCAAACCCATTTGCAAGACCCTTTATCAATTTGCTACTTGATTTTGAGACAATATGCACCCTCATGTCACCTAGGTTACTATACTTCCCTCTTAAAAAATATGTTTCGTCTTATAACATATCTAGCATAATGTCTAGAAAAGTCTCCTCTGTCGTACACGAGGGGTCTTCAGGTACTTGATTTTTTGTACACCTACTGCAGAAAGCTGCAGTACCTAGTAAATATGCAGGTCCTGCATCAGTAGGTATGCGTGGTCCTGATGAAGTACTGCCGAGTCCTGCATAAATACTGCAGGGTCCTGCACAGGTACTGCAGAGTCCTGCACATGTACTGCAGAGTCCTGCACATGTACTGCAGAGTCCTGCACAAGTACTTCAGAGTTCTGCACCCATAACCACTGCACGGTCTGAATAAGTACCTACTGCAGAGTCCTGTCTAAGTACTGCAGATGTCCTGCATACTAATTTGTACACCTACTGCAGAACCTGATGACCAATCGGTCATACAGTAGCGGTTTGTTATAGCATAACTGATCACGATGACCGTAGTAGGGTTCCTCGTTCTTACAATATTGTTGGAAGTTGTAAAAATAGAATAAATTAATAATTGTAATACTGTTACCCTGTTCTTAGCAAAAGCTACACACCTGTCCTATCGACCTATCTCGTATCAATAATTAGAAGTATTTTTAGTGGCACATGACTCCTTCATGTTGTTTCCTGATATTTAATATACATATTTCCTGTGTGTACACAGTACACAATTTATTGATATATCTACAGGTATTTTATACAGGTATTTTATTAAGTGTACTTGAAGGTAATTGAATCTTCACATTTCCCCCTGCAAATTAATCTACTTTTTGATTATGATATTTTAATTACGTATGTCATTCTATTTAAAATTTCAGAGGAAATTAAAAAATATAACTTTTGAAAAGATATTTTCCAGAAAAAATGCCTTTTTATATGGCCATAACGATTACCCTACGCCTCTAGCGGCAGAATTAGGAACTTAAAAATTATTTCTAGCAATTTGTCTTGGCCACTTTCCTCAACTTCATTTCTATCCAAAGCTCCTGGACTATTAATTATTGAGATATGCCACCTCATCGCCTTTAATGAAACACCCCACCTTATTATATTAAACTCATCTTGTTTGGAATATACTATTTTTTTAAAGGAACCTAATACAAATTTCCAAATTTCCATAAGAGAAACGTATGACATATTTATATAGTTGGAATCAAAAATATACAGGATGTTTCTATAAAAAAGGTAAGTTTATATTTTTCGCAACTTTTCGTTGCAGATTATGGCATTTCATAAAAAAAACCTATAACCTTCGTATAGTAACTTTTTTCTACGTAATTAGAAAAATAATGGCTCTAGGGGTGGTTCAAAATATATGGGAACACCCTGTACATACACTTCTTTTATTTATTATTATGGTTATATTTTAACACATTTTACGCCATAGACAACATTTATGGATTAACGAGATCCTAATCTCAGAACCACTGGGAACATTGTACAACCTATAAATAAGATGGATAAGTGATGTGGTTTGATCACATGTTCTTAGTATATCCAACGAATGTATGCGATTCTGATGTGTTGTGTATCTCAACAAATTACCTACACTGGGGACATTGTAGGACCTACATACTTATAAGGAAGATATATGTGACAATGTGATTTCTATCACATATTGTTAGTTTATCCAACGATTGGATAGTACGAAGTTGGATAAGTAACAATGTGATTTCTATCACGTCTTCAATTTATCCAACCTGCGTATAGTTTTATTTATTATAATGGCTATATTTTAACACGAACATTTATGGATTAACGAGATCCTAATCTCAGAACCACTGGGACCATTGTACGACCTATTATAAATAAGATGCATGAGTGATGTTTTTTATCACATGTTTTAGTTTATCCAACGAATGTATGCGATTCTGTTGTGTTGTGCATCTCAACAAAGTAGGTACACTGGAAAGTACACTGGGAACATTGTAGGATCTATTTACTTAGAAAGAAGATAGATGTACAGTGTGATTTATATCATGTTTTTATAGTTTATCCAACGAATGTATGCCATTTTGGAGTGTGGTGTGTATCTCAACAAAGTACACTAGGAACATTGTAGAGAAGATGGATAAGTGACAATATGGTTTCTATCTCGTCTTTAATTTATCCAACCTGCGTATAGTTTTTTATTTATTATAATGGATTAACGAGATCCTAATCTCAGAACCACTGGGACCATTGTACGACCTATTATAAATAAGATGCATGAGTGATGTTTTTTATCGCATGTTTTAGTTTATCCAACGAATGTATGCGATTCTGTTGTGTTGTGCATCTCAACAAAGTAGGTACACTGGAAAGTACACTGGGAACATTGTAGGATCTATTTACTTAGAAAGAAGATAGATGTGACAGTGTGATTTATATCATGTTTTTATAGTTTATCCAACGAATGTATGCCATTCTGGAGTGTGGTATGTATCTCAACAAAGTGGGTACACTGGGAAATCCACTGGGAACGTTGTACGACCTACAAAGAAGATGGATAAGTGACAATGTCGTTTCTATCACGTCTTTAGTTCATCCAACGAATGTGTTGCGGTTCTGGCGTCTCTATCCCAACAAAGTACACTCTGGCTGTTCGGTGTTCATGTTCGTCCCTCCGCCGACCGCGGCGCATCGTGCGCTGGGCGTGCCGGCGGCCTCACGACCGGAGCGGCGTTTAATTTCGGTGCGGGCCGGCCTCGGGGGGGAGGAAGCGCCCCCGGGGGAGGCGCGGGACCTTCCGAAGGAGCAGAAGAAGAGCAAAACGAAGGAGGAGAGGAGCGCCGAGGATCCCCGCCCGCGGCGCCGATATGTCGAATTAGAAACTGGTGGGACGGGTTGCGCGCATGTATGATAATGTTCGGCGGGGAGCATGGGCGGCGCACGCGGGGACGGGAATTGGCAATCTAGTTTGATGGAATCTGATGAAAAGTTTTATGGATAATCCGCGTTCCAGTGGCGTACGTTTTAGTTGGCCTGTCGGTTACCGGTAGCTCGGATTGTAGCAATTGCAAGTGCTCCTGAAAAAGTCATGATAAAAATTGCCAAAAAATATATATACCTAACTGTGTAATTGTTTTTAACATTAGGTTATTTTCAAAAGTTTATGCCAAATAACAATCGAAATAAACTCAGTTGCTAAGCAACAACTTTTGAATGCAAAATTTTCAATACGTCATTGAAAGGTAGGTATCTACATATTTTTTAATGGAAATAAAAAATAATAATAAACGATTTTTTCATTGAATATTTTTACAAAATCTACCTACATGTGTAAGTATTATTTAACTCAAGACAACAAAAATATTCTATAATTTAAAATGATACTCGTAGAAAATTTTAACTAGGGATAAAGTTGAACCCCCTGGGGCACGCCCAAAAATATCGAAATAACAAAAAGGTTTTAATAATTGCTAATTATTGTTATAAATGATTTATATTTTAAAATGATATTACGATTTTTACGAAATGTGGCAAACTTTTTTTAATCATCGAAAAACGTATAATTTTTATTTTTGAGTTAAAAAAAAACAATTTTATAGGCGTGCTCCATGGGCTTATCTTTACCCTGGTTAAAATTTTTGTACAGTCAAAGGCTCACCCTGTATACTACTATAAGAGACCTATATTGTGATATTATAATTTTTGGAAATTTAATTTTTCCATAGCCTGCTATGATAAAAGAAGGCCCCGAAAAATAACGAAAGTATTTTGTTAAGGAAAAATAAATAGTGCGGTTGGTTTTTCCATACATCAGAACTTCAAATACCGATTTTCAATCATGTCTTATACAAGGTGTCCCTAGGATATATGCAAATATCGCAAAAGTCAGATTTTCTAGAGTGCCCTGTATAAACAGTTGATGATATTTCAAAAATATGTTTGTTTATTAGAAAAAAAAACAATTAAAAATAATTCTTAGTACGTTATTTCAATATAATCAGCCTATTTAATTTTTGGCACTCTCGGCATTTTCTAAAATGAAAAATTAAACTAAGCCGATCATACTGATATGTCGTATTCGAAAGTATTTTTTAATTGAAACTATTAAAAAAAGTTGAATATGTTCAAAATTAGAAAATATAAAAGTACTTGATTTTTATTTCCTAACGACTTTTTGTAATAAAATTTTGCGGTATCTCTTACCCACAAGGAAAAAACGCCACAAAAGAATAAAACACATCCATACAAAGTCTTTGCAAAACTCTTCTGGAATTTGTAAATTCCATTTGAGATAGTTTTCAAAGTGCTTTATTTAGGCAACGAAATAAAAAAATCGATCAAAAAAATGGGGATGGGAGTTTTATGTCAAGAATTCTGTATACCTTTACAATAAGGAAAATATGCTACATCTATATAAGCTTTTTTTATATACAGGGTGATTCAAAACTATGCGGCACCCTTTCAGGGACGTAATTTTCTCGTTAAAATAAGACGAAAAGTTCATATTAACATGGGTCCAAAAACTCTTCGTTTCGAAGATACAGGGTGATTAATCTTTGAAAAAAATATCGATTTTTCTTTATACCTTCCAAACCAATAACAATATTTAAACCAAATTTGATAAACAATAATACCATCCTAGGGTGACATAAGAAATGCTAATATCAGGTCGCGAGAGTATCCAGTGGCGGAGGTAAGGGTAATCGGTACCATAAATTAAACAAAAAAAAATAGAATGGCCCTGTACAATACAACAATTTATTATGTTATTGAATAAACAATACAATTTGGAACAAAAAATGCCTCTTTCATTTTTTTCATATCTCTCTCCCTTTCGCGGAAAGTTTGAGTTTTTTTATTTGTCGTCTTTTTTCGACTCTAACGCTTTTTCGAAAACGAAATAATTTTCAAATGGAATGGCAGTAGGAGTATGTAATTTAGTAAAAAAATAATTGATTGTAATAGATATTTTTTTGAAAGTTTAATCACCCTGTATTTTCGTAACGAAGAGTTTTTGGACCCATGTTAATATGAACTTTTCGTCTTATTTGAACGAGTAAAGTACGCCCCTGAAAGGGTGCCGCATAGTTTTGAATCACCCTGTATATAGCAATACTAGGTATATTATAAAACTATCAACTTTCCATACTTTTTGATTAGAAAACTATAAAATTCAGTCATTGTAACAAATAAACTAAAAAAAATTAAGCTATCACAAAGTACTTAACCATTTTTATTACTTTTTTGGGGCACTACTAGTTAACCTTGTAAATTTTTTCAATGAAAAAACCCCTTACAGATTATAGAATAATAAGTTATCGGGAGCTGGACCAACACTATATTAAAGACCTGTGCATAGCAAAATATAGTTTCCCGCAAAAAATATATAACAAGAAAAGGTGATAATGAGCAAACACCCAAAGTTAACAAAAAGAAAAACTAGTAACCGCATACACGTGTTTCATGCTATTTGGCAATCATCAGTACGGTGTAACATTAACCAAATCAAAAGATAGACATGATTTGGGAAGCAACAAATGAAGTCCAGGCAGGAGCCAACAGCACATTTGCAGCTTCAGTCAGCACATCCCCTATTTTGGGGCTTGTACTAACATCGCCACGGAGGCTGCTAAAGCGACCTGCGTGGAAATCTTCATAACCCAAGATACAATGACAATAAGGATGTAAGATTCGCGAGTGTAAATGTAATAATTACAAGAAAAGGTGATAATGGGCAAACACTCAAAGTTAACAAAGAGAAAAAACTAGTAACCGCATACACGTATTTCATGCTATTTGACAATCATCAGTACGGTGTAACATTAACCAAATCAAAAGATAGGCATGATTTGGGAAGCAACAAATGAAGTCCAGGCAGGAGCCAACAGCACATTTGCAGCTTCAGTCAGCACATCCCCTATTTTGGGGCTCGTACTAACATCGCCACGGAGGCTGCTAAAGCGACCTGCGTGGAAATCTTCATAACCCAAGATACGATGACAATAAGGATGTAAGATTAGCGAGTGTAAATGTAATAATTACAAGAAAAGGTGATAATGGGCAAACACTCAAAGTTAACAAAGAGAAAAAACTAGTAACCGCATACACGTGTTTCATGCTATTTGACAATCATCAGTACGGTGTAACATTAACCAAATCAAAAGATAGGCATGATTTGGGAAGCAACAAATGAAGTCCAGGCAGGAGCCAACAGCACATTTGCAGCTTCAGTCAGCACATCCCCTATTTTGGGGCTTGTACTAACATCGCCACGGAGGCTGCTAAAGCGACCTGCGTGGAAATCTTCATAACCCAAGATACAATGACAATAAGGATGTAAGATTAGCGAGTGTAAATGTAATAATTACAAGAAAAGGTGATAATGGGCAAACACTCAAAGTTAACAAAAAGAAAAAACTAGTAACCGCATACACGTGTTTCATGCTATTTGGCAATCATCAGTACGGTGTAACATTAACCAAATCAAAAGATAGGCATGATTTGGGAAGCAACAAATGAGGTCCAGGCAGGAAGCCAACAGCACATTTGCAGCTTCAGTCAGCACATCCCCTATTTCTTGTAATTATTACATTTACACTCGCTAATCATACATCCTTATTGTCGAAAAATATATAGGTTAACCTCATCGAGAGCTCCTTAAGTTCGCCCGGCCGCCCACGCCTCTGGCGCGGGCCGGTCGACGGCCCCCGTCGCCGTACAGGTGCAAACGCCCGCGGAGCCGCAGGTCACCCACAGACTGGACGATGAAGAAGAAGAGGCCGCGGCGCAGAAGAAGAAGAAGAAGAACGCGTCCATTCAAAACTGCCGCCGCCGCCGCCCACGACACCCGACCCCACCTGTCAACCGTGAATGCGTATTGCGAGAGAGAGAATGGCAACTTGGATGTGGAGCATGAACGCTAGACTGCGGATTATATGGTGACAGCTATGAATAAAGAACCCCAGGAAGGAGCAAATTCGGGCTTTACGCTGGACCGGTCCAGTCTCTGCATCTGGCGGCATGCCGTTTCCGGTTTACAAAAGTACCTACTTACCGATGGAATGTTATCCCCCAAACATTTTGTTCTGGTAGTCACGGAATAGCCGCAGCTAACCATAATAGATCTCCAAAAAGTACTTATCGAAGAACTACACAAACATCTAATAGCACAAACCACCGTGACAACTGTCAAATATAAAAATATTTAGTCAAAATGGGTCTGTTTCACACTTTTTTTTTTATTTTTGATTATGAATGTTAATAGTAAATAAAACACGAAAATATTTTTTTCCGATTTTTTTTCGACCGGGAAATGCCCTAAAAACGTTTTTGAAATTCAAATTTCTTGGGCCCGTGACGTCATAATCTTGACAATCAAAATTTAATTTCGAAATATTCTGACATCGTTGGTTTCTGCCGTTGATCTTCTTCATTTTGCAATTATTCTTAAAGAATATTCCTTTCTCCTTTCTGTCGAATGTGTTTTCTATCATCTCCTAAAATGGCTATCAAAAGGTTTTCCGGATGACCAAAATATTCCTTTCTCCTTTCTGTCAATTACGGGATCACTTTTTCCAGTTCTTCAGGGAGGTAACAATACTGATAATGCTAAATAAGTGCCTAGCGCCATCCTTATTACAAGACCAATTAAATTTGATTTCAAATCAGCATACGGTATACACTTTAACTTTTTTTACCCCCGTAAAATTTGTATTCTTCATCCGATTTTAGCCGGTTTTTTCTAAAAATATGCCACAAAAAACTCTAAGTTGGTTCAAAATTTCAGTTCTTAATCTCAATTTTCAAGGCCTACTACGACTGTTTTTTTCTAGTAAAAAATGAAGAAAATCATTTAGCGATTTTTTTATTTAAAATCTGACACCACAGCGTTAATTAGGACACACCAAAACCCCCAGATACCAACTTTTAATAAAAAATATACTGGGAGTTCCATTCTGCAAGGTGTGAAAGTTGAGCGTAATAGGAATTTTAAAGGCATCTGGTTTGTCAAGTGTTTGGAATGGAATGGAATGGAATGGAATTACTTCAAAACAGTTAGATGATAAACTAAGTCCAAAAAATACAGAAGCCTGCCAGTCACTAAGTCCATATGAGTTAAGGTGGCTGGTGTGCCACAACAGGAAACGGACAGAAAATGTATCATCTTAGACAGTGACTTTATTGATAAAGGTCCAACAATTTGAACTGTTTTTTATTTGTTGGTTGGCATTTTGTAAAAAAAAATACTTTGGTGCTTATTAGTATTTTTCAACGATTCCAGAGCACTCCTGACCAGTATAAAGTTTAATAAAAATTCAGCATTTTGACATCGCCCAGAGAAAATGATCCTGTACATTTTTGTATTGAAGCTTTGCACATCAATACTTTGAGTAGTCCTGTTGATCATTCATCTGTTTTGACGGGATTCCATGGCACACTTGACTCTCCAGATACCTCTAAAATTCCCATTTTGCTCAAATTTGACTATCCAGAATGGAACTACCTGTATATTTTTTGTTCAAATTTTTTATACGGGTGTTTAGGGTGTCCTGATTAAAGCTGTGGTGTCAGATTTTAAATAAAGAAATCGCTAAATGGTTTTCGTAATTTTTTACTAGAAAATAAATTCGTAGTAGGCCTTGAAAATTGAGATTTACACCTGAAATTTGGCAACAATGTAAAGAGTTTTTTGTGGCCTATTTTTAGGAAAAAAACGGCTAAAATCGGATGAAGAATACAAATTTTACGGAGGTGTTCGCACTTAAGATGAAACTCCCTGTAGATACCCTATAAGAAAATCGAGGACGCCTCTAATCTGTGTAGAATGTGGCAGATTCTTGATTCTTGGACGGACATTCTCCCTCCTCCATATCTCTCTGTGATATTTTGACCTGTGTATTATTCCACTGAAGTCTAATGTGAATTTCCTCTTCTCCGACTAAAAAATATCCCAAATAAATTATGCTTCAATTTTCAATTCAAGGCGCCAATTTCAGTGGGAAGGACGCTCGAGGACGGTGCCTTGAGGCACTCCCCACTTCACCACGCTTCAGCTAACGAACATCGACCGTGAAAGACTTTTTAATTCCCCGAAATGAAAGCGGAGCCGGGCATCCGCTCGAAACAAATCGGAGATTAATAACTGTAGATGATGTTGTTATCCATCAGGTAATAAATCGGCCTCACGTCAGGCACCGTTTAAAAATGGATTTATAATAGTTTTCCCGCACGTCGGCCATCATTATTCGGAGGTCAGGTCGGTGTAATGGATCCATAATGTATTATTAACAAATTATTTTTTTCGTTCTTTGAAGGTACTTTCTGATATGGACGCCGATCGCTCTGTTCTATAGATCTAGATTGTGGGAAGTGTCGGGACAAACAATAAATCAGATCAAAAATTGCCTTGGAGCTTGAGCTTGGCGATAGCGCGAAGCTCTACAATGTCAAGGAGAGACCGACATTATCCGCCTTTTCCTTTTTTTGCATAATACATCAGGAGGAAGTGAAACCGGAGTACTATTAGACCATCCGGTGGCCCTGAACTTGTTCAGGCAATACCAGAACAGGCATATCGTATGTTTATACGATAAAGCTGTACTTTGTATTTTATAGAAACATAATTGCTGCCAAACTTGGTTCCTTCAGTGCTGACGTTAGGTTCTTTGTTGTTGAGAAGATTTTTGCACGCCTGTCCAAGTAAGAGTTCGATGCTTTATAACGTAACAGTTGTCGTCTGTGCAGTAGAAGATGGTCATTCGCTTAATATAGAAAGGAAACAATGATGGTCCCTCGTGCCTCATATATCATCATTATAATGTTTGCTTCCATGGGAGAAAATTCTTGCAGTATCATTTTATTCTTACACATTATAATTCTGAATAAAAAAACATTAACATAGATTGAGATAAAATACAAATAATAACTAAGATCATAAATGTTCTCAACGATTAAGTTGAGCGGTAGCCAAGTATAAAATACCTGCGTTTAAAACTAACGGTGCCTGGTATAGACAAGAAAGACTACCTTGACGTCAGAGATTTCAAAGATTCAAGAAGCCATCATAATGGAACGCCGCCTGCCGCCCATGCAGCGTGACGCCAACGTTGCTTTAATTTTCGGCAACGAAGAAGTCTCCGAGCCGTCCGGCCCATACGTGACGAAGATGGATAGGCAAAAGCCCCAAGACGCGCATGAATATGTATGTCAGATTTAAGTAGTCAGGAGTAGTTCCACGCGTTTGTTTTTTCTCCTCCGTGTTTTTACGCAATCAAAATTCAAAGTCAGTACGTTACTAGGAGAATTAATGGGCAGGCATTTACCTCGGCTCGGGACGTGATTGACGGCGACCGCTAAAAACGCCATAAAAATGGTTCTGCCATAAGTAAAACGGGCGCGGAACGAAAGGAAAAATGTTAATCTTGGGAAATGTATGTTTAGAATGTTGGGAGCCTTGTCATAATTAGACGCCTGATACGCCAGCATCTTTTATGTAATGGCGTATGTGTACGCGCAGAGCGGTGCGGCATTTAGCTTCAGGGAAGCACAATGCGTTCGCAGACGTCACGGGAATAGCTGGTATTGTTGCTCGTGTTCGAGCGGAGCAAATATGGCGAATACAGCCAATTAGTTTTGTTGCCGACATAAGGATGCAACTAGAGTTCCTAGATCCAACAAGCGAACTTTATTGACTCGTCCGTTCAAGTCCACATTGACGTTTCAGAGATGTTCGGGTTATACGCCTAGATATTTGACGGATGATGATCTTCTTGTAAGGTACAGATCGCTTTGCGTTGTTCCCCACGTCTGACCAGGCAAGTCAATGAAATGTATGTTCCACTTTGTTATTTGCGTCGTTCGTTGAATGTTCAAACGATTTCATATAATATGTACAGTGTGTCCCGTTTTTCATGAACGGGCGATTTTTTTATAGATATGTCCCTGAAAGGTCATCATTTGCGAAATATTGGTTTGACCTTACCGCAAAATCCTGGCCTACTGCGATTTTTTAAAGGGGTGCGTTTTTCGAAAAACTATATTAGGCATTTTTTTTTTTAAATCTGACCCCACAGCGTTAATCAGAACACCCCAAAACCCCTATATACCAAATTTGAATAAACAATATACAGGGAGCTCCATTCTGCAGGTTGTCAAATTTGAGCAAAATAGGAATTTTAAAGACATCTTCCAAGTCAAATAGTGTGCCATGGAATCTCCTCAAAACGGTTGAATGGTCAATAGGACCACTCAAGGTGTTGGTGTGCAAAGGTCCAATACAAAATATACAGAGTCTTCTTATCTGTGCCATCTCAAATTACTGAACTTTTAGAACTTTATACGGGTCAAAAATCGAGTATATCAAAACCGCTCCACACAATATAAACGAACTAGATCTAAAAAATACAGAAGCCTGCCAGTCAGTAAGTCCATATCATTTAAGGTGGCTGGTGTGCCACAACAGGAAAGACGCAGAAAATGTATCATCTTAGACAGTGACTTAAGGTCCAATAACTTAAATTGTTTTTTATTTGTTGGTTGGCATTTTGTAAAAAATAAAATTACTCTGTTTATTAAGATTTTTCAAAAATTCCACAGCACTCATGACCTGTATAAAGGTTCATAAAAATTCAGCATTTTGAGATGGTCCAGAGAAAAATACCCTGTATATTCTTGTATTGAACCTTTGCACACAAACACTTTGAGTAATTCCATGGCACACTCGACTCGCCAGATGCCTTTAAAATTCTTATTTTGCTCAACTTTGACTCCCTGCAGAATGGAACCCCTTGTATATTTTTTGTTCAAATTTAGTATGTGGGAGTTTCGAAGTGTCCTGATAACGCTGTGCTGTCAGATTTTAAATAAAAAATGCCTAATATATGGTTTTTTGAAAAACGCACCCCTTTAAAAAATCGCAGTAGGCCATGATTTCGCAGCAAGGTCAAACCAATACTTTGCAAATGATGACCTTTTAGGGACATAATATCTATAAAAAAAACTCACCCGTTCAATTCCCCCAGCCTACTTAGACTTTCAGGGGTGTTAACATAAAAAACGGGACACACTGTATATAATTCACTATACAGGGTGTCAGAGTTAAATGTCTCAAATAAAATCGACGGTACAAAAATCTCATGTTAAGCAAGAAAGTTCATATGAACAGAAGTTCAAAAAGGCTTGATAAGAAAGATACAGGGCATTGCAAATGACATTATAAAAAAATGTTTTAAACATCCTAACTAAAATTAACGTTGAAGGAAGTTATTCTAAGCAGAATAGTTCATATTATCATAATAAGAAATGTACAGGTCCCAAGCAGCAGATTTTTCTGTAGCCCTCTAGTTTTTGATTCGACTTGGATTAGGAAGTCATTAGTAGATAAACTATTCGGGTTCTGGACCACAAACCCCATGTCAGTCCGCCTAAGAGGAATACGGCGTATTTTTTTTCTAATTTTACCGCACCGGCTGGCGAGGGGGGAGGGGGGCTTGACCAAATGGGGTAAAATTTGTCATAAAAATACCACGTTATCATCTTAGGGGAATTAACATGGGGGTTTGTGGTTCCGATCTCGCATAATTTATCTACTAGTCCTATACCGAGATAAAAACTAGCAGTTGACTTTTAAATGATTCCTTTATATTTAGAATAACTTTGTCTAAACCTGCAACGTGGCGTCATCTTGGGCCCGCAGCATTTTCCCTATGAACACGATCATTATTTTTATATACCTAGCTCGCGGCAAAAATAGGATTGCATTCAAATGCTGCGAGGGGCGGAGGGACGTATTTATGAAGACCACGAGGCAAAGCCAATTTCTGCGAACCGCGGGGTTCCCGGTCCCTCGGCCGGGGCTCTCCACCGTGGCAGACGATTTACGCGACAGACAGGAAAGCCGACTCGTATATTTCAAGACTATTTGCTCGGATGAGCATCTAAGAAGGCTGAGAAACCGAGAGGAATTCCGCGGGGACGCGGCCACAGGTGGCGGCTCTTGTCTAAGAGTCCTGCATAGTGCTCATCATTAAAGGAACTAATACAACTGTGGTGGGGTCTCCGAGACCTATTTTAGAGTATTTTGAATATAACTATCGACTATATTTACCGACATAACTTGAAAAGTGGGTGTTCTCTATAAATCTCCCTTATCTCGTCGCCCTTGTACGATGGCAAATGACGGTGCTCAGTCGGATGATTTATTTTGTATTACTGGGCCTTTATCCATCATGCACAGAGAGATTTATATCTCGCGTTGTCTTGGCATATTCCAAACGCACGCCACCACCATTCAGTAAAACATTCAATGTTCAGTGGCAAGGTTAAGGAGGCGAACATTATAGGTACATCAAAACTCGTTGAACTAATGTTTATATGTACAGTGACCGGCAGAAAGTTGGACAGAAAAATTTAATATTTTTATACTCTGATTTCGATTAATTTAAATTTCTAGCTGCTAATCGAACAAAATTAAAGTTTAGTAGCAAATTCATGTGTTATCCGACGATAAGTTGCGCTTGCGTTATTTTGTTTTTTTTAATACACAGGGTGGTCGAAAAAATATTCGCTATAAAAAAGTAAGGGTACTTTACTCTTGAGTTATTTTGATATGTGCGTTTGGAGTTTGAAATGATGCACCAACTTTCATCAAGAATAAAATTTTCTGAGAAATTAATAATAAAAAAGTTTTCCATTTGTGTCCAACTTTCTGCCGGTCACTGTATAATTCCTAGACAAAGTCTTAACTAAGTACCTCTATATGGTTGTGGAACAAGTAACTTTAATTTAAAAAAAGCTTATCAGACTTAATCGAATTCTTCGAATCTTCATGGAATGGTGGTATCTAAAAGAGGAAGGAATGTGATAAAAATCTTTGAATAAAGAACCCCAGGAGGGAGCGAATTTGGGCTTACCGCTCGACCGGGAGAGTCTATGCATATGGCGGAGTGCCCTTTCCGTTTTTAGAGTGGCGCGCACCTTTGAGTTGTTTCTACAAAGTAATTGAGGCAGAAATCTAAATTTTTCTTGAAATCAGTACCTACAATACATGGAAAAAATTATAAGCCACGTTTATGTCTTTAGGTTTAAAAATTCTTGACAATACCAAGTAGGTACCTACACAAACGCCTATGCCACTTTGGTGCATAGCCTCAAAAGTTAATTTAAATTACAAAATTACTTACCGACGGATCATTATTCTCAAACATTTTAGTTTGGGCGGTCAGGGAAGTGCCACAAGCCGCACAGCTAAGCATAATACCTCAAAACAGTATCTAAATACTTCATACCTACTGACACCTACCACCGGTCAGATACCAAAATATCGTGTCAAAACTTGGTTCTTACACAGGGCGATTTCTATCTCACGTATTTTATAATACACATAGACCTTTGTCTCCTTCCTGGGATTCTATTTAAATAGGTCAAAAATAGAGATGTTGACAACCCTTGACCCTTAAAGAATTGTTTATATCTCTTTGGATAACCTCGCGTGGCCAGATTATAAGGTTCTCTTTCGTGGACATTGAAACGCTTTTTCCAAGCAGGAAGTCCGCAAAGCTCGCCTCCTATCTGGCATCTTAACAGATGCATTGCACGCATTTCTTTCCGACTTTTTATCCTAATTAAGGCAGTTCACAGAATTAGTTCACGTGCAGTTAATATTATGCAACGCACAGTTATGATTTAGTTACTTCCCTATTCTAGGCGCTATATGCATGTGATTTACGAAATACGTCGTCTCGAGCAAACAGACTTTCTTCGTGGCGAATTAATGACTAATTACTAAATAAAAAAAAACGTCTAGATTTCAATGAATTAATTTGAAATGGATTACCATACAATAATTGGTATGCATTATTATGTGCGATTTGCCTCCTACATAAATGTCTGGTATGTAGTACAACTAATAATTATTGCTTGGAAACGTTTATTGATTCTAACGCTATCAGTCCCGATTAAGTTTATATTAATGATTATCCTTCAACTCGTCTTTTATGATGCTGCCGCAGCTCGTAAGACAACAAACCACCGTGACGTCATATCTGATCGTATCCAGCGAACAATATGTGTCTCGGCCTTAGCCTGTGACAGAAAAATGCATCGAGCAATAAATCCCACAAGTCGAACAAGAGGGAAAGCCGAATAAATGTTTGCTCTCGGTCCCCTGTGTGCACCGAAGGCGCACCTGTGTACATAACGCGTACACGTCGGACGGCCCGAGGGCAGTCGAAGGCCCTTTGGGAAACCGAATGGTCCGGGCAATATTGGTGTGCTTATAAAATTTATCAGTGGCGTATCCAGGATTAACGTCTGGGGGGCAATCAGTTATAAATAACAAAACTCTGTCGATAATTTTAATGAATAAAAACATATTTTATAAAATAAATAAATACAGGGTGTCCGGAAATAAATGCACCAACTTCAAAAATTAAAAAGAAAAATGGAAAATATGACGAAAGTTCATATGAAAATGGGTCCACAGATGTTTGGTTTTCGAAATGCAGGGTGTTGAAATTAAAATTTTATTTTTGATTTTTTTAAGTAACTTTTTGAGACGACAAACATTTCTTGCAAAATTTGGTAGCCGGGTTTTTTTGGGAAGAGAAGTCATAATTTGGTACTATTTTTGGTGCAATCCGTATAGGGCGCTGCGCACGCTATCATTATTTAATTTAATTTGCCCTAACTTTTTTGACAGTAAGCTTTTACAACATTTTGTGAATGTATCCTCTTCTCACACGTTTTCTAAGCAAAAAAGGTATACTTGGTGAATAACGCCAAAGGTGACTGTTTTCGAGAAATTTTCAAATTTCTGCATCGATGCAGGTGCATATCGACACTCGTATGCAATTAAATTCAAAATAAAATTTAAATAAACAGGCACATTTATTTTTTGACAGTTTAATTAACTTGTTGTTGTTGTTGTTTTTTTTTGCAAGAAAATCTTGTCGTGTCAAAAAGCTACTTAAAAAAATCGAAAATAAAATTTCAATTTCAACACCCTGCATCTCGAAAACCAAACATCTGCGGACCTATGTTCATATGAACTTTTCGTCATATTTTTCATTTTTCTTTTAATTTTTTAAGTTATTACCGGACATCCTGTGTAACATAAAAATAATTCTTCTTCGAACCAGTAAAATCTATATCACAAAATCAAGTATTCTATTTTTGGTTTTGAGCTCGTCAAATATCTCCTCTGGAGATATGGGTATTTCAGGGTACACATAAAGGAGTGTTAACCCATTCAGTTGGTTTTCGCTAATATTGTTTCTAATATAAATTTTTAAAATTGTCAGTTTTGAATATGTTCTTTCTGGCGTGTCGGTGCACACTGTCATTGTGCAAAATATGTTTAGTAGGTTGTTTTACCTAATTTACTGTTACGCGCTGCGACCGACGGAGTGTGTGCATAATATACGGCGGCTCGTTCCCAAATGTACTGCACAGATTTTAATTTCGAGAAGACAAGATGAAACAAATAACAAATTGTAGATGTTTGATGTTCACTGCATTTTGAGATTAGGCCAGGAGTATATAATTTTTGGTATTAGTAATTTTGATATTACAAATCTCGTTTATCTCGACAGCTCGGGGGGGGGGGGGCAATCGCCCCTTCCCCCCCTGAATACGCCACTGAAATTTATCGTGGTGAAGTTACCGGTGCATAGGATCAGTAAATATTTACGTATATTTTTCGACAATCTCCTTGTCCAGAAACTTTTTGATTACACGGTTGGAACAAACAAGCACCAAGACGTTCAAATCGGAACTGGGTATATTATACGAACCTTGTCTAACGCCCAGAGATTACAGACCCATGGACGAAGTAAAGAGACCAAGGAACCATGATCAAATCCCTGATGAAACTAAATAAAACTCTAGGTGTAAAACATCATAAGGAAAAATTGCCCGGAAAGAATTCTTGAGAGGCACAAATAAAATGAACATAAATTCGATCAAAAGCTCAAAACAGTACGTCCATTAACCCTACAGATTGTCTCAACAAACAACATGACACTTATCTATTACATATATCACAATGTAAATTAGGTGTCGTATCAAAGGCTTTGTGCTTTTGCGAGTTGTAGGTGCACAAAGCGCAGCGGTGTCTCGCCAACAGGTAGTGAATTAAGTGACGCCTCCACAACAATAACGTTTTGTAATCGAAGCCACTTTGTCGCGAGAGCTCGTCAAGTGTGGGCCGAGGTCTCACGGCATCGAATGCCCCAATATACGCTGAGAGAAAGTCGCGAAATTGGTGAGGAATAATGAATCAAAATAGACAACGGTGTCGTTGTATCCACTATTAATAGCAACCCTTGCTAGTTTGCTCTGTATTTACTATAAGAATTTGAGAAAATTATTGATAATTTTTGTGATTGGCATAAGATCTATACTAAAATCAAATAACTCTGACCCATGATGTAAACAAACGCACGTATATGTTGAGATATTAGTAAGTAATGTTATAGCAATTGTCTTAAAAATAACAATAGGAAATTATTAAATTGTTACAATAAATGCTCAGTGAAAACACGCACATTTCTCAACAAATAACACCACATTATTCAACATTTCATCTTTTCAGCTTCAGCATTTCAGCTGCTACATGCTACATACCTACTTCAATTATTCTCATTTTTTAGTATTGCACATTTTACGAAGCTATGTTGAGAAAACTTTTGTGTTTAGGTAAACTAATATGAAAAATTCCACCGGGAATGTCATGTCAACTAGATCTTATAACCTTAGCCAGAAAAACGCAATCCATGCCACAGAACAGAACAAGGAATTACCAACAACATCTTTATTTTCCTAATACAGGAACATCATTATTGAATTTTTTTTTCAAGCTAGAAAATATATCATCTATAATGGAAGATTGCAAAAAATATTATTTACAATTCTCTCAGTGTATATTCAATGCCAATGCCTTATTAGTATTAGTGGCTTTGCAATGCTGAATGGTAATCGGTTAGGATTTAATTTATATTTAATTTATTGTCCACTTTGGCCTCAACCGAGGGTTAAAACACGTAACTAATATGACGTTTATGTTGCCATTTATCTGGTGTATGGCATATCTGCATATCAAATCTCGAAAAATATATAAATATATAATATAACATACACTTACTTTGAACGAAAAAAATTCTGTAGCTGGGAATATAAACTGAATGTCCCCACGTGTCGTCGTCGATAAGGTCCTTGACTACTTAAAAGCGGGGGCAAACATTCGAGTGTAGGCCCGCAAGGAACAAAAAACGCCAGTAATAGGCCCAGAATAGGTCTTTAATAGGCCCCTTTCGAATGCCTTCAAATAAAGAATAATATTTGGTTACAACCCATCGAAATCTATCCAAATATTGTGGCAAGAGACGACGACCCAAACCTGGAGTGTTTGTAAATATGGACGTTAATTTATTTAGAAAAACAAACCGAATAGATGCACTATGCATGGGTATATAAAATTAGGTACCCAGGCTTTTTATCTAAACAATATGCGCTTCTTCATTTTGAAGATCATTTGCTGACAAACATACGTCGTGAAGGTTGAATTTTATTTGTTGAGGTTACAATTTGGTTCTACAATGAAGTTTTGCGTATCTTGTCGCACCTATTTTGTTAACGACAATATCAATAACAAACTGTGAGAATGTGCAAAGCAAGCTGAAATGGACAAACGCTTTCCAAATGCAGGAACCCTACTATGACCGAGAGTCCACAGTTTTGCCAAAAGGTTCCCCTTATTCCCAAAAATACGTTTCGTTATTACGTAAACATCGTTTACTGTTAGTTTCTTCTGGGTGTTGGCAAAACAAACATATAAACAGAGGAGTTATCTTTAATTCCAGCGGTAACACTTTAGAGGCAGCGCCGCCAGCATGACTATTGAACTTTATTGAGTGCTCGGGTCTGGCGCTGATAAGGATGAGGCGTGCAGGAATAGCAGAAACGGTGCCCCTTTCTCAAGGAGTTACCACATTCCTGTTGCCGCCGCTAATGCTAATTGTACTGTTAAGGTCGTCACCTTTGCAAATCGATTAGCCAATGTTGGGACTGCTACGTCCACAGGAAGGGGGAAGAGTCGCTTCGAGAAAGACCGTTTCTGGATTTTTTTTTTGTATATATCTATTAATTGTCACTGCAATATCTTGGCTGCAGTAACATTTTGTTGTCTCTGTTGTTCCACCAAAGTCTAGAGAATGCTATAAGTCCTCTCACTTCTTTGAAGTCGTCGAAAAGCCGCCGATTTTTTGCGACCGGTCGTAAATCAATGTCAGCTCGCCACTCCCTTGTTTACGAGGGTGTACTACAAATCACCCATAAGGCTGGTTGCTCCAAATTATATGCGGACACTTCTATATTGACTTTCCATTATGCACCGTGAAGCATTAGAATAATCGTTAGTTTTTGGTAATAGGAGTAATAGGTATAGCAGAAAAATAAGGACCATATAAAAATGCAGGTATTTTACTTTTTACGTTTAAATAAAGCAAGATATACCTAACTAAACATAGGGTAAGTAAAAATAGCAGAAACGGTGCCCCTTTCTCAAGGAGTTACCACATTCCTGTTGCCGCCGCTAATGCTAATTGTACTGTTAAGGTCGTCACCTTTGCAAATCGATTAGCCAATGTTGGGACTGCTACGTCCACAGGAAGGGGGAAGAGTCGCTTCGAGAAAGACCGTTTCTGGATTTTTTTTTTTGTATATATCTATTAATTGTCACTGCAATATCTTGGCTGCAGTAACATTTTGTTGTCTCTGTTGTTCCACCAAAGTCTAGAGAATGCTATAAGTCCTCTCACTTCTTTGAAGTCGTCGAAAAGCCGCCGATTTTTTGCGACCGGTCGTAAATCAATGTCAGCTCGCCACTCCCTTGTTTACGAGGGTGTACTACAAATCACCCATAAGGCTGGTTGCTCCAAATTATATGCGGACACTTCTATATTGACTTTCCATTATGCACCGTGAAGCATTAGAATAATCGTTAGTTTTTGGTAATAGGAGTAATAGGTATAGCAGAAAAATAAGGACCATATAAAAATGCAGGTATTTTACTTTTTACGTTTAAATAAAGCAAGATATACCTAACTAAACATAGGGTAAGTAAAAATAGCAGAAACGGTGCCCCTTTCTCAAGGAGTTACCACATTCCTGTTGCCGCCGCTAATGCTAATTGTACTGTTAAGGTCGTCACCTTTGCAAATCGATTAGCCAATGTTGGGACTGCTACGTCCACAGGAAGGGGGAAGAGTCGCTTCGAGAAAGACCGTTTCTGGATTTTTTTTTTGTATATATCTATTAATTGTCACTGCAATATCTTGGCTGCAGTAACATTTTGTTGTCTCTGTTGTTCCACCAAAGTCTAGAGAATGCTATAAGTCCTCTCACTTCTTTGAAGTCGTCGAAAAGCCGCCGATTTTTTGCGACCGGTCGTAAATCAATGTCAGCTCGCCACTCCCTTGTTTACGAGGGTGTACTACAAATCACCCATAAGGCTGGTTGCTCCAAATTATATGCGGACACTTCTATATTGACTTTCCATTATGCACCGTGAAGCATTAGAATAATCGTTAGTTTTTGGTAATAGGAGTAATAGGTATAGCAGAAAAATAAGGACCATATAAAAATGCAGGTATTTTACTTTTTACGTTTAAATAAAGCAAGATATACCTAACTAAACATAGGGTAAGTAAAAATAGCAGAAACGGTGCCCCTTTCTCAAGGAGTTACCACATTCCTGTTGCCGCCGCTAATGCTAATTGTACTGTTAAGGTCGTCACCTTTGCAAATCGATTAGCCAATGTTGGGACTGCTACGTCCACAGGAAGGGGGAAGAGTCGCTTCGAGAAAGACCGTTTCTGGATTTTTTTTTTTGTATATATCTATTAATTGTCACTGCAATATCTTGGCTGCAGTAACATTTTGTTGTCTCTGTTGTTCCACCAAAGTCTAGAGAATGCTATAAGTCCTCTCACTTCTTTGAAGTCGTCGAAAAGCCGCCGATTTTTTGCGACCGGTCGTAAATCAATGTCAGCTCGCCACTCCCTTGTTTACGAGGGTGTACTACAAATCACCCATAAGGCTGGTTGCTCCAAATTATATGCGGACACTTCTATATTGACTTTCCATTATGCACCGTGAAGCATTAGAATAATCGTTAGTTTTTGGTAATAGGAGTAATAGGTATAGCAGAAAAATAAGGACCATATAAAAATGCAGGTATTTTACTTTTTACGTTTAAATAAAGCAAGATATACCTAACTAAACATAGGGTAAGTAAAAATATACATAAGGTGTACCTAGGATCAAACAAAATTATTTACATGATTACAAGTTTTGCAAAATTGTAAGTTTTAGTAATTTAAATGCGCAGTAAATACGAACTCGCGTATATAATGAAACCAAATAGTCATGGGGTAAATTTGCACACGGATGTATGTATTTTACTGATCGGAATTCCTTTAGTAGGATAGAACCTAAGCCATCCTGATGAAAGTCATTAAATTTTGATAAGAAAATATTTTCTAAATTGATTATACAGAGTGTCTCACTTAAGAGTGAAACAACCTTATAACATCTTTAATTGTTAACCGACTAGAACGAAATTTTTACCAAAGTTAGATGGCATTGTTGCCTACTTATTTCCAAAAAATCAGTTGCCTACTCCAAAGTCAAAGCCACCTGCGATGCCACAATCGAGGCTAAAAATCATATTGGCATTTTTTTTTTCCAAAAAAATTCACTAAAAGAATCGCTCCAGGACCCTAAATCCAAAATTTTGCCAAAATCAAAAAATATTAAATAAAAAATTAAAGTTCAAAAATAGCAATTTAAGAATTTCCTGCGTTTAGAAAAGTTTGCCATGGAAGTTTTGAAGGCAGGTTGTTTTCAAAAAGTAATAATTTTAAAATAAAATTAAAAGCTACAAAACAAATTTTTTTTTTTTTTATTTTTTACTTATTTTTTTATTTAACATTTTTTGATTTTGACAAAATTTTGGATTTCGGGTTCTGGATCGATTCTGAACAACTTTTTTAGTACATTTTTTTTGTTTGTGGCATCGCAGGTGGCTTTAACTTCGATGTAGACAATTAATTTTTTGGAAATAAGTAGGCAACAATGCCATCTACCTTTGGTAAAAATTTCGTTCTGCTCGGTTAAAAATTAAATAAGTTATGAGGTTGCTTCACTCTTAAGTGAGACACTGTATATTCGCTAAATTCTCGTGGAGGTACTGTCAAACTGCCAAATCGTCCTGAACTGCCTTCATAGGCTTCTAGTTCATAAAATATTGTTGACTTGTCTCTGCCTGCCAGATTATGCATATACCTGGACCATAGTGTTGGTCCAGTGCATACGAATATGCCTCCAACCATAAGTTTCTGGTAGGTACTTAATAATCTTAATGGAACAGCAGTTGTTAATAAACTTTTTCCGGACGAAGTGAATGATTGGTCATCAAAATGTGCCTTACAAATTTTTATTCGTTCATGTGCCTCTTCAGGTGCAATATTCGCAAATTTATGGTCTTTGACGAACGGACTTATAGTATTCTTATAGACTTTGACTTTGGTTCTACTAAATCAGTTTCTTCAAAGAAAATGTCAGACAAATCTATATAGTCCAACTTCAGCGTTACAAAAATTCAGCATTGGATTTCAAATTTTCACACAAGATCTTGCTGTACCCTAAAGGAACAACTTTGTTGTTTGTTTTCTCCGAATACAGCTACACATTGCACACTTAAAAGAAACGAAGATACGCTAAAAACAATTAGGTATTTTCGCTAATAAAATAGCAGGTTTCGTAACGGCACTTGTCTCCCGCAGCTAAATTTATGAAGTGGCGAAAGCCAAAAAGCCCCCAATCGGCCTGTGCCCGTATCGATTCCATTGTGCCCGTTTTTGTCCGAAGAAGAAAAGCATCCGCGATTGCGGTCCGTGCTTTTTCAGGCCTCGTAGGATTTGTTGTCGTACGTGGTGGCTAACTGTTGTTTCTTTATTGGCCTTTCTTTCTTCTTTCTCGAAATTGGATGGTCATTGGTGCCTTTGCGGAATACAAACGGTGTATCGATACAACGAAGAACGAAATTGCGCCGGGAGAGTTGCAGTTCATAAAATGAATGGCAAGAAGACGTTATCTAAAATTAGTGTTAGATACAGATTTGTACAGTGTGTCCCAATTTGATACTGGACACCTCAGAACTATATGAAGGACAAGGAAAACAAATGGTCTCTATTTTTTTATTGGTAGTCCCAAGGGAGAGTATCTTATAGGCGGTGATATTTGGATGGGGTAATTATTTCATGGCCTGCTATGATTTTTTAAAATAGCTAATTTTCAAGAAACCGTATTAGGGATTTTTTTACGACAAAATGTTATTAAGAAAACTTGTTCAGAATGAAAAACTGAGTAGAATTGCAAAATTTCAAAAGTCTAAGCCTACTTTGATTTTTAGCTTTTTCGCCTTTTTCTCCCACTTTTTTCTTAGAAATGTGTCCTTTCTGGATCTTTCACGTCAAAATATTATTAAAGAAACTTGATCATCGTGAAAAAATAAAATTTTGACGTGATATCTCCAGAAGGGATACTTTTCTGAGAAAAAAGTGGGAGATAAATCTAAAAATCAAAGTAGGCCTAGCCTTTCGAAATTTTGCGAATGTACTCAGTTTTTCATTCTGAACAAGTTTTCCTAATAACATTTTGCCGTAAAAAGTCCCTAATGGGGTTTCTTGAAAATTAGCTATTTTAAAAAATCATAGCAGGCCATGAAATAATTACCCCATCCAAATATCACCGCCTATAAGATACTCTCCCTTGGGACTACCAATAAAAAAATAGAGACCATTTGTTTTCCTTGTCCTTCATATAGTTCTGAGGTGTCCAGTATCAAATTGGGACACACTGTACAAATCTGTATCTAACACTAATTTTAGATAACGTCTTCTTGCCATTCATTTTATGAACTGCAACTCTTCCGGCGCAATTTCGTTCTTCGTTGTATCGATACACCGTTTGTATCCCGCAAAGGCACCAATGACCATCCAATTTCGAGAAAGAAGAAAGAAAGGCCAATAAAGAAACAACAGTTAGCCACCACGTACGACAACAAATCCTACGAGGCCTGAAAAAGCAGGTGTCCAGTAACAAATTGGGACACACGGTATATACCCGGGTTTAAACTGAACCAGAATTTCCACTGACACCAAAGAAGGAAACTTCACAATTTGGATAGTTTTCAAGTTAACAAAGGAAGTTGTGCAACCTGCATCTTCAGCGGAATTGTCAAAAGCTTGTTAAATTGTTCATTTGTAGGTTACGAAATGGCAGCTCCCATCTTTTTAAGGTTGACGACTAATCTATAGCGATATCTAGATGGCAAGTTCATTTGAAATATTGACGATGTAGTTTTATTTATAAAATTGATTGATTTAAGTAAAACGATACTTTTTGGTATTTTGATTCTCCATTAAAAAAAATGTCTCTTGATTTTTCAGTATTTTATATCCAAACGGTGACATGATTTTTGAAGTTTTTCGAATTTAATTGTCTACAGGATGTATAAGATAGATAAACGAGGTCAGGGGAATTAATACTTTAAGGAAATTTTAATCCATTAACCAAAAAATATTTTTGAAATTATTCGTACTGTTCATACAAAGCACTGTATTGAAGCCTCTGTATAATGTATAAGCTACATTCAAAGCTAAATTATTGAATATCAGCATTTGTGATTTTGAGGTATGTCAAAACCAACTGCAGTGTTCATTATTTCCTTCAACACTAATATACTTTCGCTTAGACAAGGAAATAGAGAGGACGCCTATAACAGCGCTCGCGTGTTACCAACTGCCACATCGCACGGCAGGCCAGTGGCGTAGCATGAAACGCGTTCTTAGCCAATATCACAAAAATGTTAAAAATGAAAAGGTAGTTAATTTTGACTTACATGTAATTTGAAATATTGGTATTTATTTGCAGATAATTTCCCAAATGTAAAGCTAGTATGAAGTGCGGAAATATATTTATTTGTGACAATTTCGAATCAATCAAAATAAAATAAATAATGCACGTCAATGGAAACCAGCTCATATTTTAGGAAACTATCATAATCAATTAAGAAATTTTCAATAAAAACTATGTTAAAAATCATTATATTGGTCCTATTTACAAACAAAACAATGTACTTTATCATACTGAAAGGTAGGTATAGAAGGAATTTGAAGAAGTTATATTGAAAAAAAAGTTTTAGGGCATCTTTCAAAGATAGTTTGTTAAATATTTACCTGTGAAACGAAATCCCGGGCTCTTGATTTTCACTTCTGCTTTTGTAACCAAACGCTGAACAATTCACCATCGTAAGAGTATATTTTCCCCTTTGTTTTAATTCACAAATTCACGAAATTAACTCACAATGTACTCGCTTTGTCTGCCACATATAAAATTGCCGCTGTTCAAAACGACGTAACAAAAGCTAGAGGCAGGGTAGGCAAGCGCGGTTTTCCTCTCTCTTTCCTTGTCTAAGTACTTTAGTCCTTTTTGGGGGTATTTTTTTAATAGTAGCGGGCCATGGAAAATGTAAAATTCCAAAAATTATACATTATCAGGATGTGAGTCATTTGGAGTACTTACTAATAGATAAAGGAATGATAATAGCTCCACCCGTTAGAAGCAATGAATTGTCTCGAATGAAAGTGATACACACTGTAAGTGACATTGGAGGAGTCCACGATAAAAAAGGAATATAATATTGATCTTACGTTTTCCTAGCCTCTGTCAATTTAGAGTTAATATAATATAATGTCAGAGACTATATTGTCTCAATTAGCATTGTGACGTCTTTACTGGTGACAGAAGGCTCCGAAAAGGCGAACTGGAACTATAATACCATTCACGATACGGATATATTACCTCGGCTCGACCCACGGAACCTTATTAGCCCCAATTTGAATAACAAAAAGCGTCGGAAGGACACAAATTGGTTCCATTTCATCGGAACTACTTATCCACTTTGGCTTTCTTTTGTCCGGATCGGATGATATGCGGTCCGCTGCGACACTGTCTATTATTCACAAGACAATGGTAGCGTGGTGTGATGTAACTGTAAGATGAATTTTGGCGCGACTTATGCGATATTATAGCCAGTAAATTATCTGGCTAACGACATATTGTTTAGATAGATTTCTCATCTTTCTATTATTTGTATTTGTCATAAGATGCAATTTTTTCAAGAACGGCGCTTCCGGCTAGTTCCTTTTTGGTTTCTGCAACTTTGGAAGGTTACCGGAATGAATAGCTAAAACGAGTCCATCTGCTGAATCGCCTCTTCTTCGCGTTTGTTTTGCGATTTAAGAAAATCTGTCATAAAACCTACATAAAAGCACTTTACTGCTGCGAAAAATTAGTTCTTTAAATGTGCCCTAACATATCCTGTTGACTCCAAAATTCCAAAAATAAAATCTCCTAGCGCTTTCAAATTTTACAGATGAAATTGTGCAAATTAAGAAAAAAAAACGATAAGTAGGTATTGGGCAAAACACCATTGGTTTTCTTCAAATAAGGTGTACAAATCTTGTCGAATCCAGTCTGTTCTATTTTGAAAGCGAACAATTTTTGGAACACTGTTCATAAGGGATTTTTTTCTCACTTTAAATATTACAATTAATTTGTAAAATTTGAAATCAATAGATGAAGTTTCTATTTTTCGAATTTTGGAGCAAAACTGTTGATGTCATCGCTATTGAAAGAGTGCACTTGAAATGAAAAATTGCGCTAAAATAAGGAACCTGCAAGACCAAAAAGATAGCCTCAAAAAATACGAGTAAAAAGCATGCTCCAAAAACAGTGCAAGCGGTGCCCTGTATGAGAACTTGAGCTTGGATTACTTTGGGAGATATAGCCCTAGTTTAAGTTCAAAACAAACTTTAACGTCGTTAAAATTAAAGCGTTATTAATTCTTGTTTCTTTTCGTAACTTTTTTTTAAAGTTGTGTAAAATATTCTTTATGTTTTGAAATGAATTATTCAGTCCAACAACTTGTGTTTTGTCCGTATATTTGTATTTAAACTGGTTCAGATAGAAAAGGTCCGTCATGCATTTCGGCGGTAGATCGACAAAATTGTATGCACCAACTATTTTTTTTTTGTAATTTGTAATGTTCATTAAAAACGCCTGTATATTATGGATTATGACCTGGACTAATGCCAACTTTTTTCCATTGCCTGAAAATTGTTTACTTTTAAAGATTTTGCATGCGAATTGTCTTATTTTCGGCCTAATTTGTCGAATACACGAACACCATCTGACTGTTAGAAGCTGGCCCAATACTGTTGGTCCAGGCTGGAGCTTATCCACGCAAAGACAACAAAATGATCTGTATGATAATAATTATTATTCTCAAGTGCAATAAACTTGATGCCCTTGATTTTAGTCAAGTTCTACTAGGAAGCTGGAGAACGGGCTGTTGGTTCTATCCACAGGCACCAAGAACACTGCCCGCCACCCAGCCTGGGTCACCACAGCCAAGATATTGTTTCTGTGCTGAATAAAGCTTTGTTACGAACCCGACGCCGCTGGACATGCAGTCCGAATACCCTAATCAATGATGCAGTCGATCCGGAAGACGCGACTCATGAAGGAGACGTGACATAATATGGTGGAGGTGCCGGGTAAATAAAATTTCTTTAACAATCTGGAAATATTTCATTTAATTTTCTTACCAACAATATAACACGGATAAAAGTGATAAAAGGGTCAACATATAAAGCAAAAAGGTTTAAGTAAGAGTCTTTAAAAGAAATGGCTCGTGGCATATGGGACAAAATGCTTTGGTAATTGGCAACACCACAATATAGGTCTGTGGCAACACCAAACTAGTTTCCAATGTCTAATGGAAATTATGTATGGGTCTTTCGCAAGAACCGTTCTTGGGTCTTTCGGAGGTGTGCAGACCACGACAGGTACCTGTTTCGGGCTAGTTGGTCCTTATCCAGGGCCGGATTAACACTAAGGACAACAAGGCCCGGGCCTGGGGCGGCAAATTTTACGGGGCGGCAATTTATCAAACTGTATGTATTTAGAAAATCACTATGATGAGCAATTAAAAAGGGACCACCCGGTATAGCCAATATTTATTTTATTTTTGCAAACCAGTAAACCAATAGTTTGGAGTATTGCGAGAGTGAGAATTATTATTATTAATATTATATAATAAATAATTTTAAAATCTATTGGTCCGCCGAGCGCCTAATCTTTTTATAAGCTTTTATTTAGCTTGCAATGTATGTAAGTACGTTAGTTTGTTTGTTTAGGTCAAATTTTACAAGCTAAATTAAACCCACTTCTTGACAACCAATTGAGCTGAATTTGTATACAGCGTTAGGTCTGGTGACAATACAATATGCAATACTCAATACTGTAATACTTTCAAAATGGCCGCCGCTCCAAGATGGTGGATGATGTATTTTTTGTCAACCACCTTAATATGGGTAACAAAATGAAAGGGCTTGAAGAATAAAAAACGATAAAGTTAGTGACATCACACTAAATTCAATATGGCCGTCGCTCCAAGATGGCGAATGATGTATTTTTTGTCAACCTCCTTAATATGGGTATCAAATGAAAGGGCTTGAAGAGTAGAAAACGATAAAGTTGGTGACATCACACTAAATTCAATATGGCCACAGCTGCATTAATTATGCAATTAATAGTAAAACACATTATTAAAGACAAACTTTTATTTAAATGCTCTGAAAAGAAGAAAATAATATTTGAAATAAATCAAACCAAAGCAAACCCATAATTTTGTTATATTATACAACGAAAAACTTGTCGCGAGATTTTTGGTGTGTAATTTTTTTATAGAAAAATACAAGTTTTATTTAGAATAACTACTTTCGTCAAAATATATATATTCTCGCGAGCTTTTGTGTATAAATTTCTTTTATAGAAAAGTACATTTTCTACTTTAGAATTACTTTTAAGATATAGAGTGTCCTGCTAGTTTTTTTTATCGGGACTTTTACATTTTGTACAAAACTCATTGTAAGGTGGTTCTTCATATAAACATTGGTCCTAAAGTTCTTTGATTGTAGTTATCTTTTTGAAATTGAATTATGAATATATCTCAAAATAATCAAGCTGCTGAACTGAAATTTGTCACTGGATAGAGAATAAGCTGAACATGTCAATTTCTATACGTATCTCATAGAGGGCGCCACTTGCGCTGTTTTTTGATTATGCTTTTACTCGTAACTTTTTTGAGGTTATCTTTTTTGTCCTGCAATTTTCAGCTTATTCTCCATCCCCAAAAAATCAGAAGTGCCAAATTTCAGTTCAGCAGCTTGATTATTTTGAAAGATATTGCCATAATTCAATTTCAAAAAGAGAAAATATAAATGTACACCACTGACATACTGCAAATCCCAAAAGTGTGTTGGAAATAGATACCGTCACTTCCGATGATGAGTAGGAAACGGGAGCCCGATTGTCTTATCCCTGTTAGTAGTGGGTCGTTCAATCAAAAATGCGATTAGACCTTGCGATAGCAGCCCATTTTGAAACGATATGGAAAAATTCCGCAGTACTTTACTCTCGTATGCAGTAAGCTGCAAGTATATGAACTGTCAACCGACAAAATAGACGCCGAAACAAGTAAAAAAGATATGGACTAACTGGAGGTACGTACGACATTCGGCAAAAATATAGGTGTTAAACCCTTTTGTATAAATAAAATCTGCCAATTATTGAAAAGGCCAATTAATAAATAAGCAATGTATGGACCGCGTATATTCGTTGTTTCTTCGACAATTATACAGGGTGCCCCAAAAGTAATGGGACAGAGAGCAACTGCATATATTTTGGGCCAAATTATAACGATTGAGGTCAATATGCCTTGTTCAAGAGTTGAAGTTCATTTTTTTTATATAGAATTATGGCATCTCCCAAACTATTCAAGCTGCTGAACTGAAATTTGGCACTGCTATGTTTTTAGCGATGGAAAATAAGCGCAGAGGGCGCCACTTGCGCTGTTTTTGGATCGTGATTTTACTCGTAACTTTTTGAGGTTAAGTATCTCAGATGTCCATAGAAATCTTGTAGCTCCGTCTTGTTGAAACCATAAATTGTCATTGTCGATTTCATTTTCTTCAAGATGAGGAATTAAAAATTCTCGAAGCATAGCAAGGTACCGCTCGGAGTTTTATATTTGTGTATGTCAACAAACCAAGAACCATACAAGAATTAAAGGAATCCATAAGAAATGAAATCTCGGCGATTCCAGACGATATGGTGCAGAGAGTCATGACAAACTTCACGGACCGCCTGGAAGAGTGCATTGCAACCGAGAGTCGTCATTTAAATGATTTTATTTGTCACAATTAATGTTCGATTTTTCCTTTTTGGCATAAAAAAATTGCCTGAGTTTCTCTACACATTGTGCTTATGTTCAACCCTATATGATCAAAATTGAAAATACCTCAGAAAACGTTTTACATTTCGTCCGTTTTGGCAGTTTTTTCCATAAAAAGCAGAAAATGGATGGAATATGCAAAAATGGCAGAAAATTGATGAAAAGTCAAAAATGCGAAAATAAAAGGCAATTTATAAAATCCAGGCTGGCTTTACTCATTATCATTCATTACATACGGGTATTTGAAACTTAATAAATATGATTATTGTTATAATTTTTATACCTACATATATGTATACAGTGTGTCCACGGATGGACTTAACTATACTTGTAAAAAATTTTATTTTCAATTCTTCGAAAAAAGTCATTCTTCATAAAAAAAGCCTGCTTGTTCTTAAAATAATATACTGACCAGAATCTTAAAAAAACGTTAATTAGCATAAGAGTGAACTACCTCTATTTGTAGAGTTAATGAAAAAAGTTATAAAGAAAATTTGCTCAGCGTGGTAAGCTACGTAAGTGTACAAAATTTCAAAGCGTTAGGCCTACTTCGATTTTTTTATATTTTTCTTGTTTTTCTTCGATTAAATAATTTTCTGTAGATAGTAAGACAAAACTTATAAATAAAAGTTACTCAGAATAGGAAACTGCGTATGATGGAAAAATTTTTGACAATCCTAGGCCCACTTTGCGTTTCCTCCAATATTTTCCAAAATACAAAGTAGGCCTAGAATCGTAAAATTTTGTCATCATGCGCAGTTTTCCATTCTGGGGAAGTTTTCTTAATACAGTTTTGTCGTACTATTTACAGAAAACCATTTATTTGACAAAAAAAGAGAATACAATCAAAAAATCAAAGTAGGTCTACACTTAAGAAGCTTACCATGCTGAGCAAATTTTCTTTATAGCTTTTTCATTATCTCTACAAATAGAGGTAGTTTACTCTTATGCTAATTAACGTTTCTTTAATTTTCTGGTCACCCGGTATAAGTAATGTCAACATTTTCCATGCCAATTTTATTTTAAGAACAAGCAGACTTTTTTATGAAGAATGACTTTTTTCGAAGAATTGAAAATAAAAATTTTTACAAGTACCTATAGTTAAGTCCATCCGTGGACACACTGTATATAAGATGAAAAAGTTACAGGATAGTTTTCCGTGGTGGAACCCGTGTAATAGCGACTAAAGCCTATAAAGTGCTAAAGTAACCTTCACTATAAAAAATCAACCAAAAATCATTTTTGTTATTTCGGACTTTCCATGGCCCATAGTATATATTATTTTTCTTTCTTTTCAGAGATCCTTCACTTTGATACTTCAGGCTGTGGACTACATCAATTATACGTCGCCAGGTAAGCAGCAACACATAAAAGCCTCTCTTACATCGATAAATTAATTTTATTGCTCCTTGTTACATAAAAAATCCAAAACGTAAACACTGGAAGTCCTTAAGGAGGCTTGTAGCCCACTCGCGTTTTTTGCCGCCTCGTTTTGTAGTTTCAGGTTTTGAAAGGTGTCGCCTGTAGCAGGTTAATTGCGCGTGTTAACTGCCGCACTCGAAGTACCCACTAGAAAGGTGCAAAATTGTATAGGAAGGAACATGAGCAGAAGATCGTTACATACACCTTTGATTATTCGAATGTGTGGTAGAGAAATACCAGCAAGAACTTTTGCACATTTTACTAGTTTCATAATAATTGTTTCCTTTGGTGGGGGAGTTATCCAATCAATTTCAAAACCGGCCAGTTTCTACTAAATAATCATTTATGTCTATTTTCCTTCGTGCATCATACCAAAAAGTCTGAAGATGCACGTAAATTAAAGGGTACCATAGCTGACGTTCTACACCACAACAAATCCACAGTGCATGACGACCGTCTCTCTGTAGTAGCGGTATTCCGGCGTGTACAGCTTGGCGCAACTTACAACGGCGGTATTTTATATTTAAGTGGCAATAAAACAAAGTTTTGTTGGTGTGCGAGGTCCTTTGCTTCGTACATTTTTAGAATCTTTTAGTGCAACTTCTGTCTTGCCTGCATCAAATACGTAGTTACATAATTGCTAAAATAGAAGAATTATGAGTTTCGTCTTTTATTAAAACCGTCATATTTTCGGCACATCTATTGTTCTTAATGGTCGCTGTGCTCTGTCGAGATCCTAAAATAGGATAAAATACTCGAAGCACTTATTAATGAGTGTACCGACGCCCACAAGCAGTGATTTGCAAATAAAGTACACGTTTTCTTCGTACACACACGGCACAATCGTTTAGCACACTTACGGTTAGTTTGATTGCTTCTCAGCGTGCAAGGAGCAACAATGTTAAGTGAATTTCTCCCTCAAAATAAAAAAGTGTGAAACTGAGAAGCGGACGCAGTTGTGCTGCGTCCGTTAGAACTGAAACGACACTATAGAATGGACACCTCTATTTACCAGGCAAGCAAAAAAATAGTTAGAATCAAGACCCAACACTTGCACCTTTGGTTTGGTGAAAATTGTAGAAAATTCACGATTGCCAATGTGACATTAAATCATTTATTTTTATTTATTTATTTATTTGGTTTGGGGTACATACAGGCATAAGGCCCACTATACAGTATCTGCTAATTAGTAATGACAGTATAGGTAATCTACAGGGGGAGTTACGTATAGGCCACTGTGGTCTATATCTTCTACATTGTTAATGATAGAAAAAAGTATAGACAAAACTTGTAGAGAAAAATGATTACTACATTCCCAAAATATTCCCACGTATTTTGTTAAATTTTTAGAAATCCCTTAAAGAGTATGTACTGTATGGAACAGGGTATTAAAGGTCTATCTTTAAAGGTTGGGGAGTTATTTTAATTTTAAACGAAAAAGGGGGCACTTTTGGAAATATATTACTCAGAAACCAAATAAGATTTTGGGCTATAACTTGGACTGGAGATTGCCTGTTAAGAATTTTGGACCGATATTAAGATAAAGTTCTGAAAAACATAACGGGCGATTCACTTACGCAAATCCTAAGTTTACTCTCTAATTTTAAATGGAACACAATATATTTTATTTCATGTTTGGAAAACCCTTAAAGAGTAGATACTTTTTGGTCTAACTTTAAAGGTTAGGGAGTTTCTTCCATTTTATTCTAAGAAATGGCTTTAAAAGGGCCGATTACATGATTAGGGTGCCAAAATGTCATTTCTAAAGCTGTAAAAAGTAAAAAGACGTATTTTGGTTAATTTTTGGTGTATTGGAAATAAGTGAAAACTAACTGTAACGCCATCAATAATAAAAAACCTACTGCACATGAAGAAATAAAGTTACCGCATAATAAATTATGTCATCGGCTTATGTTATTTGCTTATGGCGTTACAGGTAGGTTTTCAACCATTTCAAATACACCAAAAATTACGCTATAAAAATTAAAATCAAATAACTCTTACGCCTGATGTAAACAAGAGCGTGTGCGTTGAGATATTCGCCAGACCCGCACTGAGGCATAATCTTTATTTAATTTTACTTTTACAATTGTTTACGTCAAAATATTTCGTAAAAAATTTATTGGCTTAATTAAAATGGTTCAAAACGTCGATGAAGTTATTTGTGACAGTGTCTAAGTAACTGAAAACAACAAGATAAAACCGCATAAATACACTTTTGCGATCGAGTACATCCCTGTTGCCAGGCGCTCTGATATTTTATGGCATATTGACTAATCGCCTTATTACGCGGAACGTCATCGAACACGTGCTTTTATTTACGCCAGGCGCAGGAGTTATTTGATTTTAGTATAGAATTTTTAACATTATTAAATTGCGAAGCAATAAGAAAAATTCTATGCTTAAAGATAGCCTCACAATCTTTTGGAATATTACTTTATATCTTCGCTGATAGGTAACATTAGTGGATTTTATTAGAGATTTTTTCACTCAACGATATGGATTCAAAGCTCAACACTTTGGAAGCCTTTTATTAAGTAAGTCAGTATATTATTATTTACTTCAGGTTAATGTAACTTCAGTCTGATTACAAAAAAAAATGTATTCATTGCCATACACCACTTTTACTACTTAATTCAATTTAACAGAAGTACCACGCATCATTGTCTGGTGTAGGTCCCTACAGATTCAAGATACACACAAGCGTGCAAAATTATTCAAATTCGGGAGCAGCCGACATGCAAAACTCAAGAACTTATTACAGTGCTATGAAAATGAGATAAACACGCAGAGAGAAAGAAAATGTCCATAAAATGCAAATCTCGAATTCAGCGTGTTCCCACGCATTATGCTCGACAACAAATAAATGTGCGAAGTTCGTCTAGACACGTACGTATTCTTCTGTTTAATCGATATTTTTTTATAACATTAACCTCATGAACATAACGCATTTTCACACTAATAAAAATTCCAGTCAATTTAATTTACAGCCACTGTTTCCTTTTGTAAATGGCGGAGCTAATTAAAAAAAAATATGTGGCTAATTGAAATAAAAACAATTGCACGCCATATCGTATAGGAAAATATAAGAGTGACGTTATCGAAAGATCCCGTTTCTAAGTGGATATATGTGAGCAATTGTTATACAAATGTGGGTGTTCCGTAATTTTATATTTTATCACTTATTCTTCCAGTCAAATTGCTTTTTTTTAACATTTAGCAGTTATGTATGTAACGTAACTAGCGCCATCTAGCAGTAATCGCAAAATAATTTGCATGTTTAAAATAATAATGATGCGAAAAATAGAAAGAAACTTACCATGCTAGCCATGGAAGTAAGTTGATGGAATCTGTAGCTCTGTCAATTGGAAACATAGTTTGTTGTCAGTTGTCTGCATTTTGTTCAAATTTGTAAAAAATATTATTGCAGACCTTAGCGACAAGGAGAGGATTTAAATTTTCATGGTACGGTAATAAAAAACGTGTTTTAAACAAGTAGGTATTCGCCGATGTTCAAAAACTTTTTTTCAGCCTACAGGACTAGAAGAACTTTAGGTATATTTTGGGGTAATACTTTTTTGAAATGGGCCTATTCCATTGCCTTCTGTATTAAAATAAGACGACCAAAAATCACAAAACCATATTAAGTAGACATTTTTTTAAAGAATAAAATGGATTGTGCTATCGAATTAGCCATAGTTCAAAATCCTTTGTGCGAAATTTCAATACTCTACGTTACAAAAAAAGTTTTTCCGGAGTACCCTGTATAATCCACAGGGCACATTTGGGTGATCGTCTTTCTAGAATCGATTAAGTTTGCTTTAGGTATTATTTTCCGTAGTCTAGATCCTACAGGGGTTTTTTCGTAGACGGAATTTTTACAAAACCGTGGATGAAAAACCGTGGCTGCTTTCACTCGTTTAATAACGAAAATTCTCAAATGTAAGCAGCATTTTTAAATGTTACTGAATCTTAAATGATTAGGGTACCTATTATTATAGAGGGTGTAACTTAAGTTCGTTAAAATATTTCAGGATGGTGATCATGGCCAATTCGAAGAAAAAAGTTCATATAAACAACACGTCTCGTAAATTCTTCGTTTTCGATATTTTCGATACCTGGGTCTTAAAATTTTCTAAAAAAACGTCTTTTCCTATAACTTTTTTATTTTTATTTTTATTTTGAATTAAAGCGTTGACTGAAATATTTAATATTTCAGTCAACGATTTTTTGAAACCACCTAAATTTTGTCTTTCGTTCGACTTTTCCTTAAGCTGTGTACCAAATTTGGTTAAAAAAGCTCTACCAATAAAAAAGTTATGGGGAAAAGAAGATTTTTATTAAAGAATTTTAACACCGCGTACCTATACCGAAAGCGAAGAATTCTTGGACACATGTTTGTATGAACTTTTTTTCTTAGAATTGGCTGAAGATCATCACCCTGAAATATTTTATAACGTACTTAAGTTACACCTTGTATAGGTAATCCAAACTTTCAAAATTTTTAATTCTATATTACTTTGGTTAAAACATTTTTTGTTATTGTATCAATCGTCTCTCTTTATCACGAAATCCACAAATTCAAGTTAAATAGGTATATTTTGTATAAAATTTGAAAATGAATATTTTAAAAATAGTAAAAATAACCGTAATAACAAGTAGATTAAAATATAAAAACATTTATATGGGGTTGTTCCATTTAAAAAATATAAGCTTGATATCTTGGCAACCCCCACAAGTTCCATTAGATTCGCAGGAAAATTTCCTACAACTTTACCATTTTTTGCTAAAGTGAAAAGTAACAAAATTATGGAGAGTGGAACCTTATGCGAATACCCCTGTATAGTATTTTTAAAGCACTTGAAACAGCATACCTAAAAAACTCTAATTGGCGTCACAAAAAGAATATAGGACATAAGCGCCACGCGGTTTTCAAAAATATACGTTTCTACAAGCAACATAATATTTCACTTTTAAGGTTTTTTTAAAGGTTTCGTCAAACACAACGTAAAGGTTAATGCACCATATAATATTGTCAAAAGGTCTCTAAAAAGCCATTCGATTATAACTATTTACGCAAGTATATCCTAAGATCTGTGAAATTATGGCACGAATATCCACCGCATTTTGCTGCACATGTTGCCAGCCGTCGAACTGTCGAACATTAGTGTAGTGTAACTCGAGCTATCCTAGTAAAAGTATAAATAGTGAACTCACTTGGAACAGAGTAATATACGGGGCGCGATCTATTTCATAGCATTTACCACTCTCTGCTACTGGTAAAAATACAGAAATCACCCGTGGTCGAAGTCGACCTAGTCAAGGAGGCAGCCAATAGGAAAGCGAGTGTAGCGATTTGATTGGTCGGCGTTTCGGAGATCCACGGAGCAGGTGTCGACGTGGGCCAGTTAGGCCAGTATAACCAGTGCCGTGCACGGAAATAAGGATTGCGCGTTATTTTACAGATTTAGATTTTGTGTATAGATTTTTGTGTGGTGTTGTTTTGTGTGAAACAAAATTATTGGTTTGTTTTGGTTCGAATAATATCAAACTTTATTTTATTCTTCTTTAGAGCATTTAAATAAAAATTTTATAATATGATTAAGGGCCGCGCGCCGCCTAAGACTCGGTCTTGTTTTACAAAGCAAACGCCGCCCAAGTGTTTTTATGCTCTTCCAAGTGACTTCATTTATACCATACCATACATCATAAACGAAAATTTGCCAATAAAAAATACTATTTAGCAAATACTATATGCGAAGCAAGCAATTATTGCACCACAACAAAAAGGTAATAACTGTAGTTAAAATGGTGAAAACCTATTGAAACGAGTTTTAGATATGGTTCGTTCTGACCAGGGACCCTTTAAAGTAAGGGGACCCAGCATTATACTTTCCAAAGTGAGGTCGTTTCTTTCCTCATTCTAATGGTAACAGTGATGCCAAGTATGCCATTTTATTTGAGAATCTATGAATATAACAGGTACTTTGATTGTTAGTAAAAATTAATAATGGTTTCCATGATTTCTAAACATTAGACTTGGCAATGTTCTGTCAACAAACACAGAATATGGCAAGTGCCAAATGAATCAAATTTATTTTATATTTGAATTTGGTTTCCTGCAATTATTTCCAGGAATTTAAGTAATATAAGGATGGTAAGTCAGTGCCGATTTTGCTTATTTGAGAATTTGTCGCTATTTCACCTTGTTACCAGGTTCCTCAAACCATTTGTAATATGTAGGTGTAATAGGTATGTACTTGAACTTTCTTCCCTTGTTGAATGTATCTACCCAAAGAACTTTCACATATTTCGGGATGGACTAATAAGATTAGGTCTTGTACTTAGTTCTAATCATGTAGGTTTTTCTCGGTGTTCATTATACAATTTTTGTAATTTTATTTCTCTCCCAAGGTACCTCACAAACGTAAAATAAACTTATAGTAGTAGATAAAAACTGTTTAAAAAAGACCTGACTAAGCTACCTGCTTAATAATTTACTTATACGTAATGCCCACGTAATGGGAATTGTAGGATTACTAAAGGCGAGACAAGAAAAATCTGGTTGCAATTATTGGGACTACTACAGGCGGCCGCATTACCTTTAATTGACTATCTGGAAGTTAAAAAACTTAAAAATTATGAATTATGTTGGGAAATATTTTGCCTCCTATTAGAAACTATGGCACTGGCATGTCACGTAAAACCTGATGGCAGTTGGACACTGACATATAACATAACCTTGTACCAGCCCACTTATGTGGTCTCCTTGGAGTATACAGAAAACAAACTTCCCCTCAAGGCTTTACTTTTCCTATGTGATAGACTGTGACATGCTTGGTTCTGACTGGTCAGAAGTTAAAAGGCAATATCTACAAGTATGTCTTGTGTTATAGCAAAAAATGCGTAATGAAATTTGCCAAAATACATCTTGGTCGCTAATTCTTTTAAAATTATCGAGGATACTGTTAGTAGAATCCCTTCCGGATATTTATGATACACAACCGCCACTTCTTATAAACCTATTTACGTTCGGTACACGCGTGTGCTGTCCAAGTATACCACCAAAACGCCGCGTCCCAAACAGGCAACAACCGCATTTCATTTATAAACAGATCTGTCGGAAGCGCGTAGCCCAAGGGGGCTTCTTCGGAGGCGCACGAGTGGCGCCCCCCCATTCACCGACGGTCCGGCGCGCCGTTGCGTGGTGGCCGGTGGCCGCCGCATTCCCGACCACGCGTCGTCCTTGCCCAGGGAGAGGCCGCCGCCGCCGCCGCCGCGCCGTAACCGCTGCCCACGCGTCGCCCTAAGGGCATCCGAGTGCGGGCCGAGGCCCCTTCAACGGTGCCCACCTGGCCGGCCGGGAGTTCGCATCGCGCGAGACCTTGAGAAGTTGAGTCCCGCGCGGCGCGGACCTTTTCCGAGACAAAATACACAGTCGAACCCGTCTATAACGGACGCACGGTTACAACGGACGAATTGGAACTACGAACCGCATTTAATTTGTTCGGCTTCAGGGGACAAAATCGGTTATAACTTATTGGATACTCTGAACCACCGAGAGATAGTTTCTAGCGGAAGGTTGGTTTTGGGCCTCCATGATGTGTCAATTTGTTGTGTTATTGTTGCTATCATTTACATAATAGTTATTTATGTACCAAGGCACTGAAGTTCAACTTTTTATGACTCATGTGGAGTTTAGTTGCTGAGGCCTCTGGCCGAGGCAAATAAACCACATGAGTCATAAAAAGAACTTCAGTGCCGAGGTACATATTTTTTTTTTTTTGAAATCGGAAAAAAAATGTTTTATTAGGCAAGAAAATAATAATAAGGGATCACCCGTCCACGAACCGACTACGCGGGGCGTTGCTTGACTTTACCGATCGCTCTACCTAGGACAAGTATAATGACGTACGGCACCTTCTGACAGAAAAACCAAACTGCTGCTTCTTGTGCAGCCTACTCAACAAATCCATTGATATTCAAATTTACTAAAATATGTATACTGAAGGATTGCGCTTCTATAGGAAACAATTTCGCAATGTGTACGAAAAGTTAAATGAGCCTTTATCGGCCGGGTTTTGAATATTTGGTCACTTTTGACGGGCGATTTCTCCGCGTCTGACGTTTGATGTTTACATCTCGCCAAGGCCTACTTATTGAAAAAATCGTACAATAATGGGCTACATTATTGTACGATTTCTGTGCTTTTAATGACGATTTTGGGACATTTTAATGCCGATTTCAAGAAAAAGTATTTTTAGTCCTGTTTTTTAAAAATTAAGCATACTTATTGGCTTCCAATGTATGTTACCACAGTATGGCATCCTCCTTTGCCGGGCATAAATAATAACGTAATGGAATCAGTCCATCTTTTTTTACGAGGTCCGTTCTGTGAGTTTAGTCACTTGCTTTGATTTGGTGGGAGCATAGTAATTATATACCTAGTCAATTTATATGCATTAGGTGGGTAATTCTTATTCAATTAATCTGCTTTTACTTTTTAATTGGGAAACCCTGGAAGCAAAATACATTTTTTATTCAACTTTAAATATATGAAACGTAAAGATGTAAAATAAAGCGGTGACTGTAGCAGAAATTACTTACTGTGCGTTGAACAATAATATCCACAATTATATATACATCATTCCTGTCCCTTCATCTTTAAATCCCACTTTCTGGCAGTAGATGGCGCTTTAAAGTCTACATTCAATTTACACTGATATCTGGCATCTTAGACGTGCCATGGTTCTGACACAATGAAGCGATGGAAGCACCGTTTCCCTTGATTCCATGAATTCATACTCAACTGTTATTTTTTCGTTCATCTTGTGTTGGATATTCAACTAGAGCCGGGCCTGTATGTTTCCCGTTCCCAACCACCACTGTTCGCGCGTTTTCGTCAGATTTCGGCAAAATTCGGTAGACCCGGTTTTCGAAGTTGCTTATTCCAGGGTTGCCAAATGCCACTACAATTACCTATATACTCCGCAAGTCATTAAATACCATGGAAATATATAGATTCCAAGAAGTTTTCTTGAGTTCAAAATTATTTTAGAAACGAAAGTCGATAAGTCTGTTAAAAAATTTACCTACTATATAAACACTTTAAAATGGATTTGTATAAAAAGCATGAATGGGCAACGGGCAACGTTATCTAAATTATTTTGCTGATTGTGTTTGTTTTTTAATCTTAATAACCTCCACAAAAACGAACATCGCAGTTAAGTATTCAGGGTAGTTAAAACAAAAGTTTATAAACAGCAAATTAAAAATGCGCAGGGTTTGCAGAATGCATTAGCATTAGAAATTCGATGGATTAATAATAATCTCCAGTGGGATATAAGAAGGATTGAAGGGTTACCTAGAAGCTACCAACATTGCATTAATGAAAATAGAGGCCATTTTCATTTTGAATACCTTCTCTGAAAACCGTTAACAGTTTATTGTGTTTTTCTTTCTAAGGTGAATACATAAGAATCAGATTTTATCAGAGTTATGATAATTATTATACCTAATATAAATCGGGAAATGGTTTATAGGCTTAGGCCACATTTTTTGACAGGTGAAAGGTGAAAGGGGTTTAGAAGTCCAATGGAATTAGGTATGCTAATGCTAAGACAATATCCTGATAGAAATGTTCCAAATAAAACATTCGTTAGATTGGTGATCATGGCAGAAGCCAAAAACGCTAGTGAGATATTTAGAGCCAGAGGTTTTAAGTGATGTGGCAGATAGAAAATAACCACAAGGCAATAACTTGCTGCACCATGGCTTGTAGAGAAAATTGTTATTTGCTATACCTACTTAAATATCTAATATTCTTTTAAATATTGAAAAATAAATAAAATTCCGAGTTTTATGAAGTTTGGCAACATTGCAGAATTTAAATTAGGATGGCTGATGGAACAAGGAACGAGCGGTTCCAAAACTTTTTACTTGGAAAATGGAAATTTTATTATTGAGTTTTTAAAAACCAAGGCTTCATTTCTATCTCCATTTTCTCGCCCGATTATATCCTAATGGCATACAGTAATGAGGTCATAAGGTGTACCTAGCTGTCTTACTCTAAAACCGCGCGGCTGCTCACTAAACACTACTAGCCTAGTCAATCTAGGCAGGTTTATACAGGCGAGGTAGAAAAAATTAGTAACAAAATGATCTCTGCGGTAATGAGTAATCAATGGGGTCCTTATTAATCCCTCAAAAATCGCACTTTGCCGCATTGGTGGAATTTGGAAAAAAATGGCCGCCATCCTGATTTTTTTCTAATTTATTAAATATTTCGTAAAGTATGCATAATATCAAAAAAACTCAAGACACTCTTGGTCAAAAAACAAAAAAGTTATTGAAAGTTATATGATTTGGCAATATGTTTTTTTTTATTTTGTTAATATCTGAAATAGTGGCAGTTTTGATTAAATCAGCACTTATTTTATTTAAATATTTACCGGTGTCCAAAGAATATTCATGATATTAACTAAGGTACGTCACCTACTATACAGTGTGTCCCAATTTGGGGCAAGGGAAACAAATGGTGTCTATTTTTTTTATTGGTAGTCTCAAGGGAGAGTATCTCATAGGCAGGCAGGCGGTGGTATTTGGATGGGGTATTATGGCCATGGCCTGCTATGATTTTTTGAAATAGCAAATTTTCAAGAAACCCTATTAGGAATTTTTTTTACGACAAAACTTATTCAGAATGAAAAACTGAGTGGATTCCCAAAATTTCAATTTATTTTTTCACTATGAACAAGTTTCCTTAATAATATTTTGACATGAAAGCTCCAGAAAGGACACATTTCTAAGATAAAAGTGGGAGAAAAAGGCGAAAAAGCTAAAAATCAATAGGGTTTCTTGAAAATTTGCTATTTTAAAAAATCATAGCAGGTCATTACATATTTACCCTATTTAAATACCACCACCTATGAGATACTCTCCCATGGGACTACCAATAAAAAATAGAGACCATTTGTTTTCCTTGTCCTGCATATATTTCTGAGGTGTCCAGTATCAAATTAGGACACACTGTATATGCGGATGATTTCAAGGCAAATCTTAAATTCAGAATTATGTTTAGCTTCACTGCCACCAACCGAAGAATCTGCCAAAAAGCACATTCTTAGGACGTATTTTCAGGTAATTTTTTTAAAGAATAAAGTACATTTCTTATTATGCTTACGTTGTATATATTTCAAAATTCAAGAATGGCTGGAGAACTGCCTCGACCCTTAAATATGGTTGGAGAACTGACGAAAATGGAGATCTAGTACCTATTACCACAACACGTCATAGTGCATGATGATGAAGAAGACGATTTATAAAGTAAAATTTAATTTATTTTGATTACTTAGTGTCCTGGTTCCTGCCCAAATGTAAAATGTTGTTATTATATTTATTTGTTTTTCTACCCTTACAAAAAATATTTAGATTTTTCTTATTATGTTTTTATTTTGTGTACTGTAGTTTATTCTGCACAAAAAAGGTTCTTTCAGATTTTTTCGATTTTTTCATAAAATGCATAGTATTCCAGATATTAACGGAATTTTAAAAAGTGCCACATAAATCATATAAATTTCCATAACTGTTTTGTTTTTTGGCCAATAGTCTTGAAAATGTCTCCGTTATAGGTCGCTTTTGATTCTCTATAAAAATGATCTCTTGAGTTTTTTTGATAAAATGCATACTTTACGAGATATTCAGTAAATTCAAAAAAATTCAAGATGGCGACAAGGAGAGACTTTTGAGGGGTTAATAAGGACCCCATTGACTCATTTCCGCAGAGATCACTTTGTTACTAATTTTTTCTACCTCAACCACCTATTTTGACTAGCCTATACATTTATTCATCTCCATTGTTGTTGTTTCAGTTTGTTCAGTACTTGGCAAGTAGCTTGTAGTGAGTAGCCGGCCTAATATAAGCCTATACACTCGTCGTCCCTGTCGCGTAATAATAATAATTCTCACCCTCACAATACTCCAAACTAAGAGTAGCCCAGAAGCAACTGAAGGGGGACAATTACTGTTATTTTGTCTTCGCTCAAGTAGGTACTACGGAAAACCCTAGAAAACCGTCTCCATCCCATCGTCTCTAACGCCTTGTCTATACTGACTAACCTGGAACGAAAATAATCAGCGAAATATTTCTGGCTCACACGGTAATTCTATTCAAAGCTTATTAACTAGTTTACAATGGCAACAAGTAGGTTTTCAGATTTCAACACACTTACTTAGGTAATATATTTTTTGAAAAGCTTGGTAATAATATCTTATTCCCAAGCAACCAGTGACGGAGGTATACCTATGCTTAGTCAGTTACCATCAAAAGTGAGCCAGAAAATGGAACCTTGCGTTTTTCTACGGAGTACCTACGAAATTTTGAGCGATAAGGTGCGTGCGTTCATGTTTCTAACAAAATGGCGAAAAGTGGCCCTTCCACATTTCCGCACATTTTTCGATTTACATAATATTATATTGCTTTCATGCTTTTTTTCGTTGTCCCCCAGCGAGCAGCGGACTGATCGAAGAGGCGACCTATTCGGGCATCATCGACCCCAGCCCCGAGTGGCACACATTAAACCACGCAGGACCGCGCGCGCGCCTCACGTACCGAGTGCGCGTGCGCTGCGACGAGCACTACTACAACTCCACGTGCACGAAGTTCTGCAGGCCGCGGGACGACTCGTTCGGTCACTTTGTTTGCGACCAAAACGGAGACAAGGAGTGCATCGAGGGGTGGCGGGGCTCCACATGCGACTTTGGTGAGTACCTACGTTGTGTGCGAAAAAATTACAACCGCATAACACTTTCGCTTATTACAATTTCTTTCTCATCTTTGTTCCAGCCGTTTGCAAGAAAGGCTGCCACCCAGTACACGGCAAGTGCTACGTCCCCGGCGAATGCACGTAAGTACTTCCCGATTTGTATTCTTTTTCTCCAACAATGTCTGGACTAGACAACAGACACTGTTGCAACACATTTCCCGATCGAATTCTCACCGGGTCCGCATTCCTTCGAACAAAATCACCACATCATCACCACTCTGACTCTGGGAAGGTTGCAACCTTCTCCCACGGAAATCCGTTCCTATTGGTTGCCGACTCGACCAATGACGCGGGGATCCGCCAAATCTGAATCCAGATACCGTCGGAATCGTGAGAGCTAATTGCGAAAGAAAGCGCGCAGTAGGCGGGTTGAAACAACAGAAGTCGGCGCGGCGGGCGCGGCATACCTTGATTCGGTTCGCGAACCATAGAGATCCCGTTCGCGTTGGTTAGAAAAACAGAAGCGCAGTGAAACAGACACAGCTTGAGCCATATAAATTTTGAAATTTTAGTCGATGCCGACGGGGAATTGACAGTTTTTACTGCAAAATAACACGCCTAAGGAATCATCCTGTATAGAAATGATATAACACTTCAAGATGCTATATTAATAATTATGATACAAGAATAGAAAGTGAATAACATCCCTCGCCTAAGTGTGTTTACCGGTCTGGAAAAAGTCTTTGACACGCCTATACAGTTCTCAAAAAATATTTAAAATATGGTGTTCCTCAGGGTACTGTACTGGACCCTTACTGTTCAATCTTTGTTTGGCATCGTTTAAAAGAAATTGGTGAAAGTGATTCTGCTAAAGTTGCTAATTGGTTTGATAATGTATAATATTGAAGGTGAATGTTGAAAAGATCTTCTTCCAACCTTTTACTTATGACAACAATTAAGTACCTACTTAGGAATAATATGTACAAGGACTATTGTCTGAAGTGGGACACTCACATCAAATTATTGACAAAAAATAATTATTATTTAGTATCTACCTACTTTACTGGTAGAAAGATACTTCTCATGGTGTACGTAGTTAGAGTAAGGGGTGCACTAGACACTTATATAGACCCTAACCAAAACTATGCAGGCACATCGATTATGTCTGTTTAAAGACTACGTTTTCTCAATTTGGTATAGATCCAGAACATAATGTTGAATTTCATCTGTATATGGTGTAGCATTTCTAGTATGGACCAGGATTTCTATGTTCCCTTCAACGTCAGAATGTTTTTCGTCGCGGACGATCGTGAGAGCCGTGAAATAAATTCAGTAGGAATTTAGAAATCGGTCACGACGCCCGGGATGAGTGAAGGTGTGGCCCCGCGTTTTTACGGCTTACGAAATTACGAAACTAGTTTCAGATCGGGTTGAAACAAAACGCATTTATCTTCATTCCGTTGTGACCGGGTCAATGCGAGAGTAGTATTTTTGTTGCACAATATTGGCGTGTTTATTAACTCGGCCGATCTCTATCTTGGCTTAGTACACATTTTTTAAACGAGCTCCTCTTAATTTAAACAATATGTTACATCATTGTTGTCGTTGGAAATTTTCTTGTGGTGTTCAATTTTAAATATCCCTCTTGATCTTCATAATATGTTTCAGACAAAACCTTAGGTATCCTCTGCAGCTTTACAACAACGCAACGTAGCCCATACCAAACAGGATTCATGATTCATTAACAACCATGACCAATATGTGTCAATTCAGCATCAAATAGACTCGTCCTCTCCATGAAAGCCAACAGCAGCGGAGAAGAACAATTTTGGCAAAAAATCTACCTCTAACTTTAAGATGTGCCTTGTGCCTGCCTGTTCTAGTTTTGAATCCCTTCAGGTATTTACCTGCCATAGCAAAATCTCCTTCCCAAAAACTGTATATTCCCGTTTCTATCAAAGAAATAAATCTCGTAATTTTTTCATAACGTCTAATACAAATCTAATGAATCCACGTCGTCGTTGATCGATCTCCGTATTATTTCCAACCACACATTGGTCTCTTACGAAACCCGTGTCATCGCATCCATCAGTCAGGCATTGGTACGCGACCGCCCGATTTTTCTATTACCATTTTCGGGGCCCCGCAACATCAGAATTCCCGCCGGTTTCAAAAGAGCGGTTAAAAATCCGACGGCGAAACAAATCGCGGACCGCGCCGGTCCAATACATTCACCTCGATCCGTCGGGTAATTAATCATTTTCAATTAGAGATGGCGGACGGTCGGTTCGTGCGGATGTCGCTTCGTTTTAGCGCGCAGGCACGTGAAGTACCGTCCACGGAGTTATGTTTGTTCGTCTGGCTGAACGGGGTCATTTGGGGGTTATGCGAGGGAACACTGCAGAAAGTCGTCTTTTCTTAACGTCTCTCGCAAAACCCTTTCTATGTTGTAATTAGAGATATGGAGTAGGATAATGCGCTTTGACCTACTGCGCATCCGATTTTTCGGCTACAGAGAGGGCCACGGGCGTAGCCAGGATTTAGTTTTGGGGGGGGGTTTAGTTTGAGAAGTAAATAAAACAACAAAAATATACTTACATGAAATTTAATATCTATATATTCATCCGAAAAACTACGACATATTTATAAAGTTCTTAACTTTAAATGAAATGGATAAATTAATTTCGTTCCTCTGCGCTAAATCTAAAACCATTAAAGAAGAAATCTTCGGCTTTTTCTTTTAAATATATCCACTACTTCATCTGCATGAATTTCTCTTCCGTAGTGAATGTTCATTAGAGCCAAACCATTAAGTCTGTTTTCACTTGTAGTGTTTCGTAAATAGTTTTTCAGTCTCCTTAGGCTCCAGAAAGACCTTTCTGGGGTAGCAGTGGATACAGGAATGGTAGCCAAGATTTGTAGTAATGTGTAAATATTAGGATAAAGGTTTTTATCGCACATATCTAGGCATTCCAAACTAGATTTCGGGGTAGGCAGTCTTCTTATCAGCATGCAAGGTAGCTGAAGCTTTGATAGCTAAATCCAAATTTGTTTCTTTATTAGAAACCCCTTGACCTTGACTACGCCACTTTTTCCAGTAGTCCATACCTTTAAGTTTATCACCCTTCCTTTTTTTCCCCTCCATTTTTCGACAGTAATAATGATTCACGTATCTATCCTTAACAAGGTCATCGAATAACAGCGCACTAAAATTACTCACTTACACGGTACACTTAATTCTCTTCACTATTCGTTCACCACTTTTCACTTTTATTCGCTTCGAGTTCGCATGGAACAATACTGCCGTAAGCGCAGTCACGCGCCGCGGCGCCGCTTATATAGCAGCCCAGTAGCCGTCCAGAAACTTCCACGAACTTCCACAAAGTTCCGCTCATTTCGACCGAGGGGCGTGGCTAATAATCGAGAAACAACGCAAAGTGTCCCTACAATACAAAATAGTTCGGCTGCAACTGCGTCTGCCTCTCGTCAAAAGATGGCGCTAGGCGCTACTATTACTACATATATTTAAACGTAATAATAATTTAACTCTTCACTCCTCGTATTTTTTCGGTATAATATTAGGTAATATTTTGCTTATTTCGGGGGGGGGGGGGGGGTTGAACCCCCGAAACCCCCCCCTTGGCTACGCCCGTGGAGAGGGCGCTTTGACGGCCGCCATGTTAACCCAGTCTTGTCTTGTAGTTTGTTTACGTTTTGACGTGCTTACTTCTTAATTGCTTTTTTAAGGTCTTTTTCGTGTGTTTAGCGTTTTTGCTGGCGTGTTTTTGTAAATCGTGTTGTGTTCGTTAACATGTCTTGCTCTGCAAGCACATGCTCAAATTACAAAAGTTTTAGACCTGAAGGTATATCTTTCCATTGGTATGTAGCATTATTTAGTGTAAAATGTATTGGTGGTGCTTATTCTAGAAATTCTAGGTAAATTTTCCCAGCAATGTGCTATGGTCGAAGAACAAATTCGTTTGTTCAACACATTTTAAATCTGATGATTTTTTGTTGGTGGGCAATAAAAAATGCCTACAATCAACTTCTATACCATCAGAAAATTTATCTGACTAACAACAAAGTGGTCCGAGCCTACCACAAGCTTCAACTTCAATAGATTCAATGATTTCTCCTAATAAACTTTTTTGACTAAAGTTGCTTCCACATCAATATAAAATTATACCTAAACGTAAATAAATGCAACAAAAATTTTAAAAAGCAAATTATTTTGAATTTGTCGCACTTTCGTGGGTTAAAATGGCGGTAGAAAAATTAGCAATCTTGCGCACGTTCACAAGCATTCTCCCTACTCCATATCTCTGGTTGTAATGGACGCTGCGGGCCCCCTACCTCTTTGAATGCATAAGATGCGCTACTGGTTGACAGATGGCCAGAAACGCCAGAAAGTGAACGGGCTCTTTTAATAGGGATGCACTATAACACGTAATAAATGAAACAACGGCTTTGGACCCGTATTTATTTATGAAATCTACAGTTTCGTCGTTCTATTGTCCAGAACGCCAAACGTGGAATCTCTGGAGAAACTGGAATTGCAACGTTGCCGGTACCCGTTTGCAATAGTTCGTGGAACAAGGGCAAATTGTACCTACTTTTCTATTCACATATCTCCCGCTTGCCTATGAATATCTTTTACTTAATGTATTGCAACCTTTGAGCTTTAACTAACGCAATTTCACACAACGATTTTGTCACATAAAGATTTTTTTATTGCGAATATATATGTTCCGTATATTGACTCCTTTATGGCAAAATGGTGTCTGTTTATGCTGCACACGCTGGAAACAAATATTCTTCATCTCTGTCACAGTGTCACGTGATACTTGGGTTAAAATATGTGTGTACTATACTATAAAAATATTCCGGCTTCAATAATGTGGAAATATTCGCGTATGTGGCAACGTCACCAGCCCACCTAGGCTGACCATATAAATATCCACATGTTATCTAACATGTGTATAGTTTTCTGATCGGCAACTGCCATTCCGTAAGTTGCTAAAATTTGCGGATATACGCGACTGAATTTAAAATGTCAACGCCCCGATGGGACTATGCGAACCAATATATGGGCCATCGTCACCATGTGAACGGTGCTAGCCACCGGGTCTACACTGCGTTGTTCTTTGTTCTTGTTCATTGTTGGCATGGCCCATAGACTAGTTTAGCATTGAGCCTATAGGAGGCGTATTTCTTATAGTCAATGGCGTATAGGACGATGGTGCTCCACGCTCCACTCCACCCACCAAAAGAATCGTACAAGAGTGGCCAGATGAAAATTTTCGTGAACAGTGGATGTAGCATACCTATGGCTACCGAGGTCGCCAGGCGTAAATCCATGTAATTTTTTCTTGTGGGATCACATGAAACAAATACATTACAATAGGTACAAGCTCGTGTAGAAGCCGCTGCGAATGAAATTAAAAATATAGCTGCGATATATTAGCTAGAGGACATTTCGAGCTACTTCTGTAAAAAAGTTACGTCATTAAGAAGCAAATCAGTGAAGCGATAAATGCGGCTATATTATTACTAGCTTAGGGTGAGTGCTTCTGCTCACAATGGGTGGTGCGGAAATATGGAAATTTTTACACTTAAACTCCTGGACAAAATTAACGCAACATCATAAATGTGCCACTTATTTGATGCTATTTTTTTCTGAATTTATGATCCGATTTGAATGATTTTTTTGCATTGTAGGTTGGTTCCTTGACAATGTCATAGTTTTCGCTGTTTATGATAAAAAGTTCATTTTCGATTTATACCGGGTGTAATAAAAATGTTATGTTTTTTTTTCGAAAATTCGTATCACCCTGGGGAGTATACTAGCAACCGAAACATATAGCAGTTGACATTAGACGGTGGGTCCATCTTTCTTCAACATTTTATTTTTTGGTTTACTTCATTATTTCTGTTATTAAAGGAGATACACTGTTTTATAGCGTAACATGTTTTTATAGACTTTATTATTTATTGAACACATTCATTGTTAAATGTTTTCAAGTAGGCTAGGGAACTTTTCTGACATTTCAAGCAAGGTGTCAACAGATGTTGTGTTTTAAGGTTACAAAGGTCAAATAAAATTAGCCGTACTGATAAAAACTGTTCGGAAACTGCTTATTAAATGTTCGTTTCATATGCCCAGTTGCCCGACTATTCTGTCGTTTAAACCAGCCTGATTTAAACGTCTCGAGACGATATTGTATGATGGCGAGCAGGTCTAAGCCCACTTTTTCTTTTTAGCCTAGTATTAGTGATATTCCTGTTTCTTAGAGCAGTTTGCCTAATAAAACGCTCATCCCTTGGCCTGACCTTCGAGAGTAAGATCCTGTCTCGTTAAATCGTTCAACCATACGACTTATAGTCGAACGATGTCTTCCTATCACATTAGCAACATGACACATCGAATAGCCTTCATCCACCAAAATTAAAGCTCTTACTGTCTGCCGATAAATTTTTTGGTCGATTCATTTTTCAAGTTTAAAATACTCGTCGGGCAACTGGGCATATATGAAACGAACGTTTAATAAGCAGTTTCCGAACAGTTTTTATCGGTATGGCGAATTTTATTTGGCCTTTGTAACTTTAAAACACAACATCTGTTGGCACATCGCTAGAATGTCAGAAAAGTTCCATAGCCTACATGAAAACATTTAACAATGGTGTTGAATAATAAAGTCTATAAAAACATGTTACGCTATAAAACAGTGTATCTCCTTTAATAACAGAGATAATGAAGTAAACCAAAAAAGAAAATGTTGAAGAAAGATGGACCTACCGTATAATGTCAACTGCTATATGTTTCGATTGCTAGTATACTCCACAGGGTGATACGAATTTTCGGAAAAAACATAACATTTTTATTACACTCGGTATAAAACGAAAATGAACTTTTTATCCTAAACAGCGAAAACTATGACATTGTCAAGGAACCCACCTACAATGCAAAAAAAAATCATTCAAATCGGATCATAAATTCAGAAAAAAATAGCATCAAATAAGTGGCAAATTTATGATGTTGCGATAATTTTGTCCAGGAGTTTATTTCTTGGTATGGTATGGCAACGCTGTAGCAGAAAGCGATCTCATGACCAGTGGCTCTGAAACTGTCTCAAAAATTCGGGAAAATATTTAATATGCCACGAATTTTCTTCACGTTATATATATAAAAAAAAAATACTTTCATATATACGTGTTTTTGGGGTCGAAACCAGTTACCACCAGTTGAAATTTCTGCAAAGAAACGCTCTGCCCATGCAACCACGCCAACTCGGACGACACATCGCGCCATACTCGTTCGAAGTCGTTGCCGCCTCGCTCGAACCTGAAATTTCCCGATACCGATATCGTGTGCCGATAAATCTCCGATCGTCCGGGGCCCGGTGCGCCCGGATCGCGATAATAAATCCGTCGGCGCGCTTCCGCAACGATTAGGGGCCGGACCTGGAGGACGGACCGTCGACGGCCGCCCCGAGGTGCTTCGTGGGAAACGGACGGCGGACGGCGGCCGGCCGCGTAATAATTGACGTGTTCCTTCTTTATGTCGGCCGCAATTCATCCGGAGATGCGCCAAGACGACGGCGCGGACGTTACCGGGATCTGGCGACGCGCTGGACAGAGGCGGCTTCGGAAGCAGCGTTGTGCTTTTGACCTAGATTGTAGATTGTAGATTTCTTAGGGGTCGTTTTTTTTTGCCCTTACGGCCTTTCTTCACTGCGACCTAATTAGATCTTTTGTGAATGACCCTGCTCTAATAAATTCCAAGGTCACCTAGGCTTTTGACGAAGCTTAGTATTTTCCTTGGGGCTAAGTTGCCAATTTCATTTGGATTTATATTGATCCTTTCGAAATATTTAAGTCTGTTTCGAATTAAGAGGTGACACTCACACAGTATGTGCTCGCTAGTCTCATCCCGTTCGTTGCAGAATCTGCATAGTCCATTGTCTGTTTTGCCCATTTTTTTAAGATGATATCTTAAAGGGCAGTGTCCAGTCAGGAGACCTGTGATGAGTCTTAATTCATTCTTGTTTAGAGTGAGAAGCTTTTTGGCGTTCTGAGGCGAATAGGTCAAAAATCTTTTCGCTTGTCTTTGTCCCGGAGTGTTACTCCAGTAGGCTTCCTTTTGTTCCTTTTCCCATGTTTTGATCTCTGTCAATAGGTGGCTTTTGTTTATGCCACAGAATGGTTCAGGACCGTAAAATGGAGCCTTAGCCCCTTCTCTAGCGAGGCTATCAGCAATTTCATTCCCATGAACACCTTCATGCCCTGGCACCCACATTAAGGTCAATCTGTTGCCTATAGCCAGTTGCTTTAGATGTGTTTTACATTCCCAGGCAACCTTAGACTCATAAGTATAAGACTTTAGAGCTTTCAATGCTGCCTGACTGTCTGATAAGATGTATATTCTTGCCCCCTTGATGCATCTGTTGATACACTCATGAGCACATACATTTATGGCTTGAAGTTCTGCCTGGAAGATGGATGGTGTCTTGCCTAGGGACTGTGAGGTCCTATGATTAGGACCATATATCCCAATTCCAACCCCATCATCCATTTTAGATCCGTCTGTGTACCAGATGCTTGTTCCTGAAGATGTCTCTGGTATTGCGATTTGACTAGTTTGGCGATCTTGGATGACCACTTCAAACGATAGTTCAAAGTCGTATTTCTTCTGCATGTAGTCCTTTGGCATTGTCAAGGATTGTAGTTGGACAGTGTCCAGTATTTTTAGGTGACCAATAAGGTCCCCTGCTTTCAATTTGTTGTCTTGGTAAAGTTGCGAGGCACTTTTTGTTGCCTCTTCTTGCACAAAAATGTGTAGCGGAGCGAGGTCAAGCATTACCTCCATTGCAACTGTGGGGCATGTATTTAAGGCCCCTGTTATTCCCAGACAAGCCAGCCGTTGCATTTTCTGCAACTTGCCTTGCGCCCCTTTTTCCTTTGTTTTTGGCCACCATATAAGGGAGGCGTATGTGATGATCGGCCTTACGACAGTAAAGTAGGACCATAGGATCATTTTTGGTTTTAATCCCCATGATTTGCCAAATAGCGCGCGGCATGACCATAAAGCCGCTGTCGCTTTGGCAATGGTTTTTTGTAGATGTTGGTTCCAGGAAAGTTTGGAGTCTAGTATGACTCCTAGATATTTCACTTCACTGGAAAATGTAAGTTCCTTGTTGTTTAGCGTGGGTGCTTTCAGGTTGAGCTTCCTTCTTTTTGTAAACGGAACTAGAACCGTCTTGCTTGGATTGACATTAAGCCCCTCTTCATGGCTCCAGTTGCTGATAATGTTAAGGGCATTTTGCATTAGGTTGGAAATGACGCCTTCAAAAAAATTACGTTGTACTTCTTCAATTCCAAAGGATATGCATTAAAAAAGTCGGTAATACATTTTTAAAAATGCTTGCTGTTACAACTATGAGTCGCGCACATAAGGCTAGACGACGCCTTATCTCTTCAATTTATAATCCAATTATTAATGTACGGGTACACCCATGCGTGTTTTGTACAAGTTTACATTGTACAGTTTCCAGCACGGTGGCGGTTATGGTTGATGTCGAGCCCCGCCGACCGTAAAATCGAACACGACGTGTACCAGCGCCGGATTGCAGGAATTAAAAATGCGAGATCGGATTTGGCCGGGCTCGTGTAGAGCCGGAGAGGTCACGAGTTCGGGCCCGATGTTCAGGTTTTCGGTGTTCAGGAAGAGCGCGCCTGACAGCGCCGACACGGCAACGCTCTTTTTGCTGCACGGGCGATAGCTTAGGTACAGGCCAGGAATATGGAGATATTAGGCTCGTACATTCAAAGCAGGACATAGGTATCAAAATTAGTTTGCGTTGTTTACGAGTTTTTTACTGTAGACGAAAAATGTTCGGTCTTGACCAGGGTGTAACTTTGATTACGTACTACATAACTTTTAACTGCCGGTAAGTTTCGAGTCCAAAAGAATATGAAGTTTATTTTTGAAAAAAAAAACCTCTGGACAAAATTAACGCACCACTTTAATAATTAATTAATTATTAATTAATTAATAAAATTATCTAGAAAAATTTCCGGCACGAGTGGTATTTGTCGAGATTATTTCACGAATACGATTTAATAATTTCTCTATTAATTTTTTCTATGTTTACATTTCCAAAACGACTCATTTTGGACGAGTTTATTGACAGCTTCGACTGTAACGTTCGAGTAAACAAACATGACGCTTGGGTATCCAAGGCAAATGCGATTATACCTACACCCTGTCGGCGTTGGTTTATTTTCTGAATGTATCATAAATTTAAACGGAGGCGGAGGTCTAAATAACAAGAATTTAGCAATGTAAAAGTTATATAAATTCATTGATATAATGCTTAATAATACCGCAACATAATTTATAAGCTGCATAATTTAGAACAGTGTGAAACACACAAACTTTTAGAAGTAGGTACGTGTTTGTATCCAACAGATTCGCGGTTGCTAAGCAACGAAGTGATAATTTCCACAAGTGCAATTACCGGTAATTGCACTAGTGCAAATTATCGCTACCAGAGGCATATCATTGATTGGATTTTTATGGAAGGAGCTACCTTCTTGGATGCAAGCAGTATGAGGGAAATAATCGCTGAAATCCTACTCTCTTAGTTACGTCCTAACATATTCAGAACCGAAAGTTTAATCTAAATGACAGCAGCTGTCAAACTAACTATTTGCAGTTGTTAAATTCTCTTTTTAAATACAACTCGGGGTATGCCTAATAATAGATAATACCTTTCCTTAATTTATCACTCATTATAATCTAATCCCAATGCTAAGAAAATACCACATTTTCAGCTTTGGGATTATAATTCGTAAAATTAACGAAAGGTATTATCGATAATAGGCACACCACTTGTTATATTACCCCTGAAAATGCATAAAAAAGCTAGCATAACTCCAAAATGAAAATAAGGAAAAAATCAGCAAAACAGAACAAATGCATCTGGGTCATCACTAATACCGGTAGACTCTCCTCTACTTATTATCACTGCATTCATGCGTCGAGGCATGCTTGATATCAAATGTTCAACAAAGGCTTGCGGAATATTCTCCCATTCTTCAATAGTGATCTCTATGAGTTGGTTGTGATTAGCAACAAGGGGTCTACGATTTCGACTCTTTTTTTAAATAGTCCCATAGATGCTCTATAGGATTCATGTCAGGACTGTTAGGTCCATTGTAATAAAGGGATATATTAACATAATTTAGGTAGCCAATAACCTGTCTAGCCACATGGGGATGAACATGAATAAAAAATTAGGTCCAACAGATTGCTGGTGACTCTCCTGTCTCTGAGAGCACGTTGTCTCAAAAAACGATCATCAATTTGATTACTGCAACGTTTTCGCCCTTGCCCTAGTTTTCGATGGTACGAGCCCGTCTCATTATGTGGTCTCACCCTGCGGCAGATGCTGGAATGATGTCTTCCTAACAAACCAGCAACATATCGCAAAGTCGATGGTCGAACTGCATCCTCAATTAACAAATTTCTTTGGCGGTTCATTTTCCTTACTTGATTTACTCTCAAATGAACTTCCCAACATGCATGTAACACCTTGCTTTAATCAGCATTTTTAAGAAAATTTTAACACAGTTTTAGTCTAAAACGAGGTTTAATACGAATTACTGTCAAAACAAGGTTCAGAATGCAAATCCATGTCCCCGTACCAAATTTTAAAGCAATCGGCACACTTTGATATTTTTCAAATTTTTCCATTTTTGCGGTATTAGCGCAAATCAAGTACAGGGTGATCCAAACTCGACGCCCCAGGCCTACGGCGGGAACACGAAAACTCAAAATAAAATTTCGAAAAGGGGTTCTTAAATGGGACATGCTAAGGTCCAATTTTGACCGAAAATTAGCTTTTTTGATGTTTGGGGAAAAAAATTATTCTCCCAGAAACATACCAGTTTTTCTCTCAAAGTCCCAATTTGGCCATTTGGGGTCCAGGCCTGCTTGTTTATAGGAATTAATTTTCACCATATTTGTAATTTTGAGAAATCAGTATGCCTTGACAGGAACGATTTATTTATTTTCTATGTAGGTTAAGAGCCTTTTTCCGAACAAAATATCGAAAAATGTTATTAAAAAAAGTTGAAAGTAAGAATTGAAAATTATCCCTCTACTGGTTTGAAAAGCAATTAGCCTATAGAAAATAAATAGGGCGATCTTTCAAGGCCTACTTGATTTCTCAAAATTGCAAATAAGGTGAAAATTATTTCTTAAGCAAGCATGCCCCCAAATGGTCTGTAGAAACTGTAGAAACAATAAAATCCTTACCGAAACATAGGTAAATGCAAAGTAGAAACAGCGAAAAAAACTTTTTATTTATTTTAGTATTTTATTTTTATAAATTAATGAACTATTTGTGCCCCATAAGTGAAAAGGTAAAAATGAAGGTAAATTTTTCCAATAAATTTATTCACCTAGTAGCTACCTAATATTTCCTTTCACAAGATCTTATAGCGTCCGACGATTAGGTAATAGACACAATATTATGTTTATTTTGAAATTGAAGAATTATAGGAGTCAATTTACATTATTTTACTTACAACTTCATTTTGACCAAATAAGGTATTTTTCTACTTTGAACACTGAAATAAATAACTCTATAATCTATTTATTTTCAAGAGTCAGAAGTAAACAGAATCACGCGAACGGCTGAAGTTATACGCGGGAAGATAGTTACAGATTTTTAGACGAGACTACTTAGTATGCCTTTCAAAGGGCATTATGTTGCGTATATTCTCACAATAATAAGGTATTGGTTCTTCATATGGAAAACTGAGTTTTCATTTATTCGAAAAATATGCCATGTGTTTTATAATGAAGTTCAAAATAGAAAATTCCTCGGAAAACCATAGGCATACCGTTAGCGCGGGCCCAAAGGGCTATTATTCTCAGGTGAACTTGTATTTTAGTTATTAATTTTTCCACGTTTGTGAACAGGCTGCCAATGAGATGTGTGCAAGTTCTTGTTATGAAACTGCTGAAAATGGATGGCATACCGTTTGCGCATGTCCAAGTACAGTTTAAATTGAATGTTAGTTAATCATTTAAACGACTCATTCGATGTAAAGTGTACTTGGACATGCGCAAACGGTATGCCATCTTTTCTTCAGAAGTTTTATGACAACAACTTACATACTTATCATTGTCAGCCTGTTCAGACACGTGGAAAATTAATTATTAAAATACAAGTTCATGTGACAATAATAGCCCTTTTTGTCCACGCTAACGGTATGCCTATGGTTTTTCGAGGAATTTTCTATTTTTAACTTCATTATAGCCTGACTAAAATCATATAAAAACGATTATAAGTTGATGGTCCAACATTTTCATCTATCCGTATCTGAGCTTGACAGCCACGCGACCAACAAATTCTCCATTAAGTGTCAACGTAATATGACAGATAGAAAATGTCATTCTGAACATAAAGTTTCCTATAAACATGGGTTCTAAAATGCATAATAAGAAAGTTACAGGGTGATGAAAGTATAGTTTGAAAAACATCTTTTCGCAATAACTTCTACAGAAGTTAGGCAATTTAAATGAAACTTTTGTGTGAAAACGATTTATTCCCATCGACCAGAGGCGGACGGGCGGGCTAGCACAATGGTCTCGCAGGTTCATCATTTCAGTGCATCTTTTTGTTTTGCAACAAAAATGTACTCTTGTTTCATAACGATAAAATCAACCGTTTGCGTTGAAATCGGCAAAATGTGCCCCAAAACACCTGTTAACTCCAGAATTTGAAAAATAATATTTTCAATTACGGCTTTCCAATTTTACAAAATAATTGTACCATTTAAAGTGACAAAAAAATCCCTATGAACTATGTATCAAAAATTTTTCGCTTTCAAAATGGAACTGATTGAAGTCGACAAAATTTTGAAATTCATATTTCAGCAAAACCATTGATGTTTTGCAATTTTGAACGTACAATTCACCTGTAAAACATTTAAATGCATTAGGCGATAATTTTATTTTTCGAATTTTGGAGTTAACAGGTGGTTTGGAGCACATTTTGCCGATTTCAAGGCAAACGGTTGATTTTATCCTTATGAAATAAGAGTACATTTTTCACATTTTTGTTGCAAAATAAAAAGATGCACTAAAATGATGAACCGGCGAGACCAAAAAGATAACTTCAAAACAGTTATGAGTAGAAAACCCATTGGCTACCCCGCCCTTCCGCCTCTGGTCGATGGGAATAAATCGTTTTTGTACAAAATTGTTGCACTTCAGTTAATAAAGAATTGTACCAAGTTTCATTTAAATTGCTTAACTTCTGTAGAAGTTATTGCGATAAAGATGTTTTTTAAACTATACTTTTATCACCCTGTAACTTTCTTGTTATGCATTTTAGGACCAATGTTTATAGGAATTTTTTTGTTCAAAATGACATTTTCTATCTGTCATATTGGCACCATAATTTAGAAACACCCTGTATATTTTAAAATCCTTATTTATCATCTTATCAAAAGGGACTGAAGTGCACTTTTGAAAATCATACCATAAAGAATACCAAATTGTATAGGTACCTACTTATCCTAATTTTACTGGGCCAGAAATATGGTCACTTAACTTGAATGCCAAGATTCCTGGTTCCAAACCTGTCGCCTTTCGATTTTTCTTCGCATTTCCCGTACCTTTAGTTCTAACGTTAAGCCCTGTGCCCTGTATCCTGCGACACCTGCGAACCAGTAGGTCTAAATCGTCAAACCCCACTAATTAGTCGCTTGCGTAATGGTTTTTAAGCCGAATTATCGCGCGACGCGGGCCATGAATTATTCATATTTCCATGTTGCCGCGCGCCGGTAGGAAACGGAGCTGTAATCCGTGCCCCGTATATGGGACGGTGGTTCTGTTTGGGAGGCTGTAAATTTGTTATGCACGGCGCGGCGGGCCGGTATGTATCGGTAAAACGGAGGCCAATTAAAACACCTTTATACGTTCGGCAGATAAGGTTTACTGGAGGCGGTTTTTCCGGGAAAACCCGGGGAAATATGCAAAAAAAGGATTTGTCGAGCGCCTTCTCATGGAGCTGACTACCGAACCCGATCGCCTAATAATGAAGGGAGTTATTCTCATGCGTTTGCTTAGGCATTTCTTCCTCATGCCAGCGTCACAATATCGTATAGTTTTTTTAGTTGAGATGGGCTCGAGTTCCCTATATGAATTTGGACCCACACTATATGAAAGACCCGAGCATCACGTCATATTTCGTTGTTGTTTGCGGACTGGGGTGGAGCTACTCGACGAAAAAAATGGCGACTTATTATAGGTTACAACAGGTCTATTCTGTGGTTATAGGTATGTCAGTTTCTGACGTTTTGAATGTCCCGTGTTTTAAATGTCCAGCTTTATTACCATTCCCGTCCTTTTTAGGGTCACGAATTCTCTTTGCGTCAATATGTCGCAGTTTTATCATGTTAACAGAGCTTACATATAGATTTTTGTTTGTGATAACATGAAATTTCCATGCTCATGAAGAAAATCGTATCCGCAGAAGATTATTTGAATTGCAGAAGAATAAACACTATTTTGGAATTGAGGGATGATCTGTTCAACCAGTTGAAGAAGCTAGATTTTCTGGATATTACATTTTGGAAGAGGAACATAACTAAACAAGCATTTTATTTTATTTTGGAAGTTAAATTCGTTTGCTGGCTTTTATTTTATAAAAAAATTCTTCAACAATGGTGTTTTTAACATTAATCCACCCTGTCGATTTTTTTCGTCGTGTGGCGCCAGTGGCGATGGCTTGAAACAGCGCTATGCACAGGGTTATATGCAACGGAAGTGGGTAAATGGCCTCGTAGCCCAGGCCAAGGTTTAAATAATTAAATTGAAGGTTATAGAAGTTGAACCAGAGCGGACCATCCCGCAAAATCCAAAATATTGGACCAAGGCATGTTTTTGACTTAAAATAAAATAAAATATGGAGTCGATGAAAGAAAAAACCACAACTACGCTGTGCCATGAATCTAGATGCAAAAATTCCACAGGACGAAGTCACAGCCGACTTTAGGCAAGCCGTGAAGTTGGGAAAACTGGCAACATGGCTTGCGGGTCTGCGTGGCGCGGCCTGTCGCTCCCTGTCAGTTGATTTTACATAAGAAACTTACGAGAGTTATGCCTGGTTCATAAAGCTTCTTTATCTTTTAATTTTACTTTATTTTTAAGAAACAAGCAACGGCATTTGTCCCTGGATTTGAACTGACCAATGACATTTAATATTTCTTATAAAGATAAGGTAAAAGTAAAAGATAAAGAAGCTCTATGAGCCAGGCTTTAGCTTTATAGTGCGGGTAGTAGTATCTCGTGAGATTTCTACGAGGAGGCAGTGTGTCCCTGGGCGGAAACAGACTGCTCGGCTGGCGACAGCTTTTTTATAAATTTGTTTTGTTCGTGCAAAACCGAAACATTTGTACAAGTTCGAAGTGAAGAAGCGAAAGAAGTTATTGGTTCTTTCTGCAATTTGAAGCCTCATGATGCCTAGAATCGTCGAGGGAAAGGGAAGCTAGAACTTAGTGGAGTACCTGGCTGTAAGTCTAATCGTAATAATAACTTGAAATAGCTAGGTTTTCTTTGCTCGACGGCAGGCGATCGACTAAGTATAAAATGATTAATGGACAAACTAAGGTATACTTTAAAATTAAAGAAGTTTTTGTAATAATTTAAACATTGTTGCAAAATTTTCTTTACCTAATTATAGTCAAAAGATACTTTAGTTATATGTATTACGAAATTGACCCCAACTGTCATTTCAATTACAAGAGATTGCTCTCCTTCACAAAACACCGTTTTAGGTATGTGCGTTTGTTGTTTATATTTTTACGAAAATTTAACCATAAGGGAAGATAATCATCATTTACCTGACAGGGCATTTTGCGAAAAATTCTAACAAAAATTCGACTTATTGCAATTAGTGTAGTCCCCTCTATTTGCCCAAATTTGCCATATTTGTCGAAAATGTAGCTATCCACACATCGTACTTTTAAATACCTATACTTCTGTGTAAATTTTGTTATCGATTTTATTATTGTCTGTTAAACAAACATACTTACTTAATCTATTATAATTATAAAAGTTGTTGAAAATTTTATTAGAAAGTAGAAACTAAGCCAAAGTGCGGAAAAGTTCGTCAAAAAAGCCAATCGTTATTAGACCCGCTAGACTGCATAATAGACCTGTTGAACCATCCCGCTGCGGCGTTGCCACATGTTTGCACAGGGCTTGTAAGTTTAAGAAGGTTGTGTTGTAGCCCTCGATCTGATGTCATCTGCCATCTCCATCGGTATAACCTATTATAAAAGGCAAGTATAGACTTACGGTCTCGGGGTCCACAACTTGCAGACTAATGAAGCCACAGTGTTTGTATGGGATGAATCTATATATGTTTGTCGTGAAGCCCAAGAAAATCACATTCGTTAAACATAATGTAAAGACCAAAAAAGTTATAATGTATTCTGACTGTTGCGGAGGTCAGAACAGGAACTTTGCTTCCTTTTTCGATTATTTTATTTAGTTAATTGTTTTAGTAATAAAAATATTTGGCTAGTGGAAATTTATGAACAGATGAGCACATGCCATAAGCTGGTAATAAATAAAAATAAACATTTTACAAATGCGTTAAGAAGAAAATATGACAAAAAACAGACATACAAGAAAGCAAATTATTTAACAGTTTGCAAGAATGCGACAACTAGCACCATAAATTGGTAACTAAGGAAGATCTGGAATTAATTTGTTTTAACATCTTAAAATCTTATGACATCGATTTTGATTCCTTCTTTATTATATATTTCATTAAAATAACAATTAAACATATTGATATATTGTTAGATATGTATAGGTATAACAATTTTCTATTTCAAATATGATCAGGTGAACAGAAACTGAATTAAATCTGAAATTTGAAACATGTCTGTCATAATAATCATATGTTTAAAATCAAAATTTCAAACACTAGACCAAAACGCAGAAAATAATAAAATTTAAAGAAAAATAATTTAATATACCACGTTTATCTATTATCTATTGCATGGGCCCCACGCTTTTCGAATCTTTATGGGGCGATGGAAAACTATTTTATACTTTTTAGTCCGTTTTTTATTATTATATATATTGTTATTATACTGTTAGTCCTTTTTAAAAACGTAGTATCTATACAGAGACGGATGCTTGATATTAACACGTTTTATGCAATCGATGTACATAAACATAAATTAAGTATGTGTCATAAGAGTTAAATTTTTGTTTCGAAAATTATTAAAATAATTCGATAAGCAGAAGAAAAATTACCTACTTATGTAATAGTGTTCACGTGATTCGCAGTGTTAAATTTGACATTTACCAAGAAAAACTTCTCAAACACTACTTGTCAAAATATCTAAAAAAACGGTATATTTTAGGTACAATATGCATTTTTTGTCATATGTTTTTTTGTTTTAATTAATTGCTCAACCAAGATTCAGATATTGTCAAAAGTTGATGCTTGTTCAATAATCATATTAGGTACACTTAGAATGGTTGTAAGTTAAACAGCATACAGGGTAGGTAAAAAAATATAAAAACTGTACAAGAATAAAGTACCCTTATTTCAGAAAATTCAGCAAAATGTTATTAAGAACAGTTGTTTAGAATTAAAAGCTATGCCTAAATACCAAAACATGGCCTCATTAGAAAAAAAAATTAGAAAATTTTCGACAATTAATTTCCACAGTTTCTTAATAAACATTTAAAATTTAAATTTTGCACCTTAAATGAGAATTTTTAATATACACATTACTAATGTTTTACCTTGTTCAGAAGAATTGTTGTGAAATTTTTGTTTAATATCGTTGCAACAAACATGAACTTTGTGATTCCCTATAAAATTAAAAATCTAAGTTATTTTCTCAAATATGCTTGAAATTGAACGAAGTAATGCAAAATTTATAATTTTGATTAGTTATAGGGTGAATATTTAAAAAAAGGGAAATTATTAATGTTTTTCCAGAAAAAAAATCTTAGGAGGCCATGTTTTGGTATTTAGGCATAACTTTTAATTCTAGACAACTTTTCGTAATAACATTTGCTTAATTTACAAAAATAAGGGTACTTTGCTCTTTGTAGAATTTTTATATTTTTTGACCTACCCTATATGCTGTTTGACTTGCAACCATTCTAAGTGCCCAATATGATTATCAAACCTGCGCCAACTTTCGGCAATATTTTTTTTGGTTGTGCAATTAATAAAAAAAATCACATATTATGTTGCACACTTAAATGACTACACTGTATATAACTTCTTTTTAGTTCACCAAGCTTGTGATCAACAATAATTATTATTTAAAAAAATTGTCAAAAAACTAATATTATATTGTTAGTTCATGAAAATTAGTTTCACTGCTGATAGTGATAGAATACATCACGAGCACCATTTGTTTCTACACAATAAGTTTTTACTTGCGTTTTTTCGGTCGAATGTGTCAAATTCTCAAATTTGACAATTACCGCAAGCCACGTGACCCCTTTGAATAATTTTAATTTTTTATCCATATATGCAAGCGAAAACCTGCTGCCAGAGACAAATTTTAAATAATTCTAATATCAAAATTTTTCCCATTTTTGCTCTCGCACTGTATATGCAAATATACCTTCACTATATCGACTCTCCTATTCAAAAACCCTTAGCCCCTGACAAGTTATTTTTTTTGGATTACCTATTACCTATAGCCTCCAAAATCTGAATTTAAGAGACCACCCATTGAAAGTTTAAAATGCGTCATTTTTCGCACCGAAATATTCTATCCCGTTTTCTAATCGAAACTTACATCCAAGTAAATTTTGATCAAAAACTCTTGTAAAGGCGCCAAACCTTGTCCATTTATTATCAGAAAAACTCAATTAGGCACTGAGAACGCTAAGCGCCTCTCTTAATTCTCGTTCTTTCAAATGTCGCGCGCGCAAGTGTGGTTATCTCGTCCGCAATTTATTCGCCGGTTCGATTGAATAATGGTCAATTCAAATGGACAATCATCGATCTGGCGATTTGCGAGCATTGCTGGTAATAAAGTCCGCTGCCAACATCCCGACAATAAAAACAACAGTCGCCGACTTCATAGTAATTACCGCGTTAGTTCTGTACAATCGTTTATGTCGATCGGAGTTGAGTCAGTGGCGGAGTTGGTCCTTGCTTTTACTCTGCTCTTGGAAGCCCCACTGAGAAATATCTGCATTACGACAAAACATTTACCGAGAAGCTCTACAAAAGCAACAGCAACATGAAGTAGCCTACTGAAATTCCTCGCCTCAAGCGAGAGATACCAACAGGCGATGAAGCAACTAACTTTGTGTATAATCGGGACAGACACTATATTAAAGACCCGTTTACGGACTGGGGTGGCGCCACTCGACGAAAAAAATGGCGACGTATTATAGGTTATAGGGGGGTATTCTGTGGTTATTGGGTATGTCAGTTACTAACGTTAAAAATGTCCCAAATTTTAAATATCCAGCTTTATTACGATTTGCCTTCTTTTTACGGTAACGAATTGTCTTTGGGTCCAGTATTTAGCAGTTTTATCCTATTAACACAGCTTTTATAGGTAGATTTGTTTGTGATAACATGAAATTTCCATGCACATGAAAAAATGGTATGGTGAGACCATTAGGTGAATTGCAGAAGAATAAACACTATTCTGGAGTTATGGGATGATCTGATCAGCCAGCTGAAAAACCGAAAATTCTAGATATTATTTTGGAAGAGTATTTTGTAACGTATGCAAGAATGAAAATAGAATAGTCCTCCATATAAAGAAGAAACTGAAAAATCTAATGCGTTTTATGCTTACTCACACTACAACTAGCCATGGACTTGATTTCAAACCAAAAGGTACCAAATACTCTTGCTTGCTATTTAGACTCGCTTTCCTTAAGAAAATGTACCTATGGAAATATGCCATGTGAACTTGTCAAATTAGAGGGACATAACAAACATATATTTTATTTTATTTTGGATATTAAATTCGTTGTAACATATTTGCATGTTTTTATTTTATAAAAGATTATGCAACAATGGTGTTTTAACATTAAACCACCGGGTAAATTTGTTTCGTCGTGTGGCGCCAGTGGCGATCGCTTGAAACAGCGCTATGCACAGGTCTTTAAAAGTGTTGCTCCAGGTATAATATGTCCCTTTGAATAAAGAACCCCAGGAAGGAGCTTTGGGCTTAACGCTGTACCGCGACAGTCAGTTTTTACAGTGGCGCACACCTTTGACTTGTTTTAACAAACTAATCGAGGCAGAAAACTAAATTTTTCGTGAAATCAGCACCTACAAAACAGACAAAACATTATAAGGCACAATTATGAAGAAGTAGCTACCTACACAAACGCCTATGCCACTTTGGTGCATGGCCTCAAAAGTTAATTTAAATTACAAAATTACTTACTGATGGATTATTATCCTCAAACATTTTAGTTTTGGCGGACAGGAAAGTGCCACAAACTGACACCTATCACCGTGTCAGATACCAAAATATTATGTCAAAACTTGGTTACTACTCACTCAGGGCGATTTCCGTCTTACGTATTTTATAATACACTTTGACTCCTTCCTGGGATTCTTTATTCAAAGATATGTCCCCTGGAGGTATCCATGACTACGTTTATCTCGACGCGTTCGATCCGATTGAGAGAGATTTGAATTCACTGGAGCGGACTCAAATAGACGGCGTAAACCCTACAGATTGAAATTCAATCAGATTTAAAATTTCAAGTCAAGTCGCTATTTCCAAACAGAAGTTGGCCAGAATGTGCACCAACCTACGGTGGAGTAAGTATAAGATAATGTCCCTAGAGAGGATTGAAAATCGTAGGATTCAATACTGATGATGTAAACGCAGAATTATAAAAGATTTGACATCACTTCATCGGATCCATTTCAATCCGATCGAGTTGTCACGAGATAAACGTAATCCATAATAAGTCAGCGAATATCCATAATAAGTCAGTGAATGCAATCACTTTCACCAAAACGCACGCATACGCTTGCTGACAGTTACCAACGCTGTCTCGATTTTTCTACGTATAAAATAAAGGATGCAATCACCGTTACAGACCACAGGAGGCGCTTGCAAGTAGCTCAATATATCTCCTTATCATAGATGTCTGGGTTCTCGTAATATTTTACCTTTGTCTTTGTAATCGAAAATTGAGAAAATATTTTTTGTTGCAGTTGTCGACCGGGTTGGAGAGGTGACTTCTGCGACCAATGCGAACCATACCCTGGCTGCAAACATGGATACTGCAACGGATCGTCTTGGCAATGTATATGCGACACGAATTGGGGAGGAATTCTTTGTGATCAAGGTAAGTGAAAACCGTATTTAAAAGAATCTCTAGAAACTGAGTCTATTCTCAGAAACGTTGTTTCACGACAAGTTTAAATCACTATTTCATTAAAAGTGTTTTGTGCGTCAGTAATTTTTTCAAGTTAATTATTTCTTTAATCGGTCCAAATTGATTTATCTGTCGCGAGAACCTATAGTGTGGCGATTATTGCCCCCGAAATGCCAAAAGTCGACCCACAAAAAGAATCGATTACGGGCTTCTAAAAACTAGCTAAATTGGCCGAATGAACGTCCAATTTTATATATCAGTGGATCCTATTTACTTCGGCTTGGCAATTAAATGCTTGATCAATTTTCAAGTACAATGCTATACCTAGCCATTAAGCCCGACGCTTAAAAGTAAAAAGATGCGGTAGCGTCCATTCCATCAGAGCATGGGAGTAGATATCGGGACTGCGCTAAGCTACACGTACATAGAACAAATTCACCTCAACTTATTTTTTAATTATGATAAATTAAATACATTTTTTCGCAAATTTTTGTGATTTTCATCATTTGAAAATATTAGAAAAAAATGTGAAAAAAGTGTAACACGTTTTTTATGAATATGTTTCGGTTAGTATTTGTGATCACCATAATTTCACTATCGAAATGCTAGAAAATAAAACAGACTATTAATAACAGCGTAACTGAAAATTTGCTGATTTGTCACTTTTCCATTTGCCTCGACCAGTGCAAAGTATTGTTTGGTGCAATGACGTCAGAACATATAAACTAATCACAGTCTAACCGCTCCATTAAAGAGGTAAAGATATTTTCGGTGGGCTCTGAAAATTGTCTCGGATATATTTAGTCTTGGAGACAAACCACAGGGCATTTTATGAATGGGGCGCCACCTTTATAGGATTTGACCTCATTGTGATGAAACAGTTCCATTTTTTACACGCATGTTTGTAGGTTATTTCGTATGAAGCTTTACATGTGTAGATATCAGCAATGAAAAACTTTATTTCTTCAAGTTTGGAATCAGTAAATATCTTCAATATTGCTTCGAGCTGTCGATAAAGCGTTCAATTGTGTGATTAGTTACAAGGATATTTTGTGGCATAAAATAAATAAGTTAACAACCCCTTTACCTACGCCTATGCCTATACGGCCTCCGATCCGATCTTATCCGATTCACCGGCGCAGAAGACAAAAACCTCCGTCGAAATCGGTGTGAAACAGTCGAGATTGGCCCGAAATTCCGACTTAGACCGAAAAAACGGGTGCGTCCGATCGATTCGCGACGCTACGCCGTAATTTATTACGTGAGATAGTAATAGGCGGCGCTTTTTGACCGAAAACAGAAGAAGAACGCCGGGAGGTGGATGACATTAAGGAGAAGTAGAAGAGGAGGGAGGAGACCGACCTCTAACGGCGGGAAATTCAAATTTAGTTTTTGGAAACGTCATCTAGAAGAGCTCGAGATGGCTTGCGCGTTGAAAAAGTTAAATAATGGTTTATTGGACAACTTTTTTTAGTAAATGCTGGTGTATGATATATCTCATCTATTTCTCTATAGTTCTAGGTCGTTAAAACACCCTAAAAATCCATAAAAATAAACGGCCCGCCCCTATACCCACAAACCCAAACCCTTGACCAACTGCGAGGGCCATTCAACCACTCGAATATATTAAAAATATTACCCGGAGACACCTCCAGGGGATTAAGTTGTATTCGTCGAAATCCGAGGGGGCCCCCTTCTGACAGATTTGGTGCCAATGACGCGTGAACGGGGATCAGTAGCCGTGGTTACACAATGGGGGCTCATTATAAATACAACCCCGCATAAAAAAAGCGGGCCCAAGCGGCCGGAATGAATCAACGCTGACACTAATCCGGGTTAGGTTTTTTTCTACGGGGTAATTGGATCGGTTTTGGGCACATAGATGGATGGTTAGAATAGTAAGATCCTGTTAATTATAAGGAGGTTGTGGGCAGTGGAGACGTCCAATTCGGATTGTGGATTATAACGCCAGTTATTTATTTTAAAAATACAGGATGTTCTTTTTCTAAGTATGTAAACATATTTCCACAAGTTCTACATTCTTTGTGAAACCAGATAAAGTTTAAATTATATAAACTCTAAATTTTGTGTACGTATTTGAGAATTACAAAATTCTGATGCGTATAGATGTGTCACAAAAGACTATACTTTTTTGTTAGTGCAACTGTCGCAGTGTTAATGAGAATTTGAGTTTTTGTGGACTGTATCTCACATTTTAAAATTCTAGAATCTGCGAAGCCAGTTGGGGTGTAACTTAAGTACGTTAAAATATTTCAGGGTGGTGATCCTCAGCCAACTCTAAGAACAAAAGTTCATGTAAACATGCGTCCAAAAATTCTTCGTTAAAACTTTCTAAAAAATTCGTCTTTTCCATATAACTTGTTTCTTCTTATCTTGAGTTAAAATTAGTTACGTTGCATTGAAACCTCCAAAATTTTGTGTTTAATTGATAACAAGATCGTAATCTTTTCCTTACGCTTTTTAAATTCCTATTAGATTTTTGCAAATACGATAAAATAAATTTAAAAAATCTACTTTTCTACGAAATGGCGATAGATACAAAAAGAAGTCGAGAGACACTTTTTGTTCATATAATTAAATGTTCCACCCAAAACTGCTACCCACTTTAATTTCATACAGGTCAATATTAACTCTTTTCTTGAATTTGTCTTATGAATTACCCATATCTCCGCCACTGGTTCAATCTAGAGCTTAAAAATGAAACGTTAAAAAGGATCCTAGACTAGTATGATGTGTACCAAATTTTGTTAAGAAATCTCTACAAATCAAGTAGTTATGGGAAAAAGAGGATTTTTTTAGAGAATTTTAACAGCCTGTATATCGAAAACGAAGAATATAAACACATGTTTATATGAACTTTTTTTCTTAGAATTGGCTGAGAATCACCACCTTAAAATATTTTTACATACTTAAATTACACCCTCTACAAGATAAGCGACGGTTTGGTACTGTAAGAGATTCTTAACAGATTCTTGTTGGAGCGATACCCCAACGGAGGACAGGAGAGAAGGGATAAAGACACTCACATTTTGATCCACGTGTTTTTATTTATTTATTCATATTTTACAAAGCGGATATCGAGCACATTGTGCTACTGTTGGACTGGTGCCAAAATTCTGGCCGGTTCCTTTTTTCTACATGGTACAAATTTTCAAAATTTTCCGGAGTCTATTTTAATGTTTTTGAAATATAGTTTTTCTTTTTTTATTTAAATTTGATTTTTCTGGCATACTTAGAGAATGGATTGGTTTTTGTCCAATAGTATAAATTTTTAAATAAAACATTTGACGGTTTTTTGGCAAATTTATCATGTAGGAACAGCTAAAATTTAAAAATTGACAAACAAAAACTATAATTGTTATTAAGATAAAATAAAAAAGAAAAGGAGAAAAACAGAACTTACCAGACCTTATTAAAACTACTCTAATTTGAAAATTTTAAGTACTTAATTATATCTTTATATAATTATATTTTTATATCTTTATATAATTTCGAAGAAAATAGTAAAATATGACATTTAACTTCATAACATACATATAACTACATGACATTTTACTATTTTCTTCAATGTTATACAAACAGATATGTATGTACACAGATTGCAATATAATAAAAAATTATTTCAAACTTAAAATTTTTAAATGTTTACTTCTTTTCTTTTTTATTTTATTTTAATACCAATTATAGTTTTTGTTTATATAATTTTTAAATTTTAGCCTGATGAAGAACACGTAGTGTTCGAAAGCTTGCATGTGTAGCTTGTTGACTGTTATAATATGATAAATAAATTGTTTATAGAAAATGTGGCATAAAGAACATATACAAGTAATAAGAATGTGTGTAAATAATTATTTATTTATTTTCAAGATAAATCTTTATGCCAGAGAAATACGCAGAATGACTACAGAACTGTTTTGAATAAACAATATACATAATGTTAGGCATATTTTCCGAATTTGTTTAAGCCATATTTTCATCAGAAAACTATTGAATTGAAGTTATTTTTATTTATTTATTTGTTTATTATTAGTATATACAGGGTGTCTCAGGTTTTAATCGGGAAAATTTAACTCGTAAAAATAAAAAGAAAATTTCACATGAACTTGTATGTTTTAAAGCTGCATTTTCGAGGTACAGGATGTTAAAGTTAATAAAAAAAGACAATTTGTTGTTCGTAATCGAACGTGTTAGAGGTTTTCAATCTGAACAATTATTATTATTGTAATTTATTTTAATAAGAGAGGGTATGTGTTTCTTTTTTATTTATTATTCACTTTTATTATATTTTATAGTGTAATTTAGTATTTAACCAGGCTGTAAAATGAAATTCAATTAAGATGTAATTTTTTATTCATAGAAAAAGTCAAATTGTTCCGTATTTTAGTAATTATTGAAATTTATCAAAATGATGATCCTACTTTTGTGAAGAGATATGAAAAATTAAACTTTAGCGTATTTATTATTTATTAATTAAAAGCCCTCATCATGGATGAAAGTAAACAAAGGTTCTAAAACGTCGAAAAATGAAGTGGATTTTGGATTTGCCAAAATAACTCCACGGGAAAGAGTGTAGGTATATGGACTATATGGAGAGATGGAATTATTGAAAAGAGGATTAAAAGAATAGGAAGAATAATATTTTTCATACTATTATGCCTGTTTGGACGCATAATGGGATGTATTTTGAAACTAGCCAGTAAAATGTGACTTTTTATGATTTTGAAGTCAGGAAATTTGATTTTAGTCCTATTTTGGTAAAAAATGTAATTAAGAATGTTTGCGATGCAATGAAGTAAAATATAGGGTCGAAGTCGTGGTATTATTTTGGCCAAATCCGTATTATTTTCTAAGAAATATCATGTACACTTTATTTAGGCGTTGATTATGATTAAAATTCATAATCCACATTAAGCACAGGGCTGTAAACAGTGCTCGTTAGTGCTAATTGTTAAATTATTCTGCAAATACTTCCATTCACTCAAACATCTTCATTAGGACGTTCGGTGCGTTCTGCATCTGTTGTTCATTAGGTGTAATTACAAGTCAGCAATTAACACTGGAAAGTGCGTGCAACGGGATACAGCTTTTCAATTTATCGGAAAATATTGATATGGATGCATCCTTGAGAAGATGGTTGTTATTGCAGTTGTTACCTACTGGATGAAATATTGTCATAATCACTTTTTAATGAGGTACTGGAAATAAGTTGAGTACCTACTTACATCTGTTTTCTTTCAATAGATTTCTCTTTTCAGTTATCAGAAGTTGATTTCCACTAGGGGTACAAAAAGTTCCTTTATTTTGCTATCTGACTGTTGGATTCGTACTCTATATTATATTCACTAAATATATACAAATTTTGAACTTTCCGACCGAGATTCTACAGTGGCTCTCTATCTTTCCGAAAACTCTTGTACTTTTTTGATGCCAGTTCTTGATATCCATATCTAATAATTCTTATAATAGTAACAGCATAAATATTTAAAACTTAATAATTATTTACCTAGTATGCATCCCTAACATCACTTATAACTATAACTAGTAAATGAAGATGTCAATAAACATGTTTTCCTACATAATTTAATTTATACAAAATGTAATATGTATATCTATATGAAAAATATAAAGAATTTTAGTGTTTCATCATTCACATGCGTGGCCACTGTAGAGTTTCATTTGTCTGACAAAAAATGCTTTCCGTTTAAGCTAGTTGCTGTAGTAATATAGGATAATTATTGTCTATCAGAAACGTTTTTCGTTGGTAATTCGTTGTAGAGTTCGTGTCCGTTGCATTTTATGCTTTCTTGGGATGCTGTTTTGCTGTACTTAGGAATATGGTATTTTTGGTTTTAAATACTGATGTTCTGACATTAAAGTGATTGCCTATGCTTTTTAGCTTATCTGATAGTCCAGGAATATAAGGAATAATTAAATTTACTGGTCGTCCCACCAAATTTATTTATCTAATTCTATTAGCACAGGGCTAAAACAATTTGTTCTAATATCACAAAATTTGAGGAGAAAATTAAACATATAAAACATGTTCTTGAGAAGAATGTTTATCCTATTGAATTTGTTGAGCAAGGTTTTCAGGATTGCCAACAAAATAACAATGCTAATAGAATTAAAGAAATAAATCTAGTGGACCGACCAGTAAATTAATTTATCCCTTATATTCCTGCATGGACCATCAGATAAGCTAAAACGCGTAGGCAATCGTTTTAATGTCGGAACAGTATTTGAAACCAAACATACATTAAGATCGATGCTAGTTAAAACAAAACCATTTAATGAGGTAGGTACACAGGTCAAAAAATTGCATTTATAAAATTCCTTGCGAATGTGGAAAGTTCTAAGTTGGGGAAACTTGTAAGCCATTTAACATTCGTTTAAAAGAACATAAAAATTATATCAGGCAAAATCAAATTTCGAAGTCGAAAATATGTGAACACTCTTTTAATAACAATAATAGGATTTTGTGGGATAGTTCCAAACCAATTCTCAAAGAAGAAGTAGGAAATAGAAGAAAAATTAAAGAATCAGCATTTAATCTAAGAAATACGGACAACTGTGTTGCTGTTCAGTGAAATTCAGTAAAATATTATTGCCACTTATTCAAAGACAAGTTAGTATAGATAATTAGATAGAACACATGATACAATATCAGACGGGTGGCTAGGCTATTGTTTCTGTTGTCATGAGTCATGACATTTTAACCTGAAATTTATTGTGTCATTTCACTTTGACGTGACATGATCTTTGAGAAAGGAGGAAGATTTATTCTCGGAAAGCTCAGAAAGCAAATTTGTTGAAGTTATTTTTTGAGTTACACGTTCAAAGTTTGGTTCATTTACTGTTAAGAATTTATTAATTTTCCAGGAAACTTGAAAAAGTTGTCTTTTAACCAGTTTGGTGGCGAAAAACCCAATTAAAAAATTAAATGAATAAGCTTACAAGTTCTGTACCTATTAATGTTGTGTATTTTTTGTGAGGCATGCCAAGGCAAATAAAAGTAGAGTTGCGTTAAATCGGACAACAATGATATTAATACTGACAGCTAAGACATCTAACGGCTACAGCTTCATATCCTGGAAAACGGATGGAGCAGATAATAACAATGTATTTTGCGTTGTATTTTGTCTCTGAATAGCGCATGGTGTGCCAAAAAATGTGACAGTCGTGAACAGTCTTCATTAATACGTCAGTCAACGCTCATAGGCTAATGGATTTCTTTTTTTTTTTTAGAAAAAATTGGTTACTGTGCAATGTGCATAGCTAACATGTTATCCCACTTGACGCTAGCGATATAAACATCTATTAAAATCATTCAATCTCTTAAACCCGTCGATTCAAAGTACACCTTAAAGCATAGTAATAATAATAATTACAAAAATATTACCTTTGATATTAATGGTATATGAGATGAAATGCCATGCTCGTATAATTTGTGTACAAGCGGATCCGTAATTGCTCCACGCCCGAACCTAGCCGTCCTTACCATTCCAAGGTGATCGATCGGCAGAATCAAAACCAATAATTACAGAGCGGGAATTACGATTATTAATTAAAGTTCACGAACACTTACCGCCACGTCTCATGCGGGCGGCATTAGCTTCCACTATCTCCGATTCAAATCTACACATTGCGGAATCGCGGAACATTTCTGGACGTCTAGCTGCGTTTCGCAACCGATCCGGCTCCTCCCATGTTATATTCTATACTATATCGCGGGGAATTATTTATTCATACAGGGACAGGGTTCCCCACTCGGTTCCCCAAATTAAAGTGCCCATTTTACTATTCGCCTAACAGGTAGCGCAGAATTAAACACAATATTTTTGGACTTTTTGGTCACGTTATGATGTTTGCTTTTTAAGGCGAATAACTTATTCAATGATTTGTCATTTTTCGGATTTTGATTCGGATTCGGTGTCCCTCAAGGGACAGTTTTAGGACCTACACTCTTTCTTATCTTTATCACAGACCTATATATTATATAGCGAAGCTAATATAGGTCTGTATTATTAGTAAGATACTGTCCAGAAAAATGTGACTTAAAAATAACACCTAGGGACTTTTGTTTCTTTAAGTCATAAGTTGAATTCATTTGACAGATGCCGTTAAGGAGTCAGTACACTGGGTGTTACAAAAAGTATTTCAGTCCATTGGCTACAAATTCCTCGAACCAAAATAATATAACGTTTCTTATGCCATTTTTCATTAGGCGCTTCTGTTTCAAAATACAGGCTGTTAAAGTTTAATAAAGAACGATTTTATTAACAACTTAAGTAAGTATTTCGTAAGATATTTATTCAATTTTCCATATTTTTTTGAATTTCAATTTATGATTTGGTTTACGAGATGATTTGGTTTACGAGATGTTGCAACCTCAGACAAACAAATAAAGAGGACACCGTATTCTAGTATTTTTATACAAGATGTAAACAGTAAGTTGAATCTCACTTTATAAAAGAGATAGATGCATTTACAAATACTACCCAGTGGCGTTCCGACTTTAATATTTTTACAAAAGGAGAAAAAAATAGAAAATACAAACCTTTTTCATACCTAAATAGCCCTTACCAATCCCTACCAACTCAGTTGAAATGATTGGAAAGCTCCAACTTTCAAACGTCTCTTGCGAGAATGACAAATGATAATATCACACCTGGGTCACAAATTAAATTATTTTGCATAATAAAACTTGTTTTTCCCGATTAAAAAAATGATCTGTTTCTCGACAATGAAATTCCTTTTTTTTATTACAATATTTTATTTAACTTGCCCTGTTAGTAAGTATGTATGTGTTGATCGAATCTTGCAAGCTGAATTAGAACCACTTCTTGAGACCCAATGAGCTGAATTTTTGCATACTCCTTTGTTCTGGTGACAATACAATATGCGTTACACAATATTGTAATATTCTCAAAATGGCCGTCGCGACAAGATGGCGGATGATGTGTTTTTTAGTCAACCCCTCAATATAAGTATCAAATGAAAGGGCTTGAAGACTAGAAAACGATGAAGTTAGTGACACCACACTAAATTCAATATGGCTGCCGCTCCAAGATGGCGGATTACATTTTCTTTTCAACCCTCTTAATATGGGTACCAAATGAAGGGGCTCGACGGGTAGAAAATAATAAAGCGAATGACGTCGTACTAAATCCAATATGGCGGCCAAGACGGCAAATTACCTAATTCTTAACAACCTCTTCCACATGGATATCAAATGAAAGGATTTGATGAGTAGAAAACGATAAGGTGAGTGACGTCACACTAAATCCAATAAGGCGGATGCCCCAAGATGGCGGACTAAACTTCTCTACCACTCTCCTGACATGGGAATCAAATCAAATAGGTACTAAAAAGCACAAAATAAAATAAAAAATAACCTTTTCAGAAACAAGCTTTTATTTAAGCCATGTATTAAAATGAATAAAATAAGTTTAGGTTTTCGTTAAGATAATTCAATGCCACACTGCGACAAGCTTGTTTAAATCAAAAAGCTTGTCGCAGTTTGGCATTGGACTATCTTAACGAAAACCTACACTTATTTTATCTCTTTTAGTACCATGGCTTAAATAAAAGCTTGTTTTTAAAAAGGTATTTTTATTATTTATTTTATTATTACTCATGTGGTTTATAATTATTATTAATACTCATGTGGTTGACCTACAGTGCCTTGGTACACAAATAACTATTATTATACTCCCAGATATTTTCCCACTGGCCAAAGCTTCGCTCCTCGGCCCAAACCATGTATTCCCATACAAAGTATCATTGCAACCCTTTAGTATGTATGTATATCACCCCTTCAACCTGTTACCCTAGAGAGGCAAGTGCGTGTATCCCACAACAATTACCGAAACCGCCCCCATAACCCATTTCACACACATGTTGTCAACCACGACCGAAAAAACGGCGTCAAAGGGTTGCGTAATCATCCATATTCTGTCTGCGGAGGGGTGCGCTAGCATGATCAAGTGCAATCTATTTGGGGTCACCACGGCGTGACTACAGTAACAAAAAACGGCGCATTCAGGACCCCTAGTGCTCCACTTTTTGTGTTGTTTTGATGAATGACCACAGAGGTATTTATGAGGAGTTTTTTATGTTTTGAATAGCAGTTGCTGAAGTGCGCAGGCAATGAATAGGGGACCCATCTGGGACACTCTCACCGATATAGAACTGTATTGTCGGGAGAGAAATTGTATATTATTTTGGTTTAATCGAGTACAGAAAAGGCAATTTACACGATCCTATTGATGGGATAGAAAAATATTATGTATGCGATAAAATCTATTAGATTATTTTGTTATAGATTCATAAAAAGCAAAACCGTTGAATGAAACGTTTACAGAGAGCCACAGTAGTTGTCAAGGTAAACAGCCTCTCAAACTGACTGCTGCCACCTATCATTAGAGATATGAAATAATAATAATAAAGCTGCAGCGAAAAGTTAGGACACTACTGACAAAAGCTCATAAACATCATCGCCGTAGCGCCGTAGAAAGAACAACTCTGCCACGTCAACTAGGAGGAAGAGGATTGACAGACCTCGACAAGCAATTGGACCAACAAATATTAAACCTGAGTAATTATTTCCACAGGCAGGCCAACACCTCCACACTACATAAAGCTATATGCGGAGCAGACGTCTCAACACCGCTACGTCTGAGGGAACACGAGCATCAAAATCACCACCGAACCGACAAATGATAAACTATAGATATGGCTGGAGAAGGCGCTCGACGGGAGGCATCCTAATGAGGTTAACCAGGAACATGTCGACAAGTTAGCGTCGAACTATTGGCTGACCTCGGGACGAATGTTCCCCGATACGAAAGGCTTCTTACTGGCCATACAAGATCAGGTTATACCAACTCGAAACTACCTAAAATTCATTGTAGGAGATGCATCGGTGGTGGATGACAGATGCAGATACGGATGCCAAACTTCAGAAACAATCCAGCACATAACAGGAGGAAGTCAGATCTTCGCATCAACGGAATATAAGGAACGACACAAGTCGGTTGCCAAGATCTTGCACCAGGAACTGGCGGAAAAACTGCTGCTTGTGCAGGCAGAGAGGGTCCCGTAGTACAGCATGGTGCATACTTTTTGGCGGACACTGTATATTTACCGATACCCTTTTTGAAATAATTTTTTTTAAAAAATTAATACTAAATTTATTTAACTCTAATTTGTGAATTTTCTTATAATCGCAGACGATCTATGTAGTAATTTTTTTTTTGTTTTAACCAAGACGATATAACTGAAATTGTAAAGTGTGCGCTATTATTTGAGATTTTACTGAAATTCTCAAAATATAAAATATTTACAGAATTTCAGTAAAATCTAAAAAAGGGTCTACATTTTATTATTTTAATGTCATATTCCTTTAGTTAAAATAATTTTATTTTATTAATGCATCGATCCCCTATTAAGAGATCCACAAATCCATGTTAAATAGATTAAATCCAAAAATATACAGGGTGATTCATTGGGAATGGGAAATCTCGAAACCGGAGATACAGGGATGAAGATATGACGATTGAGGTCAATATGCCTTATAGAAATGTTGTTTGTTTAAGTTTAAGAGGTATAGAGCCTTGAACTTCTTTTTTTTTAATTGAATTTTGTCTATATCTACTAAAATAATCAAGCGGCTAAACTGAAATTTGGCACTGATGTGTTTTTGGGATGTAGAATTAGCTGAAGATGACAATTTCTACGTATTGTAGGTACCAAATCTCAACAATAACAGTCAAAACTCGTTGCCTTGGTCTTGGTTACCACCTTTATTGTTTAGCCTTCACAAATAAACCTGTCAGATACTGTCACTGATTCAAGAATAATGTTTCAGCCCAAAAAAAATCGCCCTAAAATATTTGACAGCTAATATCTTTGGGTGGTGGGACTTACATTGTTTTCCATGGCACCCTTGACATTACTGATTTCATTTGATTCAGTCAACGAATATGCAGCCATATTTTTCCGAATAGATGAAGCAACGTTGGAATCAGAAAATAATCTACATTCTGGAAATCGAAAAATATACGAGGTGTTCTATTTAAAAAATGCAAGTTTGTGTCGTATCACTTTTATGGGAAGACCTGTATAATTTCTGAAAACATCATGAAGTAGACAGGTTGTACCCTTGCAACTTTTGTATTTGAATTTTTTTCTACGTTTAAAAATAAAATAGTTATGGGTTATGGGGTGGCCTAATTTCGCGTTATCAACCTGTACAATAAAAAAAATGCCAAATGAGCACCGGGCATATTCAAAAAAAAAATGTCGAACGGGCACTGGACAAAAAACCATTGGTTTTCTTGAAATAGGATGTCCAAATTTTGCCGAATTTAATCCGTTCCGTTTTGAAAGCGAACTTTCTTGAAACATTCATAGGGAATTTGTTTCTCAATACTCACAATAATTAATCTGCGAAATTTGAGATAGGTAGGCCTTAATTTTATTTTTTGAATTTTGGAGTTAACATGTGGTTTGGGGCACATTTTACCGATTTCAACGCAAACGGTTGATTTTATTACTATGAACAAGAGCACCTTTTTGTTGCAGAATAAAAAGATGCACTAAAATTGTAACCCAGCAACATCAAAAAGATAACCCCAAAAAAGCGTTATTGAAAAACAGCACGAGATGCGTATTAGAAAATGACATCTTCCCCTGACTTTTCATCCAAAAGAACACTAAAAAAAACTTCAACGCCCTGTATCTCTTGGAAAACAACGTTTTCCTATCTCCGGTTTCGGGATTTCCCATTCCCAATGAATCACTCTGTATAGGCTGTTCAATTTTTGAAAACTTAAGTTTATGTTATTTCTGAACTTTGCGACGCTTATTTGATTTTAGATTTTATTGCCCCAATTTAGTAAATAAAATGTCGTTTATGTTATTTCCCAACTTTTCGACGCTCATTTGATTTTAGAGTTTACTGCCCCAATTTAGTAAATGAAAACGATATTAAAAAATGCATAATTTTTCGTCTTAAAATCTGCCTCTGTCCTCTCCAGACCTGAACTTCTGCGGCACGCACGAGCCCTGCCTGAACGGCGGCACGTGCGAGAACACCGCCCCGGACGCGTACCTCTGCACGTGCCCGGAGGGCTTCTCCGGCGCCAACTGCGACGTGGTGGACAACCCGTGCGCGCCGGCGCCGTGCCTGCACGGCGGCACGTGCCTGGAGGCCGCCGGTGGCGGGGCCTTCAGCTGCGAGTGCGCCGCCGGGTGGGCGGGCCCGACCTGCGACATCGGTGAGTAGCGGGGGAGTCGCGCGACATCTCATTGGTTGGTGGGAGGGGCGGAAGGAGTGGCTACGCCGACGGGCGTGCGGGATTGGCGAGTGGGCGGGGCAACTTTCTACATGTGGCCTTCTGCATTGTATAAATTGCCAACAATCGGTTAAAATTGAAACAGTGTGTATATTGTAAGAGTCCGGATGCAAACCCTTATCGTTGAGAATATAACATGTACCTACATTTATATTATTAAGTACAACACGCTCGAAAGTTACAAGGGTTTGCGTCGTAGTCTTTTAGACTACCTACATAATATTGTAGAGTATAAATTGTTAAGTATTATTAATATGTATACAAAATATGATGAGATAAACTTCACATCCACAGCCACCCAGGATGTAGGAAATCGTTTGCGTCGCAGCTGCATCTGCAATCATCGGCGATCGTTTCTTCCCGCCTCGATATCGGGTTTATTAGAGAGCGGGGAACGCGGAGGGGCGGGGGCGGGGTCTCTTAATTATGTAGGATGCGCGCGGCAAGGCCACCTCTGACCTCGCATTCCGAGACGTAGACCTATCCGGCCATTTCTAGTGCGGTTCAAAAAAGGATGTCGAACTTACGATTCCTCGTGAATATCAAGCGAAATTGAAATTTCACTAAAGACGGTTCTGTACATCTTATTTATAACTCCCTATGAAGCATTGATTTATTTTAATAATTGCTTCACAAATCGGTGACACACAATAAAAACTATTTTGTTTGCCATGTGCTTTCTACAGTGTTACAGATAAAGTCCGCAACAATGTGATCTTCGTCAGGACTGAAATTTAATTTTATTACCTATGTTAAATTATTAATATTTTTTTAAATATAATCATTGAGTAAAGGATATATATATTTTATAAATATATTTTAAGGATATATATTTATCCTTTACTCAATGATATAATTCAATTTACTATAGTTATACAGGGTGTCCAACTTTAAAACTCTACAAATCCGTAAAATCTTCATTTTTGGAGATAATCGCCTAAACTTTTTTTTGTTTGAAAGGCCGCCATTTTTCAAAATGCAAATACAGGGCCGGCTGCGATTTTTTTAAGCCCTCGATTTTCACGAAAACCATTTAGCGATTTTTTTATTTAAAATTTGAACAAAAAATATACAGGGAGTTCCATTCTGCAGGGTGTCAAAGTTGAGCAAAATAGGATAGAAAATAACGTTGTGGGGTCAGATTTAAATAAAAAAAATCGCTAAATGGTTTTCGTGTATAAAAAAATCGCAGCCGGCGATTTTGAAAATGGGAGGAAGGTCAGAAGAAGCGGTTTTTGAAGGCCTTTCCAACAAAAAAAGTTTATGCGATTATCTCCAAAAATGAAGATTTTTACGGATTTGTACAGTTTTAAAGTTGGACACCCTGTATATGGCGTTTAAAAAGTGGGGCCAAAGTTAAAAAACTGGGTACCCAGAGTACCATGTATAACCATGGGCATATAATGTTGGTGATCATTTTTTGAAAACGATTAAACTTTGCCCAAGGTATTATTGTACGTAGTCACAGACGTAGTATAGCTAGTCTCGCATATACAGGATGTTCATAAAAAAATAAAATTTTACATTAATTTTACATTATCCCCTAGGTAGGTAACAGTCAAATATGTTGACGCTGTCGTTTTTGTTTTCATGGCACACCTGATTTGATGTTCCAACGTGATGAATGGATGATGGATGATGCCTCCAATTGTAAGGAAATGTTGAAATGAACTATATTTTTTCAAGGAGGACCAATACAATGCAGTGAAATCCGGAATTTCTTTAAATATTTTTTAAATACAGATTTTTTTCGTCAAATTTGATTTTATTTACAAACACACGGTATGAGCTAGACTGGCTATATTACGTACAATAATACCTTAGGCAAAACTTAATAGAAATTTGCAAAGGACATCACCAACCTGTGCCCCGTGGTTTATACAGGGTACTCGGGAAAATCAGTTTTTTTTTATTGTATTTTTTTATCTTGTACCACAGAAAATATACTAGGTACTGCTTGTACTAAAGGTTTTGAGCTATGGCAAATTCGGCGGCACCATCCATTTTATTTTTAAATGAATGCTTAATATGGTATTCTGAAAATTGGTCATTTAAAAAATCACTGGTAGCCATAAAATAATCATCCATACGAAATAGTAGTGTTTGTGAGATATATTCCCTTATACAGTGTGGATAGAAATTGTGGAATATTGCTTATATTTCTTAAAATATTCCTCATATCAAAAACATGTTTTAATAAAAGTGTTAGGGGAAATTATTTCCCGTTTAGTGATAACAAGCAATCTTTCGTAGCACAAAAAATGTGGTTGCCATGATAACTGATTTAATTTTTTTGAATGGCACCATATACTTTTTTTGGTGAAAATTGAGACATTGGAACTTTCTGAATACGATACAATACAATTTTAATGGGGTCGCATAAGAAAAAAATACAAAAAAATTAAGTTTTCTATTATGCTATTGACAATGTTTATCAAAATAATTATTAACATCAAGTTAGCCATGCCAAAATCAGAACAATGCGAAACTGTCACTAGCTGTGTAACTGTGTAAATTGTTACACTAAAAAAGTATATGGTGCCATTTAAAAAAATTAAATCGGTTACCATGGCAACCCCATTTTTCGTGCTACGAAAGATTGCTTGATATCACTAAACGGGAAATAATTTCCCCTAACACTTTTATTAAAACAAGTTTTTCATATGAGGAATATTTTAAGAAATGTAAGCAATATTCCACAATTTCTATCCACACTGTATAGTTGAATCTAAAAAATATATAATGCCGAATTTTACTAGGCCCTTGATAGATTTCTAGACACACTGTAAGTAGTAGTCACAATCCACAAAAGTACGTGTGCGTATAATAAAAAAATCCTGTATCATGCGGACATTGCGGACTTTATCTATGACACTGTATTGTATAACCCTTAGGCGAACACTCATGCATTGGGCCTTCAAACATAATATGTGGGGTGTCATGATTTTACGAATTTGCAGTGGTCAACAAAAATATTTAATTTTTTGCGTCGCTGTTTTCTTAGTTCAAGGTGGGCGATAACTATTTGACTTTCTGTAGGCTTGAACTTAGTTGTCGAATTGAAGAAAAAAGCTAGAAAAAGTGCAAAAACACTTTGATCTGTGAATAACAATTAAAGTTTGAAAGCATTCGAATTTTTTTGCCAGCATTCTTTCATGTAGCGGACTTTGGAACTTTCGTTGTCCCACCTGCAAATTTCATGCCGAATAACGTTTGTAAGTGGGAGCAAACTAATATCGCTGCCGGTGTCTATCGCATTGCCAATGCGGGTCAAGAAGGCCTTTGTCCGGCGAGCCTTCCGCGGAATCCTAAGGGGTCGTGACGAGAATACAAATTGCGAATTAGCCGAGAAGGTGAGAAGAAGAAAGCAAGGGGTACAGTTTTGCTCGCGCGATGCTGCGCAATGATATCGGAATGGGTATTGGAATTGAACGGCAGGAGCCAGAACAAAGGAGCCAGCGAAGAGGAAGTCTGCGGTTGCGGATCGGAATGGTTGAGAATGAGATTATCTGAACCCAAGGCAGCATTTTTGATAGATTAGAAGATGACTCCTACTATTTTTTTACTGTTGCACCTCTTTAACCGGAACCCTTAATTGGCTTTAATCAATAATTTACTTTTGATTTACCCAAAGTTAATAATAATAATAAGTATGTGTTATCTCGTGTTGTCACAACGGCCTTTACAACATCATTATAAGCTATAAAGTGCCGTTTTAAGATAAAACTATGTGTTTCGCGGGCAACCCCGCTACGTTCCGGAAAAGGTATTAGACTATGGCCGGTTTATTTTATAGATTTTATAGCAGCAGAACAATAATGTAAATAATAGGATCTAGGGATTCCGGTAACTTTGGAGACTCTCCACCATCTACACCCAGGGTGCAACACAATCCGCTTCCGCGTTTTATCGTTAGGAAGTGTCGTCACCTTCGTACCTCTCTCTATACAGGGTGAGTTACGTAGACCGCTGTGGTCTATATCTTCTACGTTGTTAATGCTAGAAAAAAGTATAGAAATAACTTGTAGAGAAACATGAGTACTACCACAACTTTCTCAAGCTTACAAGCCCTGTGCATACATGTGGCAACGCCGCAGCGGGGCGGTTCAACGGGTCTATTCAGAATAGAGCAGTCTGCACTTTGGCTTAGTTTATCTTTTTTAATAGATGTTCAACCCTCTTTTTAATAATTATAATTAAATACATTTGTGAACTTTGTTTCAATAATTGGATACCTAAGGAAATAAGTACATTTGTTTAACAGACAATAAAAGCAGTAGGTAACAAGTAACATAATATATACAAAGACAGAAGTATAAGTATTTATAATAAGTACGATTCCTGGTGTGGATAAGTACAATTTCGAAAAATAATATGGTAAATTTGGGCAAATAGAGGGGACTAAATTTTGTTGTAAGTCGAATTTTTGTGAGAATTTTTCGCAAAGTGCGCGGTCAGGCAAATGATCTATCTTCCCTTATGGTTAAATTTTCATAAAAATACAAACAAGCGAACAGAGAACAGAATGTTGTGAAGGAGAGTAATCTCTTCTGATTGAAATGGCAGTTAGGGTCAATTTCATAATACATTCAACTAAATTATCTTTTGACTTTAACATTAGGTAAAGAAACTTTTGCAACAATACTAAACAATGGTTGGTTTGTTAGAAAGCTCCTTTAATTTTAAAGGGCACTTTAGTTTGCCTATGCAATTGGCCCTTAATAATTTTATTCTTAAATTTTCGTCCTTTGGAAAGTCCAAAATGAATACAAGTTAACCGCTTGTCGTCAAGCAAAGAAAATCTAGCTACTTAAAGTTATTAGATATTACGATTTGACGTTTCGAAGTTCTAGCTTTCCTCGACGGTTCTAGGCATCTTGAGGCTTGAAATTGTAAAGGAGCGATTCTTCACGTCGGACTTTTATAGAAATGTTTCACTTTTGCACAAACAAAACAAATTTATAAAAAAGCTGTCGCCAGCACTTCGGGCTGTGTGTTTCCACCCAGAGACACACTGCATCATCGTAGAAATCTGGCGATGATAGCACTACCCGCACTACACAAATTAATTCTGGTAAATTTCTTCTAAAATCAACTGACAGGCATAGTGTCTGGGCACGCGACGTGGACCCGCATCCCTTGTTGCCAGTTTTCTCTACTTCAGGGCTTCTCCTAGAGTCGGCTGTGGTACTACATTCCGAAAATATTTTCCAATATACTGGGTGATCCAATAAGTAGTGGCAACCCAAAGTTATGTTTTTTAAATGAAACACCGTGTATTTTGTTACATTTTTGGAAAGCCCTTAAATATTATGTTCTTTTTGGTACAGAGTATTACGGGTCTATCTTTAAAGGTTAGGGAGTTATTTTAATTTTAAACGAAAAAAGGGGTCACATTTGGAAATGCATGCATTACTCAAACCCAAATAAAATTTTGGGCTATAGCTTGGACTGGATATTGCCTGTTACGCCTAGAACAATTTTTGACCGATATTGAGATAAAGTTCTGAAGAACATACCGGGCGATTCACTTACGCAAATCCTAAGTTTACTCGCTAATTTTAAATAGAAAGAGTAGATACTTTTTGGTATACGGTATCTATTATGGGTCTAACTTTAAAGGTTAGGGAGTTATTTCCATTTTATTCTAAGAAAGCGCTTTTAAATTGCCGATTGCATGATTAGGGTCTCAAAAGTGTCACTTTTAAAGCTGTAAACGATAAAAAGACAGATTCTTGTTAATTTTTGGTGTATTGGAAATAGTTCAAACCTACCTATAACGCCATAAATAAATAACATAAGCGGATGTCATCATGTATTATGCGGTAACTTTATTTCTTCATGTGCGGTAGGTTTTATATATTGATTGCGTTACAGGTAGTTTCAACTATTTCCACTACACCAAAAATTGACAAGAATATGTCTTTTTATTTTTTACAGCTTAAAAACTGACATTTTGACACACTATCATGTAATCGGCCCATTTTAAGCTGTTTCTTAGAATAAAATGGAAATAACTCCCCAACCTTTAAAGTTAGACCCATAATACCCTATACCAAAAAGGATCTACTCTTCAGGGGTTTTCCAAACATGTAATAAAATATAGGGTGTTCGTTCCACTTCAAATTAGCGAGTAAACTTAGGATTTGCGTAAGTGAATCGCCCGGTATGTTCTTAAGAACTTTATCTCAATATCAGTCCAAAATTGTTAACTACACGTAACAGGCAATCTCCAATCTAAGCTATAGCCGAAAAACTTATTTGATTTTTGAGTAATACATTTCCAAAAGTGGTCCCTTTTTTCGTTTAAAATTAAAATAACTCCCCAACCTTTAAAGATAGACCCTTAATACATAGTATTAAAAAGAACATACTCTTTAAGGGGTTTCTAAAAATGTAACAAAATACGAGGAATTCTATTGGAAAAACATAACTTTGGGTCGCCACTAGTTATTGGATCACCCTGTATAGTGGAAAATATTTTCAGAGTGTAGTATACTCATTTTTGTCTACAAATTGTGTCTATACTTTTTTATAGCATTAACAATGTACGTAACTCGCATTAACAATATACGTAAATCACCCTGTATATTTACACAGTTGAGGACACGCCTCCCATAAAAGAGTAGGATCCTACTTTTTTATGGGAGGCGTGTCGTAGGCACAGACGTAGGTTAGCTACTCTGTATACCTACTGTACTGACGACAGCAAAATTGTCGTTTGGCGTTCAATGTGTAAGAATATATCCATAATGAGAAATCGAATAAGTAGAAAAGGTATAGGTATAAATTCGACGTTGCCAGTTGCCACTACTTTCTAATAACACAATCGAAGGGTTCAACCCGCATCGCGGTGGGCGGGCACTAATCAGTGAGGGCCGCCTCTACAATCTAATTTGACCGTGCTTCCCTCCACCACCTCCCACTACTTATTTCCCTGATATTAATATTTTATTATAATCACGTCCCATTTGCTATTAGCTCGTGCCTCTCCCTACCCTAGTTATAATATTTGATTGCTTTCAAGTAGTGGCAACGTCGCATTTATAAATATCGCTTTACATCTTTAGAGCTGCCAGTACAGGGTGTTCCCGTATATTTTGACCCACCCCTAGAGCCTTTATTTTTCGAGTTAGAAAAAAAAAAACTTAAATGAAAGATGTAGGGTTTTTTCTGAACCGCTAGGATCTGTTACTAGATAAAATAAATGAGCGTCGCAAATTTATGAAAAAATATAAACTTACTTTTTTTAATGGAACACCCTGTATATTTGTGGATTTTTGAATTGCACGCATTTTTCAGATTCTAACGATATAAATATGTTATATGTTTGCTCTAAGCATTCGCATGATATTCCAAATTGCAAATAAATACCATATTTAGGTATACTTAATCAAGGTTGCCATGGAAAAAACATGTCAACTTAGACAAGAGCATTCCTATCAATCCATTATTTTTGGGACAATACACCTTGTTACCCAACACCTTTCATTTAAGTAATTTTTTTCTAACTCGCAACATAAAGGCTCTAGGGGAGGGTCAAAATATACGGGAACACCCTGTACAGTATAAAATGTAAAAACCCTCGTTACGCCACTGGTTCGAACGGTCCAACATTATATCTCCCACAGTTGTGGTTCCATACAGCCGTTTTCTCGCGTAATCTGCTACGGATCTATCAGCGCTAGGCCCGTAGGAATACTTCAAATTGCGACGACTGCTCCTAGATAAGCCAGGATTCCGAGTGGGGCTCTTAAGACCGTGAAATACGGCAATCGGTAGTCGCTACTTGTGCTTATTGGCCCCTGGGTGCAGGTGGCAGCGTTGTTTACGATTTACGACAGCGGTTTCGGCTGGGTTTACACATTCAGTCGTTAAGTGATACGATAAGGAAAGCACGCATGTTTTACGAGATATATATTATAAATGCTGGTCTAGCTCTTGAGTAGTCATGAATGCAGCCAGTCGCGTTACTTCATTTTATTATGGTCAGCTAACTTCGCATAAGTACCTAGACCTAGATCTTCGAATAAAGAACCCCACGAAGGAGCAAATTTGGATATGGCGGGATGACGTTTCCGTTTTTACAGTGGCGCGCACCTTTGAGTTGTTTCGACAAACTAGTCGAGGCAGAAATCCTCATTTTTCGTCAAATCATTACCTTACAATACAGGCAAAAAGTTATAATTCACGTTTCTGTCTTTAAGTCTAGGAATCCTTGATAATACACCAATATACCAATTTTAATTTTAAATTTCCAATTATGAAGAAGTAGGTACTTATACAAACGCCTATGCCACTTTGGTGCATGGCTTCAAAAGTTAATTAAAATTTTAAACTAATCTATTTAAACTAATCGAGGTAGAAATCCTCATTTCTTCATGAAATCAGAGGGCAAGGTGGGCCAAGTTGACGTGGTTAAGAAAGAATGGATTCTAACAAAGAATTATCCAATTTTTTTAAATTAATTTATAATTATTTTAAAGATACACATGTTTGCTATGCATTACAGAAAGAAAAAGAAGTAACTATTGCTTTATAACATTCGTTACATAACACCACAGGTGCCCTAAAAAGAAAAATCTGTCATACTAAACAAAATAAAAAATCAACACACGCCATATCAAGGTTATAATTTGTACACTCAGGTACAAAAAAAAACCGGGCCATGTAATATATTTTCGTGTGCTCGTTTTAAATGAACAACAGTATATTTGCTGCTATAACTTGTCCCATCTTATCCTACAGGCAAAAAATTATAAGGTACGTTTATGTCTTTATGTTTAGGAATCCTTGATAATAAGTATACCAATTCTAATTTTAAGTTTCAAATTATGAAGAAGTAGGTACTTGTACAAACGCCTATGCCACTTTGGTGCATGGCCTCAAAAGTTAATTTAAATTACAAAATTACCTACTTACCGATGGATTATTATCCTCAAGTCAGATACCAAAATATTGTGTCAAAACTTGGTTACTACTAGGGCGCTTTCCGTCTCACATATTTTATAATACACATAGTGCTTTGACGCCTTCCTGCGATTCTTTATTCAAAGACTGAACAAAATACTATTATAACGATTTAACCTAAACCAACTTTCCTAATACTACAAATGTATGTACAATTTTTAAACTTCCTTAATAGTGTAGGCTGGACTAATATTTTGCAGATTACGAAAGCGTAGATATATGTCGGAAAACAGTTTAGAGAGTGAATTTCAAAGCAGCAAATATATTAATAGCCTAATAAAATTCTATTAGTGATAGAGCTGCCTGAGGTGAAAACAGTTAAGTAGATTTATTCTACTTTAAAAAAACATAACTGGGCAGTTACAGTTTTCTAAATGGGCAAGGCGAATGTTGGCCGGCAAACTCGTTTCATCTCGCAAATATTAGGTACTTATACAACAAAACACTGTTAAATGGTTGAGTGTCAAAAGGACAGGTATTTTATGGTTAAATAACTGTTTACAGTTATAAGTATGTGTCATTCTGTAGCATGAATCTTCGTGCAAATTTTTCATTGAATTAAAAATATCCGAAATCAAAAACTTTGTGTCAAATTTTATGTCCACCCATTTCATCCTATCCGAAAGTATGTAGCTACTTTTCTCCTTAGAGAGGAAAGTACATATTTTTGACATTTTCGTCTTGTAGCCATAACACTGCATGGCATGGTTTTAATTGTAGATTTTTTATTCTTTTAATTTCTAACTTGTCTTGTCAATGTCGTATACGTGTATGCAACATAACAAAAGTTTACTTCTAAATACTTCAATTGTAGGTAAGTAAAAGTTGGAGCTTGTTATGAAAGTAAGAAGTGATATTCACAGTATTTATTTTTATTGATTGACATTAGAAATCAAAAAGCTAGTCAAAAAGTTAATAAATTAACTTAGACCATGATGTTATTATCGTCACAGCAGAATATTTCGACATTTTTTAGATTTCTGCGTGAAAACGTAAAAACCTCCATTTACGATATGTTGTACAACGGGCAACTGGGCATTAGCCTTGACGAGAGAATTTGCCATCTGACGAGGCAAGAGCCGTTAGGTAAGGGTTTCAATAGACTTCGGAAAAAATATTTTTTTGTTGTTTTTTAATTTAATATTCGTATATTAAGCTATTTTTTCCACCTGTGGTTAAAATTTTTTACATCATTACTGGATCACCTTAAATAATATATAACAACAAGCGATTTAATTTACGCTTGAGGAAACAGGAGCAAATTCAATGACCTTGGCGCCATATTGGCGGAATAGAAATCAGAGATGTATTCAGGAAAATCAATTCATAAATACAGAGTAGTATCAGGACATTTTGCAATTTATGTGGTAGTAAGTTCAGTTCAGTATGTAAAATTTGTCAAGCAATATGCCATTTTGTTAAATTAGTTAAATTAGTTCGGTAAGAAAAAATAAAAACATTTGTTGAAGCAACGAAAAAGGCATGCAGGTATATGAAATGAAGAAATTATTCCTGCTACATGTCCCAAATCACTATCTAAGGGATAAAAGTAGATTGATAAACGTTTGGGGTTTGGGTTAAAATTGATTTTAGGTAAATCATTTCAAAGGATTTACATAAAAAAAATTGCCTATCGAATACTGCTCATATTGAGGGTTTTATGGAACAGGTAGATATACTACAGTGCACTACAGTGCTAGTTATCTCTGCTGTGCTATTACACAGCCGACTCTAGGAGAAGCCCTATGAAGTAGAGAGAACTGGCAACAAGGGATGCGGGTCCACGTGGCGTCCACTGCCTGTCAGTTGATTTTACAAGAAATTTACCATAATTAAATTTGTGTAGTGCGGGTAGTGCTATCGTCGCCAGATTGCTACGACGAGGCAGTGTGTCTCTGGGTGGAAACAGACAGCCCGAAGTGCTGGCGACAACTTTTTTATAAATTTGTTTTGTTTGTGAAAAAGTGAAACATTTCTATAAAAGTTCGAAGTGAAGAATCGTCCCTTTACAATTTCAAGCCTCAGCATGCCTAGAACTGTCGAGGGCAGCTAGAACTTAGTTATATACCTGGCTGTAAGTTAAATCGTAATAATTAACTTGAAGTAGCTATGTGGTTTTCTTTGCTTTACAACAAGCGGTCAACTTGTATTAATTTTGGGCTTTCCAAAGGACGAAAATTAAAGAATAAAATGATTAAGGGCCCATTGCATAGGCAAACTAAAGTACCCTTTAAAATTAAAGGAGCTTTCTAACAATCCAACCATTATTTAGTATTGTTGCAAAAGTTTCTTTACCTAATGTTAAAGATAATTTAGTTGAATGTATTATGAAATTGACCCTAAGTGCCATTTCAATCAGAAGAGATTACTCTCCTTCACAACATGCTGTTCTCTGTTCGCTTGTTTGTATTTTGATGAAAATTTAACCATAAGGGAACATAGATCATTTGCCTGATGGCGCACTTTGCGAAAAAATCTCACAAAAATTCGACTTACAACAAAATTTAGTCCCCTCTATTTGCCCAAATTTACCATATTATTAGTCGAAAATGTACTTATCCACACCAGGAATCGGACTTATTATAAATAAATATTATAAATACGTATTATTTTGTTACTTGTTACTGCTTTTATTGTCTGTTAAACAAATGTACCTACATACTTAGGTACCTACTTATTGAAACAAAGTTCACGAATGTATCTAATTATAATTAAAAGGAGGGTTGAACATCTATTAGAGAAGATAAACTAAGCCAAAGTGCAGACTCCTCTATACGGCATAGACCCGTTGAACCGTCCCGCTGCGGCATTGCCACATGTCCGCACGGCTTGTAAGCTTGAGAAGGTTGTGGCTATTAGCTTGAAAACGATCAGAGATAACTTACCGATCCAAACATCTTGTTTCAATCAAAATCGATACAAGGAAAATCCGACAAATAACAATTTCGACCTCCTTCCAAAAACTTTCCACGCCATTGTGATTCCGCGGCGCGCAAAAACTAAATGCCTCCATTGTCCGGAGGCTGGCTGGGGGGCAGGCCCGCAGACGAAAAATTATTAGAAGCCATAATTACCCGTAGCTCGGGCACGTTTTTAATTAAGAACGGGCGATGAAGATCGCGACGTGAACCTCTAATTATCGGGGATTGGCCCGTCCCGGCTGATTTACTCCGGATACGCTGGAAATTTATGCACCGGAGTTACCGTGGCAGGAGGATTTCCCAGAGAGAACGAACTGCCATTGCGGAGCTATTAGCACGATTCTAAATCAAAGCGTCTATTTGATTTTACATACGTGCATTTCAAACGTTTCCTATCCAGACTCCAGAGTAATGCCACCTACATCCGCTTCGACTTAAAATAAAATGTTGTTCAAAATTTAATCTTCCCGACGCTTAGTGCTGGTGTAGGTTAACATAAAATGGTGAAGTATCTACCTGATCGAAAAACTAGTGGAGGGAGATATGGATAAAATGACATTGTTTTTTAACGCTCTGTTGCTTCTCAAAATATATCAATATAATAAAATAATCAATATAACAATTTCAGCACATGCAGTAAGTCAGTTTCATATACAGTGACCGAATGGCAGAATGTACCCAACAATTTTTTTTTTCGCCTGACCGGGCATGTCCTGAACCTGAAACCAAAATGGGACCCGAAAAACTTCATGCAGAAATCGGGGTACATGAGGGAGAGTCAAAAACATAAACGAGGCACAAGAATAAAGTTACACTTATTTTGCGTCGCAGAGAAAAATGGTATAAGAGAAAATTGCAATGAAAATGCATATAAAAATAGAAAATCATGGCCTTCCAAACATTTTATTTTTATTTTTTATCATTAGTTGCAGTTAAAAACTAAATAACCAGGCCTAAGTGATTTATATCAAGTACATTTTGCAAACTTGTATATGTAAAAAGCCATTCACAAAGTCTTTTGTTATGAAACTTATACACTATGTTGTGTAGCGCAAGAAAAAATAGCTTGTTCAACATATTCCTTGAGTTTTTTCATATTCCCAAATTCCCAATGACATAGCCACGGTCAATATAAACTATTGAGCGTCAAAGGGTTTGAATAATTGTTAAAATATGGTGGCGTAAAATTTCCTTCACCGGCATATGAGAAAACTACAACTAATAATAAATACATTAAACAATTTTAATAGAAGGCCATGATTTTGTATTTATGTATATTTGTCCATTGCAGCCACCGTTCTCTCAGTACATCAGTTTCATATAGAAAACTGTAACATTTGAACAAAGCAATGAAAATTATATAGGTATTACCAGAAGGTTGCTGGTAACGCACATCTGGTGGATAATAATTAGTTAAAAGGGAAAAGAAGTGTATTTCCGTGCAAATAATTTAATTAAAAATCTTTCTTTTTAGGTGGTACTGAGGATGGCTTAACAGCCGAAAGCGCTTTACCATGATTTTTAATTAAATTATTTGCACGAAAATACACTTCTTTTCCCTTTTCATCTATACAGGGTGTATCTTTGATAGGTACAGAAATTTTAACCACGTAATCGGGGACGTTCATAAAACCGAAAAATGAAAAAAAAATTTTTTTTAATCGATGTTTAGAAAATGGGGCAAATCAATCTTTATCCGTGCTCAATGCACGCCGCTGGATCGTCACTAGAAGCGCTTAGAGGGGAGGTCTAACCTCTCCCTAGGAGATGGAGGGGAATAACGTTAGATTAGGAAGGGGAATACCGCGACGTTGCCGCATGTCAGAGTGGAATAAATCTGCTTGCAGAATTAGGTACCTAGGTACCTTTGAAAATTACTGCTGGTAGGTATCCACGTTTTTTTTATGATGTCGGTTGCTGTGACGAACTGTTTATTGCTTTCTTCACAGGCGCACACAATAATTTAACAAACACGTCAGTTTTTATCACTTTACTGTTATTTTAAGTCCCTAGGCAGCAGAAATGTATCCGAGCGCCGCTCGGAGAAGTCATTGCTAGAAAACTCATTGCTGATTTCACACTCATAATTTTTTGACAAGTCTTTTGTGGAGTAGGTATCTACCTACCTACCTATTTTACAACAGATTTTCAGGCCGCAATTTTTTTATACTAATAATTAGCCATCTCTTGGGACACCTTGGGATAATAAATTTCTGATCGGCAATCAACTGAATAAAGTATTTGTTTTAAAATACAAATTATCTGTAAAAATTGCAAATTTCCACAACCACCCATAGGGTAGAGCGTAGAGCAGCGGCGCGTTACTTTTTTTTAGCCAGTGTTCGCCTGTAGCCCTATCATCTCGAAAAAAGTGGGGGAAGACTGTAATTTGACGTGAATTTAACGCGCGGCTTCGATTTGTTCATAGTTTTTAATATTTTTCAACCCTTGCCCGATAGTGCGCCACCTTTAAACCCCCTCAGGGTTGTGGTCCTATGTATTATCTATTTTTAAAAAATTATTCGTTTCCGAAAAAAGTGGGGGAAGACTGTCATTTGATGTGAATTTAACGCGCGGCCCCGATTTGTTCATCGTTTTTAATATTTTTCTACCCTTGCCTGATGGTGCGCCACTTTTAAACCCCCTCAGGGTTGTTGTCCTGTCTATTGTCTACTTTTAATAGTATATTACACACCGAGGTGTCTCGAGATAAAGTAAACTTTCCACCCGGGCGGGAGGGCGGGAAGTAAAAGTCAAAAAATTGACACTTTCAAACTTCTAAAAAGTCAGAAATGTCGATATTACATACATGGTTGTAAATAAAAAATTATTCGGTTCCGAAAATAGTTGGGGAAGACTGTCAAATTGGCGTGCTTATCATTTCCGCATTTTTTAACCCTTTGCCGTTTCGGAACTCTCTCAAGTTAATTCCTTACCATTCCTCTTACTTTTCGTAAAAACTTGGTGGCGAAATGTCGCGTAATGTCCCCAAAAACCGAAAAACAGCGACTCCTCCTGGTGAATTTAAGCTTCTGCGTGCCCTTGACTACTGCCCGACATTCCTTCGCCGAGATTCGCCAGGCGCGGGCATATGACGTTGGCGTCGGGCGCTGGCGTCCGACGCCAACTTCACACAAAAACGACGCCGCGCCGAATCGCGCAATAATTACAATTACGAATGAATTCACTGGCACTGATTCACTCGATTTTGCTCCATTTCCACGCCGCCCGGCCCGGCCGACCTACTAAATTACAGCTGGGCGAGGAGCGCAAGCGCGGGGCGCCACTTGACATCGACACTACAGGTGATCCCCACTACTCATAACTAGTGCGCGATATTAGCCAATCGCGGCTCGCGGCCCCTACTTCTCTCGGGGCGGCGCTACTATGTTGCCAAGTGTGCTGAAAATTTACCTGATTTAGTAATTTAATTCCGTATAAATTTAATTGTGTAGTGGATTTTTACATGGATTTACCCGTTTTTGTGCGTAATAATTATACGAGATAGTAGATTAACTTATAACGAATGAAACCCCGTATAAATCCGCGAAAATCAAAAATCGGATTTAAGGGACTTTAAGTCAGTTTGGGGACATGTCGGCATAAACGGCAACACCGAATAGTGGTATTGAATGGTATGGGGGAAAGCTTGTGCGCACGTACGCCGTCTCCGTCACCGTACCGCCGCGCCGTAGCCGACGCGCTAGTCGAAGATCGTCCGTCCGATTTTGGGATTTAACAGCTGATTGATATCGATCCGCGTCCGCCTGTAATTTTTGGGAGCGCCAGCTTCAACAAGCAATTTATTATTATACAGAATGCCTTACGTGTGGCTATTCTGTGGTATAACAATTCTGTTTCCAAAACGTGGACGCGTATGCAAACGTCGCGTCTCGCTAACCGATATTGTTCCGTTACTTTGCTTTGTTTTACGAACTGTCGTCGGAACTGAACCTGCTTCTGTACATTTTTCCAGATCCGTTCGCCATTTTTTTGGACCAGCAGTGATGTCCAAACCTGTTGCAATTGCCGCTACGAATTTGCAGTGAAATAACAAGTGATTTTTTCATATTTCCGTTAAGAAATGCAGTGTTAAACGTTCGCGGCCTTCGTATGAAAACAGTGCTAGATAGGTTCCTACTAGGTACCCCAATTACGCGCGAGGATAAAAGAAGCAGCTTCAAGGGTTCGCGAAAATTCGGGTTTTATTAGACGCATACGGTATGGATCTAATTGTACAATCCACCTAGTCGAGTCCCCGTTGGAATAAATCAGCTGAGGGAAACCGAGACGTCCCTAATATTTGGCATCGCGCCGCTTTAAGTGTGCAGTGAAAAAAAAACAAGTGTTTTGTTCGTATTTCCGTAAAAAGAGACTATGAAGTGTTATACCTTCGCGACCATCGTATAAAAACAGTGCCACTAGTTAGGTAGGTACTTAGTGCTTTATGTGATTTTGTGAAGATTTTTGGATAGTTTCTAAACACAAGAAAATAGTAAAAATAATCGATGCACCTCAAACGTAGGCTTTTTCATGCTATTCGTCGAGCTATTCGCTAAAAGAACCTTTAAGGAGTTGTCCAAAAATTATTTATTTATTTATTTAATCTCCACATACACCAAATGATACATGGTTGCGTCAATATTCTTCAAATACTGCGAAAAAGCCTCGGAAAAAGCGATTCGACTGGCAACCAGTTACCTAGTGCTTCTTGTGATTTTCGAGAGGATTTTTGGATAACATAAGAAAGGAGTACGACACCCGCAAGGAAAATCATCCAGGCATCCGAAAGGTAGTTTTTTTGCATGCTATTCGCTAAAAGAACCATTAAAGATTTGTTCAAAAACTAGTTGAAAGACTATTCCTGAAATACTGTGAAAGAGCTATACGTCTGACAACGCTGCACGGCGGAATTGGGGGGGATCCGCCGGAACCGGCCTCAGTTCCAGCTGGTCCCGGCAAGGTCAAGGACCCATGGCCGTAGCGTCGGAAAAGGGGGTTTTAATAGCGTTTTAAAAAAAATTATTTCTGACGTTAATATGCACTTTAGAAAAATTTTAATTGCATAGGCGTAACAAGTGCATTTTTCCCAACCTGCCCTTAAAATTTCTGTACTTATCAAAGTTACACCCTGTATATACGTGCACACAGCCCCGCACTCCTTTGTAATAATTAGTTAGCCTTTATTGTGGACAAAATTTCAGGGTACCTATTAATAGTTATTTATGTACCAAAGCACTGAAGTTCAACTTTCTATGAATCATGTTGAATTTAGTTGCCTCGGCCAAAGGTGAGTCATGAGAGAACTTCAGTGCCGAGGTACATATTTTTTTTAATTCGGGAAATAGTTATTTATGTATCAATGCACTGAAGTTCAACTTTTTATGACTCATGTGGAATTTAGTTGCCGAGGCCTCTGGCTGAGGCAAATAAACCACATGAGTCATAAAAAGAACTTCAGAAACAGAAACATCGGAAAAAAGTTTTATTAGGCAAGAAAATAATCATAAGGGATCACCCGTTCATGAACCAACTGCGTGCGGCGTTGCTTAACTTTGATGATCGCTATCTACCTATAGTCTATCCAAGTTACAGCGGCAGTAGATATAAACAAATTCACATGACCGCATTGCGATCGATTACCAGGGTCTGACTAATATGAGATTCCCAGTGGCTTATAATTCTGAACTAATTCTTTTAGAAGTTCTAAAAATATTGTTTTTACCTTTCGTGGATCTTTATAAATTTGCCAAAATAAATTTACAGAATATACTGCTCGCGATCCGATCTAAAATATGCAGGAAACTCGACTGACGGAAGAGCCGGCCCTGCATTCTGCTCGCCGCGTAAACACTTGACATTTTATGACGGCCAGACCAATAATATAGATAGATAGACTTTAGGTCAAGTAAGATAAGATAGACAAACCAAATTGCTGCCTGTTGTGCAGCCTCCACAGCAAATCTCTTGATATTCAAACCTACTAAAATATTTATACTGAAAGATTGCGCTGGTATAGGAAACAATTTCGCAATGTGTACGAAAAGTTAAATGGGATTTATTGGATGGGTTTTCAATATTTGGTCATTTTTGACGGGCGATGGCTCCGCGTCTGACGTTTGATGTTTACATCTCGCCAAAGCCTACTTATTGAAAAAATCGTACATAAATGGGCTACTTTAATGGCGATTTCTGAGCTTTTAATGACGATTTTGGGACACTTTACTGCCGATTTCAAGAAAAAATGTGTTATTATTCAAAAAAATAAGGGATCACCCGTCCATAAACCGACTGCGCCCGTTGCTTGACTTTGACGATTGCTCTACCTAAGTCAAGTATGACGAGGCACGGAGCTTCCCAACAGAAACTCCAAACTGCTGCCTGTTGTGCAGCATCCATAAAAAATATATTGATATTCAAACCTACTAAAATATTTATACTGAAAAATTGCGCTGCTATAGGTAACAATTTCGCAATGTGTACGAAAAGTTAAATGGGCCTTTATTGACCGGGTTTTGAATATTTGGTCACTTTGATGTTTACATCTCGCCAAGGCCTTATTAAAAAAATCGTACAATAATTAGCTACTTCCGCAGTGGCGATTTCTGATCTTTTAATGACGAAACTTCACTGCCGATTTCAATAAAATGTATTTTTTTCCTATATTTTCTACGCTCGTATCTTGGAAACCAAAGACCTAGTGCACGGCCACACGTAAGGCGGACGGCGGACCGGAGAGCAGAGCGGAAAGCGGAGAGTAGTGCGGCTAGTGTCCACACAGTCAGCGGATTGTGACAGCTTTGAAAGGCGTATTGCGCAGAGAGGTTGGAAGTAAAGTGGAAACATTGAAAAGTCGAACTTTATAGGAACAGCTATAAAAATGTCGATTTATAGATACATTAATTTTATGTGAGACTTCACATATCAAATTTCGGATTTTGCAAAATAAACGTGCAGTATGGGTACATGAAATAAACCTAAGCAGGCAAACACTTGGTGAATTCCATCATCTGTACAAAAATAATTTTGGGAATCTCGACCCAAAGTTTGTCTAAAACACTTTGGTTGTGGTGACGTGCATCAGTTATGTTCCATAAGGGTTTGCGACTAAAAACTTCACTAATTAGCATTTCGCGATCCATATTGTTTATTATTAAGTAGGTAAAGTACGATTCACGAATTATGGCGTACTCGTCATCAATTTTTGTGTCAATCAGAGACACAAGATCTATTCTTCTGTGATGGTAAAACGCATTATTTTACAATAATTAAAATTTGGGAGAATTCACCGGCTAAAACGCATTGTTACAATTAAAATTTGGGTGAATTCACCGGGGTGAAAGGACTGGTATATCTGGTTGCCTATACAAGTATAAATTTTCCCCATTTAAATCTACGGCACTGGAGGGTGCAGCCTCGATTTGCTTGATTCAGTGACGTAAATTGATGACGTGTACGCCATAATTCGTGAATCGTACTATATATAAGAATACAATGCTCTATTTTCGAGGTTAAGTACGCGCCAATACGCCGCAAAATGTCAAACTGACTTGAACGCACCGCTACCAGCATAGAAAAGAAATTGGCTACCAGCGAGCAAACACGCTTTACTCTCCGCTCCCCTCTCCGCGGTATGTGTGGACACGATAGTAGGCTTCCTATTGTTTTGAAAGCTCCGCTACCATCTCCGCTCTGCTCTCCGGTCCGCCGTCCGCCTTATGTGTGGCCGTGCACTTATATGTGTGGCCGTGCACCTAGTTTGAAACGAATCGAAATATTTTTCCTTGATAAAATTTTCCCGGATTTTGCTCAGAAAAGGCGTCTTACCTATTGAAAAATTAAATTTCTGCATGAAAGTAAAGACCTATCTAAAATATGTTTTTATTCTGAACAACTTTTCTAATAAAATTTTCGCGTAGGTATCTTTAACACAGAAAAAGCCGTTTACCTAGACAGAAAATGATTTTTTTACCCGATCCAAGGATTATTTTAATTTTTCGAAACTGAAAATATGACCGAAATTATGTAGTGTAAATCAAGCGGGACGAGATACTAAATGGTCAAATTTCAGGTCAATCTTTTCAGTATATCTCTGGACGGCTGCTTTTAGTCCCGTTGGAAATTCGCTTGTTCCAGAAATTCAGTCCGAAAACCGTTGCAACTATTGCAAAATTATTCGATGCATTTGAGGTCTTAGATACAATCAGTTCTAACGCGCATTTTTAGTTCCACAAATTAATTTCTCCGGCATGCGGTGAAATCTATAATTGATAATTATCCCACATTTTATCAACAGCCTTTTTACCGGCGCGATTGAATTATTACCGAAAGGTCTCGACCTACGCTCTATCCGTCCACCCCGGTCCCTATCAAGATCCTCCGTTCGTTTTTTCCGGGCACGTAACACACGGATTGATTAAGTCTGATTGATCCGGGCCGCGTGGGCGCGAGGACCTGTTGAAAAATCGGCGGCCGCGCTCTTTAATTACAAACCGACAGCCGCCTTTTTACCAGAAAATAATCAATAATCCGATAAAATTAATACGGCTCCCATCGCCGAATCGATGTTAATTGTGAGCGGCCAGGATTAGAGCGTGGCGGGCCAATTAGCGGCTGTGTCAGATGAAATTAAATTACACGTTTGGGATACAAAGTAATTTTTACGCTACGCGTAATTATTGCTTATTATTTTAATAGATCAGATAAGAGGCCGCATAACATTTAACATGAAGAATTAACTCACTCTTATCTTAAATATTTTGACGTGTGTCTCAGGTGTGGGGCAATATGGTGACAGTAGCGTGCCGTAGGGGGGGCCTGTGCCCCCCCCCCCCGCCCTCAGCCCTAACCCGCCCTTTGTGCTCTAGTGCAATAATTGCAAAATTGAACGTACAATCACGACAATATTATGGTCTATTATTTGTATTATTTTTGCGTTATCCCCGGCAAATATTTCCTTTCAAGGAAAGGTTGGCAACGCTGCTTTATTCACTACTTTGCTGCGCCGCCGCTCTTGACTTTCCTCTTTCACTCTTTCCTGGCTCTTCGAGTCGTCGTTACCTCCACCTCGCAAGTTCATCACTCACCGTTGGCTCTCCTGCTCTCACTGTTTTGTTACAAATATTTTCCACCATACTTTGCAACTGCCCTGGAGCAGAAAGGTCGTTTAGCAGTTAGCAGGTTAAACAAAATTTTGAATTTCGAAAGGTGTTCAATGACTCAGGAAAGGACAAATAACTTACCATTACCAGCGCCGGTTTTAGGGGGGTGCTAGGACACTAATGGCGCCCGGCGGTTAATTTTAGGAGGCGGTATAGTTGGTCTAATAACTAAAAATAAATCACATACTAGCCCAGGGCTGTAATATGGTTTGGGTGTTCAAGCACCCTACATTGAGAAAACACGAAAAATACATTATACTGTTAAGTATGATTTTGTAATTTCCTATACCTCTTTTAAACTATCTGTGCTTTATATTTCTAAAAATTTTCGCCTAGGGCGCATTTTAGTAACCAAACACCTCTGCTTTTTTGTATAGCCGGTTTAAAAAGCAATGATTTTTATGGGCTCACTAAAACAAATTTCGAAATTTCTATTGGTCACAGTTGCTCTATAAAAGAAGATTGAGTAGGACTTCTTGGCTACAAATGTTATGACGTTATGAGTTATAGTGAACAAAAAAAAAACAGTTAACAAGAATATGTTTTGCTTGGAATTTATTTTCGTTATTTTAAACTGTTTGACCTTGAATATTTGAAAAATTTTCGCCTGCGACGCAATTTTGTGCCACAAGGATTCAATTTATAATTTATTTTTTTTTTTAAATTTCTGACTACTTCCCAACTAAAAAGTATAGTTTTTTGGGCAAAAGTAAAATATTGAGAGGAAATATAACGCGTTTTTTAAACCCCGGCGGTAGTCAAGCTAAAACCGTCGCTGATGATTACTAGTACCTAATTGAATCAGAAACAGGGAAAAAATCAATTATAATAAGACAAATTTAAATCTGTAAAAACAAGAAGATTATTATTTTAGTTAAGTAGGCTGTGTTATTTTTTTGTTTATAGCTTTACCTAACTCATAAAATATTATATATTTTGTTTACTTTGTTAAAACAAAAAAATTGTACGACTTTTTTTTGGCGCCCTTAAAATAGCTTGCCCCCTCCGCCCTTTTACCCACGGCACGCTACTGTATGGTGAGTATTATTGCGGATGTTCAAAATATTCACACCATATCATTTTTTTTTCGCAAATAATGACGTGTATATTTTTTATTAGTCAAGAATATTGTGAGAAGGAGAAGGTAACTTTATTATAAATAATCTAATAAATAATCTAACTTTATTATAAATAATCTCAACTTTTGTAAAAAAATCATGAATAGTAAAAAGGTCATGATGTCATGATATAAAATAAAATATATGATATAATATAAAATATATTTTTATATAATATTTTTATATAATTTGATACTGGACACCTCAAAACTATATCAAGGACAAGGAAAACAAATGGTCTCTATTTTTTTATTGGTAGTCCCAAGGGAGAGTATCTCATAGGCGGTGGTATTTGGATGGGGTAATTATTTCATGGCCTGCTATGATTTTTTAAAATAGCTAATTTTCAAGAAACCCTATTAGGGTTTTTTTACGGCAAAATGTCATTAAGAAAACTTGTTCAGAATGAAAAACTGAGTAGAATTGCAAATTTTCAAAAGTCTAGGCCTACTTTGATTTTTAGTTTTTTTCGCCTTTTTCTCCCACTTTTTTCTTAGAAATGTGTCCTTTCTGGAGCTTTCACGTCAAAATATTATTAAGGAAATTGATTATCGTGAAAAAATAAAATTTTGACGTGAAAGCTCCAGAAAGGACACTTTTTTAATAAAAAAGTGGGAGAAAAAGGCGAAAAACCCCATCCAAATACCACCGCCTATGAGATACTCTCCCTTGGTACTACCAATAAAAAAATAGAGACCGCATTTGTTTTCTGTGCCCATCATATATTTCTGAGGTGTCCAGTATCAAATTGGGACACACTGTACACTTACAATTTTTAAGACACTTTAATTTTATAACTCCACATAGACATGATAAATATCTATGTCAAAATTAAAATTAAAACGCGATAAGTGACAATGTTAAGATAGGTATAATGAAAGCAAAAATTATAAATATGGGAATAGGTAAAATAGGTTCACCACCGTCGCGTCGTCCTTCTTCACAACCAGGTACACAATAAACCAAAACCATTTTAAAAAACCAAACCAAATAATATATGAAAATAACGATAAATATATAAATGAACAAAACAAACCCTAAAAAACGCAGAAAATATGAAACAATACACGAAAAACTATAAATAAAACGAACCGAGAATCACAAGCAAAACATGTCAAACGCAAGGCCACATATTAAAATAATGGCCGCCGGCCGCCGCCTACCAATTTTTGATAATAATTGACAGAAATACGCCATATAAGCGCCCTCAAGCGAGCTAAGTACAAACTATTGGGAAGGTACAAGGGGAAGTTTCCAGGCCCCGATTTACTCTCTAGAAACTCCTTTGGGACCATAGACGTAACTAGGTCGTATTTTTAGGGGGGGCTGATCAGGACCGGCTCAAGATTTTGCGGGGCCGGGTGCCGCATAAAAATGCGGGGCCCCGACAAGGAATTATATTTAATCCATTAAAAAGAAATTTTTGAAAGTCGGTACGCTACTTACAAAGGTATATTTTTTACATGTCATTCTGTAAAATGGTAGGCCGGGGCTACGAGTTTGGATTACTTCTGTGACGTATATAGGAATTAATTTCGAGTGGTGGAGGGACAATTTTTGTGTCTTTTTTTAAACAAGGGTATTTAAAATAATTATAAAAAAATGCGCCGCAGGCGAAATTTTTTGAAAATTTGAAGAAAAATTACATAAAATTAGTCTTGGGAAATCACAATATCTTCAAATTTACAAGCTGGAGTGAATATTTTCAAATTCCGAAATGGGTTCGGTCCCGCCCTTCTAAATACGTTACTGACTGGATCACCCTGTACCACCCTTGAGGTGCCACACCCAAAAACGTTAATTTTAAGGCCTCAAAAAATAATGTATAGGTCTATCTACTGGTAATTTTGAATCATCTTTAATTCATTTAAGAAAAAACATTATGAAAAAGTAGAGGTTTCCGAGTAGAAACCAGAGAAAAAATGTTGGGAATGTGCTATTTTGTGATGCAAGATTATTTACATAGTAAGTACATATTATAACGAAACAACCATACACTGGATGAATAACAAAATAAAAGTCTGGAGTCTGGCACAGCAAAAGTACATTCTCAGACGCCCGTCTCGTCTCTCTTTCTCTCGGCAGCAGGCACGGTGTGTTCGCTCTCGCTTGCGCGTTTAAATTTCAGTCGGATTTTGTGGGGGCACGCGCAAGATTCCGCAAGAGCAAGCGATTCGTCCAAACTGGTGAATTTAAAAAGGCGCGTGCGGTGTTCGCCGTGTTGCGTAACGTTGCGTTGTCAGAATGTTAGATCTATTCTGTTTACGGGAAGCATATCTTCGCACATCCTTTACATTTTAGCGTTGAGTGAGGGAATAATTACTCAATGATTTTAGGGAGGGCTAATAGAAATTTAGGGGGGGCTAAGCCCCCCCTAGCCCCCCCTAGTTACGTCTATGTTTGGGACACCTACTTTTCTCGTAGTCGGAGTCGGAAAACGCCACATTTGCGACCGGACCCGGCAAATATGCAAATGACACGTGAAGTTATCCGGACGCCGCACCGCCGTCGGGAACGATGAAGCCGTCAACGCGCTTCCATCGGACGTGTATGCATCGCCGTCCATGGAGGCATTCGGGCGCATGCGGTGGGAAAGCGCCTTGCCCATAAATACGCGTCGCGCGGCGCGACATCCAGAGCGACGGCCGCCGGCCCGGGCCCGATGGCTCAATGACGAATAAATTAATGGGGAATTACGGGTAAACGGCCGCGAAAATGCCGCGAACGCATCTATGGGACATGCGAAGAAGAAGAGGAATTTGAGCGATGGAGCATGCCGGAATCTTGTAACGAGAGTGCATGGGCCCGAGCACTGGCCCCTGAGGCACACCATTGTGTGGGTCCTTTTCACATAGTCGAAACAACATAGACTACGTTTATCTCGTAACAACTCGATCGGATTGAAATGGATCCGTTTGAGTTATGTCAAATCTTTTATAATTCTACGTTTACATCATCAGTATTGAATCCTACGGTTTTCAATCCTCTCTAGGGACATTAACTTATTATACTTATTCCACAGTAGGTTGGTGCACATTCTAGCCAACTTCTGTTTGGAAATAGCGGCTTGACTTGAAAATTTAAATTTGATTAAATTTCAATCTGTAGGGTTTACGCCGTCTATTTGAGTCCGCTCCAGTGAATTCAAACCTCTCTCAATCGGATCGAACGCGTCGAGATAAACGTAGTCATACTTTCTATCATAGGCGGTTCTAGACCTTTTGTTTTGGGAGGGCTTAAGCCCCTGGGTCCTGGCAGATATAGCTTTGTGATTACTATTACAAATTAACCTTGTATCTAGACAACAGTACAGTGTCTTTATACATATAATAAATTATACGAGACAGTGGAGACAGCCGTTGTCCGATTTTTGATTGGTTCCGTGTTTTGTCAAATTTTGTCATAATGGAGTGACGTATTGTATCTATTTCATAATGACGGCGCCATTCTACAGATCCGTCATTCGTGTTGTCCTTTATTATGGATGTACGATTTGCTTTATGTGTGTATTATCATTATTTCTATACGCTTTATCTGTGTTTTTGTTTGAGAAAACTAAAGTAAGGTAACCGCAACGTAGATGGTTGTCATGCAAGAAATTTAAAAGCGAGGGAAGGTTGCAGGAAGATGATGGTTATCCAGAAGAAGAATACAATGAAGAAGTTTGAAAAGGCTGTACATAAGGTCAAAAGAAGAAATGAAAATAATGGAGCTGAGACAACGTAGAAAATTGAAAAACCAGCAAAATTTGAAATCTTTGTTATGGAGGCAGCTGCAAATGTTTTAAAAAATTAGTGAACCTAATAACTATAAAGAAGCGGTAAAGATCGGTGATCGAAGCTACCTACTGGTTAGCTGTAATGAATAAAGAAATGAAGTCACATGAAGAAAACAAACATGAGTTTTACAGAAACTTCCAGAAGGCAAGAAAGCATTATAGTATCTTGTACATGGATATACAAGGAGAGGATAAATCCGGATTTATCAATATAGAAAAATACTAGACGAGATTGGTAATCAAAGGTTGTTCACAAAGAAAAGGTGAATACTACGACAAAACGTTTAGTCCTGTAGTCAAATCTGGGAAGATAAGAGCAATATTAAGCATAGCTGCTGGAGAAAATATTGAATTGACTCAATTGGATGTCTCTACAGCATGCGCTTATATCGAAAACTCGATGAAGAGGTTTACATACAACCAAAAAGTTATGAAGATGATACTAATAGAGTTTATAGACTCCAAACAAGCTTTTATGGTCTCAAACAAGCACAATGGAGTAAATTGCGGACATGTTCACGAAAGCTTTGTTTAAACCAAAAACAGAAGTTTTATGTAAAACAATAGGCTTAATAAAAATCATCCAAAAGGAAGGATGTTGAAGATTGTTATTATACGCATGAAAATAAATAAATAAAAAACTGTCCAAAACCGAAAATAAAAGCAGTCCTTTGAGATTTAGGCTTGTGCACCAAGAGCTTTAGGTCTTCAACATGAAGAAAATTATTAATTCTAAGGTTTTCCTGGTAAGTGTTCTTTATTCTTTACATTTTGCCCGTCATGTAGGTTCAGTTGAATTTTATGAAATAAATTGGTGTTTTTATATTTTTAAAATTTTCTGTTCATTGCTACTCATTTATAAACTTTTCAAAATACAAACACATGTCATGCTCAAAATTTATTCGTCTATTTTAGACATGTCTAGTGGGAAATTTTATTAATACCCTTGTTTATACAGTAATTAATAATAAAATATAAACAAAACGGAACAGGTAGGTATAGCTTTTAACGTTTATTTCTCAAAAAATGGGTCGACTTAAAAAATGGGCAAATAATTGATTTTATTGAATATAACATATATATATATATATATATTCATATCGATAAAAAAATTCGATACTGGATCTATACACAATATCGATATATTTTTTAAAAAGTTCCACCTCTAATTTGACAAAACATGGCGGCCGTGTCGCCACTGTCTCGTATAAAGCCAGTGGCGCGCCGGTACAACTACATACAGCCTGCAAAATTGCAGATTATGCGTAAATCACATTGGTTGCTAAATTAAAAATAATAATCGTTCTTAGTTGTGTTAGTAGCGGTTTGGTAGCGAAGAATAAATTTGGGGGGAGCTAATTCAAGATTTGCCCCCCCCCCCCAAGTCCCCACCTAGAACCGCCTATGCTTTATATTAATAAAATAATACACATTCCGTAATTTAAGTATTGTTTTCGAAAAAAGAAACAATTTCAATTTTTTTAACGCGTACTTTAAATATACCGCGAACTTTGTATCCGACGAGAATAACCCTTGTTGCCGCGATTTCTCTGTCTATATTATTCTATCTTCTCTGTGGTTACATCTCTGACGCGGCTCAACCACAATAAAGACAATTCACCTTTATCTCTCTGTATAGAAACACAAACCGAAAGTTCCTGGAAACAGGCCAAGAGCTCATCGCTCATTTCCCTCTAATTGCCAATCGATCAATTAATACCGGCGCACTTGACGTCTCACTCATCTGTAACGATCTGGGGACTCGATAAAATCGTAGAAACGTCGCGGCGGTGCCTGCCCCATGAGAACGGTCAGGCGATAAAGCATCGCCTTTGGACGGATTTACGGCGGCCGCCGGTATTTAACGGCTTTACGCAACCGGCGCCGGTTTCGGTATTTTGTTCTAATTCAACGGGGGATTTATCGACGGTTTCCGAGGAAACCGCGGGTTTTCCAGCGAGATGGATTGCCAATAAAGCGGCGGGGCCGATGGAAACGATGCCGCGGGTAAGCGAGGCCGAAGCAAAAGTTCACTTCCCGTGCGTGCGAGCTGAGCAACTACTGTAAAAACCCCGGACAAAATATAACAATTATATACGTTCTCAAATCAACACAATAAATATTTGTTTAGGTGCACGGGCTATGGTCCCGTTTTTCTTACATGCCAGGCACCTTTCGTGTCCCATTGTTCCGAGGGGGAAATCACTGGCCAAATTTGTACACCAAAATGCCAAAAAATGCAAAAAAAAACAAAATTCCAGATTTAGCTTAAAAAATTCCAAAAAAATACCAGAAAATTCCGAAAAATATCAAAAAATTCGGGGAAATCACTGGCAAAATTTTTACACTAAAATGCCAAAAAATTCCAAGAAAATACCAAAAATTCCAATAAAATGCTAAAAAATTCTAAGCAAATGCCAAAAAATTCCAAGAAAATACCAAAAATTCCAAGAAAATGCCAAAAAATTCCAGAAAATACCAAAAAATGCAAAAAAATTCCAAGAAAATGCCAAGAAAATGCCAAAAATTCCAAGAAAATGACAAAAAATTCCAAGAAATTACCAAAAATTCGAAGAAAATTCCAGAAAATACCAAAAATTGCCAAGAAATACCAAAAAATACCAAAAAATGCCAAAAATTCCAGGCGCGTGTACACTAAAATTCCTCGGTGATTTCCCCCTCGCATTGTTCAAAATTATTACACCAGTACACAAATATAAAGTTTTTAGAGACAAAATAACACTCACTTTGCAGTTGCTTCATGTGCATTTAGTTAAATAATTGAAGCATATCAAATAGACCGTAAGATAGTGACAGATTTAGGTGCCCCATTTTAGCATACAAGCCTGGATGAGGGTTGAAAAGTACATCGATGTTGAGTAGAATGAAGGGAAATTTACGAGTGGCCCCTGGGGATAACATATGGAAAATTCGATTTTCTTTAATAGACATGTGTCTGTTGCCCATATTTTCACGCAAGCCGTCTTCACTAAATGATTAATTAATAGAACCTGGCTTCGGAAAACCAAGGGCTTGAGTGTTGCAGGTGCCTAAAGGGTTGAAATAAGGAAGTAATCTTGTAAGGAAAAATCGAGATTTTGACCGATTTCTCCACACAACCCCATCGAATGTATGAAAATGTACAGGGTGGGCCCATTTGGACACTTTTAAAGGGAAACTCCCATTTTTGACGGAGATAGACGAGGCTAATTTTTTATGATAAACTTAATGGCGAAAACCGCAAATCGATATCTGTCACCGTTCTTGAGTTACAGGGCGTTTTTCGAAAATGTGCGTTTTCGAAAAGTGGCCGTAACTTTTTTCGGGTTGAAAATTTTCTATTTCTGTAAAAACATTCCTAAAGCACTTTTTTACGTAGAATCCAATGCTGCTAGTACTTTTTTTTTCAAGTCATTGGTTTAAGAGTTACCAATGAAAAAAATTATTTTTTAAATGGAACACCCTGTATATTTTTGGATTTTTTAATAGAGCAAAAAATTACCATTCCAAAAATATATAACACTTAATGATTTACTTAAGTAGTTATCAATTACTAATAGCTATTATGATTTCATGTGTATAATAATTGGAAGCGGGTCCTTTCAACAAGTAGGCCAGGGAAAATAGAATTTGACCTAGAAAAAATATTAACTGCAATTTTGTTTTACCATATCAAAGTTATAAATAAATACGTTAGTAGAAACTAAAAATTAAACATTTTGAAAAAACGGAACCTTGAGTTACCTCAAAAAACACCTATTTTTCGTTAGAAATTTCGAGCAAAAATGTTAACTGGATTTTTTTAGACTCTTTAGGTAAAAAAACTTTCCTTGCTAACATATATTAAGAAATTAAACATTTTAAGAATATGGAAGTAACTTAGATCGACAAAGAGGGATAAAAATCGGATAATTTTCTATTTCGGCAAAAGCAAAAATATTAACTACGTTTTTATTGCATATGATCATTCCCTTTTACAAATAGAATGTAACTTATACAAAATTAAACATTTATCTGAGCCGCATGTACTACGTCATCTGTCACTTGTCATTTCTTTAGGAAAGCAAAAATATTAACTGGTTTTTTTTGTTTAACTTTTTACAGTAGCCGTCCTCCTTTTATAGTTTTAAGTGATCTCAAATCGATTCCGAATCACTTTGAGATCACATCAGCTGACATCGAGTGTTCCTTTTACAAATGTTCAGTTGATTATGAAGTGATCAGTTTACGCAGCAAATTTATTTTTATGTAATTTGTGTTGGCTTTGAGTGTTTCTGGGGTTAAAAATTAATTCAAGGGTTAGATTATAGATAACGTGGTCTTACACTGTTCCATTTACCAATAAAAAATCATTTCACTGTCAGATCACTTCATGTTCATTTCACTTCAAATTCACTTGTGAAAAAATTCAAAAGGAGGACAACTAATATAACTATATTAAATCACATATAGCAAAATTAAACATTTATTTACGGCGCATCTAGATCAACTGTCATTTGTCATTTCAAAATACTTCCGTTAACAATTTTTGTTTAATTTCAAAAAAATTAACAAAACTTAGTATCCACTTACAAAGTTTAACAAAAATCAGCCAGTTAATAATTGTGCTCTCAAAGACAGCTTCAAATTTCTTTAAAATGCGATTTCCGGCGAAACAATATGTTTAATTTCAGAACAAACTGTTAATACTTGATTTTTAAGGTAATTATAAATAATAAAAACGCAGTTAATATTTTTGCCCAACAAAATATTACACAAAATGTCATTTTTGCATCATTCGGATACTTGCGCAAACGTACTCTGTTTAATTTATCAATCTCAACTTTATATACCTTACTAATAAATGCAGCTTAAAATTCGCAGTTAATATTTATGCCGTCTTTATTACAACAAGAAAATGTATTTTTCTAAAAAAACGCCCACACGCCTATATTTATTTTGTATAAAAAAAAACAATTCTGGCGTTCATTAATTACCAATATTTTGTGATGGCATTATAAAAATGCGGTTATGAATTTTGTCTGGGTTTCGTTCTTTTTTACCGTAATTTCCCTGGCCTAAAGTAGGCTTTGGACGGTGAGACAATGAAACAACTGCGAAAAAATGTTTACTGTTACCTGTCAAATTTTCAGTTAAGCTGTTCAGGCAGTGTAAAGATTTTTCTATTTTTGTGTAATTTATAAACTTTATAACATACCTACAATGAAATTTGCAAGTTATGAAAAATGGGAAATGTTATATACAGCCATTTCATGGTTGATATGCATATTTCTATAGACTTATCAATTTTGGTTACATTGAACTGAACACTCCTGTTATATTAACTTTGCCACGATTTGGTATTTTTGCGAAACAATTAAAATGTGTTCATTTGTTTCCAGTAAAGTGTAGTCAATAGGCAACAGCCGCAAATGGAAGTAGGTCCTTTGCTCTAGTGCCCAATTTCTTAAAAGACTTTATTAGTATTTCGCGTGCCGGCGGAGAATATTGACAAACCCATAAATTCCCGTCAACGTGGAGTCGCTTCGTCGATGCTGACAGCGTTATCTGTCCTAGAAACGGAAAAATAATGCGAAATCGATAGACCGTTGCCCCCGTGCCATTTCCATTTTCCACTCCCGCCTGTATAGGTGCTGGGTTAGGCGGTTTCAGCATTTCAGATATTTGTCCCTCATTTGCATTGCACAGATGTCGTTAAATTCATTCGGCTCGTTACCTAATCACTACCAGGTACCAGTTTATAGTATAGTATCGGCCGCAGCTGATTTATTGCGTTTCTGCCCGGTGGCGGTAAATCAGCTATAATAACCTTAACTTGCAGAAAAACGAGCCGCAATGAGAAAAAATTTAAGGATTCTAATTACGCTGCAAGTAGGCGTGCACTTTGTCCAAACCCGCTATTAATTTACAGGTTTTATAGGGTGTTAGGTACATAAATAATTCAGACACTTGTTATTGGCTTAGACATGCAATTTTAAAATGTTAATATCATTGCTATTCGCTCGCTGAAAAACCTGTGGCTTCGGCAAAATACTAGATAAATTCAAGGGGTCTTTTACTAATTACCCCTAGTAAAAGAAGGAGTTACGATTGGTAGTGTAGGCAACCAAACACACGTCAAAATCAAGTTATCCAGAGGTCCTTGTCATCGTCAATATACACTTCAAACAGAAGACCCCCATATACCCATACCCATAAAATTTATATTATTTGTCTTTATGGAAAACGATAAGTACACCAAATTTTGTTTGCTGCACAGAAAATATACGCTACGCGGACAGAAGTGCCAGTAGCATCGGGCTTGTAAAATATGTATAGCACACCGAAACTTGGTTTTGCCTTGGCCTAACAGATAGCGCTCGGATGCAGAATCGTTCGATTTTTAAAACCGTAAAATGCCCTCGGCTAAAAGTCACCGCTAGAGGCGCCAGCAGTCAGCTGAAGAGCCTAACCGTGTTGCCGGTGGTTTAGGAATAAAGGTTTCATAAACGCTGTCTATGCTGGCGACCGCTTTCGGTCATCAAAATCTATTTCCCGGCAGATGGTCAGAGGCCTTGAACTATAGGAAATAATAGTGGGATTTATTATTTGCTTCGTCTTTGCAGAAGTCGTATGACGGTTACTAAGTTATACAGAGTGCTTCAGAGCTAATCATTATCTAATTAAAATATACCAAGATGTTACAAATAATATATTTTATTCCTGCCTATTTTATTTACTAATTACCTATACACTTAGTATACGGTAAATATTTGTTCTACAATGTAGAAAATATGTACAGGATGTCAATGATGCCAAATTTATCGGTTTTACTATTTAATTTTGGGACTTAACTGAATACTTGTTGAAATTGAAATATTCATTTGATATCATGATCCCCGCAAGGACGTTCCTAATCATTCCAAATGCACGAATTCGTGGTTGAAGAAAATTGTTGGGCGAAAACTACCTCCACTACCCCTTAAAGAAAAAAAAATGACAACTTTCATGGTACGATTTTTAGCTAATGATTCCAGATCTTCATATTCGTGCTTTAAAAAAATTGTTGGGCAAAACTATCCCCAGCACCGCCCTTTTAGGAAAAAAAATGATCACTTTATTGTCGGATCCTCGCCGATTTTAGAAAGGACGTTCGTAATGATTCCAGATACACTAAATCGTGGTTGAAAAAAAATTTCTTGTGCGAAAACTACCCTCCAGCACCCCTTTAAGAACAAAAATGATAACTTCATTGTCGGATCCTCGCCAATTTTAGCAAGGAACGTTCCTAATGATTCCAGATGCGCGAATTCGTGGTTGAAAAAATTTGTTGTGCGAAAACTACCCCCACTACCCCTTAAAGAAAAAAGATAACTTTCATGGTACGATTCCCACCGTTTTTAGCAAGGACGTTCCTAATGATGCCAGATAATGCACAAATCTGTACCTACTTTAAAAAAGTTGTTGGTCGGAAACTACCCCCAGCACCCCTTTTAAAAAAATATAACTTCATTATCGGATCCTGGCCGATTTTAGCAAGTACGTTTTTAATGACTAGAGTCACGAATTCGCCGTTGAAAAAATTTCTTGTGCGAAAACTAAGTATACCCTCAGGACCCCTTTAAAAACAAAAATGATAACTTTATTATTGTCGGATCTTGGCCGATTTTAGCAAGTACGTTCTAAATGATTCTAGATTCACGAATTCGCGGTTGAATCTAGATGCGCGAATTCGTGGTTGAAAAAATTTGTTGGGCAAAAACTACCCCCCACTACCCCTTAAGGAAAAAAAGGAAAATTTTATGGTACGATTCCCACCGTTTTTAGCAAGGACGTTCCTAATGATTCCCGATGCACAAATTTGTACTTACGAAAACTACCCCAGTACCCTTTTAAAAAAATTATAACTTCATTGTCTGATCCTGGCCGATTTTAGCAACTACGTCCTTATATAATGACTCTAGTTTCACGAATTCGCGGTAGAAAAAAATTCTTGTGCGAAAACTACCCCCAGCACAACTTTAAGAACAAAAATGATAACTTATATTGTCGGATCCTCGCCAATTTTAGCAAGGACGTTCGCAAAGATTCCAGATGCACAAATTCGTGGTTAAAAAAATTGTTGGGCGAATAATACCCCCAGCATACCTTTCAAAAAATGACAATAATCAAATTAAAAAAATCAATTCGGGGTAGAAAGGGGTAGTTTTTGCCCCGCAAATGTTTTCAACACGGATTCGTGAAATAAGGAATATAGTGATTGCATTTTCAAAAAACGACAATAATCAAGTTAAAAACAAACTTACGGTCCGGGGGTGGGAAGGGGTAGTTTTTGCCCCGTAAAGGTTTTCAACCACGGATTCGTGAAATAAGGGATATAGTGAATGTCTTTTAAAAAAACGATAATCAAATTAAAAACAAACTCTCTGGGGTGGGAAGGGGTAGTTTTTGCCCCGCAAATGTTTTCAACCACACATTCGTGAAATAAGGAATATAGTGATTGCATTTTCAAAAAACGACAATAATCAAATTTAAGAGGGGGTTGCCGACTGTGAAAGTGATGTTAGATTTAGTTTTTTTTTTAAATTGTATAGCATAAAATCTAATAACATTTTACCTGGCAAAAATTTAGTACAAACATCTCTGTCTTCATTTTAATCATAAGATCTTACAAGCAGTGTTTTGTTTTATAGGTTATGAAAACCTTGGGAAAAATAATAATTCCAGTGCATATGCTTTTAAGATCTTATGATTAAAATGAAGACAGAGATGTTTGTACTAAATTTTTGCCAGGTAAAATGTTATTAGATTTTATGCTATACAACTTAAAAAAATACGAAATATAACGTCACTTTCGCTGTCGGCAACCCCCTCTTAAAACAAACTTTCTGGGGTGGGAAGGGGTAGTTTTTGCCCCGTAAATGTTTTCAACCAAGGATTCGTGAAATAAAGGATACAGTGAATATTAGTGAATGTCTTTTCAAAAAACGACAATAATCAAATTAAAAATAAACTTTCGGGGGTGGGAAGGGGTAGTTTTTGCCCCGTAAATGTTTCCAACCACGGATTCGTGAAATAAGGGATATAGTGAATGTCTTTTCAAAAACGACAATAATCAAATTAAAAATACGCTTTCGGGGGGGAAGGGGTAGTTTTTGCCCCGTAAATGTTTTCAACCACGGATACGTGAAATAAGGGAAATAGTGAATGTCTTTTCAAGGAACGACAATAATCTAATTAAAAATAAACTTTCGGGGGTGGGAAGGGGTAGTTTTTGCCCCGTAAATGTTTTCAACCACCGATTCGTGAAATAAGGTAGGTATATAGTAATGCCTTTTCAAAAAATGACTAAATAATCGTCTCAAAAACAATATCTCTGGTGGAGGGGGTAGTTTTTTCCTGACAAATTTTTTCAACCACTAATTTGTGCATCTGGAATCATTTGGAACGTCCTTGCTAAAACGGTGAACATCGAACTAAGAACAATGGAATTATCAATTTTTCAGGGGGTGCATGGGGTAGCTCAGTGGCGTCGCGTGACTTCGGAAGCAGGGGGGGCACCTTAATTTTTTTTTCTCAAGACAATGAACAACATTTCAATATTTTTTTATCGCAATTTTAGTTGAACTGAAACAAAAATGGGAAAAGAAAACAATTAGGTACTCGTTTATTTTCATATTTTTAATGAACCAACGAGACAAATAATACATGAATCAAAAACAAAAAAAACTTCCGAAATTAAAAAAAACTTGTACTGTCACTGTCAGAAAAAACTTCCAAAATAAAACAAGTTGTATGTACTGTCCTATCATTAATACAAACAAAAAATAAATAACATCTAAAAAATAAAATAATGTAGAAAAACTTTTTTATTATACTTCTTTGAAAACACCTTATTTTCATCTGTTTTAGCAATAATGAAAGATGGGGTTTTTCGGGGTAGCGCACGGAAACAGCCCATGGAAAAACTTTCCGTGCGCTGAATAAAAATACCGAATATATAGCTTTAAAATAGAAATATACAGCAAAGTAACTAAATTTAAGAAACTCTATATGCTCTATGATATTTAACATATACCTATTTTGTATTTTAGTTCGTAAGTGTTTCAATATTTAGATACATTTCTGTAATATTGTTGACGTTGTATTCACCTTATCTGACAATAACGAATTTACAACAAAGCGCACCTTTGAAATAATTTGAGAGTAACCATGGAAACGCATCAAACATACCAAACACTATATTGTCTGCATTGTTTATTTTTTGCCAATTAAACTTATTATAATATGCCGATAAAATGTTTTAAGTTTCCGTTTTCAAAGAAGTATAATAAAAAATATCGTTCATTATACGTCCCGAAATAGATTTTTCCGTGCTTGCATGACTTCCCGTGTGAGGCGCAGCCGAACACGGGAATATGTCACGCGTGCAGGGAAAAATCTTTATTTCCAGACTCGTAATGAAATATACTATTTAAAAAGAAGCTTTTATTTAAGCCATGTACTAAAATGAATAAAATAAAATAAGTATATAGTAAAATCGAGCAACTCTTACGCCTGGCGTAAACAAGACCACGTGAGTTGAAATATTCGCCAGGGCCGCACTGAGGCATGACCTTTATTTAATGTTAGTTTTACAATGGTTTACATCAAAATATTTGGGAAACGAATTACTGGCTTAATCAAAACATCGATAAAATTATTTGTGGCAGTGTCTAAATAGCTGAAAACAACAAGGTAAAACGGCGTAACTACACTTTTTCGATCGAGTACCTCCCTGTTGCCGACTCGGGTGAAACTTTATAGACTACCGACCAATCGCGGATCGTCATTGAACACGTGGTTTTATTTACGCCAGGCGTACGGATTGCTCGATTTTAGTATCGGTTTTTGTTAAGATAATTCAATGTCAAATTGCGACAAGTTCTTATAAATCTGAAAGCTTTTCGCGCGAATTTTAAGGAAAATACATACTTTGGCAAATAGGTACTTGCTTATCAACCAATCACTGTCCAACAAAATTAATTGGTACTTACGTTAATGAACATCTCGCGCGACATGCTTTTTGATTTACAAAAACGCAATTTGGCATTGAATTATCTTTACTGAAAACCTAGACTTATTTTATTCGTTTTAGTATATGGTTTAAATAAAAGCTTGTTTTGACAAAGTTTTTTTACCTTTTATTTTATTTGATTCTCAATATCAGGAGGGTGGTAAAGAAATTTAGTCCACCATCTTGGGACATCCGCTATATAGGATTTAGTATGACGCCACTTATTTTTTTGTACTCGTCATTTCATACCCATGTCAAATAGGTTGTGCAGAAATAGCATTGACTGACGTATTTATAAAGACTTCTCACGACTCGACTATAACTTCATGTCCCTGAAAGAAGTTGGCGCAAATAACCAACAATGCCTTTTGCATTGTATTTTGTCTCGGAAGGGCGCATGGTGGCCCAAAAAAGTGTCAGACGCGACAGTCGTGAGCAGTCTTATTGATGCGGACAAGTTAAATAAAAGCTTGTAAAAATATCATGCATCTTTTACAGGTCAGGCACATCATATTTACTCAATAAAACTTCATTCTTCGACTGCTTTTTTTGGTAAAACATTCTATCAAGTGCGAGGCGAGTCAGGTTAAGACAAATCTATGCACGCGCGGCCATGCGGTGCCTACCGTAGCCCATGAGGCCAAAACTATAGGGTAGCTTTTGTACGATGATTTTTTTCTACCACGGATTCGTGAAATAAGAGTTATAGTGGCTAGGCTTTCAAAAAACTATCATAGTCGGACCAAAAGCAATCTATCCGAGGGTTGGAAGTTGGAAGGGATAATTTTTGCTTGTAAATTTTTCTACCACGGGTTCATGTTCATGCATCTGGAATCATTTGGAACGTCGTTGCTAAAAACGGCGCAGATAATCGGACCAAGAATACAAGAATAATGTAGTTATTATTTTGTCCCTTGAGGGGTGCAGGGGTGGTTTTTGCGCAGTAATTTTTTTCAGCCACGGATTCGTAAAATAATTATTGAATGCCCTTTCCAAAAACGACGAAAAAAATAAATCTCTCGAGGGAAGAATTCTATAGTTACTGCTGACAGCGTCACTGTTAACCTTGGATTCTAAATGGGCAAGCTCATTTTATTAAAGATCTTCTCTTTATTTTTATAGTTCGGTAAAACCACCGACTGTTTGCACAATCCGGCAACGCCGCGTTCGGATGCTTTTTTCCTAGCGTGCTGCCGCCTAGTATTGAGTAATGAAAGTACCACGGCCGTCAAGGCAGAACTATGGAAGAATTCTTCTATAGACACTGCTGAAAGCCAGGGTAAGCCGGCTTTCGAGAGCCGGCTTCCTTTCGGGCTGCCAAATAATTACATTGTGTGGAACTTCTGTCCGCGTAGCGTATATTTTCTGTGGTTTGCTGAAACTTATATTTCCTACTTATTACATTTTAAATGGATTTAGTTAGTGATGTGGAAGTAACAGAATGAATGTACAGGCGGGTGTTCCTGTATATTTTGACCCACCACTAGAGACTATATTTTTCGAGTTAGAAAAAAATTACTTAAATGAAAGTTGTAGGGTTTTATCTGAACCGCTAGGATCTGTTACTAGATAAAACAAATGAGCGTCGCAAATTTATGAGAAAATATAAACTTACTTTTTTTAATGAAACACCCTGTATATTTGTGTATTTTTGAACTGCACGCATTTTTCCGACTCCAACAATATAAATATGTTATATGTTTGCTCTAAGCATTCGAATGATATTCCAAATTGCAGATAAATACGATCTTTATATTTAATCACGGCTGCCATGGAAAAACATTTCAACTTAGGCAAGGGCATTCCTGTCAATCCATTATTTTTGGGACAATACACCTTGGTACCCTACAACTTTCATTTAAGTAATACTTTTCTAACTAGAAAAATAGAGACTCTAGGGGTGGGTCAAAATATAAGGGAACACCCTGTACAGAACGTTTTTCTCCTTCTCTCTTTCTCTCTCTTTTTTTGGCGTCCACTCCAGCAGAGCTTGGCATCAAGTATCAAAATAAGGAACAGATTGGAATGGAAGGTTTAAAAATTCTAGACATTTAATTCAGACGGTGTCGAAATTTGGAAGTTTTTATAAGTAGGTACTTTCTCTTCTCGAGAAAGAGAGGTCTTAATAAGTAGGCGTTACCTCCAATTGGAGCAGTGCTACCAAAACAAAGTACCGCATTTAGAGCTACCTGGTATAGACATAATACGTACAGTTTTTCAGTTTCCTCTGCGTTAGAAACAAATTACGAAAAGTCTTCGCTCCGTTCTCCAAATTACAACTTAGGACCCGCCGGAACAGCAAACCCAATTTCGTAAATGGCCGGTCCCAGGCGGATTGCAGACGTCCCCCCATTTACCGCAGAAGTCTTTTCATCTGAAAAAACGCCCAATTAATTCGCCCCTCAGAAAATAACAGAGCGACGGGTCCGTAGGCGTGGTCGGTAACCTCGAGAGACCGACAGCAGCTGGTGTGGTACTTTCTCTGGAAAAAACATTAAGCGATAGTGGTTTTGTTTAAGAGCACAAACGCTATGCACGAGTACTCTACCTATTAAACTGAACAGGGTTCGTTGACCTCTGTCAATATACTGCCTGTTGTTGTTTATGTTGTTGTGCAGCGGCAGCATTAAAAACTTGATTGCAGTTCACACCAAAACTCAACTGCCAGGACTCTTGATATACCTACCCTCACATTTCATGCAACTGGCGGTGTAAACATTCGCAAAAGTTAACAGTTAACATCCAGTCGAATCTGCGCGACATTTGACAAGTGACAAGTGCGCCCGGCCGCCTTGCAAAAGGCCCAATCAATAACCCGCGCAGATGACGTCAGATAAGGGGGCAGCACAGGCCGGGATGATGTATCTGCCGCGTGCAGTACCGGCGATCGTCGATTGTCTTTCGGCGGTATTAATCCACGGCCGACGTTGATGGATGCGGCGCCCGTGGTGGAGGTCGCGACGGCGGTTCTGCATTAGTTTAAGTCGATGCGCCGCGAGATAACACACTGCCTGTTTTTGTGGGTGAACTGGCGGAAGAATGAGCACAGTTTCAGTTACCCATGTAAGTTTGTTAGGAAAGATGTTGCATTCACCAAAGTAGTTACTTTTCTTTACAAGTTGAAGACATCCACCTACGTTTTAGACTAAAACAAGAAGTAATGAGTTTTAAAAAGGGGGGGTGATAAAAAAGATGAGAAATAACAGGAGTCCTTCCTGTTTCCCACCTTTCAATCTTTGCCCTCTCAGATAGCAAGGAAGCAATTCAAAGAACAACAAATTCCTAACACATTGATCTATTTGTTTCAGATATCGATGAATGTGCCTCAGCACCATGCCAGAACGGAGGAACGTGTATAGATATGGAAAATGGATATCAGTGCAAATGTACGACATCATGGGAAGGAGATGTTTGCCAATTTGGTGAGTTTTAAACCTATAAGTATTTATATTACCCTTCTCCTTTAAACCTTTGCTATGTGTTGAAGGAACCAACTGAATTACGTAAATTTAAATTGGATGTGTGCTTTCCATTGAAGTCAGAAGTTGTGCTGAGAAGTTTGTCTTCTACAATTTAGGAGGCCACCTTGTAGAATGCAATTCATGTCTAAACTGGACCAATACTAAACTCCTGGACAAAATTAACGCACCACTCATATTTTTCTCGATATTTTTTAGTAAGTAGGCCATGGACCTTGCTTGACAGTGACAGTTGTTATTTAAGCTAACTATAGTATCACATAACCTTGTTTTGATATTAATTCCTATTAAACCTCGTTTTATACTAAAACTGTGTTAAAAGTTTCTTGAAATGTGCTGATTAAACCAAAGTGTCTGTGAAAAGCAAGTTTTCGATTATGAATATTTTTATCACATGCATGTTGGGAAGTTCATTCGCGAGTAAATCAAGTAAGGAAAATGAACCGCCAAAGAAATTTGTCAATTGAGGATGCAGTGCGAGCATCGACTCTCCTGGATGACGGATTTTCAATGCGATATGTTGCTGGTGTGATACGAAGACATCATTCCAGCATCTGCCGCATGGTGATACGACATAATGAGACGAGCTCGTACCATCGAAGACCAGGGCAAGGGCGAAAACGTTGCACTAATCAAATTGATGATCGTTTTTTGAGACGACGTGCTCTCAAAGACAGGAGAGTCGCCAGCAATCTGCCAAAAAAATAGTTAGCAGATATCTCAAACGGTTAGAAGACGTTTACATGAAGCAGGATTGAGCAACAGAAGACCGGCCAAAAAACTACTGCTTACCAAAAAACACAAAGTTCGGAGATTTAATTTTGCAACACTAGGGGAAAGTGGGGCAAAGCGGAACGGATTTTCGTTTTTTTGCTTGAAATTCTTATACAATAAATAAAAATATTGTGAGAAATGTATGTACTAGAAGTTTAATATGATACAAAAAAATGACCTTAATTTCTAATGTCCATCGTCAAGGATTTTTTTCTAAACGCCGTTTGGAAAATGTGCTACATATGTTTCACTTTGCCCCACAGAGGGGGCAAAGCGGAACGTGTAGTGGGGCAAAGTGGAACATGTAGTATATTGTCTTACAATAGAAAAAAATATATACTTATTAGTGTTACATAATATCTATTGCATAGATAAAATAAACATCGGAAAACCTAAAACAAGCAAAGTGATTATTCACAAAAGTCACAAACAAAGAGATTTTCCGAATCTGACTCATAACCAGTGCATTCCTCGTGGGCCCAATTTTTGCACCTGCTACACGATAGCCACCCTTTACCTGGTTTAGATTGTAGAAAGTATCCTCTACAAATTATGCACATGGGCGTCCGCAGAAATTTTTTCAGGGGAGGGCAGTAAGAATTATTGACAAAATAAAGAAATCAATAAATATTTATTGTTATAAAAAAATATAATAAACCATATGAAAACAAAATCACAGATCAATTGCGAAATCTCACAAATAGAAATAAAACAATATTCTAAATTAAAATCACAGTAATTAGGTACCGTATTATCACTATTATCAGTCTCAGATTTCCGTTTTAAATAGTTTCTAATGTCAATTTTCAATCTAAATCATGAACCTACCTACAACAATAATAAGTAATACAGGACGAGCAAGAGTAGTAAGACTAGACTAACACTTATTATATTATTATATTACATACCCGGAAAAGATCTTCTCAGATCGTAATCCTATTCTAAATCAGCACATATAAAACCGTAGATACCTATATTTGCCTACTACTTTTAACTTTTTGTTGTTTATAGAAAGATATTATATATTATGCTCAAAAGCCACGCACGCCCCCCCCCCCCTCCGGACGCCCATGATTATGCAATTATCATCATTATCGTCACTCAAGTCTAGCTTTTCTTCCAACTGCTTACTCTTCCGTATTTGCTTCTTTTTTTGGTTTAGTTTTATTTTTAAATACATTTTTCTTTACCATATTTTTCTTTACAGCACTTACCGAGCCCTTGGGGGTAGCTTTATTGTTTTTTTTCTTGCAGTTCATAGTAATATGGGCTTTAAGTAAGCACAGCAGTCCAAAACCATTACTTTCGTTGTTATTTAATAAATTACAAAAAAGTAGCAGGTGGGGCAAAGTGGAATGCAACATTGGTGTGCCATTCCACTTTGCCCCAAACTTCTTTTTTTACGAAAATTTGATATGTGACAAAAATGCGATAAATGACTGAATTCTGATATTTTGCAAAATATAGCCAACACCTTACCTTCTAACTGTCCAGCACGAATTAGAAAAAAAAGAACGCAGTAGTTTCCAAACACAAAAATTACGTTGCCGGAGATTAACCGATTTTCACTTGTTTTGACATTTTCGGCCATATTGCCTAAACCGTTAAAGGAACGAGTCTGCACTTTCTAGAATATAACTAGCGTGCTCTAGGGCACATATTTTTGCTACTGCCTTCTAGATGGCGCTACACGATACACATAATTCCGCTTTGCCCCTCGTTCCGCTTTGCCCCACTTTCCCCTACATCACAATTATTGGACTATCAATGATTGGAAACAAGTTCTGTTCTCCGATGAAACCACAGTTAGCCATGGACGTGAGCGTGTCTGGCGAAGGCGAGGAGAAAGGTTTGCCACCTGCAATATCTCCTAAAGTACCTTTGGGTGGTGGCTCTAAAATGTTTTGGGGGGGAATTTGCTTCGTTACTCGTACGGAGTTGGTCCCTATATGTACGAGGTCTGTGACTGCCCAATATTGCGTAGACAACATTATTGTCGAACATGCAATGCCTTTTGCTCCGTTTGTTGGACCATGCAGGACAACGCTCGACCCTATGTAGCTAGACAGGTTATTGGCCTAAATGATGTTAATATCCATTTATTACAGTGGCCACTTAACAGTCCTGATATGAATCCTATAGAGCATCCATGAGACTATCTAAAAAAAATCGAAATCGTATACCCCCCTGTTGCTAATCACAACCAACCCATAGAGGTTGCTATTGAAGAATGGGAGAATATTCCGCAAGCTTTTGTTGAACATATGATATCAAGCAAGCCTCGACGCATGAATGCTCTGATAAGAAGTAGAGAATGGCCTACACGGTATTAGTGTTGATCCAGATACATTTATTCTGTTTTGCTGTTTTTTTTTATTTTTTTAATTTGGAGTTATGCTAGCTTACTTATGCATTTTCAGCAAAAGCACATTTTTAATGAACATTAAGGCAAATTAAGGTCGTTTTAAGGTCACTAATTTGTAGGTGTTCGTTATCATTTCAATGTAACTCAGTTTTATTTTATGTTTTTGTTGTAAATATTTAGATTAATTAAAGGGGTGCGTTAAATTCTCCATAAGTTTATATTATAGACCTGTGCATATAGCGCTGCTAACACCATCGTTGCAAATATTTTATAAAATAAAAATATGCAAATGTGTCTGTTACACGATTTTGTATCCAAATCCAAAATTGTGTTTATTTATCCCTTTAATTTGACAAGTTTACATAGATTTCCATAGATTTTCTTAAGAAAGGCCAGTCTAAAGATCAAGCAAGAGAATTTTGGTATCTTTTGGTTCGGAATGAAGTCCATGACTAGTTCTAGTGTAAGTATAAGCATATAACATATCTCAGACTAATGAATAAAGGGGACACCGCATTATAGCGTCGTTATACAGATGTAAACAGTAAGCTGAACCCTCTCACTTTAAGAAAGAGATAAATGTATTTACATACACTACCTATGGAACGAAATATTCTCTTTCTTCACTTTAGAGGAAAGACACTTGCACTTTATGCACCTTTTTACCATTTTTAAACTTGGAACCGCACGAAAAACTCGATTTTAGCGTTTGTTTTCTGGTAAAACTAAGCAAATACCGAAGCACAAACTAAAACAAACAAAATGGAAAACAAACAATTTGAGCAAGCGCTAACTTTGGTCCCTGTCAAACTGCCGCAACGTTGCCGATTAGTGCGAAGAGTAATGGGTGTCCTCTACTATAACGATTTTGTCAATAATAAAACACCTACATAATCTTTCTTGAACACGAAAAGGTTATGTTTTACTTTACTGTTCCGCCTGAATTTTATAAGTGGGGGTAATTTTACGTTCAATGCATCTACTAAAGAAATTGCCGGTTTTATTTATGATATTCCTAGTTATTGTTACTCTTAAATGTGACAACATGTTTGGGGCAGGTCAATAAAGGACCAATATTTGTAAACATGGGGATAGTAATAAATAACTCCCTGTCAACAATTCACTTAAATTTGTAAACAAATTCGTCCCCTTTATTCATTAGTCTGAGTAACATATAATGCATTTTCAGTGTTGGTCCAAGCCCATAATTCTATAGGTTTGTTCCAACAATGGTTCTGAACCGGTTCTCATCGATCTGATTGGTTGAAAACAGTTCTGGAATTACTTTTTTTGCTTTCTGATTCGCTAGAACTGGTTCAGAACTGTTGTTGGGACAAAACTTATAACTAATAAGGTATAAGCACTTGTGGAACCAATTTCGAACCGATTCGCGCATGCCGTCATCGCGTGACAAAATCTATGTCGATAATCAAACTTCCCAGCGCTTTTCAAGTTATACCTATTTAAGCCAAGAACGATCTCCGGGTGTTCGGACTGCCGTAGTTGCTAGCCCATAAATATTTAACAAACCATAATATTAAAAAGTACCTATGTGTTTTGTTTACAAAACCCACAAAAATCGAACGATTTTTATCACCCGAGTCGTATATCCGAAACGTCAAAACATGCGCGTGAGCTTATCTTGTTATGCCATAGTGTCATGATCCAGGTCTAAGTAGGTATGATATTTTTGGATCCTCTTTCCAACTAAACGGCCTGTCTTTTCTTCCAGATACGGACGAGTGCCTGTCACTGTCGCCCTGCGTGAACGCGCTCTCTTGCACCAACCTGGTGGGCGAATATGCGTGCAAGTGCCGCGTCGGCTGGACGGGAAGGAACTGCGATCAAAACATCAACGACTGCGTGGGCCAGTGCCAGCACGGCGCCACCTGCATAGACCTAGTGAACGACTACCACTGCGCCTGCCAACCGGGATATACAGGTTCGTTACGTACCAATTTCTTTGGCATAAACGACAAGACAAACTATACTAAAATTAAGTAACTCTTATATGAGGCGCCATTTCGGACTAAATTATTATTTTTGAATATATAAATTTCTCGCGCTAATATATTTTTTAAATATGATATTTATAGAAATTTGCGTGAATAATCTTTTTTTAGTCAAATTTATATATTACGCATCGCCCAAAAGTATATATTACAGTAAACGCAAAAAAATATATCAAAACACGATATATTAATTTGGTGCACCAATATATAATAATTTAGGGTACCACCGGTCGTCACCAGAGGTCGCGCCGCGCATCCCTATAAAGTGCACCGGTAACGCTGCAGCAGAAAGCGCAGAAGCCCGAAGTCGAAGTGATAATGATTACCGTCGTACTGGATGTTCTTTTTCTGGGTCAGGTTTGGGATTTGATGATTTGATGTTTTGTGGTGTATAACCCCACAATCAAAAGAAGGGGACATTCGCATCATATTGTGGCAGTCGGCAGCGAAAAAAAGATGTGGTAATCTTTTCCAATGGTGTAACGTCGGGCGAAAATAGGGGATAGGAACCTATCTAGCCAAAATTTCAAGAAAATCGGGGGTGGGTTTTACACAGGGACCCTTTTTATTTTAAAGAGTCCCTGGTTTTACACCATTCTGCGCTTTCTGCTGCAGCGTTACCGGTGCACTTTATAGGGATGCGCGGCGCGACCTCTGGTGACGACCGGTGGTACCCTAAATTATTATATATTGGCGCACCAAATTAATATATCGTGTTTTGATATATTTTTTTGCGTTTACTGTAATATATACTTTTGGGCGATGCGTAATATATAAATTTGACTAAAAAAAGATTATTCACGCAAATTTCTATAAATATCATGTAAAAAAAATATTTGGACTTCGGGCTTCTGCCCTTTCTGCTGCAGCGTTGCCGGTGCACTTTAGGAATGCGCGGCGCGACCTCTGGTGACGACCAGTGGTACCCTAAATTATTATATATTGGCGCACCAAATTAATATATCGTGTTTTGATATATTTTTTTGCGTTTACTGTAATATATACTTTTGGGCGATGCGTAATATATAAATTTGACTAAAAAAAGATTATTCACGCAAATTTCTATAAATATCATATTAAAAAAAATATTAGCCCGAGAAATTTATATATTCAAAAATAATAATTTAGTCCGAAATGGCGCCTCATACTCTTACGCCTGGCGTAAATAAAAGCACGTGTTCGAAGTCGTTCCGCGAAATAAGGCGATTGGTCAATAGCCCATAAAATATCAGCGCGTCTAGCAACAGGGATATACTCGATCGCAAAAGCGTATTTATGCGGTTTTATCTTGTTGTTTTCAGATATTTAGACACTGCCACAAATAATTTTATAGATGTTTTGACTCATTTTAATTAAGCCAATAAATTTGTTCCGAAATTTTGACGTAAAAAATTGTAAAAGTAAAATTAAAGGTCTTGCCTCAGTGCGGCTCTGGCGAAAATCTCAACGCACACGTTCTTATTTCCATCAGGCGTAAGAGTTAATTGATTTTAGTATAGATGTTTTATACGAGAAATTATCGAGAGTAATAAATTATTATTTGTCAGCATGGAAAGGTCATTTGTGTAGGTACTTTCTTGGGTGCTAGGTCCCCCTTGATTGTTTGAGGTCACAACGCCAGCCTAGTTGGCAACGCTGCACGCCAAATATATAATGCAGGGAACTTTAAAAGTATGCTAGGCTCAGAAGTTATAGGCAATTAGTTACCTATGCCAAAATCAAATAACTCTGACACCTGATGTAAACAAGAGCACGTCGTGTTGAAATAATGGCCAGTCACACTCAGGCACAACCTTTATTTAATTTTACTTTTACAATTGTTTAAGCACAGAATAGCTACGGTGGCTATTCTGTGGTTTAAGTCAAAATATTTCTTCATTAAAATAGTTCAAAACATCGATAAAATTATTTGTGGCAGTGTGTTAATAGCTTAGACGCATATGAAAACAACAAGATAAAACCGCATAAATACAATTGCGATCGAGTACATCCCTGTTGTCAGGCGCGCGTGATATTTTGTGGCCTATAGACCAAACGCTTTATGTCGCGGAACGTCATCGGACACGTGCTTTTACTTACGCCAGGCGTCAGAATTACTTGATTCGAGAATATTAAGTATTTTATCTCTTCAAAAAACATAGATGGTTTGACGCGTTATGACGAAATAAATTAATTGATATTCTACCATGATCTTTTGAATGTCGTTCCAATACTTTCGTCGACGTTTCAATTCTGACAAGCAGTTTTCGTGTTAAACTTCGTGTCTTCTTCGAGACTTCAGCTTCACATTCTCATTCCGCTGGTCGCAATCAAGGCGAGATTCCTTGCCGACAGCCGCCTCATTTTACACGTTGTTTATTTACCACATTATTTATCTGCTTATTTATCTGTTTATTTGCCCGTTTATGAGCGAAGAACGCCCCGCCGGGCGGTGTTTAACCACCGGGTGGCCGTCGCCTGTTTTTCCTATGCGCGCCGCTGGGCTTTTTGCAATCATATTTCTATATGGAAGCATTTACAGGTTATGAAATGGGACCGGTGGAGATGCTTGGGTTTTTTGGCGGGAGATCGATAACTGTGTGTGTGCGGGGACCACCAAAAGGCAGGCCGTTTACCGATGATGGATTGAGAAAAGTTTGAGAAAGCGGCGACTCGAATACGAAGCAGATGGACGGTTCTTGTGCTCTAGAGTCGAGGCGCCTGTAATGTTAATAACTGTTCTGTAGAGCAGTCAGTGGTGGATTTTGGAGCAATTATTGTTTTTCCTATACGGGGCGCCAGAAAAATAAATGCATGTGTTTCTTCTTTTTTTTTTGTTGTAGTCTCATGAAAGACAAATAATCTTTAAGATTCAAGTACAGATTGGGAAAACGATTGGGAAAATCGCAGCTTCTTTTTGGTAAAAAAACGCGAAAAATCATATATCTACAATAATTAAACAGGGTGTTTCTTAATAACATGCTAATATTTAAGGGGGTGATTTTTGGGTCCATTTTGAGAAAAAACTTCATATAAACATAATATATCTTAACTTTTGAACTACAGGGTGTTAAAATTTTAAGATTTTATTATTATTATTATTATTATTATTATTATTATTATTATAGCTTTGGTATTACCCCACATATTTTTGTGAAATTAGGTACACGCCTTCTATGCATCAAGATGCATTTTATGACGTACAAACAACTTCATTGCTTTTACCAGTGGCGTCTGTACGGGTTTCGAATTGAATAACTTAAAGAAAAATATGTTACGCCGCTGCTTCCTCTTAAAGTAAAAATTATTTTTCAAATCCCCATTTCTTTCTGAGCAAATGAGGTCTCTTGATCTTTTTTGTTTGACGTTCGGTTTTCGCATAAAAAAAAATAAAACTTATTCATTTCCACGGCTCTAGGCCACTTACGGGAACAATAACTTTGAACAATTTATTCAAGAAAATATTTTTTAAATGGTAAAATCATGAAATTGAAGTAATGTACATACATTGTGGAATGGTAACAGAAAATTACCCTGAACCCACAACGAAACAAATTAAATCAAATGTTGTTTTAGCACCCTGTAGTTCAAAAGTTAAGACTTTTAGGACATATGTTCATATAAAGTATTTTTCTCATAATAGACCCAAAAATCACCCCCTTAAATATTAGCATGTTATTAAAAAATACCCTGTATAACAGTTATATAAACTTACTTGCATAAAAATCGGCCCATCGTTAAACTTTTGACTTTTACTATATTTTTTAGAATTTTTTCTTTTGACACAATATGTGGTTCTTCACTGGCTGCTAAAACTAAATGTTTTGAGGTGATACACCAAAATGGCATAGGCATGTGTTTAAGTGCCTACTTCTTTATAATCAGAAATTTAAAATTGGAATTGCTGTAGATATTATGATGGATTCCTAAACTTAAAGACATAGACGTGCCCGAGGACGTGCCTTATAATGTTTTGCCTGTATTGTAGGTACTGATTTCACGAAACAATGAGGATTTCTTGAGATTTAATTTTTCGAAACAACTCAAAGGTGCCCGCCACTGTGAAAACGGAAACGGCATCCCGCGATATATGCAGGAACTACCCCGGTGACGCGTAATCCCAAACATGCTCATTTGTGAAATTCTTTATTCAAATTTTGCAAGCCAACTCATTGCTCAGTTTACCCGGAGCATGTAATTACTGAAGTGCAACTCTACTTTCGGAAAATTTATAAGCCTGGTTCATGCAGCAACTTTATCTTTTACTTTTACCAGTGGCGGATCTAGGCTGGAGTCAAGGGAGGGGCTTCTATTTCCGAAATTTTGTAATAAAATAGGAAACACATTTTTTATTCATTTTATTCATTAAAATACAATACTATTAATACATTAATATTCTTAGTTTCGTTCAGTTCCTTTCCGCTGTTCCAGTTCCGCTCTACTCGTAGTAATAGAATAGAGCAACTGTGAACGTGAACTGTCGATCGGTGAAGGCGGTGACTGGACCCGTGTTCTGTGCCGGGCCCTGTCCCAATCCCATTGCGTTCACCAAATTTTTAAATTTGTACTGTAAAAACTATTTAGCGTACCCTCTTTACAAACGGAAGCAATATTTATGAATGATTCAATATTCAATAATAATAGTTACTTTGCGACCTTCACGCCCACATAACCTCAAAATGGCATTTTCCTGTCAGCGCATTTACAACCGGTCCGAAACGAGTTGTCAGCGAGTGAATCAAATCGTACCTGTTGTAAACGATCTGAGCGCTGTAAGCACTGACAGCGCGATTCGGACCACGACCTTAGAAGAGTAGAAGTTAATAATATTGGAACTGGAACAGGTTTTCTAAGAACAGGTATTGCCTGGAACTGGAACAGGTTGTACCTGTTCCAAGAAAACGCAGTTCCACACCATCTCTAATTGCCAGACATATTTTTTAAGTGCCTACCTTACGGTATTAGACCAAGGGGGGGGGGGGGCTATAGCCCCTGTAGCACTTTTACTTTATCTTTAAGAATTATGAAATGTCATTGGTCGGTTCAAATAAAGGGACAAATGTCATTGCTTATTTCTTAAAAATAAAGTGAAATTCAAAGATAAAGTTGCTGCATGAACCAGGCAATACTCGGATATTACATACGAATAAAATATGTACTTACGTGCGCCAAGCGCCAAAACAGAAGTAATTGCTACTGTTTCGTTCAATAATAATTATTGCAGATTTGAAAGTCGGAATTATGTGCAAAATCACCATCATCAATTTCGGCTGCTTATTTAACACTTGCCCAAGTTATGATGCGAGGGCAAGGTCTGCACCTAACGCGAATGAGCGGCTGAGAACGCCACGTCGTCGGCGATCGAACAGCGGCGTGCCTCTTCGCCATCTCTCCGCATTGCGTGGTAGTCGGAAGGGAGTGTCAATAATTGTATAATGCCCGGTTTGCGCGAAAACGTGATCCATAAATGGCCGTTTTGCATGCGGCCTTTCAGTTTCCCATCCTGCTCCTTTTGTGGTGGCCGTTCGGCGCGGGCGACTGCGGGCGGCACTAACGCGCCGGCCGATTTTTACTTCGAAAATGGCGGAAAACGAGCAAACGGAGGCGTGCCATTGATGTTTGACAAACCGTGGCATTTGTAGATTTTTTCTGCGAGCCGAGCGGAAGCCGACTTTTAAAATGCGGCGTTGCGAATAAGGCGAGCCGTGCGACAAAACATTCCCTTTGTTCTGTTGTCGGGCTTGGAAATTAGTTCTCATTGGCGAGGCAAAATATAACTGGAAAAATAATATCTGTTGCTACGAACGGTGTTTTATTTTCGCGTCACAACAGGACAATTAGTTATTTTCCAACAGTTTAAGAATCCATAGTAGGTCGTATCTTTCGATTTGCACTGGGTATTTTTCTTGCAAATTCTATAGCAACAAGTGAGCGGAAATAAATTTATAAGAAAATATAAACTGTAACTAAGTAGGGGGCAAAATAAAATTCTTGGAAACATCACGGATTACTAAACAGCAAATAATAAATTGTCAATATTCTCAAGGATTACAAGTACAAAAACATGCATTTCGCAAAATAAAATGTTCAATACAATGTTTGGTTCTGCCAGATTTTCAGAAATCCATGAATTACTTTCCGATAACGCAATACCGTTTGTTTAAAAAATTGCATCCTAGACAGCGGGGAAACTATTAAGTACTAATTTTTATTACTTTTCAAATACTGAAAATATGTCATTAATTAAATTCATGAAAAAAAAAACCATTTTTTCTTGAAATCGGCAGTGAAGTGTCTTAAAATCGTCAATAAAAGCTCAGAAATCGGCACTGAAGTAGCCCATTATTGTACGATTTTTTCAATAAGTAGGCCTTGGGGAGATGTAAACATCAGATGTCACACGGGGAGCCATGGCCCGTCAAAAATGACCAAATATTCAAAACCCGGCCAATAAATCGTATTTAACTTTTCGTACACATTGCGAAATTGTTACCTATAGCAGCGCAATCTTTCAGTATAAATATTTTAGTAGGTTTGAATATTAATCTATTTTACATGGAGGCTGCACAATAGGCAGCAGTTTAGATTTCTGACAGAAAGTGCAGTGTCTCGTCATACTTGACCTAAGTAAAGCAATCGTCAAAGTCAAGAAACGCCGCGCTTAGTCGGTTCATGGACGGGTGATCCCTTATGATTATTTTTTCGCCTAAATAAAACATTTTTTCCGATTAAAAAAAAATATTTACCTCGGCACTGAAGTTCTTTTTATGACTCATGTGGTTTATTTCCCTCGGCCAGAGGCCTCGGCAACTAAATTCCACATGAGTCATAAAAAGTTGAACTTCAGTGCCTTGGTACATATATAACTATTATTTAAAAACAAATTTTAAAATTTGATGTACCAAAGTAATCTATTTAAACTAAGTATTTAAGTTGCTGCTCTAAATATTACCTATATGTTATGCAAGGAGCATTTAAATTGTATTGTATTTATTTATTTCCAGCCAAACTTAAAATTTATTTTTAATTTTAAAGTTATTTACAAATTCAAGCAGAATAAAAAAATAAAAAAGTGAAAATTCGACTATTTAATAGGCATCTAATTAATTTGCATATACCTTTCTAAATTTATAAATTTCATTTATAGCAAGGAATGTATGCAACTCACATGTTATGTCTCCGGCTCGTATACCCTAATTATCATACTCATATCATTGAGTAAAGGATATACAGGTGTTCCTAAATTATGGTGCCAACGTAATACCTATGAGATGTAGAAAATGTCATTTTGAATAAAAAGTTCCCTATAAACATGGGTCCGAGAATGCATAATAAAAAAGTTACAGGGTGGTAAAGGTACATTTGTGCAATTTCAAAAGCATATATTTCGTAAAATCTTCTACACGAGTTATGCAATTTAAATGCTTGGTGCACTCATTTAGTGCTACAATTTCGTGTAAAAAAAATTTATTCCCATCGCCCAGAGGCGGAGAAGTGGGGTATCACCATAGGTTTTATACTCCTAACTTTTTTGAGGTTATATCACAGTAAACAATATCCAGTAGAAAAAGTCGACGCCATTACTGGTAGAATGCTTTTATCGCGCAGACCAGAATCACTAAAGAATGGAATGCCAAGAATGCATCAGGGATGTACTCAAATATATTAGGAATTCCACCAGATTTGGGATTTCCCAGAATTCTTTACCTGTACTCTGCCATCAGTGCACCCACAGGTAGGTATAAACAATTATTCCTTCAACTGTGCACAGACGTTAAAACAATATCCAAACCATTAATCTAAGAAAATAATTTAATCCCGGTCCTGTGTCCCATCGATTTTTATAGGGCGTGGTCTAAAATAAAGAAGTAACGTAACTTCAAAGTGAGATTCTATTGGAGAATGAGTTTGTATTAAAAACGAAAGTGGCCGAAAACAAAGGGGCCGACAGGAAGATTTACAACTGGGTATTCCCTAAACTGTGGTTATATCTTTTTGGTCTCCCTCATCATTTTATTACATATTTTCATTGTCATCGTACATTGTTCCTAGGGAATTTTTTGTCACTTTAAACGGTACAATAATTATTCTGTAAAATTTGAAAGCCCGGTAGTTGAAAATAGTATTTTTCGAATTTTTGAGTTTTGTGCCACATTTTGCCAATTTTAAACGCAAATGGTGGATTTTATTGTTATGAATCAAGTATACACTTTTATTGCAAAATGAAGAGATGCACTAAAATGATGAACCTGCAGGAACAAGAAGATAACCCCAAAAAAGTTGTGAGTATAAAATCCATTGTGCTACCCCGCCTCTGGGCGATGGGAATAAATTGTTTTACAAGAAATTGTTCAGCGACTAAAGGTCTGCACCAAGTTTGATTTAAATTGCATAACTTTTGTAGAAGCTATTGCCAAAAATATGTTTTGCAAGCTGTGCCTTTATCACCCTGTATTTTGTTTGAACGTTGATTTAGAAACACCCTATATATAGAATATATACATTATATCCTTTACTCGATACTCTTATATCTCAATAGCTATGATTTAAGTCTAATATCTGCTTACAAGTGAAATTATTTTATTGCTATTTATGTTTTTTTTTCTGCAAGAGAAGTTTAAGGCTCAATGTACAGCACGTATGTGGTGATTCAACATTTTGACTCATAAAATGGCTTTTTTCGATCTGTAGCGAGAAACACGCATAATTTAAAACTTTTGGTCAATACAAATTTTAATCTAAGTAATTACTCACATTTTGAGACGAAAATTATTTAAAAATATTTATCACAATGGCCGTCATTAGGCTTTTAGCGCAAAGGCTAATAACGGCCATTGTGTTAAATATTTTTAAATAATTTTTGTCTCAAAATGTGAGTAAAAGTTTAAAATTGTGCGTATTACTCGCTACAGATCGAAAAAAGCCATTTTATGGGTCAAAATTATGAATCACCACGCTCGTGCTGTACATTGATTCTTAATTTTATTAAAAAGGGTGTTGTAAATTAAAAATTACACATTAATACTAAGTATATAACAATTCAGTGTATCAGATGTGTCTGGTTTCAGGAAGAGACTGCCATACGGACATAGATGACTGCGCTTCGAAGCCATGTAAGAATGGAGGAGAATGCGTGGACCAAGTTAACGGGTACAGATGCATCTGTCCTGTTGGTATCACTGGCCACGAATGCGAGGTAAGTTCACATTATATAACTATATTTAGTATTTAGTTATTTTTTAACAGCTAGAATCAGTTTTAATATTATGACACCAACACGGGGAACATAATGTCGTTGTTTGTTAAAATCAACTTTGTAGACCGACACGGTGGTGAGTGGTGACTCTATACTCTATTCAAACTAAACGCAAGTGAAACATAAACACAAGTTGTTGCATGGCTAGAGGGTGATAAGCACGTGATCGGCTTGCTATTGGCTAGTCGGCAATAAAATGTGACCCGGCGGGCGAGTACAGCGAGTCGGTGCTTCTTAGACAGGTGTCTTGTGTTGCAAGTGGACCTTTATTTGCAGATAAGGGAACGACTAGGTGTACCATAGAAGTTTGTTTTTAAAGTTCTTAATACTGGGGCATATTATTTTAATATTTTATATTATAAAATTCCTAGAGATCGTCCTTAATGCGGCCCTGCCTCGTATTAACCCTCAGAATTGTTCACGTGCTTCCATCGTGTAAAAGTTTACGCGCCACTTGCCTTTAGTTTGAATAGAGTGTAGATTGTCGGAATTCTGCAGTGTTTTGAACCCCAGACAAAATTTAACTATTAGATAAATTTTTCTTAAGAAATAAACCTTGGAATACATCAACGTCTTATACGATAAATTATGTCGATATTATTTTAATTAATAAAAATATGAATTATAAAAATACCCACATTTAATTACACCTACCTACGTCATATAATATTATTGTACCCACTTATTTGCGTCTTTATCTTTTATATAATGGATAGTTTAAATTCGTCGAATATTGATTTATTTTCCCTGACGATCGCACTATCCGGCAACGTCGCGACCGCCGCGCGGTCAACTGTTTTATATGCTTCGATTTGCCTGGGTGCATATTCGATGTTATATTGTTTCCTAGCAAGTTCAAACTGAGTGCTATAACGGGTAATTGTATAGCTATGTGTTAGAGTAATAATTTTGAACAATGGGACACGAAACTTGCGTGGCAACGGAATATCAGCCCTTGCACCTAGACAAATATTTGTTTGTTTTGATTGGGTGTTGTATATATGTTGGATGATTACAATGCCATTTATTATTATTCGTCTAGTTATACAGTGTGTCCCCGGATAGGTGTAACTATACTTGTAAACTTTTTTATTTTTCATTTTTCGGCAAAAAGTCATTCTTTATCAAAAGTTTTGCTTGTTTTGAAACTGGGAAATCCAATACCAGATTTTCGAAAAGTTATACAGGGCGTCTGAAAAGTTCAAAATACTAAAATCGTGTCAAGAATAATGTGCTATTTTTTTCAAAGTTAGCGAGAATTGTTATTTGAGAAAGTGGTTCCTAATACAACAAAAGGTCCAAATCTCCGATATTATTAGATTCAAATAAACTTCAAGAAATATTATATTTTTAACTCTTTGACGTTTCTTTTTTGTAAACAGACCCAGATCGGATGAACCTGTCTATGGTACGCCTCAAACACTTCAGGGCTTACATGTTTACTTGTTTTCCAATGCCTCCTGGATAAACCGTAATAACACATTATTGCTCTTAATATCTTGAACCACATTTTAAAAAATCGACTATTTCGTGAATTTTATTAGAATCTATTAATATCTGAGATTTGGGCCCTTTGTTTTATTAGAAACCACTTTCTCGAATAACATTTTCTGCTAGCTTTGAAAAAAGAGCACTTTACTCTTGACACGATTTTAGTATTTTGAACTTTTCGGACGCCCTGTATAACTTTTCAAAAATCTGGTATTGGATTTCCCAGTTTCAAAATAAGCAAAACTTTTTATAAAGAATGACTTTTTGCCGAAAAATGAAAAATAAAAAAGTTTCCAAGTATAGTTACACCTATCCGGGGACACACTGTATTTTGTCTGGGGTCTCAGGTAATGAACTAATAGAATCGGACGGGCCATTTCACGGTCCGCTGCTTCGCTCTGCGGGTCTCCCCCAGGTCTCCCCGTGGCTGACGCGCGCCGGCGACGTCCCTGACAAGTTGCGGTGGGCGGCTCCACATGAATAATTCACCGCCGAGGCGAATTGAACTGCGGCCAAGCGAAGTCTCATTACCGTTGTTCCTGTCGTGTTCTCTGTTCCCCGAACCTGCGGAACCGTCCACGTATAAACACCTACGCGCCGCCGTTCGATTTCCGCATCTAGAAGAAATGGGGGTTGCTCATTTCAGACATAGAAAATTTCCCGCCGAAATTATCTTAATTTTAAAGCTTCGAAGTTCTAAACCTCCAAAGATAGAATTTCGTAGTTTTACTTAGTTGCTTTCGCTATTTCTATTTTTTGTCTAAATCTTTACTTATCACCAGAGCTGGGCAGATCTATTTAAAAAAGATCGTTTTAAAGATCTGAGATCTAAGATCGCGATCTTAATCTTAGATCTAGATCTTTTTTGTTTCACTAAAGAACGATCTTTTTTAAAAAGATCTTTTCAAAAAGATCTTATCTTTGATCTTAATTTGACCATCTTGGATCATTTTAAAGATCTAAGATCGTTTAAAAGATCTAAGATCGTTTGAAAGATCTATGATCGTTTTAAAGATCTAAGATCGTTTTAGACATTTAAGATCGTTTTAAAGATTTAAGATCAGCTAAAGTGCCAATTGTCAGAATTCGCGAAAAATGACAAATATAATATAAACAAACTGACGTACATTTTACCTACAACTACAAGAACCCATTTTGAGGTGGAATTTAAATGAATGCTTTATGTTAATTTGTATTTTATTTTCAATTATCTATTTCTCAAAATTCCGAATTTTATAACTTAAGTTATAAAATTATAAATTGCATAAATAATCGGTGAACACGTTTTTACAAGAAAAGTCTAATTCTCCATAGGTATATCAACTGATTGATTACGTAACCAGTTCAGTTAGAGTAGTAACTTTACGTAACTAGTTACGTAACATTTTACTTTGCACAACTAGTTACGTAAAACTGGACGTATCATCACTTGCTCAGGTTTTGAAAGATGTCACTTTATACTATGTCAAAATTAGGAAAAGTATTTATAGACATCTATATCTATTAACTACAATATAATATCATGAATTTTGTTCAAAGATCTTAGAGCATTTAGAGGATCGTAGATCGTTTATAAGATCTTAGATCGTTTAGAAGATCTTAGATCGTTTATAAGATCTTAGATCGTTTAGAAGATCTTAGATCGTTTAGAAGATCTTAGATCGTTCAAAAGATCTTAGATCGATTGATCTTTTTTAAATGGATCATTTTTAGACGATCCTGGATATAAGATCGTTTTTGCATGAAAATATCTATTTTTAAACGATCTTATATCTTTTTTTGAAAAACGATCTGATCTATGATCTAGATCTTTTTTGGCGCGATCTTTCCCAGCTCTGCTTATCACCTATTCTAGCTTATCCATACTGTAGATGTAGGTAACACACCGTAATGTTTTTTTTTTACCTTTTGCTTCATTGCAATTTGCGGCTAGGGACGACTTTTTATTGATAAAACTGTAAATATATGCTTGAATTTGAACAAAGTTATGCGAAATTGATTTAATTTTGATTGATTTATGAAATTGTCTAGGGTGAATACTAAGACAATTTTTTTAGGAAATTATTAATATTTTTCAAAAAATATATATTTTTATTCTTAGGAGGCCATGTTTAGGTATGTGGTATTTAGTCATAACTCATAACTCATAACTTTTAATTCTAGACAACTTTTCTTAATAACATTTACTGAATTTTCTGAAATAAGGGTACTTTACTCTTGTACAATTTTTATATTTTTTGACCTACCCTGAATGCTGTTTGACTTGCAATCATTCTAAGTGCGCCTAATATGATTATCGAACATGCATCAACATTCGGGAAGATTTGTATATTTTCGTTGAGCAATTAATAAAAAAAATCCCATATGTTGCACACTTAAATAACCACACTGTATATAGGGTGTACTAGATTTTAACAGCCAGACTCCGGAACACCGTAATACCGAAAAAAAATCGAGATACATATATATATTTTTCCTACTCTCGGATATTATTGGCTCTATAAAAAATATGTAAATAATAAAGCTCGACTTTTTATGGCTAACTATCAGTAAAAACAAAATCGAACGTTCATGGCCAACTTATTGAGAAATGCAGAAGAAACAAAATGGGGAAAATTATCATCGTTTCCTGATCTTTCTGTATATATCAAAATCTACGCACTATCCATTTAATTTTTAATTGGGTTTTTCGCCACCAAACTGATTGAAAGACAACTTTTTCAAGTTGCCTCGAAAATTCATAAATTCTTAACACTGAATCAACGAAACTTTAATCGTGTAACTCAAAAATAACTTCAACAAATTTGTTTTCTGAGCTTTCGGAGAATAAATCATCCTCCTTTCTCAAAGATCATGTCACTTCACTTTGACTTTAAAAAATCTGAATTTATGATGGCTAACTAACAGTAAGAACGAAACTAACATCCACGGCGAAAAACCCAATTAAAAATTAAATGGATCTGTTTGCGCCACAAATAAATTTTAGAAAATATCTAGGCACTATTATAATATAAATTTCAATTTTTTCTCCTGTTTCGTGTTTCTTCGGTACTTATTATTTAAGTACGCCGTGGATGTCAGTTTCGTTCTTACTGTTAGTTAGCCATCATAAATTCAGATTTTTTTAAAGTTATTGTAGGGTGCAAAATAACCGTGCGACATATTTCGTATCTACACATAGCATTCATTGACAAAAATTATATTGAACAATTTCCGAATCTCCTTTACAGAACATTACAAAATTTACCGACAGCCCTTAAGCAGAACCAGTAGCAAATACATTGAAACCGCCAACAATTTACAACCGAAAATCATGTCATTACCTCGTTCCGCAGCGCGTTCGGAACTCAAACCAAACCGCCCGAGGACACCCGCGAGAATAATGAAAATCGGAGGTGGCCGGGCGCTACGCCCGCGCCGCCGCCAATTGTTATTATCCCGAGTGTCGCCAAAGGCGACTGCGATCCTTCCCGCTTCCCGCCGTAATGGCCGGCGATTACGGGCCTTAATATCGCGGCTATTACGGCTTCGCCGGGCAAAATTATGGTTTTCAGGGTGTTTCAAATGGCTCTTAATTTTGAAAGTTGTTACGTGCTCACGGTTTGTTTTGCTTCCTTGTGCGTTGCCCACGTCGTTTCTCGCTTTTGCAATAAACGGTGGAAAATGGTCGGGGGCGACCTTTGTCATCCCATCGATGGGAATGCCAGAGTGTCACTAAAAATGGATTATTCTATCGATGAAGAACGCGTCAATAACGACCAAATTTTTACTTGCTTTTTCTCAAAGTTGGATTTAAGCAGGGACTCTTTAAAATAAGGGGACCCAGCATTTCACAGTCTATCACATAGGAAAAGTGAAGCCTTGAGGGGAAGTTTGTTTTCTGTATACTCCAAGACCACATAAGTGGGCTGGTACAAGGTTATGTCATATATGTCAGTGTCCAACTGCCATCAGGTTTTATGTGATAGATAGTGCCATAGATTCTAAAGGAGGCAAAAAAATTTCCCATCATAATGGACAATTTTTAAGTTTTATAACATTCAGATACTCAAATGTGACAATTAAAGAATTTCAACCATACAATAAATTTTTTTCATCTGACAGTTGCCATATTCTGTAATTGTAGACACAACATTGTCAAGTCTAATTTTTAGAAATCATGGGAACCATTAATAATTCTTACTAACAATCAAAGTACCTGTTATATTCATCGATTCTCCAATAAAATTGCATACTTGGCATCACTGATATACCATTAGAATGATGAAAGAATAGGCCTCACTTTGGGAAGTATAATGCTGGGCCCCTTATTTTAAAGAGTCCCTGGATTTAAGTAATAGTTTTAAAAATTTCCATTGCTTTTACAGCAAAATTTGCACTTGAGTTGAAAAATGGAAAAACGCAGAAAACAAATTTTTCTAGCTCACCCTATACCCTGTAGGTTCTCTCTATACCGCGCAAAATAAAAGAAACGTCCGACCGGGCGGCCATTTTGAACCCCAAATTGCAGGTACTTTAAAATGGTATACATCTTACTTAAATGCTTGAGAATTTGTTCAAAATGCGAAATATGCGTATAAGAGAAAATTATTTTCTCTTTGATATTTTACTTGTCGTGCAATTTTTGTTTAAATTATCATAATTCTACGCGCGTGTAGGTTCTTCATGTGCCAATTTTTCTTCCAGCATTGACTATATCTCTTTCTCCTAAGTACGTTCTATAGTTCTATATATCCAGTAACCGCATTTACTGCATTATGGTATCCGATACGAAACAAGTATCCAACATTTGTTGCCAAATAAATTCTGTATCTAAAAATTTTATTTTTTTAATCAAATTACCTACATCATTTTTTTGTAAAATTATTATTTTTCCCGGTGACACTATCTCCGCCACTGGTCAACCGGTGAGCTTGATACTGGCAGGAATTTTGGCTCTTCATGACAACATGTATACCAAATTTTATTCAAGAATATATTTTCTTGTTTCGGACATAATAAAGCAAAAAAATTTTTTTTCTTGAAAACGGATAACAATTGGATAACAACGTGTTGGGTTTTTCCTGTCGCAAATGGTCTTCCCTGTCGCCCAGAGCCGTTTGATCCATGACTTACACGGGACAAATGATTGTATTAGAATGCTGGACTGCTGTCCAGTTTATTTTACGAGGTCCGTTCTGGACACTCACAATCATCCAATTTGGATTTTTTTTGCAAAACTGACATCTTTATTGGACTAATTTGTTCGCCTTCATAAAATTCTGAAAAATATGGTTCATTCGATAAAAAAAATCATACTTTTACTAACCCATAGAATGTAGCCTCACAGTCTGGGGGTAAAAGCTTCTTCATATTTTAGGGTCAGTTTTTTTCGATGCCCACTATGGGGATCTGGGAAACTAGCAGAGCTAGAACAAAGGTTAAATGGGGAAAGAATTGCAGTTTTGAATGCTCAATCTAATGCCCCTTTCGGATTTTTAAAAAAGTTCATGGCTCACTAGATCAGTGGCGTATTCAGGGGGGGGGGGGCAAAGGGGGCAATTGCCCCCTCCAGAGCTGTAGAGATGAACGAGATTTGTAATATCAAAATTAATAATACCAACAATTATATATTCCTGGCCTAATCTGAAAATGCAGTAAACATCAAACATCTATAATTTGTTATTTGTTTCATCTTGTCTTCTCGAAATTAAAACCTGTGCATGTGCAGTAGATTTGAAAACGCGACGCCGTATATTAGATATGCACACACTCCGTCGGTCGCAGCGCGTAACCGTAAATTAGGCAAAACAACCTACTAAACATATTTTGCACAATTACAGTGTGCCAGAAAGAACATTTTCAAAACTGAACATTTAAAAAAATTATATTAGAAACAATATTAGTGAAAACCGACTGAATGGGTTAACACTCCTTTATGTCGTGTACCCTGAAATACCCATATCTCCAGAGGAGCTATTTGAGGAGCTCAAAACCAAAAAAAGAATACTTGATTTTGTGATATAGATTTTACTGATTCGAAGAAGAAATTATTTTTGTGTTGTACAGGGTGTCCGGTAATAACTTAAAAAATTAAAAAGAAAAATGAAAAATATTTTTTTCGATTTTATAAGGCCAAGCCAACTAATGATTTACATTTAAAAAAATACAAGTTTATGTCATATCTCAAAAATCACAAACAACATAAAAAATTGGATCAGATTATCTTATTAAGCCCAAAATTATCTACAATTTTGGTCTCTACAGTTTTTCTGTATAATCAGAAATAACGGAGCTACAGAGATCTGATGAAATAGCAAAAAATCACTCTTTCCAAAATATCTAGTGAGCCATGAACTTTTTGAAAGATTTAAAAGGAGCATTAGATTGAGCATTCAAAACAGCAATGCCTTCCCCATTTAACCTTTGTTCTAGCTCTGCCAGTTTCCGAGATCCCCATAGTGGGCATCGAAAAAAACTCACCCTGTATATTTTCAATGTCTTTAGTGTAAAACATCAATTATTTATAACTTGTTTTTAGTTCAAACATGATAGCTTTCCAAATATACGAAATAACCACCTGCGAGTGAGTTCTTTATCCACAACACAAACTGCCAATCTAGGAATCAAAATGGCTGCGAATTCCATCTCTTTTCGATCCCTGCGTCTTGCCGTGCGCAGCAGGACCAAAAGCGGTATACAGGGTGATTCACGTAAGTGGTTCATTAGAAGTTTACGGGGAAGGAGTGCGAATTTTGATTTGAAATTTTGGCTACTTATATAACAGGTTGTAAACTTTCTTTCTAAAATATTTTCAACTTCCGATCACTTCCGGTTATACCGGAAGTCGATAGCAACTTTGTTATTTCAAATAGAACACCCTATATATTATTACACCATTTGGTTCCCTATTAAATTCCAAATATTTTTTCTAAATGTAATATGTACCCTATTCTTAACCCTTTTCGAGATATTCGCACATTTTTGATTTTTTTGAGTGTTGCAGCCATCGACCATAGTGATGATAACTTTGAAATTTATGAATCTAGAAAACTGAAATTTTGGACTGTCGTAGGCGAAAGTCAACTTTATTAAATGGTCTGTATGCCATTTCAAAATATTGTACAGGGTATTCGGGAAAAAATTCCCAATATCAACATCGAAAAATTGAAAAATCTCATTTTTTTCAAATGGAACCCATATTTTTTTATTACACCATTGAAATGCTTGTGAAAAGACAGTTCAAAAAGATATAACACACTATATGTCTAAATGAAGCGGTTGCTTCGTTATTATACAAAATACGTATTTTTGCTGCTCCATATCAAGAAACAACGGACCTTTTGTAATAGGCGGCCATGGATTTTTCATTTGTGATTGTCATTTATTGTGTTCCAAACAATAAAAAAATATTAACAGTTGACAAGAATGGCTCAAATTAACTATTCTAACGAAGATATTTTGAATATGTTTTAGACTCATGGAGAGTGTAAAAGAATTTTAGAAAGAACAATTAGTTTTTAATGAAAGGCATTTACATTTACCACCTTTGACGAAAAGAAAATTCAGAAAGTTCGAACGAAATTTCGTAGTCCATCGCAAGGTCCAAACAAAGAGAAGCAAATGTAAATACGTAACAGGTAAATAGCATAATACGAATAAAGTGTTTTACTTTATGTAGTTTCTTGTTTTTTCTTATAGTACCTATTATTATGTAATTGTTAGTATTATTTAATTTTGTATTGTTGCTGCTCAGGGAAAAAATATTATTAAATAGCCCTTAACCTTGTCATATAATTGCGTTATTTCATTTTCCATTGCCCCCTATAATGTGACGCTCCTTGAGAAATAGCATCTTTGTTGATACAGAGCAGCAAAAATACGTATTTTGCGTAATAACGAAGCAACCGCTTCATGTAGACATATAGTGTGTTATATCTTTTTGAACTGTATTTTCACAGGCATTTCAATGGTGCAATAAAAAAATATGGGTTTCACTTGAAAAAAATGAGATTTTTCAATTTTTCGATGTTGATATTGGGAATTTTTTCCCGAACACCCTGTACAATATTTTGAAATGGCATACAGACCATTTAATAAAGTTGACTTTCGCCTACGACAGTCCAAAATTTCAGTTTTCGAGATTCATAAATTTCAAAGTTATCATCACTATGGTCAATGGCTGCAACACTCAAAAAAATCAAAAAATTGCGAATATCTCGAAAAGGGTTAGGAATAGGGTACACATTATATTCAGAAAAAAGATTTGGAATTTAATAGGGAACCAAATGGTGTAATAATATATAGGATGTTCTATTTGAAATAACAAAGTTGCTATCGACTTCCGGTATAACCGGAAGTGAACGGAAGTTGAAAATATTTTAGAAATAAAGTTTACAACCTGTTATATAAGTAACCAAAATTTCAAATCAAAATTCGCACTCCTTCTCCGTAAACTTCTAATGAACCACTTACGTGAATCACCCTGTATATGTTAATATGCATTTTCCTATGTGCACATAACTTGCCCATTTTTTATCTTGGTAGCAAAGTAAAGCTCTTTGAAATTTTGTTCAAACGGAGTTTACAAAATGCAAAATCTTCTTGTCGTGGCGTTTTTTCTTTTATATGATATAAACAAATTTTATCAGAAAAAGTTTTATTTATTTATTTATTTATTTAAATTCTCAACAATCAGTAGATTATTACAGAGAATTATATAGATAATTACTAAAAAAAAAACAAGATTACTGCAACATGTTTTTCTTACTTTTTCCCTTTGTTTTTTTTTTTCCAGAAATAATTTTTTTAGCTTCATTTTAAATCGGGTGGTATTTCTTATACATTTGATTTCTTTTGGAATCTTATTATATAATAAAACTCCATCACAGAGAATTGATTTTTTCCCAAAATTACTTTTAAATTTTTGAATCTGAAAATGACTATTTTGTCTTGTAATTTTGGAATAAACTTTTTGAATAGCAATGCTGGAATATTTTTCTTTTTTAACAACTGAATGAATCAAAATGCATACTTTTAATTTATATAAACTTTCAATATCTAGATATCCTTTTGGTTTATACAAATTTATTGTTGGTTCCAAGAAAGGTAGTTTATGGATGCATTTAATAATTTTTCAAAGGTTTTCTTGCATCCAAACTTGCTGATCCCCAAATTGAAATTAAATATTGTAATTTTGAGTATATTAATGAAAAGTAGATATTTTTCAAGTATTTCAATGCAATATAGTTCCTTATTCTATATAAAATACCTATTATTGGAGAAATACTGTTCCTAAGATATTTAATATGTGATTTCCAACTAAAATTTGAGTCGAGATGTAAACCTAGAAACTTAATAGAATTTGTATGTTTAATTTCATTATTATTAAATGAAAGCTTTGGTTTAATATTTTCAATTAATTTACGTTTCGTGATAAACATATATTTGGATTTATCAAAATTCAGTGAGAGTTTATATAACTGTAACCATTTAAAAAGTTTCTCTAAATCATGTTCAATATGACAAAATATTTCAGAGATAGTTTCAGCAAAATAGACAATTGTTGTATCATCAGCAAAAAGTTTAATACTGCCTTTCAGATTTAAATTCGACACAGAATTAATATATATTAGAAACATAATTGGGCCTAATGTAGATCCTTGTGGAACTCCACAATTTATATATCTCTTTGAACTTTTGATTTCTCCAATTTGGACAAATTGATTACGTTTAGATAAATAATTTTGAAACCATGATTGAAGTATGCCTCTTATACCCATATTACATAAACATTTAAGAAAAATTGTATGGTTAACTGTATCAAATGCTTTACATAAATCTAGTGACAGTAAACAACATATTTTATTGTCATCAACATTATGCTGTATATTTGTAATGACATCAGCAGCAGCAATTTCTGTGTCTCTAGATCTACGAAAGCCAAATTGGTTAGAATAAAGTAGCTGTTTGGATTCAAGAAAATCAGTTACTCTGTTGTTCATTACTTTTTCCAAAATTTTAGATAAAACTGGTAAAATAGAAATTGGTCGATAATTATTACATTTGTAACGTTCTCCACTTTTAAAAATTGGCAAAACTTTAGCAATTTTCATTTTCTCTGGAAACTGACCATTTTGAAAAGACATTTTTATAAGTTGCAGTAAAATTGGAATTAAGGAATATTTAACATTTTTAACAATCTTGACTGAAACATAGTCATAACCAGTTGCTTTATGTGGATCCAACCTGTCTATAATTTCTTCAATTTCTGCAGCTGTTATTCCATCTATATCAACAAACATGGATTTTGTAATTTGCGCTTCTTCATATTGTACCCCATGAAGAGTAGGGATTTTCTCCATCAAATTTTCTCCAACTTGGACAAAATATGAGTTAATTTCTTCACATATATCAATAGTTTCTTCTATTTTTTTTCCATTTTTCATAAGATATTCAATATTCAATAAAAAAAATTAAAAAAAAATAAAAAAAAATTAAAAAAAATTACTCCATAATCACGACATGTATAATTTTCTTATTTGACAAAATTTAATGATATTTGCTTTTTCAGAACGATTATGACCATTGCAACCCAGACCCATGCCAAAACGGCGCGCCTTGCTTCAAGACCCAATCCGACTACTACTGCCACTGCCCTGAGAGTTGGCAGGGCAAGAACTGCAGCCAAGCTCGTCTGGTTTGCGACAATCCACCTTGCGATCATGGTAAGTCACTTATCAGAGTACCTACTTTCGTGCGAACAATAGTTATTATAATCGTATGCGTCCCCTAGATTATTTTGACGTTATTGATGTCATTATGACATCCCATCCCATAAAGATTCATCAAGACCACATTCTGTTGCTTGGTCACTCATCTCTACGCGGCGTAAGAACCCCCCAAAACGGCGATCATATACCGAGATAGGCCAGCGACAGAGATATCTAACATCAGTGGCATTGTTTGGAGGGTCGAGGTGACTTGCAGCCCGTCCTATGTAATGTAAATAACTCTTCTCGTCGCCATTGTTGTGACATCGAGTGTCGTCCGTCGATAGCATCGGCCAAATGCCGCGCACAATTAAGTTTTGGTTTTAAAATAGGTTTTGAAAGCTGTGGATGCCATCGGAATTTATGGGTCAATTTTTTGTATCCATGATAATGTCTCACGTGATTCTGATGGTCATCTAAAGAGAAAGAGGCATAAAACTAGTCGCTTATACCTAAACACAAAAAACTATTTTTATTGAAATCGGCAGTGAAGTGTCTCAAAATCGTCGAAATTGGCACTGAGGTAGCCCATTATTGGACGATTTTTTCAATAAGTAGGCCTTGGCGAGATGCAAACATCAAAAGTCAGACGCGGAGCCATCGCCCGTCAAAAGTGATCAAATATTCAAAACCGGGCCAATAAAGGCCCATTTAACTTTTCTTACACATTGCGAAATTGTTACCTATAGCAGCGCAATCTTTCAGAATAAATATTTTAGTAGGTGTGAATATCAATCTATTTTTCATCGAGGCTGCACAACAAGCAGCAGTTTGGAATTTCTGTTGGGAAGCGTAGTGTCTCGTCATACTTGACCTAGGTAGAGGGATCGTCAAAGTCAAGCAACGCCGCGCGCAGTCGGTTCATGGACGGGTGATCCCTTATGGTTATTTTTTGCCTAATAAAACACTTTTTTTCCGATTTAAAAAAAAATATATAATATCTATGTATGTACATACCTCGGCCAGAGGCCTCGGCACCTAAATTCCACATGAGTCATAAAAAGTTTAACTTCAGTGCCTTGGTACATAAATAATAACTATTATCATTTTCTCGCATTGCTTCTCTATACAAATTTGCTGAAATATCTTTGTGGTCAGGGACAAAAAAGCATTTTCAAGTCAGTTTAAATGCGAACTGATATATTTCTGAAAGGATTTCCATTTTGCATCACTTGGCAAGCTGCTTAGGGAATAGAACGATGAAAAAAAATCCATCAATTGGAATAGCATTAAATAGTATCGAAATGGGTGGGTCGCCCTTTTGCGTTACCTCAATTATTTTCAATATCACGTTTCTTCTGCAATTCCAAAGGAGAACAACAAAACCGAATGAGAAGGCAGTATTTGCCAACATACAGCACAATAACTCATCTTGCGAGCCTTTAAAATTATTGGGTTGTTCTAAATTACGAACACCTACAAGCTTGCCTGCTAAATAAGGAAGTTTACAGAGGGTGTTTCAAAAAGTAGTAGGCTCGGTAGTAGGTGTAAAAATTACAGAAAAATTTTAGACAAACGCATGGGGCAAAAAATGACATTTGATTTTTGAAAAAATTTACCGTTTGTGGAATATTGACTGGAGCCATATTAAGTAAATTCACAATTATTTAAGATCTGTAACGAATTGGGATCAATAAAATATGTAAGATATTATTAAATCAAAGCATAATCTATAAATAATTGGGATGAAAAACAGACGTCATAATACTAAACTGTTTTCGGGAATGGTACGACCGAAAATTTGGTATTTATTTAGTATTTATTTTTTAATTTAGTCTTTTTTTTATTTATTTCTCTTAAAAAGACAAAGTAATAAGTTTATATGTACCTATACAGCGTAAGTAAAAATATTTTTGCATTCTTGAAATCTGATCGTCACTTGATTAGAATTATATGTATAAAATTTCGATCGATGGAATAAAATATTTTTGTTTTAAATAAAAAAAAATAACATAATAAGATTCCAAAATGTTGGGAGCTTTTAAGATTTTCCTGAAATTCTTATTTTATTTCGAGAATATCAGTAACAATAAATTGCGCGTGTACCTCTGGCTTACGCACTGTTTGACTTTGAATGTTCACATAACCTTACAAAAATCTATAATTCCCATAACTATTTGTTTCAAGCTAGTTTGCAAGTAAGTAATACAGTACAATACAATACAATAATACAAATAGGTATACGCGACTGAATTTAAGATGCCAACGCCCCGACGGGCACTATGCGAACTAACTATATGGGCCATTGTCACCTCTAGCTTTGGGCACACTTTGGGTTTACACTGCGTTGTTCTTTGTTCTTGTTCATTGTTCTTGTCGTATTCTATATATTTTGTGGTCGTCTTCATACAGTTATTTGGTTATAAGGTTATTAGGTAAAAGATCCCCCCGACAATCAGCGCCCGCCGATTGTGGGGCGAAAACAGCGGCCGGGCCGGACGTAAACACGGCACAAATCTTTCCAAATTTCGGATTTTCCGCGGGTTTCCGCGAAGTTTCGATGTTGCAAAGGGTGCAAAATAGTGTGGTGATCAGTTTGAGCTGCATATAGTAAAAATTCATCCGGATTATAACCACAAATATCGCCATGAAAAGTGAGGTGTCAAAGGAAATTTGAAAATTCATTTTCGTGGAAACTACGCCCGAGCACCAAAAACTAAGGTCAGATTCGTGTTCAGGGACCCCGAAAATAGGGGGGTAGCCAAAATTTCAAAAAAATCTGGGCAGACATACACCGCGGGAAACTGTACTTACCGGTTATTATAAAGTTTAAACATTATTGTTTATGAAGGCAACAGGCAACTAAAAATGAACTAAAAGCAGAATTCGAAATAGAGAACTTTGTTGGTAGATTCGAAACTTGTTCCATCTCGAAAACGTTTTCAGGAACAAACGAACAAAAAATGTTCAGGTTAGGACCTCGGCGATCGAATCAAGACGGTTTTTCGTCCGAATCTCGCACTACTTCTTAATTACACTGCATAACACTTTAGCATGTTCAAATTCCACTTCTGATAACTGTGGGAGGCCTTTTGGGCGTGGTAATCATAATAAAAAACACATTTTACTTGCTTTATTTCATTTTCTAACAACTCTTTTTTAACTCTTCTCTCTTTTTTGGCACAAGCGTGGCGGGAATATTTAAACATTTGAATTCAACTGTTGTTATTTACCACATTATTATAATAGTCAACTTTAGAAAATAAAGCTTTTTTGATTGATTTTGAACAAAACAGAAAACATAATATACGGATCAACAAAATGGCATGGCCCATAGACTTAGTTTAGCATTGAGCCTACAGGGGGCGTATTTCTTTATTCAATCGCGTATACCAAATTAAAATAGGACCAGAAAAACTTTATCCTGACATCGTGGTATACGAGTGGAAGACAAAAACTTACTTTACTCAAGAGTAAAATACCCTTATTTTAAATACAAAATCATGGCCTTCTATTAAATAATTTTTTTTTGTGGCCTCTCTCAACCACAAAATATATACAGTGTGACCCATTTGTTTTGGGGTCAGTCTGTAAAAAGTGTATCAATCGTGCGATTTGGCTGATTTTTTTTTTAAATTGTAGAGCTCGATGAACTGCACATTTTGAACAAAAATTGCCTGGTTCGCATAAAATCCAAAGCCTACTATGACCGTTTTTATGAGCAAAATTTTAAGAAACCATATTAGCGTTTTTTTTTTTGAAAAAATCTGTGTGCGCCAATGGATTGAGCACCCCTCGAAATGGGTATGTACAAAATTTCATCAAAATATTTCAAGTAATAACGATTTTGTAGAAAAATTAAAAATTCAAAGTTGGCCATGGAAAATAATTGAATTGTAATAATACAACCTTATGCTTATAAACACAAAACATAAAAACAATTAAAATTATAAAATTTTTGTAACTTCTACCAAGCCTCCATTTTCTACAATGCATTTGTCGTTCCTCTTGCGTACATTCAAAATTACATTTCGTATTTGCTGTGGAGTAATTTCCTCACAACTACGGTTTATCCTAGCTTGCAGTTCTTGTAAATTATGGGGTCTTGACTTATAAACATTTTGCTTAAGTGTACCCCAAAGAAAAAAATCTAAAGGAGTTAAGTCCGGAGATCTCGGTGGCCACTCACAGAAAGGACTATTTCGCCCTATCCAACAGTTTTCAAAATTATTATCTAGCCAGTTTCTGATTAAACGAGCATTATGAATAGGACTGCCATCTAACTGTAACTTTAAATTTAAACGGTATCTTAATGGTAACTCATCTAAAGCATTTCTAAATTCAATTTCTAGAAAATTCAAGAAGCCAACCGCATTCAAATTCCCTTCAAAGAAAAATGGGCCAATTATTCTGTCGCGTAGTATTCCACACCAAACGTTAATTTTTTGTGAATATTGTCTCCTTGCATTTATTATAAACTCTGGATTTTCAGCTGACCAGTGACGGCAGTTTTGACTTGATACTACACCATTTGTAGTAAACGTGGCTTCGTCGGTGAATAAAATTTCATTTAAAAAGTTGCCATTATGGAGATATTCACCTTGCAGCCAATAGCAAAATTCTAATCTTCTCTCCTCATCTCCTGGTTCCAGGGTGTGCAAAAATTTTGGCTTAAACGGTTTTATTTTGTTTTGTCTCAAACATCTCCTTATACTCTCTCTGGGTATATGAAGGTCTAAACTAGCCGTTCGAACACTATTTCGAGGATTGTCACTAAAGTATTGCAGAATTTGATTGTTATTTTCAACAAGTCCACGGCGTCCATTTTGCCTAGTTTTTAATAAATTTTTAGAAATCGATCCAGTTTCATCAAAAATATTATTTATACGTTGTACAGTACTTCGACTCACTGATCTACCTGGGTGTCTATTGTTAAATTCGGCCGCAGCTTCTGCTGCCGAGCGCTCGTTGTCGCCCACGAGTCGAACAATTTCTATTTTGTCTCTTATGCTTAAATATTCCATAATTATGATAATTAATTGTATTGAGCACAAACAATTTCTGAACTCAATTTAGACAGTTTGACACTTAATAAAAGTAAACAATTCAATTATTTTCCATGGCCAACTTTGAATTTTTGAAAATAAAGACGTACCTTGGCTGCATTTTTAATTTTTCTACAAAATCGTTATTACTTGAAATATTTTGATGAAATTTTGTACATACCCATTTCGAGGGGTGCTCAATCCATTGGCGCACACAGATTTTTTCAAAAAAAAACGCTAATATGGTTTCTTAAAATTTTGCTCATAAAAACGGTCATAGTAGGCTTTGGATTTTATGCGAACCAGGCAATTTTTGTTCAAAATGTGCAGTTCATCGAGCTCTACAATTTAAAAAAAAAATCAGCCAAATCGCACGATTGATACACTTTTTACAGACTGACCCCAAAACAAATGGGTCACACTGTAGGTTAGGTTAGCTCTCAACCACAAAGTTAACTACCCCCCTCCCTAGCAAATCTGTACGCTGCGTCCCGGGCGCCCGTTAATCCCAAACAAGCTCCGCCTGGGGTTTTAGTACATCCCAAAAATGTCATACTTGGCATACCTCCCCGGTAGGTTCGCCAGCTCCATTTCTGGCCCAGCGTGGCGCCGTGGCCCCCCCGGCCCCCCACGGATCGCCCGTCGACCGCTGCATGAGATTCATGTCCCGCCCGTTCTACTAAGCCTTCGCGCTTGTTCGACGGCGCTAATAAATACGCATTTTTTCAGTTCGTTATTAGATACCTTCCGCGCCGAGGCTGCCGAAGAGCCCGCAGGTTCTTCGATAGATTTATCGATTTGGGATTTGTAGATTTATTGGACGTTACCTGGGAGCGGTATTCGTTTTTTCGTATACGGACGAGCTTGATTGCAAAGAAAAGTGAGGGTACTGAGCACTGAGCATACCAGAATACCGGCATAGTATTGTTATGAGCGCCTCAGGATATAAAAATGCTCGGTAAATAATGGCTCACTTCTCAACCTAGGTGTATAATATACTATTATTTATTTTGGGCAGTTTTAAGTTGTTGTTCAAGTAAAATTTTGAAAAGGAAGTTGTCTATTTCTTAAAACCAATGTTTATTATTACTAAGGTAAAATAGGTACAGTAGAATAGTTTATGTCCACATTTTTAAGACAGGTTAACTTATTTGCTGTTTACTTTATTGTTTAATGTAATCCGTGGTACATCGTGCAATTTAGCTGGTGAAAATGAATGGCAGAATGGCATGCCCCTTTTGCATCATAATTTTTTGTTAGCATATTTTCTTGCGTATATACTGAAACGGTTTAAATCTTACTTTAGTTGAATTGTTCAATTGTTAATATCACACAAAAATTTGTTTTATAATATAAATTTTATTTGTGAAAAAGTTGTTCAAGTTTTGACAATTTGTTGCAAATTTAAAAAAAATATATTTTCTTCGGCAGTGAAGTGTCCAAAAATCGTCATTAAAAGCTCAGAAATCGTCACTGAAGTAGCCCATTATTGTACGATTTTTTCAATAAGTAGGCCTTGACAAAATGTAAACATCAAACGTCAGACGCGGAGCCATCGCCCGTCATAAGGGACCAAATATTCAAAATCCGGCCAATAAAGGCCCATTTAACTTTTCGTACACGCGCATTGCGATATTGTTACCTATAGCAGCGCAATCTTTCAGTATAAATAATTTAGTAGGTTTGCATATCCATAGATTTGTTATGAAGGCTGCACAACAAGCAGCAGTTTGGTTTTTCTGTTCGAAGGCGCCATGTCTTGTCATACTACTTGACCTAGGTAGAGCGATCGTCAAAGTCAAGCAACGCCACGCGCGGTTGGTTCATGGACGGGTAATCCCGTATGATTATTTTCTTGCCTAATAAATTTTACCTCAGCACTGAAGTTCTTTTTATGACTCGTGTGGCTTATTTGCCTCGACCAGAGGCCTCGGCAACTAAATTCCACATGAGTCATAAAAAGTTGAACTTCAGTCTTCAGTGCCTTGGTACATAAATAACTATTTTTATTGAGTAATCGCCCAAGTTGGAACCCAAAGAAAAAGAAATATCAGTGTGGACTGTTTCCAGATCCTAAGTATTTACTTTTTTATGTAAGTCTATTGCTCAAATTAATTTTCATTTCTTTTCCTTTGTCATACAACTTGCGTGAATAAAAAACAATCAAAATTGTTGAAACTAGTGCAACAACTTTGCATCGAGTTTGATACATTTTTTATTTCCACAAATAAGATTTTCATTTAAAACAATTGGCCACAAAAGCACTTGGGGAAATTATCTTGGGCAAAAATAATAATATAAAATTACGATGGCAACAACAGTTTTTCGGCATTTTTTGAAGGATTACAGTTTTGGCAGAACCACCTGTTTCTTTTTTTTACAAAAAAATGTATGTTTAAACGTCATAAAAACGTGGTAAATAGCCTCATATTTCGCGCGCTTCCCTCGAGCTGCTGTCCTTTGTGCATATTACCACACTAGAAACTTATCTATAGAAGCATAAATACTCATATTTTCTATGTTCGCACAATAGGCGCCGTAAAACTGGAGACGATAGCGGCTGTATGCAGAATGTAAAGAAAATAATTTTTAAAAATTGACAATAAAGGAATATTATAGAAAAACTCGTATGCAGATAAAGAATTGCAAGGGAAACATTTTTTTCTAATAAGTTTTTTCGATATTTCGGCAAATATGTAAGTGGGAGTTTTAAATATTTTTCTTGTTAATTGTCAAATTTGACAGTTACAGCAAGCCACGTGACCGCACAAACTGCCGGCAAAGTAAAATTTTATTTGAATAAAGAACCCCAGGAAGGAGCAAATTATTGAAAATACTTTCTAAAATGTAATATAGTTTATGTTTCTTAACAGGCATAAGTTAAAAATTTAGAAAAAATGTAAAAAAACACCAAGAGAAAAAAACGATTATTTTCGATTTTTGTATTTTTATTGCGAACGCCCTGTATATGGCAGGGCCATGAAATCGTTGGAATTGATGGCTTATGTGAGCCCTAATCAAACTGCAAAGAAATAATTTTAAAAGATTTCTCGGTGTTTGTACAGGGTACTTCGAAAAAACGTATTTTTGCCATGTTTGAAGCTATTTTCTGAACGCCTGTATAAACTATGACCGTGAAACATGGTATGTGTGGTTTGCTGGTATGGCCAATACGACTGTGCTATTCATTTTTTTTCCTAAAGAAATGCCTAATGTACTTTTCCAGTTTTTAGGGTATAATTTTTATCGTAGTAGGTCATGGAAAAGACGAATCTGAAAAAAATAGTGTCAAAATGTATATCTTTCGAAGCACTATATTTTAAAAGAAAAGTTTTTGAAAATCGGTCTACCTGTAAAAAAATAATGAATTGTCTCGACTTGAAGTGAAACACACTGTATAGCGGGATGCCGTTTCCATTTTTACAGTGGCGTGCACCTTTGAGTTGTTTCGACAAACTAATCGAGGCAAAAATCCTCATTTTTCGTCAAATCAGTACCTACAATACAGGCAAAAAATTATAAGGTACGTTCATGTTTTTAAGTTTAGGAATCCATGATAATACATAATACAGCAATTATAATTCTAAATTTCCAATTATAAAACCCAAACGCTTATGCCACTTTGGTGCATGGCCTCAAAAGTTAATTTACATTATAATTACCGATGGATTATTATCCTCAAACATTTTATTTTTGACGGTCAGTGAAGTGCGACAAACCGCACAGCTAAGCAGAATAACTCGAAAAAGTACCAAAGTAGGTACCACTTACTGGCACCTATCTCCGTGTCAGATATTAAAATATTGTGTCAAAACTTGGTTACTACTCGGGCCTATATCCGTCTCATATATTTTATAATAGATATATAGCTTTGACTCCTTTGGGGGATTCTTTATTACGTTCTGCAAACAAAAAAATTTCCCTTATGATGCAGATTTTAGGCCTATTTTGGTCTCTAGGTACACTCCTAAGTACCAAAAGATTTAAACCCTGTACCTTGAAAAGTAAAGCCTTAAGTATCATCTGATTTATAATATATTACGGATTTGAAAATGAGATATAGAATGCAGAATCGATTTAATCGCTTACTTATTATATGAACGTGACCCATCATGTCACCATCAGCCCAAAAAAATTAAAAACCCACGCCAGCTTCGACTCCCGATTTAAGTGCTTCATTTTTATTTGGGGATCGATTTTATTAACAAGCATAACGGAACCCTAATTAACTTAACACACTCCTTCCTTAAAAATTGTCACACTCCATCACCGGATTAGTAAACATAATCCCAGAGTGTAAACTGTTATTGCCGCTGGTTCTTTTATCACATCGGGCTGAATCTAATATTTATGGCGTGCGTAACATTTTTATATGTCGCGTTTATCTGGAGAGGAACAGTCGTACTAAGGAGCACGCGGGTCATAAACTTGTAAAGTACGGGGATTTTTTACTGCTTCTTGTACCTACTTTGTATTTTTTTATTGGTGGCGAGAATTGACAACAAGTTCGTTAAAATGCCATTTCATGGAAGTTATGATGTATTAAACAGATATATGGGTTGATTATGGACCTATTTGCTTTAGCCGGGTTTTATTTGTCGGCGATATATATTTTTTTTGTAATCGGCACTAGAGTTTCAAAATCGACACTATAAAAGCTCAGAAATCGGCATTAAAATAAATGATTATTGTACGATTCTTTTATAACTTGGGCTTGGACCAAACGTTAGACGTTTGCCATCAAAATACGACAAATAAAGGATCAAAAATAACTTTCAACCTTATTGCGAAATTGCTACCTATATCTATCTATTACTTAGAAAAGTTGTTTAGAATTAAAAGACGTGTCAGATTGTAAATTTTCAAGCAATTCGGATGACTTTGATTTTTTGTTTTTTTTTTTACCTATTTAAATCAAAGTCGGATTCGGACACGTCTTTTAATTCTAAACAACTTTTCTAAATAAATGTTTTTGGTATTTTTAAAAACAATAAAGGAGTTCCACACTTGGCAATAAAAAAATCGAAGTTGGCTGATTTGTTTGAAAAGTGACAATCGCACACATCTTTTCATTCTAAACAACTTTTCTAAGTAAAAGTTTTTGATATTTTTAAAAATAAAGGTAGTTTATTCTTGATGGTATTTCATGTTTTTGTATTTCTTGTATATTTCCTGTATGAAAAATGAAAAATTTCCTCCGTAGACGATATTTTTGAGAAGCAGAAACTTTTATCAAGAATGACTTTTTGTCGAAAAATGAAATTTTTGGTCCATTTGTCCTCTTGGGGACTCCATCCGCGGACACACTGTATAAATAAATTCCACATAAGTTTTAAAAAGTTAAATCTGGATTTCGTAACAACTATTTGTACTATAAAATTGAAGTATTGTAGGTATTTTGTTCTTGTCTTAATATTTGGATTCTTGGCACTACCTCAATTTTTTGAAAAATTTATTCTATATTTTTAAAAAATATATCGTTGAAAGATAGTTCTCAAGACCATTTCGAGAAACATAAATATGCTACAACAAAAAGTGAAGTGTGATACTAATGGACCTCAACAGAAGTAGATAATATATTTATATGATGCCGATTCTGAAATATTAAAAGAAAAGTCTAAGGAAAACGTTTATCAAATTGTCTTAAATGTATTATGGGTATTCAACCAACCATTTTAAGAATTGTTTTAATAGTTTAATTATATAATGAACCAACTAACTAGCAGAAAGTGTCTAATGGAAGATTTTGCCTTCAGGAACGGATAGTTGTGTAGTAGTTTCTGTCGGAGGAAGTAGAAGTTCTCCCCCAAGCCTCTGCGGAGAACATGGACACTGCATCAACCAACCCGGAATAGGATACAAGTGTCAGTGCCAGCCTGGATATACTGGAAAATATTGCCATGAAAGTAAGAACCGTTTTAGTCTTATCTAAATGATTTTATTGTATATTTTTTGTAATTCTAAAATTATTATTATATCATCTTCAGATATCAACGACTGCAAAGTGAATCCTTGTGAAAATGGAGGAACTTGTGTTGACAAAGTGAACGCTTTTCAATGTATCTGTACTGAAGGGTGGGAAGGAGCCCTTTGCAACATAAGTAAGTTCCGATTGTTTTTATGCTTTGTTACTTAGCTTGTGTATAAATAAATTAGTACATATTTTATTAAGTAAAGTATCCATAATCTTTCAAATTTTGCAAAGAAGAAACAAAAAGCATTGCAAAAATGAACCTATTAAGAAGAAAACTAAAAATGACCTATTTAATACTATAAGGTAATAAGAATGAGTACCTGACTTATTCCTCCCATTACTGTCAAAGAATTTCTGTTTAAATGAAGAACCCTCGGGGACGTAGTGTATTCGGGTGCCAGGCAACTTCAGGTGAACGGCTTCACAGGTTTATTCGTTGAAGATTTGAGTTCAATTTCCGGTTCACATTCAAGTTTGAGTTTGCATCCAGATTTTTTGGGATGTCTGACACCTGGATCCACTACGTCCCTGAGTGTACAATGAGTTTCGTTGCAAGTGGCGCCCAACGCAAAAGAGACTGAAGGTCACACCTAACACAGTTCCGCGATTGAAAATTGATACAGCTACCAGCCAACGGAGGATGCTACTCTACTGCAAGAGGGCATTTTTTAAAGTCACTTGATTAGATAGATCGTGGCTCGGATGATTGCTACCACAGCTACAAAAATTTACCCTACCCAGAACGTCCCCCGTCCCGTTTCTAAATACATTATGGAAAAGTTTTTCGGACAACACTCAACCAAATAATAATAATTTTTAGTTTATTCAAAGCTACACCTTCACACAATTTGTTTATTTTAAAATATGTTGCCCTCCAAACATTGCCACTGTATTTTTCATTCAGTAAATGAAGAAACACCTTCACTCCACCCAGGTTTTTTAGAAAAAATATAAATTTTCTATTGGATATAAAAGGAACTATTTCCTTCGTAACAAAATATCCAATCAAAGCATATGGTTCTGAAAATCTGGACCAATAAAAACAATAACTAAAGTAACTATCACTTCACACTTTACATATTTAGGTAGGTAGGTACGGTTGGCGTCAGACGAAACCGAACGCTAAAAATTCATTTCCTTGAAATATTTGGATTCTGTTCTAACATTTGGCAACGTCGCGTTCGTCGGACGCTTCTTCCCTCGGTCTGAGCTTGAATCCCTTGTTTATTGAATGGATTTTGGGTATTATTACCCCAAAAGTATCTAGAAAATGGCTTTACGTCGTTCGGTTTCGTCTGACGCCAACTGTACCTGCTTGAACTATTTAATTTGTATCTCGATATCTCTGCTGGCATTGCTAAGTAACAAAAATAAAAAAAACATAACATGGCCCAATTTGAGTTTTATATAGCATTTAGGGGATCTCAGAAATAAGGGAGCTGTTCAACTTTTGACCTCAATTTGTTAGCAATAGAGGGGTGGTGATGAATTTTGATTGTTGTTTACCTAATGATAATGGTAATGCTACAAAGAAATGGTGCTCATCTGAAAAATATTGTATGCTGTTACCTGTTACATCTGCATGTCAGAAAGAAAAAAATCAGAAATAAAAAAATGAAAAAGATTCCACAGACAATAAAAAAAATGGCGAAAAATTCTAGAAACTATATTTTTTATTAGAACAAATTCAGCAATCTTCATCTTAGTAATAATTTACGAAAATGTTTAAAATACTTATTTGATTCAATTTGAGTTTTTCTACTGAAAACTACTACTATTGGGCCTTCGGAACGAAAAATATTGCTAAGAAAATCCTCATAATTTGACAGGAAGAATATCTTGTAGAGCCATGTACTTACAGGATGTCCAACTTTAAAACTGTACAAATCTGTAAAATCTTCATTTTTGGAGGTAATCGCCTAAACTTTGTTTTGTTTGAAAGGCCTTCAAAGACCGCTTCTTTTGACCTTCCTGTCCATTTAGCGATTTTTTTATTTAAAATTTGACCACACAGCGTTAATCAGAACATCCCAAAACCCCTATATACCAAATTTAAATAAAAAATATACAGGGAGTTCTATTCTGCAGAGTGTCAAAGTTGAGCAAAATAGGAATTCTAAAGGCATCTGCCAAGTCAAGTGTGCCATGGAATCCCCTCAAAACAGTTGAATGGTCAATAGGACCACTCAAGGTGTTGGTGTGCAAAGGTCCAATACAAAATATACAGAGTGTTCTTATCTGTGCCATCTCAAAATGCTGCATTTTTATGAAACTTTATACGGGTCATGAGTGCCGTGGAATCATTGAAAAAATATTGATAAACACTAAAGTAATGTATTTCTTTACAAAATGCCAACTAACAAATAAAAACAAATTAAATTATTGGACCTCACTCCACAAAGTCACTGTCTAAGATGATACATTTTCTGTGCGTTTCCTGTTGTGACACACCAGCCACCTTAACTGATATGGACTTACTGACTAGCAGGTTTCTGTATTTTTTAGATTTAGTTCGTTTATAGTGTGTGGAGCCGTTTTTGATTTTTGACCCGTATAAAGTTCCAAAAATTCAGTAATTTGAGATGGCACAGATAAGAGCACCCTGTATATTTTGTATTGGACCTTTGCACACCAATACCTTGAGTGGTCCTATTGACCATTCAACTGTTTTGAGGGGATTCCATGGCACCCTTGACTTGGCAGATGCCTTTAAAATTCCTATTTTGCTCAACTTTGAAACCCTGCAGAATAGAACTCCCTGTATATTTTTTATTCAAATTTGGTATATAGGGGTTTTGGGATGTTCTGATTAACCCTGTGGTGTCAGATTTTAAATAAAAAAATCGCTAAATAGTTTTCGTGAAAATCGGGGGTTTAAAAAAATCGCAGCCGGCCCTGGATTTGCATTTTGAAAATGACAGGAAGGTCAAAAGAAGCGGTTTTTGAAGGCCTTTCAAACAAAAAAAAGTTTAGGCGATTACCTCCAAAAATGAAGATTTTACGGATTTGTACAGTTTTAAAGTTGGACACCCTGTATACACAGAGCTGGGAAAGATCGCGCCAAAAAAAGATCTAGATCATAGATCAGATCGTTTTTCAAAAAAGATCTAAGATCGTTTAAAAATAGATCTTTTCATGCAAAAACGATCTTAGATCAAAGATCGTCTAAAAAGATCGGTTTAAAAAAGATCAATTGATCTAAGATCATCTAAACGATCTAAGATCTTCTAAACAATCTAAGATCTTCTAAATAATCTTAGATCTTCTAAACGATCTAAGATCTTCTAAACGATCTAAGATCGTCTAAATGATCTAAGATCGTCTAAATGATCTACGATCTTTGAACAAAATTCATGATATTATATAGTTAATAGATATAGATGTCTTTAAATACTTTTCCTAATTTTTTAACATAGTATAAAGTGACATCTTTCAAAACCTGAGCAAGTTATGATATGTCCAGTTTTACGTAACTTTAAGTAAAATTTTACGTAACTAGTTACGTAACTACTTCACCGATTATTTATGCAATTTATAATTTTATAACTTAAGTTATAAAATCGGAATTTTGAGAAATAGATAATTAAAAATAAAATACAAATTAACATAAAGTATTCATTTAAATTTCACCTTATAATAGGTTCTTGTAGTTGTAGGTAAAATGTATGTCAGTTTATTTATATTATTTGTAATTTTTCGCGAATTCTGTCAATTTGCACTTTAGCTGAGACCTAGAGATCTCCTGAGGTAAACTGCTTTAAATGAACGCTCGTTAGTAACGTAAGTAACTGAATTCGTAATACATATATTTTAGAAATAATATGTATATTATATGTATAAAAAGAAAAATCCTTGTTCGTACAAAACTATTCATTCTTCTAAAAAATATATACCTACCTTTCTATCTACATTATTTTGTATAAAAAAAATCACAGAAACGTTTCAAAAACGAACTACTTACAACAATTGAGGTCAAAATGAGAAAATATTTTACAAATATGTAGATATAAAACCAAAAACTCTTATTCCCACAACAACCTAGAGCACTATTATTTAATCTTCAAAAAGAAAACATTATTTTATATAAAAAAATCACAGAAACGTTTAAAAAATGAACATGAATAAAGATGAATAAAGATCTTAGATCTTTAAAACGATCTTAGATCTCGAAAACGATCTTAGATCTTTAAAACGATCTTAGATCTTTAAAACTATCTTAGATCTTTTAAACTATCTTAGATCTTTTAAATGATCTTAGATCTTTTAAACGAACTTAGATCTTTTAAACTATCTTAGATCTTTAAAATGATCTAAGATCGTCAAATTAAGATCAAAGATCAGATCTTTTTGAAACGATCTTTTTAAAAAAGATCGTTCTTTAGTAAAACAAAAAAGATCGAGATGTAAGATCAAGATCGCGATCTTAGATCTTTAAAACGATCTTTTTTAAATAGATCTGCCCAGCTCTGCCTATACATGTATAAAGTGATTATTATATTCACTTATGTATAGAATTACGGGACATAGTTGCCTTGGAGATCTTCTCCAAGGTAAGGATTTGCTTTTCTAGTCATATTTGATAGGTAATATTTTATATAGACTGCAGAATTTTAGGTAGTAACCTAAAATTATTTAGGTTTTTCACTTTTAAAAGGTTTGTACTACGTAACGGTGGCCTAGGTCTCTGAAGGAGCCCAGAAATTAATCCATATAAAAGTGATAGTTTGAAGTTTTTTTACAAATGCACCCGTATCGTTGACTGAAGGTTTAAAAGACCTCTCACGGATCCAGATAAAATGCCGAGCGCTTTTGGAGGCGAAGGACTATGGATATTCGATTGTATTTAAAACTTTTTCCAATGATCGTAGTCATTCGCCTCCGCGCACCAACTCCATCTACTGGTGTATAGCGGTATTAGTATTTCTATTTAGCTCTCGTCCAGTACTACTGTTTAGCACCATCTATTTTCGATAATTACAATGACTTCAACGCCACCTAGTGGTAGATTTCGTACTCGACAATTTCGTATTCCAAAAGGCTCGTTTGTGTTCGGGGCGGGGCAAACAAGTCTAAAAATAGACAGGGGGGGAGAAGGGAGAAGGGGCCAGTGAAATAATTCTACGATTTGGCTTTTATAAAATTAGGAATAGATTCAGGGTTGGGCGTATTTCAGTTTGATATTTGACGATTTTAACGGATTGGCAGATTTTTAAAATTCTCTTTTTTAGGATATAGTGATCTACATTATGTTGCTTCAATTTCTTCCGTTGATTTGAAAAACAAAACATATGTCCAAAATGAAAACTTTGAGAAAAGTGAAAAAACTGATTGCCTTCCCTCTATTAGGGAGTATTTTTTAATGTACCTAGGCGTTTTTCTGGAAAAATGTTGAATACAGAAAGAGGTTGTTATTTATTTTTATTTTTTTAGCTTAAGTAACTAATAAAAATATATACTGTGTGTCCGGCGATTCAGTGCCCAAGGGGTGTAAACGATAAAAAAATTCTAATTGTAAGTTGACATTCTGTTTGGTGTTGCCCCAATAATTGGCCGAACCTATCAGCAAAGTCTAGAGAATACTAGACTTTGCTATCAGTACACAGTGTATACAGGGTGTATTTTTGTCGAAAAAAAAAACAAGGCCGGAGTAAACTGTACCCTCAATTTTAAAAGCTAGCTAGCTAGGAAAATGCCTGCCATTGTTAAAACGATATTATTGCTTATATCTGCCAAACTATGATACCACACCACTTAATCTGTGGCGGCTCGTAACTATTTAAACTTAAACAGGCGGGGCCAAATATCGGAAGACATTTAAAAATCAATGTGCCTAACTAAACCGGTGTAAAGTTAGTAGCCGATTTTCTGGCAGCAAAACATTTTCCTCGCCCTTATTTCCACAAATTTATTTTGATAAAAATAAAGTAGAAAGGGTAACTATTATTAAACCTTCTAAGCAGATTAAACTGGAGAATGAAGAAAAATATTCATCAAAAAATAAACGTTGAAATTTTTGGCTCCTAGAAAATTGGCTGCTAAGTGCTAAGTTCAGTTTTAAGTAGACACTTTTGTTGAATTTACGTGATCGCGTTTTTTATGTTCTGCCGTTTGATTTACCTCTATAGTTAAATCAAGGTAACGGCCTGCCCTCTATAACTGTTTAATTTGCAGTTTTTGCTCAAATTACATTGACGAAAATGAATTTCTTAATAAAAAAACTAACACTGTTTTATGAAATGCTACTTTTATTAGTGATATAAACAAAAATAATAAAAGTAGGTAAATAAGGATTTTTTAAACTGTTGACTATGTACCTATGTACCTACATGTAGGAATTGAGATTTTTTAAGTAGGTAGGTATTGACTGAACACGAGAGAAAGTAATTACCCATTTTCATTCAGAATTACCTTTGAACATTTTTTGACAGAGAGGAATAAAATAAAATAGTTAAATGAGAAAACACATTTATTAAAAAAATACCTAAATACCAAATCCAGAAATATTGTCAACATAAATAAATTATATAAGTAAGAACATTTTAACGCATATACAATTATTATACAGGGTGTCTAACTTTAAAACTGTACAAATCCGTAAAATCTTCATTTTTAGAGACAATCGCCTAAACTTTTTTTGTTTGAAAGGCCTTCAAAAACCGCTTCTTTTGACCTTCCTGCTATTTTCAAAATGCAAATCCAGGGCCGGCTACCATTTTTTTATACCCCCAATTTTCTCGAAAACCATTTAGCGATTTTTTTATTTAAAATCTGACACCACAGCGTTAATCAGAACACCCCAAAACCCCTATATACCAAATTTGAATAAAAAATATACAGGGAGTTCTATTCTGCAGGGTGTCAAATTTGAGCAAAATAGGAATGTTAAAGGCATCTGCCAAGTCAAGTGTGCCATAGAATCCCCTCAAAACAGTTCACTCGTCAATAGGACCACTCAAGGTATTGGCGTGCAAAGGTCCAATACAAAATATACAGAGTATTCTTATCTGTGCCATCTCAAAATGCTGATTTTTTGTGAAACTTTATATGGGTCATGGGTGCTGTGGAATCATTGAAAAAATATTGATAAACACAAAAGTAATGTATTTCTTTACAAAATGCCAACTAACAAATAAAAACAATTTAAATTATTGGACCTTACTCAACAAAGTCACTGTCTAAGATGATACATTTTCTGTGTGTTTCCTGTTGTGGCACACCAGCCACCTTAACTGATATGGACTTACGGACCGGCAGACTTCTGTATTTTTTAGATTTAGTTTGTTTATAGTGTGTGGAGCGGTTTTGATATACTCGATTTTTGACCCGTATAAAGTACAAAAAATTCAGTAATTTGAGATGGCACAGATAAGAACACTCTGTATATTTTGTATTGGATCTTTGCACACCAACACCTTGAGTGGTCTTATCGACTATTTAACTGTTTTGAGACAGAGATCTATTAACAACAATTGAGCAATGTAAAAGTTATATAAATTCATTGATACAATACTGGAACATAATTTATAAATTGCATAATTTAGAGCAGTGTAATAAAACACACCAATTTTAAGAAGTACGTGTTTTTATCGAACAGATTCGCGGTTGCTAAGCAACGAAGTGATAATTGCACAAGTGGTATTACCGCTTTGATTTTGCACAAGTGCAATTATTATCGCTAGCAGAGGCATATGATTGGTTGGATTTTTATGGAAGGAGCTATACCTTATTGGATGCATGCAGTATGAGGGAAATAATCAGTATAAAGATTACACTATACTACTATTAACTAACTACTATACTAGACAATACTATTCTATTACTACTCCTACGGTTATTACTATTACAGATTCTATATTGTGAACTGATGAAGCCACTTTTACAACATGTGGCGTTTTTAATAGAAGAAACACTCACTATTGGTCAATGGCAATCTTGACTTGGCAGATACCTTTAAAAGTCCTATTTTTCTCAACTTTGACACCCTGCAGATTGGAACTCCCAGTATATTTTTTTATTCAAATTTGGTGTAAAGGGGTTTTTGGGCGTTCTGATTAATGCTGTGGGGTCAGATTTTAAATAAAAAAATCGCTAAATGGTTTTCGTGAAAATCGAGGGTATAAAAAATCGCAGCCGGCCCTGGATTTGCATTTTGAAAATGACAGGAAGGTCAAAAGAAGCGGTTTTTGAAGGCCTTTCAAACAAAAAAAAGTTTGGGCGATTGTCTCCAAAAATGAAGATTTTACGCATTTGTACAGTTTTAAAGTTGGACACACTGTATGTTATTTGTTTTGGCAATAATAATAGTCCCCCACCAGTCAATAGTTTCACAATGTGTAAAAAGAGTTTCGAGGCTTAAAGAAATTCGAAGTCTCACCCGCAGCTCTATGGTTTAGTATAGATCCCAACGTAGTACCCGTTGAAAATAAACACCATCTATGGAGCTGGAAATATAAAATTTTGTGTCTGTATTTTCTGCTCGTGTGTGGTTGATGTAATATACGATTTCTATTGAAGGGAAAAGGATGGAATGATACCCCTGTTTAATAAGTGTATTTGGGCGGGTCCTTTCCCCAAGTCAATTTCTGGTCGCGAAAGGGAGCAGTGAAAGGGGAAAATAATATTGTAATGAATCTCAATCTCCAAACTCGTTACCTTGGTTACCACCTTTATTGTTTAGCCTTCAAAAATCACAAATAAACTTGTCAGATTACTGTCACTGCCCAAGAATCTTCTTTCAGCTCCAAAATTCGCACAAAATCGCTTTCTAACTTTTCACTTTCTCCAGGCCCAATTCCCAGGGCTTAATGTCAAGTAAAACCCTGTCAAAAGTAAAAATCAAGATATTGCCAGACTCGAAATGTCCCATCTGCAATTCCTACCGAGCTATCCCAGTATACCCCAGAAAACAGTGTGCTGTTTTCTAGACTTTGCTTTCGAGTCAGCGACACCGACTGTGAATAATTGTTACTTCCGCTAGCCGCAAGATGCCTCCGGCGAAGATGCCAGAAGATTTTCGATATCGATCCGCTTTAATTTCTGGTCCGGAATGTAGAGGGTGCCAGCGGGCTTCGGAGATGTTTTTAAATCGGCACGCTGTTCCATGGGCGTAGATTCTCTTTTTAAATCTTCACCCAACGCCCGTATTCTTCCTTTCAGACAGCGACGACTGCACACCCACCCCGTGCCGCAACAACGGCACGTGCATAGACCACACCGCGGACTTCTCCTGCGAGTGCACCGACGGCTGGAAGGGCAAGACCTGCTCCCTCAAGGACTCCCACTGCGACCGATCCACCTGCAAGAACGGCGGCACCTGTCAGGATCTCGGCGACGCGTTCGCGTGCCGCTGTCCGCCCGGCTGGGACGGCACGACGTGCCACATATCCAGGCAGACCGCTTGCACGTCGAACCCGTGCCTGAACGGGGGCACTTGCGTCAACACCGGCGATTTGTACCAGTGCATCTGTAGGGACGGATTCGAAGGGCCCCACTGTCAGGACGACGTCAACGACTGCAGCCCCCAGCCGTGTTACAACGGCGGGAAGTGCATAGACGGTGTGAACTGGTTCCTGTGCGAATGTGCGCTGGGGTTCACCGGACCGGACTGCAGGATAAATGTCAACGATTGCGCGTCGACTCCTTGCGGAGGTGGAGGGACTTGCATAGACGGGATAGGAGATTATACGTGTATATGCCCACCAGGGAAGAGAGGAAAGAATTGTCAACGTAAGTAGTTATAAGGGGTCCTCCAAAAAGAGGATTTTGTATTAATGATATATGATATGTTTTGCAATGGGGAACTTGAACAATTTTTTTTATTTCTTTAGTATACCTACTGTGTCTTGAGTTTTCATTTATGTTTGTTTATTTGTTTATCTCGAAATAACTATTCCCGTCACACACAAGCAGTACTTACTAAAGAACTGCTTCGTGACATTTCACTGTGTTTATTTACATCATTTGTTTTTTGTTTTTGTAACCAAAATGTAAAATTGTAAATAAACTATTATTATTATTATTATTATATATTTGCTTATCTATAGAAAGAGCACATACCAAATATCAGCCCTCAAATCGCAATATTTAATTTGTAATAAATAATAAAGTGGTGACTGCAAGCTATTCGTTTGAAATGACACAAAAAGCGCGGGAATGGTTGTGACGTCACACGGCTCGATTGATCGTAAGGCAGTGACGGGAGTGACAGCTACACAGAATTAGAGAAGGAAGAATGGAAATTTAACGTTAAAATAAACAGTTCGGCGACACATTTCCAGAGGGATCTGATGCAGATCAAAAATAAGAACCCCCTAAAAGTTTAAATTTAACTTCTTTAATTGAATGGTGAAGCTACGGGACTAGTAATTCGTAGGTCCCGGGTTCAATCGCACAAGAAGTTTTTTTTTAATTATCACTGCATTCTACCTCTTATATTTATTACTAATTATCATTTTTAGTAATAATTGGAAGATGGTTATTATTTCAATGTTGTTCCTGGTAGGTTTAGTTTAAGACGAAATTTCCTGGGATTCTACCATTTATATCACAAATAACCCACAAATATATATGGTAGAATCCCAGGAAATTTCATCTTAAATGGTTATTATGGAATTATTACTTATAATCTACTCCATAGTGTATTTAAATTCAAAGTACTTACATACCTAATATAAAATTGTCAGTAGCAGGAAAATGTAATACATTGTTCGATATTTAAGCTCTTTTTGGCCTCGGAGAGAGTTTTAAGACCCGAAGCAATACGGGCGTTAAACAACCTCCTCGGCCAAAACAGTGCGCTTACACATCTCGCAATGTAAATAACTATTTAATATAGCACACTCATTTCAAACATTATTAACAATATCAAGAATGAGATAGGCTATATTAGTAAGACGGATAGACAAGGATAGGATGTTCTCGTTGATCTTTGTAAACAAAGTTTGCGTGGTGCTGTTGTTTTTATACATGTGCCACCCATATTAGTTTATACATGGTGCCGCCACCCACCAGAGGCGCCACCACCAACGAGCTACTTGACGTCACAACCAAGGAGGGCGCCTTACAAAAATGATTTGAATTATGCAGTTTTTAATTGCTTATATTTATTACATAAAAATAAAAAAATTGTTTTTGTGAACTGTGGTTCATTTAATGGCAATAAATTACGTTTGAAAGTAATATTTTTCAAATTTAATTTTTGTGCAAGTTCCTTATTTAACAAACACCGTTTCTGAGTAATATTCACCCAAATACAAAACCAAAACAAAACGTTGCAGAACGTTTGACAAGTAATGTCAAACCTCAAAAATAAACCTAGTCAGTTTTTATGACAAGTTTGTGTGTATGTCTTATTTATTTTAGTGTGTATATCTTATTTATTTTAGTTGTTAAAAAAAGTTGCAAATCAGAATTACTCGCCGAACTATGGTGCTATGGTATAAAATCAAATGTGTTGAATAAGTTATCTTGTTAATAGACCCTTAATTTTAATAACACGTCCCACAGTAGTGAAAAATTATGTGATTTATCTGATGACATCATTGTGGTTGCCAAGGGGGGCCTGTAACCCAACATTACAAAGGAGCACAACCAGATCTTTAGGGATGTGCCAGATTCTGTCATCTAGCAAAATGATAAAACTTATCAACGGATTTATTATACCTTTCATCTTAATTATTTTACTTTAGTGCTGAATTTTGGTTAGATAGATGAAATTTGATTTTTTAGTTTTGATTTTTGAATAAATAAACTCGTTTGATGGTCAATCAACTTATTTGCATCAAACATAACAGAATTTTAAAGAATCAATATCATTTTCTTTTGAAAAAAAATATACCTACATATCTTTATGGATATTTTAGTAATACAAAGTTAGTAGAATATATGATAATGTTATAGTGATATCACAGCAATGGTTGAGAAAAAATAGTAGATTTTGAAGAAAATTCTGGACTCTTCTGATATAATTTACACAGAGGGAACAAAACATTCATACTTATTGTTGTTGGCATAGTAAATTCTAATATTATGATTATAAACTTAAAGATTTATGAGGTTTTAATTGTAAGTATCTAGATTTTACCAAGTTTTCTTTTTTTTTTTTAATTTCCAGTCACTGGAGAATATAACTGAAAAATAAATAAATAGAGCATTTTCAATAAGTTTGTAATTAGAGGAATATATAAAAGTTTGGTCAGTATAAGATACGTAACCTATAAAAATTTTGGAACAAGCTTTAGACTAGGTTATTATTTCGTTCGTCTCCTCAAGCAAAATTTTGCGCTTCTTGTGCAATTTTTTTGATGGGGCAAGACAAAACGAATAGCAAGCTTTTCCAAAACCTTACAAAATTGAGGTTATATTGATTACAAGTTAACGGTGCTCACACCGAAGACCGTTGGCACCGTAAGCGCCAAGTTGTAGCATCAATTTGTAAGCGCTGTGTAAATGTAAATCGGACTGTCTGCGGGCACGCTGCTATAAAACTACTAGTTTTATCATTCGACTGTGACAGATACCTATATTGATATCCTCTTTTAAATATCTATTTCGACTCGATTTGCAGAGGACGACATCTCCTACCTGCCGACCCCCGGCAGCTGCACGCTCAACGGCCACCACCTCGACAACAACTCGACGTGGCAGCACAAGTGCAACACGTGCGCCTGCTCCAACGGCATGGTCAGGTGCACCGAGGTGTGGTGCGGGCCGGGCAACTGCCGCGCCAGCCCGGAGGCGGTGTGCAGCTCGAACCAGGTGTGCGTGCCGTCCCCCTCCGAGTCCTGCCTGTCGCCCCCCTGCAGGCCGTACGGCGAGTGCAGGGACCTGGAGAGCGGGCGGCGCGTGAGGCCGCCCAGCCTGCCCAGCCCCAACTCGTGCTGGCCGAACCAGGCGGTGCTGAGCAACGCGTGCGCGAGGCTGACGCTGCTGTTGGACAGGGCGAAGCTGGAGCAGGGCACGACGGTGGAGAAGCTGTGCTGGAACCTGAGGCGGCTGCTGGCGGACCAGCAGGCGGCGGAGGGGCTGCAGGACGAGCTGGTGTTGCTGTGCGATTTGAAGATCGACTACAACGATACTGTGGAAGTGACTCTGGTAAGTTTGTTTGAAACCAGAGAAATGGAGTGGGGAGAATACGCTACAAGCTGCGCGAACTGCCTAATAAAAGTGGCGGCCATATTAAACCAACTTCATCCATGGGCGTATCATTGTTAACAGACTTGGCACTGCAGACTGCTTTAGAGGTCTTCGTCCTCGTTCGCCACGATGCACAGTAAAGGCATCAGCAGCAAAACGTCTTGAACAAACAAATTTATTTGGACTCAAAGTCCAATCAGTCCCCAAGTTAAGAATTTTTAACCGATTGTATTTAATCATTAAAATTGTATAGATGCACGCCTATGGTGCCCAAAATTTCGGCGATTGTTTTTACTAAACTTACCGAAAAAATGATACTCCCGGAGGTCCCCAGACTTATAATTCTTACAGCTTGGTACTGCACATGACATTTTCCAAAAACACTGACCATTTCTCTGCTAAAAATAAAACAACTACCTACCACTGAGAACAAACTGCAAACGTCAAAGTGAGGACAATATGGCGGCCATTACATTTGCCTGGCAATAGGATGCGCAGTAGGTCAAAGCGCGTTCTCCCTACTCCATTTCTCTGTTTGAAACTCACTGTTATTTTTTATGTAAGTAGCAATAGAAAGTTCTGTGAATGTCTATCGAAGGATACAGTGGGAAAATTGCTAAATCGACTCGACGGACACAAAGTAAATTTTAAAAAATAATTTAGTTGCAGGAATAATTATTATGAAATAATAGTGACTGTCCTCAAATACATTTTAGATTAAAATTGGGAATGAAATGATACGTATTTAAATATTTGTGACCAATTTTGAAATTTTAACTCAAGATGGTAAAATTTGTAGCATTTCGAAACCTATGTAGTATAATATTATTATACAGGTCAATGTAGGACCAATAAGTGTTTTTAATATCACCAAACAAATCTTATACTTACCAAAAAGAGAAAAAAAATTCCAGAAAAATGTAGATAGATAAGTTCCTTTTTTTGTCATCTTATGGACAAATTGGCCTTTACATTTTTCTACAACAAATGGACAAATTATATCCATTTAAATATAAAACTAAATGTGCTTTTGTTAAAACAGTGTGTCGCATTTACACCTATTTGAAACTTGTTATTTTTATTTATAAACCTATTGTAAAGGCACAGTATGTCCATGGTTAAATTCGACAAGAGGAAAACCTTTTTTATTATTTATAATTTTTTGGAAAAACAAAATTTAAGTCTGAAAATTATTTGAAAAAATAAAAAGTATGCTAATTTTTAACAATATGATTGCAAAGAAGCATTTAGAATAATTCATTCATCCAGTAGTATTTTCCAATTTTTGGGTTTAAATGGCTCTTTTGTAAAAGATATCGAGAAATTTCATTATCTGTTCAGAATATATTAGTCCCACTTTGATTTTTGTGATTCTTCATGTATTAGTTTAGGCAAAGATTATGTCGTAGGCATCGGGCGTAATACGTCATTTCGCGGAAAGCCTAGTCATTACAGGTATTGCCGGCAAAAGCTGTAATAAAATATCTATTACCTCATTTGACTCAAATTATGTGTCATTTCAGGGATTGCCCTTGCCCTTGTTAGTCAAACAGAGTAATCGGTCGAACCATTGAACGTTACAGCGTCTGACTGCCGTTTGTTCGGTCATTTGTTGAAAATTTGTAGAATTTGACTGAACAAACGGCAGTCAGACGCTGTAATGGCCGATTACTCTGTTTGACTAACAAGGGCAAGGGCAATCCTTGAAATGATGCAAAATTTGAGTCAAACAAGGTAATAGTTATTTTATTACAGCTTTTTCCGGTGTAACGACTAGACATTCCGTGAAATGACGTATTACGCCCGATGCCTACGACATATAACAACCTATGTACACAGAGCCCACGCATCACAGGAGAATCACCGTTTCTGATTATCTAGGTTGCATATATATCTTTGGTTTTAGGTAAAGTTCCATTTGCAAAAATGATATTGAAAATTTTTATAAGAAAATGTTATTCGGGATTGCATATTATGTTCGTATATCGCCCTATCCATTTTTTTTGGTTTTTTTAATTCTATACTTTCCTTTGGGGCACGGTATCCTTAAAAATTAGCATAGTTTACTCTTACACAATTTACAGATTTTTAAGTTTTCTTAATACCAATGAAAAGTTAACTTATGCCACAGAATTTGGTTACTCTGTTAAAATTTGGTTACTCTGTTAAAATTTAAACACAGAAACAAAGTTTTGTCAAAAATAACTCCCATAAATGAGAAATAAAAGTTCTTCCTCTTGTCTACCCAGTAAGGGCCATTTATTGAAATTATATTGAAATTAAATTTTCGTTCATAATATTATATAACTAATTTATTCTAATTTTTTATTCCAGTACGGCAATCGCTGGGTCCTTGACGGCATCCGGGTGGTCGGCGAAGCAATCTCCCGCAAGCAAACAACCCTCGGTGCCCTCACCTCCATCGTCGAGGTGAAAGTCGAGACAGCCCTTGTCTCACGCGAACAGCAAACCAACAAATACCTGATCGCCCTCGTGTGCTTCATCGTAATCGGCCTGTGCGCTGCCGGCTTTGCCGCCTTACTGTACGTGCGACAACGTAGAAGGGCCCTGGGGATGAGCGGCATAAATCTTTCACCATCGTCCGATTCTTGCCACAGAAACCACGAGGACGAGAAGTCGAATAACCTGCAAAACGAAGAAAATCTCCGAAGATACGCCAATCCCCTCAAGGACGACGTCGGTAGCTTGGCGAGCATTAATTCGGCGGGTGCGTGCGGGTTGGACATGCCTAAAGTGAGCGTCGTCCGACCGCTGTCCCAAATGCTGCCGTCGGAAAGCTCCAGCGAGATGCTCGAGATGATTTCCGAGGTGGAGTGCCCGGGTTCGCGCAAAACGATGCTCGTGCTACCCGGCACGAGCGCGTCGGACAACGCCCTGAAATATTCCGAGGGCGTGCTGAGCACAGAGATCAAACTGGGTGACGGGCTGAGCCCCGCGCACCGCAGCAGCCAGATCATGCTGTACAAGGCGCAGAACCCCGACGTCAGGAAAAATACGGCGGCGTTCGACGACTCGTCAGGCCACAAAGACTTCAGCAAGAGTATTATTAACGTGAATAAGCAGAGGACTTCGCAGCAGAACGCGAGCGCCAGTGCGGACGTGCTTACAGTGTTAGTGTAGGAGGGACGAGTGCGCCCGCGAACCGCTTCGATCGCATTCCGTGTTAACTAAGTTGCCAGTTGATGTTGAACCGGTCGATTGATGTAATCGTCTAAGTTGAGAAGAGATGAGGCAAGTTACAAGAAAGCAGTATAGTTTGTGGATGGATACAAAGAAAAAAAGCGATTTTTGACATGGTAAGTGTGTTAACGGCATAACGAGAAAGCGACATCGTAGTTTACAGAACAAAGAAGTTGGCAATGTTTGGCGGTGTCTTGATTATGTAAAATTTGACCTTTTTTGTAACTTGTTACTGACTTCTTAAAGCACTAGTGTAACTTTTGAAATGACACAATCAAATTTTGCATACAGTAGGTGCAATATACATTTTTAGAAAATGAATAAACATAAATCAATTTTTTTAATTCATTGTGGAATTAAGTTACAGTGTGCTTGTGTATTCACGACCAGTTTTTGCAAATACGACTTCTGAAGGGGTATATAGGAAAATCTTTTGTATGAAAAATCATTTGAAATTCAATTCACAAGAATGGAATATCTTAATAGCAAACAATGTAATTGCAATAAGTAAAATTAAGTAGAATAAACATCAATGTAGGTCTGATTAGTGTTTGAAGGGGAAAAACGGCGGGTGAAAAAAAGCTTAATATAAATATACCTAAAATTTTTAAAAATTCTAAAAATCATCCAAACGGAAATAAAAAATATTTCCCAAAGTGCATTAATCCAACAATAAGATTGAGCAATGAAATGTGGCAACAGTGCTCTCCGATATTCACCTTGGTCGTTTGCTTTCAACTGTAGGAGCTTTGAGTCTCCCCCATTATGTGGTAAATTTTTTTACATCATGACTGAAAAACCATGTAAACAGAATGGTTAAAAAATGTAAATTAATGGGAAAGGTATAAAGAAAAAATGTGACAGCTGCCATTTTTCGAGATATGACTCAAACTTGGGTTTTTTTAAATGGAAACCATAGTTGGCCATGGTCTCAAAAAATCAGACATTTTTAGACCTTTCTAACGATATAATATTCGATATGGTTATTCAGAAAAATAATGGAAATAACTATGGTTGCCATTTAAAAAAACACAAGTTTGTGTCATATCCCGAAAATGGCAGCTGTCACGGAATGTGAGACATGATAACCGCATTGGGGACACAATTCCCCACCAACTTTTGTATTTACACTTTTTATTTAAAGTCAGAAACAACGAAGCTAGATGGATTAGAATAAATTGCCAAAATTTCGTTTTTTCAAAATATCTGGTAGGTAAGCCATGACATTTTTCAAAAATCCACAAGGTGCATTAAATTGGGCCTACAAAACTGCAATTCTTTCCCCATTTAACCTTCCTTCTATCTCTGCCAGTTTCCGAGATCCCCATACTGATCATCAGAAAAACTCACCCTGTATCGATGATTGTAAATCAAATAAAATTTCGCGATATCATGTTGCAGTAAAAACTTTCACCTATTCAAACCACACACTTTACCAAAACATGAGTCTATATTGTTTTGTATATTTCATTAAATTTAGAATGATATAGAATAATATAATATGCATATTGCTTCAACCACTATTTGATCTACGTTAGTGGTAGATTTGCTGAAAATTTGATATTTTTGCAAATACACATTAGCCACACATTGCTATTTAGATAAACCATTTTTGAAAATAATCTTTTTCTAATATCAGGCAAATGAAAAATGCATAAGTACTCCGTGTGACTACGATTTTGAAGACAGTGTAATTTTTGTTTGTGCAATTTTAGTATGTAAAAAAAATAAACAAATATATGAAATGAAAGGAAAACTGCCAGTAAAACTTGTAGTTCACACTTTAAAAAAGTATAGAATCGTTACAGGAAACAGAGATTATTTGAGATAATAGGTAGGTATATGTATCTGCAACTGTATTTTCTTGTGAGCCCCACAATAAATCATTATTTATATGCTCATGGACATTTTTGTGAACATCGCATAAGTTATATAATAATATAATATGTGGAGGAAAATGATCTCGTGATTAGAGAATAATAATATAAACACCTGGTGACACCACAGAAAGTGTTAAATAATAGTGTGATATTATTTAAGATTTGATTTTTGTTTTATTTTTATAATTGTTAGAATTTTTATTTTAAAATTAATTTTATTTAAATTTAAATATTTTCTGTAATTTTGCAGATTAAACGTGTACATAACATTTTGTTTTTTATGTATTTATTGTATTATGTTCCTCATTTTTTATATATATATTTTAAAGATTAATTTTAACCCTTTTATTCCCTTCGAATGTAAGCATTTTGTCCAACAATCTGTGAAACATAGTTTATTTATTTTTGTAAATCACAACAAAAGCGCTATTTACATAACATAGTTAATTTCAAAAATTTTATTTTGTAATGCAGATTATGTAAGTTGTAAATATGTAAATAGATATATTTTGAGTATTGTAGCACTTAAATTTTTTATTAAATGTTTGTAAATGATTACCTCGATCAATCTTCATTCCAGAAAAAAATATATACTTATATTCCTAAGAATTCTTAATAAAATGTAGGTAAACGTTTAAAAACATCTAGTACATTAAATACAGTACTTATGCATGATAAACTTTTACAGTATAGTGCCTTTTTTGTGCCTGTTCCTTTAAGTAGAACAATAAAATAATAATTGTAAAATATGGACAATATAAATGGAGCAAGATATTGAACAGAGTAATTTTTGCTACATTTTTCTTGTCCGGCATATTTTCGCACCCCTAGATGACATTTTAACAGCAAGAATATTAAAAAGTTAAAGTATTATATAATTTTAAGAATTTATATGTATATTTTGTATAAATGTTTTGCATTTTATAAATTTGCTAAATGCAAAAGGCTTTGTAATATTAAAAATATCACTGTAAGGAATTTGTCATTTTTTGAACATTATTAATAAAGATGATATTTTAAAGATACTGTTGTGTTCATTTTATACTAATGTGATTATATTCTGTATGTTCCTTATACAGGGTGTCTCCGGATAAATGAAACAAGGCTTGTGAAATGGAAATAATTTCTGTCATATTTTCAATTTCAAAAAACCAAAGCTATGCCTTTGCATGAGGAAAAAATTCATTTTCTGCCTAAGCGAAGCGACTTTTCTATGCAACATATGGGAAAATTTTACCAATAAAAAATTATGCCCATGTGTGTACAGGGTGTCCAGATTTGGTTGTAAATGTGGTGTATCTCGGTTATTTTTAGAGCCTAATATAGATAATAACTGCATAGTGTTATATATTTTTGTAAAGCTTATGACAATCTGAATATAACTAGTAGAAAATATACAGGGTGTTCTATTTAAAAAACATAAGTTTGGTCCATATATCGAACACTATCAATTTTAGCAAAAAACTGAATACGGCACTGAATTCTACGTGAAAATGTCTATAAGATACAGTTTTTGCCATTTCAATATCATTAACCGTTCCCAAGGTACGAAATATGCCCCAAAAGGGCAAATTTTCAATTTCGCCCTGTATCTTAAAAACGAAGGTGACTATGAAAAATCTGTTTACGGTATCTTTCATTTCACAAAGAAGTAGCAACGGTTCGCGAAAACTGCAACTCCCTATCTCTAAAAATAACCCGCATTTACAACCAAATCTGGACACCCTGTACAGGGTGGCTCACTATAAATTGACACCCCCCTTGTTACTTTTTGAGGTTAGAAAAAAAGTTTTTTACAAAAGTTTTAGATACTAATACAAAGTTTTTTGGTGACCCTATTGGACCTTATACAGTGTGTTTTACAAAGCCGTGGCAGACATAACTTAATGTTTTTAAATGGAACACCTCGTATATATTTTTGGATTGTTGAATTCTACTCATTTTTCTGATTCCAACGAAGTATATATGTATATAAGTATATATGTTCGCTCCAACTCCAACCCAACCGTTCGTTCAGAACTGAGCCATTTTTGTGTCATAGGTTGCCACGGAAGACAAATGCCAAATAATAGTAATAAATTATTATTGACAGTTTACAAGTAGGTATATATATATTCGCGCTTTGGGAAACAAAATGGGCTATTTTAAGATTTCAGGGGAAAATGAAGATGGGAAATTGAGAGAAATGAGAAATTTTAAATAGTACCTAACATCATTGAGTAATCCTATATAGAATATAATATATCCTTTAGGTACTCAATGGTAACAAAGTTAATAAACTTCGTCAACTGCCGCACCAACCCGGAGGCAATGTGCAGCTCGAACGAGGTCTGCGGTCTGCGTGCAGTCCCCCTCCGAATCCTGCCTGTGCCTGTCCTTGTTTGTTTGAGACATACAGTGCGTTCTAGTTCTTTTTTAAATTTAATTATGGCTATATCTACCAAAATAATCAAGCTGCTGAACTGAAATTTGCCACTGCTATGTTTTTGGGTATGGAGAATAAGCTGAAAATGTCAATTTCTATGTATCTCACAGATAGCGCCACTTGCGTTGTTTTTGGATCGTGCTTTTACTCCACCGAACTCTATTCCAACATAGTTCGGTGTTTTACTCGTAACTTTTTTGAGATTATGCTTTTGGTCCTGCAGGTCCATCATCATTTTAGTTTTAGTGCATCTTTTTATTCTGCAACAAAGAGGTACTCTTGTTTGCTATAAATTTGCGTTGAAATTGCCAAAACGTGCCCCAAAACACCAGTTGACTTCAATATTCGAAAAATAAAATTTTCACATTATTTGTTTAATAGCCATATTTTGGCCTCTCCTGCCCACAGTTGTTTCAGAATAACTAGGCAAGTACCTATTTATTTTTGTAATGTTAGCAGTATAATTGGTATTTACATAGCCTTTTCTTTTCGCGGTGCATTTTTAATCCAAAAAACATTTTTTATGTTTTATGATTTGGTACTTGGTACAATCTGTGCTTGGTACAAACTTCAGACACAGAATAGTGAATAGGACAAATTTGTCCTATTCTGCTGTGCGCTAACCTCAGACGTAATAACCATATACATAATAACACAGTTCAGTTATCCTGTGGTAATAAGCCGCGTTCCTTTCGCCCCTACACTGAGAACTTTAGCTCAGTTGTTAGCCGAGACGCTCAGTTTGTTTTTTCCTGTCAAAGGCTCATCCATATACACGTATGTTGGCTCATCTTGTGAAAGGGTCATTTTCCCCACCACCAAACGGAGCCAATATGCTCGATAGTGATTGTCCTCGCGAGGATGTGCTTGAAGGGTGAAGAGGGAGGTAAAAAATCTCACTTTAGCTCACATTCTCATTTATAAAAGGAACTGCCACCAACTGAGATAAAGTAAGAATTCTTAAGAAAAGTGGCAAAAGGAACGAGGCTGTAGTCCGAGGCGCTAACCATATAATCACAGACCTATAAGCGAAGCTATATAGGTCTGTGATGTAATACTTAAAGGCTAATTCTCTGGCGCTAACATTGAGGTAGTATGGGGGGGAGGCGCCAAAACTTATCTTTGTCGCATATAGCAAACGGGATCAGGGGGTGTGGCTAAGTCTGTGATCAATATGGCTGACACGCCAGGGTCTGATTATACAGTATTCCTAGTAAAATTATAAAAAACCTACGAAAGAAAATATGGGGTTATTTTGAATCGAAGGAAGAAACACCCTGTAGGCAATCCTTGAAAACTACATACCGAGTAGTTATAAAGGTAATATTTTTCTTTTCATAAAGTACCAAAGTGGATATTATAAATATTATATTGATACGGTTCTGTCTATTGTTTACATTACCTGTGAAATGTAATTCCTGTGAATTTCTTTTTGTCCAGTTTAGAATTGCTACTGCAACAACGTACAGCACATGACATATTTATTTGCAGAGGTCAATAGCTCGCAATAACAAGGAAAACTGCACTTTTAGCCACTTTTAATGCACTTTTAGCACCGAGTCAACAAATTGACGTTGTTCTGGTAATCTATGACGTAGTGAACCCGTTTTGGGTCACGTGACAGCTTCTCCCCTCCAATACTACCTCAATGGGCGCTAACCTATCATTAGAAGATTAGAAGCTTCTATTATATGTCGGCGCCTCGTCCTCTAGATCACTTGGATTACTTTATGTAGTGTCGCCTTTTGCGCACTCTTGCCACAGTATTTGAAGAAGAAGAGACAATTTTGATCCCTTTGTGGGACCCCGTGCCTCACTCCTGTTGCTAACCCGCATCCAACTTCATTCTCATTCTTGTTTTTTGTGCGCTCGAAGCCACACGTGTTACTTTTTCGCGACCTTTTTTCCAACGAAAATATGGGTAAAAAACGTAGGAGAGACCGGTCCGGAAGCTCATCCTCCACAGATTCTCTGGAAAGACGAATTCGACGCATCGTTGCGGACTCCATTAAAGAAAATCTACCGAGGAGGTCACATAGTTCACGTCATAGTCATAGCGGCAGCTATCGGTCGCAAACATAGCAGTAAAGCAGCCAGTAGATCCAGATCAAAAACCTCCAGAGGGGCATACACCCCTGCAGACTCTCCACCTCCTAATAACAGAAGGGACCTATCTACTGGGAGGGAGACACATAGTCCCCTTAAAGACAGTGTACCTTCCTCTAATAACAGGGAGTCCACTGTCGCTCAAATCCACCAAACAGGGTTACTGCGAACACATAGTCCAGACATACCCTCAAGGGCACATAGCCCTCTTACCATCAATGTGGAGAATAATCTTCCAACTGAAAAGGAACCTGCTCTAGAACCAGAGCTCCTACAATCCCTCGGGGAGGACCCAAATTCCAAAAAAGCAGAGCATGGCCTGTTGCATCCCGCAGTGGCGTCTAGATGGAACCATGTTCTCTCAGCAGGTTTGGATAAAATAGTTTCGCAAGAGCTCATAGAAAAATATCCAGCTCCGGGAAATTGTCCAGTGCTAAAAACTCCTGCCTTAAATCCGGAAGTATCCCTTCGCCTCAAAAAAGGAAAAGAGGCTATTCTGCCTCCAACAGTCGACTGGTGCAGGCATCACTGCTGTCGGGTCTGCACTGAATATGGTGTTAACCACAGATATACCAAGCAATACAAAGAACAACTCGGTAAATCTCCTTGGAGATGCCGGTAGGCTTCTCTCGAGCAGTCACTACCTGACTTCAATGGAAAGGCGCTCCAACCTCAGCCCCTTCCTCTCTAAATTAGCGAGAGAGACAGCCTTCAACAACCCCGTAGGCGAATTACTCCTAGGCCCTGACTTTGGAGAAAAGTACAAAAACAACAAAATGCTAGAAAAATCAAGCGAAGACTTGAAGCCAAAACCAATAAAACCTGCAGAACCTAGACCGACAATCACACCCAAGCCTAGGCCAGTTACAACTCAAGCAACAAGAATTTCTTTAAACTCCAGGGGCCCGTTTCGAGGGCAGAGGGACCACTCGAAACAGAAAGGGCAATTCTCTTACCAACGAGGGGAAAAACCGAATCAACAGTATCGTCCAAGGAAGTAGCGGTAAGTGTAGCTGGGAGAATTAGACATTTTATTAAAAACTGGGAACTGGTAACCAAGAACCCACTAATCCTTAGTTGGATCCAGGGATATCGAATACCATTTATAAATAAACCTACTAATAACGGTAGGCAAAAACCCTTTTGGTCTCCCAGGACGGCCAGGACCCAAGGGAAGGGACTCCAGTCCTGCGTAGACATACTACTTAAACAAGGAGTAATTTCCAAAGTGGCTCCATGCCACAACCAATTCCTTTCCGCTTATTTTTTGGTGGAAAAATCCAATAAAAAAAAACAAGGTTTATACTTAACCTAAAGAACCTTAATACTTACATTCAACAGATACATTTCAAAATGGAAGACTACAGGACAGCAACAAAACGTCCAGCAAGGTTGTTATATGACAACCATAGACCTTAAGGATGCTTACTACACTATCCCAATATTTAGTAGGCACCGCAAATTCCTAAGATTCCAATTAGGAGACTGCCTGTTTGAATATAACTGTATGCCTTTTGGTATCTGCTCAGCCCCATTCACGTTTACCAAATTAATGAAACCAGTACTAGCTCATCTAAGAAAACAAGGCATCATCTGCATGTTATACCTAGATGATTTTTTGATTATTAGTAGCGATTTCGTTACATGCCAAGATAATACCCAAGTAACTATCCAGTTATTGGAGTCACGCGGGTTTATTATGAACTACGACAAAAGCAGCCTCATACCTTGTCAAAAATGTAAGTACCTTGGGTTTATTTTTGACAGCACAAATATGACTATCGCCCCCACCCAAGAAAAAAGAATCTGCATTGCCAATATGCTAGAGAATTTATTAGTAGAAGGCTCCTGTACACTAAGACATGTAGCCCAAGTAATAGGTACCTTCCGTATGCCCTGCTATAAAATATGGCTGGGTATACACTAAAGCTCTAGAGCTCTTTAAGAATCAAGAACTCACCCGTCATAATAATAATTATCAAAAGAAAATCCGTATACCCTCTTCACTAAAGGCGGACATACAGTGGTGGAAACAAAAAATTAGTACAGGGTTCAACGAGATTAGATCAGACAAATACGACATGGTTCTATATACAGATGCTTCTAAAACAGGCTGGGGCATAGTGCATGATGATAAGGAAACATGGGGATGGTGGTCACAAGCAGATTCAAAACACCACATCAATTACTTAGAACTACTAAGTATACTGTACGGATTAAAATGCTTTGCGAAGAATTTCACTTCTATTAACATACTTATTAGAGTTGACAATACCACAGCTTTGGCATATGTAAACCGCATGGGGGGGGGGGGGTAAAACATAAGAAACTAGCTAACTTGGCCAAAGAAATTTGGTAGTGGTGTGAGACCCGTAATATATGGATAGTAGCATCGTATATCCCCTCCTCTCAAAATATCGCAGACAAGGCATCCCGAGCCCTTCCTACAGATACAGAGATGGAACTAACCAATTCTGCATTCTTAGAAATCGCTAACAAATTTGGTATGCCGGAGATAGATCTATTCGCTTCCCATATTAACAATAAATGGAACAGATATATTTCTTGGTTACCAGACCAGAATAACAGACCAGAATAACAGATAAAGCAGAGGACATTATAGTCATTCCAAAATGGGAAACACAACCATGGTTTCCCATTTTTGAAAAGTTACTTATAGGCAAACCGCTAGTTTTACCTGCAACTTCAAATTTAATTCTTAATTCCAGATCCCAAACCCAGAAGTTCATTCAACTACATCTGATAGTGGGTTTAGTATCCGGCAGGAATTACCAGTGATTGTAACACATCCCAGCCCCCAAGCAGAAAAAGTTTCCTCCTTTCCTGGTACTAGAGAGGCTATCGCTCAGGCCCTCCTAAGGAAAGGATATCCAGCAGAAACACTGGAAACACTCTTTCAGTCCATTACAGAAGCGACACAGAAGCAGTATACAACAACACTCAAAGCCTGGTGGCTGTTCTGTAATGAACAAGGTATTGACCCACTATCTGGATCCACTAACGCTGTCTTATTATTTTTACAAAACCTTTCTACTAAAAAGTCCAAGTTCGGTACCTTTAATAACCACAGGTCAGCATTAGCATTTATCCTCCCACAGGAAGTAACCAATAATATACTTATTAAACGCATTATGAAAGGAGTAGCAAGAATGAGACCACCCAAACCGAAGTATCAAGTAATTTGGGACCCAGGATGTATTCTACAATTCTTGAAGGCAACCAAAGGTGATAATGCCTCTCTATCTGTGCTAGATCTATCCAAGAAAACAGCAGTATTGCTGGCACTAGCTACAGGGACCAGACTACAATCCCTTCATCTTATCAGGGTTGAAAATATAACCTTCACAGAATTGGGAGTAAGAATTCATCTACCAGACAGAATCAAGACATCGGGTACTAATAGGTACCAACCATCTTGGGAATTACCCTGGTTTGAAAATACAGATATATGTGTAGCAAAGACTTTAATGGATTATATTGATAGAACTGCTAACTTTAGAGACAAGACCGAGTTTCTCTTCCTGACCACCAGGCATCCCTTCAGACGTGCCACAAAGGACACAATTGGCCGCTGGATTAAAAGCATCATGGCTGCCGCAGGTATAGATACAGAGATCTCAGCACACTCCACGAGGCACGCTGCCACATCCTTAGCTGCACGCCAAGGAATCTTGTGGGATATAATTAGAAGATCGGCAGGCTGGACGGAAAAGTCTGCCATATTTGCTCGTTTTTACAACAGACCTCTTTTAGAAACGATATCCGTTTTAGCTCCGCAATACTCAAATAAATGACAAAAACAGCTTTGATTTTTCATTTTCTAATGTATCTCTAAATAGCTACATAAAGTAATCCAAGTGATCTAGAGGACGAGGCGCCGACATATAATTAAACGATCAAACGAACTTACCTGTGATGTTCGATCGTAATTATATGAGGCGCCTCGTCCGAATAGATCACTCCCTCCCTTAGTCCCAACCCGGGCAACCAAATCGAAATGAAAAATAAAATCCTTCCAAGGTTGACCAAGGTCAACTTTACTAACCCCACTCTAAAAAGAATGAGAATGAAGTTGGATGCGGGTTAGCAACAGGAGTGAGGCACGGGGTCCCACAAAGGGATCAAAATTGTCTCTTCTTCTTCAAATACTGTGGCAAGAGTGCGCAAAAGGCGACACTACATAAAGTAATCCAAGTGATCTATTCGGACGAGGCGCCTCATATAATTACGATCGAACATCACAGGTAAGTTCGTTTGATCGTTTAATAATCTACGATTATAAAATATAGGTACCTCAATGGATTAGAAATTAGAATAATGTCAAAATTTGCAACTTAACCTAAAATTTCCAAGCTTTAAGGTAAATGTATGGTTAATAAGCTTATATATTCATCAAATTTTTATTGGTTATTGCAGGTGCTTTTGTAAAAATTACAAGATGACAACTTTTCGGTTATTAGGGCACCACATAAAAAGGTACTTTTCATCCTCGTCCTCCCCGAAGATTGTTTTAGAACAACTTAACAATCGCGCCCTTATCAAAATACAAGGAGCAGAAGTTTCGGAATTTCTGCAAGGTCTCATTACAAACGATATTCAACATTTGGAACGAGGACCCGGCAGCATGTACACAATGTTCCTAAACACCAAAGGGAGGGTTCTTTTTGATTCGATTGTATACAGAACTGAAGAGGAGCATGTTTATTTTATAGAGTGTGACAAAGAAGCTATTTTTAGTCTCCAGAAGCATTTAAAAATGTATAAAGTTAGGCGAAAAATCGATATACAATCTTTGGACGATCACAAAATTAGTGTTGTTTTTAATGTTGAAAATATTTACAATGATACGAGTAGTAACGGGAAAAAGGATAACTTAGAGATGATCGTTCCATGTGACACTATTAAAAGTACTAGTCCTGATGTATCCTCAAAAGCAATTAACGATTTATTGGTTTTTAAAGACCCGAGGATTGTAAGTTTGGGATCTCGAATAATTTCAAAGTCTGACGTAGATGTTAAAGAACAAATAAAACAGGTCTTAGATGTTAGGTATGCACCAAAAGACAATGAAACATACAAGGTTTTAAAATATACTTTAGGAATCGGTGAAGGCATAAATGACTTACCCGTTGGCAATGCTTTACCCCTAGAATCAAACTGTGATTACTTACACGGTGTCAGTTTTCATAAAGGATGTTACATTGGCCAAGAACTTACAGCAAGGACCTACCACACCGGAGTGGTTCGTAGAAGATTGATGCCCTTATTGTTCAGTAAAATTCCCACAAAACTTCCTGAGGACAATGTTATCAAACATGAAAATGTGAAATTGGGAAAACTAAGAGGAATTGAAGGCAGAGTTGGGTTAGCGCAGCTGAAAATAAGTGAAGCACTGAAATTTGGGCAGATAACCGTCTCTGATGGGGTGGCAAAAGTCATCAAGCCGAGTTGGTGGCCGATTGAAATGTCAAAAGAAAGAGTTAATGACAAATGCCAAATAATAGTAATAAATTATTATTGACAGTTTACAAGTAGGTATATATATATTCGCGCTTTGGGAAACAAAATGGGCTATTTTAAGATTTCAGGGGAAAATGAAGATGGGAAATTGAGAGAAATGAGAAATTTTAAATAGTACCTAACATCATTGAGTAATCCTATATAGAATATAATATATCCTTTAGGTACTCAATGGTAACAAAGTTAATAAACTTCGTCAACTGCCGCACCAACCTGGAGGCAATGTGCAGCTCGAACGAGGTCTGCGGTCTGCGTGCAGTCCCCCTCCGAATCCTGCCTGTGCCTGTCCTTGTTTGTTTGAGACATACAGTGCGTTCTAGTTCTTTTTTAAATTTAATTATGGCTATATCTACCAAAATAATCAAGCTGCTGAACTGAAATTTGCCACTGCTATGTTTTTGGGTATGGAGAATAAGCTGAAAATGTCAATTTCTATGTATCTCACAGATAGCGCCACTTGCGTTGTTTTTGGATCGTGCTTTTACTCCACCGAACTCTATTCCAACATAGTTCGGTGTTTTACTCGTAACTTTTTTGAGATTATGCTTTTGGTCCTGCAGGTCCATCATCATTTTAGTTTTAGTGCATCTTTTTATTCTGCAACAAAGAGGTACTCTTGTTTGCTATAAATTTGCGTTGAAATTGCCAAAACGTGCCCCAAAACACCAGTTGACTTCAATATTCGAAAAATAAAATTTTCACATTATTTGTTTAATAGCCATATTTTGGCCTCTCCTGCCCACAGTTGTTTCAGAATAACTAGGCAAGTACCTATTTATTTTTGTAATGTTAGCAGTATAATTGGTATTTACATAGCCTTTTCTTTTCGCGGTGCATTTTTAATCCAAAAAACATTTTTTATGTTTTATGATTTGGTACTTGGTACAATCTGTGCTTGGTACAAACTTCAGACACAGAATAGTGAATAGGACAAATTTGTCCTATTCTGCTGTGCGCTAACCTCAGACGTAATAACCATATACATAATAACACAGTTCAGTTATCCTGTGGTAATAAGCCGCGTTCCTTTCGCCCCTACACTGAGAACTTTAGCTCAGTTGTTAGCCGAGACGCTCAGTTTGTTTTTTCCTGTCAAAGGCTCATCCATATACACGTATGTTGGCTCATCTTGTGAAAGGGTCATTTTCCCCACCACCAAACGGAGCCAATATGCTCGATAGTGATTGTCCTCGCGAGGATGTGCTTGAAGGGTGAAGAGGGAGGTAAAAAATCTCACTTTAGCTCACATTCTCATTTATAAAAGGAACTGCCACCAACTGAGATAAAGTAAGAATTCTTAAGAAAAGTGGCAAAAGGAACGAGGCTGTAGTCCGAGGCGCTAACCATATAATCACAGACCTATAAGCGAAGCTATATAGGTCTGTGATGTAATACTTAAAGGCTAATTCTCTGGCGCTAACATTGAGGTAGTATGGGGGGGAGGCGCCAAAACTTATCTTTGTCGCATATAGCAAACGGGATCAGGGGGTGTGGCTAAGTCTGTGATCAATATGGCTGACACGCCAGGGTCTGATTATACAGTATTCCTAGTAAAATTATAAAAAACCTACGAAAGAAAATATGGGGTTATTTTGAATCGAAGGAAGAAACACCCTGTAGGCAATCCTTGAAAACTACATACCGAGTAGTTATAAAGGTAATATTTTTCTTTTCATAAAGTACCAAAGTGGATATTATAAATATTATATTGATACGGTTCTGTCTATTGTTTACATTACCTGTGAAATGTAATTCCTGTGAATTTCTTTTTGTCCAGTTTAGAATTGCTACTGCAACAACGTACAGCACATGACATATTTATTTGCAGAGGTCAATAGCTCGCAATAACAAGGAAAACTGCACTTTTAGCCACTTTTAATGCACTTTTAGCACCGAGTCAACAAATTGACGTTGTTCTGGTAATCTACGACGTAGTGAACCCGTTTTGGGTCACGTGACAGCTTCTCCCCTCCAATACTACCTCAATGGGCGCTAACCTATCATTAGAAGATTAGAAGCTTCTATAATCTACGATTATAAAATATAGGTACCTCAATGGATTAGAAATTAGAATAATGTCAAAATTTGCAACTTAACCAAAAATTTCCAAGCTTTAAGGTAAATGTATGGTTAATAAGCTTATATATTCATCAAATTTTTATTGGTTATTGCAGGTGCTTTTGTAAAAATTACAAGATGACAACTTTTCGGTTATTAGGGCACCACATAAAAAGGTACTTTTCATCCTCGTCCTCCCCGAAGATTGTTTTAGAACAACTTAACAATCGCGCCCTTATCAAAATACAAGGAGCAGAAGTTTCGGAATTTCTGCAAGGTCTCATTACAAACGATATTCAACATTTGGAACGAGGACCCGGCAGCATATACACAATGTTCCTAAACACCAAAGGGAGAGTTCTTTTTGATTCGATTGTATACAGAACTGAAGAGGAGCATGTTTATTTTATAGAGTGTGACAAAGAAGCTATTTTTAGTCTCCAGAAGTATTTAAAAATGTATAAAGTTAGGCGAAAAATCGATATACAATCTTTGGACGATCACAAAATTAGTGTTGTTTTTAATGTTGAAAATATTTACAATGATACGAGTAGTAACGGGAAAAAGGATAACTTAGAGATGATCGTTCCATGTGACACTATTAAAAGTACTAGTCCTGATGTATCCTCAAAAGCAATTAACGATTTATTGGTTTTTAAAGACCCGAGGATTGTAAGTTTGGGATCTCGAATAATTTCAAAGTCTGACGTAGATGTTAAAGAACAAATAAAACAGGTCTTAGATGTTAGGTATGCACCAAAAGACAATGAAACATACAAGGTTTTAAAATATACTTTAGGAATCGGTGAAGGCATAAATGACTTACCCGTTGGCAATGCTTTACCCCTAGAATCAAACTGTGATTACTTACACGGTGTCAGTTTTCATAAAGGATGTTACATTGGCCAAGAACTTACAGCAAGGACCTACCACACCGGAGTGGTTCGTAGAAGATTGATGCCCTTATTGTTCAGTAAAATTCCCACAAAACTTCCTGAGGACAATGTTATCAAACATGAAAATGTGAAATTGGGAAAACTAAGAGGAATTGAAGGCAGAGTTGGGTTAGCGCAGCTGAAAATAAGTGAAGCACTGAAATTTGGGCAGATAACCGTCTCTGATGGGGTGGCAAAAGTCATCAAGCCGAGTTGGTGGCCGATTGAAATGTCAAAAGAAAGAGTTAATGTACAAAAAACGTAGAAATATGGCGATGAATAGTACCTGTGTAAATTATGCCTGTAAATGTTGTAAATAAATAAAATTTACCAATGAAGTAGTTTGAATTTTAATGGAAGAACTACTTTTCAGATTTTTATTTACAAAAGCACTTGCAAACTTATAAAGCTATTTTTAAGATCCTAAATTCCGAAATATTATGACCTGCATCCTAAGCTAACACACAAAAGAATGTCACATTTCTTTTTGGACTAAACAAAATGATAGGCGTCTCGAAGATCTAAAAAATGTGAAGAAATTTTCTTTAGCGCCTATTTTGTATAGTCTCAAGCATTTAAATTTATGGTACCATTTTAAAATACCTGCTTCATTTGGGGTTCAAAATGGCCGACAAAAATTCACCTGGTCATACATCTATTTTGAACAGTATAGGTTGCTATAAGTATAAATTATTATGTTCTGCATACACGTAAATCAATTTATGACAAAACTTCACACCTGCTAATTTTTTATGAAAATTTAATAGGTAGGTATGTGATAGGTGGACATACGCTATGCCACTGATGAACTTTTGACACCTTCACACTAAATATTAGCATAAGTTTTAACGATATGTGTCATGAACAACCTATAAGTTTGATAGAGATATAAGTCAGGGTTTATGCTTCTTAAAAAAAGTGAGAAGTCCTGGTATTCCCTCAAAATATCCATTGCATTTTTTCAAATGTCAAGAGGCCAGTAACAAAATGGTTTACTTTCAGATCAAAGAATAATTAATGTTATGGCATCTACCTCTTCAATAAAAGATGAATGCCAACCATCAACTAGCAAACAAGAAGACAGAAAAGACGTGGAAATAAAAGTCAAAGATGAAGTTAATAAATCTGAAAATGCCGAAGAACCGGAAGAACCAAAATACTTTGAATGTGAATCCTGCAATTTACGAGAAAAGTACAAGTATTTCGGCAGACACCCACCTTTCCTAAAACACTACCAACTACTTGAGAAATGTTACGTTATAGAAGATCCATTCCAGCCTCCAAAACGAGGTGAAATCTTAGTATTAGGTTCGCATTGTATAAAATGTAAGAAAAGTGTCTGTAAAGACACAAACTGCAGCTTGTATTTTGATGGAACACATTGTATACCTTGTGCAAAAAGTAATTCGAAAAGTTTTCCACAAAAGGTTCAAGAGAAATTAAATCGGATTGTCACAACGTAAAACATAAGTTTAATTATTACATACACATTACACAAGATAACTTAAAAATCCTAAGCTATTTCGGCCTGGGTGCTACCATCTTAGCAATCTTCTTCTTTTGCAGAAGGCCCTTGTTAACCTTGTTTTTCTGAAATAAATTAAAAATTGTCAGAAGTTAAGTTTTAAATTTCTGAGCAATTAAAAAGCCTTCCATCACAGATCTATACAGGGTGTTTCAAACAACAGTGTACAGGTTTCTAAGGGTGAAAGGACATGGAAAAATAAAATGAATAGTTCATATAAAGGTGGGGTCAGATACAGGGTGTCAAAATATAAAATTTATATTATATTTTTTATTTTTCCAAATAACTTTTGAACGAATCGACAGATTACCATGAAATCTGGTAACTGGGGTTATTTTGGGGCGAGGAAAGGTATGCGTTTTTGACCCCATCTTTATATGAACGTTTCGTCTTATTTTTCCATGTTCTTTCAGCCCTAGAAACACACTGTTTTTTTAAACACCCTGTATAGCTGCGAAGCTATATAGGTATGTGCTTTCGTGTATACTTGCATACATTTCAGATATTATTGTTTAGAAGATTGATTTTAAAATCTGCTGTGCTGTAGGGTATGAATAAGACATTTATTAAGGGCACAGGATTTTTTAAAATTAATGGTTATTTATGAAATAATAATTTACTCTCAGATTTAGCAAAACTGTGAGTGTTATTCCCTCCGTTATTCCTCTTGTCACAATATAAATGATGGTTCGTTACATGCGAACATTCATTACAAAAGACTGTCAAAAAGATCTTGTTAATTAAACATTTTTATTTGGAACATGCCAGAAATAAAAAACTACACAATACATAACTCAGTATGTATGGGAATTTCATAATTCAAAAACAAAAACAGAAATTAAACCTTTGCAGTTATATAGGTACCTAATTTACAACAAACAAATTAAACTTATTATATTTACACCAAACAAAAAATCAACAAAGAGCTAAATAAATGTCTTATATCACCCAAAAATATTAGTAGGTACATACAATATACATTATACATAGACTTACAATTCCTCATCAACTAATACCCCTAGATCTTTTATTTGGTGTAATTTTTGCAGGGCACTGCTGTTGATTGCATAGTTTATTGTAGTTTTTTGTGGATGATACTACTTTACACTTTGATATATTCAACTTTAATCTATTAGAATCACACCAACCATGCAACAACCTTATCAAGTGAGAACTGAAGAGTATGCAGTCCTATACAGATTAAATGTGTTTAAAGAGCTCAGCTACATAAAATTGCAACTCAGGTCACCAAGCAAGGAAGCAAGTCGATGAAAATAATAAATAATAACGGACCCAGATTAGACCCCTGAGGTAGCCATTGTCACTTCTGATCTATAGCCCTCATCTCTACATACTGTTTACGATTTAATAAAATGATTTAAAAACTACTAGAATAATACACGGAAATCCAAAACTCTCTAACCTATTTGGTCAAATGCTTTCTGAAAATCGGTATACAAGGTATCTCTAAAAGGTCTTTACAATGCTTCACCAGATATAGAATGGTTCAAAATAAGTTAATTTCACTTGGACATCTCTCTACTGCAGCAAACGTCAGGTGGCTTGGAACTTGACAATATGGGAACCTTTCAAACACTGCTTTCAGGGTACATTCTGACAAACTTCACAAAATTCAAACACCAATAACTATCGGCATTGAGTAAAGGATATATATTCTGAATATATATCCTTTACTCAATGATATCGGTGTATTCTTCGATGGTGTATTGGACAGCCATGATAACGAAAATGCAAATGTTCGAAGCTAGCAGTAAATTAAATAAAGTAACTTTTGACAATTCTAAGAAATTTTGCTTTCAATTTTTAGTTTTACTTAGATGGAGCTATGGAAAACAACTAGGTATTCCAACTGCTTAGAAACGACAGGTGCCCACCTTAAATGTACTAAAAATACTTCTACTGAGCAAAATATGGTTATTCCCAAAAAAATGTTTTTCAACCATTTTTTTCTTGTTTATGATACCTTCATAGAGACCATATAGAGTGCTGAACAAGTCCCTTTTTATGGCAAATTGTGGATTTGCGCATGGGCCTATCGAACATGCGCACATTAGACCTTCAGACCGCGCAATTCAAAACAGTGGTTGTTTTTCTGAATTACTATCGCCCTACAAAATTGTATATTGATAATAAATTAAGCTCGCCTCAACGTGGACTGGTCAAGACTTCGATAACTACAACTAGGTTCGTTTATACTTGTAAAACTAGTTTCGTCCAAACTACTAGAATTTACTTCAGTGATGCTAGAACTTGACTTGTTTTCATCTACCTTTATAACATTAACACTAAAACAAATAAGCTACTAATAGTTTCTTACACCACAATCATGTTAATATACTTACTTAAATTATGGTTTAGGCAGTTTTAATAGAAGAGTTGGTACCGCATTTTCAATTAGCTGCGTTTTGACTCATTTCATTTTTAAACACTCTGGTGTAGAGCAGAACATATTCGAGGTGATCACTTAATTAGATAAAACACTCAAACAACTAAAACGCGAAGAAGCTATTAATAATTAGCTGAAAATCGAAAAAATTATGCCACAAAGCGTCTATGATGGAAACAATGGTAGGTTATACTTAGTTTGTCGTTGTCAAATGGCTGTCAAAGAGTGTCAAGTTTCACAAAACACTACCTCAAATTGCAAATGCGCATGTCCACTGGGCCTATTTATTACTATTTTTTTACTGTTTTATGATTTTAAATTCGTCAAAGATTTTCCTCGCATCCTATGTATAAAAAACATCGTCCAGCACTCTACCTATATATATGATCTCTATGGATACCTTGCATGCTGAAAACTAAAGCATTGTCATGGTAAGTTTATTGGGAAAAGTTGCTTTAATTTTGACGAAGACTTGCATACAGGGTGTTAAATCTATGTTTGCGGTTATTGTCGGATTTGTGAAATGCGCATCCGCACAAATTTTTGCATTTGTCTGTTATTGTGTTCGGAAAAGAGAGCACTTTTCACCTGGTTTAAATCAGAGTTTAATAAAAAGAAATATTATTTGTGAAAAATCTGTGTGCAAAATATTTATGCCAAAAAACCCTCAAGCCGCTCCTGTGTATTAAGAAAATATCAATCAATAGGCTGAAGACGCACACGAACTTTTGTTAAAATCTGAAAACTCGTTTGGAAAATATAAGCAAAAATGTGTTTAGTTAAATCGACTTATTTTGAGCCATTCTATACTTGGTGAAGCGTTGTAAAGACCTTTTAGAGACACCTTGAATATAACATCAATTTGCTCTACACCATCGGTTGATTGTCCAAGCTGACAAGTCAAAACCACTGATAAAGATTTAGGATAAATCGATGCCGATTTAAGATGATGTGAATTAAAAATGCTGACTATACCTAGCTATATTATGTAAAATTAGATAGTATTTTCATTTTGCATTACAAAAATTAATGCCATAAAAAGGATAATAAATGATGTCTGTGAATAAGCCTATTTCTGAAATAACTGATTTCTTCCAAGGAAAAAATAGGAGATTCTTGGTTTCCCAAATATTTTAATTTATGTTGCATTGTCCTCTGAAATGAGCTTACCTTCTTCTTCTCTTCAAACTTGGACCCTTGGAACTGTGTCTTATTTTGGTGTTTAAACTCGCCTTTTGCTTTAGGGCCTTCCGAATTTTCTGCAGCACCCTCGCCTTCTGTATTTTGTACAAACCTGGGCCTGAACTTTTGCTTTCCTGCCTTCTTCATCTAAATAAAACAAATAATGTTAATCCACCACACAACAATTTAAATGTAGGCATTAGTTTACTTTCTCTTTCTTATTTTTATTCTTGTTCTTCTTAGCCCTATTTAAATTACACAATGATATTCTCAGTTCTCTCTTCTTTAGCATCACATTTTCCATCTGCAAAGCCAATTGGACGGCATCGGAATCTTTAAAATTGACGTAACCAAATCCTTTTCCCATGCCAGTGCGTTGATCTCTTATTATTCGAATGTGAGAAATTTCCCCGCAGGGTTCAAACAATTTCCATAATTCTTCATCTTCGGCATCTGAAAGTTTTATTGTCAAGCAAAATATTAAACATGTTTCAAAAGGGTGCAAAATTATTTACCGAAGCTTAAATTTCCTATGAAAATGGCTTTTGATTCATCGGGTTGCTCAGTGGATTCACATACATGTACCCGCAAGTGATGATCTTCGAAAAGCGTGCCATTTTCAACTTCCGCCTTTGCTGCGTCCTCTTGATTTTCAAATCTAAATTGAACACAAACCAATGCATAGACTTATTTATACAAAAAAGGCAGTGGCTATTTGTACGTCCGACGTATGTAGAAGTCTTGCGCTCTCATTGGCTTGAGTCACGTGACTTCTTTGGACGTACATTTAACTCCATACACGACCGAAGTAAGTAAACTTATTTAGATACATCGGAAGCCGTCGGAAGTGCGTTTTTCTCAAGCATCTTTGCAATAAGGAGCGCATGCCCTCCTTTTTGAGGGATAGGCGCTGCCATATGAAAAAAAGAAGGGGGCATTCACACCATATTGTGGCAGTTGGAAGCGATGGGCGCTGCCTTATGGAAAAAGAAGTAGTAATCATTTCCAAGGGTCCCTATTTTCGCCCGACGTTCGGCATTGTAACCCACCCCCGATTTTCTTGAAATTTTGGCTACCCCCCGAGCCCCCGACATTCGTCGCCGCGCCGAATATCGGGGGGTAGCCAAAATTTCAAGAAAATCGGGGGTGGGTTACACCATTGGAAATAATTAACACTTCATTTATTATACCGCAGCGCCTATTACCGAAAAAGGTGGGCATACACAATATAAAATATGAGGCAAAATAGGTCTGAATAATCTCGGACATCATCCAATTGACTTAGTAAACAAGCCGATTCATCATCCATCGGACGGTAGAAATAAGGTTATGTGCGAGGTTACGTGTCGCGTGACTCAATTCAACAAAGAGAGTGCAAGACGTAATACCGACTTTTATATATGTCGGACGTATAAATAGCCACTTCCTACAAAAAATAAAGGCTTCTTCAAAATGCTTAATAAGACCATAGAAGAACCTACTATGACAAGAAAATCAATTACATGCTAAATTTCTGTCCCCAAAAAGGAACCTCGCTAATAGGTAGATATAGTCCAAAGCACGAAAGAAAACGTTTCTAAAGAATGCGGGCAGCGTTGCGAGATTTCCTATATGAGTATTCCTTATTTATTGGCGAATACAAGTTTTATCATATTAAAGCCGAATTTCTGAACTCTGTTATACCGAAAAAATAAAGCTTGCATCACGGGACCACTTACCCATTTTTGTTTATCATTTATTTTTAACGCGGTGTGATAAAACACATATTATATTTTTTTCAACATCATCCAGTCTACCATCGCCTTTGAAATACGGCAACACAGCACTTCTGCTGACAAAACCAGTTAGCCAACGCGTTTTGTGCCTGTTTCTATAGTACGTAAAGTTAACTGCGTATTTGGGCTACCATACAGACCTCATTTTTTAGGCCGCTGGCAAGTTTTTTCCGCCGGCTCAGAGAGCTCAGTGGCGTTTTGTATGTTCGGGAGTTAACGTGTGCAAAATGAGTAAACAGGGAAGAACATTGCATTCTCAAGCATGAGAAATAATTGCCAATGTTATAAGGGTTTGCCTTCCTTCATAATATAAGGCATCACCGTTAAGAATAATATTAACAATAAATTAAATAACAATTATATGAAAATTAAGTCAGTGAGTTACACAAAATTGAGCTACGCCCCTGAACTGTGACTAATTCTATAATATTTGCGAGTTCTTCCCCCTTACGTCCCAAGCATTATGCCGTAAGGACTATATAATATAGGGTGGCTCGAGCAAGACCAATTTGGGCTCACCGTTGCCATATATCACTACACTCCCGTGAGTCATTTTTAGTGCTCCCATAGGGATTGACCTTCTCGTCATGGATAGGTTCTTCTATAAGACTAAAAATTGTCAGGTGATTTTTTTTACCCAAACTAAAGCACAATAATTACCAATAATTATTTTATCCATTCTCATAATTACTTACCGAATATAACAATATACCGTGTTCCTGTTTGGATGAAATTCTTTTTTGATAACGGCAACTTTCTTGGGTGTTTTGGGGTCTGCTGGAGTTATCCCCCTTATTCGGATAGCCTCAATTTTTCCATATTTCTTAAAAATCTTCGAAATCTTCTTCTTGTTGGTGTTTACTGGAATATTTCCAACAAAAATCGTCCTCTCCCTAGTTTGGGGATCTGCTTTCATTTCATCTCTAACTTTTTGTTTGACTCGCCTCTCAGCATTTTCGTCATTCTTACTCAACTTTATCTTTTTAGAAGCCATTGGAGAATCATCGATAACGTTATCTGGGGAATCAGTAAGAACGCTGGCACTAGAACTTATAGTCGCATCTTGTATTGACTCTTGTAGCTTTCTTTTTCGATCTTTCCTTTCCTTCTTATTTTCTGTGGCTGAGACTCCAAACTCATTCTTCAGTGCCTTTAGGGCGATTTTCTTGGCTTTTTTCAATTTCTTTTCAGACTTAAAGTGCATGTCAGCTTCTGGAACAACCCGGTCGATACTTTTTGTTTTTTTCTGGGATTTCTTACTCATTTCCGGACTAGTGTGAAGAACACTGTCATTGGCCACTTTCTTAATTTTCTTTACAAATTTTTTTCGAATAACTTTGGGTTTGTTTGGAGTGTTGTTCCCAGTTATCAAATCTGCTAAACTGCCCACAGAATATTCCATCAATTTCTTATTCTTTTTTGAACTAGACTGAAGAACACCATCACTGATTTCTTTCTTAATTTTCTCTTTCTTCATTTTCCTCACATATTCTTTTTGGACAACTTTGGGTTTCTTTGGATTGTTTTTCCCGGTTGTGAAGTCTGTTAAATTACCTACAGAATATTCCATGCTTTATGAGACAAAACGAAACACAGGGCTGACAAATAATTTTATATATAAAAAACGTGGGTATCGAATAGAAAATAAAAACACCGGAGAGGACAAAAGTCTCTGAGAAAAATAATGTGTAAAATTATAATTACTTAGGTTAAGTTTTAAGTTTTTCTGTTTTCTGTTTGTAGAAAAATGTAACCTGTTATTTACATCCACAAAACAACAGAGTTAGCAAAGCCGAACCAAACTCATTTTACCTTGGAGTTAATTATCTGATCATTATATTTGTGGTTTGGTACAAAAACTTGGTGCAGATTTCTTTACATTGGTACATTTAAACAAGAGACGGCACAGTGTTCCTGATTCAGCCACTAACTAAGAGATGGCGCTAGCAACATGATTTTTTTATACAGTGGCTTTATACAAGACAGTAGCCACACGACCGCCATGTTTTGTCAAATTAGAGGTGGGACTCTTTAAAAAATACCTATGTCGATATTGTGTACAGATCCAGTTTACAATTTTTTTTATCGATATGCGGCTATATATATTAAATGAAATCAATTAATTGTCAATTTTTTAGAAATAAACGAAAAAACCTACCAATCTGTTCAGTTTCGTTCATATTTTATGATTAATTACTTAAGTATTAATTTGTATTGGTTCTCACGAGACATGTCTAGAATAGACGAATAAATTTTGAGCATGTGTGTTTGTATTTTGAAAAGTTTAGAAATAAGTACCGAGTACCTAGCAATGAACAGAAAACCAGGAAAACCTTAGAATTAATAATTTTCTTCAAATCTGTTGAAGTAGTATAAGCTCTTGGTACACAAGCCTAAAACTCAAAGAATGACTGCTTTTATTTTTGGTTTTTGACACCATATATGGTGTATTATTTATTTATTTTCATGGATACGATAATAAATTATTCATAAGAAAAATCAAATATTATATTACAATCTTCAACATTCTTTCCTTTGGATGATTTTTATTAAAGCCCATTATTGTTTTAGGTACCTACCTACATATAAAACTTCTGTTTTTGGTTTAAAAAAGGCTTTCGTGAATATGTCCGCAATTTGCTCCAATATAGTGCTTGTTTGAGACCATAAAAGCTTGTTTGGAGTCTACAAACTCTATTATGGTATCATCTTCATAGACTTTTGGTTGTTTCATGTAAATCTCTTCATCGAGTTTTCGATAGAAGCGCATGGTGTAGACACATCCAATTGAGTCAATTCAACATTTTCACCAGCAGCTATGCTATAATTGCTCTTATATCATTCCAGATTTGACTACAGGGCTAAACGGTTGGTCGTAGTCTTCACCTTTTCTTTGTGAACAACCTTTGATTACTAACTTCGCCTAGTATTTTTCTATTGATCCATCCGGATTTATCCTCTCCTTGTATATCCATTTACAAGATACTATACCTAATGCTTTCTTGCCTTCTGGAAGTTTTTATTAAACTTTATATTGGCCAGGAGTGCTCTGGAATCATTGAATAAATATTAATAAATACAAAAGCAATTTATTTCTTTACATCATCCAACCAACAAATAAAAACAATTCAAATTGTTGGACCTTTATCAATATAGTCTAAGATGATTCACATTTTCTGTGCGTTTCCTGTTGTGGCACACCAGCCACCTTACTCATATGGACTTACTGACTGGCTGGCTTCTGTACTTTTTAGACTTAGTTCGTTTGTAATGTCTGGGGTGGTTTTGATATACCTACTCGATTTTGGACCTGTATAAAGTTTAAAAAATTCAGCATTTCGAGTTGCTACAGAGAAGAACACCTTGTATATTTTTTATTGGATCTTTGCACATCGACACTGTGAGTGGTCCTGTTCATCATCCAACTGTTTCGAAGTAATTCCATGGCACACTTGACTCGCCAGATGAGTTTAAAATTCCTATTTTGCTCAAATTTCACAGCCTGCAGAATGGAACTTCCTGTATATTTTTTGTTCAAATTTGGTATACGGGGGTTTTAGATTGTTCTGATTAACGCTGTGGTGTCAGATTTTAAATAAAAAACTCGCTAAATGGTTTTCATCATTTTTTACTAGAAAAAAAAATTTGTAGTAGGCCTTGAAAATTGACATTAAGACCTGAAATTTTGCATCAACGTAGAGTTTTTTGTGGCCTATTTTTAGAAAAAAACGCGGCTATAAAATCGGATGGAGAATACAAATTTTACGGGGGTGTTCGCACTTGGCCAACTGTTTTTTTTTGTAGATTTTAATAGTAGAAAATTAGTAGACAATGACTGGGCCACTTTAATTTTTGGCGCCATCTGTTGCTTGTTGCTTGTATCCAATATTATTGCTCTCGTATCCTTAGGAGTCTGTCACACATTGGCTAACTAGGAATTCCATCAGTGGCGCAACCAGAAATTATTGTCAGGGGGGGCTGGTTGACAAAGTTCATTTTTCATTGTTAAGTTTTGCGCAGTAGGCGAAAATTTTCAAATTTTCAAGGTCAAACATTTTTATATGAACTAAAAAATTTTAAGTAACCTAATATTAGCAAAAAATATCACGCAACTGATTGTAGTTTTTCTTTGTTAAGAGGGGGTTGCCGACAGTGAAAGAGACGTTAGATTTCGTATTTTTTTAAATTGTATAGCATACAATCTAATAACATTTTACCTGGCAAAAATTTAGTACAAACATCTTTGTCTAATGCACTGGAATTATTATTTTTCCCAAGGTTTTCATAATCTATAAAACAAAACATTGCTTTTAAGATCTTAATTATGATTAAAATGAAGACAGAGATGTTTGTACTAAATTTTTGCCAGGTAAAATGTTATTAGATTTTATGCTATATAACTTAAAAAAATTCGAAATCTAACGTCACTTTCGCTGTCGGCAACCCCCTTTTAACTGTGGAACCTCAATAATAATAATTTAACTATATGCAGTAACTGTAAGGAGTAGGTAATCTTTTTTTTTCTTTTACATAAAAGCCCGAGAGAGAATTCCTTGAGTGATGTGGAAGTACAAATATAAGTTAGTACTTATGCCTATAAATTTATTGCCACATCCTATAAATTACTCTCAAAGGGCCAAATGTGATAGGTAGGTATCTTCCTATAGAAATTTATTTCCTTGTGGATTCATAATGATTATTGATTTTTAAAAGCAGGAATTAAAAGGAGGGACGCCGCATGCGAAATTTTTTAGAAATTTTAAGGACAGACAATTTAACTGAGGCGTAGAAAATTGTATAAAAGTTACATCACCATGATATGTTTCCTCTTCTTTTTTTCTCAATGGGAAGGGTTTGAACACTCAACCTCCCCCCCCCTTTATCTACGGCCCTGTCCCTGCCGTATATGGAGGACAGTAGAAAACAGAAGGCCAGGCGCATATATGTATAATTCAGGTCAGATTAATTTTAAGTTCGGCGCAGGTTTGGTTAGGTTTTAAGGCCCGCGGCGCGGAAATACAAATCACTCGTTTTTATATCAATATCTATATATTTTGGTAGCCGACTATAAGAACTACCTGGGCAACACTAAAGATTGGCAGTTTAATCCTTTACTTAACGAAACACGATTTCTTTCTGCAAGGGTCTCTGCCGCCCCCGGCGATTTTTCCCCATTGCGCTGCCGCCGCCGCCGCCCCCACCCCCGGCAATGTCGATATGGCGGCGGCGGGGCAGGAAATTGCCCTCCGCCGCTCGCAATATGTCAGACAGAACAAACATTGACGTCAGCGCGCCGGCAAACAATCGGCTCATTATTATTGTGCGTGTGCATGTGTGTACGTGCTGGCGGGAGGGTGCGAGGGTGGGTATGGCTCCTTGAGGGAGCTCTCCGGGTTTATTAAAAAATTCATTTCAGATTCGGCACGGGGGCGGAAGAAAGACTCAGAATCCTTGGGCGGGAATCCCGAGCGAGATGCGCATTTAAAGGGGCCGCATTTGTGCTTCCCACCAGACAACCTGTATGGTTCAGCTTATAGGAGACATTTTTCTCTTTCAGTAGTTGTCTCCTTTTAACAATACTCCTTCTTTGTTCCTTGGCGAAAAAATAGGTTATCCTTGCTAACCACCAAATATTTGCCCCTAATCGTTTAAGAAGATTTTAAGTTAGTAGTAACAGATTTTTCGTGCTACATATAATGCTAAAATGTATTTTAACTCATTCTTTCAAAAGTTAAAGAAACTGAAAAAATTCCAAAATTTACCAGTATTTAGTGTATCTATTACCTACTTACCTAACTAAACGTTTTCGCTTTGCAAAATGTGTGTAACATTCAAAGCGTTTTTTTATTGTTTAAAATTTTTAATGGCGGGGATCTGACTAAGTACCAAAACACTAGATTTTCTGTGCTAATAGCACATAATAAATAGAGCCATTAATTGTTTACTTTAACATTTTTGTTGATTACGAAGTTTAACAAATAAGTAGAGTTTTGATTTATAAATTCTGACTCTTGATACTTTTTATTAAAATATAATTCTAGCAAGCATAGGTATACCCAGCATAAATGCCTGTTTGTTTTCTTGCCACACATTTGAGTTCACCAGGATCAGTGCGTAAGCACTGAAATAAATATTTACTTGTAAAAACAAAATAATAATAAGGCCATTATAATAGATGATGATGGTACCTATTTAATATTACCCGCCACTGAACTTAAAGTACCTACTTATGGATAAGCTTCTGCCACTGTGGGGTAGAGGGCACCATGAGTAATCGGCCAGGACAACAAAACTGCAAGAACCGAGACCAAGAACAATAACCAATATGGCGAAGGCGCTTCGAGGCGAAGTAACATAAAAGCGAGTGAGAAATACAGTGCGTTTTCGCGAAAAAGCACTATAAATAAACCATATAGGTACGCGGCCAATTCGAATGTGTATATAAAATGAGAGAAAATATCTCACCGACACTACTATTTCTATTGGGTGTTTATTCCTTATGGCACTCGATAGGAAAATATTGTATAGAATGAATGGATAATCACAATGAAGTAGGTATCTCCGCATACCTACTGCATAATATAATAAGATGAATAGCTATGATCTCAAAAAATCAGGAATTTTTAGAGCTTTCCAACGATATAATACTCGATATGACATAATAACTGCATTGGGACAAAATTCCCTCCAACTTTTGTATTTACACTTTTTGTCTAAAATCAGGAACAACGAAGCTATAGGTATATGGATTAGAATAAATCGCTAAAATTTAATTTTTTCAAAATTCTAGTAATAAGCTATGACTTTTTTCAAAAATCTATAAGGTGCGTTAAATTGGGCCTACAAAACTGCATACAGATTATCAAAAAACTCACCCTGTATATCATAAACTATTTTTTCTTTATACAAAGACCACTAAAAGTATCATATTTAGGTAACGCACGCTAAATGCCATCACTGATGTTAAAAGTAAATCATTTTCAAAACAGTAAACCACTTTTAACACTCAGGGTTAAAAGTGATTTACTTTTAACACCAGTGTCATAAAATAACATTTTAGACACTGAAAGCATGCCTTAAAAATGATACTTTTAATGGTATTTGTAGAAAAAAATAGTTTTTTAACATTGGAAATGTTTATGTTCGTACCTATATATGGGAGTCGAGAGCGGTGTTTTTATGTTTATTCTTACAATAACAATAAGTACGCAAATTATTTGTGGCAGTGTCTAAATAGCTGTAAACAACAAGATAAAATCGCGTAAATACACTTTGGCGATCGAGTACGTCCCTGTTGCCAGGCGCGCTGATATTTTATGGCCTATGGACCAACTTGTTTCGCGGACCTCCTTGTTTCGCGGAACGTTATCGAACACGTGCTTTTATTTACGGCAGGCGTAAGAATTGCTCGATTTTTCGTAGGTATACTTTGTTTAAATATTGTAGGGAGAGTCGGGTAATATCGGACAGTGGGTAGTATCGGACAACAGCATCTTCTCAATTTCCCTAATAGATGGCGTTCCGAATTTGTCAGAAAATGCTTTATTAGAATTGCCGTAGACACATATGTTCAGTATGAGGCCGAGCTTTGAACGGAATACACGTCGTGTGCTTTATTTTTATTTTTTGCCCAAAACAAATTTCCCGGACATAACATTTACCAGTCTATATTTTATATAAACGTTAAGTTCTTTTAAAATGTTCATATTATATAACATTTGTTGGTTATTTAGGAATATAAAAATGGTTTTATGGAAATTATCGGAGGGTCGTAAAAAATAAGTTGGCCACTTTTTTCCAACGGTGCTGTTCGGGTAGTATGGGACACACATATTTCGGGTGATATCGGACATACTGAAATTTTAACTGAACATTCTTATATTCATATTAACTTTAAAAAATGCCCAAGAACACAAAAAGAAAAAGAAAAATTGACCAACTAGAGGATTACATTGAAAAAAATAAAAATGTAAAGGGCAACAAATATAGTAAAGATAATGTGCTCTGAACAGCAACAAGAAGCAACGGAGTGTATCATCTGTGGTGAAAACTTCGTCGCAAATTAGATAAAATGCATCTAGTGCCATGGTTAGACCCATAAAAATTGTTCTGGGGCAGAAAAACATCAGGTTTATTATAAATGCGGCAAGAGGTCCACTTTTGTTTTTAACGAGTGGAGTTTTTGTTTAAGTTTTTTTTGTTTAATTTTAATATGTATTCTATTCTGCAAAGAGTATAGTTTATTTTAAGCAAAAATATGTTAATATATCATATTTTTGATAATTTTTCGAAATGTGTCCGATATTACCCGACTCTCCCCTACGTTTTAATTTTTCAATGTGTCAGCCATCTCAATTTTATTTTGATGCCCTCCTATACAAACAATTTGTTAGGTACCTATCTCTACACTGTGTCCCGGATAAGAATGAATAGCATGGGGATATTGCAAACGGTGAGAGATAGGGCAACGGTTAAATGGGGAAAAAGTTGCGCAATTTTGAGGTCAATAAAATGGCACAAACAGATTTTTAATATCTTTTTTGGTTTTTGAGTTATTTTGAAAAAATTAAAATTTTGCGTTTTCGATTTTATTTTTTTCTGAAGTTGTTATTACAGATAGAGAAAAAAGAAAAACACTTTCTTGTGGCACTTTTTAACGGGCCTTAAGATGGCGTTTTGTTCTACAACGTTTCGTTTTTGAGAAACCATCTTCAACTTAATTTTTTTAAATACGGACCTGGATTTTTTTTGTAGATTTTGAAAGCACTTTTCATTGCAAATACCATGATGTATGACACGGAATATTTTTAAAATGTTTTGAGACAATTATACTGAAAATTCCTTTTTTTCCATTCATTTTTGTCTAATGCGGCCCTGTATTCAATAATAAGGAGTCTAAGTATTAATCAGTATTGACAACAATTTAACTTACAGTTTATTTTTACTTCGAAAACTTAATATTTTTAAATTTTACGGCCCTGCGTCTGGTAAAGTGTTTTCCTCTGTTGTTGTACAGCAAACAGTGTCACATTGTGTTTTGCAGTAAATTCTTCGCTTTTCCTAATTGCGAGAAGAAAGCTTTAAGCCAACGTAATCAATAACTTTTGCCATTTATTAATTGCAAAAATACATTCGTTCGGCCTCTACACTATTTCTGTGACACAAGATACCTATTACCGAGCCTATAACATGCTGACATGTTAAATTTGTCATCATTTGAAAAAGCACCCTCCATTTGTAATGAAATAATGAAACTAAATGATACAGTGGGAGTTATGACAAATGACAAGGGATTTGTTTCGTTGTTTCAAAGCCTTCTAGGTGGAGGATTTTTATTTATTTTTTATTATCGTATGTGCCGTCCTTTTTTTAGTTCTCCAATGAAAGATAAGTTGTAAGTTAAATTGTTGGCAATACTGATTAATATTTATTATTGAATACAGGGCCGCATTAGAAAAAAAAATTAATGGAAAAAAGGAATTTTCAGTATAATTGTCTCAAAACATTTTAAAAACATTTCTTGTCATACATCATGGTATTTGCAATGAAAAGTGCTTTCAAAATCTGAAAAAAAAAATCCAGGTCCGTATTTAAAAAAATTAAGTTGAAGATGGTTTCTCAAAAACGAAACGTTGTAGAACAAATCTAAAAACACCATCTTAAGGCCCGTTAAAAAGTGCCATAAGAAAGAGCTTTTCTTTTTTTCTCTATCTGTGATAGCAACTTCAGAAAAAAATAAAATCGAAAATGCAAAATTTTACTTTTTTCAAAATAACTCAAAAACGAAAAAAGTTATTAGAAATATGTTTATGCCATTTTATTGACCTCGAAATTGCGCAACTTTTTCCCCATTTAACCGTTGTCCTATCTCTCACCGTTTGCAATATCCCCATGCTGTTCATTCTTATCCGGGACACAGTGTATATTACACAGCGTGTAGGTATGTTGGATTGCTTCTTCTTGCGGTCACCTCGTGTCGTATATGAAACGGAATCACCCTGCATCGCTCACACTTTCGGATTGACATTCGAATTATTCCCACCCGCAACTCCTTTTTTGACGTTCGAAAAGCCCCACCCCTCGAGATGCGCAACGAGAGCGACATCTTCTGCCTGAAGGAGCTGAAAGACGGCGAGGTGGACGGCACCCAGATGTTCTCCGTCAGCGGCCAGTGCCCGCTCAAGATCAGCAGGAGGCGCAACCAGCACACCGCCAGCGGCACCTTCGAGTACGGCTCGATACCGCCGACGGGCGGCGTGGACGAGCCGGACAGGCGCGAGGAAGAGGGCGCGGGCCCGTCCGACGACGACGAGGCCGCCAACCCCGCGACCGAGGACGCCGGGGACTGCGCCAGGCAGGCGCCGAAGCAGAAGCCGCAGAAGAAGTCGCCGCAGACGAGGAAGCCGGCGAAGCAGGTCGAGGTGGTTACGGAGTCGGCGATGTCGAGGAATCCGCTGACGGGCGCCGGCATGGAGATTGCCGAGCACAGGAAGCCGAAGAAGGGGGCGAAGCAGCATGACAAGTGGGTCTGGTGAACGGTTTCTTTTCTGTTTTAACTGGTATATTTTTTATATATAAATATTCTTCGTGATTAGTCGGTAGTTTTAATCAGTAGCGGTCGGTACTTTGGTTGCCATTAGAAATTGTTTCAATTCGGTGTCATTTTCGCATCACCAACAAAATATGCATTCCTTAGACAAGGAAAGAGAGAGGACACCTAACAGCGTCCGCGGCCGTGTTACTGACTGCCACATCGCACGACAGGCCAGTGGCGAACATTCCAGCAAGCTTATAATCTCCACCACAAAACGTTACAAGGAAATGTTCATTACTGCACGAACCTCCCTAAAACGTTGCACGTGTGTTTTTTGTAATGTTTTACCATTGCAACAAGGTTTACTAGCAACATTGTAGAAATATTTCAGAGACTATACTTACAATGTTTTACCAACATTGCAACAACGTTTAGTGGACACTCCAAGAAATGTCTGTCATCAACACTAGCGAGCTTCATGCAGTTTACTAGCAACGTTGTAGAAAGCTTTCAAAGACTATACTTACCAGCTTTATTCAACTTTCCAGGAACTTTGCAGAAAAATGGGTGAAACAAGCACAAATCCTTACAAGGAACTTTCCGAAAAGGTACCTAAAACTTTCCCGTGGTGTATGCCTGCCCCGTTTTTTTTTTTTTTAAATTTTGGATACCCCCCTATTTTCAAGGTCCCTGAACACGAATCTGACCTCAGCTTTTAGCGCTCGGACGTAGTTTCCGAGAAAGTGAATTTCCAAATTTCTTTTTGACATCTCATTTTTCACGGCGATATTTGTGGTTATAATTTAGATGAATTCGGCTCAAACTGATCACCACACTATTTTGCACCTTTTGCAACATCGAAAACCCGCGGAAAAACCGAAATTTTGAAAGATTTATGCCGTGTTTACGTCCGGCCTGGCCGCTGTTTTCGCCCGATAATCGGCGCCGACAAGTGGCGAGTTTGGTGAAGGGTTTCTTTTCTGTTTTAACTGGTATATTTTTTATATATAAATATTCTTCGTGATAGCCAATATCACAAAAATGTTAAAATTGAAAAGGTAGTTAATTTTGACTTCCATGTAATTTGAAATATTGGTATTTATTTGCAGATAATTTTCCAAATGTAAAGCTTTTTATTTGCGGCGATTTCGAATCAATCAAAATAAAATAGTAATGCACGCCCATGGAAACCAGTTCATATTTGATGGAACTCTCATAATCAATTAAAAAATTTTCAATAAAAACGATGTTAAAAAATAATTATATGTATTGGTCCTATTTACAAACAAAACAATGCAACTTATCATACTAAAAGGTGGAAGGAATTTGTAGAAGTTATATTGAGAAAAAATAAAGTTTTAGGGCATCTTTCAAAGGTAGCTTGGTAAATATTTACCTGTGACTTTCCACTTCTGCTTTTGCAACCAAACGCTGAACAATGCACCATCGTAAGAGTATATATATTTTCCCCTTAACCACTGTTACTTTTAAGTCACAAATATGGGAAATTAACTCACAACGTACTCACTTTGTCTGCCACATATAAAATGGCCGCCGTTCAAAACGACGTAACAAAATATGTACATGGCAGGGTAGACAAGCGCGGTGTCCTCTCTCTTTCATTGTCTAAGATGCTTTCAATATTTATAATACGGTATGATTTCAGGTTAATATTCGCGCCCTAGAAAATATGGTGCTAGTGAATCACATTTTGAAATATCAGGAGCGTCGTATAACGTTCCCCTATTATTATTATCGGTGTTGTATCACGGGGCCGTACTAGTCCAAACATCTAGCGTAAAAGCGGAAGTTTGTTTCTTTCGAGGTTTCTTTGCTCTGGACTCTTCCTATCATACAAAGTCATTACTGAATCATTTTATGTAGGGGTACCTACTATAATTACCTACACAGTTTAGGAGGATCCGTGTGATCTGAGATAATCGGAATTTTCACGCTATTTTTTTTATAAATGTATATGAAGTATGTTGTTATATTTGTTTCCGATTTTTTTGCGACCGGGGAAGGCACTAAAATTTAATATTAAAATCAAATTTTCTAGGGGTGTGATACCATGCTTCTAAAACGCCGATTATGCTTCATTTTTGCGTTGTTGTCAACATCCTGCTGCTGTATCTGATTCTCACGTTTTTCAGTTGTCAAAAAATGTCATATACAGGGTGATTCATTGGGAATGGGAAATCCCGAAACTGGGGGTAGGGGAGACCAAAATATTGCGATTGAGTCCAACATTGCTTAAACAAATGTTGTTTGTTTGAGAGATACAGTGCGTTCAAGTTCTTATTTTTAAATTGAATTATGGCTATATCTACCAAAATAATCAAGCTGCTGACCTGAAATTTGGCACTGCTATGTTTCTGGGGATGGAGAATAAGCTGAAAATGTCAATTTCTACGTATCTCACAGAGGGCGCCACTTGCGCGGTTTTTGGATCGTGCTTTTACTCGTAACTTTTGTGAGGTTATCTTTTTGGTCCTTCAGGTTTGTTATTTTAGCGCACCTTTTCATTCTGCAACAAAAAGGTACTCTTGTTCCATAACGCCCAAATCAACCGTTTGCGTTTAAATTGCCAAAACGTGCCCCAAAACACCTGTTGACTTCAATATTCGAAAAATAAAATTTTCACCTACTACTTTCAAATGTTACAGATCAACTGTACATTGAAAATGAAGAAAAAAATTGCCAAATGAACATTAGTCGAAACACATTTGTTTTCTTGAAATAGGGTGTCCAAAGTTTTTATTGTCGAGTTTCAATCTGTTCCATTTTGAAAGTGAACATTTTTTGGGACATTGTTCATATGGGTTTTTTTCTCGCTTTAAATGGTACAGTCGTTGTGCAATATTTGAAAGCAGTAGGTGAATATTTTATTTTTCGAATCTTGAAGTCAACAGGTGTTTCGGGGCACGTTTTGGCAATTTAAACGCAAACGGTTGATTTGGGCGTTATGGAACAAGAGCACCTTTTTGTTGCAGAATGAAAAGGTGCGCTAAAATGACAAACCTGTAGGACCCAAAAAAAAAAAGATAACCTCACAAAAGTTACGAGTAAAAGCACGATCCAAAAACCGCGCAAGTGGCGCCCTCTGTGAGATACGTAGAAATTGACATTTTCAGCTTATTCTCCATTCCCAAAAACATAGCAGTGCCAAATTTCAGGTCAGCAGCTTGATTATTTTGGTAGATATAGCCATAATTCAATTTAAAAATAAGAACTTGAGCGCACTGTATCTCTCAAACAAACAACATTTGTTTAAGCAATGTTGGACTCAATCGCAATATTTTGGTCTCCCCTACCCCCAGTTTCGGGATTTCCCATTCCCAATGAATCACCCTGTATATTTAACATTTTAAGTGGATGACAAACAGCTAACAAATATTGGAAAAGCAAATCGGGGCGTACACTAACTTTCATTGATTCAAAATGTGGCGGGATACACATATAAATATGTAGTATTATTCTTACAACTTTTTTGCCCAATAAAAAATTGTGAAAAAAAAAACAGGCTCTACTAATTTGAAATATTGGTATTTATTTGCAGATAATTTTCCAAATTTAAAGCTAAATATATTTATTCGCGGCGATTTCGAATCAATCAAAATAAAATAAATAATGCACGACCATGGAAACTTAAGAAAATTTCAATAAAAACGATGTTAAAAAAATAATTATATTGGTCCTATTTACAAACAAAACAATGCACTTTACCATACTAAAAGTTAGAAGGATTTTAAAGAAGTTATATTGAGAAAAAATAAAGTATTAGGGCTTCTTTCAAAAGTAGGTTGTTAAATATTATTTAACTGTGAAACGAAATCCCGGGCTCTTACTTTTCACTTCTGCTTTTGCAACCAAACGCTGAACAGTTCACCATCGTAAGAGTATATTTTTCCCTTAATCACTGTTACTTTTAATTCGCAAATTTTCGAAATTAACTCACAACGTACTCGCTTTGTTTGACACATATAAAATGGCTGCCGTTCAAAACGACGTAACAAAATCTATACACAGCAGGATAGGCCAGCGCGGTGTCCTCTCTCTTTTCTTATCTAAGCCCATATGATTTATCCTACAGGGTGAGTCATTGCGGTTAGGAAAACAAATGTTTTAAAACGACTATTTTATTCATCAAAAATCAGTCCATAAAATAGGTTCGCTTTATAATTTTTTGACCAATTACGTGTTTCTCAGCGACAATTTCACTTCCAAAATTTTCTATTTATACATATATTATTTATAATTAAGTCTAGATTTGTAATTGCAAAATTTGCAGAAATTCTATAAATTACACACACCCAAACTTATATGGCATCACGCATCACGCATTATTTAATTTATTTAATTTATTTCATTCTTAGTGTAATAAAATTAGGTTCATGGATTTTCAATTATTTTTCTAATATAAATAGATTAAAGAAACTGTATTTTCATTCCCAGCAACTAATTTTTTACTTAAAAATTCTTTAGAGAAAATAGCAAGTGATTCCATATAACTTTGGGTATGTGTATATAAGAAACAAAGAATACAGTATGCTTATTTTCTCTCATTCGTGATTCTAAATTAAATACAACTGGAGACTGTATATTCTAATACGCAATTTCTAATCAGGCAAAAATTATTTGTGAAAATGGGATGTACACTCCAGTTTTTATTATTTACTTTTATTTTTACTCGATTTTTTATATACGAAAATTTTATAACAATTTCAGCCGCAGATGGTAACGTAGACAAAATAATAGTAATGGCTCCCCTCCAGCGCACAAGCATTCAGTTTCTTCTGCGGTACTCCCTAGTGTGGAGTATTGTGAGAGTGAGAATTATTATTATTATTAATACTACTTTTTCAGCTCGATTGACCTGGTGGTTCGGAAAAAATTGCCAAAAATCGAAAATACCTTTTCAGCTTGGATACCTTGTAGGTGGTAGGTTGAATACCTTGTAGGTGCTAGGCAAAAAATCAAATCTAACCTCGAAATAACGTTTTTTATCCTTTTCTTCATCTACAGGATGTCCTGGGTGTCCCAAAAACCCAGGGTGAAATGTTTAATATACCAGCAATTTTTTCTTAATAAAAATCAGAAAAATCTATTTAAAACAATAGAAAACTTCTTGGGGTGTGAGGTTCATTTAAGCGGAGAACCCCTTAAAAGCCATTGGCAGCAATTACTTATTGCTTTATTTCTAAAAAAAATTCGCGAGAGACTTGATCCGCCCCTGTCAACCATCGCGCTCTGCCCCCCCCCCCCCCCCTTCCCGTGCCTCATCCCCGTCAAACACTCGGCCAGCCCCGTTCGTCCAAACACCGTGCTCATCAATCAAATGCCCAGCAACCGGCCGCGTCCCCCCAATATCCGATAGCCTCCAATTAATCAATTCGTACGGTCTTGCGGACGGCCCCCAACGCCGCCGCGCCGAAGCTTCCCGATGTTTTTATAATGAAAGTTGAGCTCTTACAGGACCGCCGATAAGAGCTCTACATACACTACAAACCAGAATCTTTGTTTTTCTTTTCATATAATATCACGAAATTTCACACCCGGAACTGAGTCACTGGTTGCCTAGTTGAAGAAATGGGCGGCCTGCCTGATTAGGTATGTTTTCTTACTGATGTGCCACCTATTGACGAATAGCGCAACTCAGGCAAGTAGGTAGTTTGCCGACGGTGTTGCCAGTAAATATGAAATTTCGATGAAAGTGTTGCAATTTAGAAAAAGTGTTTGCAAAAGTATAGGTAGGTTCTCCAAAAATATTATGTAAATAATTCCATTTGGGAATCATGCAACGCCACATAAGTTTTAGGTAGGTACCTACATAGGAATAAATGGCGCTAGCGTTTTAACGAAATAAATTAATATCGATATACTTATTGGGTTGAGCGTCTTTCGAATACTGCAGCCAACGATGAGATGATAAGGCTTTTCGTTTTAAAAAATACAGAAGAACAAAGATAGTTGATAGCATTTTTGATATTTTCTGAATGGGCATGCTAATAGTTTAGTTACCTCTAAATCTAAATAAGCACATTTTTGGAAACCACACCTAATCTTACCATCTTACTCCGAAAAACAATTTTTCGTCCGTGCATCATACAATATTTTTTGTTCGCATGTGCTTAGATATACCTAGTTAGAAAAGTAGAAAATTAAAATCAGAAATGGTACTGTTTATTTTTTCATTACAATAAATCTTAGTTACCTATAAACTTCTACTCGGCCATGGAATAGAGAAAACCGCGATAGACTTACCCACGGTATATGTCATTGCGCATCTTGTGACGCGTCAGTTGCGAATCAGAATTTAAATTGCTCCATATATGTCTTGTCTGCGGCATGCAGAAATCCATTTTTTGGCAAGATTATTGTCCTTGGAAAATCTATAATACTTAATTTCCGTTCCATTACTGTTTCTATTATTATTTGGACAAACGCTGACTGCACATCCCGGCATTTCTGGCCTATTTTAAAGCACTGTCGAGCTGGACTGACAGTTGTTTACACTTTTTTCTTGACACATTAAACTGTAAACGATAAAAAATCGTAAAACACAACCGCATTTTGAATTCGTAACTCGCAACTGACGTAGATGCGCAGATTTTCCTTGTTTTCGGATTCGTTACTGACATACCGTGGGTAAGTGTATCGTGGAGAAAACTATTGAACTGTCAATGTGCTTGTGTCAATCAGGTCAAATACTTATAATAGTTTAATTAGTCGTTTTAATAAAAGAAATAGATACAACAAAAATGAACAGAAATGAGGATTCTCCTGAAGAATGCATTGTGGGGCACAGTTCCGGAGATAAGAGCAGCAAATTTGGTTAGTTTATACTAATGCTAAAATAGCGGGATTTAGAACTCGACGAAAATTAAGAAGAACATTTAGGTACATGGTGTGTTGTAATTGATCCGTACATCACACCATGTCTTTTGCGGGCGCTAACGGACCAATCACAACACACCATCATTGTAAATATCATTCTTTTCGATCATAGGTTCCGTCCAAAAAATGATAATATTATATTTGACAAAAAAAAAATAGTTTGTTGTCCTGAATCCAAAAAACTAAGTACTTACTTACTCGCATTAGACAATTCCTTAAGAAATTTAGACATAAGCTTATAAATACTTGGCCCAGTGCACTTATTTGAAAACGATCTCAAAATGACCCCCCTATATAGAATTCGAAATAATCTAAAGATTCATCCTAAAAAATTTCTAAATAGCCGGTCACCTAGGTAACTTTTTTAATTTCCAAAGAATAGCATACCTACCTCAAAAAGAATTTTTTTTCGAGGATTCTACTTAAAAAGTTCAAAATGGTTAGGTAGGTACTCCAAAACCTTTAAGCCGGATTTATAAACTTTGACGTTTGACGTTGCCGTTTGCAGTTTGAAGTTTCCGTTTGACGTTGACGCAGCTGCTGTTTCCAAGTCGTTTATAAACTTTTTCCGTTCCGTTTAGGATTTTCTGTACGCCTGCGTGTTATCAACGCCAGAAAAATAAAGCATAAAACAACAATCATCGTCATCGGAGCGAAGTCGTTCGATTTTATAATATTCTGATTTAGCATTCTGTTTTCTACCATGTAGCGTTATTTTGGATAATTAATATTTAAATATTACACAAAATCAATACAGATGATCAGCTGATACAATGAGAAACCATGTGACCTCCCACGTGACCCTTAAAAAGGCACTTCATTGGCCGGAGCTGCAACGGCAAACGGAAAAAGATAAAAGTTGGTTATCCCCGACGGAACGTCAAACGGCAAACGGCAACGGAATTTCAGTTTATAAATACTAACATCAAATCTTGGATGTCCAACTTTCGAACGTCAAACTTCACACGGCAACGTCAAACGTCAAAGTTTATAAATCGGGCTTTAGTCCTTTAAGCGTTGACTGACGTATTAATAAGACTTCTCACGGCTATAGCTTCATGTCCCGGAAAACAGATGGCGCCTATGGTCAACAATGTATTTTACATTGTATTTTGTCTCCGGGAAGCGCATGGTGAGCCAGAGAACTGTCAAACATGACAGCCGTGAGCAGCCTTTATTAATACGTCAGTCAACGCTTTAAGGTCGCAAAATTAAATTTTCGAAAAACCTTTTTAGCATAGCGGCATAGGTCCTAGACGACGCGTTTCAAACGTTGATTCCGAAAACTCGTAAACATTCAGAAATAATACTTAAAAGTTCTCTAATGGTTGTGTGGGTAAAAAAATAGATTTTACTTCTTTGCGAAAAACATTTTTGGCGATAACTTTCTTATCGACCCCCGTATACAAAATCCGAGTGTACCCTCGAATTCCCCTTAAGTTTTACTACAAATTCATTTTTTGAATGACGATTTTATGTTTGCCTGTCTCCATCGCTTGGATAGGCCACCCTGTACTTACTTTCGGCATGGGCTTTGACATTTTTTATTTTCATTATAAATTACATATTTTTGAATAATTAATATAAAAAGTGCATAAAACCATAATTTCCGATTTTAAGAAGTTAATAACGCAAAACAGTTCATTTAATTTGTCGCATCTACATACTACTAAACAATATCCATTTTTTTCTTTTCGTACATTCAGTGTGTTTCACTTCAAGTCGAGACAATTCATTATTTTTTTACGGGTTGACCGAACTTTTTTTTAAATATAGTGCTCCGAAAGGTCTACATTTTGGCACTAATTTTTTTCAGGTTCGTCTTTTCCATGACCTACACCGATCAAAATTATACCCCCAAAAAATGCAAAAGTACATTAGGCATTTTTTTTTAGGAAAAAATGAATAGAACAGTCGTATTGACCATACCCGAAAACCCCACATACCAAGTTTCACGGTCATAACTTATACAGGGCGGTCACTAAATAGCTTCAAACATAGCAAAAATAGGGGAATGCGGGGCAATATGGGCTACCGGGGTATAGCGGGGTACGAGCCTAACTGAAGGAGCCAAATTTGAAATTTACATGTCCCCCTCCCACCTCTTATCGATGCAAGATCACGCCCCCGGTCAAGTCAATTCAGTGAGTACATAGCCATTGTTGGGAGTACAACAGCTCCCGTGTTTTAAAACTTGTATTTACGTTTATTCAAGGTAAATACAGTTTTTATACGATTTTTGATGTGAGTTTTATTGCTTAATTAGACTGATTATTAAGTATGATTAATCTAAATCATTTTATCGAAAAATAATTGTCGTAAATTTTATTTATATTTTATTGTAAAACGTGCGTCGGGGCAAAATGGGGTATTAGAGATAGGGCAAAACGGGGTACCCGGATTTTAATAGGACTATTAAAATACCTACAAGACAATTTATTTATATTCTTGGACACTTCAACAATATTACTATTTTGTGAATAACTTTTTATACACAGCCGCCTCGTTTTCAAAATACTACAGGATGTTTAAATTCTCAAAATTTTTAACGTTTTATTTTTTATTTTTCCAACCGTTAAAGATAATTAAAGGAAATTTGGTACACAACATGCATTGATCCAGTGTCACAAAATGCGGTAATACCAAGTTCCCAATGTAGCCAGTGGCGGAGATATGGGTATACAATACCCTTGAATAACTTTCATTATTCTAAGCAAAAACTGTCTCTTGACTTTCTTTGTATCTGCCGCAGTTCTACGGGAAAATTAATTTATCTTTTATTGCTTTTATGGAATGCAAAAAATAAATTATTTAATTTGAAAAAAAATTCATTTTAGATTTATCTTTGGCCAGTACTGACTAAAAATGGCATATTAATTCAACAAACCAATAATGCCATTCGTGGCCAACTATTGTTTTGTTATCTATTTTTTTAAGTGGTTTTTAACAGGCAAGTCTTGATTGTCTCAACTGTAACACTTTGTTTAATGTCCTCTGGCCAAATAGAGAGCAGGAGTGATTTTTCAAATTACATATTTTTTTCTGGCATTTCAAAAAGAAGTTATATGACAGAAAAATCAAATTTACCGTGAAACTATGGCAGATACAAAAAATGCCAAGGGACGGTTTTTGCTTAGGAGGAAAAAAAGCTCTACAGAGCCGTGTCAGTATTTTTCTTGATAAAACAAACGTATTGTATACCCATATCTCCACCACTGGCTATAGTTTGGGAACATGGTATTATCACATTTTGTGACACTTGATCAATGCATGTACTAAATTTCGTTTAAATATCTTTAACGGTTGGAAAAATAAAAATAAAACGTTAAAATTTTTGAGAATTCAAACATACTATTTCTCAAAAACGAAGCGGCTGTAAATAAAAAGTTGTACCACAAAATAATAATATTTTTTGATTTTCTATCACCCCCGTTGAAGTGTCCCAGAATAAAACCGAATCAACCTGAATATTATTTAATTTGTTTTTTAATTTGTTTAGACGGCGAAACGATATAAACGAAAAACTAACATTTTCTTGTTTTTACGTTTTTATTTTTTTTTATTTAATGATTACTGCGTTTGCTTAATAAAACATTTTGGTGAAGCGTCTCTTTAATTCACCAAAAACTCACTATTTTAAAGCATTATTGTACTACCCCATTTTACCCCTCTTGGTACCCCATTATACCCCGCATACGGGGCAAAACGGGGCAAAGCGCAATTTTCATAAATGTAAAAAAAAGTGAAAACTCAGTTAATGGTTCCGTTATACAAAATGTTGCTAATGATACTAAATCTATCTCACTACCAGTAAATATGCCAGGTATAATTATTTCATTTATATATCTGAGGAATATTGAAATTAAGTACCCCATATTGCCCCGCATTCCCCTACGGTTTTTCGGAGTACTCTGTACAAACACCGAGAGATATTTTAAAATTATTTCTTTGCAGGGTACTCTGAAAATGTTTTTAGCTATTTTCTGAACGCCCTGTATAAGCTATGACCGTGAAACATGGTATGTGTGGTTTGCGGGTATGGCCAATAATACGACTGTACTCTTCATTTTTTTCCTAAAGAAATGCCTAATGTAATTTTGAAGTTTTTGGGGGTATAATTTTGATCGTACTAGGTCATGGAAAAGACGAATCTGAAAAAAATTAGTATCAAAATGTAGATCTTTCGGAGCACTATATTTTTTAAAAAAGTTTTTGAAAATCGGTCAACCCGTAAAAAAATAATGAATTGTCTCGACTTGAAGTGAAGCACACTGTATATTTGTAAAGGTGTCGCGTTAAATTGTGACTTGAAACTTTATCCGGTTGAGATAATTGCAAATCTGAAGTTGGTCCCCAATAGTATATTACATAACGAGAGTTGTAAACAGCTTATTACGTATGAGTGGAAAAGTTGCGCACGAGCTGCGAGTGCTGTAATTCCACGAGTATGTAATAAGCTTACAACTCTAGTTTTGTATTATAATTTTTCTTCGACCAAAGAAAAACTATTATAATAGATAAACTACACTTCTGATTATCTGACAGGCAACAATTCGTATGTTGGTTAGTTGCTATGGTGACGCGGATGCCGCGCTAACAAGGCACCCGTGATAATTGCGTTTTAATTAAGAACAGATACGTAATTTTTTTTTATTACGTGTCAGTCATTACGTGTCAGTGTTCGTAACAATGAACTTATTTATAACCTAAACCGTCACTTAATAGGTATGTTACTATAGGAGTAGAAAAAAGTTTTTATTTCAACTTTTTCTGTCAATGAAAAAGTTACCTTTCAAAATGTCCTGCACACTATTTATCATTTTGTTGTACTTAAAACACGCGAGGCACCGAGAGAAGTTTTGGACAATATGACATGAGTTCATTAGTAAGCGTTGATAACAATGGAACAAGCCACACATTTTTGAGGGCCTTTTTGTTTTCATAAATTTTGACAAAATCCTTTGGTACAACATTATTTGGTACGCATTTTTTTTAAATTGCTAGTACGGAATCTCAAGAATCCATTTTCAAAATTTACTTATCCCGCTCCCCCCCCCCCTCCCGCACTCCGCCATATTTTCCTATACATCGCCGGCGTTGCATAATTAATCCGGGAGGGCGCGCCTCCCTCCGCCGGCGCTCTCCGGAGTTTTCCGGCGTCGCCGCCCCCAGCTTCCGGCCTCAGCCGCCCCCCTCGCGCCCCCCCCTCGCCCCCGCCGAAAGGGTTGGGATGACGCTGTGCAAACGGGGCGCCGCCGTCGGGACTCGTCCCAAGCGCTTCCTTAATTAATAAACTTCTGCTAATGAAAGAAATAATTAATTTCTGGGCCGGCGACGCCGCTCCCGCCCCCTCCTCCGTGCGCCCCCCGCGGGGCAAGTTCTTCTTCGAATCTGCCCCGGATAAGCTCCGGAACAAAAGACGCGGCACACCCGGGTCTTAATAATAAGGGGCGGGGTGGACGGTAATTCCATGAAGAACAAACGAAAATCAAGTAAACTATGTATAGTATTGTTTTAAAGTCACTTGAAATAGAATAAAAAACTCTAATTGGCGTCACAAAAAGAATAAAGGACATGCGTCACGCAGTTTACAAAAATATACATATTCTACAAGCAACATAATATTTCACTTTTAAGGTTTTTTTAAGGTTGTCGTCAAACACAACGTAAAGGTTAATGCACCATAAAATATTGTCAAAAGGTCTCTAAAAAGCCATATCGATTATAACTATTCACGCAAGTATATATCCTAAGATCTGTGAAATTATGGCACGGCTATCCACCGCATTTCGCTGCACAAGTGGCCAGCAGTCGAACAGTGTAACCCATGCAAGTATTGGTGATATTATATTAGGCGAGCATGCAGTCACTTGTTTTTACTACAATAATCTATCTTCTCCGTCTCCTTCATCTCTTTTTACTATTAATACCAGGTTCGGTTTAATATGCTTAAAAAAGTGATTTGTCTCGTATTTTATTGCCGAGGCGCCTGTTCTCGAGCTACCCTGGTAAAATATAAATGAACTCACTTGGAATATAGTGATATACGATCTATTTCATTTACCATGCTCTGCTACTGGTAAAAATACCAGACTTATCAGCAGAAATCACCCGTATAAAATTCAAAGGTTTTTCTGCGGTCGACATCGACCTTTTCAAGGAGGCAGCCAATAATAAAGGGAGCGTAACGATTTGATTGGCCGGCGTTTCGGAGATCCTCGGAGCCAGGTGTCGACGTAGGACAGTTAAGTCAGTATAACCAGTGCCGTGCACGGAAATGAGAATTGCGCTTTATTTTACGGATTTTGGTTTTGTGTATAGATTTGTGTGTGGTGTTGTTTTGTGTGAAACAAAATTATTGGTTTGCTTTGGTTTTAATTATTTCAATTTTTTTTAATCCTTTTTGAGCATTTAAATACAATTTTTATAATATTATTAAGGGACGCCCAAGCGTTTTTATGCTCTTCCAGTGTTCCAAGTGACTTGGATTTCATTTATATCATACCGACTTTTATTTACTCCATTATTAGTAATAAGTTAGCTAAATTCCTCCGGATGTAATATCATCAAATTACACTACCAACATAACTTTCCTCAAAAGTGTTACATGAATTAGTAATTTCTTCAAAATAAAGTGTTTCACACTAGTTTCCGAAATTAACCTGAATCTGCAATAATTGTGAGTATATACAGATATATTTAAAAGTATGAAGATTTAAAAACATACCTAGTTATAATAGGGCACTTGACAATATTTATTTATTTACGATAACTAATTAAAGACGAAGTTGCACAATTTTCTTCAGGCTGAAATTTACAGTTTTATTGTCTAGAACGCCAAAAGTGACAACCTCTGTGCATGTCAGGAGAAACGGCATTGCAATGTTGCCGGTGCCCGTTTGCAATAAATCGTGGAACAAAGGCAAATTATTGTACTTTTCTATTCAAATGATGTTTCCAGCTTGCCTATGAATATCTATTATAATGTGTTCCGTGTATTGAATCCTCTATTATAGTAAAATTGTGTCTGGTTATTCTGCATATGCTGGAACCTATATCCTTCATCTCTGTCACGAGACACTTTGGTTAAATTTGTATATAGGGAACATATACGATTTAAATATTCAGACTTCAATAATGCGGAAATATTCGTGTATATGGCAACGCGGCGTCACCCACCCACCCAAGCCGCCGCTCCCGACGTCCCGTCATGCTGTCATTCCGAAGGCCGCTCAATAAAAACATTAGTAGATATCTGTGTAATTTATTATTGGGCGAGTTTTTGAAGTCAACACAAATATGCGATGGAATCCATCGAGCCAATCACAAGTGCAGAAATTTTTGAACGATCCAATCACATTGCTTTGATAGATTCCATCACATATTTGTGATGACTTTAAAAACTCGCCCATTACATAGTTTGTGTAGTTATCGTGTTGTTAGTGGTGTAGTGTAGGTAAATTATCGTACGTAATATCACAAGTGCCGGAAATTTGATCGATAATTTTTTCCAAAGCGCTATTTTGCCTAGAAAGATCACGAGTTTAAATTGGTCTTTTATCTCTGGAAATAAAAGCCCAATTTGAACGAGTGGTTTTGGTAATGGGCAAAATAGCGCTTGAGAATAAAATTATTTAGAAAAATTTTTGGCACGAGTGGTATTTGTCGAGATTATTTCATGAATACGTTTTAATAAATTCTGTATTAATTTTTTCTATGTTTACATTTCCAAAAGACTCATTTTGAACGAATTTATTGACAGCTTCGACTGTAACGTTCGAGTAAACAAACATGACGCTTGGATATCCAAGGCAAATGCGATTATACCTACGCCCTGTTAGCGTTGGTTTATTTTCTGAATGTGTGTCATAAATTTAAACGGAGACGGAGGTCTAATAACAACAATTTAGCAATGTAAAAGTTACATAAATTTATTGATACACTGCTTAATAATATCGCAACCTAATTTATAAGCTGCATAATTATTTAGAACAGTGTAAAACACACCAATTTTAAGAAGTACGTGTTTGTATCGAACAGATTCGCGGTTGCTAAGCAATGAAGCGATAATTGCACAAGTGGTATTACCGCTTTCGTTTTGCACAAGTGCAATTATCGCTAGGAGAGGCATATGATTGGTTGAATTTTTTTGGAAGGAGCTACCTTATTGGATGCAAGCAGTATAAGGGAAATAATCATGGACAAGGATTACCTACGTGAAATCCGATAATTTTCCGAAATTGGGTGCTTTCATGGATCTAATAATTCGATGTTCACGTCGACCGAAATTCGTCGGATAAAAATGCTATAAGGTTTGTATGTTGTAGTAATAGTAAAGTATTATGAGTTATTATTAAAGGGAGAACTTGGGCTAGGGACCATCTTGAAGGCGGTTTTATGAAGGCGACATATTGCTTAGAAGTACCGAGCCCGAATTCCGTACATAGGCCCAACTTTGCCAAAAAAATTTGCAGAAAAACACGAGTAAATATTTACGAAAAAACACTTCTTGACTAAATGTGGTTTCATGGGGTGGGTCTGTGGGTTTGAGGTTAGAAATTTTAAATTTCAACTTTCTTTGCAACTTGGTATACCTATAGATTATCATCAAGAACGACATGAACATGAGGTTGAATTGCTGATGTTGATGACCTTTTTAAAACTGATACTTGCTACTAATAACCCAGCAATTGGGTTACCTATTTAAGTTTTGTTTAAATAACCTGAAAAGGACCTACCTACTACCTACTTAGCTCATTTTGGTATCTGGAACACCAGCTGGATCTGAGTGAGTGTTCCCCGTAGAGGGAGTGCGAATGCCCTATGCCTAAATAGGAATAATAATAATAACAATATTAGTTTTTTTAATCGACAGTAGTCCCAAAATTGTCATTGAAAGCTAAGAAATCGGCACTAAATTTAAAAAAATAATGTGTCCCTCGACATTGAAGTCCCTTTTTAAGTGGTTTATTTACCTTGTAACTATCTACATATATTCAAATATATGTTCTTCTGTAATTTCTCAAGAAGATAATTGTTTCACATCACAATGTGTCCTAACTCGTGGGTGGTTCACAAGTGGCCAAGACGAAGACAACCCCCAGGAATTGTCGCCTGTGCATCCAGCAGATTTAATCCTCTTACCGGTGGAGCTCGGCGCCCAGTTTATACAAAAAAAGGAAACAATGGCTGTGTGTATTTACGCAGTCAACAGGCTGTGTGCCCGGGCAAATAACTAAATATTGGCTCGTCGCACGCCGCCCGTTTGATCCGCTCAAATTTGAATTTAAGATTAGACGACACGGCAGGACAGCGCCGGTCCACCTCTACCTACCTACCTCGCCACCTGTATATCGGTATCAGTCGATGTCCTTTTTGGTTCGATCAGGATTGGATTGGTGGAGGACGTGGAGGTTATATTGAAATAAGGTCCTAAATGAGGACCAAAAAAGGTCCTAATTAGGATCAACCCGTAGAAAAATAAGGTATGGCGTCCCTCAAGGGTCCATATTGTGGCCACATTTCATTTGTAATTTATATCAATGTTCTCGTTCGTAGGTTTGCACTAATACATTACGCTATGTTCGCTGACTACGATACGCAGGTATCTAATACCGAAGACGATAATAGTCCCAAGGAAAAAAGTGTAGAAGATGTGGATGCGACCATTGATCTAAGATTTCCTAATATCAAGTTCCTCGAGCAACCAGTGATTTATGGCAAATTATCTTTTAAAATTATTTCAGGGAAATATCAACTCAATGGGCGTTTTTATTAGTTGAAGCGTTGAGTGAGGCGACTGAGGGGCCATCTACACCACAATTTTCGTTTGGGGCTCGAAATCGCCGCATTAAGAGGCGCCTCTTATTATTCCTTTACTCAATGGTTGAAGTTAGGTAATTTGTATGAATAATAAAAAGACAGAACATATTTAGTCTTTCATGTAGTAGAGCCATATTTTTCATTAAGGTATCACACAATTTTTTTATTGGGGAAAAAGCTTTGGAACAATAATTAAGAGTATGTACTGATTTTTAAATCTGGGAATTCTGCGAAAAATATACAGTGTTTCACTTTGAGTCGAGACAATTCCGTATTTTTCGAAAAATGATCCTATTTAAAAAAAATCTGTAGTAGGTACTCGAAGAGTTCTATATTTTGGGTAATAATTTTTTGAAATAGTCCTATTCCATGACTGTTATTAAAAGGAGACCCCCTAAAAATCACAAAACTATATTAGGAATTTTTGTAAGATAAAATGGTCAGTACCATCAAATTGGCCTTAGTTCGAAACACTTTGTACAAAATTTCAATACTCTACGATATACCACCAAATAGGGCCAAATTTATAAAAAAATGGCTTTTCCGGAGTACCTTGTTTAAACCACAGGGCATATTTTATGTCTTTTTTCGTGAATCGATTAAGTCTTTCCCAAGGTCTTATTTTACATAGTATAGCCAGCCTAGCTCGTAGAGGTTCTCTCGTAAAAAAATTAAAATTTGATAAAATCATTTATTTAAAAAATATATATTTAAATAAAAAATGTGGGATTTCACTGTATTCTATTAGTCTCTAATGAATCAGTTTTTTGTAGCTGGACCTTAACAGGTGATAGACCTTCAAAAGGTAACCGCACTTTTTCCTATAAACTATCTTTTTAAGGCTTTATAGAAAAGTTACAGGGTGTTAAATTTGGAAAAAATATGTGTGTTATTGAATATTTACCAAACTAGTTGAGATATTTAAGTCATATATGGTATACGCTATAACGGCATGGATTAGCATAAAACCTGTTATTATCGAACATCTTGCACAACCAGTGGCGGAGAAGTGGGTAATTGGTAAATTTATTTTTAGAAATAAAATGAAAAATTGTATTGTAATAAAAGGTATTGAATTTTTTTTTATGTAAATTTTAATTGCATACAAAAATGTCCTCTTGGTATTTGTTCGCGTGTGTTATAGTTTAATGGAAAATATCGTTTTTTTAATTATTTTAGAGTATTTCGGAACTAAAAAATTTGCCCCATAAGTAAAACTCAAAATAGAAAAAACGTGTTTCTTACTTTAAATAAAGTAACTTTTTCCAATAAACTAACCCATTCAAGGTTTTACTTTTCAAGATACAGAGGGTACATTAAATGTATGTATCTTTAATCCTTAAATATTTTAGACCCTGTAACTTTAAAAGTATAGCTTTAAATAGGTAAGTTGGAAAAAGTTACTTTATTTAAAGTAGCAAACACATGATTTCTACTCTAAGTCTTACTTATTTTACGAATTTTTTAGATAATTTTTCAGAAATACCCCGAAATAATACAAAAAAATTTGCCATTAAACTATAACACATGCGAACAACAAGAGGACATTTTTGTCTGAAATTAATATCTACATAAAAAATTCAATATCTTTTATTGCAATACAAGGTGATTCATTTTTTTTCTAAAAACAATTATTGTACTAATTACCCACTTTTCTAAAAACAAACAAACGTCGTTCGTTAGGACGTGCAGAGAGCTTTATTTGCAACTGCTAAGCGTTCATTTTGATATCGGCGTATAGATGGCGCTGCGGTGCAAAGAAACTTTTCGATCCTAGGAACGTTGGAATGTAGCGCATCTGGAGGATTGGGTTATTTGAAGAAACTTTTATTCTATGGACGATTTTCCTATTACTAGTTTCTGAGATAACCGCTCTTCAATATCATTTACAAAAAATGAGCTAATTCGCTTAAAATTAACTTTAGAAAAAAAATGTTATTAAAGATATCTTTGAAGTTCACTAGGACGAAGAATGTAGCGGCACGGGTCAAATTATTACACATCCGGTTTGACCGGAAGTACCGGACGTGACCCATTTTTCAGTATAAAATGAACATACGAAATATGAAAAAAAGGTAATTTCCAGTGTCATATAATAACAATAAAACCATGCATGTATGTACACATCTAAACAACGACAATTTGGCTGAATTTATTTTTATTAAGCGAAGGTGGCTGTGTCCATTGTTTCAATATGACATTTAACACCCAGGTAATTTTCTATCGCTGTCAATTTGATTCTTGTCTAATTAGTTTATTAATTTTTGTAATACCTAATGGTTAATCATATTAATATAAAAATAAATTCAGCCAATTTGTCGTTGTCTAAATGTACCTACTACCTACATGGTGTTATTGTTATTACGTATAATTTTTCCTAATTTTGAGGGAAAATTGTAGGTACAGTACTAATATGTTCATTTTGAAATGAAAAATGGGTCACTTCCGGTACTTCCGGTCAAATCGGATGTGTACCTAATAATTTGACACGTGCCACTATTTTCTTCGTCCTAGTGAACTACAAAGATATTTTTAATAATTTTTTCCTCTAAAGTTAATTTTAAGCGAGTTAGCTCATTTTTTGTAAATGACATTGTAGAGCGGTTATCTCAGAAACTAGTAACAATAGGAAAATCGTCCATAGAATAAAAGTTTCTTCAAATAACCCAATCTTACAGATGCGCTACATTTCAACGTTCCTAGGATCGAAAAGTTTCATTGCACCGCAGCGCCATCTATACTCCAATATCAAAATGAACGCTTAGCAGTTGCAAATGAAGCCCTCTTCTCGTCCTAGCGAACGGCGTTTGCAGAATTAAAATATCTCTTTTTGTTCCCGATATATCATCGACGGGAGTCCTTATTGGGACACCCTGTATATATACGTGCACACAGCCTCCCACTCCTTTATCGATAAAGGTAATACTTTTTTATTGGTTGACATTTTGTAAAGAAATACATTACTTTTGTGTTTATTGGTGTTTTTTTCAATACTTTCGGAGCTTGGCCCGTATAAGTTTTTATAAAAATTCAGCATTTTGAGTTGGCCCAGAGAAAAGTACTATGTATATTTTTGTATTGAAACTTTGCTCATCAACACTTTGAGTGGCCAAGTTGACCAGAAATAAATGTTTTACGAGGGTGCTGCTGTTTGAAATGGACCACCCTGTATATTATCAAACTTTCACCATGACAGAAAAGCGATTCTGTTATACCAATAAATCCCATGTTATCCCATTTCTCTACAAACAGTACAAAACGTCGCTAACCAAACACCGATCGCCCGATAGCCGTGCAACTTCCGCACAATGACGCGAATCCATAAATAACTTAGGACATCCCAAATTACATTTAAATTGGTCCTGGCGGCGCCGTACAAAAAGTCAACAGCGGCCTAACAGGGTGGGTAGGCCAGGTGTCGGTGGCACAAAGCCCCGTGAAATCGCCTCACACGCCCCCCGTTTCCGACATTCAGACGTCGTCAGAGGATGCTGGATGTTCAGCCCCGGGACGGAGATGATGGTGACTGCTTTTCCGCCAACGGTAAGAGTGGTGTTTCAGCAAAAGCTGGAAAAGTAAACATATTTTTACATAATACATTATTATATTCCCATGTTTTTAAGACGTAACTCTATTTTTTTATGATTTTTGGTCACATCTTTTGGGGAAACGACAGTTTAAACCCAAAAAACGGGCCTCAGTTTGGTCATTCATTGGGTAGATATGCACAACAATGAAAATGCACCAAAAAAGATTTCCAGCAACCAGCAACATTAAATTGTATAACGGTTTATTGAAACATATGGACCGGGAGATAGTGACAGATTTTTCGACGTGATTTTACTCAGTGTGCCTTTCCTAGGGCATTATGTTGCGTATATTCTCACAATAATAAGGTATGAATCAGAGAGTCATCCTGGGTTCTTCATACGGAAAAATGAATTTTCATTTATTCGAAAAATACGAGTTTTGATATGATTTTAGTCAGGCTGCCATGTGTTTTATAATGAAGTTCAAAATAGAAAATTCCTCGGAAAACTATAGGCATACGGTTAGCGTGGATCCAATGACGTCAAAACCTATAGACGCGGTGCCCCATTGTTAAAATGCCCTTTATTTTGACTCCAAGATTAAATATATCCATACTACTCTAAAAACATGCTACAAACAAAGACAGAAAGTCAACCATCGACCAACTATACACCCGGTGATTCCCGGTTATAGTTCCTCCAGAATCACACTTAGATATCGCATGTTTTTTCTTGTTTGGGGGCGCCGGAAGCATCGGAACCTCACCTGAAGACTCGGGGGATGGTCTAACGACGCCAGCCTCCGAGCCCAGAGCCGAAATAAGTTCGCTACGGCTCGACAAAAAGGGACAATTTCTGACAATCTCGCGACATTTTCGGAATAATTTAATGGAGCGCTTAGATTGTGATTAGTTCTGGGCGTCAAGCGTTTATCAAAACAAACCTGTCTATAGGTTCTGACGTCATTGCGTGGATCCAAAGGGCTATTATTGCCATGTGAACTTGTATTTTAAAACTTAATTTTTCCATGTTTCTGAACAGGCTGCCAATGAGAAGTATGCAAGTTCTTGTTATGAAACTGCCGAATAAAAGATGGCATACCGTTTGCGCATGTCCAAGTACGCTTTAAATCGAATAAATCGTTTAAATTATTAAATAAAATTCAATTTAAACAGTACTTGGACATGCGCGAAAGGTATGCCATCCTTTTTTCAGCATTTTCATAACAAGCACTTGCATACTTCTCATTGGCAGCCTGTTCAGAAACGTGGAAAAATTAATTATTAAAATACAAGTTCACGTGGCAATAATAGCCCTTTGGACCCACGCTAACGGTATGCCTATGGTTTTCCGAAGAATTTTCTATTTTGAACTTCATTATAAAACACATGGCAGCCTATCTAAAATCATATCAAAACGCATATTTTTCGAATAATTTAAAACTCAGTTTTTCATATGAAGAACCCAGGATGACTCTCTAATTCGTACCTTATTATTGTGAGAATATGTGCCACATAATGCCCTTTGCAAGGCATACTGAGTAAAATCACGTCCAAAAAATCTGTCACTATCTCCCGGTCTAATACTGAAGATACCAGAATTAATAAAAATATTGTATATTTTTACATGACATATGGCTCTATGATGGTATACCTATATACTTTCTATACAGGGTGGTGACAATTTCGATGCCCACCATTGGTATCTCGGATGTGCGGTGTCTCGAAATCTAGGGGGCCAAAAAAATTTCTGAAACCGGCATTGAGTTTGCCATAAATGACCAAGAACCTAAAACTAACAAGGTTCATTAAATTCCCGTAACCGATGTGGAAGATACAAAAGTCGATTTTAGGCGAATAACCATTAATAACCGGTAAATATCAAACACTTTTACGCGATTCGGTTATTGTTGGTTATAGCTCTCTGACGTCACAAAAAAGCCCTTCATACATCATCGTTATAACCGACAATAACCGCGGTATTTACTCAACTCAGGAGCAGGGTAATTACCACGGTTATTGAAAACAAATGTCATTTGCTAGATTTGCCAATTTGTTGTGAGTTTGAATTTTTCAAAACTTATAAATATATTTGCTAAGAGAGGCAATTAAGTGTAGTAATTTCATATTTTCAAGTAGATCCATAAATTAAAAAAAAAAAGAAATGAAGCAAAAATATCTCGTTTGTGTAAACGTTGACAGCTGTCATTAAGGAGCTCTCTGTTCCGAATATATTTTCTGTGCCCTTCTTCAATAAGCAGATTGCATTTCTTATGAAATGATATTTTCCCAAAATGTTATCTTCCCAATTCGTAGATTTAATAGTGGACCTCAATATCAATGCATTTGGAAAATATTAAGCTTCAAGGTTGGAGTCCATTTGACAGCTGTCATAAGGAGCTCACCGTGGGTGGAATATCACTCTTGCCGTCTGGGTCCCCACTAAACTTGGCAAATCCGTTTGAACCGTCGCAATTTGTCATAGCTTATTGTCATGTATCGTGCTTTGTTAACACCTCTCGTCCGTAATATAGGACAAACTGTTTAACGTAAACCCTAATTATGGCTCCCGCCGGGCAGCCAGCGGGCGGGCGCTAATTCATTATTGCTGTTTGTAGAACAGACCAGTCCTGGTTGCATTTTATTAGAGATATAAAGCAAGCTATATTATCGGATAGAAAACGGAACATCCCAATAGCTTCATGGAAAATATTTTACGAAAAAAAGCTTTATTGAAATCGGCAATGAAATGTCTCAAAAGCGACATTAAAAACTCAGAAATCGGCACTGAAGCACAGAATAAATAGCTTCACAACAAAAGCGTCCATAAAGACATGTGTCAAAAAGTTGCTCGCTTTGACGCGAAATATCTTCTAAAGGGATAAACATTGTGCATTTTATTGTATTTTACATTAATCTACATTGCAAAGAGATTATATTAGGACCAAATTTATGTATAGGTTATTGGTTATTTTTCTGTAAATTGAAATGGAGGCTCGCTTATTTTTTGGTAAATAAAAATTAAGGTCTTAAAAGTCTCACAGCTCAATTTATTTTTATACAAACAGGCGACCGGTTTCGTGATTTTTAAAAGAATCACATCTTCAGGCGAAGACTACAACACAGAAGCGTAAAATAAGTGAAATAAGTTAAACAAATTACAAACAAATAACTCCCAAATAATAACCATTATGGCTGCGTAAGTTATTTGTTTGTAATTTGTTTAACTTATTTTACTTCTGTGTTGTAGTCTTGGCCTGAAGATGTGATTCTTTTAAAAATCACGAAACCGGTCGCCTGTTTGTATAAAAATAAATTGAGCTGTGAGAATTTTAAGACCATAATTTTTATTTACCAAAAAATGGACTCGCACGGAGTAACAGAAATATTTCGATTATTTTTGACACATGTCTTTATGGACGCTTCTGTTGTGAAGCTATTTATTCTGTGACTGAAGTAGTCTATTATTGTACGGTTTTTTCAATAAGTAGGCCTTGACGAGATGTAAACATCAAACGTCAAACAAAAGTGACCAAATATCAAATATTCAAAACTCTGCCAATAAAGGCAGGGAAAAATCTATTTCTGGACGTGTAATGAACGATGAATGCAGACAATATAGTGTTTGGTATGTATGATGCGTTTCCATGGTTACTCTCAAATTATTTCAAAGGTGCTTTATTGTAAATTAGTTATTGTCAGATAAGGTGAATAAAACGTCAAAAATATTACAGAAATGTATTTAAATATTGAAACACTTAGGAATTAAAATACAAAATAGGTAAAGGTATCAGAGAGTTTCTTAAATTTAGTTTACTTTGATGTATATTTCTATTTTAAAGCCATATCACAGAAAATATACTACGACATATTTTCTGTGGCCATATGTTCGGTATTTTTATTCAGCGCGCGGAAAGTTTTTCCATGCGCTGTTTCCGTGCGCTAGCCCGAAAACCCTTCCTTTCATTATTGCTAAAACAGATGAAAATAAGGTGTTTTCAAGGAAGTATAATAAAAATATATTTTGTTGACAACGGCGACCTATTTTTTTACTAAGAAAAATTGAACAAAATGAATACCTATAATGCCAAATCACACCGTAACAGCGCAATCTTTCAATATAAATATTTTAGCAGGTTTGAATATCAATCTACTTTTCATGGAGGCTGCACAACAGGCAGCAGTTTGGAGTGCATGTTGTGAAGCGCCGTGTCTCGTCATACTTGACCTAGGTAGAGCGATTGTCAAAGTCAAGCAACGCCGCGCCGGTTCATGGACGGGTGATCCCTTATGATATTTTTTTATGCTTAATAAAACATTTTTTTCCGATTTCAAAAAATATATGATAATATGTAACTCGGCACCGAAGTTATTTTTATGACTCATGTGGTTTATTTGCCTCGGCCAGAGGCCTCGGCAACCAACTTCCACATGAGTCATAAAAAGTAGAGCTTCAGTGCCTTGCTACATATATAACTATTCTTTGTTTGGAACTAGAAATAGTGAATAAAATTCACTTAATTATTGAAGCGTTGGTTGACACTTTGAAGCTTTTCTGAAATTACTTAATGTCATTCGTTATTTGGTGAGGAAACGTTGTGTAATAAAAGCGTTTTAAAGAGGCTGGTCAAATAGCAAGAATCTAGTAACCGTATTGTGCTTCTATTCAGTTTGTATTCTTCTTCCTATAGCCATTAATATTTTCTCTAATTTAGAAAATCGTGGTTAGTTTATGTAGATCGGTTTAGCTGGTCTATTTATGTAGAAAAAGTGCAATTTCCCAGAAGAATGCGGCAGAACGCAGGCAGGGACACCAACATAATGAAGAAAAACATGGCGATAGAATTAAGAATTCCTCACAAACCATGACGTGCCGATGTGTTTCATCCAATTCAATTCCTAACCGTACAAAAAGTGTTCGCAATTTTCGGTATTCCCACAATATTTAACCTGCCATTAATCAGTCCTCAGAAGGAACATACATTATGCCCGGCCGACAAAGGCAAATCAAACACAGGAAACGCGTCTCAACCATTCGCACCGGCGACCGTGAAAATTTCCTGTAGTTTCTTTTCTGCCGGTCCGAATCGGAAAGTCAACAATGGCAACACCTACACGCTCCGCAAACAAAAAACGTTCCCATTCTCCCGAGACACGAGGTACAAATAACGCGTCAATCCCGGAGATGTGGCAATAAATGGCTTGTCCGCCTTTTTACTTTTGCCTAATCGCCTTCTAAGACCTTTTCATCCTCGGACAATGGGCGATAGATTTGCAAGTAAACGTGGACAAAACATGTGTTTGCTGACAAAGTTTTGAGGAAGTATAACAGTTCCGAACCCCAAAAGAAAATATCGGTTATGCAGGTATGGTCGGGTCGGAGGGTGTGATTGTGTGATTTGCAATCAAAGGCATAGGTGTATAACTATTTTTACGGCCAAACATAAATGGTAAACATTTACGAGAATCTGAAGAAGTGTTCAAAATATATTCTGCTAGAAGTGGACTGAGAACATCAGCAGACCATACCTGAAAATATTAAATAGATATATAAGCTATAATAGGGTACTTGACAATATTTTTAATTGCTCTAAAATTGTACTCTCTTTACAGTAGATGCACCAACATAACACGTAATAAATGAAACAACGGCTTTTAACCCTTATTTATTGATTATAATTAAAGACGAAGTTGCACAATTTTGTTCAGGCTGAAATTTACAGTTTCGTCGTTCTATTGTCCAGAACGCCAAACGTGGCAACTCTGTGCCTCTCAGGAGAAACGGAACTGTAACGTTGCCGGTGCCCGTTTGCAATAATTCGTGGAACAAGAGCAAATTGCAGTTTTCTTTTCAAGTATCTCCAGCTTGCCTATGAATATCTGTTACTTAATGTATTGCAACCTTTGAGCTTTAACTAACGCAATTGCACACACAAATTTTGTCACATAAAGACTTTTTTATTATGAATATGTTCCGTATAATATTGATTCCTCTATAGCAAAATGGTGTCGGTTTATGCTGCACACGCTGGAAACTATATCATTCGTCTCTGCCACGTAACACTTTAGTTAAAATATCTGTATACGGAACATACTATAAATATTCAGGTACCAATAATGGGGGAAATATTCGAGTATGTGGCAACGTTACCCGCCCACCTATGCATCTAACCATATCATATATCCACATGTCATCTAACAAGTATGGTTTTCTGATCGGCAGATGACATCCCGTGATGCCAACTGTCATTCCGTATCACGCTAAATCAAAACATAAGTAGATTATAATATCTGTGCGATTTCTTATAGTTTGTTTATTATTATTATAGTTTGATATTTAGTATTATATTATCGTTTGCGGACCTAGTTATCGCGTTGTTAGATGTGTAAGGTAAGGAAGGTATCATAATATCATGGATCCTGAATGTCCCTGAAAGGACAATCCGTAATTTGCCGAAATTTGATGCTTCTTTAGTAGCACAATTTTTCTAATAATCCGATATTAGTGTCTGCCGAAATTCATGGCATAAAACTGCAAAGGTTTGTACCTACGTTGTAGTAATAGTACAGTATTATGAGTTATTAATAAAGAGAGAACCTCGGCCTATAGGGACCATCTTGAACGCGTGTTTATAAAGGCGCCATACTGCTTAGATAAGTACTGAGCGATTGAATAGGTATTTACGAAAATGTGGTTTCACGGAGCATCAAAAGTCTGGGAGTTTGAGGTTAGAATTTTGAATTTTCAACTTTTCACTGCCGAATAAAGTTATGTCTCAGAACACTTCAGTTGTATCGCTATGTTGCCAAATTGCCTTTTTAAAACACTTCTGACATCATAAGTGCTTTCCCGCCAAATTTCGAAGAAAGTCTAATAACTTGCTAATTACGTAAATATATATATTTTTAAATAATCGTAGGATCTTAGGCAAGTGTCCAGGAATTGTTTTATCAAGTTTGTAAAATTTCGTCAAGTACCCTATTAAATACAGGATTTTTAATAATTGCCAGGAAACTATAGGAAAGCTTTTTTAGTGCTCCTTCCAAAATAAATGGGTTATTATGTTTGAATGCATTTTGTATGCATTGGAAAAGTGAATACCTACTCGCTTGTGTTACAGCAATAAAGATAAAGTTGGCGAATTCAATAGTTATAATAAAAAATTGTTTTTTTTAAAAACATTGTGAAATCTCAGAATTTTTTTATCACGTCAAAACTTGAATAAAATAGCCTTAATCCATAAATGTTTTCACAACCAGCTAACTTGATATTATATCAAGAAGAACGAAATAAACCACTTTCTATTTACCAAGTGTCTTGTTTTGGCTAATTCAAAGGAAATTGATAAAAAAAGGTATAGGCAAATAGAATATTAAGAAGTTAATGTTCCAGACAAAATAGGTAATATAACTAGACACATTGTTCTTAAGAAATAAATCGTGGAATACATCAACCGGTTTACTGTTTGGTAAATATTACATTATTTCCATGTGACGTGTAGACCTAAATTATATTATTCACGAGATATACCATAAAACATGTCAAATTTATTTATTGTAATAATAAAAATATAGATTGTAAATGTGCCGACATTTATACCATATTACAGTATTATTGTACCGACTTATTTGCGTCTTTATCTTTAATAATTTATATTAGTTTTAGTTGAGATTCGTAAAATGTTGTTTTTGCCAGACGATCGCACTATCCGGCAACGCTGTTAATCTTTCATTATTATAGTTTGACTTAACTGGGTGCAGATATTTTATTGTTTCCCAGTCATATAGCAAGTGCGATGTGAGTGCAAACGTGTTGTTTTAACTCTAAAAGTTTATAGTCAAGTATTAGCACAGAGAAAACCAGAATAGGTACAGAGAGTTCATCTTGTCAAATGGAGCCCAACTTTAAACAGTTTGTAGGTCACCGTGGATCTTCTTTCTCACTTAAATTATCTATAATAAATGAAGAACGCAGTCTACTTCATAGTTTATCTGAACGATCTTCTCGGGTGTCTGAAAAAAAGTTGGGCTCAATTTGACGTATTTGATAAGATGGACTCACTGTATTCTGGTGTTCTCTGTGTGTATTAGTGTTAAGTGTAGGTAATAATTTTGAACAATGGGACACGAAATGAGCGTGGCACGTAAGAAAAACCGCCAAGCGCAACTGAATCAATACGTGCACTCAAACGAATATATGTTTTGATTTAATACTGTATAATATGTTGAATGACTGCAATGCCATTTGGTCTAGTTATATTTTGTCTGGGATTAATGTCATATTGATTTTTTTGCAATAGGGCCAAAAGCAGGATAGATTCCAACATTGCTGAATACTTTACCGTCTATCCCACCACATTCAGTTTTCAATTTTTAAACAAAATATAAGTCAAAATTTAATACCCACAAAAATAAAGCGGAAATCACAATAAAATCGCCCATTCACACGCCTATGGTGGCTCTGCTCCCAGTCACCAAAGATTCTATAGTGCCCAACTTCTCCCTCTATGTGACAGAAGTGTTGAACCGTGTGTTGACAGATGAATAAGAAATTCGTTTCATTTATAATAATTGTATTTTTCTTGTTATAATAACTCTACAGGTATGCACCTACATGTTTTCAGTCGATCAACCTGAACCACGTTAACCCCAAGGTTTTTTCCGAATGGGACTCGTCCCGTTTAGTAAGCCAACGCTAATTGAAGTTCCTCGCTCGGTCCATATCGCTCGGCGACGTCACTGTTTGCGTTTCTCATCAAGTTGGCCAGGTAAGCCACCAATTGAGACAAAAAAGAATCAGCCCCGGATGAGAACAAAAGAATAAAGTTCCACTAGCCTACTCGGGTTTCGACTTAAAGTAAGAGTAAACTGACAATGACCATGCAGTGTCTGCAGTATACTATTAGAAACAATAAATTTTTTCTGTGATTTTCAAAAAATTTCAGAATAATTCCAAAAAAAATTAAGAACTAATTTATTAATTAAAAATAAACACTCCAATTTATTTATTATTTACCAAAATTAAGACATAGATGCTTAGTGTTGAGGTATTTGTGTTGTATTTAAAACTTAACTAAAGCATTTTGAATTTAATTTGAAATTTGAAATTGATAATCCAAAAAATATATTAAAAAATATGAGAGTGTGCCTTATTCTCCTGGGGTCACCCAGTAGGACTAGTAAAATTTTGGCCCCAAAAATATTCTGTTGACCTCGTTTGTTGTTCATAGTCTTATGCATTGTTGAAAAGGACACTCCTACTTTTTGCACCACCACCATAGAAGAATGTCGTAGTAGATTCTTCTATGCCACCACTAACATGAGAGCTCGCATACGAATTTTTTAGTATTTTTTGAGACTTAGGTGACGAGATGACATCCCTTTTTTTCATATAGCTGTATTTTTTCCCTTTTATGGACAATCAGAATTTACCAGAATGAAGCCAAATAATATTTATTTATGATAAAATAAAGTAACATTTAATTTCTAAAATATTTAAAGAGAGGTCATCTTATTCCACGTATACATTTAAGATGATATAGTATTTTCGGATGAAAATAATACTAAAAAAAATGTTTGCCTGCCTCCCAAATATCCCTTAACGTGCGTCTTAGACACTTTAAAGTTGCTTGTGGGACTCCTTTATAGTCAATTCCATGCTTTCTTCACGTTTGCCTCTCTGTCCTTCTCTTATAAGACATTATTCGTAAATGGAAAACAGTTATTAGGATAGATCAATTTCAGAAATATATTTACCTTTTTTTATTTATTTGAGATAACTTCAGCTACTTATATGTTGATAACAATTGTAATTGTAGCTTATACACTAGCAATTTAAAATTTGAAACAATTAAACGCGAAAAATTAACAATGAAACTTCTCAAAACATTCTTACCCGCTGTTAAATTATTTGTCCAAATAATTTTGTCAAAAATACTGGAAACTTCCGGAAACAACGTGAATATGACTCTACAGCTCGGGTGGAACTAATTTCACTATCACGCTCTCGTCTAGATGGCGTTAGTTGTGATAAACTAAGGGTACGTCGTATGTCATCTTCTCCCACTATCTCATCTCGTCCATATTTTTCTCCTACATTATTTTTTCAAAATAAATGTAGAAATTACTTGGATTAAATGCACAGAATAATCAAGTAAAGGTAAAAAGTAAGACATATTTTTCTTCAGAATATTTTTCTATATATCATAGAATCATTTATAATCATTGTTATCATTGAATAAGGAATTCGTAACCTTAATAAATTTTGTTATGTGCCTACCTGTAAAATTTCTCTTAAGTTTTGAGTAGATTCTTGACGTTTTTCGAAAAATTTGCTAAAACGCTAAGATTCCTTTATGCGCCGAGTAACAAATGATGGAGATTTCTTTCTTCTCATGTCAGGATTTCGCCCCATGGCCAATGTCCTTAACCTTAGGGATAATCCGAAACATTGTATTATTAAGGATTCCCTTGACGCAAATCGATGTACGGCTAATCCCAGATATCCTGTAGGGATTACGAAGGGCATAAATACATTATGGACGTTTTGGCATGCCTTGCGGTACCGGTGGATACCGACACAAGGCATCTACAAAAAAGTATGAAGTATAGGTTCATGGGTAAATTGGGTTGAATGATAAAATTCGGATTTGGTTTTATTGTTGGAAACAGTCTAAACAGAATTTATTGAAGAACGATTTCTTGGGCGAAATATTCACATATTTGAAGCTTTGTTAAACTCGCTATTCGCAAGGAACTTATTTGTAACCCCTGAAGTTGGAAACGAATTTTTAATCGCAGGCTGAAGTCGCAAAACATTAAAAGCTAATTTTAATATTTCATGGCTATAACCTCGGTTAGTGACAAGATGTTCTGTGGTGAAAAATACCAAATGATAGATGTTTTGTGACTGGATATAATCTTTATAAACATCAATACATTATTAAAATTCCTGTAGACACTCTGCTCATGCCTACTAAAACTCATGACTAAAACGACGTTTATAAAACTTGTTGCATAGCACACTATTAACATTGTAAAGTATAACACAGCGGTTCAAACTGCGGTTTTCTTTTGAATACAACCAATTAGTCTGCCATGAATCTTAACTAGGTAATTTAGGGCATCCAGACCCTTGATAAATCGAGAAGAATACGAGAATACTGTAGAAAGACGGGATCAATTAACGGTATTTGGTTAAGGTTGATGATGAATTTACGCGTGAAGCTTAGCCTCAAACCCTTGTTTAAACACTATAGTTAAGTCAAATTGAAACTATCTGAGCACCTGGGTGGATAAAGCGTCTCAGTGCCATCAATTTTCAATATAAAAGTTTTCCTCTGTCTCTTAAAATAAACATTCCACGGCCATTAATAGTTTTGCTCAATTTGAGGTTTTTTTAATAATGCGCGGCAAGTTGGCCCTGGATGCCGATTTCTATTGCAGCACCACTTAGGTGTTCAAAATTGCCACAGTTTTGTTTCTTATGTTTTTTTTTGTAGGCCGCAAAATGAGCGAGAAGATCGCGGTGGTAGACCTAAAAAAATCATCCTGTATACGGTCTATCTGCAACTAGACCGTATGCATTTAAACATTCCGGTATAGGATTCGGCACCTAGGCAAATTTCATTGGTCCATGTGAATTCGGATCGCCAATGAATGCGGAGTGCCGAAATCCGTGCCTGGAATGTTGAACGGTGCTGAACATCAGGTCAGAATGGTGCAGTAAAATCAGCCAGCGTGGAGTGCCGAATCCGAGGTCAAAATGTTGAAGGTGCTGAAACCCAGGTCGGAATGTTACTTTGCGTTTGGCGCAGCTTAAATTGTGTATAATGTGTCCAGAGTGAGAGCCTTTCCATCCAATCTTGAATTAGAAACTTTGCGCAGGTTGACCCTTATTCTCCCCATCTCTATTTCTCTGAGCTAGGACCGAACTTTCGTCTGTTTTTCAAGGTTAAATTTCCAGCAAACTCATCAAGGGACTTGTGTTGGGTACGAATAGATACAAGTGGATTAGAAAATACATTTTAGATATGTGGGTGCTGGTTTCTGCAGCTGTGCGGCCTGTGTGCATGGTAGATTAGGAAATTTGTGGTCACTGGTCGCCCACTTGGTTTGGTAGATTAAGAAATTTTTGGTCACTGGTCGCCCAGCACACTGTGAAACTGCAAAAAATCGTAAAAAACGAAAAAGAAATTTAGCTCTAGCAGTCAAGTGCAATCAACCTAATGCCAAGTCGATTTCTAAAATGCTTATTTTTGGCAAAAATTACCTAAACTGTTTGTTATTTGTGTTTCCACTTGTTGATTTACTGTTCCGCGCTGGCCGATTTACTGCAACATTCCGACCTGTGTTTTAGCACCATTCAACATTATGACCTTGGATTCGGCACTCCATGCTGGCTGATTTTACTGCACCATTCTGACCTGATGCTCAGCACCGTTCAACATTCAGGCACGGATTTCGGCACTCCGCATTCATTGGCGATCCGAATTCACATGGACCAATGAAATTTGCCTAGGTGCCGAATCCTATACCGGAATGTTTAAATGCAGACCGTATATCACAGAGAGATTTAAACAAAGACAGAATGTATGTGCAATGTTTTCCGGGCGGTTTCGACGTACGCCATTTCTGAATTACCCCTTCTTTTTTATATAGGCCCATCAAAGAAGGACATTACTTCTTGCTGGTACGTAGTATTTTGAAGGAAAAAAGGTAATTATTTAGTATAATGTATAGGTACCCTAGATTTTTTTTCTGCAAAATACATACTAAAAAGAAGGCATATTCTTCGTTAATGGGTCTATATAAAAAAGAAGGGTAATTCACTACGATTGCACATACAGTCTGAATGTCAATAGTCCGTATGTTAACGGTCTAGTCCGTATCATTTACATACGGTCTGCGCCATTTAGGCCGCATATAGATACAGCCTACACCGTATACATATACCTACGGTCTGTTTTCATATACGGGCTGTAACATATACAAAGAATTCCCAGAAATATCAATTTAGGAAGGTGGCAGGATTATTAATAAGTGCCGATACCCCTTTGCGTTCCCAATGATGTGCCGGTCTGCGGGCAATGATGCGACTATCTTTGACATCCTGCGTGCGGAGTCAAAACACCCGTCCGCCCTCTACAACACACTGTTTTTGGCTATTTCCTTCCGCCCGATTTCACTTCTATGCCTCCGTTCCGGCGTATCCATATCTTGTGGTGCGTCTATTATCTGGCCCGGTCGTACAGAGATCAGGGCCGGCTCTGCGCCCGGGGCGCTCCACCCGTCGAACATCCCTCCGGCCGGGTTGTCGAGGGGGTGTACCAACCCCTCGATAATACCCTCTGGCCGCCGGCTATTGTCCCCGTCGTACAGTTCAAAATAGGCGGCTATACGGACAAAGAACCGGCGGAGTACTTGAAGGTGCTTGGTGGGGTGATTCATGTTATCGCGAGTGCAAACACTGTTTTATTGGTTATACGGGGCGTTGGCTTTTGACAATTTATATTATATTTTTGCGCATGTAAAAGCGGTATGCACAACATTTCCAATCTTTGCTGTCTATACCTACTATATTACTAAACTTTTGAAAATCTGTTGGTGCATGGAAGACAAGGACAATGAAAGAGAGGGGACACCGCGCTTGCCTACCCTGCCGTGTATTTTGTTACGTCGTTTTGAACGGCGGCCATTTTATATGTGGCAGACAAAGCGAGTACGTTGTGAGTTAATTTCGTGATATGTGAATCAAAAGTAAGAGTGATTAAGGGGAAAATATACTCTTACGATGGTGAATTGTTCAGCGTTTGGTTGCAAAAGCAGAAGTGAAAAGCAAGAGCCGGGATTTCGTTTCACAGGTAAATATTTAACAAGCTACCATCGAAAGATGCCTTAAAACTTTATTTTTTCTCAATATAACTTCTTCAAATTCCTTCTACCTTTTAGTATGATAAAGCGCATTGTTTTGTTTGTAAATAGGACCAATACAATTATTATTTTTTTCTACTCCTATGCTAGTAACATACCTATTAAGGGACGGTTTAGGTTATAAGTAAGTCCATTGTTACGAACACTCACACGTAATGACTGACACGTAATAAAAAAAATACGTATCTGTTCTTAATTAAAACGCAATTATCACGGGTGCCTTGTTAGCGCGGCATCCGCGTCACCATAGCAACTAACCAACATACTAATAATTGTTGCCTGTCAGATAATCAGAAGTATAGTTTATCTATTATAATAGTTTTTCTTTCGTCGAAGAAAAATTATAATACAAAACTCGAGATGTAAGCTTATTATAGATACTCGTGGAATTACAGCACTCGCCGCTGCGCGGCTCGTGCGCAACTTTTCCACTCGTACATAATAAGCTGTTTACAACTCTCGCTGTGTAATATACTATTAAACTCGTTTTCATTGCAAATTTCTTAACTGATTATGATACTTTTATAAAATATGGGCTGGTTTCCATGGACGTGCATTATTTATTTTATTTTGATTGATTCGAAATCGCCGCAAATAAATATATTTCTGCACCTAACACTAGCTTTACATTTGGGAAATTATCTTCAAATAAATACCAATATTTCAAATTACATGTGAGTCAAAATTAACTACCTTTTCATTTTTAACATTTTTGTGATATTGGCTAAGAACGCGTTTCATGCTACGCCACTGGCCTGTCGAGCGATGTGGCAGTCGGTAACACGGCCGCGAGCGCTGTTAGGCGTCCTCTCTTTTTCATTTTCTAAGGTGCATAGTTAGAATAGGTAGGTACCTATTTTAAATCAAACATGTATAATATGCCGCTGTATCATTTATCTGTCAAATTTGACATTTTGGAAAACAGTTGGGCAAAAATCGGGTTTTTACTTGAAAACCAAAAATAGTTGCTATTAAGAAGAAGTGTTTGTTGTGCAATTCAACATTGGTGTGCATATTTTCAGAAAAGAATTCCCATGTTTTGTTAATTTCGCTGTATACTTAAATATTATTCCTTTGCTGCAGCAAGTTTCCGTTATTAGTTTAGACAACTATCAATTTTATTATTGCAGAATTAATATTTTAAAACATTTCTTATCTGGTACAAAGTAGCCAGATTTTGAATTGTTATACAGGATGATTTTTTTAAAACTACCTTATTTTGCGCCCTACAAAAAAAACGCAAGAAACACTAATGTGGCAGTAGTGATGCAAAAGAAATCGGCATCCAATAGCCAACTTGTCGCGCAATATAAAAAAACCTCAAATTGAGCAAAACAAATAATAGCCGTAGCATTTTCTTTTTATTATACTTTGAAAACACCTTATTTTCATCTGTTTTAGCAATAATGAAAGATGGGTTTTTTCGGGCTAGCGCACGGAAACAGCGCATGGAAAAATTTTCCGTGCGCTGAATAAAAATACCGAATATATGGCTTTAAAATAGAAATATACAGCAAAGTAAACTAAATTTAAGAAACTCTATATATGCTCTCTGATATTTAACATATACTTATTTTGTATTTTAATTCGTAAGTGTTTCAATATTTAGATACATTTCTGTAATATTTTGACGTTTTATTCACCTTATCTGACAATAACTAATTTACAACAAAGCACCTTTGAAATAATTTGAGAGTAACCATGGAAACGCATCATACATACCAAACACTATATTGTCTGCATTGTTTATTTTTTGTCAATTAAATTTATTATAATATGCCGATAAAATGTTTTTTCTACTCCTATGCTAGTAACATACCTATTAAGTGACGGTTTAGGTTATAAGTAAGTTCATTGTTACGAACACTGATACGTAATGACTGACACGTAATAAAAAAAATTACGTATCTGTTCTTAATTAAAACGCGATTATCACGGGTGCCTTGTTAGCGCGGCATCCGCGTCACCATAGCAACTAACCAACAGACTAATTGTTGCCTGACAGATAATCAGAAGTATAGTTTATCTATTATAATAGTTTTCTTTCGCCGAAGAAAAATTATAATACAAAACTCGAGTTGTAAGCTTATTACATACTCGTGGAATTACAGCACTCGCCGCTGCGCGGCTCGTGCGCAACTTTCCCACTCAGACGTAATAAGCTGTTTACAACTCTCGCTATGTAATATACTAATAAGTTTCCGTTTTCAAAGAAGTATAATAAAAAATATCGTTCATTACACGTCCAGAAATAGATTTTTTTTTGCTTGCACGACTTCCTGTGTTCGGCTGCGCCTCACACTTGTCACGAACGCGCGGAAAAATCTTTATTTCCAGACTCGTAGTATGAAATATACTATTTCTGTTTATTTCATATTAAGCGATTTTCTCGCTTATTTTGGCCACACAGAAAATACGTATAAAATATGGCAATTTTGGTCAGCGAGGCGATGCGACATTAAAAAAATGGGCCTCCGTGCCCAACTTTTCGGTCTGAGCACCTGGATGGATAAAGCTTTTCAGTGTCATCAATTTTTAATACAAAAGTTCTCTTATGGCTCTTAAAGTAAACATTCCACGGCTATTAATAGTTTTGCTCAATTTTAGTTTTCTTTTATATTGCGCGACAAGTTGGCCATGGATTCCGAGTTATTTTTCAGCACCACTTAGGTTACGTTTTTGTTTTGTAGTGCGCAAAATAAGCGAGAAAATCGAGGCAGCAGTCCTAAAAAATCATCCTGTATATACAACAAGATAATTTAATTTTTTTATTCATTTTATAATAATGATACACCACCACTGCCTTCTCCAGGCATGACTGAAACAAACAATTTTTGTGTTTTAGTTTTCTGGGTACACAACTTATATATTTCGTGTTGAGTTGGACAGAAATACAACGTGGAACATTTTGAACGACTAGGTACCTAACCTTTTCCTCGAATAAAGCCATGAATCACTGTCTGTTTGTTCCCATAAAACTTGACTGTTTTATCTGGGCGTCTTGTTGAATTAAGAGGGATAAGAAATCGTTTATTTACCAACGGGTGACGTCTTTGGTTATAAACACTTCATTGTTAGGGGCTTGTTTAGCAACAATGTGAAAATTTACAATGGAGCCATAAAAGTCGTATATCCGAAGTCGCGGCCTGTTGGGAAACCGTATGTGCGGATTTCGGATGCCGTTGCGAAATTTTTAAATATTCAACGGAAATTTTAAACCCAACATCACCAAATATTAATATTGTGCGATGTTCCATTTACCTATGTATACAGGGTGTTCGAAAAATAGACGGAGATATTTTAGAGGGTGATTCCCTGTTAAGAAATATGAAAAAAAGTTTCTATAAACATGGGTCCGGAAATGCAGAGTTTTCAAGATACAGGATGTTAAATATATTGCATGTCACTGGACAAAATTGGTTTATCAATTTTTGCAAAAAAAAAGTGCCTTGGAAAACAAATAATCAAAAGCATTTCTAGGAAAGAGTGTTATTGCAACTTTTCCAATATCATAACATAAAGTATACTACAACCAATTTTGTCCAGTGTCATGCAATAAAACGGTTTTTATTTTTTTTTTCTCGAAAACGAAGTGAGATAGGAAAACAATACAAGAGGGAAAGAAGTTGTATTTTTAGATGCTTAATCAAACAAAAAATATTAAAGTTACAAAAAAGGTAGTGGCGTACATTTTTTTGATAATAATATTCGCTAAGGTGCCCCCCGGGACGCCACTGGACTTAATAAATTTAATCTAGTTAGGGCAAAATTAGCCTCTTAATACAACAAATAACATTGCCAAATTTCAACAGAATCGAGTAAATAATTTTTAAGACATTAATAATTTCATGTTTTATTTTTTTTATTTAACATCCTGTATCTTGAAAACTCTGCATTTCCGGACCCATGTTTATAGAAACTTTTTTTCATATTTCTTAACAGGGAATCACCCTCTAAAATATCTCCGTCTATTTTTCGAACACCCTGTATCTATATGCTCGTGCAATGGGGATGTTCAGAAAAAATAAATTTAAGTTTCAAGTCACAAAAAGACCGCAAATAGTCTCCAAAAATAAACCTATGAAATTACAATTAATAAGCAATATTTTCCATAGAAAAAAATAGCGAGAAGTAGCTGCATTCGTTTGAATTCTCAGAACGCTGCCTGATTAGCTCGACGTCACTGCCTCTATTTGGAAGCGCTTACGTCCCTCAACTTGCTGTCATTTGTTAATATTATATTACCGCAGTGCAGTAGAAACTTAAATACTTATCGCAGAATAAATAGGGTCACTTGCCTTAGCCGTTTTATAGACTTAGATAAGATTTTATTATTGGGAAAGAAAAAATGAAAAATTATTCTGTTAAGATCAAAATATTTGTATACTAATTAAAGTCAAATATCTCGAATATCTCCTTTAAAAAATATTGGTTTTACCAAATACACACATTTTGGCGTGAAAGCATACTTACCTAAGACATCTTGGTAGAGTTTACTCAATACATATTTAGACACCACAACATTCTATAGATATGTATTATCATAAAGAAAACATTTAGATTTGCAATGGCAAACGTATTCTTACAATCAGAAGCAACTTGATTTGATATCCATCCGAAATACCTGCAAATAAAATTATTTTCTTTTTGTATATTAAGTATATCAAATCACATGTCATATTAAAGCATCAAATAAACAAGTAATAAATACTGTTAAATTAAGACGACCGCAATTTGCTTTTCGCGCTCCTTCATTCTTTACCTAAATACTTATCAGCAAAATGGTCGCTAACCTTAAAATCATTAATAAAATATAATGTACCAACGAGAAACAAGTCAGTTTTAATATCTTTGACAACCATTCAAAGAAACAGGATTTGCAGAGAAAAACCTTAATATAAAATTTCGGAATTTTTCAGTGATATAAGGGGCGCGCGATCTATTTCATAGCATTTACTTTATTTATTTACTGCTACTGGTAAAATAGCAGACTGATCAGCAGAAATCACCCGTATAAAATTCAAAGGTTTTTATGCGGTCGACGTCGACCTAGTCAAGGAGGCAGCCAATCAGAAAGCGAGCGTAGCGATTTGATTGGTCGGCGTTTCGGAGATCCACGGAGCAGGTGTCGACGTAGGCCAGTCAGGCCAGTATAACCAGTGCCGTGCACGGAAATAAGGATCGTGCTTTATTTTACGGATTTTTGTTACGTGTATTAGATTTGTGTGTGTGTTGTTTTGTGACTTCATTTATTCCATAATTTTCAGGACAGAGGCAACGCCGGCTTTGCGAATCTTGCAATGTAAATAAATATTTATTTACGCTACGCGCCTCAGGATATAATATGCGAGGTAAATAATTCAACCGAAGTGTAGGTATATAGAATTTTTTTACTACTAAAGTTATGGCCGTATGAACAATGATCCCGTTTGTGTAAAAGTGCGGACAAAGTGCTGAGTGCGCGGGCACGTGTAGGCTAAGCTTGCTTTTTGTATACTTATAAATATGAGCTCTGCTCCATGTATATTTAGTCTTGTCTTGTCTTGTAGCGTGAATCGCTGCCCTGCTGTATCTGTCCTAATAAATAGTTTTAAAAACTCCATTTTCGAATTCGTTAATTTAACTGGCGCAGTCGGTAGGACGTGCGTCCAGTTTCCGCGTTCGTGCGTAAGTTTGGAATCCCCACGGTATCGGAACCGCATTCTACCGCGTCGCGAGAAGCTGAAAGATTTTTATCTTGAAGACGTCGTCCAACAACCCTGATCTTCGAGGCATCGCAGAGAGGCAGCCCCTGGATCAACCCAACTCCCGGCAGACAGCACGACCAGCAGCTACAACAAGACATTGCTCACCAGAGGACCTTGGCCTGCGACCATCGATTTGGTAAGAGTTGAGTACTCCTTTGGTTCCCATTTTACCCTATTTCCCTTTATTTTTAAGATATTTTGAGATATTTTTGATTTTTATAACATATTTTTGAGTTTTGAATATTTTTGATGAGCGAGAGCGATATTTCTATTGATATAGAGAGTCTTTCAAGTTTATTCACAAATAATTTAAGCTTTGAGGAACAAAGTAACGTAACCGAGGTTACCCAAGTTATTAATAAGGAAAGTGATCAAATAATAATCGCAATGGCGAACGAAAAAATTGACCTGCCAATGCTTAAGATGTATGCTGAAACGATCTCTGAATTCGATGGCAATGCGACTTCTTTGCCCAAATTTATTTCTTCTTGCGATTATCTTTTCGAAACATATAGCGGAATTAATGACGAATTTCTGCAAAACTATTTAATTAGAGCAGTCCAGATGAAATTGACTGGACGTGCCGAATTATTGATAGGCTGTCGTAACGAATTGGACACTTGGCAAAAGATAAAAGACGCGTTAACACAATGCTTTGGCGATCGTAGGAATCTAGAGTGCCTAGAGCAAGACGTATTTACAGCTAGACCCTTTAAAAACGAATCACCTTTAGATTTTGCAAAACGTTTACAAGTCATGCGTAGTAACTTAAGACAAAAGGTAAATTCTGATATTTACTTAAACCAAGCTGCTAAAGATATTTATGGTAGGCAGTATGATGAATTATGTCTACGAACATTTGTTAGAGGTTTATCAGGTCCCTTACAGACGATAATTCGTTTGAAGGAACCCGCATCCCTAGAAGATGCTATGAATTTAATTATACAGGAAGAAAATTTCAATTACACTCAGAATATTTTTAGGAATGGTCCACAAAGTAATTTTTCTAACTCACCACAAAATAACCCACGGACTAACAGACAGAACTCGTACCAAAATAATTACCAAAACAACTTTTCTCGCCCTAATTTCCAAAATAATTTCCCAAGGAATAATTATCAAGGATACAACCATCAACCAAGGAAGAATTTCCAAAACCAAAATTATTCTCCTAGACCAGTTTTCCCAAGTCAACCTATTAATGTACAACCAAACTATAATAACCAACAAAGACGTTTCCCTACCAACAGACAAGTTTTTGGTCCACCTCGTAATGTTTTCAGACCTACTGGACAAAACATACAAAGGCAATACGAGCCTATGCAAACTAATTCCCAAACCAGTAGAAATAATAATGCTTTTAATCCTAGAAATCACGAAGCTATGTCTACAAATTCTAGAGTACCCTCTAATGTTCATAGGAGTTTCTCTGCTAGACAAAATAATTTCCCGAGAAATAATTTTCAGCCACAAAATACTATAACCGAAGAGTTGTATCAGATTAATAGCGAAAATGCTAATAATGGAAGCCAGTCAATGCGCAATGCGTATGACTTGGTCCCCTCTCAGAATGAAGTTCAAATTCAAAACAAAAATGATATAAGTCCCGGAAATTTTCAGCAAGTCGGGTTGTCCCCGAAACGGAAGAAATAGAACCCGAAATTATTGAAATCCACACTGAAATCTGCAATAGTTTACCCTATATTATTGTAGAAAATCCCCCTTTAAAATTACTAGTTGACACTGGTTGTTTTCAATCCCTTTTACGACCTTCTATTGTTGAAAAATATTACCCAAATTTCATTTATACCTGTCCAACAAGAATTCGAACTAGTTTAGGCCAAACCGAAGTTCAATTTAGAGCGAATATACCAGCTCCTGATATTTTTAAAACAGATCAAAAGTTTATATGTACACTTTTTGATTTTCATGAATTTTTCGATGGAATTTTAGGACTACGTGAAATGAGGAAGTTAAAATTTATTATTGACCTCGACAGACAATTTTTAACAAATAATGTAACAAATATCCCATTCTTTTATCGTGACACAAAAGAAGATTGTCACACCATTTCGATTAATACACTCTCAGCTAGAATCCCGGTAAATACATTTAATAATAACGCTATTGTTCCCGAGTGCAACATAGGAAATCTTTATTATCCAGAAACAACAGACATTGTTTTAAATAACGACGATGGTTCTGATGATATGATTAATTCGCTACATTTAGATTTTCAAGATTTTAATAATGATAATGATAATGTTAATGACGATATATTTTATAAAACTTGTGAAATAAATGGTGTTTTTACAGAAGGAACTAATAAAGTTAAAAGAAATAAAAATAAAGTTAGGAAAAATAAAAGTAGAGTTAAGAAGAATAAAAATAAAGTTGAGATAAATAATGAAGATGTTATAAGAGAAAATAACGAAGTTTTAAGTTGCAATAATAATGAAGTTTATAGCGATGATAATAATCTTACAAATGAAGTTATTAATGAAGTTAATGAAGTTCATAATTATGATATAGACAATAAAGAAGTTTTCATTAATAATAATTCCCATAGTTATGTACATGCAATGTTTCCAATATTTTCTACTAATTTAAGTGAAAATAAAAATCAAAATTTCAGGTTTAAAGTTCCTATAAGCTATAGAAATAGGAAAATTATCTTACACAAAAATAAAAAGAAGGTGAAGATAAAGAAAAGAGTAAAAATTAAAAATAAAAATTTCAGTCTCCATCGAACTAGTTTTCCAACAACAAAATTAAAACCAAATCTCGAAAAACTAAATTCACGTTTAGTTGACTCGAGGCTGAAGCTCGAAGAATACGATTACGAAATTAAGTACAAAACAGGAAAAACAAACACTAACGCTGATTCACTATCTAGAATTCAATTAAAGAGTGATAATAACATTAATAATTTTCTATTTCATGATCGACTCAGAATATCAAGAATTTAGGAAAAATACCGATAATAATAGCGATAAAATTATAGAAGTTAGGAAGGATTTATTTGAAATGCCTGAAACATATTCTTTAGCTCACTGTGTATCAGAAGATTTTAAGTTAGGCGCTGGGATAGCCCTACAGTTTAGAGAGAGGTATAATAATATTGAATATTTAAGTAACCAAAATATGAAGATAGGTCAAATAGCAATTTTAAATGACAAAAAACGATTTGTTTATTATTTAATAACCAAAAAGTACTTTTACGAGAAACCTACATATTATAATGTGTTCAAATGTCTTAGAAATTTAAGAGATCATATAATTAAAAATAATATCAGATACTTAGCAATGCCAAAAATCGGATGCGGACTTGACCAGCTAGACTGGAACATAATTAAAACAATGATTAATTTTATTTTTGAATTTATACTAGTAGAAATAATTATTTGTTCTATAAACAATGATATTTTAGAAAGTTACCCAATATTCTCTACAAACAAAGACCCACCTGAACCTATATACGGTTTACCAAAAAATGTAAAAGTTTGAGTAACCGATAAAATTCTATAGAGAACGTACAGTTAACGAAAATGAAATAACAGTAAAATATATTCCCGAAAATAATGTTCAAGCGAGTAATGCAGATTTAGAATTTGAGTTAAAGCTAAATGAATTTTTGAGACAACAAAAAGAAAAAATTAGGAAAAGTCGAAATAATAATGACCTTAACGCTATTGAGAATCAGTCAATTTTAGGAAATCCCGGTGATATTGATGAAGAAATTCATAGATTTTTGAATAACCCTATAACCAATGATGAAATAAGAGAGTATTTAGAAACTGAATTCCCCGAAGAAAACTCAGATATAAATGACAATAATGAATATCAAAATAATGACAGAGTTAGGCCAAAAATAAATATTATTTCGGATATACGTATAAAACCCACAGGTGAAATTGAAACAGTTTATCACAATACCCCAGTCTCTACAGTTCACTCTGCTATTGAAGACCCAATTTTAACTATTCCAATAACCGAAAATTGCTTAAATACTTACACAAATCAAATTATATTTATTCTAAAAGATTCAGGAAGATACCACGTTATCAAAACACACCCTTTTCACAATAAAATGAGGCTAACTGTCAATCTAACAATGTCCGTGAAGTTAGCGACGGTTTTCCAGCGACGAATTTTTAAAGCGGAGGCAAATTGCGGACATGGACAATCCGCACCAAAGCTAATTCTACAAAGGGATTGTTTTATTTTTCCTTAACCTGGGGGTGGATTAACCCCCAAACTTTTACAGGCGACGTACAACACCCCAGGTCGTAGAGCGAGCGGAAAAAATCGACCGTGACTACGGTCTAACGGTGTCAAAACGAGGGTGGCACTGCCGAGCGCAAATTGCGCCGCCGGATAAAATAATTTTTTTCTCGAGATTTTGGGGGGGGTTACACCTTCAGCTTTTTACAGGGAACGGACAACACCCCAGGGCTTAGGGCGAGCGGAAAAAATCGACCGTGACTACCGTCTAAGGGTGTAAAAACGAGGGTGGCACGGCCGAGCGCAAATTGCGCCGCCGGATAAAATAATTTTTTTCTCGAGATTTTGGGGGGGGTTACACCTTCAGCTTTTTACAGGGAACGGACAACACCCCAGGGCTTAGGGCGAGCGGAAAAAATCGACCGTGACTACCGTCTAAGGGTGTCAAAACGAGGGTGGCACTGCCGAGCGCAAATTGCGCCGCCGGATAAAATAATTTTTTCCTCGAGATTTTGGGGGGGTTACACCTTCAGCTTTTTACAGGGAACGGACAACACCCCAGGGCTTAGGGCGAGCGGAAAAAATCGACCGTGACTACCGTCTAAGGGTGTCAAAACGAGGGTGGCACGGCCGAGCGAAAATTGCGCCGCCGGATAAAATAATTTTTTTCTCGAGATTTTGGGGGGGGGTTACACCTTCAGCTTTTTACAGGGAACGGACAACACCCCAGGGCGTAGGGCGAGCGGAAAAAATCGACCGTGACTACCGTCTAAGGGTGTCAAAACGAGGGTGGCACGGCCGAACGCAAATTGCGCCGCCGGATAAAATAATTTTTTTTTCGAGATTTTGGGGGGGGGGTTACACCTTCAGCTTTTTACAGGGAACGGACAACACCCCAGGGCTTAGGGCGAGCGGAAAAAATCGACCGTGACTACCGTCTAAGGGTGTAAAAACGAGGGTGGCACGGCCGAGCGCAAATTGCGCCGCCGGATAAAATAATTTTTTTCTCGAGATTTTGGGGGGGGGTTACACCTTCAGCTTTTTACAGGGAACGGACAACACCCCAGGGCTTAGGGCGAGCGGAAAAAATCGACCGTGACTACCGTCTAAGGGTGTCAAAACGAGGGTGGCACTGCCGAGCGCAAATTGCGCCGCCGGATAAAATAATTTTTTCCTCGAGATTTTGGGGGGGTTACACCTTCAGCTTTTTACAGGGAACGGACAACACCCCAGGGCGTAGGGCGAGCGGAAAAAATCGACCGTGACTACCGTCTAAGGGTGTCAAAACGAGGGTGGCACGGCCGAACGCAAATTGCGCCGCCGGATAAAATAATTTTTTTCTCGTGATTTTGGGGGGGGGTTACACCTTCAGCTTTTTACAGGGAACGGACAACACCCCAGGGCGTAGGGCGAGCGGAAAAAATCGACCGTGACTACCGTCTAAGGGTGTCAAAACGAGGGTGGCACGGCCGAGCGAAAATTGCGCCGCCGGATAAAATAATTTTTTTCTCGAGATTTTGGGGGGGGGTTACACCTTCAGCTTTTTACAGGGAACGGACAACACCCCAGGGCGTAGGGCGAGCGGAAAAAATCGACCGTGACTACCGTCTAAGGGTGTCAAAACGAGGGTGGCACGGCCGAACGCAAATTGCGCCGCCGGATAAAATAATTTTTTTCTCGTGATTTTGGGGGGGGGTTACACCTTCAGCTTTTTACAGGGAACGGACAACACCCCAGGGCGTAGGGCGAGCGGAAAAAATCGACCGTGACTACCGTCTAAGGGTGTCAAAACGAGGGTGGCACGGCCGAACGCAAATTGCGCCGCCGGATAAAATAATTTTTTTCTCGAGGTTTTGGGGGGGGTTACACCTTCAGCTTTTTACAGGGAACGGACAACACCCCAGGGCTTAGGGCGAGCGGAAAAAATCGACCGTGACTACCGTCTAAGGGTGTAAAAACGAGGGTGGCACGGCCGAGCGCAAATTGCGCCGCCGGATAAAATAATTTTTTTCTCGAGATTTTGGGGGGGGGTTACACCTTCAGCTTTTTACAGGGAACGGACAACACCCCAGGGCTTAGGGCGAGCGGAAAAAATCGACCGTGACTACCGTCTAAGGGTGTCAAAACGAGGGTGGCACTGCCGAGCGCAAATTGCGCCGCCGGATAAAATAATTTTTTCCTCGAGATTTTGGGGGGGTTACACCTTCAGCTTTTTACAGGGAACGGACAACACCCCAGGGCTTAGGGAGAGCGGAAAAAATCGACCGTGACTACCGTCTAAGGGTGTCAAAACGAGGGTGGCACGGCCGAGCGAAAATTGCGCCGCCGGATAAAATAATTTTTTTCTCGAGATTTTGGGGGGGGGTTACACCTTCAGCTTTTTACAGGGAACGGACAACACCCCAGGGCGTAGGGCGAGCGGAAAAAATCGACCGTGACTACCGTCTAAGGGTGTCAAAACGAGGGTGGCACGGCCGAACGCAAATTGCGCCGCCGGATAAAATAATTTTTTTCTCGAGATTTTGGGGGGGGGTTACACCTTCAGCTTTTTACAGGGAACGGACAACACCCCAGGGCGTAGGGCGAGCGGAAAAAATCGACCGTGACTACCGTCTAAGGGTGTCAAAACGAGGGTGGCACGGCCGAACGCAAATTGCGCCGCCGGATAAAATAATTTTTTTCTCGAGATTTTGGGGGGGGTTACACTTTCAGCTTTTTACAGGGAACGGACAACACCCCAGGGCTTAGGGCGAGCGGAAAAAATCGACCGTGACTACCGTCTAAGGGTGTAAAAACGAGGGTGGCACGGCCGAGCGCAAATTGCGCCGCCGGATAAAATAATTTTTTTCTCGAGATTTTGGGGGAGGGTTACACCTTCAGCTTTTTACAGGGAACGGACAACACCCCAGGGCTTAGGGCGAGCGGAAAAAATCGACCGTGACTACCGTCTAAGGGTGTCAAAACGAGGGTGGCACTGCCGAGCGCAAATTGCGCCGCCGGATAAAATAATTTTTTCCTCGAGATTTTGGGGGGGTTACACCTTCAGCTTTTTACAGGGAACGGACAACACCCCAGGGCTTAGGGAGAGCGGAAAAAATCGACCGTGACTACCGTCTAAGGGTGTCAAAACGAGGGTGGCACGGCCGAGCGCAAATTGCGCCGCCGGATAAAATAATTTTTTTCTCGAGATTTTGGGGGGGGTTACACCTTCAGCTTTTTACAGGGAACGGACAACACCCCAGGGCTTAGGGCGAGCGGAAAAAATCGACCGTGACTACCGTCTAAGGGTGTCAAAACGAGGGTGGCACTGCCGAGCGCAAATTGCGCCGCCGGATAAAATAATTTTTTCCTCGAGATTTTGGGGGGGTTACACCTTCAGCTTTTTACAGGGAACGGACAACACCCCAGGGCTTAGGGCGAGCGGAAAAAATCGACCGTGACTACCGTCTAAGGGTGTCAAAACGAGGGTGGCACGGCCGAGCGAAAATTGCGCCGCCGGATAAAATAATTTTTTTCTCGAGATTTTGGGGGGGGGGTTACACCTTCAGCTTTTTACAGGGAACGGACAACACCCCAGGGCGTAGGGCGAGCGGAAAAAATCGACCGTGACTACCGTCTAAGGGTGTCAAAACGAGGGTGGCACGGCCGAACGCAAATTGCGCCGCCGGATAAAATAATTTTTTTCTCGAGATTTTGGGGGGGGGTTACACCTTCAGCTTTTTACAGGGAACGGACAACACCCCAGGGCTTAGGGCGAGCGGAAAAAATCGACCGTGACTACCGTCTAAGGGTGTAAAAACGAGGGTGGCACGGCCGAGCGCAAATTGCGCCGCCGGATAAAATAATTTTTTTCTCGAGATTTTGGGGGGGTTACACCTTCAGCTTTTTACAGGGAACGGACAACACCCCAGGGCTTAGGGCGAGCGGAAAAAATCGACCGTGACTACCGTCTAAGGGTGTCAAAACGAGGGTGGCACTGCCGAGCGCAAATTGCGCCGCCGGATAAAATAATTTTTTCCTCGAGATTTTGGGGGGGTTACACCTTCAGCTTTTTACAGGGAACGGACAACACCCCAGGGCTTAGGGAGAGCGGAAAAAATCGACCGTGACTACCGTCTAAGGGTGTCAAAACGAGGGTGGCACTGCCGAGCGCAAATTGCGCCGCCGGATAAAATAATTTTTTCCTCGAGATTTTGGGGGGGGTTACACCTTCAGCTTTTTACAGGGAACGGACAACACCCCAGGGCTTAGGGAGAGCGGAAAAAATCGACCGTGACTACCGTCTAAGGGTGTCAAAACGAGGGTGGCACTGCCGAGCGCAAATTGCGCCGCCGGATAAAATAATTTTTTCCTCGAGATTTTGGGGGGGTTACACCTTCAGCTTTTTACAGGGAACGGACAACACCCCAGGGCTTAGGGCGAGCGGAAAAAATCGACCGTGACTACCGTCTAAGGGTGTCAAAACGAGGGTGGCACGGCCGAGCGCAAATTGCGCCGCCGGATAAAATAATTTTTTTCTCGAGATTTGGGGCGGGGGGTTACACCTTCAGCTTTTTACAGGGAACGGACAACACCCCAGGGCTTAGGGCGAGCGGAAAAAATCGACCGTGACTACCGTCTAAGGGTGTCAAAACGAGGGTGGCACTGCCGAGCGCAAATTGCGCCGCCGGATAAAATAATTTTTTCCTCGAGATTTTGGGGGGGTTACACCTTCAGCTTTTTACAGGGAACGGACAACACCCCAGGGCTTAGGACGAGCGGAAAAAATCGACCGTGACTACCGTCTAAGGGTGTCAAAACGAGGGTGGCGCGGCCGAGCGCAAATTGCGCCGCCGGATAAAATAATTTTTTTCTCGAGATTTTGGGGGGGGGTTACACCTTCAGCTTTTTACAGGGAACGGACAACACCCCAGGGCTTAGGGCGAGCGGAAAAAATCGACCGTGACTACCGTCTAAGGGTGTCAAAACGAGGGTGGCACGGCCGAACGCAAATTGCGCCGCCGGATATAATAATTTTTTTCTCAAAATTTTGGGGGGGGTTACACCTTCAGCTCTTTACAGGGAACGGACAACACCCCAGGTCGTAGGGCGAGTGGAAAAAATCGACCGTGACTACCGTCTAAGGGTGTCAAAACGAGGGTGGCGCGGCCGAGCGCAAATTGCGCCGCCGGATATAATAATTTTTTTCTCAAAATTTTGGGGGGGGGGGGGTTACACCTTCAGCTTTTTACAGGGAACGGACAACACCCCAGGGCGTAGGGCGAGCGGAAAAAATCGACCGTGACTACCGTCTAAGGGTGTCAAAACGAGGGTGGCGCGGCCGAGCGCAAATTGCGCCGCCGGATATAATAATTTTTTTCTCAAAATTTTGGGTGGGGTTACACCTTCAGCTCTTTACAGGGAACGGACAACACGGATGTGTATTATTAAACCAGCCTAATATTATTTATTGAGTGTAATTGGAGGTACATAGTTATGTCACTTATGTCATATAATAAAGTAGTCATCGATGTGTATACAATAAGAACCTTTTTTTACATACCAAAATTATTATAAATACCTACGAGGCTAATGAGTTGGGACTTACTTGAGTTGAGAATTTAGATTATGTCTATGGGCGTGCATACATATCATTATTATGATATGACCTATGTCTACGATCGAGCATTGATATAATGTTATCTCATATGCCTATGGTTTAGCAATGGACAGACATAATATACCTATTACCTTATGTCCATGGTTCGGCATAATTTCATTAGATATAAATTATATTAGGTTGCAATTCTTTTTTCCGAATAACACATCAGTCAAATATGATCTCCGCCTCGGTGCTGGCACTCCTGAAGTCTAGCACAAAAATTTTGCTTCACTCGCTGCAACATTTCAATTGGGACTGCGTTAATCTCGTCTCGAATATTATGCTTCAGTTGTTCCAAAGTTCGAGGGCGATCAGCGAATACTTTTGCCTTTAGATAGCCCCATAAGACCGGTGACCGTGCAGGCCACGCGGCATCCCCAAATTTTGAAATGACACGACCAGGGAACATTCTTCGCAGAATTGCCATAGGCTACCTAGCAGTGTGCGAAGTGGCTCCGTCCTGCTGAAACCATAGTCTTCGGAAGTCTACACCTTCATTATGAAGTTGTTCTTCAAAATTTTGCAATACAACTTGATATCGTTGCGATGTTACCGTAACAGTCAATCCATTTTTCTGTCGCCAAGTTACGAAAGTTTTGTTTGGCGACTTTATTTGAATTTAGATTTTTTTACATTATTGAATAAATGCAGTTCAAAAACTGGTAGGCCATTCTGCCTAATTCAGTCATTTGACTGATGTGATATTCAGAAAATAGAATTGCCATGTTTACTCAAGAACATTTTGTTTCAGTTCTTGATTAAAGTTTAACCATTAATAAATACCAGTACATAGAAAATAGATACTTCATTCTGCCTAACCCTGTACGTCAATCAACGACATTATGCTTTAAGGATACAGTTATCTATAATAATCCACAAAATCACATGCACAATTTGTGAAATAGGTACCCCATTCGCCTAAGTTTTTGGTGAAATCTTATATAATTAAGAAACGCATCAATATCACATTACATTACATTAAGTATAGGTATCACACAAATTATCACAAAAATCAGACTTTGTTTTTATCTTCATTTTTACAGATATCACACAAGTTATCACAAAAAGCAGACTTTGTTTTATCTTCATTTTTACAGATAGGTATGTACATAAATTCATATCACAATCGACAAACTTTGGATTTTACAACGGTTCCAGGTACAACATTCATAAAAATGGGTAACTTACAAAAATAATTAAAATTACTTAAAATAATGCACAAAACAAAATTATACAAAATTGTCTCGTATAAGTACTACATAAAGCTCTTCAGGCAGGTAGTAGGCAATAGGTTGTGATTACAATTTAAGTTTAATGGGTTTTGTGATAGAAAAACTAAAGGAATTACAAGTCAGTTAAATTACAGAACTTCTTTAAATGCCACAACAAAAAAAGATTTATGGGCAGTATGCAAGCAAATACTCCTTCTATCGATACGTCATTGCCAGAGAACTTTATAGGGGGCGACCTCTGTTTTTACTTAAGTATATCCAGTATAAGATGCTACCAAGATTTGACAGATTCTTGGATTTACATAGTGAAACAACAAGTTTTCCCTGGGTTGGATAACCTTTTGAAAATTTATTTTTTTATTGGATGTAAAAAACAGAGTTTTCTTCCCATAACTACTGCAAACTACTTTCATTTAAAATTTTTCTAGAATCACGATTTCCACGACCAAGCAGAGCAGCTAATAGATATATGCATCTTGTAAAAGGTCTTTTCCAGAGTTTATAATCGTAGTTTTTAAGTAGTTATCAGTTATGTAAGTATAGCGCTGTAATGTTTATTGCAGATCGTAAAATGAAGTTAAACGCAAACAAAGTTTTCAATTCGACAGAAAATACTATTTCTAATTAAAAACTCTCAGTTAGGTATAATTTTTCATCTTCGAAGAAGCCATGCAAAGCATCTAATAAGGAACGATGACTGGGGCAACTGTTAAAGACGAGGATTATGTATATTATTAAATACTTTGCCCCTATGAGAACATAGCGTATATGTATCTACTTCCTACGTTTGCAATCAAACTGAGGCCGGAGGGGGTGATGCACATTTCTCCATAGTAAACAAATATAATCCATTATTGTTTGAATTTATAATAATTTATAATAATATGATTAAAAAATAACAATAACAGAAAATAACAGACGTAAAGTAAAATATTTTTATATACAGGGTGGAACTGAATCATGGTACACCCCACTTTTTCCCTTGTTTTTTGAGATACAATTTTGAAATTTGGCATGTCGATGTTACTTTATAAATGTCACTTTTTGACGTGTAAATTCATTTATTTCCGCTTCCGGTTTTACCGGAAGTGACATTCACTTTTGTTTTTTAAATGGAACACCCTGTATATTATTTAAGTTTCGGATTCTCCTCGATGTACTGAAACCAACGATGCCTCACAAGTGACATTTTGGCTGACAGAAAGTGGTTTTTCTTTAACTTGTTTGGATTTGCAATAATAAACTATAAAGGTGGCTATGAAATTTTAACATCAAATATTTATTGAAAACAATGTCAATACAAACAAATGGCAACTCTGCACCGATTTTTTAGTAAGTGTTCGAAATGCCCGCCATTCACTTGAATGCATTTTTGGATTCAACATATCCACTTTTTCTGATCTTGTGTAAGTTTGCGGCATTTTGCAAACACTATTTTTGCAGTTGTTTTAATTGACAACAAATTGATACCGTAGTTTATTATAAGAGAAGTACTTTTCTGTAGACAGACGGTTTGACAGTTCATTAAAGATGTTCAGTTTGTCGAAGTTCATTTGTTTCATAGCCACCTTTAGTTTATTATTGCAAATCCAAATAAGTTAAAGAAAAACCACTTTCTGTCAGCCAAAATGTCACTTGTGAGGCATCGTTGGTTTCAGTACATCGAGGAGAATCCGAAACTTAAATAATATACAGGGTGTTCCATTTAAAAAACAAAAGTGAATGTCACTTCCGGTAAAACCGGAAGCGGAAATAAATGAATTTACACGTCAAAAAGTGCCATTTATAAAGTAACATCAACATGCCAAATTTCAAAATTGTATCTCAAAAAACAAGGGAAAAAAGTGTTAATAATTAATAATTGCAAATCGGATCTTCAGGATCATTATAAATAGGATGTTCTCGACTAGGGGCAAAAACTTGAGTGCTGTTGTCTAAAAGTATTTTTTTTAGATAATTCCGATATTTATTTGGATCCCTGCAAGCATTTAAATTTTGTTTACGAACAATTTTTTCGAGATACATTAGAATGTATACACCGCAGTTGTATGCATCTTTTTGTGTGGTGTGCCGAGGTGACTTGATTTGAGTCCAGCTTTCACATAATCTTTTGCCGATTTTATTTTTTATGCAAAATTGATGCAGAGTATTTAAAAAGTACGCAAAATGTTGCGAATTTGATTCTTCTGTCAACAAAGGATCAAGAATCATATATGTTTTTTTTATCGTGTCTGCCAACATAAGAATCCAATGATTACCTCCCACAAGAGTTGGCATTACTAATACTGTATCAATATTCAGTTTAGGAATGCACTCGATTTCACCATCATTGTAAACTTCAGCCTCTTCCAAATTATCGAAAGACGTTCTATGTATTATACCAGATACGCTCGCATTTACAGGGGTATGTATATCTTGGTTTTTTAGAATGCACCCAATGCATAGATCGATCAGAAAATTTGAGAGCCACATGCTGTTTACGTCTCTCGATATATTCAGTGTTTGATAATCTTTAAAGTCCAGAGCTTTAATCTGGCAATGTTCAAATTGTCTTGAACTGAATGTGGCCAAAACGAAGTCCACTGTGTTGGTCGAAATTTTAATGGGGTCTGTAGAAACTTTGCCTTCGTTGGTGACATTATTGCAATTATTGGAATCGACTTTACAAATGTATATTTCGCACAAATCACACAAATATGAAGATTCTCTTGTATTTAAGTATGATGTATTTTGTATATTTGTGCAAACAAAGTGGACCCATCTAAAACAGCCCTCACACCGAACCCACTGCACTATTGTTTGGCCGTGTTTTTTTGCGCAAAATAAGCAACTTTTTTCGATATTCTTCGAAAATTTTATGACGTCCATTTGCAACTTTTCGGCATATAATTCCCGATTAAATTCTTGCCCTCCTTCATATTTATGTAGAATGTACAGTCCACTGTCATTCCTATTCACAATGCCACCATTGGTCTCGATCGTAAACTCATTTTCGTCTAAGCCCATAGAATAAAGCAAAGCTTCTGACTGTGCTTTGGTGTTATTATAAGATATTATGTGTTTTCTTTTCATATTAATAATAATTAACTTAAAGCAATCTAATATTCTGTAAGGTTTCACATAATACATATCTATTTGTGGTAAATTAACCACTTCAAGAACTGAAAGTATATCTCCGGTTTCTAAAAGTAATCTTTTTTTTGGTATGTTTTGAACGTTTTTGTTTATAAAATGTAAACAAAAATCTACAGTGTCGGTAGTTATATTTTCTTTGATAGATACATAGTCATCAATGTATAAATAATTTTGTTCGATGAAAGATACAACGTACCTTCTATTGGGCAGTTTTTGGTAAAATTCGGTATCTGCAACTAACCCATTGTCGTATAAAGTTAGAAGAGGTTGCAAAGCCGAACTTATATTTTTTCGTTTACAACACCGAAAGATATATCTTCTTCATCATCGAAGTGGTCTTTTCTGATATTCCCCACTTCGCTTTCTTCCTTATTATTTATTCTATTGACCAAACCATCCATTTTGTAGTAGGCAAAGTTTTTATTTTTTTTATAAGTTTTTTTCCATTTTTCTTGACACAGAATTTCATTGTCTTTTAGTTTAGTCAACCTTTTTCTAGGAATGTCCAATTTATTTTCTTTATAAATAGAAAGAATATATTCTCTAGTTTTTCGAATTATTCTGGTTGGCTTTACTGCTCGATTTTTTTGCATAATTAAATTTTTTAGTAAATTGTTCCAGCTTTCCACGGGAGCATTAGTATGTTTTGAAATCAACATTGCAGACCACAACGGCAAATTCGGCATATACTTTTGTAAAATAATGGTGACTAACTTGGGACAGTACATTTTATTTTTGTTCGTACTATATGATTCGTCTGAAATTATTATTTTGCTTTTTACATCGTTAAAAATTTCTTCCATATTTATATAGTAAGGATTATTTTTAAAATGTTTCTTTTCAGCAAAAAAAACTCCTAGTTCAGGCTCTTCAGCTTCATATTCATTTAGTATTATATCGGATATATCACCAATATTTGCATTTTTTTGCATATTCAAACAACTTTTTTTTAATTTCTCTTCGGCACCTTCCGTTAATTTAGAATTGTATTCCGGTAGCAGTAGCTCACAGATTAATCTAAACCAAACTCTAATATCTTCATACGCTTTTATTACTAAGGGAGCAGCCAAAAAGTATTTGAGTTGTTCGTTGTTTTTTCCATAAATTTTGACATCGTTTGTTACTATTTTCATGAAATGCGCTGTACATATTTTGAGGGGTAACAAGTTTTTTGGTAAAATGGATTTGTTTTTATTCTTCATATTGGAATGTATTAAATATAAGTAGTCTTGTAAAGATATATGATTCCAATACAGCATGATGCTATTTATTAAGGCTAAGCTAAAATCTGTTACTACATATTTAAAAGGGGGCCATACTAAATTGTTTTCCAAAGAAAATCGTTTAAAATTTATGAGGCAGAATCCGATGGCAGCAGCATCGTGCTTATTTATTATAAATTCAAAAACAGGAACGATTCTTTCATTACATTGTATTACCCCACAATAATAAAATGTTCTTTTCTCTCCTTCTATGCCCTTAGGAAGGCTCCCTGTTGCATCAAGATGTAAAGCCGGAGGAGATTCACTGGACTGAATCAGGCATAGCTGTTCTTTGCTAAACGTGTGAACTTGTAAGGGCTCTGATACAAACTGAATATAATCTTTATTGTCTCTTTTCATTCTTATTAAGTCGATAATTGTGTCTTCATCTCTGTCAAGCCGAGATAATGCCTCTGACCTAATTTTGCGGAATACTTCGTCCGATTTTATCCCTTGCAAGTTGCCGGATTTAATTAACAACTCGTTACTTCGACATGTCTCAGATATTCGTAAATTCGCAGCATTAATAATTTTCAGTTTTTCCCCCGTGATCAATCGATTTACTCCCCGAACCTGTTCGGTCAACTTTTGAAGATGATTGAAATTTATGTCGCTGCTGTAAACACTTCCGTGTAAATATTTATTAATAATAATTTTAAAGAGTTTGCATGTTTTATGTATACATTTGGCGTATATAACAATTGAAGATTTATTTAACCGTTTATGGCAGATTTTAAGCGGGCATGTGTTATTTACATGCAAGCGAACCATATTCTTGATCACATAATTAATTTCTGTATTGATACTCTTCTTTAAAACTTTGGAATGGAGATCACTTAATTCAAATGATCCTTCAAAGGTATTGCATGTTACGAAATTTTTACTCCGAGAGAGATCAGCACCTTTTTTAAAAACATTTTTTGTGCCAATGGGTAACAAGTCACAAGAAATTGGTGTGGCGCAGTCATCAAACTCTTTTAATGTACTTTCGATGTTACATTTATCTGGAGTCACGGCGTTAACTAAATTCCCCAAGTTGTCATTTACAGACATTTTGTCAGGCGTTTGTGGTCTGCTAAATTTCGTATCAGAATCGAAAACAAATTCAGGCTGTTCCTCATCAAGTTGTGCAGGGAAGTTTGAGATATTGGAAATATTTTTTGTATTTGCTTGCACCGGAGTTGAAGTGCGAGGATTAAGAAATTTTGGATTTTTTAAAATTATAAAATTATACAGCCTTAGCCGGTTAGTTTTATTATATTTTATAGCCAAATAATCACACAGTTGTTCGAAAATGGCGCTTCTTTGTCGAACCGAGATTCTAAAATCCTCGACTTGTAAGCCAGTCTTTGACAAAAAGCACTGAATTTTTTTCATTTTCTCCAATGGAGAAAGTTTAAAGAAAGCCATTCTGTAGGTACGAAAAAATCAAATGCGAGCACAAAACAAAAATAAGATTACCTATACCACAAAAATAAAAACGTATTTAAAATATTTTAATTTACTTACTAAGTATACAGAAATCAACGAAAACCAAAGTTACAATTTTTAAACCCCAAATTTGAGCAACTAAAAAATATGCAACTTCTGTATACCTGGTACACCAAAACAAAAAACTAACTACTTATCTACTGAAAAACAAAAATAAAATATACCTACAACAAAAATAAAATCTAAGTACTTACTGAAAAACAAAAATAAAATATACCTACAACAAAAATAAAATCTACTTACTGAAAAACGAAAATAAAATAAAACCTACTTCACTCTAAGAACTTCGAAACTGAAAAATTATTTATCAAAAATCCGTTAAGTAATATAAATTAAACAATACAGGCTACTTCTTATACGACCAATGTTGCACACTCTATAAGCAAGCCCCAACTGACGCCAGAATTGGCGCGTACTGCAAGGCCGTCTCAACGTCTTCTCAGCATCGTTGCCACTCGTTGTCTCTTCAACAGTGTTGCCGCCAATACTTAAGCGTTTCTAGATAGTTCCTCGGTTCGTACCACCAGAGGCGGCTCGTGCGGTGGAGCCACGGTGGCCCTACCACCGACCATGCTCCGTTATCGACCCTAGTTTACACAAATTCATAGGTATTAATAATTTTGCACTAATAAAATAAACTTCCTGATATTTACTTATCGTGGCAATTGGCACCGGCAGCAGCGGCAACGCCGCGCCAACTCGCCGGCGGCGCGCGGCGGCGTGTAGGCGTGACATGTGCCGGCCGGAACCCGAGCCCGCCCGAGCCGAGCCGAGCCACCACTTCGTCTGTGCGAGCCACCTTCCGTTTTGACACCATTGTAGACAAAGACCGAAAGCGGTCCGGCGAATGTAGAAGTGAGATCGACAATAATTGGGAATCAAACAATTCACATTGAGTTTATTTTTTGATTTTTATACTTTATTTGTATTGTTTAATTTATATTACTAAACGGATTTTTGATAAATAATTTTTCAGTTTCGAAGTTCTTAGAGTGAAGTAGATTTTATTTTATTTTCGTTTTTCAGTAAGTAGATTTTATTTTTGTTGAGGTATATTTTATTTTTGTTTTTCAGTAGATAGGTAAGTAGTTATTTTTTTGTTTTGTTGTACTTACCTATAGGTATATAATAATAATAATAATAATAATAATAATAATAATAATAATAATAATAATAATAAATCAACTTGCCACACCAGGTCCATACAATGTCAGTGCAAGCTGGATCAGCGAAGAACGCGAGATGGGCCGGAACTATAGCCAGATGCAACACGAGCAATTCACAACCGCTGAGGTCTCCGATGTCATCAAGAATTCCCACAACTGGAAGGCACCAGGTCCAGATCATCTCCAAAATTATTGGATTAAGAAGTTGTGGTGCACGCATGAACAAATAACTACCTTAATTAATGAAGTCTTGCTCGATCCTCTGAAAATGCCATTGTTTCTTACACAGGGTGCAACTTACCTGTTACCAAAAGACCAGCGGAATACGGATAACCCTGCCAAGTACCGCCCAATAACCTGCTTGCCTACGCTTTACAAGATAATCACATCTTGCCTTACGCAGCGAATATATGCTCACTGCGAGCGGAACAACATCATTGCAATGCAGCAGAAGGGCTGCTCGAAGGGCGCAATGGGATGCAAAGAGCAACTCATCATAGACTCTGTCATCTGCAACCAGGCTCATTCCAAGCAACGAAACCTCCACATGGCTTATGTGGACTACAAAAAAGCATTTGATTCCGTACCTCACGACTGGCTCACAGGTATCTTAAAGCTGTATAAAATAGATCATCATACAGTTTCCTTTTTAGAACACGTTATGACAACCTGGCGCACTAAGATACAACTCAGAACCGCAGACAGTAACATCGAGACCGACACAATCAACATCCGAAGAGGGATTTTCCAAGGAGATTCACTCAGTCCACTGTGGTTCTGCATGGCGATGAACCCTCTATCACATCGGTTGAACTCTACAAAATATGGCTTCGCTATCAAAAGCAACAACGCAGAAGCGATCAAGTTGAATCACCTATTATATATGGATGATTTAAAACTGATCGCCGCAACCAAAAACCAACTAACGCAAATGCTTAAAATTGTAGAGGAGTTCTCCAGGGACATCGGAATGCTGTTTGGACTGGACAAGTGCCGCACCCTTAATATCATCCGGGGAAAGCTCGAACAAAGCGCACACGAGATGCAGGACGGCCAGGAGATCGAAGCAATGAGCAAGGGAGATACATACAAGTATCTCGGGATGAAACAAGCTCAAAGGATAGACCATCGAACAATGAAGACTGATTTAACGAATGAATTCATCAAGAGAGTAAGACAAGTAGTGCGAACTGATCTTAACAGCAGGAATTTGTTTAAGGCCCTGAACACGTATGCGTGCTCTGTACTCAGCTATTCGTTCGGAATAGTGAATTGGACCAACACGGACATCAACAACCTGCAACGAAAAGTTAGGACACTACTGACAAAAGCTCATAAACATCATCCCCGTAGCGCCGTAGAAAGAACAACTCTGCCACGTCAACTAGGAGGAAGAGGATTGGCAGATCTCAGCAAGCAATTGGACCAACAAATATTAAATCTGCGTAATTATTTCTACAGGCAGGCCAACAGCTCCACACTACATAGGGCTATATGCGGAGCAGACGTCTCAACACCGCTACGTCTGACGGAACACGAGCGTCAAAATCACCACCGAACCGACAACGATAAACTACAGAGGTGGTTGGGGAAGCCGCTGCACGGGAGACATCCTAATGAGGTTAACCAGGAACATGTCGACAAGTTAGCGTCGAACTATTGGCTGACCTCGGGACGAATGTTCCCCGAGACGGAAGGCTTCCTACTGGCCATACAAGATCAGGTTATACCAACTCGCAACTACCTAAAATTCATTGTAGGAGATGCATCGGTAGTGGATGACAGATGCAGATACGGGTGCCCAACTTCAGAAACAATCCAGCACATAACAGGAGGATGTCAGATGTTCGCATCAACGGAATATAAGGAACGACACGATTCGGTTGCCAAGATCTTGCACCGGGAACTGGCGGAAAAGCTGCTGCTTGTGCAGACAGAAAGGGTCCCATATTACAACTACACACCTGAGCCTGTTCTTGAGAACAGCAACTACAAGATGTACTGGGATCGTACAGTTCTGACTGATCAACGAGTTGCCCATAACAGACCGGACCTTATAATAGTTGATAAAATTTCTAGGAAGACAACTCTGATTGATGTGGCCATCCCGAACAACAACAACCTGCGTGTGAAGCAAGTCGAGAAGATCGCGAAGTACAGAGACTTAGAAGAACGAATTAGAAGGCAATGGGAAATGGAGAACGTCCAGACGATTCCAATCATCATGTCAACAACTGGTGTTATACCAAAAAGTTTGCTGAGAAACATCAAGGAGCTGAATCTAACTGATAGTCTTTACAGGTCCATGCAGAAAGCGGTACTACTTGCGACAGCCCGAACCGTCAGGAAATTCATGGGGAATGCAGGGTCGTCCAAGAACATCAATGTCACCTAGGGCCCGATAACATGGCAAGGGTCTCGTCCGAGCCAGATCCTTTTGGTACCCGGGATGCCCGGGATCTGAGTGAATGTTCCCCGTAGAGGGAGTGCGAATGCCTTTTGGCTAAGTCGATATAATAATAATAATAATAATAATAATAATAATACATGCGCAGGGGGGTCTGACCTGTGAGAGAGGCAGACCCACGGGTGTGACGATCCCGCGCTCCCCAGTTACGCAGGGATGGGTCTGACCTGTGAGAGGGGCAGATTCACGGGTGTGACGATCCCGCGATTCCCAGTTACGCATGGAGAGGTTTGGCCTGTGACAGGGGCAGACCTACGGGTGTGACAATCCCGCGATCTCCAGTTGCGCGGGGAGGGGTCTAGCTGGTGACGGGGGCTGATCCTCGGGTGTGACAATCCCGCGACTCTCGGTTACACAGGGATGGATCTAGCCTGTGAGAGAGGCGGATCTTCGGGTGTAACGATCCCGTGTTTCCCAGTTAACGCAAGGAGGGGTTTGACCTGTGAGAGGGGCAGATCCTCGGGTGTAACGATCCCGCGTTATCCTAGTTGACCTGTGTGGGTAGCGGGTTAGAATACTCCTATCGTGGCTCCGCGAGTCGTAAAAGGCGACCGAGGGCCGTCACTCCCACGTTACGGGAGAAACATATGGAATGGAGATTAATAGGAGTTTTGTCATAGGGCCGCTGCCTGGGGATCGCCAGGGCATGTCTGGAGCCGGCGCTGGACATGACAGCGAGCGGGACGTCGGTGACAGGGCGCTGATGAGGCGGGCCCCTGTTGCACAAACAGCTACAGCCCAACAACAACACGAACATCTACAACATGGGAGCCAAACGAGAACTAGGGTTCCACCCACCGAAGGTGCTGCGCGGGAACTTCAGCCAGCGTTCACAGAGGCGGGATTACAACGACGACGCATGAAATGGACTGTGTCCATGAATGAATCGATTATGCGTATTTTTTACAGGGTGACAAACTTAGGACAAGAGATGATCGGCTACCGACAACAACTGCATGCCGAGTTCTGCAGGGAGTTTCCACACATGCAAGTGTCTGAACAAAGAGTGTCAGATCAGTATCGAACTATTCTAAGAAATAACCGAATTCCAGAAACGCGACTTAACGCTATCAAACGGGAAGTTGAGCTAGAGATCCACGGCGAACACATAGCCATAGATGACAACAACAACAATGGGGAACTTCAAGCGCCTGGACAACAACTAGAAGCCGAAACGGTAGAACCAACAACCGAGAGTCTGGAATCGGTTAACGAAGAACATTTTGAAGGCTTAAACGCACATATGAGACAGGCAGTATTGCGATACGAAGGCACAGACCCACTGAGCAGGCCACCGCTACCAAGATTAAATTCTTCCAGGAAACTTGCGATCGTGCTCGATCTTATGAACACACGAATTTTACCAAACTATGTTTCAGTGACACCAACATTAGAACGTATGCACATGTTAATCTACTGTGCCGCAACGGCAGTCACCACTGTAATGGGTGCCAAGATCCGAACGGCCCAGGAGTTGAATCGTGCAAGACCAGAACCACGAATGGCTCAATGGGAAATGCGACTAAATCGGAAGATCGAGAGTCTCCGTAAAGACATAGGACAAGTGACGGAATATATCAGAGGAGTTAGAACTAGAAGGATCCAGAGGGCGGTGCAGGCAATAGTGAGCCGCACCCAAATGCATTCTCGGCATGACCCCGCGAACATCACTGCTCAACAATGTCTTGACACATTAAAACAAAAACTTTCTGTTTTCGCAGGGCGTCTGAGGAGATACAAGGCTAGTAACAACAGGAAACGAGACAACAAACTCTTTGAACGATCAGAAAAGGGTTTCTACCGTGCTTTTAATTCTAGCGCCGATGCCACAAATGCGAGTTACCCTAGCAGAGAACAGGTCGACGGTTTCTGGAGAAATCAACTTGCCACACCAGGTCCATACAATGTCAGTGCAAGTTGGATCAGCGAAGAACGCGAGATGGGCCGGAACTATAGCCAGATGCAACACGAGCAATTCACAACCGCTGAGGTCTCCGATGTCATCAAGAATTCCCACAACTGGAAGGCACCAGGTCCAGATCATCTCCAAAATTATTGGATTAAGAAGTTGTGGTGCACGCATGAACAGATAACTACCTTAATTAATGAAGTCTTGCTCGATCCTCTGAAAATGCCATTGTTTCTTACACAGGGTGCAACCTACCTGTTACAAAAAGACCAGCGGAATACGGATAACCCTGCCAAGTACCGCCCAATAACCTGCTTGCCTACGCTGTACAAGATAATCACATCTTGCCTTACGCAGCGAATATATGCTCACTGCGAGCGGAACAACATCATTGCAATGCAGCAGAAGGGCTGCTCGAAGGGCGCAATGGGATGCAAAGAGCAACTCATCATAGACTCTGTCATCTGCAACCAGGCTCATTCCAAGCAACGAAACCTCCACATGGCTTATGTGGACTACAAAAAAGCATTTGATTCCGTACCTCACGACTGGCTCACAGGTATCTTAAAGCTGTATAAAATAGATCATCATACAGTTTCCTTTTTAGAACACGTTATGACAACCTGGCGCACTAAGATACAACTCAGAACCGCAGACAGTAACATCGAGACCGACACAATCAACATCCGAAGAGGGATTTTCCAAGGAGATTCACTCAGTCCACTGTGGTTCTGCATGGCGATGAACCCTCTATCACATCGGTTGAACTCTACAAAATATGGCTTCGCTATCAAAAGCAACAACGCAGAAGCGATCAAGTTAAATCACCTATTATATATGGATGATTTAAAACTGATCGCAGCAACCAAAAACTAACTAACGCAAATGCTTAAAATTGTAGAGGAGTTCTCCAGGGACATCGGAATGCTGTTTGGACTGGACAAGTGCCGCACCCTTAATATCATCCGGGGAAAGCTCGAACAAAGCGCACACGAGATGCAGGACGGCCAGGAGATCGAAGCAATGAGCAAGGAAGATACATACAAGTATCTCGGGATGAAACAAGCTCAAAGGATAGACCATCGAACAATGAAGACTGATTTAACGAATGAATTCATCAAGAGAGTAAGACAAGTAGTGCGAACTGATCTTAACAGCAGGAATTTGTTTAAGGCCCTGAACACGTATGCGTGCTCTGTACTCAGCTATTCGTTCGGAATAGTGAATTGGACCAACACGGACATCAACAACCTGCAACGAAAAGTTAGGACACTACTGACAAAAGCTCATAAACATCATCCCCGTAGCGCCGTAGAAAGAACAACTCTGCCACGTCAACTAGGAGGAAGAGGATTGGCAGATCTCAGCAAGCAATTGGACCAACAAATATTAAAGCTGCGTAATTATTTCTACAGGCAGGCCAACAGCTCCACACTACATAGGGCTATATGCGGAGCAGACGTCTCAACACCGCTGCGTCTGACGGAACACGAGCGTCAAAATCACCACCGAACCGACAACGATAAACTACAGAGGTGGTTGGGGAAGCCGCTGCACGGGAGGCATCCTAACGAGGTTAACCAGGAACATGTCGACAAGTTAGCGTCGAACTATTGGCTGACCTCGGGACGAATGTTCCCCGAGACGGAAGGCTTCCTACTGGCCATACAAGATCAGGTTATACCAACTCGCAACTACCTAAAATTCATTGTAGGAGATGCATCGGTAGTGGATGACAGATGCAGATACGGGTGCCCAACTTCAGAAACAATCCAGCACATAACAGGAGGATGTCAGATGTTCGCATCAACGGAATATAAGGAACGACACGATTCGGTTGCCAAGATCTTGCACCAGGAACTGGCGGAAAAGCTGCTGCTTGTGCAGGCAGAGAGGGTCCCATATTACAACTACACACCTGAGCCTGTTCTTGAGAACAGCAACTACAAGATGTACTGGGATCGTACAGTTCTGACAGATCAACGAGTTGCCCATAACAGACCGGACCTTATAATAGTTGATAAAATTTCTGGGCAGACAACTCTGATTGATGTGGCCATCCCGAACAACAACAACCTGCGTGTGAAGCAAGTCGAGAAGGTCGCGAAGTACCGAGATTTAGAAGAACGAATTAGAAGGCAATGGGAAATGAAGAACGTCCAGACGATTCCAATCATCATGTCAACAACTGGTGTTATACCAAAAAGTTTGCTGAGAAACATCAAGGAGCTGGGTCTAACTGATAGTCTTTACAGGTCCATGCAGAAAGCGGTACTACTTGCGACAGCCCGAACCGTCAGGAAATTCATGGGGAGTGCAGGAACGTCCGACAACATCAATGTCACCTAAGGCCCGATAACATGGCAAGGGTCTCGTCCGAGCCAGATCCTTTTGGTATCCGGGATACCCGGGATCTGAGTGAATGTTCCCCGTAGAGGGAGTGCGAATGCCTTTTGGCTAAGTCGAGATAATAATACCAACTCGCAACTACCTAAAATTCATTGTAGGAGATGCATCGGTAGTGGATGACAGATGCAGATACGGGTGCCCAACTTCAGAAACAATCCAGCACATAACAGGAGGATGTCAGATGTTCGCATCAACGGAATATAAGGAACGACACGATTCGGTTGCCAAGATCTTGCACCGGGAACTGGCGGAAAAGCTGCTGCTTGTGCAGACAGAAAGGGTCCCATATTACAACTACACACCTGAGCCTGTTCTTGAGAACAGCAACTACAAGATGTACTGGGATCGTACAGTTCTGACTGATCAACGAGTTGCCCATAACAGACCGGACCTTATAATAGTTGATAAAATTTCTAGGAAGACAACTCTGATTGATGTGGCCATCCCGAACAACAACAACCTGCGTGTGAAGCAAGTCGAGAAGATCGCGAAGTACAGAGACTTAGAAGAACGAATTAGAAGGCAATGGGAAATGGAGAACGTCCAGACGATTCCAATCATCATGTCAACAACTGGTGTTATACCAAAAAGTTTGCTGAGAAACATCAAGGAGCTGAATCTAACTGATAGTCTTTACAGGTCCATGCAGAAAGCGGTACTACTTGCGACAGCCCGAACCGTCAGGAAATTCATGGGGAATGCAGGATCGTCCAAGAACATCAATGTCACCTAGGGCCCGATAACATGGCAAGGGTCTCGTCCGAGCCAGATCCTTTTGGTATCCGGGATGCCCGGGATCTGAGTGAATGTTCCCCGTAGAGGGAGTGCGAATGCCTTTTGGCTAAGTCGAGATAATAATAATAATAATAATAATAATAATAATAATAATAATAATAAATAAAATCAACATCCGAAGAGGGATTTTCCAAGGAGATTCACTCAGTCCACTGTGGTTCTGCATGGCGATGAACCCTCTATCACATCGGTTGAACTCTACAAAATACGGCTTCGCTATCAAAAGCAACAACGCAGAAGTGATCAAGTTGAATCACCTATTATATATGGATGATTTAAAACTGATGGCCGCAACCAAAAACCAACTAACGCAAATGCTTAAAATTGTAGAGGAGTTCTCCAGGGACATCGGAATGCAGTTTGGACTGGACAAGTGCCGCACCCTTAACATTGTCCGGGGAAGGCTCGAACAAAGCGCACACGAGATGCAGGACGGCCAGGAGATCGAAGCAATGAGCATGGGAGATACATACAAGTATCTCGGGATGAAACAAGCTCAAAGGATAGACCATCGAACAATGAAGATCGATTTAAGGAATGAATTCATCAAGAGAGTAAGACAAGTAGTGCGAACTGATCTTAACAGCAGGAATTTGTTTATGGCCCTGAACACGTATGCGTGCTCTGTACTCAGCTATTCGTTTGGAATAGTGAATTGGACCAACACGGACATCAACAACCTGCAGCGAAAAGTTAGGACACTACTGACAAAAGCTCATAAACATCATCCCCGTAGCGCCGTAGAAAGAACTACTCTGCCACGTCAACTAGGAGGAAGAGGATTGGCAGACCTCAGCAAGCAATTGGACCAACAAATAATAAATCTGCGTAATTATTTCCAGAGACAGGCCAACAGCTCCACACTACATAAAGCTATATGCGGAGCAGACGTCTCAACACCGCTACGTCTGACGGAACACGAGCATCAAAATCACCACCGAACCGACAACGATACACTACAGAGGTGGTTGGAGAAGCCGCTGCACGGGAGGCATCCTAATGAGGTCAACCAGGAACATGTCGACAAGTTAGCGTCGAACTACTGGCTGACCTCGGGAAGAATGTTCCCCGAGACGGAAGGCTTCTTACTGGCCATACAAGATCAGGTTATACCAACTCGCAACTACCTAAAATTCATTGTAGGAGATGCATCGGTAGTGGATGACAGATGCAGATACGGGTGCCCAACTTCAGAAACAATCCAGCACATAACAGGAGGATGTCAGATGTTCGCATCAACGGAATATAAGGAACGACACGATTCGGTTGCCAAGATCTTGCACCAGGAACTGGGGGAAAAACTGCTGCTTGTGCAGGCAGAGAGGGTCCCATATTACAGCTACACACCGGAGCCTGTTCTTGAGAACAGCAACTACAAGATGTACTGGGATCGTACAGTTCTGACAGATCAACGAGTTGCCCATAACAGACCGGACCTTATAATAGTTGATAAAATTTCTAGGAAGACAACTCTGATTGATGTGGCCATCCCGAACAACAACAACCTGCGTGTGAAGCAAGTCGAGAAGATCGCGAAGTACAGAGACTTAGAAGAACGAATTAGAAGGCAATGGGAAATGGAAAACGTCAAGACGATTCCAATTATCGTGTCAACAACTGGTGTTATACCAAAAAGTTTGCTGAGAAACATAAAAGAGCTGGGTCTAACTGATAGTCTTTACAGGTCCATGCAGAAAGCGGTACTACTTGCGACAGCCCGAACCGTCAGGAAATTCATGGGGAATGCAGGAACGTCCGACAACATCAATGTCACCTAAGGCCCGATAACATGGCAAGGGTCTCTCCGAGCCAGATCCTTTTGGTATCCGGGATACCCGGGATCTGAGTGAATGTTCCCCGTAGAGGGAGTGCGAATGCCTTTTGGCTAAGTCGAGATAATAATAATAATAATTCTCACCCTCACAATACTCCAAACTAGGAGTACCCCAAAAGCAACTACATGCTTGTGCGGGGTAGGGGGCAATTACTATTATTTTGTCTTCGTTGCCATTTGCGGCTAGGGCCGACTTTTTTCCCGATAGAACTAGGATAGCATTCGCTCAAGTACTACGGAAAACCCTAGAAAACCGTAGTAATCCCAGTGAGTGTAGGACAATTAGTAAATCACACGGATAAAGCCTATTTAGGAGCAATACCGTGAACCCACATTTGTCCAGCGCTCTTGGCTATAGCGGCGTTTTTCTTTAAAGACATGTGCAAGCGCCTGCCTCGAACCAAGGTCGATCCAAGGCAGAAAAACATGCAGTCTAAAAAGTCAGCGCCGGTACGAGCGACGCCAACGCGGCTACATATAGAGGTTGCATATTTTTTAGTTGCTCTAATTTCGGATTATAAATTTTTTTTGGTTTTCGTTGATTTCTGTTTACTTAGTAATTAAGTAAATTAAAATATTGGGAATACGTTTATTTTTGTAGGATAATCTTATTTTTGTTTTGTTTTGTCTTCGCATTGGATTTTTTCGTACCTACATTAGTTTTCACAGAATGGCTTTCTTTAAACTTTCACCATTGGAGAAAATGGAAAAAAACCAGTGCTTTTTGTCAAAGACTGGCTTAAAAGTCGAGGATTTTAGAATCTCGACTCGACAGAGAAGCGCCATGTTCCAACAATTGTGAGATTATTTGGCTATAAAATATAATAAAACTAACCGGCTAAGGCTATATAATTTTATAATTTTAAAAAATTCAAAATTTCTTAATCCTCGCACTTCAACTCCGGTGCAAAAAAAATCCTAAATTTCTTAATCCGCGCACTTCAACTCCGGTGCAAGCAAATACAAAAAATTTCCAATATCTCAAACTTCCCTGCACAACTTGATAATGAACAGCCAGAATTTGTTCTCGATTCTGATACGAAATTTAGCAGACCACAAACGCCCGACAAAATGTATGTAAATGACAACTTGGGGAATTTAGTTAACGCCGTGACTCCGGATAAAAGTAACATCGAAAGTACATACATTAAAAGAGTTTGATAACGACTGCGCCACACCAATTTCTTGTGACTTGGGTCGTTTTGACAACCTTAGACGGTAGTCACGGTCGATTTTTTCCGCTCTTTCTAAGCCCTGGAGTGTTGTCCGTTCCCTGTAAAAAGCTGAAGGTGTAACCCCCCCCAAAATCTCGAGGAAAAAATTATTTTATCCGGCGGCGCAATTTGCGCTCGGCAGTGCCACCCTCGTTTTGACACCCTTAGACGGTAGTCACGGTCGATTTTTTCCGCTCGCCCTAAGCCCTGGGGTGTTGTCCGTTCCCTGTAAAAAGCTGAAGGTGTAACCCCCCCCCAAAATCTCGAGAAAAAAATTATTTTATCCGGCGGCGCAATTTGCGTTCGGCCGTGCCACCCTCGTTTTGACACCCTTAGACGGTAGTCACGGTCGACTTTTTCCGCTCGCCCTAAGCCCTTTGGTGTTGTCCGTTCCCTGTAAAAAGCTGAAGGTGTAACCCCCCCCAAAATCTCGAGAAAAAAATTATTTTATCCGGCGGCGCAATTTGCGTTCGGCCGTGCCACCCTCGTTTTGACACCCTTAGACGGTAGTCACGGTCGATTTTTTCCGCTCGCCCTAAGCCCTGGGGTGTTGTCCGTTCCCTGTAAAAAGCTGAAGGTGTAACCCCCCCCCCCCAAAATCTCGAGAAAAAAATTATTTTATCCGGCGGCGCAATTTGCGCTCGGCAGTGCCACCCTCGTTTTGACACCGTTAGACGGTAGTCACGGTCGATTTTTTTCGCTCGCCCTACGCCCTGGGGTGTTGTCCGTTCCCTGTAAAAAGCTGAAGGTGTAACCCCCCCCAAAATCTCGAGAAAAAAATTATTTTATCCGGCGGCGCAATTTGCGCTCGGCCGTGCCACCCTCGTTTTGACACCCTTAGACGGTAGTCACGGTCGATTTTTTCCGCTCGCCCTACGCCCTGGGGTGTTGTCCGTTCCCTGTAAAAAGCTGAAGGTGTAACCCCCCCCCCCCAAAATCTCGAGAAAAAAATTATTTTATCCGGCGGCGCAATTTGCGCTCGGCCGTGCCACCCTCGTTTTGACACCCTTAGACGGTAGTCACGGTCGATTTTTTCCGCTCGCCCTACGCCCTGGGGTGTTGTCCGTTCCCTGTAAAAAGCTGAAGGTGTAACCCCCCCCAAAATCTAGAGAAAAAAATTATTTTATCCGGCGGCGCAATTTGCGCTCGGCAGTGCCACCCTCGTTTTGACACCCTTAGACGGTAGTCACGGTCGATTTTTTCCGCTCGCCCTACGCCCTGGGGTGTTGTCCGTTCCCTGTAAAAAGCTGAAGGTGTAACCCCCCCCAAAATCTAGAGAAAAAAATTATTTTATCCGGCGGCGCAATTTGCGCTCGGCCGTGCCACCCTCGTTTTGACACCCTTAGACGGTAGTCACGGTCGATTTTTTCCGCTCGCCCTACGCCCTGGGGTGTTGTCCGTTCCCTGTAAAAAGCTGAAGGTGTAACCCCCCCCAAAATCTAGAGAAAAAAATTATTTTATCCGGCGGCGCAATTTGCGCTCGGCCGTGCCACCCTCGTTTTGACACCCTTAGACGGTAGTCACGGTCGATTTTTTCCGCTCGCCCTACGCCCTGGGGTGTTGTCCGTTCCCTGTAAAAAGCTGAAGGTGTAACCCCCCCCCAAAATCTAGAGAAAAAAATTATTTTATCCGGCGGCGCAATTTGCGCTCGGCAGTGCCACCCTCGTTTTGACACCCTTAGACGGTAGTCACGGTCGATTTTTTCCGCTCGCCCTACGCCCTGGGGTGTTGTCCGTTCCCTGTAAAAAGCTGAAGGTGTAACCCCCCCCAAAATCTAGAGAAAAAAATTATTTTATCCGGCGGCGCAATTTGCGCTCGGCCGTGCCACCCTCGTTTTGACACCCTTAGACGGTAGTCACGGTCGATTTTTTCCGCTCGCCCTACGCCCTGGGGTGTTGTCCGTTCCCTGTAAAAAGCTGAAGGTGTAACCCCCCCCCAAAATCTAGAGAAAAAAATTATTTTATCCGGCGGCGCAATTTGCGCTCGGCAGTGCCACCCTCGTTTTGACACCCTTAGACGGTAGTCACGGTCGATTTTTTCCGCTCGCCCTACGCCCTGGGGTGTTGTCCGTTCCCTGTAAAAAGCTGAAGGTGTAACCCCCCCCAAAATCTCGAGAAAAAAATTATTTTATCCGGCGGCGCAATTTGCGCTCGGCAGTGCCACCCTCGTTTTGACACCCTTAGACGGTAGTCACGGTCGATTTTTTCCGCTCGCCCTAAGCCCTGGGGTGTTGTCCGTTCCCTGTAAAAAGCTGAAGGTGTAACCCCCCCCCCCAAAATCTCGAGAAAAAAATTATTTTATCCGGCGGCGCAATTTGCGCTCGGCCGTGCCACCCTCGTTTTGACACCCTTAGACGGTAGTCACGGTCGATTTTTTCCGCTCGCCCTACGCCCTGGGGTGTTGTCCGTTCCCTGTAAAAAGCTGAAGGTGTAACCCCCCCCAAAATCTAGAGAAAAAAATTATTTTATCCGGCGGCGCAATTTGCGCTCGGCAGTGCCACCCTCGTTTTGACACCCTTAGACGGTAGTCACGGTCGATTTTTTCCGCTCGCCCTACGCCCTGGGGTGTTGTCCGTTCCCTGTAAAAAGCTGAAGGTGTAACCCCCCCCAAAATCTAGAGAAAAAAATTATTTTATCCGGCGGCGCAATTTGCGCTCGGCCGTGCCACCCTCGTTTTGACACCCTTAGACGGTAGTCACGGTCGATTTTTTCCGCTCGCCCTACGCCCTGGGGTGTTGTCCGTTCCCTGTAAAAAGCTGAAGGTGTAACCCCCCCCAAAATCTAGAGAAAAAAATTATTTTATCCGGCGGCGCAATTTGCGCTCGGCCGTGCCACCCTCGTTTTGACACCCTTAGACGGTAGTCACGGTCGATTTTTTCCGCTCGCCCTACGCCCTGGGGTGTTGTCCGTTCCCTGTAAAAAGCTGAAGGTGTAACCCCCCCCCAAAATCTAGAGAAAAAAATTATTTTATCCGGCGGCGCAATTTGCGCTCGGCAGTGCCACCCTCGTTTTGACACCCTTAGACGGTAGTCACGGTCGATTTTTTCCGCTCGCCCTACGCCCTGGGGTGTTGTCCGTTCCCTGTAAAAAGCTGAAGGTGTAACCCCCCCCAAAATCTAGAGAAAAAAATTATTTTATCCGGCGGCGCAATTTGCGCTCGGCCGTGCCACCCTCGTTTTGACACCCTTAGACGGTAGTCACGGTCGATTTTTTCCGCTCGCCCTACGCCCTGGGGTGTTGTCCGTTCCCTGTAAAAAGCTGAAGGTGTAACCCCCCCCCAAAATCTAGAGAAAAAAATTATTTTATCCGGCGGCGCAATTTGCGCTCGGCAGTGCCACCCTCGTTTTGACACCCTTAGACGGTAGTCACGGTCGATTTTTTCCGCTCGCCCTACGCCCTGGGGTGTTGTCCGTTCCCTGTAAAAAGCTGAAGGTGTAACCCCCCCCAAAATCTCGAGAAAAAAATTATTTTATCCGGCGGCGCAATTTGCGCTCGGCAGTGCCACCCTCGTTTTGACACCCTTAGACGGTAGTCACGGTCGATTTTTTCCGCTCGCCCTAAGCCCTGGGGTGTTGTCCGTTCCCTGTAAAAAGCTGAAGGTGTAACCCCCCCCCCCAAAATCTCGAGAAAAAAATTATTTTATCCGGCGGAGCAATTTGCGCTCGGCAGTGCCACCCTCGTTTTGACACCGTTAGACGGTAGTCACGGTCGATTTTTTCCGCTCGCTCTACGACCTGGGGTGTTGTACGTCGCCTGTAAAAGTTTGGGGGTTAATCCACCCCCAGGTTAAGGAAAAATAAAACAATCCCTTTGTAGGATTAGCTTTGGTGCGGATTGTCCATGTCCGCAATTTGCCTCCGCTTTAAAAATTCGTCGCTGGAAAACCGTCGCTAACTTCACGGACTTAATCTAACATTAAAAAACTACGCTTATGAATTAATTAAATTTTTCAAAGAGTATATAAATCCAAAATCAGTTTACAGTATTTATATTCAAAAAAGTGAAATTGATTTGAAACCGAGAATCTGCAATTTACTAGCAAAAACTTTCAAAAATCATGCATATAAACTTAATTTCTCTAATATTTTCTTAACTGACATTACTGAAAGAGATAGACAACAAGAATTATTACAATACCATCATGAAACAAAGACATGTCATAGAGGCATAAATGAAACCTTATTAGCTTTGAAAAGATTATATTATTGGCCAAACATTAAAATCGATATAACTGAATATATTAATAAATGCGAATATTGTGACGCTAAATATGACAGGAATCCACCTAAAATTAAATTTGCATTTACCCCTACTCCTTCGCAACCTTTTGAATCTGTTCATATGGATACTTTTCAAGTCTTAGGAAATAAATTTCTAACCATAATTGATGTTTTTTCAAAATATGCACAAGCTTATTACTTAGAATCTTGTAATTCTACTGATGTGATTGAAGGAATCTTCACTTTTGTTTCTCATTTTGGCATACCCAAGTCAATAACATGTGACAATGGTACTGAATTTAAAACAACTCTTTTATCTGATTTTTGTAAACTTCATAACGTTAAATTACATTTCACTACACCCGGTAACTCGACAAGTAACAGCCCCGTAGAAAGATTGCATAACACATTACTTGATAGTATACGCGTACTTAAACTTACTCATCCGAACTCAAATATAAAACAATTAATGCAGTATGCTATACTAGAATACAATAATTCCACTCATAGCGTAACAAAACAAAAGCCTTTTGATATCGTTACAGGTCATACAAATGCACTCGACCCCTTTGATATTACGGATGAAATAATATTAAATCAGTACATAGACGAACGTAAGAATAAATTAAAAATAATTTTTGACAAAATTCATGAGGTATCATTAAGTGAAAAATATAAACAAAATACAAGACACAATAAAGATAGAGAAGAACCACAAAATTACGAACCTTATACTACTCAATTTCAGAAAAATAAGGCATCACTAAGAGATAAAACTAAACCAAAACATTTGAAAGTTCAAATTGAAGAAGATTTAGGAACAAAAGTTAAAACTTATGACAATAAAATAGTTCATAAATCGCAACTAAAAAGGCCGAAACCTAATTTGATTCCTTGTTTGCAGGAAAATGAAAATGAACCTTCGTGCAGTCATGTTATTCCTGACAACGACAATATTATTAACATTGACTCCACTACTGACGACGAGTGACATGACATTTACTCCGATAAAAACTCCTTTGCTACCCTTTCAGCTAGGAGATACGAAGATTGTAAAAACTAAACATACTTTTATTCATTATATTAGATTTAACCCTATAATTAAACAGCTTAATAATATTCGAAAATTTTACACTATTATAAAGTTATCCTTAAATAAGAGTAATATATCAGAAATTACTACTAACTCATACTCTAATGTTCTATATAATTTACTACAGCATATAGAATACTTAATAATGGAAGTAGAAAGGAAGTTAGATAACATAACTCCACATAATAGGAATAAAAGAGGCTTAGTAAACATAATAGGCAAAGCTTCCAAATGGCTTTTTGGAACGCTAGATTCCGACGACGGTGAAAAATATGAAAAAGCAATTTACGCCCTTCAAAACAATCAACAATCCTTTACAAAGGAAGTTTCTTTACAAAGTTCGTTGACCAAACAGCTTATTAATAACTATAATTCTACTATAACTATATTACAATCAAACCAAAATTTAATAAAAGAAAGATTAGAAAATTTTGAGTTGAATATAAATAAAACGATTAACGACATTTCAGCATACTTGCAAGCACAAAATATTTTAGATCAAACTATCCTTAATTGTCAAAATTTGGTGACTTTTCTAGATAACTTGGAAAACGCGATAATGTTCGCAAAACTAAATACCTTACATAGTTCTATTATCCCCTCTTCACAATTACGTTCTATGATTAAATCATTGGAAAATTTATATCCTACTGACTCTATTTTAAAATTAAAAAATGTTATCTCTTACTACCAAATTGCTGGAATTCAAGTAAATTTTAAAAATGACAAAATTATATTTGCAATCCACTTTCCAATTTTCTTACACGAAAATTTCCAAACTTATCGATTATTCCCAATTCCTATAAAAAATTCAATTATTATCCCGAGTCATCCCTACCTTGTACTTGGCTCAAACCAACAACAATTCGAGAATGAAGAATGCCCGAAGATAGAACATTTCTACATTTGTCAAAATTTACTCACACCTCACTCAAATGAATGTATCATCTCCATGATAAAAGAAGCCGAAGGAAAATTGTGTCATGGTTTATCAATCAACTTAATTAACCCAATAATACAAGCCGTCAACAGCGAATATGTCATCGCCATTCCCGCCGAGGAAACATTAAAAATTTCAACAAAATGTCAGAACAAAGAAGAATTCAAAATTATTAACGAACCAAATTTGATCCATCTACCGGAAAATTGTGAAATCAAAGTCAAAGATTTCCAATTTATTAATAAAAAAGAGGAAATTAAAGGAAAACCATTTAATTTACCCGAAATCCAAGTCAACGAAGTCAACTTTAATTATCTACGAGCGAAACCTCTTCAACTACAAACAATTAATTTGGAAGATATTCATAAATTACAAGAAAAGTCTACACTTCTGCAAGTTCCCGACATTCAGAAAATTCACACCTTAAGCTATGGATTTGCCACTAGTATTATCGTTATTTTATTATTAATTACTACATATATAATATGGAAGATATACCAGAGAAGATGTATGAAGAAGAAAAGACAAGTTAAATTCGAAATGGTGGAGAAGAAAGAAGAAACGGAAAAACAACCCTCCAGGTTGATATTTTCCTCTAAGGGTGGAGGAGTTATGGCCGTATGAACAATGATCCCGTTTGTGTAAAAGTGCGGACAAAGTGCTGAGTGCGCGGGCACGTGTAGGCTAAGCTTGCTTTTTGTATACTTATAAATATGAGCTCTGCTCCATGTATATTTAGTCTTGTCTTGTCTTGTAGCGTGAATCGCTGCCCTGCTGTATCTGTCCTAATAAATAGTTTTAAAAACTCCATTTTCGAATTCGTTAATTTAACTCTAACATTGAAAAATATTGCCATATTTTAGTCATTTCTCGCTTTTTTCAAATACTTCAAAATATCAAGTAGCCTGGGAGTTCAGTCGTCAAGCTAATTTTTAAATGTCACATAGAAAATTTTCCATTATTTACCTAGGTGATATCTCAGGTTAGTAGTAAAATTTTTTTTATTTTTTCCACGTCTAGTAAAATATGTGATATCCAAAATTTCCAAAGTGATACTAATAATGAAGATATGACGTTCATACAGAAAAAAGATTATTTCCGTACATAAAAGAAATATGTATTGCCAATAGTTGTTAACGTTTTAAAACAACAAAGCGATATTATAACAGCTCAGCTAACAAAACAGTAAAGTGTTGGAAACCATTTTATTCTAAACTTAAAAACAAAATTTTAACAGGACACAAGTTTGATATACAGTGTGAGTCACATTTAAAGGCAGAGCCGAAAACACAAGGTAGAATTCGCTAAAATAAGCACATATGCTTAATAAACATTAGCTCAAAAACGCTTGGTTCTCCATATACAGCGTGTTGGAACTTTTAACATATATTTTTTAATTTCTTTCGAGCCAGTTTAGGAATTACAACAAAATTTGATACATAATATTATTGGTTGTCATTGTGTGCAATAATTTGGCCCTGTTCAGATGAGCAGCGGCGTAGATACAAATAATTTTATTACGAAGAAACTGTACCAGAAATAAAAAAATACCAAGAGGCGCTTTTTGTTCCAAATTGAATGGGCTATCCAAGAAGGCAAAATTTTTGGTTTTGCACAGGACCGTATTCCTTTTTTTACTCTTATTTAGAGTAACTATTTGTACCTACGCCGCTGGTCATCTGAATGGGGCCAAATTATTGCACAAAATGGCGACCTACGGTTGCATAATGTGTACCAAATTTGGTTGAAATTTTTAAACGGGCTCGAAAAAAATTTCAAAAATATATTATTTTTGGAAAATTTTCAACACGCTGTATATGGAGAACCAAGCGTTTTTGAGCTAATGTTTATTAAGCATATGTGCTTATTTTAGCGAGTTCTACCTTTTGTTTTCGGCTCTGCCTTTAGATGTGACTGACCCTGTATATTAGGTAAATTTAAGTTGTAACCGATTGTGGAATAAACTTTGTAGATCAAACTTAAACAAAAACATATCCTATTCCTGGAGCTATAAGAACATATTTTATATGCAGAAAAGTGTTTTGCCCGGCGAGCGTGTAAATTGCAAAACATCATTCCGAAGCTGTCGGCTTGTTACCATGACAACGCTCGGTTTTACTCCAATGCACAAAATCTAGGATTACCGCGGTCTTATTTTTCAGAGAATGACCACATCAATGCAAACAGTTTGGAGGACGACAAAAGAAATCTTATCGTCGAGGCTCTGTTTGTTAATGCCATTTAAGTTCGTTGTTACGAACGTGCGACATTTCAACTATAATAAATTATCAATTCAAACAATAGCTATTTACATATGGGCTTAAAATATTTCACTAAAATTTCCTTTGTCACGCTCAAAACCTCGTGACTTCTCCTGATATGATAACGAATTTTGGTGGTTTTGAATTACAGCTAAGCAGGGTAAGATCCAAGTCGAAAATGCGACAAAAAATTTCATTTTTAAAATTCAATGCAACAATGTTTGTCTTAAATTTAAAAATTAAATGTATGTAGTAGCCGCGCAGTGAATGTTTGCCCTTATTTTCTACCTTTTAATCAGTTTTTATTTGGAAAGATTCTGGACAAATCAAATCCAATTCTGAAAAATTTAAAATCTTTATAATAACTTTTAAACAACTGTATATTTCAAATTCCATTCAAGTCCATTTTATATTGATACAGTTCCGTGATTTCAAAAGAAGCAAAACTTTACAAAAATAAAAAATGACAAATAAAACCGAAAAAATACGAGGAGTGAAGAGTTAAATTATTATTACGTTTGAATATATGTAGTAATAGTAGCGCCTAGCGCCATCTTTTGACGAGAGGCAGACGCAGTTGCAGCCGAACTATTTTGTATTGTAGGGACACTTTGCGTTGTTTCTCTAGTATTCGCCACGCCCCTCGGTCGAAATGAGCGGAACTTTGTGAAAGTTCATGGAAGTTTCTGGACGGCTACTGGGCTGCTATATAAGCGGCGCCGCGGCGCGTGACCGCGCTTACGGCAGTATTGTTCCATGCGAACTCGAAGCGAATAAAAGTGAAAAGTGGTGAACGAATAGTGAAGAGAATTAAGTGTACCGTGTAAGTGAGTAATTTTAGTGCGCTGTTATTCGATGACCTTGTTAAGGATAGATACGTGAATCATTATTACTGTCGAAAAATGGAGGGGGAAAAAAGGAAGGGTGATAAACTTAAAGGTATGGACTACTGGAAAAAGTGGTGTAGTCAAGGTCAAGGGGTTTCTAATAAAGAAACAAATTTGGATTTAGCTATCAAAGCTTCAGCTACCTTGCATGCTGATAAGAAGACTGCCTACCCCGAAATCTAGTTTGGAATGCCTAGATATGTGCGATAAAAACCTTTATCCTAATATTTACACATTACTACAAATCTTGGCTACCATTCCTGTATCCACTGCTACCCCAGAAAGGTCTTTCTCGAGCCTAAAGAGACTGAAAAACTATTTACGAAACACTACAAGTGAAAACAGACTTAATGGTTTGGCTCTAATGAACATTCACTATGGAACAGAAATTCATGCAGATGAAGTAGTGGATATATTTAAAAGAAAAAGCCGAAGATTTCTTCTTTAATGGTTTTAGATTTAGCGCAGAGGAACGAAATTAATTTATCCATTTCATTTAAAGTTAAGAACTTTATAAATATGTCGTAGTTTTTCGGATGAATATATAGATATTAAATTTCATGTAAGTATATTTTTGCTGTTTTATTTACTTCTCAAACTAAACCCCCCCCCCCCAAAACTAAATCCTGGCTACGCCCGTGACGACATGTTTACATTTTTGTAGCTCTATTATTATAAGATAACCGTACAAAAATATACCATACAGGGTGAATCAATATTAATGGACCATAGAGAATTTTAACATATTTTGGACCAAAATATTACGATTAAGCTTAACTACCGGCTAAACCTCAATAGTTACTGACATGATGTCAATAGTTACTGACATGATGTCAGTAACTATTGTTTTATATACGTAGATGTCAGTGATATCTACGTATATAAAACACTTGCGCTGTTTTTGGATCGTGCCTTTCATTGGCGTACCCAGGGACGGGCTTTGGGGGCTTTAGCCCCCGTCCCAAAGATCTTGCGCGTGGTATTTATTTCTAAATAAAATATATTTTAAAACAATGGTTTTGCCGTAAATATTACCGAAGAATTTTTTGAAATAATTAGCCCCCCCCCTCCAACTTTACATTCTGGTTACGCCCCTGGTGCTTTTACTCGTAATTTGTTCGAGGTTATCTCTATGATCTTGCAGGTTAGTGCATGTTTTCATTTTCAACAAAGGTGTAGATATACATACTTTTTTCAAAACGTTTTATCTGTAGGTACCTAAAATTTGAAAGGTGTAGGTAATAACATCATTTTTCGAAATTTGGAGTTAACAGGTGTTTTATATTTTATGTTTTTATGTTATATGTTTAATTTGTGACATAATTTTAGTTTAGAAACATCACGTTATCTTGGAAATTTCGAAATAGCTTATTTTTTACACTGCAATAAACACCTCTTTCTGTAGGGTTTACGACAAAACGCTATTAAGGAAACTTATTCAAAATGAAAAACTGACTAGGTACCTACGTCTGTAAAATTTGGAAAGCCTATGGGCTCTTTCTGTCAAAATGGAAGTTATTCGCAATGAGTAACTGAGTAATTGTGGAAAAATGTAAAAGCCTATACAGTGTGGTCATTTAAGTGTGCAACATATGGAACTTTTATTTATTAATTGTACAACCAAAGTACAGACATTGCCGAAAGTTGATGCGTGTTCAGTAATCATATTAGGTGCATTTAGAATGGTTGAAAGTTAAACAGCATACCCTTCATAGGCGGTTCTAGGTGGCGGCTTGGGTGGGCTAAGCCCCACCAAATCTTGAAATAGCCCCCCCAAATTTATTCTTCGCTACCAAACCGCTACCTACTGACACAACTAAGAACGATTATTATTTTTAATTTAGTAAGGATTTGAACTCAGTTCATTGGTAGAGCATTGGACTGTTGTAGCTCCGACTGGTGTCAAACATTTTTAACCCTTACAATTTTTTCTTAAAAAAATATAAAACTTGCACAAGAGTAAAGTACTCTTATTTCAAAAAAATCAGCAAAAGGTTATTAAGAAAAGTTGTTTAGAATTAAAAGCTATGCCTAAATGACAAAACATAGCCTCCTAAGAGAAAAAATTTTTTTGTCAATAATTAATTTCCACAGTTTCTTAATAAACATTTAAAATAAAAATTTTGCACCTTAAATGAGAGTATTTTAATATACACATTATCATTACTAATGTTTTACCTTGTTCAGAAGAATTTTTGCGAAATTTTAAAGATTGCAACACACATGAAGTTTGTGATTCCCTAAAAAATAAAAATCTAAGTTAATTTTGCAAATATGCTTGAATTTGAACAAACTCATGCGAAATTGATATAATTTTGATTGATTTATGAAATTTTTTAGGGTGAATATTAAAACAATTTTTTTTTAGAAAATTAATGTTTAAAAAATTATTTCTTTTTCTTAGGAGGCCATGTTTTGGTATTTAGGCATAACTTTTAATTCTTGATAACTTTTCTTAACAACATTTAGCTGAATTTTCTGAAATAAAGGTATTTTATTTTTGTACAATTTTTATATTTTTTTACCTACCCTGTAGGTACGCTGTTTGACTTGCAACCATTCTAAGTGCACCTAATATGATTATCGAACATGCACCAACTTTCGGGAATATTTGTATTTTCGTTGTGCAATTATTAAAAAAAAATCCTATATGTATATGTTGCACACTTACTTAAATGACCACACTGTATGTAGGTAGGCCTATTTTGGTTTTTGCCTTTTTTCCCTTTTTACTGGTCTGAAAAATTAGTTTTTTTCCAAGATACGTACTAAAATTATATCACGAATTAGTTTCAAAACAATTAAGGCTTAACCCAGAAGTTCAATTTCAATTAGATTGTTTTTCTTTAATACGGATGTGAAACAATATCAAATTGCAATAATTTCAAATGACATATTGGCTGTGTTGCGAATATGAAAGGTCATAAACATATATTATATTATCGACTCTTTGTCGTTATAAATGATAAGGAGACTGACTTTTTGGCGGACTCTATATGTGTATGTATCACTAGGTATGTGGAATGAGGTTAGATGAGCTAGGAAGCATGTCCATATTGTCCATAGGTCCCCACGGTCTCATTACGAAATCTCCCTCCCAGAAAAAAGTTAGGTATCTTCTAACAAGTGTCAAATAATAAAGTGTTCCCCGAGCCCCGCAGATTAAATATGTACTGTGTACACTGAAATCTTCGCAGCGGTACGTGAGCGCCGAGCGCGGCCCCATGGCCCGAGAATTCCGTACCGGGTATTTGTCGAGTATACAGAAACGAAAAGTATGCCGGGGAGTTTGGTCTGGAAATATTTACCGACAGTTATACATTTTCCTGCTAAATAAATTATTTTAGTAAATGTCGGCGCTACACACAGAAAGGGAGCAAAAGTCAATGTTTAGCGCGCAAAATTGTGAAGAATGGCGGCGCCAGGGTACAGGCTCCGCGCGCCCGGGCCGACATGAATCTTTGATGTAATGAGTCTGATTAGAACATTATGTAAATTGCGCCAAACTCGCTATTAACGTTGCGTAAATATTCGAAGAACATTATGGTGCCCTTTCTATTTTACAATAGACGTTCGGATATCTTCCGGGGTATTTCTTATATTATGCCAACATAGCGGATATAACAGATCTTATGCAGACGAACGCATCGCAGTCCCTTGTCAAAAACCTGGGCACTATTCGTACTACTACCGTCACGCAATTAATTTAAGGTCTCTAGGTCTAGACTCTTCACTTTTTTATGTTAACAGTTCTCCCCGATTCCCCAAATCGACCCAATCGCGAACATTGCTTCCACACTTCGCTTTCGCTTTGGACGAAGACTAGTTCTTCAGTAGTATAGCAAAGGGTACTCCAGGGCGGAAGTGACGTCACAAGATGGCCGCCAAGGCGGGAAATTTGAAAATGGCCTTGACCTGCGGGTTGAATGAACTTTAAGGGGTCACGTTCAGTTAACCTTGACCTGAAGGTTATCTAGAGGCCAAGGGGTTACCAGATCGATAGCCTTTAAGGGGTCATTGACCCGCGGGTTAACCTTGAAGGGGTCACCTTGTTACCTTGACCGGTCAGTGAACTTTAAGAGGTCACCTTGTTAACCTTGACCGGTCAATGAACTTTAAGGGGTCACCTTTTAACCTTGACTGGTCAATGAACTTTAAGAGGTCACCTTGAGTTAACCTTGACCGAGGGTCAAGATTTGCAATCTTGCAGATATTTTTGTTTAGGTAAACAAGTTGATTTAAGCATTTTCTATCAATATATAAAGCTGTACGTTCGTGAACAAATTCATTCAGTTTCAACTCTGAGTTATATCAGTACCAGTTCAACAACAACAAATATCATCACCCCTATGGAGTGGGATTCCACTGAAGACAAGATGGAAGTCGAAGTGGCAAGTGAAGATTCAACGTGGCAACCAAGTCATGACTGCAAACATGATCATGGAAGAACATCCTGGACGGACATTGACCCCTACTGGAACTCATTGAGCCAAGATCAATCCTGGAGTGAAGGCGCTGCTACTGAAGTCCAGTCCTGGAGCGAAGACGCTGGAAGAACTGAAAACCAAGCCTGGAACGCTGGTAGAACAGAAGAGCAACCCTGCGATGAAGACGCTGGTACAAGTGACCCCTACTGGGGCGAAGATCAATCCTGGGGTGAAGGTGTTGCTACTGAAGCCCAATCCTGGAACGCTGGTGGAACTGAAGATCAACCCTGGGGTGAACACGAATCCTGGAACGCTGGTAGAACTGAAGGCCGCTACTGGGACTCTTGGGGCGAGGAGGAGTGCTACCAACCAAGAGCGGAGGAGAGAAACGTTCTCCGCCAAGTTCCTTTAGGTTTGAGCAGAGCTGCCCAACGAGAATTCCGCAACCAAGAACGGGCAAGGATGCAGAGTTTTGAGGAAAATCGATATGGTTATAAATAAACCAAATAAAGATTATTTACTGTTTACTGATTTTTTATCAACTAACACAACATAAGTCACGAATCAGAAAAAAAAAATGTTAAAGATTTAATGAAATATTTGTACAAATACCGGTTGTTTCCGTATATCTCGACTCACCCATACAGCTTTTCTCTAGTTAAAAAAACTTAAATTAAAGTTGTTAGGTTTTTCCGAACCGCTAGGATCTGTTGATGAAAGAAATGAGCATAGCAAAGTTGTGAAAAAATATAAATTTGCTATTTTTAATGGAACACCCTGTATGTTCATGGATTTTTGAAATGTACTAATTTTTACTATTTATCTGATCACAGATCCTAGCGGTTCGGAAAAATCTTACAACTTTAACTTAAGTTTTTTAACTAGACAAAAGCTGTAGGGGTGGATCAAAATATACGGGGAAACCCTGTACATGGTTCAAGAGCTGTCAATGTTATCAATATAAAAATTTCGATCTCTTTTAATATGACAAACTCAAGTAATAAAAATTGACGCTAAAACATAAAAAAGTTTAACCTCAGTCCAGAGCATTGATACTAGAAACTTGATACTTCCGTGCATGTACCCAGATTACATAATAAAATAATAAGATACTTAAATTACGTGATGCATTTCAACAAACCAAACTGCAACACAGCGAAATTATATGCTGATGTTCTGAGGTTAATAATCGACACTCACATTTCAAATTGCAAGTTCAGCGAAATCATATACCGGTTTAAATTTCAAAATCGAGTGATGCCACGCAGAGAAGTAATTTGACACCGGAAGTGTAATTTGAGATGAAATTTGAGACGTAATTTGAGATGAAATTTGACACCGAAAGTGTAATTTGAGATGCAATTTGACACCGAAAGTGTAATTTGACACCGAAAGTGTTATTTGAGACGTAATTTGACACCCGAAGTGTACTTTGAGATGAAATTTGACACCGGAAGTGAAATTTGAGATGTAATTTGAGATGTAATATGATACCGGAAATGGTGTCAAATTACATGTAATATGACACCTCGAAAAAAATTCTCGATCGCCTGGTTGGAGACGCATATATTTAAAAAAAAATGTTTTAATTATAATGCGGGTTTCTTGACTCATCGACTCACATTGCAAACTGCAACATCAGCTAAATATATGTTGACTCGGTAGGTAACCATGCTATGTCATCAGATTGGAGATGTATAAATATCTGAAAATGGTTTAATTTTTATATTAGTCGGCGAAGAGCGAATGCAAGTGGTCGCGAAATTGGTCTAAGATTCCAAGAACCTTGTCATCAGTTTTAGAAGTAAGGTTAATTTAGTTGCTCATTTAAGTAAAGATGCTTATAATTTCAAATAGTAACGATGAACAAGAAATCACAAAAATTACTAAAGGAATCTGTGAGAATGCTACTAAAGCCTACCAGTTATTACACATAAATCCATTACCGATAAAAATAAATAGGTGGGTTAATTTATCAAACATAAATATTACCCTTTTCAATAAATGTCTTAAGAAACAAAATCTTTCGGTGGGTATTCGTCGAAAATTACAATCTTCTTTAGGGTTGATTAAAGCATTTCGAGCCTCCATCAAGCAGTTATTAAATGAAAACTCTCATACAGGAATGGGTTTAGCTCAGGGGAAATTAGCAAAACGCATAAAGTGGGAAAATATCAACTCGGCTTTCGCGAACAGACTGCAGACGAGCATAATAATCAATTTAAAACACAAAGACGTAAAGGAATTTCTAAACGACTGCTCCACAATTTTTAAATTAAAAATAAAAAAAATATTGAAATCTCATTCCATGATTAAAGTGAATACTTGCTTTTGCGCAGAGTTTATAAAAAAATCTGGAGATGATGAAATTCTAGAAAATAAGTATTTTAACACCAAAAACTGTGAGATCGATTTAGGAGTAGATTTAGACTACTGGTTCAGAACGAACGTATATGAAAAAATTTTAAATTCGCTCGAAGAGTTCGAAGAAGGACAAAGCGGGTATGCTCTTAACAGAATAATATCTCTTGAAGTAAATATTAACAAATATGAATTGGGCAATGGAGCTTCATCTTTCATAAGGTTACCCGAACAAATTTCTAATAGAAATGCTTGCTTAAATATACAAAATCAAGATGAAGCCTGTTTTGTCTGGAGCATAGTAGCTGGTCTATATCCGACAAACAAAAAAACCTGTAGAACTTCTTCGTATCCTCACTATTCCGATGTTTTGAATTTAACCGGAATCCAGTTTCCAATGACTATTCCTCAAATTACAAAATTTGAAAAACTCAACCATGTCTCAATTAATGTTTTTTGTTTAGAGATGGATACAAAATATAATTTCTCTGTTGTACCCAGTCGTCTAACCAAACAGAAAGTAGACAAACACGTTAACCTCTTATTAATTCAAGATAAATATTTTCCTAAACTAAATTATGATACCTGGGACACTAACGATAATGAAAATGTTGAAATAAAATATCACTACGTTTTGATAAAGGATATGTCTAGATTAATATTTAAACAAGTAAATAAGCATCACTCCAAAAAGTTTCTCTGTGACAGATGTTTAAATTACTTTCAAACGCAAAAAAAGTTGGAAGAGCATACCGATGAATGTGAAAAAATGAATGAATGTAAAATAATTTTCCCTACGGAGAAGTATATTGAGTTTAAAAACTACGTTAACAAAGAAAGCGTTCCATTTTTAATGTACTCCGATTTTGAGTCCATCTTAAAACCATACAATGATTCCCAACGAACGCTAAAGACTGAAAAATATCAGAAGCATGAAGCGTTTAGTGCCGGATATTTCTTTAAATGCAGTTATGATGATAGTCTCTCTTGTTACAAAAGTTATCGAAATACAGACTGTATGAGTTGGTTCGCAGATCAGTTGGCTGAAGTTGCCGCTATAGTATCATCAAAATTGAAAAACGTGAAATCAATGAATCAAGTCGTAAGTCTCAAGGACGCTACAAAGTCATGTCATATTTGCAATAAAAATTTCCAGCTTACCGATAAGATAGTGCGAGACCATTGTCACCTGACAGGTAACTTCAGGGGATATGCGCATAATCAATGTAATCTAAATTATACCAATTCTTTTGTAATTCCCGTTATCTTTCACAACCTTTCTGGATACGATAGTCATTTTATAATTAGAGATTTAGCGAAGAGAAATAATGTCTCATTGCTTCCCGTAAACAAAGAACAGTATATTAGTTTCACAATATTTGATAATAATACTAATATTAGATTTCGATTTATAGATTCCTTTAGATTTATGAACTCATCACTGAGCACTCTAGTCTCAAATCTCAATGAAAGGAATTTAATAAATACCAGAAATATGTTTCGCGGTTTACCTAAAGAAAATTTCGAATTGTTAACCCGAAAAGGTATTTTTCCTTATGACTATATAGACACAATTGAAAGACTAGAGGAAACATCTTTACCTAAAATTGATGATTTTTATAGCAAACTAAACAATGTTAATATTGATGAAAATGAGTATATACATGCTCAAAACGTTTGGAAAAAATTTAATATTAAAAATTTAGGTGAATATTCAGATTTGTACCTTAAAACTGATGTGATGCTGTTAGTAGACGTTTTTGAAAATTTTCGTAAAACATGTCACGAGACTTACGGGTTGGATCCTGCACATTATTACACAGTTCCGGGATACACTTGGGATTGTATGCTCAAATATACGGGGTGTCGGCTTGAATCTTTTCAAGATATAGATATGCTAATGTTTTTTGAGAAATCTATAAGAGGAGGTATAAGTCAATGTTGCAATCGCTTTGCAGAGGCAAACAACAAATATATGGAGAATTTTAAATCAAACGAAATTTCAAAGTATCTCCTCTATTTAGATGTAAACAATTTATACGGTTGGGCCATGAGTGAATACCTTCCATACGGAGAATTTAAATGGATCGATTCAAATATCGATGTAACTACCGTTCCCGACGAAGGTCCAATAGGTTATATGCTTGAGGTAGATTTAGACTATCCGGAACGTCTGCATGACTTACACAAAGATCTTCCGTTTTGTGCCGAACATAGTACCCCCAAAAATTCGAAATTATCAAAACTTATGACAACCTTACATCCTAAAGAGAAATATATTTTACATTATAGGAACTTAAAACAAGCTATGAATAATGGGTTAGTGCTTAAAAAAATACATCGTGTTTTAAAATTCAGTCAGGCACCGTGGTTGAAACCATATATAGATGTCAATACACGACTCCGCTCGCAGGCCAAAAACGAATTTGAAAAAAATCTTTTCAAGCTAATGAATAACGCGGTCTACGGCAAAACGATGGAGAATATAAGAAAACATCGCGTAGTCAAATTAGTTCGAAAATGGGAGGGTAGATATGGTGCAAAAAATCTAATTTCTAGTCCACACTTTAGAAGTAGAACGATCTTCGACGAATGTTTGATTAGCGTAGAATTAAACAAATCAAAAATAATTTTCAATAAACCCCTCTATATTGGAGCAGCAATTCTAGAGATTTCGAAAACTTGTGTTTATGATTTTCATTATGGATATATGCTTCGGAAATTTCAACCGTCTGAATGTAAGCTGCTATATACCGACACGGATTCATTGATTTATGAAATACATTGCCAAGATGTGTACGAAGATGTTATAAAAAGAGATCTACATCGGTTTGATACCAGCGACTATTTAGCTGACAACCCATATAATATACCATCTGCGAATAAAAAAGTGCCGGGCCTTATGAAAGATGAGAATAACGGAAAAATCATGACTCACTTTGTCGGCTTACGTTCTAAACAATACACTTATAAAGTTCAAGGTGGAACATGCGTTAAGAAGGCTAAGGGTGTTAAATATAATGTAGTTAAACAAAAAATTCGGTTTGAAGATTATTTGCACGCCCTTCAAAATTTTAAAATTAATAGTGAAACACAACGCTGTATAAGATCTTACAACCACGATGTCTACAGCCTGGAACAGAAAAAAATCGCCCTTAATCCTTTTGATGATAAACGATTTTTATTAAAGCATTCTCACGATACGCTTCCTTGGGGTCATTATAGTATAATAGATTAACACCACTTTTTTACTTTCCGAGCAACTATTTAGAAGCAGAATATCTTACTTACCTTTACTATTCTCACGATTTGTATTATTGTTTTAGAAGCAGAATATCTTACTTACCTTTAGTATTCGCACGATTTGTATTACTGTTTGTATGTATCTATGTTTAAGAAATAAAAATCATTTATATTTTTATATTGTTTTATTTCAAAAATACCTTCTGTTATACAAGTCAATTAAAAACTTATCTCTACTAAAATTAAAAAATTCAAAAATACAATACATTTCTAAATTGAGCGTTGAACTAAATAATGCTGTAATTAAATCTATAGGATTCAACATGTAATTACATCTAAACAAAAGCATATTTACTGTATCTAAAAAGTTTAAATAATGTTCGCAAATATTTAGTTTTAACATTACATCGATTTTAGAAGAAATTATCTTATCGAGGCTTACTAATTCTAAAATATCTGAATGAGAAAAATAGCAGTCGACGCCCTCCTTTGAAAGCATAGCAACTTTTAATCCATCCACTCTAATCATTGTATTTATTCTAACATTTTCATTGGATACAAATCTCCTCGATATGGCAGACGAATTAGGTTTATTGAACAAATCTTCGACGCATCCTGTCAAAATTAGAATTAGCTCGTTCCATTCGAGGCGATCTAATAAAATATTAGCGAAACCTTGCGTATCTAGGTGGTTAACAATCTTGATAGCTGGTGTGAAATATCGTGCGGCGCTCAATCCACAATGAACAGTAAACACATGATTGGGCTTCAACACAAAGCACGTATTTAGAATAAGATCCTCATCGTTGGCAGCATCTACAGATGTTGTATCTTCACTAAATTCAGAAGCGTAAGCACTGTCACTCATTTTTAAAATGTTCGAACTGCCACTGTAGATATTTCTTGAAGGTAAGTAGTATTTTTTTATGTAGCTGTCTCTTATAGTATACTCCCCTCCACTCTATCCCTTCTACTCCACCCCCACTACTCTTACCCCCTCTACTCTACCCCCTCCACTCTACCCCCTCCACTCTACCCCTTCTAACCTATCCCCTCTACATTTTTATAAAACGTTATTGCTATCTATCCAGGAGTCGTGAGATTTGTCAAGACCAAGCCACCGAACTAAAACTTTTTTCCCTTTCTTACGTAACACTTTTTCAACTAGATAGACGTCGGAATTAACCGTTTTCTGTAGTTCTTCAGCGTAGAATCCACCCTTTATGGGACTTCCATTCATATCTTCAAGCAAATATGTTGCTGGATTGGTGATTTGAATCCTCACAATTTTAAACAATTCCGTAGTCCAGTTGGGGGTATAACCTTTGTTAAAAACGTGCTTCATTTTGCTGATCCTAACTATATCACCAACATTAAATTTTCTATTACCACAAGTCTTCAAGTGGCTATAGACGTTTTTTAATAACCGCTTTTCGCAACTTTTGCTTACATCTTTAGGTTTCATTTGTGTAGTGCGATGTTTTTGACTATTATAATCATCTGTCAAGGTAGGCAATACATCGATCCATCTATATTTTCCGCTCAAACTGAAAAATTTAAAAAGCTTTTCCTTCAAAGTACGTATCACTCTTTCAACAATGGCTGCTTTCTTGACGCTAAATGTGCTATAGTGATTAATGTTGTAAGCTCCCATCAACTGTTTGAAATGAGTGTTTTAAAATTCCTTTCCGTGATCAGTTTGAAGGTTTTTCGGACACCGCCGTTCTGAACTTTTAAGGATCTCTGCAAACGCTCTCGTAACCTCTTCTCCAGTTTTCGTTTTCAACGGTTTACACCAAACAAATTTTGAGAAAGCATCAATAACGACAAGTATAAATTTAAAATTTCTATTATAGGATTTATATTGATCAAGTTGTCCAAGATCGGCTTGCCAGAGATCGTCCAGCCCTTTGATGATAGTTCGTCGTCGTGTATAATTTTTGCGTGCAGGCTTATGAAGCTCTTTAACTATTTGAATTTTTTCTTTTGAGTGATTGGAGTTCATGTCGATTTCTTTTGAGACGATCCTTTTGCATCCACACTATTAAGTATGGTAGTTAGTTTTTTGTAGTCGCTATTTAGTGAATCAAGTTGAATGGATATTGATTTTAAACGATTTTGATATTCTATATTCAAATCAGTGATTTGAGTCTGCAGGGATGTCACTTTCTGGTCAATCACGGAAGTTTTTTCAACGTTTTTATTGAGTAGAGTCGTGTTATCGGTTGACGTCGAAGATGAACTCAATACTATCTTATTCAAGCTCGAAATCTTTTTATCGAAATTGCTTGTAAAGATCTTAGAGATATTTTGAAATTTTTCATCGATCGAATTCATTATAGAAGTACAGCTAGCATCGACGTATTTTTTTGTTGCGGCGTCGCCACCTTCAGTCGGTAGTTCAACGTTGCACAATTTACGGTTTTGAAGATCGTAGTCTCCTTCTTTGGTTACCGCAAACAAATTCTGAGTACGAAAAACTTTGACTTCGTTAGGCGCTTTGGAAGAACGTCCGAACTTGTTCAAGCTCATTTTGATACTAAACACCTTTTGTGCATCTATCTGATTATATTAGCTTCTTTGAGCTCATTTATTATTGCTACAATTTCGTTGTCATTCGATGTATTGCCTGCGTTTTTAGATGCCACGAGCAATTTTAAACGGTCAACTAATTCATTGGCATCATCCCAATAAACGTATTCTATGGGTTTTTTATTGAAAATCCAATGCATCCCGGAAGTACCCGAGCCAGATATTGTATTCGCACGGGGCCTCGATTTAGATGTTGAAGTCGTAACGAAAGGTTTTATGATGTCAATATACTTTGAACGATTTGTGCCTTTCAGTCTTCCAAGAGTATTTAGGTGAACTTCGGTATTAACTAAAATATGTCTATACCTATCGTTCTCCTCTTTAGTAGTTATACGTGGATCATCGTAGAAAATTAAATCGTAGAGTCCCTCGGTACCTTTATAGCGGTGTCCATCAATCAAAATGTCTCCGCTACTTTTATCGAAGTCCATAACTTTTTTTCCTAGCATCCATTGTGACTGTGACGCATTGTAAAGGGGTCCATAAACCGGATTAATTTTTGGAAGTTTTTCATTGTGGTCTAAAATGTACTTCTTAGCTATTTCGGGATAGGCATCCAAGTACTCCTCCAAAACCTCCGGTCGAAATGTACTCATGTTAAATGATTCGTTGAAAACGGTATCGTTATCAGTTGGTACGGTAGCTTCATAATGTGACTCATTGAGGGATTGTTGCTTGTTTCTATTAATGCTTGCTATTAACTTATCGAGTTTCTTGCTGATTCTATCCTCAACGTTTTCTTCCTCCTTTTTCTCGACGCTTCCTTCCTTTTTCTCAACCTTACATAAACCATCATTATCTCTTTTGAGTTCAAACTTCATGTTTTCCGCTCTTTCATTTTTATTTTTTTCAATTTTTGTAAGAGATTTGGTAATAGGTTGAAATACCTTCTCCAAGACCTCATCTTCTTCAAATCTACCTAATTTTAAAGCCGTATACTTTTTCCTGATAGAGCGAGTAAGATCTTTAATTTTTTTTGAGCGTTGGGCTTCAGCAATTTGCTCTTGAGATGTTAACGGCATATCGTCAGATGCGCTAATGATCCGTAGAAGCTATTGTCCAGACCTTATATATTTGTCGAATCCCTGTCGATAACGTCCCTCGTTTATGCTAAAGTCTTTCACGATTACCAAAGAGCCATAATTATCATTCCAACACTGGCGACATATATCTTTAAGCTGTTCGAAGGTTAGGTCAGGTGACACGTGCTCGTCATACACGTGTCTGAGATTTGTCTCATCCTGCTTAAAAAGTACTATAAAGTTGCAGTTATCTCGAATCAACTGCTTGGGTATCTTGGAGTAAGTCTGGCAAAGATACACCGCGTCAATACCCTTATGTCTGCACATAGAATAATACTCCCTGATTTTATTTTGCTTGTCGCAAGCCACATCGTCGAAAACAATGAGGGAATTTTCTCGAGCATCAGATGGATCTATTACATCATCGCTGGCTTTGAATGGAAAATATCCGATACAATCAATATTTTTTAGAACATCTTGTAGTAGCCGATATTTTTCCTGATAGAGCGATTTGCTATATACATACACGTTTTCAAATTTCAAACCATTTTGGTTAAATATTAAAGTTAAAAGTGCATTTGTTTTTCCACATCCACTTGGACCACAAAAAATTGCACGAATTGAATTTGGAAATAGTTTACCATGTTTCGACTTAAGCTGCTTCTCAGCCAGAACATCTAAGTTTTCAATAGGGAGCGATGTTTGCTGTTGTTCGATTTGCATTATGAATGAATCTGACTGATCCGACAAAGATACGTAAGTATTTATAGTTTCGAGTCGCTTCGAGTCGTCTAGTCGTTTTTCGAGTCGTCTAGTCGTTTTTAGAGTCGTTTAGTCGTTTTTATGGTCGTTTTTCGAGTCGTTTAGTCGTTTTTAGAGTCGTTTAGTCGTTTTTATAGTCGTTTTTCGAGTCGTTTAGTCGTTTTTAGAGTCGTTTAGTCGTTTTTTGAGTCGCTTAGACGCTTTAAGCTTTTTCTTGGTAGGATAAGGGGCAGTCAAAAATTAACATTGTTGTAATTTTTATTATTGAAAAAAATACAATGTTTTCATGGGAGGTATGCCCTCATTTTATTCCATATAACTTGTCTACACAACGGACATCTATTTATTGATGTTGAACATTCCATACAAAAAACTAAATGCCCGCAAGGAGACATTAATACCTCTATAGGGTTAGAAAAACAAATTTTACATAAATTTTTTTCTTCATCTTTACAAGTTTGCTCAGTTTGAGAATAAGCATCAACTTTTCTAGTCCACACCTCATCTTCGGGAACGGCATTCGGGCGAATTTCAATCGGGCGAATTTCAGGTAATTCCGCATCAGTATCACCACCTTGTAACACAAAGGGACAGTTCGGAGACCAACTTGCGTGATCGAGCATAGGATTATCTTCAGGTTCCCAATGATATCCTTCGATATGACAGTATGGACACTCAACCACATCTTCGTTATTTTTATAGAAAAAACCAGCTTCCGCCAGTTTTTGCCCCGCAATCACACTACTTGATGGCCAAGACTCAAACGATTTGAGTCTGTCATCAATATTTTTATATGACACTAGTTCCATTTTTTAATACACGATTCGAGTACTACTGGCTAGAGATTCCGCAGATCGTTATTTATATATAAGTATTGTTGGAGGGGGGAAGTGCTGAGTTCATTTGTTATCAAATTTCAAGTGTAAGGTGAAATATGAGGAGGGGTAGTGTCGAGTTCATTTGTTCTCAAATTTCAAGTGTAAGGTGAAATATGAAACAACAATTAAAAATTGCTTTGCTTTATTTTTAACATTTTTAGATATTACATTCTACACTTAAATATATATTAAAAAACATTTTTTCCTTTACTCCTTCAACCCTTGTGAAGTCGTCGCTTCGATATTCCTTTTAAATAGAAAATTCTTCAACCAGCTGTCCAACTTTTCACAATTTCTCAAACTGCACATATATTTAGAATGTTTTAGGTGATACAAGCAAAGGGGTACATCTTTTTCGAATTTCGGTAAATTTCCAAAATTATTCTCCAGTTTCTCAATATTGATTATTTTCGTAGGATCGATGTCGATAGTCTGCAAGAATTTTTCTTTCTGATATCCTTTGATGTAGATGATGTCGACATCGAAAAGAAACTCTTCTAAAATTTCTCGCACATGAATGCACTCCACATATCCATTGGAATACCATAAACCATGAAAATTGTGTTCCAAATAAGATACTTGCTTTCTATCCACCGCAGTTAGCAAATAATAATCCTTAGGGGGTTTTATCAGCAGGTGTAAAATTTGATTGTTAATTTTGATCGACAATTCTTTGGGGTAGAAAAGTCCGTCAATTATAAACCCTTGAGTGTCTACGACTGCGATCTTCATTCTTCCGAGTCAAACTAGCAACTGGGAGTTTATTGAGGTAAGCGGTCTTACATCAAGTTTCTGACTACTTCGCTTAGCGGCAGATATTCCATAAGACTGTCGTGAATAATTAAGCAATACGCTCGAGTGTCTTTAGGAAAACCGAGTCACTTTCTATGTCTAGTTTGACGTCAACAGTGCTGGTCTTAAGGGTCTCATTTCTTCTAGAACAGTCGATAACAAACAGAGTTACGTTATCTTTGTAATCTTTGTAATCTAGCAGTGGACGTTTCTCACGAACGCCCATAAAACTTGAATAAAATTCAATGTAACTATTGTAAGCTTCTAAGTAATCATTATTTTTGAAATCCAGCCTCTGCCTTTCAAATGGGAAATATTCACCGTTTAGAATTAACCTAACGTCTGATATACTTATGTGATCGAATTTTGTGGGATCGCTTTTGCTATTTTCTTTGCGATTAGTTTGAAAACCAACTACAACAAACCTAGGAGATTCCACTGCTGCAGATGTTTTCACTGACCAAATTTCTTTACGAGAGTTTGCCGTAAGAGTTGGCAATTCATGTAATTCCCACTTTCTAAAGGGTATAATAATGGGTTGATCTCGCTTTATGGATTGCAGGAGATCTAATCTAATCATATCGTTTGGCTGTATATGTTTCACTTTTAGTTCTATATTGGTAATCAATAATTCTGCTGTCAACTCTGTAGTGGAGTCGGCAGCTTTCTCTAGTAGCAGGCAATTATTGTCGTTGCGGGCTCGAATTAGTCTTATTGTTTGCTTACCGCAAATGGCATATTGATAATCATTAAAGAGCCCAAACAAATGTTTAAGCGGTATTCTTACGCTGAATGTTCCGTCCTTATTCAAGATTGGCGCATTGTCCTTGGGATAGCTCCAACTTGAAGTTACCAAGTACTTTTCATCGTTAGGAGAATAACATAAATATCCCCTCATGGCACTCACAACTCCAGGATCTCTCACCATTTCCAACTCTTTGCCATTAAGTTCGTATGAGACAGAATCAAAGAAAAACGATGCACCATTGTTTACAAGCTTGCAAGTACCAGTGCCTGATTTCTTGCTTATTTTACCTTTTACGAAAATTGCAGCATCATACATCAACAACCAAGCGTCCCCTTGATTAACGGTTATTTCTACGATGTCATTGTCCATGAAGGACTTTACGAACGGATAATAGGAGCGTGCTTCTAAACGTTGAATAGATTCATCGAACTTTGGTTTCTGATGCACGTCGAACACTTGATGCGTCAATGACATGATAACCGAGATATTTTAGGAACAAGCGATTTTCAGGTGTAAGACTCGTATTACGATCTCTACTCTTGTACAGCTCTGCTGGTTGTGAACTTCTCGACCGACCGACACTCCTTTTATATGGTCGGTACCTACCATCAAAAACTAACACCATTTCTCTTCAGCTCCAATCTGATTATGATTTCTTCCCCGTTGAGATTTACCGATCTTGAATCTTGATCTAAAAGTTGCACTGTAATATTGTCGATGGTTTTCCTACTGACAGGCAAATAAATTAGATTCCTAGGTTCGATATTGATACTGTATCCCGGGTCTACTGTAGGCATAAACTCAAAAAGAGTATGCGAAGGTGCGTTGTTGTAATATGATCCCGAAATTAAATTGCACTCCACTCTTATTGTTACCACTTGCACAATCTCTACTCGGAGGTCTGATTGATGTAAATCTCCGGATTTCAATATTTTATTGGAAAAGCCAAGCAATTTAGCTATAGTATCGGGCTGTTTAAAATTTACGTTATACAGAGATTTAAGTTCACACTTTAAAGTATTATTGTTAGGTTTCAACGAAAAAATTTCGTCTAGTTCTTGCTGATTATCCAGCGAACTTCTTAGTTGTTTCTGAACGTAATTCTCAATATCCCGAATCTCATATGCTCCTGTCGGAATCTCAATTTCTATCTCGCTTCCTCTGTGATCTACGAAATATAGCTTGTTCTGTCCTCCCTCTATATTTGGAATTGAATTCCAAGTAGATAGAGAAATTAACGCTAGCGAATATTCGTACTGAGGATCTAGCTCAAGGGGCGGAAAAAACGATTTGGAGATGTAGCTACCGTTACCCGTCAAAGTAAACGTCTGCGACATGACTGAGCAAAAATATGATAATTTCTTCTGTTTTATAGGGTTTTTCCACGTAAAAATTCCAAACAGAGGTGTCCGCAATTTATTTCATCGTATGTTTGATACGAGTTATTGTTGTATACGATATTAGCATGTTTCCCCAAGTATAGGATCAGTTCTTTCGGTGGCTTCAGCGCCCCGAAACTATCGAAATACTCAACGTTGTTACCTCTTTTCTCATATGCTACCCAATGTGTTCCAGCATTACTTTTGACGTCTAAATTCAAAATTGCCGATTCGTTTTTGTTTGGATCAAGTTTTGGAAGCGTGTCTCTCATAAAGACACCTCTAAAATAAGGTATTTTTATCTTTTTAGCGTAAAAAATTAAATCTTTATCCGTTAGAGGTCTATTGGGTAGCATCAATGGGAGTTTTTTTTCTTTAAATATAAACCGAATCCTCCGTGATTATTTTTCTTTAAGTAAAGCCCAGATCCCGTTTTTCCAATAGCTTCCATTGCCCTATTATGACGTATTTGTTCATCCATTTTTTTCTGCGCGTTTTTTGCGTCTATAACGGTTTTCGCAACAGCGCTAGCACCACCAGCTACCGAACCGAGGGCCCCCAAAGCTCCTAAGAGGGGCAGTAAGGGTAAAAAACCCCCTGTTTTCTTTTCAAAGGGAATCACTCTCGGTACTCGAATTTTTCGTTTCCCGCCCACCTTCTTGATGGCTAATCGTGCAGCGCGCAAAGCTGCCGATGAAGTTTTCTTTAAATTCCTGACATCATTAAGCTGATCTCTATCAAATGTTTTTTTCAATGATCTCGAGACTTTTCCCACGATATCTTTTTTAAAAGAAACCGAACCTTTTTTCGGCTTTATTCCCATTCCCAATTTTCGTTTAGTTTTCATTGCGGTCGTGACTAGCGGCAGCCTTTTCACCAAATTTTGCGTCTTTTGATTTAACACGTCCCCAAGCCCTATTTTCCAATTCTAAATCGGCTGCGTGTCTCTCCTTTAAAGATCTATTTTCTGAATATGCAATATCGTGCTCCTTGCACGCAGCGTCTAACTTATTTATACCAGCGTCACCTCTCGCAATTCTTTTTTGTAATTTTGTGCCAGGACCACAAAACTGATATCCAGGAAGATGTAATTCGACGGGCAACTTATTTATTAGCGTGTTCACCAACCCTTCACCTGTGAAGGATGACATTGAACTGATTCCAGTCAAATGCACTTGGACGTATTTATATGTTCTGCGCTCAGAAGCAATCGGAACATTCAGATTTGAGTTTCAATTTTGTAGGGGTAAATAAAAGATTGACCAGGTTTCACATTTTATTTTTTACAATTTTCTAAATTTATGTTTTTGAACTTTTTATTTATTTCATACATTTGAATTTCATATTTCAAATTTTGAAGAGATCTTAGATAAAATTCGTTTCAAATTTCATGCTATTCGACAGAAAACAATCTGATGACATAGCATGGTTGTTGACCTGCGGCGTTAGCATATATTTAGCTGATGTTGCAGTTTGCAATGTGAGTCGATGAGTCAAGAAACCCATGAAATTTGACACCTTTGTAATCTGACACCGTGGTATCATGTTTCATTTCCGGTTTCAAATTTCATGCTATTCGGCAGAAAACAATCTGATGACATAGCATGGTTGTTGACCTGCGGCGTTAGCATATATTTAGCTGATGTTGCAGTTTGCAATGTGAGTCGATTATTGACCTGCTGCGTCAAGAAACCAGCGTATAATTTCGCTGTTCGGTAGATTGTTGACCTGACGTGTCAGAAAATGAAATACTTTTATTAATAGATAAGAATATCCAGAGCTATTCCTTTAGACTTATAACTTTTCAACGTTTTTTAGATTTCTTAACATTAATGCAGCTACTTCAGCCAACTTATAATCTTATAAAAAATAATGAAGAATAATTTTGTAAATAAAATGAACGAAAATGTCCAAAAATATACTAGGAATTAAAGTAACTGCACCCAAAATTGTTATTAATATAGTCTATCAAGTGTCAATGAATCCTGTCAAATGCACTTGGACGTGTTTATATGTTCGGCGCTCAGAAGCAATCGGAACATTCAGATTTGAGTTTCAATTTTGTAGGGGTAAATAAAAGATAGACTAGATTTCATATTTTATTTTTTACAATTTTCTAAATTTATGTTTTTGAACTTTTTATTTATTTCATACATTTGAATTTCATATTTCAAATTTTGAAGAGATCTTAGATAAAATTCCAATCTTCTTTTGTAGTGTTGTCTGCGTCGCCTCTTGTCAGTGGGATTCATTCTTCCTCAAATTTAATATTCGTTGTCCTACCAATGAGGCCCAGACTCGTCAAGAAGATCTTCTTTCCGTTGGTGATTTCCCGGTTTATGTCTTCGATGCGTTCAGACGTAAATTCTTTTATGAACCGTGCAGGTAGCGCAGTTTGAAAATTTTCAAATTCGACGAACACTTTCTCCCCGTACCTTGTTTCAATTCTTCTAAAAGATAAAATTTTATGTTTTTCACCAACCACTAACTCTCTTGCACTCACAATTTCTTTTACGAAGTTATTTTCGTTCAACTGTTTCAGAAAAGACATATTTCAATATTATTCAAGCACTGTTGACTGGGTATAGTGAGCTCTCCCAACGGCATCCTGCTTATATCCCCAATGCCCCCCACCTAAATGCTACGTCAACTGTTTTAGTGCAAACATCAGCATAATTTTTGCTTACGTTTTTTATATCAAGGTCCACGTGCCAAGAAGATCACTGACCTTCAGGGGTTAACTCAAGGTGATCTCTTAAAGTTCATCGACCTTCAGGTCAAGGTTAACAAGGTGACCTCTTAAAGTTCATTGACCGGTCAAGGTTACCAAGGTGACCCCTTAAAGTTCATCGACCGGTCAAGGTTAACGGTGACCTCTTAAAGTTCATTGACCTTTAGGTCAAGGTTAACTGAACGTGACCCCTTCAAGTTCATTGAACCCGCGGGTCAATGACCCCTTAAAGGTTATCGATCTGGTAACCCCTTGGCCTCTAGATAACCTTCAGGTCAAGGTTAACTGAACGTGACCCCTTAAAGTTCATTCAACCCGCAGGTCAAGGCCATTTTCAAATTTCCCGCCTTGGCGGCCATCTTGTGACGTCACTTCCGCCCTGGAGTACCCTTTGCTATACTACTTTCTTCAAATGAGGAAAGGTTTTAGCGGATATGGCTCCCGATACACTAAGTTTGTTCCATTCAGGTGTTTGGTGTTAATATAAAACGCACTTTTGGAAAAGTCCTGAGGAAGAAAGCTGGCCAAGCGAAGAATTTTCTGCAAACTGACGACCTAAGCATGTACCTACTCTGCTGAAGTACAAAGAGTTGTAAATATGATCAGTGGGAGCACCAAAAGCTGCTCTGGTTGAAGCAAAGCTTGAGGGGCATCATCGGACATCAACCACGATAGTGGCGATGTAGACCAAAGTAAGGTTCCTGAATCGGGAGAGTTGGGACAATAAAGTCGTTAGTGTCATTATTCGCCGATTGTAGGCATTATAGAGATAGCTAGATTATTTTCTATCTTTTGCCCTGGTAAAAATTTTAGATATCCACAGAAACTGCGTATGACAAATTAGACTTTTTTGTATTTAGGTAAGCTATGATTTATGTCAAATTAAAGAAAAATGATGGGTTAGAAGTTTGTTACGCCCACATACCTGTATATTAACATATACCGCTTTTGGCCCTATCGCCGCCATTTTTAACCCTATATTAGAAGTTTGAGTTTTGGCTACTTTATTCCTTGTTTAAAATTTTGTATACTGTATATGAATGAAATTGCATTATACTTGTTTAAGGCGCCAGTAAAATCATAAAAGTCACCGTGGCATGTGTTTTTGAGAGATGCGTTTTTAGTTTTTAATCGCGATTTTTCTTTATTTTTTTGTAGGGTTAATAGCTTTCATACTTACGAGATCAAAAAATGACTTGGTAAGGTATTGTAAAAATGCGAAGAGACTTATACATCCAAATTTTAAGTAAATAGGTAGGTACCTACCTACCTATAATTTTTTGTCCAATAATTCTGTTTTTTTCATTGATATTTTCTGATTTCTTGCTTATTTTTAGGTTTTCAAGAGAAGAAACTAAATTTAGAAAGTGGCTTAGCACTCTAGGTGTCATCGACAATAATATTCTCTGGAAGGACTCTATGTAGGTATGTATGCCTGTTCTATTCATTTTGATGAACAGGAGTTTTTAATGCAACACGAAAGAAGGCGAAAAGTGGCGCTCTACCATCTAAAAACATGACCGAAGAAGCAGAAGAGTAGAGTCAAAATTGGTAAGACCACCAAAGAAATTCATTCTGGTTCAAGAAGTAACTCATGGAAAGAGATGAGGAAAATGGAGACATTGCGTTTTTCTCGATACGACGAAGAGAGCCGCATTTCTGAAGCAAAGAGAATTAACAGAATAAATGCAAACAGCAGCAGCAAGTAAACCTGTTAGCTGAAGATCACCACCAGCAAAATTATTGAAGCTTATTAAAGAGGAGCGTAATTAGAAATCATTTCACTTACTTGCATTTTTGAAGCAAATATTAAAGTGGCATAAGTTGAAGTTACCAAGTTTTCTTTTGCTGGTACTTTATAAAACTGGGTGCCTAAAAATTCAGAAATAAGTATAGGTATGTTCCTGGAAAATAGGTTTTTATTATGTACAATAATAATTATATTAGTTCTCGTTGTGATGATTTATGTACCAAGGCACTGAAGTTCAACTTTTTATGACTCATGTGGAGTTTAGTTGCTGAGGCCTCTGGCCGAGGAAAATAAACCACATGAGTCATAAAAAGAACTTCAGTGCCGAAGTACATATTATATTTTTTTTGAAATCGGAAAAAAAAAAGTTTTATTAGGCAAGAAAATAATAATAAGGGATCACCCATCCACGAACCGACTACGCGCGACGTTGCTTGACTTTACCGATCGCTCTACCTAGGACAAGTATAATGACGTACGGCACCTTCTGACAGAAAAACCAAACTGCTGCTCCTTGTGCAGCCTATACAACAAATCTATTGATATTCAAATCTACTAAAATATGTATACTGAAGGATTGCGCTTCTATGGGAAACAATTTCTCAATGTGTACGAAAAGTTAAATGAGCCTTTATCGGCCGGGTTTTGAATATTTGGTCACTTTTGACGGGCGATTTCTCCGCGTCTGACGTTTGATGTCTACATCTCGCCAAGGCCTACTTATTGAAAAAATCGTACAATAATGGAGTACATTATTGTACGATTTCTGTGCTTTTAATGACGATTTTGGGACATTTTAATGCCGATTTCTAGAAAAATATGTTTTGATTATGTTGTATAATTTCTCAACCTAGTTAACTGCTTCGTTTCCCGAATACATTAATTTAAAATTAAAACCAACAAAAATCTTGGACCTATCTATATGTTACACTATTCATGGAACTCGCACCCGTATAAATTATTTCAAATTTTCCACCTGATTTAGGGTTAAAAATGGCCGCCAAATTATTCCCCCGGTCAGACGACCTTCTTGTTCTTACAGATTTAAATTTGTCTTATCGATTAATTTCGCTGTTTCTGATTCAATACTAAGTCCTATTGATAAGTTATTTGTCCTTTCCTGAGTCATTGAACATCTTTAGAAATTAAAAATTTTGTTTAAACTGCTAAACGAACTTTCTGCTCCGGGGCAGTTGCAAAGTATGGTGGAAAATATTTTTAACAAAACAGTGAGAGCAGGGGAGCTAAGGGAGTGATGAACTTGCGAGGTGGAGGTAACGATGACTCGAAGAGCGAGGAAAGACTGAAAGAGGAAAGTCAAGAGCGGCGGCGCAGCAAAGTAGTGAACAAAGCAGCGTTGCCAACCGCTCTTTTAAAGGAAATGTTGGCCGGGGAAAACGTAAAAATAATACAAATAATAGACCGTTGACTGACGTATTAATAAGACTTCTCACGGCTATAGCTTCATGTCCTGGAAAACAGATGGCGCCTATGGTCAATAATGTATTTTGCATTGTATATTTTGTCTCCGGGAAGCGCCTGGTGAGCCAGAGAACTGTTAAACATGATAGCCGTGAGCAGTCTTTATTGATACGTCAGTCAACGAATAGACCATAATATTGTCGTGATCACGGGCGTAGCCAGGATTTAGTTTTGGGGGGGGGGTTAGTTTGAGAAGTAAATAAAACAACAAAAATATACTTACATGAAATTTAATATCTATATATTCATCCGAAAAACTACGACATATTTATAAAGTTGTTAACTTTAAATGAAATGGATAAATTAATTTCGCTCCTCTGCGCTAAATCTAAAACCATTAAAGAAGAAATCTTCGGCTTTTTCTTTTAAATATATCCACTACTTCATCTGCATGAAGCCAAACCATTAAGTCTGTTTTCACTTGTAGTGTTTCGTAAATAGTTTTTCAGTCTCCTTAGGCTCGAGAAAGACCTTTCTGGGGTAGCAGTGGATACATGAATAGTAGCCAAGATTTGTAGTAATGTGTAAATATTAGGATAGAGGTTTTTATCGCACATATCTAGGCATTCCAAACTAGATTTCGGGGTAGGCAAGTTCGGCTGCAACTGCGTCTGCCTCTCGTCAAAAGATGGCGCTAGGCGCTACTATTACTACATATATTCAAACGTAATAATAATTTAACTCTTCACTCCTCGTATTTTTAGGTAATATTTTGCTTATTTCGGGGGGGGGGGGGGGTTTGAACCCCCGAAACCCCCCCCCTTGGCTACGCCCGTGGTCGTGATTGTACGTTCAATTTTGCAATTGCACTAGAGCACAAACAGCGGGTTAGAGCTGAGGGCGGGGGGCACGGGCCCCCCGTGCCCTCCCTATGGCACGCTACTGGATTTAAATTATCGTTCAAATATTGTTCTCCTAATAAAAATGAAAAAGTATATAGTAAACCACCATTTCAATTTTGTCGTCGTTGTGTTCCCTCACATTCGCAAACTGTCACCACCTATTCCATCCCCATTCAGGCGCGATGTTTGCCGGGACCCTCGATGATAAATAGATCTGCGAAAATATCCAAAGATTCGCGACGGAGTCTTAGCATTTGCCACGGCGGCTTATCCCAATTTGGCGCACAAGCAAGGCCTGGCCGCAACGATACGTCACTTCCCTTCTGCCCGCGCCGGACTTCCTCCGAATGTTTTGTCCTAGAGATGCGAACACGGTTTGGTAACAGGTACCTACGACATACCTGGCTATTGATGGAAATGCCCAGATTTACTGTGGGAACAAGGCGGTGTTTGGGCGTTCCTTTCGTCGCGATTTCAGAGTGAATAGCGACCGTATGATTGCGGAGTATACTGGGTGATTCGGTCACTATAGTCTGTTTATTTTAAGAGTTAGTAGGTATAAGGAAAACATTTCATAATCATTCTTCAACCTTATTGCTGAAAGTTAATCTAAAGAAATAAGAATGACTTATTAATTATTTGCACTGTCGAGGTTATCAGGCTTGATTATTCAAATGGTAACCCAATAAATAGGCCTGGTCAAGATTACCAATATTTGGGTCAGAATTAGAAACCTATGAAAGTAAAATATATGATAAGAAGAAATTTTTGTTTTCGTAATTTCTAACCCAGACTTTGAAGATAAGGAAAATTTTGTCATAAATTTTTTGGTCAATAATTGAACTTTATAGATGCCCTTATAGTCAAGAGATAATTATTGTTCACGAAATTCTGGAGGTAATAAAGAAGTAAATTTTGTTTCAATTTTAGTCCCTTTAGGTTAGATCAAAAATAGGTTACATAGTTAAGTAATTTAAATTTAATCTCTATATTCGACCTGTTATATCTCTTTAGGTTTTTGGTCGTTATTAGGTCTATACAGGGTGTTCCTCAACCTATACGCATAAACTTGTAAAATTGTAGCAGGGGACAAATAATGGCCAATTATCGAAAAAAATGTAGGTAATAAAATATTTTTTGTTTTAGAGATTAGTACCATGTCCATAAGTGCTTCGTTTATGAAACTACGTGCCATACTTATGTTCTAATAATGCTAAATACCGTACGTGCTATCATGACTTGTTATTTTCTTAATTTTTTTCGGAAAAATTAGATGCCCTTATGATATTACTTACGAGAAATCATTTGCAGTGTTTATATAATATGAAAATAAAACAGGCCACGGAAAACATAACCCGAAAATTAAAAATTGTGTAGCTTGTGTTGTTATTTGCTATATTTGGATTTAACATTATTTTATAAGTTTAAAGTATTGTTAGGAACATGCCTGCCTAAGTTTAAAAACATCAGGCTTTTTGTAATTCCTCTTATTTTTATATCGGGCCATAAAGAAGATAAAAAATGAATCCTTTGAAAATGACATCGATGAGATTTATAAGTCTGTGAGTGTTCCAGCTATTGGACATATTGACATTGCAGAGACAGTGGAGGTGCAAACACTGAATAATACCGATTAGAAGGAACAGTAGAATTTGGAAAGTTGGAAGTACGAAGAAATTAACGAATCTCTCAATGGAGCAGCTTACTCTTTTGGAGGCCCTTTCACATAATACATAACATTATTAGATGTTATACAGTGTGTTCCCGGATAGTTGAAATGACTCTTGAAAAATCCAAACAATTTTAGACTTGAAATTTGAGTTTCTGGTGTTAAGTTTTGCTTGGTTTGAAACTATATTTTGACATAATTTTAGTTTCGAAAAATCACGCATGCCTTGTAAATTTCGAAATAAGTAATATTTCACGTTAGTAAAGTGCCCTTTTTATAGGTTTTACGACAAAATCTTGTCAAAAAAACCTGTTCAGAATGAGAAAATGAGCATATAGGTTTGCGAAGTTTCAAAAGTCCAAGCCTACTTCGTTTTTTTTTGCCTTTTCTCCTCTTTCCTTTAGAAAAGTGCCCTTTCTGTAGCTTTCACATCAAAATTTTGTAAAAGAAAATAAAATGACGCGGTGATCGCGCTGTGGCTAGTGTTGGCCTCTACTGGCTCTTTAACGTAAATGGACTCTAGAAGGCTCAATAGACTTCTGATGAGCCAAAGTAGCAAGTACTTAGTTCAAATAAGTATCAAAACAGAATCATGGGATTAGAGGCACAAGATTAAGTAGTATATATAGTATGGTATATGTATAGTATAAATAGAAGCGTCACTTGGGGCGGCACTTTTATCTCGGCGACGAATGCCGCATATGAAGCGCTGGGATTCGTCGCCAACTTCACTCCGGTCTCTATACATGAACCGCGTCTTGATTGTATTTCAGGGGGACGAGAGGTAAGGGGTAACGGCGCTGCACTGCCTATGGGCCGAATTCGCCAAGTGAACCTTCTACGGTTATAGGTATTCGGTGGTAGTATCTAGGCACCTGCATTTTGTGTGTTACCTATTGCGAAACTCCGCTACTAAATATTTTCTTAGCCAAGACGGTTCTTCGTTTACCGTCGGTATTACCATCCTAGATAGAGCCTTCCCTTTGTCTTAGAGTCGGCCGGTTTCGAGGCAACTTACGGCCATCCGTAAGCCGATTACCGCCCATCCGCCGATAAATCTCGAAGGCGGCGGGCGAATTTTCTTACCCCCCCCCGTCCCCACTTATGTTTAAGTTTGATATTAAGTTTCGCCGGGCCGGGACGGAAGCACCATCCAGGCCCATTATGCAGCTTATTGGGGCGGAGGGAGAAAAGTTCTTCGGCAAGGCGGTTTTTGTTCCTTACTCTACTATGGCAAGTATATAGAGCAAAGTTTTTTTTATTTAAGTTGATATCCGGGGTGTATTGATAAAACATTAGACACTACGTCAAACAGAATACCTATTTGTACCTACTTTCCATTCTACACTTTTTTTGCATGCAAAGTCTGCTAAAATGGCCGGTTCTGCAATAAAGTCCGTGCAATGAACAAGAGCCGTACAAACTACATACCTAGGAACTAAAGATGTCAATGTCAATGTTAAATAAAAGTACAACTTAAATTGTTTTTTCTTGGCCTTTCATTTCTTGAAAGCACCAGTATTTGTTTGCTTCGTTTTTTCTTGTATATTTCGTGACATCGCCTGCGCTTTTGGCTTTGGCAATGAACATTATGTTAGAGATATTGTGTTCAAAGCTAAGCGTCTCAAATAATGAAATGACTTTATAAGGATACCCATATTTCATTAGATGGGACTCCAAGACAGTTGCAGCATTTCTAGGAAGTAGATTGGAATTAAGCATATACAGGGACCGGCAGAAAGTTGGACACAAAAATTTAATATTTTTAAACTCTGATTTCGATTAATTTAAATTTCTAGCTGCTAATCGAACAAAATTAAAGTTTAGCAGCAAATTCATGTGTTATCCGATGATAAGTTGCGCTTGCGGTATTTTATTTTTTTGTAATACACAGGGTGGTCGAAAAAAATACAAAAAAGTGAAAAATTTTTTTACTAGGTGGCTGTGACTTTAAATCTGACATCCACCTTTGATTACAAACAACTTTTGTAAGTAACTTTTTACCGTATTTTAAAAAATAAGAGTACTTTACTCTTGAGTTATTTTGACATTTTTGAATTTACCTCGTATCCAAAAAGAGATATTTAAATTTTGATACTTGCGTTTTGAGTTTGAAATGATGCACCAACTTTTATCACATTTTCTGAGAAATTAATAATAAAAAAGTTTTCCATTTGTGTCCAACTTTCTGCCGGTCACTGTATAAACGATATTCCTAAGGTAGTCCATTTAAACTAGTCGGTTCACCCAGTTGCAAATCTACAGATCTACATACAGCGGATACCACGAATCTTCATCCTTACGTCACAATGGCCAACAATGCCATTTCCATTGTGGACCATTGTGACGTAGGGATAAAGATTGGTGATATCCACCGTATTTGGTATTAGATGTGCGTGGACAGAACACCAAGATACATATTTTCTTTAACGCTGTTGCCGATTCCAACTCCAACTTCGATGTAATAGCAGTATCTGAGTTTTGGCTACAGGCGAATGTGTTCCATGAATGTATATCGGCGTGACAGACCTATTGCTCACTGACACAACTAAAGGTGGAGGCGTTGACTGATATATTATTAAAGACTGCTCACGGCTGTCACGTCTGACACATTTTTACCTCACCATGCGTTTTCAGGAGATAAAATACAATGCAGAATACATTGTTAGCCATCAGAGTCATCTGTTTTCCAAGAACTAAAGCTATAGCCGTGAGAAGTCTTTATAAATACGTCAGTCAACGGTGGAGGTGTTTAGTTGGATATGAATCGTGATCGCCCTACCCAGTCATTGAACTTAGATTTGTTTGTTCACTGTTGGGTATTGCTGGATGTAAGCTAGTGGTTGATACATTGACTCGTCTTGATTACTCAATGCGAGTAATTGCCTGCTAATTTTTTTTCAATCTTGATTGACAGGTGCAAAGATATGATATTCCCTTGATTGCTGCGAAGACTCATCCCTGTATTTGAACTGATTGTGAAACTACTTTGAAACACGTATGTGACTTTAGATTAGATAGATTTAACTCACCAGCTTACAATTTCAGGAAAGCAAATTATCCTTAAATGTACACTAGTGAATATTAATTGGATTCACTTATGTACCCTATGCTTGATGTGAGATATTTTATTACATTCTTAAATTTGTAGGTACCTATTTGAAACCTGTATTCCTCGTAAGGTAAAGCTACGTCGTCGGGTTTCCCCTTGGTTTACGAAGGATATTGTTGATAATATTTACTTAAGAGAATCGTCGGAACCTAAAATTCTCCATCTATTTCATAAAATACGAGAACTTGTGAAGAACGATAAAGGTTCAGATCGAACATGCATATACAAATTGTATTGCAAATGCTGAGAATGGTCTCAATAAGGATCCATCTAAATTTTGGGCATATGTCATTGCTAAAAAAAGGTCACTGGAAGATTCCTTGTGCAATGTCAAACAAGGTCTCAACATCAACTATAATCCTCAGGACATAGTAAATATCATTGCTACCTACTTTAACAGCGTATATCAAATATCCAATAAAAATTTACCAGAAAGCTATGTTACTTTCAGTCTCTTAATTCACAATAGAACAAATTGTCAAAGCCTGTAAAAAACTTAAGGACAAGATGACCTCCGGTATGGATGGTATCACCAGCTTTTTATTAAAATATTGTGGATGCATTCTTGTCGAACCTCTTGCCTTTATTTTTAATTTAATTGCGTGAACTACTATACATTTCCAGAGAGTTGGAAAATATCTAAAGTATGCCCTGTGTTAAAGAAGGGCTATCTTTCTATTTTCTTCAACTATAGACCTATTCTTTGTAACTTTGCCAAACTCTCGTTTATGATATTTCCTGAACAACACGGATTTGTAAAGGGGAGATCTTGTGTGTGTCCAACCTTTCAATGGTATCTCTAAGCGTCTGTCAGGAATTGAATAACCGGTAACCGGGGGTAGATAAATTAGAACAGTTCTGAGCATACCGTTGACTGATATATTATTAAAGACTGCTCACGGCTGTCACGTCTGACACATTTTTGGCTCACCATGCGCTTTCCGGAGATAAAATACAATGCAGAATACATTGTTAGCCATCAGAGCCATCTGTTTTCCAGGACATAAATCTATAGCCGTGAGAAGTCTTTATAAATACGTCAGTCAACGCTTATATCTCTTAACTCATATTTGATCGAACGTCAGCAGTTTGTAGAAATTGTGGGTAGCTCTCATAAATTCATGCCTGTATCAATATTTTTCTTAATTATCATTTAATAGGTGCGAAAAACTTGTGTATGAAGACGATATTAAAATATTCAGACATAATTACAGTCGACGGCTCTTTACATTTTAAACACAATATCAACACCATTGGTGTGCCAACAATAGACTGTCTCAAATATATAATATATCAAAGTCCGATATATACAATAATGTGTCGGAATTTTGACTTTCTGTGTGGTAATGTTTGTGACATTAATTGTGATTTGTTAACTAGTATCTTAAACACTATTGCATTTGCATAATATCATTTGCACAGCTGTATTATTGTTATTGTTATTAATATTATTAATATTTCCTGTAAATTTAGTGCTAGGGAAGAAATAGCAGTCACCATTTTCTTCAAAAAATGTTCAGACGTTCAGACTTGGACTTTATACATATAATAATTGTATAGTTGAAAAACGCAATAGATAAGTTTATTTTCATTAACATTATTGCCCTTTTTAACATTTTTAAAATTTATCTTAAATTAGAGATATTTCAAATTTCAATTTCTCGACGTGGAAAATTCTATATTGAAATCGCTTTTACGTAAAAAAGTACGATTCTTTCAACAGGTCGATCGTATCTACTGGGATGACTCAGCAATCTACAAGGCATTATCTGTGAAGGTGTTGAGCTGACGATTTCTCTAGGCTGATGCATTTGCATTTTCTAAATGTTGGAATCCATTATCAAATTAAACTCTAATTTGCATAATGTTCAGCAGAAGCTGATACTGTGCCCACCACTGTTAATTTGGAGTTCATTTGCCGTACGCCAAATTTTAATTTCAAAATAAATGATGAAGTTGCAGGTATCGAGATAAATTTAATCTGTGTCAATAATTACCTTTTGTTAAACATATGATAATTATAAATATAAATGTATTTGCTCAGCGCCGCTAATCACAAAAGTATACATATGCGAACTGTAAATTATAGAAAATTATTGACTCCACATACTGCGTATTACATGCCTAATAAATACGTAAACAGGGACCGCAGTAAAAACTGTTTTAAATATACAGTGTGTCTCACGACGTGCAAATTTGATTAACAGGTTCGTATTCGGACCATGGGCAGGTGTGCCGTTATGCACTTCTTTTTATGTCTTATAAAAACTGGAGTATAAAAATTAAATATCCACTTACGCAAACCATAAATCAGATAATTTTGCTCCATTAGTTTCATCGTTGTATGTTAGCTTCGGTAGTCTACATCTTCTGTAGGTATATAGTGTAGGTATAGTTCAACGCAAGGAAAGAAAACGTTTCTAAAGAATGTAGGCGAATACAAGTTTTAGCATTTTGAAGACGAATTTCTGAACTCTGTAGGTAATACCGATAAAATAAAGCTCGCATCACGCGACCACTTACTCATTTTTATTTATAATTTATTTTTAACGTGGTGTAATAAAACACCTGTTATATTTTTTTCAACATCTTCGCGTCTACCATCGCCTTTGAAATGCGGCAACAAAGCACCTCTGCCAGCGAACCGGCCGACAAAACCAGTTATCCAACGCGTTTCGCGCCTGTTTCTATAGTACCTACGTAAAGTTAACTGCGTATTTGGGCTACCACACAGCGCACACTTTTTCGGCCGCCGGCAAGCTTGGCAGTGAGCTCAGTGGCGTTTCGTATGTTCGGGAGTTAACGTGCGCAAAATGAGTAAACAGGGAATAACGTTGCATTCTCAAGCACGAGAAATAATTGCCAATGTTATAAGGGTTTGCCTTCCTCCATAGTCTAAGGCATCACCGATAAGAATAATATTAACTATAAATGAAATAACAATTATATGAAGATTAGTCAGTGAGTTACACAAAATTAAGCTACGCCCCTGAACTGTGACTAATTCTATAATATTTACGAGTCCTTCCCCCTTGCGTCGCACGCATTCTGCAGTAAGGAGGACTATATATGTATATCTACCTACTGTACCAACTAGCAGGTTGAGAGACCTGAGTCGGAACAAGATTTTCCACCACTTATTGAAATAACGTCTTGCTTGAAATTCAAAATTAATACCCGTACTGCTTGATATCTTCAAATTATTAACCATTAAATAAATAATTAATTGCCACTTGCGGGCAAACCCTGGTGTAGCTCTGGTCCCAACACATTTCCCATACTTTCAAATGACGGAAAAGAGGTCACAGCCCTAATGGCTCCACTAAATTTCCGAAGGGCACGTGACCTCCGGTAATGGATATGCGCCACGTGACCTACGGGCGTCGCTCCGGAAATGGCGCGCACCTCGTCTTCCGGTTTCACCTAAATTAACCTCACATTATGAGTTTAAAAAGGCTGACGTAATTTTGTAATTGCAGCGTTGCTAAATGATGATTTATTAGGGTGATTTTTGGGTGATTCTAAATCTTTATGACCCTAAATATGATTAACAAAAGAAATGTTAAGTTGCTGTACTCCTTAGATAGGTATAGTAGTGCTAAAGTAACTTGAAACAGCAGCAACATTTTAAATGGCTTCCTATAAAAGGAATATAGAGGCATTGGCGTCACGCAGTTTTCAAAAATATACATTCTCTACAGGCTAACATAATATTTCAGGCTAAGGTTGTTGTCAAATACAATGCACACTATAATATCGTCAAAAAGTTACTAACGATATACAAAAAAATAATTAATTAAAGCACCTAAACTAAAATCAAGTAACTCGTACGCCTGACGTAAATAAAAGCACGTGACCGAAGTCGTCCCGCGAAATAAGGCGATTGGTCAATAGGCCATAAAATATCAGCGCTTCTGGCAACAGGGATGTACTCGATCGCAAAAGCGTATTTATGCGGTTTTATCTTGTTGTTTTCAGCTACTTAGACACTGTCTCAAATAATTTTATCTATATTTTGACTCATTTTAATTAAGCCAACAAATTTTTTCCGAAATAATAATATTTTGACGTAAACAATAATTGTAAAAGTAAAATTACATAAAGGTCGTGCTTCGATGCGGCTTTAACAGTTATTTGATTTTAGTATAGTGTCACTGAGTCAGTAAATGAATACTAATAATCGAAACAAAAGGTGGGGTAAATTAGGTAGAATATAATTTTTTCGACATATGTAGTAAGAAGTCTAAAACTTAGACAATGTTATTATGATGTACGCTATCACGTTTAATTTTAAAAATTAATAGCCACATAATCATTGTTTAAACAATTTATAGTTTCACACGACACTCATTACAATAGCGGTGCGACGAGCACAACAAGTTTGACTTTATCATTATACAAGTCTTTGTTAACAATACCGGGAGATTTATAAATAGATAGATAACCAAGGCTTTAAAACACAAGGAATGACACCTTATCACAAAGCGCAGTGCTTAAGTAAAAAAGCTAAGTAACCGTGAAAAATTTCATTCCTACCACTGAAAAGTGTAACGTTAATTTCTGCCATAAATGAAATTCAGAATTCTTTCACAAAACTGTAACTCAAAACTCAACCATATCGAGATAAGCTGTTTCACTCTTTTGTTTGAGGAACCCGCTCTACAATGTAAAAACGCCCCCGAAATGTTGTTTGGAAAATAGGTAGGTTATAAGTAGGCATAAAAAGGAAAGAAAATTGAGGTAAATAAAAGGTTGAACCATTCCCACAAACCCATGTGTTTGTCGAGACAATAAAGAACAGTGCTGTATCAATATATGTTTAGATCATTACTTTTAAATATTTTTCTATTTCATAATAATAATTTGGGTATATATAAAGAGAGGATGAAAGTAAATATAGAATAGCGCTCGTTCAGCTCAGCAGTGATTTATTTTAATAACGTTATAAAAACTTTACTTTTACACGAGCACATATTTACAAATTTAAGTGATGTTGTGACAGCAAATAGCTCCATTCACAGACCCGGTGTATTTTTCAATAAACAGAAATTTTGCTCAAATATTTATGTTTAAAACACAAATAAATTAAACAAAACATAGTTGTGGTATTTGTTGTTTGAGTTTTTCTATCATTTATTAACAGTTTATAATGCAAATTTACAAAACGATTAAAATCGAGTAAATCCACCGTGTTACCTGTACAAATTTGAACTTGCTGCTGGCATAAGTGTGTCTGTATATATAAATAAGATTGGTCAACAACCAACACAAACAAGAGGGGTATTACAAAGTTCAACTCCACAATTTGTATATTGACTAACTATTGATTCTTTTTGTTTGACCAAAGTTTACCCACTCGATAATTGCTTTGTACTTATTTGCTACTCCTCTGATTGACTTGATGGCTTAATTTGATTTCTAGAAACACAAACACGCCCGATAGTGTTTACTTATAAAATTCATATCGTATCGTGCAATGCCGTAGAAAACACACAAAGGAAAGTGAAAAGCTCAGGGATACCTACAGTGCTTTCGAAAAGTAACGAATAAATTCATTATTTCTGAAATTGAGAAGTTTTCGAAAAAATCCTCTGACACGTCGATTTTGTTTTAAAAAAAGGCACTTTTTGACATACGACTCATATCTGTGACGTCATCGTTGTTCGAGATATGACGTCATCGACAATTTTTTTAAATGGCAACCCCTAATTTTGACCATGCCATTTGAAAGAGCGTGTCATTCTACATACACATTGTAAAAAATTATGTTGTTACATAACATAAATTTCAAGAAAATAATGTTTGAAGATTTTAAAATTTAAATTTCACAATACTGAAAATGATAATGATTGTATAAAAAATCAACTAAATTAAATGTTCAAATTGTGCACCATTGGCTGCCTGACAGTAGCCAAGACGATTAATAAATTCTTTTTGAACATTATCAATAACTTCAGGAGGTATAAGATGTATCTCGTGACGAATTCTTGCTTTTAAATCTTCTAAATTAACCGGTCCAGTAACGTATACTTTGCTTTTTAAGTATCCCCACAAGAAATAATCTAGGGGTGTCAAATCAGGCGATCTGGCTGGCCACTCGATCGGCCCCCTTCTCCCTATCCAACGATTCGGGAACACCTCATCTAAATAAGCACGGACAGGTGCTGCATAATGGGGAGGTGCACCATCTTGTTGAAAGAAAATGTCATTTCTCGGAAGATCATGTCCCCCTATATCTGGATATAAAGTTATTAGTGCAGGAATGAGGTCGTCTCGAAGAAAATCCAAATATCTTGCACCAGTTAGGTTGACGTCAAAGAAATAGGGACCAAGAATTCTTCCGTCCACTATACCGCACCACACATTCACTTTCTGGGGACGTTGAGTGTGATACTCCATCATCCATCGGGGATTTTCGGTAGCCCAATAACGGCAGTTTTGCCTATTGACATGGCCGTTCAAAACAAACGTAGCCTCGTCAGAAAAAATTACGTTTTTTACGAAATTATTATCATTATTGCATAACTCTTGCATTTGCTCGCAGAATTGATTTCGCCGATCAAAGTCGTCTTCAGATAGCTCATGAACAAGGCATACCTTATAAGGATGATACTTTGCTTTTTTGATAATTTTATGAACTGTGGACGCTGCCATATTAAAATCAGAAGCCAATTGGTTAAGTTTTGAGTGATGATTTTCTTGTATTGCCAACAAAACATTAAGTTCATCATCTTCTGATTTTGACGGTCGACCAGATTTAGGAAGATCACGAACATGTCCAAAGTTACGGTACTTAGACTCAATATTGCTTACCATGCTTTGGCTAATGGGATGTCGATCAGGATGAGTTTCATTAAACAATTCAACTACTTCTTTTTGGGTGCGCATCCTGTCTCCATATCCGATCATACAAAGAATTTCAATTCGTTCTCGTTCAGTTAATTTAACCATTTTCTTTTCATAAAATGACAAAGCTACTACTTAATAAACACTTCAGACGCACTGCTTTTGCCAAACAAAAGATAAGAACTAAAGAAATAACTCAAAAAACAAAAAATCTATTTTATAAAGTACAATTTCAAGTTTTTATCTGACAGCAATAAAAAACATTCTCGGTCGCTAAGGCTACTGTCAGGCAACCTTGATTTTTGACGATGTGTATGTAGAATGACACGCTCTTTCAAATGGCATGGTCAAAATTAGGGGTTGCCATTTAAAAAAATTGTCGATGACGTCATATCTCGAACAACGATGACGTCACAGATATGAGTCGTATGTCAAAAAGTGCCTTTTTTTAAAACAAAATCGACGTGTCAGAGGATTTTTTCGAAAACTTCTCAATTTCAGAAATAATGAATTTATTCGTTACTTTTCGAAAGCACTGTATATTGCTTCTACGCGGAGTTTAATTATGATTGGTGAGCTATAAGGAAGTTTGCTTATGTATAGGTATAAAATCAATTTATTGACTAGGTTTGTTTTATGGATTTAATTATTTGTTAGGAAATATTTCGTGACCGTCTGTTGAAGATCAAACAATTCTAGGAAATGAAAATACTTAGAAATAGATTATGTAATTCCCTGTTTTTGTCTTTACATACATTTTCAAGAGCTAAATATTTTTTTAAGAATTATTTACTAGTTCTTCTAAGAACTATTTACTAAATTATTGAATATATCAGCTTTAAATTGGATGGGCATAATTAAGAAGTAATTTATGAAAAATAAAAAAGTTAGTCACTGGTTTAAACAAATCTCTTAAAACAACTTATGTATCTTATAAACTTCTCAGAAAAAGATTCCCATAAATCGAAAAACGAAAAAAGATTTCTACAGAGAAAAAATACGCCCATGTAAAGCAAAAGCATAAAAAATTGCTGGTACCTAAACTTTTCTTGGGTTAATTTATACACCACATTTCGTTAAAATGGATTATTTTTACCAACTTACTTCTGGTAAATCTATTTTTTCAACAAAAAACGCCTCGTGATGTAAAAAATACACGAGCAGGTGTTGACAATAATACACGATGAGCGTTTTTAAAAACACATATCTTGTGTCATTTCAGTGCTAATCATGGATGCTTTTTTAACACATCTCTTGTATTTTTAGCACCGCTCCTGTTTAATTTACACCGTTTGTGTTTTTTAACCACCCGCGTGTTCAATTCAATTCAACTAAATAATAAAAATTTAAACATTTCAAATGTTAGTAATTAATTAAATAATTACCATATAATACATTTAAAAATTTGTTTAATAAATAAATTTCTAAACTATAACTATTGACTTTCTGTAACCATGCTATCACACTAGTGATTTGTATATTCCAAATTCTGGATTTGCATCTAGAAATTCCATTTTGCATTTAAAAATGCAAAGTTGAATTATTTATTTATATTGCCCATACTTATACCAGTGAAGAAATAGTATCTACCATCTTAAAAAAATATTCTCGATAAGGAATTATTAGTTGGTGTTTATTGAACATTAGTGGAGTCCTTAATAAGATATGGAATAATTGTGTGGTGTGGCCTTTATTAAAACTTTTTAAAGCAACTTTGTGTATTCAAGGGCGTATTCAAGGGGGGGTACAGGGGGTAATTACCCCCCCCCCCCCCAAGCCCATCAAATGTCCAATTTCTCAACTCTATATTTAGGTAAATTTAGTCAAGAGTCTGACGAAGTAATAAAAATTAAATTGCAAGGAGAGTTAGATTTATGGCAAAAAACATGTAGAGTCGACAATAATATTTGTGATATCCTTACAAGTTATAAAGACTGTGACGAAGACATATTTCCTACTATAAAAAAAATTCTACACATATTAATTGCTCTGCCAATTAGTGTTGCGTCATCAGAACGAAGCTTTTCATCATTGAAAAGACTGAAAACCTGGTTACGCTCCACTATGGGCGAAGAGCGATCAGTAGGATTGGCACTGCTATTTACCCACAGAGAAATCAATGTAGATGTTTCTCGGGGTTATTGAGCGATACGCCAAAAAAACAAAAAGGAAATTGATTTCATATTATAATAGATAACTATATTTCTATTCCTATAATCCATTGTGATGTGGATGGGAGTTTTATATTCTTTCAAAGAATTTTATTTATTTTTAAAAATATTTTTATACCTATAATGTTTTGTTTTTTATGTAGGTAATAAAATACCACCATATTCAGTTGAAATTGCTTTTACGAACGCACAAAACCCCTAATGCTAAAAAATATTTTATATTACCCCTCCCAAGGCGAAATCCTGGATACGCCCTTGGGTGTATTATATTTTAATAGTAATTTTTAAGAAAAAAAGGGATTTACAACCAAACTTCTATATTCTGAAAAAATATTTAACTAAATACCAAATTATGTGAATCATTTGTTTGAAACGCGAAGCAGAATTATAAAACATATTATACATATAAAAACACCAATCAGACATAGGAATATAAGTCATAGGTTTATAAATTACCTTGGTCCTAAAATATATAATATTATTCCAGCAGATATAAAGACAATAACAAATGTCCAAAATTTTACGAAAAAAATTCGTAATTATATCTATTTAAATTTGAATAAATTTGCATTTTTTAAATAGTTAAAAATAAGGGACTTAAGTAGGTTAAATAGCATTACATTTTAGTTTAAATATATAGTTTAAATATATTTGTAATTTGTAATAAATATTCAAACAAGTGGAAGAAGTATTAAAATTCATAAACATTTCGATACAGAATTAGTGTACATAATATATAATAGGTATTAACTTACCTAGGTGCACAGTATAAGAGTACGTGAGGTTGTATAAATATTGCAAAGGCTACTCGACGTCCCAGGCCTATATACAGCGGGAACATGAAAACTCAAATTAAAATTTAGAAAAGGCTTAAATGGGACATACATCATCAATATTATTTTCCAGAAACATAGGTACCATTTTTTCCTATATATTGAAAGGCCTTATCATTCTCAACAACTTCTGTAGGAGAAAATTGTCTGTACCTTTTATTGTTCAAAATATACAAGGTCAAATATGCAAAAAACATGGAATTTTTTCTAATCATTTTCCGAAATCTAGCTAGCCATGGAAACAACTGAAAGTCAGAAATTATGAAAGAGTATGTTCATTTAAGTGTGCAGTGTATGTTTTCTACGTGTAATCGCTGATGCTTTGGAATAAATTTAATTCAAGGGTTGTAGGATGTAGATTTAAAGAAAACGACAAGTAATATGCATGCGGAAGTGGGCGTAGAAAAAATACATGTATTCCTTCCTACAATCTCATAAAGGCAAGAAATCTAGAATATACCAGTCGCTAATCACGTTAAAGTTCCATTACAAACACCAACAGACAAACATCATCAATCTGCATGCCCGCAGACGAATTACAACTAAAAACCGACCATTACATGTATGCTCTGCACACACAGGCACGCCGTAGACAATCAAGGTTCACATACGATTCAAATATCCAAAAGAAAAACGAACTCAGGTGACAAGCAGCGCGAGGGGCTCTCTCCCGCTTCCCACCCCAGCTCATTAAAAATTCATGGGGTGCACTAATGTAGGCAGCACGCATACGGCCAAATCTCTATCTTTCTCCGTGTACGGGGTGGTCCGCAGTTTAACATTGTTGAAATTACTAATATGCCACTGCCAGCCAGATAACAGAAAATTCAATTGCAAGTTATTATCCAATAATAGAAAGCGTGATTTTCATCATTATTGTTATGAGGTATGTTTCCTATCGAAACTGCCTTCGTATTTTTGCCCATAATTTTTTATTTATAAATCGATTTCTCTGTGAGTTGCAGAAGATACGGATACTTCAAAATGGCTGATTTTCTATTATCTGAATTCTTTAAAATTGCATAGTCATACGCTTGAAAATTGTCCTATCCTTGGGCTATTTTTTAAGCAAAAATATCGGATAATGTATACATAAATACAACGGGCCTTTTAAGATTACGCTTTTGTTCTTATGTCAATAATTTTTTTACTTATTTTGTCTTAAGCACATCGGTGGAGGGTGACCAAGGGAAAATAACGAAAATTACGTTTTCTGTTAAGCAGAGGAAATCCTATTTTATTTTTTTTGTATCGGTTGCATTATTCCGACATTTTTGTTTAAAAAAGAATAAGACCGTTCATATATTTATATTTGGTACATTTATGTAAAATTGAAAATGAAAGAATTTTTCAAGTAAACGTTGTGAAATTTTAACAACATGTCGTTTTTAATATTTTTTAAAGAAAAAGTTTATATATATTTAATATTTTTAAAGAAAAAGTATAAAGGTAACCCCAATGTAAACTTTCAGAATAAATTCTTAATAATAAAATTTTCCCCTATTACAGGGAAGACATAAATATAGAGAGATCATCTTGTCAAATTATGTCAAATGGAGCTAAACTTTTACTTAATTTTTCACACTCTCGATATATCTATTGTTTTAGGTGTAAACTGTAATTATGAAGTACTGCATTCTTCATCTAATATTATAGTCTAATTTCAAACTTGTATATGTATAATAATAATAATGGTTCGGTTTTAATTTATTTATTTTTAAGGATGCATATGTTTGGGAGTGGCTTAATTATTCCTATTTTATAAATCCCCTAAGAGAATATATAACATAGTTATTACTGCTCTGGGTTTGTTGGAATGGCTTAAAAGGGGTGGTTCAGGTAATTAAAGGGTACATTTTTAACTCAAAACGGCTGTGGGCGCTATCTGCATATAGAGACACAGAAGAAAAATAAACATGTACATTTTAAATTGCATCACACTTGACTTCGCGCTATTTTATCAAAGTTACATACTTGTCATTTATAAACAAACAAAACAACAAATTTATAAATATTTACCATCAAATCTTAACAAAAATGATAGGTATTATTAAGTCTATTTTAGCTCATTAAATGACAACGTTAAAATATCAACCGTAATAATACTGAATTTGTTTCTAAATTTAAAATTTACAAAATAGCAATAATAACGATAAGGTAATAAGGTAACACATAAAGGCAAAATTTACAAGTAGGTATAGCGATAAACTTTAAAAGCAACAAAATGAATGCAAGGAAACATTATCCCACAAAATCTCATATCATCATCATGAAATAACTTTAATGTATACCTACAATATTTAAACGTATTTTTATATTAACCTCAGGCATACGTAGCTTGATAAACAAAAATAGATAAGCTTTCCTAGCTTGATAAACAAAAGTAGATAATAAGCTTACGTAGCTCAAAAAAGCAAATAAACAAAAAAATACTTACATAAAAGTTGTCAATGAATTTTGGTAATCAATTAAGGTAATAAAACAACCAATAAAAGTACTTATCTTTGGTGTGCCGGCAGCTACGATTACTCGAACCTAAAACCATATACAGGGTGTCTACTGACGGAGGGCCACTTGGAAATATCTCGACAAATATGCATTTTTCGGAGAACTTTATTTGAAAAAAAAATTACCTTTTTGATGGCCCAACTTTGTGTAAAAACAAATTCGAGATCCATGGCCTAGAAAATTTCAAAAATGTGGGAGATGCAGATTTCTCGCAACAAATTTCATTTCGAGAAAAGATTTGCAATGTAATGTGTTGTGAAATGAATTAAATCGATGGCTGTAGTTTATTTAACCGAACTTTGAAAGCATTTTTCCAAGACATCTAAATTTTACTTTTTTTTTCTAAAAAAATTGTAAATCAGGCTAACGCAAATGATATGTAGCGCTTGTGATATATCGATCGAAAGCGCATAAAATAGGTAGTTTTTTGACGCCATGGCCTGCTATAATTGAGTAACTTTTTTTAAGCGCTAAGAGAGCACCCCCTAAACCGCGGCATTTTGCCAAATTATGATAAAGCAGGCTTAAAGTAATCAATTTTGCCTACAGATTCTATTCAGAAACTTTTTCGATAACTTAAAAGTTACATACCAAATAAGTTTCGGCAATTTTCGGGTTTTTCAAAAATTTCTCGGAAAGTAGGCCATGGATCTCGAATTTGTTTTTACACAAAGTTGGGCCATCAAAAAGGTAATTTTTTTTCAAATAAAGTTCTCCGAAAAATATATATTTGTCGAGATATTTCCAAGTGGCCCTCCGTCAGTAGACACCCTGTATATAGATAGGTACGTTTCTACACAACCAATCTTCGCCCTTCTCTTGACTAACCAAAACTCTCCTGTGATTGGCAGACGACAACATTACTGGTACTGTACTGGTAGCACGGGCGTAGCCAAGGGGGGGGGTTTCGGGGGTTCAAACCCCCCCCCCCCCGAAATAAGCAAAATATTACCTAAAAATACGAGGAGTGAAGAGTTAAATTATTATTACGTTTGAATATATGTAGTAATAGTAGCGCCTAGCGCCATCTTTTGACGAGAGGCAGACGCAGTTGCAGCCGAACTTGCCTACCCCGAAATCTAGTTTGGAATGCCTAGATATGTGCGATAAAAACCTTTATCCTAATATTTACACATTACTACAAATCTTGGCTACCATTCCTGCGTATATCCACTGCTACCCCAGAAAGGTCTTTGTCGAGCCTAAGGAGACTGAAAAACTATTTACGAAACACTACAAGTAAAAACAGACTTAATGGTTTGGCTCTAATGAACATTCACTATGGAACAGAAATTCATGCAGATGAAGTAGTGGATATATTAAAGCCGAAGATTTCTTCTTTAATGGTTTTAGATTTAGCGCAGAGGAACGAAATTAATTTATCCATTTCATTTAAAGTTAACAACTTTATAAATATGTCGTAGTTTTTCGGATGAATATATAGATATTAAATTTCATGTAAGTATATTTTTGTTGTTTTATTTACTTCTCAAACTAAACCCCCCCAAAACTAAATCCTGGCTACGCCCGTGACTGGTAGGTAATCTAAAAACGCTCTTTAATTGTATATCGTCCTTCTTCCATCGACGATTGTATACTAGAAATGACATTTCTCAATTTGGTAACACAACCTTGATATTCTGTAGCTCTAACCTAACTTCAAACACATAAACTATAACCTTTTTCTGTGCTTCAAAGATCAGAGTTTAATGTTAATTTCTCTCTATTCAAATGTAGGATTCGTGTGTGTAAATCGTAAATTCTGTTGATTACGGCCCTATCCTCAGCCACCTATCAATAATATCACTATGGCCGCCGCTTAGAAATTCTAACGACATGAAATATTTACCTGTCTGGCAAAAGGCAAACAGTGGTATGGGCACCATAAAAACACCTCGCGTAACCCATGGACTTGACCAACTTTGCGGGGATTCTCCAAAATCGCAGCAACAATATCTTTATAATAGGCAAGGTCTGGCAATTGAAAATTGAAATGTTAACTGAGGTCGAAATTGAGGTTTTGAGACTGAGGTTGTGATTGAGGTTTCACAAAAGACAATCACCTCTAGTCATTGTGTGGCCTCTTGGTTTGGGCTGGTCCGGAATCAACGAACATCAACGAAATGACAAAATACTGCTTTTAGGTTTAACAAAATCTCTAAAGATGTCAGAAAACAGACTAACAAAAAGCAAGAAAGACAGAAAATCGATATTTTTGGTTCTGCCAGTGTTGCATCAAGTATAGGTATAGTGATATATAAAAAAAAGTAAAGTAAAGCATAAACTGAATAGAAAAGTGTTAAATAATATAAATAATACATTATATCGGACAAACTGGATCAGTTCCGAACAGTATTTGAACGCAGTTATCGATAATTTGTGACCAAGAATTATTCGAACGTCAGAGCTCTACCAACTGTGAGAAATAAAAAACTTCGATAAAGAAAGTAGTCAGCATTGGAGACGGCGAAATACTAATTTCATGAAAAGTTTATCAAATGTGGAACTTGAACCTATGTATAAAAAACTTGCGGAAAATATTCGCATTTGATATATAGATACGGCGAAATTAAATGGTTTGAATTTAGAAGTTAATATATTAAATGATAGACCAAATTGTTGCTTGCTATTATGTGAAATGACAAAATTTCCGTTACAAATTGAAAAAGAATAGTAGTAATAGTATACCTAGTATTAAAGTAACCTGCAACAGATTAATTAATTGCCGTTTAATATGTTTGCTCCATTTGAGAAGATGAGCTCTGTATGTATTCTGTCTTTTCTGTGATATCCGAGTAGGTACCTACATAACAAAATCACGGGAGGCAGAATGAACTCCCGTCGTTGAGTGAGGGCTCCCGTGTAGGAATCTATAATAGCTACCTACCTATAGAATCATAAACGAAAGCGGTCCAATAACAGATCCCTGTGGTATCCCAAATGTAGTTTCTATATAGGTAACTGCAACAGCGACTAAAATAACCATAAATAATGACATGTTCTATTTTTGCCATTTCGACATTCGAGATAAACCAAGAACGGTAGACGCACAGGATTGCTCAATCTTGTAAGCGTAATGTTCGCCAGCCGGCAGATGGGTGTGACGTCAGCGCTAGACTAACGGTGTTATTTGTACATCAGCGGTGCGGGTTTTGACGCGGGTTTTGACTGTGTTTTCTTTATTTTATGTAACCTGTTTTTAGTTTTCAATCTATTATTGAATATTTATACTAAATTAGTACCATCTTGCCTAGTATTAAAAACGTAAAAACTAATATATTTTGTCAAATTATCTCCCTAATATCGAATGTTTTGTGCCATTATAGGTACTTATATTTTATCATTTTAAATACACTTTACCCTATACTTTATTTTTATTATTTATTTAGAATACATTATGACAGGAACGAGGTGTGCTGTTTATGGTTGTAATACAACTTACGCTTTAAAAAAAAAGCAGGCGAAAATATTATGTTCCATACCTTCCCCAAGTCAAAAGATATGGTTTCACAAACGATTAGGAGAGCATGGGTGGCAAGATGTAAAAGAATGGACAGTTTCAACCCTAACAACAGTCATATTTGTTCTCGTCATTTTACGGAAAATGACTATGAAAGAGATTTACAGAGTGAACTGCTAGGTAAAAGAGTTTAACCTTTCCATCTTCATCCAAAGCTTCTTTAACTACAGATTAAATCTGGCAAGAAGAGTAGTTGAAAATGCATTTGGCATTTTAGCCAAACGATTTAGAGTTTTTTGACTAAAATTAATTTGAATGTGGAAAAAGTGCAAACCATAACATTGGCATGTTGCACATTACCACAGACATATATAGCTTCGCTAAGCTATATAGGTCTGTGACATTACCTACATAATTTTTGAGACCCGAATGTCCTACTTCCATCCTAGAAGAGCTTGATAAAGACTATATATTTCAATTTGGACTTTCTTACCAAACATGCTCACCAAGACATGCTTGCGTTGCTGCCCAAGAGGAGTTTTGTGATTATTTCGTGAATGAGGGAGCTGTGCCTTGGCAGCGGAATACATAAATACCTAAAACATATTGTAACATTTCACACACTTTTTATCTAGTATATTATCTTTAAAACTATGTACTCTCCTCTTTCTCGTCTAATGCCTCAAACAAAACTAGTATCAAAATATAACCTTTCTTGTGTTCAAATTTTCAATGTTAGTACTCCTGAAGTTCACGCGAAACTTGACGGAAAATAGGACATGCGTGAAGTAACTTCATGAAGAAATTCATGAATTAATTCATGAAGAAATTGCCAGTGTAATACACGACTTTTTATAATAATTTGCCCTTGAAGTGACTTCATGAATTAATTCATGAAGAAATTGTCAATGTAAAACAGGCATCACAGAGTGTGTACCAGTACAGGTGCAATAAAACCAAATGTCAAGTCCTATAAGCGCCTTTTATCGAACCTTTTGTGAAACATAATTTTCATAGTGTTTATTAAGAATATTATACTCGTAATAAATTGAAACTAAAATTTGGCATACATTATTTTTAATATTAATTTATAAAATAATATCGCAAAAGATTAGTATCATACTTACCGTCGTTCAAACGTTCAAAATACTTTGTATAATAATAATATTTTATATTTGCCTCAGCCAGAGGCCTCGGCAACTAAATTCCACATGAGTCATAAAAAGTTGAACTTCAGTGCCTTGGAACATAAATAACTATTTTCGAAATTTTCTTCTATGCAATTATTCCATATATTGGCAATTTTTGTAAATTAATCCCTTAGTCTTGATACATTCTAAGTAAAAAATAAAAGTTCTCTGTACTCTTAATAGCGTATAAAAATCAAAGGATTGGCAAAAGTAGCTCAAAAACACAGAACATCCACAGAAAACCCACCCTTTCTATATTTTAAACGGTAGCTCCCGGCGCGCTTAGCAGATAGCAGTCTAACGGTGACGTCACGCCGGCGGAGAGATTTGCCCGATCGAGCAATCCTGTGCGTCTACCGTTCTTGGAGATAAACGACCCTGTATAGAGCAAGTCCCCATCTCCCATCCTTGTCGGATACGTGCACGAACACGCACGCCGCATGAACATGCATAGCTTTATGGTCCCATGATTTTATCGGGGCCCCGGTCCCCTGATTGGTTGTTTGCTTAGGGGGGAGGGCGGCCCGCCGGGCGGGTCACGTGACGCGGATGCTGCATTCGATTGTTCGCCCGCCGGAGGGGGGGGGAGGGGACCGGGGGGGGACCGGACCGGTCTGGTTCGACCGGTTGCCGGTTGCGTGGATGTATACGTCGCTTTGGGAGAGCGAGGTAGATGAAATATTATGTCGATGGGGCTGGTTGTATATGGCTTCAGTTTATGTTTTTTACCCATTTATTGTCAAAATCTTTCGGTGATGTAACAGATACATTTTTTTCGGTATCTAGATACAGATACGTTAAAAAAGTATCTATGATACTTCCAGATACAGATACTATCAGTTAATTAAGACAATTTCATCAATCAATATACTTACCTAGGTACTTAGATAGGTATTTATGAAACAAATGTATCAATGTGTGTAGGTAAAGTAGAATTGTTTAGACGAATGTGAAGTTTAGATTGTCACTAATTAAAACAAGTTGTGGGTTAGTTAGTTTACCGTGTACCTACGTCACTCCAAAGTGAGCACTGAGTAGGTAGGTACTTTATGTACGGTATTTTATAGAAATGACTAAATCACACCCATTTTATTATTTGTATTGTTTATTTTTTAAAATTAGGTAAATATATATAGGCACGTGGCACGCCTCGGCATCTTGGTTAAAAAATGTATCTAGTATCTAAGTATCTATTAGATACTTTCAAAAGGACCTAGATACTAAAGCAGATCCTGATTTTTGTATCTAGATATGTATCTATAGGTAGGTACATAAAAAGTATTTAGATACAGTCACGATACACTTACCCACGGTATGTCATTAACGAATCCGAAAACATGGCAACTATGCGCATCTACGACAGTTGCGAATCACGAATTCTAAATAATGTGGCGGCTGCGGTAGTGTTTTACGATTTTTTATAGTTTACAGTTTAATCAGAGAACACCTTCCTTGTTCTCTGGTTTAATGTGTCAAGAAAAAGTGTAAACAACTAACTGATCGTCAGTGCTTTAAAATAGGCCAAAAATGCCGGGATGTGCAGTCAGCGTATGTCCAAACACAGAAAAACGGGCTTGCCGTTTTTCTGTGGTCCAAATAATAATAGAAACAGTATACCTAGGTATATGATATTTTTTTATTGTCTACCAATATATTATGGTCTTTTAAAAGAAAAATCCTGTTAATTTGACAAAATATACATCAATTTTATTTGCATGCGTACGATTAGCTAAAACGCAAAGAAAACAAATTATTTGTAAAATTATAATTATCAAATTAAATGTGTTTTTTATCAACAGAATATTATAATAATAATAATAATATAATAATAATAGTTTATTAATAAATAAATAATAAACAAGGAGATACCCACGAAGCAACTTCCAAGTTGCTTGTTTGGGGTAGACAAAACATCCGTTTTATAACTACTACAGCAGTGCAAGCACATACAGGCTACCGTGGTGGGCAATGTCATAATTGAGAGTACGAGTCATAACCGGGAGTAGGTATACATAATTACAGTAGTTGATCGTCTTAAGCCAGGAAAAAGAAACAGGTAAGCTTAGTATCACAATTCTAATTAAGTAATAAGAGATCATTGAAAACAGTTATATCAATTGGTATTATTTACTATATTATGTATTTCGGCTCTTTCTATTCTTTTTAATGAGTTCGAAATTTTTCTTTTGAATAGACTATAGCTAGATATTCCCATCAGATCACCAGGTACAAGTGCATAAAATTTTGCAGCTAGATATAGACAACTTCTTTGTCCAATGGTTTTGTAACATCTCGGTGTCAGAAACATTCTTTCTTTGTTCCTCGTGGAATAATGGTGTTCGTTTTTTGTTAAGGGGATTTTCCCCTGATATACGAGAAGAATAACTTTTAAGCAAAACAGTTGTCTAATATCAAAAATATGGCTCTCTGTGAAAAGTTCATCACTGGGAAAAGTTAACTGTTTTCCATAAATTATTTTTAGAGCCCACTTCTGAACAGTGCTCAAAGGCAGAAGGTGACTATCGCCAACGCCACCCCATCCCACTATTCCATATGATATATGGGACTGAACTAGGGCAAAGTACAGAATTCTCAAATCATGTATATCAAGGTAGTCTTTAAGTAATTTTAGTTTATATAGTATGCACCTAATCTTGTTTGTTATGAATCTTATGTGGAGGTCCCATCGTAAATGTCGGTCCAATTGCACGCCTAAATACTTTATAGTATCCGTTTCTGGAATCTCTGTAGACGAGCCGATATACAATGTACCCAGATCCGGAAGGTGGTTTGCGTATGATGTAAATGGTAAATATTTCGTTTTACTGGTGTTCAATGTTAATTTATTGTGTTGGAACCATTTGCTAATCCTCGCAAAATCGATCTCAGCTTTTTCTTTTAGTTTGTCCCATGATTTATCTGAATAGGTTATTACGGTGTCATCTGCAAAACATACAATGCTGCCTTCAGAAGGGAGTTGTAACAAACTATTAATATATATAATAAATAGGAGCGGGCCCAGAACCGTACACTGAAAAAAGGAAATTGTGAAATTACGGCAAATATCACTGGTTATTTGTGTCCTATGATATTTGCCGTAATTTCACAACAACATTGTAAAAGCCTTTAAGTCTCATTTGAGATAATACAAACCTAAAGTGAAATTACAAACGTTACTGTACGACGTACAGTAACTGTGAAATTACTGGTTATTTGTGACACAATGGCTAGGGTGAAATGCCATTTGTAATTTTACATGTAAAGGAGTATTTTCACTTCTAATTATGGTGAAATCCCATTTGTATTTTACATATAAATTTTTTATTTTCACTTATCATTATTGTAAAATGTCATTTGTAATTTTACATACAGAAACGTATTTTCACGGCTAGTCATTGTGAAATTCCATTTGTAATTTTACATACAGAAACGTATTTTCGCCACTTATCATTGTGAAATTCCATTTGCGATATTACGTACAGAAACGTCTTTTCACCGCTAATCACTGTGAAATGCCATTTGTGATTTTACATACAGAAACGTATTTTCACCATTAATCATTGTGAAATTCCATTTGCGATTTTACGTACAGAAACGTATTTTCGCCGATAATTGTTGTGAAATGCCATTCGTGATTTTACATACAGAAGCGTATTTTCATTGCTTATGATTGTGAAATATCATTTGTAATTTTACATATGTAGAAACGTATTTTCACCGCTATACATTGTGAAATACCATTTGTGATTTTACATACAGAAACGTTAATCATGTGAATTGCTATTAATTTGGGATTTTACATAACAAAACGTAGTTTCACCGATTAGCTTGGGATACATAATTATCGGTGAAAATACGTTTAAGTCCAATTGGTCAAAAGAAGTTCAGGTATAGGTAAAATCACAAATAGCATTTTACAATAGCTATAATAGCTGTGAAAATACATTTTTATTCCCGCAAGCAACAATATACATATGTATAACTAAGAACTATTACAATATAATATGTTATTCAAAACGTTATCGCACATTCTGAGGTAGAATAAGCATTTCAGAGGTAGAAATCCGTTGAGTATGGCACAGGAGATTATTTTCTTTTCCAAATGTCCCCACCCACAATAAGAAGCTATTTTATAAGTTTACTTTTGCTAAAATTACATCTCATTTTTGTATTTTTTGTAAAGGATTTATTCCAAAAATTAATGTATTTGATACTTACTTGCTGTCGAACCATGCTTCGTAGTCAGATTCTTCTATGGTTTAACTTTCTACTTATTCCCGCACACATGACCTGTGGCAAATGTATGGACTCGGCCTTGTAAAATCTACAGCATACCAAAAAAAAATGAAATTTTGTATGTGAATATGGGACATATTGGTGCATATTGTGATGTTTTTTGAAGTTTTTATCCCGTTTATTATGGAAGATACAAAAGTCAAGGTCATATTTTTTAAATTGCAACGGGTAATTTTTGACATTTTCTGAAAGAGCGTTTTTTTCTGCACCTAACAATGTAAAATTTTCTTGAAATTACATAAGAAAAAAAAAACAAAAAAAGTGTAAAGTAACACAATTAACTGAAAAGCAGAAAACATGCGAATACAAATTTTAATTTTATACAAGGTTATGTAGACAGACAGCTTTCTAGAGGGCTTGGGCATTTATTTAATGAATTAAACCCCAAAAGACTCCCCATTACTAGAAAAATTGTGGGTAAAACGACAAAATCATTAAGAGGGTGTTGCCGACAGCGAAAGTGACGTTAGATTTCGTATTTTTTTAAGTTGTATAGCATAAAATCTAATAACATTTTACCTGGCAAAAATTTAGTACAAACATCTCTGTCTTCATTTTAATCATAAGATCACAAAAGCATATGCACTGGAATTATTATTTTTCCCAAGGTTTTCGTAACCTATAAAACAAAACTCTGCTTGTAAGATCTTATGATTAAAATGAAGACAGAGATGTTTGTACTAAATTTTTGCCAGGTAAAATGTTATTAGATTTTATGCTATACAACTTAAAAAAATACGAAATCTAACGTCACTTTCGCTGTCGGCAACCCTTAAGCGATTGAAAGAAACGGATTCACATTTTATTTTCTTCCTCAGTTCTTTGTTATGCAATTCCAATATAATTGTAAACAATGAAACGGAAAAAAACGCTCTTTGACATCACAATATAATGCGCAAATATGTCCGATATTCCCATACCGAATTTCATTTTCTTTGGTGCCATGCTGTAGATTTTACAGTTCCCGGTCTACAGATTTGCCGCGGACAGTATATTTTTGGATGAAGTAGGATCTTTTCAGTTGTTATCTGTTTTGTTGTATGTATCTTCTACCAAAAAGGAACTTCTCCAAGAAAAAAAGAGTAAGAAATCAAAGTAGGCCTAGGATTTTGAAATTTGACACAATTATGGACTCAGTTTTTTTTATCCTGAACAACTTTTCTTAATAACATTTTGTGGGAAAAGCTACAGAAATGGCACTTTGATGGTGCGAAAAAAGTTTTTTCAAAATGTCCAAGGCATACATCTATACTTAATTTTTTGAAACTAAAACTATGGCAAATTAGACCAGTATCTTATAACTAGCGTAGTGATCGCGTCGCCGTATCTTTGGTGGGCGCGCTTCTATTTAAAATACTTTGAGCAGAAATATTTTTTTGTACTGGTCGTAAAGGTAAATCTTTAAAATAATGTATACCGCGACCTCTAAGTGACGACGAGTCGCAGTATCGTAGCAGTCGCGTATAGTGCTGGTATACGAGCCGTCTTTTAGTTTCTAACCAAGCAGGGCTGATTCCCAGAAGCTTCAATTTCAACACGATTTTTTTTATCTTATTGTTAACTCAATCTGGGGACTCGTACCCTTTATGTATATCTACTGAATTAGGTTGTCTACAATGACTAAAATAAAACAACAAAGTATAAAGTGCAAGTAATACATGTATTAAAAGTAAGTAGATATCGTACTAAACAAAACTAAAAAACAAAAAAAAAACAATAATTATAGGAACAAAGTTACCTAAGCTTGGAAGAATTCTATGCAAAATGATTTTTCTTGTGTATTTTCAATATGTTATACAATTTCAATCTATAACTCAAAATTTGGGCCCAAAATTCAAAGTTATAGATTGTTTTTATATAAAATAATCATGTTTAAGTCGCACCTGATTATACATAATATCTTAACTCCCTACCATACCTATAGATACGTATAGTTTAGACTGTGTTTTTTGTCTCTTCCAGAACTTCGCCTGTACCTGCCTTTTAAATACCAAACATAATAAGTACAATGTTATTTAAAATGAAGTAAAAAAGAAAACAAACATTTATAATTTTCTGTATATAATAATGTTTTGTTAATAAGTATTTCTTATTTAATTCCTGCACGTCGGACATTCCAGTTATATAAAAGTTGATAGCTCTATTTGAAACCATAAAACTGGCTTCCAATGTTAAATACATGGAACTAAAAAGTCTTTTACTCAAATTGTCAAAATTCGGCGTGTTTCCCTCGGTGTCTCCTTCTCCCCCACCCTGCAATAAAGTCATTTTCCCAAGCATTTTTAAAAAGTGTTTTAGACTTACAATTAAAGGGACAATTTATATAAAGACCATTTCTTATATGGCCATAAAGATGCTTGTAAAAAATTTTTTTTATTTGTGTTTCAAATTTACAATTTTCGATGGGGCACGTGTATTTGACGGTATTATTTTTTTGATGTTCAAATTCACATGACGTCTAACGATGTGATTTCTAAAAGATACATAATTATTTAAGATTGCACGGCAATTTTCTCGTATACATTTGTACAGTTATTTTTGGAATATTTCTATGATAATAACTGTGGAGTTCATATTTTCTAATCGTACCTATTTGGATCCCACAAATGTCGCAAGAAATCATTTCGATAGGTAAGTATTTATTATTTTTTACTTACCTTATTTTCCAGACAAAGTGCTATTATCAAAAGGGTACAACTATAACACGCAGAGTATGCACTCGGAACACGGAAATGTAGAATCCAGCCAGCGCGCGACGGTGGCCGTCCAAAACAATACTGAATTAGGTACCTACGTTAGTAATAAAAAATTTAGGTCACACCGAGCATGCTTGCATGGGATTGGGTCATTATTGAAGCAAATTCGGTAAGTTTTGTAAATTCACAGCAATGTTGTGAATATACCAAAAAAATATATACCAATACAATGAAATAATTGGGTAGGTATCTAACAAGATTACTAAATATTCTTGTATTTTTCAGTATTAAATTTAGTTTCACAGTATCGTTGTAAACGCTTCACGTAAAATCACAAATATCTTGTTAAAATGGCAAAATAACTGTGTAAATACCAACGCAATGTAATAACTATTTAACATAATTACAAAATGTTTTTGTAGTTTTCAATATGAAATTTAGTTTCACAGTATCGTTGTAATCGTTTCACGTGAAATCACAAATATCTTGTGAAAATGTAGCAACACCTGTAAAAATACCAAGACAATATAATTATTTCATAGTATTACAAAGTTTTCTTGTATTTTTTCAATATATAATTTAGTTTCGCAGTCTCGCTGTAAAAGCTCTACGAAAAATCACAAATGTCTTGTGAAATCTACTGTGAAAATACAAAACATATGTAATTGCTAATCATAATTACAAGTTTTTTGTATTTTTTCAATATAAAATTTAATTTTACAACTCATTGTAAAAAAATTACGTGAAATCACAAATATTTGGTAACAATGGCACGATAGCTGTGAAAATACCAACACAACGTAATTATTAAATAGGATTACAAAATATCCATGTATTTTTTCAATACGAAATTTAGTTCTACAGTATCTTTGTAAAACCATTACGTCAAATTACAAACAACTTGTAAAAACAGCAAAGCAACTGTGAAAATACCAACAATATGTAATTACTCGTAATAATTACAAGTTTTCATGTATTTTTTCTATACAAAATTTAATTTTACAATACCATTGCAAAAACTTTACGTGAAATCACAAATAACTTGTGAAACTGACAAAAAATAACGGTGAAAATACCAACACAGCGTGAATTTACAAACTTAACGTAATTTTAGATATGTTTTATTCCCTAATATTGAAATAGTACAAGAATAGTTGTTAATTTTACATTTAGTACGTAATTTTTACGATATTGTACAACTATTTTACAAGTTCATTGTGCATTTTCAGCAAATATGCGGTAAACCATACTTTACTGCAAATATACTGTATTTATTACTGCAAATATCACTGTTAAATCACAATGTAATCATAGGATTTTTTTCAGTGTACCCTGAGGAACGCCAAGAGTAATTTTTCGCTCTATACTACTTACCCCATCAATATTTACCACTTGTGTACGATTCGACAAATAGCTTTCTAACAGTCTGTGGACACACCCTCGTAAACCATAAGACTCTAATTTGTTCATTAAAATGTCATGACTAACTGTGTCGAAAGCTTTTTTTAAATCAACAAATATGCTTAGAGTTGGTTTTTTTTTGTCGATCATGTCGTACAAGTGGGTACTAAGGGTGTAGATAGCATCTTCGGTTGAGCGACCCTGACGGAACCCATATTGATTACTGGATATGATATTGTATTTATCCAAAAAAGCTGTTATACGCATTTTTAAAATTTGCTCAATTATTTTAGAAAATACAGATAGCAATGATATAGGGCGATAATTGTTTACGTCATCTTTTGGGCCACTTTTGTGCAAGGGCTTTACAACCCCTATTTTCAACACATCAGGGAAACTACCTGTATTGAAACACAAATTAATAATATATGTGAGTGGTTTAACAATTTCCTGATGGATCTCCTTTACCGTTTCAGAAGATACATTATCATGACCTGGCGCTTTCTTTATTTTCAGGTTTCTTATCTGCGTTAACACTTCCGAATCATCGGTATTGTGCAAGTACATAGAGTTCTCTATCCGGTTATTGTAACTTTCACCGCCATTTTGTGGCACAGGTATTTCATTAGATAATGTTTCCCCTATCGAACCAAAGTAGTCATTAAAATAATTGCATATCTCCATTTTGTCACTTATAGATGATCCATTTTGAACTTTGATTGTGTCAATTTTTGTTTTAGTTTGTGCCTTGTTGCAGATCTGCTTTGTGGCTTCCCAAAGAGACCTGCTATTGTTTTTATTATCATTTATGATTTTTTTAGCATAATCTTTTTTTGCCGTTTTAATAATTTTCCTTAACTTATTTTTTTGTTCATTGTATTTCACTTTTATTAAATGATTATCAGGGTCTTTTATTAATTTTTTGTAAGTAAGATTTTTTTTGTTGACTAATTTTAAAACGTTTTTGTCAATCCATTGTTTTTTATAGTTGTAGTTATTTCTTACTTTTACATTTCGTGTATTCTTTGTTATGTAGTATTGGATCGTCTTAATAAAAATGTCCATTACGTGGTCTGTTTCATTGTTGTTGTATATGTGCCCCCAATCATGTAGCTGCAGATCAGTACGTAATGAGTTAAAGTTAATATATTTCTTAAGGATTTGATTCATTCATTTATCTAGTAATATATAATCTACATATTTTTAACAACATTTATTTAAAAGAAAACGTTTAAAATAAGCAAAAATCCTTAAAAAGTACCTATCTATTGCTGTGTAAAAAATATGGGAGCAATTTAAATTCCGATTCGAAACTGACGTCACAAGGTGCGCAATGACATACCGTGGGTCAGTGTATCGTGGATACAGTATCTAGATACATGTATCTACTAGATACATGCATCTTGCAATGTAAATAACAAATACTAAGATCGATGTAGGTAATACTAATTTCATATTATTATGCATCATCGGTTTTGAAATAATTCCGCAACCTTCCTCTTCACATCGCCATCGCTCATTATGTGCATCCGTTCGTTAATTAATTCCTGGAAGTCTGGAAGACGTCCGCACGAATCTGGCGTTGCCGTACCCACTGACATACAGTGTGTCCCAACTTGATACTGCGGATACCTCAGAACTAGGTATATAGTACAGTGTGTCCACGGATAGAGTTCACGGAGGGTGTAAATGACAAAAAAAATTAAGTTGAAATTTGAGCTTCTGGGTATCAGCCCTGCTTGGTTTTAAACTAATTTGTGACATAATTTTACTTTCGAAAAATCACGTATGCCTTGGGAATTTTGAAAAAACTAATTTTCCACATCAGTAAAGTGCCCTTTCTGTAGGCTTTACGACAAAATGTTATTAAGGAAACTTGTTCAGAATGAAGAACTGAGTAGGTTTGCGAAATTTCGAAAGTCTAGGCCTACTTTGATTTTTTGGTATTTTTTCCCACTTTTCTTCAGAAAAGTGCACTTTGTGTAGCTTTCACATTAAAATGTTATAAAGAAAACGTATTCACAATGAAAAACTGGATAGGTGTGAAAGAATTTCAAAAGCCTAGGTATACTTTGATTTTTTCTGCTAAAAAATTTAAAACGCATAAAAATTTTGAAAAAACTAATTTTCCACATCAGTAAAGTGCCCTTTCTGTAGGCTTTACGACAAAATGTTATTAAGGAAACTTGTTCAGAATGAAGAACTGAGTAGGTTTGCGAAATTTCGAAAGTCTAGGCCTACTTTGATTTTTTGGTATTTTTTCCCACTTTTCTTCAGAAAAGTGCACTTTGTGTAGCTTTCACATTAAAATGTTATAAAGAAAACGTATTCACAATGAAAAACTGGATAGGTGTGAAAGAATTTCAAAAGCCTAGGTATACTTTGATTTTTTCTGCTAAAAAAATTTAAAACGCATAAAAATTAAAGTAGGCCTAGACTTTCGAAATTTCGCAAACCAACTCAGTTCTTCATTCTGAACAAGTTTCCTTAATAACATTTTGTCGTAAAGCCTACAGAAAGGGCACTTTACTGATGTGGAAAATTAGTTTTTTCAAAATTCCCAAGGCATACGTGATTTTTCGAAAGTAAAATTATGTCACAAATTAGTTTAAAACCAAGCAGGGCTGATCCCCAGAAGCTCAAATTTCAACTCGACATTTTTTTGTCATTTACACCCTACGTGAACTCTATCCGTGGACACACTGTATGAAGGACAAGGAAAACAAATGGTCTCTATTTTTTATTGGTAGTCCCAAGGGAGAGTACCTATATCTCATAGGCGGTGGTATTTGGATGGGGTAATTATTTCGTGGCCTGCTATGATTCTTTAAAATAGCTAATTTTCAAGAAACCCTATTAGGGATTTTTTTACGACAAAATGATACTAAGAAAACTTTTTCAAAATGAAAAACTGAGTAGAATATTGCAAAACTTCAAAAGTCTAGGCCCACTTTCATTTTAAGCTTTTTCGCCTTTTTCTTCCACTTTTTTCTTAGAAATGTGTCCTTTTCGGAGCTTTCATGTCAAAATATTATTAAGGAAACTTGATCATCGTGAAAAAATAAAATTTTTACTTGAAAGCTCCAGAAGGGAGATAAATCTAAAAATTAAAGTAGGCCTAGCCTTTTGAAATTTTGCGAATCCACTCAGTTTTTCATTCTGAACAAGTTTTCGCCGTAAAAAAATTCCTAATGGGGATTCTTGAAAATTTGCTTTTTTAAAAATCATAGCAGCCCATGATATAATTACCCCATCCAAATACCCCCGCCTATGAGATACTCTCCCTTGGGACTACCAATAAAAATATAGAGACCATTTGTTTTCCTTGCCCTTCATATATTTCTGAGGTGTCCAGTATCAAATTGGGACACACTGTAGACAGAGACGTTCCTGATCTGCGGAGGAAGACGAACCGGTCCCACGCGGCGACGCGCTTGTTTGTCGAAAATGGCGGCCGCGGCACCGGCACCGGCGCGTTATCTCGCGACCGCGTAAGGCCCGGTGCTCAGCGGCGGCTCGTCACCGACAATAGTTTTTCTCTCATAACACATTAAAAAAAGTTATAGGGGATAGGGGTAGAGGGAGACTTAGCGTGGACACCCTGTACCTTCTCTATCATCTATGGGAGTCCAACTACGTAAGTTCTCTGCTCAGAAGCAGAGAGCTGTGAATCTATTCAAAGCTCTCTTCCACATGGTCCACAAAAATTCTTCTCTCCACATGTCCAGCATGCTTTTGCATATTTCCGCACCATGTCGCATGGCGGCATAGCCTGCAATGGGCAGCCTGGCTGCTCATAGCACATTTTCATCATAAAAGTCTACAGGTTGTTCAAATATAGTATGAATGCTGCATATTCGACGAATTGCATTTTTAATATACCTAAAAATATTTAGAAACCTATTATTTACTAACTTAAATACATATACCTATCTAAAACCTAAAACTGTAGTTCGGTGGAAAACCAAAACAACTACAAAACACCATCAAGTCCAATTTCTCGTGTATCTTATACAAAACTATATTGTAGGCATTTTAAAGGCGAATAGCGGTTTTACCTATTTCTGTATTATGTGGTTGTGCCTTGTGCTAATTTAATTGTTGTGTCATTTACTCAAGCGTGGCTACTATAGTTCCTCTCTCTAGCTCTAGACTCTTTCCATACTAAATACCACAGACCTAATATATAGCTGCGAAGCTAGATAGGTCTGTGATAGTACTTATTAATTCGACGATATACCTACTGACTCTGTCAAAAACCCTACACAAAAATAGACTCCTTCAGACCTGCAACATATTATATACCTACAGTGTGTCCCCAGATGGGGTACCGCACTCTTGTAAAGTTTCTTATATTTGATTTTTCGAGAAAAAGTCATTCTTGATAAAAAGTTTTGCTTGTTCTTAAAAAAAAAATGGCATGGAAAAAGTTAAGTTACTTATACTGAGTGAACAGAAAATTGAAAAAACATGAATTAACATAAGAGTAAACTGCCTCTATTTGTAGAGATAGTGAAAAAAGTTATAAAGAAAATTTGTTCAGCGTGGTAAGTTTCTTACGTGTACAAAATTTCAAAGAGTTAGGCCTACTTTGATTTTTTGATATTTTTCTTGTCTTTCTTTGATTAAATGGTTTTCTGCAAATAGTGTGGCAAAACTGTATTACCAAAAGTTACCCAGAATGGAAAACTGCGCCTGATGACAAAATTTAACAATTCTAGGCCTACTTTGTATTTTGGAAAATATTAGAAGAAAATCAAAGTAGGCCGGGATTGTCAAAATTTTTTCATCGTACATAGTTTAATACTCTGAGTAACTTTTGTTAATACAGTTTTGTCATATTATTTACAGAAAAACATTTAATCAAAGAAAAACAAGAAAAATAAAATAAAATAAATCAAAGTAGGCCTTACACCTTGAAATTTTGTATACTAAGTAACTTAACACGCTGAACAAATTTCCTTTATAACTTTTTTCATTATCTCTACAAATAGAGGCTGTTTACTCTTATGTTAATTAACGTTTTTTCAATTTTCTGGTCACCCAGTATAAGTAATGTCAACTTTTTTCATGCCCATCTTATTTTAAGAACAAGCAAAACTTTTTATCAAGAATGACTTTTTCTCGAAAAATCAAATATAAGAAACTTTACAAGAGTGCGGTAGGTACCCCATCTGGGGACACACTGTATGACCATGCTTCACTATTTTACGTTAGTCATGTCATGAATCTCTAGTTCTAATACTATAATTTATTTTAATATACCTATAATATTTTGCCTTGCAACTATTTCCTGATATATCTACCAGGGTGATTCAGTCATGATCTAAAAAAATTTAACCACGGGTGGAAAAAATAGCTTCAATATGAATCTGAAATTAAAAAAAATGTAAAGTCAAAATATATTTTCAATAATTTATTAACACCCCTTACGAACGGCGCTTTCCTAGTCAGCTGGTAAGTTTGCCATCAAGGTTCGTGACGGTTACACAACATATTATAGCAAATGTACTTGTTTTATTTTACGTTTTCATATAAATCTCAAAAAATTTAGAAATTCTGAGAAAATCCAAAAGATCGATGATTTTTTCTGGATTTTAAATTTTTAGGTAAACATTTTTCTGCTATAACGAAAAAACATTATGATCTACGTTAATTTATGACCTTTTTGACCAGCTTTTTGATTTTTCAATGTCAATCGTTTTCTTCTTTTGTAAACATCAATGGAATGCCCAAAAATGTGTTGAGCATTAATTAAAACTGCGCACAAAATGTGCAAACGCACTAAAACGCACGACCTGTCACTAAAAAGAAATTTGTTTAAAAATTCCATCAGTAACTTGACTACACATACTACACACCCAAGTTTATTCTGTTCGTGAGCGTCAGAACTTAGTACCTATAAGCAATCTGTTATGATACGGTAATAAGCCCTCTGGCGTATAATAAAACTGCGAATTCACGATGAGATATTTCCATAATAAGATTGTAGCATTAGCAATTTTCTCGTGTAGAAGGCCGGTTCTAACTGCGCCGTCGTACACCAAGGTATGTGGAAGCACGGGCACGAGTGGTATCGAAGAATTCGGCAATAGCAGCGGCCGTACGGTCCACAGCGACCGCTCCGTCGCCAGTCGGTCCTTCGCCCGAACAGCTGGCGGCGGAAAATGGGCTGGCCATAATTGCTCGTTGTGCACAAGCGACAACATAAAATACCGGAGCGCCGGTACTCGGGTACCTACTAAGGTTGATTTGTTCCCATGTTTTAGACTTCAGCGAAAAAAATTCGCGTTTTTCTTTTTAGTAGACCTCTCCCAATGTGTGGTTAATTTTTTTTTCCATCACGACTGAATCAGCCTGTATTTAGCTGTCAAAATGACCCCGAACAAAGTTGCTTTGTTTGCTTTTGACAAAATATTATATTATTTCAATAGATATAGCTCAAAACCGTGTTTAAGTAATGCCAACAAAATTAAGACTGTGTATTCTCCCTGTATACACACGCTACTTGCGACTGTAAATTTGCCGACGCCACTGCCCTTATGTATTCAATAAATTACGTAGTCTCTCAGCGCTCGTCGCTTAGTGTTTGCCCAGATACATATTCACGCAAGAACGACGTTCCATATTCTGGAATACACCTAGCATGTTGGAATAACGTAGGAAGCTGTTGGGCTGGAGCTGGAGATTGCGGGGGGAATGAATACCTAAAGCCTGTTAAGAAACGTCCGGAAAGACAAACGCTTGTTTATAATTTGCTTATTAATTGGTGAATTATAGGGCAGCCAGAATATAATTATTGTTCTAAATTACACCTGCCCATATACAGGGTGAGTTTTTTCGATGCCCACTATGGGGATCTCGGAAACTATCAGAGCTAGAACAAAGGTTAAATGGGGAAATAATTGCAGTTTTGAATGCTCTATCTAATGCCCCTTTTGGATTTTTGAAAAAGTTCATGGCTCACTAGATATTTTGAAAAGTGTGATTTTTTGCTATTTCATCAGATTTCTGTAGCTCCGTTATTTCTGATTATACAGAAAAACTGTACATTGTTACATTTTGTTACCAGCTAAAAATAAAATATTTGAAAGTTTGAAGTATGTCTTATTATAAAATAGAACATAATTATGAAAATATTCCATGACTGACTATGTGAATAAAAGAGCCATAGCTCTTTTATTTTTTATAATAACTATGCCGAGTATTATATCTTTGGAAAGCTAAAAAATGGTAGATTTAATAAGGCCACAGCCAACTATGATTTACATTAAAAAAAACACAAGTTTATCTACAATTTTTGTCTCTACAGTTTTTCTGTATAATCAGAAATAATGGAGCTACAGAGATCTGATGAAATAGCAAAAAATCACTCTTCTCAAAATATCTAGTGAGCATTGAACTTTTTTAAAAATCCAAGAGAGGCATTAGATTGAGCATTCAAACTTCAATTCTTTCCATATTTAACCTTTGTTCTAGCTCTGCTAGTTTCCGAGATCCCCAACGAAAAAAACTCACCCTGTATATAATAACGGCTATTCAGCCAATAGAAAGTAGGTATATTACATTCAGAGCTGGGCGCTGCGACCTAAAAAAAAATGAAAAAAGTTCTTAAATGGACAGTTTCGCAAACGATTTTATTTTTTCTAAATATTCTCAGAACGAGCAAAGATATACCTAAAATTCTGAAATTTGATATGGGCTATACATTATGAGATTTGACATTCACACAGGTAGAGATAGCTTGGCATTCTTCACCATAGGTATCCAAAATGAGAGATCAAAGTGTTAAAAATACCCTAATTTTTTTGTTTGCCGTTTTCATGACTTCTCCCCCAGGTATATCACATACCAAATTTCAGGCTTTCACCTTTAGGTAGCTAATTAGATTACTGAAAAGTATAGTTATATTAACAAAGAGTAGTTAGATTACTGAAAAGTAGTTTGATTACTTTAAGTAGTTTTTAGGTGGTACCTACTTCTTCAACAAAATTTTTGAGTATTTTACGGATTTAAAAATGTAGTTGAGTATAACTACTAATATAAAAAAGTAGTTAGAGTACAACTACTTTTCCTGAAAAAGTAATTAACTACTGCCCAGCTCTGATTACATTACTACTTTTTTCGACAAACATTTGTGGCCTTCATCTGGGTATATTAAATTAAAATTATAAGTGAATTTCTTGTATAAAATTGGGCTGTTTTGTTAGTTTTTGTAGTTAAAAGTTATAACTGAATTTCTTACACAATATCGGACTATCTCTTCTTGTAAAAAAGTTGTTAGAACATCAAGGATATTAAATTAAACATCGGGAGCGTCAGGTAAACAATTGTTGCTTGGTTTATACTAAAATCGAGCAATCCTTACGCCTGGTGTAAATAAAACTACGTGTTCAATGACGTTCCGCGATTGGTCGATAGGGCATAAAATTTCACCCGACTCGTCAACAGGGACGTACTCGATCGCAAAAGTGTAGTCATGCGGTTTTATATTGTTGTTTTCAGCTATTTAGACGTACTGCCACAAATAATTTTATCGATGTTTTGAGCCAATTTAATTAAGCCAATAATTTTTTTCCGAAATATTTTGATGTAAACAATAATTGTAAAACTAAAATGAAATAAAGGTCGTGCCTCAGTGCGGCCCTGGCGAATATCTCAACGCACGTGCTCTTGTTTACGCCAGGCGTAAGAGTTGCTCGATTTTAGTATAGCTTGATCGATTTCAGGTTGCACTATCAGTCCCAAGTTCCAGCATCAAGTCCTACGCGCCCCGCATTTATTTTTTGCGCGATTCCGAACGAACCATCAGAGCGCCCGCTGCGGATGCATCGCGCGCGCACACACACCAACAACCACCGCAGCGAGCAGATGTCTAGTAAATACGATATCGGTGTGTCCCGGGACAAAGGATGTGTACATAGGACGGAAGAGCAAACAAATTTTAGTCGCGGGGCTCTCTCCCCCGTGCCCCAGACAGCGCGCTCCGTCCCTCCCGCCTGCCGGTGACCGCGGCGGTCCCCGAGACACAGGCGTAGCCAAGGGGGGGGTTTCGGGGGTTCAACCCCTCCCCCCCCCGAAATAAGCAAAATATTACCTAATATTATACCGAAAAAATACGAGGAGTGAAGAGTTAAATTATTATTACGTTTGAATATATGTAGTAATAGTAGCGCCTAGCGCCATCTTTTGACGAGAGGCAGACGCAGTTGCAGCCGAACTATTTTGTATTGTAGGGACACTTTGCGTTGTTTCTCGATTATTCGCCACGCCCCTCGGTCGAAATGAGCGGAACTTTGTGGAAGTTCGTGGAAGTTCGTGGAAGTTTCTGGACGGCTACTGGGCTGCTATATAAGCGGCGCCGCGGCGCGTGACCGCGCTTACGGCAGTATTGTTCCATGCGAACTCGAAGCGAATAAAAGTGAAAAGTGGTGAACGAATAGTGAAGAAAATTAAGTGTACCGTGTAAGTGAGTAATTATTTTAGTGCACTGTTATTCGATGACCTTGTTAAGGATAGATACGTGAATCATTATTACTGTCGAAAAATGGAGGGGAAAAAAAAGGAAGGGTGATAAACCTAAAGGTATGGACTACTGGAAAAAGTGGTGTAGTCAAGGTCAAGGGGTTTCTAATAAAGAAACTAATTTGGATTTAGCTATCAAAGCTTCAGCTACCTTGCATGCTGATAAGAAGACTGCCTACCCCGAAATCTAGTTTGGAATGCCTAGATATGTGCGATAAAAACCTTTATCCTAATATTTACACATTACTACAAATCTTCGCTACCATTCCTGTATCCACTGCTACCCCAGAAAGGTCTTTCTCGAGCCTAAGAAGACTGAAAAACTATTTACGAAACACTACAAGTGAAAACAGACTTAATGGTTTGGCTCTAATGAACATTCACTCTGGAACAGAAATTCATGCAGATGAAGTAGTGGATATATTTAAAAGAAAAAGCCGAAGATTTCTTCTTTAATGGTTTTAGATTTAGCGCAGAGGAACGAAGTTAATTTATCCATTTCATTTAAAGTTAAGAACTTTATAAATATGTCGTAGTTTTTCGGATGAATATATAGATATTAAATTTCATGTAAGTATATTTTTGTTGTTTTATTTATTTCTCAAACTAACCCCCCCCCCCCCAAAACTAAATCCTGGCTACGCCCGTGCCCCGAGAGCAAGAGGGACGATGGGGCAACTGTGGAGGGAATTCAAAAAGGACGGACTGCATTAGCGGGCTTTGCTGGTCTCGTTTTACCGGCGGGGATGGTAGTTCGAACGAAATTATAATTCGGATGGAAGTGGGGTAGGTACCTTATACGGGCGATTGTTTGGAGTGTGGTATGTTTGCCTCGGAAAGGCAATCGATAAATACCTACTGAAAATATGTCTGATGTCTTATCCTTATCATTATCACTTATCTATCACGAAAGATAAGTATGTGTGTTACTCACCGCTTTTTTATCCTAGTATAGGTTCATTGAATTTTTCAGGTGGGATATTTTCGTATTTTATAACAAGTAAAAGACCCAAGTATCCCACCCCCCCTGGGTACGGCACTGACTCACCTTATGCCTCCTCAGATGCCAATAAAGAAAATTGTGGTTTTAAATCCTCAAGCTATTGTTTATTGGGTGAAACTCTCAATTCTCTATTGCCGGCACTATCCTCTCCATCTTTCTAGTTCTAACTTCTTTGGTATATTTCATTAACTGTTCTGGGTTTATGTGGAGACTGTCACTCTCACTGTCGATTTTCCGTTATAGCCTTACCTCCCAGTGAGCCATCCGTTGTTTTGGTCTTGCACAATGTGTCTATTGGGCCGTCCAGATCTTGGCTCCCATTACGATGATGAGTATAGTATTTTTAAAGTCACTTGAAACAGCATAAAAAACTCTAATTGCATAAAAAACTCAATATAGGACATGAGCGTCACGCAGTTTTTTAAAGATATACATATTCTAAAAGCAACATAATATTTCACTTTTAAGGGTTTTTAAGGTTGTCGTCAAACACAACGTAAAGGATAATGCACCATACAATATTGTCAAAAGGTCTCTAAAAAGCCACATCGATTACAACTATTTACGCAAGTATATCCTAAAATCTGTGAAATTATCGCACGCCTATCCACCGCATTTCGCTGTACAAGTGGCCGGCCGTCGAACAGTGTAGCCCATGCAAGTATTGGTGATATACTATATTAGGCGAGCATGCAGTCAATTGTTTTTACTACAATATCTATCGCCTCTGTCTCCTTCATCTCCTTTTCTTATAATACCAGGTGCGGTTTAATATGGTTAAAAAAGTGTTTCGACTCGTATTTTATTGCCGGAAGAGCTTGTTCTCGAGCTACCCTGGTAAAATATAAATGAACTCACTTGGAACACAGTGATATACGAGGCGCGATCTATTTTATAGCTTTTACCACGCTCTGCTACTGGTAAAAATACCATACTTATCAGCCGAAATCACCCGTATAAAATTCACAGGTTTTTATGCTGTTCCAAGTGACTTTACAAATACTATATACCGTTGCCACAATTCTGATTATTAGAACAATTATTGCAAATTTTCTGGATGAGCTCAATATTGGTAACGCTGATCTGCTCAGTGCGGGTCTATGTCTCATATTGTAATAGGTCACAGAATAACTAAATATTCTGTGAATAGGTACAACGTGTCCCAAATAGTTTGTCCTACCCCCTGGACCTCAGGAACCGTAAGAGATACGAAAAAAAAAACTTGAATACAAAAGTTGTAAGGTTGGCAGTGGACGTAACCTCTCTTTTATTTTCACATATACAGGGCGATTCGTATTTGCAGGACAAAAATAAAATATTTAGATTTCGAAAATTGCATTAACCTTTGGAATATTTGCATTCTCCATGAAATTTGCTACAAAACCGTTTTTTTTTGTTTTGTATTTTGGATGCAGCGTTGCCAAGATATCGAATTTTTCTTGGAATTTGGGGACTTCGTGGAGGTTATGGAAACTGAATGCTGTATCTTTATTTTAATAGATATCAAAGATATATTTTAGCCGAAGTATGACAGCACAACCATGTGTGGTGTGGTATGTCGGAATTGGTTTTTGCATATACAGTGTGTTCATAACAGGCTCTCAAAATCAGATAATTTCAAACAGCAATAACTTATTTTTTTCAAATGGAATGACCCATATTTCTATATTTTGTTGGATGCCGGCGTCCAAGCCCCACATTTTGACTCATGTGGTTTAATTAAAATGACTAAATTCCACATGAGTCATAAAAAGTTGAACTTCAGTGCCTTGATACATAAATAACTATTATTTCTCAGAATCAAATATTCTTCTATATCCTCCAAAACATTACAGGACTAGGCCTTTTTCAAAATCATTCAAGTATTTGCTTAAATGGGAGGTGTATGATTCAGAATTCTTGTATAGTCGACATAAAACCAAAGAAGCAAAGGTGAAAAAATGTTAACTTGCCGAAAATTAGTAAAAAATATTTTTTATTATATATGGAATAGGTATAAATAATTATAATGGATTACCTCATTATAACGAAAGCCCAGTTCAATAGAATAGTCAAGATTGAGTGAAGTATTTGAAGAGGGATTGCAACTTTGATTGTTAGGATTACTAAAGGTGCATGATACAGAAAAAATCTGGTTGCAATTATTGGTACTACTACAGGCGGCCGCATTACCTTTAATTAACACATCTCAGTATCTGAACTTAGAAAACTTAAAAATTGTGAATTATGCCTGATGGCAGTTGGACACTGACATATAACATAACCTTGTACCCCCCCTTATTGTGGTCTCCTTGGAGTCGACAGAAAACAAACTTCCCCTCACTTTTCCTATGTGATAGACTGTGACATGCTGAGTATTTTAAAGAGTCCCTGTGTCCATCCCTTCCTTTTGTGGAAAACACTCGTTAGTTGTGGTTTAGCATCTTGCTTCTTTCTCAGAACGAATTTAGGAGCATTTCTCGAAATCCACGATTATTTCCACCGCCTCGCCAAAGCCAAAGTCAACTTATATCCGCATTCTATATCTACGAGGAGCACAGCGCCGTGCCCTATCTCGCTCGGCCGCGATATATACCGGGCGGAGACGGCGAACAACGCCCGATCTCCCGCCATCAATTACTGGGGCGATCTCTTGCGCAAACACCCCGACCCTCCCCCGCCTCTGCCGCACGACCGGCTGGCTGTCGGAGGAGCGCTCCGCGATGTCGACCCCCCGCGACATCCATATCCTATACCATCACCATCTACAGTCAAATCTAATGGCAAATGGGCAATTCTAATAAAAGTTCACGAATTTGTAGTATTTCTTGTGGTGGTTTTACTGTCTAGAAACCCAGTGTCCTGTGGGTTGTGAGGACTTGGACTTCGATTTTGAAAAGCAAAAAATCATACCCTATACGGAGATTCCAGCAAACAACCTATATTATCCAGCAAGAACAAGTTACATGACAATTATTATTCGTCTTCAAAATTCGCGAAAACCGGACAATTTCAGGAATTCGCAGGTGTGAGATTCTGTATAGAATACTAGCGCGAACGGCGCGCTGGCTCCGAACGTGAACCAGTGGCACTAAAAATGATTCTAAGTATGATAGCACTTTTGTTATATTATTTTGGTGATTAATTCTTTTTTTAAAGAAAAACCCCATAAGAGTTTATAATATATAGTTGTGTATTAGTGTAATAATTTGATACTGGACACCTCAGAAATATATGAAGGGCAAGAAACACCAGTGGTCTCTATTTTTTATTGGTAGTGCCATAAGGGAGAGTATCCCATAGGCGGTGGTATTTGGATGGAGTAATTATTATTTATTTCATGACTGATTTTTAAAATGGAGAATTTTCAAGAAACCCTGTTAGCGATTTTTTACGACAAGGAAACTTATTCATCGTAAAGAAACAACATTTTGACGTGAAAGCTACAGAAAGAACACCATTCTAAGAAAAAAGTGAGAGAAAATGCTAAAATCAAAGTAGGCCTAGACGTTTGAAGTTTTGTAAATCTACTCAGTTTTTAATTCTGAACTAGTTTCCTAAAAATAACAAAATCGCTAATATAGGTTTTCTTGAAAATTCGCGATTTTAAAAAATCATAACAGGCCATGAAATAATTATCCCATCCAAATAGCCTATGAGATACTCTCCCTTGGGACTATACCAATAAAAAATAGAGATCATTTGTTTTTCTTAACCTTCATATATTTCCGAGGTGTCCAGTATCAAATTGGGACACACTGTGTAAAAAATATTTGCTTTGATTTGGTAATGTATATTGAATGTCTAGTTATATTTTAGTCTGGGGTCCGCATGATATATGGTAAATTTGTTTATTATTCGATTTAGTAAATTTTGATATCGCCAGTTGTTTTTGCTTAAAAGTGACAACAAATATGTGCTCAAAGCAATCATTCATTTTTTTTTTGTCAAATAATGAATTTTTTTCCGAAAATAGTACCTATTATATCTCAAAATTTACCAAAATGTTGATAAGAAAACTTGTTCGCCTTCAATTTTATACCGCTATACTAGATTTCACACCAATAGAAAATATGCTTTTATTTTTTCGATTTTTTAAATGCAAATGCAAATAACATTTAACAATGAAAATATAAGTTGCAAAGGAGAAGTGACACAGGAAACGAACACGAACACACTTCTAAGTATAGGTATGAAAAAATGAGCAAGGTTCTAACCCTACACCCTTATGAAACTTCGTATTAATATTTCAACCTTGCATTTTAATACTAATAATGACTACGTTTATCTCGAAGCGTTCGATCCAATTTAGAGAGGTTTGAATTCACTGGAGCGAATTCAAATAGACGGCGTAAACCCTACAGATTGAAATTCAATCAGATTTAAAATTTCAAGTCAAGCCGCTATTTCCAAACAGAAGTTGGCCAGAATGTGCACCAACTAACTGTGGAATAAGTATAAGAAGTTAATGTACCTATAGAGAGGATTGAAAACCGTATAGGATTCAATAGTGATGATGCAAAAGTAGGATTATAAAAGATTTGACATAACTCAATCGGATCAGTCATAGTTCCTTTCGCATGATGTGTACTGTATTCTTTAGTCATTTATAATTATTGGTACAAGATAGCTTTGGTGAATATTCAGTGTCAATGTTCACTGTTGGGGGCACTGGCCTTTCTTGCGGCGTCTGGCGAGACATCGATTATGAGTTATGATTAGAAAGTACCCAAGTGCAAGTAGGTTTTACTTAGCTTTAAAAGTGTAGCATCTAATTTCTGAAATGTTCAACTTTATTGTCACTATGGTGTTAAAAGTCGATTGGAGTGCTTTGTTTCGTACCCCTTATTAGAACATCATAAAATGGGTACCTAGCGTTAAAAATTGACATCATTTCCAAATTCTTACTATAATAATAAAATATTTTTCCAACCTCTTTATTTTTGAGTTTTAGTAAAAAAATATTCATCATAAAAGCTTTTGCTTGCAAAATAAAAAATAGGTTTGGCATATATAGTTGTTTCTTTTCAGATGAAAATGGAATGAAAATTGAATGAACCTTAATTTTAAGTTTTAGAGAGAAATACAAAATAAAAAAGTTGTTTCCAATTAAATAACTTAATTCTCATATAATAAAATGTTTATGAAAAATAAATTTTATTTCTAAGTATTTAGTTGAAATTACATACTTAATTGTCATCTGCATTTTCTTGCCGTCCTGAACATCGGAGAAGAAACAACTATTATTTATTTTGCAAGTAAAAGTTTTTAAGAAGAATATTTTTTCGCTTGCTCTTCTTGCCCTTCTTGTTAACTCAATCCGAGTTCACACTGTACATAAATATGCTTCCAGACCTCGTTCTGACGGCCTGGTTTTCACTGTGTCGGCAAGAATCGAACCTTTATTTGGAAAAACTTCTACTGCATCGAGTCATATGCTAACCTATCTATGTTCTTATGCAAAGGATTTCTAATTTTTCGATATGTAAACTGTTGAGAATTGGCAGTCGCGCTAGGCTAGTGTAGCGTGGCGTACCCCCGCATTTTTTACATGGTGGTGTGCACGGCCTGAGGGCGCAATATCCACATTCTTTTGTTGGCCGGTAGAGGGCGAAGGGTGAAGATCTCGTTGTATTGTGAAAAGGTTTAGGTTTAGTGAATTCTAGCAAGCCCTACGATTCATGTTTACTAACTATAGATATTGCTTGAACTATTCCACTTAATTGAAAAATTAAAATCTCAGACGAAAATAATAGGTACCTACAGATGAAACGCCAGTTTACAAATAGCAAATTTTCTTGTAGTGCCACTTACTCTTCATATACCTAGATACGTTACGGTTTTGATAAAGTTACATAATAAAGCGATATTTTACCAAAAATAATATACAGTGTCCTCCAAAAAGTTCGCACCATAGGGGGGAATTTTTAATAAACGTTTTATTTTGAAATTTAATTTTGGGGTTACCTTTTGCTTTAAAAAAGATGAAAAATGACCCGCTCAAACGTGGTCATGTGACTTTCGTTATCTGTCAAAAATAGCACTTAAAAAAAAATATTGCCAAAAATGGGTTTATTCGTTAAAATATCAAAAAGTTTTACTTCAAAAAGTTGTTTCTTTTTCAATTTTACGTAAGTGTACCAAATTTGAACGCTCTACTAAAATATTTCGTTTTTTGCCAATTTTTAATATTTATGAAATTTCTGAAAATTTTAAAAACTCGAAACTTCCTAAAAACTATTTTATATCACTAGCTTTATCATTCTATTAATATTTTATTACTAATTACCGATAATAGGTATTTTTCAAAAATTTACGGTTTAAAATTCTGTTACGTTTGTTGTAAAGTTGATGTACCGTCTAGCATTTGGGGTATAAATTTAGTTACATTACGTTTCCCAGTTCTAAATTGATGCCAAAATAATAATAAATTAAAATATCATCAAACTATTTTACGTATCTAAGCAAAATTCTTGACTTTTATGGAACAAATAATTATTACCTTTAATTTTAATAATTTCACATCAATCGATATTGATGAGTAGGTCATTTAGAGAATAGAAGCACTTGTTTTTATTTGATAGCTGTTTTTATTTGACAGTTATCAGACATCAAACTGTCAAATAAAACCAATTGCTTCTATTCTCTCCATGGCCTACTCATCAATATCGATTAATGTGAAATTAAACTTAAAGGTAATAATTATTTGCTCCATAAAAGTCAAGAATTTTGCTTAGATACGTAAAATAGTTTGATGATATTTTAATTTATTATTATTTTGGCATCAATTTAGAACTAAGAAACGTTATGTAACTAAATTTATACCCCAAATGCTAGACGGTACATCAACTTTGCAACAAACATAACAGAATTTTAAAGTGTAAATATCATTTTCTTTTGAAAAATACCTATTCTTATGGGTAATTAATAATAAAATATTAATAGAATGAGAAAGCTAGTGATATAAAATAGTTTTTACGAAGTTTAGAGTTTTTAAAATTTTCAGAAATTTCATAAATATTAAAAATTGACAAAAAACTAAATATTTTAGTAGAGCGTTCAAATTTGGTACACGTACGTAAAATTGAAAAAGAAACAACTTTTTCAAGTAAAACTTTTTGATATTTTAACAACTAAACCCATTTTTGGCGATATATTTTTTTAAATGTCATTATGTTGACAGATAACGAAAGTCACATGATCACGTTTGAGTGGGTCATTTTTCATCTTTTTTAAAGCAAAAGGTAACCCCAAAATTAAATTTCAAAATAAAACATTAATTAAAAATTTTGCCCCTATGGTGCGAACTTTTTGGAGGACACTGTATACCTACCTAGAGAAATATGCGATTCTGTCGTTATAAGTTGTGCCAAGCCGCATAAGCCGGCAATGCCAGTACCGTTGGGAGGCGGTCGTCATGCGCTGTGGATTTGTTATGGTGTAGAACGTCAGCTGTAAAGCCCTTTCATTTATATGCGCAGTTCTTAGATTTTTCGGTGTGACTGCACAAAGGAAAGTATCTGCTGGTAACTTAGTTAAAATGTACATACATAGGTGCCTGTTACGTTCGAAATGGGACGCGTGGTAGGTATTAATTCACGTAACGTTCCTTCATAACATTGAGTTCAACATAGACGTAACTAGGTCGTATTTTTAGGGGGGGCTGATCAGGACCGGCTCAAGATTTTGCGGGGCCGGGTGCCGCATGAAAATGCGGGGCCCCGACAAGGAATTATTTAATCCATTAAGAAGAAATTTTTGAAAGTCGGTGCGCTACTTACAAAGGTATATTTTTTACATGTCATTCTGTAAAATGGTAGGCCGGGGCTACGAGTTTGGATCACTTCTGTGACGTATATAGGAATTAATTTCGAGTGGTGGAGGGACAATTTTTGTGTCTTTTTTAAACAAGGGCATTGAAAATAATTCTAAAACATGCGCCGCAGGCGAAATTTTTTAAAAATTTGAAGAAAAATTACATACAATTAGTCTTGGGAAATCCCAATATCTTCAAATTTACAAGCTGGAGTGAATATTTTCAAATTCCGAAATGGGTTCGGTCCCGCCCTTCTAAATACGTTACTGACTGGATCACCCTGTACCACCCTTGAGGTGCCACACCCAAAAACGTTAATTTTAAGGCTTCAAAAAATAATGTATAGATCTATCTACTGGTAATTTTGAATCATCTTTAATACCTTTAAGAAAAAACTTTATGAAAAAGTAGAGGTTTCCGAGTAGAAACCAGAGAAAAAATGTTGGGGATGTCTGCTATTTTGTGATGAAAGATTATTTACATAGTACATATTATAACGAAACAACAATACACTGGATGAATAACAAAATAAAAGTCTGGAGTCTGGCACAGCAAAAGTACATTCTCCGACACCCGTCTCGTCTCTCTTTCTCTCGGCAGCAGGCACGGTGTGTTCGCTCTCGCTTGCGCGTTTAAATTTCAGTCGGATTTTGTGCGGCACAAGGCGCAAGATTCCGCAAGAGCAAGCGATTCGTCGAAACTGGTAATTTAAAAAGGCGCGTGCGGTGTTCGCCGTGTTGCGTAACGTTGCGTTGTCAGAATGTTAGATCTATTCTGTTTACGAGAAGCATATCTTCGCACATCCTTTATATTTTAGGGAGGGCTAATAGAAATGTAGGGGGGGCTAAGCCCCCCTAGCCCCCCCCCCCCCGCTGAAGTGGTAGGTACCAGTCCAGTTTTCCTAACACTCTTTGCGTGTGGACGTCTGTGTTTAGCAATACACTTATTGATAATTCGGGGTCCGCCCTCGAAAACCTTTCATTATTTACGGTAAACGCCTCGGCCGTGTGGCGGGAACGTCGGCCGCAAGGCCTCTCGAGCACGTCATTACAATAGCGATTGTCCTTCGGCGATGGCGAGCGTGGCCCTGACAAAGTGCACTAGATTAAGGCCGGGGCGTTGTGGGGCCCGTCCACTCCATCAAAGCAGGCGTCCCGGCCCGCGGACACGTATCGCCTGCCAAAAAGGCGGCGTAATCCGCGACTGGCGGCCCATTCGCGGCCTCGAGTGGCCCGGGACGGGATTTGCGTTATTGTGCCCGTATCCGGGTGCTTGAGATGTATCGGGCGGTTTGTGACGGGTATTATTCGGAAATTATTCACAGGTGGCCTTGAGATGGGCGGTTGGTCCTTTTTTGGGGAAGATTTTAAAGGGACGCTGCGAGCAACCACGAAAAATGGGATACCTATGTCTCGAAACACAGTCCCTTGACAAATACTTTCAAATCAAGAATAATGAAACGTTCAACATTTCGATTAGGTATGTTATTAAATACAAATATATACAGTGTGCGTACTTTTAAGTGCCTATCTATACAAATCCATAAAAAAATTATTTTGTCAGATATTGTCAAAAACCTTTTTTTGTTCGAAATGCGTTCAAAAAACGCTTCTTTTGATGTTATTATTTTTGTCGAAATGCAAATCCAGGTACGGCTATGATTTTTTAAGGCACATTTTCACCCGTTAATCTGATTATCTCACTTCACTATCACTGAAAGTTAACTCTTCCGATGTGTACAGGGTGGGCCAAATTGGACACTTTTAATGGGAAACTCCTATTTTTGACGGAGATAGACGAAAACTGATATCGGTGTCTGAGGCTCATTTTTTATGATAAACTTAATGGCGGAAACCGCAAATCGATATGTCACCGTTCTTGAGTTACAGGGCATTTTTCGAAAATGTGCGTTTTCGAAAAGTGGCCGTAACTTTTTTCCGGTTGAAAATTTTGTATTTCTGTAAAAACATTCTTAAAGCACTTTTTTACGTAGAATCCAATGCTGCTACTACATTTTTTTCTAGTCAATGGTTTAAGAGTTACGGATAAAAATATTATTTTTTAAATGGAACACCCTGTATATTTTTGCATTTTTTAATAGAGCAAAAAATTACCATTCCAAAAATATATAACACTTACCTAATGATTTACTTAAGTAGTTGTCAATTACTAATAGCTTTTATGATTTCATGTGTATAATTGGAAGCACGCCCTTTTGACAAGTAGGCTTTGGACGGTGAGACAATCAAACAACCGTGGAAAAATGTTTACTGTTACCTACCTGTCAAATTTTCAGTTAGGCTGTTTAAGCAAGGTAAAGATTTTTCTATTTTTGTGTAATTTATAAACTTTATAACATACCGACAATGAAATTTGAAAGTTATGAAAAATGGGATATTATGATAGTCTGTTTTATACAATCCGGGGAAAAAATCACATGCAACGAGCAATTTATACTACGAGCGGTATCCAGAGAGAAGACATCCTTTCAAGCACATTTTTGCAAGATTGCGACACAGTTTGATTAATAGTGTTAAAGTACCTAATAGTTAATAGATTTGATTAATAGTAGGCCGAAAAGGTAGGTACGAGTTAAACCGGATTGTATAAAACAGACTATCATATCCCATTTTTCATAACTTTCAAATTTCATTGTCGGTATGTTATAAAGTTTATAAATTACACAAAAATAGAAAAATCTTTACCCTGCCTAAACAGCCTAACTGAAAATTTGACAGGTAGCTAACAGTAAACATTTTTCCACGGTTGTTTCATTCTCTCACCGTCCAAAGCCTACTTGTTAAAAGGGCGTGCTTCCAATTATACACATGAAATCATAAAAGCTATTAGTAATTGACAACTACTTAAGTAAATCATTAAGTGTTATATATTTTTGGAATGGTAATTTTTTGCTCTATTAAAAAATGCAAAAATATACAGGGTGTTCCATTTAAAAAATAATATTTTTTATCCGTAACTCTTAAACCATTGACTAGAAAAAAATGTAGTAGCAGCATTTGATTCTACGTAAAAAAGTGCTTTAAAAATGTTTTTACAGAAAAACAAAATTTTCAACCCGAAAAAAGTTACGGCCACTTTTCGAAAACGCACATTTTCGAAAAATGCCCTGTAACTCAAGAACGGTGACAGATATCGATTTGCGGTTTCCGCCATTAAGTTTATCATAAAAAATGAGCCTCAGACACCAATATCAGTTTTCGTCTATTGTTACGTGTGAATTTAAGCACCTTAAATTTCCAATAAAAGGTTTTATTTCATTAATACTCTTTAATAAATTCATGGTATTTTTAATTTTATTTTTGGTGAATCCGCCGGGTTATCTGCTGCCTCGCATAATTCGGTAGAAATATGTTCAAAAAAAAAATTCCTGAAATAAAATGACAATGTTATCGTAGGTGTATTTATTGCCGAATTTAAACTTACCTTAGTTTTGTCGAGGTTGTTCATTATTTATTTCGTTCTGGGAGTTACCTTGCAGTATTCGTCCTCTTCATGGTTGTTTATTTACGTTTATATAGCTAAGTTTATATTGATAATTTCGGAAATCCTTTTGTTGTAACCGGTTCAGTATTCCTGTAAGAAAATTAACACTCATTTTCTTTCGATTTGTACTTGTTGATAATAGAAATTTTGATTGGGAAAGACTCCAGAAAACACTATCACAACGGGGTTATATGTGAATGGTATATCGGAATTTAAAACATCGAATAAATAGGTACTTACCTTGTTGGCTTTTTAGGGCTATTTAATTAGCGAATTTCGGTTATTTGTGTTATTTCTCTGGCACAATAATTATTGTTGTAAATAATTGTTATTGTCGTGGGCATTTGAAATGTCAGTTCTTTGACACAGTCAAACGTCAATGTCGAAGGGTTGTCAAATGTCATTTATCCATCACTTAGATATCTCTGCTGATTGGCCAAGGAAGTTATGGGTTCTGATTGGCGATCGACAGAGGTCTTCTCTCTTGGGGCGCTTGCGCTCTCTCTCTCCAAATCCGCCGGCTAGCACGTTTGGTTCGTGAAGTGGTTGTTTCGAATTTAATGGAGTTTGAAGAAATTTTGGGGCTCCACTCGTTTTGAGGATTTTTTTTAAACAACGTTTCCGGATAGCACAGTGAAATGCACTAGTAAAGTGCGATCGTATGTTGTGTTTAACCGCCTTAATTGGGATGTGACTTCACGAACTACGTATCGGTGAGTTTGACCTTCAAATGACGACTTCTTCAAGTTGACGTTGTTGTTGTTGTTTTTTTTCTAGACTGGCGAAGTGCTTCTACCAACCAATAGCACTTAATTGCTTTCATTTTCAGTATCAATAATAATTATTGTTAGCGCGACAACTCCCTTGTCTATTTGGAAACCCTTTCCGTCAAGTGAGTAATAAATAGGATAGATTTTTCCTTTCAATATAAGTACTAATTTCAGAATTAAGATCGTGAGTACCGTTGCCTGGTGAAACAGGGTGTCTCGAATAAAACTTGGATTGTTATTGTGGAAAGGTAATCTTTTAAATGGTTTATTTATTTTTCCTAAAATGAAGGAACTATTTTAGGGTTTTTGAATGGGGATAATAGTAATTTTGGGCTTGCACCTACCTAGAGGTTGCCTGATATAATACCAGAGGTGTACCTACTTGCCTTTGTCAGCTGAGACCGCTGGCAACCTTCGCTTTTGTACTTACATACCGGTACCGCTAAGTATCCTGATAAAATTTAAGAATACAAATAGGTGTTAAAAGAGCACTCAGTAGCTGTTAGATTAATTTTTTTACTGATAAGGTTTATTAAAGCTTCTTGAGCTTTATACCCAAATTTTGTAATATATTGTAAAAAAAAGCTGTGTAAATAGATAATTAAGGAAGGGGGTCCAAGATCGTTATTGAAATCTATTAGTTTGAAATAATACCTCCCCTAAAAGTACAGAACTCATGCTCTCTAGTTAGTTAAATCTGGGAGAAAATTGTGACGGCGGTTCTGCGCTTGTGAACCCGTTACACTATTTCCGTCAAAAACAGGAGTTTCCCTTTAAAAGTGTCCAATTTGGCCCACCCTGTACACAAGATACAAGTTTTAATTTCCATGGCAGATCTGATTTTTGCAAATATTTTTATGAAGAACCTATCTGGACAGATATTTGTTAGAATTAGTATGACCCAATACCCAATTTAAAAATTCTCTAAATGCGATGCGATGCAGTGAGAGACTTACACTCGAACAATCTATATAATCTAAAATTGTTTAAAAATAAATCAAATAAGGACACTGAAAGCAAATTTTATACCAAAAACTAGAATATTGGTAGACACAAGGGGGAATGACTGAATTGACTATTTTACTTTTAATTAAATTTATTTTACATTTAGTAACATTTAAATTTTTCTAAACTTCAAATTTCAGATGCTATGTAAAGATAATCATCCTATATATTTCTTCTTGCCATTTCCTCCATCGTCCATCCTGTTAATTCTTCATGCGCCAGGTACCTTTAAAGTCAATATTTTGCTCAACTTTAACACGGTGTAGAACCGAACACCCTGTATATTTTTTGTTTTCACTTGTTATATGGAGGTTTTGTGTTGCCCGGGTTAACACTATGGTGTCAGATTTTAAATAAAAAAATCGCTAAATGGTTTTTGTAAAAATCGGAGGTATAAAAAAACTAACAGTCCCTATGCATTTTCATTTTGACAAAAGTAATAAGGTTAAAAGAAGCGTTTTTTGAAGACCTTTCAAACAAAAAAAAGTTTTTCAAAACATCTCACAAAATAAATTTGTAGAAAACTTCGCCGGCAACTTTGCTAGGTTCTACTAACGCATTTTCGAAATTATGAAGTTAAAAGTTCATTTAGAAGAAAGCACATTTTTCTTGTTTGCTTCTCATTTATTAGGTAAGAAATGTGATTTTTAATTTTCCACGTTTAATGTTTCAGTAGGAAAACCGCCTCCACTGGAATCACTGGGTCCTTCTGCAGATCACATTTTTGAAATTCTTTATGTACTTACATGAACTTCAATAATTCACTGACATATTAACACCTTTTTTAGTTTCGTATCTAAGCATCATTTAGTTTCTCCAAAATATCGCCAAAATATATCGAAAACCACATATCACTGACTATTTTGAAATTTACAACTCAAAACTAGTGTGCCATGAAAACAGACAATATAGCATTCCAAAATGCAACTAAAAAGAGAATATAGTCATTTAATTCCCTACCCTACGCTATTAGTAGAGTATATTTATTTTTTGGTATTTTAGTTTTTTTTTAAATATTGCTTAGGTATAGGATTGATCATTATACCTAATATCTATGACTTATAACAAGATAAGCTCGCGGGCATATTTCATGTTTCGAATATACGTCATCGTTCGAAAGTTGGTTGTAATTAAATTCCAAGTCGGTTTTTGTGGGTTTTGAGATCAAAACAAATAAATTTTAATATGGTTTGTTGTCGACATATTTTTGTCACGCGGTGACGACATTCGATAGTCTGTTAAATTCGTCCCGCAAGTTATTGAAGATAAACTAAGAAAACACAATACAAAATACTTTTATTTTCGAGGCCCAAATAATCGCGCGAGATATTGTGTTTGAGCTACTATTAAAAGTGACACCCTGTATGCCGAATATAATCTACCCATATACTTATAAAATTGCCACGCTGGCAGCCCGCGCAGTTGAATTTTATAACTTTATCGCTGCATTATTAATTTTTATCGGGCGAGCAAACAGCGAGTGCTCGCTAAGCGCTCGCGAAAGTTTGCTCCATCAGCCAGCCAGAAAATTTGCTAGTCTTGTTCCGTGTATCGGGGGGTTTTCCCCGTGGAATCTTTTATTATGGCCCTCGTATGGCCAATCCTGGTAGCAATAGCGGTAAACACGTATAGTACTCATATCTGTTGTCTGTTGTATTCCTATATGTGTTTGACAAGGAACATTAGAATAAGCGCCATAAAAAGAAAACCGTGAAGTTCACTAAACACTCATCCTTTACCCCTTCCCCGAATGGCCATCTTCCGTGCCGCAGTGTTGCCAATCGAAGGGTAATACCACGAATTTTCGGAAATACCATGCTTTCGAACGAGGTGGCCGTGGCCCTCCCACAGTCCAAGAGCCGGCCGCATGATTTCAACTCTCATAAGATTATACCTAGAATAAGATGTTATGTAAAATGTAGAAAGCATATTTCTTTACTTGAAGCGAGTAAGTTGCCAAGGATAATATTGGCCCGTTCATTGTTATTTAATAAAACACAAGTTTCTTGGGATTCGACCGAATAAAACAAAATTTATTAAAAAACTTTTTCACTACGTACGTTTCGGCTCAGCGGCCATCCTCAGGTACAATTTTAAATCGAGTAATTTGCTAAAAAAGAGGTAATGGATGCTTAAAAGATTTTTCACTATACAAATAAAAACACTTAAAAATTAATCTTTAAAAATACTTACAAGAATTCTCATCAGTCAAACGAAAAACATTCCAGAAATTAACAATGTCTAAACCATATCAGAAACAATTGTAGTGTTAAATTCAACATAATTATAAGTGTATACTTTTTGCCAATTTTTACATTTAATTGGGAAAGGTTACAATTTTCACATTATATTTAAAAAAGGTGGTCAGGTATGAAGAACGAAAGAATTGCAAGTGGCGCAGAACGACGAGCAAGGAAGGCAAAAACAACATCCTTTTTTTCCGAGTTATTGATTTTTTATTTCTATTCTATATTTGGTATACAGGAGAAATTTTTAATTTTAATTTTTGATAACAATAAAGCAGTTCTTAGTTATTTAATGAGATCATAGTAAATTTGTGATAAATGTTCAGTATCTGTTCTGTAATTCAAACTGTTATTATGTTTTTTATATGTATTATTTCTAGTATATTTGCGTTTTAGAAAGTCACCCTCACTGCAAATAATTTCAGTATTATCAAAGTCAAAATTATGAAATTGTTCTAGAGCATGCTTGCATAAGGCCGTTGAGTTATGATTGTGAGTTCTTTTATCATACTTATGCTTATATAACCTTTTGTTGAGATATTTAAAGAAGTTGTGGTTAATTTTTAATTTTTTAATAAGTACAACCCGAAAAGTGCTGTTCTAAAAATCGGAGGAGGTGGTAAATTTTTTAATTGGATCTTGTACTTTCCTCCAGTATACCGAAAGATACCTCGAAAAGCCGATATTTAACCAAATTTCCCGACTCCCGATTTTCAAGTTTCGAGAAACGGGACGGCTGTAGAATTAGCGAAATTGACGGGAAATCCTGGGGAACCGCTCTTAGAAATTGCGTGTTTTTTCTCATTTTTTTGATTTTTCGGGGGCACCGGAAGCATCTGCACCTCACCTGAAGACTTAGGGAAGCTTTAAAAATTCCGACCCCAGAGCCTCGAGCCGAAATAACTTACTTGAAAAAGTTTCGTTAAACATCTTATGTTGACTCGTTCTCCGGCCATCTCGCCGTACTGTGAAATCTCCAGAAAAACGCGTTTGAAAATTTTTTTCCTGGGCGTTAAACGGTATATGGCACTGGCTGTATAGCGGGACTTTGCACATAACGCGTGTCCCCTAGGTCCAGACTTGCCCCCATCTTTCGCGCCGTATTTAATAGCGGAGGATTTTCGGGGCCCCGAAAATACGCCTATCGGCTTTCTAAAGGACCAAGAGACCATTTTTGTTATTGTTGCTCCATGGGCCTTCTTTCCTATTTTGTTCTATAATCATATGAGAGTAGATTTGCCTAAAAATTAACCACAACTTCTTTAAATAACAATGATCGGGCCCATACTAATTGAGGCAACCTATATTCGCTTCAAGTAAAGAAATATACTCTCTACATTTTACATAACATCTTATTCTATAATCTTATGAGAGTTGAAATCATGCGGCCGGCTCTCATACTATCATTCTTCTAAAAATGTTTCTTTATTTTTTATTGATTCGAGGCGCCCCTTTTGCATTTTCTAGGTATTTGAAAGCTTTCTGTTCACAATTTACCGTTTTATTCTGTATATAACAATATACAAGGCGCTCAATAATGAGAAAATAAAATAAGAATAATTCAAAATATTCGTATGAACGAGGTTTCAGCCTCACTCTGTCTAAAAGCCATCCTCGAGTGAGAGGTGTTGGGCTGAGCGGACGCGTTTGCTTTTCTCGTTACGACATATCGCGGGCGCTCGCCCCATAAAAAAGGTTTATGGTCGTCGTATAAACCTGTTACACTCTCGCGTTCGCGGAAATATATTGGATCCGACGCCAAACACATAAGACGTTCCACCCCTTCCTACCTTCTTTCCACCATATATATACACTGCCTGGAGAACAAATAAGTTTGTGTGGCCTTTGATAAACCTTTGGGGCATACAGACGAAGAATAATAATTATCGTTGACCGAATAGTCTCACCCGACGCTCCATCTCCATCCACTACATTAATTTTTTCGACGCCAATACCAGCTTGCATTTCAAAAAACATCATATAATGTGTGCATGGGAAGCAAAGAGCAAGTTTTCTTCTTCTTCGTCCATTATGTAGGCACGAATATTTCAAACTTCATATTTTGCTCCTGCGTATATATTTAAATAATTATATATATAATATAATTATATATATATATATATATATATATATATATATATAAATAATTATTCACCTTGTGAATATTACAGACATTCCGCATATGGAGGACCGGTCTCGAATATACATACTTACGTAACGAAGAGAGTAATTAATCAAAAACTTTCGCGGGAGCTTAGCGCGTATTCTGTTTGCTCGCCCAATAAAAAAATTAATAATGCACTAATAAAGTTATAAAATTAAAGCGCGGTTCAGGCCGCCAGTATCGTAATATTATTGTTAGGTTAAAATGTATATTTAATGGTATGGCTGCTCATAGGCGCGCGTAGGAAGAAGTATGTCGACAACCAACAATGCTTCATTCTTCTATAAAAATGCCACACGTAAATCGATCATAAAGCGAAATGTTCCAATTAGTAACAGTCGGCTTCTTAATTATTTAGAAAAGATGAAATGTCGATGTCCCCAATAATAGTTTATCCAGATCTAATAATATCAACCAAGATCTAAATAGATGCACTAAGCATGGGCGTGCGGATGTGAGTTCAGGGGGTGGAGTACACTCTTAAAAATTGCCGGGTTGTAAGGTTGGTGTGCTGGTATTTAGTCCGTTGCTGGCTCGCTCACGTGCTTTGGGTGCTCACATGGAAAGAAAATGATACAAAACAGTCTCTGTCAAGTACAGGGTGTTCCCGTATATTTTGACCCACCCCTAGAGCCTCTATTTGTCGAGTTAGAAAAAAATTACTTAAATGAAAGTTATAGGCTACCAAGGTGTATTGTTCCAAAAATAATGGATTGACAGGAATGCCCTTGCCTAAGTTGAAATGTTTTTCCATGGCAACCTTGATTAAATATAAAGATTGTATTTATCTGCAATTTGGAATATCACAGGAATGCTTAGAGCAAATATATAACATATTTATATTGTTGGAATCGGAAAAATGCGTGCAATTCAAAAATCCGCAAATATACCGGGTGTTCCATTAAAGAAAGGAAGTTTATATTTTTCATAAATTTGTGACGCTCATTTGTTTTATCTAGTAACAGATCCTAGCGGTTCAGAAAAACCCCTACAACTTTCATTTAACTAATTTTTTTCTAACTCGAAAAATATATAGGCTCTAGGGGTGGGTCAAAATATACGGAAACACCCTGTACCTATTGTGGTCGAAACGTCGACGATTTTACAAGGTCTATTATGTAGAAGTATTTTTGAAAATAAGTGAATAAATCTGTACAGATTTTTTCAATTTAAATTGACAAACCGTAACTTATAACCTTACGATGGACTAAAGCATGCAGCGTTGACTTAATGAACCCTGAACCCTGACTATGAAATAGAGATTAAAAATTAATATCCAAAATAATAAATTATTCTGACTTAACACTTATCCTGACCTAATAAATTTACTGTACTATATTATAAGACCACCTACAAGATTAAAGATAACATTAACAAAATACAAGACAATTGGGGACTTCCCCGTTCAATCTTAAATATATATATATATATATATATATATATATATATATATATATATATATATATATATATAACAGCCAGGAAGGCTAGATAACCAAAAAAAGAACCGTTGCAAAGCTCACGTCTATTTCGGGCAACTTAAGGGTTCAGCATAAATAAATCTGTGCTAAACATAAGCGTGAAGCCCACAGAGAAAAGGGGTGAACAGGCCTAGGTGAGAGTAGCGTCAAAAAGTCGTCAAATGACGTTTATTAATAAGAAAATTATTAAAAATTTAGCATCTAATTCACCCAGACGGTGTTCTCGGGATGCTCTCCATGGTCCACCCGCTGCAGGTCCCTGGAGGAGCTCGGGAAATGCGTGGAAATCGTCCACACCTTAAGACACGTGCTCGGAACACATGTAAAAAAAACTTATATTAGCACGGCGAACAGAAATACACACGATATACACAACCACTTAAACTGTCCGTAGAGCGGAAAATTGGGCTTTGAAAGAGATTTGTCACGGGGAAATTTTCGGGATCGAAAATTGAAAGCCGAACTTCACTTGCGCGACCTCTACCACTAGTGTTCGATAGTGAAGTGTTCGATTTTTCGTCGGCGGTCCTACTTATAGGTTTTCCCAAAATATGGTCGACTTCCATTTCTAGAACGTAAAAGCTGAAATTATGTATAAAAAACTTGAAATAGATATAAACCGAAAAATCAAAAGAACGGGCTCGTCACAGCCGACTCTAGAAGCCCTGAAGTAGAGAAAACTGGCAACAAGGGATGCGGGTCCACGTCGCGTGCCCTGACACTGCCTGTCAGTTGATTTTACAATTTACCAGAATTCATTTGTGTAGTGCGGATAGTGCTATCGTCGCCAGATTGCTACCACGAGGCAGCGTGTCTCTGGGTGGAAACAGACAGCCCGAAGTGCTGGCGACAGCTTTTTTATAAATTTGTTTTGTTTGTGCAAAAGTGAAAGGTTTCTCTAAAAGTTCGATGTGAAGAATCGTTCCTTTACAATTTCAAGCCTCAAGATGCCTAGAACCGTCGAGGGAAGCTAGAATATACCTCGCTGTAAGTCAAATCACAATAACTTGAAGTAGCTAGGTTTTCTTTGCTTGACGACAAGCGGTCAACTTTTATTCATTTTGGGCTTTCCAAAGTGCGAAAATTTAAGAATAAAATGATTCAGGGCCAATTGCATAGGGAAACTAAAGTACCCTTTAAAATTAAAGGAGTTTTCTAACAATCCAACCTTTGTTTAGTATTGTTGCAAAAGTTTCTTTACTTAACGTTAAAGTCATAAGATAATTTAGTTCAATGTATTATGAAATTGACCCTAAACTGCCATTTCAATCAGAAGAGATTACTCTCCTTCACAACATGTTGTTCTCTGTTCGCTTCTTTGTATTTTTATGAAAATTTAACCACAAGGGAAGATAGATCATTTGCCTAATCGCGCACTTTGCGAAAAATTCTCACCAAAAATTTTTATCTTACAACAAAATTTAGTCCCCTCTATTTGCCCAAATTTACCATATTATTTGTCGAAAATGTACTTATCCACACCAGGAATCGTACTTATTATAAATACTTACACCTTCTGTGTATATTTTGTTACTGCTTTTATTGTCTGTTAAACAAATGTACCTACTTACTTAGGTACCCAATTATTGAAACAAAGTTCAAAAAAAATGTATTTAATTATAATTAAAAAGAAGGAAGAACATCTATTAGAAAAGATAAACTAAGCCAAAGTGCAGACTGCTCTATATACTGCATAGTCCCGTTGAACCGTCCCGCTGCGGCGTTGCCACATGTTTGCACAGGGCTTGTAAGCTTGAGAAGGTTGTGGGCTCGTGTATCAACTGTCAATTCTGCCAAACTCCTACCGTCCTACCACGGTTAGCTAGACTAAAGAAACTGTCAAAAATAAAGACGAAGTCTGAATGAAGTGAATATTGTGTAATTTACATCCGACAATGTTTACAACAATGTAATTGTTCTAACAGTACATACCTTCAATTATTGATGAGTGAAAATCAAACACTTTTGCAACAGGCACATAACTTTTTATACGGTTCAGTATTGTGGTTTTGAAATAACAAGCCTTGCATCGAATAGGAAATATGTCATACATCAGCTTGAATAGGTGGTTGTAGATATAGTAGGGCAACATTCTTAAAAACTGTGCGTTTACACGGGGTGCAACGAAGGAATCGAAATGAAATAGTGCACTTAAAGGGTCGTAACGAAAACTAGATAGAATGTTCGTTACATCTTCAAGAACTTTGGTATATTGTATCACTTCTAATGTAGTAGGTGTTTCCAATAATTTCGCGACTTTTCACACAATTCATTCTTTTGTTTCTTATTTTGGAATTAATTGCTCAGAGAACTCTAGAAACAAAGAAGAGTTTTGCAGTGCCTATGTCTCCTTCCCGCAATACCCCTCGCAAAAAAATGATAATATCTAGACATTTTAACGTTCTCTACTTCATTTTCCATTTTCTTGGGCGCGCCCATGGCCCGGCAGCCTTCCATGGCCGGCTCGCACCCATCGGCGGCTATATCGGCTCAAAACTAAAAGTCAACAGCGTATTAAGCAATGTGTACAGAGTTTTTAAAAAATCCCCGCCCCGGGTAATGAAAGAGCAGTAAAATTCATAATACAAACTTTGCTCGATCAACAGCCTTCGGGGTCGAGGCGCATTTTTAACCGGCCTGCATTTAAAAACGGATTTTTATAATGCGGCCGCGCGAGGCCGCCGGCCGGCGGGCGGGCGGGCGGGGCCCTGTTTCAATATTTGCCGAATGTGAGCCGAATTAAATGCGGTAACGGGTGTTGCCCGGGAAAAAATCGCTGTTTGCGAGGCAATTAGTGCGTCTGCGGGCGCGGTTTTTCGGCTTTCGGGTTTCACCTTGAGGGCCGGCCGGCCGGACGGTCGGACGGCCGTCCCAAAGGCTCTGCGCGCTTTGCGTCTGCGAGGTCTAATTATAGTGCACTCAAATACCCGGATTACCTTGGTACTATAAGCATAAAGCATAATACAAACCAAGGGCGTATTAAAGGGGCGGGGGGTACAGGGGGTTATTACCCCCCCCCCCAAGCCCATCAAATGTCCAATTTCTCAACTCTATATTTAGGTAAATTTAGTCAAGAGTCCGACGAAGTAATAAAAATTAAATTGCAAGGAGAGTTAGATTTATGGCAAAAAAAAGTAGAGTCGACAATAATATTTGTGATATCCTTTACAAGTTATAAAAACTGTGATGAAGACATATTTCCTACTATAAAAAAATTCTACACATATTAATTGCTCTGCCAATTAGTGTTGCGTCCGCAGAACGAAGCTTTTCTTCATTGAAAAGACTGAAAACCTGGTTACGCTCCACTATGGGCGAAGAGCGATTAGTAGGATTGGCACTGCTATTTACCCACAGAGAAATCAATGTAGATGTTTCTCGGGTTATTGAGCGATACGCCAAATAAACAAATAGAAAAAATTGATTTCATAATATAATAGATATTCCTATTCCTATAATCCATTGTGATATGGATGTGATTTTTAAGAGTTTTATATTATTTTAAAGAATTTTATTTATTTTTAAAAATATTTTTATTATAATGTTTTGTATTTTTTTTATGTAGGTAATAAAATACCACCATATTCAGTTGAAATTGTTTTTACGAACGCACCAAACCCCTAATGCTAAAAAAATATTTTATATTACCCCCTCCCCAAGGCGAAATCCTGGATACGCCCTTGATACAAACACATCCATTGAATTTTAATTGGGTTTTCGCCACCAAACTGGTTAAAAGACAACTTTTTCAAGTTGCCTGGAAAATTAACAAATTCTTAACAGTAAATGAACTAAACTTTGAACTTGTAACTCAAAAAATATCTTCAACAAATTTGTTTCCTGAGCTTTCGGAGAATAAATCTTTCTCTTTTCTCAAAGATCATGTCACGTCAAAGTGAAATGACAGATTAATAAATTTCAGGTTAAAATGTCATGACAACAGAAACAATAGCCTAGCCACCTGTCTGATATTGTACCCCTTTTTTAACACTAATATGATAATTGGAATTAAAATGGAGATATCTATTAGTATTTGTTGGTTTTCTATAGACACTAGTTTCTATACTATCTGTCTTAATAGAAGGTTCTTGCAAGTTTATAAAAACCGAATTAAAATTCAATGGATCTGTTTACGCCACAAATAAATTTCAGAAAATATACAAACACATGTTTGACGCCATTAACTGACACTCTGGCTGGACTGCATATCGATCTGCCTTCGATCGACCTTGGTTCGAATCGAGGTCGAGGCAGACTTCATGCACATGCCTTTATAGAAAAACACCGCTGGGCCAAGAGCGCTGGACAAATTGTGGATTTACGGTATTGCTTCTTAATAGCTTTATCAATGTGATTTACTAATAATTGTCATACACTCACTGGAATTATATACTACGGTTTTCTAGGATTTTGCGTAGTACTTGAGCAAATGCTATCCTAGTTCTATCAGGAAAAGTCGGACCTAGCCGCAAATGATAACGAAGACAAAATAATAATAATCGACCCTTTCCCGCGCACAAGCAGGGTGAGAGTTATTAATAATTATTATTACTTGTACGTAACAGTGTCTTTTTCAAAAGATTGCCGATGCCTAGTAGGGTGGTGCACTGGCCACGGAGTTATCATCCCCTCATCAGCGACGAACTGCAGTCGTACTGGGCCAGGCCGTGATAAACTCGGTAGTGCTTCCTGAAAATTATAAAATATGCCACAAATAAGACTTCTTCCAGTCCAGCTCTTTTTCGCTTGGTACGGTGATTGCACTCATTGACTTCTAAAAATTTAGTCAACAAAGGATTGACAGGGTGAGTTTTAGTATTAGTAAAATACTTCTGGGCGCATTTCTATGGGGTCTGTCTTCGTAAAATCGAAGCGACATGCGACATGGTCCCGGTTCGTCGAGTCGGCTGAGTTTTGCTTGGGTTACAAGGAATAAATAAACAGATTATGCTTATGTGAAGATATGTAGGTACATGTCGGCGGCGTCGTCGTGTTTTAAGATAGCCGAGTTCTCGATATATTGATGTTTTAAAACCTTGGCTCCTAGGTGTTTTGTCACAGATGAGTCAGACTCATCTGTGGCTCAGTGTTATTTGTTTCAAATCGAGAATAATAAATCTCCTTTTCATTGTGTGTTTTTATATGTTTTCTATTCATAAATCAAAGTGATACCCCAATTAGTGAAAAATAAAAATTAAAACGTTTAAAAATTTTAAATTTTTTTAAAAATTTAAAAATTATAAAGATTTTAAAAAAATTAAAATTAAAAGTCACGTCTACAATTTTTTGAAATGTATTATTAAAAAGAAACGTTTTGACGATGTAAAGTTTTGGATGAAATATATACTAAAAAATGACATTTATCAAAATTAAAATAATGTTGGAGGTGGATTTTAGAGACAGCAGATTTATTAATAATACATTCACCAAAACGGCTTACAATTTCTTTCGGATAAAAAAGAGATTAACAAGGGCAAAAATACCAATTTTTGATTTTTTCTCATTGTTGACACAATTATTTTTCTCGAAAACTAAAATGTATTTTAAGTGATGTTTTTCTGTCGCCGCGACCACGGCCTACAGTTCCATTTCATACTGAAGATCGCGCAGCTCAGCTTATCTTGCGTAAGCTAAACATATTCATATTTGGTCCAAAACTTTTTTTAAGCAGAAACTTTAAAAGTTCATTTTTATAAAATTTATAAGTACCTACCTGCTTTACTTATAGTTATAAAAAAGGAGTAAACTTTTGTAATTTTAGAATACCTACATGTCCCTTACCTACTTCACATCAGTTGCCTAAACGAATGAAAATTCAATATTTTCGAAATTAAGCAAGAATGGAATATAAAAAATAAGCTGTAAAATTTTTATGCAACGCAGAATGATAAATATACCAGTGTTATATAAGGTTAATTAAGGATAAAATAAAATAGGTACCTAAGTGTTTATTAAAGTATTATTACCTATTTAAGTAAGTTAAGTTTTCTATAAATCATCAAGATTTTTTTAATAGGTGAAGCAATTAAGCAATGCAGTGGGAAAAGAGTACCTACCCAAGTATTTTTATAGAACACCACGTATGTATATAATTACATTTTTAAACTCCACGATAAATTTTTAAAAAATTTATGAATGATGATCTATATCTAAATTTAACTGTTTTCGAAATATTGAGGTTTTTAATTATTATTGATTAGATGAAATATGAAAATATGAATGTGTATAATTAAATTTTAGAGTTTACGTTTTAGTGTTTAATGTTTGATAAAAAAATGTTTTAATTTTATAATATGGTATGTAATACCTTTTGTTAAAATGGTATATCATGCTAAACAAAATATGTATAAATGAGTTTTATTGGTATTATATTTTCATTAAATTAAAAAAAACAATATTTACGTGTCTTTCTAGTTGAAAATTTGCCATAGGTGTACTTGCAGCGAATGTGTAAAATTTATTTACTGTTACTAGTTACTATTCTTATAAAAATCAATGTAAAATAAAATTATTTGTATCTGGTATTTCAATATCCTTAAGATACTTGCGTAAAATGCAAGGTCTGTGAATTTTTCTACAAATATTTTAACCAGGGTTACTTTTGGACCCTGGCGCTCTCCTATGAATTTTAAAATATTCCCGTTTTTCCATGAAATTTTTTAAAAAGTGTTGAGATCGCTGACCTTGTTCCTCGTTGCATCCACAAGTCTGCAATGTTGCCATTCAATATTTAAAAAAAAAACTTCATAAACGTGTTCCATGGGCTTAACTTTACCCCTGGTTAAAATTTTTGTACGGGTAAAAAAAAGACTCGCCCTGTTTTTTCCTTTTGTAACCGGAACTAAACAGTTGAGGTGACTAGTGAAATGATATTTACCTTCGTTCGTTTACGCCAATGAATAAAGAACCCCAGGAAGGAGCAAAAGCTCTATGGGCATTATAAAATACGTGCGACGGAAATCGCCCTGTATGGAGACTGAATTTTGACAAAATATTTTTATATTTGACAGTTGTCACGGTGGTTTGTGCTAGATATTTGTGTAGTTCTTCGATAAGTACTTTTTGGAGATCTATTATGGTTAGATGTGCAGCCTGCGGCTATTCCGTGACTACCAGAACAAAATGTTTGGGGGATAACATTCCATCGGTAAGTACTTTCGTAAACCGGAAACGGCATGCCGCCATATGCAGAGTCTGGACCGGTCCAGCGTAAAGCCCAAATTTGCTCCTTCCTGGGGTTCTTTATTCATAGGTTTACGCCAACGTTCTGAGTTGTTTAGATTGACACGTCGTCACTGACACGTCACCGTTTACTTCGAGTGCCAACTGTTCAGGGAGGTGTTTACGGCTCGCGGTTAGATGTGTGATTCTTGCACGGGCGTAGCCAAGGGGGGGGGGGGGGTTTCGGGGGTTCAAACCCCCCCCCCCCCCCCCCGAAATAAGCAAAATATTACCTAATATTATACCGAAAAAATACGAGGAGTGAAGAGTTAAATTATTATTACGTTTGAATATATGTAGTAATAGTAGCGCCTAGCGTCATCTTTTGACGAGAGGCAGACGCAGTTGCAGCCGAACTATTTTGTATTGTAGGGACACTTTGCGTTGTTTCTCGATTATTCGCCACGCCCCTCGGTCGAAATGAGCGGAACTTTGTGGAAGTTCGTGGAAGTTTCTGGACGGCTACTGGGCTGCTATATAAGCGGCGCAGCGGCGCGTGACCGCGCTTACGGCAGTATTGTTCCATGCGAACTCGAAGCGAATAAAAGTGAAAAGTGGTGAACGAATAGTGAAGAGAATTAAGTGTACCGTGTAAGTGAGTAATTTTAGTGCGCTGTTATTCGATGACCTTGTTAAGGATACATACGTGAATCATTATTACTGTCGAAAAATGGAGGGGAAAAAAAGGAAGGGTGATAAACTTAAAGGTATGGACTACTGAAAAAAGTGGTGTAGTCAAGGTCAAGGGGTTTCTAATAAAGAAACAAATTTGGATTTAGCTATCAAAGCTTCAGCTACCTTCCATGCTGATAAGAAGACTGCCTACCCCGAAATCTAGTTTGGAATGCCTAGATATGTGCGATAAAAACCTTTATCCTAATATTTACACATTACTACAAATCTTGGCTACCATTCCTGTATCCACTGCTACCCCAGAAAGGTCTTTGTCGAGCCTAAGGAGACTGAAAAACTATTTACGAAACACTACAAGTGAAAACAGACTTAATGGTTTGGCTCTAATGAACATTCACTATGGAACAGAAATTCATGCAGATGAAGTAGTGGATATATTTAAAAGAAAAAGCCGAAGATTTCTTCTTTAATGGTTTTAGATTTAGCGCAGAGGAACGAAATTAATTTATCCATTTCATTTAAAGTTAAGAACTTTATAAATATGTCGTAGTTTTTCGGATGAATATATAGATATTAAATTTCATGTAAGTATATTTTTGTTGTTTTATTTACTTCTCAAACTAAACCCCCCCCCCAAAACTAAATCCTGGCTACGCCCGTGGATTCTTGTCAAAAGTTTCCGTTTGTTTGTGGATAAGGGTCACTCCGAATATGGCCGAGGCAGTCCGACCGCCGTTACTTCTTGCCAGTGGGCGGGAGATAATGGTGGAGGCGACGGGAATGGATCGCTTCCTTCTGTGGTTCCAATTCGAATTCTACTCTTGGAAAAAAAAGTTGGTCATCGTAGCAACGTCACTATGACTACGCTATAGCGGGTTCGATTTAAATGGCAACGATCAAACTGATTTTAAAACTTGAGACTGGTGAGAACTGCAACTGCCACCATCCTTCTTCCGATCGACGCCGCCTTGTTTACGATCCCGCCAGAAGAATACAATTTCAATTAAGGATTTTGGGCGGAGGACCTGCAAGGATCGCGCCCGCTACAAAGGGTGGCACGCGGACACCCGAAACGCCGACACGTGACCGGCAGGTTTCTCAGCCGCCCTGGGCGTATCCCACGCGTAATAAACGATGCGAAAAGCCGCGTTGGATACTTTCGCCGTCGGCCAGATGACGAGGCGGTAATTGAGTCCTACAGCGGGATAGTGAGTGTATTGAGGAGGGATGGAACGTTTGAAGTTGATAGCGCCCCTAGGGATTCGCACAAAAACATATTCGTTGTTTTATTCTGTTCTTATCTTTATTCCTATTGGGGTGTCGTATTAATAGATTTACAAATCGTGGTAGGAAGAGTTTCACTTCTGTTGTTTTGTAATTTTCTAGAACTGATTTAAACTACGGCGCATTTTTGCGGACAAACGCTTCTACCTTTTTAACATGCCGGAATTTGTAATGTGTATCAGAAATTTTCTAGGAAACTTGTGTTTTTACTTTCACATCACCGCGTGTTGTTGTCAAGTAATAATTAAATTGTAGATTTATATATGGCAGTTCAAAATAATAAACAATAATTTTGTATTTTCTATGAAAAGAAAAAGAGTACCACTCAAAAAAAGTATCTTGGATTAAAGTAAAATACTAATTATATTAATGAAATCTTGAATTTCATCGGTCGAAGAAATAGATTTTAAAATTAAAACGGTGGATGATCTTCTTCAAAGAAGGAAACCACGAGCTAGTCTCAAGTAGGTATATTAAATGTGTTTTGTTTTATACCTAATTCATCAGAATGGTTGTTATGAAAAAATACAAAAAAAAATCTTGATAATCTTTGTTACAGTGCACACTTGACTTTAATATAAGTAAAGATTTATTTCAATTATACAGGGTGTTCCTCAACCTATACGCATAAACTTGGGAAATTGTAGCAGGAGACAAATAATGGCCAATTATCGCAAAAAAATGCAATACAATATTTTTTGTTTTGGAGATTATATCAATTTATTTCAAATTAAAAAACACAAATCGAATTTAGTTTAATAAAATAAAAATGATGTTATCTCATCATAATAACTGTTGAAAGTTATTTACTTGATTTTTGATACACAGTTGAGCCCTGCGTTCGTTGGCATTTGCGGCTATAGGGCCGACTTTTCCCGATCGAACTAGGATACCAGTCGCTCAAGTACTAAGGAAAACCCTAGAAAACCGCATTAGTCCCAGTGAGTGTATGACAATTATTAGTAAATCACTCAGATAAAGCTATTAAGGAGCAAAACCGTGATCCACAAGTTGTCTAGCGCTCTTGGCCATTAGCGGTGTTTTTCTATAAAGGCATGTGCATGCAGTCTGCCTCGACCTCGATTCGAACCAAGGTCGATCGAAGGCAGAAAAACGTGCACTTATCATTGGCAGCCTGTTCAGAAACGGGGAAAATTATTTATTAAAATTAACATAAAAATTTCGAAGAAATATGTTCATCCCACTGGACTGGATGTAGTAATTGCATGCTCATAATTTATCACTTGGAATTTTTGTCATTCATGCTTTCTCCTTCGGCAACATATTTTTAAGGATATAAGCAATAAATATTTGCCATTCATTTAAACGGTTTGACTTCAAAAATTATATATGATGAAGTATATAATATGAATGACCCTCATCGACAAAACCTAGCTACGGTCTTGCTTCATCTAAAACAAGACGAATGGTACTTACTTTACATTGAGGTTTGTATAGGTATTAAAATTTCTAGGTTTTAACTGAAAAATAATATATGATCAGGTCCTATTACTCTGAAAACGAGGTTTAAAAGTCATTTGTGTGTAAAATATGGAGCAATGAAACCCACTTGCCTCTCGTAGTGTAAAAGTTAATAATTTGGCTATCGAAGCATATAGATGGCTTATGTGTCACTTTTGTGACACGATTTTAGAAGATGGGGATGTTCTGTTGACACCCCACACCTGACACCAGAATAGTCGATAATTTTTTTGGCCTACTACCACGTGTATATTTGCCTATTTCGTTACAATATACAGAATGAATAAGTAAGCAATTCCAGTTAACTGAGCGGCTTTAATTTCATACACATCCTAGGTGGGATATGTAATTAAAATCTACCAATCACAGTCAGTGGCGTAGCCAGAAAATTTGTCTGGGGGGGGGGGGCACCGAATAAAAATACAAAATAAAAATACAAAAATTTAATGTTTATTTAAAACTTACAATTTAATATTAAGCTTACGTTTTATATTTACTTTAGACAACTCGTTTAGCACCTCATCAGGCGATACAGGAATTTCACAGTGAATATTACTTACGGCTTATCTATTAGCGTTGACTGACGTATTAATAAAGACTGCTCACGGTTGTCAAGTCTGACACATTTTTGGCTCACCATGCGCTTTCCGGACACAAAATACAATACAAAATACATTGCAAGCTATCAGCGCCGTCTGTTTTCCAGGACATGAACATGAAGCCATAGCCGTGCGAAAGGTCTTATTAATACGTCATTCAACGCTATAAACATTTTTTTTTATTTTCATTCTGCATACATGACAAAATACTTTCCAGAATTATAGCTTCTTCAGCTGGTTGAACAGATCACCCCATAAGTCCAGAGTAGTGTTTATTCTTCTGCATAATGGTCTTTGCATACGATTTTCACGGACACGTTTGGCGTAACGTTTGGGGGGGGGGGCACGTGCCCCTGTACCCCCCCCCTGGTTACGCCACTGATCACAGTTAATATTATTCCAGCGCGAGACGTGTTGAAAAATCAAGCAACACTTTAAATTATCTTATTCCAAAACGACACTGATCTGTCAAATTATTTCATCATCTATTTCGTTTAGCAGCTATATTACGTGTAGAAAAATACACTGTACAATTCAAATGGAATGTCCATATCTATCCAATTATATAAAATCGAAGAAATACTGCTACCAAAGTATTATTGTCTTTGGTAAAATCGATTAATGTTGCCCTATTATTGGGTTTGTTCCAACAACAGTTCTGAACCGGTTCCGCAGCAATCTAGCTGGTTGAAAACAGTTCTGCAATTACTTTCTTGCATTCTGAGTCGTTAGAACTGGTTGGGAACTATTGTTGCTATTAGTATACAGGGCCCGGCACTGAAACTTTCTTTTTTTAAAGGTAAAAAATAAAAGTATAAATTGTAATTTTTATTATTATTATTAAGCAATAACATGAGAAGTTTGAAATTAAGATGTCTTAAAAAGAATATTTGACAAGTGTCTACCGTTGCTGTCGATGCATTGTTGTAGCCAATTTCTGAAGTTGATGTGGACTCTTTCGAGCATTGCAACCGGTATATTGGCTATTCGTGACGATTATTGTTTTTCAATTCTTCCACAGTTGCAGGACGGTTGTTATGGACTTTAGATTTAAGGTAGCCCCATAGAAAAAATCACATGGGGCTAAATCTGGCGAGCGTGCGGGCCACGAAAACTTTCCAGGGCGACTTGTCTCCAACAGGTGTGACATACCGTGTGTTATAAGTAAGAACCTACCTAACATTTATTTTTATATTGTTGGTTTTTGTTTTTCGCTAGCAATTGTTAGGTTTTTAAATATAATACATAATAAGTGTTTATAATAACAGTTTTTCTTAAAAAGGCGTTCATACAATTGTATTTTTATAACTAATAATAAAATTTTAATACTTTTTCCACAATACATCTGTCCGAGCGTCTGTCAATTATTGTTTCTGACAGAAACATACCTTCATAAGCCATGGCTAACTCGATTTTCATTAAAAAAATACCATGGCATATTTTTCATATTTTTGAGAGATGCTGAGTACCATTTCTTTAGGACGTAACTCAAAGTCCAAACATGGATGAGGATGGAAGGGAGCCCGGAAAAGTTACCACCTGCTTGGGGCTGGAGTTCAGAGAAATAACCAAGGATAGAGGGAGCAACAGCCTCAAAATACATACATTTGTAGTCAACCAACATCTTATGCAAATTTACCGAAGTAAACAAACATTAGGCCCGCATGTACAACGTTTACCTGAGATAGGTTATGTCCTGAGAAATATCAATTTAGCCACATACCACACACTTTCTGCGTCCCATTGTATACAAAATCAGTCACTATATCCTAAATACTAATAAATAGCCTTTAAATTAACAGAAAAACAATTAAAAACGGGAAAAATCCATACGTATACAATCGGAAAACTTGACATGCTGGGCATACACAAAACAAATATCGCTGAGTTAACGGACGCGGCGCCCGCGGCAGCAAAAGCAGCGTTGCCATGTCGGGCGGTTTGAGGTATCTGTGACGATTTTATTAAAATGATAATTAGATACTATAATTACACTGCAATTTAGTTTTAGTTTAAAATTATTACAAACAAGAAATTAATAACTACATTTGTTAATTTAGCGTTATGGGAGGTGTGCCTTCATTGAATCTCATTATTAAACCCTTCTATTTTAAAATGAAATGCTGTAAACAATGGAGTACGCGGCATCACTCAAAAAGATGTTGGCTTTGTTTACTTTTTCTTCTTACTCCCTCTATCCTTGGTTATTTCTCTGAGGGCTGGAGCTTAACCAAACGAGGTTAGTTAATACTAGAATTTCTCGAAATAAACATTTATTTATTTATTTACAGGTGTGATCAACATAACCACTACCATGGGTGCTGCTCCAAACCATGTCCTAAAAATAATTCGATGCAAATGTACTACAGGATGTAGCACGGGGGCCTGTAGCTGCAAAAAACCAGGACTTCTGTGTTCTTCCATGTGCACGAGTTGGTACCGCATGCGAAAATTCACCAGAAACGGATTTAAATTAAGAAGTCACTGACGCTGAATGCGAAGAAGACTATCCTCTTTGACAAAATTATATCTCGGGAGGAAGAAGTCGATGCCGAAGCCGACGACGACATGCTACCAGCGGGGTCAAGGCGTACCTAACACAGATGCCTGACATTTATTTTCAATGTGATGATTTTTAATGTAATGTTATATTAAGAATAAAATGCAAATTACCTATATCATCTAGAATTTACATGTTTTTAGTATTGAAAGAGGGGGTGTAAATGTGTAAATAGGAGTATTCTGCTAAAAACGTATGGTTTAGAAGTTAAAAACTGAAACGAGTCCGAAAATGTCGAGGTTTTTCGGTCCTCCCAAATTAGCACATAGTCCTCGAGGTCGAAAACTGAGATTTTACTCCGCACACTAACCACAAATGACATGCAAAAATATCATTAACTTCGGAATAGTTTCCGCAGGTAGAAAGTACCTGCCTGCTGGACTAACGTATAATGCGTAAAAGTAATCAATAATTTGCCAAACATATTTCGTTCTCTTTCCGTGGATGCCGCACATGTGTTCTAAATCAGTCGGGCGATCCCCGCGATAAGCCGCCGACAGAACGTTTCAATCAACGTTTAAACGTCGCGGCATTAACGAACGCGACCCACCCCTCGCCTGCGCGCACCCCAAAGGCCCAAAACGCCGAAAGCGGCTTTGTCCTAATAAAATAACAATCGGGCGCACAATGCCGATTTAATTCCGCCCGTGCGTTCCTGCGCCGCGCCCCCCCCCCCCCTCCCCTCCCCTCCGAGCACGCACAAAAAGAATCACGACGTCGTGAGACTGGCAGAGGCACGAGGGAGATCGGTGGCGGTCTACTGCGTGATTGGACGGGGGTGTTGGTGCGGGCAGAAACGTTGCCAGATTTAAAGCGCAACATTCTGTTAATCGCTTAAAATATAAAATAGGTATAAGCAAAGTCTAGAAATACTAAAGTCCGCTCACTTCTTTGATCTCTCGGAAAAGCCGACAATTTTTTGCGGCCGGTCGTAAATCGGCGTCACCTCACACGCTTCGCATTTACGGGGGAGACTAAACGCAATCGCCGTCAAGCTATAGTTATACGGGGGCAGGTTCATATTGACTTTCCATTATTTACCAAATTCTACAAATATTAGTATACCTATTTGTAGACTTTGATACCACATTATTTGTGTAGGTAAGTGTACCGTTAGTTTTTGGTAGGTACAGTTAAATTAAAATTACAAGGTAGCTATTACCAGAATCTACATAATTAGTAGGTATATCTGTAAACTTTGGTTGGAACATAAATAAAAATGCAATTTTATATTTTTCGTTCATATTTTTAATAAAGCCTAACAAAACATAGAGCAGACAAAAACATAAATAACATATACATATTTAACGACAAAGAGTTCAACTAATCATATCTACTTTTTCATCCTGTAGTAAATATTTTGATATTTAAATTGACATAAACAATACAGAAGAAAATATTACACAAGCATGCGTCTTATACCATAAGCTTCTGGCAATAATCTTAATGGGACAGCCGAGGGGACAGCAGTTTTTAGTAAACGTTTTGCGGACGAAGTGAATGACTGATCATGAAAATGTGCCTTGCAAATTCTTATAGGTTTATATGCCTCTTCAGAATATTCGCAAATTAATGTTCTCCGATGAAACCTAAGGCATTCATCCATTGCTGGCACCTTCAAATTTTCAATATTTTAATATTATATCTATATTATTCTTCAATTAATACCTAACATGTCACATAAAAATGTCTTAATTTTTGTAGGTAGGTACCTCAAACTCAATCTTTCCTTTCAGGGTCTTTAGAAAATGAAAAAAAGGTAATATAGTCTTTTGAACTGGTTTTACAGCCATCCGCACTGCATTAAAAAGCGTTACTAGGCATCACTACAACACAGTCACGGTCGGTCGGTAATATTTTGCGGTAATATTTTGCGCGCACCCGGTAGAATGTGAACGAACCGTTCTCAGCTACACTGAGTACAGCTTATTTTCTTATTTTATAAGATATCGATCGGACTCGATCGCGGTACTCCGTTGACGGCGGGAGGAAGGGGGCGGGAGAAGGCAAGAGGGAAACGTTTGTTTACACAAGGCCGAGTGCCCGGACTTATTAGTATATCCAGAGAACACTTCCTTGTTCTCTGGTATATCTCTGGATGCTTAGTATAAGGTCCAACAAAAATATCGCTTCTCCCAAATGATCCTTCTTGAAAACACGCATTGCGGCGACGGTTCAAGACGCGACATTTTATTTCCGAGACCCTGACAATTCGATGCTACACTTTGATAGGCACTCAGATGAGTTCCTATACAAGCTTGAGAGTGATCGTTTTTGAACACTCAACCAAGTCGGGTACGATAACGTACGACGACGCACGTTCCCAAAGCGGCATATCTTTCCTTCAAATAGAAATTGGACCTTGTCCAACGCACGCATATATTATAGACTGAAAGACCAAAACTGGAATTGTGTCTATACATTTGTCAATTATAGAGTTCCAGTATTAAGAGACTTAACGAATAATGAACTGAAGGTTTATTTTCGAATAAAACCCTCAAATTTGTGACATCAGATCGTTGACGCATATTAAAACGGATAGGAAATAAAATATGTTTATTGATATAGGAAACACACAGCATGTTGTACTACACTGCCTTTGGCTATGGGCACAGCTTTCAGCCATTTGGTTGACTAGACAAGCTGCTATAAGGTAATATTCCAAAAATTGAGCCAGCAATAGGGAGAGGTCCTGCGTATTAATTTTGATAAGTTATGAAATTAGCCGATATTTAGGTAAAACATTGATTGCATTAAATCTCTCAATACATGAACATATTAGGGCATAATAACTTTCTGATATCAATAAGTTAGATTTTATCAGAAACTGAGATTAAAATATGTAGATTTTGTAGTTACAAAGCCATATTCAGTTGTTTAAATATGGAATTAAAAAATTATTGAGATTCCCATAGTAAACACTTTTCATGACCCCACACCTGACACTAGAAGCAAATTTCCTGATGAAATAATGTCAATATTATTCATATCCGTGTGGCCAAACATTTGAATATAACAATACTTTTTATGTAATTTCATAATAATTAAACATAATAAACTTCCACAAAAGTCACATTACTTAAACGTTCTTTGTAACACATATTCGTCAAATCAATTTTTGCCCAAAAAATCGCATTACGTGTTAATTAATTATTTACTTTGAAATTCAATATTAAGGTTACCTTTTGCTTTACAAAATATGAAAAATAACCCTCTCAAACATGGTAACTTGAGTTTCCCTATGTTTAAAAAAAATCTTTCAAGTCTACAATAATTATGACAAATTTGAAACCTCTTTTAAAATATATAGTTTTTAAGTTCTTTATTTGGGAAATATAGGTCATGACGTCACAAATATATTTTCCCCAGGACCATACCTGTTTCTCTTTATATTTGGAAAGAGCACGTTTTTCTGATAAACTTTCGCAAATAATTTTCTTTTGATACCTTGTTTCACTAAAAAAATATATGCGTATTAGGTGGGTATATTTGCAAAAATATGAGAAAGATGTCATGGTATTTTTTTAATGAACATCGAGTTAGCCATGACTTATGAAGATAAATTTTGACAGAAACAAATTGTATTAGTTATAACTGTATATGAACGCCTCTTTAAGAAAAACTGTTATTATAAACACTTATTATGTATTATATTTAAAATCCCAACAATTTTTGCGAAAAACAAAAAACAACAATATAAAAATAAATGCTAGGCAGGTTCTTATTTATAAATAATTTTCTGACTACCTTCTTTTAATAAACATAAGTCTAGACGGCCGGCATCTAACTTCTGTCTTAGTGACCTATCTTAATTCATCTGGTATTATTTGTCGACTTCATGATCAATATTCCGAGATGAAGTCTTGTAAACAATGTTTTTCAGAAATCCCCATAAATTTAAATCTAATGGCGTTAAATCTGGCGACTTTATTGGCCATTTTATAGGACCATTTATTTTAATCCATTTGTTCCCAAACTCACCATTTAGAAATTATTTTACAATAATAATAATAATAATAATAATAATTCTCACCCTCACAATACCCCAGAAGCAAGAAGCAAGCTTGTGCGGGGAAGACATCAAAAAAATTTATTTACTAAAGTTTATCCATTTATCAGGTAAACGTGCTTTTTCCAAATATAAAGAGAAACAGGTATATTGTCCTGGGAAAAATATATTTGACAACGTCATAACCTATATTTCCCAAATTCTTAAAAACTCTCTTTTTGGCCCAAAAGCAAGCTTGAGTGTTCCTATACAAATTTTTACTGGCTGTTTTTGTTTGCCTATAATAACCCCGATTTAAATATAATCTATATGTAGCAACGAAAACATTCAATATACAAACGAACAGATTTATGAACCAAAAGTTATTTGTTTGTTTACTAAAAAAATTGACAGATAAATAGACCTTATATACAGTGCCCGCCAAAAAGTCTGCACCATATGGGAAAATTTTTTAGTAAATAACTTACGGAAAATTTGTTTGCGGCATCAGGTTTTGCTTGCTCTAGAACCAAAATTGACATAATCAAATGTTGTGACGTAGTCTTTTTTATATGTCAAATTTGACATTAATGAAAAAAATATCCGAAAAATGGGCTTATTTAACCGAATTTCAAAAAAAGTCATAAGAAATGTTTATTTCGCAATTATATACATCTGTGCAAAATTTCAAGAGCCTACTACGATTTTCATATTTTGCCCTTTGTTGCCCTTTTCCGTATTTGTTAATTCATAAAAGTCGATCCTATGTAATTTAAAACACTCATCGACTGAATACATACTGCACAATACTCAGTTTACGGTCTAAATATCCTTCTTTTCCTTTTTTTGCAAAAAAATTAAAATGAGGGCTTGTTGAAGAAGCACGCTTGGTGCAAAACTGATCTCATTTTTACAAATAAACACATAAATTCGATTTACAAACTTCTTTCTATAGTAAATGGTTGTAAAAACATACAAATATTTTTGTCATGCTGATCTGATCATAAATATATAGAAAATTTAAAATATTTTGTCCAATAATATCCAACAAAGGGCAAAATATGAAAATCGTAGTAGGCTCTTGAAATTTTGTACAGGGGTATAAAATTGCGAAAGAAACATATTTTTCTTATGACTTATTGTGAAATTCGGTTAAATAAGCCTATTTTTCGGACATTTTTTTCATTAATGTCAAATTTGACATATAAAAGAGGCTACGTCACAACATTTGATTATGTCAATTTTGGTTCTAGAGCAAGCAAAACCTGATGCCGCAAACAAATTTTCCGTAAGTTATTTACTAAAAATTTTTCCCATATGGTGCAGACTTTTTGGCGGGCACTGTATACGTGGCATCATTGTATATACGGAAAGATTTTTAGTACCTGTAATTATAAATGGCATGTCAGGTAAAGGATATCAATTGTGTGCATTTTTTTTTAATTGATATCCTGTACCTGATAAGCCACTAAACATCATTTATTGTTGCAAAGAAAGTTGAAATTTCAAATTTCTAACCTCAAACCCCCAGACTTAGGATGCCCCATGAAACCACATTAAATTTAGTCAAGAAGTGTTTTTTCTTAAATCCATTAAACCATCCAGTTTCGGCAAATTGTGGGATTTCACGTAGGTAATCCTTGTCCATGATAAATTACCTACACTACACCACTAACAACATGGTAACTACTAAAAACATCCTTTATCATTGTATATCTCAGTGTTGTGACGAATTCCGTCGAAGTTCTTTGGCTCAACACAGAGTAGCTATAGTTCCGTTATCAGGACGTGTGCGCGCACCCCATTACCATCCCGGCCACCACCAAATTAATAATCGCCCGTAATATACCAATCGCAGGCGGCTGATTGACGGGGAGCGGGGGCGCAGGCCCTCGAGGGCGCGCGTGGCCGCCCCGTGCCGGTCTTCGGCCCTTATTGGTTTCGGTCCCCGCGCCGCGCGCCCTTGTTTTTCGTAACTAGATTGCTCCATTCACGGAGATTTGGATCGCCGCTCGGCGCTGTTTACGCTCGGCTATTGTTGGCGAAATCGTTTTCGCCACCGGCTCATGATTGCGCAACAATGGTCTATTATTTCGTCAAGGCTTCTAGGGATTTTGCAGCGGCGTTACTCATAACGCAGCGGAAAGAGCCCCAATGGAACAGAAAATGTATACAACATGCTATGGAAATATTATGGGTGTACCAAACTCGACGCCCCGATTACAATTAAATAATATTCACTCTATAGAAGGGCAGCCGCATCATTAGCACATAACCTTAAATTCATTACTCAACACTTTGTTTTGATCAAGGCTAATGTGATGTTATACATTGTATTTTCTTTCCCCAGTAATGACTACGTTTATCTCGTGACAACTCGATCGGATTGAAATGGATCCGATTGAGTCCGTTTACATCATCAGTATTGAATCCTACGGTTTTCAATCCCTTAGGGACATTATCTTATTATACTTATTCCACAGTAGGTTGGTGCACATTCTGGCCAACTACTTTTTGGAAATAGCGGCTTGACTTGAAATTTTAAATTTGATCGAATTTCAATCTGTAGGGTTCACGCCGTCTATTTGAGTCCGCTCCAGTGAATTCAAACCTCTCTCAATCGGATCGAACGCGTCGAGATAAACGTAGTCAATGATGAAGTAGAAAATTTGCAGCTTGAAATTTCAAAAGATTTTGCTAGAAAACGATATATTTTAGCATAGTTTCTGCACAGTAAAAAATATGCTCGTGTAAAGTACAACAATAAATTGCTGGTAAACTTTTCTCGTATCAACTTATACACCAAATTTCGTTAAAATGAATTTTGTTTACCAACTTACTTCTATTAGTAGGTATATCTAATTTTTTTTCAACAGAAAATGCCTTGTGATGTAAAAAATATACGAGGGAGTGTTCAAAATTCACGGTATTATAAGAACACATATCTTTGTAATTGTAATTTTAGTGCTATTTTTAACACCGATCGTGTCTTTTTAATACCTCTCGTGTTATATTTACACTGTGCGTGTGTTTTTAACACCGCCCGTGTTGTGATCAAGGTCAATATAACGGACTTTCTCCACCCTCAGTCAGTCTCTTGTTGGATTTCTGCGCATCGTGTTTTGTCCCTAGGTCCGAAAGAAAATTATAGTTCTAACCAATTTAAATATCCGTTGTATGACACCGCTTGGACTTGTTCGGATTTGCTGACTATACTCGTTGAGTGAGGAATATATTCCTTCCCTCAACGCTATACCTAAAGCTAAGCAATTATCTAGCCCAATAACTAAAAAATTTGTCACTATTATCAAATTTTTACAGATCGAGTGATAAGCCATTACCAAGTAGGTAAATCAAGTAAATATCAAAGTTTAAACATTTCAAATGCAAGTCATGTATATTTTTAAAAAAATTGTTTAATAAATAAATCTTTAAACTGCCTTTTTATAATAATCCTACCCCCCTTCCATACTATTGACTAGCCCAAAAAGATATAGCTGTACTTCTTTTCAAAGTTTCGATTTTTAATTGTATACAAGGTGTTTAGTAAATATAAAGCAAACATTCAAGAGGTTGTTCGATGGTTTATTTTAAGAATATTTTGTTGTTTAATGATTTTCTGAAAGCCGCTTTTTATTTGAAGATACAGGGCTATTCCTAAAGGTTTTTCGACAGTAACAATATTTTGAATGTTATCTATCAACATTTTGATTTTTGGTGCCAGTGGCCAGTGGCATATCGATTTTACGAGATATATATTTTTTGAGTGTTCGGTGAAAACATATCGATATCTCGAAAATTCAATATTATTTTAACTGGTATGAGGAAAAAGTGAAAGGAGGAAAAGAAAGTTCCACTCCAGCATTTCGTGAACCTTTGAATTTGCGCGTTTTCGCAGAACTCCAAAAAATATTAACTTTTAACTTTTGCCGCTATAACGAGAAATCGGTATTCCAATGATATTTTGAAACAATAAATCAAAATTTTGGAGTTGATTTCATGGGAAAAAATGTAACGAGGAAAAATTTACTTTCATAATTTGTCCAACCGCATCAAGATAATAAATAAAACAAAGTCGTAATGTACAGTCCTGGAGTGCCATATGGTTTGTTAATACCAAGTTCATCCAAGCAATCATTGGCGGAGGTTCGGTTATCTGTTGTATCAAGAGAGAAAAACACATCACCCTGTGAAAAATTAATTCCATTTTTAATGCACATTTGAACTAGAGATTCATGGCAAATTTATGTTTCTCTGCTTTTTATTTGAGGAATTTTCTGAAAAATCAGCCTAAATATTTGCTCCATAAGTACCTACTTACTTAGTAAAAAATATATTTGTCAGTTTAAATAAAGGATTTTTTTCAATTAGCATACCCATTTAGTTTTCGAGGTGCAGAGCGCATATTATTAACAATTTTGTCTGTTTTAACTCGTGGTAGTAGCGAAATCCTGAAGCAAGCCTCAAAATTGCCGATTGATTCAGTGCGGAGGGTCTTTTCTCCCCGCACCAACAGAGTAATTAATTCAGTCTAATCTCCGGGGCTTTCCCGCAAACACGGTCTTTTATCCAACCCGAAATAGGGACGGATTTAAACCCCAACAATTTCTTATCTCGCGACGATTTTCTATATACCCCATCCGATAGTCTAAATCAATTCGCTTTTATATCACACTTTCCTTCTGCGGTCATTACGTGCTTATTATTAATAATATTTTGAGCTATATGTGCACATAGATAGGGTTATATGTACTGATCATAATAATAGCAATAATAGTAATAGTAGTACACTTTTAACAACGCACAAAAATTAGTACAGTGTACAGTCGCATTTAGCAGCTAATACGGGAGGTCAGGCTGCTATCTTAAAATTCGAAAGAACCAGAAATGCCCACCGTTTTTATAGAGATAATTATTTTTACTTCCACTATATACTCGAATCAAGTAACTCTGACGCCTGGAGTAAATAAAATCACTTGTTCGATGACGTTCCGCGAAATAAGGTGATTGGCCACAAAATATCACGCGCGCCTGAAAACAGGGACGAAGTACTAGATCGCAAGTGTATTTATGCGGTTTTATCTTGTTGTATTCACATGCGTCTAAACTATTTATACACTGCCACAAATAATCTTATCGATGTTTTGAACTATTTTAATGAAGCCAATAATTTTTTTCCGAAACATTTTGACGTAAACAATTGAAAAAGTAGGGGGCGGCGGTGTACGAGTGGGTCTTTCGATTGGACCCACGCTTTGACCCACGTCGTGGGTCCGATTCCCACCACAGTAAGTGCCCTGTGTGTTGTGTGTTTGTCTTTAGGTTAAGTTAGAATATGATTAGGATTAAGAAAATTTGAAGTTGCAATAGTTGGGGGGAATGGCTCAGAGCCAGACGAACCCACCAACCAATAGAATGGGGATGTAATAAGCCCCGAAATCTGGGTACAATGGCCGCCGTAGCCAAGCCCATAAAAAATTGTAAAAGTAAAATTAAATAAAGGTTGTGCCTAAGTGTAGTTCTGGCGAATATTTTAACACCACGTGCTCTTGTTTACATCAAGCGTCCGCGTTATTTGATTTTCGTATAGACCATTTTCCATATTATAATCCCACACCTGATACCAGCAAGGTGAAATAATTATTATTATTAATAGTAAGTTAGTAAGTATTAGTATATTTCATTACGGGGGGAGTCTGGAAATAAGGATTTTTCCGTGCGCATATGACAACTTCTCGAAGTAACGCGGGAAGCCATGCATATTAAAAATGTTGATTGCATACAGTGTGGTCATTTAAGTGTGCAACATAATATGGGACTTTTTTTTATTAATTGCACAACCAAAATACAAGACATTGCCGAAAGCTGATGCATGTTTAATGATCATATTAGGTGCACTTAGAATGGTTGCAAGTTAAACAGCATACAGGGTAGGTAAAAAAATATAAAAATTGCGAAAGAGTAAAGTACTCTTACTTCAAAAAATTCTGCAAAAGGTTATTAAGAAAAGTTGTTTAGAATTAAAAGCTATGCCTAAATACCAAAACATAGCCTTCTAAGAAAAAATATATTTTTTTGGGAATTAATTTCCACAGTTTCTTAATAAACATTTAAAATAAAAATTTTGCTCCTTAAGTGAGAGTTTTTTAATATACACATTATCATTACTAATGTTTAACCTTGTTCAGAAGAATTTTTGCGAAATTTTAAAGTGTTGTTTAATATCGTTTCAACAAACATGAAGTTTGTGATTCCCTAAAGAATTAAAAATCTAAATTAATTTTACAAATATGCTTGAATTTGAACAAAGTTATGCGAAATTGATATAATTTTGATTGATTTATGAAATTGTTTAGGGTGAATATTAAAACAATTTTTTTTTTAGAAAATTATTACCTACTGTTTTTCAAAAAAATATTTTTCTTTTTCTTAGAAGGCCACGTTTTGGTATTTAGGCATCACTTTTAATTCTAGACAACTTTTCTTAATAAAATTTTGCTGAATTTTCTGAAATAAAGGTACTTTACTTTTGTACAATTTTTATATTTTTTGACCTACCCTGTATGCTGTTTGACTTGCAACCATTCTAGGTGCGCCTAATATGATTATCGAACATGCAGCAACTTTCGAGAATATTTGTATTTTTTTGTGCAATTAATAAAAAAAATTCCCATAAGTTGCAAACTTAATGACCACACTGTATTATAAGGTTACAAAATTACGATTGTCTTTTTAAAAGTGTTGATTTTCGGCACGTGGCACGTATATGAAAAGTACATCTTTTCGCATTAAATTGCATGCGGGAAAGTGTAACTTCTCGCAGGCTTAAAACTAGTTCACGTGCCACATCAGATCGATTCCAAATTAAACCTCAAAATTGCCAATTGATTCGGTGGAAGGGATCTTTTATCCCTACTCCAACAGAGTAATTAATTCAGTCTAATCTCTGGCAAACTCTGTCTTTTCTCTCCAGCATTTTTCAATCCAGAGTCTACCTGACATCGACGTTTTTACAGGGTCGTCAGTCGACAGTCAATTATAGCTGTACGGCTCCTTTTTCTAAACGCATTTTTGAATCCCATTGATTGGAATTGATATTTGCCGATCATCAGCCGACTTAACAGAGTTCGTTGGAGAATTATCGACTTCCGCGATTTTTGTGTTTGCATTTTTACGGGGATTTTTTATTTGTAGAGGCATTTGCGCTTTTGTCGCCGTACAATCTCATTAAGTTTAATGGAAATTCCGCAGCTTGAATCGGCTTTCGTTTTGAGAGTTGCGAAATGTTTCATTTGCGAACAACTCTAAGGAAAACATACAGGATGATTTTTTTACTAAAATTTTTTTAAGAAACAAAAACGTGACAGTTTTGCAGTTTTGAGTAGGTTGGTGGCGCTGAAAAGAAAATCGGTATTCATGGCCGACTTGTTACCCAAACTATTAATAGCCGTAGCAAGTTTTATTGTAAGAGGTAGAAGAAAATTTTTATATTGAAAACTGATGGCCCTCAGAAGATTTATCAACCGAGTATTTAGATATACATTCCGAAAATTACACAGGAACTCCGGCTCTCTTGAGACTATGAAATTGTTTTATTTATATTTTTATTAAAGCGATTTTCTCGCTTATTTTGCGGCTACAAAAACACATAAGTTAACAAAATACGGCAATTTTGGACAGCTAGGTGACGTTAAAAAGAAATGGGCATCCATGGCCCACTTTGCGGGCAATATTAAAAAAAATTACCAAAATTTTCATGACCTCAAGGCATCCCTGTGTAATTTTATGAAACTATGTGAGCACTCTGTTGCATAAACCTTCCCAGCGCCATTAATTTTCAATATAACAAATTTCATCTACCTCTTACAATAAACTTGTTACGTTTACTAATAGTTTCGCTCAATTAGACCTAAAAAAATCATTCTGTATGTAGTATATTTCTTTCAGCGACAAAGGGCTTACAACAAGATGATTTTGAATTTTCATTCTGTGTACCCACTAAATCAGGCCCGTAAATATAAATGTATCTGCAATATTTAAAATTCTTAAAAATCTAGAACCAACAGTGACCAGATGTGATGGTGTCAGGTGTAGGGATTTATTCGTAAAGAATATAAAATTATCAAATCAAGATCGATACTAAAAATATACAGTTTTTGCTTTGTATTGTAGTGTGTAGATTGCAGAAATTTGCGTTTTTGTTTATTTGTTTAAATAAAAAAAATAGAAACTTATACCAACTTAGTACCTACCTAAATTCTTCGAATAAAGAATCTCAGGAAGGAGTCAAAGCTTGAGTGGTCCTATTGACCATTCAACTGTTTTGAGGGGATTCCATGGCACTCTTGACTTGGCAGATGCCTTTAAAATTCCTATTTTACTCAACTTTGACATACCCTGCAGAATGGAACTCCCTGTATATTTTTTATTCAAATTTGGTATATAGGGGTTTCGGGGTGTTCTGATTAACGCTGTGGAGTAAGATTTTAAATAAAAAAAAACGCTAGGTAAATGGTTTTCGTAAAAATCGGGGGTATAAAAAAATTGCAGCCGGCCCTGGATTTGCATTTTGAAAATGGCAGAAAGGTCAAAAGAAGCGGTTTTTGAAGGCCTTTCGAACAAAAAAAGATTTTTGAAAATATCTCACAAAATACATTTTTTATCGATTTGTATACACTTAAAAGTAGACACATTGTATGTGTATTATAAAATACGTGAGACGGAAATCGTCCTGAGCGGTAGCCAAGTTTTGACACAATATTTTGGTATTTGATAATACGGTGAAAGGTGTCAGTATGCGGTATTTAGATACTTTTTCGAGTTATTATGCTTAGCTGTGCGGTTTGTGGCATTTCCCTGACGGTCAAAACTAAAATGTTTGAGGATAATAATCAATCGATAAGTAATTTTGTAATTTAAATTAACTTTTTATGCCATGCACTAAAGTGGCTTAGGCGTTTATGTAGGAACCTACTTCTTCATAATTGGGAATTTAAAATTAGAATTGTTGTATTATCCTAAACTTCCTATATTCCTAAACTTAAAGACTCAAACGTACCTTATATTTTTTTGCCTGTATTGTAGGTACTGATTACACGAAAAATGAGGATTCCTGCCTCGATTACTTTGTCGAAACAACTCAAAGGTGCGCGCCACTGTAAAAACGGAAACGGCATCCCGCCATATTATGCAGTTCCGATTTACATAAAAACAGTCGTGCAACTGTTTTTTTCAATGCCATTCGATTGATTGGGATTGATATTTGCCGACATAACAGAGTTCGGTGAAGAATGATCGATCCACATCCAGATTCTTGTTTGCATTTTGCATATTTTTTCAGAGACTTTTTATTTGTAGAGGAATTTGGGCTTTTGTCTTTATGCAATGCCATCATCTCGCAAGGTTTGATTTTGATCAGTTTAGTAGGAAATATGAGTTGCAAGAAAAAACAGGTCAATGCAATTTTTCAGAGAGGGCAAATTTCTAAATAGGTACTATTTAGTTGGGTATACCTACTAATTCAATGAAGAAAATAAGGTGCATAATATTCGCCTTTTAATATACCTACCAATTAGAGCTACTAAATTAACACATGCATAATATTTGCCGTTATATTCAAATCAACCAATCACAGCTTTCCGTTGGAAAATCAAGCAACCCTTGAATAATTTATCTTATTATAAAACGCCAGTGTGATCAGTTAAATTATTTTCACCGTTTTTCCAAATATCAGGTTGACAGCTGTTACACGTAAAAAATCACTATCTACACAACTCGAGTGGGATGTGCAATACTGTGCGTATCCACTATTTTTGTACAAACTACAAATACAATTGTCGGTTTCCGCAGTTACAGATATATTTTAGAGTGTTTTATTAACAAAATGCACACTGGTCCAACAAAACGTTAAAAGAGCGAAAAAAACCCGTGTGTATAATAATTAATAGAAAGCAAACTGTTGGCCCAAAATTACATTGGCTGTAAAATATTTCGGAATAAATTATGTAATCAAATATTTATGGAAAACGCTGTTGACTTTTATCGAAATGTTCCAATAATTTAAATTCCGCTGACGTTTGAAAGTAAATAATTGAACGACTAGACATTATTCCCCGTAAATTGTAAAACATTTACCGGCCCGTATGAAATTATATTACTTTGCCTTGTACACAATGCAGCCATTTACATGAAATAAATGCAGCCATTTTTAATAAGCGATAAATGTAAGCAGGGAAACACTGAATTCTATCACCTGTACAAAAATAATTTTGAAAATCTCGACCCAAAGTTTGTCTAAAACACCTCGGTTGTGGTGATGTGCATGAGTTATGTCCCATAGGGGTTTGCGACTAAAAACTTCAATAATTAGCATTTCGCAATCCATACTGTTTATTATTAAGTAGGTATATAAGAATACGACGCTCTATTTTCGAGGTTAAATACACGCCAATACGCCGGAAAATGTCAAAGTGACTTGAACGCTCCGCTACCAGCGAGCAAACACGGTTTACTCTCCGCTCCCCTCTCCGCGGTATGTGTGGACACGATAGTAGAGGAAGAGACCCAAATTTGAGATAGGTGCCTAATTTGAGATAGCTCCTTATATTAAAGAATATGTAACGCCATCTAACAGAAATAGCCTAGACTAATTAAAATAAACTGGGGTGTAGTGTTAAAGTGGTAGTTCAGCGCTTCAGTTCGTTTGTTTCTGTACAAAAGCACGTTTGGTGCGATTTGACTGCTAAAATTTTTTTGATAGTGTAAATAAACTGGCATTTTCAGTCAAGGTGAAGTGTAAAAAAAATTATGTGTCGTAGTAGTTAGTATAGGAGGTGTTGCTTAATGATATTTTCTTGAAATCTGGCACTATTTTTTCATAACTGACCTAAAATACTGTTGTCAATTTTTTATACCTGAAAGTTCCCAATTTGAGATACCAAATGGGTTCTGTAATTGAGACTATCTCAAATTGGGCACCCAAACAATATTTTCATTTTTTTATTACAGATGCCAAAAAAACACAAGACATGGGACTCTCATACTATGGTAGAAGATGTAAAGGAAGTGCGTAATTGGGATGTCAGTCTGTCTCAAATTAGTCAGCCTATCTCAAATTAGGCAACCTTTTATTTTAAGGGGCAATTGACAAAAAAAAAGTTTAAGTTGAATAATTTGTCTAGATCGCTATTTTAATGTAGTTTCTTCGCATCACTGTTTTGTCATTACACTAAGCAAGTATTCCAATACAAAATTATTAAAAAAAAGTTAACGGTGGATTTTATTTCGAATTTACAAAAAAAGTGTCTCAAATTTGGGTCTCTTCCTCTAAGCTTCCCTTGGTTTGAAAGCTCCGCTACCATCTCCGCTCTGCTCTCCGGTCCGCCGTCCGCCTTATGTGTGGCCGTGCACTTAAAGATTGCACATTTTATTTTAAAAGGTCCCAAAAAAAATCGCCCCGCCGCTGAGAATTTTCTTATGTCAGAAATTGTCCAAGTGGGCATAAGGAAAACATATAGTCCAAGAGCCGTCCGCATGATTTTAACTCTCATAAGCTTATAGAATAAGATATTATGTAAAATGTAGAGAGTATATTTCTTTACTTGAAGCGAGTAGGTTGCCTCAGATAATATGGGCCCGATCATTGATATTTAGATAATTTTTAATTTTTTTATAGGTTACCTACATCCCGTCCCACGAACATATTTACTACTTTTTCGCAAAAGTCTTTTGACAAATTCGACAAAGTGCCGTTCTAAAAATCGAAGGAGATAGTAAATTTCTTAATTGGATCTTGTGGATATTGGATATGTTGACCCGTTCTCCGGCCATCTCGCCGTACCGTCAGATCTCCCGAAAAACGCGATTGAAAATTTTTTCCTGTGCATCAAGCGGTATATATGGCACTGGCTGTATAGCGGGGACTTCGCACACAACTCGCGTCCCCGAGGGCCAGACTAGCCCCCGTCTTTCGCGCCGTATTTAACAGCGGAGGATTTTCGGGGCCTCGAAAATACGCCTATCGGATTTCTAAAGGACCAAGGGACCCTTTTTTATGGTGGCTCCATGGGCCTACTTTCCGATGTTATCATGTGAGAGTAGATTTGCCTAGAAATTGGCCGCAACTTCTTTAAATAACAATGATCGGGCCCATATAAATTGTGGCAACCTATATACTGGCTTCAAGTAAAGAAATATACTGTCTACATTTTACATAACATCTTATTCTATAATCTTATGAGAGTTGAAATCATGCGGCCGGCTCTCGTACTAATATACAAAGTCTCTCCTATTGCGTGCTCTCCCGGCCCCTTGAGCAGTGGTAACTATGGAAGAATAGGCCCGTGTTCAAAATTTCAGGTGGGCCCCTGTGTTTTTCTTATGTTTGAAAGTGGTGTAACAATGGCAAACATTGTACAGGATGTCCCATTTTCGATAATTTTGCAAGTTATATTTATATATTTGGAAATTCTTACCTCCTAGAAAAAACCCGTGTACGCCACTGAATTCTACGTGAAAAAAATCTATAACGGTCGATTTTTACCATTTCAATAAGTTAGCGTATAACGGATATAGGGGGGGTGACTGAAAATGGCAAATTTTGAAAATCACCTTGTGTTCAAAAAACTAAGGAGATTGCATGAAAATTCTGTATACGAACCTTTCTTTTTATGAAAAAGTAGGTCAGGGTCCCAAAAACCGCAACTCCCTATTTCTAAAAATAACCGAAATACCTCGCAAAAGTAGCGAAAATGGGACACCCTGTAGGTGCATACAGCATAATCCAACATAAACTTTGTACCTATTGACTAACAGTTAAAAATAGCACATTGTTCACCACAGGTCGAAAAACGCCATTTTATAGGTCAAAATGTTGAATCATCATGTACGTTCTGTACAGGGTGATCCAAACTCAACGCCCCAGGCCTACCGCGGGAACACGAAAACTGAAAATAAAATTTTTCTTAAATGGAATGGAATGAAAAACATGGAATTTTTTAAATTCAGGATCGGTTTTCCGAAATCTAGCTAGCCATGAAAACAATTGCGATAGTCAGAAATTATTAAAGAGTATGTTATATGTTAGGGTGCCTTGTGCACCATTAAATTTGTTCGACTGGAGTATTTTTTTAAATTTTTGAATTGTGCTTGTTACTGACTTGTTTGCTATTATAGTTCGTTACAAAAACTGTTTTTTAATATTCCAGTTGAAAAAATTTAAGGGTGCACAAGACAACCTAACATTCTCTTAAATAATTTATGACTATCAATTATTGTAAATTTTGAACAATAAAAATAAAAGTTGTTGAGAATGATAAGGACTTTCGATATTTAGGAAAGAAATTGTGTGTATCTGGGGGAAAATATTGATGACGTCACAGCGGCCATTTCCCCAAACAACAAAAAAGCTAATTTTCGGTCATAATTGGGAATTATAGTATGTCCCATTTAAGAACCCCTGTTCGAAATTTTATTTCCAATTTTCGTGTTCCCCCAGTAGGCCTGGGGCGTCGAGTTTGGATCATCCGGTAGGTTCATTTACTCTTTTAAGTTATTATACATTTTTTGTACTACCCTTGAATTTTTATTGTTGCGAAATTTCAATCGCGCTCTATGTAACCGATTATAGAGATTCTGACTCGTCGGTTATTAGGCAGCACCACACCAATCGGCTCGCATCGGAAAACCCGAAATTTATCCGCCCTGCGTGAATCTTGGTGGCGGTGGGCCGGTGGGCCCCTAGCAGCTCTGGGCCCGTGTTCACCGCACACTCTGAACACCCTGTAGTTACGCCACTACCCTTGAGCGTTGAGCGAACCCCCGTCCCGTCGCAAACCATTCCGATTTCCCGCGACGCACCGTCCTCCTCATTAAAATAAATTAAGCGCAACCTGCCGATCGGCGCCGCTCTCCCATAAGAACGAAAACAGCGGCGCGCGGCCCGGGCGTCTCTCGGGGGGCCTCGAGGGGGCCCCGGGGGCCCTCCCGGTTGCGGGCGATGAGTGACACGCGCGTGGAGGCCGGGGTAAACAGCGGCGGAATTAAGATTTTACGGTCGGCGGGGCTCCCAAATCGGGGGGTGGCTGGTGGGAACGTGCGGGCTATTTCGAAGGTTCTGATTTTGCCTTGGACGGAGGATGCAGGATGTTAGAAGAACTGCATCCTTAAAGCGTCGTTCTTAGGTATTTTGCTACTCTGCGCTCAACGATAGTTCAGTCAGGTTGGAAATTAACGATAAACTAAGTAAAAGGTTGTCTACCACTTCGCCATCCTAGGTTGGCATCAATGCAGCAAAAAATGCAACCGGGTCATAAGTCCAGATCAGTAACGAGCCCATTTGCACAAAGAATAACTACTAATGACGCGAACAAGAACAACACAGATAACGGTAAAACTCACGAAACGTACAAAACCCCCGAATATTTTCACTGCCCAAAGTTTGAACCCTTTTGAACGATCCGGAAAACCTTCACTGTCACTTTCACAACACCGAAATAAAATTTGCCCGAGTACGCACCATAGACGCAGCCGCAAGTAGCTGATTATACCAAAATAGCAAAATGAAAGTGTTTCCATGACGTTTGAAATTATTATTAAAATGAGTTGTAGCCTTATTTATACTCTGTATAAACAAGGGTTGTAGTCATAGTTATTTTTATGTAGCGGTACAATCGTGATTGCAATAGGGTTTTTATTTTATTGTGTTGTTTTTTTCGTATCACATGGGTAACTTTTCACATCATAAATCAATGAGTGACGTCATTAACTGATTGAGACACAACATATACCCATGTTATACCCATGGTTAACAGAAAATTCCTAGGGATCTTGTGGAGAATGTCATCTGACAAAATCGGGACTTCTATGGACCAAGAGCTGGCGTCAAAAAAGTGCAAGAGTTTTCGGAAGGTTGATATTTTCAGATTGAGTTGCATTTTAGTTATAGAGAACCCCTGTAGAGTCAGCACTTCTATTCCGCGGTCGGGACACCTGGCACTGGGACGCCCGGAAAGGTGTAAAATTAATTAGCATCCCTAAACTGTTTTCGGAAAAGTCAAAATTTTTATACAGGGTGTTTCTAAATTATGGTCCCAACATAATATGACAGGTGGAATATATCATTTTGAACAAAAAGTTTCCTTTAAACATGGGCTCGAAATTGCATAATAATCTAGTTATAGGGTGTGATAAAGGTACGGTTTGAAAAACATATTTTTCGCAAAAACTCCTACAGAAGTTATACAATTTAAATGAAACTTGGTGCAGTCCTTTAGTCGCTGAAGTGCAACAATTTCGTGTAAAAACAATTTATTCCCATATCGCCCAGAGGCGGAGGGGCGGGGTTTTATACTCATAACTTTTTTGAGGTTATCTTTTTGGTCTTGCAGGTTCATAATTTTAGTGCATCTTTTCATTTTGCAATAAATGGATACCTACTCTTGTTCCGTAACGATAAATCAACCGTTTGAGTTGAAATCGGTAAAATGTGCCCCAAAATACCTGTTAACTCCAAAATTCGAAAAATAAAATTATCGCCTTTGCTGTTTGAAAGACAATTTAATATATGCTGCGCTTTTTTAAAGGGCTACGTTTTTCTAAAAACTATAGTATGCATTTTTTAGTTAAAATCTGACACCATAGCGTTAATCACGACACACCGAAACCCCCATATACCAAATTTGAACAAAAAATGTACAGGGGGTTCCATTCTGCAGGGTGTCAAAGTTGTGGAAAATGGGAATTCGAGTCGAGTGTGACTTTCAATTACTTCGAAACAGTTGAACGATCAACAGCACCACTCACAGTGTTGGTATGCAAAGATCCAATAAAAAATATACAAGGTGTCCTTCTCTGTGTCAACTCAAAATGCTGAATTTTTTGAAACTTTCTGTGGGTAAAAAATTGAGTAGGTATATTAAAACCACCCCAGACACTATAAATGAACTAAGTCTAAAAAATATACAGAAGCCTGTCAGTCAGTAAGTCCATATCAGTTAAGGTGGCTGGTGTGCCACAACAGGAAACACACAGAAAATGAATCATCTTAGACAGTGACTTTGTGTTGACAAAGGTCCAATAACTTATTTTTTTTTATTTGTTGGTTTCAAACAAATAATATAAACAAAAAAAAAACAAATATCCTATATCTATTTACCTATAGAATCTTGTTCAATTTTTACCGGTCCTCAGAATTGTTAGTTTCCTAAAAACAATGTTTGTCCTTCCTATCTGCGTTTTCGTTACCTACCAGAAAGAAACCAGAACGTTATCCAATCTCCGTTAAAACGTATAATGACACTTCTAAATTTCTATGTACCCAATATACAAAGCCGCTAATCCAACACATTAAATATGAAATTACGTAAAAAGGGGATAAGTTGCCAATTTGCTTAAATCCAAAAAATAAATCCGAGGACCATACCTGCCTGCCAATAAATACGTCAATTAGCTGTATAATTTTCCTTTTATTTACGTCCTATTTATCGGTAATAATCAACTGACAAAATTCGGCGTGTTTATGGCTTCATCCCCTATTGAATAGCGACCCGTCGCACCCCCTGCGGCGTTACAAGCGAGAAACCACCACCGGCCCGAGAAAATACCGTACGTAGGGGTGTGCACGCAGGGGGTGAACCGGGTCTGGGGAGCTGATCCTGCCGACAGTTGCTCCGCGCTGCAGGATTTGAATAATCGCCGTTTTGTGTTGGTCTTTTATTGGATTTATATTGAATATATTGCATTACGGCGGGAGGGCTGGTGGGGGCGCGATGAGCCGCAGGGATTTTGTTTTGGTTTTTTGCCCGGGCGATGAATTATTTCAAATGCGTGATTCGTGCGATCTCAGAGAAACAACCAAGGATAAAGGGAGCAACAGCATCAAAATACACACGTTTGTAGTCAACCAACATCTTATGCAAATTTACCGAAGTAAACAAACATTAGGCCCGTGTGTACAGGGTGATCCAAACTCGACGCCCCAGGACTACAGCGAAAAGGGGTTCTTAAATGGGACATACTAAGGTCAAATTTTGACCTAAAATTAGCATTTTTGATGTTTGGGAAAATGGCCAGTGTGACGTCATCGATATTATTTTTCCAGAAACATACCCAGTTTTTCTCTATACTATTCACTTTCAAAATGCCCACCATTGGTATTCTTGAAACGGTAAGAGCTACAAGGTTATGGTTAAATTAGACAAAAGTTGCGCATTTTGATGTGTTTCAAGAATCTGTAAAGAAATTTGACAAAGCTCACGTGGTTACTAAAATAACCTGAAAAAAACTGAAAACTTCCACTTTTTTATTTTGTCCGTAACTTTTTTAATATCAAACGGAATTGAATGAAATTTGGTGGAATTACGTAATTAGGTACGGGCTTTCGAATGCACTATTCAGAAAAATTCTCTGCCTACTGGATCTTTAGGTGTTCATAACCAAATTTCGATTTTCTTATGGCGGCCATATTGGATTTTACCACCATTGAATAGAGCAAAAAATTACGAATACAACCATGTATCACAACACCTAATTAAACCCACTTAAATGTCAAATTTCTAATATTTACATATTTTGAGGCCATAATACCGAAAACAATATCAATAACTGTCACCTAATAAACTGAAACGTCAGTTAGTTCCCATAACCTTTGTTAACTACTTAAAATTGTGTGTTAACCGTCTTAATAGACTAAAGCTTATTGAATCATGCCCCAACAATATCCAATAAATGAAAGATTGGATATGTACAATGTTTATATTCGAAACTACCGTAATTATATAGCTAGTATCAAGAATTATACCCCGAACGAAGGCAGCCTAACAGAACTATTTTCCGAAGATTGTGTAGGCGTATGGAAGCAGATGCGACGTTACAAAACAAAAGAAGAAATGATTTTGTACACTGAAAAAAGGAAATTGTGAAATTACGGCAAATATCACTGGTTATTTGTGTCCTATGATATTTGCCGTAATTTCACAACAACATTGTAAAAGCCTTTAAGTCTCATTTGAGATAATACAAACCTAAAGTGAAATTACAAACGTTACTGTACGACGTACAGTAACTGTGAAATTACTGGTTATTTGTGACACAATGGCTAGGGTGAAATGCCATTTGTAATTTTACATGTAAAGGAGTATTTTCACCTCTAATTATGGTGAAATCCCATTTGTATTTTACATATAAATTTTTTATTTTCACTTATCATTATTGTAAAATGTCATTTGTAATTTTACATACAGAAACGTATTTTCACGGCTAGTCATTGTGAAATTCCATTTGTAATTTTACATACAGAAACGTATTTTCGCCTATAATTGTTGTGAAATGCCATTCGTGATTTTACATACAGAAGCGTATTTTCATTGCTTATGATTGTGAAATATCATTTGTAATTTTACATATGTAGAAACGTATTTTCACCGCTATACATTGTGAAATACCATTTGTGATTTTACATACAGAAACGTTAATCATGTGAATTGCTATTAAATTGGGATTTTACATAACAAAACGTAGTTTCACCGATTAGCTTGGGATACATAATTATCGGTGAAAATACGTTTTTAAGTCCAATTGGTCAAAAGAAGTTCAGGTATAGGTAAAATCACAAATAGCATTTTCCAATAGCTATAATAGCTGTGAAAATACATTTTTATTCCCGCAAGCAACAATATACATATGTATAACTAAGAACTATTACAATATAATATGTTATTCAAAACGTTATCGCACATTCTGAGGTAGAATAAGCATTTCAGAGGTAGAAATCCGTTGAGTATGGCACAGGAGATTATTTTCTTTTCCAAATGTCCCCACCCACAATAAGAAGCTATCTTATAAGTTTACTTTTGCTAAAATTACATCTCATTTTTGTATTTTTTGTAAAGGATTTATTCCAAAAATTAATGTATTTGATACTTACTTGCTGTCGAACCATGCTTCGTAGTCAGATTCTTCTATGGTTTAACTTTCTACTTATTCCCGCACACATGACCTGTGGCAAATGTATGGACTCGGCCTTGTAAAATCTACAGCATGCCAAAAAGAAATGAAATTTTGTATGTGAATATGGGACATATTGGTGCATATTGTGATGTTTTTTGAAGTTTTTATCCCGTTTATTATGGAAGATACAAAGTCAAGGTCATATTTTTTAAATTGCAACGGGTAATTTTTGACATTTTCTGAAAGAGCGTTTTTTTCTGCACCTAACAATGTAAAATTTTCTTGAAATTACATAAGAAAAAAAAACAAAAAAAGTGTAAAGTAACACAATTAACTGAAAAGCAGAAAACATGCGAATACAAATTTTAATTATATACAAGGTTATATAGACAGACAGCTTTCTAGAGGGCTTGGGCATTTATTTAATGAATTAAATCCCAAAAGACTCCCCATTACTAGAAAAATTGTGGGTAAAACGACAAAATCATTAAACGATTTAAAGAAACGGATTCACATTTTATTTTCTTCCTCAGTTCTTTGTTATGCAATTCCAATATAATTGTAAACAATGAAACGGAAAAAAACGCTCTTTGACATCACAATATAATGCGCAAATATGTCCGATATTCCCATACCGAATTTCATTTTCTTTGGTGCCATGCTGTAGATTTTACAAGGCCCGGTCTACAGATTTGCCGCGGACAGTATATTTTTGGATGAAGTAGGATCTTTTCAGTTGTTATCTGTTTTGTTGTATGTATCTTCTACCAAAAAGGAACTTCTCCAAGAAAAAAAAGAGTAAGAAATCAAAGTAGGCCTAGGATTTTGAAATTTGACACAATTATGGACTCAGTTTTTTTTATCCTGAACAACTTTTCTTAATAACATTTTGTCGTAAAAGCTACAGAAATGGTACTTTGATGGTGCGAAAAAAGTTTTTTCAAAATGTCCAAGGCATACATCTATACTTAATTTTTTGAAACTAAAACTATGGCAAATTAGACCAGTATCTTATAACTAGCGTAGTGATCGCGTCGCCGTATCTTTGGTGGGCGCGCTTCTATTTAAAATACTTTGAGCAGAAATATTTTTTTGTACTGGTCGTAAAGGTAAATCTTTAAAATAATGTAGAGGAAAGTCGCCTAATTTCGGATGGTTTCCTAATTTCGGATGGTTTCCTAATTTCGGATAGTGGTTTATCTAAGAAGCCATCTGTTGTTTTAAATTGAAACCTCACCCTATACAATGCAAAAAGTCAAATTAAGCCCACTATGCAATATTGTGGTGGTACAATCTCTCTCCATTAGATGGCAGCTCCAAACGTCTAAATTGCATGGCGGAGTTTTATGTTCAGTCGCGATTTGAGCTTTGTCGATCTTTGAAATAATCATTCCAGAATTTTGTGTTTGCGTACTAATTAAGTTAATATATTAATTAAGCCGGTATTCTAGTCACAATTAAACAGATTTCAAAAATAACAGTACTGCATTACTCTAACCTAAAAAGTGAAAAGGTGCCTAATTTCGGATAGTCTGAAGTTCCTAATTTCGGATACCAGAAACCCAAAATTCTGGCTTAATATAATATGCTGGTTGCAAGTAAATTGTTTATTTTCAGAAAAAGTGACAGATCCATTGAAACTGGCTATTATAATGAGGTCAGAGGAAAACAAATGGGATACCTACCTATCCTAATGTCTCCAATTTTGTTTCGGTCCCGAAACATTGGAAATTACATCAAACAAGCTAATAAAGAAGCTAGAAAAAACGTATGTGTGCGCCTTTTGTTTAAATATATAGTTTTTACACTTGTAGAAAGTAGTCTCTTAATTTCGGATACGGTGTCCGAAATTAGGAACCTTTTTTCAGTCGCACCAAAATGTACCGAATTCATATACCGTCGTTTTCTTGGAAAAAACAAATGTAGTAAAATTCTTTTGACAATAAATTTTGTTTCATTATAACACGTTGCATATGCTTATATGAAAAAATAAATAAAAAACACTTCTGTATAATAAATACTTAGTAAATTTAAAGTAGTATCCGAAATTCGGCGACTTTCCCTTATACCGCGACCTCTAAGTGACGACGAGTCGCAGTATCGTAGCGGTCGCGTATAGTGCTGGTATACGAGCCGTCTTTTAGTTTCTAACCAAGCAGGGCTGATTCCCAGAAGCTTCAATTTCAACACGATTTTTTTTTATCTTATTGTTAACTCAATCTGGGGACTCGTACCCTTTATGTATATCTACTGAATTAGGTTGTCTACAATGACTAAAATAAAACAACAAAGTATAAAGTGCAAGTAATACATGTATTAAAAGTAAGTAGATATCATACTAAACAAAACTAAAAAACAAAAAAAAATAATTATAGGAACAAAGTTACCTAAGCTTGGAAGAATTCTATGCAAAATGATTTTTCTTGTGTATTTTCAATATGTTATACAATTTCAATCTATAATTCAAAATTTGGGCCCAAAATTCAAAGTTATAGATTGTTTTTATATAAAATAATCATGTTTAAGTCGCACCTGATTATACATAATATCTTAACTCCCTACCATACCTATAGATACGTATAGTTTAGACTGTGTTTTTTGTCTCTTCCAGAACTTCGCCTGTACCTGCCTTTTAAATACCAAACATAATAAGTACAATGTTATTTAAAATGAAGTAAAAAAAGAAAACAAACATTTATAATTTTCTGTATATAATAATGTTTTGTTAATAAGTATTTCTTATTTAATTCCTGCACGTCGGACATGCCAGTTATATAAAAGTTGATAGCTCTATTTGAAAACATAAAACTGGCTTCCAATGTTAAATACATGGAACTAAAAAGTCTTTTACTCAAATTGTCAAAATTCGGCGTGTTTCCCTCGGTGTCTCCTTCTCCCCCACCCTGCAATAAAGTCATTTTCCCAAGCATTTTTAAAAAGTGTTTTAGACTTACAATTAAAGGGACAATTTATATAAAGACCATTTCTTATATGGCCATAAAGATGCTTGCAAAAATTTTTTTTTATTTGTGTTTCAAATTTACAATTTTCGATGGGGCACGTGTATTTGACGGTATTATTTTTTTGATGTTCAAATTCACATGACGTCTAACGATGTGATTTCTAAAAGATACATAATTATTTAAGATTGCACGGCAATTTTCTCGTATACATTTGTACAGTTATTTTTGGAATATTTCTATGATAATAACTGTGGAGTTCATATTTTCTAATCGTACCTATTTGGATCCCACAAATGTCGCAAGAAATCATTTCGATAGGTAAGTATTTATTATTTTTTACTTACCTTATTTTCCAGACAAAGTGCTATTATCAAAAGGGTACAACTATAACACGCAGAGTATGCACTCGGAACACGAAAATGTAGAATCCAGCCAGCGCGCGACGGTGGCCGACCAAAACAATACTGAATTAGGTACCTACGTTAGTAATAAAAAATGTAGGTCAAACCGAGCATGCTTGCATGGGATTGGCTCATTATTGAAGCAAATTCGGTAAGTTTTGTAAATTCACAGCAATGTTGTGAATATACCAAAAAAATATATACCAATACAATGAAATAATTAGGTAGGTATCTAACAAGATTACTAAATATTCTTGTATTTTTCAGTATTAAATTTAGTTTCACAGTATCGTTGTAAACGCTTCACGTAAAATCACAAATATCTTGTTAAAATGGCAAAATAACTGTGTAAATACCAATGCAATGTAATAACTATTTAACATAATTACAAAATGTTTTTGTAGTTTTCAATATGAAATTTAGTTTCACAGTATCGTTGTAATCGTTTCACGTGAAATCACAAATATCTTGTGAAAATGTAGCAACACCTCTAAAAATACCAAGACAATATAATTATTTCATAGTATTACAAAGTTTTCTTGTATTTTTTCAATATATAATTTAGTTTCACAGTCTCGCTGTAAAAGCTCTACGAAAAATCACAAATGTCATGTGAAATCTACTGTGAAAATACAAAACATATGTAATTGCTAATCATAATTACAAGTTTTTTGTATTTTTTCAATATAAAATTTAATTTTACAACTCATTGTAAAAAAATTACGTGAAATCACAAATATTTGGTAACAATGGCACGATAGCTGTGAAAATACCAACACAACGTAATTATTAAATAGGATTACAAAATATCCATGTATTTTTTCAATACGAAATTTAGTTTTACAGTATCTTTGTAAAACCATTACGTCAAATTACAAACAACTTGTAAAAACAGCAAAGCAACTGTGAAAATACCAACAATATGTAATTACTCGTAATAATTACAAGTTTTCATGTATTTTTTCTATACAAAATTTAATTTTACAATACAATTGCAAAAACTTTACGTGAAATCACAAATATCTTGTGAAACTGACAAAAAATAACGGTGAAAATACCAACACAGCGTGAATTTACAAACTTAACGTAATTTTAGATATGTTTTATTCCCTAATATTGAAATAGTACGAGAATAGTTGTTAATTTTACATTTAGTACGTAATTTTTACGATATTGTACAACTATTTTACAATTTCATTGTGCATTTTCAGCAAATATGCGGTAAACCATACTTTACTGCAAATATACTGTATTTATTACTGCAAATATCACTGTTAAATCACAATGTAATCATAGGATTTTTTTCAGTGTAAGAGCTAGAGGAGCTGTAAGTGAAATCAATGTTTGGCTCAAATTCATTTAAATCCAGAGACATCGCAAAGGAAAATTGCTAGGGAATGTGGTTTGTCGTTAGGGGCAGTTAACAAGATTTTAAAAAAGCACAGATACCATGACTTTAAAATTTAACCCGTACAAAAGTTACTTATTTATTGCCGGGGGACTAAGGCCTGCCGGTTAGATACTGACCCCTGCCGCCATCTATCTATTTATTAGTATTTAGTTTCTTGTTCCTATTAAAATAAAGTTAAATAAATAAACTTTTGACATCAAATTTTACGTTTCTGTTTATTAGGTGACAGTTATTGATATTGTTTTCGGAATCATGGCCTACCGCCTGGCTTCAAAATATTTAAAATATTAGAAATTTTACATTTAAGTGGGTTTAATTAGGTGTTGTGATACATGGTTGTATTCGTAATTTTTTGCTATATCCAATGGTGGTAAGAAAATCGAAATTTGGTTATGAACACCTAAAGATCCAGTAGGCAGAGAATTTTTCTGAATAGTGCATTCGAAGGCCCGTACCTAATTACGTAATTCCACCAAATTTCATTCAATTCCGTTTGATATTAAAAAAGTTACGGACAAAATAATAAAGTGGAAGTTTTCAGTTTTTTCAGGTTATTTTAGTAACCACGTGAGCTTTGTCAAATTTCTTTACATATTCTTGAAACACATCAAAATGCGCAACTTTTGTCTAATTTAACCAACCTTGTAGCTCTTACCGTTTCAAAAATACCAATGGTGGGCATTTTGAAAGTGAACACCCTGTATATTGAAAGTCCTTATATCATTCTCAACAACTTTTGTAGGAAAAGATTTTCTGAATCTTTTATTGTTCAAAATATACAGGGTCAAATATGTAAAAAAACATGGAATTTTTCTAATCATTTTTCGAAATCTAGATAGCTATGGAAATAATTGATAGTCAGAAATTATTTAAGAGTATGTTAGGGTGCCTTGCGCACTTTTCAATTTATTCAGTATTTCCCATTCAAGAACCCCTTTTCGAAATTTTATTTTGAGTTTTCGTGTTCCCGATGTAGGCCTGGGGCGTCGAGTTTGGATCACCCTGTACAACGTTTACCTGAGATAGGTTATATCCTGAGAAATATCAATTTGACCACACACCACACACTTTCTGCGTCCCATTGTATACAAAATCAGTCACTATATCCTAAATACTAATAAATAGCCTATAAATTAACAGAAAAACAATTATTGAAAACATAAAAAATGCATACGTAAACAATCGGAAAACTTGACTTGCTGGGCAAACACAAAACAAGGACCGCCGAGTTAACGAACGCGGCGCCCGCGGCAGCAACGGCGGCGTTGCCATGTTGGGCGGTTTGGGGTAGTATCTGTGACGATTCTATTAAAGTAATAATTAGCTACTATAATTATAGCGAAATTTAGTTTTAGTTTAAAATTGTTACATACAAGAAATTAATAACTACATTTTAGCGTTATGGGAGGTGTGCTTCATTTAATCCCATTATTAAACCCTTCTATTTTGAAATGAAATTCTGTAAACAATGGAATACGTGGCATCACTCAAAAAGATGTTATCTCTGTTTACTTTTTGTTCTTACTCCCTCTATCCTTCGTTATTCCTCTGAGTTCGTGATAAACGAATCGGCAGAATTTACAGATTTTTACGGCGAGATCTTATAACATTTTAAGAATTTCAGTTTAGAATATAGCAAACATTTTTTTGTTTTATCTATATTTGTCTTCTTTGTCAGGAGATCCGCAAGTTCAAATTAAAATGTCTTATGAAGAATCTGTGAAAAAAGAATTGAAAGAAAATAATTACCAAAAAATGACAAAAAAAATTCAAATAACACTGAAAGAAAAAGTACTACGTAACATTAAAAAAGTTCGTCGAGCCAACGAAATATTTATTAATATTGGTCCAACATAAAGGTTTGTTAATATTATAATTAACTGTTCGTTAATTACCAATTATTAATGAATTATCAATGCAGGTAGGTAATTATTGTTTTCACGAACGAATTGATGAACACTAATCGTTAACTTTAAAAACTGGCTACATTAAAACAATGAACGTGTTCATAAATAGTATGAATTCTGAACATTGAATTGATGAATGCGATTTTTAAGTTGTAAATATTTCTGAATCAATGTTTGTTCGTTAATGCTACTATGAAACCTGAGTATTTAGTTAATGAATGATTTCTTAATATTATAAAACTGAACACTGAATTAACGAATAGGTATGTTTCTTAATAATTTTAAAACGCTTTACATTGGCTTCGCCTCACAAGAGAATTTGTCACACGCACACGGAAAAATCCTTATTTCCAGACGATTTCATAAAATTCCAGATCTTTCAGTTTCTTTACTTCTTTGTGTAAGTCAAAATCTATATTCTGAATGAATCCGAGCTTAGTAAAACAATAAAAGAAAAAAGTATTAAATAAGAATAACATTTAAAAAATAATAGTTTCGACGATTTTTATAATTGTCGATCGGGTCGACAATTGTCGAAAAGAATTAATTGTCATTTTATTTTTATTATATTATTTTGCAAAAACAAAGTACCTAAAGGAGAAATGTTACGAGAGGATGAAGTCTAAATAAAATCATAAATATATAAAACCTTTTTAAAAACGTTTAAGCCATGTACTAAAACCATATAAGAACCTAGTAGTAGATTCTTCTATGCTAAAACAAATAATATAAATTTAGGTGTTCGTTAAGGTAGGTAATTCAATGCCAAACGACAAAAAGCTTGTAGCGTGAAATGTTCATAAAAGTAGGTGCCAATTAATTTCATTGGACAGTGATAGGTTGATAGGAAAGTACTTGCCGAAGTACCTACGTATTTTCTTTACAGTTCGCGCGACAAGCTTTTTGTCAAAATGTTATGAAACTTGTTTATCGTGAAAAAATAACATTTTGACGTGAAAGCTACAGAAAGGACACCTTTGTATGTATGTATGTATCTATGTATGTATGTATGTATGTATGCATGCATGTATGTATATATGTATGTATGTATGTATGTAGGTATTGTGGGATTTGTGTGCAATATTGGAATTTACTATTAATAATGGGTTTAAAAATAATGTGGAAGTAGGGAATTTTAAATTAAATTTCCTTATGCTCGGTATTTTAGATATTCCTTTACTATTAGGAGAATTTTATTTATTATGTAAATAGTTTTTTGTCATGCGCTCCCAAAAATAGCTATTTTACGGACTCATTTCAGTCCGTAAAATGCTTCTTTTTCGGCCTAGTCCATAAATGAATGAATGACATGACAAAATTATCAAATAAACAAACTTACGATGTCAATTTCTAAGACAACTTTTTCGAACATTATGATTTTAAAAATTATGGAAAATTTGCAAATTTAAGCGTTCTGAAGAATTGTAAAAAGCGTATAACAAAATTTTGGGAGCATATGACAAAAAATAGTATTTGTCACACGTACAGGCGCGGCTTTTGAAATCGTTCCAATACGTGCGGTCGCAAAGGAGTTGAATTGACAACGTTGCAATTACTCCTCCCCTCTCTCGCGGTTTGAAAACCATCCATAACCTCAAAGGCGTAAGTGACGGCCGTAGAATTGGCGCAACGTTGCCGCACATACCCGAAATTCTTGAATTCTTGCTCATTTCTCATGCCTATTGGAAACATTTATGAGGCCGCGCCTGTACCTAAATGAAGTTTTTTAGGACTCATATGCTATGCAATGATTCGTCCTGAAAGACTGCATTTTAGGTACTTGTAACAAAAATAACTATTTTAATATGGCAGCATTTTTAACGGATAGGGTTTAGGTGTATATAGTTGTGCCCCTCACTTTTAAACATCACGCCCCTGCTCAAGAGGGCAATAATTTTTATATGATAATTTTTATGTGAAAACAAAAAAATTGTAAAAGAGGAGGTTTTTGTTTTATATTATTTCGGTGCCTTTATTTCGTTATTTTGGCCTTCTAGTCCCAGCCCAAAAATCAAACATTGAATTTTGTAATTGAATTAAGCTTTCTCTAGATTGACAATTATAATTTGTGGGCCAAATTCTGTGCTTTTAGGAATTATATTGAAAACAACTGGACTTATGGATTATATTATTCCTGAATTGCCGACTGATGATTTCGATAAAACACAAATTACACGTGCGTGCAGTTTTATGAAACTCCACTGTCGGTGGTAGTTTTTTTATTAAAAATTCAACCAATATTTCTTCGGAAATTCAGTTAGTATGCGTTACATTTCTCTTACATTATTTTACAAAGTACACAATTCCACAACTAAAAATTATGTTGGAACAGTTATAATTCCAACACACTATGTTGCATTTTTCGACCAATCAGGAACTCCTTAACCGAATATTATAATAATAATTAATTATCACCCTCACAATACTAACTAGGAGTACCCCAGAAGCAACCACATGCTTGTGCGGGGGAGGGGTGGCAATTGCTATTATTTAGGCTTGATTGCCATTTGCAGCTAGGGCTGACTTTCCGGATAGAACTATAGAATCTCATTCGCTCAAGTACTACGGAAACCCTAGAGAACCGTAGCCAGAGAGGGTAGGGAAATTAGTAAACCACACAGATAAGCTATTAAGAAGGTAATAACCTCTCGTAGTAGATGGTAAAACATACATTTCTGTCGTCCTGGCGTAGTTTTCATATGGCTTCATCTAGAATGAAATAAACTGACGTTTATCTTTTCCGTTTCTATGTAAGTGTCATCCAAATCAGGCGCAGGTAAACTCCGAAAGCGTCGGAACTAGCACATTTATTTGCCCGTCCAAAAAATCAAAACATTCAGTCGTCATCTCGGTTGACTAGACGTGGAGGCTGTCCCCAAATCGGGGACTGCCGGCAAACATTCGACGGTAGGTAGGTATTTGCAGGGCCTCCTTCGATGGTTCTACCAAAGTCTAGAAATACTAAAGTCGGCTCACTCCTTTGTCCTCTCGGAAAAGCCGACAATTTTTTGCGAAATCAGCGTCACCTCGCACGCTTCGCATTTACGAGGGCGACTAAACGAAATCGCCGTCAAGCTAGTTATACGGGGGCAGGTTCATATTGACTTTAAATTATTTACCAAAGTCTACAAATATTAGTATACCTATTTGTAGACTTTGGTACAACATTATTTGTGTAGGTAAGTGTACCGTTAGTATTTGGTAGGTAAAGTGAAATTAAAATACAAGGTAGGTAGCTATTACCAGAATCTACATAATTAATAGGTATATCTGTAGACTTTGGTTGGAACATGAATAAAAATACAGTTTTTTATGTTTTACGTTCATTTTTAAAAAAAACCTAACAAAACATAGAGCAGGCAAAAACATAAATAAAAATAAATATTTAACGACAAAGAGTTAAACTAATCATATCTACTTTTTCATCCTGTAGTAAATATTTTGATATTTAATTGACATAAACAATACAGAACAAAATATTACGCATACGTACCTACACAAGCATGCGTCTTACCATAAGCTTCTGGCAACAATCTTAATGGGACAGCCGAGGGGACAGCAGTTTTTACTAAACGTTTTCCGGACGAAGTTTTATATGCCTTTATATGCCTCTTCGGGTGGAATATTCGCAATATTCGCAAGTTTATGTTCTCCGATGAACCCAAAGGCATTCTTCCATTGCTGGCACCTTCAAATTTTCAATATTTTAATATTATTATTATTCTTCAATTAAAACCTAAGTATTCAAATGTCACATAAAAAGGTCTTAATTTTTGTAGGTAGGCACTTTAAACTCAATCGTACCTTTCGGGGTCTTTAGAAAATGAAAAAAAGGTAATATAGGTAGTCCTTTGAACTGGTTTTACAGCCATCCGCACTGCATTAAAAAAGCGTTACTAGGCATAACTACAACACAGTCACGGTCGGTCGGTAATATTTTGCGGTAATATTTTGCGCGCACCCGGTAGAATGCGAACGAACCGCTCTCAGCTACACTGTGTACAGCTTATTTTCTTATATTATAAGATATCGATCGGTACTCCGATGACGGCGGGAGGAGGGGAGCGGGATGGGGCAAGAGGGAAACGTTTGTTTACACAAGGCCGAGTGCCCGGACTTATTAGTATATCTCTGGACGCTGGTTCTACCCAGAGAATAGATCATCCACGGGAAAGAAAGTTACTCTAGCCATAGACCAGCTGAATATCATTAAGGCTAACGCCTTAATGCATACCCTGCAAGGATTATCGAATGAAATCATCGGGAAAGGTAAAGATTGTTGATGATGGTCACCAAATTTGTGATCGTCGGTGGTTGACTTCTCGGGATCATGCATACTTACCTGTTTTTAAAGAACCAAGACTACAAAAGCAGTTTCCAAACCCTACAAAAGGTTTGGGTGCATACAAGGTACTTCCAATTTTCTTGTTGACTTATAACTCATGTTCAACACAGTTATATTATTCGAGTCGAGATTTATGATGTGCTGATGTTTTGGATCTTTATCTAGAGGATCTCGAATGATCGAGGTCGATGCCTTGTTTGCAGTCCTATTGATTTTATTCGGAATTTGGGACGAATATTTCCGAGTCGCGGTGGAGCGCACGGTTCCGATAAGGTGTGAGCAATGTTTTTGTTTTCAATCGGAATCCGACTTGGATAAGCCTGGAAAAAATAGGACGGATTACTGAAAACACCTTTGTTTATCGAAAGCGTATTACGATGGCACCATTTGAATCCTGATTATACTATGTAACCTGGACCTGAATAAATTAGAACAAATTAAGTAGAGTGCATATAATTGCAATTAGAAAACGAAAAATATGACTTTCTTATATCTTATGTCATGTATCCAGGTACGATATGGCCTATAACACAAACACAAGTTAGACTAACACTACAAGTTAGACATGTGTAGACAAAAATTGATTCCTGATGCCCCAAGTTTTGTTAATTTACCAACATCGCCTACAAACATTTATAGAGCAGTGCAACGTTGTCATTAAAGGAACGGACTTCGCGTGTCGACGATTTGGTGGAAGGTATGAGCCCTATAATATTACTCTAGTTGTGGTTGTTTATCATGATTGATTTTTGTGTATCTATTTCTAAATCTCCGCCAAATCACTGTCATTCCCTCTCTTCCCTTACCTCCTCTGCACCTGCCCCCTCTGAGGTACCTCAGTTTAGCCTCCCCCCCTGCCGCGCGGCCCCCCCCGGACAAATCCGGCGTGTTCGGGGGCCGCTGCAGGCAGAGGGATTTAATTTGTATTGGCCAGATTTGCGCCCCGGGCGGCGTAATGAACACACAATTGTCGGCTTAAGTTTGATTGCGCCCCGCGGCGGCGCGGCGGGCGCCCCCGCGCTAAAGGGCTTATGAAATATTTAGGGGGCGGGGGTGGAAAAACGCCCGGGGTTGCGTAGATATGGGAGGACGGGGATGGGAAGAACGACTGGAGGAATACCGAAGGAGATATCGCAAAGCTGCTTTATTGGTTTGTCTTAAAAATCGCAGATATTGGGAGACTAGACCGTTAACATAATATGGACTATTGCCATTCGGACTATATGTTTAGTTCCAGTGAAATATACCCTCATTTTTTATATAGGCCCATTAAATAATAATTAATAAAAAAATCGAACACTATACTAAATAATTATCTTTTTTCCTTCTAAATACTACGAACTAACAAGAAGTAATATCCTTCTTTGATGGGCCATAAAAAAGAAGGGTAATTCAGAAATAACGGACGGTCGCAACCGCCCGCGCCCGTTACACATTGCACATACATTCTGTCTTTGTTTAAATCTCTCTGTGATAGGTATATGGCCCAGTTGCAGATATACCGTATATAAATGGACTAGTCCTTTTACAAATCGCCTAGTCCATTTGTTGAAGGACAAGCTTGTTACACATATGGACTAATATCTTCCGTCCGTTTACATATGGACTAGTTTATATACGGCCTGTTTTACATATACCTACGGTCTGTGGTCTGTAACAGTTACAAAGAAGAAATTTTAAAAATTAATAGGTATATCGTCAAAAGTTTTATTACTCTTTATAAATACACCTCTCTCGCACAAAACTAAAGGCACGCCTATGAAATTATTTTTTAGCTCCGTTTTCCACTAAAAGAGTTTTTAAAGTTCTAGGACTGCTGACCTCGTTCCTTGTTTCATCGTCATTCTAATTTGAAGCCTGCTATGTTGCCACACTTCATTAAAATCGCCATCTTATAACCAGGTCATGAATATTATTATTTCATCCTGCCGTGTTTAAGCTAAATACCCAACAAATACAAAAATATGTATTTATTGTTTTATCCCTTGGATATTACATCAAAGATTATGAGCGAGATAATGAGTTGCTATATTTTTGTATAACTTTCTACTTATAAAAAACTATAGAATTATTTTTCGATAATTTTTTCTGCAGTTTTTAAATGATCGGAGAAACCGTTTTCTCATGTGACCATAAATACAGTGCATTAACGTAAAAAAATGATCATTTCGAGTACACCAGAATGCCATTTGGATTAAAAAACGCACCGGCCACTTTCCAGAGCGTAATAGACAATATCCTAAAGGACCTTAAAAACAAAATTTGCCTCGTCTATATGGATGACATTATAATTTTTTCCAGCAGTCTCGAAGAACATCGCGAACCTTAAATTAATTTTTCAAAAATTAAGATAATCATAATTAAAGGTTTAATTAGACAAATCCTACTTCCTTAGAAAAGAAGTGGAACTCCTAGGTCATGTCGTAAGCCGAAACGGAATTAAATCTAATCCCCGTAAAATCGAAGCGATTCTAAAATTCCCTGTCCCAAAAAAACTAAAGATATCTAGGATTACTAGGATAATACAGAAAATTCATAAAAGATTTAAGTATTACCCTTTTGGTTTTCTAATGTCAATCCATATTTCTTATTTTGTTAATATCAACGTTAATATCCAAAAATGCGTTGAACAGTAATTAGTGGGGTGCGTAATACACAAAACACAAATATACGCACTAATGTTCAAACATACATCAAAACCAGAACGTATCACTTTTTACTTGACATGCCACATAAAGTTTATGGACTGCTATCCCCGTTTCGCGAAGTCAAAGTGAGTGGAACATCAGAGCCATCTATCGGGCAATGCCAGAACTTGTCCTCCTAGCGTATAAGAAATATGCAATCGAATTAGAAGATAATTTGTTGCTTCTGTCACCAGTTACTTTATTAAACAAGACTGGCCACTAGCCAGTAGTCAGATAACAATGGTGATCATAACCGTCAGGCCCTTTTCTTGCTTAGAAAAACAAAGAAGAAAACGAGAACGTGCAAAACCAATTATGTAGACGTCGCTACGATTTGGTAGTGTTACCAGTAGCAATTTTCTGGTGTAACTTAAAAATTATGAAAAATGCGGAAACTCGCGAAAATTCCTTAAGCAAGTACTCAAGGTGTTTTAAGTATTCAAGTGTTATAACGCTTGCCGTTTGTATAATCAAGACTGAAAACACATATAATACAGATGGGAGATACACATAATTATTCTTATGTCTTCATAACCTCCACCAAAATGATTTAACGATGAAATGTGTCAACAGCGCTTTCCAGTATTCACCTTCGTCGTTTGCAGGAGCGTCGTTACTCGAGGCCTAAGGTTTATTTTTTGAACTTCGACCAAAAAAAAAATCCGCTTTTCCATTTTAGTGGGCCACCCCCCCACTGTGTGGTTAATTTGTTCTACATCATAACCGAAATCCCGTGCCGAACTACGTTCGCAAATTTCGAACAGGTGTGGATAGTTGTAATTTCCGCCGGGGCGGTGGAAAATAATTAATTCCCCGGAGAAGCGCGGCGCCGGCGACACGCGCCCAGCCCCAGCAATTAATTCCGTGCTGGATTTATTGCTGCGGAGCCGGGGCACCGGCCCGGCCGTATTATGTCGCGGATAATGGGGTCGCGTTAGCCGGGGCCATATGTCGAATTCGCGCGCCCCGGCCCCCCGCACGACCCGGCACGGACTCCAGGCCCAGTGGCGCAGGCACGGACATTTAACTTATACTTCTTTTTTCGCTCAGCTTAGCGCTGTTTCAAGCGATCACCACTAAACTCTTTCGAAATAGGGTACTTGACAATATTTTTAATTGCTCTAAAATTGTACTCTGTTTACAGTAGATGCACCAACATAACACGTAATAAATGAAGCAACGGCTTTTAACCCTTATTTATTTATAATAAAACACAAATTTCTTGGGATTCGACCGAATAAAAGAGTATTTATTAAAAAACTTTTTCACTACGTACGTTTCGGCTCAGTGGCCATCCTCAGGTACAATTTTACATCGAGTAATTTGCTAAAAAAGGGCTAAGAAATGCTTAAAAGATTTTTCACTATACAAATAAAAACATTTAAAAATTAATTTTTAAAATACTTACAAGAATTCTCATCAGTCAATAGAAAAACATTCCAAATTAACAATGTCTAAACTATATCAGAAACATTGTAGTGTTAAATTTAACATAACTATAAGAGTATACTTTTCGCCAATTTTTACATTTAATTGGGAAAGGTTACAATTTTCACATTATATTTAAAATTTTGGTCAGGTATGAGGAAAGAAAGAATTGCAAGTGGCGCAGAACGACGAGCAAGGAAGGCAAAAACAATATCCTTTTTTTCCCGAGTTATTGATTTTTTATTTCTATTCTATTTGGTCTACAGGAGAAATTTTTAATTTTTGAAAACAATAAAGCAGTTCTTCGTTATTTAATGAGATCATAGTAAATTTGTGATAAATGTTCAGTATCTGTTCTGTAATTCAAACTGTTATTATGTTTTTTTATATGTATCATTTCTAGTATATTACGTTTTAGAAAATCACCTTCATTGCAAATAATTTCAGTATTATCAAAGTCAAAATTATGAAATTGTTCTAGAGCATGCTTGCATAAGGCAGTTGAGTTATCATTGTGAGTTCTTATATCATACTTATGCTTATATAACCTTTTGTTGAGATATTGCTTAGTTTGGCCGATATAAGTAGATGGACAGTTTATTCAGTTAATTTTATAAATTAGTTGTGATTGGTCTTCTTTATTGATATGTGGTTTTAATGTTGTAAACAGGCTCTTAGTGTTATTAGGAGGTTTTTGTCCAACGTTTACGTTATATTTTTTAAACAATTTCGTTCTGCGCCACTTGCAATTCTTTCTTTCCACATACCTGACCAAAATTTTAAATATAATGTGAAAATTGTAACCTTTCCCAATTAAATGTAAAAATTGGCGAAAAGTATACTCTTATAGTTATGTTAAATTTAACACTACAATGTTTCTGATATAGTTTAGACATTGTTAATTTGGAATGTTTTTCTTTTGACTGAGGAGAATTCTTGTAAGTATTTTAAAAATTAATTTTTAAATGTTTTTATTTATATAGTGAAAAATCTTTTAAGCATTTCTTAACCCTTTTTTAGCAAATTACTCGATGTAAAATTGTACCTGAGGATGGCCACTGAGCCGAAACGTACGTAGTGAAAAAGTTTTTAATAAATATTGTTTTATTCGGTCGAATCCCAAGAAATTTGTGTTTTATTATTGACGAAACGACCAAGAAACTAAATTTGTACTTATTTATTTATGATAATTAAAGACGTAGTTGCACAATTTTGTTCGGGCTGAAATCTACAGTTTCGTCGTTCTATTGTCCAGAACGCCAAACGTGGCAACTCTGTGCCTCTCAGGAGAAACGGAACTGCGACGTTGCCGGTGCCCGTTTGCAATGATTCGAGGAACAAAGGCAAATTTTACTTTTCTATTCAAATGTTTCCAGCTTGCTTATGAATATCGAATATCTGTTAATTAAGGTATTGCAATCTTTGAGCAAAAAAAAATTGGCACATAAAGACTTTTTATTACCAATATGTTCCGTATATTGACTCCTCTATAGCAAAATTGTGTCTGTTTATGCTGCACACGCTGGAAACTATATCCTTCATCTCTTTCACGTGACACTTTGATTAAAATATCTGTATACGGAACATATACTATAAATATTCAGGAAATATAATATGGAAAATTTTGCGTATGTGGCAACGGCACCCGCCCACCTAGGCATCTAACCATATACATAATTATATCCACATGTCATCTAACACATGTATGATGTATGGTTTTCTGATCGGCAGTTGATATCCCATCATGCCAACTGTCATTCCGTATGTCCCTAAATCAAAACATTAGTAGATAATATCTATGCGACTTATTATAGTTTGTTATTGACATTTATTATTATATATTGTTTGCGCAGTTATCGTGTTGTTAGTTGTGTAGTAAGGAGGTCCGTTAGTGTAAGGGACCCTGAAAGTTCAATCCGTAATTTGCCGAAATTGGATGCTTTCTGGGTAGCACAATTTTTTCTAATAATTCGATTTTCGCGTTTGCCGAAATTCATGGGATAAAACTGCAAAGGTTTGTACCTATATGTTGTAATAATAGTAAAGTAATATGAGTTATTAATAAAGGGAGAACTTGGTGCTAGGGACCATCTTGAAGGCGCGTTTATAAAGGCGCCATTTTAGTGCTTAGAAATACCCAAATTCCGTAGGTACCTAGGCCCAAACTTGCAAAAAAAATTGCAGAAAAACGATACTGAATATTTACGAAAAAACACTTCTCGGGGCATCCTAAATCCCGGGGGCCCCCTGGGGGCTTGAGGTTAGAATTTTGAAATTTCAACTTTCCTTGCATCTTTCACCGCAGATTAAGGTTATGTCTCAGAACGCTTCAGTGGTATGGCCATGTTGCCAAATTGCCTTTATAAAACACTTGTGACGTCATAAGTGCTTTCCCGCCAAATTTCGAAGAAAGTCTAATAACTTGCTAATTACGTAAATATATATATTTTAAATAATCTTAGGGTCTTAGGCAAATCCAGGAATTGTTTTATCAAGTTTGTAAAATTTCGTCAAGAACCCTATTATAGGGTCTGCTATGGCTTATAATGTGAAAGATGCCATTGTTGCAAAATATTGTACAAAATAAAAACATGCACATGTCACGACGAATTTAATATCCAAAATGCGCTTGTAGATGTCTCTTCTAATTCGACAAGTTCAAGTGGCATATTTCCATAAATTTTTGTTTGTTTGGTATCAACAATTTTTTATCTCCATGTCTTTAATTTTCATATTTATATTTTTCATATCGATATAACCGGTTGAAGAAAAATTGTCAGTTAAAACACTATTTAGGTACTTCCAGTAGTCAAAATTAACAGCCACAATGTCACCGGTTTAAAATCGTATTTATGCAAAAAAATTGAATTTTTTGTTCCGTCATACTCTACGTCTATGGGTTCGAATGATTGTATCTTTATCTGCGTGGGTCGTGTATAGGGGTGTCGAAACGCCCCCAGTTTTGTTGTTTGGGGACAACTATTAGCCCCCATTGTTGCATTATTAGGCCGATTGCGTGCGTCTAAACGCCTTTTGCAATTTGAATTTATCGCTGGCGAAAACGTCCGAACAATAACATAATACGGATAAAATGAGTCCACGCGAAAGTAAGACAATACAGGGTGATTCAGTCATGATGTACAGGTGGATAAAAATGAGCGTAATACGGATCCGAAATTAAAAAATTCTAAAATCAACAAAAAAAAATATTTTCAGAAGTGCATTTTGAATCCCTAATTAACGGAGCTTCTAGCTGGACGGGCTAGTAAACATCGCATGCAGACCCGCAACTACTGGCGCGCTGTTGCCAGTTGCAGCAACATATCGTAAATTTATTTATTTTTTATTTATCCCCAGAAATCTCAAAAAAATGTCGAAATATTGAGAAAACGTCAAACTATCACTATTTTCAAAATGCCACAATTGACTTGAATAACAAGTTATTGATTCTGTTGGTAAGCGATCCGCGAATAGGCGAAAATAACCTGGGATTATTACGGACTTCAGTTTCGTACATGCTTGATTTCATGTACCCCCAAACACACGCGTTGACCGTGGCTCAGGCCCTTTTCTACCAACCCAGCGATTCGGGCAGTGCTGGTCCAAAAATCCACGGACTGGCTGTGCAAAATGTGTTGGGGCCCATCGCGCATAAACCACATGTCGCGGAGTCCAATCACATGGTCTCCATACACACATGTCCACACGTAAACTGCCCATCGACATTGGAAATATAGACATTAAAGCGACGAACTGCGTGGAGGTTTTCGTTGATGATTATGTTCAAGCGGTGCCAACTGTCATCTAGAGATAATGTCATTAGAACTTGCCGGCCCTCTGCGGCACCGTCGCAATGATAAAGGCCCGCCAGCTGGCGACGCGAAACGTGACTACGTCATAAGAGGGAGGTAGCTTTTCCTAGTTGTTTACGTTTACTTGCCTGGCGATTTTCCTGTTTTAAAGAACGCTTGTTGCGTTTATTGTGTGTTGGACTGTGTTTTTTAATAATATAGGACGTGGAGTTTTATTAATAAGGTAATAAATAATAAAACAGCGGTGATTCAGAATAAAGTGATTACAATTCAATTTTAGTTTATAGGTTTTAGGTTTGTGTTTTGTGCCTATAGTTTCGGACTTGTTAAATCATGCCGTGGACGTGTTAACTGCAAGGGAAACTACAAAAGCGGTCCTAAAGTAGTGTCCGCTTTTTCCTTCCTAAAGACCCCATTCAGGGAAAAGTGGGATAAGGCCATCAAAAGAGATTTTGTTCCTACACCGTTTTCCAGGGTAAAAGTGGTTTTGGTTTGGATTGTTATACCTAACAATATTACATGATTAAACGTAACCACCTTAAAATCAGGAGGTTTTATTGCTATATTCATTCGAATTTAATTGTATCTACGCACGCGAATAACAAATAATTGGCATTTACGAAAATTTTACCGGTAGACATCTAAATGCACCAAAAGTCCTTGAAAATGTGACTTTCACTCTCGTAGATTACCTATTATCCGTGTTGTAAAACCATGAGCTATATATGTAAACAATCATTTTAAAGTGTGTTTTTACCAAATTTACCAAGTTGACAGCTTTATATTTGAATTTGGCGCCTTAAGCCCACCTCCCATGCATGACTCATGGCTTTCAGCTGCCGGGCCTTGTCATTGCGACGGTGCCGCCATCTGCCATATAAGAAATCTGCAACCCTCCTAGCATGAAGAAACTGACAAAAATACCCAAAGAATGTGAAGGTAAGGTGTCGCTGTTGCTGCTTTTATCAATAGATGGCGCTAGCTAAGCTAAGGATCTAGTAAAACATTGCCACATCTGTAACATTTGAAACCGGTAGGTGAAAATTTTATGTTTCGAATATTGAAGTCAACATGTGTTTTTGGGACACGTTTTGCAATTTCAACGCAATCGGTTGATTTGATCGTTATGAAGCAAGAGTACCTTTTTCTGGCAGAATGAAGAGATGCACTAACCTCAAAAAAGTTACGAGTAAAACCACAATCCAAAAACAGCGCAAGTGGCGCCCTCTGTGAGATACGGCGAAATTGACATTTTCAGCTTATTCTCCATCGCCAAAAACACAGCAGTGCCAAATTTCAGTTCAGCAGCTTGATTATTTTGGGAGATATTGCCATAATACAATTTCAAAAATAGTATGCTCCGTATACAGATATTTTAATCAAAGTGTCACACGTGACAGAGATAAAGAATATAGTTTGCAGCGTGTGCAGCATAAACAGACAGCATTTTGCTAGAGAGGAGTCAATATACGGAACATATTCGTAACAAAAAGTCTATACGTGCCAACATTTTTTTGTGCAATTGCGTTAGTTAAAGCTGAAAGGTTGCAAAACATTAAGTAACAGATATTCATAGGCAAGCTGGAGACATTTAAATAGAAAAGTAAAATTTGCCTTTGTTCCACGAATTATTGCAAACGGGCACCGGCAACGTTGCAGTTCCGTTTCTCCTGAGAGGCACAGAGTTGCCACGTTTGGCGTTCTGGACAATAGAACGACGAAACTGTAGATTTCAGCCCAAACAATATTGTGCAACTTCGTATTTAATTATCATAAATAAATAGGTTAAAAGCCGTTGTTTCATTTATTACGTGTTATATTGGTGCATCTATGCTGTAAACCGAGTACAATTATTTTAGAGCAATTAAAAATATTGTCATGTACGTTATTACTGTTGACTAGTTACCAGCAGAGCTGGGCCGAGTACTAGTAATTTGTACTCGAGTACCGGGTACCAGGTACCTACATGCCATAAATGAAGAACGAGTACAGAGTACCGAGTACTTTACTCATTCCACAGCCGTTCGAGTACAATACCCCGAGTACAAATACTCGATATTCAAGAGTACTTTTTGGCAAGTACTTTTTCTTGTTTTTTTTTGTTATTTGGAATTTTAAATGAATTAATAAGTCCAACAATATGAGCTGTGTGGATATTTGCACGCGGAACCTATCGTGTTAATAAAAGTAATTTGGTGACAGGTGCCTACCTGATGACAGTAATTTAACCTAAAATTTTATGCATGTATTAACTTATTTATTTTTTAGATAAGAAAAGAAATGTTGATAAATAAGATACTAAGGTGTAGATTAGAAGTACAATTACGAATTTGAAATAATTCTAATATAGTTTCCCGGTCTTCAGTGTAACATTACACAAAACTTTCCCATAATAAGACCATTTTTTACAAAGTTTATATTAACAAATATTGTTATAAAAACTCGACGTTTCTTATTATGGGAAAGTTTTGTGTAATGAATTTGAAATAAGTTTGATTTTTCTTATACCTATATACCTATTATTATTATTTGCATTTTGAAATATATTGTTCATTTTGCCAAAAATATTATAACATTATCACATATTTAATAGTTCAATTGTTGTTTTGTAAATTGAAATTTTTAATATAGACAGCAGATTTAAAAAATGCAGAAAGTACCTATAGGGTATTTCATTAAAGTTTGGATCTTATCTGGAAATCGTCGTGTATAAGTTTACAATTTCCTATAACTTTTGCATTTTTTTTTCTAACTTGAAAAGTAAAGAAATTATTCAAACAGGCGAAATGTTGTATACCTATACAGTCTACAGTACAAATCATATAGTGAAGTGCATTTAGTTTTTTTCGCAACATTTAAAACTTCGAAAAAATTTACTCTGTAGATACGCTCCCTCCGGAAAATTCAAAATTATAAATAAAAATACTGCTGGACTGACAAGTCCACACTTGCGTTTGCGGTTCGCGTGACTTGCATTTGTTTGCGTGGCGCTGTTGCAATTGCGCAGTAAAGTACTCAGAAATATGTACTCGCTTAAGAAATGCGAGTACCGGGTATTCGATATGTTACGGGCCCGAGTACTGAGTACTTTAATTGAAATGTACTGGGTACCGGGTACAGAATACCCGAATTGTACTTTAGAGTACAGTATTTGAGTACTTTTACTCGAGTACTGCCCAGCTCTGGTTACCAGTTGAGCGCCGTTTATTAAGGGTATAATACACCATACCCGATATGTTACGGGCCCGAGTACTGAGTACTTTAATTGAAATGTACTGGGTACCGGGTACAGAATACCCGAATTGTACTTTAGAGTACAGTATTTGAGTACTTTTACTCCAGTACTGCCCAGCTCTGGTTACCAGTTGAGCGCCGTTTATTAAGGGTATAATACACCTCGGAGAATAGATATTTTTGTATTATTTTATGGTTGATTCTAGATTTTTAATTTTTTCACCAAAATTTTTTTACATCTGTATTACAAGGCACAATAGCACCACAGGATAAGCAGTGTGAATTGTGACCACAAAAAATATCGCCAATAAATCTTTATACGTTCACTTTACCTTAAAAAGGAGACAAATTGATTGCATACGTCGATCTATAGGGTCACGCGGTCGTTACACAATCACCTTCTATATACGCAAATGAATATTCAACACTCCTTGACCGCGTAATGTACCTACAAGCACAACGACTGACATTCAGCAACTTTCTTCATTCGTCCCTCGATCATTCAGGTGCACCGCTAAGCATAATGGATCCATTAACCAAAGTACCTGTACGAAAACATCTCACGGGATAATTTGAAATTATAATTACAAGATAACTCTTAAATTAACACTGCCCTCGAAGTCGAGTGGGAATTACCATATACTGTAGGGAAGATCGAGCCGCTTTTTTCGAAGAATTCCGTTGCATAAAATTATAAATTTCTTCTTACGAGCATTTCGAAAACGTGCATATTTAAACGAGACAGTTTGGGTTTTCACCTTATAACCACCAGTAACAACATAATCAACAATTCGGCTTTCTCGGAATTTGTTCAATCTCCATGCAGTGACAATGATAGATTTACTGTACTAAATAGGAAAGTTTGTAGCAACTTCTAAATGCTTCAAAACTTATATAGCACCGACAAAAATCACATGGTAACCGGAAATTCCGAAAATCAACCTTTGTCAGTTGCTATTATAATAGCTGGTGTAGATCTATTACACCGACATGTAGGTAAATTTATTAAAAATTACATTTTTTCATTAATTTTCATTTATTTTAGAAAATACTTCATCAACACCTGTCAGTAGCCACGTGATTAGTGGTATGGTGATTTGTTGGAACAGCTAATGACAGCAGCAGAGAAAAGTGCAAGTAGACTACAATTTTCATTTTGTAAATTTTTTCAAATTTTCAGGAGTAGCCAAAAACTATTACAGAAAATTTACTCTCAAGAAAAAATGCTTGGTATAATAAAGTCACCAGGTGTCTGTCTTTTTATTACGAGTTTTATTGCAACAAAGTTAATAACAAATAAGGAAAATCTAAAAACTGTTGGACATTAATCGAATTTTCAAGGTCACAGTTTAAATGGATGAAAAAATCTATGTAAAGATATATTACCAAAAATATTACGTAAGGCAACTGGTGGAAATTTTTTTCGCTGTTAACTGTGGAACTATAAATGATTTAAGTATGCAGTAACTATAAAAAGTATGTGCTCTTTTTCTTTTACAGAAAACACAGACAGACACTGCGAATTCTGACAGAACTCCTTGAGTGAAATAGAAGTAAAAATAGGTACCTACAAGTTAAATAGTAAGTATAGTATTTCTAGAGTATAGGATATTCTACAAACAACACAGAATATTTCACTTTAAGGTTTTTTTAAGGTTGTCAAACACAACGTAAAGGTTAATGCACCATATGATATTGTCAAAAGGGCTCTAAAAAGCCATATCGATTATAACTATTTACGCAAGTCTAAGATCTGCCTATCCACCCCGTTTCGCTGCACAAGTGGCCAGCCGTCGACCAGTGTAACACATGCAACTTGCATGGGTTGCAAGTATTGGTAATTAGGCGAGCATGCAGTCACATGTTTTTACTACAATATATATCTTCTCTGTTTCCTTCATCTCTTTTTACTACTAATACCAGGTTCAGTTTAATATGGCTAAAAAAGTGTTTTGTCTCGTATTTTATTGCCGAGGCGCCTGTTCTCGAACTACACTGGTAAAATATAAATGAACTCACTTGGAACACAGTGGTATACGGGGAGCGATCTATTTCATAGCATTTACCACGCTCTGCAACTGGTAAAAATATCAGACTTATCAGCAGTATAAAATTAAAAGGTTTTTATGGCAGCCAATAAGAAAGCGAGAGTAGCCATTTGATTGGTCGGCGTTTCGGAGATCCACGGAGCAGGTGTGCTTTATTTTACGGATTTTCGTTTTGTGTGCCTATAGATTTTTGTGTTGTGTTGTTTTGCCTGAAACAAAATTATTAGTTTGCTTTGGTTTGAATTATTTCAAAGTTTATTTTATTCTTTTTTAGAGCCTAAGACTCGGTCTTGTTTTACAAAGCAAACTCCGCCCAACGTTTTTATGCTGTTCCAAGTGACTTCATTTATACCATAGCTATAAATTATTATGGGGCTAACTATAAATCCCAAAAACCTTGTAAATTAAAGTAAAAATTCCTATCTGGCAAAAACGTTTAAAACTACTTTTAAAAATGGCCAAGTCCAAGTAGGATATTGCCAGAGGAATAGAATTAATTCACTTTTAATCAATCTTGCATTTTTTCGAATTTCACTACAGCGATAAAACCATTCAAAACATAGGTTTTTTATATCAAATATACTGGGATGTCGATATAATATTGCATTTATAAATAAAAATAAACATTTTTTCTTGCTCCCTCCTCCGTAACTACACTTTACATACTGGCCAGCGAGCCCGAATGCGCAAATCAAATGTTCGAAGTGCCATGTTAATTTGGTTACTAGCTGCGAAAGTGGTTGCTATAAGTACAAAAAGTATATATTGCCTAGCAACCCTCAAGCAAGGACCTTAATAGTATATTACTTAGCGAGAGTAGTAAGAAGCTTACTACTTACGAGTGGAAAAGTTGCGCACGAGCCGCGCAGCGGCGAGTGCTGTAATGCCAAGAGTATGTAATAAGCTTACTACTCTAGTTTTGTACTATAATTTTTCTTCGACGAAAGAAAAACTATTATAGTAGATAAACTATACTTCTGATTATCTGACAGGCAACAATTAGTATGTTGGTTGGTTGCTATGGTGACGCGGATGACGCGCTAACAAGGCACCTGTGATAATTGCGTTTTAATTAAGAACAGATACGTACCTAATTTTTTTATTACATGCCAGTCATTACGTGTCAGTGTTCGTAACAATGGACTTACTTATAACTTAAACCGTCACTTAATAGGTATGTTACTAGCATAGGAGTAGAAAAAATTAATAAAATATATGTAGCAATGCGAAACTTGCGTAAATTTTAATATGTTTCAGAATGATCGTTTTACAAACTGGTTTTGATCAGAAAGAACATGAATTATACGAAAGAAAAATTAATAATATCAATGTTTCCACAGCGTCAAATGAGAACCGCCTAATAGATCAAACAAAATTAACGGGCACTTATTAACCCCAGAGTGAGCAGAGTACGCGACCAGTAATTCGTAGGTCTCTGGTTCAAATCCCTTACAAAGCTCAACTTTGTTTATTTATTTTTTATTATCTGTCCCTTATATTTATCAGTAATTATCATTTTTAGTAATTTGACAATGGTTATTATGTACATTATTGCTCACAATCTACTCCACAGTGTATTTACAGTATAATTCAAAGTAGGTACCTACCTATAATATGAAATTGTCGGTAGCAGGAAAAATGTAGTACATGGCTCGCTGCGTAAGCACTTTTTTGGCAAAAAAGTGCACTTACGCATCTTGCAATGTAAATAACTATTTATGTGTATGGTGTATGTTATTATAAAAACTAATTGGGAACAAAGCAGCATACCACGGGCGTAGCCAGGATTTGTTTTGGGGGGGTTTTAGTTTGAGAAGTAAATAAAACAACAAAAATATACTTATATGAAATTTAATATCTATATATCCATCCGAAAAACTACGACATATATTTATAAAGTTCTTAACTTTAAATGAAATGGATAAATTAATTTCGTTCCTCTGCGCTAAATCTAAAACATTAAAGAAGAAATCTTCGGTTTTTTTTTTAAATATATCTACTACTTCATCTGCATGAATTTCTGTTCCATAGTGAATGTTCATTAGAGCCAAACCATTAAGTCTGTTTTCACTTGTAGTGTTTCGTAAATAGTTTTTCAGTCTCCTTAGGCTCGAGAAAGACCTCTCTGGGGTAGCAGTGGATACAGGAATGGTAGCCAAGATTTGTAGTAATGTGTAAATATTAGGATAAAGGTTTTTATCGCACATATCTAGGCATTCCAAACTAGATTTCGGGGTAGGCAGTCTTCTTATCAGCATGCAAGGTAGCTGAAACTTTGATAGCTAAATCCAAATTAGTTTCTTTATTAGAAACCCCTTGACCTTGACTACACCATTTTTTCCAGTAGTCCATACCTTTAGGTTTACCACCCTTCCTTTTTTTCCCCTCCATTTTTCGACAGTAATAATGATTCACGTCTCTATCCTTAACAAGGATAGATAATATTAGGTAATATTATCTATCCTTAACAAGGATAGATAATATTAGGTAATATTTTGCTTATTTCGGGGGGGGTTTGAACCCCCGAAACCCCCCCCTTGGCTACGCCCGTTCAGCAGACCCTCAGCACAGAATAGCTATAATATTCTGTGCCCTCAGCCGAAATGATTTTTTTTATTATAAACTGTAAATAGAAACCGAATGTCCAACCTGAAAAATTGAAACGTGCTTTGTACACACATTCATACGCATGATTTGCTATTCTGATGGAATGCGGGCCTTTATAAGGGAATGCACCATAAAAAATCGCTGGTTACAACTAACAAAAACGCTCTGGATATTAATTGGCCCCGTTTGACATGAATGCCGCCAGCGAAAAACTAAACACCGGGACTGCGTCATATTGTATATAGGTACACGCTGGTACCGGAATAAAAATCCCAAAACGAATTAATCTGCTACATTACCGGAACATAAAAAGTTGTGTTTGTCTGGCAAATACGAATCGGATCCTCTACACACTCGCTGCATGCGAGTTTAGTAAATATTTTTATTTAACTTTCTATTTATCAAATTCAACAAATACATTCCTACCCGGGAGTTAGTTAATATTTACTATTTACAGTAATAACAGAACGCGCACACAATAATACTGTTTTAACCTGTTCGGTAATTTTTATGGAAATGGAGAGGTCCAAAATGTGCCAGTTGGTTTGTTATCTGGCGCTATTTAATTAATACCGAAGGGGGATCAATCCTTTTTGTACGATCAATAAGCATTTGCAAAGGTTTTTTTTTCAGGATTATAAATTATATTATGTCAATACAAAATTCAAAGACGTGACCTAATTGCATTGAAAAATGGTAATTTAATAAACATTTTTCGTACACTTCTTTCTAAAATAGTGTTTTAGATCGTTCGCATTATATCCGAAAGTATACACAGGGTGTGTCAAATTCGAGGCCACAGGTTTTACCACGGACGAACAAAAAAAATAAAGAAATAGAAAAATATTTACTTAAAAACAACTTATTTACACCGAAACTACAAATTTACAACTTTTAGTAAACACATTTTTGCATATTGTATTTAGTTTAATAAGTATAGGTTAACATCCTGTACCTCAAGCAATGCAATATTAGAAGCACAATGTAAAATTAAGGGACTTTTATTTATTTACAAAATTGAATTAAAAAAACTAAATTTTCGATTTTTTAGTAAATTCTAGTGGGCCAATAAAATATGAAGTAAACATTCCTATAACAATCACAACTTTGCACAAGAGTCTTAATTCTTGTGAAAAATCTTTCTGTTCCGACATAGGTAATTTCAATATGTCGTGTAATTCGTGTGAAATAATTGCCGTTTTACATGGAGCCGACACCAAAGGTTAATAATTAATCAAGCTTAAGCCTCGCTGAAATTAAATCGCTTGAATTTAGAAGTTAATAATTTTAAATGATTGACCAAATTGTTGCTTGCTATATACAGGGTGTTCCTTAATGACATGCTAATAATTAAGGGGGTTATTCTTGGGCCCATTTTAAGAAAAAACTTCATATAAACGTATGTCGTAAACGTCCTAACTTTTGAGATACAGGGTGTTAAAGTTCATTTTTTTAAATTAAATTTTGGCTACATCTCCCGAAATAATCAAGCTGCTGAACTGAAATTTGGCACTGCTATGTTTTTGGGGATGGAGAATAAGCTGAAAATGTCAATTTCACCGTATCTCAAAGAGGGCGCCACTTGCGCTGTTTTTTGGTCACGCTTTTACGCGTAACTTTTTTGAGGTTATCTTTTTGGTCCTGCAGGTCCATCATTTTAGTGCATCTTTTCATTCTGCAACAAAAAGGTACTCTTGTTTCATAACGATTAAATCAACCGTTTGCGTTGAAATTACCAAAACGTGCCCCAAAACACCTGTTGATTCCAATATTCGAAACATAAAATTTTCACCTACTGCTTTCAAATGTTACAGATCAACTGTACATTCAAGATGTTGAAAAAAATGCCAAATGGGCATTGGTCAAAACACCATTGGTTTTCTTGAAATAGAGTGTCCAAATTTTGTCAAATTCAATCCTTTCCATTTTGAAAGCGAATAATTTTTGGTACATTGTTCATAGGGATTTTTTTCTCAGTTTAAATGGTACAGTTGATCTGTAACACTTGAAGGTGGTAGGTGAACATTTTATGTTTCGAATATTGAAGTCAACAGGTGTTTTGGAGAACGTTTTGGAAATTTCAAAGCAAACGGTTGATTTAATCGTTATGAAACAAGAGTACCTTTTTCTTGCAGAATGAAAAGATTCACTAAAATGATGGACCTGCAGGACCAAAAAGATAACTTCAAAAAAGTGACGCGTAAAAGCTTATTCTCCATCCCTAGAAACATAGCAGCGCCAAATTTCAGTTCAGCAGCTTGATTATTTCGGGAGATGTAGCCAAAATTCAATTTTAAAAAATTGACTTTAACGCCCTGTATCTCAAAAGTTATGACGTTTACGACATACGTTCATATGAAGTTTTTTTCTTAAAATGTGCCCAAAAATAACCCCCTTAAGTATTAGCATGTCATTAAGGAACACCCTGTATATCGTAATGGAAATGACAATATTTCCGTTAGAATATCCTGTTTGTTTGATAATATTCCAGTCTCCACTTTTTCCTCGTGCATGTACCCATGGAACCACTTGAGATAGCCTCGCCTATACATTTTGATATTTAATATTTTTCTAGATTATAAAACATCATGTGAGGTTTCCCTCATTCAGATTCAGATCTTATCAGGCCTACCTACATTCCAAAATTATTATCGTTTTTCCGTAGAATACGTGGCGTGAAATTGCGTCACCCTGCGAAGGTAGGTACGGCAACGGCGGAGATAAGACCACATAGGCGCAAGATTAGGCGTTATCTTTACAACGAGGTACAGCACCAACAAAATCCCCATTTTATGGGAAGCAGATGATATAAGTAATATGTTTTACTTGAAATTCGAAAAGCAAAACGTTTGCTTAATTTTTCTTCTGATAAATTTCACTTCTATATTGAGCAACTTATTTAAATCGTCACTTACGAATTTGGTATTACCTACGTACCAAAGACAAATAAGTAATATGGAAATTTAACCCGGATGTGGGCAGTGGGCACCGGTAATGAGACCTCAAACATGCGACGAGTTGTGACACTCTTTAAACATCGTAAATCCAACGAGGAACCATAAACCCACAAAAAGTCACAAGGAAATCATATACACAGAAAGCATTCGAAGGACGGCGTTCGTCGTAGTATGGGTACAGGGTGGTCCAGAACGCTTAACATAAAATCGTCATAAAAAATAAATTTGCAATTAAGGGGAATTCGATTGGATTCGGTGATGAAGAAGTTATTGTGAAAAATCTTTTTTTGCAAAATAATAAAATCTCATTTTTACCTAACACAACCGTAACCCTAAAGTAGTACGTATTATTGGATATTCAGTTTTAAATAACTTTATACAACTTACACATTTCATTTAACCATCATAGGATTCCTTTTTTAAGCCAACGATATAATTTGACATGTTTGTCTTCAACCGTTTCAGAGATATTTACCAAAGAAGCTCCATATTAAACTATAGATAACGGTCTATTTTTTCTCTGAAATTTATTTGTGGCGTAAACAGATCCATTTAATTTTTAATTGGGTTTTTCGCCACCAAACTGATTATAAGACAACTTTTTCAAGTTGCCTGGAAAATTCATAAATTCTTAACAATAAATAAACGAAACTTTGAAGGTTTAACTCAAAAAATAACAAATTTGTTTCCTGAGCATTCGGAGAATAAATCTTCCTCCTTTCTCAAAGATCATGTCACGTGGAAGTGAATTGCGACAGATTCATTTTAACTCCAATCATCATGTTAGTTGTAAAAAAGGAGTAATTAAAAGTTTGTCTTATAAGGCTAAAACGATTTGTTCTAATAACACAAAATTTGAGGAGGATATTAAACATATAAAACATGCTCTTCAGAAGAATAGTTATCCTATTGAATTTGTTGAACAAGATTTTCAGGATTTTCAACAAAATAACAACGCTAATAGAATTAGAGAATTAAATCTGGTGGACGGACCAGTAAATTTAATTAAGTATTCCTTATATTCCTGGACTATCAGATAAGCTAAAACGCATAGGCAATCGTTTTAATGTCAGAACAGTATTTAAAACCAAAAATACATTAAGATCGATGCTAGTTAAACGAAACCATTTAGTGAGGTACAAAGTTCAAAAAATTGCATTTATAAAATTCCTTGTGAATGTGGAAAGTTCTATGTTGGGGAGACTTGTAGGCCATTTAATGTTCGTTTAAAAAAACATAAAAATTATATCAGGCAAAATCAAATTTTTAAGTCAAAAATATGTGAACCCTCTTTTAGCAACAATTACATAGGATTTTGTAGCAGCGCCGTTTGGGGCATCCAGCGTCCAGTAGCGAAACTATTACGGGAAAAATTAAACTTCAGACTCAGACTATCATCCGTAGAAGGCGAGTAACGAGTCAAGAATTTTGCATTAGAGTAGCATGTAGCGGTGATTACTAGCATTTTAATCAGTACACATAGAGCTTACATCTTAGTCGCTTAAATGCACAGCGGTGAATACTATAATATAATACTGGCTACTGATTTATTTACACCTACTTGCAGGCGACTCGCCTACTTATACTAAGCAACGTTACAAATCGAAGTTGGCTGACATCCGTTTTCTTTTTTGTCGTCGGGAAACATTAAATAGCCGGCTGACTATATAGCGATTTCCGCGCCCTTACATTTGGTAATTGGCACCGAACGCGCCGTCGCCGATGGGATTTGCGTTCGCTCGCAGTTCGTTAGGCAGCCCGGCAAAAATTAACAACTTTTTTACCATTTCCATTTCATTAGTGCGCGCCCCGATTTCTCTCGGATTACTTTAAATCGAACCTGGGAGAGTTTCTGCCCCGAATAATTTTCGTTTAATCGGAATTTTCTAATCGCGTTAAACGTGGTTTGCCCGAGCCGAAATTTGGAGGAAACCGAAATCGCGCGATTAATTTAGAAGTCATTATTGGATTCAGATCATGGTGACGGAATAAAGGTATAATTGAGTGGTTGGGAAGGGTATAACCAGAAGCAAATTTTGTGATTTTATTTGATATGCCATTCTCGGTGCCCCGCATGTTGTAAGTTGTAAGGAGTATACAAAATTAAAAATAGTGTGCAGGACATTAAGAAAGGTAACTTTTTAAGTCTTTCATTGACAGAAAAATTTAAAATAAAAACTCTTGAGAGGCCAATTTGCAAGTCGCAATTTTACGCGACAATTTTCACGACAAGAACAAGTAGATATGTGGATGCGACAAATTAAATGCACTGTTTTATTTTCCCTGTTTACTGTTTTATAAAAAAGGAGTGGACAAGACATGGGCTAGAATAGGATTCAAAGATTTAAAACATACAGTATACCGGCCATATAAGTAAAGAAACTTTGGATAACCCAAGATACAATGACAATAAGGATGTAAGATTAGCGAGTGTAAATGTAATAATTACAAGAAAAGGTGATAATGGGCAAACACTCAAAGTTAACAAAAAGAAAAAACTAGTAACCGCATACACGTGTTTCATGCTATTTGGCAATCATCAGTACGGTGTAACATTAACCAAATCAAAAGATAGGCATGATTTGGGAAGCAACAAATGAAGTCCAGGCAGGAGCCAACAGCACATTTGCAGCTTCAGTCAGCACATCCCCTATTTTGGGGCTCGTACTAACATCGCCACGGAGGCTGCTAAAGCGACCTGCGTGGAAATCTTCATAACCCAAGATACAATGACAATAAGGATGTAAGATTAGCGAGTGTAAATGTAATAATTACAAGAAAAGGTGATAATGGGCAAACACTCAAAGTTAACAAAAAGAAAAAACTAGTAACCGCATACACGTGTTTCATGCTATTTGGCAATCATCAGTACGGTGTAACATTAACCAAATCAAAAGATAGGCATGATTTGGGAAGCAACAAATGAAGTCCAGGCAGGAGCCAACAGCACATTTGCAGCTTCAGTCAGCACATCCCCTATTTTGGGGCTCGTACTAACATCGCCACGGAGGCTGCTAAAGCGACCTGCGTGGAAATCTTCATAACCCAAGATACAATGACAATAAGGATGTAAGATTAGCGAGTGTAAATGTAATAATTACAAGAAAAGGAATGTGCTGACTGAAGCTGCAAATGTGCTGTTGGCTCCTGCCTGGACTTCATTTGTTGCTTCCCAAATCATGCCTATCTTTTGATTTGGTTAATGTTACACCGTACTGATGATTGCCAAATAGCATGAAACACGTGTATGCGGTTACTAGTTTTTTCTTTTTGTTAACATTGAGTGTTTGCCCATTATCACCTTTTCTTGTAATTAGACTTTGGATATATCATTCTGTTAATTTTATTTAAATTTAAAATTTTTATTAAACTTTGGAAAGCAATTTTATATGTTTTATATGTTAGGTATAAGGCTATAAAATATAGTAATTTTAATAATAAAAAGCAACACGTTTAGCGTCTGTATTTTTTATTATTATTCAGTTGGACTAAGTAAAGAAACAATTTATAAAAGTTAATTAACAAGGGATATTTTAATAACGAGTCGCATATCCATTATTTTTTATAACATCTGCGCATCGTCTAGATATCAATTTATCAATATATTCATGCGAAACATTATTCCATGCTCTCATGACAGCTTGGCTTCTAATAGTTCAATACGATCCCAAAGCTTCTCGATAGGGTTGAGATCAGAACTTTGAGCAAGCCACTTCATTACATTTATTTTTCAGTTTTAAACTTTTCTTTTACTATCTTGGCGGTATGCTTCGGATTGCTGTCGTGCTGAAAAATCCACCATTCTCTTGAGCAAATAAAAGCATTTGTTCCTTTAAGATGTCACCGATATGAAATAAGGGGCCCACTCCGTGTCCAGAAAAACAACCCCGCAACATCACATTTCCACAGCCATATTGAATTGTACCCTTACGTACCTTTCATTCTTCGGACGTCTTATACCTCATGGCTCATCAGTCTTTAGCAAAAACAAAAGGCTTCTTCGCTGGACTTCGCCCATAAAGACCAAATTCATTCAGCCAAAGCCTAATAGATCTTACAGATATAATAACTCACTTGTCGAATTTACTTTTTTATTCTCCCTGCATGCCAAAATGGATTTCTTGAAGAAATCAGTTTTATACTGCGATAGGTGGCATTATCTGTTTTACGCGGCCTTCCTGATTTTGGAGCACTACTTAAGCTTCTTCGTTGATTGTACAGGGTGTCCCAAACTCGACGCCCCAGGGTTATTATAAATGCAAACAAAAACAGGTATAAAAATTTGACTTGTGCGATTCTTGTGATGAGAAGGATGATGTAAACTGGGAAAATATTTGTGATGATAAGGAATCTGATGACTATCCTAATGTAGATGAAAATCAATGTTTGGTTTGTGGAGAGCTTCCGCTTAAAACTGAAACATGGTATCTATGCACTTCCTGTTCTTAACTGGGCACACGCACTATGCTCTGGATGGGATACCCCAGAAAATTATATTTGCGATGTTTGAACGCACCTATTGTTCAACGTCTAACGTCTAGTATAAAAGACACAAGAATACCTAGCACAAATTTGAGGTTATTTTAGTTTTTAAAGAAGAATGTTTTATTTTTTATATTCTATTTTTATGTACAAAATAAAAATATTTTGCATTATTGTGTCGATTTATTCATTAACAAATGGAAATTTATTAAAAATATCTCGCGCACAGTTACCCATTTGATGCGCACAGTCACCCCATATAGTAGGGGTAACTGTGCGCAATGCAATTTAAAAAATATATAGTTTTTTTTGGTGTTATGCTGCTGATGGAAAAGTTTTAGATACACTAAATTATGGGGAATACTTTACCATAGCCACTGAATACTTCAAGTTTTTGACTGAACACAAATTGTAGGGCAGAACAAACCCAAAGGGAAAATTGCACACAATCACCCGACTCTCCAATATTTAATTACTACTGCTACTATTAAGTAGGTACCCACCTAAAGACTCCAGAATTGCGGTAATTTCAGTTAACTATCAAATATACCTCTTGATAATATCATTTAAGACTATATTATGCATTTTTTCTATTTCGTTCATAAGAAATTCAGACAGCTAAGACAGCTGCCATAAGTTGACCTATACTTAAGCTTATCTTCTGATGTTTCCTCTCAGTGTGGACAAAGAAAATTCCTCTTCAGTTTCCGTTTTCGGACAGTTCATGTTTTGTTTGTCAGCAACGTTTGACGTTAAAAAAATGATTTAATTGTCTATCGATGTTCCTCTGGCATTCCATAATTAATAATAATGTGGGTATATTATAACAAGCCACGTTGTATTGACGCAACTATTATTTAGACATGCCTACACCACGAACGAATTTATTAGGCACGGCGAGTTTGTTTAAGAGAACCAAGGCCGCCTTCGGCGAAGCGGCGGCGGCTCACTTTGTGTACGGGCGCCATCTTTGCAGTCACGTGACGACTATCAGTCGGCGGCCCGCTTGATGTAAAATCAATTCGGGCCGTTGAATTTTTAATGCCGGGTGGCAGCCCCGAGCCGCACATCCACCGTCTACATATGAATATAACACTTTTGTGGACTGAATAAAATGCGAAATCACATTATATACCTATGTCTATACAGTATGTCCACAGAAAAGTTGTTGAATAGGAAAAACTTTCCCATTTTCCCATTTTTCATTTTATCGAAAAAAGTTATTCTTGATAAAAAGTTTTGCTGGTTCTTAAAGTAAGATTGGGATAGAGAAATTTAACATTTCTTGTACTGGGTGTTAAAAAAATTGAAAAAACTTTACGTGGTACAAGAGTAAAGTGCACTTATTGTGAAGATGTGAAAATAAGTTACTAGCAAAAGTTGTTCAAAAGTAAAAAGGCAGTCTCTAATACCAATTTTCGAAACAATCGGCCTACTTTTACTTATTTGTAGTCATTAAATTTATTTTATACAAATTAAGTTATTCCAAATTAACAATTCAATCTTGTTCTAGTAGGCGTTGATAGTGACAAGTTGATTTGACATTTGACAATTCGCGTTACAATTTATTAGCCATAGCCATTGTCAGGTTAAAATGATTACTTTACAGCAAAAAATTTACTTACAGTACAGTGTTATGGGCAAGGCGAAAAATGTTATCGTCAAGTTATTCAGGAATTTAAGGAAAAATTCCCGAACGTGTATGTTCCGGAGGCTACTTGCCGTTGGATAATTTCGAAGTTTTTAAGGACTGGCTCAGTATTGCGAATACCCAGAGTGAAAATAAGATATACAATGAAGATGATGCAAAGCACTTTGTTGGTATTACACTCGGTAGAGGAACACCCCAAATTGTCATTAAGAAGAAGAGCTGAAAATCTCCAATTTGTTAAAAAGTCGCAATTCAGAAGATATTAAAACACAATAAGGTACATCCATACAAGCCCAGTTTTTAATCATTTTTTGGAAGTTGGCGATGAAGCAAAACGTTTGGATTTTTGTTTGTGGGTTGGCAGTATGGAAAGAAGATTTCATAAAAAAATCATGTTTTCTGATGAATCAACTTTTTCAACCAATGGTGTTGGGGCTTCGCAACATGCACGATATTTGAGTGATTCTAATCCGCATTTTCGGATACCACGGAGGCGTCAGTACTTTACTAAAGTAAATGTGTGGTGCGCCATTTCTTATTACGGAATAATAGGGCCATACTTCTTTAACACTTCTTGTAATGCGGATAGTTACTTAGATATGTTGAGAATTTTTCTTGACCGTGAATTAGAAAACCTTCCGTTAGAACACCGTCGTTCATTTTATTTTCAACAAGATGGATGCCCAGCACATTATGCGGCAAGTGTAAGACAATGGTTAGACCATACATTTCCAGACCAGTGGATTGGGAGACAAGCATCAGTTCAGTGGCCTCCTATAGGAGTCCAGATTTGACAATAATGGATTTTTTCCTATGGGGTAGACTGAAACAAATTGTTTATCGCACATCTTTATCTACTAGATGCCAATATTGACCAATTAAAGGATGCCATTCGAGATGCCGCTGCTTCAATATCTTTGGATGAGGTTAGAAGAAGTTTTGATGAATTACTTGTCCGTTTACAAACATGTGCGCAATATGGTGGCAGTGTGTTTGAGTAAACGAACTTTTAAAATTTGCGAATTGTTAATTTATTTAATGAATGAATGAATAAATAAAAGTAGGCCGATTGTTTCGAAAATTGGTATTAGAGACTGCCTTTTACTTTTGAACAACTTTTCCTAGTAACTTATTTTCACATCTTCACAAATAAGTGCACTTTACTCTTGTACCACTTAAAGTTTTTTCAATGTTTTGAACACCCCGTACAAGAAATGTTAAATTTCTCTATCCCAATCTTACACTAAAAACCAGCAAAACTTTTTATCAAGAATAACTTTTTTCGATAAAATTAAAAATGGGAAAGTTTTTCCTATTCAACAACTTTTCTGTGGACATACTGTATATGATCCAGAGAATCGACAATTGAAAACTTCATTCTATCACAATTTGCTTTGCTGAAAATTCGGGTTATAATCTTAACTATATAAGCAAAAGAGTAAACTGCCTCTATTTGTAGAGATACTGAAAAAGTTATAAAAGAAATGTTCAGCGTGGTAAGTAACTTAGGTGCGTAACTCGGTCGTATTTTTAGGGGGGGCTGATCAGGACCGGCTCTAGATTTTGCGGGGCCGGGTGCCGCATGAAAATGCGGGGCCCCGACAAGGAATTATAATTATTTAATTCATTAAGAATAAATTTTTGAAAGTCGGTACGCTACTTACAAAGGTATATTTTTTACATGTCATTCTGTAAAATAGTAGGCCGGAGCTACGAGTTTGGATCACTTCTGTGACGTATATAGGAATTAATTTCGAGTGGTGGAGGGACAATTTTTGTGTCTTTTTAAACAAGGGCATTTAAAATAATTCTAAAAAATGCGCCGCAGGCGAAATTTTTTAAAAATTTGAAGAAAAATTATATAAAATTAGTCTTGGGAAATTCCAATGTTTTCAAATTTACAAGCTGGAGTGAATATTTTCAAATTCCGAAATGGGTTCGGTCTCGCCCTTCTAAATACATTACTGATTGGATCACCCTGTACCACCCTTGAGGTGCCACACCCAAAAACGTTAATTTTAAGGCTTCAAAAAATAATGTATAGGCCTATCTACTGGTAATTTTGAATAATCTTTAATTTATTTAAGAAAAAACATTATGAAAAAGTAGAGGTTTCCAAGTAGAAACCAGAGAAAAAATGTTGGGAATGTCTGCTATTTTGTGATGCAAGATTATTTACATAGTATGTACATATTATAACGAAACAACAATACACTGGATGAATAACAAAATAAAAGTCTGGAGTCTGGCACAGCAAAAGTGTGTTCGCTCTCGCTTGCGCGTTTAAATTTCAGTCGGATTTTGTGGGGGCACAAGGCGCATGATTCCTCAAGAGCAAGCGATTCGTCGAAACTGGTGAATTTAAAAAGGTGCGTGCGGTGTTCGCCGTGTTGCGTAACGTTGCGTTGTCAGAATGTTAGATCTATTCTGTTTACGAGAAGCATATCTTCGCACATCCTTTACATTTTAGGGAGGGCTAATAGAAATGTAGGGGGGGCTAAGCCCCCCCTAGCCCCCCCTAGTTACGTCTATGCTTAGGTGTACAATATTTCAAAGCGTGTGTCCCATTGTGAAGTGTCTCAAAATCGTCATTAACAGCTCAGAAATTGGCACTGAAGTATAGCCCCATTACGTCAGACCATAGAAGAATCTTAAATTCTTCTATGGTCAGACGCGGAGCCATCGCCCGTCAAAAGTGACCAAATATTCAAAACCCGGCCAATAAAGACCCATTTAATAACTTTTCGTACAGTCGGTTCATGGACGGGTGCCCCCTTATGATAATTTTTTCGCCTAATAAAACATTTTTTTCAGTGCCTTGGTACATAAATAACTATTATTTTTAAAAATCATTCTTGATAAAACAGTTTGCCTGTCCTTAAAATAAGATTGGCATGGAAAAAGTTAACATTACTTATACTGAGTGACCATCAAATTGAAAAACCTTTAATAAGCAACAGAGTAAACTGCCTCTATTTGTAGAGATACCTACTGAAAAAAGTTATAGAAAAATGTTCAGCGTGGTAAGTTACTTAGGTGTAATTACAATATTTCAAGGCGGGTAGCACGACAAAACTGTATAAATAAAACTTACTCAGAGTAGGAAACTGTGTATTATGAACAAGTTTTTAACAATCCTGATCTACTTTGAGTTTCTTCCAATATTTTCCAAAATACAAAGTAGGCCTAGAATTGTTAAATTTTGTCATAATGATCAGTTTTCCATTCTGGGTAAGTTTTGTTAATACAGTTTTGTCATCTACCCACAGAAAATTATTTAACCGAAGAAAATCAGAAAAACAAAGTAGGTCTAAACGTTTTGAAATGTGTAGATACACCTAAGTAGGTAAAAACTTATGCTGAACAATTTTTTTATAACTTTTTTCAATATCTCTACAAATAGAGGCAGTTTACTCTGCTCATGCAATAATTTTTTTTTTCAATTTTCTGGTCACCCCGTATAAGTAATGTTAACTTTTTCCATGCCAATCTTATTTTAAGGATAAGCAAACTTTTTTTTATCAAGAATGACTTTTTTCGAAAAATTAAATTGATTTTTTTTACAAATATAGTTAAGTCCATCCTGGGACACACTGTACACGCAACACCAATAATAATTAGAAACGGGAGCCGAGGGCACAGACCACAACATTTTGTCGGAAAATGCCCCAAACTAGTCAACTGCCAAATATTTGGCTCGGTTCATTTAAATATAATAAAATAAACCATAAACTGTGTCCAACGTCCTGCTCTCCTAGTTCGTTTGAATGAATGTAAACTTTTAAGTTTTTCTCATTAATTTCGACCAGTATTCACCAATAATCCCCCTTGCGTATCCCCCTGCTCGGTGCATAGCAGCGCAAGCGGCACTGAGGGGGATCTTGGGATGGACTAGATCTTCGCGATCCGCCTATCTCCGAATTTTAATATTTCCGGGACCGTCTTGGCAAACAAACTCCTGATATTAGAATATTCCAATCTCGCCAGATTTCGTCGTGGAGACGTGATCTCAAAACCAGCGCATCAGGGTCGATATATCTTATTCTTAAGTTCTTTGGAAAAGTTCAGGCATGAAAATATTATTTGGTTCATGGAAACCTTGGTGGTTTGTGGGAAATTTAATGGGTCCATTGCTTCCGCGGATCTTGAAGAATTTAATGTAATTCTCTTTGATAGATTTATTTATTTCTCTTCTACTTTCAGGAAATATCTCTGTTGATTTCCACAAAAAAAAAAGAACCCGTTTCCTGGGTCGTCGCTACCACTCCTTCTGTTCATTTGTTTCGTGATTCAACGCTAACTAATTTAGTTGGTAAACTTTACCTCCAATTTTCGCTTAAGATATTCAGTAACGGCGACAAAACAGACCAATATAGGGCCCAATAATATCTGCCCCTAAGCCCCGACCACCGCGTCCCCCGTTTTAAACGAGTTAATCTCCCGATATTAGTCCCGGTTCCTCCAAAGCGCCTCCCCGGGCGGCCACTCTCCCGCCCCCGGATTAGACAAAAACGCAATAAGCGGTTTATTATATAGTTGGCCGGGGAAATGGAACAAAAGCGAGGCGCGCACTTGTTCCCGTCCGCGTCATGGCCCGCTCGATCCTCGCAGGACGCGGACAGATGATGGAGTGTTTTTCCGTTTTATTGGGCGCAGAGTGGCGGCTCTGTTGATGCGTGCTTTATTATTTCTGGCTGTATGGTGTGGTGATCGAGGGGGTATTGTCGGGTAGAAAATGGGGCCTTATTAAAAGACGCGTATAGTCTTTGTTGCTCGATGAGCGTTAAAATCACCGCCATCAAGAATGAAAACAAATTGGCGTTTCAAAGAGTAGATCCTATGATGCACACAACAAACCAACCTATTAGTGCTAAAATCATCTTTATCATTTTTTGCGTGCACAATTTTTGTTTACACCCGGCAGGACTACCCAACGCAGGTTGTGTAACACATTTTCTCATATTCAGAGTTTTCGCACAATTTTAGATTAATTGATATGTAGTTGTAACGCAGTAAAAGATTTTCAGTTCATTCCAGAAACATTATTTTTGAAAACACAACGGCAAAAAAATTCAAGTCGGAATTTCATCTTCTGGAGTTAAGTAAGTCCTGCTTAGTTAACTAATTTGTGGCATAAATTTACCTAAATCGAAAACTCAAATATGCCTTCGAGTTTTAGGAAGAATTTTATGTTCCACACCAGTATAGCTTTCTGAAGAAAGTACAACAAAATGTGACGAAGAAAAAATAAGAAAGAAATAATTAAATAATATATGCCCTGATGCAAAATTTTAAAGCATTCGGTTAACTTTGATTTTTTAATTACCTACACATTACAATACAATACCTACCTATCGAAAACTCGGTTCTTGAAAACTCTCTGAAATTCTATACAGGGTGAGTCAGAATGTATAGCAGGTAAATACTTTAAAGAGGTGTTCGGCAGGTGGTTTCAAGGGAGGTCTTTCATATAAAATTTTTCGATTTGCGCTTTCCTCGAAAAGTTATTCGGGTCTACAGGGTGACCCAAAAGTATTTTTTTTATTTATATCCCATTGTACCTATGTGTTATCTACTTACTGGAAGTTTATTCATTTACACAGTGAAAGTACACAGTGGAAATTTACATATTCATTTACACAGTGCAGGTCCTAAAAAGGGGTAAAAACTAACAACCCCTATTAATTTTTTTGCTCAAATTTTTTGAGGTTATCTTTTTGGTCTTGCAGGTCCATCACTTCAGTGTATCTTTTCATTTTGCAACAAAAGTGTACTCTTGTTTCATAACAATAAAATTAACCGTTTGCGTTGAAATTGGCAAAACGTGCCCCAAAACACCTGTTAACTTCAACATTCGAAACAAAAAATGTTTACCTACCGCTTTCAAACGTTACACATCCACTGTACGATTTAAACTGAGAAAAAAATTCCTATGAACAATGTACCAAAACTTATTAACTTTAAAAATGAAAGGATTGACAATCAGCTGAATTTAACAAAATTTGAACACCCTACTTCAAGAAAACCAATGTCGTTTTGACCAATATCCAATTGGTATTTTTTCCTTATTATAGGTATAACATTTTTAATTAATGATTTGTTTTGATACTTATAACTTTATTTATAAATACAAGAAAAAGTGATAATGAGCATACTCACAAAAAAACTAGTAACCACATACACGTGTTTCATGCAATTTGGCAATCACCAGTATGGTGTAACATCAACCAAATCGAAAAGATAGGAATGATTTGGGAAGCAACAAATGAAGTCCAGGCAGGAGCCAACAGCACATTTTTATTTATAAATTTAAATTTTTTATTTAAAAAATATGAAAGGTGCTAAACGTGACCATGCGACTTTAAAAACTAATCCACAAAAAAGGACTTATTTGTTATAGTTAAAATTTTGAAAAGTTGTAAGTACTTAGAAAGTTGTTTCTTTTTCAATTTTACATACTTACGTGTATCAAATTTCAACACTATTAAAATATTAAAAAGTCTTTTTCTACATTTATTTACAATTAATTTTCCAGTACTAATTTGATGTCGTAATAATAATGTATTAATATTAATATTACATTCATCAAACTATTTCATGTATCTAATAAACAAATCCATCACTTTTTATGGTTTCTTAGGTATAAGCTAAAACTCAATAATGAAAATGAAGGGTAATTCGTTCCAAAAAATTCCTGAATTTTGTTCGACTTTATTTAGGTTTGTTACAAGAAAGATTAGTTTGGTCCGAGTATAGGTATATTATGAATCTACTTGGAACTCAAGAATCTGAGTGATTGTTTTAGGTACTATACGCTCAAACTAAAAAAATGTGCGTTTTTTAGGATTAAGTGTGAAACTAACGAAAAGCTTTTGGTCAAATCGTGAACCTTTTACATAACATGTCAACCTTCCTCTCGAACTTAGACCGTCAGACAGTGACAGATTTTCCTTAGTGATTTTCTCATTTATGCCTTGGAGAGGGTTGAAAGGTAAATCGATGCTGTGTCGGAAAATAGTAATTTTAAGTTTGGCCCCCGGGGCAAACTTATGGAAAATTCGATTTTTCAAAACAGAAAAAAGGTACTAATTCTCACTTATGCCATGTTCACCGTATGTTTTCTTATACTATTCCGACCTCGAAAACCCAAAGGCATAAGTGTAGCTTGTGGAAAAAGGGTTGAATTAAGGGTTTGGCAGATCACACAAAAAATGACTTGGTTTACTAACTCCGTCAGTTATGCCGTTCGAAATGGTGAAAAGTTATATCCTCACTAGCCCAAAAATTGATTGGCAAAAGTGACGCCTTAGAAAAAATGCACTTTTGGATCGGAAAAAATTTTTTTCGTCAACTGATTTCTGCACTTATGCCTCTGAAACTATAGAAAGTTTTATTGCAATTCATTTTATCCCTGACAAAATCAGTTGACGAAAAAAAAATTTTCCGATTTATTTTCCGATCCAAAAGTGCATTTTTTCTAAGGCGTCACTTCTGCCAATCAATTTTTGGGCTAGTGAGGATATAAGTTTTCACCATTTCGAACGGCATAACTGACGGAGTTAGTAAACCAAGTCATTTTTTGTGTGATCTGCCAAACCCTTAATTCAATGCCTTTTTCCACACGCTACACTTATGCCTTTGGGTTTTCGAGGTCGGAATAGTATAAGAAATCATACGGTGAACATATGGCATAAGTGAGAATTAGTACCTTTTTTTCTGTTTTGAAAAATCAAATTTTCCATACTTATATGTTTTCCCCGCGGAGGCCAAACTTAAAATTACTATTTTCGGACTCAGAATCGATTTACCTTTCAACCCTCTCCAAGGCATAAATGAGAAAATCAGTAAGGAAAATCTGTCACTGTCTGACGGTCAACAAGCGATACGATTGCCTCTGTTGCGTCTGTATATATGCTTCGGCCCCACGTTCTTCTGAAACCTGAGCCTTTGGGGAAGCGGCGCCCGGCCCAATTCCCACTCAGCCAAGCCCGGCCAAGGAAAAACCGCGTCCTAAAAAGGATACCCAGAAACCGCCGCCTCGGCGGGCCACTTGGCGGCATTCGGGCAAACTCTTCTTTGCCTAAAACAACACGCGCGAAAGGGGGCGGCCTCTCTCGCAGGTGCATACCGACGCGCCGAGCAAATAAAAATAAATTAACCCCTGAAATACGGCTTGTTTGCCTTTCATAAGTTAAAATTAAAGACCCACCTCTACATTACGGGCGTTTGTTAGCTTTGCGCGGCCAGGTATGGGTCTGAAAAACGCCGCCGCCACGCAGAGCAACTGTCGTTACGTAGGTAAGTATATGTGGCTTTGAATTACTATACAGTGTGTCCCAATTTGATACTGGACACATCAGAAATATATGAAGGGCAAGGAAAACAAATGGTCTCTATTTTTTTATTGGTATCTGTATCTAATCATGTTACAACCAAAATGTACTGTAATAATAAACTTCGTCGAGTAATTTTGAGAACTCGTTGTATAATTACATTTGAAAATTACTTATTGTCTGATGTATTATTACTATGATCTAGTAGTAGATATACCTAAACAGGCAGGTAAACTTACAGACTGTGCTTTTAAATATACTTCACTATGTTCGTAAATTTACTTTAATATTGTAATATTACGCACGAAAATTTACACTAAATTACATGTATTATTACAAATACGCAATTAAAATTTCGTAAAAAATAACTTAAATTTACGATAGCTATTTCGGTATAGTGGAGAATTGCGAATTAAAATTACTAGAAATATTGTGGAATCGTACATTCCGATATGTAACTGGGGCGTTCAACGTGTTAAATTTACAGTAAAAGACAAGTAATTTAACACAATTGTTATGTATGCTGGCTTATGCCAATTTACACTCTTTAAAAAGTAACTAAATTAAAATTACATTAATTCCCTGCAACAAGGTAAAATTACATCAACTTACCTTCAATTTTACACTTTTTATTAAGGTGGCGTTTCTTTTATTTATTAAACGACCAAACAAATCACTAGATGAAGAGCAGAAATCAGTTTCAGTCTGTAATAGGGCTCCTTACTGTTCACATGCACTAAGGGAATATAACTATGCAAATTCGGGCTGTACAACGAATGCAGACTGTGCCATAGGGAATCGGGAACAGCTCTGTGAACATGTGACCCTGGACCACAGAAGACAATCAATATATTAACTCCAAGATTGGCACCAGAAGACTACTGCAAAAGATCAGCAAGGAACCTGTAGTGCAGTAAAATTAAACGACATAAAAGCAGAATAAGACCGCGAGGCTGCGGTGCGCTCGGACGTAAAATTAAATAAAACAGGTATTTATTTTTAATGGCAAGATCTTTATTATCATAAATCAAAAAAGGCACTCTTTTAAACATCAAAATCGACCTATTATGTAAAAATATAGTTACATGTTTTTAACCTCTATGTTTGGAATAATAATTTATGTTTATACAAAAATATAACTAAATAAAATAAAATAAAAACAAACACTAGTGCATTCGCGGTTGGGATTAACACGAGATGACATTGACAACATTTTCTAGTACTTACCATGATTTTCCTCTTCACAACACATACTAACAAACTGTTTTTGATGGATGAAAAAGTTATATCGCAAACGTTCTCGTGCTGCGCTTGGTAGAAGACGACAATGGGCGACCGCCCAACTTGCTTACTACTTACTAGAGAAATTTTGATGCAATTCCGTAACGCTAGAGGCTTCTCCCACCTTCAAACATGTAAAAGTACACTAAAGTTGATGTATTTTCGCTTTCGCAACGTAATTTTCAACACTAAAGAGTAAAAATAAAATAGCCCGACGAAACTTTACCTCGTTCAGTTGTATTTTTACATTGGACGAATGTAAAATCACAAAAAAGCGAAAAAGTACTATAAGTATGTATTTGTTCATGATTTTGAATGTATATTCACACAGTACATTGTAAATCGTGTAAAAACCCGTTACTTTCACATGAGAATGCCTGTAATTTTAAATCGATTTTTAACAGTGCAGTCCCAACGGAGAGTATCTCATAGGCGCGGTGGTAGTTGGATGGGGTAATTATGTCATGGCCTGCTATGATTTTTTAAAATAGCAAATTTTCGAGAAACCCTATTACGGATTTTTTTACGATAAAATAGTATATTTCCTAACAAGTGCGGCAAGTGCCACTTTTCCGCACGCGATTGCAGTTGGCTGAACAACGCGTAGCGGAGTTCAGCCAAGAAATCGAGTGTGGAAAAGACACTTTTCGCAAGAGTTAGAAACACTACCTATTTTTTCTACAAAGCGTGCAGAAAAGCAAAGAAATGAAAAGTACACTTTTCCGCACGCCTGTAGAAAAATATTATAAAGAAAACTTGTTCAGAATGAAAAACTGAGTGGATTCGCAAAATTTCAAAAGTGTAGGCCTATACTTTGATTTTTAGATTTATCTCTCACTTTTTTCTTAGAAAAGTGTCCTTTCTGGAGTTTTCACGTCAAAATTTATTTTTTCACGATGAACAAGTTTCCTTAATAATATTTTGACGTGAAAGATCCAGAAAGAACACATTTCTAAGAAAAAAAGTGGGAGAAAAAAGCGAAAAAGCTAAAAATCAAAGTAGGCCTAGACTTTTGAAATTTTGCGAATCCACTCACTTTTTCATTCTGAATAAGTTTTCTTAATAACATTTTGTCGTAAAAAAAATCCCTAATAGAGTTTCTTGAAAATTTGCTATTTTAAAAAATAACAGCAGGCCATGACATAATTACCCCATTTAAATACCACCACCTATGAGATACTCTCCCTTGGGACTACCAATAAAAAAGTAGAGACCATTTGTTTTCCTTGCTCTTCATATGAGGTGTCGGTGTCAATTGTATCAAATTGGGACACACTGTATATGCATGTATTCGAAACGAGCCTAGCCTATATCGTAGTCCCTGAAAGTAAATGAGAAAAACCATCACATTATTTTTATCACAGTTATCATAAATAAAAAGTGCACTTTATATTGCCCTATATAGGTATAATCTATAATATTAATATTCACATGTTGTTAACATTATCCGCAGACTGTAAATGGAAGCACCACCATATTTTTTTTATTTTTCATACGATTTTAGCCGGATTTTTTCTGAAGATAAGTCGCAAAAAATCTTTACTTTGGTGCAAAATTTCAGGTCTTAATCTCAACTTTCAAGGCCTACAAGGAATTTTTTCTAGTAAAAAATGACGAAAACCATTTAGCGTTTTTTTTTTATTTAAAATCTTACACCACATTGCAATCGGGACACCCTAAAACCCCCACGTACCAAATTTGAACAAAAAATATAGAGGGAATTCCATTCTGCAGGGTGTCAAAGTGTTGGTGTGCAAATGTTTAACAAAAAAATGTACAGTCTTTTTCTCTGGGCCATCTCAAAATGCTGAATTTTTGTTAAACTTTATACTGGTCAGGAGTGCTCTGGAATCATTGAAAAAATATTAATAAACATAAAAGTAATTTATTTCTTTACAAAACAATTTAAATTGTTGGACCTTTATCGATAAATTCACTGTCTAAGATGGTACATTTTCTGTGCGTTTCCTGTTGTGGCTCACCTTAACTCATAAGGACTTACTGACTCCCCAGGCTTCTGTATTTTTAGACTTCGTTTTTAGTGCCTGGGGCAGTTTTGATATACTCGATTTTTGACCCCAAAAAATTCATTATTTTGAGATGGCACAGAGAAAGAGACCCTTTATATTTTCTATTGGATCTTTACACACCCACACTTTGAGTGGTCCTGTTGATTCCATGGCACACTTGACTTGCCAGAGGCCTTTTAAATTCCTATTTTGCTCAACTTTGACACCCTGCAGAATGGAACTCCCTGTATATGTTTTGTTCAAATTTGGCATGTGGGGTTTTAGGGTGTCCTGATTAACACTTAAGTGTCAGATTTTAAATAAAAAAAATCGCAACATGGTTTCCTTCATTTTTTACTGGAAAAAATCGTAGTAGGCCTTGAAAATTGAGATTAGGAAATTTTGAACCAAAGTAGAGGTTTTTATGACCTCTCTTTAGGAAAAAAACCGGCTAAAATCGGATGAAAAATATAAATTTTAAGGGGGTGCTTCCATTTGAAATGGGAATGGAAATGTACAAGGAGAACACTTACACTATTTCAGAAATTACTTTGGAGTAAAAAACAAAAACACCATTGTCCTTCCGCATATACTACCTACTACCAATGACTACAGAAAGAATTTCTATGGCCACTTCTATACTACCCTAAATTGGCAGTTTGTATCAGTGGCGCACCCAGAAAATATGATGGGGGGGGGGGCAACTTAAAAAGTTTGACGTATTGCATACGAAATATTTTATGATTAAAAGAAATTTCCAGTTTAGGTCTCGGATTGGGAAAATGGTTGCCGAGAAGCGAACAGAGGACAGGTAGGTACATCTACGGTACCGCCCTCGAGAATTTTTTAAATATGAGAGGTCTGGGGTGGCCAAGGCCCCCTTGCCCCCCTCCCCCTGGGTGCCCCACTGGTTTGTATATGGTGCAAAGCTATCCAAGAAATCACCCTTTTTTTGAATGAATTTTCAGAATATTTGATTTATTTTTGGTCTAAAATATGTTTTAGTTTGTTGCTAATGATGATAAACAGACGTTCCTCTATATAGGTAGAGAAGTTCCTTGCTGACATTATAAGCAAATTGGAAGGTCTCTAATGTTTTTGAGAAATTTGGTACTTTGTTACAAAATTACAGGCACAATTCAAATGGCAAATCTGCGTGTGAAAAATAATTGACAATTATAGTTGTCACCTTGTAATAGATATGTTCTGAAACTATAATTGCCCGGTTGTGTTTTAACAAACCTAAATTCTGTGGCAGTAAAAACTCCGCCTCGCAACGCATGTTTCGCGCTAGACAGTATCGGGCTTAGGGCCGTTCCGTGACCCAGCATGATTAATCGGCGAACATTAACTGAGACACAAGTGTTGTTGCATGACTCGGGCGGGGCGGCTGGGCACTTAACCCCCCAGCGCAATACGTAACTGTCCCCTGAATAATTGAAAGGGTAATTCGATGAAAACACGACGGTCTTCTGTCCACGATTTTCACAAATACTCGGGGAAACGAGGTTAGCATATGGCCCATCGCAAAGTTCACACGGACGAGAAGTCTTGCATGGATTATTAATAAATAAGGATGGATTTTTATACCTGTAAATTAAATTTGGCTTGAAATTGTAGGTTAGAATTTATTTTGTGGGTAGAAATTTACAGGTACAAAAAACCATTCTTATATTTGTTTATTCTTGGCCGGACATAATAGGTTAGAATTTTCACGTTCGATACTTGCATTAAGTTACTATACAGGGTGTTTTTTTTATTAATTTACTTCGCCGACTAATATTTCTACAGGGCCTTAAAGTTGGAAAAATTGTTTTTTAATTTTCAATTAAAAATCAGGAATGCTTTGAAATATCTGAAAATCGAGCAAACTTATTCAAAACTGCCCAAAAATGGCCATATTTTCTATACGATTATATTATGTTAACAAATGCTATTCGCGATTTTTTTACAGAAAATCTGGCAACTTAGCTTTAATCAGCACTCCCTGAAACCCAAATATCCCAAGTTTTATGAATTTACCTCGCCAACTAACATTTATAAAAAACCTTATTATAGGATTTTTTTTAATTTTAAATTAAAAATCGCAGGAATGCTTTGGAAATATTTGAAAATCTGATAAACTTAATTAAAACGTCCCAAAAATGTTCCACTAATAACGAAAACGGAAAACAAACACGGTACAATGGTGTTGTTTTTCTGTTTTCTTTATTAGTGGGAAATTTTTTAGGATGTTTAGATTAAGTTTACCCGCTTTCAACTATTTCCAAGGCAATCTTGATTTATAATTGAAAATAAAAAAAACTATTTTCCCAATTTTACAGCCCTATAGAAATATAGTCGGCAAAGAAAATTCATAAAACTTGGGACATTGGGGTTTCAGGGGGTGCTAAATAAAGCTACGTTGCCAAATTTCCGATAAAACAATCTCTAGTAGCTCTTCCCAAAAAAATCGCATTGACAAAATCATCGCACTATATACTATACTATATACTTTTTATAATTTATACCCATTTCTTCGCCACTGGTTGATTAAGGCCCAATGTACAGCACGTATGTGGTGATTCAACATTTTGACCCATAAAATGGCTTTTTTCGATCTGTAGCGAGTAACACGCATAATTTTAAATTTTGGTCAATACAAATTTTAATCTAAGTAATTGCTCACATTTTGAGACAAAAATTAATTAAAAATATTTATCACAGTGGCCGTTATTAGGCTTTTTGCGTAAATGCTAATAACAGCCATTGTGAGTAATTACTTAGATTAAAATTTGTATTGACCAAAAGTTTAAAATTATGCGTGTTGCTCGCTACAGATCGAAAAAAGCCATTTTATGGGTCAAAATGTTGAATCACCTCGCACGTGCTGTACATTCAGTCTTAAGGTGTTTGATATTATCAGGTTTTATGCCAAACCATGCGGTTATCTCGTGTAGGAATCAAATATGACTTCAGACTTCAGTAAAGTTCACATGTTTTGTTTAAACTTTTACTCTGTATCTTTCTCCAAATAAAAAAGTTTATACAACAAACTCCTATAATATAGGAGTTTATGGATTTAAAACCGAATCAACCTGTATTACAATCAATTAAATCTGTCTCTAATTTCCATGAACATTGTATATATCCAAACAAAAATAAAACATCATAACTATTAACAATACACAATAGGCGCAATGCAAACAAACAAAATCGAAAACCCGTACCTACCTAATAGCCACTTTATCGCGAAAGTGAATGAAGTTGTATTGTTTATTAACCGCGGATCGCTCTGTGTATCAGTTAGGTACATACACACACATAAACCAGAATTGTCTTTATACAATTCATAATTATTTGTAAATATTTTTACTGTACATTAATAACTATTTACGATTTATGTAAGATACACATACACCTACGCGCGGGGCAAATATTTGACGGTAAACAGACTACAAAACGCGAATGGTATTTATTTACAGAATTAGTAGTTTGTATTGGAAGGGTGCAGAAAATAATATGGAAGCACAGAACGGGTGACGTCACACGATGTACCTACCATATTATGCAATAAATAATTTCCCAAATCAACAACAATTTTATGGTTAGCATAAATCATTTAATGTTCAAAAGTTCGTTGAAGACTGAAGATATGGAAGAAAAGGTTCATGAACGATAACTTTTTTAACGTTACACTGAGAACCTTAATATTATCAAACACAATAATTAAGTACAAGCACATACCTGTATACTAACATATACCGCTTTAGGCCCTATTGCGCACGACAAGGCGCAGGGAACGAAAAAAATTCGCCGCCATTTTTAACCCTATATTGACAGTTTGAATGGTGGCTACTTTATTTCTTGTTTAATTTTTTTTATGCTGCATATATGAATGAAAATGCATTACCATTACACTTTTTAAGGCGTCGGTAATATCACAAAAGTCACCCTCACATGCTCTTTTGAGTTTTTAATCGCGATTTTTTCTTTATATTTTGTACGGTTAATAGCTTTTCGTTTTCATATTTACGAGATCAAAAAATTACTTGGTAAAGCATTGTAAAAATGCCAAGAGACTTTTACATTCAGAGTGTGAAATTGCATTAGTAAATAGGTATTAATTTTTTACCAAATAATATTGTTTTTCATTGATATTTTCTGATTTCTTGCCTTGCTGATTTTTAGGTTTTCAGGAGAAGAAACTAAATTTAGGAAGTGGCTTAGTACTCTAGGTGTCATCGACAATAATATTCTCTGGAAGGACTCTATGTATGGGAGCCATCAAAATGAACATGTTCAACAAATTTCATTCTATTCGTAAAAGTGAGTGATACAAAGTACCCATTTTAATACCATTGTTGCATTTCCTAGAATTTTTTTTATCTCAGAACAAAGAGTTTTTTATCAGCCTATCCCATTATATTCATTAAGTGTATCACGCAATATAGTCCATGAACTTGTAATCTATCCACTGAATGGAAAATGTTTAGCATCATCCAACAATAATTCGTTTTAAAACAAATTATTAAATATAAATAAATAATAGTTACAAAATTTTAAAAATTATCTGTTAGCAGAAAAAAAAGTAAATTTTATTCATTTTTTATAACGCCTTCAGTGTGATAATATCACTTTAATTTGAAGTTTATTATATTGACAAATACTTAGCTCAAGAATCAGGAAGTTCCTTTGTTTTTATAAATTGGAGCACATCTCGTGAAATCAAACCATAGAAAAGTAAATATAATATAAATTTATAATCGGCAATCGATGTTTGCAAAAAGATTAACAAGGAATTAAATAGGTAAACAAATACTGCCTAAGGAAATGAAACATGGGAATTTTTGATAATCAAAAGGAAGTTGGGAAGTGCAGATCAATATCGTCTATCAAGGAGATTTTGATTTTAACCAGACAAAATTGGGATTATACAGGAACTCAATATGAATTGTATTTATTTAAAAATTAATTCATAAATTTGGCTGTCGTTAGGTAATAGCAACATTGTTGGACGACGGTTGGTGGAAAATATGGTGGCTGAAAGATTAAAATTTTCCATTATTCACGACATTAAAGAACTGAAAAAATCTTTGAAAGAACATAATATATGCAAAAGTTATGTAAATTTTTAATGACCATTGTCCAGGCAAATATTCGTTATTATAATTATAAATTTTAAATTTGGGACAAAACAACAATAAAAGAAATTATGTAAAATAGGGTACTTGACGAAATTTTACAAACTTGATAAAACAATTCCTGCGGACACTTGCCTTAGAACCCACGATTATTTAAAAAATATATATTTATGTAATTAGGAAGTTATTAGACTTTCTTCGAAATTTGGCGGGAAAGCACTTATGACGACACAAGTGTTTTATAAAGGCAATTTGGCAACATGGCGATTCCACTGAAGTGTTCTGAGACATAAACATAATCTGCGGTGAAAGATGCAAGGAAAGTTGAAATTTCAAAATTCTAACCTCAAACCCCCAGATTTAGGATGCCCCGTGAAACCACATTTAGTCAAGAAGTCTTTTTTCGTAAATATTCAGTAGCGTTTTTCTGCAATTTATTGATAACTCATAATACTTCACTATTACTACAACATATAGGTACAAACCTTTGCAGTTTTATCCCATGAATTTCGGCAGACGCGAAAATCGGATTATTAGAAAAAAATTGTGCTACCAAGAAAGCATCCAATTTCGGCAAATTACGGATTGCACTTTTAGGGTCCATGATACCTTACACTAACGGACCTCCTCACTACACAACTATAACAACACGATAACTACGCAAACAATATATAATAATAAATATCGATAACAAACTAACAAACCGAAAGACTCATACATAATTTCCATTAGATATTGGAAACTAGTTTGGTGTTGCCAATTACCAAGGCATTTTGTCCCATATGCCACGAGCCATTTCTTTTAAAATATTCATTTTGTTTAATAACAAACTATAATAAATTGCACAGATATTATCCACTAATGTTTTGATTTAGCGACATACAAAATGGCATGGTAATGATATGGTTAGATGCCTAGGTGGGCGGGTGCCGTTGCCACATATACGCGAAATTTTCCATATTATATTTCCTGAATATTTATGGTATGTTCCGTATACAGATAATTTAATCAAAGTGTCACGTGAAAGAGATGAAGGATATAGTTTCCAGCGTGTGCAGCATAAACAGACACCATTTTGCTATAGAGAAGTCAATATACGGAACATATTCGTAATAAAAAGTTTTTATGTGCCAACATTTTTTTGTGCAATTGCGTTAGTTAAAGCTCAAAGGTTGCAATACATTAAGTAACAGATATTCATAGGCAAGCTGGAGACATTTGAATAGAAAAGTAAAATTTGCCTTTGTTCCACGAATTATTGCAAACGGGCACCGGCAACGTTGCAGTTCCGTTTCTCCTGAGAGGCACACGGCACAGAGTTGTCACGTTTGGCGTGGACGATAGAACGGCAAAACTGTAGATTTTATCCCGAACAAAATTGTGCAACTTCGTCTTTGATTATCATAAATAAATAAGGGTTAAAAGCCGTTGTATCATTTATTACGTGTTATGTTGGTGCATCTACCGTAAACCGAGTACAATAATTGTACTCGGTTTACGGTAGTTGCTTTAAAATTATTTTAAAGCAATTAAAAATATTGTCATGTACCCTATTGAGTAAATTCTTGGTTTTACTGTTTGAAACAGCTTGCCTATATGTTATTACTAATGTACCCCTATGGAACATATCTGGTTGCCCACGCCCATGGCTGTTTCGCTATGAAGTGATTGAGCGGGAATTAAACGCACTGTTAGCGCCGCCAAATATTGGCCTGCCATCCGGCTACAGGCCATCAATAAATTATCGTTTTGTTCCTACAACATTTCGAACGTGCTATAACAATATTTACAAGTTTGCCAGAGGGATCGCTAATGTTGCGCAGTGGAGGCTGCTCCTAAATTCCATAATTGATGCCGCACTATTGTCTCATTAACATTTCGATGTTAAATGGAAGAATGCGAGAGTGTGTGGTTTTCGAAATAAATTGTGGAAACATGGAACGTCGTAGACCCGTATTTACCCGGTGTGCAGACGGCAGAGGTACGGAAAGAATGAATAATACAAAATCAAATATATTTTGCATTCTAAAAACATTATATTTGTAATATTTTCTAAATTACGAAATTTTTTATAATCTTATACTAGATTTCAATAAGCATATTGTGTAAAAAATATATTAAGGGGGGTTGCCAACAGAGAAAGTGAAGTTAGATTTCGTATTTTTTCAAGTTGTATAGCATAAAATCTAATAACATTTTACCTGGCAAAAATTTAGTACACACATTTATGTCTTCATTTCAATCATAAGATCTTAAAAGCATATGCACTGGAATTACCTATTATTTTTCCCAAGGTTTTCATAACCTAAAAAACAAAACACTGCTTGTAAGATCTTATGATTAAAATGCAGACAGAGATGTTTGTACTAAATTTTTGCCAGGTAAAATGCATTTAAATTTTATGCTATACAACTTAAAAAACTACGAAATCTAACCTCACTTTCTCTGTCGACAACCCCCCCCCCCTTAATAACATTTTCAATATACTTATTTCCTAACTGTACATATTGTACTGTATTTCAACAATCACAGTCCAAATTCGTTACCTTGGTTACCACCTTTATAGTTTAGCCTTCACAAATCACAAATAAACTTGTCTGATCCCTACTGTCACTGACCAAGAATATTCTATCAGGTCCAAAAAACGCACTAAAATCAACTTCCCTCAGGCCCAATTCCCAATGTTATTTCTCATTTTAAAGGGAAAAAACAAAATTGACATAGAGTAAGTTAACATTTCATATAAGTACATACTTGCAGAGAGTTCAAAAATGAAAATGATAAAAAGTATAGGGTACCTACTAAGCTTCGACTTTTTATTTTATTGCAAGCTTTTATTAATACCTATGAGTATCAAATTGAAAGGGCTTGAAGAGTAGAAAACGATCAAGTTTGTGACATCACACTAAATTCAATATGGCCGCCGCTCCAAGATGGCGGATTACCTATTTGATACCAAACATGGGTATCAAATGAAAGGGCTCGACGGGTAGAAAACAATAAGGTGAATGACTTCATACGAAATCCAATATGGAGGCCGCCCCAAGATGGCGGACTAAATTTCTTAACCACCCTCCTGATGACATGGGAATAAGTACTAAAAAGCACAAAATAAAATTGAAAATAAAAGAAAACTTTTCTAAAAATAAGTTTTTATTTAAGCCATGTACTAAAACGAATAAGTTTAGGTTTTCGTTAAGATAATTAAATTCCAAATTGCGACAAGTTTTTGCAAATTGAAAAGCTTGTCGCGCGAATTGTAAAGAAAAAAGGCATACCTTGGCAAATAGGTACTTGCTAATCAACCAATCACTGTCCAATAAAATTAATTGGTTTGGTACCGCGACTTTCGTCAACATTTCGCACGTTAAGCTTTTCAATTTGCAAAAACTTGTCGCAATTTGGAATTGAATTATCTCAACGAAAACCTATACTTATTTTATTCGTTTTAGTACTTTAAAAGCTTGTTTTTAAAAAGGTTTTTTTTTATTTTCAATTTTTTCTACATCATTGCAGAACCCCATTTATACTTATTGTACCTACAGTCAATCTGTTGTCTGACTATAATGATATTTAATTAATCAATAACACGTGTTCGTAGTTGCCTTTTTTGTCCACGAAGAAGATACTTTGGCTTGCCAAAGTAAATATTATTCTATACATACCCATAGGTATAAATATAAATAGGGCATATATTTGCACACGTATTTAAAAAAGAATTGAGTAGTCCGCTCGGTATTTAACTTTTAAATTAAATACTAATTATATTGGCACAGCAGTTATTAGATATAATCGTTTACAAATTTATTTATACGTTTGCTTACTAAATATTTGCGAAGATCGTTGCAACGTATACACAAGCACAACCGTATGACTAACAATACTATTTGACGGTTATATAATACGGTTGGTCCATTCGCTAAATAATAATTGACACAATTAAAAAAAATAATAGATACAAAAATGATAGCACAGGCACAGAGCTTTCGTGTTTGCTGCAATGATACACGCTAAGATTTTTAAGGTTATATTATTTCTTGTTGTTCCACTAAATCAGTTTTGCCGGACAAAATATCAAGTCACAAAATATCTGATTAAACTTTCATTGCTAACTTTACAAAAATTCTGCACTGGATACAAGAAAAAAAAGTTTAATTTACATATTTATTGGGATGTTTTATACAGTTTAGGTAGATACCATATTTGAGACTATGCCAGTGGCGGTTTTTATTACTGTCGTGTTTCGTGTCTTATTGTTCAAAACTATTACGTTAACACACATCTAAGAATAAACTTTTTAGAGTTAAAATAACGTTTCCACTTACATGGAACTTACTAGGAAACAACATAACATCGAATGTGCACCCACACAAATTTGAAGCACATGAAACAGTTTACCGCGCGGCAGCCGCGACGTTGCCGGATAGTGCGATCGTCTTGGAAAATCAATATTTTACGAAATTCAACTATATTAATATACCCAAATAAAAAGATAAATAAGGAAATAAGTCGGTACAATAATAATATAAATGACGTACTTAAGTATAAATGTGGGCGTATTTACATCTCCATTTTTACATAGTATAGAGTAGGTATAATTTAGGCGAGCACGTGGCAATCACGTCAAATTTAGAAACAGTAAACAGGTTGATGTATTACCAGCTTTACTTCTTAAGAAAAATGTGTCTAATGTTCCAATGTTTTCAAACAGAATAAGCTTAAGAATAAATTATTGTTGTCCGGGTTAGCAAACTTCGGAAGCTTTGTAATTTTTAAAGGAACCCAACGTTATTAGTGATAGTTATTAGGACGCTATTATTAACTGCCGTATGTAAACATTGCGTAAAAATAGAGCCGTCGCATCTTTGTATAACCGCCTCGGCGGCCAATATCAAAGGGTTGTATTTCTTGGGAGATAAGCTGCTAATTTTATGGACGTAATAAACTGCGCAATATTAAGCCCATGCCGTAGCACAAAGGCAATTAGAAATAGGATCGCCATAAAATTACTTTATTGCATTTGCTAACAGCCCAGACAATGAAAATTAAGTTTGCAAAATTTATCTATTTAACAGGAGGTGTGTACCCCCTGTAATGGTGCAATTAGAAAATTTTTATTGTCTCAACTTCAACTATTTAGAAATACCGCCAAAAATTATGTAAAAATTACCTACATCATATCTTTATTTAGACTACTGAAAAATAAATTAATTGAACGAACTAAACACAGCACTGAAGAATGATACCATAATGGCGACCTAAGCCATGAACGAAGTATTTATCACGAGATTCACAAGTTCAAGTTAAATAAATTTAGTATATGTATAATTTTAAAACGGAATATTTCAAAAACAGAAAACGATAATGATACGTTTTACATCATTTTAATTGTCCTGGCGACCAGATTTCAAAAATGTAAGGGTGTTTGGTTTGCCAGGCATTTGCAAGATACCCTGTACTTTTTTACTATCTCAGTTGTCTGCCAAATTATATTATTGTAGGTAAGTGTTGTCAATTATTCGATACGAGATTTCGAAGAAGACATAAAATACAATGAAAACACAATATACTTATAACACAAATGAGAATGAAACATTAGCGCAATTAAAATACAAAAAAACTCCCGAGCAAGATAATATTTGAAGCGAAGCGCTAAAGAATGTGTCATACCTAATCATTGAATCACTAGAGCACATTATCAATAGTTGTTTCAAGACATGCTGTTTTCCGGATGTTTTAAAAATAGGTATAATAAAGCTACTATTCAAGAAAGAGAGCAAAGAAAAAATGGAAAATTATCGAAAGATATAATTGGGAGAGTAATAAAGTTTAGGATAGAAGGTTTCTTTTTTTTATTTGAGATATTTTCCAAGAATCAGAAGCAATTTTATTGACCAAAAAATTCCAATCATCTACGTATTCCTTGACCTTGACAAGCGGAAGTGGACTATGAGTACAATAGTGACTAGTTGAAATACAACAAACTAAGGCGCTAAGCACAGAAAAAACAGTGTACCTACTTACCTTTCCCATCGTACTCCAGCAGTCTATTAATATGAGAAAATATGGACAGGTTGCCAAAACAACTGAAATTCCTAGAGGAGAACCCTTTAAGTACCTTGGGATGACATCATCCATCATCCATCTTAGACATCTTAGATGGGACCTGCAAATAAAAAAATATTGAATAAAAAATAGACCTCTTATTATATCACGGTTCTAAGATTTAAGATCTTTCTTGAGTAAACGTCACTTAAAACTTTTATATTTGGCACTCGTTCATTCGCATATACAAAATGGGATAATTTGGTATAGGGAGTGATTGCTATTTGAGAGACTTAGAAGTGTTACAGAAATGGTTCTTATAATTCATTGAAAATTAACCTATATGAGACATCAACGGATCGGATGTACGAATTGAACTAGGAAACAACATCAGGCAAAGCTACTGTTTAAATGTTTTAATGGCTATACGGGGTGGTCACTTTTTCAATGCTCACCATTGGGATTTCGGTAAAGGGTAAAAGATAGAAGGGTAGTTGATATAGAGAAAAGTTGCGCCTTTTAGTCCTCATACTCCTCATTCATTATCTGAAAAGAAATCGAAGATAGTTCAGTCCGTTTCTGAAATATTCTGAAAAGTCTGGAAATCGCTGATTCTCGAAATAGCTCATATATTTTTTATTAGAACGCCCAACTTTACGAAATTTTTTTATTCTCATGTTTTCAGACACGCCCTTTTCACTAGTTGACTCAAAAATTTTCTAGGGCTGCTAGATTTTGAGCTGCCGTTTACGAGATCTTAATGGTGAGCATCGAAAAAGTTACCACCCTGTGTAAAAAAAGGGGAAAATTCTAGTTTATAATATAAATTATATACTTGCCGTACCCAGAATTAAAGAAAAACAACATTCTGTTTTGACCAGTTAGGTCAACGATGCTGTAGATATCTAATGGTGCCCATCAGGTTGAATAATGAAGTCCGGCTAGTCCTATAAAAAAACGGAAAAAAAAGGAAAAATTATTTAAACATAAAATAAAGGATTGGATACTTACCACCGGTAGAACATTCTTTAATCTAACTTGGTAACTTATAAATAAATAAAAAATAAAAAAATAAATAAAAATAACAATAAATTTAAAAAATCATTGTCATCCCGTATGTACCTAGTGTTTTAAGGTTTTTAAGTGTGTATACGTAGCTATGGGAAATAAATTAGATTGTATAATGATTATTAGTTGTTTAGATAATGATCACAGACCTATATAGCTTCGCGAAGCTATATAGGCCTGTGTAATATGATGAATAGGTTGGATACAATGACTATTATAGGACAGCTTCTGCAATACCCTTATTTATTTACTGTACTATTTCTATGACTTTGCGTTTGGAAATGTAAATTTTTGATAAATAAATATATTATTATATTATTCTGACATTAACACTCGTAGCGTAGTAGACTGGCTTTACAGTACAATTCAGCAGAATCTAAAGTTTTTGCAACTGGGATCTTACGGAAACTACGACAGTTAATTGTTGAATAACAACAATGTTGATATTTTTGTTTTAACCTTTGTTACTTACCTAGTTTATCACTTATCACAGATGTTACCTATTATTTTGTATAGTAAATGGGAATTTGACACCACGGGCGTAGCCAGGATTTAGTTTTGGGGGGGGGGTTTAGTTTGAGAAGTAAATAAAACAACAAAAATATACTTATATGAAATTTAATATCTATATATCCATCCGAAAAACTACGACATATATTTATAAAGTTCTTAACTTTAAATGAAATGGATAAATAAATTTCGTTCCTCTGCGCTAAATCTAAAACCATTAAAGAAGAAATCTTCGGCTTTTTCTTTTAAATATATCTACTACTTCATCTGCATGAATTTCTGTTCCATATTGAATGTTCATTAGAGCCAAACCATTAAGTCTGTTTTCACTTGTAGTGTTTCGTAAATAGCTTTTCAGTCTCCTTAGGCTCGAGAAAGACCTTCTGGGGTAGCCGTGGATACAGGAATGGTAGCCAAGATTTGTAGCAATGTGTAAATATTAGGATAAAGGTTTTTATCGCACATATCTAGGCATTCCAAACTAGATTTCGGGGTAGGCAGTCTTCTTATCAGCATGCAAGGTAGCTAAATCCAAATTTGTTTCTTTATTAGAAACCCCTTGACCTTGACTACACCATTTTTTCCAGTAGTCCATACCTTTAGGTTTACCACCCTTCCTTTTTTTCCCCTCCATTTTTCGACAGTAATAATGATTCACGTCTCTATCCTTAACAAGGATAGATAATATTAGGTAATATTATCTATCCTTAACAAGGATAGATAATATTAGGTAATATTTTGCTTATTTCGGGGGGGGGGGGGGTTGAACCCCCGAAACCCCCCCCTTGGCTACGCCCGTGTTTGACACCCCAGTTCGTCCCCACGTTTTGTGCAAACAAATTAATATTTAAAAACTAAAAGGTTTTAAAAATATTTGAAAAAAGTTGTTGCTTTTAATGAGCTAGATACGTGGTTAAAATTTTTGCTCTTACTCTTATTTCAGGGACTCCCTGAATAGGTATACAATAATTTTAGCTAAAAACTCACCTTTATTTTTATATGAAAATAAAAGCCGAAGCGTTTTACGTTTCATATAGCATGCTCTGTTTTTTTTTGTCATACAAAATCGTTCTTCAAGGCGAAGGTATTTGAAATAAAATTTTTTAAAATGTGTTCGACCAATGAATATAAGCAGTGACTATAGAACCTTTCTATAGTCACTGATATAAGGGATTTTATTATTATTAAAGAAACACGTGACACGTGTATACCGAACATTTTGTACAATAATTATCGTGGACAACCAATTCGTACCTATATAATTACCGAATAAGCATAATGATGCCTATAATTTTCGCAGATGAAGTTTACGACACGAGCCGTAGACGAGTGTCATAAAATGTCAATGATCATGTTTCACTCAGCGCGGTTAGGTATACCTGATAGTTTTTTGTTCACAATCAGTAGGTATATATTTTTAGCTGGTATAGCTCATCATTTCTATCTGAAAGTATAAATATTTTTTGCCCGTAATTGGGTCGATGAGCCTGAAATATATCGCAATGGAATTCGGAGAGAGCGGAGGGGTGAGGGGTGGAGGCCATTTGTCAAAGGCCATCCCATATACGCAGTGATTTATTCGGAAATCGGTAAACACAACGCGAGCATTTATCATTCTTTGCAGCAGTATGGCAAATACGGATTTTCACTCACCTGCCTGCAAATATTGTTAATTATTATACGTTGACCATATAGGTACCGGATTGGCGAAAAACTGAGATGTGGAAAACGGCACGTATATAAAAAATTTGAATAAAAAATTAAAACGTTGAAATGAAAAGTTGTATCATAAATCACGGGCGTAGCCAGGATTTAGTTTTGGGGTTTTGGATAAATTAATTTCGTTCCTCTGCGCTAAATCTAAAACCATTAAAGAATAAATCTTCGGATTTTTCTTTTAAATATATCCACTACTTCATCTGCATGAATTTCTGTTCCATAGTGAATGTTCATTAGAGCCAAACCATTAAGTCTGTTTTCACTTGTAGTGTTTCGTAAATAGTTTTTCAGTCTCCTTAGGCTCGAGAAAGACCTTTCTGGGGTAGCAGTGGATACAGGAATGGTAGCCAAGATTTGTAGTAATGTGTAAATATTAGGATAAAGGTTTTTATCGCACATATCTAGGCATTCCAAACTAGATTTCGGGGTATAGGCAGTCTTCTTATCAGCATGCAAGGTAGCTGAAGCTTTGATAGCTAAATCCAAATTTGTTTCTTTATTAGAAACCCCTTGACCTTGACTACACCACTTTTTCCAGTAGTCCATACCTTTAAGTTTATCACCCTTCCTTTTTTCCCCTCCATTTTTCGACAGTAATAATGATTCACGTATCTATCCTTAACAAGGTCATCGAATAACAGCGCACTAAAATTACTCACTTACACGGTACACTTAATTCTCTTCACTATTCGTTCACCACTTTTCACTTTTATTCGCTTCGAGTTCGCATGGAACAATACTGGCGTAAGCGCGGTCACGCGCCGCGGCGCCGCTTATATAGCAGCCCAGTAGCCGTCCAGAAACTTCCACGAACTTCCACAAAGTTCCGCTCATTTCGACCGAGGGGCGTGGCGAATAATCGAGAAACAACGCAAAGTGTCCCTACAATACAAAATAGTTCAACTGCAACTGCGTCTGCCTCTCGTCAAAAGATGGCGCTAGGCGCTACTATTACTACATATATTCAAACGTAATAATAATTTAACTCTTCACTCCTCGTATTTTTTCGGTATAATATTAGGTAATATTTTGCTTATTTCGGGGGGGGGGGGGGTTGAACCCCCGAAACCCCCCCCTTGGCTACGCCCGTGTCATAAATCATAATGTCGCACTAAATTAAGATTAGCGAAAATCTGATTATAATGAACCTCTCAGGAAAAACCAATTTGACATTTTTGAGGAACCTTACAAAAATAGGTTTCTTTGAAATAATAAAGGTTATACATAGAAAATAAATTAAAGATAATTTCTTGGAGATAAGGTAACAAGTCGGTGTTTAACAACATATTAATTAACTTACAATATTTTTCTACGAGTAGGAATGATTATTGTAGGAATGTCGCAAATACCATAATGTTTAAAAAAAAAATTATGCTGCCATTGAAACACACATATTGCACCTTTCAGTGCCTTTTGTGAAGGACCCTACTTACTAAAAAGACAATACAGGCTGTCCCACTTATGATTTTCATGTCACTACCTATTTTTCCATTTATTATTCACGATTAGGAAAAAAAAAACAGTTTCAAATGAAAATTAGAAGGTTCGATACAAAATTGTAGGGTATTAGCTTATTTTACATACAGTTTGTTCCATATATGATCCAACTGAAGCTTTCTTTTTATTACTGGCATAAGCTGCATATATACAGTGTTGTCATTTAAGTGTGCAACATACGGGACTTTTTTTTTATTAATTGCACAATTAAAATACAGACATTGCCGAAAGTTGATGCATGCTCAATAATAATATTAGGTGCACTTAGAATGGTTGCAAGTTAAACAGCATACAGGGCAGGTCAAAAAATATAAAAATTGCACAAGAGTAAAGTACCCTTATTTCAAAAAATTCAGCAAAAGGTTATTAAGAAAAGTTGTTTAGAATTAAAAGCTATGCCTAAATACCAAAACATAGCCTCCTAAGAAAAACAAATTTTTTCGTCAATTAATTTCCAGTTTCTTAATAAACATTTAAAATAAAAATGTTGCACCTTAAATGAGAGTTTTTTAATAAACACATTATCATTACTAATGTTTTACCTTGTTCAGAAGAATTTTTGCGAAATTTTAAAGTTTTGTTTAATATCGTTGCAACAAACATGAAGTTTTTGATTTCCTAAAAAAATAAAAATCTAAGTTAATTTTACAAATATGCTTGATTGATTTATGAAATTGTTTAGGGTGAATATTAAAACAAAATTTTTTTAGGAAATTATTAATGTTTTTCAAAAAAATATTTTTATTTTTCTTAGGAGGCCACGTTTTGGTATTTATGCATAACTTTTAATACTAGACAACTTTTCTTAATAACATTTTGCTGGATTTTCTGAAATAAGGGTACTTTACTCTTGTACAATTTTTATATTTTTTGACCTACCCTGTATGCTGTTTGACTTGCAACCATTCTAAGTGCGCCTAATATGATTATCGAACATGCACCAACTTTCGGGAATATTTGTATTTTCGTTGTGCAATTAATAAAAAAAATTGCCATATGTTGCACACTTATAAATGACCACACTGTATAGTAAGTACGGGCTTTTTTGCTTATGGGAAATTTTAGAAAATAAAATTTATTTAGAACTTTTTTCCAATTTTTCACGGTCAAACAGCTTACATAAATGACAAAAATAGAATTCTGTCTGTCAAAATAACCTATTGAACAAGTTACACAAATTGCCGATAGAATTGAAGTGGCTATAGTCCCCCGATGCTACCCCTACGCCACTGTTTCGATACCAAATAATTTGATTATGTTTAGGACCAGAGCATATGGGACAAGCTGTATGTAAGAATTTTTGTTTATAGTTTGGTTCTATTTTCCTTTGCAGTTGAATAATTCATAAACGGTGATTCCGAGAACAAAATTGTACGAAACAAAATTAATTCATAATTTTCCGGAAAATTAAAAAATATACCAAAATATAACCTCCTATATACCAATTAACAAAGTTGTATGTAACAAGTTGAATGTAAGCTAATCTCCTAATTGTACCGTACCGTTTTATTTCTATTCAAAATGTTTTTTCTAAAATCGAAAATTATACAACTTTTATTTCATTTATTTTTTTATATTTATTAGATATTTGGCTGTTATAGTATACATTCTATAATATGAAATATTGAACATTTATAAGACTATATTAATTTTATTTATTTGGGACCTATGAGAAAGTATAAGAAGTACCTAGTTTTCCGTTTTCCGTCAATATCATATAATATCATATCATAAATATTAGGCATAATATTGTTGAGGTAAATATAGCAAAAGTTATAGAAATTGCCGATGATATTACAGACACTCATTGTTCGCCTGATTCTGAATAGATAAACAAAAATTCTGAAATAAGAGAGCAGTCGACGCTAAATCGTTATTTATGGCGTCCATCAATTTGTATAAAACAAACATATTAAAATGAAATAAAGCAGAAAGAAAGAATTTTTATAAGTAATGCGTATTTATTTCGAATTAACGATAAAATAAGTATGTACCTTCCTCCCTTCTCAGCCTCCACATTGTTTATCAACTGATAACAGTAACGACGAACTTTCAAAAACACGGGGATATTGCCCCGAGCAACTACCGCATTATCATTATCATAAACCGTCCCTGTCGACAATTTTATCTTGCTTTAAGATGCAACATGGGAAATTTTCTTTACAACAGCATGACATAGATTTACTGCCTATCTTATCAGGTTTATAAAGAACCGTTGGAAATTCTTATATTACTCACCTCCGGTGAATTTTGAAGAGACTATATATTTATTGACGCTGTTAATAATTATTACTCTCGAATATCTGGGGCATGTGAACGGGAAAATGATATACGGTATTGCTGAATTTTTGAGGATTTTTCCCGCCAATAAAGAAGAATCAATAATTTGTTGTTGGCCATATAGCAACAAAACCTGATTTATCTATATGAAAAACCCGAACCGATTTCTCATAATGTGCAAATTATGTTTCCGGCAAAATAAAAATCGTGAAATTACATTGACGTCAAGTTCTTCTCGTTTTAAACATCCGAAACCAGTTCCAACTGGTGTAAGTAATAAAAATGGCCGAGGGTACACTTGGAACTCATATATTTTTACCTTGGCGACCGCTCGCTGGTGTTTGCCTTGGGAATATTCTCCAGCGTTTTGTAATCAGATATTACATTTAACACACCGTCGTTAAAAACATTATGTCCTCTTAGAACAGAGATGTCACCGAAAGAACAGGTTTCAAAACTGTATTTTCTATTTGCTTTCGCGGCGTAACGGTCGCAGGAACGACCGCTAGTGGAAACTAACAAATTTCCTTCAGTGGAAATTCACGGAAGCATAATATTATACAGATACATTCTGTCAGAAATTACATCATTTTCTATAACTATATAGAGTGTGTCCCCGGATTGAGTTCACATAAGGTGTAAATAACAACGAATTTTCGAGTTGAAATTTGAACATCTGGGGATCAGACCTGCTTGGGTTGTAACTAATTTGTGACGTAATTTTAGTTTCAAAAAATCACGTAATTATGCCTTGGAAATTATGTAGAAACTAATTTTTCGCATCAGTAAAGTTCCCTTTTTGTAGGTTTTACGACAAAATGTTATTAAGGAAACTTGTTCACAATGTAAAACCGTTGAGTGAATTCCCTCACTCAATAACGGTAAAACTGAGTAGGTTTGCGAAATTTCGAAAGTCTAGGCTTACTTTGATTTTTTGGCATTTTTTCCACTTTTTTTAGGAAAGTGCCCTTTTTGTAGGTTTTACGGCAAAATGTTGATGTTGATGTGAAAACTACCCAAAATGCACTTTTCTAAAAAAAAGTATGAAAATGCCAAAAAATGAAAGTATAGGCCTAGACTTTTGTAATTTCGCAAACCTACTAAGTTTTTCATTCTGAACAAGTTTCCTTAACAACATTTTGTCGTAAATCCTACAAAAAGGTCACTTTTCTGCATGATGAGGAAAATTAGTTTCTTCATAATTTCCAAGGCATACCTACGTGATTTTTCGAAACTAACATTATATCTCAAATTAGTTTCAAACCAAGCGCAGGGCTGATCCCCAGAAGCTCAAATTTCAACTGGATTTTTTTTTGTTATTTACCCCTTATATGTGTGAAGTCAATCCGGGGACACACTGTAGATGTTTTTATTTTGGATCGTATAGAATATTGGCCAAGTAACAATGTATTTTTATTTAATCTCCACAACGCGCTTATTATTGCATTATGATTGAATCATGTCATTGAGGATAAAAAGTTCACTCAGTGTAGAAAATTGTATGCATCCAGGGCCGTATATATAAGGGGTTTGAGGGTATAACCCCTTCCCTTCACTCACTTCATTGTGAAGAAAACGGAAAGGGACATGGTAGGCCTTATGAGTATATAAATTTTTTAATTTCTTATGCCTCATTCGAGGCATAATGTTCAAGAATAGAAAATAATACTAAATATGATGGGAAGAATGATTTATGCGCAAAAGATAATAATTTGGACTTTTGCAAGGACATAATATTAATATTAGAATTTAAATTCTTACTTTATCATCATCAGGGAGAGTTGTTGTTGTTATTACTAATAATAATAATAGAAATGTATAGACTTTTGACTTATGTCAAAATAATAAGCAACTTTTTTTAACGATATTATTTTCAAAAAGAAATAGCTCCCGGCATATAAGGAAACGAACACAAATATGATTTACCTAATTAAACGCGCTTTAAAATTACGTATTTTTTTGCAGTGTATGTACAATATTGTTGGCTCAGTGTTTTGCACTTTTTAAAAGATCTACTGGTCATTGCAGTATAAATGATATAAAACTTTATACCTACTATGGTATTATTATCTTTTGCGTTTTTGAAGTATTTCATTATGAATTTTTAAACTAAAATGTAATGTTGAATTTGTAGATGTCGTATAATAGAGCAGATGTCCGACATAACAAAAAATGTTGAAAACTTGAAGATAGCTATATCTATCTATAACATATTCAATGATATAGGAGCATTTTTACATTTTACATTTTACCGAAATTCTTCCACTAATCGTTGATTGAGATGGGGATTTTTTGTTGAGAATTTCAGTGAAATCTCAAAAGCTCGTACTATTTTTGAATGTAAATATAATATGATATTCCCTTTTTTATTATGTACCAAGGGACTAAGGTGCGTCTTTTAATCTCGAGAGTGAAAATTGTTGACTGAGCGTAAGCGAGAGCAACAATCACTCGAGGGATTAGTCACTTTAGTCCCGTGCAGTGGCGTAACCAGGGGGGCTTTAGGGGCTTTAGCCCCCCCCCCCAAAGATCTGCCGCGTGGTATTTATTTCCGAATAAAATTTATTTTAAAACCATAGTTTTGCCGTAAATATTACCGAAGAATTTTTTTTAATAATTACCCCCCCCCTAACTTTACATTCTGGTTACGCCACTGGTGCCGTGGTACATACGCTATTTTTTTGCACCACAGGAACTAAAATTTAAAAATTCACAAGACTTTATGTAAAAAGAAACATTCGACATTAATAATTTACTACTTTGCACCGTTGTAAGGAGGAAACTGTTTGAGACAGATCAAAATGTTTTTCACATTTCTTTCTTAACTTTTTAAGGGCTACCTAATGTTGCGGGTACCAATTTGGTACCAAAAGTTGGTAGTCAAAATGCCTATTTTCAACTGATCACAGCTCAGATTCTACTAATGTTTAAAAAATGACATTCTTCGGATGAGTTTAGAATTTTCCGTAGAATACTAATTTGTTTATCTGCTGCGTTTTGTTACTGTTCATTTAGTTAATGTTATTGAATAAAGTATACATAGTTGGTCATAGTTTCTATTGTTTTTGTTAAGTTTAATCCCTTTTGATAAGGTATAGGTGCACCTATATATTAAGGCCCACTTATCTTTGGCAGGTCTAAAAAATGTGTGTAAATATTTTATATACTTACTTAATGCAAAATTTTGTATCAAAATTTATCCCTGTTAGGTAGGTACAATAATGACTTACTGTAGTGCCGACTTCTGAGCTTTTAATAACGATTTTGAAACTCGATTTCAAAAAAGCTTGTTTAAATATCCCAAGCAGCATTAAAGTTGCGGTAACTGAGATGGGAACTTTGAATGAGTAGTTATTATGTAATTATATTACTTAAAAATCGACTTATTAGTTTTTATGACTTATATTGAGAAAGTAAGAGTAATTACGTAGTAATTATTACTATAAGTTGGAACTTTATGGTTTCAGTACTTCTAAGTAGTTTTTGAAGTATCTAGAACGGAATTATTACTATATGCAAAATTACGTTAAAGTCACGTTAACTCTAAAGTTATATTCAATGGTCACAATTACTTTGTTGTGTTACTTGTTTATCACTTTAAAGTTTTCATTACTTTATGGTAACGGTGAAAGTAACTGCTGCATCTTATAGCGACTTTAGAAATACCTCCAAAGTTACGGAACTATATAGTCATATTTAAAGTGAAATTAACTTTCCCGCTACTAGAGAAAACTACTGTATGGTAAGTTTTACTTCTCACTCTATTTTAAAATTACTAGAATGTCCCAATTACTACAAAAAATACTTTAAAGTAACTGTCGAATTATAGCACAAAACACACACCGGCTCAAACAACACTCATATATAAAAAATTATAGGTCAAAGTTCCAAATGGAACCTAGTATAGTAGCATTCGGAACTCAAACGAGGCTTCTGGAACTTTGAAGTTCTGTTGTAGTAATTGGGACTTAGAGTTTAAAATATCTAAAAGTAATTTTCGTCTTAAAGGTAGGAATTACCTTAAAGTGAAAAAAGTCTATATAGTTGCCGTTACAACCAGTTAAGTGGCAAAGCCTTAAAACACCTATTTTAAGGTAAATAACTTAGAATAATTACTGAAAATTACGCCATATTTTCTTATAAAATGATAGACGCCATTAATATCAAATGTCAATTTCCTTTGGTACTGAAATAGTTATTTCTTCAAAATTGTCACAAAAAAGAGAAAATTGAGCAAAAATGAACTCGTATAACTTATAGAAATATTAAAAAAGCATTTTTCAGAATTTTTATGTAATTTCGCACATTTTCGTAATTTATCCTTCCGATAAAAAAGTGTTAAAACTTGCATTTTGAGAGGGCGCGTTGTTACTTTTCAATCTATCAGCGTGATATTTGACAGAAAATTTTCAATCGTTTTTTGTTTCTTGAATCTAGCAACGAGAAACAAATCAGCAAATTAATACCTTTCTTATACCTACCATTATTCATAGATATAAGTTAAAAATAAATTTAGGTAGTTCCATTTTCCACGGTTATTGAAAAATGACCGAAGATGCTGGGCTAGAATACTTTTTAATTATTTAGACAAAGACAAAGCGAGGACGAGAATGTAAAGAAGCAAACAAATCCAACAAAGTAGCGGTGACCACGCCGCTACGTCTCCACCACGTTGCCGGAACGTAAGCACGTCGTAGCGGTGTAAGTTGCTAGGTGGTCGCCGTTACGTATCTATCACCCCCAAAATGTTCCCCATTTTGGTCGCAGGGACGTAATAAGAACGTAGTAATTACGTTCCTATCAGTAGTAATCACAACTTTAAAGTTGCAAACAAAAGTCTCCGGAACGTAACGGCGACAAAATGCTGCTTGGGATATATAGCTCCAAAAATAAGATATTATAGCCAAGAGTGTTTAACCGAGATCAATACCACACATGTCCAGGTAATCTCCACGCACCACCTGCACCAGATGCTTCGGGCGACGGCCCCACACGCAAGGACGTATTCCAGGTTATGACGTAACCCCCCGGCATTCTTCCCTACGTCGGGTGGTTGCGTGCCCCGGCGGCGCCGGCCCGGCTTATAGCTGACCAGCGGCGATTGATTCGCCGGCCCCGTGCGCTCGCGATAAGTCGTGTTTGTGTTGCAGATGATATTGCACGCGCGATCGATCACCACCCTCCGATCCCCGCTATACCCCTCTCCGCCCACCACCGACCGCTGCGGAGCCGTGGATAATTTTTCGGATTGCTCCGGCCGACGCGACGTTAGTGGATTAGGTTTTATGCGTCGATAAAATTACAAGCCGGACATGCGACTAGATAAGTCTGTACAACAACTGGAAAAATAAGCCACGCGAAAGTTGGGAAACGAAAACTCGTTTAGTTTATTCGCGACATAAGGAAGCAACTTGTTGGAGAAGCAGGCCTATGAAAGCAAAAAAAAGAATCTCTTCTCCATGCTTCACAAAAATTCTTCTCTCCGTGTCCAGCAAGCTTCTGTTATACGAAATCAATCACCTGCACATTGGCCTGCGACACAATATGGCATAAATTCCCATCGTTGTCATATTATTCATTGGTGATGATCTCAATAAACCATACCTATCCATTTATCAAGGAAATTTCAGAAAACAGAGACGAAAATTTATTCCCCTTGATTTTAATAGCCAATAATGTTCCTACGAGTCCCAAAATTAACGAAACCGTCTATCCATGGGCGTACCCAGCTTTTGGCCTAAGGGGGAGGGCAAATACATATACACAGACGTGTGTGTTTTATAACATTTTAACCGATTTAATGAATACAAATTGTTGAATTTTTTGCCGAAACAATAATTATTCTTCCACTGACGTGATGATAATAAGTAATACCTAAGTTGTAAAGTTGAACAGAAATAAAAACGTCATGAACCTGGGATATACCTAGTGTTATTTCCTTCCGTAGTTTAGTAGTAAGAGAAGCTTAATGTTAAAAAAATATCTTATTTATACAAAAATAGTTATTTATGTATCAAGGCACTGAAAGTTCAACTTTTTATGACTTACGTGGAATTTAGGTAGTTGCCGAGACCTCTGGCCGAGGAAAGTAAGTTACATGAGTCATAAAAACAACTTCAGTACATGCCAAGGTACCTACATATTATTTTTTTTTAAATCGAAAAAAAATTTTTTATTAGACAAAAAATAATCATACTGATCACCGACTGCGCGCGGCGTTGCTTGACTTTGACGATCGCTCTACCCAGGTCAAGTATGACGAGGCACGGCGCTTGCCAACAGAAACTCCACACTGCTGCCTGTTCGTCGTTAATCTTACAAACTGATGTATCTCATATTTCCTTATTTTTGAGTAGAGCAAATTTTACTTTTATTGATTGTTTGGCTGCACAATTGAAGACTAATAAGATAATTAGATGAATATATTTTTTATTTATTTCAAGTAAAAATATGTTTACTTTAAACTCTTAAAAAGCGTTTAGATTAAATACTTCTAGTTTTTTAATTTTTTTGAAAAATGTCATATACGACTGTTTGTGAGACCAAAATATCTAAATTAAAATCATATACGCCCATTTGTTCTTTATATCATACGTTGTTTAAGGCAAATAGATATACATAAAAGAACAAATTATTAAAAAAAAAAAAGTTTTTCATTGCAAATTAAAGGTAAATAAAAGACACGACTATTTTTAATGTCAAGTTCTCTATTAAAAAAAAAACGAAAAAAGTAAAAAAACACAAGTTCAACAAAGATTATCTTAACAAAAATAAATAAACTTCATCCTAAGAATATTGTAACAAAAAAAACCAAAGATAATTCCTAAAACCACTAATGTCATGATAAAAACAAAACAATTTTAATTAATGAGGTAGTGAACGAAGTTTTTATTAACCTGTCCCAAGACCAAGTCTTCTTTCCGACTTGTCCTGTTGTTTTACTAGAAAAGGTAATTCTATATCAGTCATTAGTGTAAATATACAGGGTGGTCACTCTTACAGTGCATACCATTGGGATATCCGAAACGAATATTTCAGAATCTAGTTGGCGTATAGGAATTATTTGACATTTCGATTGAAAAGCTCACATCGAGAAATGTAAGATTGCCAGGATTCATAAATTTTCCATTACATATAAAAAAGTTATGAAGGGAGAAAGAAAAAGCATATTTTCAGTTTTTTAGCAATATTTCAGGAACTACCCAAGATATCTTAGATTCCTTTTCAGATTATTGAAAGGCATACAAAAACGCAAGTTTTCTTTAATTTAACCCACGCTGTATCTCTTACCGTTTCGGATATCCCAATGGTATGCACTGTAAGAGTGACCACCCTGTAGAGCCAAAACTAAAGATTATAAATCCAAAATGTTATTTATAATCTTACCTGAACATTTTTTCATTTCACTTAAAGGAATATCGTCAGATGAATTTGATATGGCACACTCGGTGTCTATTATTATCTTATCACCAGTATTTAATTTATTTTGGTCTTCTGTCGACGTTTTATTTATCTTCTCTTTGACAGGATTTTCTTTAAGTTGATCCAGTGGCAATTGCTCTACTGACTTGCATTGTAGTGTATCTGGAAAAATGAATTCAATATCAATTATTATCTACTGTAAATGAAAAGTAAAAACTGAAGTTCTGCAATACCAAAATATTTCACATTCTCTCACTTGAACATTTTTTTATTTTAATTAAAGGACCTTCATCGAATCAAACTCTGTATCTATTATTTGAAAACTATACCTACCACTTATTTGAATAATACATTTTAACCCGACTACCTACTTGTTTTTAACTTTCCTCTAAACAGCAGTTCTTTAGGAGAAACATTTTTTGTCTCGTCTTTCCACAAAACAGGTACATCCATCTTGAAAATACTGTAAATACTTGAATATACTTGAAAATACTGTAAATTATAAAAAATCTCATACGACTGCACGCTGCAATGAACGAAATGTATCTGGCTATCTAACGCTGCATTTAGGGGCGGTCGCGCACTGACAAAATCCTTTCACAACTTGTTTAAACTGAGTTACGTCTGAAGTGTTTGCGTATGTCTAAAAAATAAATATCTCACAAACCGACGTATCTCGATTTACGACTTTTTGTGAGATCCGAAAATGTGAAAATTATGGTATACGACAAAAAGTCTAATTCATTTACCAAGTAACCAATGCGATTAGAGTTACGCCACTTTGTGAGATCAAAATTTATATATTAAGGAGCATGTTGGTGTAAATATCACAAATTCGGGTTTTTATGAGATACGTCACTTTGTAAGATTAACGACGTGTTGTGCAGCCTCCGCATGAAAAATAGATTGATATTCAAACCTACTAAAATATTTATACTGAAAGATTGCGCTGCTATAGGTAACAATTTCGCAATGTGTACGAAAAATTAAATGGACCTTTATTGGCCGGGTTTTGACGGGAGATGTCTTCGCGTCTGACGTCTGATGTTTACATCTCGCCAAGGCCTACTTATTGAAAAAATCGTATACAATAATGGGCTACTTCAGTGTCGAGTTCTGAGCTTTTAACGACGATTTTGAGACATTTCACTGCCAATTTCAAGAAAAATACATTTCTGAATGACAAACCGAAGTTAAGCTTTATCCGCCGTTTCACCTCTATTTGAAGAGCTATAGAGCAAAAAATCATTAACGAAAATTATTCAGAATTTTCTGAACAGTGCAATAAATGTATTTTTGATATACCTTTATGTCCTTTATTATATGTATAGTCATTTTTTGAGAAAACTCATTTTTTAAATTTACTGTTTCGAATATACGCCCCTAGCGGCCGACGACCTACGAACTTAAAAATAATTTCCAGCGATTTTTCGGGACCACATTGACATTACTAAAGAATTTTTTTTCCCAAAGCTCCAGAATATATCTATTAATTCCTGAGATATGGTACCTCTTTACCCTTAATGAAACACCCTGTATATACCTACTTACTTTGTATAATATGTCCATTTTATCGATAAAAGTTACCTACTCTCGATGAAAGTGTTTCTTGTTCATAGAATAAGATTTTCATAGAAATAATTATTAACATTTTTTCTGCGGGTCTTCAAAAAATTGAAAAAAAACCTAAAATAGTAAAAGAGTAAACTGTCTTTAGGTATTTGTGAAGATGCGTGGAAAAATGTTATTAGGGAAAGCGTTGTTCAAAATTAAAAGATACCTACCTAATAGGTAGGTACACATAATATATAGGTACTCGTAAAAAAAATCGACCTATACCTATACCTAAAAATTACCTATCAAATTTCCTAAGTGCGGGCCGATTCTTTCGAAAATTGGCATTGTAGACTATATCTTTTAATTTCGAACAATTTTTCCTAATAACGTTTTCCCGTAAATAATTCACAAATACGCAGGCACTTTACTTGTAGGTATACCATGTTTTCAATTTTTTAAACACCCCGTACAAGATATGTTAATTATTTCTATGCCAATCTTAATCTAAGGACAAGCAAAACTTTTTATCCAGAGTAACATTTTTCGATAAAATAAAAAGAGAAGTGTTTCCTATTGGGTGGTAAAAATTTCGATGTCCACCTTTGATAGGTAGGTATATCTCGGAAACTATAACATCGATCAAATTCGACAAAAGTTGCGCTATAATAGACTCTATACAATATTCTGCTATTAAATCTCAGATATCTTGATTCGTTTGTGATTTATAATCAAAAAACGACAAGATTAGCTTTTTTCAAAACTGCGTGTACCTTCAGTATCGGTAATATCTACCAGAATTGAATGCAATTTGGTAGTTTTAGGTTCTTGGTGGTGCCACCACCAAGAAGGTGCTGGCCAACTTGATGCCGGTGTTCTAGGTCTCTTAGATTTCAAGCAACCAAGATAGGTACCATTTGGTATTTGGTTTTTGAAAAACCTAATAACTTTAAAATAAACACCAAAAACACACTTTTTTGTAGTAATTTCTTGCCATAGACAAACTTTACAGAGGACAAGTCGTCGGTCTCCACGCACGAAGTGGCGTAATTAACATTAAGTTAATTTTACAGCAGAGGTTAAAAACGAAAAATCACAACAGTTTGGTTGACGTAAATTACAAAAGAAATAAATATTGATTTTGATTTTTTTATATTATGTTTATTTCTACTGAACCTCTATATTTATCCATTAAATAAATCTTCCAAATATTTTAGAAAAAAAAATAAAAATGTAGATACGTCACTTCCTGTGAGACAAAATTATATTGCCTGTAAGTTACACCATTTCAATATAGTAGAATTTATAATGATTTAGCTCGCTATTTCAAAAAACAATAGAAGTTTTTGCTTATTAGTCTTTATTAAAGAAAATGTACAATAGTGAAAATAAATTGGCAGGTGTTTCATATATCATTAACCAAGATATAAAAAACAGAATGATAATGGTGAGATAACAGAACCATAAAATTAAAAGCAGCGATTATTATTTTGTACATAATAATTCGTTTTAGTCTTCCTCAAGATGAGGTAAACATAGAAAAAATTGTTGATACTCTTTTAATCGTACCATAGGCGTTTCTCCTCGGCAAAGTGACACTATATAAGTTTTTATACTTTTTGTTAGTTATTTTTGGAAAAGCTGTATTTCTGACACACTAGATTTTAGACGTTTTAACACTATAGAGTCATAACCACAGAAAATAGTCGTAGTATATTTTCTGAGGTCATACTTAGTATCTAGATGACTATTCTTAAAAATAGTGTACGAGGTGAAGTTTGCTTTACCATCACTTCCATCAAATTAGTCCAATTTATGCTCCTGCCGTTTTCGCTGGTTCTAACATTTTTTTAAGATTGTGAGGTCTTTGGACAACAACTTAAAGTCTTTAAAATCATTATACGCCATTGGAATCACAGTACCTATACGGTTGCTTCCTGCGTGCCAGTCGCGCATTATGGGGTAAAGTTGGGAAGGGACAAATAAATTTCCAGCTGTAGTAACAGCTCTGTCAATGGCGCTATGAGCTGAATCCCCCTCGCTCTGCCCGTGGTTTGTTTCAAAAAAGCGTAAAGATATTTCCTTAATGTTGGAAAATTTGCTTAATGAATGAATCATTGAAGTAACATGCGCCTTTTCGTGTGAAACCTTAAAGACATTTTGTCAGATACAACACAAATTTAATATGGGTTTACAAAGATACTACACGGGTTATATATAGGTACACCACTTCGTAAGGTCAAGCAGACATGCCAGACAAATTCTTTTATCGGCGTAACTTGATTTTAATAATTTTGTTAGTTACGTCACTTCGTGTGGAGACCAACGAAGTGTTAAAGGGTATACACATACGTTGTAAGGATAAGAGCAAAAAAATGCGGAGCTTGAGCTTATAAGCTTTTCTTGTTTCCAAAATGATGAAAGAATCAAGAGCAGGTAGGTGTATATATATACACGGGCGTAGCCAGGATTTACTTTTGGGGGGGGGGGGTTTAGTTTGAGAAGTAAATAAAACAACAAAAATATACTTACATGAAATTTAATATCTAATATTCATCCGAAAAACTACGACATATTTATAAAGTTCTTAACTTTAAATGAAATGGATAAATTAATTTCGTTCCTCTGCGCTAAATCTAAAACCATTAAAGAAGAAATCTTCGGCTTTTTCTTTTAAATATATCCACTACTTCATCTGCATGAATTTCTGTTCCATAGTGAATGTTCATTAGAGCCAAACCATTAAGTCTGTTTTCACTTGTAGTGTTTCGTAAATAGTTTTTCAGTCTCCTTAGGCTCGAGAAAGACGTTTCTGGGGTAGCAGTGGATACAGGAATGGTAGCCAAGATTTGTAGTAATGTGTAAGTATTAGGATAAAGGTTTTTATCGCACATATCTAGGCATTCCAAACTAGATTTCGGGGTAGGCAGTCTTCTTATCAGCATGCAAGGTAGCTGAAGCTTTGCTAGCTAAATCCAAATTTGTTTCTTTATTAGAAACCCCTTGACCTTGACTACACCACTTTTTCCAGTAGTCCATACCTTTAAGTTTATCACCCTTCCTTTTTTCCCCTCCATTTTTCGACAGTAATAATGATTCACGTATCTATCCTTAACAAGGTCATCGAATAACAGCGCACTAAAATTACTCACTTACACGGTACACTTAATTCTCTTCACTATTCGTTCACCACTTTTCACTTTTATTCGCTTCGAGTTCGCATGGAACAATACTGCCGTAAGCGCGGTCACGCGCCGCGGCGCCGCTTATATAGCAGCCCAGTAGCCGTCCAGAAACTTCCACGAACTTCCACAAACTTCCGCTCGTTTCGACCGAGGGGCGTGGCGAATAATCGAGAAACAACGCAAAGTCTCCCTACAATACAAAATAGTTCGGCTGCAACTGCGTCTGCCTCTCAAAAGATGGCGCTAGGCGCTACTATTACTACATATATTCAAACGTAATAATAATTTAACTCTTCACTCCTCGTATTTTTAGGTAATATTTTGCTTATTTCGGGGGGGGGGGGGGTTTGAACCCCCGAAACCCCCCCCTTGGCTACGCCCGTGATACGCATATACGGCTTCATTTTTTGAGCCTGGGGACTACGTAGAGCCCTGTTTCATTGATCTGGACCATGGCTAAACATCCCGTGCCCAACAGAATGTGTTTCATGTACAATGCGTCACCAAACTCGTCCCCGGCCCACTCCATTTTGTGCGGCCGACCCGGCCCGGCCTCGCGCTCTCCCGTCTCCCGCCGCGAGTTCGAGGCGGCCTCGGCCCGCGGCCCGCTCGACGACGCCCGCGCCGATTGGTGCCGGTATTGACGGGCGGCGGCGCGCATGCGCGGCCCTTTGTTCCGCGCGCCGCTCCGCCGCCGGTGCATATCGGGTTTCCGGCGCGCTCCTCGATGCCGACGGAAAATCGGAACGCCGGCCGACCGAAATATGGAGACCGGTGGAGTGGTGGGGTATGAGATGAGAAACAGACGCATTGGCGATGGATAAAACTTTGAATCAGAATAAACGAAAGATAAAGATGATTCATGGAGGCAAAACCGTATTGATCTACGTCTAATAACGTTAAGTTTAACCAATTAGACACGCAACCATGTATTCTCCCCAAAATCATATCTGGGTTTAGCTATAGGGTTGCTCTAGAGAGTCTAAAGAAAACTATGTTAGTCGCGATACCTTATACCTTCCTATAATTATACCTACCTATTTATGTACCTACCTACCTACAAGCGTTGGGTGAAGATTTAAACCTTCAGTCAACGCTACAAGCATTATTTGAGTGAGGAATAAAAGTTACAACTGGCAAACCCAAACTTTATTTTTAAACAGAATTTTCTTTATAACAAATGCTTCACTGGTGCGGAATCTGTTCAGATTATACCTAATGTGTATAAGAACATGCACCTATATGAATAAGCGTACTAAATCCAAGCGATGTCTATAGGTGTTTAAGGTAAAAATAGCGGTTTTTTGAAATAATTTTCGCCACGTTTTCTGAAATACTTAACTCATCAGGACGATTTCCTAAGGTAAAAATGTCCGTAATACAATTTCTTCGCAACGAAAAGAGCCGCAAAATAAATGCAATATACTTAACTTGCAAAATCGAATACACTGTAATATTTTAGGCGAAACTTAAGAGTTAGCCAAAATAAACGAAACTCATACAAAATATACCTATACTTCAAACTGTTTACAATGATCACCCTTTACTCCAATATAATTTTCTATAAGTAGGTATCTACCGCCCATATATTTTTGGATTTTTGCACAATACCTACCTACTTACTACCTATACTTATTACAAAGCTTCGTAGATATACCAACCTTCTATTGTGATTGCATGTATTGGGAACAAACATAGTGTAAGATGTTAGGAATCTAATCCTTTTTACAAAATTGTATTACGTTTATTATTACAATTTTGGAAACGTTTTGTTATACGGATGTATAATTTTTTACGTTTGTAAATAATTAGATTTTGCTAGGTATGGCAAATATATAATATATATGCATTTTTATGGAATATTCCATATGGATTTATGTACGTCAGTATTATGCAATAGGTACTTGGTTATTTAACATTTTTAACATTTTGACACGAATGAAAACATGCAAAAAAGTAAAATTAAAAAAAAACTAAAACTATATTTTAGAAACATTGGCTTATTTTTTTTTTCTAATTTGGTGGTATAGAATCTGAGATAAACCAACTCGAAATCTGCTTACGACTTACGATCTCCGTCGGATACGTCAATCGGTAACTCCCACTCCGTCCGATCGCTAGATATAGATTTTCGGTCGCGCGCCTCATTTATTTTGCATTGATTTTACATTATACTAATTGATTCTTGATAGAAATAATAGGAAATTATTTAAAAAATATCATTAAAATTGCAACAATTAACGAAATTTTATAAAAATGGTTCGATACCTATACCTATATATACTCAACATCTTATTACGCTACATTTTTATGCACAATTATTAAGTATTAAAACCTCGTTAAATAAAAACTTTTGATCTGATATTTGAGATAGGGGTGCTTATTGTAAATAATTTTAGGTATAACGTAGGTATAGGTCTACTTTGCATAAGTTTCGTTTTTCACAGTATTTTCACATGCAGCCACTTAAAAATAATTCTTAAGTTTCGTGAAAGAGTGCAATGTTTTCAATTGCGCAAGTTAATTATTGTATTTATAACAATCAGACCAGCCATTTGTAGCGATTTTCATTACGAACAAGTTTCATACCGGGCATTTTTACCCCAGGAAATCATCCTGTTGAGTTATTTAAAAAAATGTGGCGAAAAATATTTTGAAAACGGCTATTTTTATCAGACTTCAACATTTAATCTAGCTGCTATATGACGAAAATTCACTTTCGATATCCCTACCGACTGGACTAAAAGGAAAAACTTTAGGAGCTCATATAATCATAAAATAGTATATTATACACCTAGGTTGAGAAGTGAGCCATTATTTATAGAGTATTTTTATATCCTGAGGCGCGTAGCGCCGAAGGATAGGTATAATATACGAGGTAAATAATGGCCTTCTCAACCGAAGTGTATATAGAATTTTTTTTACTACTAACATTGAAATATTGCCATATTTTAGTCATTTCTCGCTTTTTCAAATACTTCAAAATATCAAGTAGCCTGGGAGTTCTGTTGTCAAGCTAATAAAATGACACTAATTTTTAAATGTCACATAGAAAATTTTTCATTATTTACCTAGGTATTTTTTTATTATCATTATTTACCTAGGTAGAGAAATATTACTTCTCATTAGAGGAATGAGGTAAGTAATGGTGATTTCTCAGGTTAGTAGTAAAAAATAATACTTTATCTAAGCGTTTTGATTTAGGTACGTTTAATTACCTACTTCTGGTAAAAGATATATATGAGTAGATCAGCTTATAGTATAGATAATATTAGCATATTATGCTGTCACATAACAGCAACAGTATATAGGTACCCAATATTTTATGTTTTATGAGCGTCTAATAATATTTTTTTACAAATATGTACTTTTAATCACTGAAGAAAAATATTTTTTCTAATTTATTGTGCAATTAATTTATTATTTGTTTTTGTTTCTTTCTCACTTACGGAGCAAATTTGTTAGATAATTTTTCAGAAATACCCCGAAATAATACAAAAAATCAAATTTGCCATGAAAACATGACACATATCTACTTAATGTGAAAAAATGCTAAGAGAACGTTTTTGTTTAAAATTAAAATTTACATAAGAAATTGAGTGCATTTTATTGCTTTACAAGGTGATTCATTCTCTTTTCTAATTAAAGTCCACACATTTTTTCCAATACTTTAACACCGTATATATAGGTATATAGGTATAGCTTTTTTATAAGGCCTTAAAAATATATAGTTTATACAAGAAAGTGAGTTTATTTTTCGGTTTTCTATCACCTGTTGAAGTGTCCTAGAATACAACTCAAACACCCTGTACAGTCGTAATGCACCACGGCAGCGCTCTCCTAAATTGACGTCGAAATTATCCCCATTGCGCGTTAACTCCAGGCTTCCTGTAAAACTTACCTATTTACCAGAACCAGAACTGTGTGTGTTTGACCAGCCCACATTCAATACTTTGATGCTGTAGCTATATATAGTGACTTCTTATGCACTTTGCCGGTTTTATAACCTTTTAATTTAAACCAGTGATAGTCGTATTTTGATGAGACTTGATTTGTAGCTTTAGACTATTCCGTAGATGGTCCTCCTTGAAATCGTTGAGTGGAGTTGTACTTGACCGGAGCGGCAAACTCAATTTGGTTATAAAAAACTGCTTTTTTTCGCTAGAGGTATCAAAAATTTTATCAGAATAAGTTGTTGAGTGTAGAAAATGATGTCCACGTGATTAGAGTTTAGAGTATCGGCCTATACATACGTTTTTGCACTTTTGTTCATTTCTGAAATATCTACTATGGATCGATTGATTTCAATTTTGAAACGCACTACCTACCTATGGGTATCATGATTTTTACTTGTTCTGGATTATACCGTAGATTGTCTTAAGTAGTTACCATCAACATAAGGGTGTGTAAGGAAGGAATGTGGTATTTACTTAGCAGTATATTTTTTTGCTAACTGTTCCACTAATAATCAATATTGCCAGAGAAATGGTATCTAGTCCAACTAATTTACAAAAATTCAACACTAGATATAGAATAAAAAACATAATTACTGCATACCTATATATTTTGTTTGTGTCTAAAAACCTGCTCAAAATGCTTATTTCTCTAGAAATTATTGCAGGATTTTTTAATAGACTTTAAGCAAAAAAGTTTAAGTGAACTACCTATGTGCATGAAAATTACTAGTTTCACGTTAGAAATCTTCAATAATAATTGCAGCATGGTTCTTTTGGTTGTTTTCCCGTGCTCTATTGTAGGTATATTGTTAATATTCTAAAGAAAATATAATATGCTTTATCTAGATTACTAGATTTAATATAATGCTCATCATATAAATAAAAATTATAAATTTTAATTAGGTAATGTTGTATAATTAGTAACCACCTTGCTAAATAAATAGCTTTATTATATTATTATCACAGAAAATATAGTTCCACAACAGAAAGCTCCTTAACAATACCTGTCACTGTCAAATGGACTCGAACTACAAACTCCAAAAACAAGCAGATTGCATTTCTTATGAAATGATATTTTCCCAAAATATAATCTTCCCAATTCGTAGATTAGCCAATATTTAATATAGGACCTCAATATGAATGCATTTGGAAAATATTAAGCTTTAAAGTTGGAGTCCATTTCACAGCTGTCATTAAGGAGCTCTCTGTTCTGAATATATTTTCTGTGATTATTATAAGTATATTTCTAGTAGACCATATACATTGTTGCTTTGTTTTTTGGTTGTTTTGTAAATTTTGTAATAATTATTATAACTTCTTATTCGTATCTCGTATATATTCTCTCCATCTTAACATGGTTCTGAATGGAATCTTTAGGCACCAATAAATGAATGATATGTACCTACCGGAGTTCCATTATAAACTCCCAATGATTGTTTTCATGAATGTTAACAACAAAGTAAAGTTACAACAAAGTAAAACTTTTTATATACATAAAACTGCTGTCTCAAACTATAAAACATACCAAAGTGTTCTCCAAAGTTCTCACTCTCTATGAGCCCAAACACGGAAATGCAACCACAACAGCTTTATGTATTCCCTTGTAGCATAAGGATCTGGTTTTGTTAGATCTTGTGGAGAGAGAGAGAGAGAGAGAGAGTTTTGTACATACTTCGGTATTCCTTTTGAGAGCTTCAGAAGCACCGTTTGAGCCCGTTTCACGGTTATCATTTTTCTATCCCCCACAAATATATTAATTTATGAGCGCTGGTGAAGAAAATCGAAGGCTGTTTAAAAAGTCATACATCACGGCGACGCCTGGACAAATATTTTCAGGCACGTCTTCATCGGCGATACGTTCGGGGTTTCTTGACTTAAATTATTATGTAAAAAGTATTATGGGAACTTATATAAACGATTATTATTATTTAGTACATGTCCAAGAAAACTTAAAATAAAATATGTGATATGTTCACATATATAGAACACCGTTATAAGCGATCACATTGCATGGCGCCACATAATTAAAAAATCGGGATATTTAAGATATGGAACATTCTAAACGTCAAAAACTGACGTAACTATAACCAGCCGACTCTAGGAAAAGCCCTGAAGTTGAGAAAGCGGCAACATGGCTTGCGGGTCTGCGCGGCGTGGCCTGTCACTCCCTGTCAGTTGATTTTACAAGAAATTTGACAGAATTAATTTGTATAGTGCGGGTAGTGCTATCGTCACCAGATTGCTACGACGAGGCAGTGTGTCTCTATAGGTGGAAACAGACTGCCCGAAGTGCTGGCGACAGCTTTTTTTATAAGTTTGTTTTGGTTGCGCAAAAGTGAAACATTTCTATAAAAGTTATATGCGTGAAGAATCGTGCCTTTACAATTTCAAGCCTCAAGATGCCTATAGAGTAGCTAGGTTTTCTTTGCTTGAAGGCAGGCGGTATAGGTAGACTTCTATTCGTTTTGGGCTTTCCAAAGGACGAAAATTTAAGAATAAAATGATTACGGGCCAATTGAATAGACAAACTAAAGTACCCTTTAAATTAAAGGAGCTTTCTAACAATCCAACCATTGTTTAGTATTGTTGCAAAAATTTCTTTACCTAATTTTAAAGTCAAAATATATTTTAGTTGAATGTATTATGAAATTGACCCTAACTGCCATTTCAATCACAAGAGATATTATTCACCTTCTCAACATGCAGTTCTCTGTTCGCTTGTTGTTTGTATTTTTAAGAAAATTTAACCATAAGAGAATATAAGGTAATCATCATTTGTCTGACGGCGCACTTTGCGAAAAATTCTCACATAAATTCGACTTACAACATTTGCCCAAATTTACCATATTATTTGTCGAAAATGTACCTATCCAAACCAGGAATCGTACTTATTATTACTTTATTACATTATGTGTATATTTTGTTACTTGTTATTGCTTTTATTGTCTGTTAAACAAACCTACCTACTTACTTAGTTAGGTACCCAATTATAGAAGCAAAGGTCACAAATGTATCTAATTATAATTAAAAAGAGAGTTGAACATTTATTAGAAAACTAAGCCAAAGTGCAGACTGCTCTAGACTGCATAGACCCGTTGAACCGTCCCGCTGCAGCGTTGCCACATGTTTGCACAGGGCTTGTAAAGTTTGAGAAGGTTGTGACAGAATACCCCCTAGAGCCGATAAATTGACATTTTTTTCGTACACTTAACTCCAGTTCACAAACAACAATGAAATTATGACGTTATGCTCTGGTCTTACTGTTGGTCCAGCGACCAGCATAATAGACAAATCTGCACCTATATGGACTGGTCAGAACCATTGTTAAAATGTCCGCGGGGCACACCGAATATTTTTGCATACAATTTTATATAATAACTAGTAACTACATTAAAACAAAGTAAACAAATCTTTCTATTTTCATTCTTGCATGCATTACAAAATAATCTTCCAAAATGTTGTATCTAGAATCCTCGCTTCTTAAAATACTTAGTTGAACAGACCTTCCCGAAATTCCAAAATAGTGCTTGTATGAGCATAATGTAGGTATTGTATGTGTGGTAATTTTATGTTATCAGAAACAAATCTATATCAACAAAAACTGTTAATTTGGCAAAACTGCGAAAACTAACAGCAAACAGAATTTGATGTCCAACTTCTCAGTCATGAAGAAAAACACACACACAAAAGAACGAATACTAATAATAACACACAGATGATGTGTGCAGATTTATTTGTTTTTTCACCTAAGTTAGCGCCTGCCAAGTTTATTTAGACTTCTTCCATACTATTTATCAATTTGACGATTTTATAACTGTTATTATTACCGTGGAGATTTGATTCAACACGCTCCAAAATAATTTTGACACTTGCATATTTTAAAATGCCTCTATATACCTACCTACCTACTTAGATGTTAATAGATACAGAACAAGCAATTTATTATTTATTATTTTTAAAGAATAGATAATTAAGTAATTCATCCTTATTAGACGCTATAAAACAAACTAATGCAATCATTGTCAAAATTAACAAAATTTGTCCGATATGAGTATATAGCACAGAAGCAATTTGACAAATGTTGGTTTAAATGAGCACCAAGTGATTATCCTCTGCAAATATGGATATTGCAAAGAACGAATGTGTTAAATGGATTCCTAGACAGCTGCTCCTACGAGTTCAAGTTAAAAAGGCTGCAAGTATATTTACTCAAACATTTGGAGCAATAATAATAAAAACCTATTTATTTGAAGTGAGTAGTAAATGGTTAGATGCGAATATAGAGACAAAATAATACCTATAAGTATTACAGTTACAATGTAGGCATGAAATCAAGGGAATGAGAAAGCTATATCTACTGATTCTTATGCATTTTGGTTTTTAGTCAATATGATGTCGAATGACAACATAAATATACAAGATGTGGGCGATAAAAAAATTGAAGAGTTGACATTTGATGTTTTTGAATTTAAACCTGCTTGTAATTTGTGCCAACTTATATTTTTCGGAAATCAAGTAGGTAACTATATAGAGGCCTTCACAGAAGTCAAAAAGCAATTTTGAAACACGTGTATGTGCGGTTACTATTTTTTGCTGTTATTATAAGTGATTGTCCATTATTATCGCTTTTTCTTGTAAATACTTTAACACTCATTAATCTTACATCCTTATATTGTCATTTATCACTGTATGTCATTGTATGCTTTATCAGCCTCTGTGACAACGTTAGTGCAAGCACTAAATCCAAGGGATGTGCTGACTGAAGTTGCAGATGTGCTGTTGGCTCCTGCCTGAACTACAGCTTCAACGATTGTTTCGTGAAGGAGTCGCGCACTCCCGATAAACTGGGCAACATATTTAACGCACAAAAAATTGAAAAAATAGGTATGATTTAATGTTTTGAATAAATTAAATGTACACTTAACTTCAACCAAAAATATGTTCTTGGGTCCTGTAAAGGCCTACGTGATTTTTGAAAAATAAAAATATGCCTCGAATTACTTTCTAATAAGAAGCGAATCCCCAAACATCAACTATAAAATAGTAAGTACATGCAGTCAATCCAGAGATGATCTACCCACTGTATGTAAGTAGGTGTAGGTAAAGTGAAAAATCAAAAAATATCACTTCCGAGTTAAGTTTATACTTAAAAATATGATAACATTGATAACGTGCTACAATGCTACAATTTCAATCAATATTGAGAAAATAATAGTTGAATAAATAACGTTTTAGGTCTAGGTATATATTGTTTAGTAAATTTAATTAGGTCTCTCATTTTTTAATCATTTAAAAAGGCAATATCAATTAAATTGTATCACTTATCTTATTGCTAAAATTAATATATTATAAGTTTGATAAATAAAACTACCTAATCGTTTTTTATCAGGACTCAAATGAAGAACTCGGTCGTTCGTTTGATGAGAAAGAAAATCAGTTAGTCACCCCACATTTGAAATAGTTTTGTAATATGCTTCTACTTATATTCTTTGTTTTATTCGATTAAATTCATATAGGGGGACAATAATTATTATTATTGATGAAAAGATACGTGTAAAGAGCAGAACATTTATTTATGACAAAAGATTAATATACATATACATCATGTACAATTCTATATATTTTGTATGTACAGAGGTTTTGGTTCACAGTTGCACATTATAGTTCGAAAACTTTTCCTTAATCTACCTATAGAAATATTTTAAATTCTCCAAATATTGTTACTCAGACATCACAAAATGTATCAGTTTAAAAAATTTACATATAGATACAGTAAATTTGTACACTTTTTACAAACATAAAAATTTCCAAAATATAAAACAAACCGAAATAAAAGACATGGCTCTTCCTTATCCGTATTATCAGAACAAGTCGATAAACTGAGATTTTCGAGACCGAGATTTCCGAGAAAAGTCAATTCAAAATAAAAAAAATATGGGACATCTAAGCCACATCTAATTATAAGATAACAGTATCGAGGGTATAAATAGAATAAACTTTGTAACGTGCTGCTTTCTACAAGTACGACCTACATGAAAATTCGTATGTACAAAGTGGTATATAAATACAAAACGAGACAAAACAAAAAGGTTATGTACAAAAAGTGCAATAAACGAATAGCTATTCGAGCAGTCTGCCGGTGCGCGCACCTAAGCCAAGGGGTACTGTCACAAGCTCGTCGTGCCCGCCGACGTGTGGTACAGAGACGGGCTGTTGTAGTAGTCGTTGTTGATGGCGCTGTGCGAATGGATCGAATTGGGCAGCGGACTCAGCGTGTTGTACCCGTACTGCATGTCCGCGTACATCTTGATATCAGACTTACTTTCCGCCGGTAGCAGCCGCGTGATCGAGAACGGGTGATTCGAGGGCGTGTACCCTATCGGCTCCTGCTTCAGGTGGCTGTTCATCGACCCGTGGTGCAGCATCGCCTGGTGGTCCGTCAACGCCAGGTGGTTGTTCCTGGATATCATCGCCGAGAGTTCCTCGTGCGACATGTTCTGGTGGTGGTGCTGCTGGTGCATGCCGGACAGGTCGTTAGAGTGCAACAAGTTCATCTGATCCACGTCGATCTTCGAGGGGTGGATGTTCAACATGGGACCAAGCCCATCGCCCGGGCTCTTGTCGAGGTGCGGCGGGTGGGTCTTGTCCTCGTTGCCGCCACCCCCGCCGCCCGGTTGCAGCGGCGTCTTCTTGCCGGAGCTGCTGCTGCTGTCCATGTTGTGCGACGGGCTCTTGTGCTGCTGCCTGATGATCTCCTTCTTCTCGTCCTTGAAGCGTTTCTGGCGGCGCAGATAGCAGCCGTTCTCGAACATGTTGCCGGAGTCCGGGTGCAGACTCCAAAACGACCCCTTGCCGGGCTTGTCGGGGGTGCGCGGCACTTTCACGAAGCAATCGTTGAAGCTGAGCGAATGCCGGATGGAGTTTTGCCAGCGCTGCTGGTTCTGCCTGTAGAACGGGAACAGGTCCATGATGAACTGGTAGATCTCGGACAGGGTGAGCATTTTCTGGGGGCTGTTCTGTATCGCCATGGTGATAAGCGAGATGTACGAGTACGGCGGCTTGGCGTGCGTGTAGGATCTGCGGTAGGTCTTGTCGGCCCGCGCGCGCTGCAGCGCCGAATTGGGCGACGTGTCGCCGCCGCCGAGGTCGCCCCGCCCGATGGCCGCGGAGTAGTTGGCCATCGGGGTGGACATCGGGGTCGCCATGCACTGCGGCATACCGTTGGAGATCGGGGAGCCGATGGTGGAGTATCCGAGCTGGGCGCCGGCGGCGTCGTTCATCGCGGAGCGCGCCTGCAGCCTGGACTGCCCTATGAGGTTGTTGTCCAGCATGTTGCCGCCGAACATGGGCGCCTGCGGCGAGCAGTTCATCGGCGGCATCGAGACGCACGACATCGAGTTCATCGAGTACGTGCTGGTCATCGGCGGCATGGCGGCGTTGGCCGACGTGGCCATGGGCCCGCCGTCCCCGTACAACTTCTGCGTCAGCATCGCGGCACTCAGCACATCCTCGCCGTAGACCACCTTTTGCACGCGCGCGCACGCACCCCAACACGCGATCTTAGCCCGTCGATCGCCGGTTTTGTTTCATTGTTTACATCACGAGTAGTTCCACAAACAAGTTAACACTTTAGGTAGGTATTCCAAACCGGCACTGATTGGAAAAACAAATACTCCTCGCAGCCTGTTTACTTAGATACTACAAGCCGATCTGAAGTACCAAGAGCTTTAGGTAGTCAAATACGGAATCGTCAGGGGAGGGCGATCGTCATGGCGACCGGGCGGCGAATGGGCTGCGTCGTCGGGCCGCGTTGCCTGGCAACCGGCGCGCAACAGCGCGCGATTGGCGGGGCGCGCGCAGCCGGCCCGGTTGCGTCAGGGGAAATCCGCCCCGCCTCCGCCGGTGACGTCCGCCGCGCCTCCCGCGATCGTCGGGCGAACTAAAAGCCCTCCACGTCGAAGGACCAAGCCGACGGCGCGCGGCCCGCAGTCACCCGGTCCGACCGGCGATCTGGTCCTTTTTGTTTTTGGCGCGATCGATAATACGGATATGCGGTGAACCCTTTCCAAATTATTATTGTCCCGTTATCGCTGCGACGCATCTACGGATCATTTTTGTATGATGGTTTATCGTCGATCCGCCGACTTCGATTTGATTGCGACGTGCTTAGACAGACACCAGGAAGTGATAATAAATTATTATTGGAGACGGGCGTTTTACGAGTGACTGCGTGTAGGCACTTGAAGAACGATTTTCTGTGGACGGGTGTCTTTTTAGTTCGTGTGAGGCAAGTGATGATAACGAGAATTTCACAATATCTTTCTGAAGAGCTCTTATTATCTTTGAAACAGTTAGAGAAATGTAAACCGTGGGTAGACATATTAAATACAGGTATTGGTTTTTCTTATACTTAAATAATTACACCACCTATCTAATACATACTATATACGATGTATTTCGTTTAGAGATAAAAATTAGCGCTGATATTTAGAAGCAACAGTCGGTTGGTTTTCCGACGGATTCAGTTTAATTCAGTCTTGGTAAAAAAGACTACATATCTGAAAACTGGTAATTCAAGATGGATCTCTATACGTAACCGTTGTATTCCATGCACCAAATACAATTTCAGAAAATAGTGATTTGCAAAAAAGGTTAGCAATACCACATAAATAAATGAGTAAAAAGGCACGAAAAACATATTACATACCAATTAAAGTCGTTTATAAGGTTTTCACAGCATTTAGGATTTTGGACAAGAAGGCTATACTTACACACTATTTCAATTAAGTTTCCAATATAGTTAGAGTAACTCTCAATAAGAAGGATAATAATGGGATTATGGGAATAATTTTAGGAATAAAATGGCATGGAACAAATTAGTAAATAAGAAATTTCAGAATACCTAATTGTCGAAGTCAAATATCTGATAACAAAAACCAAAACCTCATTTTTTAAATTTCCTTCCTCTTGGGCCTGGATCATACAGATTCTTTATCTTTTAATTTTTCTTTTTCTTTAAGAAATATTAATGTCATTGGTCAGTTCAAATCAAGGGGCAAATGCCATTGGTTATTTCTTAAAGATAAAGTAAAATTAAAAGATAAAGAAGCTGCATCATGAACCAGGCTTTACTTTTCAGTCCTCAGGTTGTTTGAAGTTAAGTAACTTATATATTATGCTTTCATTCTTAAGATTGTTATTCCTATTCTCGCTGTGTAAACAATCACATTCAAAAGCAAGATTTGAACTTTTCAAAACATCATAAAAATTATGGATGAAACAATTCAAGTGCTCATGTGGCAAAAGGGTCCCGCTAGTTAAAAAAATATTAATAAGAAAAGAGTCAATAATAATGATTGTCAATAGTTTATTATTTTCTTTGTAAAAGCTATAGAGCTCATAATGTATGTTGTTGTATGTATGTGTAATGCCTACTAAGTGCAAAAAATAAATTGTTCTAATTTTAGTTTTGTAAGGTTTGAAGTACATAATATACCTTAATTTATGTTCACAAATGAACATTACTTTCAGAAAGCAATGTACCTAATCTGGAAAAATAATGCTAGATTTGTCTGTGGCAGATCTTGAGATATTCAATGCAACTTTTTTTCAAAATTTTATGAAAATTCTCTACACCTTACGATTTGCAGATTTTCTACCATCTCGTGTTTTTACATTAAGGATCCCGTTGTCGGTCTACCAGTCTTATGTGTGCGAATATACGGGAAAAAGTCAAAATTAAAACATCTGTAAACCTCATAGTTTCAATTAAAGATTAATAGTGTTTTTTTTATATGCTTTCAGTATATACTATGTAGCTGAAAATGATTTTTTTTAACCTTATATTGAAAGTGGTGAATGTGAAATAGCAAATTTCATGTTCCGGCGCCAAAATAACATAACGTTTTTATGCCATATATTTCAAAATGACAATTAATTTGGCGAAAGAAAATTTACCGAATTTCCACGTAGTAGGTACCTAACTAAATGTATGATAACAAAATATTTTCTACACTATTATACATACAACTGTTGTGTCATCCATTTTATTTCGTGTTTTTGTTGGCTTTTATCTTCAATGATGTTTCCAAACAACCGAAACGTTGCGTGTCTTGGCAGTAAATAAATGTATGTTCGACAAAATCAATAATTCTTATCATTAAAATTGATACGATATATAGGTTTCTATACACTGATATAGGTATACAAGTTCACTTTTTTAGACTGCGCGAAACAAATGCGACTATAATTGCTCGTTAGTTTGTTTTACCTGCGTGTATACCTATGTGTCCACAGAATAATCGATGCAGGGCATAACGAGATAGTGAAATTATTTATTAAGTCGGTACATAATCAGCGAGTATTTGACAAACACCAATATTTGCTTTTTATGCGTGGCATCCGCATTGACTGCGGATTAGGAACGGTCTTGTTGTGATATTGCCCTGCCGTGATGGCCTTCTTGCCTCGGCCGGCTTAATTGTTGGCCGACGCCTTGATTGGGTTCGTTTATGTTTATCAAACATTTCGATACGGCCATTGCTTTGGCGGGTCACCGCAGGTAGGTATATTGCAAACACTTGGCCGGAGTGTTTTCTTATTTCGAACGGGGAATGATGTGTGAACAACGCTAAACTGCATTTTCGTTCTTATAACACGAAAAGCAGGATATTTTAGTCCTAAAAGTTTTGGCACAACATTCAACGATTTTAAATAAAAGTAAAAATAAAATAATATCAATTTGCCGTTGGAAACAAAACATTGCTTACGTTGTTGACTTTGAGATGACAGTTATAATTTTTGTCAAGTTGTGGCGTTACAATGTCGTATAAATTGGAACTCCGAAAAATTATCTATAAATTGCTGAAATATTTTCTAAAATTTATTTGTGGTGAAAAAACAGATTCAATCTGTCATTTCACTTTGACGTTACATGATCTTTCAGAAAGGAGGAAGATTTATTCCCCGAAAGCTCATGCAGGAAACAAATTTGTTGAAGATATATTTCTTGAGTTGCAAGTTCAAAGTTTAATTCATTTACTGTTAATAATTTATTAATTTTCCAGGCAACTTGAAAAAGTTGTCTTTTGACCAGTTTGGTGGCGAAAAACCCAATTAAAATTCAATGGACCAATACTGACGTTTCGACTCAGTTCTCAGTCATCATCAGGGCTAACAAAACAGAACATAATCTTATTTTATACCTATAGATACACAAATAAACACTTCTTACACGCAGAGCTTTATTCACATGAAAAAGTGTTTATGTGTGTATCTAGGTATAAAATAAGATGAAGCTATGTTTGTTAGTCCCGATGATGACTCGGAACTGAGTCGAAACGTTGGTGTGACTTAAAATAAAATTATATTTGTCCAAGAAAGCCGATATTTTGGTTATCCAAAGATAATGCGATAATGTATATTGGGTAAGTAGTTTCAAGTATATAGTCCAACTCACGAAAGAAAACGTTTCTAAAGAATGCGGGCAGCGTTGCGAGATTTCCCATACGAGTAGTCGTTATTTATTGGCGAATACAAGTTTTATCATATTGAAGCCGAATTTCTGAACTCTGTTATACCGAAAAAATAAAGCTCGCATCACGGGACCCATTTTTGTTTATCATTTATTTTTAACGCGGTGTGATAAAACACCTATTATATTTTTTCAACATCGTCACGTCTACCATCGCCTTCGAAATACGGCAACACAGCACTTCTGCGAAGGAGTCGGCTGCGACAAAATCAGTTAGCCAACGCGTTTTGTGCCTGTTTCTATAGTACGTAAAGTTAACTGCGTATTTGGGCTACCATACAGACCTCATTTTTTAGGCCGCTGGCAAGCTTTTTCTGCCGGCTCAGAGAGCTCAGTGGCGTTTCGTATGTTCGGGAGTAATTGCCAATGTTATAAGGGTTTGCCTTCCTCCATGATCTAAGGCATCACAGTTAAGAATAATATTAACAATAAATTAAATAACAATTATATGAAAATTAAGTCAGTGAGTTACACAAAATTGAGCTACGCCCCTGAACTGTGACTAATTCTATAATATTTGCGAGTTCTTCCCCCTTACGTCGCACGCATTCTGCCGTAAGGAGGACTATATTACGCCACATGTAAGTTGATTTATGGGTATCTATATTATGCATTGGATACACAGCTTAAATCTGTTGGATTCTACCTACTCTTTAATTTTTTTCATTGCTCATATAAATTTACGGGGCACCAACTAACTATATCTTCAGAATATTTTTCTTGTTGGAGCAAGTATTTACCAAATAATAGCAGGTAGGTAAAGTAAGTTACATTAATGACAAACACCTGTGACTTATTGCTCTTTTATTTGTTATTCTTTGCAAAATATGCAAACAAGCCGACAAGTATGATGATGAATCATACTTTTAGAATAACACATTAAATTGCTCTCGGCATTTTCAAAAAATTTACAGATGTTTATCGGTATCTAGCGAAGCTAAAGATTTTAATATTGTTATTGTGTTTTGCTTCAGTATAATATAATAATTACGAGTTTACTGCCTTGTTTGTCACTTTATTCTTGTTTGTTATCAGTAGGTATATATAGGATTTGGCATAAAACTTCATAATTAAGGACCTATACACCGTTCCTACCGACTTCTTCTGGGGAGTTGTTTGTTTCGCATTGATGACTCTGAAATAAATTAAGTCACAATGGCGAATGGCGTCTAGGTAGCGTGTGTAAAAGGTGCAAGTTAAATATTTTATTCAGAAACGTTTTATTTAAAAATTGTTTTTTTTAATACTTTTTTACATAGGACTTTTTACACATAAATAGGTATGTCATTATCATGGAAAGTTCATCTGTGGTTCTCATAATATAATCCTGGGAACATGTCTATGTTTGATTTTTTTCAAAGTTGAGGCACGATAATATGGAGAATAAGAAGCAGTCAGGATATTTTCAAATTGCTTCCATCGCCATTGCCCTACTTAATACGCCGTTGAGCACAAGTTAAATAAAATTGTAGTAAATTAGCTTCATTGTCAAGACGAATAAATTAATATACACCAATTTTGTAGCTACGTCTACGTTTAATTTAAAATAATGGGTCTGGCTGGGGACTGTAGCTAAATTACATAGTCCTATAAATACTGATTGCAAGATGATACATATTTAGGATTAACTCATTTACTAAATTAAACTTCAAATCACAAATCTCCTCACAAACTGAGAAAAAATGTGAGAAATGTACTTCATTGTACACGGTTTTTAGCAACCGGTGGGGGAATATCATCGTGCACGAGTCTGCTGTGCAAATTTGAGTGATGTTGTAGGAGGTCATGGAAAACAAACGCTACTATACAGGGTGTAACTAAATTGATGGTCAAAAATGAAACCACGTATTCTTGGAGTCAAAATAAGGGAACTTCTTCATATATTTTTTTTCTCCTACGGGCCATAGTTTTTTTTTTATACAGAGCGTAGAAGTTTGGAGAAAAATACACATATTTCTTAGTATTTCTAGAAGTATACGAGATATTTTCTTGAAACTTGGCGTGTCACATGAGCAGATGAGCCGTCAAACTTAAGGTTGACATGAAGCTTCTGAGGCTCCCAGTTGCGTAGATACAGGGTGTTAGTAAAATTAATTAGTTCAGAAAAATATGAATACCCTGTATAATCGCATTTTTTAAATTAATTTGTTTTGAGTGGTGAATATAGAATGGTTAACAAAAAGTATCTCTTAGTATTTTTTCATATTCGCAGCCGATTCTTAATTATTTTTAAAGAACGGCAACGCTGCAATGAACAATAGTCACTTTAAGAATAAATCTAGCATTCTGTGGATGTCAATTAAACTTTATTTAACAAAATACGAAAGCAAAAACGATAATAAAAGAAACGTATTGCTATTAGAAAATTAAATTATTAAATGTTCGAAATGACCGCCGCCTCTTTCAATACAGGCAACTATGCGTTTCCGCATGTTTATTATTGCCATTGGCAAGTCCATAGTAAAAGTGCATATCAGTCAATTCTTTAAATGAAAATATAATTTTTCAAAATATTGATACTAAAGTGCAAAGTTGGCAGCCAAACGATTCAAATAATGCCAAGTTTAATTGACATCCACAGATTGTTAGATTTATTCTTAAAATGACTTGTTTATTGCAGCATTGCCGTTCTTTGAAAATAATTAAAAAACGACTGAGAATATGAAAAAATACTAAGAGATACTTTTTGTTAACCATTGAATTTACCATTCAAAACAAATTTAAAAAATGCGATTATACAGGGTATTCATATTTTTCTGAACTAATTAATTTTCTTCGTTCCTCCGCAACTGGAGCGCCTCACAAGCTTCATATTAACCTTAAATTTGACAACTCATCCGCTCATGTGACACGCCAAGTTTGAAGAAAATATCTTGTATACTTCTAGAGATACTAAGAAATATGTGTATTTTTCTCTAAATTTCTACGCTCTGTATAAAAAAAACTATGGCCCGTAGGAGAAAAAAATATATGAAGAAGTGCCCTTATTTTGACTCCAAGAATACGTGGTTTCATTTTTGACCATCAGTTCAGTTACACCCTGTATACAGGGTGTCCGGTAATTATGCGGCAATCTCGCGTGAGCAGGTAGAGGACATCAAAATATTACGATTGAGCTTAACAACTACGGGTCAAATCTTAATAGTTGCGGAGATATATACAGGGTATTGTAATTCTTTTTTTGCGATTGAATTATGGCAATAACTCCCACAATAATCAAGCTGCTGAACTGAAATTTAGTACTATTATTATATGTTTTTGGGGATGGAAAATAAGCTGAAAATGTCAATTTCTACGTGTCTCACAGAGGGCGCAACTTGCGCTGTTTTTGGATCGCGCTTTTATTCGTAACTTTTTTGAGGTTATCTTTTAGGGCCTGCGGGTCCATCATTTCAGTGCATCTTTTCATTCTACAACAAAAAGGCACTGTTTCATAACGATACAATCAACCGTTTGCGTTTAAATTGGCAAAATGTGCCCAAAAACACCTGTTGACTCCAATATTCGAAACATAAAATTTTCACCGAGTGCTTTCAAATGCTACAGATCATCTGTACATTCAAAATGAAGAAAAAAATGCTAAATAGATATTGGTCAAAACACCATTGGTTTTCTTGAAATAGGGTGTTCAAATTTTGTCAAATTCAATCCTTTCCATTTTGAAAGCGAATAATTTTTGGTACATTGTTCATAGGGATTTTTTTCTTCTTTTTGAATGTACAGTTGATGTGTAGCATTTGAAAGCGGTCGGTGAGAATTTTATGTTTCGAACATTGGAGTCAACAGGTGTTTTGGGGCACATTTTGCCAATTTCAATGCAAACGGTGGATTTTATCCTTATGAAACAAGAGCCTACCTTTTTGTTGCAGAATAAAAAGTTGCACTAAAATAATGGATCTGCAAGACCAAAAAGATAACCTCAAAAAAGTTACGAGTAAAAGCACGATCCACTACAGCGCAAGTGGCGCCATCTGCGTGGGGCATACGTAGAAACTGACATTTTTCAGCTTATTTTCCATCCCTGAAAATGTGACTGCAGAAAATTTAATACCTACCAGAAAATTTTACAAAGATATTTTATGTAATTATTGTAAATGATATATTATACAGGATGATTTTTTTAGGTCTACCACCGCGATTTTCTCGCTCATTTTGCGGCCTACAAAAAAAACGTAAGAAACAAAAATGTGTCAATTTTGGACAGCTAAGCGGTGCTGCAAAAGAAATCGGCATCCATGGCCAACTTGTCGCGCAATATTAAAAAAAACCTCAAATTGACCAAAAATATTAATGGCCGTGGAATGTTTATTTTAAGAGACAGAGGAAAACTTTTATATTGAAAACTGATGGCACTGAGAAGCTTTATCCACCCAGGTACTCAGACAGTTTCAGCAAATTACACAGGCTCTTCGGGTCTCTTGAGGCTATGAATATTTTTTTGTTTATTTCTTATTAAGCGATTTTCTCGCTTATTTTGGGCCGCACAGAAAATATGTAAGAAAACAAAATATGGCAATGTTGGTCAGCGAGGCGACATACCTCCATACTCCATATCCAACTTTTCGCGGTGTAGCGATTTCTTTTGCAGCACCACTTAGCTGTCCAAAATTGCCACATTTTTGTTCTTTACGTTTTTTTTGTAGGCCGCAAAATGAGCGAGAAAATCGCGGTATTTGGAATTACAAATACTGACAAAAAGTATTTGTTATTTAAATACTTGATATGAAATGTTTAAATACTTTTTTAAAACAAATACCTACCAGATTTTTCTGTTAAAACTTGTTTTTATTTCGTCAAAAACATAATAAGTTTCTTATAAAATTTTGAAGTACCTATAGAGGTAACCTATTATGTTCGATTGATTGTTTTATGAAAAATTAAGATTTCGATGCATTGAAATTGAAAGTCAGTTTTCGGTCGTGTCGTGAAGTAAAGCTATATAGACACTTTTCCAAATCGCAGGCGTTTCGACAATTTAAAGCATTTTCGACTTTTGCACTCAGTGCACTTCTGTAATTGTCATGTCGCACATTGTCAGGAAAAGGACACATATTTGGCATCAGGCAAGTGCAGCAAGTCGAAAATACCATTAGTTTATCATCTTCAGGGTACTACAATAAATAACAGCTAGCATCCCAGATTCACAATTCAACGAAATAAAATAATATGTTATGTATTGCCGTGAAGACATTTTCACCGAGTGTTTTTTTGTCATATTAGTGCAAAAGTGCAGTCAAATCGAAATCGCCCTTAGATTTTAGTGTCTTTGCTGGACCGACACTATATAAAAGACCCCGAGCATGACGTCATAGTCCATTGTTGTCAGTTTACGGACTGGGGTGGCGCTACTCGAAGAAAAAAATGGCGACTTATAGTTTATAGGGGTGTATTCTGTGGTTATTGGTATGTCAGTTTCTGACGTTTAAAATGTCCCAAATTTTAAATTCCAGCTTTATTACGATTTACCTTCTTTTTAGTCTTTGCGTCTAATAGTAATTGGCAGTTCGAAAGAAACTGAAAAACTAATCGAAAAATAAATATATTAAGCAACTTAGATCAGCTGATACCTACCCATACCTTTTTTTGAATACTTCGTTTTCGTTTTGAATTCCTGATGTATTATTTTAATTGTTTCAGACATTCAGTGAAAAAGTACCTATGTAGTTTAACAATAATTGTGTAGCCAATATTCCCTCTTGTTGTTGTAAACCACTTAAAAAAGAATAATATAATATTTTAAGCTTCCACTGTTTTGTATTAATCAATAAATAAATACATTAAATCATACAAACTTGTAAAATCTATTGGTGCGCCCAATTTTTTTCATAAAACAGCCCGAATTTATAAATGCATTGGTGCGGGCAACATACGTCTGCTAAATCAACCTTGAACCGCCCTTTCCCGCCCCACACATCGCCTTTCAAAAGAGCCGACGGTGAAGGGAAGGAAGACGAAAGCGGCTGGCGGCTAGCGATGTAGCCGGATGGCCTCTCAGAAACCCCCAAGACATCGCCAGTTCAAATTGCCGTACTTACAACTTATAAATAAATAAGTAGGTATACTTCGGGATAATGGTTTCGGACAAATGCTTTGAATTCAAATTGTATATATTGTGATAAAAGTTTTAAAATAATCTTGGTCTTAAAATGTTAGTAATTACCTACTTAGAATCAAATTTGTATCGACAAAAAGTTTTGCGTATTGCTTACTACACATCCAAAAAGGGGGTTAAAAAATATTGAATCCCCACGTATTTAGTGTTTCACAAGACTCTTGCAAATTTCTTGTTCTTGTCTTGTTCTTGCTGCAAGAAGAAGACAAGACTCTTTTAAATTTCTTGTCTTGCTTTGCAAGACAAGACAAGAAATCATTCTGCAAGACTTGCAATTTTGCAAGAAATCTTGCTAAAAGCAAGACGTCTTGCAAAGATTACTCTAGGTATCTGTAATTATAATTTCTGTAAAACTTTAATAAGAGCAATGAATGTACTGACGATGATATTGATTTTTAAAAAATTAGCATAGATAAACGGTTATTTAAGAATAATTAGTGTATACTTACTAGTATATTATTTAGTAAATATATTTAATTTACCATACTCCTAGTAACTAATAAATACTAATCCATGTTTCCAGCCATTACAGGTACACCCAAAAATAAATTGAAAGTTAATGTGTTACGCCGCTGGAAATGCATACTTCCCGACTCCAGACAAACAAAATCATTCTAATAATTTTAATTCTTATAAATTCAACAAATTAGTAGGTATAGGTATGTACCTATTCTTGAATTAATCCGTTGCAGTGGATTAACTATTTATTTTTATAAGTTTGCTTTAACGGTAGTTACAGTCTATAGACTAGCTGTTTCTCGGGTCATTTTGGGAGAGTGGGTTTCGCGGTTTTCGTCCAGGAAAGTCTTCGACTTAAGAGGTATTTCGAATTGAAAATCATGAAAACATTAAAACAAAATTATTATTAAAATACAAAAAAAGAAAAACTATGTCAATAATTTAAAAAAAAATCATCGACCCGCCGCACGGCGGCTCTGCAGCGCTGCATCAACTTGTCTCCACAAGCTTTATACGCAATATATAATGCAAGAGTCTTGCCAACACGAGTCTTGGTAGCGTAGCAAGACTCTTGATGCGATGACGTCACCAAACAAAAAATGCAAGAACAAGAAGTTGCAAGAGTCGGGCAAGACAAGAATGAACTTAATTTCTTGTCTTGCTTTGCAAGACAATATAAGAATAGGCGTAGCAAGACAAGAAATCTTTTCTTGTGAAACACTACCGCACGTATAATATGCGCAGTAGAAGAATTTGTCTGGGCCGCCGTCACTGCGTGTCCCCATCTCATGTGGGCCCTCGAATTCTCCTCAGAAATGTCGAGTAGCGCCCGCGACTGCGTGTGGTCCCCGTAGAGGAAAGCCTGTATATGGAGAGGAGAGAAGAGAAAAAAAGGGGAACGCCGAAGCCAGCCACTTCATCGCCGACCGCGATTGTCTCGCGTCGGGCCGGCCTCGAGTGCTACTTTACATTGTTGGCCCGGCGGGAGTTGGCCTTGCCTCTCTGGGAAACAATCGAAGGATGGGATCGGAGCTTGGAGTTCGAAGCCGCGTCCGACGTCATGAATATATTTCTTATAGGAATTTTTGTGTTGGCGCCGACAATTTCGGCGGGTGCACAGATGCAGACTTACATCGTGCTTGGCGAGAGTAAATAAAAAATATCTGTATGTACAGGGTGTCCCCGTTAAGAACTTGCCACCCTTGTTGGCCGCTTTTGATAAACTTTTTTGTTAGGTAGGTACCTATTCAAAACGCGCATTCAATGGGTGGGTAACTTTATTCTTGGGTTCTTTTATGAGCTCTAATTTAAAAAAAAACTATAGAATTTTTTTTTAGAAAAAACTGACCACACATTCTTATAATGTATCATCACTCAAAACCACCATTAGTTTTATTTTGAACTGTGAACAATAAATAGCAGGGCTGTTTATTCAGGGTTGCCTAATAAAAATTAGAATCTTCGAATATGGGAATTTTGTAGCTGTGACACTCGAAATGATGTAAGGTCCGATTTTCGCGAAATTCGAAAACTATAACGATTTTTCTACTAAGGCCGTATTTTGATATTCGAGTATCTAAAATTTATTCGCATTATTTTTTAATAGAGGTTTTCTTGGGGATTGCCGTAGGCTGGATTTTCTGTGGTTTCAATGTAAAGATCAACATGAATGAAGACAAAATAATAGTAATTGCCCCCCTCCCCCGCACAAGCATGTGGTTGCTCCAGGGGTACCCCTAATTTGAAGTATTGTGAGGGTGAGAATTATTATTATTATTATGATGGCATAAATAGATAAGATTTATGTTATTCTTTACCCAAACCTTCTTCGAGTATGCCTATTAAAGAATAGCAAATAGTTGTTTTCGTTTGGCTCAAGGCAACAGGTAAAAATTAGGTGATGTTTACAAAACTTTTACATGGAAAGGGATCGCCCGGGCAATAGGTACACTTTTAGCTTGCCTTCTAGGAATTTCATGTGTTTTTCCTAAAAGTGTAATAAAGATCTTTATTGGTCCCTATAGGAGACCTTCACACTATAACAGTTGTCAGTTAGTTAATAATTACTTCTTCCACATCGCTGTAAAAGTATTTTTGTGGATTTAGAAAACTATACCCACTGTGACTAAATTTCTCAAACTTTATTTATATTAATTATATAGAGAGTGTGTTCATTTGAATGCTATAGTCTCCACAATATTTTGGTAATGAAAATAAATTTTAAAAATTGACAATTTTTATTGGAATAAAGGGGGCCCTCTTTTAGCAATTATGCAATGTCAGGAGCATTTAATTTTTTAAATAGACGGGTCCCCGCGATTTTTTAATTTTATTTTCATTACCCCATTACCCATACAGGGTGTTTCATCTTAAGTGCGAACACCCCCGTAAAATTTGTATTCTCCATCCGATTTTAGCCGCGTTTTTTTTTACGTTGATGCAAAATTTCAGGTCTTAATGTCAATTTTCAAGGCCTACTAAAATTTTTTTTTCTAGTAAAAAATGACGAAAACCATTTAGCGATTTTTTATTTAAAATCTGACACCACAGCGTTAATCAGAACAACCTAAAACCCTCGTATACCAAATTTGAACAAAAAATATACAGGGAGTTCCATTCTGCAGGGTGTCAAAATTGAGCAAAATAGGAATTTTAAAGGCATCTGGAGAGTCAAGTGTGCCATGGAATCCCGTCAAATCAGATAAATGATCAACAGGACTACTCAATGTGTTGGTGTGACGATTCAATACAAAAATGTACAGCGTCTTTTTCTCTGGGCGATGTCAAAATGCTGAATTTTTATTAAACTTTATACTGGTCAGGAGTGCTCTGGAATCATTGGAAAAATATTAATAAACACAAAAGTAATTTATTTCTTTACATCATCCAACCACCAAATAAAAACAATTCAAATTGTTGTCAAAAAAGTCAATGTCTAAGATGATACATTTTTGGGGCGTTTCCTGTTGTGGCACACCAGCCACCTTAACTTAAACGGACTTACTGACTGTATTTTTTAGTAGTTCGTTTCTAATGTCTGGGGTGGATTTGATTTTTGACCTGTATAAAGTTTAAAAAATTCAGCATTTCGAATTGCTACAGAGAAGAACACCTTGTGTATTTTTTATTGGATCTTTGCACATCGACACTGTGAGTGGTCCTGTTCATCATCCAGCTGTTTCGAAGTAATGCCATGGCACACTTGACTCGCCAGATGAGTTTAAATTTCCTATTTTGCTCAACTTTCACAGCCTGCAGAATGGAACTCCCTGTATACTTTTTGTTCAAATTTGGTATGCGGGGGTTTTAGGTAGTTCTGATTAACGATGTGGTGTCAGATTTTAAATAAAAAAATCGCTAAATGGTTTTCGTCATTTTTTACTAGAAAAAAAATTTGTAGTAGGTCTTGAAAATTGACATTATTAAGACCTGAAATTTTGCACCAACGTAGAGTTTTTTGTGGCCTATTTTTAGAAAAAAAACGCGGCTAAAATCGGATGGAGAATACAAATTTGACGGGGGTGTTCGCACTTAAGATGAAACACCCTGTATATTCGACAATTCACTGGAAATTAAAATTGGATTACGTCGCTTTAGTTAAGAAATTTGACGATAAACAACAATTATAGTTGTCGATCGTTATTTAAAATAAAACACTAAATACCCATTTATAACTGGTTTGTTATAATGCCAGGATGCGAAAATGAAGATGATATTATGTGTATAGGTATTTTTAGATAATATATTATTATTTTACAGAGCTATGAAAAATACGTTCTTGCGCAATAACTTAATATTTATTGATGTATGAATGCACAATTTACATGCCACTTCTTGTCCGTTACCATTACTAGGTACATACTTTCACACGGGGCCAGCAATGATTGGTATCAGGATTTTTCCCAAAGTAAAAACCTCCTTAGGTAATAGGTAAAAAACATTTATATTTTTTATTACTCTGTTCTAATTTGCCTACCTTTGAATATTTAAAAAAGAAATAAGTAGTGTCTAGCATTTAGGTACTGTGAAAAGTAAAATCTCCTTTTGCCTGGGATTCACCCAAAGGAAGAAATTGTGACATAGTAAACTTCGTTGGGCGGCCCAGATATAAGTGTGTTGTGTTAGGACGGAAAGGTGTGCCCAAGTTCACAATTCCGGCACGTACGATTGTACAAAAACACACTTTCACGGTGCTAATCAGTGTTTAAATATTGTGGAAAGAAGGTAGATTACATTAGATAACGAGAAGGGAGGGTGGGCATATTATTCGTAGGTAGGTATACTAAAATCTCTCTTAGACCGTCAGATAGTGACAGGTTTAGGTTCTCCATTTTCGCATACAAGACTCGAAGAGGGTTGAAAATTACATCGCTGCTGAGTAGAATGAAGGGAAATTTACGAGTGCCCCATGGACATAACATACTATGTAAAATTCGATTTTCCTATATGATATTATACAGGGTGGACCAGTTTTTTGTAGCAGGACTTTAACAGGTGATAGATCTTCAAAAAATAGCGTCACTTTTTCGTATAAACTATGTCTTTTTAAGGCCTTAGAAAAAAGTTACAGGGTGTTAAAGTGGGAAAAAATATGCGGACTTTATTGAATATTTACCAAACTAGTTGAGATATTTAAGTCATATTTGGTATACGTTAAAACGGCATGGGTTAGCATAAAACCTGTTAATATCGAACATCTTGAACAACCAGTGGCGGAGAAGTGGGTAATTGATAAAATTATGTTTAGAAAAATAAATGAATCACCTTGTATTTTAACAAAAGGTATTGAATTTTTTATGTAGATTTTAATTGCAGACAAAAATGTCCTCTTGGTATTTGTTCGCATGTGTTATCGTTTAATGGCAAATTTCATTTTGTTGTATTATTTCGGGGTATTTCTGAAAAATTATCTAAAAAATTTGCTGCATAAGTAACACTTAAAGTAGAAAAAACGTGTTTCTTATTTTAAATAAAGTAACTTTTTCCAATAAACTAACCCATTCAAGGTTTTACTTGTCAAGATACAGAGCGTAACCTTAATTGTATCCTGTAGACCCTGTAACTTCAAAAGTATAGCCTTAAATAGGTAAGTTTATTGGAAAAAGTTACTTTATTTAAAGTAGCAAACACATTATTTCTACTTTAAGTGTGACTTATGGAGCAATTTTTTTTTGATAATTTTCAGAAATACCCCGAAATAATACAAAAAAATTAAATTTGCCATTAAACTATAACACATGCGAACAAATACCAAGAGGACATTTTTGTCTGCAATTAAAAACTACATAAAAAATTCAATACCTTTTGTTAAAATACAAGGTGATTCATTTATTTTCCTAAACATAATTTTACCAATTACCCACTTCTCCGCCACTGGTTGTTCAAGATGTTCGATATTAACAGGTTTTATGCTAACCCATGTCGTTTTAACGTATACCAAATATGACTTAAATATCTCAACTAGTTTGGTAAATATTCAATAAAGTCCGCATATGTTTTCCCACTTTAACACCCTGTAACTTTTTTCTAAAGCCTTAAAAAGATATAGTTTATACGAAAAAGTGCCGTTATTTTTTGAAGATCTATCACCTGTTAAAGTCCTGCTACAAAAAACTGGTCCACCCTGTATAATAATATGTTAATTCTGTATATGTTTTTTATGTTTTTCCGGCTAGTGACGATGTATGTACATTTTCATACTTTCGATGAGCTGTATGGAAAAATTGGTCAAAATCTCGATTTTTTTCTTACAAAATTACGCCTTTATTTCAACCCTTTAGCCACCTGCAATACTCAAGCCTTTGGTTTTCCGAAGCCAGGTTCTATTAATAATTAATCATTTAGTGAACACGGCTTGCGTGAAACTATGGGCAGCAGCCACCTTTTATTTCTGTTAAGGAAAATCGAATTTTCCATAAATAAATATGTTATCCCCGGGGCCAGTCGTAAATTTCCATTCATTCTACTCAATATCTATGTACTTTTCAACCCTCTTCGAGGCTTGTATGCGAAAATAGGGCACCTAAATCTGTCACTATCTAACGGTCTCAGATTGTGGCAGGTAAATATTTCATGTTCCTAGAATTCCTTAAGCGGCGGCCATATTGATATTATTATAAGGGCCGTAATCAACAGAATTTACGTTTTCCGCACACAAATCTTAATTTGAATAGATAGAAATTAATATTAAACGGTGTTCGATCAAGCCCAGAAAAAGGCTATAGTTTCTGTGTTTTATGTTAGCTTAGCACCACAGAATATCAAGATTAAGGTTAGGGCTCTGTCACAAGTTCTGACATTTCTCCCAGATATGCTAAATACGCCCCAACCTTGGATTACCAAATTAAGAAATGTCATTTTTTTACTACTAACCTGAGAAATCACCATTATTTACCTCATTCCTATAATGAGAAGTATTATTTCTCTACCTAGGTAAATAATAATAATAAAAAAATACCTAGGTAAATAATTTAACATTTTCTATATGGCATTTAAAAATTATTTTCATTTTGTCAGCTTGACAACTGAACTCCCAGGCTAAATCTATTCAAATATGTAAAATATGGCAATATTTCAATGTTAGTAGTAAAAAAAATTCTATATACACTTCGGTTGAGAAGGCCACTTCTCAACCTAAGTGTATAACATTCTCTTCTACTCGTAGTCTAGTATACAGTTAAAGAGAGATTTTAGTTTATCATCTGTATAGGGCGACTTTTAAACCTATACAATTCCATAAAATCTTTATTTTTGACCCCCGATTTTCAGGGCAACCAGTTAGCGATTTTTTCATTTAAAATCTGATACATCAGCGTTATCAGGACACCCCAAAACCCCCATATACATTTGAACAAAAATATACAGAAAGTTGTATTCGACAGGGTGTTAAAGTTGAACAAAATATGAATTTTAAAGGCATCTGACAAGCCAAATGTGTCATGGAATCCCATCAAAACAGTTGGATGGACAACAAGACCACTAAAAGTGTTGGTTTGCAAAGATTCAATACAAAAATAGAAGAGTGTCTGTCTCTATTAGACCATCTCGAAATGCTGAATTTTTATGAAACTTTATGGCACGCCAGCCATCTTAACTTATATATGGATTTACTGAATGGGGGCTTCTGTATTTTTTGATCTCAAAAAATTAACTACTTTGAGAAAGACACCCCGTATATGTTGTATTGGATCTTTGCACACCAACACTTTGAGTGGTCCTGTCGACCATTCAACTGTTTTGAGGGAATTCCATGGCACACTTAACTCGTCTGATGTCCTGATTAAAGCTGTGGTGTCGGATTTGAAATAAAAAATCGCTAAATCGTTTTCGTGGAAATCGGGGGTATAAAAATCGTAGCATGCTCTAGATTAGCGTTTTGAAAATTATAGGAAGGTCGAGAGAAGCGGGTTTTGAAGGCATTTCAAATAAAAAAAAGTTCAGGCCATTATCTCCAAAAATAAAGACTTTATGGATTTGTATATGTCTAAAAGTAGACATCCTGCATATATACAGGGTGGCCCACCACAAACTGCATCGATCTATATATGGAAAACTAAAAGTAGGAAAATTCTGAAAATTTTGCACCTCACCAATGAAGATGGGCGCTGCTCAACTAAAATATTTTGGTGAATCTGGCACTTCCGGTTATACCGGAAGTCGATATCAACTTTCTTATCTCAAATGGAACACCCTGTATATTATTGCATTTTTGGATTCTAGGCATCATTTTGGAACAAAAACATGCAACATGTCCTATGTCTAAATTCAACCGTTTTTGAGATACTTGCATTTTTCCGAAAAAAATTACAGGTGCAGACCTAAAGTCAATTAGCAATTTATACGACGAAACTGCGAAATTTCAAAACGAATTTTTGGCATCGTGTAACAGAAGCCCTGACCTAGTGATCTCTGCTGAGAAATAAATCCGTTCTTATACAGGGTGTTCACAAAATATGAATAAAAATTACATTCAAAATGTGCTTAAATATCGAAAATTTCAAATGGAAACCCCCATTTTTTTAATGCGATCTTATTCACCACTAAAAATGATGACAACTTTGTGTAAGGTTTCCTATTCCTAAATGCAGTAATTTTCGATTAATTTACGAAAAACCCACTTTTCGCCCATAAAATGCGGGGTTTGCTTAACGCTTGGAAAATCATATTAGCCGTGGACGTTGAAAAGACAATCGCGGCTAAGGAAATGTCACTTGGTTTATAAATTATTGTCAACAATAATACCGGCGCGCTTAAATTACACAAACGAAGATTATTTAAATTTGTTTATTAGGTATCTACGGAGAATGCAACAAAGTAATATCAAGAACGTGCGATACATAATCTTCTTTTGTGTAATTTAAGCGCGCCGGCATTATTGTTGACAATAATGTAAACCAAGTGACATTTCCTCAGCCGCGATTGTCTTTTCATCGTCCACGGCTAATATGATTTTCCAAGCGTTAAGCAAACCCCGCATTTTATGGGCGAAAAGTGAGTTTTTCGCAAATTAATCGAAAATTACTGCACTTAGGTATAGGAAACCTTACACAAAGTTGTCATCATTTTTAGCGGTGAATAAGATCGCATTAAAAAAAATGGGGGTTTCCATTTGAAAATTTCGAGATTTAAGCACATTTTAAATGTAATTTTTATTCATATTTTGTGAACACCCTGTATAAGAACGGATTTATTTCTCAGCAGAGATCACTAGGTCAGGGCTTCTGTTACACGATGCCAAAAATTCGTTTTGAAATTTCGCAGTTTCCTCGTATAAATTGTTAATTGACTTTAGGTCTGCACCTGTAATTTTTTTCGGAAAAATGTAAATATCTCAAAAACGGTTGGATTTAGACATAGGACATGTTGCATGTTTTTGTTCCAAAATGATGCCTAGAATTCAAAAATGCAATAATATACAGGGTATTCCATTTGAAATAAGAAAGTTGATATCGACTTCCGGTATAACCGGAAGTGCCAGATTCACCAAAATATTTTAGTTGAGCAGCGCCCATCGGCATTCGTGAGGTGCCAAATTTTCAGAATTTTCCTACTTTTAGTTTTCCATATATAGATCGATGCAGTTCGTGGTGGGCCACCCTGTATGGTTTAATAACCTTCCCGAAGAATCGTTACTTAAAGTCGAAAAATGTCCATATCCAAAGGAGTAAATACCTAAATACAATGAATAAAATTTAGCAGTGGATAAAAATCCCAATAAATGACGGAGTACCTATGTCACCCCTTTTCATATTTCACCGCTTATCGGGGAACATGAGAACGTGGTAAGATCGATATGCCCAGGGCATACGCTTGCGGCCTAGATAAGGGCGTATCAAATGATACCGGAGTGGCCCCATCGTCCTTTGGACGTGCGCCAGGGCCTAATGGGTGTCATCGTGCCCTTATCTCGATTGCCGCGTGCAATATGCCCTGACCGCGGTAGATAAAAACCGACGTTTTCAAGGGGGTCTTTGCGCTTTTTCCCGAGTCGTTATTATGTAAATTTAATGAAACTGTGCGGGGTGGGCAAATTTGGGCACTTTTAATAGGAAACACCCATTTCTAAGCCAGATAGAAAAAAATGAACCCCCCACTCTCGAGCTTAAATTTCGTGAAAACATCATTGCCGCAAACCGCATTTCGATATACTTTACCGTTTCGCCGCTAGAGGGCGTTTTTCGATTTTGAGCGATATCTTAAAACCTTCGTAACTTTTTTGTTTCTAAAGATAATTGATTTCTGTAAAAACTTTCTTAAGGCACTTTTTTACGTAGATTCCAGTGGCGTACACCGATTTTTTTTAGATTGTCTAAATTTCGAAATAATGGCCAGAACTTTGTTTTTTTAAATGGAACACCCTATATATTATTAGCTCATTAGATAGCGCCTTTGATGCTGATTTCAATGATATAAGGTTTGATGGGTCCATCTCGAACAGTTTTGGAGAAAAAAAATATAATCCGGTTTAATACAACACCATTTAAATAAATCACTTAGAATCAAGGTAGGTCATATTATATTACAAAAAACAATTTTTACGTTCTTTATGCACATTTTTATAATAAATTAAAATAACAGTTTAAATTAGATAATTAAAGCAAATATTCAAACTGATGTCCGTTATTGTCAATACAAAAATTACACCTTTTGATAACACTTTGAATTGCATTATGGATATGAATATTTGAAATAGAATTTACACAGTCTATAAAATTTTGTCTGAGTTCATCGATATTATTGCTAGTTTTTTTGTATAACTTATCTTTAATGTGCCCCCAAAAGAAAAAATCTGGCGGTGTTAAATCCAGCGACCTGGGGGGCCAACGCACCGGCCCATTAGTTCCCATCCAGTTATTTTCAAAATTTGTATTTAATAGATCAGAAACAGCTCTGACATTATGAGGTGGTGCACCATCATGCTGGAAAAACAGATTTCTTGCGTCATTTAATGGAAGATTGTCCATAAATTGCCGAATAAGATACTGGTTTATGATTTCATAATACCGTTGACCGTTTAGTCTTTCTTGATAAATGTGATATCTTAAAACACGATTGCCATGTAGAGCGCACCAAACACTAAAACTAAACCGCCCTTGGATTCGAACTTCGACAGTATCATGAGGATTGATATCAGACCAATAGTGCTCGTTATGTCTATTGAAAATTCCGGCACTGCTAACATAGGCTTCATCTGTCCAAATCACATTACTAGCAAAAAATTGATCTTGTTGGACACTTTGACGATACCATAAGCAAAACTCCAGTCGCCGCTCAAAATCGGTTGGTTCCAAATGATGCATTTTCTTAATTTTATATGGTCTGAACTTATATATATTTTTAAATATTTAAAGCTCGACGTCTTGAAATCCCAGATTGAGGTTCAATTTGACGACTTGAAATTGAAGGATCTTCAATGTTGTAATTTTTGGGTCTTGGCTTATTGAAGGTCCCATGATTGGTGAGATTTTCTTTTAATCTTAGAAAAATAGATTTATGAGGTTGTCTTCTTTCTGGATAGCGATTGAAGTAAAGTTCGGATGCCATATCAGGATTATTATCATTTAGGATATAACATTCTAACATGTCATATTTTTTGTAATTTTCGTAAGACATTGTTTACTTTTAACTTAATAATGCGTATTTATGTGTAACCATGCAAATTAATGGCGTTCACTTCGATTACAACTGTTATAAGTAACGTGTAAATACTGTCATAGATGACATACGCCTACTGAGATTAGAAAAAAATAAATAGTGTTGCATTAAACCGGATTATTTTTTTTTATCCAAAACTGTTTGAGATAGACCCATCAAATCTTATATCATTGAAATCAGCATGAAAGGGGCTATCTAATGAGCTAATAATATATAGGGTGTTCGCCACTGGAATCTACGTAAAGAAGTGCCTTAAGAAAGTTTTTACAGAAATCAATTGCCTTTAGAAACAAAAAAGTTATCAAGGTTTTAAGATATCGCTCAAAATCGAAAAACGCCCTCTAGCGGCGAAACGGTAAAATATATCGAAATGCGGTTTGCGGCAATGAAGTTTTCACGAAATTTAAGCTCGAGAGTGGGGGGTTCATTTTTTTCTATCTGGCTTAGAAATGGGTGTTTCCTATAAAAAGTGCCCAAATTTGCCCACCCTGTACATGTTCAACTAACTTCGACTCACCTCGCGAGCGCTCTGCTGTAGCCTATTGTTATTAAGCGTCAGATCTTTGAATAAAAAATCCCAGGAAGGAGTCTACAGGGTGTCTACTTTTAAGTGTATACAAATCGATAAAAAATGTATTTTGTAAGATATTTTCAAAAACCTATTTTTGTTCGAAAGGTCTTCAAAAAACGCTTCTTTTGACGTTTTTACTTTTGTCAAAATGCAAATTCAGGGACGGCTACGATTTTTTTATACCCCGATTTTCACAAAAACCATTTATTTAAAATCTGACACAACAGCGTTAATCATGACACCCCAAAACCCCCATATACTAAATTTGAATAAAAAATGTAGAGGGTGTTCGGTTCTACACCGCATTAAAGTTGAGCAAAATAGGAATTTTAAAGACATCTGTCGAGCCAAGTCTACCATGGAATCCCTTCAAAACAGTTGCATGGTCAACAGGACCACTCAAAATGTTGGTGTGAAAAGATTTACTACAAAAATATACAGGGTATTTTTCTCTGAGCCATCTCAAAATTCTGAATTTTTATTAAACTTTATACTGATCAGGAGTGCTCTGGAATCATTGAAAAAATATTAATAAACACAAAAGTAATTTATTTCTTCACAAAATGCCATCCAACAAATAACAACAATTTAAATTATTGGGCCTTTCTCAACAAGGTCACTGTCTAAGATAATACATTTTCTGTGCGTTTCCTGTTGTGACACACCAGCCACCTTAACTGATATGGACTTACTGACTGGCAGGCTTCTGTATTTTTTAGATTTAGTTCGTTTATAGTATGTGGAGCGGTTTTGATATACTCGATTTTTGACCCGTATAAAGCTACAAAAAATTCAGTAATAATTTGAGATGGTACAGATAAGAGAACTCTGTATATTTCGTATTGGACCTTTGCACACCAACAACTTGAGTAGTCCTGTTGACCATTCAACTGTTTTGAGGGGATTCCATGGCACACTTGACTTGGCAGATGCCTTTAAAATTCCTATTTTGCTCAACTTTGACACCCTGCATAATGGAACTCCCTGTATATTTTTTATTCATATTTGGTATATAGGGGTTTTGGGGTGTTCTGATTAACGCTGTGGGGTCATATATTAAATAAAAAAATCTCTAAAAGGTTTTCGCGAAAATCGGGGGTATATAAAAATCGCAGCCGGCCCTGGATTTGCATTTTGAAAATGACAGGAAGGTCAAAAGAAGCGGTTTTTGAAGGCCTTTCAAACAAAAAAAAAAGATTTTTGAAAATATCTCACAAAATACATTTGTTATCGATTTGTATACACTTAAAAGTAGACACCCTGTATGTGTATTATAAAATACGCGAGACGGAAAGCGCTCTGAGTAGTAACCAAGTTTTGACACAATATTTTGATATCTGACACGGTGATAGGTGTCAGTATTTAGATAGTTTTTCGAGTTATTATGCTTAGACGTGCAGCTTGTGGCAAAAATGAATTTTAGAGGCAATTTGAGAACCACTGGTACCACGGTCTTCATTATTACTGAAGCGATAGCTTCTTACTACAGCGTTCCCATACCGTTTGACAATTTCTTGAAAATCTGTAAAAAATTGCAAATTTCCACACCTTCCATGGAGTATTAGCATTATCATCCTACATAATAATTTAGTAATATCACATTTACCAATTCAGTAATTTGTTTTCACTTTTTACGACACTGTATTCAAACTATATGCAAGTGGCGGGTAAACATTTACACGATGGAAGCACGTGGACAATTCTGAGGGCTAATACGAGGCAGGGCCGCGTTATGGACGATCTCTATGAATTATAAAATATTAAAATAATATGCCCCAGTTTTAAGAACTTTAAAAACAAACTTTTATGGCACACCTAGTCATTCACTTACCTGCAAATTTCTACTATTAACACAAATCGTAGCTCCAACAATTAATAAACAGCGAAAGAATTACATCGGAAAAAATAAAGGTACACTTGCAACTCAATACACCTCTATAAGAAACACCGACTCGCTGCACTCGCCCGCCGGGCCAGACTTTATGGCCGGCTGGCCAATAGCATGGCGATCACGTGCGTATCACGCTCTAGCCATGCAACAACTTCTGTTTATATTTCATTTGCGTTTAGTTTGAATAGAGTTTAGATATACTTTCACGACAAACACACCACTTCTTAATGACGTAGCACTCACCATAACCTACTAATAATCACATTTACCACTTCACTAATTTGTTTTCACTTTTTACAATAATACTTTCACGACACAGGTCACCACTTCTTAACGACGTAACTTTTTCATAGAAGTTAATAAAAGCTTAAACCCTTCACTCTTATTTCATTCGCAGAGGGTTCTACACGAGCTCGTCGAGTGGCAACAGTGGCCAAAAACCTAACCAGCAGCACTAAAAAGTTTCTAAGTATAAAAGCAATTTGTCACATTTTTGGTGATTAAAAAAATTCAGAAATAAACTTCATAGGTTTTTGGAGTCGAAACCTACCGACAGTTAAGGACGGAAATAAAACGTCATCACCTCGCGACGACCTTCATTTGACCGTGTTCCTAACTAGGATAAATGTTGCTAAAACAGAAATTGGGTACTGGAGTGCAAAAATTGCGCAAGTGTCTGTAAGATGGCGCTGGAGTTGGAGAGCGGCCATTGGTACAGAGCGAGAATAAAAAGTAATGTTTCGCCTTGCTAAAATAAGTTTCCGTTCCTTATAAGTTGTTTTGTTGCCCGCCAAGGTCGTTGGTCGGAACCAGGGGTCTGGGGGGAGGCAGGCGGACCGACCCCCTTTTTTATACAAATAACAGCACATCGCTCCCATCACCTCCCATCCTGGCGTATTTTGGGATTGAAACTGTGAATTGTTAAACACAAAATAATAATATGAATATTTACGCTCCTTTATTTTTCTATATTTTTTCACAGTTATTAAGTATATTGTTGAGTAAAATATTAAGTAAGAGGACTACCTACCGGCTGTCAAATCTACTGTCATGACATAATAATTCTCCCTCAAAACCGCATGAATGATCACAATACTTACCCTAACTGACATTTAGAATTTATGTCACTATAGTTTTATTTTTTATCATTCTATTAACTTTTCATTAAGTACTTAATATTGATAAACCGAAAGAAATTAAAATTCTGTTGTATTTGATCCAAAGTTGACGCAAAGTTGTGAATTTTGTTAGATACGTGAAATACCTACTATTTGCTGATATCTTAATATATGTATTATTTTGGCATACATTTAGAGTAATGGAAAATGTAATGTAAATAAATTTATAGGTACTACCATAGAAGAATTTACGTAGTAGATTCTTCTATGGTACTACCTAAATGCTTGCCGGTACATCAACTTTGTGTCAAACATAATAGAATTTTAAGGCGTTAATATAATTTTCTTTTGAAAAAGACATATTCTTATCGATATTTTTTAGTAATAATAAAAAGTTAATAAAAGTATAGAATGATACTCGTATATTATGTTGTATAGCTAGTGATATAAAATAGCTTTTACGAAGTAATGACTTTTTAAAATTTTAAGAAATTTTATAAATAGGAAATAGGCGCTTATGTAACATTAAAATAGAAACGACTTTTTCAAGTTAAACGTTTTGAAATTGTAACAAATAAGCCAATTTTTAGGGATTTTATTTTTTAAATATAATTTTTGACAGATAGCGAAAGTCACGTGACCACGTTTGAGTCGGTTATTTTTCCTCATTTTTAATCGAAAGGTAACCCCAAAGTTAACTGCATATGTGTTCTGTTATTATCCGTTAATAAAAAAATAGGTTTTTTTGGTTATAACTTTTGTTTGACGTTCGATTGTTTTTTTCCAAACGACATTACATTGTTTGGAAAAAACCGCAACAAAATGGTTTTTAAATCATTAATTTGTCTCAAAAAATACGGAATGGTTAAATTGAATGTTCCTCTCACCTTCAGGCGGACACCCTGTACCTAATAAAAATATTATTAAAAAAATAATAGTACTTTTTGAAATTGAGCCCATGTGTTGACAGGTGGCCATGATTACAGCCCAAAAGTAAAGTTACACACATTGTTTAATGTGCTTTTTGAACCTAACAAAAAAAGTTTATCAAAATCGGTAAACAAATAAAGATATTTTACCAGGGTGGTAACTCCTTAACGGAGGTCACACTGTAGATGTTTAACATATAGGTACAGAAGGTGTTCTTTCGCATCAATATACCTATCGTTTTCTTTTTTCATTTTTTATTTTCGAGATATCTATTTATCTTAATTATTGCGTTACTTAAAATGTGTGTTTGAATGTAGTGTTAATACAAACAAAGAAACACCTCATGTACACATAAAAGACCATGTTTCATTTCATTGAAAAATCTAAACATAATTTTGTAGAACTTTTAAGCCAGCAATACTATAGGTACCTACAGAAAACGTGCCGAATCACATTCTTTAACTAAAGATATGCCTTTAACAGTAAAAAAAACAGTAGACATTCAAGTGACCTTGAAAACGTCGTCTGCCTACAAGTGAAAACGTGCGTCTTACATTGCACCTCATAATATGCTTCAACTTTTATGTGATTTTTTTGTGATTTTCGTTTTTGAGATATTTATAATAGCTGCATTTATTAAAATGGAACACCCGGTATAGATAATTTTCGACATACCTATACATATAGAGACATAGACATGAATTCTCCCCTAATGTCAGTTTATATGCTAATGATTGTGTTTTCCCCACTCAAAATACATAACGGCGACATAACTATAAGAACAAACAGTACCCAACCCACACGTATGTATAAATAATGCAAAGTCAACTAAAGCAGTTTTTAGTGCCGCCGTGTACCTTTCAAGCTAAAAATCAATGAACCATTGCTAAAAAGAGAGGGGTTAAAATCACAGATCCGAGTCTTTGAGCTACGAGGGTCTCCCGAATATACCTTTTGAAGTTTTATATTATTTTAATATTAAAAATTCGCAATTCATAGTATGTAATAATATGGAAGTAATACAAAAACATAAAAAAGTAATCAGACAGCTTAGTTCATTAAATATTATATCGCCAAAACGTAAAATTGATCAAATGAACATAATATATGTAATTATTAAACTGGACCTGTAACAACAGCGTCAACCGTTCATCGATCGTCTGTTTTTCGCGCCATCTGATAAATAATAGCTGTTCAGAATAGCTTACATTTCAATTAATTAAATTAGTTGATTTAATTTCTTATTAAATTTAAGATAAAAGTATTCCCAAATAGTGCGTATATTGCCTGTTGATTCATTTTTGAATTCAAATAAACCACGCGCATATAAAAGGATATTTGCGTTGGGTGAAGGTCAACGATATTTGGAAGGCGCCTAAATGTCTACGCGCGCGCATCCGAGGTTCTCATTGTCCAGGGTGTGAGAAAACGTGGGTGTGTCCGTTGTTAGCCGTGCACATGGACGCATCGAATTCCTAACGAAACCGCAAAAAACCGCCGCATCCCTTAAGAGTTTCTACTTTTCGGGAATAATTCCATCTCCGCACGAAAAGGAAAACCGTCGACTCCTTTTGTTGTCCGAAAACAGTTATATTTCTTGGTGGTGTGTCACGCCAAGCGCGAGAGTGTTCCCGACAAGAAGCCGTTGCTGCCATCTCATCTGACTGAATCAGAACACCAGCGAGTCACCCAGATTGCAGATAAAAGGTAAGCTGGACAAGTATCCCGTTTCTTCTTTGCTCATTTCATCATATCAGGTGCTCACTTTGGGAATACTCTTAAAATCGCCCCTATTGGGTTTTTATAGTTCATTTCACGTAGCTTTTCTAATTGATAAGCCGCGCGCGAACAATAGCCACACTTTTGCATTCCCGCTGCATAATTTAAGGGGTATTTTGCCTATGTTTTTTATTTACAACAAGACTGGATAATTACAATGTTTATTACCGTGTTTTCGTTCCGAGCATATTCCGAAACCTATGCCAATCTTAACGAAGGTAAAATTCCGGCTCAAGAGACAAAATAGACGAATTTATGCCGGCATAAAGTTTGAAATTCAAAAAAAAATCTCGCCCATAACTTTTAAACTAGTGTCATTAGTATCTATGGATATAAAAATACCCGTGTTTTTTGTAATCCTTTGAAATTCGCTACTTTTTCCAGCTAGTTGGAAATAAAAATACATTGATACAGGCAACCAAACATACAATGGCGAGCCCCCCCTTAAAATTTTTGTATTAATAAAAGTTACATCCTGTACAATAATTAAGCCACGTCCAAAATTGTATCTAAGTATTAAATAAATTATAAGCGATCGTTAATATAAACATTCTACTACGTTGCGAATAATTTAACTAACCGCGTAGTCCTCTATATCAACTCTTGTAAATGGACTATATAGTCTCACTGAGTGTCAAAAAACAACAAAGAATTTCGTCACCGCCAGCGTGGTTGGGCTAGTGTTCTACATGGATATAGCTTCAGACCCTGCTTCTACTGATAAGGGTGTTCCACAATCACTAACTAGACTTTAATGGGAGACCGGATCTATACGTATTACGTAGTATATGATGTATCAGCGGGTGTCGCCTGCCTCATGAATAGTTTGTCCATAGAGCTGAGATCGGGAGATTGGTAACGGTAACCAAAAGTGGAATCGACGTTAGCGAAGCGAGTGCAAAAGTGTTTTGGCTCTAATAGTTGTGATTTAGTGTAATAATTTAGTCGCTTAACATGACATTTAACACAACAGCGGAATTATCCCGTGCTCCTAGAAATATTTGTTTTGATTTTGTATTGTGAGTCTATGTTGAATTATTGCAATAGGATACTTGACAATATTTTTAATTTCTCTAAAATTGTACTCATTGTACGAAGTTGCACGGGCTCAAATCTGCTGTTTCGTTGTCTTGTTATCTAGAACTACAAACGTGGCAATCTCTGTACCTGTCAGGAGAAACGAAAGTTAATGCAATTGCACACAAAAATGTTGTCACATAAATACTTTTTTATTACGAATGTGTTCCGTGTATTGACTCCTCTATAGCAAAATGGTGTCTGTTTATGCTGCACACGCTGGAAACGTTATGCTTCATCTCTGTCACGTGACACATTGGTTAAAATATGTGTATATTGAACATATAGATGAATATTCAGACTTCAGTAATGCAGGAATATTCGTTTATGTGACAACGCCGCATGCCCACCCAAGCCGCCACACCCGACGACCCGACGTTCCGTGATGCTAACTGTCATTCCATATGCCGCTCAATCAAAAGATTAGTAGATATTTGTGCGATTTATTATAGTGTAATTTTTATTTATTACTATATTGTTTGTGTAGTTATCGTGTTAGTTGTGTAGTGTAGGTAAATTATCATGGACAAGGATTACGTGAAAGGAAAGGGCAATCCGATAATTTGACGAAACTGGATGCTTTAAAGAAAATTTTGACGAAACTGGATGCTTTAAAGAAAATTCGTGGGATAAAACTGCAAAGGTTCAGTCAAAGGTATTATGAGTTATTAATAAACTTAGAACTTGGGGCCAGGGACCATCTTGAAGACGCTTTTATGAAGGAGTCATATTGCTTAGAAGTACTGAGTCCGAATTCCGTACCTAGGCCCAACTTTGCCATAAAAAATTACAGAAAAACGCGACTGAATATTTACGAAAAAACACTTCTTGGCTAAATGCGGTTTCCGGGGCATCGTAAGTCTGGTGGTCTGAGATTAGAATTTTGAAATGTCAACTTTTCTTACAACTTTCACCGCAGAATAAGGTAATGTCTCAGAACAATTCAGTGGTATCTCCATGTTGCCAAATTGCCTTTTTAAAACACTTGTGACGTCATAAGTTATTTCCCGCCAAATTTCGAAAAAAGACTAAAAACTTGTTAATTATGTAAATATTATTTTTAGGAATAATCGTAAGGTCTTATGTAAGTGTCAAATTTCGTCCCATTTGTTATTATTGGTTTATATTTGGTCTAGTTGTATTTTGTCTAAGGTTACATTGATCTACAAGTTTAGTTTCAGGTGACCCATGAGAATGTTACTTCCCCCTTTCTTACATCAAATATTAGTTTATATAAAGTTATAGAAATTATGAAGACAGTAAACTAGCAGAATGCTTTGTTCATCGTAGGCGACGGTGATTTTGCAGGTTCTGAATATAACAGTAGATATTATACAGTGTGGATAGAAATTGTGGAATATTGCTTATATTTCTTAAAATGTTCCTCATATCAAAAACATGTTTTAACACGTTCACTGCGATACAAGTCAGATTTGTCCGGTATCGGTGATTACATTGCCACGGGTGCCAGTCACGCCATCTATTCCATTGCGGCTAAAGCCGTAGGTATCTTCTAAATTAATAATCCGCCACACGTGTTACAGATGACTTGAAGAGCGTAAAAAGGCAAATTTATTTAGATTGGATACTATGTACCGGACATATCTGTCTGGTATTGCTCCAGATAAAAATAATTTAACATTGGTGCGATACCGGACGAATTTGTCTTGTAATGGCATTTTGGTTGTGTGTGTTGGTGAGCATTTATTTGGGACAACGTGCAAGTGCGAAGATGACTTTTTGTAGTAAAAAGATATTTTATTTTCCTATGTAAAATCATATCTACAGTTCTACAGTATCTACTCATGACTATAGGACGGATATCGGTAGTATATTCACGAGCCAGACAAGGACGGGAGTTGTGACGTAGGGCCGAACATTCGCTGAACAAACTGTATATATTAGATTTCTATTGTTTTTGATTTGTTTTTTATGACACTATTTGTGATTATGAGAAAATATGTTTTTTTTACTACTAACCTGAGAAATCACCATTATTTACCTCATTCCTCTAATGAGAAGTAATATTTCTCTCCCTAGGTAAATAATGATAATAAAAAAATACCTAGGTAAATAATGATAATAAAAAAATACCTAGGTAAATAATGAAAAATTTTCTAGGTATATGACATTTAAAAATTAGTTTCATTTTATCAGCTTGACCACTGAACTCCCAGACTAAATCTAATCAAATAATATGTAAAATATGGCAATATTTCAATGTTAGTAGTAAAAAAAATTCTATATACCTACACTTCGGTTGAGAAGGCCATTATTTACCTCGCATATTATATCCTTCGGTGCTACGCGCCTCAGGATATAAAAATGCTCGGTAAATAACGGCTCACTTCTCAACCTAAGTCTATAATATACTATTTTTTCTTGTAGTTATATTTTGGTTAATTTTTTTATTCTGCTTCTGGCGATTTAAAACAGTAACGGATGACATTTTCCTTAGGTCGAATATCAATGTGAAACAAACAATTATTTATTAGAAATGGGGAAATATTACGCAAAATTGAAGTCATATGTACCAGACATATATGTCTTGTACCGCCGCAATGGAATTACCATATACTGGACATATTGTCTGGTATGTTCACTTTGAGAAAGGTTCACAAAATTGACGCCGCAGTGAAGGTGTTAATAAAAGTGTTAGGGGAAATTATTTCCCGTTTAGTGATATCAAGCAATCTTTCGTAGCACAAAAAATGTGGTTGCCATGGTAACCGATTTAATTTTTTTAAATGCCAGCATATACTTTTTTGGTGAAAATTGATACATTGGAACTTTCTGAATACGATACAATACAATTTTAATGGGGTCGCATAAGAAAAAAATACAAAAAAAAAAGTTTTCTATTATGCTATTGACAATGTTTATCAAAATAATTATTAACATCAAGTTAGCCATGCCAAAATCAGAACAATGCGGAACTGTCACTAGCTGTGTAATTGTGTACATTATTACGCTAAACGTAGTTTTTTTACTCAATTTTCTGTGTACTTAAGTACTTAGTATGTTAACCTGTATTCTTTCCGTTTCACTTAATTCAAGCGCCATTATAACTTACTAAGTACTTAAGTACACAGAAAATTGAGTAAAAAAAGTAAGTTTACTGTAACAGTGCACACAATTACAAGCAACTGACAGCTAGTGACAGTTTCCCATTGTTCTGATTTTGGCATGGCTAACTTGATGTTAATAATTATTTTGATAAACATTGTCAATAGCATATCTAATAGAAAACTTAATTTTTTGTATTTTTTTCTTATTCGACCCCATTAAAGTTGCATTGTATCGTATTCAGAAAGTTCCAATGTATCAATTTTTACCAAAAAACGTATATGGTGCCATTTAAAAAAATCAAGTCGGTTACCATGGCAACCACATTTTGTGTGCTACGAAAGATTGCTTAATATCACTAAACGGGAAATAATTTCCCCTAACCACATACCTGTATATTAACATATACCGCTTTTGGCCCTATTGCGCACGGCAAGCCGCAGGGTACGAAAAGAGATGAAATTCGCCGCCATTTTTAACCCTATTTTGACAGTTTGATTGGTGGCTACCTTATTCCTTGTTTAAGTTTTTGTATACAGTATGAATGAAACTGTATTATACTTTTTTAAGGCGCCGGTAAAATCATAAAAGTCAGCGTGACATGCCTTTTTGAGAGACGCGTTTTTAGTTTTTAATCGCGATTTTTTCTTTTATATTTTGTGCGGTTAATAGCCTTTCATATGTACGAGATCAAAAATGACTTGGTGCAAATGCAAAGATACTTTTATATAAAGATTGTGAAATTACATTCCATAGGTAAGTATATAGGTATAATTTTTTGCCAAATAATTTGTTTCCTCATTGATATTTTCTGATTTCTTGCTAATTTTTAGGTTTTCAAGACAAGAAACTAAATTTAGAAAATGGCTTAGTACCCTAGGTGTCATCGACAATAATATTCAAAAAGTAACTCATGGAGATAAGGAAAATGGAGACATTGTAATTCTCGATACGACGAAGGGAGCCACATTTCTGGAGCAAATAGAATTAATCGAAGAAATGCAAACAGCAGCAGCAATAAGTAAACATGTTAACTGCAGATCACAGCCAGCAAAATTATTGAAGCTTGTCACTTTCATTTTTGAAGCAAAGATTAAAGTGGTAGAAGTTTGAAGTTACCAAGTTTTCTTTTGCTTGTATTTTTTAAACAAACAAAAATAAAAAGTTCTAAGGAATAAAACTAGCTGCCTAAAAATTCAGAAATAGGTATAGATAATATGTTCCTGGAAAATAGGTTATTATTATAAAAGAAGGTATTCAAAGAAATAATTATACCAATAGTGTATGAAAATATAATAGGGAATTAAAAATACGTTCATATTTTTATGAGTAATTATTTACAATGTAGCTATTGTAAAAGGTATAATGTATAATAATAATTATATTAGTTCTCTTATCCCGAATGAATTAATTTAAAATTAAAACCAACAAAAATCGTGGACCTATGTTGTGCTTTGAACTAAAATAATTTCCATTTTACACAAAACGACAACCAAGACATTACATTATTTATGGAACCCACCCGTATAAATTATTTCAAATTTCCCGCTTCGTTTAGGGTTATAAATGGCCGCTGAATTATTCCCCCGGTCGGACGTCTCTCTTGCGCGGTATAGGTTGCTATAGGTATATGCCCCTAACACTTTTATTAAAACAAGTTTTTGATATGAGGAATATTTTAAGAAATATGAGCAATATTCCACAATTTCTATCCACACTTTATATTATATTTTGGGCTCAAGAGCCTATCACTATGGAATGAGACGGTAACTAATAGAATTTATTTTTCTTGTTTCCTTTCACACTTCAACAATTAGTCATCGTTACGTCACCGCACGTTCCGAAATATCAAGATTTGCGTCCTGTGGCCAGTCGACCGTGGATGATCAGCCCAAAATACAAAAGCGATAGACCAGGTGTGGACGTCACGTGCCCGTCGAAAATGATTCAGTAATTGCGGTGACTTGCCAAAAATTTACCTATCAATTTGATATTTGATCGGAACAGGAGTCGGCGTCCATCCACCCTTCTGACAAATCAATTAGACCGTTCTCGGATGGGTCCTGGTTTTTAAAAAATATAAGGGGGGTGGTTTTGGAGTGAATGTCGAATGTACGGGAATACAAAATATGCCAGTTTGTTGAATTGATTTACTGTATAAAAATTGTAGCCGATGATTATTGTCACAGAATTAATTTGCGTTTCGCCAGTGGCGCTATTTATTGTGTAGTAGGAATTGCCACTTTTGTGGTATTACCTTCTTAATTTATTGGTAAAATAAATTGGCCTATTTTCCTGAAGAACGTGCAAACTGTCTTTTCGTGTGTACTAATGTAGGTGTATCTATATTATACAAACAAAAATTTTATATATAACTGCATTTCGCCGCACAAGTGGCCAGCCATCGAACAGTGTAACCGTTGCAATTGTTGGCGATATATTATTAGGCGAGCATGTCACTTGTTTTTACAGCAGCATCTATTTATTCATTCTCTGTCTCCTTCACCTCTTTCTACTACCAATACTAGGTTCGGTTTAAATGGTTAAATAACGTGTTGTTTTGTAGAGTATTTTATTGCCAAGGCGCCTGTTCTCGAGCTATACCCTCTTACACTTAGCTCCATGTGATTCCATCGCTAACGAATACCGCACCTTTAATGAATGTACAGGGTTAGATATTCATATAACATTCTACCCCCCTTAACTTTTTTGGTGAATACGCACGAATAAACCCGGGGACAGTCCTACGTCATCACACGTATTTCAAATATGTTTATAACAAATTGAGAATTACTGGAAGTTTAAAAAATAAATAAAAGAGAAATAAATAACGACATGTTTTAACTGAGATTATGCAGGAAGCAGTCTACACTTCGGGAAAATCCGAAAGATTCTATTAAAGATGCATCGAGGTATTTGCAAATATCATGGAGCTCAGTTCAGAGAGTGTAGAAAATGCATAAGTTTAGACCATATTGTTATCGCCCAGTTCGAAAACTGTTTGAAAATGATAATTATATAAGGCGAGAGTGTTGCCATTTAGTGTTGGAAAGGCAACCGGAAAATGATCAGTTTATAGGTGCGTATTTTTATCACTTGCAAATTATCGTATGTAATATCACAAGTGCCGGAAATTTTATCGATAATTTTTTCGAAAGCGCTATTTTGCCTAGAAAGATCACGAGTATAAATTGGTCTTTTTTTCTGATAAAATCCCGAGACCGAGGCTAACTTTTCTTGACCCTTATATCAACTAATATGCTTGTTAAATTTCATTTCATTTCAAAAGATTACCTATTAAGATTAATCCCCTCAAGAAAACGTTAAGTCCCGTGGAGAGATGTATACCCAAATAACAACAATGAAAACAAAATTTTGTTTAACTTTTTTGAATGACCCATAAACATCTTACCATATAATTTGCCAGAAGACTTGCACCTCTTTGCTTTACTTCACTTAATGGATGGTATTTTCTTATATTAGCTGCTTTCATTTTGTGCTAATTTAATGAACAATTTAATTTTTTTGTTTGTCGATTTCAGCGAAACACGGAGAAATAATATGTCAAAGAGGGCATTTCGATCAAGAAGTTAATACCTATGTACTAATTCCGGTAGCTCCACCACTGTCCATTCGACAGTCCTAAATTCATTGCTCTGTATAAAATTATAAAATTTTGTTTAAAAATAACCCTATAGTATAATTTTTCTTTTCATTTCCAGACGTACATTAAAAAAGCAGAGATATTTTGGGGACATCAAAAGCGACGACATGAGTAGCCATAAGACAGCCATACGTGCTTGGGCTTGGGCAATATGCGAGAAAACATTTTTTAAAATGAAGTAAAAAATATAAAATAAATTTATTCCTAATGATTCAAATCATACAATAATATATTAGTACATATAGTAGTTAATATCCAAAAATTTTAAATATCTGATAAGAAACTGATTTAGGTAAATTTAGAATATTCTTAACCTAATCCCCCATAAGCCTAGCTTTTTGATCATCATTTATGTAAAATTATGTAAATAAGTACCTAGTTAAATCATAGAAGAATTAGTAGATTCTTCTATGGTTATATTCTAAATGTTTTTGTATTGTATGTTTGTAGCCTTAAATGAAAATACAATGTTTTATTAGAATAGTAGTTATTGTTTTAATTTTTGACCCCTTAGAATATACGCGCCCGTGTCGTTGGGTCTATTGACAGCAATCAACACTGATATTGAGGTTATGTATTTTGTTATTGTAGGCCACGAACATTTTATACCTGTAAAAACCAGGTATTACTTATCTAGTCATATTTGATCGGAGAAAATACCAAAATGAAAGTGTTTCCATGACATTTGAAATTATTATTAAAATGAGTTGTAGTCATAGTTATTTTTATTTCTAGCGGTATAACCGTGATTGCAATGTGGTTTTTATTTTATTATGTTCTTTTTTTTTTCGTATCACTTGGGTAACTTTTCACATCATAAATCAATGAGTGACGTCATTAACTGGTTGATACACAACAAATACCAATATTATACCCATGGTTAACAGAAAATTCCTAGGGATTTTGTGGAGAATGTTATAATATAATAATAATAATGAAATAATCACTATAAAGGTTACACTATACTATCATTAGGTAACTAACTTGACATCACTATTCTATTACTACTCCTACGGTTATTACTATTACAGATTCTATATTGTGGACTGATGAAGCTACTTTTACAACATGTGGCGTTTTTAATAGAAGAAAGACTATTGGTCATCAGAAAACACACGACAGTTTATTTCAATTCAACGAACTTCAATAAATGTTTGGTATGGTATTTTTCGGAAACACATAATTGGTCCAGTATTTTTGTAGGTGGTTTAACTAGACTAAGATATTTACAGCTATTAAGAGGAGAAATTTCTGATCATTGAATCAAGTTAATTAGCCGAATATTGTTTAGCAACAAGACGGTGCTCCAGCAAATAAATCAAATGCTGTCAAGAGGCATTTAGATGACACTTCTGTGGGTGATTGGTTCAAATGGAACTATTTTATGACCTGCCAGAAGCCCAGACTTCACCCCACTCGAGTGCTTTCTGTGGAAGCATTATAGAACACCTTCTATAATTTAATTTAATTAATAATAAAGTATCACGTGTGATCACTAACTTTATTTTTTATACTCTTTAGGCCCTTTCATTTGATACCCATATTAAGGGGGTTGAACAGAAAATGTAATCCGCCATCTTGGAGCAGCGGCCATATTGAATTTAGTTTGATGCCACTAACTTTTTCGTTTTCTACTCTTCAGGCCCTTTCATTTGATACATATTAAGGGGTTGACAAAAAATACATAATCCGCCATTTTGGAGCGGTGGCCATTTTGAAAATATTACAATATTGAGTATTACATATTGTATTGTCACCGGAACTAAAGGTGTATGGTGCATGCAAAATTTCAGCTCAATCGGATGTCAGGAAGTGGTTCTAATTCAGCTTGCAAGAATTGCAAGATTCGACCCACACTATAACCAAAGTCTAGAGAATACTATTCTCTAGACTTTGCTATAACAACAGGTGAATATTTAATATAGCAATATTTTCTATGTTTTTCAAAAATTTACTCAAAACTACCTTCTTGGTAGTCTAGTTAAGTGGAAAATGAAAATATTGATAACAATAATTTCTTTTTAACTTTTCGGTTTCTGTAGAATTTTATTTTAAATCGATAGATCGGTAGAACTTTACGAAAATCTTTAGATTTGCCGAAAAATCAGAACTGGCAACACTGCTAATAAGTAGGAGGTAGGGGCGCCGGTTACAATTAGCACCTGGCGCAAAAGTACCTTAAACCAGCACTGAGCAGGTAATAAAGTTTTGCTAACATATTCTTTCTGTTTTCTTTTATTATTACTTACTTAAGCAACAGTTTCGATTTTGCTCCGGTGGCAGGTAACAAAAACACATTAAAATTTTAAGAACATTTTATCTAAGAGGTATCCGGAAAAAAATATTCGAAAAGGGTTGTTGCTTCTGAAGACTGAGCTACGCGTTTTAAATTTTTGCGCTGTTGGAAGAATAACTGAATTCTCTGCGCCAGTGGCGGATCTACGGGGGGGGGGCTACAGGGGCTATAGCCCCCTCCCCTTGGCCTAATACCGTAAGGTAGGCACTTAAAAAATATGTCTGGCAATTAAAGATGGTGTGGAACTGCGTTTACTTGGAACAGGTACAACCTGTTCCAGTTCCAGGCAATACCTGTTCTTAAAAAACCTGTTCCAGTTCCAATATTATCAACTTCTAGTCTTCTAAGGCCGTGGTCCGAATCGCGCTGTCAGTGCTTACAGCGCTTAGATCGTTTACAACAGGTAAGATTTGATTCACTCGCTTACAACTCGTTTCGGACCGGTTGTAAATACGCTGACAGGAACATGCCATTTTGAGGTTATGTGGGCGTGAAGGTCGCAAAGTAACTATTATTATTGAATATTGAATCATTGATAAATATTGCTTCCGTTTCTAAAGAGGGTACGCTAAATAGTTTTTATAGTACAAATTTAAAAATTTGGTGAACGCAATGGGATTGGGACAGGGCCCGGCACAGAACACGGGTCCAGTCACCGCCTTCACCGATCGACAGTTCACGTTCACAGTTGTTCTATTCTATTACTACGGGTAGAGCGGAACTGGAACAGCGGAACGGAACTGAACGAAACTAAGAATATTAATGTATTAATAGTATTGTATTTTAATTACAAAAAAATTTAATTTTTATTACAAAATTTCGGAAATAGAAGCCCCTTCCTTGACTCCAGCCTAGATCCGCCACTGTCTCTGCGCCCGCGATAATGTTTCTGCTTTATTTTTGGCGCTGGCTGAGTGGCGCTAAGCCGCCGTGTTCGCACCGGCTTAGTCACGCAGCGAGGGGTGGCACGCGCCCGTCCCCTCCCCCCCCCCGCACCCGTCGCGAGGGTGGACACGTCCCGAACATCCCCCAATTAAGGCCTCCCCCCTAAGGGGCGATAACAGAGCGGCGGTTGTGTTCGGCCGATTGTTGATACTGCGGGCCGTATGGGCGGCAATATTGTGGCACTATGGCAATTTAATGATCCAGCCAGCCGTGTTAAATCTATATTTTATTAGGGCTTCTTCCGTCTAAATCTTTCTAAATAGCGGAAGAAATGCTCCGGCAATATTGGTAAGACTTTCAATCACGGAAACCATTGACTGGTGCGAGTTTCTAATCTTAAAGAATTGAATATAAAAAACCTTTTTAAAAACAAGCCATACCACACAACCACACGGTACTGTATTACACTAAGGGGTAAGGTCACAGGCCACAGCGTCACGGGCTTCACGGCCTAGAATCGTAATATAATACTAAAAAAGATGAATGCCAGTGAATCCAGTACGAATAAAATAAGTTTAGGTTTTCGTTAAGATAATTCAATTTCAAATTGCGACAAGTTTTTGCAAAGCTTGTCGCGCGAAATGTTGATGAAAGTATTTTTTTCTTTACAATTCGCGCGCTTTACAATTCGCGCGCCAAGCTTTTCAATTTGCAAAAACTTGTCGGAATTTGGAATTGAATTATCTTAACGAAAACCTAAACTTATTTTATTCGTTTTAGTAGGTACATGACATGGCTTAAATAAAAGCTTGTTTTTAAAAAGGTTTTTTATTTTCAATAATATTTTGTGCTTTTTAGTACCTATTTGATTCCTATGTTAGGAGGGTGGTAAAGAAATTTAGTCCGCCATCTTGGCGCCACCGCCATATTGGATTTCGTATGAAGTCATTCACATTATTGTTTTCTACCCGTCGAGCCCTTTCATTTGATACACATGTTGGGTATCAAATAGGTAATCCGCCATCTTGAAGAGGCTGCCATACTGAATTTAGTGTAATGTCACTAACTTTTTCGCTTTCTACTCTTCAAGCCCTTTTAGCCAGGGGGCTGGCGTCAAAATTTCATGGGTCATTTCAGCATAATTTTTCTTCATTCTGTACGGTAGTTTTTACTTAATAAATAAGTAAGGTTAGTGTCAGCTGGCGCACCCCCGTGGCAAAAGGGTACTATAGGAGACTACGAATCTAGTGAAAAAAATTTTTTTCGGGTCATTTTAGCAAAGCTGGAAATTTGAGGATTATTTGTTTATGGTGATTCCTTGAAAAAAAATTGTGTCAGCTGCCTGCGGTGGTGGGCAAAACTTGTTAGCTGCGCATGTGAGAAAGTTGAAAAAAATCCCGATATTTCAGAAAAGCAGAAAATTATTTATATAATAAATTACGATATGGAAATCGTATAAATAACTGTCAGCTAGTGCAAAACCTGTGAGCTGGGCGTTCAAAGTAGGTACCTACCTAAAGCGGAGTACAGAGTTAACGTGATAAACCCGATTTTCTCGGTAATTTTTAAGATACATTCATGGTTCGAAATTTCCGAGGAATTCGAATGTGACGTCAAACTTAATATACCGGGTATTGTTAAAAAGTTATATTTGTAGTTGGATTTTAACACAAGAGATACTTGAATCAAATAAAATTTATTTAACTCAAACAAATTTGATTCTTGTATATGGCGAACCCTAGACTAACTTTGAATAAAACATTTGGTTTGTTTCAATTTAAAAGCAACATTTAATTTGAGACAATTTAAATATTATTTGGAAGAAATTAATTTTTATTCCCATTGACGATTTGAATTACTTAAATAAATGATATATTTCGAAGGAACAAATCTGCGATGTTTAAAAACATTTATTCTATTTAAAAAATTAAGACAGTCGCGTCAAACAACTGTGATGGGTTGAATTACCCATTCAGGGTATTCACTCAAAAGTAAAGCAACCTTTGTGTTTATCATTATTCACAAACTTTTTTTGTCGATTCGAATAAAAAACAATAAGTTTGTTCAATTCATAAAGATGTTCTGTTGAATGGAACGGAAATTGGATTAGAAAAACACGATAATTTGTAATGCTATAAAAATATTTATTTAAATACAATTAAAAAACAATATTTGGTATAAAAAAAACTATGCAAAACTCACCAAGGAAAGCGCCTCATACAGGTGGCCTATTTGATACATTTCAAGTAGTTCTTTGAGATTTGTATCCATTATTGTTTATGCGTATCCTACTTACAGAAGAATCTGAAAACACGCAATACACACAATACACCACACTACAGACGGCTAATCGGCGGCTATAAATAATAATAAAACTGCTCGCACAATACCTCTAGGAAGGCTGCAGACGCGTACCTACTTACACGGACACGGAATAGCTCTGAACGCCGACACTAGAGTGCGCTCTCGTTCGCCCATATTTTCTCTCTCTTTCTATCTTTCATTCTCTGGAGCGAGACAGCAATAAAAATGATAGGTAGTATTATTTAACTCAAATAAGGTCACATTTAAACCAAATAACAATGTGGTTGACCCAAACAACGAAAGCTAATACTATAAATAAAAATTATTCTTGTTTGCACCAGGTAATACCTTATTTCAGGAAAATAATAAATGCTTCTACTAAACAATAATGTGTCAAAAGAATCAAATACTTCACCCAAAAAGCTCTTATTTTTTAATTGAAAAAAAAATCTTCATTTAAATAATATTATACTTTCTACCGAAATAAATATTATTTGTGACAAATAATTCGTGATCAAACAACAAATATTTTTCTATGAAGAATTGTATTTCTATCTGTGTAGTAACGAGTATACGAGGAGTAACGAAAAAGTGTCGGTTTTCAATTCTGACTTCCGGTTTTAGCGGAAGTGAGCATCACTTTGTCAGATTTTTGGGACAACCTGTATGTTTTGGATTTTTTTAGTTCCTTTGGTTTCCCAATTCCAACCATATATATTTTTATATAGTTATGTCTAACGATATATTTTGTGAATTTGCCATATTCGACGAAATTTATCAAAAAAGAAAAATTTACTGCTTGGTTATTTTTAGAGATAACTACAAAAATATACAGTGACCGGCAGAAAGTTGGACACAAAAATTTAATTTTTTTAAACTCTGATTTCAATTAATTTAAATTTCTAGCTGCTAATCGAACAAAATTAAAGTTTAGTAGCAAATTTATGTGTTATCCGATGATAGCAAATTTATGTGTTATCCGATGATAAGTTGCGCTTGCCGTATTTTGTTTTTTTGTAATACACAGGGTGGTCGAAAAAAAATACAAAAAAAAAGTTAAATTTCTTTTTTTTTTTGACTAGGTGGCTGTGACTTTAAATCTGACATCCACCTTTGATTCCAAACCATTTTTTTAGGTAACTTTTACTCTTGAGTTATTTTGACATTTTTGAATCTACCTCGTATCCAAAAAGAGATATTTAAATTTTGATATATTATGCGTTTTGAGTTTTAAATGATGCACCAACTTTTATCAAGAATAACATTTCCTGAGAAATTAATAATAAAAAAGTTTTCCATTTGTGTCCAACTTTCTGCTGGTCACTGTACATGGTTGGAATTGGGAGAACAAAAGGAACTTAAAAAACCCAAAATATACAGGTTGTCTCAAAAATCTGACAAAGTGATGCTCACTTCCGGTAAAACCGGAAGCCAGAAATGAAAACAGACCCTTTTTCGTTGCTCCCCGTATACTCATTACTAACATTTCGTGCTAAAATCTAACTTCACAATTTTTTGGAAAACGGTATTTTTTAAAATAACTTTTTAGTAACACCGGGTATATTAAGTTGGACGCCACATTCGAATTCCTCGGAAAATTCTATACGAGTCTGGTTTTCGAACCATGAATTTATCTTTAAAATTACCGAGAAAATAGGGTTTATCACGTTAACTGGGACAAGCTGTACTTAAGCGGGCGCCACGCGCTGCCTTCTTGATGACGCAGCTAACCTATTTTACCATATTGTTCTTGTCAGCTGACTATTGATTTTCTATTTTTAATATATTAAACTAATTAGGTACTGATTCAACCAGAAAGCATAATATGCTCTTTGAATCACTTTCTTTATTAGTAATGTCATATCAGCAAATATGAAAATCTGTACCTAATTAGTTTAATATATAAAAAAATAGAAAATCAATAGCTAGCTGGCAAGAAAATGTGGTAAAATATGTCAGCTGCGTCATTAAGAAGGCAACGCGCGGCGCCCGCTTGAGTACTCCGCTATACTTCGAACGCCCAGCTAACAGGTTTAGCCACAGTTTTGCACCAGCTGACAGTTATTTATACGATTTCCATATCGAAATTTATTATATAAATAATTTTCAGCTTTGCTAAAATAACCCCAAAAAAATTTTTTTACCAGCAAGCAGCATTAAAGTTGCGGTAACTGAGATGGGAACTTTGAATAAGTAGTTATTACGTAATTATTACTTAAAAATCTACTTATTAGTTTTTATTACTTATATTGAGAAAGTATGAGTAATTACGTAGTAATTATTACTACAAGTTGGAACTTTATGGTTTCAGTATTTCTAAGTAGTTTTTGAAGTATCTGGAACGGAATTGTTACTATGCAAAATTACGTTAGTCACGTTAACTCTAAAGTTATATTCAATGGTCACAATTACTTTGTTGTGTTACTTGTTTATCACTTTAAAGTTTTCATTACTTTGTGGTAACGGTGAAAGTAACTTCTACTTCTTAGCGACTTTAGAAATACCTCCAAAGTTACGGAACTATATAGTCATATTTAAAGTGAAATTAACTTTCCCGCTACTCGAGAAAACTACTGTATGGTAAGTTTTACTTCTCACTCCATTTTAAAATTACTAGAAAGTTCCAATTACTACAAAAAAATATTTTAAAGTAACTGTCACTTCTATAGGGACCAAAATGTAAACCACATTTAGTTCCTTTACAATTGTTTGAAGGATTGGGTCGTTTTTGCGAAGTGATGAAAATGTCAGCCATTAGAAAGAAGAAAAATTCTAGACACACATTCACGTTTTATAGAAAATTAAAGCAGCAGTTGGATGAAACGAATCGAAACACGAGCACTTGTCGTCAATACAAAATTACAAAACGCTTCTCTTGAGTGGCTACAATTTTAAATATAAACATTTCGAATTATAGCACGAAACACAGACCGGCTGAAAACAATACTCACATATAAAAATTATAGGAACCTAGTAGTAGCATTCGGAACTTAAACGAGGCTTCTGGAACTTTGAATTTCTCTTGTAGTAATTGGGACTTTAGAGTTTAAAATATCTAAAACTAATTTTCGTCTTAAAGGTAGGAATTACCTTAAAGTGAAAAAAGTCTAGTTGCTGTTACTACCAGTTAAGTGGCAAAGCCTTCAAACATCCATTTTAAGGTAAATAATACTTAGAAGTAATTTACTGAAAATTACGCCATATTTGATAGACGCCATTAATATCAAATGTCAATTTCCTCTGGTACTGAAATAGTTATTTCTTCAAAATTGTCCCAAAAAAGATAAAATTGAGCAAAAATGAACTCGTATAACTTATAGAAATATTAAAAAAGCATTGTTCGGCATTTTTAGGTAATTTCGCACATTTTCGTAATTTATCCTCCCGATAAAAAAGTGTTAAAACATGCATTTTGAGAGGGTGCGTTGTTATTTTTCAATCTATCAACGTCATATTTGACAGAAAATTTTCAATCGTTTTAGTTTCTTGAATCTAGCAACGAGAAATAAATCAGCAAATTAATACCTTTCTTATACCTACCATTAGTCATAGTCATAGATATAAGTTAAAAATAAATATTAGTTACTTCCATTTTCCACGGTTATTGAAAAATGACGGAAGATGCTGGGCTAGAATACTTTTTAATTATTTAGACAAAGACAAAGCGAGGACGCGAATGTAAAGAAGCAAACAAATCCAACAAAGTAGCGGTGACCACGCTGCTACGTCTCCACCACGTTGCCGGAACGTAAGCGCGTCGCAGCGGTGTAAGTTGCTAGGTGGTCGCCGTTACGTATCTATCACCCTCAAAATGTTCCCCATTTTGGTCGCAGGAACGTAATAGGAACGTAGTAATTACGTTCCTATCAGTAGTAATCACAACTTGAAAGTTGCAAACAAAAGTCGCCGGAACGTAACGGCGACTAAAAATGCTGCTTGGGAGATTCACAACACTTTACTACCCGTAGGCCACGGGTTTGTGCCAGCTGACACATGACTCTTTAATAAGCTTTGAAACATCAACCTGAAATGAAAAGATGAGCTTTGGTGAAATGACCTGGTCAAATTTGACGCCAGCTCCCTGGCTATTTCATTTGATACCCATATTAAGGGGGTTGACAAAAAATACATCATCCGCCATCTTGGAGCGGCGGCCGTTTTGAAAGTATTACAATATTGAGTATTGTATATTGTATTGTCACCGGAACTGAAGGTGTATGCAAAATTTCAGCTCAATCGGATGTCAGGAAGTGGTTCTAATTCAGCTTGCAAGATTCGACCCACACTAACGGGTGAATGTATGGCAAAGGTCTGTTCTCCCCAGTCCCAGCCCCATTATTTTCTCCATATATACAGTTTGGTGTTGTAATCAAGGATGTTATAGACAACCTCTACACATATCTACAAACATCTATTGAAACACAATTTAGTTGGGTACCAGGAGGTACCTAATGTTTAATGACTGAAGGCGTAACTGAACAAATTTTAATTGGTACGCCACTGTAATGGCGACTTTATAATACAGATTTCGAATTTCACAAAATGGCTTAATATTATAGAACATAGAGTTGTATATTTACCAATGCCAATTATAGAAAATTATAGGTACATGTTCACTCTTATAAACCTGTTCCAATGTACCTATAAATATGGAAATTGGAAATAAACAAAGTTTACCTGCTAAAACCCAGTGAGTTTGAACGCGGGAACGCGGGCATAGCCTGCTAATTTATTTCCAGCATAAAAAGAAAGGTTTAAGTAAATTTGTAAATTTATATCCTATCCTTACATTAACTCCCTTTTTGAGCAATTTGTAGCTCTATACTCAGATTTGTAGCTCTATACTCAGACATTTAAAATTCATGCACATAATTTACCGCATGTATCGAAATTATCGAAATCCTAACTAAATTCGATATGGCGGCCGCCCGAAGATGGCGGATTACCTATTTTTGCACAACCTACTTGACAATGTCTATGTATTCCCCTAAAAATTGGACCACCCTGTATAAAATACACCAATAATTGTACAGGATGTCCCAGATTTTTTGATCGGTACTTTGACATTTTGTAGGAAAACTCATGAGTGAGTTTCTCGTATAAACATAGGTCCTAAAGTTCTTCGTTTCTGAGATACAGGGCGTCGTAGCTCTCTTTTTGAAATTGAATTATGGCAATATCTCCCAAAATAATCAAACTGATGAACTGAAATTTGTTTTGCTGACGTTTTTGGCTCACCACAGTTTAGGTAGAAAATCTGCCTAACACAACAGGGTAATAAAATGCAAATGGACGATCCGGGTACCATAGACGTAGGACGTAGGACCAGGAGATTATCTAAGTACAGTAGGTAGAGACATCCAAAATGAATTTTCCTAATAACAACTGGATTTATGTTAATCTGTCCAGATATACTTCAAACCATTTAGGACAAGATAAGCACCCCTAACTTCAATATCATATATGCAGATCTTTTTGTTTAGCCAGGTTTTATACATCTAGCACCCCTATAGCCTATAACTTTGGACTTCTGCACAATGCAAAAATTCCCTTTCGTGTATTTTTCAATTTAGAGAAAACGTAGAGAAGAATATTTTGAAAGCGGCTATTTTTATTATATTCGTATCCTTTGAAGTAGTTCAGCAGTGATAATTCTTCGGTATAGGATAATATTAAATCAGTTTTACTACTTTGTAGACGTTTCGAGTTTATCAAATTCTTCCTCAGGAATACAATGAGACATTTTGGTTGTAAGTACAAATTATTTTATTAGGAAATTAAAAAGTAATAAAAAAGTGATAAAAATAACTAGGTAGGTACTCAAGTATGCATCTACTTATTTAGTAATATAAAATCTAAGGCTACAAAGCTGTTGTTAAAAAGGCACTAGGAGTGCATCTTACCTGGTAGTAAAATATTGTTCTAACGACCATTATTTAAAAAGGCTTTGGCAGTGAAGACAAATAATAAATAATATGCTCCCAAGCTACAGTATACATTGTTAATATTGAGAAATTATTTGACTTATGTTTTGAGTATTTTCGATCCCAGTAGGTACAGTACTCCGACGTCGCCAACGCTTTGGCTACCTATACCAACGTACCCACAGTCTAATGTGTAACGGACTAATGGTTAGTCAGTAGATTAAAGAGGTTCGACTACTTACACTTAATCTAGAGGTGCTCAAGGAGAATTTAAATTTTTACGATATTATGAGTTGGATACGGCAAATAATAAGAGAGAAGACCAGAAAATGTATTTATTAAAAAGTACATTTAGTTTTAAACAAATAAAATTGATTTAAATTTAAAACCGTCAAAAAATGTGGTTTTTGAAAAAAATTTTTTTTTATTACTTAATTAATTTAGCATGGGGACATTTGTTTTTTTATTTCACCCTAGATTCATACCATAAATTTGAATTATTTTCACTTTTTCAAAGTTTAGCACTACCACAGATTAGGTTATTCTGTGGCACCACGCAAAAAAATAAGGAATGGATATTTTTTTATTAAAATTGCTACACGACTATTTTGAGGGATGCCGTATAATCCTACGGTGTTATTTTTCGGATTAAAAATAAATAATAGTTTTTCGAAAAACGCACCCCTTTAAAAAAGCGGAGATAGCCAGGTATATTCTTCCAAATACCAAACCAATACTTGCCAAGCGACGACCTTTCAGGCACTTATCTATCTATAAAAAAAACTTGCCTCGTCCAATTCCCGCGCTTACTTAGATTTTTAGGGGTGTTTCATTGCTGTCAACCTAAGAAGAAAATATTTCCTACAAGTTCTCACATCGTATTGAAACCAAGTTTAGATTGTAAAGAAAACGACAATATTGTTTGTATTCATATACCAGTATGGGAGTAGAAAAAGCATATCTAATGTCCAGTGCGAAGAGAAAAAGTTGTTATTACAACATGGTCATCGAAATGAAATGAATTTCATTTGGGTGTATTCTATTCTAGGCAATGATATCCTGTCGCTCTGTAGATGTGGTTCCGTGTACCTACCTATTCCATTCCGTGCCACGCCTCGTCCTTTTCCCGTCGCTCTTGACACAATTTCCGAATATTTGCGAGATAAATATTTAATGAGTTTGCTTTATGCGCTGATCGGCCGTCGTAAAGGAATATTAAGTGCTCAAATAGCCGAGCAGTTGTCTCTTCATTTTTAAGCTCATTTTCCAGGCCGCGAAAAAACAAGTGTAAATATTTAAAGTCGATAGTCGGTGATCTGCGCTCTATATTTTGATCGGGAATCTCTCTGTCTATAGACTTTGCCTGCACTGTTTGCTTTAATATTTTTCATAAAATTGAGATTATAAGGACCCCTCGAGATACACGCTTTGTCAATAATTTTGCGACGACGTAATTTTTATTGGATCGCAGGCATTCTTACGACAAACGGGAACTGTATAGGGTGGCCCAAATTGGATGGTTTTGGGGGTCTCCCCTATTTCCCAAAGAGGTAGACAAAAAGAAGCTAAAGGTATACCTAGTTGCTCGATTCGTTTGGTAGATACAGGATATTTTTCGTTAAGTCGACTTTTAGTGCCTCCCAGTAGAAAATGGGAAAAAAATACTTCCGCGACTGCTATACTCTTTATTTTGCTTCTTTGTTCCTGTTCCTTGTTCCTTCCCCGCAATTTATACTATTATATTTACTATTCTTTATAAATTAGCGCAACGCCTGTACTGCCCTGTACCCTGTACAGGCGGGCACAGGCGTTGCGGCTAACCTCCTGACTAGACGCCTTTGTACACCGCCCGGGCGTAGTTCTGTTTCGGCCGCTACGCCGTTAGTGGCGCTGAGTTGATGCCGCTGCGTTAGCTATTTGGCGGCGATAAATTCCGTCGCCCCAGTCGATCGCGGGCTGCTCTAGAGAATGCGTCAGCGTTGGCCGCCTCCAGACTCCGCGGGCGTACCTCGTGTTCTCGTTCTTGTATTCTAGTGTATAAACAAAATGAATAGCATACAGGACATTTTGGAAGGAAACTTTTTAAGACTTTCATTGTCTGAACAAGTTGAAATAAAAACTCTTGGCAGGCCAACTCCAGATTTACAATTAACTCAACCGGATAAAAATGCAAACGGCAATTATACGCGAACGCGACACTTTTCTAGAAGTACGACAAGAACAAGTGGATATCTGGATGCGACAAATTAAATGCACTGTTTTGTTTTCCCTGCTTACGGTTTTATAAAGAAGGAATGGGAATGGATAAGACATGGACTAAAATAGGATTCAACGATTTAAAACATTTAAATCAAAAAATACAAAAACACGAGCTTTCTATTCGGCACATGAATTGTTCTACAGAACTAGCATTTTTAGGCAAGGTTATTAGTATTGCCGCTCAGTTAGATTCCACGTACCGGCAAAACATTATTAAACATAACGAAACCGTGGATAAAAATAGATATATTTTAAAAAGAATAATAAACTGCGTAAAATTTTGTGGCAAACTAGAATTAGCGTTGCGAGGGCACGACGAAAAAAAAGACTCTCAAAATCGTGGGATTTTTCGAGAATTAATCGATTTTACATCCGAGTTAGATTATATTATGAAAGAACATTTAAAAAGTTCTACAGTATTCAAGGGTACATCAAAAACGGTACAAAATGAAATTTTGAAAAGCATGCTAGAAGTTTGTCGCCATGAAATTCGAGAGCAAATAAATAAAACAGACTTTTTTGTCAAATGGTAATGATATTTATATAGTGGTAAGTGGTAAGTCGCAAGTACCTACCTACTTCGGCTTATAGAATTTTTTTAGTAGGAATTACGGATTTTGCGTTATTAACTTTTTCTTTGAAAAACGGGAATTATTGTTTTATGCACTTTTTTACTTTTTATATTAATTATGCAAAAATAATTGATTTCTACTGATAAGAAAAAATTAAAAAGCCCATGCCGAAAGTATCTAGGTACCCTCCTTCACTTCGGTACCCCTCTATTTTTTTAAGTGACGCACAAGTGTGTTCTTTTCAAAACGGAGCCCCCCTGTGCATTACCCCCCGAACCGCCACTGTCGACTTTCTTAAACGTGCCACAACTTTTCTGTTTACGAATATTTTCGATTTCGATAAAAAACACTTTTTGCTAAAATTTTTTAAGCACAATTTACTGGTGGTGCAGATATTTATTTTCTTTGGTTAGCGCTTTTAAATAAAAAGTTCCTGTGGTTCAAATTTGAGACTTCGGATTGTTTTTCATCCAATTTGAGATAACTGATTAGAAATTAAAACCAGAACTCACAAAATAAACTACATAGACATTTAATTCTATAAAAATACCCATTTTCACATCTCTAACTGCGTGTAGGCAACCCTATAGTTATTAAATTGCATCAAATTACGTTAGGGCGTTAGGACGCGCGGAAGCCACGTGACCGCAACTGCCCTCTTCCGGTGGATACCGGAAGTAAGAAAGCCGCGTGCCTCACTCTAGCGCTCTTCAAATAATGAAATAATTATATAATTGTTCAAATTATTTCCCAGGACAGGTCGTATGCAAAAAGGGTGAGAAAATACCATACCGTTTACACTTTAGGCATAATAATAATGATATATATGTTGGAACAAACAATAGGTGCAAGAAAACCAGATTATAATTAGCATTTTTTGGCATACCTATTATTATCCCTGGACATATTCATTATTCCAGGGGATACGTCTCGATCCAAGGGATCTTCCTAAACATTTGCCCGTATCTTTTATCTATAAAACGAAAATGAAATATTGTTTATGGACCCCCATTTAAAAATACTAAAGGACGCGATTTTATATAAGACAAAAAACTTTTAAACCATCCAGATAAAAATAAACAAATCTAACAAGAACGATAATGCTGAAGTATGCTGAAAGGAGAGCCCAGAAACATTTTTTCCGATGTTTTGCGGCCGGGGATAAAACCAGCGTCCAGAGATATACCAATAGACTCTGATAAAACTTTCTAGGGACATGACGTCTTGCCAGCGTCCAGAGATATACTAATAAGTCTGAGCACTTGGCCTTGTGCAAACAAACGTTTCCCCCTTGTCCTCTCCCGCTCCCTCGGCCCGCCGTCATCGGAGTACGGCGATCGATACCTTCTGGTAGAAGAAAATAAAGGGCCCCATTCACGTTGAGATCGGTATGGATACGTGTATCACGACAAACGGCGATACATGTATCTGAGATTTGTTTCCATTTGTTTTCTGTTCATACACGTTGAGACGAACTCATGAAACATCAGTTCAGTTCACATGTGATGCAGAAATGGTGCAACAACTTTTTTAAGTTCTCGTCTAAAGGCGCAACGAAAGCTGTGTATTTTCTTTATGACAAAATTACGATCACTGTTAGCATACCTTTCCTCTACCAAAACTGTTTTTGCCGATTCTCTAAGTTGTCTATTTGAATATTCTTTGCACTTTGAGTTCCATAAACACGGATATAGTTTGTAACTACGGAGAAATTCCTCCCAAAACTCGCAATCTGCCATGTTGAAAATAAACTGTTTTATACTTTTTAGTAGCGCGATACAAAAACATAAACATACACGTTGTGACAAGTATCAGTTGCATGCGAGCGGTATCGAAGTTTCACTACAGTGATACAGACGGGGATACCAGCTGATGCTGACACAGCTAAATACACTACCTACCTATACGATTTGAATCAAGATACTGATACTTGCAACATGTATCGATACCAGTCTCAACGTGAATGGGTCCCTTTAAGCTTACACGGGCCGCGGTGACGCTGATTTACGAGCAGTCGCAAAAAATTGTTGTTTTTCCCAAGAGAACAAAGAAGTGACCCGACTTATAGTATAGTATAGTAGACTTTGGTCTTGCCTCCAAAACGCTACTTTGCTTAAATTCTAGGGTTGTTGCTAACTATATGCGTTTCTCACGTTTTTCAAATTTTAAATGAATGACAAACAGCTGACTTTAATATTGGAAATGACGATTATAATTCTGACAACAGGGCAAATGGGGCAATATGTGGCGGGGTATTTAAATTTGGTTAAAAAAATTGTCCGATAAAATATTTTGTGGTACCTTAATGAAAAATCGGACTCTACTACATAAAAGTAGTGAAGATGTTCTATCTATTTAATCATACAAATTATCTAACTTCAACCTATTGTTTTGGTTTTTCAATTTTTTTTTGTTTTTATGAATGTGACTTAACTCCACTTAACCTTTGGTTTTTTGATTTCGAGGGTTACTACAATAATTTTAATATCCTCAGGGTTGCTTGGAAGCTTTGTCAGTTATCTTACCAAATGAAAAAAAATAATTTACTGCTGATGATGAACCCTTAATTTTCATTAAACTGTTGTGGAGTTTTGACTGAAAGAATTCTACTTTGTTTTAATTTTATCTTCTTGCTCTACTGAGAGAAAATGGACTATTTTTTCAATTTATTGAAAAAGGTCCACTGGAGCAAGTAATAATCAGTGGAGTTGTAGACAAGATTACTTTAAAACAAATCAATATTTTTGAACGTCCTGTATCTCAAAAATCATATTTTTAAGTCAAAAGTGACATAGGAGAACTAACTTTTAGACATAATATGTCGTTTTTGTTACTTTTGATACTCGGAAAGGACAAGGAAAACAAATGACCTCATTTTTCATTGGTAATCCTATCCTAAGGGAGAGTATCTCATAGGGGGTAGTATTTGAGTGGGGTTATTATGATTTTTTTAAATATTTTTTTTACAGCAAATCCAACTTAAAGCGTGGCATTGCTGCGGGGAGTAATCGATTACTTATGTAAGGACACTTATGTAATCGATTACTTTCGTAATATGTTTATAATCGACTGCTTTTACTGCAACTGTCTTCGAAAATTGTAACCATGATTCCTCATTGTAACCACGATATCTGTTTGTATTGAAATTACTCCCACAATTTTTTTTCATCCAACGTTTTTATGTTTGGTAAGTACCTAGTATCTGGCATCAGTGCACGAGTGCACCAGTCAATATTAGTCAGTCAGAAAGTTAAGAATATCTACATTATAATTATAGAAAGAAACTTTATAATTGAAAATCAGTAATTTATTAAATATTACGTATTTTGAGGTAGGTATATTAATTGGTATATTTACAGATTCTTCATTTTTTTAGCAGCATTTACTTTTTGGTTTAAAAAAATAACCGCCAATGTAATCGTCTTGTCATGATTACTTTGTGCGATTACAAAAGTAACTAGTAATCGATTACCTTTTCCCAAATGTAATCGAGGGCCACTAACCGATTACTTTTTTACTTTTTTAGTGAAATAATTGTAATCAGGAATCGATTAAATTTTTTGAGTTATCGTCCCAGCTCTGTAGCGTGGTTAATAAAAAATAAGGCTGCATGAAATTCCCTATAGAAGTTGTATCTAAAACTGTTTTTCTGTCACAACGAATTAAAGAGTTATAGGGAAATGAGACGCTTGGCGAGGGAGGCCCTGTACAAATTCCAAGAGTGCCGTGCCTGTGGGCGAGCGGGCCGGCCCCTGTTAGCACCTCAGCGGAGGCCGTCGTCGCCGTGGGTGGTCCGGCCGAGGGTGAGCAAATATTTGGCGTTTCCATTCCACCTGGGCCCTCGAGGCGCCCCGTATAGACAATCCGCCTTTGCGGCCAATCGCTCGCCGCTCATTACACGCCGATCCCCTCTCAGGTGCAGAGGATGGCTGCCCAGTCGTACCCCAGATCGATGATTAGGTAGAGCGGTGAGTACATATTCTTTCCCTCAATGTATGGTCTGAAAATTAAATTTGCGAATCTTCCAAAATACCTATGTCAGTCAGTCAGTCTAATCATTATCGGCCCGATCCAGTTTTGCCTACAGTTATCCGCACCGAGAAAATGCTGGGCCATCAATGGACCCTTTCATTACAAAATTAAAATATATTTTTTAAATCTGTATTAAAAAGGCTCAAACCAGTCATCAATAGCTCAAAATGGGACACTAAAGTAAACCATTATAGTACTCTCTTGTCTATCAGTTTGCCTTTGCGAGATGTAAACAAACCAAACGTCAGACGCGTTCATCGCCCGACCAATAAAGTAATGTGTCATTTAAAGTTTCAGCCTCACTGCGGAATTGTTATTTATAACAACGCAATCTTTCAGTAGGTATTAGTGTTTTCGTCTATTTGAACATCAATAGTATTTATATGCACCAGCTTGGTAGTTTCTTCTCAAAGATGCGAAGTGGCATATATCGTGTTTGATCAAGGTAGAGCGATCGTTCAAGTCAAGCAATCACGCGCACGGTCGTCTCATGGATAGGCGATTTCCTTTTTTTAGTTACTTAACCTATAAAACTTCTTTCTTTTTCGATTTCAAAAAAAATATAATATGTACCTCGGCACTAAAGTTCCTTTTTATCACTCGTGTGGTTTATTTGCCTCGACAACTAAATCCCACACGAGTCATAAAAAGTTGAACTTCAATGTCTTGGTACATAAATAACTATTCTTTGCTATTTTCTATAAACAATCCTTAAATAAATTAAAATACGTTAAATTTCCACACTAAAGCTCATTTTTTCACTTTACGCGCAATGTGTTTTTTTTTTACAATCAGAAAACCAAACAATAGACTTTAAATTTTCCACAGTAAATAATAAAATCATGCATACATATTTGGACTCTTATTAATTACATATTAATTTATTAACATTTTACAAATGTTATTACCACCTAAATCCTAAAATACATTTTAAATTAGGAGTGTAAACTATGATAAACCATTTCATTTGAAAAAAATCTAGAATTCTTGTGGTTTTTCATGGTCTCAGAAATATACTTTTAGCATAAAGAATTTGTTTTTACTTTTTTGCAACCTTGTAGAATCTCAATTTCATTTTTGCATAACGACAGTAAAATAAAGAAATTAAAATTAACTTTGAAAGGCTTTCAAACTCGGCTGAAGATTACATTACACTTTCCAATCAGACAAGGCAGTAGTCAACGGAACACGTGTGGATTTTTAGTATAATATTGAATTTTCAAAGTAAAGAATTAAAAAGTGTCTAGTTCCCGAAGAAAAAATAAATAAAATAAAATCGAAAACCACTCCTAATTTAAAATAAAGATTGACAGCCGTACAAAATCGACAAAAACGTGGCAAAGAGCCGATATTACAGAGCATTAAATAACAACTAAAATTTTCACAATCGGACCTTAATTTTCAAACAATTCCAGAAATTTTAAAACCAGGCCGAAACCTAGAACTTATAAGTTCTTTCTTAAAATTATGTTTCCACGCTTCAGAACTATAGACTGAATAGGGTAGGTACTCGCCATGTTTTTTTTTATAAGAAAATTTATATGTAATCCTATATCAAATATGCCACTGCTCTATTTTTTTAAACTGCAAAAGTAAAATTAGTTTTTTAATCATCTAGTTTTTAACCCTTTTTTCCACCGAATATTTACAAACGCTCCTGGACGTCACGAATTTGTAAACTCCGCATATATGGCGTGGTAAATGAATATTGAAATAGACAAGTATATCATGGAACTAATGATACGACCATACAATAGGTTATAAATCTCACATCACTATTGTTTCTCTTATAATGCAAAAATCATATCTCAAGAGAAGATTAAGTATAGTTAAATGCCACTATATAGGTTTGAAATTGCTTCTGGTGTCCCTCAAGGATCCAGTATTTTTTATTTTCATAAATGATAAGTATATCCAGAGACTCTTTAAAGTAAGGGGACCCAGCATTATACTTTCCAATGTGTGGCCCATTCTTTCCTCATTCTAATGGTATCAGTGATGCCAAGTATGCTATTTTATTGGAGAATCTATGAATATAATAGGTACTACGATTGTTAGAAAAATTAATAATGGCTTCAATGATTTCTAAAAATTATACTTGACAATGTTGTGTCTACAAGTGCAGAATATGGCAACTGTCAAGTGAAACAAATTTATTCTATAGTTGAAATTGATTTCCAGCAATTATTTCCACGAATTTAAGTAATAAGTATGGCAAGTCAGTATAGTGCCAATTTTGTTTATTTAAGAAGTTGTCGCTATTGCACCTTGTTACCAGATTCTTCAATCCATTTGTAATATGTATACCTACTTGAACTTTCTTCCCTTGAATGTTGAATGTATCTACCCAAAGAACTTTCACAGATTTCGGGTCTAGTAGTTCTAATCGTGTAGTTTTTCTCGGTGTTCATTATACAAAATTTTGTAATTTTATTTCTCTCCCAAGGTACCTACCTCACAAATTTAAAATAAACTTGTAGTCTTAGATAAAAACTCGTTAAAAAAGACCTGACTGAAGCTACCTGTTTAATAATTTAAAACTTCCTAGTACTTATACGTAATGCCCACCTAATGGGAATTGTAGGATTACTAAAGATGATTCAGGAAAAATCTGGTTGCAATTATTGGGACTACTACAGGCGGCCGCATTACCTTTGATTGGCACATCTTTCTGAGCATCTGGAAGTTAGAAAACTTAAAAATTGTGAATTATGATGGGAAATATTTTGCCTCCTTTAGTATCTATGGAACTGGCATGTCACATAAAACCTGATGGCAGTTGGGCACTGACATACAACATAACCTTCTACAAGCCCCCTTGTGGTCTCCTTGGAGTCGACAGAAAACAAACTTCCACTCAAGGCTTCACTTTTCCTATGTAATAGACTGTGACATGCTGGGTCCCCTTATTTTAAAGAGTCCCTGGGTATATCTAACCACATTGGTGTAAGCTCTTGTTAGCTCTAGAATAATAAGGCACCGATTCTACCATGAAGTAGGTACTTGGTTGTTTTTTCGCGCAGTGCTCTTTAAAATCGTAAAATCACCGAATTATGTGTTAAAACGTTAAGGAACGCCAATGGGTTTGAAACTCCCAGTCCCAGTCTCGTCTCGTCGGTGTCAATGAAAGAAACATTCCTCTGCATTAACACGTTTTTATTGTTCATCTCCACTAATTCGTTTATGGCGGGTAAAAGCGGTTCGCCCGCAGGTTCGAATTTCTTCGATTGTGGTTTATTGATGGAGCCGAGATGCGGCGGCAATAAAAGCACAGCAATGGGAAGTCCTGTTCTGCAAAATAAACATTATAAATTACATAAGAATTATAAAAAAAAGTGCCGCGAGAAGATCGAAGAAGAAACGAACACGCTTCAGTTGACTGTTACCAAAATTTAATGGAGACATAGTGAAAAGCAAAAAATCCTGACCTAACTTTGAAACTCTAATTTTGAAACGAAAACAAATTAAAACAGATAAGTTAGTTGTAATATCTTACAATACAATTCTTAGGACTGGGAATTTCTAAAATGGTACTGACAGTCTATGTGTAGCTTTGTATATGCTCTTACTCCTATTTTCTATTTCATTAAACTACTTTAACTTATTAATGTTATTAATAGCAAGTAAATATTTTTTACAAACGAACTTTTATTCAAATTTTCCATCGCTCAATCCAAGCTCGAGGTGTCGTATAATTTTGTTTGCTTTACATGTTCGGGTTGAAAACGTTACGCGCCGATTCGGTGATTTTGAAAACTTGGCGGCATAAAAGAGCTTTGCGAAACGAAATACTTTACGCCACGTCATGCCCTTATCCCTGGCCCTCCAGAAGCTTCTCTTTAACCCTTCGTCATGGGCGTTCCAAAAAATATTTATTGAAGTTAACAGGCAACATACCTGCAATGTACGGTTTACTAAATAATAGGAGTGCGGGGCTGTGTGCACGTATATACAGGGTGGCCCACCACGAACTGCATCGATCTATATATGGAAAACTAAAAGTAGGAAAATTCTCAAAATTTGACACCTCACCAATGCCGATGGGCGCTGCTCAACTAAAATATTTTGGTGAATCTGGCACTTCCGGTTATACCGGAAGTCGATATCAACTTTCTTATTTCAAATGAAATACCCTGTATATTATTGCATTTTTGGATTCTAGGCATCATTTTGGAACAAAAACATGCAACATGTCCTATGTCTAAATCCAACCGTTTTTGAGATATTTGCATTTTTCCGAAAAAAATGACAGGTGCAGACCTAAAGTTAATTAGCAATTTATACGAGGAAACCGCGAAATTACAAAACGAATTTTTGGCATCGTTTAACAGAAGCCCTGACCTAGTGATCTCTGCTGAGAAATAAATCCGTTCTTATACAGGGTGTTCACAAAATATGAATAAAAATTACATTCAAAATGTGCTTAAATCTCGAAATTTTCAAATGGAAACCCCTATTTTTTTTAATGCGATCTTATTCACCACTAAAAATAACGACAACTTTGTGTAAGGTTTCCTATACCTAAATGCCGTAATTTTCGATTAATTTACGAAAAACCCACTTTTCGTAAATATACAGCAAAAATACAGTGTTAAAGGCAAGCAGAGACTAGAGAAGAAACCTTCCTCTTGTTCGTGTTAATTAATAAATGTTCAAATTGTCTTCCTTGAACGTCTAAACACTTTTCACATCTTCGAAGTAGTTCTTCATGGGTAGCCCTTCTAAGAGAGAATGGATTTAAATTGGCAAACGCATGTCGCACTCTGTCCATGCAATCTTCCATTGTTATTAATGGAGTACTGTAAACTTGATTCTTTATTGTGCCCCGAATAAAGTAGTCAAGAACTGTGGATAGCGAGCCCCAAATGTATCGCACTTTCTTGATATTACTTTGTTGCATTCTCCGTAGATAATAAACAAATTTAAATAATCTTCGTTTGTGTAATTTAAGCGCGCCGGCATTATTGTCGACAATAATTTATATAAACCAAGTGACATTTCCTCAGCCGCAATTGTCTTTTCAACGTCCACGCGGCTAATATGATTTTCCAAGCGTTAAGCAAACCCCGCATTTTGTGGGCGAAAAGTGGGTTTTTCCTTACACAAAGTTGTCATCATTTTTAGTGGTGAATAAGATCGCATTAAAAAAAATGGGGGTTTCCATTTGAAAATTTCGAGATTTAAGCACATTTTGAATGTAATTTTTATTCATATTTTGTGAACACCCTGTATAAGAACGGATTTATTTCTCAGCAGAGATCACTAGGTCAGGGCTTCTGTTACACGATGTCAAAAATTCTTTTTGAAATTTCGCGGTTTCCTCGTATAAATTGCTAATTGACTTTAGGTCTGCACCTGTCATTTTTTTCGGAAAAATGCAAATATCTCAAAAATGGTTGGATTTAGACATATGACATGTAGCATGTTTTTGTTCCATCGGCATTGGTGAGGTGCCAAATTTTCAGAATTTTTCTAGTTTTACTTTTCCATATATAGATCGATGCAGTTCGTGGTGGGCCACCCTGTATAGATGAAAAAGAGAAAGAAGTGTATTTCCGTGCAAATAATTTAATTAAAAATCATGGTAAAGCGCTTTCGGCTGTTAAGCCATCCTCAGTACCACCTAAAAAGAAAGTATGACATAAAATAGGGGGTTGGAAAAAGTTAACTGTGGAAAAACTAAATTGTTTTAACGTCATGTCATACTCACTTGTCAAGTGTGTACAGGAAAATTGGAGCATAAAGCATTATACAACAGTAAAAACCCATAAAATAGAAGGTCACACCAAGTCACATTTTAAAAACTTTAAAATATTAACAAATTATACAACTGTGGGCAGCCAAGCTACCCAAATTATTTAAACAAAAGACCAGCAGAAGTGCCAAATGCATCGTGGAAGGTGGAAGTGAAGTTTGAGACATAACCTGTTCGACATCCCGGTGAAGGAACTGGATGTCAGTCGAAAAGCGCGCGAGTGAATGTGAAGGATTTGAAGAAATTTAATTCATAAGTTAAGAATTTATATTTAATAAATGTTTAATTAATGGTAATGAAAATTAGATAGAAATAGAAATTCAAAAATTATTTGTTTATATGATAAGCCCAAGCCTCCCCAAAGTCCCAAAAACGCGACACGAAAAGAGGAGATAACAGGACAATCCTGTAAGATGAAGGCCAAGAAAAATTTTGTTCATCATTGAGTGAGTCTCCTATGTAAAGGAATGAAAGATCTGTTAAGATTAACTTTAACATTTAAACAATCTGGATTATTGGATAATTCTCTGTTTATTTGAATATCTTCAAGGAAATCAAGTCTGTTAAAATAAATAATAAGCATCGAAGTCTATTATGTACTTGAAAAGGCAGTAGGAGCTGATAGCGAATTTCGGGCTGGAAACTGATACTAATATATTTGTAGGCGTCATGTTGCTTATATATTGTTACAAAAAATAATACGTAAAGAAAAAATACTCATATATCTTATACATGAGAAAACTTCAACAATTAAATTCAAAAGAAACTTGATTGTAAGTTTTGCAAACGTCATATGAGAAGGACCTCATGAAAGTAACAGTACTATACTAAAATCAAGTAACTCTTGCGCCTGGCGTAAATAAAAGCACGTGTTCGTAGTCGTTCCGCGAAATAAGGCGATTGGTCAATAGGCTATAAAATATCAGCGCGTCTCGCAACAGAGGGATGTACTCGATCGCAAAAGCGAATTTATGTGGTTTTATCTTGTTGTTTTCAGCGATGACACGGCCGCAAACAATTTTATCGATGTTTTAACTCATTTTAATTAAGCCAATAAATTTTTCCCGAAATATTTTGACGTAAACAATTGCAAAAGTAAAATTAAATAAAGGCCCGTTCCTCAGTACGGTCCTGGCGAAAATCTCAACGCACACGTTCTTGTTTACATCAGGCGGAAGAGTTATTTGATTTTAGCAAAGTCTAGAGAAGTATTATTCTCTAGACTTTGATTTTAGTATAGAAATGACTAGAAGCGCGGCGGTGAAAGCAAACCCAGAAAACTGATATTTAAGTTACCTATGTATATTGAAGCGGTAGGTATGGGATCTTATTATAAAAATATGGTGGTGTGAACAGTGTGGTACATACATGCTGATTGGGTCTACGTCTGTATTTGATATTCAACCATTCAACCACCGAGGCATTTGTGGTGAGACTATCAGATATGATGGAGATTACACCACATAATTTGTGATGATTTGAAGAACAAAGACCTTCTCAAAAATGGCTACAAGGCTCGGACCCTACTATTTTTTTTGTCGTGAATATACCTAATACCCAACCCACTATTAACGAACCTACTCGAATTCAGAGAGGCTTTAGGACATCTATATAGACTGTTTATATTTAAACGCCGATGTAAAAGACAACGCACTGATATTGATCAGTGCGTTTAGAAACGCAGTTCAGTTGGAAAACTCGAGAATATTTATGTAATAAATGATCGCGATGTAGATACGATTTCCAATTAATTTTATTCCCAGATAAATCACATTTTTGATACAAGCTTTCTTGATTCTTTAAAATAAACTGTAGTGGTCAGTGCTAAAACTTACTATAAAACTAGAAGGTGCGTAGGTCTTTCAGAAAGGTCTAATGGTTTAGCTAATTTTAAGGATTATTAAATAAATTCGCTAGTGGTGTGCACATGAGGTGCTTACAATATCACTTCTATAGTTTAGCCATTCAGCAATTATTGTTAAATAAAAACTTGCAAACAGACATAATCTGTATTTATTACTGCCCCTTGCGATCTCCGGCCTGTCGCGGTTTTTATCCGCATCCGCCGCTCCGGAGACTATCAGATATGATGGAGATTACACCACATAATTTGTGATGATTTGAAGAACAAAGACCTTCTCAAAAATGGCTACAAGGCTCGGACCCTACTATTTTTTTTGTCGTGAATATACCTAATACCCAACCCACTATTAACGAACCTACTCGAATTCAGAGAGGCTTTAGGACATCTATATAGACTGTTTATATTTAAACGCCGATGTAAAAGACAACGCACTGATATTGATCAGTGCGTTTAGAAACGCAGTTCAGTTGGAAAACTCGAGAATATTTATGTAATAAATGATCGCGATGTAGATACGATTTCCAATTAATTTTATTCCCAGATAAATCACATTTTTGATACAAGCTTTCTTGATTCTTTAAAATAAACTGTAGTGGTCAGTGCTAAAACTTACTATAAAACTAGAAGGTGCGTAGGTCTTTCAGAAAGGTCTAATGGTTTAGCTAATTTTAAGGATTATTAAATAAATTCGCTAGTGGTGTGCACATGAGGTGCTTACAATATCACTTCTATAGTTTAGCCATTCAGCAATTATTGTTAAATAAAAACTTGCAAACAGACATAATCTGTATTTATTACTGCCCCTTGCGATCTCCGGCCTGTCGCGGTTTTTATCCGCATCCGCCGCTCCGGAGACTATCAGATATGATGGAGATTACACCACATAATTTGTGATGATTTGAAGAACAAAGACCTTCTCAAAAATGGCTACAAGGCTCGGACCCTACTATTTTTTTTGTCGTGAATATACCTAATACCCAACCCACTATTAACGAACCTACTCGAATTCAGAGAGGCTTTAGGACATCTATATAGACTGTTTATATTTAAACGCCGATGTAAAAGACAACGCACTGATATTGATCAGTGCGTTTAGAAACGCAGTTCAGTTGGAAAACTCGAGAATATTTATGTAATAAATGATCGCGATGTAGATACGATTTCCAATTAATTTTATTCCCAGATAAATCACATTTTTGATACAAGCTTTCCCCTCTCAAAAAATCAAAACAAGTTGTGACGCAGGTTGGATGACTCACGAATTATGCAATTGAACTAAAAAATATTACAAGTGTAAAAAAGGCTAATAGAAGCGAATAATATGTGCAAGGAGAGTTGGAGATTGATAAATAAAAATCGTAGTCGGAGGAGCCACATCATATCCAAAATTAGTCGCATAAATGGAGAAAAAAATAGTAGACAAACAAGCTATGCCAAACCTTTAAGAATTATTTTTGATTTTTGTAATAATAGTGTGAGACCATAAACGTGCAGATCGGAACATAACTCTGCGACCATTTTTTTATGGCCAACAGCCTCTGCAGAAGTTGAGAAGGTGATCTCTAAGGTATGAAAAAAGCGTTCATCTGGTGTTGATAATATACCTGGGACAGTGTTTGTTGAGGGGAGGAGGGAACTATCCCCCATTATTTCAAGTCTGATAAAATTGAGTTTTTATGCGATCGTTATAAAAACTTTACTTTTTTTAACCTTTTTAAATGCCTAAAGTATATCTTTTTTAACAAGTTAAAAAAAACTTACTTTTTTTCACTCTGAGCAGTTTAGAGTGAAAAAAAGTTAACTTTTTTTCACTCTAAACTTCCTTACTACGTTTACATGGAGTTTGGAATCGAATTCAGTGTAATGCAGTTTGGTGTTTTCATAAATGGTAAATGTGGCGTTAAATTCCGAAAATAAGAAAATTTATTTTGAGATTCAAATCAATCTCAAAATCTCTTCATGCGGTTTTCAATAATTCTAGAAACATATTCAAATCGATTTCAATACTATGTGTAAACGTAGTGAGACCGCGATCTAAATATTATAATCCTCGTAATTGAAAACCATAGTGCATTTATATGCCCTTTAGTATATAACACAAAAATCCCATCCCAAATATTTCAATGTTTAAGCACGATCGTATAAAAAATAATGTATGAAACTCATGCATAAAGTGTCTTTTTTTTTCATTCATGGGATTGCGCGCACTCACCTGCGGTTCGTGCGCGCAACTTTCCCATTCATGAAAAAAAGTACTACTTCATGCACTTGTTGCATAAATAACTATTTTTACAGGGCAAATATCCAGAGTCACAAAAAACAGCAAAAATAATACCGATTTATTAATGACTAGTATAGTATAAACGAACTCACTTGGAACAGCATAAAAATGCTTGGGCGGGCGGCGTTTGCTTTGCCGAGTCATAGGCGGCGCGCGCGCGGTCCCTAATAATATGATACAAATTTTATTTAAATGCTCTAAAAAATAATAAAACAGTTTGAAATAATTCAAACGAAAGCAAACCATTAATTTTGTGGCACACAAAACAACACCCCACAAAAATCTATACACAAAACCAAAATCCGTAAAATAGGTCGACGTCGACCGCATAAAAACCTTTGAATTTTATACGGGTGATTTCTACTGATAAGTCTGGTATTTTTACCAGCATCAGAGTGTGGTAAATGCTATCAAATAGATCGTATATCACTGTGTTCCAAGTGAGCTCATTTATACTATACTAGCACGTTTGTTCTGTATGCAGATAACACAAACATTGTATCATCTGAACACAGTCGCACAGAATTGTGTAATACCGCATACTATCAGAGTGGTGCGAAAAAAATGGGATACAACTGAACGCTGGTAAGACTATGGCAGTAGAATTTCGTACAAAAAATATATCACACGACTCTTCAATTTTACTTAAAGTAGATGTTGAATATGTATTTAACAACAAATTAACATGGAGCTCGCACGTTGCTTAGCTCCTGTTGTTACCTATTTATTGAGAATGATAAAAAATACAATTTCTGTGGACGAGCTGAGATCGTTGTAGGTACTTTGGTCTTTTTCGGTCTGTTTTGGTTTATAGTTTGGTCTATTGAGGCTCTTCTGTGTCTGTGTCTATGTCTGGGGTAGCTGGTAGAACGCCATGCTCAAATTTATTTAAAAAACTGCAGACACTAACTTTGCCTTCCCTTTACATAATAGGTCTACGCTTCTAGTCTACTTCAACAAAAATATTTCTGAGTTGGAGAGAAGCTTTCATGTGCATCAGCACAATAATATTGTGATAAAGATGCACTAAAATGCAAGACCAAAAAGACAACCTCAAAAAAGTTACCAGTAAAAGCACGATTCAAAATTGGCGCAAGTGGCGCTCTCTGGGAGATACATAGATTTACAATATTAAAGTCAACTGTTTACCAATCGTTCATAATTTGAAATATGATTTTTTTTACAACTCAAAAACGTATACGTTATATACCGGATTCGGTTAAAATGATTAAACATGTTTTTTTTTTCTGGTATTTTATTGCCGAGGCGTCTGTTATTGGGCTACCCTGGTAATCACTTGCCATCGAAGTTTCAACTGAAATTAAATAAACTATAGTATAATCTTGATTGGAAACTTCCACAGGCAGAATGTGATTAATCTGAGTTTCTTCCGGATGGATCCTGTGTCAGCGAAACTTCTCCTCGTTCCAAGCTTTCGTCCTCGATTGCACGGGACATCTTCAGGGCGCGACGATCACACTGAGACTGTCGCCCTGAGAATGTCCCGTGCAATCGAGGACGAAAGCTTGGAACGAGGAGAAGTTTCGCTGACACAGGATCCATCCGGAAGAAACTCAGATTCGAACTATACTATAGGTACCTGTATATTTGCTAAAGATTATATTGTTAGGTATAGCAATTTGACTTTTGGTTACATGTCTATTTTCTTGTATTCGTCCACCAGAAAAGAAACGGAAATGGGCATATATGCCGACACCTCTTGCTCTCTCGTGCGATTTTTCTACTGATTCTTTAAAATAAACTGTAGTGGTCAGTGCTAAAACTTACTATAAAACTAGAAGGTGCGTAGGTCTTTCAGAAAGGTCTAATGGTTTAGCTAATTTTAAGGATTATTAAATAAATTCGCTAGTGGTGTGCACATGAGGTGCTTACAATATCACTTCTATAGTTTAGCCATTCAGCAATTATTGTTAAATAAAAACTTGCAAACAGACATAATCTGTATTTATTACTGCCCCTTGCGATCTCCGGCCTGTCGCGGTTTTTATCCGCATCCGCCGCTCCGGAAAAATCTACCCCCTGCCCCCCCCCCCACCCCACGGGCGCCGTGAGTACGCGTCCCCTCCGGGACCCCGGAATCGATTGAGTAAACACCGACCTCCGGGCTCGGTCCGACCTCGTCGCAACTTATTGCGGCCGTATTTCGATGACTGGCTTTATACGGGGTAGTTTATGAGACTATAGATGATATTTGGGCATCTGGTAATACTAAACTGGTAACCCTTATCTAACAGATATAAAGTACGATTCACGAATTATGGCGTACACGTCATCAATTTTTGTATCAATCAGAGACACAAGATCTATTCTTATACGCCCAGAACTGATTTACTGACTTCAATCCGTCCGTGCATGTGTCAGACAAAGACGCCAATAGGTCGTATAGCGTAGAGTTCATAACCGCCGACTCGGGAAGGATATGTCACTATCACAGCATAAATTTAGAAATTCTGTGATTTTGTGCGTATTTTTTAAGAATTGTCTTTGTTTTCAAGTTTGGTTCTTAGTTTTTACTTGTTCTTATTGTGGATTCTTTTGCTATAAGTTTTGTAATAATAGTTCGGCTTTGGTAATATCTGTTACTGCGTTACGGGTTTGTGAATATAATTTGCAAACCAGAGAAATTGTAGCAAAGTTATTAAATTATTTCAAAGATGAAAAATGCAACGGAGGACCACTTTTACAGTTCACGCAGTCCAAGAGGTAAATTGCAAACATTATAGCAGTAGATAGTGATTACGGAATCAAATATTTTTCAGCGTGTTTCTTAAGCTTTGGGCACTGTTTCACGCATTTCCCACGAAGTGCAGAGAGCAGAGGGTCAAGACGGTCCCCAGGAAAATCCAACTACTTCTGCCGCGAAATATGGACCTCGACAAAAAAAAAACAAAACCACGGACTTGCCAGAGGAAATGGAAGTCAGAAATGTTATTTATAATATGTATTCAGAAAGTAAGTTTGCATTCTAGTTGAATTCGGTATGTGTGGTAGCTAAATGTTAAATTTTCTTTTACGTTTCTACACTGCTATAACTAGATAGTCAGACTCTCACTTTACAATTTCAAGGCACGGTAAAATGTATATAATTATAATATATAAAAGTAAAACCACACACAGACCTAATATTATAACTTCTCTAAAAAGGTGATGGTAAAACGCATTATTTTACAATTGAAATTTGGGTGAATTCACCGGGGTGAAAGGACTGAGTATCTGGTATATCTGGTTGCGTTTACAAGTATAAATTTTCCCCATTTAAATCTACGGCACTGGAGGATGCAGCCTCGATTTGCTTGATTCAGTGACGTAAATTGGTAATTCGTGAATCGTACTTTTGGACTAATGGGCGCAATCACCGTTTTATCACAATGACCATCATTAGCATTTGCGCAAAAAGCCTAATGACTGTCATTGTGATAAATATTTTTAAATAATTTTTGTCTCAAAATGTGAGTAATTAGATTAAAATTTGTATTGATCAAAAGTTTAAAATTATGCTTGTTGCTCGGTACAGATCGAAAAAAAAAACATTTTATGGGTCAAAATGTTGAAGCACGTACGTACGTGCTGTACGTTGAGTCTTAAGAAGAAAATATACTCTTACTATGTATTGTTCAGCGTTTGGTTGCAAAAGCAGAAGTGAAATTCAAGAGCCCGGGATTTCGTTTCATAGGTAAATATTGAACAAGCTACTTTTGAAAGATGCCCTAAAACTTTATTTTTCCTCAATATAACTTCTTCAAATTCCTTTTAGTATGATAAAGTGCATTGTTTTGTTTGTAAATAGGACCAATATAATTATTTTTTAACATCGTTTTTATTGAAAATTTCTTAATTGATTATGATAGTTTCATAAAATATGGGCTGGTTTCCATGGGGGTGCACTATTTATTTTATTCGCCACAAATAAATACATTTCAGCACTTGTCACTAGCTTTACATTTGGGAAATTATCTGCAAATAAATAACAATATTTCAAATTACATGTAAGTCAAAATTTTGTGCGATGTGCCAGTCGGTAACACGGCCGCGGGCGCTGTTAGGCGTCCTCTCTCTAAGTATAGCTCCAATAAGTATTTAAGGTAACTTTATTTTTTGTGGCTCATACTTCTAAGCAAACAAGATAAAATAATAATTTAGAACGATTTTAAGATTTTGAAATTTTTGGTTGGGGTGCGTCAGCTTATGTTATGTTTATGCTAAAAATAAACCTTATAATAGTGTACAAATTTCACGTCAATGGGTTAAATATTTCGAATGCCTGTCAGACATTGGCTATACAATGTATCAGCTATTGGTCACATTTGTTACTGACTATGGCAGACCTCGGAGTACTGTCTTTAAGAGCATTAGAACATATTATATATATATTTGTCACTCAACGATTCTGAGCCAAGTCTTCTTATAAACAAAGTTATAGCCTTTAAAAAAATTTGCAGAATTTTAGAGACAATTTGAGAGCCACTGATCGCAAGATCTCTTCATTATTGATGCGATGGCTTCCGACTACAGCGTTGCCATACCGTCAGATAATTCCTTGAAAATGTGTAAAAATTGCTGCGGCTTATACGCACCCGACGGAGATTTAAGCAAACAATTTCAAAATCCGGACGATATCGGTAATTCGGAAGTGTGAGCTTTTGTTACACTCTTTTCGCTTGGCAGCCTGTGGAAGACCGAGGAGAGTGATGCGCGATGCGCTGGATTCCGAAAGTTGTTGACCGCCGCGTTATTAACAGGTGTACTGCCATGTCAGCGTCAATCAGTGACACTAAAAATGTTTCTAAGTATAATAGCAATTTTGTCATATTTTTGAAGATTTTTTTTTTCAAAAACAATCCTTTTGGGGTCGAAACATACCCCTAGTAATAATTTCTGTACCTACTAATGAAAGTTACTCCGTTATATAAAAGCTGCAAATAACTTGTTTTTAGTTTTCTGATATTTTGAGTTTATGGAACTCATACAGTTGAAAATTTGTTACTTAAATAAGGCCCTTAATTATGAAATTTCAAGTAAAGAGCTAATACAGTGTGTCCACGGATGGAGTTCACAAAACGTTGCAATTTTTTATTACCTACCTATTGATTTTACGACGTCATTCTCTATAAAGAAATATGCCTGCCATAGAAAAAGCTTACATTAGATGTAAAGGACAGGGTGTTAATACATTAAGAAAACATGAAATGGTTAAGTCTGAGACTTAATAATTATGGCCTGTAACATAATATACAGGGTGTCCCAGAATATGTGGACAATCTCCCGGATTTATACAGGGGACGTTAAAATAACATGACAAGTTCCTAGAGGGCTTCCCTACGGAGATGCAGGGTGTTGAATTTCTTTTTTTGAAATTAAATTATGGCAATATTTCCCAAAATAATCAAGCTGCTGATCTGAAATTTGGCACTGCTGTGTTTTAGGGGATGTAGAATAAGCTGAATGCATCAATTTTTACGTATCTCACAGAGGGCGCCACTTGCACTATTTTTGGATCGTGTTATAGCTCGTAAATTTTTTGAGGTTATCTTTTTGGTCTTGCAAGTCCATCACTTTAGTGCACATTTTCAGTTTGCAACAAAAGTGTACTCTTGTTTCATAACGATAAAATCAACCGTTTGCGTTGAAATTGGTAAAACGTTCCTCAACACACGACCTGTTAACTTCAACATTCGAAACATAAAATCTTTACCTACCGCTTTCAAACGTTACAGACCGACTGTACCATTTAAACTGAGAAAAAATCCCTATGAACAATGTACCAAAAATTATTCGCCTTCAAAATAGAAAGGATTGAATTTGACAAAATTTGGACACCCTATTTCAAGAAAACCAATGGTGTTTTGTCCAATGTCCATTTGGTATTTTTTTTCTTCATTTTGAATGTACAGTTGATCTGTAACATTTGAAAGAGGTAGGAGAAAGTTTTATGTTTTGAATGTTGAAGCTAACAGGTGTTTTAGGGCACGTTTCGCCAATTTAAACGCAAACGGTTGATTTTATCGTTATGAAACAAGAGTACATGTTTGTTGCAGAATGAAAAGATGTACTAAAATAATGGACCTGCAAGACCAAAAAAGATAACCTCAAAAAAGTTACGAGCTGTAGCACGATCCAAAAATAGTGCAAGTGGCGCCCTCTGTGAGATACGTAAAAATTGATGCCTTCAGCTTATTCTCCATCGCCTAAAACACAGCAGTGTCAAAATTCAGTTCAGCAGCTTGATTATTTTGGGAGATATTGCCATAATTTGATTTCAAAAAAATAACTTCAACGCCTTGTATCTCCGTAGGCCCCCCCCCCCCTGGGATTTTTTTTTATAGGAACTTGTCATGTTATTTTAACGTCCCCTGTATAAATCCGGGAGATTGCCCACATATTCTGGGACACCCTCTGTACGCTTAAAAGTCTCAAATCCGAAAATGTTCGCTCCGCGTAAGTTATACAATTGAAGAGAATTCCCCAGCCCGCAGGGAGCCTAGACGGTGGAGCCGCACATTTACATACCCGACAGTGACGGGGGTCCTATAAGGCGCGCAGCACCTCCGTCGAGTGGGCCCTTTACTTCCATCATAAAAGCGACGCCCACGCGCTTTCTCGATATCTCCCACAATAAGAGCTCCTCTCCGCGCTGTTTTATTGTCTTGAATCCCATAGGCGTACTAGAAGTTAATAAGTTGCCGCCAGTAGACTTAGGCTTGTGTCGAGGATGTTCTTTATCACGTTTGAATTCTTGCGATTTATTCTTGTTCAAAGTCTAGAAATACTAAAGTCGGCTCACTTCTTTGATCTCTCGGAAAAGCCGACAATTTTTTGCGACCGGTCGCAAATCAGGGTCAACACGCACGCTTCGCATTTACGAGGGCGACTAAACGAAATCGCCTCAAGCTAGTTTTACGTTCATTTTTAATAAAGCCTAACACAACATAGAGCAGACAAAAACATAAATAACAAATAAATATTTAACGACAAAAAGTCAAACTAATCATATCTACTTTTTCATCCTGTAGTAAATATTTTGATATTTAAATTAACATAAACAATATTACGCATACGTACCTACACAAGCATGCGTCTTACCATAAGTTTCTGGCAATAATCTTAATGGGACAGCCGAGGGGACAGCAGTTTTTACTAAACGTTTCCCGGACGAAGTGAAAGACTGATCATCAAAATGTGCCTTGCAAATTCTTATAGGTTTATATGCCTCTTCAGATGGAATATTCGCAAATCTATGTTCTCCGATGAACCCTAAGGCATTCTTCCATTGCTGGCACCTTCAAATTTTCAATATTTTAATATTATATTTATATTATTCTTCAATTAATACCTAAGTATTCAAATGTCACATAAAAATGTCTTCATTTTTGTAGGTAGAGGTACCTCAAACTCAATCTTATCTTTCAGGGTCTTTAGGAAATAAAAAAAAGGTAATATAGTCTTTTGAACTGGTTTTACAGCCATCCGCACCGCAGCAAAAAGCGTTATTAGGCATCACTCCAACACAGCCACGGTCGGCTAATATTCTGCACCCGGTAGAATGCGAACGAACCGCTCCGAGCTACACTGTGTACAGCCAAAGATCATTGGTACAGCTTATTTTCTTATATTATAAGATATCGATCGGCTCGACGAGGAGGGGAGCGGGAGAGGGCAAGAGGGAAACGTTTGGCCGAGTGCCCGGACTTATTATTATATCTCTGGACACTGTCTTGGTATCACAGTTCCAATATTGTCTTTGAACCCTGAATTGTTTTTGTATGATTGACACACACTTTTTTTTAATTTCTCGGCCAATAATGTACTTGTTTCAGTAAGTGCTTGTGTAACCCTTTTAACGTTTCAAAACTTGAATGTGAAATTTGTCAGACTTCTCGTGCGCCCATGACCGTCGAGGCACACACGCCGCAACCTCTCGACACGAAGGATTTTTTCACAGTGCCCGGTCCAACAGTAGCTCCCTTTGTTGTCTTAGATGATGCAGCCAGAACGTGTGAATTGATTGAATAATAAGATGCCTTTTAGAGCCTCATCTTGTCCCTCCGCGAGGATCACACACCTGACCACACGGGATGACGCCGAATTCTACAACTGTGACGGACGCGGGACCACACGGGATTTCCACGTTTACAGATGGATCAACCCACACATTAAAAATTGGACCGACCCATTGCACTGGGCACCTCATTACCGAAAATGACCACAAGGGGATTTCGCACAAAATGTTAGTTTTTCATTTTTTTATACAGGATGTTCCCATATAGCAAAATCACATTGGCGGAATATTCTGATATTTTTTCAGAGAACATGCATATTGTAAGAATATTCTGATATTCATAAAAACTGTACAAACATTATCTGAACACTAAGGCAACATTCAGGTGTTCGCCTTTTAAAGGTACTATTTCACGTATTATAAATAATATTCCCAAATATCTTGAATGTATGATCCACAAATATTCAAAATATTCATTGAAGATTTATTTGAAAACTTCAGAAGGATTTTTGTATGCTCTATGTATATCCATTTAATATTCACGTGCATATTATAAAATAAAAAAACCGCCAACCCCAGTTGCAGGGTCCGAACCTACGACCATCGATTTACAAGTTCAACGCTCTGACCAACTGAGCCATCGACGTACTTGGAAATATTACCTAAAAATAGTGTAACCTAGAATCTCGCTAACATATTGTATTTGTATCTGCGATTAACAAATATCTTGGATATATGCAGTTACTAAACATACATATTTCGTAAAATATTGTAACAATGTTTTATAAATGTGGGGAATATTTTTTGCACATTAGGAACTTATTTTGCATATTCAAAAAATATTAGATGCTATATGTATAAAATTCATGTGTCAAGACCGATGCGGGAAACAGAAAATGTTATTTTAAGTCGATTACTTCTCCCATACTGCTTGTAACAAATAAGGAAACCCTTTTCTTAAAAAAAAAACTCATTTCTTAAAAAAAATTCTCGATAAATTTATTCTCAAGCGGTATTTTGCCCTTCAAAAATGTATGGATACAATTTCCATCACTTGTGACTTTACCCCCGAAAATTTCGCCCGAACATGGTTCAGCAAATGCTGAAAAAGAAGCATAAATGAAAAATTACATTGGTAAACTGTGACTACCAATTACCATTATCTTTTTTGATGATTGACCCGACGTTTAGATCACTACTTATCTCTGATCGTTTTCACTTCTCCCTCATAAAATATTTTTTTATTACACTTTTTTGAAAACACCTACATTAATAATGTAAAATATGCATTTTCAGGATATCGCATGAAAACAGCGCACGGAATGTTTTCCCGATCTTCGATTCTTTCCGTGCACTGAATAAAGATACCGAATATATGGTTTTTAAATAGAAATATACAACAAAGTAAATTTAAGAAAGTCTATATGCTATCTGATATTTAACATGTACCTATTTATTTTAATTTCCTAAATGTTTGAATATTTAGATACATTTCTCTAATATTTTTTTACGTGTTAACCAAAAAATTTTCACCCTAGGTGGACTATTTATTTTGCACGTTTTTGTAAAACTTTGGAAAACTTTTTCCTGTAAATTTATTTGGTTCGAATCAATGTTAAACTCATTTTTTATATCCAGTACTGAATGTTAATATATTATTATAGGTATTTAAATTGTAATTTTTGTATGGCTTGATAAAATAACACGAAACCAAAAATATTCTTACTGCAGTATTTCCGATCGGGGACTTTTATTTATTTTTACACTATTTTTGGTTTAATTCATATTTTAGTCTTCGACTGGTTTAATGCTTTTGCCAGTGTAGCAGCCCCGGTAATTAACTAATTTATTAGATATGAATACAAAAAATTCCACTGTATACATAAAAATATTTTTTTCCTAAGCGAAATTGTCATTTACTTTTAAGAATTACTTCAAATTGTGAATTTAAACAAAACTGAAAGTTTAGACGACTCAACAATATCTAGAATAAGGACATTCTGTGAGCAACCTGTCGATCTGCCACGTTGCCGACGAAATACGGGAGCTGAAGAACCGTGTTTGCTTCATTATTGCTTTATGACATTTGTTTAAACGTAAATGTTTGGATTTATATTGTTGGATATCATTTCAGGAGAGTTATTTACCAAACATTTGAGTTTATTTGATCAAAATGTTAGCCATATTCGAAGGGGTGGCCCCCAAGACTACCGTTTTTACGTGTTTTTATTGCGTGCCCGTTATTCTGTTCTCGGAGACATAATAATCTGGAATCAATAAAATTTTATTAAGTTTGCCTAAGCTACTGCCAGAAGGATTGGTACCTAGGTACCGGTTTTTATTGTGAAGCCACAAGGCATTCAAACTGATATCTACTAGAAACAGAATGTGATATTAAAATATGTTTCATTGTTTCATCTAGCAAATACCCCTGTAGCATAATAATTGTTCATATAAATTGCGAAATATTCGACCAAGGACAAATTCGTGCATATTATTTATCAATCAATCAATTACTGCAGCGTTATCATTTTTTAATTATGTATTGTAGAAAATACTCATACTCATTGCTCAATGTAGTTATTCTATTTGTTTATATATTTAATCCGTATTTGTATTATAATACTTTACATCCGGTACAGATAATATGACGAGTTCAAATAATTAATAAATAATAATTTTTAGGCCACTTACCTCTGAGCCTCGATAGGCATATTTTTTCAGGAATGTTGCAGAAATTAAGCATTCTGTACTGTGAGATTTTTCAAATGTATACTTACTTTAACCAAACATATACAAACAAAGAGTTTCACTAGCGTTTTTTTCCATATTTTTTATTTTTTTATAAAAACAAATTTGCAAAAATTATACAAATATCGACAATATGCGACAGATAGTAACCAAAATGAAATTATGAATAAATATAAATCAGATTGAAAAACGTTTAAGTAATTTTGTAAAACTGTCTTTTCGATTCTGCCTAAGTTGCCCTACTACAATAACAGTACATAATTAAACTTACGCTCTTTATATTGAAAAGAAAGTCCGCAAAAATTACACCCCAAATAATCCTTATTTCCGCATATTGAAATAAAGTCTGGGATAAAATGCTTTCGGCGTAATACCTAACTTTCAGTCAAGTTATCACAACTGGCATTTTTCCCAGAAACCCATCTATTTTCTCTGGGTAGGGTGCGAAAGAAAACAATCATGAACGTTACAAAAATATTATATTTTTATATCATCCGTGAGTACATTTTCACTACTACTACAGTGGTAAATTATCGCTTACTGTTAAACTCAAACAAGCACTATCAATTTTACAAATAAAAACAAATAGTGGAATGTTTACCACGAATTTCAAATAACAAAATGATACGAAACAGAAAATCAACAAGAAAATTAGTCTTATACATTGTACTTTTTAAACCGAAAATATTCAAACATAGGGAGACGATTCTACAATAAATACTACAAAGCTGCAACATTCAAAAAAATCAAAATAATCCATATTTCGATAAAATAGAAATGTTTGATCCAACCCTACGATATTGTTAAAGGCACTGCAATGTTAGAATGCATGGAATTTTATTTTTACTTAATAGATATTATTGCTAACGCAGGCATTTATCAAAGGCACATACTGCTAGAACACTGATTTTGAACAAATTTATGAAAATTAGAATATTTTCTCTTAGGGCTAAGTAGAGCTAAGTAAAAAATTTCGTTTAAACTTTAGTAAACATGTAATACAATATAGGTATTATGATATGATTAAGACACACCCTGTGTTGGTTATATTAAGTCCCATAAAAAAATATCACCTACAAACGATTACAACCATAAGATTTATAAGGAATGTCTGATAACCATCGAGGCGCCAGTATTTTCATGAAAAACAATTTTCTTTTTCTTTCGCAATCTAAAATTAAATGATATTCTTTGCAAACAGACGATTTTCCCCTATGGAGAAGAAATATATTGCTTTTCATTAATTGAGCAACAGGGTCTTTTTACGTACCTCTGTCAAGGTATAAAATTACCAAGGGTTTCTAAAATGTAGTACAGCAAATTAGGTAATTTAAGAAACCCGTGCTCACAGCGTATTTTTTTAAATAGGCGGAGTAAGCGCTAAAATACCCAACAAAAATGTGCAAAAACGAAAAACAGCATTTAAATAAATCGAAATTTTTAAAACCCTTTTCCTATATGTGGCACCTTAAGAACCATCATCCAACAAACCACAATTTCTAGCATTCAATCGATCAATTTATTTTACAAGAAATTAGGGCATTCGGATGATGAATCACTAGAAAAAAATAGTTTTTAGATCTTGCTCATTTTCGATAGTCGATGTATTAAGCGCCCGACAACACAAAGTCATTATTTGCCTTTAACTACAAATCTGTTACAGGTCCGGACAAGGTAACCCTGGGAAGAGCCTGTGACGCAGAAGAAGTCGTAGTTACCGTCGACAGGCTGTCAATCGACGCAGTTTTACCATCTTCAGACATATCCGAAATACTGATGTCGCCTCTGCGCAAGATACTGGACAGTTTCTTGTCCAACCTAGAAAGAATCGAAGTCGCCGCATTTGGCTAGAACTACACCACCATACCTTACCCACTAAACCTATTGTTAGTGCTTGCAGTTTCTATCTACTACTTGAAGATTTTTAGTGTTGAAAGTGTGCCTTCTACCTACGACTTCGGGACCTAATATTATCTGCAATTTTCTATACCACATTTCTATTCGGGAATATGTCTGCCTATTCGGAATGGTCCGACTACAAAATGCATAATCACATTTATTATTTAAAGATCTCGATACTTTATTAGTGAGACAGTGCCTAATATTTTCTTATGAATTTGGCTTGATTCGTGCTGCTGTGTCAATTTTGAGGAATTTCAATAGTTATTTACGTAACAAGACCGGAAAGTGTAATTTTACTGACCGAGCAGGAAAATTAGACCTCTCATACAATGTGTATGAAGATGCTATGTTGACTACTTTAAAAAACCATAGCTAGCCATCGAAATAGTAGTGTCTGAGAAATATCTTCTTTTAGGTAAATATAAAAAATATATATAATGCCAAATTTTTCTGAGCTCTTCATAGATTTCTGGAGTGTTCACAATCTAACGCGGACACACCGTAGAACTCTTTCCTTCCTTCTTGCGTATGTAGGTACTATACAGTGTGTCCACAGATGGAGTTGACAAGAGCAGAATCATTTGTTTCATGGATTTTACGATGAAAAGTTATTCTTTATAAAAAAAATTCTGCTTGACGAGGAAATACGATTACCATTTGAAAATTGTAGGCCAGGGTGTACAGGGTGGTTCATTATAACACCCCCTTTAACTTGCTAGTTTTTGAGGTTAGAAAAAAAAGTTTTGTACAGAAGTTTTAGATACTAATACAAAGTTTTTTGTGACGCTATTGGACCGTGTACAGTGTGTTCTAGAAAGCCGTGGAACACCCTATATATTTTTGCATTTTTGAAAAATTCCGTTTTCAAATTTTATACTAAATTTATTTAACTCGAATATGTGGATCTCGTGATAAAGATAGATGATCGATATAATAACAAAACATATTAGTTTTAAACAAGAGAGTAATATAGTGAAACTCCAAAATGTTTAGGAGCCTTTTCAAATTTTACTGATTATATTCTCGAAATAAAAAAATTCAGGAAAATCGTAAAAGCTCCTAAACATTTTGGAGTTTCACTATGTTACTCTCTTGTTTAAAACAAATATTTTTCGTTATTACATTGATCATCTATCTTTATCACGAAATCCACAAATTCCAGTTAAGTAAATTTAGTATAAAATTTGAATACGGAATTTTTCAAAAACGGAAACAGATAATACCACAAAGTTTTATATTATTTTGATTGCCTTGATGAGCAGATTTCAAAAATGCAAAAATATATAGGGCGTTCCATTAAAAAAAAAACAAAAGTTATGTCTGCCACGGCTTTCTAAAACACACTGTACACGGTCCAATAGCGCCACAAAAAAACTTTGTATTAGTATCTAAGACTTTTGTCAAAAACATTTTTTTCTAACCTCAAAAACTAACAAGTTAAGGGGGGGTGTCAATTTATAATGAACCACCCTGTACATAATGTTAATAAATTAAGAAAACGTGAAATGTTTCATTAAAGAAATACCTTTATTTATTATTTTAAGCAAAATGTTTATAAAAGAAAGTTATTTATAATCCAAAACAAAGCCTTTTAACGTTGACTGACGTATTTATTATATCAGTCAACGCTTTTAATACAAAAGTTGAAACCTGAATATTGAATTGTATGTTTCTATTATTTTAAAGTTGACATCTGAAATAAGATTTTTACATAGTAATCGTATTTTCTCGACAAGCACAATTTTTTATAAGAATGCTGACTTTTCGTTGAAAAATCATTCAAAATCAAATATTTTTTTCTTGTCAACTTCATCTATCAAGAATAGGAAAGAGGGATTTTACCGGGCCATCTTGGGCTATTCTGGTGTAGTCCTGTAAAATTATATCTTCCGAACAAAAATTGATTGGACACAAACAAGAAACCAAATCAATAACAGAAAAACATGTTTTAGGTAGTTATTATTCTAAAAACAGCTCAATGATAAAATTTGGCTGTGTAAGGTTTATCATCATCTCTTATACACTTTCACCACTGTAAGGGAGATATAGTGACACTAAATTATATATTTTCTTCGGGCAGATTTGTTCCGGAACACCCTGTAACATTCTGATATGCTGCATGATTTTGATGATTTTGTGTATGTGTGTAGGACAACTAACATTTCTATAGGACCTTATAGTTGGATTTTTTTTTAATTTTAAATTAAAAATCAGGAATGCTTTGTAAATATTTGCAAATCGGATAAACTTAATCGAAATGCCTCAAAAATGTCCCGCTAATAAAGAAAACGGAAAACAAACACCATCCTACCGTTTTAACATAATACTTAAATATGGCATATTCTTCACAGATCACAGAAAATATGCCATATTTAGGTATTATTTTAAAACGGTACGATGGTGTTTTTTTTTCTGTTTTCTTTATTAATGGGACATTTTTGGGTTGTTTAGATTAAGTTTACCCGATTTTCAAATATTTCCAAAGCATTCCTAATCTTTAATTGAAAATAAAATCGATTTTCCCCAAATTTAAGGCCCTGTAGAAATATTAGTCGGCGAAGTAAATTAATGAAACTTGGGACATTAGGGTTTCAGGGGATGCTAAATAAAGCTAAGTTGCCAGAATTTCGATATAAAAAATTCCTAATAACATTTTGCAATCGCATCGAAAAAATATCACAGCAAGCCATGGAATAGTGATGCCACAATGACGGTATGTACCACAAACCACAAGTGCGTAAGGACCCTTCCAACACACACACAAAAATTCATCAAATTACAATTTTACAGGGATGTTCCGGATCAAATTTGAAATAATACCTTAGGCAAAGCTCAACTTGACTTAGCTTAGAGTATCGAAATTTGGTACCAAGGGTTTTGAAATATGGTCAATTCGATGGCACTATCTATTTTATTCATTAAAAAGTGCCTAATATAGTTTTGTGATTTTTGGGGGTTTTCTTTTAATAACAGTAGGCCATGGAATCCGACTATTTCAATGAATTTAAGCCAAAATGTGGAGTCTTCAAGTACTATTGGTTGAAGAAAGTAAAAATACGGAATTGTCTCGACTCAAAGTGAAACACTGACTTACTGAAAATAAATTCGAAAATGCATTTTTTATTGGCGTTTATGGGCATTGCCAAAGTAACCCCAAGCAGCATTAAAGTTGCGGTAACTGAGACGGGAACTTTGAATAAGAAGTTATTACGTAATTATTACTTAAAAATCGACTTATTAGTTTTTATTACTTATATTTAGAAAGTATGAGTAATTCTGTAGTAATTATTACTACAAGTTGGAACTTTATGGTTTCAGTACTTCTAAGTAGTTTTTGAAGTATCTGGAACGGAATTGTTACTATGCAAAATTACGTTAAAGTCACATTAACTCTAAAGTTATATTCAATGGTCACAATTACTTTGTCGTGTTACTTGTTTATCACTTTAAAGTTTTCATTACTTTATGGTAACGGTGAAAGTAACTTCTACATCTTAGCGACTTTAGAAATACCTCCAAAGTTTCGGAATTATATAGTCATATTTAAAGTGAAATTAACTTTCCCGCTACTCGAGAAAACTACTGTATGGTAAGTTTTACTCCCCACTCCATTTTAAAATTACTAGAAAGTTCCAATGACTACAAAAAAATACTTTAAAGTAACTGTCACTTCTATAGGGACCAAAATGGAAACTACATTTAGTTCCTTACAATCGTTTGAAGGATTCGGTAGTTTTTGCGAAGTGATGAAAATGTCAGCCATTAGAAAGAAGAAAAATTATAGACGAAACAGGAGCACTTGTCTTCAATACAAAATTACAAAACGCTTCTCTTGAGTGGCTAAAATATCAACTTTTCGAAATATAGCACAAAACATACCGGCTGAAAATAACACTCTCATATAAAAATTATAGGTTAAAGTTCCAAATGAGACCTAGTAGTAGCATTGAGGCTTCTGGGACTTTGAAGTTCTCTTGTAGTAATTGGGACTTTAGAGTTTAAAATATCTAAAACTAATTTTCGTCTTAAAGGTAGGAATTACCTTAAAGTGAAAAAAGTCTAGTTGCCGTTACTACCAGTTAAGTGGCAAAGCCTTCAAACACCCATTTTAAGGTAAATAATACTTAGAAGTAATTACTGAAAATTACGCCATATTTGATAGACGCCATTAATATCAAATGTCAATTTCCTCTGGTACTGAAATAGTTATTTCTTCAAAATTGTCCCAAAAAAGATAAAATTGAGCAAAAATGAACTCGTATAACTTATAGAAATATTAAAAAAGCATTTTTCGGCATTTTGAGTTAATTTCGCACATTTTCGTAATTTATCCTCCCGATAAAAAAGTGTTAAAACATGCATTTTGAGAGGGCGCGTTGTTACTTTTCAATCTATCAACGTCATATTTGACAGAAAACTTTCAATCGTTTTAGTTTCTTGAATCTAGCAACGAGAAATAAGTCAGCAAATTAATACCTTTCTTATACCTACCATTATTCATAGATATGAGTTCTAAATAAATATTAGGTACTTCCATTTTCCACGGTTATTGAAAAATGACGGAAGATGCTGGGCTAGAATACTTTTTAATTATTTAGACAAAGACAAAGCGAGGACGCGAATGTAAAGAAGCAAACAAATCCGACAAAGTAGCGGTGACCACGCCGCTACGTCTCCACCACGTTGCCGGAACGTAAGCGCGTCGTAGCGGTGTAAGTTGCTAGGTGGTCGCCGTTACGTATCTATCACCCTCAAAATGTTCCCCATTTTAGTCGCAGGGACGTAATAGGAACGTAGTAATTACGTTCCTATCAGTGGTAATCACAACTTTAAAGTTGCAAACAAAAGTCGCCGGAACGTAACGGCGACTAAAAATGCTGCTTGGGACGACTACAACGGACGTTCTGAGCTACATAATTAAGAATTTTCCATTAAAATTAAAGATGTTTTATTTCGATTTTCACAACTTTCACACGATTTTGCAGATATCTAAACGACGAGAACGATTGCCGCCTGTGACCTCGTGTTCGCAGTAATGAGCATTAAAAATGCATTTCGATATTTCTTAAGCAAACACACTATACTTAGGCGCTTTCATGTTTTAGATTATGGACTACTTAAGATTATATTTTCAAGGAAATAAACATCGATTTCTGTTTGGATTGCGATAAAATACCAATGGAACTTCAGCAATCTACTCCGTTCCCATGCGGTACTTTACCGATAACGGTGGTATTTTTACTTTTCCAGGTATTTATAGATTTTCGCAGCAACGGAAATAAATCATATACTTACCTTATTTCTGCGGCAATATGTCGATGATGAAAGTGGTACTTACAGCATGATTTTCTGATCCGCTTCTTCCTTCTTGGCCCTGGTATCCTGCAACTCCCTGCGCAAATCTAGAGCTTCCTTTTCGAGATCTAAAATTTGCCTGGCGGTGTTAGAACCGCTCTCGATGGCTGCCATGGACTGGCTCGACTCGTCAGGTCTGAAGCAAAAGAAACATCACGTTTAAAGAGCAATCATTCACGCCGTGTCTTCCATTTCTTGAAATGCAGCATATTTGAGACTACAGACACTTCTTCTTCATGAGAGTTATTTAAATAGTTACATATTTTCAAACGTTATGGAAAAAGTCCATAATATATCGTTATTGCGTTCGCAGATATAGGCGCTCCCACGTCGCATTGGCGTCCTCGCCATGCCATTAATTACGCAATTAGAGGACAGATAATTACCGCGTGGTCAGGCTCACCGTTCCCGGTCGTTTTAACCCTAAAAGGGTCGTTAAAACCCACCCTCTGGGTCCTGGAAGTATAGCGGCCGGCTAGGCAGTTATGAAGGTGTGGTATATTTGTTCATAATAGAGTTTACTCATACACACACACACTTCTACCAAGTAGAAGCGCCAGCTTCTAGGGTCAAAATTTGTTTCGTCAGCAGGCCAAAGTTAGTGGGAGCACAGATTAAAGAAGACATAGATAGGTCACAGGCATAGAAAGAATTGCAGTTTTGAATGCTCAATCTAATGCCCCTTTCGGATTCATGGCTCGCTAGATATTTTGAAAAAAGTGGTTTTTGCTATTTCATCAGATCTCTGCAGCTCCGTTACTTCTGATTATATAGAAAAACTGTAGAGACAAAAATTGTAGATAATGTTGGGCTTAATAAGATAATCTAATCCAATTTTGTATGTTGTTTGTGATTTTTGAGATATGACATAAACTTGTGTTTTTTTAAATGTAAATCATAGTTGGCTGTGGCCTTATCAAATCGGCCATTTTTTGAGATTTCCAAAAATATAATACTCGGCATAGTTATTATAAAAAATAAAATAGCTATGGCTAATTTTCTTATATATTTTTTTTTAATTAGCAGTAGCTCTTTTATTTTTTATAATAACTATGCCTAGTATTATATCTTTGGAAAGCTCAAAAAATGGCCGATTTTATAAGGCCACAGCCAACTATGATTTACATTAAAAAAACACAAGTTTACGTCATATCTCAAAAATCACAACATAAAAAATTGGATTATATTATCTTATTAAGCCCAACATTATCTACAATTTTTGCCTCTACAGTTTTTCTGTATAATCAGAAATAACGGAGCTGCAGAGATCTGATGAAATAGCAAAAACCCCTTTTTTCAAAATATCTAGCGAGCCATGAACTTTTTTAAAAATCCAAAAGGGGCATTCGATTGAGCATTCAAAACTGCAATTCTTTCCCCATTTAACCTTTGTTCTAGCTCTCCTAGTTGATACCCATAACGGGCATCGAAAAAAACTCACCCTGTATATTTTAATGTCTTAAAATTCTTAGGACTTACCAGGTAAGTATATAAAAATAACAAATTTCAACAATGGCTCTGCCATGTAGCTTTATCTATGCCCTCTTTACTTTCAAAAGAATCGAATCTATTTTGTTAAATAAATAAATATTAGGAAATAAAATCATGGGTTTTCAGACAAAATATTTATTAAATATATATATATTTTGAACCAGACAAGCTTTCGGCCATCGCTTTCGTCTTTCTTAAGGCTAAAAAAATAAAATTGTACCTAGTTTACATTATTTTCTTTATAAAAAAATTAGAGGCGCGATTATACATATACATGTTTGAAACCCGAGATTTACGGCCTGTATAGGTACCTTGAAGAAATAGATAAGATTCCAACCAATCGAAAATTAATACTTCTAAATAATCTTGAAATATTTATTTCTCATTGGCTGTAATTTTATATTGTACATCTTATCGGTTATCTTTTTAATTTTAAGGTAAACATTTCGTATAATCAAAGGGTCTGAAAAATATTTCGTTTCAGAGGTAATGTGCGATTTTTTCTCAAAAGCGACTAAAAACAATTTTGATGATTTACAGATCAACGTCAATATTAGACCGTCAGATAGTGACAGATTTAGGTGCCCCATTTTCGCATACTAGCCTCGAAGAGGGTTGAAAAGTACATCGATGCTGAGTAGAATGAAGGTAAATTTACAAGTGGCCCCTGGGGATAACATGGGATAACAAGGAAAATCGAAAAAAAAAATTCTGTTAAATTTTCCAGACCCAAAATGTACTTAGACATTCGCGCCACCCAAGCCAATATGTTTTTCGGGTTAGTGACGATGTACGTAGATGGCGCCTCTGGTCAACAATGTATTTTGCATTGTATTTTGTCTCCGGGAAGCGCATGGTGAGCCAGAGAACTGTCAAACATGACAGCCGTGAGCAGTTTTTATTAATACGTCAGTCAACGATTACGCCTTTATTTCAACCCTTTAGCCGCCTGCAACACTCAGGCCTTTAGATCTCCGAAGCCAGGTTATATTAATTAATCCACCTAATTTATTTAAAAAATTTTTAATGCTTAATAATAAACTAGCTTTAAAAAAAACAATTGAGTACATTTTCATGTAAAAAAAAAACAATTATTACAAATGGAGCCAAGATTACTAACGTCTAATAATAATAATTCATTCCTATGTGCTGCCGCCTGGCCGTATTCTAAATTGACCTCACTGGTTAATATGGCAATCCAAAAGGATAAATGCATTGCAAGTGAGACAGAGACAACAGCATACGCGCCCGCTCTGAAGCCGAAAAGGGATAAGTAGATGACGAAATCGTCGATGGCCGACCATTCATAATTTACAGCGTGTCCCAAATAATTTGTCCTACCCCCTGGATCTCAGGAACTGTAAGAGATACGAAAAACACTTGAATACAAAAGTTGTAAGGTTGGCAGTGGACGTAACCTCTCTTTTATTTTCACATATACAGGGCGATTCGTATTTGCAGGACAAAAATAAAATATTTAGATTTTGACAATTGCACGAATCCTTTGGAATATTTGCATTCTCCATGAAAGATCTATTGCTGTATCCAAAATACAAAACAAAAAAAAACGGTTCTGTAGCAAATTTCATGGAGAATGCAAATATTCCAAAGGATTCGTGCAATTGTCAAAATCTAAATATTTTATTTTTGTCCTGCAAATACGAATCGCCCTGTATATGTGAAAATAAAAGAGAGGTTACGTCCACTGCCAACCTTACAACTTTTGTATTCAAGTTTTTTTTCGTATCTCTTACGGTTCCCGAGATCCAGGGGGTAGGACAAACTATTTGGGACACGCTGTACCTATGCTTTAAGCGGCGGTTTCACATATCTGTCCACTGCAATCACAGTTCAACTGTTCGGTGAGGGAGGCTTATACTTTATACTGCTATAGCAGAACTACTGTTATTGTGGTGTTTCACAATATTTGCAAAAGTGTGTTCACAATAATAATTATTAATAGTAGTTACAAAATGGCGCCGAATAAAAGAAAAGCGTATTCTATCATGTGCCTTTTTATTAAAAAAAAAGTTAATGTAAATATAAGAAGAAAAGGTATTAGGTGAAAACGCCTTTATTGAGCAGACCACGTTTTGACTGAATTATATTAACAGTAGACGGCGATTTCCAAAATTTTACACGTCTCCCATATACGAAAAATATATTGAGGTGACTTTAAATGTCCCATAGATATTCATTGTATCGATATAATTCGATTAGACGATATATTTTTTAATATGAAAATTAGAAATATTTCTAGTTATAGGGTAAACCCGGGAGAGATGGCGCAGCTAAAATTGAAATCAATTATCTCGCTTATTTTTTATTATTAAAATAATAACAGCCCGTTGTAAATTAAGATTATGCGATAAGTATAAGTAAACAACATAAAATTTAGTTCAAACACTACACAAATCAAAATATTTAAATTTTTTATTTTTGTTTGATGCGCCATCTCTCCCGTACTAGTACGGGGCAGATGGCGCATACACTATGGGAGAGATGGCGCATCAAAAAAATAGCTAAACTTAGAGAACTAACAGTAAGATAAGTCAGTTATTTTTCTTTGAGACCTTCCCACATAAATCGCAATAGTTTTTGTATTTTGTACGGTCTTCGTGAAGCCATTTGTGACACCTAACACACTTAATCCAATCGGTAGTTTTTTTGGTGGTGTTGTAGTTTTCGCCACAACCGCTGCACACATTCTCGTCGTCAGATGAGATTTCATCGTCATCATCACAGAACTCGATCCTTGTGTCATCGTCATCAGAAGAAGATTCTTGCCATGCATCCACTTTCCTACTTTTCTTTTTTAACGAAGTTGCTTTTTTCTCGCATGTTCTTTTTTTTGCTTTAGCTTCTTTCTTTAGTTTAAGTAAATTAATGTTGTCTTCTGAATTTAAAACTGCAGCTAAACGTCTGGAATTTGCACGAGCAGTTTTCACGTGTGCTGCAATAACAGGTACCGGGAGTGATGTTAACCTCTCCATTATTTGCCTGATTATCATCATCTTTTTCGTTTGTTTCAATTTCTTCGTTAGGATTCTCCTCCGACATAATATTGTCTCTTGAAGTACCTGGGATGGGCGAATATCTTCCTTCATCGACCATTTCATTGTGTTCTGATTCTCTTGGCGTTGGCGTATGTGGGTTGTTTAGAACTTGTTGGTTTTCAGTGTTAAAGAAAAAGTGATCTGGAATTATTTCTCGATTAAAAGGTATTATACCTGTTGCTTGAAACCCCGAAATTGCATTTTTGCAGAAGTAGCCTTTGTCCATCCCTTAGAGAAAATTTTGCCAAACACTAGACGATTAATTTTCCGGCCGGGATTCATTTTGGTATAGTTGTTACACGCCTCATAATAGTAGCCTTTTAGAGCCTTAAAAAAGCACCTATCAAGGGGTTGTAAAAAATGGGTGCTGTGGCTGGGCAAGCACAATAATATAATATTCTGTTCCTCGGCGTATTCTAACATCTCTACTGAAGTACAATGGGATGAATGTCCGTCTAATATCAACAAGACAGTTCCTTGAACTTTTCTCGGGACGAATTGTGTTTTCAGCCACTCAAAAAATATGTCATTAGTAACATAGGCTGATTTTTGTGACATTATAATATTTGAGCCTGGAGGCATTTCGTCTTGGTATTCGGGTTTACTATTTTTTCCTTTCATGATAAATGTAGGAGGTAAAAATGTACCCTCACCATTGCAGCAGACTATAACAGAAATAGTTTCCCCTTTCTCTGCTGAAGTAACATTCGCTACTAATTTGGACCCTTTAGCTGCCAAAACATTGCCTGGCCGACTATTCAATTGGACTCCAGTTTCATCTATGTTGTAGATTTGGCCTGGTTTTGCCGAAAGATTGTGGGCAATTATAATTTCGCTCAGCAATTCAAAATATTTGTCCACGTCAGTCTTTTTTACTTCACATCATGACAATGATATAGATTTAGCTTTCCTAACGCTTAGATCCGTGTTGCGGCGAAGGAAAAGTTGCAGCCACTCGTCGCCAGCCATTTCCAATTCATTATTAAAATTATGTTTAAGGTTTAATTGTACCGCCAGTTTGTAAGTCATCACTCTAACTTCTTTTCTGGTTGGTGCAAATCCGGATTTTTGTAATTTTTTTATATGGGTAACTAGTTTTTTTTCATTCTCTACGCCTAATAAAGATGACGGACCCAAAGATTTCTTAACAAAACACTGATTTTTCATTCTTCTTCTAATTGTCGTTGCTGGCACACCAAATCTTCTAGACGCTTCATTAATGCTTAATCTATTTTCATTAATTGCCGTTACAGCATCTTGTAAGTCTCTTTCTGACCATGCTCCTCTAACACGACCCAATTTTCTTTTGTAGAACGTCGGCATCTCTGAAATACGAAAAAAAGCATTAATTTTGTCTTTGCGCCATCTCTCCCTACATGCGCCATCTCTCCCCAGTCAAGACACGCCATCTCCCCTTTTATACTGGGAGAGATGGCGCACGCACGTTCTTCTATCTTTGCGGTGATCTATAGAACTGAATGTCCCTAACATAACCTCACTTAATACTACTTCAAGGAAAAGTATAAATTATTCGAAGAAAATAACAAAAATGCCAGTTTACACAAGATGAGAGTAAACAGTAAATAAATATTCATTGATTAGAAATAATATTTTTGCTTTACTTACCTTAGATAAGGAAATATTCCGTATTTTGTAGGGAATGCTTGACATGCACGGCTAGTACAGACGTTAGTCACACAAAATCTATTTGTACTATGCAATCTGAAAACGTTAATCGCTACGCCATCACACCCGGGTGCGCCATCTATCCCGGGTTTACCCTAACAGTGTACTCCGATCACATCGATATTCGCTTGGCAGCGGAACCACATCCACCAAACAGTCATAGAGTAGAGAGTAATAAAGTAGAGTAGAGAGGGCACGTCGGCCCGCGCCGAATGTCGGGCATGGGCGAAAATAGCGTACGTAGACACGGCTCGGTTTTGGAAAGTAGTTTCGATGTTCCAGTGCCGACCTTTTCATAGGAAATTTTTCGCGGGGAAATCGTCGAATGGGACACTGTCCTCACCAACCGCCAGGTAATCGAAACTCGCCCCTTCTAATAAATCGGGCCCGGGGAGGCGCGAGAGCGGCCGTCGCCGCCGTCCGTCCGGCTGCGCCAGATAGGGCGGCGGGCATGTCTTATCGCGGCCGGAGCGGCGCAGGCCTCGGCAAACAAGCCGCGCGAGGACCGCCGGATTTATTGGGGGCCTCCACTGTACGCCCGGCGCCGCCGGCCGCCATGAATATTTAGCGGGACTTGCGGCCTGTGCGGCAGATTATGGAAAAATCGGCGAGGCATGGCGAAACTCCGATGTTCCTGCGAAGGCAAATCCTAAAGTGGTACGACGGACCACCGTCGCTGCCTTCTAACTTTCGTTTCTTATGCGAACGATTTGCCATGTTGCTGTTACTGTAGAAATCTATAGTAAGGGCAGAATGTAAAGGCGAAGTCGGCAATAAATCATCAAAGAGAGAGCGCTATATCTATTGCTTTACTTGCACTCGCACAATTACACTCATGTCTCCTCCTCCAATTCGACGTACATCTTAAAGTTCGCTAAGGAAGAGAGATAGAAAACCTAGTACTTGTCTTGTATTACCAGTTGATTGTTTAAGGCAGGCAGGGTCGGCCTAGAATAAATTATTGCTTTACTACCTGATGTGAACGGACGGATTAAAAATTTGTACTTAGGTAACTGTTGTAATTTCATTTGTAATTTTTGAAGATTAATTCCGTAATTTAGACTGGCAATTAAAAGATAATGATCCTGAAATTCAAAGTAGGTCTTAGGTATTTAAATAATTATTTTAATGGTTAGGCAAAAAATATATATATTTATATTTTTGGTTACAAATTAAATATCAACATAAATTAAACTTTACATAGCCAGAAGTCATACATAATAAATAAATAATAATAATATACATTTAATTCGTTAGGAATTTTAGTCAGAACATAAAATACTATCATCCAAATATGAATCGTCATTTAAATTAATCATAATTGGGTCTATGTCAACGTCCAATATCTTTTCTTTTTCCCTAACGTTCTCGGTGTGTTTTATACAACTGGACCAGTTTTCTTTAGTGACTTCCTGGAGAGCTTCTTTCCAAATAGACATTACCGTGTTATCATCATGCATTGCTTCAGATACAATTTTCATATTAAAAAAAGTTTTGCATTGGGCCTATATCAATTCATATACAATGATATGGGGGAAGACTCAACAATTGATGTCCCATTTTATAAATTATATTGTCACACGCATAAGGCAACTTGGATTTATAATTTTTAACGATCTGGAGCAACTCACATTTAAGGGAATTTTCAGGAAAATATTTCTTTATTTCGAAGCCAGTTAATTATTTCTTCTTTTTTTGTGGCTGTATTATTACAGGAAGTCTATCACCAAAATAAACTAAATATTTAATTACTGCCCTGTTTTGTAGGCGTACTCCCATTTGAATATATTATCTTTATTAACATAATGTATTAGACAAGGACAGAGCAATAAAAAGTGGGTCTTGCGGTTCTTTAAGCCGAACCCCTCGCTCCAAAACATAAGGGAGAGCAGGTAGGAAAATCATAGCCCATCTCTCTCGATTTTATGGCCGACTTCGCCTTTACATTCTGCCCTTACTATACTAAACTCTACCTAACATCATAATATGAAGACGGTTGGGCGCTATCATACTGCACTGGCAGTTCAAGGCGTTCTTGTGTAAGAATATATCCATAATGAGAAATCGAATAAGTAGAAAATGAGTAGGTATAAATGCCACGTTGCCACTAAAATATTACAACCAGGTTATACACATTTACCTACTCCGTGGCTGTTTTTTTGTAAAGGGAATTTGCGACTATATGGAATCTCTTTATTGTATGGCTACGTAATGGTGTAGTGCCGGGTGTTTACCTTCGAGTTGTGCTGTTTGGTTTTTATGACGTCAAAAATCCAAGATGGCCGCCATACAAGACATTTATTCATTCCATCAAGAATAACTCCTTCCAGAGGGCTCATAGCATATTTCTGCATGAGCAGACGAACAAATTTGGTTCTTATAAATTTTTCCGTATATTCTACCGTTTACGAGTTATAATCCATTATACAGGGTGCCCCATATGTATGGAATAATGCTTATATCTTCTTAAAAAATATATTTAGAAAAAAATGGTTTAAATAAAACTTACAGTGTGACCTATTCTGCATAATCCTAACAAGTCGTTTTTGTTTTACCTCTCATAATGTGGTTGCTATGGCAACGAACTTTTTTTTCAAATGGGATCATATCATTTTTAATCGATTTTTGGAATCAGCTACTTATTCTGCATACAACGGCATAAAAAAATCTATAGGTTACATAAGGAAAATTTTGAGAAATAAATTATTTTTATTTTTTCCGATTTAATAGTGGACGTTATCAGTAAACTCGATGGAGGCAAAAAATATGCTACATTAAAATTGTTCAGGCAGGAGCCAACAGCACATTTGCAGCTTCATTTGTTGCTTCCCAAATCATGCCTATCTTTTGATTTGGTTAATGTTACACCGTACTGATGATTGCCAAATAGCATGAAACACGTGTATGCGGTTACTAGTTTTTTCTTTTTGTTAACTTTGAGTGTTTGCCCATTATCACCTTTTCTTGTAATTATTACATTTACACTGGCTAATCTTACATCCTTATTGTCATTGTACCTTGGGTTATGAAGATTTCCACGCAGGTCGCTTTAGCAGCCTCCGTGGCGATGTTAGTACAAGCCCCAAAATAGGGTATGTGCTGACTGAAGCTGCAAATGTGCTGTGGGCTCCTGCCTGGACTTCATTTGTTGCTTCCCAAATCATGCCTATCTTTTGATTTGGTTAATGTTACACCGTACTGATGATTGCCAAATAGCATGAAACACATGTATGCGGTTACTAGTTTTTTCTTTTTGTTAACTTTGAGTGTTTGCCCATTATCACCTTTCTTGTAATTATTACATTTACACTCGCTAATCTTACATCCTTATGTTAATAACTGTAGCTGATTTAATTTAAAATTGCCACAAACAAAATAAAAAAAAATCATTGCCGTTAACCTAACAAAGGAATCCTACAAGTTCTCACATCTTATTGAACACAAGTATAATACAAACGAATTTGCTGGTAATTTGGCCTAGCACTATAAAAATGCATCTCCTCAGAAAGTAAAATAAAGTTCCTATGAAGAAAAAGCCTCCACAGTACTTCTGTTCAGAATTTCGCATATCAAAATATCTTTGTATTAAATTTTGGCACTGGTGTAAACATAAATTGAAACACTGCACGAACCAGCCTTCTTCGCATAGACAATATTCAGTTTTTGTTTTATTACTACTACAACTGCTTACCTCGAATGTTCCACGCTTAAATTCTTAAGTTGTTCCTCCAACTTAGAGATTCGGTCATTATTTCGATTTTTGTCGGATACCAATTGGAGCTGGTTCTGAAAGAGAAAGAAATTTAGATTAGACAGAATATCAACAGCACGGTATTATTTAGTAGCCCCACGTTGGGCGCCATTTATTACAATTTATGATATTAAAAGCCTGGTGGATGATCCCACATCCGTTGTAAACAATTAAACTTTAGTGCCTTGGTACACAAATAACTATTTTTATTATATCATTTCTGCAAAGCCCTCTCTTTAGTGCCTCTTTCTTATTATATTCCGTGGTCAAAAGATTTGGTATTCGTTTTGTTGTTCCAAATCTGCCTATATCCTTAACACAAAAGCCCACAAGACCTAGACCACTCGGCAACACCCGTGCCGAAGATGCAAGGACACGTACCCCAAGCAGATCCGTCAAAACAATCCCCTTTATTCTCCTGACGTTCGACGCAAATCGGTCACGATGCTTGCGACCAAAATATCCAGTGGCGTAGACTAGGGTTCATAAATGTTTTGCTTGTTTTCATCATAATGGGCATAAGGTATAATCAATGACGTCAAAACCTACTGACGTGGTGCCCCATTGTTAAAATGCCCGTTATTTTGACTTCAAGATTAAATATATCCATACTACTCTAAAAAAATGCTACAAACAAAGATAGAAAATCAACCATCAACCAACTATACACCCGGTGATTCCCGGTTTTAGTTCCTCCAGAATCTCACTTAGATATCACAGCCAGAGTCGAAATAAGTTCGCTACGGCTCGACAAAAAGGGACAATTTCTAACAATCTCGCGACATTTTCGGAATTTAATGGAGCGCTTAGATTGTGATTAGTTCTGGGCGTCAAGCGTTTATCAAAACAAACCTATCTATAGGTTCTGACGTCATTGGGTATAATAGCAAAAACGATCACCCAAATTAGTCAAGACATGTTTCATATTGTTTTTACTATAGTTATTTTTACTCATAATTACCTCAATACCTCATTAAAAAAAACTGTTTTTTTTTAGTTTTAAGATTTATATTATATATTTTATCTATATCTAGGTATCATTTTGTTGTGGTATAATGTATTAAAGCATTATAAAAAAATAGTCCCTTCAATTTTTATTTACTGGCCTTTCTTCTTTCTTTTTGTAACTTTTTTTTAAGAAACGTTTAAAATAATTTACATTTTCCTAGGAAAATTATTGAAATAGTGGAAAAATGTATGTCACGAAAAATGCGTTCAACATGACTTATTTCCCTCATACTAGCCCTTGTTAGCAATAAGTGCTCTTGGGAATTATCGCAAAGCGATAACCTCAAGGGAATTTATCATTTCGTTGCTTGGCAACCGCATATTTTTTCAGTACACACCGACTCGCCTGTTTTTCACTGTTCTAAATTACACAGCTAAAAGTTATGTTGCGTTATTATCATGCATTGTATAAATAAATTGACATAACTTTTACACTGATAAAGTGTTCCTTATAAGACCGGCATTTAAATTTATGACACACATTCGGAAAATAAACCAGTGTTAAAAAGGTGAAAAAATCGCGCCTGCCTTGGGACATAAAAACGTCAATTAACGCTCCAGCCGTAATAGCTATCACATTCCCGATTATTTAAGAGTATAGGTTTCGTTCAAAATAAGTCGTTTCACCAGTGATCTTACATAAACCCCAAAGAGGCAAAGAGAACCAATATTTGACAATAACCAGGAACCTACGAGACGTTCGCACGTTTTAGCGGCATGTACAACCTTCGTAAGATCTTCTCTGTAAAAACCCTCCACACAGTGGCGTAGCTACCATACCGCGAAACCCCGCGGTTGCGGGGGGGGGGTCCTGCAGTCAAGGGGGCCCGGCAGAGCCGGCAGAGCCGGGCCCCCCGAACCCTCGACCAAAGTCTAGAAATTAGTACCTATCTGGACGCTGCCTCGCCCGGGCGTATACTCCGTGTTCTGTTCTGTTTTGATATTATATGTTTGACCCTAACAACGCCCTAACTGTAACTGCGTTGCCTCTTCAGAACGGTAGTTCTCTAAATTAAAATCAATAAAAAATTATTTGAGAAATAATTGTTGTTCCCAAGACAGAATAAGTAATTTAGCATTACTTTCTATAGAAGCTGATGAAGCTGCAGCAATGGATACAAGCGAACTAATTAAAGTTCATCGACGTCTCCTACACTAAAGACTATGATAACATCTAGGTATATTAAGCACTTTTTTTACGTTAGGGTGGCAAACTCAATGTGCATCAATCGCCTAAACTTATGTTTGTTTGAAAGGCCTTTTATACCCCCGATTTTCACGAAAACCTATTAGCCATTTTTTATTTAAAACCTGAGACCACAGGGTTAATCATAGCACCACAAAACCCCCACGTACCAAATTTAAACAGTAAATATGCTGGGAGCAGTTCTATTCTGCGTGGAGTCAAAGTTGAGCAATATAGGAATTTTAAAGGCATCTGGCGAGTCAAGTGAGATATTATAAAATCCTTTCAAAATAGTTGAATGGTCACCAGGACCACTCAAAATGTTGGTATGCAAAGATTTAATACAAATATATGCAGGGTATTTTTCTCTGGGCCATCTCAAATTGCGAAAATTTTAAAAAACATTATAGAGATCAAGAATGCTCTAGAATCATTGAAAAAATATTAATAAAGACAAAAGTAATTTATTTCTGAACAAAATGCTAACTAACAAATAAAAACAATTTAAATTATTAGAACTTTCTCAACAAAGTCACTATGTAAGACGATACATTTTCTGTGCGTTTCCTGTTGTGGCACACCAGCAACCTGACTCGCAGGCTTCTGTATTTTTTTGACTTAGTTCGTTTTGTAGTGTCTGGGGCAGTTTTGATATACCTACTCGATTTTTGAATCGTATAAAGTTCCAAAAATTCAGTACTTTCAGATGGCATAGATAATAACACCCTGTATATTTTGTATTGGACCTTTGCACACCGATACCTTGAGTGGTCCTGTTAACAGTTCGACTGTTTTGAGGGGATTTCATGGTACACTTGACTTGGCAGATGCCTTTAAAATTCTTATTTTCCAAAAATTTTATACCCTGCAGAATGGAACTGCCTGTATATTTTGTGTTCAAATTTTGCATAATGGGGGTTTTGGGCTGTTTTGATTAACGCTGTGTGATCAGATTTTAAATAAAAAAAAATCGCTAAATGGTGTTCGTAAAAATCGAGTTTATAAAAAAAATCACAGCCCCCCACTTTTAAAGTTGGACACCTTGTAGATATAGTTTTGTTTTAAATTTTTTTGCTTTTATTTACTAAGAAACAGAAATTTGTGACAGTTTCACCTTCATGTATGTTTTTTTTATTTTCCAATTTGAGGGGCCCAAATTTAATTTTGGCGGGGGGGGGGGCAAAATTTGAAGCTACGCCACTGCCTCCACAGGGAAAGCCCGCGGACCGCGCGCCACTGGGAACCGCCACAGGTAAGAACGCGCCCCCCGAAGGGTTCCACAGGGCCGGAAGTAGCACGTACACCCCCTCGCCCCGTGCGGTTTCGCGCTTTCGGACCACCTACATAGGTAAAGGGCGGTGTGCGGCGGTCGTAAAAGCACAATAAAACATTATGAAGGTACGCACAATATAATCGGGCGGCCGGATAAGGCGCCAACGCGTTTAGATACCGAATTGCGTTATATGCGGTGTATTCCGGCTTTCTGGTTTGTGGGGCGGTTTAATTTCTGAGGGGTAGGATCTGCCGCGGACGAAAGCCAAACCTTAAGGGGCGATTGCCTAGTTCGTTGTTAGAAAAAAGTTCATACACGGGTGGCTTATACAAGTGGCTCACTTAAAACTGGAATGAAACAATTAAAATAGTAAATAATGTATAACTTTTATACTATTACACAGGATAGAAATATAAGTATCTAGTCGATAATATTCTAAAAATACATTCTAAATTAGAATGTTTGAACTTGCACAAAAATTAAATTTGAAAAATATTACTTTCAAACGTAATTTATTGCCATTAAATGAACCACAGTACACAAAAAACTTATTTTTTATTTTTATGTAATAAATATAAGCAATTAAAAAGTGCATAATTCAAATCATTCTTGTAACGCGCCCTCCTTGATTGTGACGTCAAGTAGTGGTGGTGGCGCCTCTGGTGGACACAAGCTTTGTTTAGAAAGAGCGACGAGAACGTCCCATCCTTGTCTATCCGTTATGTTACTATTATAGTCTATCTCAGTCTTGATGTTGTTGATAATGTTTGAAAAGAGTGACACTGTATTAAATAGTTATTTACATTGCGAGATGCGTAAGCGCCCTGTTTTCGCCGAGGAGGTTGTTTAACGCACGTGTTGCCAGGGGTCTTAAAACTCTCTCCGAGGCCAAAAAGAGCTTATGCATCGAGCAATGTATTACATTTTTCCTGCTGCCGACAATTTCATATTAGGTAGGTAAGTACTTTGAATTTAAATACATTATGGAGTAGATTGTGAGTAATAATCTTCATAATAACCATTGCCCAATTATTACTAAAAATGATAATGAGTGATAAGTATAAGAGGTATAATGCAGTGATTTAAAAATTCCCGCGCTTTTCGTGTCGTTTCAAATGAATAGCTTGCGGTCACAACTTTAATTATTTTTGGCAAGTTAAATATTGCGATTTGATAGGCTTATATAGGCCTATAGATAGGCAAATATATTAAAGAAATAAAAAAAATGTTCAAGTTCTCCATTGGCCATTTCAAAATACTTTTTAAGTCGCTATAAAAAAAATTGCTTCGAAGATAGAGCGCTCAAGTTCAATTTATTGCCAACATTTCATAATATACGAGTACTAGGAAAAATTATTAACCTCTTTTATTTGTTCCGTGTAGGACATATTTTGCTAAAATTAAATGTAAAACAAAAATAATGCTTAGGTCAACACTGCAGCAAGTATAATTATGGAAATTAGAGGAAAAACTAATTTTCGATCCTGATACATATAAAAAAATATAATCTTTGTATAACATTATTGTTTTTTTGTAATAGTTAAGTTAATAATTGTATCGTAGCACAATATCTTTTAATAGTTTATTATCAAATGTGAAAATAAATCAAATGCTTTGCAATTCAAATACAACATTTAAAATACAAATAATATTCGGTAATGTTATTCGTATTATTTTTGTACCCAACTTTTGTTATCGAGGCAACCAGACATACTCTATTTCAGTTTTCAATGTAAAAAATACTCCGGAAATGAGTTCCCGTCAATTTGACAAGAAATTATAACCCAAATACAAAAACTTACATACAGTTTCTATGGAAATCTAAAATTCTTGCGGAGGCAAAATATAGAAAATAGCCCTGAAGTTGAGAAAACTGGCAACGAGGCAAAATATAGAAAATATCTTGCTATCTCTATAATGCCACAGCCGACTTTAAGCAAGCCCTGAAGTTGAGAAAACTGGCAACATGGCTTGCGGGTCTGCGTGGCGTGGCCTGTCGCTCACTGTCAGTTGATTTTCCATAAGAATCTTAGGAGATTTAGTTTTATAGTGCGGGTAGCGAAATCGTCGTAAGATTGCTACGACGAGGCAGTGTCCCTGGGCGGAAACAGACTGCTCGAAGCTCTGGCGACAGCTCTTTTATAAATTTGTTCTATTCGTGCAAAACTGAAACATTTGTAAAATTCAAAGTGAATAAGCGAAAGAATTCATTTGTTTCTTCTACAATTTGAAGCCCCAAGATGCCTAGAATCGTCAAGGGAAGCTAGAACTTAGTTGAATACCTGGCTGTAAGTCAAATCGTAATAATAACTTGAAGTAGCTAGGTTTTCTTTGGTTGACGGCAGGCGGTGAACTTGTATTCGTTTTGGACTTTCCAAAGGACGAAAATTGAGGTATAAAATGATTAATATACAAACTAAAGTGCCCTTTAAAATTAAAGAAGTTTTTGTAATAATTGAAACATTGTTTAATATTGTTGCAAAATTTTCTTTTTCTACTCCTATACTAGTAACATACCTATTAAGTAACGGTTTAGGTTATAAGTAAGTCCATTGTTACGAACACTGACACGTAATAAAAAAATTACATATCTGTTCTTAATTAAAACACAATTATCACGGGTGCCTTGTTAGCGCGGCATCCACGCCACCATAGCAACCAACCAACATACTAATTGTTGCCTGTCAGATAATCAGAAGTATAGTTTATCTATCATAATAGTTTCTTTCGTCGAAGAAAAATTATAGTACAAAACTCCAGTTGTAAGCTTATTACATGTTCGTGGAATTACAGCATTCGCCGCTGCGCGGCTCGTGCGCAACTTTTCCACTCATACGTAACAAGCTGTTTACAACTCTCGCTATGTAATATACTATTTTCTACTCCTATGCTAGTAACATACCTATTAAGTGACGGTTTAGGTTATAAGTAAGTCCATTGTTACGCACACTGACACGTAATAAAAAAATTACATATCTGTTCTTAATTAAAACAAAATTGTCACGGGTGCCTTGTTAGCGCGGCATCCACGCCACCATAGCAACCAACTAACATACTAATTGTTGCCTGTCAGATAATCAGAAGTATAGTTTATCTATCATAATAGTTTTTCTTTCGTCGAAGAAAAATTATAATACAAAACTCGAGTTGTAAGCTTATTGCATACTCGTGGAATTACAGCACTCGCCGCTGCGCGGCTCGTGCGCAACGGTTGCACTCATACATAATAGGCTGTTTACAACTCTCGCTATGTAATATACTATTACCTAATTAAAGTCAAAAGATACTTTATTTGCTATACCATGTATCGTATCATGAAATTGATCCTAACTGTCATTTCAATCATAAGTGATTGCTCTTCTTCACAAAACGCAGTTTTATGTGGGTATGTTGTTTATATTTTTTTACGAAAATTTAACCATAATGGAAGAAAATCATCATTTGCCTGACAGGGCATTTCGCGACAAATTCTAAAAAAAAAAAATAAAATTACAACAAATGTAGTCCCCTCTATTTGTCCAAATGTGCCATATTATTATTGTCGAAAATGTACCTATCAACACCAGAAATCCTACCTATTTTAAATACTTGTAAGTTTGAGAAGGTTGTGATAATGCCCAAAATCGGCGAATAATAACATTAATGACATTATTGTCCCAACTCACCGAATCCAGGATCCCACGGGTTATCTAAACAGGAAAGTTTACTCAACAGTTTCGCAAAATCTGTAATACTAAAAAATGAGAATACTTGAAGCATGCAGCAGCTGCCGTGCTGAAGGTGAACAGGTTTTGAAGAATGTGGTGTTGTTTATAGTGAAATGTAGGTGTAAATATTAGGTATTCACTGAGCATCTAATATGTATAACAAAAGATAGTGTTTACGTGTTTGGCATTTTTTATTATTTAAAATAACAATTCTAAAGTCTATCCAAGTTACAGAGGCAGTGGATGAAAACATTGGCCACCACGTGACCTATTGTCTTATTGGTCTGGCCGTCATAAAATGTCAAGTGTTTACGCGGCGAGCAGAATGCAGGGCCGGCTCTTCCCTCAGTCGAGTTTCCTGCATATTTTAGATCGGATCGCCAGCAGTATATTCTGTAAATTTATTTTGCTACTTAATTTATGGAAATTTATAAAGATCCACGAAAGGTAAAAACACAATTTTCAGAACTTCTAAAAGAATTAGTTCAGAATTACAAGCCACTGGGAATCTCATATTAGTCAGACCCTGGTAATCGATCGCAATGCGGTCATGTGACTTTGTTTATATCTACTGCCGCTGTAACTTGGATAGACTTTGGATTCACTATTCGATGTTCGATTAAGTGTAATAATTAATAGTAAATACAGAACAAAACTAATATAATATTAAACTTTTTTGTGTAGTACCTCTAGAAATAAAAAGGTTGTATATTTGCAGCAAAATTGAATGAAACATATAAGAGAGCAACCTTTTTAAAGTAAAAAAAGTATTCTTATTTAATTTCGATATTCTTAACCGTTTTTTTTTTTTCGAGATTTTTGCCCATAATCCTTTCAATACTCATACAGTAACGTCAGGATGATCCCAACAGAAAGTTGGCAAACCCCGTTCGGATTTATCCAAACATTTGTAGTTCGGATTATTAGAGGGGGTTCCGATTATCCCTACATTATTGTATTATTGCCTTTTAAAAATGATTTTACTGTCAAAGAAATGTTCTGAATAAGAAACTAAGGCATTTATTTGTAATTTTTGAAGATTACTAAAGCACTACACTTACCAATAATATATCAATCTATTTAATTGTCATTTTCCTGAAAAATAAAATCAAGAAAGAATCAAAATTAAAACAAATTAATTGTAGATCCTTCTTCTACAGTGTCCTCCAAAAAGTTCGCAGCATAGGGGGGAAATTTTTTAATTAATGTTTTATTTTGAAATTTAATTTTGGGTTACCTTTTGCTTGAAGAAAGATGAAAAATGACCCACTCAAACTTGGTCATGTGACTTTCGTTATCTGTCAAAAATCACATTTAAAAAAATGCATCGCCAAAAATGGGTTTATTTGTTAAAATATCAAAAAGTTTTACTTGAAAAAGTTGTTTTTTTTTTTTCAATTTTATGTAAGTGTAGCAAATTTGAACGCTCTAATAAAAGATTTAGTTTTTTGCTAATTTTTAATAATTATGAAATTTCTGAAAATTTTAAAAACTTGTAACTTCTATTAACTTTTTATTACTAATTAACTATAAGAATAGGTATTTTTCAAAAGAAAATGATATTAAGGCTTTAAAATTCTGTTATGTTTGCTGCAAAGTTGATGTACCGTCTGGCATTTATGGTATAAATTTAGTTACATTACGTTTTCCAGTTCTAAATTGATGCCAAAATAATAATAAATTAAATTATCATCAAACTATTTTACGTATCTAATCAAAATTCTTGACTTTTATGGAACAAATAATAATTACTTCTCAGTTCAATTTCGCATTAATCGATATTGATGACTAGGCCATGGAGAGAATTGTTCCATAAAAGTCAAGAAGCTACACTTACATAAAATTGAAAAAGAAACAACTTTTTCAAGTAAAACTTTTTGATATTTTTTAAATGTCATTTTTGACAGATACCGAAAGTCACATGACCACGTTTGAGTGGGTCATTTTTCATATTTTTTCAAGCAAAAGGTAACCCCAAAATTAAATTTCAAAATAAAACATTAATTAAAAATGTCCCCCCTGTGCTGCGAACTTTTTGGAGGACGAACCAACTTATGGTGCATTTGCAAACTGTTAAATAACTCGCTTTCTTATAATGTCTTTGTTTGTCATATTTTCTTCTTAACGCGTTTTTAACACGTTATTTTTATTTATTAGCAGTTTATGGCGTGTGCTTATTTATTCATAAATTTCCACTAGTCAAATGGTTTTATTTAATATTAGTAATTTTTTTACAATAACAACTACCTAGCTAAGTTTCCAGTGTTTCGTTCATCGGGAAATTAGTTTAAAATCGATTGCAAAATTTGACGAACAGACAAATAGGAGTACAACAAAGCGAGTTAATAAAAACGTGGTAAAATAGATGTCGACGGGCTATTTCTGCATAGATGAACCAGGAGATAAACCCTCATAATATTTGACAGCTGTTGTTCTTCACTCAATTGTAAAGTAGACAAAACTACATCTAGACTGTCAGAGCGACTGTTGAAATTTACTCGAGGCACACCATATATTTTGCATACAATTTTATATAACAATAACTACCTCAACTTCCAAAATAAAAGTTTGAAAGTTGGCAATAATGGCGTGCCGGGATTTCCCGCGGACGGTCCCAACAATGATTCTTAGAGTGTTTCCTTTAATCTATGCTATGGGTAAATATATAAAACCCGCACGGGCATCCCCCAAAGCGGCCGGACAACCCCCGAAATCCGGACTTATCCGCCGCCTTCATTAACTGCACTGGCCCTAAAAGGGCCGGGGGTGGCGGCGGCGGGGGACTGTGCCTCGGGAAAGCTCGAAATGGTTCGCGTTTGGCGCAACCCGACCCGAAGGCGGGGGGGCGGGGAGGGGGAGGGGGAGGGGGGGGGCGGCCACCCCCGGGCAAACAAGCAGATTGGCCTAATGGAGGCCGCCCCCCTCCCCCCGCGCCTCCCGCGCGGGGAGGCGGCGTCGGATCATCGGCCCATTATGGCAATTAGGGGCGCGGGGGGGGGGGGGGGGGAGGGCGCGGCCAGAAATTTTTTCTACCTTTTCGGGGCGATTATTTTAGATGAGTGTACACACAAGTTCGAAATTCCTCTGGTCCTCCTACGAGAATGGACTCCACCACAAACCCTCGTGACGAAGAGCTCCCAGTTAAGGTTCATACGTTGTGACCTATGAATAAAGAAGGCAACTTGTTTTATTTCATCATTTAAAAAAATTGTTATTATGTAGAGTTTCCAGTTTTTTTTATATGATTTAGGTTATGTTTTAAATATAAGTATCTCAAAGCATATATAGGGCAAATTCCTAAATTCAGCGCTGTACCCATCGATGGCAATCAAGGTCCACCAAACCATTCCATAATTCAGCAATGGATTGCAGATGGATGGAGTAGGGGAAGGGTGGGGGTTCCACCGCAAATCTATCAAGCCCATCATGCTTGGGATGTTGATGAATAGGTGAAATTCACAAAACAGCGAATGAAATCTCTTGTTTTGTGGGAATTGACACGATAAAGTTGGATTTGTTATTTTTATGAAGAATAAAAAATAAATGTTGTTTATTTTTCCTGTTATCACTGAAACAACTGTACCGTTATCTTAAAAAAATGTAGAAATGGAATCTCAACTTATAAAAATGCAGGTAGAAGATCAAGGAGACATTTTTCAAATCGATTTGACTCCTCTGGAAGTTGAGGAAATATATACAATTTCCTCATCACTTGAAGATGATAAATCTAAACTGTCGCTATCATCACTCTCTTCGAAAATACGTTTTATACAAATTATTCCTTCAATTTCCAAAATAACAAATTATGTTTTAAGGTTAATAGAAGACACAAGACACAACTGTCACAACTTTACTCCATCAGAGGCGTTCCAAAATCCAATGTAACAAATTACCTCGTCTTCTCCCCCCCCCCCCCCCCCCAACCTGCTAATGCAGGGCCGCATTATGGACGATCTCTATGAATTTTATAATATAAAATATTAAAATAATATGCCCCAGTATTAAGAACTTTAAAAAACAAACTTTTCTGACACGCCTAGACTTCTTGAAAATGTAATCGTAGCTCCAACGATTAATAAACAGCGAAAGAATTATATCGGAAAAAAATAATTCTCCACTTGCAACTCAATACATCTCTGTAAGAAACACCGACTCGCTGCACTCGCCCGCCGGGTCAGACTTTATTGCCGGCTGGCCAATAGCAAGCCGATCACGTGCGTATCACGCTCTAGCCATGCAACAACTTCTTTTTATGTTTTACATGCGTTTAGTTTGAATAGAGTGTAGTCCTATATTGACCATTTTCAAGGCCTACTATAAAGACAGGCCCTGGCGCACAAAAATCGCGTGACCATCTTAGTCCGACGTTAGATGTCATTTGTCACATAACTGAAAGCGGCAGCTTAGGTTTTAAGAAGTTTTCAATGTTTAAAGTGTTTTTAAACGTCTTTATTTATATTTTAGAAACAAGTTTGTGTCTAGTGCGCGTGCGTCCTGGCGGAGGGGAACCGCCCAGGTGTTATTATGGCCTCTGGGTGGGAGTCGTGCCGTCCAAGAGTATTGGTGCCGCTCGCACCAACGCGACGCGACGCGTGAGCGCTGTAATGGGAATTCTCCCCCGAACCACAGAATAGGGAACCCGGAATGGGCTATTATGGACATGGGACAGTATTGGACAGTGGAGCCTGAGACACAGAGGGGTGGACTGCTTACGGGAGATCCGCGAGTTCAGACGGTCCGGGTGGCTGGAAGCCGTTCCCGTTGACCACGTTCGGGTTTGTGTATTTATTGTATTCACCATTCACCTTGTGCGAAATAAATCAGTGTTGTAACGCACTCGAGGATTTTCTTTGTCGACCTACGCCCTGATATGGTCTTTCACGCTGCCAATCAACTGAGACCTCGTCAATATTTACAGTATAGCTATAAGATTAGTTTTCATTTTTATTTCGTAAAAAAATAACCTAAATACCAAATATTGGGTCTGTTTATATTATATTTATACATATTACAAAAGCCAGGAAGAAAGTGTCACCATAACAAACATTTGTTTTGCCTCGGGATGAAAATTTCCGCCAAAAATGGATTCGTAAAATCCCAACTGAGATTTAATTTCTAAAAAACCCTTAAGTATGTGTGGCTAACATTTTCAAGAAAGTGAAACAATAATTAAAGTGGACAAATGTGTTGTGGGAGGAAAATACCTATAGAGAATATCACCTAAGCTAAAGGAAGGTGATGTCCCAACAATTTTTGAGAATGTGCCAAAATATTGTGAGTGCAGTGCCGTTTAACTCTCAGCCTAAAACAGCTGAGGCAGGTTGAAAATTTTGAAAAAACAATTAGAGAAAGCTTGGATGCACAAATCCAATAATGTAATAGATGAAAGAAAACTTGCCAAATTGTTACGAAATTTGTTTTTTCTACTTATCTCCAAAAATGCCTTTCATTATATAGAACTAAGTTGGTCACGTGACTACCCGATTATGCGTTAGCGCCGTGGCCTGTCTTTATCGTTGGCCTCCGACCATTTCATCTGACGTCACAAATCGGCAGCCATGTTTGCTGGAGGACAAACACAAGAAATTGCCATATAAGCCTGTTGTTATTTTTATTATTTTCTTGACGTAAATAATTGAATGTGGGTTAGTTTTATTAGTTAATATTTAAGTGTAAATCTGAAGATGCAATCCTTTGGAGCAGTGGAAATGGGGACAATCTACCTTTTTATTGGATACCTGGAGCCCTTCAAAACACGAGAAAAGCTTAATTTTCTTTAAAAAGGGCAGCCTGAAATGTGGATTAGAGCTTTAAAATGAGTTTCTCTAAGTGGCAGCCACTTAAAATATGGACGAATTTGTTCTAGACAACGACATTTTATAAGTGGTAAAAGTTTCATAATATGATAAATTGAGAAAATTACTTAGTGATAGTTTTTACGTGCACCAGCAGATTTAGCAGATAAAGATAATTGATTGGATTCCTAATAACCAAAATTATGCCATCACAGCTCTTGAGAAAGTACTCACATCCAGGTTAAAAGACACGAAAAATCGATCTGACGCAAATAAACGTAAGAAGAGGTAAGTACATGTACAGATTAGGGGAAGTGGTAAACTAGCATTCTCTAGGTTTTTTTTATAAATATAATAAACTTTTTTATTACGGCTAAAACAACTTGACGAAGCATATAACAAGAAACCACTGAAGACGACGGCTGCGATGACGAGCGAAATGTTTAGTAACAACCGACATCGACTACGGCAGAACATCCTGGAAGCCCAGTTTAATAAAACGAGTTACTTCACTGGGTTGAGGTGCTTTTAATTTGTTTTTACCTCACTGCAATGTTTCCAACAATACAAATTAAAAGTAGAATTACCAATGGCTTTGTTTATTATAAAAATTAATGGCAATCGTTCCCTTCCAACGACATAAGCATTGGGGTTTACTTGTTTCACACCAACATTCTGCACTGGAAGAGGCACTATCTAATCCAGATTAGTAAAATTCAAAAGATTGCAAGCTCTTAAGCACTAAAAACTGTGAGTGAGGATCAGATGATTCACCAGGTCGAAGTTGTCAAAATCCATAGCTTTAAGCTCCTATGAATCGATATCGTCAACGACTTTCGATTTGACTTCACACCTGTACTTAAAATCTTCATCAAGAGACATGTAATAGTCAGTACTTTCCATTAGAGTAGAAAAGACGAAAAACTGCACAAGTCTTAAACAAATGCAAGACACTAAAATTTGTTATTCCCTATAAAATCAGTTCCCCTTTAAAGTTCCTAATAAGGCTTTAATTTATCTTAGAACTATGCAAACTATCGATTTCACATGTATTTAAGAGTTTTGGATGTCCTCCAAGCAAAATGGCCGACCTCTCAAAGACACGTGTTCGAAAATGGTCAATTATACCGTTGGGATGGACCGAGGGATGGACATAGTAGGATGCAGAACTATATATGCATTCAATAAATTTAATAACAGCAGAAAATTAAATCGGGTAAAATCCCAGCAGGTAAACTCTATGCAAAGCGTACCCCGTTTGACTCCATAAAGAAAGTTATAATAACACCCGTCCGCGGTTCGCCTGTATCAATACGAGCGCGAACAATACACAGCGCCACTTGATTATTTGTTGATGTTTACGGGGGCTCTGCCGCCGGCAGCGGTCAATATTGGCCCTCCTAGTATTTGCGCAAACATCTCTAATATAAACATATTTTATAAGTTAATGAAATTGTAAATAATCCGCCTAATTCGCTGGCAAAATATTTACAAAACAATGGACGGGGCGCCGCGCGGTCTGGGCCGAACGACATGTGCGCGATCCGCGATCCGTCAAAATTTTCGTTGGAAAATTGGCCGTTTTCGAGATCTGCGGACGCCTCTTTAAATACATTTTCAAGGATCAACTCCTTATTCCTTGATATTTACCAGAGAGAATTCAACGCCTGCCAATATGAACCAATGAAATGATATGACTTTTGAAATATTAACTAATCAGGTGATGATTTCAGCGATTATTTCCCTCATACTGCTTGCATCCAATAAGGTACTTAGCTCATCCCATAAAAATCCAACCAATGATATATATGCCTCTGCTAGCGATAATTTGCACTAGTACAATTACCGGTAATTGCACTTGTGCAAATTATCACTTCGTTCCTTAGCAACCGCGAATCTGTTGGATACAAACACGTAACTACCTCTTAAAGTTTGTGTGTTTCACACTGTTCTAAATTATGCAGCTTTAAATTATGTTGCGGTATTATTAAGCATTATATCAATGAATTTATATAACTTTTACATTGCTCAATTCTTGTTATTTAGACCTCCGCCTCCGTTTAAATTTATGAAAGATTTATATCGAAATGGGACTAGGCATGGACAAACAACGTTAGGAAAGTGTTACATGTAAAATTTGTTGCGAGATTGACAGAATTAAATAACTTAATTTTATTTTTAAAATGTTCATCATAATATTTAACACTAATTACAACAATACAGTGAGGACGCGTGGGTTGGAACAAATTCAATAAAATCTCTATGAGGCGTGACTTCAACCTTTGACCACCTTTGTAAATGCGTCACCAAATGTAAATGCGTCATGTGACGTGGTGTCGCAGATATGACGTCGTATAGGAAGCCCGCGGCCAACGAAAGTATTTTTCGTTGGCCGCGAGGAAGCCCCACTTTTGATAGCGCCATTTGAACAATTTTTTTTTGAGAAAAAAATATTTGTTTCTTTTTTTAAACGGAACAACAAATCAAATCATATGTTCAAATTGTTGACCATTAACTTACTGAAAATAAGCAAGTCGATCTTCAAATTGTCGTTAACACTTTAATTAACAAAAAAAAAACACTTAACTGGTCTTGTTAGAATTGAGAAGTAAATATATTGTAAAAGTAAAGGACATATTTTTCTAAAAAAAAACCTCTTATGTAGCCTGTACCAAAACTCATCGTTCTGTACGTAGAAACATTAGCTCTTTCAAATGGCGCTATCAAACGTGGGGCTTGCCATTTAAAGAAAATCCGGTACTGTTTTCGATACGAAAAATAGTCGCGCATATCTTCCAAACGGTTGGAGCAAATATCTGTTTGTTTCGGCTATGCTGGCATATTTATTTTATCTCTGTAATCAGGAAGAAGAGTAGATTTCAAAAAAGAAACAAAAATATACAGGGTGTTATTATAATTTAAACAAACCTAACGCCCTAACCCCTAACTTTTTTATTTCATGTTGAATTGTTTTTCTGAGTGCAAATCATTGGCGTAGCTAAGGGGGGGGGGGGCTGGGGGGGGGCTAAGCCCCACCTGGTATAAAAATAGCCCCCCCTGACAAATTTTAGCGTTTATTTTTATAATTTTTTTGACATTATAGGTTTACTTTAAAAAACATTACTAAGCTGATTTAATCTTGTTGCGTGTTCGTGTTATTGCATACCTTATAGTAATAGACACTGACTAAAACACTATTTTTTAGATATGACATAAACTTGTGTTTTTTTAAATGTAAATCATAGTTGTCTGTGGCCTTAAATAAATCGGCCTTTTTTGAGCTTTCCAAAGATATAATACTCGGCATAGTTATTATAAAAAATAAAAGAGTTATGTCTATTTTTCTGATTTCTTTTTAAATTTTCACATAGTCAGGCATGGAATATTTTCATAATTACGTTCTATTATATAATTAGACATACTTCAAAATTTCTAATAGTTTGTTTTTAGCTGGTAACAAAATGTAACAAAAATTAAAAAACTCAAATTCAAATTATTATTATTTTAAAAGGTCACCTTTTAAAATAAAAAACGTGTTCACAATCCACCATTATTATTTATGCAAATATTGCATCTTTTTAAAATTGAATTTGTCGCCTTTCTTAGAGACTTAGAGAGCGCCTGTCAATACTGGCAATTGCTTCTAAAACAGCTGCTCTTAATTCAACAATTGTCTCGTGCTTTATTTTGTTCCCCACAAAAAGAAATCCAAAACAAACAATCGGGGGATCGGAGCTGCCAGGAAATAGGTCTATTTCTCCCTATCCAACTATTTGGATAGAGCTGATCTAGGTAATTTCTTACCTTACCATGATAATTTTTGTTTTATTTTGTTACATTTTGTTACCGGCTAAAAATAATATATTTGAAAGTTTCAAGTATGTCTTATTATACAATAGAACGTAATTATGAAAATAATCCATGGCTGACTTTGGAAAGCTCAAAACCTTTGTTCTAGCTCTGCTAGTTTCCGAGATCCCCATAGTGGACATCGAAAAAAAACTCACCCTGTATGTAGTAACGTTGTGTGTATTGAAATTAATAACGTTGTGCCGATTAATAAGTAAATAAGCTCTACTATAGTTTGCGTAAGTACTTTCATTTTCTTCATTTAGTTTAGTAAGTTCATTTACAAATAAGTACCTGTTTATATGCGGCGCTCCGGCGCTTTTCCGGCTTTTGCGGGTTACTGAATCTCATCTCCTTCAGGGGCTTAAGTCCCCCCCCCCCCCCCCGGAGAAAAAAGGCTAGCTACGCCTATGGTGCAAATTTGGATGATTTGGGAAAAACACATAGGAATACATATTTCTTCAGGTGAAAACAATTACCACAAAAATTAGGGGGCTGTTACTCTTGAATTGAATGGATCCCCCTGTACCTACAAACGCACTGTTCTGTGCACAGTATGACTCTTATCTCCAACTCTGATCCCGCCAAATTAACGGTTTTATTGCAAAACCATGTTACAACAATTTTATCTGATATGACAAAAATGTTCAGGCTAGTGCAAACAATCTACTAATATCACTTTTTGGCTTGTTCTAGCAGATAAATATGGTATGTAATATTTATTAACAGAACAAATAAAAAATTGTTTGGGTGCATCGTAATCCATTTCGATCACAATAGAATTGACTTGGATGATTCACTCACCAAAATCCTAACAGACAAATACAATACAAATAAAGGAAATAAGTAGTTTATTTTTAATCAAGAGGCAATAATTTGGGCGAATCTAGACGACATTATATTAGATATCTACAAAAAGTCAATAAACTGCGACAATCAGTGATCTTCGGTTTGTTTCCTTTTTGGCTATTAATGTTCAATTTCGGTGACAAAGATAATGCTATTTTTGGAGAAACTTTCTAGAAGATTACTGGAATACAAAGTTCATTCAAAAATTTAAATAAATAATAAATTTTCACGTACCACACACAATAGTGTGCATTAAAATAATTTAACAGGTTAAAATTTAGGATTTATCAACTAAAAGTGAATTTATATAAATTTATTGTACCTACTCATCCCAAATATAAAAGTTCCTGAAAAGGTAACAGCAATTTTTTTATCAAAATAAAGATTATAGATATGAATCTAGGTACATATATACAGCGCCACGTATTGGCAGCTAGAACTATTAAACTATTAAAAACGTAAGAAAACACTTTTCCAGTTACTCGTAGTTGAGTCTTCCAACCCTCAAAAGCAAATATATGATGGTGAATAAAAATATTTAAGATAATAAGAATAATAATAATTCTCCAGTAACTACTATGGGGATCTCTATAAAACCGTAGTAATCCTATTGAGTTTAGGACAATTAGTAACCCACACAGATAAAGCTTTAAGGAGCAATACTGTAATCTATTTTTTGCCCAGCACTCTTGGCGATCAACGGTGTTTTTCGAGACATGTGCATTGTGCATGCGTTCTGCCCTGACCTCGAATCGAAGCAAGATCTATGGAAGACATATTAATATTCAATCCAGTTTGCGACACTCTGAACGTCAACACCATGGCCCCGATGTTACCTAACTTAACTTAGGTTATGTTATCAGTGCAACATTTTAGACGTGTACTGAAATACAATATACAGGGTGTAAATTAAGTACTTCGACAAACTTCGGCAAATGATTCTTTCAGTGATTTTAAGTCAAAAAGTTCATGTAAACATAGGTCCAAAAATGCTTCGTTCTCAAGATACAGAGTGTCAAACTTTGAAAAAATAATGGGTTTTTCGTAAATATCTCAATATTCTTTAAGCCGATTTTATTGAACTTTGGCAGATGTATTAATGATAGTAAGAGGCTAATTTAGCTTTAATTATATTAAAATTTTAATTTTTGATTTTTTTAAAATTATTTATTGCATACATTTTTTTGCTTATTTTTCGAAATTAATTATTTTTTATCTCGAAAACGAAGCAAGATTCGAAAAAAACACAAGAGACAAAAAAGTTGTATTTTTAGTTGGTGAATTAAAAAAAATAAAAATTTAAAAAAAGTCAGTGGCTCACATTTTTTTTTCAAAAATAGTGGGGAAGGTGCCTTCCGGGACGCCACTGGACTTAATAATTTTAATCTAATTAAAGCTAAATTAGCCCCTTACTATCATTAATACATGTGCCAAAGTTCAATAAAATCGGCTTAAAGAATATTGAGATATGTACGAAAAACCGATTTTTTTTTTCAAAGTTTGACACCCTGTATCTTGAGAACGAAGCATTTTTGGACCTATGTTTACATGAACTTTTTGACTTAAAATCACTGAAAGAATCATTTGCCGAAGTTTGTCGAAGTACTTAATTTACACCCTGTATATATTACAGGCCTAATATGAAAATAGACCGAATGTGAATGTATATGGTCTAGGACGTATCTACTCGGCCTAAATGGCGCAGACCATATGTAAGTAAATGAGATGGTAGGTATTTCATATACGGACTAGACCGTTAACATACGAACTGTTGCCATTCAGACTGTATGTTCAATCACAGTGAATTTCCCTTCTTTTTTATATTTTTAGTAAGCATTTTGAAGAAAAAATCTAGGTTATAACTAATTACAGTAAATACTTTTTTCCCTTCAAAATACTACATACCAACAAACAGTAATATCCTTCTTTGATGGGCCTATATAAAAAAGAAAGGGTAATTCGGAAATGACGGACATCACAACCCCCTGGAAAACAATGCATATGCGCATTCTCCCTGTTAAAATCTCTCTGTGATAAGTGTGATATATATGGTCCAGTTACACATATACTGTTTATAAATGGACTAGTCCTTTTGTAAACCAACTAGTCCTTTTGTTGTCTTACAATATATGTTTACATGAACTAGCCCTTTTGTATATGGCCTGTTTTACATACCTATAAGGTCTGTAACATTATATAAATCTCAAAAACGGTGGAAAGGTCTTAATTAGTGCACTAAACAATTATAAAGTAGGGAATTTCGAAAAGAGATGTAAGTACATAAAAAATCACCGAATTTTGATACTTAGATACTTACACCCAATTTATAATTTTTGTAAAAAAATGTAGGTAAAAGCACAGACCTATATAGTAGCGAAGCTATATATGTCTGTGGTAAAAGATAATATTGCCATTCAGCATTTGGGACTATCAGACAGAATTGGCGGCCCGGCGGGTAAAGTGGTATAAGTCTAAAATCGGAGTTCTGAGATAATCAGCCTTTAACTTTGATTGTTTTGCATTTTGATTGTAATTATCATAAATGAAAAATGTTCATAGGGTATGAATAATAACAATGGTGTATATTGAAAACCAAATTTTGAATATACCCAAAAGCATTTTTAGCAAAAAAATTAAATACTTATACCAATTGACACAATTATTTATTGAAAAAATATTACATATATCTCTTTTCACTATAATAATAAGGAACAATGCGGTAACCACAACAAAAGTAATATTCAAATTGTAAACTTTGAATGGAGCTTAAAAAGGCTTTATTCATTTTTGGTGTCATCATCATTTATTGTATCTATAATATGGTCTCTATCATCGAACGGTTCATCTGACTCAGAATTCCAAAAACTACATGAAGGCAGCTGTAACTCCAGTTACTTGACTTTTGATGTCTGAGCTTTCTTTTAAGGCAAACTCGTCTTCTTTTGTAGATTGGGTTTCACAAAACTACTGGAACAAGTTCTGTAAAAACAACAAATTAGAGAGGTTTACGAAAATATTTTTATATTAACAAACATAAAGCCTTTTTTAGATCATTTAATAATCTAGTACAGTAGCAGGTAATAATAATTTATCATAAGCAACAATGAAGGATAGGTATCTAAAACAAAACAAAAAACATACTCACAGGCATTAATCAAACACCATGATATTAAAAGAGCATGAACATAGATAGCCGAGGACAAATAATACTCTATGGTGCTCCTAATAGAAAACTCCCAACTCAAGAAAACATAAGTAGAAGGGTTTTTATAGATGGGACTAGAGTGATTTTTTTATCTCTTTTTAACCAGTTTTTCTTCAAAAGAAAAAAATTGATTTATAGTTTTTATCAAAATATTTCGACATAATAGGTCATTGAAAATACAATAAATGGAAATAATTTGAAAATGAAAAGTGTTTAAAATTCAAAATTCCAATTGCGGCTTTCTCATTTTTTATATATATTTTTCCTTTTATTGGAATACTTGACTACATTATTAAATGTCTCTGGATAAAGAAGTGTAAACTAACGGACAACTAAAGTTTATATACCTGTCAACGTTATTTCTTGGCCTCCAATGACGTCTTCGTTGTCTGATGAAACAGAAGGATTATTATTATTATTGTCAGCTGTAACCATTTCTGTAAAAAAAAACTGCCCAGATTAGAAAGATCTATGAAAACATATAGAGACATTTATTGTGTCAACAAAATAATGCCAGTAAAGTCATAAGCTATTTTTTAGTGTACCCACCGGCCTTTGCACCAGCCCCAACAAAACGGAAGGAAAAACAGATAATTTACACATTAGCTGCTTATATACAGATTTAAATTTTGTTACCTAATTTGATAGATAAATTATTATTAATTTGCAATAAAGTCTTTTAAAATTAACACCTATTATTCAATTGTTAATAGTAATATTATTCCGGCGCTAGTTTAATATAAGCTATCACTTATAATTACGTTAAAATATATCTTACCGTTATGATCATCTTGTTTAACAGCTACAGCGTTTTTCACTATTAACCTCGTCCTTTTAGAGAACATTTTGTCTCAATAACAAAAAGTCCTATTTGAAATAAAAGGATGCACAAAACAAAATCACCCAGCTGCATCGAACGCCGACACGATACTGCTCACTGGTGGTTAATAAGTTAGGTTAGGTTATCCAAATTTCAAGATGTCCGCCGACAAAATTAATATACAAGCTGGGATTTTTTTGGGAAAATTGGTATAAGTGTACTAAAACCAACTATTAATCCATACCTTGTTGCTTGTTATATTTTGGGAAAAATGGTATAAGTATACTTATTTCAATTGAATTATAGGAATACTATATCGAAAATAGTGAAAAATGGTTTAAGTCAACTTTTACCATTTTTCACGGAATTTGTAGGCAGCATTATTGAAAAAAAAATTGATATGTTTACATATATTTGTTTCCACATTAAATTTTGAAAAAAAACTTGACATATACCAGATGCCACAAAAAAATAAGGGGGTTAGGATACGATTTCAACTTATATCACTATTCCCAGCTGTAGTTTACGTTGCGCTGAGTTCGGAGGTATACTTAACTCATTATTCACAAATTTGTACTTATACCACTTTTCCCGCCGGACCGCCAATTGTCTCTTAACTCCTAAACTGACATTGGAATAATAAGGATTTTATGAAGGATGAAAGTGTTTTTTTTTGTCTGAGGGTTTCTGAATGGTGGGCACTAAGGTGGACTCTTAAAAGTTTGGATGAAAAAATTTTCAATTAAACACTACACAAGTACATACATATAATTTTAAAACTAAGCTTACCAAGCTGAGCTGCTTCTCCTCAATGATATGCTTCACTCTAGCCAACAAAGCATCTTCTCTAACCCTAGCAGCGTCCCTAACCTCTCTAATAATGTCTGCCAACATGCCTGGTTCATAATCTCTATGCCTTCCGCTCTGCTGTTGCTTCAGCAAGTTCAGTTCGTTTCTCATCTCCATCACTTCAAGTGACAACCTTCGGTTTGCATCTCGTAGTGAGTTTATTTGGTCATAGAGTTTCCGAACCACCTGATCATCCATAGAGTTTGAGCTTGAATCACTTTCGTTTGGCAGGCCTACAACAAAAAGGAAAATCCGACATTTTTCTACAGCATTATATTAAGATTAAAAAAAGAGGAAATTAATCAAAGACTTTACTATATCCTACATATTCAATAAATTTAAGGAAGTTAGTGCTTCCAGAATGCTTTAACAATATTTGTATTTACTTAAATGCTTGCTTGACTTTGAATTTAATTTAATCAATCGTTTGGTAAATCATGGTTTCAATCACAAATTTTAATCCATATATTACCACAGAAGGTCAAATTATGTTCATTATATTTTTTTATTATTTAGGCGGCACGAAAGGTACATTTTATTAAATAAATTATTCAATAAATTTATTTTAATAATTAAAAATGTTCCCTATCTTTATACTTTGTTGTATTTACAGAAGACCTAGACTAAAGCAACTAGCATCAATTAATTATATTTATACCTACCTACTTTCTTCCTATAAAAGTTCACGTCAAGGATAGGCATCCAAATTTAAATTCAAATTACTGATATTCAATGATCTAACCTCCCACTTTTCTCGACATAACAGTTATGGCAAAACACGATTCTTAACACCAGCACAAGATATGCAAGTTCAAACCAAACGAGAAAAATAATATTTGTACTAGGTACTTGAAAACCACAATTATGTATCTAGCTACACTTCTAAATAAACCTACTTATAAAAATTATTTACTAGGTACTAACCTGGATCTGAGAACCTCCTTTTCCCAGATTCTTCGCTTTGATCCAAATTGCCAACCGGCAGGCTCAAATACTCGTTCATATGTATATCGGGGGGTAACGTGCCATGCTTCGTAACCCCGATGGCCCCCATAAATGGCACATTCGCAGGGGCAGTAAAAGTGTAACTCGGGTAGTTCAAGGGGTACACTGGCAACGACATGGGCTCAGAAGGATACGAGTAATACCCTGTCAGATCTGGAATGCTGATATTGTAAGGGTTATGGCCGCTGACTGGAATGCTCGACATGTCCACATTGAAGGTATTCATCAGAGGTTGTGCTTGAGCCTTGTCTTTGTCCCTGTTCTTCTTACGTTTGGTTACACTTGGAGGGTTTCCGTTTAATTCGGGGGACATCTTCAACACCACATTTACAGGTTATGTGTAAAAAAGAAATCGCCCGGTAGTTATTAATTTAGGGGACCGGAACACAATGATGGCGCTATAATTACATCTGCAGAGTCGAATTCATTAAAGCGTGGATAAAACGCTATTAATAAATAAACAATACGGGTTATAGTTGGCAGGCACAAAAGGGAAAGTTGATTGATTTGTATTTTTTTGTTTTTTGTCGTTGATTGAATTCTGTCAAATATATCTGTAATGGTCCATGGCGCGCCATCTATTAGGCGGTAGCCAAACAAACTTTTGGTACAATTTTTATTTAATTTTAATTTAGTACAAATAAAGCAGCCGGGCAATCACCACATTTTATTTTCCTGGTCCTTAATCAATGTCCAAGGCACAGAATAGGGGATCCAAGGTTAGCGTCTGATGACTGGTTGTCATGGAAACACATTTGCCACACATTTGATAAGATAGAAGCGGTACTCAAACAAAACACAAAATCTGAAGTAAATAGAAAAGTTAAATAAATAAGTTATATACTAAATCACTTCAAATCGGGGCACATTTGATTTTTTATAATTTTTAATTGACAATTTGAAAAATTATAAAAATGAATTGGGAGGAAGATATCGACTTGCTGGCTGGTAAAAAGGTAAGCAAGTAAGCATACCTGCCTAATCACCGTTGGGAAAGGCTTATTTATAAATTAGGTAACTAAAAATCTGTTTTTTCTTTTGCATAGGCTGTGCCTAAGGAAGGACGAAGAAGGTCCAGCGACACATTGTTTTCGAACAGTGCCGAAGAAGTTTTGGAAAGCCCCGAAGCAAGTGCTGATACAAATAATAAAGAAGTTATAAAAGCTAGAAAAACTGGGGTTTGGACTGATGAAGCGTCAAAGACTACTAGCAAGTAAGTGCTTAGACAGCACATAATAAATATGTACGTCCAGTGGACATCCGTTGTTTAAAACATTCTTGGGTATATGTCATCTAAACGATGGACTTACTCTGGACATGGTCTACCTATATACTTCGCTATATACCTACAAAATGACACTACACTACTTATGGAGCTATAAATCAACAACCACAACTGCTAAAATGTCCGGGTGTGGAAAAATTCTTTTGGATGGATCGAAAATGGACGTACACTGAACGTCCATAAGTAACCATCTAAAATAAGTCCACTACCTGGACATCTATTTGGATATCCATTGTTATCAACCCAAAAAAGATCCACACTTGGAGGTCCCAAAGGATGTCCATATCCACCTAAAAATTAAAGGTCCACAGTTGAATGCCCATTAACCCTTTCGCTACCAACCCCCTTCAAACATTGCACGTTAATGGTGTTGGATATTTACGGCAGTGGGTGTGCAGGCACGGCAAAAAAAATACTGTTGCATATATATGACATCGGTTGTCTAGACCATTCTAGAACTGAACGTATACAGTGTGGCCCGTTTGGAATGGAGACACCTCTGTAATATTGTTTTTTGCTCCGATTGTAAAAAACTTTTTTTTGTTAGATAGGTCTCTGAAAATACCATTCGACACACCTTCCAATTGTTTTGGAAACCAAACACCTGGCTAACTGCGACATTTTTTATACCCCCAAAATTCGAGAAAACATATTAGGCATTTTTTATCAAAAAAATTTACTAAAAAAAGTTGTTTAGAATGAACCAAAAATCCAAAATCCAAAGTTTTATCAAAATCAAAAAATCAAAAATTTCCGAAAAAAAATAAATTGAAGTTCCAAAAATCACATTTTAATCAATTTTTACGGTTAGTAAAGTTAATTTTTTAACTTTAAATTTCCATGGCACACTTTGCTATCCGTAGAAATTCATTAAAATGTGATTTTTGGACCTTCAATTTATTTTTTTCGGAAATTTTTTATTTTTTTTTATTTTGATAAAACTTTAATTGGATTTGGGATTTTTGGTTCATTCTAAACAACTTTTTTTAGTAGATTTTTTTGATGCCTAATATGTTTTCTCGAATTTTGGGGGTATAAAAAATGTCGTAGTTAGCTAGGTGTTTGGTTTTCAAAACAATTGGAAGACGTGTCGAATGGTATTTTCAGAGACCTATCTAACAAAAAAAAGTTTTTCAAAATCGGAGCAAAAATAACATTTTTACAGAGGTGTCTCCATTCCAAAAGGGCCACACTGTACAATATATACGGCAGTGGGTGCGGTGGCACGCTTCCTTCTGTCGTATATATATGGCGATGGTAGCTAAAGGGTTAATGGATGTTTATTTATTATAGCCCTGGATGTTCTGAATTAAACATGGATCTATAATCCATTGGACATCCTGTGATGTTTGGGTATGGGTGGTGCAGATATTTTCTCCTAGATTCCTATAATAGATATCAGGAACGATGATCCCTGCGTCACAATGGTCAACAATGCAATTTCCATTGTCAACCATTGTGACGCAGGGATCATCGTTCGTTATATCCACTATAGATCTCCTGGTTATTATTATTATGCTCCATTCACGAATTGTTTTAATGCTTAAATTCTAATCAGGAATATTCAACTTCGGGATTCAACTTTCATAGCTAATAAACATATACAGTCCGACACGAGAGAGAAGTTCAATGAAAAACTCAGTCTAAGCGCCTATCCATAGGTATGTTATTAATGTGGGCATACGCGATTCGACTGAGTTTTTTCATTGGACTTCTGTCGGACTGTAGTTATATATACCTACAGGATCATTTTTTAGAACTACCACCATTTTGGACAGCTAAGTGGTGCTGCAAAATAAATCGGCATCCATGGCCAACTTCTAGCGCAATATAAAAAAAAACTCAAATTGAGCAAAACAATTGATAGCCGTAGCATGTTTATTTTAAGACATAGAGGAAAACTTTCATATTGAAAATTGATGGCACTAAGAAGCTTTATGCAACTGGGTATATTCAGATAGTTTCAGAAAATTACCCAAGGTCTTCGGCTCTTGAGGCTATGAAATTTTTTTATTTATTTCTTATTAAGCGATTTTCTCGCTTATTTTGGGCCACACAGAAAATACATAAGAAAAGTGGGAAACTACTGGGGGTTAGATGGAAGAACAGTCCAATTTGGACTGAATCTCGCCTTTGTCAGATTGTATTTAATCAATATTTGTTTGCTTAGTTTAGTTCAGTTGATCTATTGTATCAATTGGAAAATAAAGACCATTATTATTATTATTAAATAAAGTGGCAATTTTGGTCAGCCAGGCGACGTTAAAAAAGAACTTTTCACGCTGTGCTAAAAAAAACTTCAAATCGACAAAAATTTTCATGCCGTCGAGAGTTGAAGACCCTGTGTAATTTGCTGAAACCATATGAGCACCTGGGTGGATAAAGCTTCTCAGTGACATCAATTTTCAATATAAAAGTTTTCTTATGTCTCTTAAAATAAACATTCCACGGCTATTATAGTAGTTTTGCTCAATTTGAAGTTTTTTTATATTGCGCGACAAGTTGGCCATGGATGCTAATTTCATTTTCAGCACCACTTAGCTGTTCAAAATTGCCACATTTTTGTTCCTTACGTTTGTTTTTGTAGGATGCAAAATAAGCGAGAAAATCTTGCGGTGGTAGTCCTAAAAAATCATCCTGTAGAGCCGAAGACCCTGCATAATTTTCTGAAACTTTGAATAAACCTTCTCACTTCCATACATTTTCAATATAAGAATTGTCTTCTATCTCTTATAATAAACATGCTACAGATACTAATAGTTTTGCCCAATGTGAGGCTTTTATTATATTGCGCAACAAGTTGGCCATGGATGCCGGTTGCCTCTTTAGCGTCACCTATATATACAAAATTGCCACGTTTTTTTTGTGGGACGCAAAATAAGCGAGAAAATCATGGTCGTGGACCTAAGAAAATCAACCTGCATATAATTTACATACATATAGATATTACTAGAATGATACCAACCGTATCCTACTTCCTACCTTTTACCTTAGTATATTACCATAGAAAAAATATTACTTACTATATACAGTGTGTCCCCAGATGGGGTACCGCACTCTTGTAAAGTTTCTTATATTTGATTTTTCGAGAAAAAGTCATTCTTGATAAAAGGTTTTGCTTGTTCTTTAAGATTGGAATTGAAAAAGTTAACATTACTTATACTGGGTGACCAGAAAATTGAAAAAAACGTTAATTAACATATAAGAGTAAACTGCCTCTATTTGTAGAGATACTGAAAAAAGTTATAAAGAAAATTTGTTCAGTGTGTTAAGTTACGTAGATGTACAAAATTTCAAAGTGTAAAGCCTACTTTTATTTTTGGATTTTTTTTCTTGTTTTTCTTCGATTAAATGTTTTTCTGTAAATAGTATGACAAAACTGTATTAGGAAAAGTTACTCAGAGTAGGAAATTATGTACGATGAAAAAATTTTGACAATCCTGGCCTACTTTGAGTTTCTTCCAATATTTTCCAAAATACAAAGTAGGCCTAGAATCGAGCTAGAATTTTTAAATTTTTTCATCAGGCGCAGTTTTCCATACTGGGTAACTTTTGTTAATACAGTTTTGTTGTACTATTTTTACAGAAAACCATTTAATCAAAGAAAAACAAGAAAAAAAATCAAAATAGGCCTAACTCTTTGAAATTTTGTAGACGTAAGTAACCTACTACGCTGAACAAATTTTCTTTATAACTTTTTTCACTATCTCTACAAATAGAGGCAGTTTACTCTTAAGATAATTAACGTTTTTTCAATTTTCCGGTCACCCAGTGTAAGTAATGTTAACTTTTTCCATGCCAATCTTATTTTAAGAACAAACAAAACATTTTATCAAAAATGACTTTTTCTCGAAAAATCAAATATAAGAAACTTTACAAGAGTGCGGTACCTCATCTGGGCACACACTGTATATTCAGATTCTATCTATTTAAGACGAATTACCCAAAGCAGTTTTGTCAATTTTCAAATTTTGCATGCTGGAAGGCAGCAATTATTTATTTAATTTTAGCAGAATTTTTAATGGGGGCACTTCAAACATAGCACGGGTGGAAACATTTTAGGCAGTTTAGGCCTATTATTCCTATGACAGTGTTTGATATATGCGATGATTCAAAAAATTGCCAAAAATACCTAGGTTACCTAATTGTTTGTTTTTTTTTATATTAACGATTTTGTTATTTTCAGAACCAAAAGTGGAACAAACATAATTGAATTGTAAGTAACTTACCTAAGTAATAGATTTTTACAATAATCCTGTAGGTATACCAAAATATAAAAACTAATAGTTAACTAATACTTACCTACTATCTAGATTTTATCAGTATTGTAAGATAATATCTTCTGTCGAGCCATAGATCATAAAATTCCTTTTGTGTTTGTCTCTACACCTCTGATCTTTTAGAGAAAGATTTCAAACGGATACTTCTAAACAAGATGATGACATTCCTGAAATACCAGACATAGACGATCTTCAAGATGATCCTCTAAATTTACCCGATGTAAAACCTATGTAAGTTGGAACAATTTCAAAGACAAGTAACTAGATATCGAGAGTTGTCATATTTTTAGTGTTTCAGTTGACAAATCGACTTACAAAGAACTGGATAGTCAACTAGGCACTTTCCAAAGTGACCAGATGAACTTTGGCAACTTGGGTGATATAGACCTGTCGTTTTTGACAAGTAAACTATACCCAGAAAAAGAAGTGCAGTCTAAACCTGAAGTCTGGACTATGGAGAGTTTGTTTAATGATTTGTCTAGAAGTAATTCATAATAAGTATTGGAAAATAGAAAATACTTTTATTGTAATATGATGTTCAACATCAACCCTATAAGCACAGAATATGTAGCCTACGGCAAGGCGCTATTTATTCTGTGCTATAAGGTATGTCCATAGTTAGAGTGAACAAGAGGAAAACTTTTTTATTTATCATTTTACGAGAAAAGTTATACTGACTTGGTAAAAAGTTATGCTTGTGCTTATGCTTGAAATAAAGCTATAGTGGATACCACGAATCTTGATCCCTGCGTCAGGATGGCCAACAATATAATTTCCATTGTCAACCATTGTGACGCAGGGATCATTATTCTTGATATCCACTTTAAATAAATTGAAAATTATGTAAGAATAAATTCTTTTTCAATTTTTAGGGATATGGAAATGTTACTAAAAAAGTTTATTAGAATAAAAAGCTATGTCAGAATTCCAATATGTCGACAAATTGACTTACTTAGGCTACTTGTAATGTAAACCAGAGTTGGCTTGTGGGCGACACTGACAGATGTTTATCTTCGCATTGTCATTTCATTAAACATATTTTTAGGTATCTGCTTATTCATAAGTATTGTTAAAATGTGGACTTTAGAGCCAAAAAATTATCTAATCCAGTGTAGGCGAAGTACGCCGATTATTTATCCTGTAATATTTTTTTAGTTGTAAATAAGGTTTCTTAGTATTTTTTGTTTTTTAACGCCCTGTATATGAAATCTTAACTTACTATTATTTACCAACTTTGTTTCAAACACAAGCAAAACTTTTTATTAATAATAACTTTTTCTCTTAAAATGATAAATAAAAAGGTTTTCCTCTTGTTCACTCGTACCATATGGACAGACTGTATAAGTAGTGTAGGTAGTGTAGGTACTATTTATAAAATGTAAACTGTTAGACAGCCCTTAATATAATTGGATATTTATTTTTAAATTTAATTACTGGTACTAAGTACTAGTTAATTTATAATAAATAATTAAAATAGCCAACTAAAGTTTATAGTTAAAGTTTCCCTAAAGTCGCTCAGACCAAATTCTAGCAGAAGCAAGAGTTAATTTCTTTGTTCTCAAGCAGTCATTGTGGTTTGTACGGAAAAGTGAAGTCTATGATTAAAATTTATTATCACAAAAAATATTGATTGAATAATGAATAGGTACATTTTTTATACATCTATAGTTACCGATCGAGAAATAGCTTGTCCCACAGATCTGTGGCTTGTCCGTTTCTAAAACAGTTGGGGAAATTATTTAAGTTTAACTTATTTAAACAGAAAAATCATTTTTCCTTTTTTATCAATTATTAATTATTTTTTATTGCAATATGCCAATATATTTAGCTTTGCAGCCTTTATTACCAAACAAAGCACTTAAACAGATAATAAATACATATACAGTAGATAAGTCTATAATGGTAGCAATTCATAATTTTAAATCATAGCTCTAATTGTAGATATTTTTGTTATTACTATTTGAAATTTAATCATATCAATTATGGATAGCCCATCCATTAAATCTAATTAATGCAATCATTATAAAATAATTATTATTAATATAAGTGTCATATATGAGAGTAAAGTGAATTCTTTATACTTAGGTCACAGCTTACCCTAACACTTAGGTATTATACCTATACTTACCATTTCAGAACTCTAAAGAAAATGTCAAAAAATTAACTGTTTAAATTACTTATTTGAACCTATTATAAAAAAATTACAGGCCAGGCAATTATGATCATATTTTTTTATCTATGGGAGAATCTATTTTTGTAAACGATTGTTTTTAATTGCTAAACAATTACAAGCAGCGCGCGAACATATTACAAAAGAAATGTGAAGATATTCTTGTCGCAAAAGAATAAAAGAAACTTTCTTTTATACATTCATGAGAATATTTCAAATAGTTCGCAATGAGTACACTTGTAGCTTGTAAGCAAATCAATTATTACATGTTCCACGCGTTTGTAGAATTTTCCGGTTTTTTAAATTCGTTGGTAGAATCACAGAATAGAGTATTTGTGTCAATAAGTTGCTAAATGCGAACGATAAACATAATAATATGGAGGATCTACAAGAAAATGGAACCAAATACCTACATGCTAATATTACTTCCTTTCATCGTGATCAATAAATTCATGACAATAAAAAAATATTAAATTTAATAAATCGAGAATATAATGATATTTCACAATATGGGTATTAGTGTCAATATATTTTTCCTCGTTAAAAAATGCACCAATCATCTTCTACGTCTACAAATTGATGTCATGATCTCCCTAAATAAATCTTTTGAAATCATTTAATTGATTTTTTTGCAATACATACTCATAGTTTATAGGTACTGAATAAGATGTACGCCCTCGAAACTACAAAAAAAAACTGGACTTTTCGTAATATTGCATCAGAATAAATTAGAGCAATGCAGGGAATTTCTGCCAAGGCGAATCCTTTCTTTTCTTTCATTTTTATTAAGACGCAATTAATGCACCTCTTCTATAGCCTGAGGGTGTCGTAAAGACAGGTTATAGTATAGCCACAAAATACATCACAGCATATCCGGTCATGTAAATGTAAATGAAAAAATATGCAACCAGAACGATTTTCTAATGAGAAACAAACAAAAATGCATGTCTGTCGCCATTTATAAAATAGAAAATGCATTTTTAACAGGTATCCTCACAAGCTGATTTTCGGACTCGTGTGGAAATCATGTACCTAATAAACAAAAATTTCGTCACTATAGAAAGTCGGTGTAACCAAAACGGCTTGTTGCATTTGTACAGATTGAAAGCAAATTAAATAATATTTATTGGCTTTTCTATAGTCCTGGCAAAGCTATATGTATATAGGTATCTTTGGGGACAATAATAGTTTGTACAACAAGAGTGGATAATTATTATTGTTGTTTAATCTTTCATTACAGAAAATATCATCTTTGACACACTAGGTAACAAAAATTTAATATTTTCAGTGTTATTTAAACAACTTCTGTTTGACACAATATATAAATGAAGACATTTCGAGTCATTATACCTACTAATTTTCTAATATTAAAATCTACACAAAAAAATAGCTGGACAACTTTAATTTTTGCAAAATCTGGCTCCTCTGTATCTACTGGATTTCTGTCACATCCTTATGCCAGTGTCAGATATTAGCTAACTAGGGTAGGGTTCCTTTATTAGAAAAGAACCCTAAACTAGGGTATCCATAAACAAGGGTATGGGGAATTATATTTATCTAATATAAGCTCAGCCCTTGAGTGAGGAATAATTCACTCAAGGGCTCAGCTTAGATTGACCGGTAATTTGTAAGTGTCACAATTGCAAAAGACAATCACCAAAAAATCAACAGTCTCTTAAAAATATAATATGGTATGCTACACGAAGTGTAAATAAAAACAGAAATTATTATTCCATTTCATTATTCCTTGATCTAAAAACAAACAGTAGATATTCATCATTCGCCATCAAGTTATTTTGATGATACGTGTCTGTATGATTTATATGCCTTGAATCTTGGTAGAATATAAATTATTGCTTATTGTTTTGGTAGGTATAGTCCTCCTTATTACGCCAGAATGCGTGCGACGTAAGGGGGAAGAACTCGCAAATATTATAGAATTAGTCACAGTTCAGGGGCGTAGCTCAATTTTGTGTAACTCACTGACTTAATTTTCATATAATTTAATTTATTGTTAATATTATTCTTAACGGCGATGCCTTAGATTATGGAGGAAGGCAAACCCTTATAACATTGACAATTATTTCTCGTGCTTGAGAATGCAACGTTCTTCCTTGTTTACTCATTTTGCACACGTTAACTCCCGAACATACGAAACGCCACTGAGCTCTCTGAGCCGGCGGAAAAAACTTGCCAGCGGCCTAAAAAATTAGGTCTGTATGGTAGCCCAAATACGCAGTTAACTTTACGTACTATAGAAACAGGCACAAAACGCGTTGGCTAACTGATTTTGTCAGCCGACTCCTTCGCAGAAGTGTTGTGTTGCCGTATTTCAAAGGCGATGTTGAAAAAAAATATAATAGGTGTTTTATCACACCGCGTTAAAAATAAATGATAAACAAAAATGGGTAAGTGGTCCCGTGATGCGAGCTTTATTTTTTCGGTATAACAGAGTTCAGAAATTCGGCTTCAATATGATAAAACTTGTATTCGCCAATAAATAACGACTACTCGTATAGGAAATCTCGCAACGCTGCCGGCATTCTTTAGAAACGTTTTCTTTCGTGCTTTGGACTATATGTATGTACACGCGCGGCCTTATAAATCGTTCCACTAGGCATGAGAAATAAGCAAGAAATCAAGAATTTCGGGTAAGTGCGGCAACGTTGCGCCAATTCCAGGGCTTCACAAATCAACAACTTCCCCTACATTCCCTCGTACCGACCCGCTCCCGCTCCTCCCAGTAGAACATAAAAATTGTCAAAGTAGTATTAGTTAAATAAGTATATTAATATCTAAGTATAATATCTAGTATATATCTAGTATATATATATATATATATATATATATATATATATATGTATATATAAGTATAATATAATATCTAAGTATAAATATTGTGTTATAGAAGAATCTCGTGGTGGTTTTTTACATTGGTTTATTACACTTCTTTATATTAACCGCAAACCGAATCTTTGGTTTATTTCAATTTTTAAAGCTTCCCTGGAGTCCTCGGGAGAGGTTCTGATGCTTTCCGGGCCTCCGAAAATACGAGAAATGAGAAAAAACAAGCAATTTACAATAGTGGTTTCAGAGGATTTTCCGTCGGTTTCGTTGGTTCTACAGTTCCGTTTCTCGAAAGTGGTTAATCGTGAATCGGGAATTTCTCTTAGATATCGGATTTTCGAGGTTCTTTTTGGTACCGGAAGAAAGTACGACACCCAATTAAGAGATTTACCACCTCCTTCGATTTTTAGAACTGCTCTATTCGAGGTTGTCGAAAGACTTTCGCGAAAAAAAGCCGCCAATATCCGTGGGCAAGGTTGTAAGATTTTCCACTATTATTCAGGCAATCTAAGGCCAACCTAACAGCGCCGAATTTACTGTTTTTTGCACTGTAACTGGCAATGTCACGTAAGGTAATGTCGCGTAATAAGATATTAGATTTGCCGTCACTTACGCTTTTAAGGTTATCGCTGGCTTTCAATCCGCGAGAGAGGGGAGGGGTAATAGCAACGTTGTCAGTTGAACGCCTTTGCGTCCGCACGTATTGGAACGATTTCAAGGGCCGCGCGTGTACCTACTCGAAACTGCAGACAATAAATTACACAAAAAAGTTGACAGTTACAGGAGCACATAAAAATTAACATTGGAAAAAAAATCTGGGAATTTTTTATGTTATTTGGGGATTAGGGAAAACTTTTGTCAAAAGCCGTGTTTCTGGGGATTCTTGGAGTTCACGCCTCCAGCCGTTTAACTTCGACCCAAGTGATTTCGAATAATCGAAAATTCGGATAAAACGGATAAAAATATATAAATTTATTTAAAACTGTTAATAAAATAAATTTAAAATTATACACGATTGTTATGACTTCATTCTGGCGGCCTATGTAATTAACATAGACCGCTTGCACTTGGTGCTTGTTTCTTGTTTCATATTTTTCAAATTTGTATCAAGATCGACAGGTCCATTGTCATAGACGTAACTAGGTCGTATTTTTAGGGGGGACTGATCAGGACCGGCTCAAGATTTTGCGGGGCCGGGTGCCGCATGAAAATGCGGGGCCCCGACAAGGAATTATTTCGAGTGGTGGAGGGACAATTTTTGTGCCTTTTTTTTAAACAAGGGCATTTAAAATAATTCAAAAAAATGCGCCGCAGGCGAAATTGTTGTGAAGTTGTTGCGAAGTTGTTTGGCAAATTTCAACCTATAATGGTTCCAGATGGCATTTTGGGTACTTCCAGAGCTTCTAAATATTATAAGTTTTAATAATAATTAGGTATAGGTACCTAGCCACCGACCTAGCTACACATTACTACTATTTTAACAGTTATTATCAACGAGTTCTTATGATTATATGCACATCAAATAAAGTTGCTTGTATGCAGGGGAGTACCTCAAAAATCCGTAATAAACAATTTTAATTCAATTTAATAAATTTGAAAAAAGTGACAATGCATATAGTATCTGTTTTCAAATTAATAGAGGAAAGTTAATGATCCAACCACTGTAATTTTACATGAAAATATAATTTTGGATCTCTCCTATCTGCAAAGAAGTCTTGCACCTATGCAAGTAGGGGGACACCAAGAAGCAAAGCGATCACCGTCGCCGCAGTAGGCGGGTAGGCCACGTTCATGCAGATTTTGTTTCGTTTTTGCCGGGCGCCGCTAATCTAGTCAGCCGCGGCCGCACGCTGCGAAGTTTCCTGTGCTACCTGGAGATAATTGTGATTATGTGATACATCCAGGGAACTGATAGTAACCTAGTTTGTGGATTTGGCGTTTCTTTTTTAATTTTGAGAACAGCAAAATGGTAAGTGAACATGATCTTTTTTTGTTTTTTATTTTATATTTCATAGAAAATAATACCTAATTATTATTCTTGAAAGTTGATTTGAAACTAAAAACTTTATTTACTCTCAAAGATGAGAGACTTTTGTACAATTTTTATTGACACAATCCCAAAATTTGCATAAAATTCCGTTTTTAACACCAAAATAATATTTGAAATTCTGAAATAAATAATGTTAGGTAGGTATACCTAAGATCAGTTTGTCTATAATTAGAGTTTCGGTTAACTTTACGTTCTAACCTAACTTTTTCCTATACACTACAGTATGTAGGTATACTCGAAACAGAAAAAAGTTTCCCTTTAAATATACATTTTTCTATACCACCTAACACCTAACCTATTTTCCTAAAGTGACACTTTAGCTTGCACAAAAAAAAAATATGGAAGAACTCTATGATTGCGAAAAATTTGCCCCTTTCCGAGAAAACTACATAAAGTTTTGCCTCCAAAGAGATTAGTCGTTATGTTTATTTAGTTTATTATTATTACCTATAAACGTTATTTTGAATAGTTTTAAAATAATGTAGTTAATTACTTATTGGTTTTTTGAGTGATGATATAATACCCAACCTGACTTAATTTGTTTTAACAATATTTCAATTAGCGGTTAAATATGAGAGATTTCTGGAATCCAACTTTAAAATATTATATTCTTACTCACCGAATATTATTATGTACAGGGGTATTATTTAAAGATTGCTCACCTCTTAACTTTTTAAATTACAGACCTAGACAAAAATAATAAACATGAAAGTTGTAGGAAAGTTCCTTCCTAGTTTTTTACATATAGACAAAGCATATATTTTTTAATGAATATCCCTTATATGTATTATTGGACATTTGAAACCTACTTACATGAAATTGCGAGTCCAATAATAACAAATATATGTGTCTCGAACCGTTTGCCAGTTTACAGCCAATATTTACCATATTTGTTTAAAATCACTATTGCCATGTAAAGCATAAATCAATTGATTCAAGATTGTTTTTTCTGTGACGATTTTAATGATTAGGATTCAATTTTTGTTAGTTGGATTATCGTCTATAATTACATAAGAAAAATAGTATTTCACCTTTGTCGACGTTTCGACCTGTCTTTTGGTCTTTATCAGGGCACTAGCAGTTTGTTAAATAAACAATTAAAAGTTGTCAAGGATATACATATCAGTGACATAAATAAATAATGTAAACAGGTAAAATTGGTAAAGTATAAATGAACTCACTTGGAACAGAGTGATATACGGGGCGCGATCTATTTCATAGCATTACCACGCTCTGCTAATGGTAAAAATGCCAGACCTATCAGTAGAAATCACCCGTATAAAATTCAAAGGTTTTTATGCAGTCTACACGTCAACCTAGTCAAAGAGGCAGCCAATAAGAAGGCGAGCGTAGAGATCTCATTGGTCGGAGTTTCGGAGATCCACGGAGCAGGTGTCGACGTGGGCCAGTTAGGCCAGTATAACAGTTCCGTGCACGGAAATAAGGATTGCCCTTTATTTTACGGATTTTGGTTTAGTGTATAGATTTTTGTGTGGTGTTGTTTTGTGTGTTACAAAATTATTAGTTTGCTTTGGTTTGACTTATTTCCAAGTTTATTTTATTCTTTTTTAGAGCATTTAAATAAAATTTGTATAATATTATTAGGGCCGCGCGCCGTTTTACAAAGCAAACGCCGCCCAATCGTTTTTATGCTGTTCCAAGTGAGATCATTTATAACATAATCTCAACAATTTCAAAAAACAAAAACTAACTTTTATAATTAAACAGTTTAAAATTAAGAGAAAAAACAGGTACTTACATATGAAAGTAGATTTCTTTTGTCGATAAAAATACTTGGACAGCGCCTATAGGTCCAGCAGGGCTGGACTAGGCGTTTGTTAACAAAACAAATCCAAACGAAATTTAAATCTAATCGAAACAAGACAAATCCAATTACATGTGTTCCTTGAATTAACATTAATGTGTTCGTTGAGTCGGTGGATAAGTGGCAAACAAAACAAGATTTGTGTTTGACTATACTTTAGCTATTTTTGTAGCATATTACGTATTATAATGGAAACTACAGTTGGCAATATCCATTTTGACATATTTTTTTCTGTCTAACATCTCGTAGAAATATATATATTTTATTTAATATCTATCTTTAATAAGTATATGGGTGGAATTCGTTTATACGAGATTACGTGATCTATGATCTATTTAAACCATTTTTTCTTGGCTATTCGTTGACATTTTAATCCAACCCAATTCATTCCTTTCATATGACTTTCACTGATTAAGCATGTTTAAAAGAATACTTGTCTAAGGATTTAACCCTCCCACAACGGAATGGTCAATTATGTGGTATATAAACCACAAGGTTTCAATAAGGTGTCAACCACAGAAACAATCATATGTATATAAATGTACTTTCTACAACTCAACAGCCGAAGATGAAATTTAGTTATGTCTTCCTATACACCCACACCATGTCCATATTTGAAATTTTCTACAATTTGTTTAGATTATCCAAACTATGGTTTCGAATAGAAATAAAGGAGCTATCAAAATAAATGGAAAATCACCCAAAAATTTCCTCTATTTTTTTAAGTTTAATAGGTTAATTACAGTCGTACAGTCGCACGCAATTTTTTAAATAGACTGCGTCCCGACTTTCTTTTTATTCTTTCAACTATTTAGTATTAATCATCAAGAAAGCGCTAATGACTTCCCCCTTTTAAATTGGAGGTCATAGTTAACACCGATTTAGTATATGGCCGTCGATATGGTCTTCTAATTATCCTCTAATTGGCCTTAAGTAGCCTGAAGAGAAACGAAACACATTTTCAAATTGTCCGTTTTCGTAATTTTCTAAAAAAAGTTTCACCTCGAGTGTAAAAGTTTGGGGCGTAAACAAAATCTTGTAATAATCGAGATTCAAGAATGATGATCTCTTATATAACCAGTTCATGTTAGCCAATATTTACCTATAAAATGTTGGGCACACAAAGAATAACAAATGCTTAAAATGGCTTGGAATATGTAGAAATTTTCTAGTGTAAATTAACTACCTGGTTCTCATCATAAAGTACAAAGCATATAAGTATCCACAGTATAACAGTATTATTAGTCATTTTTTTCTGTAGTAGTTTTTTATTAACTAGGTACCTGCCTATGGTTCAAATCGTAAAGTATAAAACACAAGTACCTATCTATAGTAATAATAGTACCTCTATCTACGGGAAGTAGGTACAGTATAAGGTATATCTACTATTACAATTCTTTTTTCTGAACCTTTCTATACCTAATTAATATTGACTAAAAGAATAGCAAAGACTGTCACCGAAGAATCAAGAGTTTCAATAGACCCAGTAAGTAGGTATTATTCTATCTCATTATTCCTTGGTCTAAAAACGAAACAGTATTCATTCCCCATTCATCAGTTATTTTGATGATTCGTATCTTTATCATTTAGGTATGTCTTGGGCCTTGATAGAATATAAATTATTGCTTATTATTTTGTTACCCGAAATTGCAAACCATAAACTTCACAAAAAAGTTGACATTTAGAAGAACACATAAAAATGAATTCACATGGGAAAGTGCATCATACCCATTTTATTACTCAAGAAATCTCGAAACCTTATTTGAAATTGCAACATTCAAATTCATAAAATTTTTCAGTCATGACTTTAATCACAGTATAATGTTAAGTAAGTACCTATAATAGTTAATTTTTACTTATTGTAACAAACAATACTTAATATTGCAATTTGCAAATGTATAAATATGGTTATCTTAGTCTGCAGTTCTGCTGAAAAATAAAAATAATTCAGTCCAGACATGATTTTGTCCACCTTATGACACGGGGGCTTTATTACCCCTGTATAACGTAACTTGGCACTTTTTCCTACCTGCAGATTGTCACTACCACTACCGCTGATTGAAATAAATATTTCTGGAAATAAATATTTTAGACAGCGACATTACAGTTTCGATATACCTATCTATGTTTCGAGATACACGGATTAGGTAGATTTTAAATTTTTTATGAATTTCGCAGCACCGACCAGTTCTTGTTTAGGTTAGCATATTGTCGCCCTGTCCAGTTCAAATTTTTATCTTGATCATCCACTCCAAGATCATCATGTCTAGATATTTAAATGATATTCGAGACTTTCGACGTAACAAAAGGGCAACAAATGTATTATTCCGCCCCTGACTTATTTTTCACACGCCCGCCCAATGCGGGGAACTGGAAACTGGATGATGGCCTTCCTAAATGTCAAAACAATTAAGAATGAACTAATTCTTGCATTAGTCATTGTTCGGACCGGATAATTTTTTATTTTTTTATTGGTATGCGCGTTACGATTCTGTAGGTGCTTCAACATCCGGAATTTTATATATTTCAAGTTTCAAGTAAGATGTTGTTTGGCAGCTTTCAACTTATAATAGTTCCAGTTGGCATTTTAAGTAGTTTCGGAGCTTCGAAATACCTATAATAATTTTTAATAATAATTCTGCCTAGCCAGAGATTACTATCTTAGCGATTATATCGACGAGTTGTTATGATTATACACATCAAATAAAGTTGCTTGTATGCAGGGAGTGCCTCAAGGATCCATAGTAGGTCCATTATATTATAATTTAAAAAAATGATTGTTGTCACGCACATGATACTATTCAATTCCTTCCCGAGAAAGAAAAACATATTTATATTTATAGACATGAATTACTGACTAACAATTTTGTAGATTTTACGTCTGATATGCAGGGTGTCCCACGTTTTTTGCTTAGGATTTTGACATTTTGTAGAAAAACTTGTAAGGTGGGTTGAATCATATGAATCATACATAGGTATATGCCATATAAACGTAGGTCCCAAAATTCTTCGTTTATACAGGGTGATTCACGTTTAAATACCTAAAATTTAAGAATCGATAGAACGTGAAAAAATAATGTGAGTTTCCTATATAAACTTAGTTCGTTTGGACCTTAGTTTTCAAGATAGAGGGTGGTCAAGTTTTGAAAATAAAATTATTTTATTTTTTTACGTAGGGTAAATATTAGAGATATTAAAACAGAATTTAGTAAACAAGATACGCAAATATAGGACTATAAAAGTACAAAATATCACGTTTTAAAATTTACCAGTGGCGGAGATATGGGTAATTGGTATAAATAATCCGACAAAAAAATAGTACGGCCCTGCACAAAATAAAAAAGAAACATATTTTTCAATAGGCCATTCAGTTCTAAGCAAAATATGTCTCTTGGTATTTCGGCGTAATTGTAATGTTTGTGATTCACTATGGGGGCAAACTGGTAAAAATAATTAATTCAAATCAAATATTTTTAATTAAAGCAAAACTACATCAAGATCTGCCGCTAAATATTAGGGTGAGGCTATAGTTTCAATTATATGCGGGGCACCACCTCACTATGGGTGACAAGTGAGGAATTGGTTGAACGAGAATTTTCCGCACCGCTGGATTGGTCGCTTTCCGCCTCGACAACCAGAACCTTATGGAATTGGACCAATTTCTTGGCCACCCAGATCCCAAGATTTGAATCCTCTCGATTATTTTGTTTGGGGATATTTAAATGAAAAAAATTATAACACGGTATCCGACACCAGGGATGAACTAAGGCTTAAAATTGAAGAAAATGTGGATACTATCAAAACAAACCGAGCTACCATACGTTCTGAAGTAACTAATCTGTTATATCGTGGCCAAAAATGTTTAAAAATGAGAGAAAGGCACTTCGAACATGTATTATAATGTTAAAAATTGTTAAGTTAATGTAGTTTTGCTTTAATTAAAAATCTTTGATTTGAATTAATTACTTTTAGCAGTTTGCCCCTATGTGTAATAAATCACAAACATTGCAATTACGACGAAACGACCAAATTTACAAAAAAAATGCCGAGACAATGGTCTCTTCAAAAATATGTTTTTTTTATTTTGTTTTTATTTCTATTTTTTTGTCGAATTATTGATACCAATTACCCACATCTCCGCCACTGGTAAATTTTAAAACGTGATATTGTGTAGATACTTTTATAGTCCTATATTTATGTATCTTGTGTACTAAATTTAGTTTTGATATCTCTAATATTTACCAAGAAAAAAATTAAAACCATTTTTTTTCAAAACTTGATAACCCTGTATCTTGAAAACTTAGGCCCAACCGAACTAATTTTATATAGGAAACTCGCATTATTTTTTTCTGTTTTATCGATTCTTAAAATTTCGGTATTTAAAAGTGAATCACCCTCTATAGTGCATTAAAGATTAAAAAGAATCCATGTTTTTAATTATTTACTATTTTTTACTTCCACGCGCTAGACATAGTGACAGTAATAACATATAAGTTGTAAAAACAATCCATAGCAACTATGATAGTTGCCCACAGCCAAATTACATTTTAGCGAAATAAATCATAAAATCAAGTTGATGGTCAAACGATGACAGATACAAAAAATGTCGAGATACACTTTTTCTTCAGAATTGAATTTGTGTGATTTTATCCAAGACCGTACTTCTTTTTTATCGAATTAGTAGTACCGATTACCCATATATCTCCGCCACTTCATATTATTCAGAAATAAATAAAAACAGAAAATTTTAAACGCCCTGTATCTTAAAAACGAAGAACTTTAGGACCTTGTTTATATGAATGACCCACCTTACAATGAGTTTTTCTAGAAAAGGGAAAAATCCTAATAAAATGGTATACAGGGTGTCCGGTAAGTTCGGGGAAATCTCTCGCCAGCGTGTTGGTGACGTCAAAATATACCTGGTGTTTCATATATTTTTTTCCCCTAAAGTACTCCGTAACAGAACTACAGGGTCCCAAAGGGGTACTCACTGCTTTACATTTTTTGATTTAACTTTTGAACGCCCTTGTATATTTTGATGAAATTTTGGAATTTTGCATAGACGGTAAAAACCAATTACCTCATATTTGAATCATGCTTGGACAATGCCGTGGAAGTCAGGAACGGACTTCACGCAATACCCATGGGCTCAAAATTTTGACTGGTATAAATTTAAAAAGCCGAAAACAAATTTTTTTAAAGCCTTGAACATTTCTCTTCAAAAAAGGTACTCTTTATTCGTTTCGAAAAAGTCAACCGTTTTCATGGAAAAATCGCTTTTTTGAAATCCGTAACTTAAGATGCAATAATGGAAACTACCAGAATTTAGTGTTTTCACCTGACGGATAACAACAATTACGTGTGACAAGATTTGTCAATAATTTTTATTAGCAATGGAGCATTTTTATACTTATGCCGAATATGCAGACATGCATTTAATTTATGGACAAGCACACTGCAATTCTCTGGAGGCAAGCAGAATTTATGCTCAAAGATTTCCAAATCGCAATTTGCCAAATCGAAAAACATTTGTGAGAGTTGATCGTCGTTTAAGAGAAACAGGTAGTAAACAAACCGAGTTTAGAATGTCTTAAATCAGTCTCCTAAAATGTACATTAGGTAGTTTTTTACCTCGTCGTGGTGGGGAAGGGCCGCAAAGGAGAGCAAGAAATCAAAACTTAGAAGAGCACATATTGGATGAAATATCCGAAAACCCTTCTAATAGCGTTCGTAAGCTTGCAGCTCAGTTAAATACCACAAAGGGGGTTGTTCATGAAACATTGCGAGAACAGCTACTTTATCCTTATCACGTCCAAAAAGTGCATGCAATGTCTCCGAATGATTATCGTCCACGGCTTAACTATGCAAACTGGTTTTTGCAACAATTTATAGGCGATCCGAGTTTCACAGAAATTGTTTTATTTAGCGACGAAGCTGGCTTCACGAGAGACGGTATTACCAACAGTCGAAATCTGCACATTTGGCATGACGAAAACCCTCACGCCATAGTTCAGATCAAGCACCAACAAAGATTTCTGGTTAATGTTTGGGCAGGGATAATTGGGAATAATTTGATTGGTCCTTTTGTTTTGGATGAACGTTTGAATGGAGCTCTGTATTTACATTTTTTACAAAATAATTTAAATGATTTACTGGAAAATGTGCCCTTACAAATAAGGAATCAAATGTGGTTTATGCACGATGGCGCTCCCCCACATTATTCCCGGGAGGTACGTCTCTACTTAACCCAGCACTTTGACAATCGTTGGATAGGCCGAGGAGGACCTGTTTTGTGGCCACCTAGGTCTCCTGACCTCAATCCGTTAGATTTTTTTTTCTGGGGTCATCTCAAGGGACTAGTATATTCAACTCCTGTAAATACCAGGGAAGAGTTATTGGAAAGAATATTTCACTATTCTGATCAAATTCGAAATGATCCTGAAATGCTGTTTAGGGTGCAGCAAGAAAAAATTCGCAGGATAAGAAAATGTATTCGGGTAGAAGGAGCTCACTTTGAACATTTGCCCGACTAAACGAAACATTTTCTTTATAACCAAACTTTATTAAACTATTTTTAAACAGTTTCATTGTTTTTTTTCATTTTCTCGATATTAATGCCTCCTGAAAATTGCAGTGTGCTAATAAAAATTATTGACAAATCTTGTCACACGTAATTGTTGTTATCCGTCAGGTGAAAACACTAAATTCTGGTAGTTTCCATTATTGCATCTTAAGTTACGGATTTCAAAAAAGCGATTTTTCCATGAAAACGGTTGACTTTTTCGAAACGAATAAAGAGTACCTTTTTTGAAGAGAAATGTTCAAGGCTTTAAAAAAAATTGTTTTCGGCTTTTTAAATTTATACCAGTCAAAATTTTGAGCCCATGGGTATTGCGTGAAGTCCGTTCCTGACTTCCACGGCATTGTCCAAGCATGATTCAAATATGAGGTAATTGGTTTTTACCGTCTATGCAAAATTCCAAAATTTCATCAAAATATACAAGGGCGTTCAAAAGTTAAATCAAAAAATGTAAAGCAGTGAGTACCCCTTTGGGACCCTGTAGTTCTGTTACGGAGTACTTTAGGGGAAAAAAATATATGAAACACCAGGTATATTTTGACGTCACCAACACGCTGGCGAGAGATTTCCCCGAACTTACCGGACACCCTGTATATAAAGCGGCTCCAAGATTGTCTTATCAATCTACAGAGATAAGAATGATAACAAATTTAACAGTTGAAAAAATTTGACGGGTGTTCAGGCCTGCTTTGTTAGAAAGTAACTTGAGCTGCACATTCTTATTTTTCAGAAACCAAGTATGCCTGCACATATATTTTTCTCACGTGAACTATAATACCTTTGTCTACCTACACTTACATTCTCCAAGTACAGGGACTACCAAGTCATTGTTCTTTCGCAACCCCAGATATGTAATTACAGTAATATAAAGCAAAGCTAATTTAACAAAGAAATCGTATCTTCTCCGGTGTTCATAAGTCATGACTCTAAATGCCTGATATAACAATCGCGTAAAATTTCAGTTTCCGACATCAGCGGCACCTCTGACCAGTGAAAGGATGAAATCGTAATAGTGATAGGTGATAGGTAGTAGCAACGGCAACAGACGAACTATCGTCTTTGTTCGATCTTCAATCCTTTACTTGCTTCAGTTCTGAAGATCGCCGTACACGGAACGCGGAAGACCAGACCTAACGTACTGCTATCGAGTAAATTTTGTCATTAAATTTAATATGTATCATTAATTTTGAACTATGAGAGCGTTGACTGACGTATTAATAAGACTTCTCACGGCTATAGCTTCATGTCCTCGAAAGTAGATGGCGCCTTGGTCAACAATGTATTTTGCATTGTATTTTGTCTCCGGGAAGCGCATGGTGAGCCAGAGAACTGTCAAAGATGACAGCCGTAAGCAGTCTTTATTACGAGGCCAACGATAAAGACAGGCCACGGCGCTAACGCATAATCGCGTAGTCACGTGACCAACTTTGTGCTATTTAATGAAAGGCATTTTTGGAGATAAGTAGAAAAAACAAATTTCGTAACAATTTGGCAAGTTTTCTTTCATCTATTACATTATTGGTTTTGTGCATCCAAGCTTTCTCTAATTGTTTTTTTTTCAAAATTTTCAACCTGCCTCAGCTGTTTTGGGCTGAGAGTTAAACGGCACTGCACTCACAATATTTTGACACTTCTCAAAAATTGTTGGGACTTCACCTTCCTTTAGCTTAGGTGATATTCTCTATAGGTATTTTCCTCCCACAACACATTTGTCCACTTTAATTATTGTTTCACTTTCTTGAAAATGTGTTAGTCACACATACTTAAGGGTTTTTTAGAAATTAAATCTCGGTTGGAATTTGACGAATCCATTTTTGGCGGAAATTTTCATCCCGTGGCAAAACAAATGTTTGTTATGGCGACACTTTCTTCCTGGCTTTTGTAATATGTATAAATATAATATAAACAGACTCAATATTTGGTATTTAGGTTATGTTTTACGAAATAAAAATGAAAACTAACCTCAGTAGGTAGGTATACTGCAAATATTGACGAGGTCTCAGTTGTTCGGCAGCGTGAAAGACCGAATATGTAGATAAACCGTATCGGGGCGTGGATCGACAAGGAAAATCAACGGTTACAACACTGATTTATTTCGCACAAGGTGAATGGTGAATACAATAAATACACAAACCCGAACGTGGTCAACGGGAACGGCTTCCACGCACCCGGACCGTCTGAACTCGCGGATCTCCCGTAAGCAGTTCACCCCTCTGTGAATCAGGCTCCACTGTCCAATACGGTCCATGTCCATAATAGTCCATTCCGGAATTCCGGGCTCCCTATTCTGTGGTTCGGGGGAGAATTCCCCTTTACAGCGCTCACGCGTCGGTGCGAGCGGCACCAATACTCTTGGACGCCACGACTCCCACCCAGACACCCAGAGGCCATAATAACACCTGGGCGGTTCCCCTCCGCCAGGACACACGCGCACTAGACACAAACTTGTTTCTAAAATATAAACTAAGACGTTTAAAAACACTTTAAACATTGAAAACTTCTCAAAACCCAAGCTGCCGCTTTCAGTTATGTGACAAATGACATGTAACGTCTGACTAAGATGGTCACGTGATTTTTGTGCGCCAGGGCCTGTATTTATAGTAGGCCTTGTCTTTATACGTCAGTCAACGATGAGAGCGTTTGCCTTGAGTATGACACTTAACTGAGTGATTCTTCTTTCTGTATACAGGATGCTTCGACCGACAAACTTTAAGCAGCAATGAAAACAACATTTTGATAAATAACATTCATTGGCCCTAAGAAGCTTTAGATATTATAAATATTCAAATTACTTAAGTATTATATTAGGTAGATAATTTGTGACTGGTTTATGTTTAAGGCCAATGATGAAATGATACCTAATGTTTAAAAGATATTTCGCCCAACATTTTTTTGGTGGTTTGTCTTTGTCGGTCAAAACAGATTTTCTTATATTTTTAAAGATATGTCGTAGATTGATTTGTGAAAGAATAGTAAATTATTGTGCTGATTACGATGAAAAAACAATTTAACATCCCGCCCTAGTGCCATAGCCGACTGAAGTGAATTTGAATTCGTCCTATATATAAAAATAGCATTATAGTTTTATGTACAGAATTCAACGAGCTTTCGATTTGTCGAATGATATACTGCAGGATAGGTAATTAATGTCAATATTTACAACAGTTTCGTGTGTGTGATCCGCTTTATATGTATTTTTATATTAATCTGTGGCGTCAGAAACGTTACAAAGTGAAAGATGCGCCTACAACATTACATAATTTTTGGGGAAATCACCTACTAATAACGTTTACACATTTATCCTTTAGCGTTTGTGCGATTTTTTCTCCAAAGCCCACCAGGTGTGTAAAACCAATCGCTATACTGACTCGGCAGTTTTTGTTGTTTCATCTCCAGATTTTTTTAACTGTTCTAACGTTCGAACTCGAACAATAGAAGGGAATCTTGGCTAATTTATTAAATTAATGCTTGTAGTTCCTTTACTAATCGTGGCCAACGAAGTTAAACGTTTATGGGCAACGACATTTATCGTAAATTCAAAACGTATTTAGAGTAGACCTACAAATTGTACTTGGCAAGGACATACAATGTAGAAGTATGAGTAAATGAAGATTTTTTTATGTAAACAAACATTTTTGTGAAAGCAATGTCAAGCTGCTAATTGAAATTCTGTGAGACGGCGATGAGCCACCCAACCTACCCGTTATTGCCAAATCACAATTTTTCAAGTGCGAAAAGTGAGTGGAATAGGATTATGAAAATGGCAGATTCTTGTCAATTATGAAACGTCTAATTGTAGTGAACGTCTGCCTACGCAGGGAACGGCCATCGTTCTTTGTTGCGATGAGAGGTCGATGACAAATTGTAGGAATGTGTATCAAACTGGGATTTACCTTCTTTCAGGAAGGTCATCTGATGTTTCTCAACATACTATTAGAAAAAAAAATGATTAGCCCAAATATAATTCTGCCTCTCTGTTTACAGATCGGTTGCAAAACGAATTAATTTGATGATTAATGGTGTGCTGCATCTGCTATAGTTGGTTGGTGATTGATTAAACAGTTTTAGAGTTTTGGAAATAAGCGTTATTGACTGACGTATTACTAAAGACTGCTCACGGCTGTCATGTTTGACAGTTCTCTGGCTCACCATGCGCTTCCCGGAGACAAAATACAATGCAAAATGCATTGTTGACCATAGGCGCCATCTACTTTTCAGAATATGAAGCTATAGCCGTGAGTAGTCTTATTAATACGTCAGTCAACGAAATAAGTATGCAACGATTAACATTAACATGTACCTCAACTGAAATGAATAGACAAAATTCTACCTGAAACTGAAAAACCAGTAACTATTGTTTTGGAAACCTGACATACATAAAATAAATTCGTTATTACCATTGCATAAAGGAATAATATTACCTTCTTTACGTCTCCAAATTTCTAATGAAAGTAGATAATGTAATAGCGCTAATACCCCATGTATTATACCCATTATCTACGTTATAATATAATGCAATAGTTTTGTAATGCACCAAATTCAATCGCGTTACAAACGCAAAATCACGAGTAGAAGGCAAGATTATGGTAGACCTAAAATCGTGATGTAGGTTTCAGAAAGAAAGTAGATAAATATCTAGCCTACATATTCAAGTCAGCTGAGATGTTTGCCCTTAAGTTTTTTGTAATCTGGTAAATAATAAATTCATTATTAGTATTATTATCATTATTAAAATGCGCACTCAAATGAGCTGAGAGATATAGTTGAGTAGATAAAAATATACCAAGGGATGGAAGCAAAATTTTTCGACAACTGACGTCGTTGGCGGTTTTGTCATTTTAAGGCCCTCTATCTTCAGCTGCTTACACCAAACTTGTGTATTTTTTCTAAGGAATTGAATGCCAAATGCCACCAAGAAAAAAAAACAATTTCAAACAAAAATTTATCTCCAAATCCGAAATAACAACTGGAGTCCTGGCTGGGAGAAAAACAAACATCATTTCCTGCTAAACCGAAAGTGATATTATACCAGTAAATATTTTTTTATTCAATGTACTAATCTAATGAAAAAATGCAAGAAAATATACATTACCATTTATTAAAAAAAAACCGGTCATTTGGTGATAACTTTTCTGTTTGAAATTCAACTGCGTCTTTCTGGGCGTCATTTAATTTCTTGGAAAAAACTACACAAGTTTAGTTTAGTCTTTTTATTCAGTATGTAGGGATGACCCACCCAAGGTTCAACGCCCCCCTTTTTTTTTCAAATCTTCATTCAGAAAAACAAATAAAAAAGTTACGAGAGTCAGGTAAGCATCTTCCCGATTAGAACGATGTAAATATGTCACATATTACCTCTAACTGTTTAAAAGATATGATTAAATTTTTGAAATTTTCATATCGCAAATGGGAGTAGCCTAGCCATGGAAAAACAATCTTAAGAAAGTGCTAAATGTAAAGATTGTTACCAGATATAAGTACATAACTAAATCACTTTTTCTTTTTAAAATTTTCATTATAATAACACTGCTTGCACAAAACTTTGGAGTTTACGTAATTTCATTATCATGCAGATTCTTCCTCTATTTCGAAAAATATCATATTTATTGAATCCCAATTGATATAGCCGTGAAAGACAACAGTAAACAAATAGCTAGGTGTTTTTGACATTTCTTACCAATAGGGTTATTTACCAAATAGACCGGGAGATAGTGACAGATTTTTGGACGTGATTTTACTCAGTATGCCTTGCAAAGGGCATTATGTGGCACATATTCTCTCAATAATAAGGTATGAATCAGAGAGTCGTCCTGGGTTCTTCGGTTCTTCATATGAAAAACTGAGTTTTCAATTATTCGAAAAATATGCGTTTTGATATGATTTTAGCCAGGCTGCCATGTGTTTTATAATGAAGTTCAAAATAGAAAATTCCTCGGAAAACCATAGACATACCGTTAGCGTGGGTCCAAATGGCTATATTATTGTCACCTGACCTTGTATTTTAATAATTATTTTTTCCACGTTTCTGAACATGCTGCCAATGAGAAGTATGCAAGTTCTTGTTATGAAAATGCTGAAAAAAGAATGGCACACCTTTTGCGCATGTCCAAGTACTGTTTAAATTAAATGTTATTTAATCATTTGAACGATTTATTCGATGTCAAGTGTAGGTACTTGGACATGCGCAATCGGTATGCCATCTTTTCTTCAGCAGTTTCATAATATGAACTTGCATACTTCTCATTGGCAGCCTGTTCAGAAGAGTGGAAAAAATAATTATTAAAATACAAGTTCACGTGGCAATAATAGCCCTTTGGGCTCACGCTAACGGTATGCCTATGGTTTTCCGAAGAATTTTCTATTTTGAACTTTATTATAAAACACATGGCAGCCTGACTAAAATCATATCAAAACGCATATTTTTCAAATAAATGAAAACTCATTTTATGAAGAACCCAGGATGACTCTCTGATTGATACCTTATTATTGTGAGAATATACGCAACATAATGCCCTATGAAAGGCATACTGAGTAAAATACGTCCAAAAATCTGTCACTATCTCCCGGTCTAAAAGGGTTAGTAATTTTAAAAACAAAAAGTCATTTAGTTCTGGCAATCTGGTAACAAAATTTCCAAAATTCAATCGGTTATATATCTTCCAAACAGTCGGAGGAAACATTATTTATATATCGTTGTAATCGGGAAGAAGCGTAGATTTCAAAAAAGCAAAATATACAGTGTGTTTCACTTCAATTCGAGACAATTCATTATTTGTTTACGGGTTGACCGATTTTCAAAAACTTTTTTTTAAATATAGTGCTCCGAAAGATCTACATTTTGGCACTAATTTTTTTCAGATTCGACTTTTCCATGACCTACTACGATCAAAATTATACCCCCAAAAACTACAAAAGTAGGTAGATTAGGCATTTCTTCAGGAGAAAAATGAATAGCACAGTCGTTATGGTCATACCCGCAAACCACACATACCTTGTTTCACGGTCATAGCTTATACAGGGCGTTCAGAAAATATGCAGATTAGGAAAATATGGGAAAAATTACGTAGGAGTACATTTTTTCCGACAAAAATTATGAAAATATAAAAAATAAGGGGTTAACCTGCAATAAAATAAAACATTTAGGAAATAGAAATTTTTCCTTAATATTATTGCTTAAATGCAGAATGAGCTTATCATTTTCCGCCATATAATTTTATTTCGGAACATTCCCACAATAACCTTTCGAAAAAAAAAACGACAAAAAAATGTTCCCTTGTCCTTGGCATTTATAATGATTGTATTTCTACGGAAATTTTACTTTATCAGCATCAGCACTGATCAAATTACCAATATTTTCTCAGATTATAAGTAACTTGCACCATTCTTCTTATAGGTATACCTATTAGAAGTAGGTAGGTGTAGGCAAAATTGGTTTGAGTAGGCTTTGTCCTTCCTTTGTGCTTATAGGTATTTGTTATTTTTGTTGCTAAATAGCTCTTGCTGTTAAAAGATCTTTTTGCAGAAATTAATTATTTATGTTCACGTTTAGTCAGGGTATGAGTTTAACAGTCAGTACCCATACTTATGTTATGTGGGTTAAAATATCTCGAATCGAATCGATTGGAGTAGGCTTTGGAGTTGGTATAATACGGTCTTTATTAGGATGTTTGCATAGTATTACGGGGACAAACAATAAAGAAAAAGAAAGATGAAACAACGTACCTATAGTATTTCTGAAGTTACTTGAAATAGCATAAAAAACTCTAATTGGCGTCACAAAAAGTATATAACATAAGCATAAGCGTCACGCAGTTTTCAAAAATATACATATTCTACAAGCAACTAATATTTCACTTTTAAGTTTTTTTTAAGGTTGTCGTCAAAATAACATAAAAGTTAATGCACCATATAATATTGTCAAAAGGTCTCTAAAAAGCCATGTCGATTATAAGTATTTACGCAAGTATATCCTAAGATCTGTGAAATTATGGCACGGCTATCTACCGCATTTCGCTGCACAAGTGGCCAGCCGTCGAACAGTGTAACCCATGCAAGAATCGGTGATATTATATTTAGGCGAGCATGCAGTCACTTGTTTTTACTACAAAGTCTATCTTCTCTGTCTCCTTCATCTCTTTTCACCACTAATACCACAATACCAGGTTCTGTTTAATATGGATAAAAAAGTATTTTGTCTCGTATTTTATTGCGGAGGCGCCTGTTCTCGAGCTACCCTGGTAAAGTATACATGAACTTACTTGGAACACATTGATATACGGGGCGCTATATATTTCATAGCATTTGCCACGCTATGCTACTGGTAAAAATACCAGACTTATCAGCAGAAATCACCCGTATAAAATTCAAAGGTTTTTATGCTGTTCCAATTGACTTCATATACAGGGTGTGCGGTAAGTAAGGGGCAATCTCGCGGGATCAGGTATAGGGGACGTCAAAATATTTCGATTGAGCTTAACAACTACGGGTCAAATCTCTGTAGATACTGAGATCCAGAGTGTTGAAGTTCTTTTTTTGAAATTGAATTATGGCAATATCTACCAAAATAATAAAGCTGCTGAACTGTAATTTGGTATTCTGCTGTGTTTTTGACGATGGAGAAGAAGCTGTCAATTTCTACGTATCTCATAGAGGCCGCCGCTTGCGCTTTTTTGGATCGTGCTTTCACTTGTAACTTTTTTGAGGTTATATCTTTTTGGTCTTGCAGGTCCGTTATTTTAGTGCTTCGTTTCATTTGCAAACAAAAGTGTATCTTACTTGTTTCACAACAATAAAATCAACCGTTTGCGTTGAAATTGGCAAAATGTGACCCAAAACACCTGTTAACTCCATTATTGAAAACATACAATTTTCATCTTCCGCTTTCAACTGTTACAGATCTACTGTACACACAAAATGAAGAAAAAAATGCCAAATGAACATTGGTCAAAACACCATTAATTTCCTTGAAATAGAGGGTGTCGATATTGTTTCAAATCGCAATTATTTCCATTTTGAAAGTGAATAATTTTTGGTACATTTGTCCCTAGGGATTTTTTCTTACTTTAAATGGCACAGTTGATCTGTAACATTTGGAAAGAGATAGTTGAAAATTTTATTTTTCGAATGTTGTAGTTGACAAGTTTTTTGGAGCAGGTTTTGCCAGAGAATACACTTTTGCTGCTAAATGAAAAGTTGCACTAAAACGAAGGACTTAGACAAGACCAAAACGATAACCTCAAAACGTTACGAGTAAAAGCACACAATCCAAACATAGCACAAGTGGCGCTGTGAGATGAGATACGTATAGAAATTGACACTTTCAGCTTATTCTCCATCAACAAAAACAAAGCAGTACCATATTACAGTTTTATTATTTTGGGAGATATTACCATAAATCAATTTCCAAAAATGAACTACAATGCCCTGTATCTCAGTAACTATTGAGATTTGACCCGTAGTTGTTAAGCTCAATAGAAATATTTTGACGTCCCCTACCTGATCCCGCGAGATTGCCCCATACTTACCGGACGGATGGTATACAGGGTTACCATACCTATCTGTAGAAAGAAAATTTGAAAAACATTTCAAGCCCAAAATATTTAAGCTAAATTAATTTTAATCTATACCTAATTTCGTATTTTTGCCACTGAACAATACAAACGAACAGAAAAATTATTTTTTTTTATGTTTTGATAACCAACCATGTTAATGTTTTATTAGTTTTTGCATTTTTTATATCAAGCATTAAACATTTTCCCATTACTCATCTATATCATTATGGGTAAAAAAGTTTTCTCTTATCAAATTCTAAGTCTAAGTAATAAATTGTTATACCTAATAATTTTAAAAGCTATAGTACCACTATACATTTTAATAGATAGGTATTTATTTACCTACTATTTCAAAGTTCTTAGGTAATTTAGGTACTTGTTAATGGGCAACTCTATCATCTGGCGTATTTTCCACTTGTGCAACAATTTATAGCAGGTACCTACTTTTTTACATCCAAATTTAGTTCCGTTTTAGCAACGACAGGTAAAGATTTGTTATCGCATTTACGGATCGGTTCTTCTCGAATTACACAACTAATAGGTTAATAATTGTTCGGTTTGTTTAGAAATCAACAGACAATTTCATGAACACGGCGCACGCATCCTTTCGTGATCTTATAGAATCAGGACACAAAACCACTCTGCGTCTTCGATCTAGATTCTGCAAGATGTTGGGAAACGATATCGACGCTGCATTAAATCATTGTGTTGTAGTTTAGATAACATCTGAACGTATGAAAAATGGAGATATGTGAAATCTTAAGGACACGACAACTCTGATCTAGAACTGCACGATATTTGAATAGCCATACAAAATCTATCCTACACTGTCTCCTAAGTCCTAAAGTCTATTTTGTGGTTTGAAAGTCTACTAACTATACCTACTCCACACACTACACCAGAGGATTGACTTTATTGTAGCAGTAGTTTCTTCTATGGTTCTATATTGCTTCTACATCGCCACGAATGAAAGTATTGTTTCGGCAAAGAAATTCCAAAAATTCGATTCTAAATCGATTTAAAATAATATTAATAATAACATGTAATATAATAATAATAATCAATCTGATGTTTTGGATTGCTTTTGTGCTAGACATACAGTGACCGGCAGAATGTAAGCAACAAATGAGATTTTTTTTGTTTTGGGCCGAAAAAAAAAACTGGCTGGCTACATTAGTCTGAAACCAAAATAGAGCCAGAAAAACTTCAAGCAGATAGTTCGGTATACGAGGGGAAGTTAAACACTTACACGCGGTACATATTCCCAATTAATTAGCCACGGTCAGTATAAAGTCAGTATCTTATTATCGCGAAAGGGTCCCTGGTCCCTTTACGGGAAAATGAGAAAACTGCAACTAATGGTAATACAATAAAAAAAATGTTTTGAATAGGAAGTCATGATTTTGTATTTATGTATATTTTTCATTGCAAACAACTTTCTCTTTGCCATTTTTCTCTACGACGCAAAATAAGGGTAGGTACTTTACTCTTGCGCCGCGTTTAAGTTTTTTACTCCTCATCGTATACTGTGATATCTGCATGACGTTTTTGGGGTCCTATTTTGGTTGCCTGGTTGCCTATAGGCTGGAACGAAAATTTTTATTTTTGAATTTCAAAATGTAATAGCGTTTAAAAGTTGGGTCACATGTATACATCAAGATCTGGAGAAGATAGGAGAATCCTTTCCGTTGCCCCAAAGATATTAGAAATAGGTAAATGATTTTGAATAAAATACAAAAATTTTATATTCTTATTTTTTCAGAAGTTTAATAGTGCACAAAAGTTTCGGTCTGGATCTCATATCAAACCCTCAAAATCTGGTGGACAAAGAGTCAATTTTGTACAAATTATATACAACTATTATATAAGCTCCGTCACTGCCTTCTACGTCATCAATCGCATAACCGGTATAGCACCATAGAAGAATACAGGGTGCCTCACCACGAATTGCATCGATCGATATCTCAAAAAGTAAACATAGAATTTTTTTGAAAATTTGGCAGCTGACCAATGTCAATGAGTACTATTCACCTAAAATATTTTCAAAATGGCAACACTTTCGGTTATACCGGAAGTCGATGACAACTTCGTTATTTTAAATGGAACACCCTATATTTTATTGCATTTTTGGATTCTACGGAAAATTCTAGGTACATTTCATGTATTATGTCCTATACCTAAATTCAACCGTTTTTGAGATATTTGCCATTTTAGAGAAAAAATGACAGATGCAGACTCGTACTTAATTGACAGTTTCTTCGTAACGGCTGCATATTTCGTAACGCGCTATTGGCATTTTGTAGTCAAAGGCTTGGTGCAGAGAAATACCATAAAGAAAGTTTCTGATCTTGTACAGGGTGCTCACAAACAATAAACAATTACTCAAATATTAATTCAAAAAATGCCAAAAACTGAAATTTTCCATATGGAAACCCCCATTTTTTTGTAGTAGCCTTATTCAGCACAAAAAATTAGGGCAAGTTTGTGTTTGGTTCCCTATACCTAAATGTTATCATTTTCGATTTATATAATAAAAAATATATAATTTTCCACTTCTTCATCAAGGGGGCGTTTTTTTAAGTTTGATAAATGTAGTTGGCCATGGCTGTCAGAGAATGAAGAAATGTCATTTAGTTTAAAATTATTGTAAACAATGCCGGCACGGTTAAATTACACAAACGAAGACTATTTATATTTATTTTTTGTAAATAAATCGAAAATGATAACATTTAGGTATAGAGAAGCAAATACAAACCTGTCCTAATTTTTTGTGCTCAATACGGCTACTACAAAAAAATGGAGGTTTCCATTTGAAGATTTTGAGTTTTTGGCATTTTATGAATTAATATTTGAATATGATCGGAAACTTTTTTATGGTATTTCTCTGCACCAAGCCTTTGAATACAAAATACCAAGAGCGCGTTACGAAATATGTAGCCGTTAGGAAGAAACTGTTAATTAAGTACGGGTCTGCATCTGTCATTTTTTCTCTAAAATGGCAAATATCTCAAAAACGATTGAATTTAGGTATAGGACATGAAACATGAAATGTACCTAGAATTTTCCGTAGAATCCAAAAATGCAATAAAATATAGGGTGTTCCATTTAAAATAACAAAGTTGTCATCGACTTCCGGTATAACCGGAAGTGCTACCATTCTGAAAATATTTTAGATGAATAGTACTCATTGACATTGGTCAGCTGCCAAATTTTCAAAAAAATTCTATGTTTACTTTTTAAGATATCGATCGATGCAGTTCGTGGTGAGACACCCTGTATACATCCTGTTAGATGTTATTAGTTGGCGAGTGGTATATATATAGAGTGATCGAGTGATTTCCAAGTTAACTTCTTTTTGGTGTGGGTCTAGGGATTTAACGCAAACATTGGGGGAGTGTAATAAGTAGGTATATTGAGAATACAAATATGAGAATATAATACAAAACAGTACCAAGTATATCAATAAATAAGCACAAATTTGTAGCATTAAAATGATAAAAATAAAACGACATAAATTCCTGAAATTAAATCACGTCAAAAATACCAAAAATGCGTTTTAAGTTTCAATAAAATTTCCCAACTCAACGACCAGAGTCAACGATATCCAAATAACTTACCAAAATTAATTTAAGACCCAATAAAAGTTACCAAAATGCAACAATTTAAATAAAAGGGCAGATTAGACATCAAGAAAACAAACAAAAAAAAAACAAAGATTCTTACTTTTGGCCAATCCACACATAGCAAGTGGTATATCTATGCGGCTATAGGTTCTTATTTTCTCGAAGCTCTCGGGCAGGGATTTTCTCTACGAACGGTTCTATAACAGATAATTTCAAAAACAAAATATGCGAAGAGTTGCATTACTACGTAAACTGTCAAATTATTTTTATCAAGTTTCAGGCAGTGTGTGGCCGTGGAAGTTTTTATTTGTTATCGTTCATTTTTTGAGGCATAATATAAAACTCCGATAGGCAAGTTTTCCGCAATATTACATTATATTAAAAAAAAATTTTTTTTCATTTTCGTTCCATCTTAATATCCCCCAGTTAGTTTTTTATTTCAGTGCAAAACAAAAAATCCCACTATTTCTTGCATATATACATTCTGCTGGTCACTGTATAATAAATACCGGGTATTTTGAACCAAATATGGTTATTACTAGTATAGGTTGACATAAAATTGTGAAGTATCCACCTGGTCGAAAAAACAGTGGCGGAGATATGGGTAATTAGTGATCGTATAATTTAAGAAAAAGTGTAGTCCAGCCCTGTGCAAACTCAAAGACGACATTAACTTAGGATGCCCCTTTTCATTTCTCACAAAAAGTATTCTTCATATGTTTTCGTTAGGTTTCATGGTAATTTCATTTATTTAAATTTAATACTCGTGACAACTTATCCACCTATTTTCTAATTGTGTAGTGAACAGCTAAAGTAAAATAATCCTGCTTTCTTCTTTCCGATCTACTAAAAACATTCTCTTAGACTTTTGTTTGTTTTTTTTTTTTTCAAAAAACAGAGGTTTATTTTTAATACAGGTTTATTAAGAATACATACTTTACTTTTTCGTGGATGGATTGCGGCATGTTTTTTTTTCGGAAATTTAACACCCTTTAACTTTCTTAGGGAACCCCAAAGACATTAAGTTTAAATGAGAAAGTTTGTCAATTTTAGACTGAAACACCCTGTATGTGATGATATGATATCATTAATCATTTATAGTTAGTAAGAGAGCAATTTTATCAATCGTTATTGGAAAATGAAGGGTGGTCGAATAGTGCTTCACAAGACTCTTGCAAATTTCTTGTTCTTGTTCTTGCAGCAAGAACAAGACAAGACTCATTTAAATTTCTTGTCTTGCTTTGCAAGACCAGACAAGAAATTATTCTGCAAGAGTTTTGCAAATTTGCAAGAAATCTTGCTAAAAGCAAGAAATCTTGCAAAAATTATTATCTCTAATTATAATTTCTGCAAAACTTTAATAGGATAAATAATAAAATGTAATTGAAGACGATATTGAATAATACTGATTTTTGCAAAATGAGCATAAATATAAACGGTTATTCAAGAATAACTGTCTCTATATACTAGTATCTAGTATATATATATTTTATTTCAAATATTCCTGGAAATTAATATTTTTTTATTTTTTATAAGTTTGATTCAACTATATTTTTGCTAAAATACTTAAACAACCAAAGGAGTCTATTGGACTTCCTAATTTCCTAATGCCATGTTTGGCTTCGTATTATTGTGGCATAATGTCGGTTGTTTTAGCAGGGTGGGTTTCGAGTTTTTTGTTCACTTCGATACAAATATCGAAATCCACGGACATTAAAATAACTTTAACAGAAAGGGAAGTCTTAGACTAAGAGGCATTTCGAATTGAAAATCATGAAAACATTTAAACAAAATTATTATTATTATTAAAATGGAAAAACTAAATACAAATAATAACCTTCTAAAGTAATAGCGACAAACACGCGTAATATAGTGCGTAATAGCAGCTTTTTAAGTTCTTATGCTAATCAAAAGAACGAAACTGTTTTAGAACTGGGTAGGTATATTTAATTAATCCAATGAAGACAATATTCTAATATATACAGGGTGGTCACTCTTACAGTGCATACCATTCTAGTTGGCGTAGGAATTATTTGACATTTCCATTGAAAAGCTCACATCGAGAAATCTAAGATTGCCAGGTTTCATAAATTTTCCTTTACATATAAAAAAGTTATGAAGGAAGAAAGAAAACGCATATATTCAGTTTTTCAGCAATATTTCAGATATCTTAGATTTCTTTTCAGATTATTGAAAGGCAACTTTTCTCTAATTTAACCCACGCTGTATTTCTTACCGTTTCGGATATCCCAATGGTATGCACCGTAAGAGTGACCACCTTGTATACCTAAGTTTTGTTTTTCATTTTTTTATTCTACAAAATGATGGCTTAAAAAATATTGCTCAGGCAGTCATCAAATTTTAAGATCAATAAAATATAAAATTTTTGGAATAAGATAAGAAAAATCGCCTATTCATACCTACTAAATATTTCAGTTATCTAACTAACATTCCTTCAAAATCCGATTAACATTTTTGCCTGTTCCAATCATCATTTCAGTATGTATGATTTGTTTTGTGTTTATCAATGAATGATTTAAAATATCTGAGAACAGACCTACATTATACCTTCACTAAATTCTAAATACCGGTGTTCTAAACAGAGAACATGGCGACCACCGGTTGCCAAACATCAAAGGCGCCGCCGTCGAGTATATATTCTCCCCTTCCTTGTTCTCTGGCACTGTGGACATCGCGCCCTGCCGCGCCGCGGCTCTGCAGTGCTGCGACAACTTGTCTGGACAAGCTTTACACGTAATAAATAATGCAATAGTCTTGCTAACAAGAGTCTTGGTAGCAAGACTCTTGCAAACAAGAGTATTGCGATAACGTCAGTAAACAAAAAATGCAAGAACAAGAAATTGCAAGAAATCTTGCTTGCAAGACAAGATTTTTTCCAACAAGGGTCGTGCAAGACAAGAATGAATTTAATTTCTTGCCTTGCTTTGCAAGACAAGACAAGAATGGCCCTTACAAGACAAGAAATCTTGTCTTGTGGAACACTAGTGGTCGAATAAAGTGTATTGTTTATTTTTATTGTTTATTCATTTGCTTACAGCTGATCCACGGCCTCCTCTGCCTCATCTCGTCCCTCCCTCTGCTCGTCATCGCGACTGCGCCGGGCGAATTCCAGAGCGTACAGTTCGTCCCCAATGACAATAGTGCGGCGAGGAGGGACGTCCGAAGCACCGGCAAGACGAGGTCCTCCAGGCGCGCGACGTTGCCGCACGCGGGCGCCGACATATCCGATTACTTCTCCTTCACGCTGGCCCAACCGGACGTGGAGGTCTGGACGCCCTCATCGAACGACATCCGTTTCGATGTCCACAACAACGGACACATCACGCCGGATTTCAGTGATGGATTAAGTAAGGAGCGCTGCGATGATATTTCTTTTTTCTCTCTCAAATTTTCCCCACTAATTCCATCCACATTGCGCCAGATTTGGGAAACATACATTTCTTCGAAAACTCATCTTTAAAAGCATACCTTACTAATAAGATAATCACCTCCCTAAAAAGATCTTTTAAGCCTACTTATTTTCTTGATAGTCGTCTTTGGATAGTTTATGAATAGTGTGGGCCACAGGTATATAGTCCAAAGCACGAAAGAAAACGTTTCTAAAGAATGCGGGCAGCGTTGCGAGATTTCCTATACGAGTAGTCGTTATTACCCATTTTTGTTTATCATTTATTTTTAGCGCGGTGTGATAAAACACCTATTATATTTTTTCAACATCGTCGCGTCTACCATCGCCTTTGAAATACGGCAACAAAGCACTTCTACCAAGCAGTCGGCTGACAAAAGCAGTTAGCCAACGCGTTTTGTGCCTGTTTCTATAGTACGTAAAGTTAACTGCGTATTTGATCTACCACACAGACCTCATTTTTTAGGCCGCTGGCAAGTTTTTTCCGCCAGCTCAGAGAGCTCAGTGGCGTTTCGTATGTTTGGGAGTTAACGTGTGCAAAATGAGTAAACATATAATAAGATTGCATTCTAAAGAAAATAGGCTTGTTGTACAGGGTTATTCATACCCCTCTTTACTTTTTTGTTTTTAATTTTGGAAAAAAAATATGAAATTGTAAATTGTATACGTCGCGTTTCGGTGATATAGGCCAAAGTTTTGTTTTTACATGGAACACCGTGTATCCTGTATATTATATACCTACAGAGACAGAGTGTCTCATTTAAGAGTGAAACAACCTTATAACTTCTTTAATTTTTAACCGACCAGCACGAAATTTTTACCAAAGGTAGATGGCATTGTGGTCTACTTATTTCCAAAAAGTTACTTGCCTACTCCAAAGTCAAAGCCACCTGCGATGCCACAATCAAGGCTAAAAATCAGAAAATCATATTTGGCATTTTCTTTTTCAAAAAAATTTACTAAAAGAAGTTGTTCAGAATCGATCCAGGACCGTAAATCCAAAATTTTGTCAAAATAAAAAAATTTTAAATAAAAAAATAAAGACCAAAAATAGAAATTCATGAATTTTCTGCGTTTAGAAAAGTGTGCCATGGAAGTTTTGAAGGCAAGTTGTTTTCAAAAAGTAATCATTTTAAAATAAAATTAAAAGCTACAAAACAAATTTTATTTTTTAAATTTTTACTTATTTTTTTGTATTGAAAATTCCATAACTACCTTTTTTGACCAATCAGAGGCTCGTTTTTTGCTTCGTTGTCATGGCAACTCAAAAAATTTCTGGAAATATTCTCACTTGCTCTAGGGCAGCAGGAGGTGATTACAGCGGAAATTTTTTGACAGATGTCATTATAAAATGTGACATTGTAACATATACCTACTCAACAAAAATTTTGATAATAATTTCGTTTAATTTATTACGTGTAGGTATGGAATTTTCTTACCGAATCCCCCAAGTTCTTGAATCGAAGCTAAAAATCTGAAAGTCATATTGGGACTCGTGATAATTTTCAAAAAATTCGTGTACTCAAAAAATTTCCGGCAATAATTCAAGCACTAGGGCGATTACTAGTGAATATTTTTTGATTTTGACAAAATTTTGGATTTTGAACAACTTTTTTGAACAACTTTTTTTTTGCTAAAAAAAGTCCCAATATGACTTTCAGATTTTTAGCTTCGATTGTGGCGTCACCGGTGGCTTTGACTTTGATATAGACAACTAATTTTTAGGAAATAAGTAGGCAACAATGCTATCTACCTTTGGTAAAAATTTCGTTCTGGTCGGTTAAAAATTAAAGAAGTTATAAGGTTGAGACTTTTTATTATTAAATACAAGGCCGCAATAGAAACGAATGGAAAAAACGGAATTTCTCAAAACATTTTAAAAATATTTCGTGTCATACATCATGGTATTTGCAATGAAAAGTGCTTTCGAAATCTGAAAAAAAAAATCCAGGTCCGTATTTAAAAAATAAAGTTGAAGATGGTTTCTCAACAACGAAACGTTGTAGAACAAATCCTAAAACGCCATCTTAAAGCCCGTTAAAAAGTGCCATAAGAAAGTGTTTTTCTTTTTTTTTTCTATCTGTGATAACAACTTCAGAAAAAAATAAAATCGAAAACGCAAAATTGTACTTTCTTCAAAATAACTCAGAAACAAAAAAACATATTAGAAATCTGTTTGTGCCATTTTATTTTTTTTATTTTCCCCATTTAACCGTTGCCATGTCTCTCACCGTTTGCTATATCCCCATGCTGTTCATTCTTATCCGGGACACAGTGTGTATATGCACAAAATCGTCCTTTGAATTATTGTACCTCTCGGACAAAATCAAAATTGCCGTGGGAAATTTGAAACAGTTATTACGAGAATATTATAAATGGAGATTTGACAGTTAACATTAATTGTTGTATTCCCACAATTGCATACAATAATTATATTGAAAATTTTCTATAAGGCATATTTTTTATGGATGGAACGTGATACTTTATTATGAATTAAATTAAACTATAGGAGGTGTTCTATAATATGCGTCCATTTTGTGCAACACAGAGAGAATACCTTCTTAATAAACTTCTCTTGTAGTTAGCTACTATACCTGCATCTCTCTGATCTCCTGAGATATTTTTTCTTTAGCTTGGTCGATATTATTTGACCTCTCCGCATATACCCGGTCCTTCAAAGTGCGCCACAGAAAGAAATCGAGTGGGGTCAAGTCTGGACTTCTGGCAGGCCAGATGCTTTCATTTGAACCAATCCACTCTACAAAAGTGTCATCTAAATGCGCCTTGACAGCATTTAATTTATGTGCTTGAGCACCGTCTTGTTGCCGTACAATATTCAGCTCATTAACTTGCTTCGATAGATCAAAAATTTCTCCTCTTAAGAGCTGTAAATATTTTAGCCCAGTAGTTAAACCACCTTCAAAAATACTGGACCAATATTATGTGATTCCGAAAAATACCACACCAAATATTTATTGAAGCTCGCCCTTGTCGTTGAATTGAAATAAACTGTCGTGTATTTTCTGATGACCAATAGTGAGTGTTTCTTCTATAAAAAAACGCCACATCTTTTAAAAGTGGCTTCATTACTCCACAATATAGAATCTCTAATGGTAATAAATTAAAAGAATATATTAATGTCTAGTAGTATATTATAGTTGGTTAATAGTAGTATACAGGGTGAGTCGAAGTTAAACCGCCATACTCAAAATTTGAGTAGTATTTTTAAAAATAAATGGGTTCTTCATATAACATTTTGTCCAAAAACGCTTCGTTTTCGACATACAGGGCGTCAAAGTTTTCTTTTAAAACAGAAACAAATTAGTATTTTCGGTTCCATTTATGCTATCGAGTTGAAAATTGGTACTTTTATGTTTTCTGGGACGGCGATTATGATTTTTCTTTCAACTTTCTTCTAGCCGCTAGAGGGCGTTGGCTACGTCGTTACTTTCGAACAAAAGTGTTTTAAACTTTTTTGTCGTTGAAAAATCTGCATTTTAGACAGCGGAATATAAATTACATTCGATTTTGAACAAAAAATGTCTCTTGTAAAAATACGGAAACCTTAACCGTTTTCATGAAAAACGCAATTTTGTGTCGCGGTGCGCGTGAATTCGAAAAAATTAAAATTTCGTAATAGGCTGAGAAATGGGATTTATTCATTTGGAATTCTTTATTTACAGTAGGTATTGTCCTAAATTAACAATTTTTGTGAAATTAGTAATAAAAAGAACTTTAACCAAGACAACTTTATTAGCAAAAACAGAGAAAAAGCGCTTCAACGTTTAGTAGGCTTTGAAAACAATTGTGGGTTACTAATTTCACAAAAATTGTTAATTTAGGACAATACCTACTGTAAATAAAGAATTCCAAATGAATAAATCCCATTTCTCAGCCTACTACGAAATTTTAATTTTTTCGAATTCACACGCACCGCGACACAAAATTGCGTTTTTCATGAAAACGGTTAAGGTGTTTCGTATTTTTGCAAGAGACATTTTTTGTTCAAAATCCAATGTAATTTAATATTCCGCTGTCTAAAATGCAGATTTTTCAACGACAAAAAAGTTTAAAACACTTTTGTTCGAAAGTAACGACGTAGCCAACGCCCTCTAGCGGCTAGAAGAAAGTTGATAGAAAATTCATAATCGCCGTCCCAGAAAACATAAAAGTACCAATTTTCAACTCGATAGCATAAATGGAACCGAAAATACTAATTTTTTTCTGTTTTTAAAAGAAAACTTTGACGCCCTGTATGTCGAAAACGAAGCGTTTTTGGACAAAATGTTATATGAAGAACCCCATTTATTTTTAAAAATACTACTCAAATTTTGAGTATGGCGGTTTAACTTCGACTCACCCTGTATAGTGTAATCTTTATACATATAGTCAAATTGAAGACCTCGGTGCAAAAACCGGACAAGTCCATAGTTTACAAGTTTTGGGAAAATGAAAAAGAAACTCCCGGACTTGTCTGGTTCTTGCACCCAAGAATGCGAGCGGCCAAGTCCTAAAGCTATATATCAACGTTATTCTGCTTTAGATTTGACTGATTCTTACACCAATCGATCGGCAATATTTTAATACATAAATGTAGTAGAAAAAGTCAATTTAACCATATTTATAAGTTTTGAGAAAATGAAAAAAAACTCCCGGACTTGTCTGGTTCTTGCACCCAAGAATGCGAGCGGCCAAGTCCTTAAGCTATACAGGGTGTTCCTTAATGACATGCTAATACTTAAGGGGGTTATTCTTGGGCCCATTTTAAGAAAAAAACTTCATATGAACGTATATCGTAAACGTCCTAACTTTTGAGATACAGGGCGTTAAAGTTCATTTTTTAAAATTGAATTTTGGCTACATCTCTCGAAATAATCAAGCTGCTGAACTGAAATTTTACACTGCTATGTTTTTGGGGATGGAGAATAAGCTGAAAATGTCAATTTCACCGTATCTCACAGAGGGCGCCACCTGCGCTGTTTTTTGATCACGCTTTTACGCGTAACTTTTTTGAGGTTATCTTTTTGGTCCTGCAGGTCCATCATTTTAGTGCATCTTTTCATTCTGCAAGAAAAAGGTACTCTTGTTTCATAACGATTAAATCAACCGTTTGCGTTGAAATTACCAAAACGTGCCCCAAAACACCTGTTGATTCCAAAATTCGAAACATAAAATTTTCACCTACTGCTTTCAAATGTTACAGATCAACTGTACATTCAAAATGATGAAAAAAATGCCAAATGGGCATTGGTCAAAACACCATTGGTTTTCTTGAAATAGAGTGTCCAAATTTTGTCAAATTCAATCCTTTCCATTTTGAAAGCGAATAATTTTTGGTACATTGTTCATAGGGATTTTTTTCCCAGTTTAAATGGTACAGTTGATCTGTAACACTTGAAGGTGGTAGGTGAAAATTTTATGTTTCGACTATTGGAATCAACAGGTGTTTTGGGGCACGTTTTTGTAATTTCAACGCAAACGGTTGATTTAATCGTTATGAAACAAGAGTACCTTTTTCTTGCAGAATGAAAAGATGCACTAAAATGATGGACCTGCAGGACCAAAAAGATAACCTCAAAAAAGTTACAAGTAAAAGCGTGATCAAAAAACAGCGCAAGTGGCGCCCTCTGTGAGATACGGTGAAATTGACATTTTCAGCTTATTCTCCATCCCCAAAAACATAGCAGTGCCAGTAGTAATACAAAGAGAGTACGGGACCACTTTGACCTCAGTTGACCCCTTGATCCTGAGAGTCCCCTACGGCCCGAGGTCACGGGAGCAAAGTGGCTACGTCATGCCCGAGGTCACGTGACGTCACCGGATGACCCCAGTTGACCCCTAGGTTGACCTTTGCCCTTTTGGCCACGTGTGACCCCCAGTTGACCCCCCCCCCACTCCAACGGTGGGGGTCAGCCCCCACTCCAACGACGGGGCAACCCCCACTCCAACGGCTTGGTGGGGAGAGGTCTATATATCCGAGCGCAAGAGCAGTTTCCCCTTATATACACTTGCAGTTTTATACAGTCTAATTTGCCGAGTTCAAAATGCAGTCGTTCCTGAATCACCTGAACAAGAATTTGATCTTCAAGAAATTCGAAAGCGTTCAAAATATGGAGGTGGGTGAAAATTTTCAAATCACGGGCGTGGACAAAGTGAACACGCAATACGGAGAGAAGGTCTACGTCGAGTTCGAAGAATTTAAGACGGTGCTGCCGCAACGATACACGGTCGAGTTTACGCCCCAACGGATCGAAGAAATTAATAGGGACATCGGTAACGGAAGGAGGTATTACATGAAGAGTCTTGGACCCGTCGGCCGATCTACAAATATCGAATTTATTGTAGAACCATGACGAAGCTGGAGTACAGAAGAAAACTGCAACAATATTTGAAGAATTTAGAAGCATTGAAATATGAACTTATGTTATATGAAATTAAAATGAAGATAAAACATATTGACTTACACAATTAATTTTAAATAAACGTTTAAAAATCTTTTGTTGTGTTTTTTTATAAGAATCTTTGTGTTGAAGGGAAAACACCTGAAGCATCATATTATAATAAAACTCTCACTCTAAGCAATAATATCACTCTATTCCACTGTTATGTGTATACAGGGCGATTCTTAATTTATACACATAAATTTGGAAAATTGTAGGTTATGTCAAGTAATGGCTAATAATGAAAAAAAAAGTCTAATAAAATTGTTATCGATAAGGTCTGCGTTTGTGATCTTATGAACCATAATTTTTAATTTATTTGTGCAAATAAACCCCGAATTGTTCAAGTACACAAAATTATAACTCAGCTGTTGCGTCGCATCGGGTTACTCGCTGCGAACTACGTGCCAGGAGGAACGGAGGCCGAAGGCCTCCTTCCGACTGGCATATAGTTGCCCGAACAAAATCCACCCTTCCCCCTTGCACGCGTTTCGCGCATTTTGATACCTATGAAAATTCGAAAAATTTTGAAAATTTTTTATTCAAAAAATGTAATTTTAAAAAGGTCCTGATCCTATAATCCCGATAACATTTTGGGAAATTTTCATTTTTTGACGGTAAAATGTACAAGACAAGACTCAGACGAATGTTTTATATACAAGTGCAGATAGAATTTTTTCGAGTGACTGATAAAAACATTTATTATAATAGTTAATCGGAAGGCCCCAGATAACATAGGAAATTTTGTTTGAACAAAATCTGTAAAAAAAATCCAAGACGTGAAAATGTAGGTAGAATTTTCTATTAATATCTTAATCTTAATATCTTAATAGGCGGAGGACCGACTGTCATTCAGACAGGTGAAAAATTTTTGTGATTTTTTGTAGAAGTTTTTTTGCCAAAATTTTTTTTTTGTCAAAATTTTTTTTGTCAAAAATTTTTTTTTTAAATTTTTTTTGCCAAATTTTTTTTTTACCAAAATTTTTTTTTGGCAGAATTTTTTTTTACAAAAATTTTTTTTGATAAAAATTTTTTTACCAAATTTTTTTTTGACAATTTTTTTTTTTACCAAAAATTTTTTTTGTCAATTTTTTTTTTTGCCAAATTTTTTTTTTTGCCAAAAATTTTTTTTTACAATTTTTTTTTACCAAAAATTTTTTTTGCCAAATTTTTTTTCTGCCAAAAATTTTTTTTTGCCAAAATTTTTTTACAAAATTTTTTTTACCAAATTTTTTTTTTGCCAAATTTTTATTTTGCCAAATTTTTTTTAGCAACATTTTTTTTGGCAGAATTTTTATTAACAAAAATTTTTTTTTGTCAAATTTTTTTTTACCAAAATTGTTTTTGTCAAATTTTTTTTGTCAATTTTTTTTATCAAAATTTTTTTTGCTAAAATTTTTTCTATAATATGTAAATTTATATCTTCCCAATGTTTTTTGAACTTTTTTACTTTTTTTCTATTTTTTTAGTGTAGCAAATGTGCCGTCCGATAGGTATATAAAGAGGTCTCGCATCGAACGGCACCAGTCTGCGACCGCACGACGAACATCATGGCTGCGGAGATCTCCGCAGTGAGTGACGACATCGTCGAAGTTTGCGAACGGGCTTTTCGATTACTAACAAACGGTATGGACATGACGACGCGAGAGCGCTGGCTGAAGCTAATCAACAGAAATATTAGACTGGTTTACGCCGCCATAAAAGTATACGATTGCAATCCCGGTACGATGACTAAACTTCAAACGAATTTGGGGCATTTAAAAAGATTCAGAGCTTACTTAAAAACGAGACACAGGGGGAGCGGTTTGACGAGACGCGATCGGGTGAAATGGGAGGAAACTAAGTCGGCATTTAAACGTAGAATTCGTTCTGGCATAATTATAAATCTGAGTCATAAAGACATTACGGAATTTTTGAATGACGCTTTTCTCCTTCTAAAACGTCGCGTACCTACGATCGTGAGAGAATATAGGATGATCAAGATCAACACCGTTTTCTGCGGTGAATTTATAAAAAAAATCGGAGACGAAGAAATTTAGGAAAATAAATATTTCAGCATGAAAAATGTCACTATCGACGGGGGGACGGACCTAAAACGATGGTTCGCCGACCACGTTACCGATAGCATCCTAAAGAGCCTGGAGGAGTTCCAGGAGCGCGATTCCGGTTGGGCGCTACATCGAATTTTAAGTTTGGAAGTTAACATAAGCAAAGTCGAAATGGGAAACGGCGGAGGGACCTACGTGAGCCTACCGAATGAAATTTTGAAGAAGCAAGCTTGCGTTAACGTTAAAAACAACGACGATGCCTGTTTCTTGTGGGCCGTCGTTTCCGCGCTATACCCCGTAGACCGTCATTCGGATCGCACTAGTGCATACCCCTATTTCACACAGGTTTTAAATCTGGATGGGTTAGAATTTCCCATGACTCTAGCTAAAATTGATAGGTTCGAAAAGTTAAACGAAATATCCGTAAACGTGTACGCCCTATTGTTAGTATGTGAAGATCCGCGTAAATTTAATACCGGTCCGGTGCGGTTAACAAAAAAGAAGATGGATAGGCACGTGAACTTACTCATCGTTCAGGATCAATATTTCCCGAATATGAACGATTACGAGACGCCTCCCGCGGAAGACGTCCCAATGACAGATATAAAATATCATTTCTGTTGGATTAAAAATTTATCGCGTCTAATTTCAACGCAAATGAATAAACACAACGGCAAAATGTTCATATGTGACAGATGTCTGAATTATTTTCAAACCCAAGCGAAATTAGACGAGCACGCGGTTTACTGTCGAGAACGGAATAATTACCAGGTAACGTTCCCCAAAGAAAAATTTATATACTTTAAAAACTACGTACATAAGGAACGTACTCCTTTCGTCGTGTACTCGGATTTCGAGTCTATTCTAAAACCTTATCACGACTCTGAGCCGATGTCCCAGACTTCCAAGTATCAGAAACACGAGGCGTTCAGCGCCGGCTTTTATTTTAAATGCTCCTACGATAACTCTCTGTCTTTCTACAAAAGCTATCGAGGGCCGGATTGCATGTCTTGGTTCGCGGATCAAATGGAGGAAATAGCGAAATTTGTCGCGTCGAAACTGACAAACGTCGAACCGATGAAGGAAAACATAAGTTTGAAAAATGCCACGGCGAATTGCCATATTTGCGAGAAAAGATTCACTCCCGATGACATCATAGTTCGCGATCATTGTCATTTGACTTCGCGGTTTCGTGGGTACGCCCATCAGAGCTGTAATCTAAATTATAGAAATTCGTTCATGATCCCCGTGGTATTTCACAATTTCAGCGGTTACGACAGTCATTTCATAATCAGGGATCTCGCCAAACGCAATCATATCACCCTGCTTCCCATAAATAAAGAAAAATACATAAGTTTTACGATTTTCGACGCCGACACCAACGTAAAATTCCGCTTTATCGATTCCCTCAGATTCATGGGGTTTTCACTCGACACGCTAGCTTCCTCTCTCACAAAAGCGGATTTCGTCAATACCGGAAAGGAATTTCGTGACGTTCCCTCTGACGATTTGGCATTGTTAACTAGAAAAGGCGTTTTTTGTTACGACTACATCGACGACTTGGAGAAATTACGAGAAAATTCGCTTCCGCCCATCGATAAATTCTATAACAAACTAAACGACACCGATATTGCCGAAAGTGACTACGCGCACGCGCAACTGGTTTGGGAAAAATTCCACATACAGACTATCGGCGAGTACTCGGATTTGTACTTAAAAACCGACATAATGCTGCTGACCGACATCTTCGAAACGTTCAGAAAGTCGTGTCACGCTAATTACGGATTGGATCCCGCTTGGTATTACACCATGCCAGGGTATACTTATGATTGTATGTTAAAATTCACCGGCTGTCGACTGGAGACGTTTCAAGATATAGATATTTTGCTATTTTTCGAGAGGGGCGTTAGGGGCGGACTGAGTCAGTGTTGTAAGCGCTTCGCGCGAGCTAATAACAAGTACATGGAAGAGTACGATCCGAGCGATCCCTCCAAATATATCTTGTATCTAGACGTTAATAATCTGTACGGCTGGGCGATGTGCGAGTGTCTGCCACAGGGCGATTTTCGCCATCGACGTCACTAAAATTCCCGACGACGCTAAAGAGGGATACGTGTTAGAGGTGGACTTAGAATATCCGGAGGGACTACATGACTCGCACAAAGATCTACCTTTCGCGGCCGAACATCGCATACCGCCGGAAGCGAAATCGTCTAAACTCATGACCACCCTTTATCCTAAAGAAAAATACGTGATACATTACAGGGCGCTCAAGCAGGCCCTGAATCACGGTCTGATTTTAAAAAAGACGCACAGAATTTTAAAATTTAAACAGTCCGCTTTTTTGGCGCCATACATAAAGTTCAACACGCGATTGAGGGCGCAGGCAAAGTTTGATTTCGAAAAGACCATCATTAAACTTATGAACAACGCTATCTACGGAAAAACCATGGAAAATATTAGGAAACACAGAATCGTTAAGTTGGTGAATAAGTGGGAGGGCAGGTACGGAGCGAAACATTTAATTTCGTGTCCGGCTTTTAGATCCAGATCGATATTCGACGAAAACCTAATTAGCGTCGAATTGAATAAGACGCGTATTAACTTTAATAAGCCGCTGTATATAGGAATGGCGATTCTAGACATATCCAAAACCTGCGTCTACGAATTTCATTACGATTTTATGCTAAAAAACTCCTCGCCTTCCGACTGTCAATTATTGTACACGGACACGGACAGTCTCATCTATGAAATTTCTTGCGATGACGTTTACCGCGATGTCATACTTAAAAATTTAGCTCGTTTCGACACCTCCGACTTCCCACCTAATAATGGTTACGAAATTCCGCTAGTAAATAAAAAAGTGCCGGGACTGATGAAGGACGAGTTAAACGGTAGGATCTTAACCCATTTCGTCGGACTCCGATCGAAAATGTATACTTATCTGGTGGACGGGGGAAAGAAGTGCGTGAAAAAAGCCAAGGGAGTCAAATACAGCGTGATAAAATATAAAATCACGTACCAGGATTACGTCGATTGCTTGTTCGAAAAGAGGGAAAAAATCGCCAGCCAGTGCACCATACGTTCGTACGCCCATACAGTGTTTAGTATCGAACAAAGCAAAGTCGGCCTCAACCCTTTCCATAATAAGAGATATATCGTCGACAATATAGTCACCCTGCCTTGGGGTTATAAGGATATCATAGATGTAGATTGAAATGTGAGAATATGTGGGTGTGTGAATAAAAAAATATTTTTAAAATGTCGTTTTATTTAAGAAAACCTTCTCCTATACAAGTCAGCTAACAAAAACTCCCTATCAAGATAAAAGAGTTCATAAATACAATACTTTTCTATGTTACACATTGGATTACAAAGTAACTTAATAGTATCTCTAATACTTATTCTAAAATTACTTTTTATCAACATCTCATTTACCGTATCTAAAAAATTAAAATAGAAATCAACTAACTTAAAACTGTGCAATAAAGCGATTTTAAAAGAAACATCCTTATCTATGCGTAGCAGTTCGATACAACATGCCTCGCTGAAGTAAAAGTATACGCCGTTTCTGCCGAGCGACACGATTTCTAGTCCGTCCGAATTAATCGTGTCCAATTCCATGTCGCAACCAAATTTCACAGGCAGACCATCACCGTGTTCGAAAAACTTATACAGGTGCAAGATAAGTTCTTTCCACTCCACGTGGTCCATGGTCATAACGCATTCTTCTCGGGTACCTTGTCCGCAGACGATATTTACAGCAGGTGTAAAAAATCGTAGTGGACTCAACCCACAATGTACGGTATATACGTGACCAGGTGCCAAATGAAAACATGTTTTCAACAGAAGAAGTCTCTCTCTTTGAGTCGTTTGCTGTGGAACGTCGTCGACATCGCCGGCTGCGTCAGATTCGTAGCCACTACTGTCACCCATGCTCCGCCACTACTACAAGACGTCTGTTGCGTCTATCCAGGAGTCGTGGCTTTTATCGAACCCCAGCCAACGGACCAAAATCTTCTTTCCTTTTCTACGCAACACCTTTTCTACCAAGAAGACGTCTGGATCGGACGTTTTTTGCAATTCCTCGGTGTAGAAACCCCCCTGGATAGGTCTTCCGTTCAAGTCTTCCAAGAGATATGTGGGAGGGTTCGTAATTTGAACCTTTGAGATTTTAAACAATTCAGTCGTCCAGTTGGGCGTGTATCCCTTCTGAAAGACGTGCTTGACTTTGCTGATCCTAACTATGTCGCCTAGTTTAAACTTTTGTTTATCGAAAGTCTTTACGTGACTGAAAGAGGCATTAAGAACGTTCCGTTCGTTTGTTTTGTTCACATCTTTGGGTTTCATACGTATGATTCTATGTCTCCTATCATTATATTCGTCAACTAGCGTCGGTAAAATATCGATCCACTTGTACGTGCCACTTAAACTGAAATACTTGAACAGTTGTTCTTTCAAGGTGCGGATCACTCTCTCTACTATCGCCGCTTTCGTGTCGCTAAACGTGCTATAGTGGTTGACGTTAAAAGTATTCAATAACTTCTTAAAATGACAGTTGTAAAATTCCTTGCCTTGATCGGTCTGGAGATTTCGAGGTCGACGCCCCGAGGAATTTTTGAGAATATCGGCGAAAGCCTTCGTGACTTCTTCTCCCGACTTGGATTTTAACGGTTTGCACCAGACAAATTTGGAAAAGCAGTCGATCACGACTAGTATGAATTTAAAGTTTCTATTGCGGCTGGCGTACTGATCCAGCTGTCCTAGGTCGGCTTGCCAAAGATCATCCAAACCTTTAATAATAGTTCTACGCCTAGGGTATTTTTTTCGTATCGGTTTATGCAATTCCCTAATCAGTTGAATTTTTTCCTTGGTATACTTAGAGTTCATATCGAAATTTGTGACCCGCTTTCTTCAGCGCGACTAAGTTATCTGATGACTTTAGCTTCGTTCAGTTCGTTTATAATGGCTACGATTTCGTTGTCGTGAGAAGTGTTGCCGGCGTTTTTGGATGCCACCAGTAATCGCAATCTGTCAACTAATTCGTTGACGTCGTCCCAAAACATGTACTCCACCGGTTTTTCGTTATAAGTGAGACGCATACCTTTACCGCTTGCCCCCTCATCTTCTCCGCGTTTTAGTAACGGTTTAATAACATTCGTGTACTTATATCGAGATGAACCTCTAAATTTACCCGCGCTATTCAGATGTACCGACGTTTCAGTTAGAATTTTACTATAATTTTTCATCTCCACCAAATTGGCTCGAGGATCGTTATAAAAAATCAATTGGAAAAGTCCTTTGGTACCTTTATACCTCTTCCTACCCACTATTATATCCGACGTTTTTCTATCGAAATCTAAAGTTTCTTTTCCCAAGGTCCATTTTGATTCGCTTGCGCTATTCTTGGGTCCGTATACAAAATCGATTTGAGGTGCCTTTGCGTTATATTTTTGAATATACGGTCGAGCTATTTCCGGATATGCTTCTAGGTAGTCCTTTACAACGGTAGGAGAATACTGAGATACATCTTCAAAAATCTCCTCTTCCTCTTCATTTTTCTCTTCGACTGATGGCAGTGTCGGACTAAAATCTGCCGTTGCCTTTTCGGCGTGTGGTGGAAGTTTCGGGGTAAAATCTCCTTTTAACTTTTCAATCCGTTGCTTTAATGTTTCTATTTTTTTCTGTATTCTTGTATCACTGCTTTCCCCAATTTCTTCTTCTTTTTTAGTTTCCACCTTAGTTTTTTCTTTCTTCGGTTCGATGTCTAGAATGTCTTTTTTTATTTGTAACGTTTTGATAGATTGCGTCACTGGTTTGAATATTTTTTCCAGCGTCTCGTCTTCATCGAATTTCCCCAACTTCAAAGCCGTGTGTTTTTTTCTAATCGCTCGTGCAAGTTCACTGATTTTCCTTGCGCGGTGCGCTTTTAGAATTTGATCCTCTGACGTCAGCGGCATGTTGACCACTAACGTCAGAGAAGTACTCACAGCCTTATATACTTATCGAAACCTTTCCTATACCGCCCGTTTTTCAGACTAAAATCCTTAACTATGACCAGAGTGCCATAGCTGTCGTCCCAACATTGATAGCACAGCTTTTTGAAATCTTCGTACGAAACGTCTGGCGAGACGTGTTCCTCGTAAACGTGTTTCAGATTTACGTCGTCTTGTTTAAATAACACGATCACGTTGCAATTATCGCGTATGAGCTGCTTCGGAATTTTCGAATACGTTTGACATAGATAAGCGACGTCCACCGCTTTGTGGCGCCCCATCGAATAAAATTCCCTGATTTTATTTTGTCTATCACAGGCCACATCATCAAATATGAATATCGAATTTTCTAGAGCTTCCGACGGATCGATAACGTCCTCGTTTATCGTATACGGAAAGAAGTCGATGCAACCGACTTTTTTTACTACATCCTGCAATAATTGATATTTCGGTTGGTACAACGATTTCGTATATAAGTAGATATTTTCGAATTTCAGACCGTTTTCGTTGAAAATCAAACTAAGTGCGTTCGTTTTACCACTTGCATCTTGTCAACTGAGAAATTCTGCGTGCTACTTCTCAATATATAGGCGACTGACCCCAAAATAAAAACAAGTTTTTGTTTTAAAATTTTATTTGTTTTATACATTTACTACATAAATAGCTTATGGTAGATAGACACGCACTTTTTCACGTATCATCGTTCTGCACAAAGGACATGAGGAGATTTGAAGTGCGCATTCTATGCAAAGCATTACGTGTCCGCAGGGAATCATCACAACCTGTATATCGTTGTTGTAGCAAATTTTACATAAATTACTTTTTGATGCGGTTTGAGGTTGACGAACTACGGTATCTTCGACGACGGAGTTTGGTAGTATTGCGACCACTGGCAAGGGTTTAATATCCGCGAACGTCGTATTAAGTCCCGCATTACTTGCTTGGATGAAAGGGCAACTGGGGTTCCAACTTGCGTGGTCTTGCAATGGATCGTCGCCTTCTTCCCACCGGTAGCCTTCTATGAAGCAAAATGGACACTTGACTACGTCTTCATAATCTGTGTAATGGAATCCCGCTTCAGCCAATTGTATTGGGGAAATCGACGGATTTGACCACTTCGCGAAAGATTTCAATCTATCATTTCGGTTTGTATAGTCACACACTTCTTCCATTTTATACACAGTAGGGACATGCTCGCTGTGTTTAAATAGGTATGAAACAGAAGTGGGAGGCGTTTGTGGTGGGGGGAATCTTAATGGGAGGCGCCTGCCTCCCACTACCGAGCCAGGCAAATAATTTCTCGCAATTTATGAAACTGCACATCCACATTGACTCTTGGTTGTGGTGTGCACACATCGAAATGCTTTTTTCAAATTTAGGTACGCCTGAATGACGTTCCAGGTTAATTACTTCGGCATTGATGGTTTCTCGTAGGAAGCGTTCTTTCTGTTGACCCTTGACGTAGACGCGCTCGACACTGAGATATTTTTTTAGGAGACCTTCCATCTCGACGTAGTCCACATGGCCGCTAGTGTATGCGATCCCCAAATGATTTTTCTCCAAATACCGCACTTGTCTTTTGTCGCGTTCGTTGAGATCACTAAAGGTTTTCGGAGGTCTTATAAGAATATGTAAAGTTTCATCGTTAACTTTTATTGTCAGCTCTTTAGGACAGAAACGTCCGTCTATCATAAATCCCTGTGCGTCCACTACGGCGACTTTCATCTTAATGGGGATCTGTCTACCCCAACCACTTTATTTATCGATTTCGGAAAATGTATGGTAATGGGAGGGAAAGGAAACACCGATATTTTATTTTTTATTATTTTATTAGGTTAAGTACAAGTACAATAATACCTTACACCTAAAAAAACTCTCCGTAAAATTAAACTACATAAGTTCCCTAACTACTTCACTTAATGGTAAATATTCGATGGTACTATCATGTATAATAATACAATAAGCTCGGGTTGAGGCTGGAAATCCTTCGTTACTCTCGATGTCCAGCTTTACGTCAACCGTGGTGCTTTTCATGGACTCTATTCGTCGGGAACAGTCGATGACAAAGAGAGCTGCGTTATTTTTGTATTCGGTGTAGCTAAGCAAGGGGTGCCTCTCATTCATATAACTAGAGCAAAAGTCTACGTAATTATGGTAGGCCTCCAGATAGTCATTGCCATTAAAATCCAATCTCAGCCGTTCAAAAGGAAAATATTCACCATTTAAAATCAATCTGACATCCGCTATATTTATATTATCGAATACGGAAGGGTCCTTTCTAGCATTTTCATTGCGACTCCTTTGAAATCCCACTATAACGTATCGAGGACTCGACACGGACATTGAAGTTTTGACTGACCAAATTTCTCTGTTGGCATTGACCGTAAGACTTGGCAGTTCGTGAAGTTCCCATTTACGATACGGTATAATTATAGGGCGATCACGTTTAATAGACTGAAGCAGATCCAATCTAATGAAATCGCTAGGTTGAATATGTTTCACTTTTAACTCGACATTGGAAACTGTTATTTCTGCCGTCAATTCAGCAGCAGATGCAGGATCATCTTCCAGAAGTAAAGAGTTGTTATCGTTTCTAGCTCGTGTTAATCTTAAAGTTTGTTTTCCGCAAGTGGCCAACTGATAATCGTTAAATATTCCAAACAAATGTTTCAGAGGTATTCTCAAGCTAAATGTTCCATCCAAATTTACGGTCAAAGGCTTGGTTGGACCAGACCAACTTGCAGTTACCAGGAATTTTTCATCGCTGGGGGCGTAGCATAGATATGTTCTGATAGCACTCACAATTCCAGGATTTCGAACTGTTTCCAATTCCTTTCCATTCAGTTCATATGAAATCGAATCGAAGAGAAACGCACCTCCATTATTAGCAAAACTACATTTCCCCGTTCCCGTTTTCTTCTCTATTTTACCTTTGATATAAATTGCAGCGTCATACATCAATAACCAAGTGTCTCCTTGGTTAATCGTTATCTCCACAATGTCATTATTCAGAAAAGATTTCACAAACGGGTAATATGTTCGTTGCTCTAATCGCTGAATGGACTCATCGAAGGTTGGAGTGCGGTGCACGTCGAATACTTGCGGCGTTAACGACATGGTAGCCGAGTGCTTCTAGAAATCGACGGTTTTGCGGCGTTAGATTCAAGTTGCAATGGTGTTTCCACTTCGATGACGTCTTCGTCAATGAGGGTCGGAGGTCACTAAACCGCCTTTTATACGGTTGGTAGTTGCCTCCAAAAACCAAACGCATTTCACATAGACAGTCGTTTCACTTCCAATCTAACGATAATTTCTTCACCTCTGAAATTGACAGGCTTGAAATTGTATGTTTATGGTCAGGTTGTTTATTTCACGTTTCGTGACAGGCACGTAGAGTAAATTTTTAGGGGTTTCGTCTATGGCGTAACCGGGGTCGACCCCAACGGCGAATTCGTAAATCGTGTGCGTAGGTCGGTTTACGTAATAAGCACCGGCTGTGATGTTACAATCTATATGTATCGTTCTAACTTTAATGATATTTACCGGCAAATCTGAAACGTGTACTTTCCCTTTATCTAAGTATCGTTCGGAAAACCCCAAAAGTCTTCCAATAGACCCGGCTGTAACAAAATCTATGGTATATTGATCGCTGTAGATCTCACACTGCAGAGTGCTCTTGTTCGCTTGTATCGATATGCTACCGCTATCGTTTTCGTCTTCCGATTTTTTCAAATTTTTCCGTATGTGCTCTTCTATATTCTTTATCTCGTATGAACCGGTGGGAAGTGATATTTCTTTGCTAGCACCGAAACTACCGGTTAGATAACGAAAATTGTTGTCGCCGCTCTCCTCTTCGATATTCGGTATGCTGTTGAACGTGTGGAATCCCAGCAAAGCTAAACCGTACTCGGCGTTTGGGTCCAAAACTATCGGACTGTCAAAATCGATGGAGAGCGTGGATGTGCGTCCGTGTAGAGTAAACAACAATGACATGACTGGCGACTTTTAAGTTGTCCCCCACCTTTTATAGAGAAATTCAATGCACAAATGACCGCAATTTATTTCGTTAAAATTTTGATAGGCGTCGTTATTGTACGTGACCTTGACACCCTTTCCAAAATATCGAATCAGTTCTTTGGGCGGTTTCAAAGCGCCAAAGCTATCGAAATATTCTACGGCACAGCCTCTTTTTTTGTAAGCTACCCAATGCGTTCCTTTGTTGCGTTGCACGTCTAAATTTAAAATGGCCGCTTCGTAATTTTTCGGCGTCGACGGAAGTGTATCTCTCATAAAGACGCCTCTGAAATATGGTATTTTTAAAATTTCGACGTAATTCAATATATCTTCGTCGGACAGCGGTCTATTGGGTAGCTTCATTGGGAGTTTTTTTGTTTCTTAAGGAACAGTCCTAATCCATTCTTATTTTTACGTAAATATAAGCCGGAGCCTTCCTTTCCGATGGCTTCCATCGACCGATTATGCCGTTTTTGTTCTTCCAAAAGCTTCTTCGCATTATTTGCGTCGATAATTGTCTTGGCTACAGCACCGGCACCGCCTGCCACCGAACCAAGGGCGCCCAAGGCACCTAGGAGGGGCAGTAAAGGAAGAAATCCGCCGGTATGCTGGAACGGAATTGTGCGAGGAATTTTCACGTTCCTCTTTCCACCCGCCTTCTTAACGGCTATTCGTGCCGCTTTTAAAGCAACCAACGACGCTTTCTTCAAGTGCTTCATGTCATTCAACTGACTGTTGCTCAAAGTTTTTTTCAGAGATCTTTCAACTTTTTTGACGATGTCTCTTTTAAACGAAACCGGGCGCTTATTTATGCCCATACCGACCTTGCGTTTGACCTTCATCGTATTTGTAACGAACCACGCGGCAGCTTTTTCGTCGAATTTAGCGTCCCTCGATACCACTCGCTCCCACGCTCGATTTTCCAATTCTTTGTCTGCTTTATGTCTCTCTTCCAGAGACTTATTTTTGGAATATGCGATGTCGTGATCTTTGCAAGCGGCGTCTAGCTTATTGATGCCGGGATCTCCACGAGCAAGGCGTTTCTCCAACTTTGTTCCTGGACCGCAGTACTGGTAGCCGGGAAGGTGTAATTCGACTGGCAACCTATTGATGACGCTATTAACCAATCCACTTCCAGCGAAAGACGACATCACACTGAGCTGAACGAACAACGATGAGTTTTATTTATACCTTTTTTTAAGATTTGAAAAAACAAACAAATGGCTTTTAAACGTTTATTAGAAATCAATTATTATACATATTTGTTATATTTTCCTATTAACTACAGCATATCACATTCAAATTTTTCAAATGTCCAGTTTTCTCATTCTACAATAAATTCGATATTTGTAGATAGGCCGACGGGCCCAAGACTCTTCATGTAATACCTCCTTCCGTTACCGATATCCCTGTTAATTTCTTCGATCCGTTGGGGCGTAAACTCGGCCGTGTATCGTTGCGGCAGCACCGTCTTAAATTCTTCGAACTCGACGTAGACCTTCTCTCCGTATTGCGTGTTCACTTTGTCCACGCTCGTGATTTGAAAATTTTCATCCACCTCCATATTTTGAACGCTTTCGAATTTCTTGACGATCAAATTCTTGTTCAGGTGATTCAGGAACGACTGCATTTTGAACTCGGCAAATCAGACTGTATGAAATTGTAAGTGTATATAACGGGAAAACTGCTCTTGCGCACGAATATATAAACCTCACCCCACCAAGCCGTTGGAGTGGGGGTTGCCCCGTCGTTGGAGTGGGGGGGGGTCAACTGGGGGTCACACGTGGCCCAAAGGTCAAAGGTTAACCTATCAGGATCTAGGGGTCAACTGGGGTCATCCGGTGACGTCACGTGACCTCGGGCATGACGTAGCCACTTTGCTCCCGTGACCTCGGGCCGTAGGGGACTCTCAGGATCAAGGGGTCAACTGAGGTCAAAGTGGTCCCGTACTCTCTTTGTATTACTACTAGTGCCAAATTTCAGTTCAGCAGCTTGATTATTTCGGGAGATGTAGCCAAAATTAAATTTAAAAAAATGAACTTTAACGCCCTGTATCTCAAAAGTTAGGACGTTTAGGACATACGTTCATATGAAGTTTTTTTCTTAAAATGGGCCCAAGAATAACCCCCTTAAGTATTATCATGTCATTAAGGAACACCCTGTATATCAACGTAATCATGCTTTGGACTTGGCTGATTCTTGCACCAATCGATCGGCGATATTTTAATACATAAATGTATTGGAAAAAGTCAATTTTACCCAAAAGTGGACTTGTCCGGTTTTTGCACCGAGGTCTTCAATTATTTTAAGAAGTCCTTACTGGGACTGTCAATTGGTAATTTCGATATCCTAAGTTGGCTTCAATGCAGGAAAAAATCCAACCGGGTCATAAGTTCAGGTCAGTAACGAGCCCATTTGCACTAATAACACGAAATGGAACAAGAACAAGAACAACACAGATAACGGTAAAACTCACGAAACGTAGAAAACCCGCGAATATTTTCATTGCCGAATGTCTGAACCAGTTTGAACGATCTGGAAAACCTTCACTGTCACTTTGACACACCGAAACTAAATTTGCCTCTGAGTCCGCCCATAGACGCTGCCGAAAGCAGCTGATTATACCAAAATACCAAAATGAAAAGTGTTTCCATGGCGTTTGAAATTATTATTAAAATGAGTTGTGGTCATAGTTATTTTTATTTATAGCGGTATAATCGTGATTGCAATAGGGTTTTTATTTTATTATGTTCTTTTTTTCGTATCACTTGGGTAACTTTTCACATCATAAATCAATGAGTGACGTCATTAACTGTTTGAAACACATTCCAATGTGACCAATGTTATACCCATGGTCAACAGAAAATTCCTAGGGATTTTGTGGAGAATGTCATCTGACAAAATCGGGACTTCTTACAGTAATCGGGGTATAGTGATAATTTACAAGTTATAAACAGCAATAATCTCGCCTTCTATAATAGAATGTTATATGGAATTTAATAACCCTGTACATGTAATCCTTCTGCATATCCCCTGATTTCTTCCAGGTTATCCCGACCCGTTCCTGCTGGTCGGCCCGGCGGCCAAGAGGGCCGCCGCGTACCTCTACAGCAGGCACCTCTTCTTCGGCGACATCCCCCACCAACGCGCCGTAGCGCACAACCAGGAGATGCGCAGGCGCAATGGACTTTCCGGCAATCGGCTCGGCTCGCTCAATCCGAGATCCCCGTGGAGTAGGTTTGGGAGTTTCGATGTTTTCGGGATTGTCCGCGGGCAGGATAGGGGCGGGCAAGGATTCCGGTTGCAGTTTTAGGAGGTCCGTGAAAAGTTATGCGTGATCGCAAAATGGCTCAACCCATTTTTCTCATGGCAGCTTTTCATATTTTCAAAACAAAATTTGTGAAGAACTTAAACCTACTGCAAAATGTAAATAAAACGCAGACAAATTATCAAATTAATATTGTTGGACTTTTATATAGACTATAATTTTTGTATTGTTTGTAATATATATAGTTATTTATTTTTCCTTATTTTTTATGTTGGTTTTTGTGAAATAATTATTTCACTTAATTTATTACTATTTAACTGTTTTTTTACCTACTGTTATTGCTTTATTTTTATGACAAAAGTGAAAGTAGTTTGAACACTAATAAAGCATCAGGAAAGTGAAAAAAATCACATATCATATATTACCATTACCATTGAGTAAATGAATTATTCCTTTACTCAATGCCATTACCTACCTATATTTATTTTTTATAGCTTGTAAACATTTCGATTGTCGACAAAAGAGTCTTCAATATAAAAAACTAGCTGCTTGAAAATTAGTTTTAGAATTTGAAAACAAATTCATAGACCTAATAATAGGAATAAATCAAATAATCTTTTTTTATAAATTCCATATTTATTCATTTAATTCAGAATTAATAGATACAAAAAAAGGAAGGAAAAATAAAAAGGGAATAGATGATTTATTATGGGTGCAGCATGACCTGGGCCTATAAATAAACAAAGAGATATGGAAGTGAAGCTTTGAATTAAGAATCCCAGGAAAGAGTCAAAACTCTATAGACATAAAATACGTGAGCGGGAAATCGCCAACCAAGTTTTGGCACAATATTTTAATACTGACACTGTGATAGGTATCAGTATGTGGTATTTAGATACTTTTCGAGTTATTATATGCTTGTCTGTGCGGCTTGTGGCACTTCCCTGACCGCCAAATCTAAAATGTTTGAAGATAATACTCCCTCGGTTTTTGTAATTTAAATTACTTTTGAGACTATGCACCAAAGTGGCATAGGTGTTTGTTTAGGTACATACCTTCTTCATAAATGGAAATTTAAAATTCGAATTGCTGTATTATCAAGGACTCCGGAACATAAATACATAAAAGTGCCTTATAATATTGTTTGCCTATATTGTAGGTCGGTAGGTACTGATTTCACGAAAAATGAGGATTTCTGCCTCGATTAGTTTGTCGAAACAACTCAAAGGTGCGCGCCACTGTAAACGGCATCCCGCCATACATGCAAAGACTGTCCCGCTCGAGAGTTAAAAAAGGTTTTGACATTTACATTGACATTTTATAAACATTTATATTGTATAATCGCTTTTCTTAATCATCAACGAGTTTTTTTTATCAATAGCAATTTTTTTAGTAGCACACCGTTTGCCTTGAAATTGGCAAAATGTGCCCCGAAACACCTGTAGACTCGAACATTCGAAAAATAAAGTTTTTACCTGCTACTTTCAAATGTTACAGATTCACTATACCATTTAAAGTGAGAAAAAAAATTGCTATGAACAATGTACCAAAAATGTTTTGTTTTCAAAATGGAACGGATTGAAAGTTGGCAAAATTTGGACACTATTTCAAGAAAACGAATGGTGTTTCGACCAATGCCCATCTGGCATTTTTTTCTTCATTTTGAATGTACAGTCGATTTGTAACATTTGAAAGCGGTAGGTGAAAATTTTATGTTTCGAATATTGAAGTCAACAGGTGTTTTGGGGCACGTTTTGGCAATTTCAAGGCAAACGGTTGATTTGATCGTTATGAAACAAGAGTATCTTTTTATTGCAGAATGAAAAGATGCCTTAAAATGATGGACCTGCAACATCAAAAAGATAACCTCAAAAAAGTTACGAGTAAAAACACGATCCAGAAACAGCGCAAGTGGCGCCTTCTGTGAGATACAGCAAAATTGATATTTTTAGCTTATTCTCCTTCCCCAAAAACACAGCAGTGCCAAATTTCAGTTCAGCGGCTTCATTATTTTGGGAGATGTAGCCATAATTCAATTTCAAAAAATTAACTTCTTAAACAAACAACATTTCTATAGGGCTTATTAGCCTCAATCGTCATATTTTGGCCCCAAATACGTGCAGTTGCTCTATGGACCATTATTAACGGGACACCCTGTATATTTGTATTACTCTTCGGGCAATTTTTGGTTTTCCACTACCTAACTAAAAAATTTTGGAATTCTAAAAAATGATTTTTCATAAATAATTTAAGACGAACAATTTTTATTATAAAGTACCAGCACAAGGTTTAGCGGGGTTAAAAAAAAACAGAACAAAAAACAGGACTAAAAAGTCACTCTTAATTCACCAAAACGTGATAACTACCTACTTACCCCAATATTTTTGGAATATGAACTGCCCAAATTATTAATTTAAAATTTTATAACTGAGTGAAAATTGACTAATTTGTCCTCGTAGGTGTAGATATTAGATGATGTGCGAATCGCAACAGCTTTTTACTTCGCAGCTAAACTTAATTTTCTTTTTCGTCTCAATAAGTAAGTATTATTCATGTATAAGAAGAAAAACTTTTTAATAAATGGATATTTTACGGACAATAATTGATATTTATTTCCACTTAGGTATATACCTGAACAGTGGTCATGCAGTATATTTATTTGAATAGTTCAGCTAATTTTCCTCAGAAAACTGAAACAAATGAAGGCAAAAACAAATTTACAATGAAAATAAATGAAACAAAATTATGAGTAATGTTTTTGTATTAAATCAAAACATCAATAAATATTTTTATTTGGGCTTTGAACACTGCTGGCACTGCATGGCAAGTTCTTATACTAAAGCTTACCATCATTCCCTCCTTTTAAATTCATATACCTTGATGTAATTTTACTAGAAATGTGTGTACTCTTTAAATACCTACTTATCGATGGAATAAAAAAATAAAAGCAACAGAAATCAACAGTAGCACAAAGTTAACGTTAAATTTGCTAGATGAATTGCACAAATCCCCTTTGCAGAAGCACATCAACACTCTCCTATAATTCCACTTGGTGTAGGCGCATCTGTCCTCGCTGTCCGAAGGTCCTCTCTGCAGGCAGATCCTTTGAGTTGCAACACCATATTCTAAATTTAAAAAATATATATTAAACACTGGAATTTTTTTATACACTGTAAAATCAGTCGGCAATATCTACCTTCTTTTACATCATTCTCGCTTTCCACAATTTTTCCACACCATCCAGAAGCGCAGGGTACTGTTTCCACACCTATTTCCTTCTTACTTTCAACAAGTGTTACATTTGCCGTGAATGGGTCTTTACAACTGCCCAGCTCACCTCTGGACCGACAGGCAAAGCATCTCTGGAGCCCTGGAAGAATAATAGAAAAACACGTTAAAATGTACGTTAATTCTCAGTATTAAATGCGAGATTAAATGCATTCTTATTGCAATGCCGCCTTTCTAAAAATAGGTATTTAGAACAAATGAGTGTAGGTTGGTACCTACCGCCACAGACCTATATAGCTTCGCTACTATATAGGTCTGTGCTACCGCCCTATAAAAATTGAATTTTTTTTATGGCATCAGAACTTTCTAACTGTGTATTATTTATAGTCAGTTTTTAACGAAATTGAAACATTTTTGAAGATAAACATTTAAAATATTTTGAAATGTTTTTAGCCGAAACATTACAATATTTTTATTTCTTGACTTTATTTCTTATCATGCCCAATACTTCTCCACGATAGCGTACACACTTTTTACTATCAGCAGTAATCATCGTAAAAAAGCTCAAATCGCGTTTTAGCATCTTGCTTAAATAGACCGTTAGGTAATGACAGATTTATAGGTGCCCCATTTTCGCATACAAGCCTGGATTAGGGTATGGTATGGTCAGATTTTAAATAAAAAAATCTCTAAATAGTTTTCGTGAAAATCAGGGGTATAAAAAAATCGCAGCCGGCCCTGGATTTGCATTTTGAAAATGGCAGGAAGGTCAAAAGAAGCGGTTTTTGAAGGCCTTTCAAACAAAAAGAGGTTTAGGTGATTATCTCCAAAATTGAAGATTTTGGGGATTTGTACAGTTTTAAAGTTAAACACCCTGTATATGTTCATCTGAAGTTCTCTTCTCAAAATGGACCCAAGAATAACCCCCTTAAGTATTAGCATGTTATTAGGAAACACCCTGTATAATATATGGAATATGCTAAATATGTATAATATGTTTGTTTTCTTGAAATCGGCATTAAAATGTCCCAAAATCGTCATTAAAAGCACAGAAATCGTACAATAATGTAGCCCATTATTGTACGATTTTTTCAATAAGTAGGCCTTATTGGCGAGATGTAAACATCAAACGTCAGACGTGGTGAAATCGCCCGTCAAATGTGACCAAATATTCAAAACCCGGCCGATAAAGGTTCATTTAACTTTTCGTACACATTGCGAAATTGTTTCCTATAGAAGCGCAATCCTTCAGAATACATATTTTAGTAAATTTGAATATCAATAGATTTGTTGTGTAGGCTGCACAAGAAGCAGCAGTTTGGTTTTTCAGTCAGAAGGTGCCGTACGTCATTATACTTGTCCTAGGTAGAGCGATCGGTAAAGTCAAGCAACGCCGCGTGTAGTCGGTTCGTGGCCTAATGAAGCTTTTTTTCCGATTTAAAAAAAAATATAATATGTACCTCGGCACTGAAGTTCTTTTTATGACTCATGTGGTTTATTTGCCTCGGCCAGAGGCCTCAGCAACTAAACTCCACATGAGTCATAAAGAGTTGAACTTCAGTGCCTTGGTACATATTTATGTACCAAGTTATTTAACTATTATGTATTTCGGGCTAGTGAAGATGTACATTTTCAACCCTTTATAGCCACCTGCAACAATCAAGACTTTGGTTTTCCGAAGCCAGGTTCTATTAATTAGGTAATCATTTAATTGACACGGCTTGCGTGAAGATATGGGCAAGAGCCACCTTTAATTTCTGTTAAGGAAAATCTAATTTCCATTTTCCCCAGGGGTCACTCGTATATATTTTTTGTTTTTTATTTGAGATTTGATAATTTGATGTCAACTTTCTAACGAATACAATAATACCTATGCAATAATGTTACTACTTCTTTAAGATGCTTGTAATGGAATTATTCAAAATTTCTGAGATAACTTTGGTTTGTCTTATATGAAGAAGATGTTTGATAACCGATGATAATCCCATTACTAATATTTTTTTTTTGTCCAGAACCAGAAAATATCAGTTTTGTCAGATAACGATTCAATCATATTACAACAACTCCGCGTTCTTTTGCAATCTTGGATTTTTTAACTAAATTGTATATTCACTCAAGCATAAAGTATGTACAGCAAAGTTTTTGTATTATTATAAGGACACTGTAACGTTCGTTTGTAAAAATTCAATGCGTCCAAGGTTTTCAACAAAGGAAAAGCGTATCTAAACTTTACCGATAAATAGGTAAATATAGGTAACCTCACTTGTTTTACTACTGTAAACTATGTTTTGGTGTTATGAAATTAATATTTTTCCTATTATAGTTGAGGCACAAAATTATTGAAGAAATGCTTTCTAGAATGTGGATTTTTTTGTCCAGGGTCAGGAACATAAATACTAGATGAGAGGTCAACATCCGGTTAGAACACTAACCTTGTGCTCTAACCAGAAGAAATTTTAAACTACTTACCACTGACTACTTCCGGCAAAAACACAAAGAAGATACACCAAAAACCGAAAAACAACACCCTAAAGTCCATAACTGCGACTAGTAAACGCAATATGCTGTTAAATTTTCAAGGAGACATGATGACAGGCCAAGTATAGCAGCGTATACTGCCGATGCGAAGAATTTTACTTTCACTCGCCAATCGGTTCTCTTCGTTGTGAATTCGAAGCATAGCGGTATTTTGTATGTGTCCAAGTGTGCAATATATCTTTATACTTTGTAATATTATTTGCTAGCAGGAAATTTGAATAGTCATCATATTATTAGTATTAATACATAATTATAATTAATTAATTATCCCCACCTACGCCTAAGAGGGCTATTAATGGAAACTTTTTTTCTGAATATTTCCAGAGCGAATAAAAATAAAATTCTGAAATTTGGAATTTTCAGGCAGGCCTTATGGGAACTTTTTTCAATCGTTGATCATTGATAATCATCTAAAAATTAATAATTGTGGAGTGTGAATAAGGTCTAACAAATTAATAATGACTAATGTATAAAAGGTCGTTTTTTTTTGTTTTGGCACATTTCGATTAAAGCTAAATATATTTTTCTAATTTTGTCATTTAAACAGCGACAAAAATTTTATTGAAAAAAAAATTGAGTTGCTTTTAGTATAACAAAAGGAAACAGTTAGTTAATGAGTGTGCAACCGCACAAAAAGAAATATACCTACAGTTCGGGACCATATTTAATTTTTTTATGTTAAATATGCATTTTGCGATAGCCAATAACCAGAATGCGTAGGTGGTACATCATTGTATTCATCTCATTCGACATCGATTTATTTCGAAATAATATGGAATAAATATCCAGGTCCGTATTTAAAAAAGGAAGATCATCTATTTACCTCACATAAACGAAATGTCGGCCCGAAAATATAAAAATACCATGATTTGTAGACCCGCGAAGAAGTTGGGACGGGAAAACTTAATTTGTTTTTCAATATCTTCGCATAAATACTTAGTGCCAGAAAATATAATTACATTTTTCAAAAATTCTTTTTTTTAATATTCGTCAACCTATGAAAATATTTTAACTGTCTCAACTGAGTCTCGGCCGGCGAACTCCAGCAGTCGTCCGAAAAACTCAACTTTTCGTTCTCATATCATGAACTAATATTTTTGTTCTGTATTTAAAAATAACCTAATTGTCACTCACGACATAAAAACGTAGTAGTTTTTTAGTAGGCAAGTGTCAATTAGGTAGGTATGTCACTTTCTTCTTACTGTTTACGAACGGGATAATGAATACTAGAGGCCCTGTATGACACGAAAAGTGACAGTTATTCGTTTTAACAGAGGTTGGACAACGATCGGATCTCTCTCTCTGGCGAGGGTCTTATTCTCCCTATGAAATTCATTTTGTGCAACAGACATATATTTTTTCGCTATTTCTAGCATTCCCCTAGCAGCATGATGTATCAAAATTTGATTTTAAGGTTAAGCTAACGACAGTTAACTGCCATAAGCGTATTTAGATGAGGGCACAGTTTAAAATGTATAAAAATATAGATAAAATCAATAAATAGGTAAATAGGTTGGGTAGTAGTATGTTATTTGCAAAGCTTCACTAATAATAATTATTGAAGTTTGAATGGAAAAGTGAAGAAACATATAATTTGTTCCAAGAAAACAGAAATTTTAGGATATCAGGATAAAAACATTTATTAAATTTTTGTAGGAGGGTGGTATATGTAGATAGGTATGTACATAAAATTAAACAAGGCTCTAGCATACCAACTTTCGAATATTTCTTCAATAGGAATCGTAGCTGCAATAATAATTATTATTTCGTTCATTTAAAAATAAAAAAAGGTCTTAAATGGTTTTACTGTATGGTTTCGTTTCTTCAACTCTCTTCTTATACCTACCATCATAATTTTAAGATAATTAATACTGAAATTTGTACGGAACAAAAAGTTTGAAAGTTTGTTTTGGTAATATGAATCAACCAATAATAATATTAATTAGGCTGAATAAAAAAATGAGTACCTAGGTACCTATTTAATATCGATATATTAGCCTCTCTTTATTTTTTTTGTAAAATAAAAGTTAATAACTTTTTAATGCAAGAGAGATCATCTACATTTCAATAAGGAAGACAACAGTATTTTTGTTTTCAAAGATATATTAGTAAGTAAATAGGAAAAATCAAACTAGTACAAGTTCTCAGAAATTTACACATATTTAATAATGGTTCTTTCTTGCTAAAGTCACGTTCATCAAACGTTGCAGGAGGTGATCCTTTCTTCAGCACAACCTGACACTCAAAATCCATGTCGGAGAAGTGAACCTGTGAAAGTTAAAGAACTATAAATTTAAGCTACCTAAACATAATAAAACGCTGCCATAAAATGCTATTTTTTATCAGCAAGAAATTTGTAATGGAATATAAGCTCACACATTTAACCGACTACACAAAAAGGGTTCTTTATATTCCTACCCGTGTTAACTTCTTTTTTGTCCGATTTTGTTGGTATTGGTATAAAATAAAGCTCCTTCAAAACTGCCTCTCTCTAACACATACATATACCTACATTTTTATTATTCCATGAAACGAAAAATGCCTATCCCGGTCCAGTAAATATACCTAACAGGTTTTACCTCCTTGAAGGGCCAAAAATTTAATTTTATCTCTTTAACATTGGGAAATTTTCATAAGACTTCTAATAAGGGGTTTGTAGAACCTCATGGACTTTTATTAAAAATAAATAGGTAGGTACAAATATTTAATAGGTATTAATTTAGGTATCTTATGTTATGTTGCTGATGCAGATTAAGAAAATTATTCTGCAGATTAAAATCACAGATCAAACAAAAAATAAAAAGGAACTAGAGATACTTATGTAATTAAATTTACTTACCTCGCAAATTTTCGTATCATTTCCAACTCTCATGTTAGGGTATTTCATTTGCACCATCGTGCTCGTCCTTCTGCGCTTTTTGGAAAGGGCGTTATGAAAAATTCGTCCTGCTCAGAATTCTTGCAGTTTCTTATTACACAAGATGACACATTGAACTGTTAACATTCCTTTTTGCAAAAGAAAATGAGCGCGCTCAATAATTTGTCGACAGTTTTGTTGACAAACTGGCACCCGCCAAGATAAGAATATAATAAAAACAATGTTACTAGATCTGCCAAAATCTGTTGTCCAACCTCTGTTAAAACGAATAACTGTCACTTTTAGTGTCATACAGGGCCTCTAATGAATACCTATTCCTACACATTCAGAAAGTATGAAAAATGTTTCGGGCACATTTAAAGAATGAAAGAATGGGTTCAATTTTTTTAAAATTTAAATGCCTTTAAATATAGGACCAGGCCCGCGGAAATAATAAAATAAGAAAGTGGCAAAATAGTTAATTGTGTACCAAGGCAGTGAAGTTCAACTTTTTACAACGAATATGTGGAATTTAGTAATTTAATTTCATAAACCACTTGTGCTATAAAAAGGAACTTCATTACCGCCACATTTTATTTTTTTAAATCAGTAAAAAGAAGTTTTATTAGGTAAAATAATTAACAAAGAGGTGATGACCCATCTCATCTATGGGGCGACCACGCGCTTTCATATTTTCTTCTAAACATCTTTTAACCTAGATCAACTCATAATTCGTTGATGAATTATTCTACAAATTTCAATTCTCACATATATTGAAAACAGAACTTTGCAGACACACACGCTATAAACTTGCTTTGATAAAATTTTTCCAAAAAAGCTCCTATAAGCTTAAAAGTATGAGGGCCATAAAAGTATTATATTTTTACCAAACTCTGTTGCAGAAGTAGATACCTACCTACCTATACCCCGATTGCTGTTAGAATTCAAGATTTTGTCAGATGACAATTATTCTTCACAAAATCCCTAGGAATTTTCTATTGTCCATCAATAAGGTTAGTATGCCTCTACTAACCTTGGGTGTTTTTGGAATTGTAGCATGTGGAGGAGCGAACAAATCACACTTAGCAAATTTAGATGTAGCTCAAAAATGGATTCTTAAAATTATATATGAAAAACATTACTACATGTATGTATCCATCTGACGCACTGTTTCGTGAATCTCAAATCTTTGACATTAGACATAACTCTTTTGTTACAATGCTTTAATTAAGTTATTTAGGTGCAAATGTGATACTCGGCCATATGTCACTGCTTGGTTACGAAGACAACAACTGATAGTGACTGTATGCCTGTATGCATAAGTCTATCGGGCAGAGGTCTCACTTATTTGTATCTCCCAGGACATTAAATGTTCTTCCTGAAATTGTCACAAAATCCCCGTCTGTATCGATTTTTAAGAACCGTTTAAGGCAGTGGATACTCGACACCCCCAGAACTGATATTCATAATCTTGTAATCATACCTAGAATGTAAGAATTAATTTTCTGGCGTTTAACTATCTAGTGCGGTAATCATTAATAGCACAGAATATTTAGTTATTCTGTGTTAATAGTTATGTTGTTGTAATTTGTAAATACATAACCCACTTATCTGCCATTAACTATATTATCCATATTTTATAAACATGAAATTTTATATTGTTATTTTTTATGTTATTGTACTTACCTAAAGAAAATGTAAGCCTCAGACAAGGTTTTCTTACCTTTTGAGGATCTACAATGTTTATCTCTAGTTATAAATTACTTATAAATTACTTACTTACCACTTGTTATACGTTTCTAGCTTAATATATTTGTCATTCATTGTTTGTTTAATTGGACTTGAAATAAACATTATTATTATTATTATTATTTGGGTGTTTTTCTCAAAAATCTCGGTTATTATTAAAGCTAGAGGGTTGCGGTTTTCACGTCACTGTACTACTTTTTTCAGAGGAATTTGGTGGACCAATCAGATTTTAGATAAGTTTTATAGTTTCCGCGCATTGGCGCAGGACTGAAATTTTCGATTTTTTTGAAACCTCTCTCCTGGCTACAACTTATATATATATATATATATATATATATATATATATATATATATATATATATATATATATATACAGGGTGATTCAGGAGGAAATGTCAATATTTTAGGTACGTATTCGGGGACCCAAAATAAACATAAAAGTTCCTATAAACATGGGTCCTATTCCCGGCCGTTACCGAAATACAGGGGTAAACAACATTCAATTTAAGGTTTTTATTACATTATTTATAACAGGTAGGCTAGGTTTTATAGTTTTCAAAAATGCCACCGTTTACTTCTAAACATAAGTCAGCTCTCTGGTGAATAGCTCGGGTCGCTCTATGAATGGATACGGGCCTGTTTCTTATAGTTGCTGCTGCATTTATTATTCGATCGAGTAATGCATCTCTAGTGTTTACTTTACTTGAATATACCAATGATTTAAACCACCCCCAAAGACAATAATCCAGAGGATTAAGGTCTACTATTGCTAAGCAACAGGAATTTCCGCCTGAATCACCCAAAACCTAGCCTACCTGTTATAAATAATGTAATAAAAACCTTAAATTGAATGTTGTTTACCCCTGTATTTCGGTAACGGCCGGGAATAGGACCCATGTTTATAGGAACTTTTATGTTTATTTTGGGTCCCCGAATACGTACCTAAAATATTGACATTTCCTCCTGAATCACCCTGTATATATATATCGACAAATTTAATCAACTATTTTTATAGATTTTTTGGCGTAGAATCGAATGGAATAGGTAATTAGTTTTTTGGTAGCGTTAATAGTTTTTGAGATATGAACCAAAGTTATATATTTTTTTTTAAATGGAAACCATAGTTCATATCTCAAAAACTATTAATGCTACCAAAAAACTAATTATTCCATTCGATTCTACGCCAATAAATCTATAAAAATAGTTGATTAAATTTGTCGATATATATAAGTTGTAGCCAAGAGAGGTTTCCAAGAAAATCGAAAATTTCAACTATAAAACTTATCTAAAATCTGATTGGTCCACCAAATTCCTCTCAAAAAAGTAGTACAGTGACGTGAAAACCGCAACCCTCTAGCTTTAATAATAACCGAGATTTATGGCGGTATAAACTTTCCCAAGTGATACTAAAAAGAGCATAAAAAATAAAAACCCTATTGCAATCACGAGTATACCGCTACAAATAATAATAATAATTATTATTATGACTACAACTACTTTTAATAATATTTATTAATAATAATTTAAAACGTCATGTAAACACTTTTCATTTTGGTATACCTAATCAGCTGCTTTCGTCTATGTGCGATCTCAGGCAAATTTAGCTTTGGTGTGTCAATGTGACAGGTAAAGGTTTTCCGGATCGTTCAAACTGGTTCAAACATTTGGCAGTGAAAATATTCCCGGGTTTTGTACATTTTATGAGTTTTAGCGTTTTTATCTGTTTTGTTCTTGTTCTTGTTCTTGTTACTTTTCGTGTTATTAGTTAGTTATTCATGGTGCAAATGGGCTCGTTACTGACCTGAACTTATGACCCGGTTGCACTTTTTTGCTGCATTGATGCCAACATAGGATGTCGAAATTTACAATTTACCAATTGACATTGACAGCCCTAGTCCTAGTCGTCCTAGTAAGGACCTCATTTCAATAAAATTTTGATTTGAAATTTTTGAATATTAGGATGATATACATTTAGGCATTGAATAAGGAATACCTTAATCAATGCTCTAAGTCTTTTATTCAAATATTTAAAATTATTTCAGTGCACCTTTTTACCTATACGCATTGAGCGTGGCATTGAGTAAAGGACCTAGTAGGTAAATATTATACCTACACACAAATTTATACATCTTGTAAATTTTTAATCAGCATTAAATTAAACTTAATTCTGACAAATATAACCAATAGGGTTTTAAAATGGTGATTTTTTTTTCATGCTCCAAGTTCATCTATAAACGGAAAAAATTATAAATAATGAAATTCTCCTGTATTTTTGGTTGCATACAGTATGGATCCGGAGCATCCCCAGGATCCAAATTCCTTCATTCATTTTGTGATATCCTTGGATCATGGCCTCCTACGATTTTCGGCTCCCTTCGGCGTCCTTTCGACGCGAAGAGAGCGGTAAATCGTAGGAGGTCATGCCTTGGATTTCAAACTTCAAAGTCAAATGTCAAAGCCAGCTGATTATTATTGACTTTTTTGAATATTTTTATTTTCGTATTATAACATAGATAATTTTTTACTTAATAATGGAAATAGATCAAAATTTAATAAAACTGAGTGATGTTTGTAGAACATGCTTAACTTGTGATGAGAACATGACGTCCTTACTGGATTCTGGCCAAGAATCTTCGGATTTTATCAAGAAATTGTCCATAGTATCAAATTTAGAGGTTATTCTTGTAGCTTCTTGTCGGTTTTTTCATAAATTTGTTATGTATTTTAGATTATAATAAGCCCTGAATACCCTTGCAACACTTGCAGTGCTTGCACAGAAAAAATTAATTCATTTTACGAGTTTCAACAGCTGTGCCAAAGATCGAACCAAATTATTATTAGTCTCAGCAAACAGGCAAATTACTCAATAGCCTTACTGTATGAAACCCCTTTATGCAAATTGTAATTCTTTTTAGTCCAAAAGTGACGTAAATGTGAACACAACAGCAGAAAATGAAATACAAGAAAACTCTACTAAAGCATCGGTTGATGAAGGTTCCTTTTTGGATGATGAAAGAGAAAGTCCCTTTAGCGATAATATTGAAAATGTAGGCTCGAATAATGCCAAAATTAATTTATTTGACAACGAAATTGAATTTCAACAGTCAAACGACTGTGATAATATAGAAAATGAGGAAGTTTTGAATTCTCGACAAGGATTAAAATTAAAGCAATTCAATGCAAAGGAAGTGGAAAGAGTGATAAGGGAAGCTAGAGAGAAATTTTATTCACAGGTCAGATGTGTCGTTTGTAATGTTCAAACTGCAAATATCAGAGCATTGTCGGTACATATGACGAGAATCCACAAGTAAGTTTAGTGAGATCAAAAATTCATGTAAATATTTTTGATGATATACAGGATAGGGTTTGTCCTGTAATCCTGTATAACAATATTATCTTTGACTGACGTATTAATAAAAGACCGAGATAAAGACTGCTCACGGCCGTCATGTTTGACAGTTCTCTGGCTCACCATGCACTTCCCGGAGACAAAATACAATGCAAAATACATTGTTGACCATATAGGCGTCATCTGTTTTCCGATACATGAAGCTATAGCCGTGAGAAGTCTTATTAATACGTCAGTCAACGATATTATATTATATTCTTCGCGTCAAATTGTAAATTTTCCCCCACTGCTATGTGGGCCTCTTAAAGGGGGTAACCCAATATAATAGTAATAATAATTCCGACGCTCACGATACTCCAAACTAGGGAGTACCTCAGAAGCCACCAAATGCTTGTGCGGGAAGCGGAGGCAGTTTTTACTATTATTTTTTAGGCTTCATTGCCATTTGCAGCCATTTACTGTAAAAATCCCAGTGTAGGACAATTTAGTAAACCATATAGTCAAGGCTATTAAGTAGTATAAAGACGTATACTGCCTAGGGTTACCAGACGTCCCTTATTTTCCGGGATTCTCCAATTTTCAAATGTTTTGTCCTGTATCCCAGGCAAGGTATTTACGGGACGGCTATTGCCCCGTTTTTAGCGTTTTATACGAAAATTAAAAATTTTAACCTAACAATTTAACCAACATCACAAAAATATGAATATGAAATCGTCTACTGGTTTTCCATATCAAAAATGCATTATCGCATTCTATGTTTTTAACACTTAATGGAATGAGCCTCCTTCTGTCCTTCTCTTAAACATGGGGTGTTCTTTATTAGCATTTCTCTCGCGAGTGTTTTCTTGTAAAAATGTTGTAATAATATCCTACTCTTTGTCAAAACCCATAGTTTATGAATTTGAAAAGTGTATTGCGTATTGCAAATACACATACAAATTTGACCATGCAATGCACACGACTGATGTACGGGACAAAACGCTACCCCTGCATTGGACGTATACGTCAGCTACAATACATCTGCCGCATGTGTCTCCACGTCGTAGGAAATGTACATTAAAACGATTGTTTTAATAGCCATGAAACAAATGACAGTCATCAAGTTGTTGACAGTTCTTTATTAGCAAATAATATAATAGCTACTCTAAGAAAAGTCAAAAAGTTATTATTTTTAAGCTTTTAAGTTTAACTTGAGTTCCATTATGCCTCAATACACTTTATTTGGAAAAACTGAAATTTACTACTGATTTACAAAGATGAGAAGATATCCGACCATTCAAGCGACTAATCTGTAAACTCCATGTGTACTGATTAGAATGCTAGTTTAGTAATCACCGCTACATGCTCTTTAATTTCATAGTTTCGCTATTGGTTGCTGGATGCCCCCAATGGCACAGCTTACATGCCTATGCTGGAGGACCACAGAGATCATTGGGATCCTGACAATTCATATCACATACCAAAAAGACAGATTAATTCATGCTAAACCCTCAGCCAAATGTCTTTTGCCACCGCCATCTAACGGACGGAAGCCGTACTCCACGATGAAACTGTAAGCTATGGAAAGTTGTTTTGTACAGTTTTTGTACACGCCTCGAGTTAATTTCCAACCCTCGTAATAAGGGAGTAAATGCTAACGAAATCTTGCAATTTCAGGAATCTTATACAATACTATAATCCAGTGGCGTAACTACCTCTGGCCTAGGGGGCCCACCGACCAATAAAAAAATAAAAAAAATCAAAATTTGATTTGGTTACTACTTTAAACTTAAAATTAAATTATTTTCTTTTAACACTACGGGTGACATCAGATTTGTATGCATCTATGCATCACATAGACATAATAAAACGAAATTTGAGTTTTTGTTTACTTACAGTAAGTAGGTATCTAATTACAGTTATAACTCACAAGGCCCCTGTCATCTTTTTATTTTTCGGATTTAAAAATCGGCCCGCAGTTTGTTGAAAATAATGTTAATTTTATTTCTGTAGGTTTTATATATAAATAATAGTATGCTGTTCTGGAGTATGCAGTGGCGGATACAGGGGGGGGGGGGGGGGCGACTGCCCCCCCTTTTTCTATAACCATTATTATTTTTCACAAAAATATTAATAAATATTATATTCTATAAAGTTTTGATTTGCCTGGATCTGCCTCTGGGAGTATGTAGATTTTATGTACCCCCCCCCCCCCGCGCCTCAGGGGCCCTTGGCTTAGCCTTTATGATACAGGGCCCACTCAAAGCTAGCTACGCCACTGCTATAATCACTGTTTATGGATCATGCAACAGAAATTTGTGGTTGAGCATAATGGGCGGCTATGTTGATTACTTAAGATTAACCTTTAATATCGAGCGTCGACAGTGTGGTTTGAAATTTTCAGCAGGACCTTTTAATTTTAATGTTCGTTAGTTGTAATTGCTCTTGATAAAAATACATTTAAGTATTTCATAATAAATTATTTACTTTTTCATATTTTGAGAGTTTTACTTATTAGGTAGGTACGTAATAATGTTTGATGTAATTTACATGAGGGGTCTTCAGGTACTTCATTTTTTGTACACCTACTGCAGATAGCTGCAATACCTAGTAAATATGCAGGTCCTGCATCAATAGGTACTGCATGGTCCTGCTCAAGTACTGCCGAGTCCTGCATAAATACTGCAGGGTCCTGCACAGATACTGCATAGTCCTGGACATGTACTTCAGAGTCCTGCATATGTACCTACTGCACGGTCCTGCACAAGTACTGCAAAGTCCTGCTGAAGTACTGCAGATGTCCTGAATACACATTTGTATACCTACTGCAGACCTGATAACCCCTCGAATTTACACCACCTACTTACTTCTTGTAAAGCCGATATTGCTTGCGAACCAGGCACATTGATGCCACTGTATATGTAAGATCAAAGCCAATAAAATTTCCACTAGAAGATAATGTTTGTTTTAGTACAGGGTGTTTAAGAAAAAAGAGCGCCGGGAAAACCAGTTTTCAATTGACAGCCATTTTTTTAAACTGAGATTAAACACCTACACAATTTGACGCCCTGTGCACTAAATTATCTCAAAAATTGACCAAGTTATAATAGTAATATAAAGGGTTATCTATATCTATATAATGATTTTTGTGTCAGTTTCATGTTGTGTGAGACGTGAGACCCTTTACTATGAAGGAATCAATTTTAAGAGGGCCCTGGGTCGGAGCATTTGTGAACTTCCTACATAACCTTGAATTTTTATCAACTTATATTGGGTAGCCCTTTTAAGGAGGCCCTCTGAGCTAAAATTTTTGTTAAGTAATTCCTCGCAATTTGGCACGAAGAGCTGGTAGAGCCAAGTGTATATAGAATTATGATTATGGAACACCGTATATTTTGTTGTTAGAGATGCAAAAAAATCTTGGTGCGTGTCTTGTAATGAGTTTTATTCAGACCTAGAAAAACACAATGAACAGCAACACTCGGATCATTTAAAATGTCCTTTTTGCCAAAAGAAGAAATTAAATATGGGACATTTTATCGAGCATGTAATGGGACATTCAGGTAAGACTCAGACAAAAAATATATATTATTAAAAAATTGCAGTGAAATCTCTCTAATAGGGACCCCTTCAAGACTGTCGAAATGTACATATATACATTTATTTTATGTATTCTTTCTTGCTTTTATGAACCAATCATTGTAAAACTGGTTTATTTTCAAACCCCTCTTTAACGCTCATATTAACCCATTAGCGCCTTGCGTTACCATATGGCAACGTCCAACAGGTGATCTTTTCGACGCGTCCTAACTTGTCAGCGATTTTATTTCGTTTACGGTAGGAATCTTAGTACCGACGTTTGGAATACATTCGTACTGGCAAATTCAGTTTACATTTGATTGTTAGAGTGTGTGCAGTGCTAGAATATACCATTCAAATAAATCATCGAAAAAAATGGAGCCTCGGTTTGAGTAAGTATGTTTATTTTTATGTGTCACATATTTTTGTTACTTTGGATTTATATTTATGTATAGAATACGTTAGAGTATTCATTGACAAAATATAAAGACATTTTACTAAAAACTAGCTGACTTACACATTCGTAAACATGACTGTTGCCATATGGCAACACTAGGCGCTTACATTCAGTAAATATTTATTTTTCAATTCCAGGAGAGGATTCTCAGTTTCTCAAGCACTAGATATGATTTACAATGATGAAACTTAGACCAATGATTGAAATGCTAAAAGGTCGATGTATCCACAATTTTGTTCCGCAATTGAACCTAGCATACGATGAAAGTATGGTAAAGTATTATGGGAAGCACAGTTGCAAACAGTTTATTCGGGGCAAGCCAATCAGGTTTGGCTACAAAATCTGGAGCCTATAGGCTCTAGATTTAGTGTTTATATACACTAAAGATGGCTACCTAATAAACTTTGATTTTTATCGGGGAAAGAGTCCTAAAATGAATTCGGACTATGATGTTCTATTTGGTAAAGCCGCTAGCCCACTTCTGATAATGTTAGATGAACTTCCGCTAGGAAAAAGACAGTTGGGGTATACTTTCTATATGGATAATTTATTTTCTAATCCAGCACTATTTTCTTTTTTGCAATTTCGCGGCTATTCCGCCATTGGGACAATTCGAGAAAATAGAAGTCCAACACAGTGCACCCTAACTAACAACTTGCGTATCAAGTTCGTCCTAAAGGTGCTGGAAGACCTGCAGCATCAATAGAGTCCTCAGATAATAGCCGTATTTCAGATAATATCAGATTTGATAGAATTAATTATTAGTTTTATTTATTAATTAGTAATGTAGCCTTGTGTATTGACTATTTCCAGCCATTCCATTGTCGATAGCATAATCTGCTATTGCATATTATTGAAAATAATATATACTTGACTATATTACACTGTTTCATTGCTTTCCAAATAACTGCCAAAACCTTTTTGATTTCTTATAAAATTAGACACTTTGACTTCACAAGCTCCTAGCTTTACCATACGGCAACAGCCTATATTTCAAAAAGTACTACTCAGATACTTTTGGAATAAAATATTTTCGTTTCAGGGAGTCATTTTTTACAGTTATTTAAGAAAAAATATCGAAATTTGAAAAAATACATAATTCAGGCGTTAATGGGTTAATGTTAGAGTTCCACTTGCTTAATAACTTCTGGTTTTTACAATTATTAGGTGCAGCTGCTTGTGTCTTTCTTATATTGAAACACTTTGGCAAATCTCTTACACTTAGTTTTCCATATTATAAACTTCAAAACGCGAATTTTCTCACATATTTGATATTTGATGATTTCATGATTTCCACCTTGGAAGTAAACCATCAATCGATAACAAATAACTACGGATATTCCAAACAAATATATTCTATTTAGGTCAGCGTAGGGCGGAGAATCTGGCAGCCCAAAATGAACTGCCTATCTCATATTTCTAAAAACTATTTGTCCCTTGAAATTCGACATCCTGGTGTTCTTAGCATTTATATTATCTTTTCTTATCGACTAAACACTCATAAGTACTTACAGGAGTCTGACGTGCTCACACGCTTCCTGCAAATTTTAATTTCTGGTGTTTGTCTAAAAGAGAGCTTGCATTTTTTGTGTGAAGGCAATGTGTCTGCCCAAGAGAGGTCAACTTATATGGAATTCTATATCACATTGTTCGTGACTATAAAAATGTGTCCGCTTGTTAGAGATGTCCATTATTAGAGGTTTCACTGTATATTACCTAGTACCAAAGATGTAACAAAATGAAATATCGGAAGCAATTTAAAAGAACTACTTTTTTTTTTCAAAAATATAGCTATCTTTGATGGCGAAAGCTAATGTCAGACTTGGTTCGCTGTGAACTATATATCTTTCGCCCTCTTATTCACAGGTGACAAACAACATCAGTGTCATATCTGTCAAAAATGTTATGTCTCGGCCCGCAAACTCAGACTCCACAAAGAGACTCACGTAATGGCGTTTAATTGTCCAACATGTTTACAAGGATTTAGGAATAAGAGAGCCTTACAACAGCATATAAAAAACTTAAAAAATTGCCAGGATGCAAAAGGAGAGAATGTGGTAGAGCAGGAAAGATTATTGTAAGTTAAACTTGAATATAATTGAAATGAAATAGATAGATAGATGACAGCTAATTTATTGGTAAAACGCATACATAAAGTACTTTATAAGTCAAACAATATCACAATTTTTGTGTTAGGAGAACATAAACCTTAACATATTCTCACTCTACTTTTTTCTCCCATTTGGACATGTACACCTCAGAAGGAGGGTACAATATTAGTATTGTTTCTGGTAGGATAATTTTGTAGGTACGCATGGAAGTTAAAAACATATATTTTTCTTAATGTGCTGTATACAAGATACCGGAGTCTCTTTATTATATTAAAGATGCCTGACAAAAAACTATATTACTTTTGAAAATTGATCACGTAGTAAGTGATCGTTCGTGACACGTACCCTATTCTTGTATCTTGTTTAATTATCTTGCATATGTTCTGAAAACTGTCAAAGATAGGACATGCCATTCTTTCGCAGTTTCTGACAATTCCTTGTATTTTATGTTAAGTATAAAGTACCATTTAATTAGGCAAATTTACATGTTCTCAAATTTCCACAGAGTGCAACTCGAACCCCATAATTTCTGCAAAGATTGCAATAAAAAGGTAAGAAGTTTGCCAGAACATATTAAACTTCGCCATATGAAGAAGGAATTTAAAGATGACGAAAAGAAGAATTTGTGCCCTTTCTGTGGAAAGCAGTTCACGTATGTGCTTAATATCTTTCTAAATCGTTTCGGTAAGCTTAAATTTTGCTTTATTTTCTTTCGTCTTAATTAGTTCTCCAGCAAAACTGAATATCCATATTCGTGTACACACTGGCGAAACTCCATATCAGTGCAGGTACTGTGATAAAAAGGCCCGAACGAGGACCGTCATGATGTCTCATGAGAGAACGCACACAGGTGAAAAACCATATGTTTGCAGCGATTGTGGCAAGGTTGTTTTGTTATAATTAATATCAACATGAATGTCACAAAAAATGTTTTCAGAGTTTTGCTCAATCTAGCATTCGAAATACGCACAGAAAGTTACACACTGGGAAAACCGAGCAATGTTTAATTTGTCAACAAAGATTCTGTCGGCCGTCTGAATTAAGAATCCACATGAGGAAACATACGGGTAAATGATTGATGAATGATGTTTTTATATTCTATAGTGTGATGACATGTTTGTTTTTTGTATTTTCAAAAATATTCTTAATGAATTTATTATTTATTCAGAAAGTAGTTATTTATACAGGGTTGTCCATAATTATGGGTTCCTTGTTTTTATTTTCTCACAGGTCTGATTTAAAGGAGACTATTGCATGGCTTTGCTGATTTTGCTCATTTTGATACAGGCAGTCACATGACTTTTGTTGTTCAATTTTTTCAGTTTCCAACATTTTCTCTCAAGTTTCTTATTTAGAATTTAATTATAAATGAAAAAGTTCCCTGTAACTTTCTTGCATTTATCACAATTTCACAGTAAACTTTTCTGTTAGAACTTATTTCGCCAAAGCAGTCGTTTGGATGTGAAAGTATGTTTGTCTTTATAAATTGTTTCAAGCCCGCTGTATCTGCAAAACTTATGAAAATTTTATTAATTTACTTTTTTGTATTTCCGTGCCAAGAGGCACATAATGTTATATTTTCACTTCAATTGTCCTTTTTGGGCGAAAGTCTACGCTAATTTTTCATAAAATTGCTAACATAAAAAATAAAAAAAAAACAAGTTTAATGTGCAACACTAACGGATACAAAAAAATGTTGGGGGTATTTTTTTTATTTATAAATTCTACTCTGCTGTTGCTACAGAAAGATTAACGCCAAGAAACGAAAGAGGACACTTCATAGCGCTCATATTTGACCCAATCAAGTTATGTACAACCATTTTATAGTACCTTGTACCAAATTTGATCAACATCGGCCAAGCCACTCAATAGTTATAGCCCAAGAACCAAAATTTAGGCCCTTTAGCACGAAAAGAAAAATATGATGTTGCCCTAGTAGAACTGCAGTAAGTTATGGACAACCCTGTATTTTTAGGTGAGAAACCTTATCAATGCAAAGTGTGTAACGAAAGCTTTAATCAGAAAAGTCACCTCAGAGACCATGGTAAAACGCACACCAAAGAGCGACCCCACCAGTGCGAATTTTGCGACAAAATGTTCCGGCATATGAGCAGCTTAAAAACCCACAGAACTATTCATTTAGGTAAAAAATAAAATTACTTATCTTTTGTTTTGTGCAAGATAAAAATCTTCTTGCAGGGCAAAAACCACACAAATGTCCACAATGTCCATACGCTTGCCGCCAGTCGTTCAGTTTGACAAAACACATGAAACAACATATTTCTGGAAAACTTAATAAAGACAAGACACAGTATATTTGTAATTTGTGCAGACGGCAGTCCAAATCGATATCTCATTTCCTCATACATTACAGCAAGTAAGTATTAATTTCTTCATTTATAGTTTACGAAATGCTGCTTGGGTTATTTATTGTTAAATGTTGTAAATTGTATTATTGAAAAATCGATTGTTTTTTTCTAGATGCCATGGACAAATAAATGTTGAAGATGTGCCAAATGCAGCAGAAAGTATAACATTATACAGTGAGGATGCAGCAGTTAGTGAAGAGATATCAGACGTAAACCCAGTAGTGAATGTTGAGAATGTCTCGTATGTGGAGAATATAATTTTATGTACTGATACAATAGATTGCCAAGAAGCCATAGAGATGCCTAGTAAAAACAATATTTATAATAGTTATTAGATTATTTTTATAAATGTATTATATTTGTCCTATTTATATATGTTTTTATAATTTGTATACAAAATCACGCTCACACACCTTTTATTAATCTCCATGAAAAAATAAACTTTCAAATACCTATTTATGTAGCTAAGTTCGGAAATCAAGTTTAACGGAAAAACAGACTGATTCCAGGATGCCCCTCCAGAAGGTGATATGCAGGGTGTTATAAAAATAGACCAATAAGTATATTTTTTGGGCAAAATAGTGGGATGGTAAAAGTTCAATTATTAAGACTCAATGTACAGCACGTACGTGATGATTCAACATTTTGACCCATAAAATGGCTTTTTTCGATCTGTAGCGAGCAACACGCATAATTTTAAACATTTGGTCAATACAAATTTTAATCTAAGTAATTACTCACATTTTGAGACAAAAATTATTTAAAAATATTTATCACAATGGTAGTTATTAGGCTTATTGCGCAAATGCTAATAACGGCCATTGTGATCAATCTTTTTAAATAATTTTTGTCTCAAAATGTCAGAACTTACTTAGATTAAAATTTGTATTGACCAAAAGTTTAAAATTTTGCGTGTTGCTCTCTACAGATCAAAAAAAGCCATTTTATGGGTCAAAATATTGAATCACCACGCACGTGCTGTGCATTGAGCCTTAAAAAGAAACTCATTTTTGTGTAATTTTAGTCAAAAAATTCAAAGAACAAACAAAACAAATGGGGTGTGTTTAGTAAAATAACAGAAAATTTTAGCTCAATATCTCAGAAATAAATGAAATAAATAGAGGTACCAAAGCCAAAATTAAACAAAAAAAAATACCATTGAGCCACAATATCTCGTAAACTAAATGAAGTAAAACTACTGGGTCTAACAAGTTAACCTTTTAAATCATGGGCATATAAAGAAAAAAGTTGGGGGGGGGGGGGGGTCAAAGGGTACAACATCCCTCTTTTGTTTGTTCATTGTTTTTTTAGTAATATTAAAATTACACAAAATGTGTTTGAATAAAAAGACAACCATGCCAAATTTCAAGTAGATAATATATTGCAGGAGAGGGTTCGCTAAGTGTTTTCTGCATAAACTCTAAACGAATAACTGAACTATGCCTTTGTCGCTCCCAATGCAATATTATAATATGGCCCTTTTGGGTCATCAAGAACTAAAAATATAATGTTGCATAAATGCAAGCAATACCTAATTAATTTGATGAACCGGGCAGCACCAACCAAGCAGTAACGAGATTGGTAACATTCAGGCGAATTGGGATTAATCTTAAGGGGGAGGAAAAATTACAATGGTGTGCGGGTACGCAGGCATGACTCAAGAAGCGGAGTAACCACTTTTCGATTTAGTGACTGAATATAATTTGTTAATGTAAATAATTATGCTGGGTTTTGAACATCGTAATATTTTTATAGGGTGATGTTGGAAATTTGAATCAGGTGTTCCCAAGCAGCATTTTTAGTCGCCGTTACGTTCCGGCGACTTTTGTTTGCAACTTTAAAGTTGTGATTACTACTGATAGGAACGTAATTACTACGTTCCTATTACGTCCCTGCGACCAAAATGGGGAACATTTTGAGGGTGATAGATACGTAACGGCGACCACCTAGCAACTTACACCGCTACGACGCGCTTACGTTCCGGCAACGTGGTGGAGACGTAGCAGCGTGGTCACCGCTACTTTATTTGTTTGCTTCTTTACATTCGCGTCCTTGCTTTGTCTTTGTCTAAATAATTAAAAAGTATTCTAGCCCAGCATCTTCCGTCATTTTTCAATAGCCGTGGAAAATGGAAGTACCTAATATTTATTTTTAACTTATATCTATGAATAATGGTATAGGTATAAGAAAGGTATTAATTTGCTGCTTTATTTCTCGTTGCTAGATTCAAGAACTAAAACGATTGAAAATTTTCTGTCAAATATGACGTTGATAGATTGAAAAGTAACAACGCGCCCTCTCAAAATGCATGTTTTAACAATTTTTTTATCCAGAGGATAAATTAGGAAAATGTGCTAAATTACCTAAAAATGCTGAAAAATGCTTTTTTAATATTTCTATAAGTTATACGAGAGTTCATTTTTGCTCAATTTTCTCTTTTTTGGGACAATTTTGAAGAAATACCTATTTCAGTACCAAAGGAAATTGACATTTAATATTAATGGCGTCTATCATTTTATAAGAAAATATGGCGTAATTTTCTGTAATTACTTCTAAGTATTATTTACCTTAAAATGGGTGTTTAAAGGCTTTGCCACTTAACTGGTAGTAACGGCAACTAGCCTTTTTTCACTTTAAGGTAATTCCTACCTTTAAGACGAAAATTAGTTTTAGATATTTTAAACTCTAAAGTCCCAATTACTACAAGAGAACTTCAAAGTTCCAGAAGCCTCGTTTAAGTTCCGAATGCTACTGCTAGGTCTCATTTGGAACTTTAACCTATAATTTTTATATGAGCGTGTTATTTTCAGCCGGTATGTTTTGTGCTATATTTCGAAATGTTGATATTTAAAATTGTAGCCATTCAAGAGACGCGTTTTGTAATTTTGTATTGAAGACAAGTGCTCGTGTTTCGATTCGTTTCATCCAACTGCTGCTTTAATTTTCTATAAAATGTGAATGTGTGTCTATAATTTTTCTTCTTTCTAATGGCTGACATTTTCATCACTTCGCAAAAACGACCCAATCCTTCAAACGATTGTAAGGAACTAAATGTAGTTTCCATTTTGGTCCCTATAGAAGTGACAGTTACTTTAAAGTATTTTTTTGTAGTAATTGGAACTTTCTAGTAATTTTAAAATGGAGTGGCAAGTAAAACTTACCATACAGTAGTTTTCTCGAGTAGCGGGAAAGTTAATTTCACTTTAAATATGACTATATATAGTTCCGTAACTTTGGAGGTATTTCTAAAGTTGCTAAGATGTAGAAGTTACTTTCACCGTTACCATAAAGTAATGAAAACTTTAAAGTGATAAACAAGTAACACAACAAAGTAATTGTGACCATTGAATATAACTTTAGAGTTAACGTGACTTTAACGTAATTTTGCATAGTAACAATTCCGTTCCAGATACTTCAAAAACTACTTAGAAGTACTGAAATCATAAAGTTCCAACTTGTAGTAATAATTACTACGTAATTACTCATACTTTCTCAATATAAGTAATAAAAACTAATAAGTCGATTTTTAAGTAATAATTACGTAATAACTACTTATTCAAAGTTCCCGTCTCAGTTACCGCAACTTTAATGCTGCTTGGGTTACCAGTAGTAACGGTGGATACATGGAGGCTTCCCCACTGATCATAATGTGAATATCCGTATTCCGAAAATTTTGTGTTTAATTATGCATCCCCTCAAAGCTATTAACATTGAGTAAAATTACTGATTTACTCAATGCTATTAATCAAATTCGTTCTTTGAAATTCAGCTTTAATATAGTGCCAAAAGCATAAACTATCTGTGGTTAATGGATTTACCTACTTATTTGTATCACCCTGTAAACTTTTAGTTAAAAATCGTCTTGTACATACCTGATTTTGAATTAGACTCTTTGCAAGGATTCTGTGCTTAATCTCTGGAACAATCAGGGTTTCGTAAATAAAACACTTTATAATATATATATAATCTGTATTTACCAGTCCTAATTCCCAATCAGAAAAAAGTAACATAGATTAAAGGTGAAAGGTGAAGTACACATATAAATATACCTTAACAATTACCACTTACATTATTTTACAAAACTAAAAGTTATGTTATAATAAATGCATTTAATTTTATTAAATACACTTATATCAATTGCTGTGTTGGTGGATGATAGTGGTGAAACGGATGGTAAAACTAAATGTTCGGAACAAAGAAAAAGTGCGTATAAATATGGTGTAGGTATGATCGGGACAGACAAGATGATTAACATTATGTATTCGATGATATTGCAAGACATGTTAATTTACAGCTAGTTATATAGGATTTACTATATTGTATAAATCTTACAAACTACACTAAAGAATACATAAGCATTGATGAATATGGCAGTAAAACTAAGGTAGAGTTGGCGCAATTCATTTTTTACCCTAAACCATCAACGATAATTTGATTGATGATTCATCAATGAATGATGAAGGCAAACAATCGTTTGCACAGCAAAGTTATTACATAGGAAGATTACGAAGTAATCACTTTGCTGTGACTTGAGATCAAAGACAAATTGCCCCAACTATACAATGTTAATAAAATCATATATAATATTATAACTCATCGATTTTTGATTAAAAAAACAACAATAAATTTATTTATAAAATCCTCTTAAAATCGCTTCTCAATATCACTATAAAACGAAACGCAGAAAGAGAGCTTGAAACTTACATAAAAATGAGACTCAAATATGCAAAGTAATGTGTTAAAACGTGTGGTTGTGTAGATGAGAAAAAATTGGCTTTGGTGAAAATGCAATAAAAAATGTCTGAGAAATATATACAAAAAAATTAAAATTGCATCAATACCTTCATGTAAATGCATATTGATTGTGCTTTCTCAAAATACTTGCACAAAATTTGTACTGTATTCACAAACAATTTGTTTTTTTTTTCTGCAACCAAATGAACAGTAGACATTTTCTAAGTTTGTGGTAATTATAGCGCTGGGAAATATTCTGTAATATGATTACTGTTTTTGGTGGCAGATACAAAAAGAACACTTCCACATATCATACGTTACTTTCAATACTGCTACGTTATCTACACAAGTATCCAAAAGGAATGTGAAAGGCCCTCCACCATTCTCAACAAACCTCACATTATTGGCAGGTGATATACATCATACCTTCTCAAAATTTCATATTTACAAAATAACAACTATAAAAAAATTAACGTTCCAGTATTGACTCGCATACGAAAATATATTGTACTTTATGAGCATCGCAAAAAACCAACAGCCTCGTTCTCTCACCATCCTGCAGCAATTGCACGGTAATTTCATTCAGTCACTCATGCCGACCCCACCGAAAATAAATAATAAAAATCATTCAAAATTCTCCTGTAGTAACACCCGATCATTTAGATCGGTGAGGTTGGCGACAGGCAGTTCTTTTTCACTTTATGACGATAGGTGTTATTTTGATATTCTGCATGGTCACACTGTCCCCCCTGATGACGATTAACGGTATTTCAAACTCTCGTAGATCTGCTTGTGCGGGCGTGGCCGCTGGGCTGGCCGCTAGCTAAATGGCCGCGTTGGCCTCCAGTGCCGTCAGCAGCTCTTCACCCTGTAAATTTAAAATAATAATTATTTCATTACTACTTTTTAGCTCGTATTCTAAAAGCGTTCTTCTCTCTGTGGGGCTCGTATACCCATTTTTCTTTATTATTGCGTTTACTAGATATTGGCCTATAACATTCGAAAATAGCACAAAAATTTTTTCTACTGCCATTTTGCTTTAAAATTAACTTGACATTTAAAATTTACCATTGTGATATAGCATTAATTTAAGAACTGGCAACATCGCCACCAATCTATCCTTGTTTTGTGTTTCCACCCAACCCTCAAAACCTAATTCAACCCACGATACACAGAAAACGGTATGTCCGCTTATTCGACAAAATCATGGCTTACTTTTATTTTTAAACGGAAATTTGACTCGTTTTATAGTGAACTAGGCAACCACACATACACCAAAGTGTCTCAAGGTGCCTACATTCTATGTTTGGATTTAACTTGACGCAAAATTGATAACTGACGTATGTCAGTGAGACTAATTTCTGCTGATTTTTCATAAGTTGGCCGCGCTTTTGTCGAAGTGACGTAGATGCGCAAAAGAGTTTAATTTTCGTTCTCCTAGCTGGCATACCATTATTTGTGTATCGTGATCCAACCAACAAAACCTAATCTACTGTATACAGGGTTTTCAAACTTAAGTCGGCACTATTGCTAACTTTGATATTATTGGAGCTACAAAGTCAGTTAACTGGCAAACTACTACAAATAAAAATTGAACGTTGCGTTCGCAAGTTATCAAAAAATTCAATCTCCTCAAATGGGTCACCCAGTATACAATATTCTCAATCGATAGAAAATTGAATTGTGAACAAAAATTGTCCTATGATCTTTTAACCTAAAATCAAAAAGGACAAAGCAATTGATGATTTTTCAAATCGTCAAGCTGCGTTAGTTGTTGTAACTTTGCATTACCTTAAAGCAGAAAGTAAGAGGAATATCCATGATGTGAAACAGAATCGTTTATTTTAAATTATTCTATAAACTTCAACAACAAAATTGAACTTTTTCACATAACTCACGAACGTGACATTCGATTTTTATACCTATTTCACCAATGTAATCAGCGGAAAAATTCTACTAATTTGCCTATTTAACTGACTTTGTAGCTTCAATAATAACAAAGTTAGCAATAGTACCGCCAAAGCTGTTAATTTTTTTTTAAATTATTAAGGCACTTTTATTTAGCCTTTTTAACGGTGGTGTCAGTTTTTTAAAGAAGATTTTCGTTTTCGAGATATTATACACAACTTGATTTTCTTAAGGAGGACATCTTGGATTTGTAAAAATTTGAAATATACATGAAATTTTCTCTCAAATGATGTGTTACACTAATGATTTTTATTAGTTAATAACTTAAAAGCATTGTTTTTAGAAAGTGGCTATTTAAACGTCCGACGTATAAAGTCGGAATACATCTTGCGCTCTCATTGGCGAGTTCAGCCACATGACTTCTTTGGACGTACATTTAACTCCATATACGTCTTAAGTAAACTGATTTAGATACGTCGGAAGTGCATTTTTCTCAAGCATCATTGCAATAAGGAGTGTTCGAGTATGCTCTTCTTTTTCGGCTATGGGTGCTGCCGATTTTCTTGAAAATTTGTCTAACCCCCAAATTTTTGACCAATTTTTATATATGTCGGACATATACCTAACGTATACTACGTCCTACGTCAGACGTATACCTAACGTATATGTCGGATGTACACCTAACAACGAAGTAGGCCATGACAAGTCTAGCAAAAGAAATGCAACAAAGTGTCAGTTGTTATGTTGTTATATAGCTCTTAGGCGTGTTCCGTGAAACAAAAAAGAAAACGGGAAATTTCAGTTTTTTGGATATAACTCGTAAACGATCGCCTTGAATTCTCAGAGCATCAGATTGGCCATAAAATTGTCAAAAACTGTCAGTATTTAACTGAATCTATTTCACATCAGACTGTCGATAATATTAACAAACAAACGACATGACAGTTAAGTTTTACCAAAACAAAAGTCAAAAAGTTAATAATTTTTAAACTTTTAAGTTTAAATTGAGTTCCATATTATGCCTCAATACACTTTATTGGAAAAAACTGAGATGGTCCTAATTTATGGATAATGCATCAGAAATTCGCGGTTGAGCAGAAGGCTTTAATTCTTGACAATGACCGTCATTTGTTTCATGGTTATGCTGATTAAGATTAACTTGACTAACAATTTTTCTACCAAAAAGGGGAAACATTTTTCCCTCACTAGAAGCAAAATGGATGGATGTTTGTTTAAAAGAGCGAAATTTGTAGTATAAAAACTTGATCTGAAATCCTACTTCAAACACTGACCTACCTGGAGCAGCATGCTGTTGACGGGTGCGTTGACCTCGTAGTCCTGCTGTGTAAGGTCCAGGAGCGAGGCTAATCCGCCCCCTTCCGGTTCTAACAGGGACAGGGATTTCTTCCTCATTTGGGAACGGCGGTCGATTTCTTCCTGCCTCTGGCGCATAGTGTCAATTCCCGATCTGATGATCAACGGCGGGTCCACGTCCATCTTCTCTGTAGGGTCGGGCGGACATTTTTTCTGCGGAATTAAAATCAATATTAGAGCCTTGACTTGATAAGAAGGTAAATCAGTTACATATATATTTATAATACATTATATTATACTATATTTCCCATAAAGATTCTGAAGTAGTTGTGTCCGGGCCCTATAGGAAAAGAGTAAAATCTATATATCTAAGATGACATTATAGTAAATTTAATTAAAGTTTAAAACTTATTTATTTGTTAAATGAAAGATGTGGAAGGAAAATCAAAGGCTGTCAAATCATTTTTCCTAGAATGAATCACATGTGGTTTTCGGAAAAAAGTCTGATTTGACAGTCATTGGACTCTTAGCAAATATTTCAATCAATGATAATGACTATAAAGATCAGTACACTCTGCACTAGATAAATATGAGAAGAAACTTATAATCTATTCAAATATCAGCATTCAAAGGGCCAAATGGATTATATCAAGTGTTGAAGAATTCCCTTAAAATATCACGAAAAATAAATATAGTGTGTACTTAACACACTACTTGAATATTTTTAAGCACTAAATGTGTAAAAGATGGGCGAATTTTTAAATTCAACGATTGCTCACTACATTTATCGGTCTTGGAGACCGCTGGAACCTTAGACAATTGAAACCGATAGTTTACTAATGCATCTGACATTTTTGTTGAAATTTGCAAATAAAGTTTTTGGGGTTAAAACATGAAAATACATGATTATTGAGTCTTCCACCTCAGTATTAATTTAGTTTTTTTAATGTCAATTTTTTTATTATACACCGTCAAGTTGGTTAAAAATAAAAAGGAATAAATATTTGATAAAATTCGAAAAAGTAATTGCAGGTAAATGGAATATTTTTTGTGAAAATAACAAGCAACTAAAACAGAAAATTCAGAAGATTAAATTATAATCGTGCAAAATTCTAAAAACACAAACACTATTACAGAACCTTAGAAGCCATTTTTAATAAACTCGAGATAATGCTGAGAACCTAGTAGTAAGTTATTTCATGTATTACAAGAAAGGGATCTTAAATTGTGCCAAATCTGTAATACAAGCTTTGTTCCAACAATAGTTCTGAACCAGCTCTAGCGAATCAGAACGTATAAAAGTAATTCCAGAACTGTATTCAACCACTAGATTGCCGAGAACCGGTTTAGAACTGCTGTTAGAACTAATTTACAATAATTTCCAGCAGAGCATATTTAAATTATCCTTCATCGCAATTTCATGAAAATAATCGGTGGCGTGGTTTTTACGCTGAATTTAAAAACTGGCCCTATTGCTAAAATTGATCAAAGCAGCCCTGGCCCTTTTTAAGTATAATACACATCACGAACGATGATCCCTGCATCACAACTAGGGCTGTTCGATCTCCGAATTTCAGTATCGGAAATCGATACTGAAAAAATATCGATAAAATCGATAAATCGATAAAATCGATCTTATCGATATAATCGATCTTATCGATCATATTGATAAAATCGATCATATTGATAAAATCGATCTTATCGATAAAATCGATCTTATCATATAATTGATCTTATTGATAAAATCGATATAATCAATTTTATTTAAGAAGCTAGACAAAAAAAGGCCGATCGGCTTGCTGTGAGCGCGGTCTGGACGCAATGGGTGCAGCAATTTCCTTTATTTTTGTAAACAATTTCAATAGATATAATTGGAAAGATCGATAAAATCAAAAACATCCTTAAAATCGAAAAGATCGATAAAATCGAAAAGATCGAAAATATCGATAAAATCAATATTTCGATTTATCGAAATTGAATATCGAGTATCGACACTTTCGATTTTATCGATATTTTGTCTCAGTCCTAATCACAACCGACGACAATGTGAATTTTTCTATAGGGCAATAATAATTATAATTATAATCCAATTCTATCTAATTAAATATAAATTTGAAACGTGTTGCGAACTGATTTTTTTATGTAAAATTAGTTTGACAGTTAGACAATTTTACCAGACTTTTCTCACTTCTTTGTTTAGGGCTGTCCTTGAGTCCATAATGAATAGAAGTCGTCCCACATTTAAATGAACATGCATGTACCTTCTAAAAATTAGCAAAGCTTAATATAAAAATATCAAAGTCTAAAAACTTTATTCTAGTGTAGGTACTTTGAATTAATCTAAACAACTTATCTGTATAAAAGTATAATTTTGTTCAGAAAATAAAAGTAGTTTTGGCAATATTTATATAATATTATTTTTGAAGTGTGAAATAAAGTTTCTACGAAAAATCATGGACTTCACATTTTTAATTTTTTCATTTTCTTTTCAGATAAAATAATAGACGATATTTTCCAACTTTAATCTTATTTATACATTTAATACACATTTTGCAAACTACATCAATACAGTAATCAATTATGATTATCCTCATAAATGTATTCAAATATACCTACCAAATAAGAAAACATGACATCAAACGTTATCTCAAATTTGATAAATTATGCCATGTAAAGTTCTGAATATGAATAAGTGGAATATGACTACCGATATTAATAAATGGTGTTTTTTTATTAGTTACATTTTTTTAAACGCAATTAATCAAATAATTTTATCAAGGGCTAATGAGAAATTATTGTGTTTGATAGAGAATATTTTTTCTATTGCTATCGACCAAATAAATGCTTGAGTTTGAGCTCACAGCTTACATTAAATAAATCAGAGAACGAAATTGTTCTAATCCGAATCTCCAATGTGAAGCTGGCTCTTATTTCAAAATGCTCAAATACAGGGAGTCTCAAAAAGAAAGCATCACTTTAGCTACAGTTTGACTCTACTTACCTTACTCTCAGGTTTTAATCAGTGATAGAACTCTAAATAAAAGAAAAGTTCATTTGAACTTGTATGTTTTAAAGCTTCGTTTTTGAGATAGTGTGTACAATTTTATTATTTATTTGTTTTTAAACTTTCTGATGTTGGAATTGTTTTGATTGTTGGAATTCTGACCAGGAAATAACAAGATTTTAAAATGTTACAAGGGAAAAGAATATTTTATTATAAAATGTTATTAATGGAATTAAATTTCTGGGTTGTTTCTTCTGACACAGATCGATAAACAGATTTTTTTTAGTAAGCAAGACCAAAAATGCTAGAGCAAAAAAATTGTATTTTTAATTATTTAATCTTAAATTAATACCAATTTTTAGAAAAAGTAGTGCTGTGCTCAAAATTTTCATAAAAATGTCTTAGTAATAAAAACATGCAAAGTTTCATCAAAAGTGGCCAAGTAGTCGAGATTTTTGCCCTTAAAAGAATATTCAAGTTATCCTTGAAACTCAAAAATCGTTCGTGATTACTAGTTGATATGTTCTTTTCCAGTGTTTATTCAAACAAATAGTGGTAGTTTTCGGCTTACGGAAAAATTAAAACAAAGTTTGATGTTGTTCGCGACGTTTCGTTATATTTAATAACTTCTTCAGGCTAAAAAAGACAAAAAACAGTAAATACTTATAGTGTGCTAATTCAAACACAACGACTAGCACCCGTAATAAATAATGAGACAATTTTAACTTACACACTAAAAAATTTACAAAAATACAAACAAAATAAAACCAATAGAGAGAGGGCACAAAGATTAGTTGTCGGTAAGTCTTTTGTGCCCTCTCTCTATTGGTTTTATTTTGTTTGTATTTTTGTAAATTTTTTAGTGTGTACGTGAAAATTGTCTCATTATTTATTACGGGTGCTAGTCGTTGTGTTTGAATTAGCACACTATAAGTATTTACTGTTTTTTGTCTTTTTTAGCCTGAAGAAGTTATTAAATATAACGAAACGTCGCGAACAACATCAAACTTTGTTTTAATTTTTCCGTAAGCCGAAAACTACCACTATTTGTTCTTGATTACATTTCTATCTTAATTTTAGAGAAATCAAAATTGAGATTTGGTTCAAATAATAATCTTTGTGTCCAACTCAACTACTTGGTTGTCTTAACTCAAAAATAAATGAAAATCTTTTAGACAACCCCCCCCCCCTCCCCGTGTGTCCAAGGTGAGGTCCAAGGAGTCAGAGAAACTTTTTTGTAGTGTATTTAATTTCCCTCATTTCAGTATCTTGTAAATTTCTCTGAAAAAGATCAAGTTATTGGAGTAATTTTAAATGTATAGATATAAAGGTTAGTGTCATGTCCGAAGATCAGAAAAGTATGGTTTTAAAAATTATTCTAATATATGGGGTGATTTTATATTTTACGGTAATTTTTCTAATAATTATTTTGTAAATTATGCTTATAAGAACTAAAAACATTTTTGGGACAAGCTGCATCTAATGGAAATTTTGTTACAATTCATTAAAGACAGTACCTACATTTTGTAATTGAACTGAAAAGTATCTTTTGGGATCTAAGATCTTTTTAACTAGGTAACACCAAAGATCATGATATGACCTTTGGTAACACCTTAGATCACTCTTAAAATTAATATGTTTCGTGATCTTGGCATTTGGATAAACATTCAGATTTTTTTCAAAAGGTATAAAAAATAGATTGGTTTTTTGGTGGGTCAGAAAAGATTTTTTTATTTTTTTCTATTTGTTAAAAATATATAATTTTTAATTGATTTCTAATAAACTACACAAGGAGCCATTTTATCAATTACCGATTATTCAGAAAATTATAGAATTACGTAATTCTAATTGGGAAATATATGATTATTTTTAAAACCGTATTTAAAGGAAAGGAGCCTTGTATGTTACTTTTTTTCTATTTTTTCTCGATAATAGCTGTAGAGTAAGGTGGAGAATAAAAGAGTTAAAGGTAACATAATTATTAAAAATTTCTAATGTTTTTTGAATGTGTGATTCTACTGGCAAAGCTTATTTTACAGCAAAACTTTAAAATTTTAGAGAATTTTAACTTTATTAGTGTTATAAACAAGCACCATTATCAGTATGAGTTTACATTACGCGATGAAGTACAAATATGAGATAACCTTTGATGTGTACTGGAAAGGAAAACTACATTTTTAAACGAATATTTTTTATTTACAACAAACAGGCATATTGGTAAATATGCCCTGAGAAATAAATACACACATAGATCAAACTAAAAATAACCTTTATAAAAGATTATGGATATCACTAGGATGTTTTAAATCAAACATTTATTGCTCTACAATTTCTACATCTTTTTAAGATGAGCTGATCAAATTGGGGTGAGCATTTGTTGACATTATTATGCAAACCAGTTTCTAAAACTACAGTAAGTTTTAAATAGTTTAAAGATCTAACCCGCAGATTTATTTTTTGCGACTAATATTTTTCACATTTAAAAATTTTGACTAATTTCAAAGTTAATTTTTATATCAATATAACATCAAATATAGTTTAGACATATATTTTTGTAACATACATATATCATATTTTTTAAGCGCATACCATACAGTCATATGTAGTGAAAGAAATTTTAACATATAATCAAAACTGATGAAATCCTAATTTCACATATGTACAAGCAGTATTTCTCAAAACTGTAGCTTCAAAAAACATGTTTTATTTTGTTTTTGTATTTTATGTTTTTTTATCTTAAATATTTCACATTTTTGCTTTGACAACTGTAACTACAGCAACAATCCACTAGTTACTATTGTTAATTTCATTTAGAATTATTAATATCACTGAGTATTTTTTATCACATTTATGACAGTTAATAAGACCTACAGTTGTGCACTTAGACCGAAAATAGGCAGTTTTAAGAATTGTAGGTACTAAAGTACAAAAGAAGATATGCTTGTTTTGTTTTTGCATGAGAAAGTTATTTCGGATGAGTTAGTTATACTCAGTGACGACTACACAGACACAAAATACATAAATATGGAAATGCATGAATGTAAAACACTTAAAATAAATTTAAACTGATTCGTAAAATTAAACACTGCTATTTTTTATTGTCCTTGACAAATTGTGCTTGGTGAAGTCAAACGCAAAATTGTTCCAACATTTCCATATTTCTGTCAACGTTACATGTACGATACTGGCAAATGGGATGAAAACGTTCACACGGAATGTCGTTAGATATACAGATAGAGAGCTTAAATGATGCTTAAGACAGATTTTCCTATCACAGTCGAATTTCGTGCGCTGCCTCATTTTACTAGCTAATTTTCTTCACGTTTAAAAAATTAAAAACCTCAATGCAAAGTCAGTGGCAGTTTATAAATTATAATCCCTGAATACTGTTGTACTCCACAAGTGTACTATTATATTAGTCTTGGCAAACATTTTAACATGATATAATTAAGGATTAAAATGTCGAGACATAAAAGGAACTATCTTAGTCACCTTTCCGTTTGTACACATTCAGGACAAAAAAATCCATATGAATGTTGTTTAGTCGAACAAGTTCAAGTATATCCCATTAACTTATCTTAAAATGTCACAAAGTTAGTATCAATCCCAGCTGAAAGATAACATCCTGTATTTCCAAAATAATCTATAGTTTGTGGTTTACAAAAAGGAATCATTTTAAAGATCGTGAGGAGTATAATATGCTTGTTGTCCATTAAGCAATCTAATTATCATAACATAATTATTGTTATGCATAAATAAGTATCAATATATATTCATTTTTGATGTGGATGCCAATATTTGTGGAGTATAAACTATGTATGTTTATTAAAAGCTATGTTCGCAGAGAGAATAAGTCAATGGGAGTACCTATACCACATAAGGATTTGTTAGGGAAAACTTTTGATTTTTAAAGAAAAGTTCACATTTCCTCATTCTATTTATTGTGAAAAATTGTCCAATGAGTCTTTCATGCAAGCGTCAATTGAAGTATTTAAAAGATAAACAATCGTAAAGTTAGCGATACTAGCGCCATCTCTCGGGAAGCTTCACTGTCGCTACGCAAAGTGTTTATCTTTATGGCCCTTCAACCAACACGACTATGTAGCACCTTCTTTAGGCAGCCCGCACGTGTCCACTTGAATCAGTTCCGGCCACGCCCTTATTTGTACTCTTTGGTTGGGACACCCAAGCGGAACACAACTACTTCAGTTCGGCACGTCGTCCCGCCCCGGAACCCCTTCACCTTTTCAGTTTCGCCGGCGCCAGGCATATGTACCCGGCCCGTATGTCGAACCCGCTTACCAGCAAGTTCATCAGCACGCTGTCGCTCGGCTGCGACACGCACGCCGCCTTCTGAACGCCCGAGTCCAACAACCAGTTGCTCTTGCCCTTGGGCCTGCCCCGGTGCTGGTTGTTGGACATGAGCTGCTGGAGGAGTTCCGTCGACATTTTTTCCTTCGGTTCGTTGCGTGAACGTTTCGTGTGATGGTCGTAGGCGGAGCCGGCACTGGTGCGTTTCAGGCTGGACGTCCGCTGGAGCTTTTCGGAGGGTGGCGATTTGGTTCTGGAGTTGTTCCAGGTCTTGGTGGAATCTAAAAGTGGGGTTAATGTAAGTTTCAAAGAGGGTGGGTGGTTAATGAACTGGTGCTGAAGACGTGAAGGTTAGTACAGATATTTATACAATTTATACATTTTCTAAAAAGTAACAACCAACTTTATTCTAAAATATGGGAAACACTTAAAGCAACACACTGAATGAAAATGTCAAAAATATATGGGGGCAATAATAGGTGGCTAATACTGTAGCTTTAAGATGTAAAAGACTCCAACGGTTTTTACCACTACTAAAGGGAGCTAGACAATGTAGGCCAGAGTGAATTTTTTCGGGTGTCGTTTACCTGCATCCCTCTTAAATATTTTACATGTAAAAACATAGTAGGGTAGTTCATCTGGCCCCACACTTATAATCGCCACTGCAAAACATAGTGGGGCACCTTGACATTTTCGAAAAGGTTCAATGAAAGTCTACCGAAACAGGCTAGCCGTAAAAATGTTTTATTCTGATTCGAACAGTGATAGCAATTCACCACTTGGGAAAATGTACCTTAAGGTCTCATTCAAGGTCACCATCAGGTTTCTTTCAAAACCTAGCAACCTCTGTGGAGGTCATTTTCATACAAGGTCTTCCTTTTGAGATAACTGGCCGTCCCAGTACTTTTGGCAGTTCCGGTATACTTATCTATTTTATTGGGTTGCTTGATGTTGATCCTATACCAGGTTTATTAATTTTTCTTTAGTTATTCTCATTCTTGTTATAGAGATTAGTAGAAATAGAAAGGAGAAGTGGGGTATAGAAAACAAAAAATCACAGAGCTTGCTGAAAGTAAAATTATTTTGATGGTTGGTGCAAGGCGAGGTGCGCAGCGAGTGGCGTGACAATGTGAACTACTCCAATATATGTTACACCATTTAATTAAATGAGTTGCCCCTCTATGTTTTGCAGATGCCAGATAGTTCTTGATGTTTTCTCACCAAGTTTTAAAAAGATATTTTGAAATATTATCGTAAAGAAAGAGACCTACGAAAAATGCATGGAAAATTCCTTTTTATCGTGTATGCTTTCAAACTTTTCCAAAACTGCAAAACGATTTGTAAAGAACTTGAAAAGTTTTAAGTCGTTGGGTTTTGCCATTTAAACTTTGTGTTTCACCAAAACTCTTGCTAACTGTAAATATTTACTTTTGCTTCTAGAAGGAAATATGTCTGTGTTAAAAAAAAGACAAACTGTATAAAATATCTCAACGATTACCCTCCACATTTTACAACAACCAAATACCCTTATCACCCAACTCACTTTTCTTATTGTATATCTCATCGTCTATATCGTCCTGATCCTGTAGCAGCCCCCCGCCATGGTCGCTAGACTTCAGCGTGTGCTTATTAAGAGACGTCGACAACAGCTGTGCCAAACTCGACCCGTTATTGTCTATCTGCCCCTTCCCCTTCTCGTTACTGTTCCACATGAGGTCTGGTAGTAACGGCAAGTCATCCGTAAGGTTCATCGGTATAAAAGGGGCCTTCAGGACCAGGTCGGGTTCGTCCTCCATGTGTAAGTTCATAAATGTCGACATTTGGTCTTCGTCTAAAAGCGAATCGCTCGGGCTGCTCAGCGAGGGCAGGCTGCAATCGGAGCTCTGAAAAGCAAGAGGTGGTTAGGTTATGTTTGTCGGCCTAACAGAATTGGCGGAAATGGTAATCGAGACAAAAACTGGGACAAGGGAGGTGGGCGCTCGTCCAATCTAGTTTCGGTATTCAATTAGAGTTTATGTAAATTGCTGGAAAACTGGCTATTATAAATGGAATGTATAAGTAATGCTGTATCATTTTTTTTTAAGAGGCAGGTCTTAGGGATGCAATAAAAATGTTTGCTCACCAATCTACCTTTTGCGTTGGCAATTCCTTTTATAAAATGGCTTCCCCAATTTACAAATAAGTGCTAACTGAGTTTGAAGAGAAGTAATGAATAAAACTGCCCATATAAAAATAATGCCATTTTGTAAAATGCCAAAATATATTAACATAAAAACTCGTCAGCACAAAAATTTAAATGAGTATCGGGAATCAGGTATTTCACACTTTTTATGTGGAGATATTTGCCCATGACGAAGCTTATTAAAAGCTAATATTTGTAGTGCACTAACAACAAATTTACTTTAGTTATCTGATTGAAATTATGAAACATTTTTCAAAAAATGTAAAAATAATTGCTCTGCTGATAGAAAAATCCAATTCAATACATATCAGATCAGATTATACGGTTTGTTTGGACTAGTACTAAAAATAATTGCTCTGCTGATAGAAAAATCCAATGATTCAATACATATAAGATCAGATTATACGGTTTGTTTGGACTAGTACTGTCAATGATGTTATGATTTGTTAAGCTGTCCAACAATTACAAGATGAGACATTCTTCATAAAAATCCAAAATCCATAAAGGTACTGGAAACTGATCATAACTATGATGTAATTTAAAATAAGAGAGCAATAGAAGCCGGAAATAATAAATTACAAATACTTGTATAATATTTTGGCAATCATAGTTTTTTATATAGTTTTTGTAAATAATAAATAATTGATCTTCCAAAATTTACATTTTATATTTCCAGGAATAAGGAATGTGTTCATTGCCGAACCTGGACCAACACTATATTAAAGACCCGAGCATGCCGTCATATTCCATTGTTGTTTACGGATCGGGGTGGCGCTACACGACGAAAAAAATGGCGACTTATTATAGGTTATAGGCGGGTATTATGTGGCTATTGGGATGTCAGTTTCTGACGTTTAAAAAATCCAAAATTTTTAATATCCAGCTTTATTACGATTTACCTTCTTTTTACCCTAACGAATTGTCTTTGCGTCCAGTATTTGGCAGTTTTATCCTATTAATACGGCTTTTCGAGGTATATTTGTTTGTGATAACATTAAATTTCCGGACACATGAAGAAAATGGATGCACAGACCATTAGGTGAATTGCAGAAGAATAAACACTATTCTGGATTTATGGTATGATCTGATCAACCAGCTGAAGAAGCGAAAATTAAAGATATTATTTTGGAAGAGTATTTTTTAACATATGCAGGAATGAAAATAGAAAATTTTGTTTATAGCTTCAAAGCGAACCAATAGTCCTCCATATAAAGAAGAAAGTGAAAAATCTAATGCGTTTTATGCTTTCACATACTACAACTGGCCATGGACTGCGTTTCAAACCAAAAAGTACCAAATACTCTTGCTTGCTTTTTAGACTCGCTTTTCTTAAGATAATGTATGGAAATATGCCATGTGAACTTGTCAAATTAGAGGGACATAACAAACAAATATTTTATTTTATTTTGAATATTAACTTCGTTGTAACAGACATATTTGCATGTTTTTATTTTATAAAAGATTCTGCAACAATGGTGTTTTAACTAAAACCACCGTATAAATTTGTTTCGTCGTGTAGCGCCAGTGGCGATCGCTTGAAACAGCGCTATGCACAGGTCTTTAATATAGTGTTGGTCCAGGCCGAACCAATTACAGCAAATACTGAATTTGTCTTTTCTCTCAGTTCCCAAGTTTTTAACCATTTCTCTTGACATTTAATTTTGATCGATACCTTTGACAGATTGGGGGACAACAGCTGCGGTGACGGCCCGCCCATCGACTCCTCCCTCCCGTCGAGATCTCTGTAAGCGATGAATGGGTCGGCGAGGGAAGACCCGTCGCCTAGCAACGGTCCCAGACCTCCGTCTCTCATTAAGAGCAGATCGTCTAGGTCCGTCAATTGCAAACCCACAGTGCACGGTTCGTCCAGCGGTACACACACATCGCCGGCCACGGGGGCCAGATGGGTGAGGTCGTCGGGCTCGTCTTTCAACACTGGAACAATGAGAAAAGTTGGGTTAGGGGAGTTGATAAAAAACCAGACGTAAAATCGATTCTTAGGAAAAAGCGATCAAACTGCAAGTTTAAACATATAGTATATTTGACTTTGACAATGTAATGACGTTGACAGACATGTTAGTAGGACTTCTCACGGCTATATTTTCATGTCCTGGAAGTAGATGGCGCCTATGGTCAACAATGTATTTTGTCTCCGGGAAGCGCATGGTGAGCCAGAGAACTGTCAAACATGACAGCCATGAGCAGTCTTTATTAATACGTCATTCAACGGTAATGAGCTTAATTGCAATAATTGAGTAAACAAAACAGGGTGAGTTACGAAGGCCACTGTGGTCCATATCTTCCACACTGTTAGTGCTAGAAAAAAAAAGTAAAAACAGAACTTGTACTGTACTGTGTTTTTTAAATGGAACACCCTGTATTTTGTTACACTTTTGAAAAGCCCTTAAAGAGTAGTTTTTTTTTGTATTGTGCATTAAGCGTCTAACTTTAAAGGTTGGGCAGTTATTTTAATTTTAAATGAAAAAAGGGGCTGACATTTGGAAATGTATTACTCAAAAACCAAATAAGGCTTTGGGCTATAACTAGGACCGGAGATTGCTTGTTACCAGTTAACCATTTTGGACTAATATTGACATAAAGTTCTGAAGAAGATCTTACAGGGCGATTCACTTAATGCACACCCTAAGTTTGCTCAGTAATTTTAAATGGAATGCCCTCTATTTTATTTACATTTTTAGAAAGCCCTTAAGAAGTAGATTTTTTTGATATAGGGTATTAAGAGTCTAACTCCTTTTTAGTCTAAGAAAGGGCTGATTAGCTTATTAGGGGTGTCAAAATGCCACTCATTAAGATGTAAAAAATTAAATGAAATTTCCTGGTTAATTTTTGATGTAGGTAATGGAAATAGTTGAAAACCTACCTGTAAAATAACGCCATCAATATTAAAAAACCTTACTGCGTATGAAGAAATAAAGTTAACCAATAATAAACTACAACAATGGCTTATGTTATTCATTGATGACCCACCACATAAAAAAGAATCTGCTCTTTGAGGGCTTTTCAAAAATGTAAGAAAATATTATAGGGTATTCCATTTAAAAAACATAATTTTGGGTCAACACTACTTATTGGACCACTCTGTATATTGGAAAATATTTTCACAGTGTAGCAGTCACGTTTCTCTACAAGTTTTGTGTTTACCTTTTTTTCTAGGATTAAGAGTGTAGAACATATGGACCACCGCGGCCTACGTAACTCACCTTGTAAATGATCAGTAATTATTATACAGGGTATCTCAGAATTAGAAGAAAATACAAGCTTCAGTTTTTAGAATAGAATTAAAAATCAGATTTTGAAGATTTAATTTTTGAGACTAATTAATTTTGTTCAATTAGACAGATATTCCAAATAAGAAAATGCACAAAAATTAGTTAAACACTTTGTTTGGTCATCCCATACAGAGTGTTTACCGATTGACTGAATCATAGATGTGAATGATGAAAACTTTATGATTTGAAATTTTTTGATGTTTGGGGATCCAGGTCTGCTTTGTTAGAAAGTAATTTGAGCCACATTTTTATTTTTTAAAAATCAAGTATGTCTTGACAGGTGCCAACAACTTATTTTTGGATTAAATAAAAGTGTATTTTCTGTAGAAAATATCAAAAAATTTCATTAGGAAAAATGTTGTTTACTAGGCTTGGCAGTAGTAACTTTTAATAAAAACTTCTGGAGTGGTGATTATAATTAAAAATTCTAAAAACGTATAATGCTGCCGCGGTGGCGATGTTCGTAGCGTCACCGAACTATTTAGACTGCATGTTTTTCTGCCTTCGATCGACCTTGGTTCGAATCGAGGTCGAGGCAGATCCATGCACACGTCTTTATACAAAAACACCGCTGATGGCCAAGAGAGGTTGACAAATTGTGGATTCACTTCACGGTATTCGAGACGGTATTGCTCCTTAATAGCTTTATCTGTGTGATTTACTAATTGTCATAAACTCACTTGAATTACTACGGTTTTTCGTAGTACTTGAGCGAATGCTATCCTAGTTCTATCGCAAAAAGTCGACCCGCAAAGAGCAACGAAGACAAAGTTTGGGGTATTGTGAGGATGAGAATTATTATTACTATTATTATTTCCGTTTGCGTGTTCTCGTTTTTTTAATTCTTCTCAACCAGAATTAAATTAAGTTTCCAAACTCTCAGTGAGAACAAAATTAAACATGGGACTGCAATCGCTAACTACTGAACCACGAACCACAAATTTTGCCAACTGAAGTATTTCTTAATTATTATTACGAAATTATATTATTTTCATCAATACATATTTTTTTGAAGTAACTATATTATTCTGGTACTTAACTTTATAATAAATGTTCAAAATGGGTATACATGGGAGTAATCAAAGGAGTAATAGATATAGTATTATGACGACGTTTTTGACATTATTTGAAACAGCAAAAGTCCGCAAAAATTAAATCGGTATGTAATGTTTGTGAAGTCAATAATTAGATCCTTCTGCCTTTAGGTCTAGTTCACAAAACGTATCGATCACAACAATAATTATAATAATGCATCTGATGAAAGATACACACTAAGTATAAATTTAAATGATATGAAGACTGAATGTTTTGGAAGAGATCCAGCTTTAACAATATACATTATTTATTTATATCAACAAATAAAGCAGCAACATTTTTACAATATCTATTGAATTAGTAAATTTTAATTAATTAATTTTAATTATTACTAGTTTTGTTAATGTTCTTGACTCAGGTAATTGAATATAAAGTATTCTCTCCACCACTTGTACGAAAACGAATTAAGTTCTTTTTTTCTTCTAATAAACCGATAGTGCAGTATCTAACAATAAAAGATTCATGCTCAAACGTAAATAGATTTTGATGACGGAATACGTTAATGTCTGTGTTGCGTATTATTAATCTATTTTTTTATTGTTATTATTTATTACAGACAGATATGTAACTACATGCTGACGATGTTGATAGTATTCTAATACATAAAGATTCAAAACATCTTCGTTTTTTCCCTAAATTGTTGTTATGTCTAGCATGTTTATGCCTACGAGTACATTATTTAATACTCAATGTATTGTTGCTATTATTTTCAAGGTATTCAGACTTTATAATTGTGTCAGTAATCGCAAAAATAACAGCATGAAAAGTTTTCTATACACGACAGTATACATATATTATCAAACGTCGCTTTATATCGTACTTAGTTCTAATTTAATCTGACCTTGACTGACCATTTGAACTGAAATTAATACTTATGTAATTCAATTATTGCAAATTCTAGAGATTCGGCGCGATGGGCAAACGCAGGCATTCCTGGTCTATTTTTCGCAAAGTTAAATAGACGCTAGAAAGCAGTGGTTTGTGCTAGTGAGCGGCGTCATATGAATTCAGATGGCTCCAATTCGCGTCAATTGAAATAATTAGGACATGATCGTGATGGGAGCACATAATAAGAACCAATCCGGTCGATGTGAGAGGCATTGCTTCAACTAAACCTAAATTACACATAGGCAATTTTCGACACCAGATTTTTTACTTCGTGTTGTTCTTATTTTGATCTTTAATTAAACGCATAGACAACGTTTTTCTAATATGGACGAATAGTGTTATGGACACGGTGCAAAAAATGATGTCGAATGCAAAACGTTTTGCTCGAGAAGATGTTTTTGAGTAGACAATTCCCCGTGTTAATTTTTTATACAGGCATTGAATAGCTTACCTAAGTCACGATTTGTTTTATGTTCCTAATAATTATATTAGCCAGATAATAAGGGGAAGTCAAGATTAGTGTTTGTTAGGAAGATTTTTGGTTGTGACTCTAGTCAGTATGCCTTTCGTAAGGCAATATAATGCGTATATTTTCATGATAATAATGTAGGAATCAGAGTCACTTGGGTTCTTAATAATATGGAAAAGTGAGTCTGAATTTGTTCACAAACTATTGTTTTGGTATAGTGTTGCTAAAGACAGAATAGTAACTCTAGCGGCTTCATCAAAGAAATATACACAGCGCCGGCTCAAGCTTTTGCGGGGCCGGATGCTGCATGGAAGTACGGGGCCCCGACAAGGAATTATTTGTGCCATTACGAATAAATTTTTGAAAATTGCGCGTGACGTCACCACACCACTAAATCTATTTTTGTTCCAATCAGATCCCAACTGGTACACCACTTAAAAAAGTTCCGCCGATTTCCTAAGAGTAGGCCGGGCGACGAGTTTGGATCACTCCAGAGACGTAAATATATATAAATTAATTGCGAGTGGGGGGAGTGAACATTTTTGTGTATTTTTGTAAATTTTATGGAAAATCACTTAAAATTAGTTTTAGGAAATCGCAATAGCTTCAGATTTACAAGCTGCAGTGAATATTTTCAAATTCCGAAATGGTTGCGGCCCAGCCGCTAGATACGCTACTGGATCACTCTGTACATCGAACTCTGAGGTTCTACAGACTAACATAATATAATATTTCACTTTAGGTTTTTTAAGGTTGTGGTCAAACAAAATGGGTTTGTTTCAAAAGAAGTTCTGAAACGGTTCTCGGCGATCTAATTAGTTGAAAACAGTTCTGGAATTACTTTTCTTAAACGCATAGTTTGAGAACAAAATGAAGAATCTATACTAAAATCAAATAACTCCTGGGCCTGGCGTAAATAAAAGCACGTGATCGAAGTCGTTCCGCGAAATAAGGCGATTGGTCAATATGCCATAAAATATCAGAGCGCCTGGCAACAGGGATGCACTCGATCGCAAAATTGTATTTATGCGGTTTTAGCTTGTTTTCAGCTATTTAGACACTGCCACAAATAATTTTATCGATGTCTTGAACCATTTTAATTAAACCAATAATTTTTTTCCTGAATATTTTGACGTAAACAATTGTAAAAGTAGAATTAAATAAAGGTCGCGCCTCAGTGCGGCTCTGGCGAATATCTCAACGCACACGCTCTTGTTTACATCAGGCGTAAGAGTTATTCGATTTTAGTATAGGATGACTCTAATTCATACCTTATAATAATGAGAATAATACTCGGAATAATATACAATATACGCATAATACTGCCCTCATACATACTGACTAAAATCACAATAAAAAATCGATCACTAATACAACAAAAAATGCAAACCTTCTCAGATCTAGGTACTATGTGCCAATAGCGAGTAAAAAACTACTACTACTACAAATTTCCGGTTTATAGATGTCGAAAATTTGTACCACTTCTTTTTGTGTGACCCACAACAATCGAGAAAACTGCGGTGGTCTCTACTCTTCAAAAAAAATTAACCTGTTAGCCACGCGATCGTATAATTATTTACGTCTTAGTTATCAACATTGTCCTTAGCAATGCAACTAAATAAACAAACGCACTTACTTTTGGCGCATCACATTTCGCGATGACGCTAACTTCGTGACGATATTTCTAAATTTAATCCAGTGAAATTATTTCGATCCCTCGCCCTGCCAAAATGTATTATTTTATTTCTTAACGGGCACAAACTTTCTGGTTATTATTTCCCCCCCCCCCTATAAATTTGGCGTTTCGGGCCATGGCAGATGTTTACCTCGGCGTTGGAAATTTGGCCGCGATGCAACTTTTAAATATAAAACCAGACGCGTGTGTAGAGCACACATTCATGCCGCTCCGTGGGGGCTGGCTAATAATAGGAGCGCCCACTTCTAGATGTGCCGATTCCCGACCTTGACATTGTGTAACTGTTTTCATTGCCTACATTAATTAGTCTCATCATCATAGAACTCATCTCGCAAGGTTACTTTCTCTTGAGCTTCACATTGGAAACGGTGCGATCAAAGCAGATAAAACAGTCCACAGCTGGACGAAGATTCAAATCTCAACCTTCATGTCAACATTTGGGGAGAGGTAGTGGATTGGCTCGATGAGACGTACTGACGCTTGACTTTTATAGGAAAAACTACTAGTAAAAAAGCCACTCTTTGATCAAGACTGCTGAAAACCCTTAAAATGCACCCCTAGAGATCTAGGGTGTAAATTAAATGATGGAATTTCCCAAAAAAAATGTGATTTTTTATAACTGTGGCAAAACACGTTGAGATATCGCGTTGGAATTTGGCGTGGAGTATTACCAAAGTCTAGAGAATACTATTCTCTAGACTTTGGTATTACTTTAAGCTCCTGCTCCCGACAGTGGTGTAGATGGGGGAGTTGAAGTAAACATTTGAGCGTGAAAAATGCTACGAAAAAATCGAACTGAGTTCTCTAAACTTAATTAGTTTGGCCACAAACAGGCATCGAATAAAATTCTGCTTCTTTGTTAAATCCTGTTGCTTGGAAATCAAGTAGGCTATTCTTTTGTTTGACATTGTCAAACTGTCTATTGTGATGCCCTGTATCATGAAAACTATAGCCCGCAGGGAATTATTATGAAGTGTAATTAGTTTTAACTCTAGAACACGTCGTATCATTAAAAATAAATATTTACTATTTCTGTTACACCCTCTATAAATTTTAAATTTGTAAGGGGGCTTTTGACATAAAAAATAAAAAATGCAGCCGTTTTTGAGAAAATGGTCTCTGAATTTGAGGACGCGATAAAAATGCCTTTTTTAGGTAAATATGATTTATACATGGGTTAATATAGTAGGAGTTCCATGTGAAACAACTGGACGTTTTCATTGGACGTTTTGTACCAAGGACAGTCTATGCGATATAAAAAAACCGGAAATGATTTCAAACGAGTTTCATGATCATATTGAATAGCAATGTGCCATATTTTCCTCACACTTTTGGCAAAAACACGATAAAACAATCAACCACGTTTATTTTACCACCGTCGGGCATAAAATACAATCTGCAAACTAAACGCACTGCATGTAATTTTATATTCATCCTGGGTGTGCGTTAGCCATAATAACCTGCGCACCAACTCAATATTTATGGGCATAACTTATAGATATTCGGTTAACTAAGTAAATAGTCTTGTGACTTGTTAACATGAGTAGTTAGCGAATGAAATTTGCATAAAATGTTGAGTAAACACTCGACGGTGCAGTCGTCCATAAAAATAATTAAACTACACCTCTTTCGTCTTAGTATAGAAAGATTCTTCTATGGTCTTAGCCACCCAAGATTTAGACAGCGATCTACTTTTTGCAATTTTTAGTATCTAACAATAGATCTTGGTGAAATGGTAAAAGTAATAAGTCTAAAAGGTCGGCGCTTAGTAAAATATGCTCTAACCGCTTCATCAATAATAATTATTATTATGCCTACCAATAAAACTCTACTTCAGCGTATACCTACTGCGCCGCACGCCACATTTTTTTATTATCTGAGAATCCGTCACCTATATTTTTTAATAGCATAGTTGCAAATTAAAGTCATAGATAAGGATGAAACGTGCAAACAGATAACGCATACTTGCAAATCCTTTTATCATAAACCAATGACCTAACGCAAAGCCGCTACTTGAGTTGACTGACAGAATATTGACAGACAGACAGAAATTACCTCGAATTTTTTTTAAATCAAGCTGGACGGGACCTAAAATGGTCAAATTTTGTTTGTATTTCACACCACTTGTTTCCCTTATCTTGAAATACACTGTGAGTAAGTACTTTTTCTTGAAATCGGCAGTAAAGTGTCCCAAAATCGTCATTAAAAGTACAGAAATCGTACAATAATGGGCTTCATTATTGTACGATTTTTTCAACAAGTAGGCCTTGGCGAGATGTAAACATCAAACGTCAGACGCGGAGAAATCGCCCGTCAAAAGTGACCAAATATTCAAAACCCGGCCGATAAAGGCCCATTTAACTTTTCGTACACATTGCGAAATTGTTTCCTATAGAAGCGCAATTCTTCAGTATACATATTTTAGTAAATTTGAATATCAATATATTTGTTGTGTATAGGCTGCACAAGAAGCAGCAGTTTGGTTTTTCTGTCTTGTCTTACTTGACCTAGGTAGAGCGATCGTCAAAGTCAAGCAACGCCGCGCGTAGTCGGTTCATGGACGGGTGATCCCTTATTATTATTTTCTTGAATAATAAAACATTTTTTTTCCGATTTCAAAAAAAATATAATATGTAAGTACCTCGGCACTGGAGTTCTTTTTATGACTCGTGGTTTATTTGCCTCGGCAACTAAATTCCACATGAGTCATAGAAAGTTGAACTTCAGTGCCTTGGTACATATATAACTATTATCTTTATTTTAGTTTTTATTTACACTTGAATTGCAATTATGTATTATAAATTTCCTCTAACCACCTTGAATTGAATTTCAGCAAAATTTGTGGTTTCCGCTTTCCTCTCATGGCATTGACGTTCTTGCTTCAACAACTATGATCTTGGATATAAATCATAGGCCACTACTTTCAACCTCGATGTCAACTTATTGCAGCTCAGTTTTTTTTATTGAGAACTGTTTTCAAAAACTTTGCGGTTTCCAGTTTATTCTATGCTAAAAGTTAGCATTCATCACTCGCTATTAGCCAAGAACCACACAAAAAAATATTATCAAGATGTTATGGAGCGTAGGCATTTAGCCAATCACAAACGGATATTTTTCAATCCGAAAGAATACTTTTCCAAAAATGCCACTTATAACATCTAATAAAGTAAGCCATTAGGCTTTATGCGGATTGATTTATTCATATAGTGATATCGTGACTAGCATTAAGATCCATATATATTTAAATAAGCCAATGGAACTTGTAGCATAATTACGTACATAACTTATTAATAAGAGAAAGATATAAACAGTATTTTTTTATATACCATAGAGTAAAGGATTCCTTTACTTGAGTAAAGGACTCTTTACTAAATGGATATACCGAACTATGAGCAGCTATATTATCCCTGTCTTCAGATAAATTATAAACATTGCTATTTACATTATTTACAATGGACTAAGTATTTCGCAATAGGTACTAATAACTATTGATAGAGGTTTCAAGTGCGGTATTCTTTTGAAGGTGATACAGTAAATACAGTAAATAAAGATAATGGTATTTTTAGTTTTTTACTACGCTATTGGCACATAGTACCTAGATCTGAGAAGGTGTGCATTTTTTGTTCTTTATGTGGGCACACATTTTCGTTTAAATTTTAGGTAAATTTTGCATCCGTCCACTGTAAAAAGGTTGTTCAGGAATTTGCATTTTCTTAAATAGGAGCAATAGTGTACCCCTCGGTGTACCCCAAACATGCACCAATATAGCCTGAAATCAGATTTTCAAAAAATCGAACAAAAAAATAATAATAAATTTTCTCTGATACAAATTTGATGCATAGGTCTCTATATTTGGGAGATAAAAAGTACCTACCTACTTATTTTTGTGCAAAATTGCAAAAACATATATAAAAAGTTTCTAAATAACATGGGCACTGTAATCAGCTTTTAAATTTCAAGCTGGACAACTAAAAGGTTTCGACAAAAACCGGAAAAAAATAATAACAAAGGTAGCTAATCTCACCCTTCTAAGGCCAAAGAGGGTAGCAACTCGGTAGCAACTCAAACGACTTGTTCAGTACAAAAGATTTCAAACAGGTTTCTTTAATATCGGTTCTATATTGAGAAAATTGAATATACAGTGTGACCCATTCTGATGTTGGACACCCTCACAAAATCTTTAATTTTTTTCCGATTTTAGCCGGTTTTTTTTCTAAAAATAGATCACAAAAAACTCTATTTTGGCGCCAAGTTTCAGATCTTAATCTCAAGTTTCAAGGCCCACTATGATTTTTTTCTAGTAAAAAAAAGACGAAGACCCTTTAGCGACTTTTTTATTTAAAATCTGACAACACAGCGTTAATCAGGACACCTTGAAACCCCCACATACCAAATTTGAATAAAAAATATACAGGGGGTTCCTTTCTGCAGGTTGTTAAAATTGAGCAAAATAGGAATTTTAAAGGCATTTGGCAAGTCAAGTGTACCATGGAATCCCCTCAAAATAGTTGAATGGTCAACAGGATCACTCAAAGTATTGGTGGGCAAAGATCTAATTAAAAAATATACAGAGTGTCTTTCTCTGTGGCATCTGAAAATACCGAATTTTTTTGAACTTTAAATCGAGTAGGTATATCAAAACCGCCCCAGCCACTATAAACGAACTAAGTCTAAAAATACAGAAGCTTACCAGTCAGTAAATCCATATGAGTTAAGGTGGCTGGTGTGCCAGAACAGCAAACGCACAGAAAAATGTATCATCTTAGACAGTGACTTTATTGAGTATGGTCCGATAATTTAAATGGTTTTTTATTTGTTGGTTGGTATTTTGTAAAGAAATAAATTACTTTTGTGTTTGCTAATGTTTTTCAATAATTCCAGAGCACTCATGACCAGTATAAAGTTTCATAAAAATTCAGCATTTTGAGATGGTCCAAAGAAAAATACCCTGTACATTTTTGTATTGAATCTTTGTACACCAACACTGTGAGTGGTCCTGTTGACCATCAAACTGTTTAGAAGTAATTCCATGGCACACTTGACTCGCCACATGCCTGTAAAATTCCTATTTTGCTCAACTTTGACACCCTGCACAATGGAACTCCCTGTGTATTTTTTGTTCAAATTTGGTATATGGGGGTTTCAGGGTGTCCTGATTAACGCTGTGTTGTCAGATTTAAACAAAAAAATCGCTAAAGGGTTTTCGCCTTTTTTTACTAGAAAAAAATTCATAGTAGGCCTTGAAAATTGAGATTAAGATCTGAAACTTTGCGCCAAAATAGAGTTTTTTGTGATCTATTTTTAGAAAAAAAAACCGGCTAAAATCGGAGGAAAATTACAGATTTTGTGAGGGTGTCCAACATCGGAATGGGTCACACTGTATATCTTAAACTTAAACGATCCGATATTTTCTAAGGGGGCTCGAAGTTATGAATGGGAAATTTTGAAGAGAGAGGCCGAAATATATGACGAAATATCTTCAAAGTTAGAATTTTAGGGGACGTTCTTCCTTACAATAATAATTATTATTGGTAAAACGAGTTTCGAGGGCCATCATTTTCTGACCCTTAAATACAGAGTGTACAGTGAGTACCTAAACCATAACAACTATAATAATAGTTAACAAACGTCTACCGGCCCTGCCGGACCTATAGGCGCTTGTTGAACACCATGTATTATTTAATCCGGCAATATTTGTATTTATAAGCATGTCGTGCTTACTCCTAATATTTTAGTTTACAGTATCTCCAGTGGCGAGAAAGTACCAGTACGGCTGCGGCCAATTTGGACTTGCAATGTCTTGGGGGTTTCTGAGAGGCCATCCGGCTACATCGCTAGCCGCCAGCCGCTTTCGTCTGCCTTCCCTTCACCGTATTTTCAAACGCGATGTGCGGGGCGGGAAAAAGCGGTGTTGCCGGATCTCCCTCATTTCGGCATAGAGTTCAGACGGTCTTGCAAGTTCAAATTGGCAGCGACTGTACATACCAAGAATAATATGTTCCCTTTAAGAAATCGATCCCAAACTCGAAGCTGGACCAACATATCAGTAGTGTTGGCCTAGTTGAGCTATACACTAACTATACGTAGGCGCCACATATTTGTTGCAAGACCAAGAAGATTTGTCGAGTGTTGCGGTCACCAACACCCAAAGATCAAACCACCAATTCCAGAAGTCTTTCGAAGCCTAACTTATCCCTAGACCTTGCGGTACTCACTCGTCATGCCCGGCTCCTCCTCGGAGAAGGTCAGGAAGCCCTTGTTCATGTCCTTGGTCCTCGGCGCGAAGATACGCTCGGTGGCCGTGTGCGGCCTGTCCTCCTCCCTGCTCTTCGCCTTGAACAGCTTCGCCGTGACCGACCCGGCCGGCGGCGGCGGCGGCTGCTGCCCCTGCCGCTGCTGCTCCTCCACCTTCACGCCAGCCGACGAGCGGTGCTCGAGCTGCTGCTGCGAGTACACCTCCCCCGGCCGTTCGACACCACTGCAAAATCCGGCACGTGTTCGATGTGGGGGGGTGGGCACTCTCTCTCTCTCTCGGACCGATTTCGGGGTTGGCGGCGCGCGAGGGGGGGGTGGGTTGGAACGCGGGACGACGGACGGCGGCGCGGTACGGAGTGAATGCCGGCAAAAGGGGACCGGGCGATATGAGGATGCCGGCCACGTTGCGGCGCGGAGGCTCGGCCAGCGCGGCGTTGCCGGGACCGCGGCCGCTCCGGGGGAGCCGTCTTTTGGGACGCGGCCGGGGGAGATCGTTTGGTTTCAGGTTTAATTGAAACAATGCGACTGGAAATTACTTTTTAAAGTAATCATTACATTACCCATTACATTTGAGAAAAATGTAATGAAATTACAAAAGGAATAATTCCTTTTTACAAAAATGTAATTAGATTACACATTACTTTTGTTTGCAGAAAAAGGAATTTCTAATTACTTTCTTAATTACATTTTATTATTGGTAAATAAAACAACTACTTAAATAGGTAAACACTTAAACACAATATGTGTTTTTAAATATCTATTGAAATGTGCAAAACAAAAACGCAGCTAATAACAAACTAATAATAATTCTTATCACAAAAACCATAGGAACTTAAAATCTCACTGATCTCAGTAAAAAAGTAAACGAATATTTCTAATAGTGATACTAATACTAAAATGCGTTCAAATCCATGGCGAACTAAAGCAAAAACCGACAGAAGCGTGATAATCGTTTACAGATGAAAAGCACGGTTCTTATACTTGGTTGCGACATGTAACAAATTTTAAGCAAGTATTCTCGACATGGCACTTTCTGTCAATCACGTGAACAGCACGAGTTTGTGTTTACATTAAGCTTTCTTGGGATTTGAAAGCACTATAATAGTACAAAGTGACTAAAAAAGTACTTTTTAATCCCCATAAACATTACCTTTTAAGTAAACAAGTTTTTCGAAAAGATTTTCACTAAGAGAGTTTTACTGAAGAAATGAGTCGGATTTACAGGCTACTACGCCAAGTAAGCTGCAGATCTAAACCATTCCAGAACTGGTTCAAATCAATAAAAAAAGAGAGAAAATAATTCCTCACACCTGGCACCACTTTGTAATCAATTATTGTAATTTGGTTACGAGTAAACACATTTCGAACTGTAAATTATTGTGGGCTCTGTACTTTAATAAAGAAGGATATATTAATTATTTGGGCGACGTTTTTCACATCCCTCCCTCCCTCATTTTATAAACTGCTACTTCTACTGGTGATCGAAGTATCATATTTCTTTTATATCGATAACGGTTTTTTTTAATATGTAGTTTTTATTTACAATTTTCCAGGAATTCTTTCCGGTATTTCCCACAAATCCTGAAATAATATAGGTAATTAAAAAATGGTAAATTGTTTATAACGTACAAAACCGCAGCCAATGGAGTCATTACTTCCACATAAATCTGTTATGCAATATTTCACACAAATCCTAATGCAATATAATGCAGAAATAGACATATCAGTACTTAATTGGAGTTTCAACATCGTAATCATTTTACCTAGCAGTCTACGGATATGTGGAACGACTCTTGTAAATACTGGAGTCGAAATTTGAGCTTATGTGGTTTAGCCTTACTTGTTTTAAAATTTTGTACACCTGCTAAAAGGGCGTTTTTCTGATGTAGTCCACACCATGTGGAAAAACTATTATTATTATTATTATGCCACAAATTAGTTTTAAAACAAGCTGAACCCCATAAGCTCAAATTTCAACTCGAAATTTTGTTGTAACATATCCGGGAACTCACTCCAATGTACAGGTTGGTTCATTATAAATTGACACCCCCAATGCTAGTTTTTGAGGTTAGAAAAAAAAATGTTTTTTTTACAAAAGTTTTAGATACTAATACAACGTTTTTTGTCACGCTATTGGACCGTGTACAGTGTGTTCTAGAAAGCTGTGGCAGACATAACTTATGTTTTTTTAAATGGAACACCCTATATATTTTTGCATTTTTGAAATCTACTCATCAAGGCAATTAAAATGATAATAAACTTTGTGGCATTATCTTTTATCGTTTTCGAAAAATTCCGCTTTCAAATTTTATACTATATTTATTTAACTCGAATTTGTGGATCTAGTGATAAAGATAGATGATCGATGTAATAACAAAAAATATTTGTTTTAAACAAGAGAGTAATAAAGTGAAACTCCAAACTGTTTAGGAGCATTTCAAATTTTACTGATTATATTCTCGAAATAAAGAATTTCAGGAAAATCGTAAAAGCTCGTAAACATTTTGGGGTTTCACTATGTTACTATCTTGTTTAAAACAAATATTTTTCGTTATTACCTTGATCGTCTATCTTTATCACGAGATCCACAAATTCGAGTTAAATAAATTTAGTATAAAATTTGAATACGGAATTTTTCAAAAACGGAAAAAGATAATGCCACAAAGTTTGATATTATTTCGATTGCCTCGATGAGCAGATTTCAAAAATGCAAAAATTTATAGGGTGTTCCAATAGCGTCACAAAAAACTTTGTATTAGTATCTAAAACTTTTGTCAGAAACTTTTTTCTAACCTCAAAAACTAACAAGTTAAGGAGTGTCAATTTATAATGAACCACCCTGTACAATGACAAAAAAGGCAAATTTGAATTCCTATGACCTCAAAGCACTGAAACCGACGGTTTTCTTGCTATTTTTAAAATTCATTATGAAAGCAAAATTTATTATGTAGAAACCGACCAAACACTGCCACTTTTTTGAACTTTCATCCCCTCATAACCAGTCTATCACTTTGTTTCTCCAAAATGATGCCAAAATTGAGTTCCGTGACCAAGAAATATAATATAATATAGCATATCACTGAATATGTTAAAATTCACCACCCTTTTTTCGTAATAATGCCAAAAATTCTGTATACTAAAAGAGTTGTATTAAATATTTTCAATCCCTCCCTTATTTTCACCCCTTGCCATGGAGCAATTTTGTCCAAAAGCAAACGAAAGCAAAGAATACGCATACAATATTTGAAAATTATCGAAAATTATCATAGGAACAATAATTATTGAAATGGTGATGCTTCATTTTACAAAATATTCCCAAAAAACCGTTTTAAAAATTTATCAAGTTGTTATATGAGAAGTTGGGATTGCAGTTACATCAGACACTAATATTATGATATTCTTATTCCATCTACAGTTTTATTCTGACTTTTGGAACCCAAGAACAAATTTCCATCCAAGAATAAAAAACTTTTTCTGACTTATGGGGACAAAATTTATTCTGTACCTTTTCAGTCAAATTTTGTTAAGTTTTTCCCCCCCGCACAAGCATGTGGTTGCTTCTGGGGTACTCCTAGTTTGGACTATTGTGAGGGTGAGAATTATTATTATTATTATTTTGTCTTTTGGGTGTTCCATAAGGACAAAAGCTAGTAGGAAAAATTCTGTTCTATCACAAATCGAACCATGACCTGCGACCGTGATGTAGTACTACAAACCAATGCATCTGCATGCGATCACGGGCGAACACGCGACTTTTCCAACGGAAACTTGACAACCTCGCCGTCTATTCATACCGGCGGAGACCACGCGACGGCGGGCCAACCCATACTCGGGTGTTATACAAGCGCGGCGCGCACGTGATCCCGAGGCGGTACCAGGCCAGTACCCTTGCTGGCGAGTGCGTGGACCGATAAGCAAAGGCAACCACTACCGGCTTTGCTTTCCAATCGACCGATCTGATCCACATCCGAGTTCATGATCAGTCCGTTTAGCATGACATGAGTTCGCCAGACCAAAGCCGAAGGCCTCGCGGAAGTTGATAAACTCAGAGCAAGGCACGAGCAGATTAGTCCGGCAGCCACGGGGGTAAACCCAAAAATATGGGACGAAGTTTTTTTCAAAACGGATTTGACATCTCTACGACTCCTAGTTTTGATATCCAAGTGATGACAAACTGTCATCCTTGAGCAATTTGAGATACAGGGTGTCCTTTTAATAGGTACCATGTGATTACGTATATTTTTACACCCCCTTATTTTATATATTTTTGAGGTTAGGAAAAAAGTTTCAGATACAAAAAAAGCAAGCTTTTTTCAGCGTTTATTTATTTTTATACAGGTTGTTCAGAAGAGCAGTGCCAAACAAAACTTTTGTTTCTTTAAATCGAATACCCTTCATATTTTTAGATATTTGAAATCTGCTCATTCAATGATGAATGTTGTAATATGTTTGTTTAAAGCGTTCGTAAAGTATTCGACCTTGAAACTTTAAATTTTGCACTTTTGATGTTTATTTTTTCGAAAATGAACCTGGTGGGTATCGTTCTTATTTTTTAATTAATTTATTAAAACAGCTATAAAAAACGAAAGACAACTTTTTCTGCTCTACACGCTTTTTATAAGCATTTTAATATACAGGGTGCGATTACAGATTCCTCTCGAAAAATTATGAAGATTTATGAAGTGGCCCCATGTGGAGCTATGATCCCTCAAAGGGGCTCCACGAAGGCACTTTTTCTTGACTTCAGAACCGTTTAACTGATCACCCTCAAATTTTGTACACACTGGACTCTCAATAATATCCACTAACCACCTTTAAATGGACCCCTGATATACAAAGTGTCTGTTTTTTAGGTGACTCATTACTATTCACTGTAAGAGCAACCCATCGTAATCGAACATCAGCAGCCCAGGTATCATTCTGTTCCACACATGTTTGCTTTTTCGTATTCTTGTCTTCCACGGCTCTGAACGATCGCCATCGTTGAAGATTTTTTTATTTTTTCTAAATCGCACTTTTGTCCACAGTACAAACCTTGATCTCTAAAATTAAAGTTCGTCACTTCTGAATGCCGCTGCTTTTTTACAGTTGGAGTTCCAGTATCTGAGAAACAAAACCCTATTGTAGTTGTGCCACAAGACACGATAAGGCTGTTTAATAAACAACTAAAGTCTATCCAAGTTACGGAGTGGATCAAAACATTGGTCACCACGTGACCTATTCTCTTATTGGTCCCCCCGTCATAAAATATCAAGTGTTTACGCGGCGAGCATAATGCAGGGCCGACTCTTCCCTCCGTCGAGTTTCCTGCATATTTTAGATCGGATCGCGAGCAGTATTATTTTGCTACTTAATTTAGGAAATTTATAAAGATCCACGAAAGGTAGAAACACAAATTTTAGAACTTCTAAAATAATTAGTTCAGAATTACAAGCCACCTGGAATCTCATATTAGTCCAACCCTGGTAATCGATCGCAAGGCGGTCATGTGACTTCAATGATTTATATACCTAGATCCATAATCCAATATACAACTTCGTCCTCAACATTTTGGTGTTTATTTACAAAATTTTTCTGCAGAGTTGCAACTTCCCTAATGTGACAAATAATGAAAGCACTTATTTCTTACAATGGAAATATAGCAAAGTCATCAGAGATATATAATTATGTTAATATTATCTCTTCATTATATAATATATCATATTATAATTGATAATATTAAAATACACATGTTGAAAATATACATATAAATATATATGTACTAAGCCTGGTTGCATGGAAGGAAGACTGGGGCAAGCGTAATAGATTTGGCAACGACGAGGCAGGACCGAACGCCTGTCTCTTGTTGTAGTGCACGCCTACTACAGGTTAAAAACGCTAATAAACTCTTTACATTTGTTTAACTATCAACCTATTATAGTGAATAGTGATGGGGAGCTTAAAATGCGTCGTGTGTGGTGCTAGAAATACTGGATCAAACCGACCATTCCACTGGTGGGCGATATATTTACGGATCATCTGTGCACCACTACAGGGTCTTTGTTTTGATATTTTATTGTATATCAACGTGGATTACAATGCCATTTGAATGGGTCATCTAGGTATACAGATCATTGTGTGACTTCGTTTATATCTACTGCCGCTGCAACTTGGATAGACTTTAGACGCGAGCTTTTTTCCAAGGCCTCCAACTACTTCTCTTAAATCTGCATTGCACAATGACACTCCCGAACAGTTTGCTGTGGCAACCCGTGAACACTAACATTCCCGCGCCGGTTGCTAAAATGATCTTATACACAATGACTTACATTTCTCAGTTAAAAACGAACATACAATGCAATGAGGCAATTTCTTTAGTCTCAGAAAAAGCGCGTTTTTTTGTTTCTTAATATAAAGATAATAAATTAAAAAAGCATTCTTCTTAAGCACTAAAATTAAAATATAGTAAACGCAAACTGAGAAGGTGAGTTTTGGAAAGGGGATGAGGGACTAGTAATATAACACAGGAAATAAATATTTAACAACCAATAAATGGGTTTTATACATAGGCCTAATTGCTATTAGTCCTTCCCCATAATTCTCATCTCATTTCGGGATATTATAATATACCGAGTAGCGAATGCCATTAAATTACACTAAAGTAAAAAATCGTAATTTCTTTATTGTAGTAATGTCCACATTGGTGGCGACGTGTACCTCTAATTACACACAATTAGGAAAAATTACATAATTTAATGTACAACTTTGAGTTTATAACATACCCATTTTCATAATTTTATTAGTTTTTGACTTAGAGTGGAAATGTTCTAATACAGAGAAATTCATGAATATCTTAAATTCATAACACATGTTTTTAAAACTCCTTGTATATTAATGATAACTGTAACGAAATTAATGTATACAATAATATAATAATAACAACAATTTTACAGCTAAATAGTAGAAATTCCATATATTATCTAATATTTACTGTCTAATATTTGAGATACCCTGTATATCAAATTGCTCAATGACGCCAGCATGTCATCAGTCGGATAATAATAATAATAATAATTCTCACCCTCACAATACTCCAAACTAGGAGTACCCCAGAAGCAACCACATGCTTGTGCGGGGGAGGGGGGCAATTACTATTATTTTGTCTTCGTTGCCATTTGCGGCTAGGGCCGACTTTTTTCCGATAGAACTAGGATAGCATTCGCTCAAGTACTACGGAAAACCCTAGAAAACCGTAGTAATCCCAGTGAGTGCAAGTATTGCAAGAATCCGTTAAAAAAAAGAACTTCGTCCCAAATTTCGCACTTCAGGCAAAAAAACCGGTTCCGCTGCCGGACTAGATAGTTTGCCTCCAGACAGAAGCGAATTCTGCCTCCACCCCAATCCCGGTCTCAATTCCAACAGACTCTCATCCGAAGTGCTTCGGGTTTCCTAATAACACTTTTATCGGGTGGGACATCGGATCCCGAAGGATATCGACCGTGGCGCGCCGAAGAGATAGTGAGGGCCCTTAATCGGGCCTAACAATATAATCAGGGCGTCGGATAACCGTCCCCAAGGATCTGCTAGATTAAATAGCAGCGAAGGGATTGGAAAATTTTGCATTCAGGAAACTTCGGTTTGGGTTTTTCGAGGCAAATTGGGGATGGAGGGGCTTTTACGTAAAGTCCCTAGTTTCTCGCGGAAGAGGCAAGTAAAATTAAACTTCTTAAGAGAAATATTGCTACCGAGGAAAGTGGGTAGAAATTGGATGTGAGGGACTTAAATTCGTAGAGGCAAATAATTGTAGTTTCTGGATAATTAATCATACCAAGACTAGAACGACGTTTCAACTACTAAACCCGTAGTGCATTTTATTTTTTATAGTATCCTCAAGATTTTGTTATTTTATAACAATTTTCATGCCTATAACAGTATACACCGCGTTCAATATTTAACATCCTTAAAGTGTTAAAGGAAGACTCTGAGAAAATGTATATATTTGTTGACAGAATGTTTGAAAAGTGAAATTTGTTGCTTCATTAAACTTTTACTAATTGCACGCTTGCGACGACTCTAAGTGATTAACAATTTTTTTTTCAAAAAGAAGTAGTATAATAATTATGAAAGTTTACTAATTAATGGAGTTACAAAAGATTAATAACCATTATAAAATCGATGAAACACAGATTTGTTTTATTTCCTCTGTATTGGGTGATAAATATAGGATTCGCAGTATGTAGAGTTGTGCAGTTTGAAAGTTTCATTTGAAATTTTCACATTTGAAACTTTCAAAAGTGAAATATTTCGCTTATACCATGAAGTGAAATTTCAGTGAAATTTTCGAAAGTTTCAAGGGAAGGTTTCACTTCATAAATTTCGCGAAACTTTCTCAGAAATTAAACATAATATATATGCGGCAGGCGACCATCCCTTCATTTAATTTGGATGCGCCCGCGCCAGGTGTTAAACGGGAAGTGATATATCAAAATAAACATATAATTTTTGTTCCACTAATGATTTATAACAAAAACCGCTGTAATCCGCCATTTTGATTTTTCAAAAAAATAGTTTTTTGGTCAAAACTTATATTTTTTGCTCGATTGTTTTTTCTTTACTGCATTCGGTTTCTTGGAAAAACTACACAAGTTTAGTTTTTGAACCATCAACTTAGCCTAAAAATTGCTGAGATAATCGAGCGTAACATAACGTCTTATCTGACTTGTCACCTATACACTCTGCATGTTTTGTGATTAATAAATACTTCTACTACTACTATTATCTCTATCTGGAAAACTCTATACCTATGCTACTTCATACATATACATAATTTTTGGGGTTGGGTGGGGACTGTTTATAGGAAATGAGTGCGAAATTTTCAAGTGAAACTTTCTTTAAATTTCATAATTTTCAACATCACATTAAAAGTTTCAAATATTTCAAAGTTTCGCGAAAATTTCTATAAGAAATTATTGGGAAATTTTCACGTGAAACCTTCTTTAAATTTCATAAACTTCAACATCACATTGAAAGTTTTAAATTTTTCTCGAAAATTTCTTTAAATTTTTACACTTGAAAACAAATGTTAATACAAAAGTTGAAAAACTTTTTCCTGGGAGTGTATTATTATTATTTAGACTTTTTTTCCCAAGTCAAAAAAATAAAAAAGCTACGGACTGCGAATCTTAGGTGAATCACCCTGTACATACGTTACACTCGCATGAAGTGTTAAAAATATAAATTCTCAGATTGGTGTGTGGAAAACACCTTGCTTCACCTTTATTCTGAAGAAACGTAATACTTGGAGCAGTCATTATTTCCCTAGCTCACGTTTCATTTTATCCAACGTTCTATATTACGCGACTCTCGGAAAACCGAATACTCGAATTGTATTACATTTCGTAGTCTCTGAGGTTTCATCCAGTTTTCCTTATTTCCATTTCCCTCAAATATAGCTCCATCCTCTGCGCCTCGCGGTTCGTCGAACCTCCCAGAGCGCCAATGTAATTTGATCCCCACATTTAGACGTCCCCATTGAACACATTCGTCAACCTCAAATCCTGAACTACAAGATAGTAGTTAAGAAAAATCCTTTCCGCAATCCATCCAATGAAAAAAATATAATACTGAGGTCTGGCTTATTGGCAATGGATCTGTGATGTAGGACACTCACCGCCGAAGAAGGAGAACCCGTTTTGCGGACCCCCGAAATTGCGAACCGTTAACTTTCTGGTTTCTAATAATAATATTCAATTATTTCGGCGAATGCATCCAGAAGGCCCGTCAGTTGCACGCCTTTACAATTTTGCGAAATGTTTTCGACGTGTAACCGCCACAGACAGTTGTTTTTGCGAATGTAAAAATGACGAATATAATACCCATAACCAGACTTGGGTAGAATACCAAAAACCAGTATTCGAATACGAATACAGAATACTCAAGTTGAACTGTATTCGAATCCTAGAGATTTGAATACCATTCTAACAAAAGTATTCAATTATCGAATAGTATTCGAATCCATGTATTCATATAATGAATATTGTGTTCATTTAATTACCTTATATGAAACACCCTGTATAAGCTAGGCTGGTTAAATAAGTAAAATAATATCTTGGGAAAGGCTTAATGGATTCGCGAAAAAGGATCACCAATATATGACCTGTGGTTTATTATACAAGGTACTCCGGAAAACTCTTTTTTTAATTATGCATTTTATTCTTATAAACATGCGTAATATGGTTTGTAATTTTTGGGGGTTTTCTTTTATCAACAGTCGACCACATAATATAGTACTATTTCAAAAAAGTATAATCCAAAATGTAGATTTCTTCGAGAACTGCAGGTTGAAAAGTTGAAAAGTTTTTTGAAATGTGGCCCATCTTCCAAACACACTGTATATTTGACAATTTTCATCTATACATACAATAAAAATCAAAACTTTATATAGGTAAAAACAAAAAATTTAAATATACCTAAGAAATACCGATCATTGTCCACGTTTTTTTTTTGTAATCTTATTAGTATTCAACATTTGAATACAGGATTCAAATTTTGAATGCTGTATTCTGATTCTGAATACTGAGATTTGGATATCGGTATTCTTTCTAAGAGAATCCTAAAAAAATCAGTATTTAAATTACCGAATACAGAATACCTGCTTTAAAAAGTAGCTATAAGAATAAGAATACCTGCTTCTCGGGAGTATTTGAATATGAATACGATTACTGGCAAAGTAGCTTGAATAGGATTCCGAATACTGAGGATTCGAATACTACCCAAGTCTGCCCATAACGGTGTATAGCCCAGTAGTGTCAGAAGTAGTCTTCCACTCGGCAGAATCACCGCTGGGAAGGCACGAAAAAGCTTGAATGCAAATGAAAAATGCGTAGATATTATTTGACACAATCTCCCTTAGCTCGACTATGGAATGTTTCCTCGTCCACTCATTTTCTTGAAATGTGCCTTCTATGCCCATATGGGAATACCCATGCATTGTGTATGTGCAGTGGGCCAAACAAATGTACAATTTGTTTCTGAGATGGACAATATCTACTTGACTTTCTGTTGATAGATACAGATGATAATGATGATGATGAACCATGAATAAATAGGTACTTCCATTTTCCAAGTTTGTCAACATTCGTATTTTCTTAACCGCATTTGTTCAGTAGTCATTTTTTAATTTGGTGAACTCTAGTAGTTCATATTAACTACAATTTCCAAAAACATGTAATATGGAATTACAGGTTTGATATTTAAAAGGAACTGCTACCAAGTTTATATTGTGACATGAAAATGTGTCTTACCAGTGAGTGAAATACCTCAATGAAGGTTTCGAGTTACAAACTCCGAACAAGCCACGGATGCACATGTTATAAACCAAGCGTATGCGCAAATCAAATGTGAAACCCTCAAGTTCAATCGTCCATTTGAGATGAATTGATATTTTTAACGTCCATTGCCATTTAGGTAGTTAACATTCTCGGTTTTACGTCATTATTTATTCGAGATAATGGGTTTTATCATAATGGAACAGAGAGACAATTGCTGTAGGTGGATAATGTAGAAAGTACTAGAAAGACAGAGAATGTTTGAGGTCTTTAATATGAAATGCTACTACCTCTTTATTAAACTAAATTAGTTTATTATTAGCAGTACGAGCAAAACACGATGGCAACTTTCAGCCCTGCCCTGTCGAGTAGTAAAGCAAACAGTAATCTGAAGCAAGATGGCTTTTAAAGTGTCAAAATCAACATCTGTACGGCAATCGAAGATAAATTTTAAGAAAAGTTCCGACTAAAAATTGTATCTCCCTACGCAGTTTTCCTTGTTCCGCTACAGAAAACACACAGAGCCATCCAATGACTAGAGAAGATTTATATCACCTCTCTAGATGAATTTTATTGTACTCGTTGTGTTTGTTCTAAAACGGGGCAACACGGCTCAAGGCCGACCTAGGATTTGCTCTCGTTTCCAAACACAACACCACCCAGCTGAGATAAACAAGTGACGTCCGTCGGTTATCCTCAAATTATGTAATGAAACCTTATATGTACTCGTTTGAAACGCGTTTTCGTTTTTTATTAGCGCGCAGAAGAAAATATATGAGGGCAGTAGGGCAGGTCATGTTTTATGTACCTGCTTGTAAATTTGGCCTGGAACGTTGCCACGTCCAAAGGAAACGCGGCAGAATGTGTTTAAATATGGACTTGAATAATTGTTTGTGGAGGGTAGAATTAATAGTGGGCCAAAATTCACTAAGGCTTTAATAATGTAAATAGTTTCAAATTATATCTTTTGACGTTTCATAATGTATACATAATACACGGGCTTTGCAAGCCTATACAAAGGTGCCTGTCGAATGCGCTGCTTATTTCAAAATTTGCAATGTAGAAAACTAGTTTATATCAAACCATTGGGGCAATGGAACTGCTCCTATTCTCATCTTATACATCGACACATTCCATTATTACGAGATAAACTATTCTATAAGCACACAGATAAGTGAGCACACTTATAACATTATCTCGTGCACTCTCCACGGCAGTGAAGAGTGATGGTTCGATAATCTGGTAGCGAAAAAAGCGCGGCCTTGAGGCGAATAATTTCACTTCTGGACTTATATTTATTTAAATGGAATTCTGGCTGAATTACGACGGCACGACGCATACAGATGGTTCGCAATTCATTATCACGTAAGTAGAATAAATCACGTGTGCAAATATAGTCGCGGATGGAAAACAACAAAGTTTATCACTTATCAGCGTTTCTTAAAATAAAAATAAATTAAATTAGGCGAAGCTACACACCATCGAAGGGAAGTAATAGATGCGTTAACTTCTTTACTAAAACGTACAAATTTCAATTTAGGTTCAAAGTCATGAAAGTTAATACAAAAATGTATTATACCGTAAGCACCGGAAATATTATTTTTTTTTAATTATTGCAGACTATAATGTGACCGCCGAAGACAATTAATTATTCTCAATTATGATATTCAGCAGAGAGACACAAGCCCTTCAATTGCTGGAACAGCCCGCACTGCGGGAGTGTTATATCCACCAGCCCGTTGAAACTTTTTCAAACAAAAACTTATTTATTAAATTCCACATTATATGTATTTCAAAATTAAAGATATTTTTAGCCCACATAGAGGAAAACATGACGGCACAATGAATGAGTCTATGATAGAAAAATCTAGAATGTTATCGAGCAAATCAAACAGAAACAGTTTACGCAACAAAATTATTGTGGATAGCACAAAGTTCCCCCACTTTCTGCTGTTAATATAATGATTAATACATTTAGGGGTGCCACCCTAGCAACAATGTTATTTGATTTAAAGCTCTTTTATGATTGATGCCTACATGTTTCTATATAGACTTAGATCTATCAATCATCTGAAAATCAACAACTGAGGACAAAAACAGAATGCATCGCCTAGACCCTAGACACAGCCGACTCTAGGAGAAGCCCTGAAGTAGAGAAACCTGGCAACAAGGGATGCGGGTCCACGTCGCGTGCCCTGACACTGCCTGTCAGTTGATTTTACAAGAAATTTACCAGAACTAATTTATGTAGTGCGGGTAGTGCTATCGTCGCCAGATTGCTACGACAATGCAATGTGTCTCTGGGTGGAAACAGACAGCCCGAAGTGCTGGCGACAGCTTTATTATAAATTTGTTTTGTTTGTGCAAAAGTGAAACATTTCCCGAAAAGTTCGAAGTGAAGAATCTTTAAGATGCCTAGAATCGTCGAGGGAAGCTAGAATTTAGTTGCATACCTGGCTGTAAGTCAAATCGTAATAATAACTTGAACTTGTTTTCTTTGCTTGACGACAAGCGGTCAACTTGTATTCATTTTGGGCTTTCCAAAGGACGAAAATTTAAGAATAAAATGAACAAGGGCCAATTGCAAAGGCAAACTAAAGTACCCTTTAAAATTAAAGGAGCTTTCTGACAATTCAACCATGGTTTAGTATTATTGCAAAAGTTTCATTACCTAATGTTAAAGTCAAAAGATAATTTAGTTGAATGTATTATGAAATTGACCCTAACTGCCATTTCAATCAGAAGAGATTACTCTCATTTACAACATGCTGTTTTTTGCTCGCTTGTTTGTATTTTTATGAAAATTTAACCATGAGGGAAGATACATCATTTGCCTGATCGCGCACTTTGCGAAAAATTCTCACAAAAATTCGACTTACAACAAAATTTAGTCCCCTCCATTTGCCCAACTTTGCCATATTATTTGTCGAAAATGTACTTATCCACACCAGGAATCGTACTTATTATAAATATTTCTGTGTATATTTTGTTACTTGTTACTGCTTTTATTGTCTGTTAACAAACGTACCTACTTACTTAGGTACCCAATTATTGAAACAAAGTTTACAAATGTATCTAATTATAATTAAAAAGAGGACGAAGGATAACGTTTATTAGAATAGATAAACGAAGCCAAAGTACAGACTGCTCTATACTGCAAAGACCCGTTGAACCGTCCCGCTGCGGCGTTGCCACATGTTTTCACAGGGCTTGTAAAGTTTGAGAAGGTTGTGCCCTAGACCACAGATAACCTAACGCAAAATAAAGACGAATACAACACTGAAATTATTAATTTCTTAATTTATATTATTTTATATTTATATTTAAAATTTAATTATTGACAACTGCGCCATCTAGTAGTGAGTAGAACCAAAGTCTAGAGAATACTATAAGTCGGGTCACTTCTTTGTTCTCTCGGGAAAAACAACAATTTTTTTGCGACTGCTCGTAAATCAGCGTAACCGCGGCCTGTGTAAGCTTAAAGGGCCCCATTCACTTTGAGATTGGTATCGATACATGTTGCAAGTATCAGTATCTTGATTCAAATCGTATAGGTAGGTAGTGTATTTAGCTGTGTCAGCATCAGCTGGTATCCCCGTCTGTATCACTGTAGTGAAACTTCGATACCGCTCGCATGCAACTGATACTTGTCACAACGTGTATGTTTATGTCTTTGTATCGCGCTACTAAAAAATATAAAACAGTTTATTTTCAACATGGCAGATTGCGAGTTTTGGGAGGAATTTCTCCGTATTTACAAACTAGATCCGTGTTTATGGAACTCAAAGTGCAAAGAATATTCAAATAGACAACTTAGAGAATCGGCAAAAACAGTTTTGGTAGGGGAAAGGTATGCTAATAGTGATCGTAATTTTGTCTTGAAGAAAATACACAGTTTTCGTTGCGCCTTTAGACGAGAACTTAAAAAAGTTGTCGCACCATTTCTGCATCACATGTGAACTGAGTTCGTGTTCGTGTATGAACAGAAAACAAATGGAAACAAATCTCAGATACATGTATCGCCGTTTGTCGTGATACACGTATCCATACAGATCTCAACGTGAATGGGGCCCTTTATTTTCTTCTACCAGAAGGTATCGATCGCCGTACTCCGATGACGGCGGGCCGAGGGAGCGGGAGAGGGCAAGGGGGAAACGTTTGTTTACACAAGGCCAAGTGCTCAGACTTATTAGTATTAGTATATCTCTGGACGCTGGTAAAACCATCTGGTCAGGTCCCCGCCCGTCTACCCGTCCATTTTCCCGTCCCTTTGCTGAGTTTGGTATCTTATTGTCGCACCGGTGTTCCCTTTGTAAAAGTGCTCTCGAAGTATCTAGCGTCGCATATATCTCTTTGCCTAAAGCAAAATTCCGAGGATAACAATAATAACACGGCGTGAACCAATCTAGGACAAACGGATCATAGCTTTCACTTTCTACCTCCTCCCTACCGGAAAAAATGCAAATGTCCTGGCACCGCGCACGCCATCAATCAGTCCTCCCCACCTGCTCGCCACCACCAAAACACAGCTGATCGCGGGCCGCCGAGGAGGGGGGGTGAGAAGGGCGAAAGGGGGTGTGTCGGTTTCCGCCGCTAACGATTTTCAAGGGCAGTCCTGCGCCCTTGAGAAGGCCGCCGCCGAGCTCGGTCGATATGTGGGACTTATGGGACCCAGCCTCGAGGAACCGTCCACTGTTGGGACCTGTCTTCGTAAAATCGAACCGACATGCGACATGGTCCCGGTTCGTCGAATCGGCCGAGTTTTGTTTGGGTCACAAGGAATAAATAAACAGATTATGCTTAGGTTTTAAAACCTTGGCTCCTAGGTGTCCTGTCACAGATGAGTCAGACTCATTTGTGGCTCGGTGTTATTTGCTTCAAATCCATAATAAAATCTCCTTTTCATTGTGTGTTTATATGGACCGGGAGATAGTGACAGATTTTTGGACGTGATTTTACTCAGTATGCCTTTCAAAGGGCATTATGTTGCGTATATTCTCACAATAAGGTATGAATCAGAGAGTCATCCTGGGTTCTTCTTGTGAAAAACTGAGTTTTCAATTATTCGAAAAATATGCGTTTTGATATAATTTTATACAGGCTGCCATGTTTTTTATAATGAAGTTCAAATAGAAAATTCCCTGGAAAACCATAGGCATACCGTTAGGGTGGGTCCAAAGGGCTATTATTGCCACGTGATCTTGTATTTTAATAATTAATTTTTCCACGTTTCTGAACAGGCTGCCAATGAGAAGTATGCAAGTTCGTATTATGAAAATGCTGAAAAAAGGATGGCATACCTTTCGCGCATGTCCAAGTACACTTTACATCGAATAACTCGTTTAAATGATTAAATAACATTCTATTTAAACAGTACTTGGACATGCGGTGGCATTAGTGACCATTTTTGAGAAAAAATGTTATTTTTAAGTGGCTCCTTTACGGGAAAAAAGTGACTTTTAGTGACTTTCGGCCATGTCTTCCTAAAGGAATAAATTAAATATTTGAAAATGTTTTGGAATATAGATAATAGGTATCGGTGTGACAATAGCAAATGACATGTATCAGATTTTGTAATTTTTATTTAAACATATATATAGAGTAACTCATCAGGAAATATAAAACAAAAGAAATATAAATAAAAAATCCCAGGTAATCCCAGGTATAACAAACACCATAAGAACCAGCCTTTTCATCTGTAGTTAAACTTTGAACCCAAACTTATCTGCGATTGAGTTAAAAGTTTAACTCCAAATGAAAAATATATACTTAAGTGTTCAAATAATTGTTTGCAATAGACAGTTCATCGTTTATTATACCTTGAATCTTTCAAAACAATTTTTACCTATGTAAAGGAATGAAAGATCTGTTAGGAGACTCACTCAATGATGAAAAAAATTTTCTTGGCCTTCATCTTACAGGGTTGTCCTGTTATCTCCTCTTTTCGTGTCGCGTTTTTGGGACTTTGGGGGGCTTTTTGGGCTTATCATGTAAACAAATAATTTTTCGAATTTCTATTTCTATCTAATTTTCATTACCATTAATTAAACATTTATTAAATATAAATTCTTAACTTATGAATTAAATTTCTTCAAATCCTTCACATTCACTCTTCATAAAATATTTTTACCCGCCTATGACATTTTGTTTTCAAGTTTAAATCTCGCGCGCTTTTTCGACTGACATCCAGCTCCTTCAACGGGATGTCGAACAGGTTATGTCTCAAATTTCATTTCCACCTTCCACGATGCATTTGGCACTTCGGCTGGTCTTTTGTTTAAATAATTTGGGTAGCTTGGCTGCCCACAGTTGTATAATTTGTTAGTATTTTAAAGTTTTTAAAATGTGACTTGGTGTGACCTTCTATTTTATGGGTTTTTACTGTTGTATAATGCTTTATGCTCCAATTTTCCTGTACACACTTGACAAGTGAGTATGACATGACGTTACAACAATTTAGTTTTTCCACAGTTAACTTTTTCCAACCCCCTATTTTATGTCATACTTTCTTTTTAGGTGGTACTGAGGATGGCTTAACAGCCCAAAGCGCTTTACCATGATTTTTAATTAAATTATTTGCACGGAAATACACTTCTTTCCCTTTTCATCTATATATACGTGCACACAGCCCCGCACTCCTTTGTATTTTTTATAGTCTGAGGCTTTGCGTGCACAGCGACGATCGAAACGAAAGTAAAAGTTAATGGTTGAAAAGGGTATACATCGCAAATCGCCAGGAAGTGGCCAAATCACAATCAAAATGGGGCTAAGACAATGATTTACGACACTAGAGCGGACATTACAAGTCCCAGAAGCCCATACAAAATGGAAGAAAAACACGAAAGGAAACAGCCAGCAAAGATGGAATCCAGTTTTGAAGATAGATAGCATAATATGAAACAAAGGGGGGCGTTGCTGTATCTTGCCAGAGACGAAACTAAGACGGATCCAATCCAGAGCTCTTAACAAGCTAGATGAATACTAATTGTCTGCTTGGAAGAACGTGGTAGAATTTTAATTAAAGATGAGAAAGGTTGAGATGTTTCAGTCTATAAAGACAAAAAACATAACTTGGGAGCTACTAAAATATTGAGAGATTCTTCGAGTTTACTTCTTATTTGTCTTATTCGATTTTAGTTTTTCATTTTGTGAAGTTTGTTCATTTCCTTACATTATCAATAATAATAATTTATTTATACACTGCTGCAAATATCCGAAACGACACCTACATAATTTGCTGGCTTCTTTCCCAGCATTTTTCATTGGGTTACGACAATAACGAGTTCTGTGTCAAAAACATTCCCGGTCTAGTATAACATACTGAGTAAACTATAGGTATCTTTATTGCAATAGAATCTTCATTAATTGTAACTGTCAAAATTGCTAACAAGACAGAAAGTTAGAGGTACTTTTCGTGGCAATTGTTTGAATGATACGACTTTGTATTTATTTAACACTTGAAACAAACGCAAGGAATGTAAGTGGTGTGGTAGATCTATCCGTCATAACCAGGAATTCGAAAACCCACGTCAAAATAAAGAAGTACCTACGCAGAATATATAGACGTAAATAAAGGTAGAATCGCCTCTGGTATTGGCTTGGCAGGAAAGCTTGAAAACTTGACGCACTTCGCCTTGCACCGTATTAGAAAATCGCTTACATAACCTGAGATTTCTGGCTCGTTATCGACAGTGTTTGTCGCTCCGGTTCAAGGTTGCTTGTTTTCGAAAATAGCCCGGCCATCACTTTTCCGCGCTTTTTTATTATGTGTCGTACACAACGGGGATCACATGATTTTTTTTGTGACCTGCCGGAGACGCCACGAGACGTCGGAGTGGCCAATGAAGTAGTAAGGCACGTACTTAAATTAATGGGAAAAAAACACAAACTTAGTAATTGTCACCCCACCCCCGCACAATCATTTTACTGCTTCTGGGGTATAGTACGTACGCATTTATACCGTTGATCTTTTGCCTACCACAAGACGGTCATTATCCTTTGACCATAAAATGCCTCGAATTTCGTACAGGGTCGTAATTCATAATATCGTATTTTTTTATACTTATAAATGTAGCTAATTGTAGCAGCGTTGTATTAGTCTTGTCTTAGTGTTATAGTGTGGCGTTCTGGTGCTTGTGCTTTGTGCTGATAGTGGGTCATCTAGTGTCATGTTCAGAAGAAAGCATTTATCTCTTGATGCTAAAGAAATAATTAAAAATATGTATCAATCGTTGCTGGCAAGAGGCCTTAATTCCAGAGATGCTTTAGCGGAGACGTCTGCCTTATTAACAAATACTCCTGTAACTTCGGTAAGGGACATAGTATTAAAACCCATTATTCCCAAAAAAGCGTACTGACTCCGGCACAAAGTATTGACGAGTATGATGTGGATTTATTAAGAAGAAAGATTTACCAAATGTATGAACAACAATCTGTAGCCACCTTGGTTTCCCTAAAGAAGAGGCTGATCAACGACGAAACAAAAAACATTTCTTGTGGTATTACGACCCTTAGAAAAATGCTGCGCTCAAAATGGGATTTAAATATCGCACAATAATTAATAAAAGACAAACTTTAATGGAATCGCAACGTTTTCGAGATCAATATCTAACAGTTATTACACAATATAGAGCAGAAAATATCTCAATAATGTTTAAGCCAACCCTGCACCCCAATAGTATAATATTATACCTACATACAATGGGGTATGGGGTATTATCAGGTAGTTGATTTATTTCAGAAAGGTCAACGGTATAAATCCGTACACACTATACCTACCCTTAGTTTGAAGTATTGGGAAGGGTGAGAATTATTATTATTATTATTATTACAGGTGGGAATTCTTTTCAGAGACCATATTTATACTGTCTAGTAATTTATTCATTTTTAAAATGCGGGATGGTCAAAATGTTTTTATGCGTTTTTGTGTCTTTGATAGCATGGTGGTCAATTAGAACTTCTTCAATTCAACTGTCAAGTGCATCAAATGTTCTGATTTTTTAATGTTGTTGTAATCCAAAGTTCTAGCGTCCAAGGACTAACTAACCAAAGCTGAATTTTCAGACCCTACAGGCCGATAAAAAAATTGCGAAACATCTCAAAGCGTTCTAAACTTATCACAGAGTAGCACATTTACACATAATATACGTAATATCCTATAGATTATTTGATTTAGATTATTTGATTTTCAAAAATCTGTTTCTGTATATTTAATTATTTAGACAAAATGTAACGTTTGATTCTCAGAAAACCTATATTTAAAAAATCATATCAAAACATTTGCTTTGAGACCAAATCATATACCTGTATATTAACATATACCGCTTTTGGCCCTATTGCGCACGGCAAGGCGCAGGGAACGAAAAGAGATGGAATTCGCCGCCATTTTAACCCTATTTTGACAGTTTGAATGGTGGCTACCTTATTCCTTGTTTAAATTTTTGTATACAGTATAAATGAAATTGCAATATACTTTTTGAAGGCACCGGTAAAATCATAAAAGTCACCGTGACATGCTTTTTTTTTAATCGCGATTTTTTCTTTTGTACGGTTGATAGCATTTCGTTCTGATATTTACGAGATCAAAACATGACCTGGTGCAAAAATGCAAAGAGGATTTTACATCCAGATTGTGAAATTGCATTCCATAGGTAAGTAAATAGGAATAATTTTTTGCCAAATAATATTTTTTTCTCATCGATATTTTCTGATTTCTTGCTGATTTTTAGGTTTTCAAGAGAAGAAACTAAAACTAAATTTAGAAAGTGGCTTAGTACTCTAGGTGTCATCGACTATAATATTCAAGAAGAAGTTCAAGAAATAACTCGGAGAGGTGAGGAAAATGGAGACATTGTAATTCTCGATACGACGAAGAGAGCCGCATTCTGGAACAAATAGAATTAACCGAAGAAATGCAAACAGCAGCAGCAAGTAAACCTGTTAACTGCGCAGATCACCACCAGCAAAATTATTGAAGCTTATCAAAGAAGAGCGTATTAAAAATCATTTCACTTTCATTTTTGAAGCAAGATTAAAGTGGTAGAAGTTGAAGTTACCAAGTTTTCTTTTGCTTGTATTTTTTAAACAAACAAAAATAAAAAGCGCTAAGGAATAAAACTAGCTGCCTAAAAATTCAGAGACAGGTATAGATATGTTCCTGCAAAATAGGTTATTATTATTAAAAGTATTCAAAGAAATAATTATACCAAGTAATAGTGTATGAAAATGTTAGGTAATTAAAAATATTTCCATATTTTTGCAAGTATTTATAATGTAGCTATTGTATAAAGTGTAATGTACAATAATAATTATATTACTTCTCCTTATGATGATTGAAATATGGTTTTGATTAAGTTGTACAATTTCTCAACCTATTTAACTGCTCCGTTTCCCGAATGCATTAATTTAAAATTAAAACCAACAAAAATAGTGGACCTATGTTGTACTTTGAACTAAAATAATTTCCATTTTACACTAAACGACAACCAAGACATTACATTATTTATGGAACCCACCCGTATAAATTATTTCTAATTTCCCGCCTCATTTAGGGGTAAAAATGGCCGCCAAATTATTCCCTCGGTCGGACGTCTCTCTTGCGCGGTATAGGTTGCTATAGGTATATGGACCAAATACCAAAGTAGACTTTGCAAACACTATCGAGTTTTGTTTTATAAACGGGATATCAATAGCTGCGTTTTATTGGTGCGTCACTAGTAATACTGGTAAATCTAGTGACAGAAAAACAAGAGACAATAAAACGGGTTCACAGATGTCACCACATTCACAGTGACACCAATAAAACATACAGTATGAATGTTCTAAGAATTTAGAAAATTCTCGTGGTAGTGTATAACTGGTATAAGGTACACTTCACCCCAACCAGATTATAAAATAAAAAAAAAACAGCATTATTGACTTCTAAATTATAAACAGCCCCTATAGAAAAAACAATTCACTTTGCTGATATCTATCATATCATTTAATATTTTCGATATGAGAGGAACTGAACTTGCTGGCAATTTATTTGTCTTTTGTCACTTTCGCACTACGTTTCATATATTTTTCAGATAACAACCAAAAACCAAAATACAAAGGAAATGGTTCATAGTTTGCCATTTTGCTTCATTAAGGAAAATTATATAGGAAAATCAAAATATAAAGAACCACCAAATTAAATATATTGTGATTTTGGCACATATAGTGACAACTAAACATCCCCTCTGTAATTCTGAAAATGTCCTCTGCATCAACCTGCTATAGACTTTACACCCATTGCGACCTTTGACATTTCATCCCATTGGCGCCCAGAAACAGATAATCGATGCTGCAATTTACGTAAAATTTCGGAATAGTATGGCCAAATAAACAATAAACATAGGTACGATGATGTTACGTCTCAAGATAGGAAAAGAAAAAAAAATTGAATAGTAAACAAATCATCATTGAGAAGAACTCGGCAATGTTGACTACATTTTCCAGGCGGTGTGTGGACTAGAACATGCAACTGAATTTTTAATATCTCCCCATGAGAAACAAAAAGAAAACAATGGATCAATTGCATCAAAATACAATGGTGATTCCGACTGAAAATAGGATATATGATTTTTCAACCTAGATTCGTAATAAAGTGGACAACGCCGGCCCATAACAACTTGCTCACTTCAAATCTAGTTTACCTTATTTAGATAGGAAGGCATCGATTATTGATGGTTAACAAATTATCAATGAAGATAACGTAAGCCCTATTATTAGTTCGCCAACCCCGAAAATAACGAAACTTACTCTCAAATCTCCCGCGCTTCGCCTTCACCCCGTGACGTCACATCGGTAGCAACCAGGTTGCATTAGCGGGCGTGTTTATGTGTGTACACACCTATCAGCAGGCCATGCCACCCCGGAAACAAGTGAATGGACGACGGGGTGTACGACGACTGGCATCGCAGGCGGCGCGGCGGGGGCGGCGGCGGCGCGTAGTTGCCGGATCGAAAGTGAAACGGCCGCCGGGGAAACGTGGTTGGCCGCGAGCCCGGAGGCAGGGGGTAGGGAGGGGGGGTGGTAGAGGAGATGGGGAGAATGGGGAGAAGTACCGTAATGCCGTGAGGGAGGAAATTCAAAGAAACTGTTATGGTTTTTATGGGGGGGGGGGGGGAGATTCGGTCCTTCATATCTATTTTTCGGAGAAGAGTCCAAAAAAAAAACTGCTTGCAGCAAATAGGGATTTCCACAAAAAAATTATGTTTAAACGCCATAAAAAGGTGGTAATTAGTTACTGATGAAATTATTGATTTTTTCCAGAATAGGAAGCAAGCCGCGAGCCGGACGCAGGAGGTAGGAAGCAATTTTTTATCTCTTAGGAGCTAGGATGCATCTAAACTAATTCAACATTTTGCAAAACTATGAAACGGTTTGTTTCAGGATCTAAAATTGAAGTTGATTTTTGAAATCAATATTCACCACTATATGTATTCCATTCAGTTTCATACTCGTCCTACTAGAAAGTGAAAGTTGTTCGTTTTTACAAAGTTTGCCTTTGCGCAAAGTTTTTCCGATCATAACAACCCAAAGTAAAATGATATCGCCGTCTCGAGCATCCCTGGCAACGAAAAGAAAATCTAATATAGCCCCTTCTGATTTCCCATAGTATGGATCAAGGCTGTCGTAGCCCGGTTACGACTTGCCGAAGTCTTGGGGCCATTGTCCTCTAGCGGTCGGAAGCGGCAGATAAATACGGCTAACTTCGCGCCACAGGGCTAAGGGCTCCCTCCTATGGACGCCACATTAAGTGGCTGATAAAGTGGAGCCTATACACAAGCCAAGAATCAACTGAAAGCCTACGGGAAACCGGCCTCTTAAGTTTACTTCGCAGACATATCTACGGAAGCACGAAGTTGTTTTAGGAATTTACGAGGCAGTTTCATGTGGGGAAAGTAGAGTTATTATTATTTTTTCCAATTTTTATATTAATGATTTTTAGAGATCAAATACTATATTGGAACGAAGGACTTCTCGTTTTTGGACCAACTCTATGCTTTGGTATAGTGTGCACGTTGACCGTTGACCTTTCTGAAATAAATCAACTACCTGATAATACTCCATTGTATATAGGTATAATATATTACTGGGGTGCAGGGTCGTCTTAAACATTATTGAGATATTATTTATTTATTTATTTTTATTTTAAAATAAGTAGACATTCTAAACTAAATGAAAATACAAAAACAATGAATAATAATATTTTATTAAATATATTAAATTATACAGGTACGATATAGAATTTAATAAAATACATACTTAAATTTACACATTTAGATTAAAACACAGCAAATCCCATTTTGAGCAGCATTTTTCTAAGGGTCGCAATACCACAAGAAATGTTTGTTTCGTCGTTGATCAGCCTCTTCTTTAGGGAAACCAAGGTGGGTACAGATTGTTCTTCATACATTTGGTAAATCTTTCTTCTTAATAAATCCACATCACTGCGCTTTTTTGGGAATAATAGGTTATAATACTATGTCCCTTACCGAAGTTAGAGGAGTATTTGCGTCTCCGCTAAAGCATCTCTGGAATTAAGGCCTCTTGCCAGCAATGATTGATACACATTTTTAATTATTTCTTTAGCATCAAGAGATAAATGCTTTCTTCTGAACATGACACTAGATGACCCACTATCAGCACAAAGCACAAGCACCAGAACGCCACACTATAACAGTAAGGCAAGACTAATACAATGCTGATACAATTAGCTATATTTATAAATATAAAAAAATACCTGCTTAAAATTGTATTTATACAGGGTGTCCGGTAAGTTCGGGGAAATCTCTCGCCAGCGTGTTGGTGACGTCAAAATATACCTGGTGTTTCATATATTTTTTTCCCCTAAAGTACTCCGTAACAGAACTACAGGGTCCCAAAGGGGTACTCACTGCTTTACATTTTTTGATTTAACTTTTGAACGCCCTTGTATATTTTGATGAAATTTTGGAATTTTGCATAGACGGTAAAAACCAATTACCTCATATTTGAATCATGCTTGGACAATGCCGTGGAAGTCAGGAACGGACTTCACGCAATACCCATGGGCTCAAAATTTTGACTGGTATAAATTTAAAAAGCCGAAAACAAATTTTTTTAAAGCCTTGAACATTTCTCTTCAAAAAAGGTACTCTTTATTCGTTTCGAAAAAGTCAACCGTTTTCATGGAAAAATCGCTTTTTTGAAATCCGTAACTTAAGATGCAATAATGGAAACTACCAGAATTTAGTGTTTTCACCTGACGGATAACAACAATTACGTGTGACAAGATTTGTCAATAATTTTTATTAGCAATGGAGCATTTTTATACTTATGCCGAATATGCAGACATGCATTTAATTTATGGACAAGCACACTGCAATTCTCTGGAGGCAAGCAGAATTTATGCTCAAAGATTTCCAAATCGCAATTTGCCAAATCGAAAAACATTTGTGAGAGTTGATCGTCGTTTAAGAGAAACAGGTAGTAAACAAACCGAGTTTAGAATGTCTTAAATCAATCTCCTAAAATGTACATTAGGTAGTTTTTTACCTCGTCGTGGTGGGGAAGGGCCGCAAAGGAGAGCAAGAAATCAAAACTTAGAAGAGCACATATTGGATGAAATATCCGAAAACCCTTCTAATAGCGTTCGTAAGCTTGCAGCTCAGTTAAATACCACAAAGGGGGTTGTTCATGAAACATTGCGAGAACAGCTACTTTATCCTTATCACGTCCAAAAAGTGCATGCAATGTCTCCGAATGATTATCGTCCACGGCTTAACTATGCAAACTGGTTTTTGCAACAATTTATAGGCGATCCGAGTTTCACAGAAATTGTTTTATTTAGCGACGAAGCTGGCTTCACGAGAGACGGTATTACCAACAGTCGAAATCTGCACATTTGGCATGACGAAAACCCTCACGCCATAGTTCAGATCAAGCACCAACAAAGATTTCTGGTTAATGTTTGGGCAGGGATAATTGGGAATAATTTGATCGGTCCTTTTGTTTTGGATGAACGTTTGAATGGAGCTCTGTATTTACATTTTTTACAAAATAATTTAAATGATTTACTGGAAAATGTGCCCTTACAAATAAGGAATCAAATGTGGTTTATGCACGATGGCGCTCCCCCACATTATTCCCGGGAGGTACGTCTCTACTTAACCCAGCACTTTGACAATCGTTGGATAGGCCGAGGAGGACCTGTTTTGTGGCCACCTAGGTCTCCTGACCTCAATCCGTTAGATTTTTTTTTCTGGGGTCATCTCAAGGGACTAGTATATTCAACTCCTGTAAATACCAGGGAAGAGTTATTGGAAAGAATATTTCACTATTCTGATCAAATTCGAAATGATCCTGAAATGCTGTTTAGGGTGCAGCAAGAAAAAATTCGCAGGATAAGAAAATGTATTCGGGTAGAAGGAGCTCACTTTGAACATTTGCCCGACTAAACGAAACATTTTCTTTATAACCAAACTTTATTAAACTATTTTTAAACAGTTTCATTGTTTTTTTTCATTTTCTCGATATTAATGCCTCCTGAAAATTGCAGTGTGCTAATAAAAATTATTGACAAATCTTGTCACACGTAATTGTTGTTATCCGTCAGGTGAAAACACTAAATTCTGGTAGTTTCCATTATTGCATCTTAAGTTACGGATTTCAAAAAAGCGATTTTTCCATGAAAACGGTTGACTTTTTCGAAACGAATAAAGAGTACCTTTTTTGAAGAGAAATGTTCAAGGCTTTAAAAAAATTTGTTTTCGGCTTTTTAAATTTATACCAGTCAAAATTTTGAGCCCATGGGTATTGCGTGAAGTCCGTTCCTGACTTCCACGGCATTGTCCAAGCATGATTCAAATATGAGGTAATTGGTTTTTACCGTCTATGCAAAATTCCAAAATTTCATCAAAATATACAAGGGCGTTCAAAAGTTAAATCAAAAAATGTAAAGCAGTGAGTACCCCTTTGGGACCCTGTGGTTCTGTTACGGAGTACTTTAGGGGAAAAAAATATATGAAACACCAGGTATATTTTGACGTCACCAACACGCTGGCGAGAGATTTCCCCGAACTTACCGGACACCCTGTATTATGAATTACCATTGCAGGTATATACCTACTCCGACCCTGTACGAAATTCGAGGCATTTTATAGTCAAAGGGATAATGACCGTTTTATGATAGGTAAAAGATCAACGGTATAAATGCGTACGTACTATACCTATCTAGTTTCAGATATACACAATTGACCTCTTAAGTTTTTGGATTTGTAATAATTCCCCTGAGTTGTCAAGATTCGTATCATATCCTATTTCTATTTTGAAATACGATTCAATCATTTAAAGTTTAAAGGCTTACTGTGATATATATTTACTCATATATAGGGAAAGGAGTAGAACACATGCGAGAAAATATATGGCATAATATGCTTGACAAGGTCTTCCCTTATCAACATGCCTCTTTCGTCCATCACTCTTATCTTCAATCTATACCAATTAAGCAGAGATAACAACTTGCGAAATTTGTTCCATAAAATAATAAGGCGTCATACATGTGCATAGTTTTTAATTATTGTTACATTGTTACTGATACATAACTGGGATCTTGCCGCTACCATCTACAAAGGCAAATTTCTACTCATTGGTAATGGCTCAGATTTAGATTAGTGTTAAGTGTTACTGCACGTTCTCGTGTGGTCATCGTCCTTCTCAAAACAAATCGATGCGCCTGTTGCATAATATGTCGCAACAAAAAAAGCCGCTGACATAGAAATGCACCTCACACTGCAACGCTTATTCGAAGGCTAATTGATTAAAAAGAGTCACATCCTAAATTACAATCAGCGCATTAAGTCCCCGCGCATTTCTCTATCTCATTTCGGATTCTTGATGCGTCGGTTGCCATTGCGAAGGCCAAAGTTCTTGCGGTCTTGTTCGAGATTTAATATTAAAGCTAAGATAGTATCGGTCCTACGATGGTACCCTGAGGCGCACCTTCATTTATGCGTGAACCACGATAGAAACATGCTGTTTGTTTTGAGTTTTGGAGATTACCGATTATTTTTACTTTTCGTGAATTTTGAAGTTATAAAACAAGTAAAGCGGTTTTATTGGCTACTTAATCAAGGGAGATAATGGTTTACGACGACATATTGACTTAATAAGGGCTTTAAAATAAATGAACTTGGTGAGCGGTGAGCATGGATTGGGCGCTTGAAATCAATTATAATAAAAATAACATTTTCAGTTTTAGAAATGGAGCCATACAAAAATTCGAAATAGTATCAATGTTTTGACAAGGCCATTTAAATGTGTCGCTTGCCACACGCCAAGTATAATCGACACGGGGCAGATAAACTCCTTGAAGACCAGAGACGGCTGCATTTTTAGAACGGTTTATTTTTAAAACCATATCAGAAAATAACACGACTTCACCATCACTTAATGGTACCTACGTATCGGGGGCAACAGCTTTTTTACAATAACACCCATGACTTCGCACAAAACGCCAGGATCAACCGATGGAATTGCGTTTTTGTTCGCGAGGAATTCCTTTCATTTTCCAAGTAAAATATTCAGCCGGTCGGAAAGAAAACAGTAATAATAAATGCCCGGCAGAAAGTAACGATCAATACCAAACGTTGGAGTAGGTCATGGGTGGTGGCCGGCCACTATAAATAACCTCTTCGTCCTGACAAATGAACATAGAAAAAATCTTATTGATTTTACAAAGATAGAACGAAGTACTATATACTTCAATATATCCGAGACAAACGATGGGCTATAATTTAGTTATCTAGTTTAGTTATCGTGCAGTGGATGTAAGGTTTTTGAAGTAGCTAAATACTGAATCCATTTAAAGAATTTGTAGCTTCATTTAGAACACTTCGGGTTGATTTTACGGTGTCTAAGCGGTTTCTTTGTTGACATCAGTGAGAACTATGTTACAGCTTACCCAGTACCTAAGCTGGACGACTTGTAAATCTTTCGAGGCCTACGATAAAGACAGGCCATGGCGCACAAAAATCACGTGACCATCTTAGTCCGACGTTACATGTCATTTGCCACATAACTGAAAGCGGCAGCTTGGGTTTTGAGAAGTTTTAAATTCAAATGTTTAAAGTGTTTTTAAACGTCTTAGTTTATATTTTAGAAACAAGTTTGTGTCTAGTGCGCGTGTGTCCTGGCGGAGGGGAACCGCCCAGGTGTTATTATGGCCTCTGGGTGGGACAGTGGAGCCTGAGACACAGACGGGTGAACTGCTTACGGGAGATCCGCGAGTTCAGAGCCGTTCCCGTTGACCACGTTCGGGTTTGTGTATTTTGTATTCACCATTCACCTTATGCGAAATAAATCAGTTTTGTAACGTAGGTACTCGAGGATTTTCGTTGTCGACCCACGCCCTGATACGGTTCCTATTCGGTCTTTCACGCTGCCGATCAACTGGGACCTCGTCAATATTTACGGTAAAAAATAACCTAAATACCAAATATTGGGTCTGTTTATATTATATTTATACATATTACAAAAGCCAGGAAGAAAATGTGACCATAACAACATTTACTTTGCCTCGGGATGAAAATTTGCGCCAAAAATGGATTCGTCAAATTCCAACTGAGAGTATGTGTGGCTAACAAATTTTCAAGAAAGTGAAACAATTAAAGTGGACAAATGTGTTGTGGGAGGAAAATACCTGTAGAGAATATCACCTAAGCTAAAGGAAGGTGCTGTCCCACAAATTTTTGAGAATGTGCCAAAATATTTGAGTGCAGTGCCGTTTAACTCTCAGCCCAAAACAGCTGCGGCAGGATGAAAATTAAAAAAAAACAATTAGAGAAAGCCTGGATGCACAAAACCAATAATGTAATAGATGAAAGAAAACTCGCCAAATTGTTGGTCACGTGACTACGCGATTATGCGTTAGCGCCATATTGAAAATGTTGTAGTCTTCATCAGACGACTAAGTATGATTACAAAATAGAATCTAAAGCGCCAAAGCTGAATGCTCGTTCACACATTCAAATGAGCTTCTCTTTCGTAACATGGTGCAAACGTGAGTAACGCCATGTAAACCGGCCGGCTAGACTAAAGTCTGAAACTAGACACGTCTGATGAAACCGACATGCGGTCACGGGCAACAGACACACCTCCTGCGTTGGGTTCTTGCAGGAAATGGACGCAGCACAATGCAGAGCCGGAATGAAAGGACACGTAATTTTCGCGTTGGCACGTTTCAGATGAGCAAGACATTGTGCGTCCCCCGGAACACGCAATATAATAATAATAATAATAATAAGACCGGACCTTATAATAGTTGATAAAATTTCTAGGAAGACAACTCTGATTGATGTGGCCATCCCGAACAACAACAACCTGCGTGTGAAGCAAGTCGAGAAGATCGCGAAGTACAGAGACTTAGAAGAACGAATTAGAAGGCAATGGGAAATGGACAACGTTCAGACGATTCCAATCATCGTGTCAACAACTGGTGTCATACCAAAAAGTTTGCTGAGAAACATCAAAGAGCTGGGTCTAACTGATAATCTTTACAGGTCCATGCAGAAAGCGGTACTACTTGCGACAGCCCGAACCGTCAGGAAATTCATGGGGAGTGCAGGAACGTCCAACAACATCAATGTCACCTAAGGCCCGATAACATGGCAAGGGTCTCGTCCGAGCCAGATTCTTATGGTATCCGGGATACCCGGGATCTGTGTGAATGTTCCCCAGAGAGGGAGTGCGAATGCCTTTTGGCTAAGTCGATATAATAATAATAATAATGTTTATTTGCCAAAAGGAAAACAATTTACAAATAACAAATAAAAAGCAAAATGAACATATAAAGACCTCAGAAGGCGAAGCCTTGTGCGAGGTGTTATAGAACTAAATACATCACACTTATTTAAACCTAAAGCTAAATTTAAATACAATCGATAACATATCCAGTTGGATATCGAAGAGTTGGTAACAGGTAAGTAAGTCGCGTCCGGTAATTCTATGTCTAATATCGGGTAATTCTATGTCTAATATCTGGTACAATAAGTTTAAATTTGCAATAAAGTTGTTTTAATGAAGTTTAGCGTTTGTTCTTTTTTATGTAACTACTATCTGTTTTTTATGTTTATAGATTTCTCTATTTCACTTCGCGTTTGCTGCGAAAGCCATTTATTTAATCGGGATTTGAATATTGGGTAAGATGGTGAACTTATTACACTGTAGGGTAAACTATTGTATAATTTTGGACCTAGGTACGTGTGACACCTTTGCCCAATAGTTTTATTTGCTTTTGGGACTTTCAAAGAGTATTCCTTTGCTCTAGTACTATAATTATGATTTACTTTATCGATAGATTTAATATTTTTAAATGTTCTTAGCATCAACCTCTGAAAGAATATCTGCCTGAGATCGTATAATCCAGTCTCTGAGTAAAGCAAGTCAGAAGGATACATATAACTCTTGTTACACATAACTTTTAAGAGCCATTTCTGTGAAGTTTCGAGTTGAGTTAAGTGACATTTTGCCACCCCTCCCCATCCAATTATACCATACGACAAGTGAGGCTGTACAAGTGCATAATACATTTTTTTAAAGTTGCTATGTCTAATATGTGTTTAAAGAATTTAAATATTGGTATCAAGTATCTAATTTTTTTGGGAGATAAAAATGACTTGCTTTTCCCATTTCAGATGTTGATCCAAAGTTACCCTCAGATATTTAACAGCATTTGTTGATGTGAGCATAGCGGCATCCTTTCCGATGCCTATTTTAATATTTTCATATTCAGGTCGGGAAACTGCATATGATGAAAATGCGATGTACTTAGTTTTAGTAATATTGACAGTAAGTAACTTATTAGAGAAGAAGCTTATGACAGACTTCATTCCCTTAGCAACTTTTCCTCTTAAAGAAGTCCAAGTATTGCCTGTAAAATATATAGCAGTGTCATCAGCAAAACTAGTTATTCTTCCATCAATAGAGAGACTAAAAATATCGTTCACATATAGTAGGAAAAGTAGAGGATAGTCCCCTGTGGTACCCCATAGTGGAGGGTCTCTATCGAAGAAGCGATGCCGTCTATATTCACGGATTGTGTTCTTCCAGCTATGTAACTTTTAAGCAATTTGATAGACGTTCCCCTGAAGCCAACATTCTCTAGAGATTCAAATAGCTTTGTGTGACTCACTGAATCAAAGGCCTTAGCTAGGTCGACGAATACGCAGATAGATGGCACAGAAGAATCTAAGGATTTATAGATATTTGCTGTGAAGTCCGCTATTGCATCGTCTGTAGATCTGCCTTCAACAAAACCGTATTGGTTTGATGAGATTATATTATATTTTTTCAGAAATGACCAACTTTTTCGAAGACCTTTGACAGGCTTGATATAAGCGATATAGGCCTGTAATTTCCCATATCTTGCTTGTCCCCTGATTTGAATAATGGTTTCACCACGGCATGCTTTAGGAAATTCGGAAATATGCCCACATTCATAGATTTATTAATTAAATAGGTTAATGGTTCGACTATGTATGGACTTATTTGTTTAAGGGTCTCAGCCCTTAGCTGGTCAAATCCTGGCGCTTTTTTTGGTTTCAGGTCATTTATATGCTTTTCGATTTCAACAACATCAACGGGTTCAATTACGAACGAGTTTTGGACAGTTCTTTGCCTGTAATTTGCCATTTCTGGCGGTCTTATGTGTTCTGCCAGTTTTTGACCTATTTGACTAAAATGTTCGTTAAACTTTTGCACTATCCCTATTTTGTCAGTAAGGAGTTCTCCTTTGGCGTCTTTTATGTTAGATATGTTCGTTTGCTTCTTGTTTTTTCCCCTTATTTTATTTATGTGTCCCCACATAGCGGAAGAATCATTTTGCGTGTCCCTTATAATATTTTTGTAAAATTTCCGTTTCATATCTCTTATTTTTTGGTTCACACAATTTCTAATAGTTTTAAATCTGTGTTTTAGGTCGTTATCGTTTGGATTTTGTATGGTTCGTTTATACAAATTATTTTTTTCATTAATTTCATATGGAACCATAAACGTCCTGATGTACAGGGCGGCCCAAAACTTTACGTCTCGCACTATTTTCGGCAAATCTAGAGGAAATTTTTGAAATGTGACTTTATATTATGATTGATACATGTTCCTATAGACATTTAGATCCATCGATTTTGGTTACGATTCGAAATTAGCGAACAAACCAATTGGCAATACGTTTAAAACTTACATATTGTGATATATTTTTTTATTATGGTACGGTTCAGAAGTTAAAGGCACATGCCAGTTATAATTCAAAAATGACATGAAAATCTGAAATGTTATAGTATGGGTATGGTATAAATTGGTGTATCCCCACTATGGGGATCTCGGAGACGATCAGAGCTAGAACAAAGGTTAAATGGGGAAAGAATTGCAGTTTTGAATGCTCAATCTAATGCCCCTTTTGGATTATTAAAAAGAGCATGGCTCACTAGATATTTTGAAAAGAGTGATTTTTTTGATATTTCATCAGATCTCTGTATAGCTCCGTTATTTCTGATTATACAGAAAAACTGTACAGACTAAAATTGTAGATAATTTTGGGCTTAATAAGATAATCTAATCCAATTTTTTATGTTGTTTGTTTTTTTGAGGTATGACATAAACTTGTGTTTTTTATACGTAAATCGTAGTTGGCTGTGGCCTTATCAAATCGGCCATTTTTTGAGCTTTCGCAAAATATTATACTCGGCATAGTTATTAAAAAAATAAAAGAGCTATGGCTAATTTTATGATTTTTTTAAAAATTTCACATAGTCAGCCATGGAATATTTTCATAATTACGTTCTATTTTATAATAAGACATACTTCAAACTTTAAAATGTTTTATTTTAAGCTGGTAACAAAATGTAACAAAATAAAACAAAAATTATCATGATGGAGCTCCACCACATAATTATTATTTGCCCGTAAGAAATTACCTAGTTCAGCTCTATCCAAATAGTTGGATAGGGAGAAATAGGCCTATTTCCTGGCAGCCCCGATCCCCCGATTTGTTTGTTTTGGATTTCTTTTTGTGGGAAACAGTACAAAATAAAGTATGAGGCAATTGTTGAATTAAGAGCAGCTGTTTTAGAAGCAATAAGAAAGGCGACAAATTCAGTTTTAAAAAGATGCAATATTTGCATAAATAATAATGGTGGATTGTTTGAACACCTTTTTTGTTTTAAAAGGTGACCTTTTAAAATAATAATAAATTGAAATTGAGTTTTTTTTTTTTGTTTTATTTTGTTACATTTTGTTACCAGCTAAAAACAAAATATTAGAAAGTTTGAAGTGTGTCTAATTATAAAATGGAACGTAGTTATGAGAATATTCCATGGCTGACTATGTGAAAATTAAAAAAAAAATCAGAAAATTAGTCATAGCTCTATAATTTTTTATAATAACTATGACGAGTATTATATCTTTGGAAAGCTCAAAAAATGGCCGATTTTCTAAGGCCAAATCCAACTATGATTTACAAGATTAATGACATAAACTTGTAAATCACAAACAACATAAAATATTGGATAAGATTATCTTATTAACCCCAAAATTATCTACAATTTTTGTCTCTACAGTTTTTCTGTTATAATCAGAAATAACGGAGCTAGAGATCTGATGAAATAGCAAAAAATCACTCTTTTCAAAATATCTAGTCAGCCATGAACTTTTTTAAAAATCCGAAAGGGGCATTAGATTAAGCATTCAAAACTGCAATTCTTTCCCCATTTAACCTTTGTTCTAGCTCTGCTAGTTTCCGAGATCCCATAATGGGCATTGAAAAAAACTCACCCTGTATAGAATTGGTGTATTGAAACACACTATATATGGTTTAATCTTATCATAAATCACCGCAAGGAATTAATGTGTTAGCAGTTTTGAAACTTTCCAAATTGTCACTCTCAGTGTGGAATAATTTTACGTTTCTTGAGGCCTATAGACGCATTTGTCCGAGGTTGTGGAAAATATCGTCTAAAATTACCGTGCTAAATAGTTCGAAATAAATACCTTCGCACGTTCAACAACCTTTGATGGAATTTGCCACCTTTTAAAAAGGAGGAACCAAATCAGCTTGGCTTAAAAAACAACAACATAATAAAAGTTGATCTCATCTATTCCCGTCACTTTAGAACCAATATTCAAGAACATTATCAATGGAAATACATTTTTGGCGTTTAGAAATTCTTTGGAAGAGCAGTCGAACATGTTACGTAGGTAGTTGCTATAAATCTAGATATTTTGTTGTTATGTTCCTGAAATCCACCTAAGGCATAAATGTTAACTAAGTAAGTACATAAATTAGTCGGGTCTGAACTTTTACCGTATAGTATCTGTGTTCCTCGGTTTATGTTTGAATCAAAATAAATTAGACCAAATAATAAGAAATAAAATATAATGAATAGATCAAAGTTCAAACTATTCAAATTACTTATAGAACGATTGAACACGTAATGGAAGATTCAAACTTAAAAGTGAAGGTGTAAACAATGAAACAATTTCTCTCTGAATCTTACATACAACATTATGATAATCGTTTAATCAATACACCGCCTGCTTTTCATACTTATTTAAATAATTCAATTCATGAACTGGTTCCGAAAGACCCTTTCATAATATTATTCCTGTCACTCCATTCAATCAGATAGGAAGAAGGCGTGCCTCATCGTAAAAATAAACGTAGAGTTCTTTGGAATTTAATGGGACGCGTACAGATTCACGTATGCACAGTACTGTTGTGAAATTCGGTGAAATAGGAAATGAAATGAATATAGTTATCGATTACTGCTTGGTAACCCTGAGCTGGATTGTGCAAAATCAGCAAAGGTTTTGTTATTTGAGGGCTAACTATTTCCTGGCGTATCGTAATGTAACCGAAATATTGCGAAAACCAGAACGGATGGGTTTTTACTTTCTTAACATGTAAATAGCTGTTGTATTTGTACCTGTCCTTTCATAGGGTATTGGGAAAAACATCAATGTTACTGTTTTTCTGTGGTATTTCTTATGAGGCAGTTTATCAGTACATAAAATAATGTAGTGTAGTATCACAGACCTATATACCGTACTTTTACCGTTTTAGTAGACATAGGGGAATAGGCCGCGCGTCGCCGTGCGTCCAGCTAGGTTTGTCAGTCGTTGGCGGGGGGAGTACACAGTAGTCCCGCACCGCTTATCCGTCGAGTTTTGCGAGCAAAAAACACGCCCCGCCCCCCGCCAACGACTGACGAACCTAGCCGAATACACGGCGGCGCGCCGCCCAGCCACGGCTATGTCTACTAAAACGCTGAAAGTACGGTATAGCTTCGCTACGATATACAGGGTGTTCAGATTTTATCCGGAAACCCCTGTAAAATAGAGATGCGCTGCACGATTTGTATGAATTTTTGTGTGTGCAGGAAGTGTCCTGATGCACTTGTGGGGGATATCGTCATGATGGCAGCACCATTTCACGGCCTGCTATAACTTTTTTCGATGCGATTTTTTGGAAAATGCTATTAGGAATTAGGAATTTGACAACGCAACTTTATTTAGCACTCTCTGAAACCCAAATGTCCTAAGTTTTATTAATTTACATCGTCGACTAACATTTCAACAAGTCCTTATAGTTAGGAAAATTCTTCCTTTTTAAAATAATATTTGAATATGGCATACATTCTTCATAGATCATAGAAAATATGCCATATTTAAGTATGTATTATTTGGAAACGGTAGGATGGTGTCTCAGAAAAATAACCAAGGATAGAGGGAGTAAGAACAAAAAATAAACAAAGCCAACGTCTTTTTGATGGATGCCACGTACTCCATTGTTTACAGCATTACATTTCAAAGTAGACGGGTTTAGTAATAGGATTAAATGAAGGCACACGTCCCATAACGCTAAATTAATAATTGTAGCTATTAAGTCCATGTATATAACAATTTTAAACTAACTAAATCGCGCTGTAATTATAGTAGCTAATTATGACTTTAATAAAATCGTCAACAGATACCTCAAACCGCCCAACATGGCAACGCCGCCGTTGCCGCCGCGTTCATTACTCGGCGGTATTTGTTTCGTGTTCGCCCAGCGAGTCAAGTTTTTCGATTGTTTACGTATGTATTTTTCGTGTTTTCATTTGTTTCTTGCTAATTTATAAGCTATTTAGGATAATATAGTGACTGATTTTCTATACAATGGGGTGTGGGGTGGGGCCAAATTGATATTTCTCAAGATATAACCTAACACAGGTAAACGTTGTATACAAGGCCGTAATGTTTGTTTATTTCGGTAAATTTGCATAAGATGTTGGTTGACTACAAACGTGTGCATTTTGATGCTTTTGTTCCCTCTATCCTTGGTTATTTCTCCGAGGATGGTGTTCTTTTACTGCTTTCTTTATTAGTGGGATGTTTTGATTAAGTTAACCCCATTTTCAAATGTTTCCAAAGCATTCCTTTTTTATTGAAAATAAAAAATCAATTTTCCCAACTTTAAGGCACTGTAGAAATGTTAGTCGGCGGAAGTAAATTAATAAAACTTGGGAAACTAGAGTTTCAGGAGGTGCGGAATAAGGCTACGTTGTCAGAATTTTGATAAAAAATCACAACAGCACTTTCTAAAAAATCGCATCGAAAAAATCATAGCAGGCCGTGGAATAGTGCATATGGACACTTCCTACAAACACAAAATCATCAAAATGGTGCAGTCCATCACATATTTTACAGGGGTGTCCCGGATCAAATCTGAACACCTTGTAGGTCTGTAGTATTGAATAAAATAAATTATACAAAATTTCTTATATTGTTGAATTGAATCACACAAATGAACTGACTTTGTTTACACGGGTAATTATTCTATTTGTCGAGTTGGGTTCATTTAGCAAAAGTAAAACTCTATATTTATTTTTCTATGCTAATATACCAGCTTAAAAACAAACGAGAAAATAAAATCTAGGACTCAATTATGTAAGACCCCCTTCAAAAATTCTTAAAATACTTCTGGCATATTTCAACTAGTGGTGATGGTGGTCAGTAGGCGCAGAGCATATATTTAAGCACACTAAATACCTTGCGTCAATAAATATATTTTTAGAAAAATGCAATATAGTTCCTAGAATCGTTTTAAGGACATTTACAACGACTCTTGTTTCGTTAATTAATTTATTTAGTCTATTTGTAACTAGTGATTGTTGGTAAAGGTAAAAAAGCATCCCTGAATGTCTCAAAGTATCAATTTATTGGATTTTTTATTTGTGAAATAGTAATTTTATGGAATTTTTTATGAAATGTCGTCTTTAAAATAAGAATTCTCACAATTTTTTCTATTTTGTGATGAAAAACCTGATAAAAAACTGATTCTGACTACCCATACTATATACATGTGCCCATACCCATGTCTGCGCTACTGGTGGCATACCTTTGTAGCTCAGAAAGAAAAGTTTCTGTCATAAAAGTTTGCTGTTAAATGGAACTTTTTTAACACCATTATATCTACGATATCTCCTAATACAAAATATCACACTGATACCTGATACGTACTCAACAAACACGAAGGATAGCTACAAATTTCCAGAAATAGTTTGGCGAACTGCTGAGTGGAAATCTCCCCTTGTGTCTCCGACTCTTGGAAAAATATGTTTGCCAGAAGTTCAAGAAACTGGCATAACCTTGCCGTGGGTGGATCACGCCAGAAATATGTGTCTCTGGGTATTATTTTCGTGTCGATTTATTATGTCACATCGATTCTATACATAGGATCTAAAAAACGTAAACCTTGAAATTGGAAATTTCCCCGAGTTCCCACGATAATTCAAAATAATGAGAAAATCCGGGTTTCCACGCCTATACTAAGATTCTATGGCCAATTGTTGTAGCTGTGGCATTAATTGGATATTGATTTCGACGGCTGTTAATTTACCAATGGAGGCTGTACAATGCTTTACCACTACGCAACTGTTATTTTATTTGTAGTAAACACACAAAACAGTTAGAAACGGAGGTGTAGTCACCAGTTACACAATTTACAAAGTAAAGGAAATCACGAAAAAGGCGTATTTTATTACTTTCTATAATTACCAGTGCCATCCTTCACGATGATTATTTATTGTAAAAAAGCAGAAGTCCAATCAATTTGATACGGAGGGTCTAAAGCTGATTTTACACATTTCTCGACATTGAAATATTGACACGGAGTTTTATACCGTACAATAAATTGATTAAATTATATTCCAGAGATGCCAACACCAAGCATTCTGCCGTTGGCAGCAACTTGAAGATTTTTCGGGGCTTTTTTATTCAAGTTTATTATGTGGAGTTTTGAGATTCGAGTTTATTAAAAGCTGGTATTACACTTGTCAATTTGTTCGTCAATAAATTGTGCAAGTTGAATTATAGGTGTAAAACAGAAATTGTCGTCAATTTACCTCCAATTTCTTTGTCAATTTCTTGGCCAAGAAATTGGCGCAAGTTCTAAAATATTGTGGCAAATTTGGGTATTTCTAGGGATTTTCTGTGTTCCGACCTCAATACCAATTTTAGTGACTTAAAAAAAATTACTGGAAATGAGATTATGCTCCAATTCACTCAGTATTCACATGTACGAATTTATAACTATTGTTTATTAGATTTTTGCGTGTGATTTGATAGATTCACGGATTTATTTACTTATTATTGTTTGCATATTTGTGCTTTCATGTTGGTAGTATTGAAATTGCACAATAAATTGACTAATTTATTGATGGTGTAAAACATACCACATTATCTACAATTTCTTGGCCAATTTATTGTGCAATTTATTGGCCAAGAAATTGACAAGTGTAATACCAGCTTTTCAGTTAGTGTTAACTTGTACTATTGAACAAATAAAAAGATCTTCTTTAACAAGGAACTAAACCAACGTGTTAAAATAGCTTATGATTTCCGCCATTAATTCCTTCAGTCAACATTTTGAATATTTTATTACCTGAAATTCACGTAAACCACCTGCTTAGCATCAAAACCAAACAAACCTGAGAGTCGTCACGTACGACCAAAACCATGTATACGGTCATTAAACATTGCATTGTTAACCTCGGCAGTTTCCTAAGTTCCGTTTACCCTGCAAGGCACAATAATGTTGCTGCGGATCGGTGTGCGCCTGTGTGCGCGAGTGGGTGGCTATTTATGAACGTCTGCGAAGAAAATTGGACCGGTGGTGTTTTTGAAATATCGCCCAGGTAGAAATAAATTAAGAAAAAGGGAATGGCGGAATGGAATGGCAGCGGGTGTGACCCAAGGAAGTGGAGACGGGAAAGAGTGGTGCTCATTCAGCAGGCCGAAGGTGGAAAACAACGACTTCGCGTTGGTGGGGTACATGCCATTACGTATATGTAGCACTGTGCATACAAACATATAGGACGTGAACAAATTACCCATTTAGGAGCAGCTGATACTCTAATAGTCTACAGCAAGGTAAGAAATACCTTTTGTTCATGTTCAAAATAATTAAAATATAAAAAAAACTAGAAAGCCAAATTTTAACTCGAACAGTTATATAGTAACAGCTCCAGAAAAAGTATAGTGTATAACTCGCACGGGAAGTTCATTCCCACTCACGACTTGCAGCACTCGCCTACGGCTCGTGCCGCAAACTGCCAAACTCGTGGGAAATGAATGGCATTCCGTGCTAGTTATATCCCGGACTTTTCCCGGTTTTCCCTTATCAAATATAATATAATCACTATCACTTCTAGGTCACTAGAGTTTTGAATCCGCAACAAAATTTGAAAAAAAGGTCGATAGGAGCAAATATGTAAAAGATCAAAAAGTCTAATTCCATAACTTTCAGAGAATTACAGCGAACTTCCCTGACTCTGTTCGCATTTCCCGGACTTCCCTGAATTTTTTGCAATAATAAAATTCCCTGACAATTCCCGGTTTTCCAGGAAGGCGGCAGGATATTATATCCTAGAAAAATGTGATGAACATTCTAGAAACCCTAGAATAATATTAAATGAAAATTATAAAAATTTAACTCGAATGGTGTGATATATTATAAAGATCTGGTCAGTTCAGAAGAGTGTTGCCTGGTGTGCAGTGTGTAAGAATATTAGAAATCAAATAAGCATAATAGGGATAGGTATCGTAGTGACGTCACCACTTGAGAGAGAACTTTTATTAAGGTATTTGGAAGATACAGTGGTGAATGGCGAATGAACCTGTTTCCTGTGTCGCTTCTTCTTCACATTATTTTGTAGTTTTCTGGATTCAACACCAACCTAACTTTTTCTTGTTGGTGTTTACCTACTATGTTTTATGAAATTTCGGCTCTGGTACTATCAGCTTGATGCTAGATGGCGCCACTGGTTGGTGTCTCACCTCCAAGTGCAAGTTATACTATTATAAGTGCTACCGTTTCGGTTTGAGTCGTTCGGGAAGGTTATGGCTGCCTTGATGAACCTAATAAGGGGAAACAGCTGTCGTAGTCTACCTTCTCGAACGATTCAAATATGAAAACACCGGCACATCCATTAGAACTTGGATGTTGGTATGATATTACCAGTTGCCAAAATTTATAGTCCCATAAAGCCGCTAACTTTCTTTCTGTAAAAATCTATTGGGGACGTGAAATTTTATAATCTTCTTAAGGATTGTCCAGACCTGTATACAGGGTGTCCGGTAAGTTCGGGGAAATCTCTCGCCAGCGTGTTGGTGACGTCAAAATATACCTGGTGTTTCATATATTTTTTTCCCCTAAAGTACTCCGTAACAGAACTACAGGGTCCCAAAGGGGTACTCACTGCTTTACATTTTTTGATTTAACTTTTGAACGCCCTTGTATATTTTGATGAAATTTTGGAATTTTGCATAGACGGTAAAAACCAATTACCTCATATTTGAATCATGCTTGGACAATGCCGTGGAAGTCAGGAACGGACTTCACGCAATACCCATGGGCTCAAAATTTTGACTGGTATAAATTTAAAAAGCCGAAAACAATTTTTTTTAAAGCCTTGAACATTTCTCTTCAAAAAAGGTACTCTTTATTCGTTTCGAAAAAGTCAACCGTTTTCATGGAAAAATCGCTTTTTTGAAATCCGTAACTTAAGATGCAATAATGGAAACTACCAGAATTTAGTGTTTTCACCTGACGGATAACAACAATTACGTGTGACAAGATTTGTCAATAATTTTTATTAGCACACTGCAATTTTCAGTAGGCATTAATATCGAGAAAATGAAAAAAAACAATGAAACTGTTTAAAAATAGTTTAATAAAGTTTGGTTATAAAGAAAATGTTTCGTTTAGTCGGGCAAATGTTCAAAGTGAGCTCCTTCTACCCGAATACATTTTCTTATCCTGCGAATTTTTTCTTGCTGCACCCTAAACAGCATTTCAGGATCATTTCGAATTTGATCAGAATAGTGAAATATTCTTTCCAATAACTCTTCCCTGGTATTTACAGGAGTTGAATATACTAGTCCCTTGAGATGACCCCAGAAAAAAAAATCTAACGGATTGAGGTCAGGAGACCTAGGTGGCCACAAAACAGGTCCTCCTCGGCCTATCCAACGATTGTCAAAGTGCTGGGTTAAGTAGAGACGTACCTCCCGGGAATAATGTGGGGGAGCGCCATCGTGCATAAACCACATTTGATTCCTTATTTGTAAGGGCACATTTTCCAGTAAATCATTTAAATTATTTTGTAAAAAATGTAAATACAGAGCTCCATTCAAACGTTCATCCAAAACAAAAGGACCAATCAAATTATTCCCAATTATCCCTGCCCAAACATTAACCAGAAATCTTTGTTGGTGCTTGATCTGAACTATGGCGTGAGGGTTTTCGTCATGCCAAATGTGCAGATTTCGACTGTTGGTAATACCGTCTCTCGTGAAGCCAGCTTCGTCGCTAAATAAAACAATTTCTGTGAAACTCGGATCGCCTATAAATTGTTGCAAAAACCAGTTTGCATAGTTAAGCCGTGGACGATAATCATTCGGAGACATTGCATGCACTTTTTGGACGTGATAAGGATAAAGTAGCTGTTCTCGCAATGTTTCATGAACAACCCCCTTTGTGGTATTTAACTGAGCTGCAAGCTTACGAACGCTATTAGAAGGGTTTTCGGATATTTCATCCAATATGTGCTCTTCTAAGTTTTGATTTCTTGCTCTCCTTTGCGGCCCTTCCCCACCACGACGAGGTAAAAAACTACCTAATGTAAATTTTAGGAGACTGATTTAAGACATTCTAAACTCGGTTTGTTTACTACCTGTTTCTCTTAAACGACGATCAACTCTCACAAATGTTTTTCGATTTGGCAAATTGCGATTTGGAAATCTTTGAGCATAAATTCTGCTTGCCTCCAGAGAATTGCAGTGTGCTTGTCCATAAATTAAATGCATGTCTGCATATTCGGCATAAGTATAAAAATGCTCCATTGCTAATAAAAATTATTGACAAATCTTGTCACACGTAATTGTTGTTATCCGTCAGGTGAAAACACTAAATTCTGGTAGTTTCCATTATTGCATCTTAAGTTACGGATTTCAAAAAAGCGATTTTTCCATGAAAACGGTTGACTTTTTCGAAACGAATAAAGAGTACCTTTTTTGAAGAGAAATGTTCAAGGCTTTAAAAAAAATTGTTTTCGGCTTTTTAAATTTATACCAGTCAAAATTTTGAGCCCATGGGTATTGCGTGAAGTCCGTTCCTGACTTCCACGGCATTGTCCAAGCATGATTCAAATATGAGGTAATTGGTTTTTACCGTCTATGCAAAATTCCAAAATTTCATCAAAATATACAAGGGCGTTCAAAAGTTAAATCAAAAAATGTAAAGCAGTGAGTACCCCTTTGGGACCCTGTAGTTCTGTTACGGAGTACTTTAGGGGAAAAAAATATATGAAACACCAGGTATATTTTGACGTCACCAACACGCTGGCGAGAGATTTCCCCGAACTTACCGGACACCCTGTATAGATAGAAAATTCCTAATTTTTTTACGTTCCTTTCACATACATATTTTCCAATTAGTGCTGAACCCATCAAATAGCGTTAAGTGGGCTGGTCATAAAACAGAAAAGTAATTTTATGGAAAAGAGCGAAACCTCACGGCTTACATTCCTTACAAAGTTTCAAAACTGCGGCTTCGTGTCTTCCTCATAAAATTCTCGCTAAAGCTTTTGACATGGCGAGAACATTCCCTCGTTCTTTATATACGAAATTTATCGGCACAATAAATATCAATATGGAAGTAAAATTCCCGGAAGTATTCAAATAAGAAGTTCTGTTTGGCTTCAGAAAATAGGGAATAAAATCTTGTAAAAAAATAAGCTTTTCAATTTAACTTGTCGGTAGTATATTTTCTGATCAACGCAGGTAAAAATAAATTTCAATTTAATAAATATGCCGAAAAGTTGGTTTCACATTTACATCCACAAACTGGTTTGTTTGATAATTTAAAAATATATTATTCCGAAATAAATGTTATTTGGCATATTTCTCGACCAATCTGGAAACTGTATTTTTATTTTGCTGCCTTTATCGGCAAACAGGCAAAAACCTCCAGCTGGGAGGAGGATATTGAATTTATTATCTTGTAAAAATTAGGGCTGCTGGCGGGAGATCCCCAAAGCAAGGGACGTCATGAAATGCGGGAAAAATTGTGCGTAGGCAGCGTCGATCTCTCGGTTCAATTTCCTCTGACATTACGTAAACACAAAGGGACTACCTGTTAATGGTGTTGCAGGGGAAAATGGTGGAGTGTATTTCAAACAAACTTCAGACTGGAAATGTAAACAAACCAGAGATAAATGTTGGAATGCTTGAAAGGTTTTATCCACACCGCCACCTATGGACGGCCATAGGCGGAGATGTAGGAATGTTTCGGTCTGCTAGGGTGTATTGCTTCTCATTGATCTGTAGTGAGATTTGGGGCTACAGGGCAAAATCTATTTCTGCATAATAGAAACATTATTTATGACCTATAGAATAAAAAACATATACAGGGTATTTCAGAGTCAGTGGTCCAAATGAAGCGTTTTCCGCGCCAATAATACTATTTTGTTAAAACTGGTAAAAGAATTAGGTTGAAATTCGGTCCAAGAATACTCTGGTGTGCTCGCTATGTGACCCAACTTAAATTTTTGTTTTACAGTTATTGCGAATATGTATTTTTTTATTGTTTGATAAAAGTGTCTAAAAACTACCTTTGGTTAATTTACTGAAAAATACTAAATATACAGTTTATTACCTACTGAAATTGAGTAGAATTGGACGGGTTATGAAAAAACAACAACACAGCTTTGCTTATTTATTACAAAAAAAATCGCATGTGGGCTTTGCGACTTGCAGTAGAAGAGCAAACATAGAGGAAATAAGAGTTTCTCACCACCTACCTACCGAGAATTATTTTATTAAGGCCCTTTTCTTCTTCCTTGGCTCTAATTTTTACCTCTAGCTTCAAAATATATCTCCATTCCCCTCCCCATAGCGATCACGCAAGAGCATTTAATCCATGCCATTTTTATCCCACTTTGAGGGATTCTGTAGTTTCTTATACTGGACACGTATAAAATGGACAGGGCGAGGCTGGTAGATATTTCAATTTGTTGTATGACACTGCGTAGACGGTGCTTTTAACACTATTGATCATCTACATTATTCACAACATTATGATTTGCGAGTTGTGATAATATTATTTCCAAAGGTTATGTAAACTTTTCGAGGCTCAGCCATAGAACGATTGCTTTCTAAATATATAAAAAAAAGTCCGATAGTGATAGTAGTTTATGTCAAGCAGATATTTTAAAATAAAATTGCTGTTATTCAGGCTGTTGTGAACCACAATCAACCTCATATGGTTTTTCTGGCAATGGGTCCTGTATTCAATACAAACTCAACTGCTTGAGCTTTGCAGAGAAAAAGGATAACAATATTAAAATGGACGCTATTTTCACGAATGAAATATTAGGCAATACTTTTAAATTCAAATATGGCTAGTTTATTATGCATTCGAAGACTTGCTTATAAGGCAGGCAACTACAAAAATAATGCAAAAATTCAATATAAATGTTACGTAAATACTGTTTCCTATGTTCAATGCTGAATTTTTGTGAAGTTGGACTAAGATTTTAATATGCATTTAAATTTTTCTTGGGAAAACTGATTTCGTGAAACAACAGGAAATAACAAAAAAATAACGATACTGCAAGGTTTTTGCAAACTTTCATGGACATTGGCAGTGGTGAAAGTTTGAGTAAACTAGATTCTAGATACAAAAAAAAAACAGAGTACCTATATATTTATAAAAATCGAAATATTTGTTTGCTTTATTTATAGTTATTATCACAAATCTATATATGCGAAGCTATATGTATAGGTCTGTGTTATTCTACTAGATATTCTAGCCAGACTCTAATAAACAATTTTTTTTTACATGCCTCAATAAATTTATCAGTAATCATCTGTCACCGACCTACAATATTAATTCTTTTTTAAGAAACTTGCCCAACCAAGTTCGCATTTCTACATGTTTTTGTGGCTTGATTTTAGTAATAAACAGTTGTTAACTGAAGGTGTGGCCTTATGCAACTCGCTAGACGGCAGTCCGATTCAATGGATGCAAACCATTGCCCTACAGATTTAGACCAAATTACGTGGACATGTATCGAGAACTATATCGATCTACAATAATTCTTTTAAAGAAAAATGTAAAAAATTATTTGAATGATGAATTTAAAATAACAAAATCAAAAAACTATGCCACTACGCATCGAAATGCAGAAAGCAGAAGAAAACTTTGCAATTCGTTTTGGGGAAATTTTACAACATACTCGATCACAATATCATACCCAAGCAAGCAAATTATTTCGTGTAATTTTAGCTCTCCTGCTCGTTTCGGGTGATATATGTTTACTAAATCAATTACTATACCACAATTAATAACATGTAAACCAATAAATACAAGCGCCTCCTGAAAATAGAGCTACTAACGAGACAAAGCATAAATCATGGCAGATTGTTGGATTTCTGGAACCCAAAACTAACATTGTAGTGGCATTTTGTACAAAGAATTCTAAGTAAACGATAGCATAGCATAGCCAAATGATTAGTAGTTTTTCATTCCTTTTGAGTACTCCAATAACATATTTCCCCTACTTCCTTTATTTCCTTAGGGCCATAGGAAAGAAAAAAAACAGATAGTTGCTATACAAATAATAGTACAAAATGGTAAATTAAATTTAGGTTTTCATTTCGTTTTATGAAATAAAATATGTCAATAATAGTATTAATTGGGCAAATCATTTATTTAGTTTTTGAGAAAAAAATACTTACTTATTCGTTTTTTTTTACATTTTTTGCGTTTTAAGGAAACATATTATTTATATCGAATTATCCGAAGCAATGATTTCCCAGCTTTTTAGGTTATACCTAAACTATAATACTGCCTGGACGATACTGCTCTTAATAATTTATCATCACTTTGATATAAATAACATTAATCAATATCCAAACGTAACGAATAGTAACACCGTCGCATTCACCAAAAAATCGTTTTATTTAACTTTGGCAGCATCCAACGTGCCTAAGGTTCTCGACAGCGTTTTTGTTAAAAATCTAAAGCGCTTAGGAAGTTTAACGGACCAAGACTATAATTTAAAGATCTGTGCATAGCGTTGTTTCAAGCGGTCGCCACTAGCGCCACATGACAAAAAAAAGACAAGGTTAAAAACATCATTACTACAGAATATTTTTATATCTTATATTGTTCATAAAAGTTTAAAAAAATACAAGCTAAAAAGCAAGCAAAAGTATTTTGGTACCTTTTGGCTTGAAATTAAGTCCTTGACTAGTGTAAGTAAGCATAGACCTCATTACATTTTTCAGTTAGTGGACCATTGGTTCGCTTTGGGGCTTTTAAACAAAATTTTCTATTTTCATTCTTGCATAGTGTTTATTCTTTTGAAAATTACGCGATGGTCTGTGCATACGATTTTCTTCATGTGAATGGCAATTTCATGTAAAAACTGAGTTATATGACAAAGATAATTCATTACCGTAAAATGAACGTAAACTGTAATAAAGCTGGATATTTAAAATATGGGATATTCTAAATGTTAGAAACAGATATACCGTTCAGAATACCCCAATATAACCTATATCTAATAAATCCTTATTTTTTTTCGTTTAATAGGGTCACATCAGATCGCAAATAACAATGAAATTACGACGTCATGCTGGGGTCTTTAATAAATATATTGGCCCAGTTCTAAAGCTGAACGGCAAATGAACTGTTGACATTTGACACCAGGACACCATATTCTAACCTAGAAATTCGGAGGAACAACAATTTAAACAATAAAAAACTTTACTAACAAATAAATTGCAAAAAATGGGAAAGGCTTTTAATAATTTTAAAATAATAATTTTCGGAAAAAAAGTCGAAAATCAAAGGTCGAAAATACAGAGACACCCTGTATTTTTTTGCGCAAAAATACAGGGTGTTCTTTCCGCCAATCCACAATATTAGTGTTGCCGCGACTCATAATTTTCAATTACTCGCTAAAAATTATAATTATTGTTTTTATCAATTCGACCTTTTGTGATTCGACCTTTGGCGATTCGACTTTTTGTAATTCGGCCTTTTGTGTTTCGACCTTTTGCCTTTACATCTTTTTTGATTCGACCTTTTGTAGTTTCTATATTTTGTTTTCGACATTTTGTGATTCGGTCGAATGTGATTCGACCTTTTGATTTTCGATCTTTTTTCCGCCAACCAAGAGAAACTAGGTTTTCGTAGAATTGTTTTTTCGAAGAATTGATTTTCGAAGAATTGTTCTTCGAAGAATTGTTTTCGAAGAATTTTCCGCGACCCTTTCCTGGCGGAAATATGTGGTACTGGAAAAGCGATTGGAAAGGCGTCTACAACGCTATTGATGGAGCAAAAAATCTTACAGAAGGAGCTTTCTTTCTTCCCTATAAGGTGCTATCTGCCAATGTCAACGGTGCAATCGTTGGGTGAGTTACTAATATGTATTTACAACGCGCTTCATAAAACAGCAACATTGAACACTCCATTAGCTATTCAAATAAGCCATTCGCATAAAATGTTGTTTAACCGAAATAACATCATTACGAAATAACGGTCTTGTTCCCGCTTCGTTATTATCGAAAAGTCTGCCAAAAGCTACCCGGGCATGTGATGAATTGTTTAATAACAGTTTCCCTGGCAGCTGATCGTATTATTTGTGGACGTGAATTAAATTTTTGGCAAGTCTAGCCGCACGCACGAAAATCGAACTTTAAAAATAAAAAAATAATAACGGTCGCTGCAACTGTCAAGATTCAACAACCGATTTCAAGAACACCGGGAGTACGTCCAGATGTTGTGTTGAGAGAATTGGTTTGCTTTTTCCATTAGAAAGTAGTTTAGGAAATGACTAGGAAAGGTAATCAGATAATCAGATACATTTCATAAGCTAGCCTCAAGCCTCAAAAATATACTATGCCTCATAAATTGCCAACCACGACTCCAATCAGATGCGTGAATTGAAAATGCAAAATTTTGCGTTAGAAAAAAATATTGAAAGATTTGGGAACACCATTAATAATGGCACTAGCCGGCCATTGCCCCCACAATCGCGGTCATCAGAAAACAAACAGCAATCCATTTCTGACTTCCCTTCTCTTCTAGGCCTGCTCGATTGCTATTTGTTTTCTAGTGTCAATAGTTCGGATGCCACACAAACACAAACCTTTTAAAAACGAGTAGCTCGAAACACACCTTGGCGGAACGTTCAAAATAGATGGCTCAAAAATAAATAAAAAATCATCAACGGCGACCGTTCTAGCACAGCGTTCTTCAACAACGTGACGAGCTAACAGCATCGAATCAATCAATCAATCTATAGGAGACAAAACCATATGATCCAGTTTGGACAAATATAAATGGCACTTATTTGCCAGCATAGAAAATAAGTCTCGTAAATTCGCGTCAAGGACAACTGCAATTTTGAAAAAGCTCGTTTAACACATAGGAAAAACAGACACACAAAAAACGTAATGGGAAAACAAGAAGAAATGGACTGAGAAGCTGGTTGTTATAAGACACTAAAACAACTTAGCATTAATAAAGGTAAAACATACTTCTGAACCATTTAATAATATAGGTGTTTTGGGAGTTACAACGGGTAGCTTTCCATTAATAGAACACCCAGACATCAATTCTAATTAAAGCAGTAAAGCTACATGTTAAAGCTCATAAACTCGGCAGAAACACGGTATAGTATAAGAGCTTCGACTGGATCGATACTACTTGTTGTATATCATTAGGACCTGTCTCCTTTGTTTAGAAAAAGTAACAGTATTTCACAATACGTCATTATAAGAGTTTCTTTTCAAAGCGTATCAAACAAAAACGGTATTCTCCTGATCTTTAAAAGCCCCAAATGCCCCTATCCTTTGGCTTACAATTAACCCTTCTATAACGTTATAAACGAGTACAGTATAAAGTTAAAAACAGGGAAAATGAGAATACACGCAGCCCTTTAAAGGGTCCTACAAGTTAAATGAAGCTTATAATAGACTATTTACCGGAGGCTATAAAATAACAAAAATGCTGATTACAATACATTAAGAATTAATTACTTAACTTTGTTTTTTAAAATACTTGATATTCAAATTATGTTTTTTTCACAATTTGTCTGGTTAACGGCCCTAGAAACTTCACGGGTCTTTAATTTTATATTTTGTCCCCAAAACTACTTTGAGCGTAAACATAACAAAATGAAAATTTAACGTCACCAATCATAATTAAAAAGAAATGGCTCGTGGCATATGGGACAAAATGTTTTGGTTCTTGGCAACACCAAACTAGTTTCCATAATGGAAATTTAGTGCGGGTTTTTCACCGCGCCGAGTTCTTTTTATATGTCGATCGACCGCATTGTTTTGTTTTTTGGCAGGACCCGCTAGATGGCACTGGATGGCAAAATGCTTACCGAGTTGTACTACTTGTATTTCTTATTCCGCATAGCCAGCGAATATTTGGCTTTTCGGTGAGGTGCGCTATGCCACGAGCCATTTCTTTTTTACTTAAACAGAATATCATAAAAAAAGTCCCTTTCAGGTTTTTCTCAAAAATACACTGCCAACACACGTTTTCCAGCTATTCCAGAGTGTGCTACGGCGCTAATAGTACGTTGGGTTTGGTTAGTTTTTATTAGAAGAGCGAAAATAAACAATGTATTGGCTAAGACCAGGCTATGATCACATGAGGCAACCACGAGGTCCTCATTTGAAACTGTATCAACTAAAATGCTATATACATGAACGTAGATTTCCAAACAAATAACATTTTATCTGCAAATAGAAACATTCCGTTGCAATTCAGAAAAAATTACAGATGGTGCTGCTGTATAATAATAAAAAAATATTGGCCGAATTCCAAGGTGCTCGTATGAGTTTCTAGAAATCGCAATCAATTTTAATAATAAAATATTATTATTGTTTTTTATGTGTAGAAGCAAACAAAGTTCTTTGCTTTTACGATTTTAATCAAAGCGATTTTTTTATATAAAATCATTATTAAAATCAGAAATATCAGGATACTTAAATAGTTATTTTTGTTACAAGTACTTAAAATGAAGTTTTTCATTACGAATCATTGCCGGAATAGCAGATGAGTCCTTAAAAACTTCATTTAGGTACGTGTGACAAACACTATTTTTTGTCATACGCTCCCAAAATTTTGTTATACGCTTTTTACAATTCTTCACAACGCTTAAATTTGCAAATTTCCCATAATTTTTTTATTGTAGCAACAAGTTTGTTTATTTGATAATGTTGTATTGTCGTTCATTCATTTAGGGACTAGGCCGAAAAAGAAGCATTTTACGGACTTAAATGAGTCCTAAAAATAGCTATTTTTGGGAGCGTATGACAAAAAATATATTTATTCATAGAAAGAAAACCTTGCAATCGTTTTGGATACAAAAACAAAACTTTGACAACTTTTTATAATGATATTTATTATAATACTTGAAAAGGAATGTAGCAGCTTTTCACCAAAAATGAAATTTCAAGAAATCCTGGCAAAAAAATAGAGAACCTAACCTGAAAAAAAAACTAAATATTGTTGAACTTTATTGTGGTTTATTGTGGGTAAAAAGACTTGTGAAGTGTATAAGAAATATGAATTACTTTACTGATCTGAGTATATTATTCACGCTTGAAAATATTTTTTCGTTTGACGAAACAAGATATAAACAGTTAGAAAATATGCATGTTAAAAAAAGTAGCCAACAATAATTAAACAAAATCGTTGATTTTTGATCATTTGATTTTTTTAAAATCATGATTTTTATCGAGATGGTTCCTTTCATTCTCAACGGTTTAGGAGAATGCATAATCAGTTTCTTAGAAAAGGCAATAAGCCTTGAAACATTTCACAAAATATCAAGATAATAATAATAAAGATAATAATAATCCTCACCATCACAACGCCCCAAATTAACCATATGCATGTGTGGGAAAGGTGTGGCAATTAGTATTATTTAGGCTTCACTGGCATTTTTGCAGCTGGAGCCGGATTGTTCCCGATAGAACTAGGATAGCATTCGCTCAAGTTCTACGGAAAAATCTGGAAAATCGCAGTAATATCCACAATGATAAATGGACAAAATTGTTGCAAATTTGCAAATTTTGCTTTAATTTTTTGCGTCAAATTGTAATGAAAATATTTTTCTAGATCGTAGGTAGCCTATAGACAAAATAATAACATTGTTGTCACCTAACTGATCAATTTTGAAATAATTTTAAGGAAAGAAAAGTATACGGAAATGTTAAAATATTTCTGCATCAAATCTGTATATGCAAAAATCTACAACTATATCTTCATAGTAACTTCGTGGTAACATCTAGATAATTGATGACATTTTTAAATTTTTAACGAGTATCTAACCCCAGAGAGAATATCAAAGAGGTGCAAGAAATGTGTTTACTATTAGATTTGCCAGAGGATTTTCTTCAAACTTTTTAAAAAACAGGATGTACCTACTTTAATCAAGTTAGTTTCCTAGAGGTATGCAATATTTCATCTCGCACAAGTTTTCTTAGAGAAGGAATGGGGTCGCAAAATGATTATTTTTTATAAATAGCAAGCGGGTATTCCAGTTCAACAAATTTCCTCTAAACTAATTTTCTAAAGTATACTCAACGCAAGTGCAGCGGTTAAATTGCCATTGTCTTGACAAGTGCACTAAATTTACTTGTGTCTTGCGTTTTTCAATTTTTCAATTAAGTATTGGTGGTAACCAATGCATCTAGTCAAGATTTTTATAATTTTATAGTAAATATTATTTAGTTATTATTGAAAAAAATGTGCAAAGCTGTTTAGAGATATGGTAAAAACTGATTTTTTTTGTTAAATTTCAACACATTGTATCTCGGAAATAAAGCGGTTGCGGACATAATATGTCATATAAAAAAATCTTAATTATCGCTATTTAGGAAAAGCACTCGATTATGAAACACCCTGTATACATAAGATAGACAGCTCCCTGAATTGTTAATTGTTTCATTGTTTCTTTTAATTTGAGAGTATTGTCTTGAAGACTTCACATTTCTTGGCAATTTCTTGATATAAAAAGTAAAATTTCTTGCTTTTACTCAAATTTGAGAAGGATATCACTATTGAGTAAAGGATATACAGGGTTTCCCATTAATAATGGAAAGAGCCATTTCATATATTTAGTGTCAAAATATTACGACGAAGCTTAACAACTACCGGTCAAATCTAAATGGTTACCGAGAACAGAGTCCTTTTTTTTTTAATTGAATTCTGGCTCCATATCTCAAAATAATCAAGCTGCTGCTTGAAATTTTGCATTGTTATGTTTTTGGGGATTGAGAATAAGCTGAAGATGTAAATTTCTACGTATCGCACAGAGAGCTGCCTTTGCGCTGTTTTCGGATCGTGCTTTTACTCGTAACATTTTTTTGAGGTTATCTTTTTGATCTTCCAGGTCCATCACTTTAATGCAAGGTACAAGGTACTCTTGTTTCATAACTATAAAATCAACCGTTTGCGTTGAAATTGGCAAAATATGCACACCCGTTAAGCCCAACATTCGACACATGAAATTTTCACCTACCGATTTCAAATGTTACAGATCAAGTGTCCATTCAAAATGAAGAAAAAAAGCCAAATGGACATTGGTCCAAATACCATTCGTTTTCTTGAACTAGGGTGTCTAAACTTTCCAGAGTTTCAATCCATTCCATTTTGAAAGCGAAAAATTTTTGGTACCTTGTTCATAACGATTTTTTTGTGCAGTAAAGTTGATCTGTAATGAAAGCGGTAGGTATGTATGTATGTTTCGAATGTTGGAGTTTTGGGCACTTTTTTTCAATTTCAAAGCAAACGGTTCATTTTGTCGTTATGAAACAAGAGTAGGTACACTTTTTTTGCAAATTAAAAGATGGACCTGCAAAACCAAAAAGATAACCTCAAAAGAGTTACGATTAAAAGCACGAACCAAAAACAGCGCAAGTGGCGCCCCCAGTGAGATACGTAGAAATTCACATCTTCAGCTTACTCTCCATCGCCAAAAATATATCAGCAGCTTAATTATTTTGGGAGATGTAGCCATAATTCAAATTAAAAAATGAACTGCAAAGACCATTAGTAACCATTGAGATCTGATCGGTAGTTACTGTTAAGCTCAATCGTAATATTTTGGCACAAAATATATGAAGTTGCTCTATGTACCATTATTAACGGGACACCCTATATTTTCTATATAATATATAAATCTCAAAACCTCAAAACCTATTATCATAAGTACTCAAACAGATTTTGTGACTGTAGTGTTTGTCAACTATTTAAAGTCGATGTGCATCAATAAAAAAGGCAAACATGAGATATCGACAAATGGTTTTGTTGATCTCCCCCAACCGTTTTTTCACCGCTCCATCGATGTTTTTGTTCGCGAACGCCGCTCAACGAGAGTGCCCACATTTAGCTGGATACCATAGCGTATCACTTAACACTTTTTTTCCACGTTTCTCATTGCCCGTCCAGAATCGGATATATAAAATATCATCGGGAAACGCGGATGTGTTCCGCCCTGAAAGCGAGAGACTCGCCGCCCCCTCTTCATCCAAAATTGATATTCCTCGCTGGTCGTGTTACGCAGAATCGATTGGAAATAGGCGAAGTAGGTGAAATTCCTATACTTCCCAAGAGAACATGCATATTTTATAAATGTGGAGGTCTATGTAGTACGCAGCTTTTTACTCTTATTTTTGTTTCCGACAAAAAGTCACTCTTTATAAAAACTCCTGCTTGTTCCAAAACGCCCAAAACTTTTATACAGGATGTTCAGTATTTCGAAACATTTAGAAAAATTTGTTAGTCACCAAGAGTAAAGGACCGTTGTTTTTGACAATATCGAACAATATTATCAAGGATGTCATTTAGTATCCACAGGGGGTTACAAATTGGAGGTTTTAGCAATTTATGGTGAATTCTTTTTAACAAGGCGGGCAGGTATTGGACTTTTATTTGTGGGGCAATCTAAAACAAAAAGTTTATGCTGAACCGCTTGATAATAATGTGAACCCTTTAAAAAACAGAATAAGGCATACAATTGCAAATATTCCTCTACACGAAATACAAAATGTGTATAGAAAATTTATTAAAATAGTTGAAATTTTTGCAGAAGTTGGAGGCAATAAATTTGAGTAAAATTTATTTTTGTAAATTTTAATAACAATATTCTTAGTTTAAGTAAATTTTCCATATTGTTAGCAATAAATTGACGTAATAGCATTGAAGAAATTGATTATTGTATAAATTCTGCAAATATCAAATAAAGCGGCACAAACAAATTACCTTGCCCGCCTTGTTAACAAAAAATTCAACATAAATTGCTGAAACTTCAAATTTGTAACCCCTGTGGATTCTAAATGACATTCTTGATAATATTTTTCGATATGGTCAAAAACAACGGTTTTTTTACTCTTGGTGACTAACAAAATTTTGTACTGAACACCTTGTATAAAAATCAAAAATATTTTAACAGTTTTGGGCGTTTTGAAACAAGCAGGAGTTTTTATAAACCCACGAATAAAACTTTTCCCTCTTCCGCACATCAGAGCGGGACACGCTGTGTATTTCATTACCAACTGGCGAAGAAAAAGGGCGAAGTCAATCTTAAAACTCAAACTTCGTTTTGACTAGACTTTTGCTTGTAACTTGTACTTGTAACAACACATAACACAAATTTAAGTCTAAATATCATTCAAATCCCAATAACGTTTGTAATGTACGGGGTGACCCAAATCGGGCGTTTTTGGGGAGTTTCTCACATTTTCCGAAGAAATTGACAAAAAGTAGCTAAGGTGCCCACTGCTCGATTTTTGAGAAAAGTTTAGTACAGACAGGTTTAGGTTCAGTCAAAATAAGTTAAAGCACTATGCACGAAAAGTGTGAGATTTCTAATAACATAATAATATTATAATTAACAGAAGATAAATAATTCTTGTATCTGTTAATTTGATCGAAATTTCTCATCAAAATCAATCGTTTTGTATTATTCGGAGAAACTTTAGTTACATTACTTGACTAACAATGACCAATGATCCCAACTGCCCAAACAAACTTCTTTTTTGGCACAACAAAAGAAATTGATAAATCTTTGACTTGTCCCGCTCTTAGCGCTCTTCCGAAACTACTTGGTCTCTTCTCTCTCGAAAAACCTGCCGAACAAACTAGTTTCCAACTTTTCCAACTCGAATCGAACAAAATAATACTTGTTGAGGGGGGCGGGCGAGGAAAGCAAAGTTCCAAGCCCAATTCGAAACTTATTTTCGGGAGTTTTCAGAACGTTTCTCGTAGATAACAACGGAAAAATTAACAATGTTAGCAAATTACTGTTTTCGTACATTAACAGCAGACGAGATAACGCTGGGCAAACATCCAGCTAATAAGCTGATATTGCAGCATATGGATTTGCGCGATTAAGGGTGTTAACAGTACGCGCAAAATATTTCATTTAATATGCGATAATATGATACATATTTCGCTTTCTCCGAAAGTTCGAAATGGGCTTGAGAGAAAAATGAAAAAAATCGTATTGACTCACCTAATGACGTAGTTGACACAAACGACGCTCTGCGGCTTGTGGACTTTGTCGTAGATCAAGGTGGCTTGCGTGACGACCCAAACGTATCCTCCAGTTTTCGCTAGGAACCGATATCGACTGGTCTCACATTGTCCCTTGGAGAACACTAGAACAAACAAAACAATAATTACAATTAAGATTTTTTATTACTCGATTGTATATACAAAAATTAAGGAGAAAAATATGTTTCTGGCACTGGTTGGTACTTGTTGTCAATAGGATATATGTACAGTGTCTGCCAGAAAGTTGAACACAAATGGGAGTTTTCTTTATTTGAAGTTTCTCAAAAAAATTTATTCTTGATAAGAGTTGGCGCTTGTGCTTAAACTCAAAATCCACCCGTAAAAAATTTGAAATTTCTATTCGTGTTGGAAGGTTGAAAAATAAGAAAATTCCTCAAGAGTAAAGTACCCTTATTTTTAGAACTACAGCAGAATGGCACTAAGGAAAGTTGTTTGGAATCCCAACACAATGTCAAATATGAATTCAGCCACCTACTAAAAGGAAAAAAAACACACTTTCGCATTTTTTATTCATCACGCTGTATAATTTTGTTGAATTATCATTTATTAAATAACTCTTAAATTGTTGCTGTATTAAAATATTTTTATGTTCCATAGATTGTGGGAGTATTTTACCTGGACAGAAAAAAACGACAAACTTTGCAGAACTTTCAGTTATTAAGTGTTTTTAAGATGCTAGTTGAACGTAAATAAAAATCATTGGTATCGTACTGTCCTGCTTGAAGATGTGCCTCAAAATACATATCCAACATTATGTATTATACAGCGTGATTAATAAAAAATGCGAGTGTGATTTTTTCTTTTGTTTTGAGTAGGTGGCTGTGAATTCATATTTGACATTGTCTTTGGATTTCAAACAACTTTTCTTAGTACCATTATGCTGTAGTTCTAAAAATAAGGGTACTTTACTCTTGAAGAATTTTCATATTTTTCAACCTTTCCTGTATACGAATAGAAATTTCAAAATTTTTATGGGTGGATTTTAAGTTTAAGCACAAGCACCATTTTATCAAGAATAATTTTTTTTGAGAAACTTCAAATAAGTAAAGAATATTCCCATATTTGTGTCCAAGGTTCTGACAGACACTGTATAAAAATCGTTTATTATTATCTTCATTGAAAATTTATTTTAAAATCACATATTGTATCGATGTCCACGTTTATTTAAATTGTCAAAATCCTCTTTTGAATGATATCATATACATTAAAATTTAGTTGGGATTTTTTCCTACTAACCTAACTATCCTCTAAATCGGTTTTTATCATTTTTAACGTGGTCACACAACGGCAAATAAACAAATAAATCCTGTACTTTATTGTCTTGTTTCGCCTTTTCCGAATTTCTCAAAATGAAATTGGGTCAGTGAACCTAATCGTAAAAGCTAAAACTGTACCCCCGGTGGCGTTTACAACTCTTCGATGTTTATTAGGGAAGAGTGTTATGCAAATAAAATTCTGAACTTTTTTTTTTCGAAAAATAGGATATTTTTAACGAAGAACGTAAACACGGCCTATTTTTTAAATTTTAATTTCCAAACAACAGTCCAGGATAAAAATAAATTTATATCGATAAGCCCCTGTATTTTTCGCTGACTTGCCACTCATTTTTTTTACTTTTTACGAGTCTTTTACTGCCTCATTAAAACCATATCATTTTACGATGAGGGCAAAATTGAACGAAGCCGGGGCAGAACGAGGGTATATAAACATTTTTAGATGTAATAAAGGGAGAACGGAGAATTACGGTGTGTAGCGACGGAGTGGCTTTTCCTGCTTGGTTGAATTAAAGCCAGCAACCATTTACAATAAACAGATTATGAGGAAATATTGTTGCTCTCTCCATAAAACTCGGAGCGACTTTTCCGCCCTAATTGAAACGCAACGAGAACATTTTTATAAATCGTTTTTTTCCAGGTCAATGGAATAAATCACATATTAACTTAAACCCCAGTTGGCGCTACTCGTCATTTGTATAGGTAGTTGTTTATTACACATGTATGCACAAAGAGAACGTAAAAGATAAAGTAGTTAAGTAAAGCCATTTGAAGTGTCCAAAGCACACACGTTGGCTACGCTCAAGGTCCGTTTGCCTCTTCTTGAGTCGCAGCATTCTGATGACATCATCGTGACATTAATAACTGACGGAAAATAAAGCCTGGTTCATACAGCTTCTTTAATAAATACTACATGTCATTGGTCAGTTCAAATCAAGGGAAAAATGTCGTTGGTTATTTAATTAAAATATAAAGAACCTGTATGAACCAGGCATAACAAAGAAAAAATATCGTATTAATAAAACAAGCATATTGGAATGACATTATATATTCTGCCTGATTCGATAATACGCATAAAATTGGGAACGATCAACTCTCCTCCGATTCCAGTTTCATTTCATCTCTCGGACTTTTGATTTTCATAGATTTCGCCCAACGCGGCCCGATGTGGAATGATAAATCTCTAGTCAATTGCCGTCGTATTTTCCTTTATTACCGCGCCTCAGCCTTCAGACAGATGACAAATGAATATCTTCCTATCGTTCAAAGAACTATCATGGCTCTATTCCCAATTTTTCAAGTTTATCTTATTTCGAACAAAATATACGACAAGGCTTTCTTCATTTTTCATCAATCCTAATCAAATTTCATGGGTGGATAATAATTACTTAAACGTTATTTTTTCAAAATTTCTAGCAATAGTGATTGCCATACTGTTTAAACATATTCGCATGCCTCTTTTGGAAGCAATAAAGCATTTGATAAATATATTGTCACTGTGCATACAATGAATAGTTCTGTCCATTTTTATCAAAATTTGTTTTATATATCCTATTTCCTGTCGATGGGATTACCGGAAATTTTTATATATCATAACATTGTCACAGATTACAAGAACATTGTCACAAAACTGTTTTGTCTGTCTCATGTGAGCTAGTTTGCAAAATTTTACGCAAGTTAAGATTTTTGCAAAATGTCTTGTTTATATTTCATAACTATTATGCATTTATTTGCACTACGTAGATAGAGATTACAAATTCACGTTGATCAAATAGTATAATAAAAATATTTGAAAATTAGTTACCCCTAATATTTCGGTAACGAAAATAAATTCTAAAAATCGCAAAGTTGAATCTCTCTCATCACTTCAAACAGTTCAAATGACAAAACCAAAATTTTTACTATTTTGAGTATCTACAAAATATTTGTAATGCAGGCCAAAAAAAATTCTTCAACCTATAAAAACTATTTTTGTTTTTTATTTTCTATTCTGCTGTTCCCTCAAATTTACTTTATTGCGAAATATTTTTCAGGCGCAAAATATGACACGGGTAGGGAAAATTTACGACAGTTCGGTGAACTGGCGAAATATATTATGGACGTTTATATAACTTCCAGGAAGAAAATGTAGGTACTGAGTTGTATTTTTCGCAAATTTATAGGTTTTAATATTTGGGACAATAAAAAACAAACAACGAATATGTGTAGCTATAAATATGGCGCTGCATGGGATGTTTTTTTTTTAACTTCCGATTTCAACAACTAAAACAGCGATAGTTTTGATTTTGATGAACTGGCGAGATTTTGAACAAGAAAAAATTCAGTTTTATTACCACATTCAAGGATTGCTAGAAATTGAAAATTTAATACCAATTATTCATACCCATTATAAAACTCAGAACCTTCGTTTTGAAGACACAGCCAGCCAAACTTTTTGAGAAATAAATAAATATTTGAATATTTGCTAAACTACCAAAGATGTTTCAACCAGATTTGGTATGCGTTATCCCTGGGTAGAGGACTACAAAATTTTCTGTGAGCTTTTATGGAAATAGAACTGAATCAACTTGTATCAACCACCATTTGTAAACTAGCATTCGCTTTCCCGTTCTGGTGCATCATCCACTTTGGAAAGAAACCAGATAAAATTAAACGCGGACATCAAAAAATCCATCTCAGCGCAACTCGGCTTTACGCCACCCTAAAATCCGAGAAAAACATTTTACGGTCGCATTCTGTTTTCCATGATTCGGCGCAATAAGAAACTTTCCCTGGTATGGTTTGGCTTCTTCATTTCCCTTTCCTTCGGGTTCATCGCACCCATTTGTCTCCAACAGTGGAAAGCAGTAAAATTTTGTTTTCGGCGCATATTCGGCAAGCGGATTACTTGCTTTTTTATACTCTATATCTCATAAGATTTATCGCCTCAAACGTAAAAGAAAATAACATGGAAGAATGATTTTCGTATGCGAGTGTGTTTTGCCCATATACATATATATAATATAACACACATATACTATTGATAGTGCTGATGGACAAAATGTAATGCTACAAGAAAATACTATACGTAGCCACTTACCACACATCAATGGAACCAAGCAAATAGAGGCTTTATTTTTTTGTGTCTAAATATTTCACGCAGCTAGCGGATGTAAAGAAGGGTATATTTTTATAAAAAAAAATTAACAAAAAAATTAAAACCTATTTCAAAAATTTGCCCGTATGCACACTCAACTAAAAATTAAAAAAAAAAAACAAAAAAATAATACCGACTTCACAAATTTGCCCGTATGCACATTTCAACTAAAATTTTAGAAATATTTTTCTCTTTCTAAATAAAAGTTAAAAGTTATCTTTGGATTTGGTGACAGTCAAGGCAAGGAATTTAAATCTATTTAGATATTATGAATACACCATATCCTACATACACCATAACTTACTGTCACCGACTCCAAAGATAACTCAATTTAGAAACAGAAAAATATTTCTAAAATTTTAGTTGAAATGTGCATACGGGCAAATTTGTGAAGTCGGTATTATTTTTTGTTTTTTTTTTATTTTAGTGGAGTGTGCATACGGGCAAATTTTTGAAGTCGGTTTTAATTTTTTTGTTAAAATTTTTTTATTTCTTATTTTTTAGTGAATTATTCGAAATCGGTCCAATATTAATCTCCATCCCCTATTTGTCAACCCTTAGGATTGAAATTTTGCTCTTCAAATTTAAATGGGGCCACCTCTAAGGTACTCCCTTTCTAATAAAAAAAGAATCAATGAAATCGGTTTAATATGAAATTTCATCGCCTATTTGTCCAACCTTAGGGCTGAAATTTTACCTCAAATTTAAATGGGGCTATTCTGTAGGTATACCCTTTCAAATAAAAAAGAAATGTCCAAATCGGTTTATAAATGACGAGTTTTGAGGTAACAAACATAAAAAAAAACATACAACCGAATTGATAACCTCCCCATTTTTTGAAGTCGGTTAAAAATTGTCTAGAAAATGTAAGCCACTTCCACGGTCTTATACAAATAAGAAAAATCATACAATCATTCTCAATAGGAACTATGGAAACTATAAGAAGAAAACAGAACGCCACCTACAAACAATTTTGAAAAGACTATACATTTATTTTAACACCTACGTGAAACCAAAGTAATAATAAACTGACCATAGTGCCGAAATTAGCTAGAACCGAGGCTAGAACTAATATCTTATTTATCCTATTTAGTACCAGCAAGAAAGCACCTAACTAGGTAATTATCGTATATGTGATATCACTAGTGCCCGAAATTTTATCGATAATTTTTTCGAAAGCGCTATTTTGCCTAGAAAGATCACGAGTATAAATTGGGCTTTTATTTTCTGATAAAATCCCGAGAGCGAAGCTCGAAAATATACCCTTTTTATCAGAAAATAAAAGCCCAATTTGTACGAGTGGCTTGAGAATAAAATTATCTAGAAAAATTTCCGGCACGAGTGGTATTTGTCGAGATTATTTCACGAAATAGGATTTAATAATTTCTGTATTAATTTTTTCTATGTTTACATTTCCAAAACGACTCATTTTGAACGAGTTTATTGACAGCTTCGACTGTAGCGTTCGAGTAAACAAATATGACGCTTGGGTATCCAAGGCAAATGCGATTATACCTACACCCTGTCGGCGTTGGTTTATTTTCTGAAAGTGTCATAAATATAAACGGAGGCGGAGGTCTAAATAACAAGAATTTAGCAATGTAAAAGTTATATAAATTCATTGATACAATGCTTAATAATACCGCAACGTAATTTATAAGCTGCATAATTTAGAACAGTTTGAAACACACAAACTTTAAGAAGTAGGTACGTGTTCGTATCCAACAGATTCGCGGTTGCTAAGCAACGAAGTGATAATTTGCACAAGGGCAATTACCGGTAATTGCACTAGTGCAAATTATCGCTAGCAGAGACATATCATTGGTTGGATTTTTATGGAAGGAGCTACCTTATTGGATGCAAGCAGTATGAGGGAAATAATCACATCAAGACTTCACATGTTTTATCATTATCGTGTTGCGAATGCGGTGTTGTGAAGGTGTGAGTGGCGAAAAGTGGGCCTGGCGAGAATTGGGAGTTCTGGGATTTAGGAATCGCGGTAAAGTGGGCGTCGCGTAGCGCACTGATTTCTTTGGTTTTCGGTCGTTTTAGAATTATTCCTTTTTATTGGTACCGACAGTAAAACCCGGATGAAGAGGTAGATCGCTATTTTATCACCCCAACAATCTGACGCAATATAAAAACGCGATCAGCTTATGGTCACCCAGAGACCACGGAGGGCGAAAATGGCCGACGATCTCCTAAAGTCGTCCCTCTAGGGCATGTGACATCGACCCCGTGGACCCAAGGACAAAGAGCTGTTTCCAGGAGATTCACCCTGAGTAGAACAAGGAAGCGGGCACGATTTTCAACAGACCGGAGGAAAAGATTTTACTACCAGCCATAAAATAAAGTTGAGAGCGGGGCAGTATTCTAAGGATTATCAGGATAAGGTTAAGATTATAATAACGAAAAGGAAAACTTCCACTTAAAATATCTGCCACTCAACTTATTTTATCAGTTTCAATATATCTAAGAAAATCTTTCCGAATCTAATGTAGAAAATGTTCTACTACAGATCACCCTTTACCTATCACCGATTTTCAGAATTCTTTTGTTTTGAAGGGCGTCAAAAAAGTAATATATGTTGACCGTATTGTCTTTCTCGAAGTACAGACTCACAGCTCATTTCAAAAAACCCTTTCCTTCCAACAACAGGAAACAACATAAAAAATAATTGTATTCGATTTTTTTTATTTTTAATTTAAAACAATCCTATAGATAACAGCCTTGTTTATGGATACTTCTAGTTAGCCAATATCGGACACTGACATAATGATATGACAGAAATTCATCAGATACAGGAAACATATTTTGCAAGAAATAAAGTTGTACAGCTATTCTTTTGACAGATTTTAATATAAGAAAATTAGTAGGCAATACCTCACTTTAATTTTTGGCGCCATCTGTTGCTTGCAATCAATATTGCTGTAATATCCTTATTACTCTGAGACATTGGTTAACTAGGGTTTCCATAAACAAGGGTAGTAGGCCACGAGTCAGCATCTCGACAAGACAAAAAATAAAAAAGTTTTTGAAAAGTGGACAACAATCAAACTCCATATTCTGCACCCTGCATGTTAATGTGTAAAACATATTGGCAAATTGCAATAATTATTCTCCTATGAACCTATGAAATGTTAGTTTTAAAAAATTGGTGATTAATTATTGGCAGTTAATCTCATTTATGAAATTTTCGAGAAAAGAAGCCTACTTTGCCACCAAATTTGAGAAATCGGGACATGATGTATCAAACTGGACAATTTGTAATTAAATATTTAATAACACAATTATTTTAATTTCTAAATATTTATTTTAGGAAAGAAAAACATATATTGTGTTTTGTGGAAAATAAATAAAAAAACCTATGCCATAACGAGCGCCGCGTGTCGAATTTGAAACTTTTGCCATCTTTTTTCTGCACACCACACTGGTTAATCGCAAACCCTGACATTGCCGGCACCATTGCACAGCTTACCCTAACATACATAGGGTAAACTGTGACCATTGCCTTTTATATAAAATATATATATATATATATATATATATATATATATATATATATATATATATATATATATATATATATGCCATTCACCAGCCGCTCACGTGCTAAACACAAGAGCCCAGCACGTGAATATTTAACTGAATCTGCGTCATTCTCGAAACACTACACCGTCGCCATTCGAACCTTCGGGGGCGGTGGAATTCGCAACCCCTTATCCCTAACGGGCGTATTATTATTAGCTTGGCGGCCGTCTCCATTATTATTTAAGGGTTAAAGGCTTCCATTGAAGCAATCTTTTACCGCTTGATCTACCTTGTCAGACAGACGATTAATTAATTGCATTAACGTATCCATTTGGGAGAATCAATTTATAGGTTTGTTTCAAAGAAGCCTTATTACGTCCCAAAAATATTTTATTTTAAAAAAGTGTGTGACCGGTTTCGTGAACCACAATGTTCACATCCTCAGACAAGCAAACACTAGAAAAACGGATCATTAAACAAAAAATAATACCGACTTCACAAATTTGCCCGTATGCATATTTCAACTAAAATTTTAGAAATATTTTTCTCTTTCTAAATTGAGTTATCTTTGGATTTGGTGACAGTCAAGGCAAGGAATTTAAATCTATTTAGATATTATGAATACACCATATCCTACATACATCATAACTTACTGTCACCGACTCCAAAGATAACTCAATTTAGAAACAGAAAAATATTTCTAAAATTTTAGTTGAAATGTGCATACGGGCAAATTTGTGAAGTCCGTAATATTTTTTGTTATTTTTTTTTTTAATTTTAGTGGAGTGTGCATACGGGCAAATTTTTGAAGTCGGTTTTAATTTTTTTGTTAAAAATTTTTTATTTCTTATTTTTTAGTGAATTATTCGAAATCGGTCCAATATTAATCTCCATCCCCTATTTGTCAACCCTTAGGATTGAAATTTTGCTCTTCAAATTTAATTTCTCTTCAAATTTAAATGGTACCTCTAAGGTACTCCCTTTCTAATAAAAAAAGAATCAACGAAATCGGTTTAATATGAAATTTCATCGCCTATTTGTCCAACCTTAGGGCTGAAATTTTACCTCAAATTTAAATGGGGCCATTCTGTAGGTATACCCTTTCAAATAAAAAAGAAATGTCGAAATCGGTTTATAAATGACGGAGTTTTGAGGTAACAAACATAAAAAAAAACATACAACCGAATTGATAACCTCCCTATTTTTTGAAGTCGGTTAAAAATTGTCTAGAAAATGTAAGCCACTTCCACGGTCTTATACAAATAAGAAAAATCATACAATCATTCTCAATAGGAACTATGGAAACTATAAGAAGAAAACAGAACGCCACCTACAAACAATTTTGAAAAGACTATACATTTATTTTAACACCTATGTGAAACCAAAGTAATAATAAACTGCCCATAGTGCCGAAATTAGCTAGAACCGAGGCTAGAACTAATATCTTATTTATCCTATTTAGTACCAGCAAGAAAGCACCTAACTAGGTAATTATCGTATATGTGATATCACTAGTGCCCGAAATTGTATCGATAATTTTTTCGAAAGCGCTATTTTGCCTAGAAAGATCACGAGTATAAATTGGGCTTTTATTTTCTGATAAAATCCCGAGAGCGAAGCTCGAAAATATACCCTTTTTATCAGAAAATAAAAGCCCAATTTGTACGAGTGGTTTTGCTAATGGGCAAAATAGTGAACCACAATGTTCACATCCTCAGACAAGCAAACACTCGAAAAACGGATCATTAAGAAGGAACACCTAATAATTTTTAAAAAAATCTACAAATTACCTTTTGTTACACTAACGAGATTTGTCAACTTTGGTCGACCAAAGTTGAAATGATTTTATTTTTGTGGAAGGCTGATGTAACTTTAAAGATGTTTTTAACAAAATTTTAATGTGTTTGACAAATCTCGTTAGTGTAACAAAAGGTAATTTGTAGATTTTTTAAAAATTATTAGGTGTTCCTTCTTAATGATCCGTTTTTCTAGTGTTTGCTTGTCTGAGGATGTGAACATTGTGGTTCACGAAACCGGTCACACACTTTTTTGAAATAAAATATTTTTGGGACGTAATAAGGCTTCTTTGAAACAAACCTATAAAGACGATTAATTTCTTATTTTTTCTGGCAAATGACTTTAACAGAAGGCAGCGAAAACAATATTATATAGACATTTGAATAATAATAATAATAACAATAATAATAATTCGTTTCAATGTCACACGTAACATATTAAATATATTAGGAATAATAATTAAGATACACTTTTTGAAACGGTGATACAGAAGCTTTGGGAGCGAGCTCTGAAATTATTACTTGTAAGCTGTTTTTATTACGAAATTGTCAAGCCCAAATAGTGCCTGAAAATTCGCTAGTTGCATGGATACAGGATAAAATTAGTTCCAAAGTGTGCAAATAATGTCTTGCTTCTACGCTTACTTGGATACACACTGTCTATAATATAAAACAGGGGAGAAATTCACTATTCCTATCGCATATCATAAACAATTTCTTTATGACGAAAAAAAAATATTTCTGAATAGCAAATGTGTCGGATATCTTCTTTTGAAATATGAGTTTCCTGACCTCACGACATAGCCCGAATTTAAAGGAAACAATAACAGTAAAACCCGCTCCCGCATGCAAATGCCAACTAAGATATGGAGGCGATTTGGGTCATAAAATTTTCTGAAAGTGGGGGTAACAAACCCTGGGATATATGGACAACAGTTTCATTAGTTTCATGATTAAGATTATGAAAGTATTCAAATTTAATTAATAAATAGTTATTTATGTACCAAGGCACTGGGGTTCGACTTTTTATGACTCATGTGGAGTTTAGTTGCCGAGGCCTCTGGCCGAGGCAAATAAGCCACATGAATCATAAAAATAAATTCAGTGCCGAGGTACATATTATATTTTTATTGAAATCGGAAATAAATGTTTTATTAGACAAGAAAATAATCATAAGGGATCACCCGTCCATGAACCGACTGTGCGCGGATTGCTTGACTTTGACGATCGCTCTACCTAGGTCAAGTATGACGAGGCACGGCGCTTTGCAGCAGAAACTCCAAACTGCTGCCTGTTGTGCAGCCTCCATGAAAACTAGATTGATATTCAAACCTACTAAAATATTTATACTAAAAAATTGCGCTGCCATGGGTAACAATTTCGCAATGTGTACGAAAAATGGGCCTTTTACTGGCCGGGTTTTAAATATTTGGTCACTTTTGACGGGCCACGGCTCCCCGTCTGATGTTTTATGTTTACATCTCGTCAAGGCCTACTTATTGAAAAAATCGTACAATAATAGGCTACTTCAGTGCCTATTTCTGAGCTTTCAATGACGATTTTGAGACACTTCACTGCTGATTTGAAGAAAACGGATTTTTACTAATATCTTTCAGAACGCACAAATTGTGATAGGGTTATTCAAACTCGACTCACGCCTATTGCAATCAGAAAGAACGAGCGTCGCGACGTTGAACGACGTTTATTAAAAATTTTCAATTTTGTATCAATTTATTCTTATTTTGGACCCATTACCCAAAACCAGTTTTTCTCTTTACGTTTGCCGACAATAATATAACTAGGACATCAGTTTCATTGGTTCTGTATTCATCTTAAAATAATGAGAAAAGTTCATACAACCACAGATGACCGAACTTTATTATTTGTGATAGAACTAAAGGCCTCAAAATATTATGTTTTCTGCATCACAGCCATGTTCCTGGTCAAATCCGTTCCTGAAGTTGTCATTTTCGTACCACCATTTTTATTAATTTGTCCCTGTGGTGCAAAAAGTCAATAAAATAGTTTCTTCATTTTTCATTTACGAGTAGTTTCCTGCACACAATTTCCATAAATATTATCTTATCAGCGAAAACAAAGCCGAGCAACTAAAAATTATCTCCCCGTAATGAATAAATGTATTAATATTGAAGTTGTTCCAACTCTTTGTTCCAAATCCCACGTGCAAACAGCACCGATATTGGTGATAAGGGGTCCAGGGGACTCACCGTGGATGGGGGGGGGGGGGCTTTGCTGAGATCGTTGATGGATGGGAATCTTATCATTTGCAAATCGAACGAAGCTGACATAGCCGTTGGGCCGCGTACCATATTAACCAGGGGAAGATGGAAATTAAGTTTGAGGTCCTCGTTTTGGTATTTGCGTTGATGGGAACAAAAGCAAAAGGGGGTGGTAGTGGGACAGATCTACCAACTACTCTCCCAACAACAACAACAACAACAACAACAACTGATCCGAGTCAAAATGATACAAACAAATGGAAGGTAAATATAGTGTTTCACAAGACTCTTGCAAATTTCTTGTTCTTGTCTTGTTCTTGCTGCAAGAACAAGACAAGACTCTTTTAAATTTCTTGTCTTGCTTTGCAAGACAAGACAAGAAATTATTCTGCAAGAGTCTTGCAAGTTTGCAAGAAATCTTGCTAAAAGCAAGAAATCTGGCAAAAATCATTATCTGTAATTATAATTTCTGCAAAACTTTAATAGGATAAATAATAAAATGTAAGTGACGACGATAATGAATAATACTGATTTTTGCAAAATGAGCATAAATATAAACGGTTATTCAAGAATAACTGTCTCTATACACTAGTATCTAGTAAATATATATTTTATTTACAATATTCCTGGAAAATAATATTTTTTTATTTTTTGAACTACTGCAGTTAACTGCAGTGGATTAATTTATTTTTTATAAGTTTGATTTAACTATATTTTTGCTAAAATACTTAAACAACCAAAGGACCAGAAGTAGAATTCGTCATTGTCGTTATTATTAGTTTTCATATAATCTTGCATTTTGTATGCAAATACCAACTTAAATGGTTTAGAAGTAGGTACAGTCGCGGCCAGTTTGAACTTGCAAGACCGTCTGAACTTTATGCCGGCGACATCCGGCAACACCGCCCTTTCCCGCCCCGCACATCGCCTTTCAAAAGAGCCGACGGTGAAGGGAAGGAAGACGAAAGCGGCTGGCGGCTAGCGATGTAGCCGGATGGCCTCTCAGAAACCCCCAAGACATTGCAAGTTCAAGTTGACCGCAGCCGTGCATAGTGACATTTTTTTACCTATACAGTTTTTTCACATGCTGATTCGTTTTTATATTGAGAATTTTTGGTATTGATATTATAGATACAAAAATATCTATAGGTGACAACATTTTCAAAACAATGAAATTAAATTTTTGCAACCTTCTTTCCCCAAACTGTAATATTGTTTTCTGCTCCATTCCTCAGTAACTACAATTTACATACTGGCCAGCACGCCTGAAAGCGTAAGTCAAATGTTCGAGGTGCCCTGTTATTTTGGTTGCTAGCTACGAAAGTGATTGCTAGGTACAAAAAGTATTGCCTAGCAACCCTTACGCAGCACGAACCTTAAAACCATTAATATAATATATGTAGCAACATGAAACTTGCGTCCATATTAATATGTTTCACAACGATCGTTTTATAAACTGGTTTTGATAAAAAAGAATACGAATTATGCCATTTTTTAAATAATATTAATATTTCCCCAATAATAATAATAATAATTCTTGGGGAACGGTACAATTACAATTATTTTGTCTTCGTTGCCATTTGCGGCTAAGGCCAACTTTTCCCGATAGAACTAGGATAGCATTCGTTCAAGTACTACGGAAAACCCTAGAAAACCGTAGTAATCCCGGTAAGTGTAGGTCAATTAGTAAATTACACTGATTATTAAAGAACGATACCGTGAAACCACAGTTTGTCCAGCGCTCTTGGCCATCAGCCGTGTTTTTCTGTAAAGAAATGTGCATACATCTGCCTCGACCTCGATTCGAACCAAGGTCGGTCGAAGGCAGAAAAACCTGCAGTCTAATAGTTCGGCGACGCTACGAACATCGCCACCGCGGCCCCGTCAAATAATGTCAAATGTCAATAAGAATTTTTTTGTAATTCTTTCTTCCACTGAAAACCCATTCTAACAGAGGAAATGTCAATGCCAATGTCATAAAATATCTAGTCCTATTTTCTATGAGATTATGCTCTTTTGTTCATATGAACATATTAGCTACGTTCGGGGAACAATCCCGAACCAGTTCCGAACTAGTAACCCTTAATATCATTGGTGGGTTTGAATTTTAGAACGTCTTTGAGCCAATCACATTGACGCCAGTTTGGGATCGCTCTGCGAATAGAGCTATTATTGAATCATGCTTATATTGGAGATACAGGATGTATGTAAAACAGTTATTGTGATTAGATAGAGCAGCAATTTGTTATCATTTTCTATTTGCATAGCTGCTTTCTAATTTAGCCGGTGGGGTAGGCAGTGAAATAACAATGCAGGGTGTTCCAGCGGAAACGTAACAGCGTTGGGTGAAGATTTAGTAACAGGCTCTATAACGGCCGGGAAATTTTTTTCTTGGAAAAACGCAAAAATAGGTCAATTTTGTTTGGCGGGGGGACATCTTTTGGCATATAATTGATAAATCTATCTGCAACCCCCTGAGGAGGGGTTGAACCCCTTCAAAAAATTTAAATGGGAAGGGGCTTCATGTTGCACACCTTTGGAAACGTCTCTCAATTCTCTATACAGCTGCATCAGATTTTCGAAAATCGATCGACTTTTCAAAAAGATACAGCGTGTAAAATGCAAAACATTCATTTTCAATTATTGCCCGGTATTGTTAAACAATAGAAGATCTGCGTCTCCGTATTATAAACGAATGTCGACAAATCACCCCTGAAATGTCCCACAATGTTCGGCAGCGTTTTGATCAAAATCTTTATTATTGCATGGAAGTGAATGGCAACATTTTAAGCATTAATTACAATGAAGTTTCAATTTCCTCCCCGTTTATCAAATTTTCGTCAAAATAATGTTGCTGAACATGCTTTCTATAACTTACGGCCCCCGACTACTACTTTCGGCTTAATTGTTTAACAATACCAGGCAATAATTGAAAATGAATGTTTTCCATTTTACTCGGTGTATATTTTTGAAAAGTCGATCGATTTTCGAAAATCTGATGCAGGTGTATTGAGAATTCAGAGACGTTTCCAAAGGTGTGCGACATGAACCCCCTTCCCATTTAAAATTTTCGAAGGGGTTCAACCCCTGCTCAGGGGGTTGCAGATAAATCTATTAATTTTATGCCAAAAGATGCCCCCCTGCCAAACAAAATTGACCTAATTTTGCGTTTTTCCAAGAAAAAATTTTCCCGGCCGTTATAGAGCCTGTTACGTTTCCGCTGGAACACCCTGTATAATCGATTCCCGATTCAGAATAAAATTTGAAACGCAAATTATTATCTGATTAATTTAACTTTTTAATTGGGTTTTCGGCCACAGAAACCTGAACCAAACCGATTAAAAGACAACTTTTTCAAGTTGCCAGGAAAGTCGATAAATGCTTAACATTAAAAGAACGAAACTTTGAACGTTAACTCAAAAAATAACTTCAACAACTTTGTTTTCTGAGCTTTCGGAGAATAAATCTTTCTTCTTTCTCAAAGATAATGTGAATTCAATTTGTTGCGTCTGTTTGCGCCAGAAAAAAATTCCGACAATATTTATTCTACAAAAAAATCTACCTATTCAATATCCAATAGTTATGCATTCAAAATGCTCGTTTCAGATTTAAAAACATTAAGTTAATGTTTTCTGGAAGTTTTTATAAATAATGTACATACTTACATTTATTTATATTGTCCCAATAAAAAATTTAAATTATTTGTTCTATAATCGTTGAGTGAGATATTTCTTAGGAGCAACGGCAATTATAAAATTTCTTAAAAACGTTGGAAATTAAAATTAAAAAGTAGATGTAGCTATGTTTTTTGTAAGAGCACCTCTGACGGCAGTGATTTTGGGAATTATCATACATTTGGCAACTTGTTCAGTCTAAATTTTATGATGATCTCCCTTTCCAACTGAGAAATGTACAAAGTTATCCTATGATGATAAATATAACAGTTGCTCAGTAATATAACCACATTCCTATGCCAACCTATACCGCGCAAAAGAGGCTTCCTACTGGGGGAATAATTTGGCGGCCATTTTTAACCCTAAATGCCTGTTTGTCACTTCGTGCAAAATGGAAATTATTTTAATTGAAAGTAGGACATCATAGGTCCAAGATTTTTGTTGGTTTTAAGTTACTAATATATTCGCGAAACGAAGCACTTATCTAGGTTGAGAAATTATACCTACAGCTTAATCAAAACAACATATTTGAATCATCATAAAGAGAACTAATATAATTATTATTGTACAATATACCTTATATGTACAATACATTGTAAATCATAACTTTTAAGAAACACAAAAATATTTTTAATTACCTCACATGTTCATAACACTTTTACTTTTAATGATTATTTCTTTGAATACTTTTAATAATAATAATATATTTTCCAGGAACATATACAGGGTGATTCACTGGGAAATCCCGAAACTGGGGGTAGGGGAGACCAAAATATTGCGATTGAGTCCAACATTGCTTAAACAAATGTTGTTTGTTTGAGAGATACAGTGCGTTGAAGTTCTTCTTTTTTAGATTGAATTATGGCTATATCTACCAAAATAATCAAGCTGCTGACCTGAAATTTGGCACTGCTATGTTTTTGGGGATGGAGAATAAGCTGAAAATGTCAATTTCTACGTTTCTCACAGAGGGAGCCACTTGCGCGGTTTTTGGATCGTGCTTTTACTCGTAACTTTTGTGAGGTTATCTTTTTGGTCCTGCAGGTATGTCATTTTAGCGCACCTTTTCATTCTGCAAGAAAAAGGTACTCTTGTTCCATAACGCCCAAATCAACCGTTTGCGTTTAAATTATCGCCAAAACGTGCCCCAAAACACCTGTTGACTTCAATATTCGAAAAATAAAATGTTCACCTACTACTTTCAAATGTTACAGATCAACTGTACATTGAAAATGAAGAAAAAAATGCCAAATGAACATTGGTCGAAACACATTTGTTTTCTTGAAATAGGGTGTCCAAAGTTTGTCGAGTTTCAATCTGTTCCATTTTGAAAGTGAACATTTTTTGGGACATTGTTCATATGGTTTTTTTTTCGCTTTAAATGGTACAGTCGTTGTGCAATATTTGAAAGCAGTAGGTGAATATTTTATTTTTCGAATCTTGAAGTCAACAGGTGTTTCGGGGCCCGTTTTGGCAATTTCAACCCAAACGGTTGATTTGAGCGTTATGAAACAAGAATATCTTTTTGTTGCAGAATGAAAAGATGCACTAAAATGATGGACCTGCAGGACCAAAAAGATAACCTCAAAAAAGTTATGCGTAAAAGCGTGATAAAAAAACAGCGCAAGTGGCGCCCTCTGTGAGATACGCTGAAATTGACATTTTCAGCTTATTCTCCATCCCCAAAAACATAGCGGTGCCAAATTTCAGTTCAGTTCACTATTTTGGTAGATATAGCAATAATTCAATTTAAAAATAAGAACTTGAACGCACTGTATCTCTCGCACAAACAACATTTGTCTAAGCAATGTTGGGCTCAATCAAAGACAATCCCATCTCAATCGCCATATTTTGGTCTCCCCTACCCCCAGTTTCGGGATTTCCCATTCCCAATGAATCACCCTGTATATGGTATAAATGAACTCATAAAAACGCTTGGGCGGCGCGGCGTTTGCTTTGTAAAACAAGGCCGGGTCAATAATATGCAAATTTTATTTAAATGCTCTAAAAAAAAGGATAAAATAAACTTTGAAATAATTCGAACCAAACCAAAACAATAATTAGGTTACACACAAAACAACACCACACAAAAATCTATACACAAAACCAAAATCCGTAAAATAAAGCGCAATCCTTATTTCCGTGCACGGCACTGGTTATACTGGCCTAACTGGCCCACGTCGACATCTGTTCCATGGATGTAGGAAACATCGACCAATCAAATCGCTACGCTCGCTTTCTTATTGGCTGCCTCCTTGAGTAGGTCGACGTCGACCGCATAAAAACCTTTGAATTTTATACCGGTGATTTCTGCTGATAAGTCTGGTATTTTTACCAGTGGCACAGCGTGGTAAATGCTATGAAGTAGATCGCGCCCCGTATATCACCTTCCAAGTGAGTTCATTTGTACTTTACCTGTTTCTGAATTTTTATGCTTTTTTAAATAGAACACCCTGTCTTTTATTACATCTTTGAAAAGCCTTCAAAGAGTAAAAAATGCTTTTTTATATGAGGTATTAAGATTCTAACTTTAAAAATGTTAAGGCGTTATTTTAATTTTACACGAAAAAAGGGGTCACATTTGGAAATTTATTACTCAAAAACCAAATAAAATTTTGGGTTATAAAAAACATACTGCATACTGTATATTACGAAAAAATAAAGCATAATAATAAACCAAAAAATTAACAAGGATTTGTCTTTTTATTTCTTACAGCTTAAACAATGATATTTAAAAATAATGAGTAAACTTAGAATTTGCATAAGTAAATCAGTCCAAAATCGTTAACTAGGCGTAGCAATCTCCAGTCCTAATTATAGCCCAAGATCTTATTTAGTTTTCGAGTAATCAATTTCCAACAGTTATAAACTTTTTGGTTTAAAATGGAAATAACTCGCTAACTTTAAAGTTTGACTATTAATATTATATTAATATTAATCATAAACCAATTACTCTTTGAGGGCCTTCCAAAAAATGTAATAAAATACAGGGCGTTCCATTAAAAAAACATAACTTTGGGTCACCACCACTTATTGGACCACCCTGTATGTTTATAAGTTTTGTTTTTATTTCTTCTATCTTTAATAATAAAGAAGATATGGACCACTGCGGTCTATGTAACTCGCCCTGTATATTAGAAGCATTTTTCACTCAATGTATGCCAGATTGGCAAAACCTTTCGAACCATCCTAACAAGTAAAAGTAGCTCAAATGTAAATGTAATAACTTCGTCATTTATATTTTTAGCTTACTGGAACATGGTACCAGTTTTCCTCGATGGATTTTTTTACTGACAAGGAAAGTTGTGTAAGTGTACAAATTTATTGTGGAAATGATGACTGCACAGCAAACTTCAAAGGTTCTTCTCTGAATGACACAAGGGAAATTATCGTGAAAGGAGATGATTTAACATTTACCAAGGACGAAATTACATACCAAACAGAAATCAACTACAATTATGCGTTCATACATAGTTTTATAGAAAAGGAATGTGAGTATTTAATATTCTTCTTTATCGCACATAGTCTCAGGTCTCCGAGTCCACAACGAAAAAGTTAGAGACCAATCAACATAATTTTTTTAATTAATTCTTTTATCACTAGATAGCAGTAGTTTACTTTTTGTATATTTACTGAACCGAAACAGATGATATTTTCTCGTTTCTTAAAATGTTTGACTCAATGGCGAGACCTAATTAAATCTTTATTTATACCTACGGTTTCCTTTTTTTAGTAACAGGAATTATTCTGACAAGGAATCGAGGAGAGAAGCCCATTATTTCAGATGATGAAAGTAGTAAAGGATGGATAAAAACGAATCAAACTAAATGTAGCGGAGCCGATGGATTAACAAAGATACATATGGCATTCTTATTAATTATTGTTTGCTTTCAGATTTTTCTTACGCGTATAATGTAAAATAAAATAAAGTCATATGTAACGGCTAACTGATAATAAAATTATTTCAGTTCACAATAATAACAAATATTAAAGTGTTTTTATTTCCCCATTGTTACTGAGTTTTTTTTTTAATTTTTAAATATTCGTTTATTTTCATATTGGCTGTAATGAAACTTATGCTGATGAATGAATACTATTTTATTCACAAAAATAGTTGGAAAAAGCTGTTTATTATTTTCATTTAATATGTACCTTTCAGAGTTGGACATGAAAAAAAAGCAATATTGTATTAATATTCACTCTTGAAATGTCAAAACAATTTCACTAATAATAAGAAAAAAATGAAAAATGTATCAAAGAAACTTACTTACCCTTTTCAAAATTAGAAGAGTGTCAAAGTGACTGCTATTTGTTTGCCAGAAAAGAGTGTATATGCTTGCCATCTATTGATGGCTAGAACACTTGTCCTATAACTATTAAAAACTCACAGCACTTTCCTGCTACTTTGACTAGTTTTTTGACCTCTGATAGGGAATTACTTTTAAATCAGCAAGTTAGGTACATGATTGTGAATGACCGTAAATTTTTTTGTCAAATATTACATTAATTCGAACAATTGGCAAATAATATTTAATATTTCCTGTCGTGCATGTGTGTCGTACATCAAACTGATAAGTAGTATGGAAGTTACGTGAGGGACAAAGTCACTGCATTTTAGGCAGCCAACTCTAGAGCGAGATGGGTCTCAAATTGGCAATAAATAAGACAAAAGATGCATGGATGCCGCATGGATGTCGAATAATGGATGCATTCGATAGGAATGTTTTCCAATAATATGGACACATTTAGAAAACCATACAGAAAATAATTATAATATATTATACAATTTTAATGAACATCTGAATACTATCACGCCCAATTTCTATATCTCATAATTAATTAACCTGCAACTGGTGTCAAATACCTCTATGAAAATTTAAGATGGTATTTCAAAAAGTCTTTGCTCACCCAGCTTGATACTCTAGGTATAATACCTTTCAAGGGCATTTAGATGCATAGCGTCAGTAACATTTTCATTCCGATCTTAGTGGGCATGAAAGAAATTTAGGTTTATTTGCATTTGGCGGTATGTGATACCGTGAGCTAGTGTGAATGTATGTATTTCCTTTATTTTAAGAGGGGGTTGCCGACTGTGAAAATGACGTTAGATTTCGTATTTTTTTAAGTTGTATAGCATAAAATCTAATAACATTTTACCTGGCAAAAATTTAGTACAAACATCTCTGTCTTCATTTTAATCATAAGATCTTAAAAGCAATGTTTTCTTTTATAGGTTATGAAAACCTTGGGAAAAATAATAATTCCAGTGCATATGCTTTTAAGATCTTATGATTAAAATGAAGACAGAGATGTTTGTACTAAATTTTTGCCAGGTAAAATGTTATTAGATTTTATGCTATACAACTTAAAAAATACGAAATCTAACGTCACTTTCGCTGTCGGCAACCCCCTCTTAATCCAAAGTGAATGCAAAATAAAGAGTTTATTTTTGCACATTTTATTATCAAGAACTGTACCAACATTTTCCAATGCCAGATCTGACCAAAATGCATCCAGATCCTAATATTGAATCATGTTGTCAAAGTTAGCCAGAAGAAGACTAAGATCTCATAGATGATAGTGATTTATGTACATAAAATTCATATTAATAATATTACCTATTTTATAGTTTCAACACAAAAAGCTACTTATATTGCATTTTAAAGAACAAAAGCTAATAATAACGCACAGTAAATGTAAATTAAAAAAGAAAAGCTAGAGAACGTTGTGGCTGACACAAACGACATGAAGAAACTGACATTTGACGTTTTATCTATTTAAGAGTTGTTATGTGGTTTTGCACCCATCAGCTGATTTATTTGTTGTTTCACTTAATCAAGTTTGGCTGCCAGTTTCTCTCTCTAGGGTCCATCAATACTACTTATCAATTTGATGATGCCATGATACTGTGCAAGCCATTAAAATTCTTTGGTGCGATTTTTCAAAACCTTTAGGCACTAACAATTATTATTGCGTTCAATTTGTTCGTCGAGTATGTCACTTTTGAGTAACAATCGGTTTTGACATTGTATTCTTTAAGAGATGGTTATTAAAGAAACTGATAAAACTTAGAAAAAGAAAAGCCAGAACCTTTTTTTGACTCATTATGGCACCGGCACTATCAGCTCAATGCTAGATGGCACCACTGGTGTGTTTTCTTACCTCCGAGTGCAAGTTGCACTCTTACAATAGTTATTATTTCGATTGGACGTGTTTGTTTCAGCTTGTTATAAACGCCTAGTTAATTGGAACTATTATTGCAATTCAATACTTGTACTTACAGCATTTGCAGGCAGCCCCTATGGAATTGCTGTCCATGGCATGATGGTGCTCGAACGCCGATTTACCAATTAGATCTTCAGGGGTGTAGCCCAACACATCCATCATGCTGCAAGAACAAAAAAATACAAACTGAAGTATCATTTGTGTAGTCTTAATCATTATAAACTGTTGTTAAAGTTCCATTAGGGAAAGCTGATATAATATTTCATATATAATTCAAATTCAAATATATTTCATAATAAAACTAAAGTGTTCTTTAACCTTCCAATGGGCACGTTGTCGTAAAATTAATGACAAATGCCCAAAATCGCCTTCCCTACACTTATCACTCAGCCGCGAGTGCTGAGCTCCCACTTATTCCAAAATCAGTATCTCTCTAAACTTCAGATGGAAGGGTGTGCACAGGAGTGTTTGCTATCGATAGATATTTTGTGAAGTTTCAGTTAAACATAAATGTTACGACATGCGCCATTACATGTATATTATTTTCTCTCTTTCCTTCGCATTTATATTTTTTCCTTCATAGCTCAATGTGTTTTTACATTTTAGATATTTCTGTTCTGCTGTTGAACCGGGAAGAGAAGAAGGAATCCTCCCAAAAGAGATGTATGTCGATCATAATATTGAAGAAGAAACCATCTTCAGCATCAATGAAGTATTGCTGTTTCCAATCACCTACATGCAAGAATCATTCCCAACATTTAAGTGAAGAAAAAAAACCATTAACTTGGATAAACCCGAATACAAGCACTCGTTCAAGTGAAATCAAAGAGCGTGCCTGCTGAAAGGTTAAAATCAAGGAAGGTAGCTTTTATACCAATCGAAATATTGTTTAAATATTGTTGCAAAAGTTTTTTTAGTTTTAACGGGATACTGTAGTTGCAATATCGAATTGGCACTTACAATTTATCGTCAGCATGTGTGAACTTCATGTCGAGGCTGTGTTTCGTCAAGAACGTCTGCCTCGGTAGTGGTGTGTCTATATTTGATGGGTGTGGAATCGGTTTGCCAACAGCCACGAAGCAAGCCTGCATGCTGGTTTTGTCTGATTTGTCACATTTCTTGGCCGGCTTTTGCTGAACCATATGTCCCGTACAATGTATAACCTACAAAGAAAGAATAAAGATTTAAAATTTAATTTTCATTTAACCCCCATCAGAGCTATAAATATCTTTAAAAAATACTTAATTTTAAGGATCTAAGATCAAAGATTGTATCCAGGAATGGAACTAAAACTAACTTTCAAACGATTCTTGCTCAGATTCTTGCCACCCGATGATTTGTATATCTGAATACATCTGGTTCCTTATTATAACAATTTCAATAAATAAAAAAAGTAAAAAAATATCTCTAGAAATTTTCTTGACTTAACCTCGGCCATTATTGCCTTGTTTCAGGTCAGGTCAACATGTACTAAATTTCAATGAAATTTGCAAATTTATAAGAAATTTCTAAAATATGCGTCAGATTTGTCAGAGTGTATTTTAATTTTTGAGAAATGAATACTATTTTTAGACCAGTGTTCGAAGAAGTTATATTTTGTGAATGATGACGTCAAAAAATAATCCGATTTTTTTCATATAGAGCATAGGCATATCTTTTTGTTTTTGAATTAACGAGAACATATTTTGTGGCTCACTTTGTTGTGTTCCCAAGAGTACTTTTTTATTAAAATAAAAAGCACTTCAAAATACATAACAGCCAAGTTAGGACTGAAATATATCTGAAAACCATTTTAACTAACGCCCTGTATAAAGTACCTAAAAACACTCCATTTAACTATAAAAACAACGGTTGCTATGGCATCCATATAGAAACCAGATCAGGTCATTTGCCACCCTCAGCAACATAGATGTAGCAAATTCCAATAAAATATATTGTTTTTGATTTGAGATACGACCAGAAAAGCTTATGGTCCTAAGGAAAAATTTGATTATTAGTTCACGTTCTACCTGCCCAAGGACTATTGCTACATTTTTCTGAAACATCCTGTATAGAAAGTGGTCCATAATTTACTGCCATCCAACATAGGCTGATTTCTACTCTTAAAATACGCCATATTAGTGGCGACGTCACGTAGTGGGGTAGGTCAAGGCACTGTATCCAAACAACCTCGTAGATACACGGGCGTTTTTGTGTTTTTGACTAAAAAAAAATTATTTAAATCGGTTTCTTCGACAATAACTATCCATCTTCATTAAGGTAAGTGTATTCTGAACTTTATAAGTGCAAATTTTGGCCAGTTTTCGTAGAAATTGACCAAAAGGATTTCTAACCTTACATCTGCGTTCACATGCTTCAATCAAAATTTGCACTTATAAAGTTCAGAATACACTTACCTTAACAAAGATAGATAGTTATTGACGTTATTGTCAAAGAAACTGATTTAAATAATTTTTTTAGTCAAAAACACAAAAACGCCCGTGTATCTAAGAAGCTGTTTGGATACAGTACGTGACGTCAGACTAATATGACGTATTATGGAACCCATATGTTTTCTTTTTTGAAAAGGCAAAGAGATGAGGCTACATTTAGACGGTCAGAGCTGAGGTATAGAACATTTTATATAAAAACTAACTAAATATAATATTTCAACTTAGTATCTAAATTTATCTGTTTTAATTTGTTAAAGATCCAAAATTAAGCTTTGAAAGTTGGTATGTAACAGAATTTTTTTCAGGTGGTTCCAACAATGCATCCCATTATCTAGGTCTCTAATCTACGATAAAGGTGTATTAAGGAAAATACAGGGTGATTCAAAACTATGCGGCACCTTTTCAGGGGCGTAATTTACTCGTTAAAATAAGACGAAAAGTTCATATCAACATGGATCCAAAAATGCTTCGTTACGAAGATACAGGGTGATTAAGCTTTCAAGAAATATCGATTTTTGTTTATAACTTCCAAACCAATAATAATCAAAAATTACCTACTCCTACTGCGATTCCATTTGAAAATCATTTCGTTTACTTAAAATAATAGTTACTTCAAAGTAAAGAGTCCAAAAAAGATGAGAAATAGGAAAAACTCCAATTTTCCGCGAAAGGGAGAGAGATATGAAAAAAATGAAAGAGACATTGTTTGTTCCATATTGTATTGTTTATTCAACAAGATAATACATTTTTGTATTGTACAGGGCCGTACTGCCGTATTATTTTTTTTTGTTTAATTAATGGTACTGATTACCCATACCTCCGCCACTGGTTACTTTGGAGACCTGATATTAACATGTGTTATGTCACCCTATGAGGGTATTATTGTGTACCAAGTTTGGTTTAAATATTCTTATTGGTTTGGAAGGTATAAACAAAAATCGATATTTTTTTGAAAGCTTAATCACCCTGTATCTTCGAAACGAAGCGTTTTTGGACCCATGTTGATATGAACTTTTCGTCTTATTTTAACGAGTAAATTACGCCCCTGAAAGGGTGCCGCATAGTTTTGAATCACCCTGTATAAAATATGGGCTCTTCAAAAATTAGCCTAAAATTATTGGATGGCTGGGCCAAATTTCAAACTCTTTAGGGACGTTAAGAACAAGAGATTTTTGTGCGCCACAGATTCCCAATATCAGAAAAGTTAATTTTTTTATGTTAGTGTTATTATGAAGTATAAAAAAATGTGTTCTTGTGTCAAAGCCAAGAAATTTTTCAAATAAACCTATATCGCCAAGGCTGTCAAGGAGTAATCTGTTGTCTCATACCAAATATTCGAGTCTGTTGAAGCTAAAGGATAATATTTTATACCTATATCATTTACTCAATGCTCTTTTAAAATAATGGTGAATGCACGGGGATTGGGGATTCTCAATGAGTGACGAATAATGAAATTTTTGTCTGTTTTGATCAAGACCAAGACTTTAGTCTCTTATATTTAGAATAATTAAGAAAACTTAGAGGAAACAACGAAAACAACAAAATTATGTTTGACGTAATGAAACTTTAGATGATTTGGAAGATATTTGTTATGGGAATAATATTAGCACAGACCTGTATAGCTTCGCTAAGCTATAAAGGTCTGTGATATTAGGCCATGCTCAACTTTTATGTTTATGATAATGTGATTGGCCCAAAGAAATTCTAAAATTCACTCACCAATGGCATTGACACTAGTTCAGAACTGGTTTGTGATTGCTCAGAACAAAGCTAATAAGTCATCAGTGTGCAGGACCAAAGTAGGGTTCCTAATAAAGGAACCCTAGACCAAAGTAACTCCACAACTAACCATGGAGATTAGGCTTGTTTGACTTCTACATGGTTCTTCTTTTTATTTTACACATGGGGACAATTTCTAGACAAATTATGGGTCTACACATTCTTCTATAAAGTTCATTCATTCACATAAGGAGCAAAGCACAAACTACTGGTTAAGACAATAAAAGTATCATAAACCATGGGTTTCGTTTCGGTCTGATATTATTCCTTCACCCAATGGTTTCCTTCTAAGTCAATTTAAAACATTCAATATAATATTACGAGTATTAGAAATATTTAGAAAACATTTATTCCATATTTGGACTTTGATATTCAAGTGGAATCATAACTCATCAATATCCTGATGAAGGCCATAAATATAGTGGAAACAGTAATTATAAAATTATTAATGATATACCTATAATTTAAGATGAATTATTACCTACTTAGGTTCATTCCAGGAAAAATAAAAGGTCAATAATTTACTATAGAATAATTATCTTGATTAGAAACTTCCACAGGCAGAATGTGATGAATCTAAGTTTTTTTTGAATGTATCCTCCGTCAGCAACGAGAAGTTTCGCTGACGCAGGATACATCTGGAAGAAACTCAGATTCATTACAGAATAATTAATTTTATAATAGTGATCTGCCTATCCTTTGCAATGGTTTATTAAAAAATAAGCCGGTAACAATTTAAATTAGGGTCTTTATAGGTATATAAAGGTGAAAGGAAAATAAATATTTTGATCATATATTATAATATGAGATTTCTCTGAGGAAGATTCGGTCCTTGGTGAAAATTAGATTTAATTTATGTATGTATGTAATTGTGTGTAATTGAAAAAATTACCAATAAAGTATTTTTTGACATGCAGTGGGTGTTTTTTTTATTTTACAACAATAATTAAAGCCAGTTTAACAAGTGTAAATAAATATTAAATTTAGTAGTAGGCAGGTATGCCTACCCAAACGTGTGTCTCGTGTGCCTCTCGATGGCCCCATAGTTTTCATTTGCATCTTAACATATTTAAGTTTATCAGAAAAATACATTATAACCCTTATTAGCTGGTTAAAACGACTTTGTCACACCCTGACTACGTTTTGCATTTTATAATCAGGTGGCTGTGCTTTGCGGGTCAACAGAATGAACTATCATTTTATTTATTTTTAAAATAATTTATGGAAAATATTACGAGCCATAAAAATAATACTACAAAAAATTACACCAATGACATTAGTGAAATTAAAGTAAAAACAGATATGATTCGTCCCCAAAATAGTATATTTCATTACGAGTCTGGAAATAAAGATTTTTTCGTGCGCGCGACAAATTGCCGTGTGAGGCACAGCCGAACACGGGAAGTCATGCAAGCACGGAAAAATCTATTTCTGGACGTGTAATGAAGGATATTTTTTATTATACTTCTTTGAAAACGGAAATTTAAAACATTTTATCGGCATATTATAATAAATTTAATTGACAAAAAATAAACAATGCAGACAATATAGTGTTTGGTATGTATGATGCGTTTCCACAGTTACTCTCAAATTATTTCAAAGGTGCTTTGTTGTAAATTAGTTATTGTCAGCATCGAATTGATAAGTACAATGGAAGTCGCACAGGTACCACTTTCATTGTTGTTTGGGGCAGCCAACTCTAGAGAGAGATAGGTTTCAAATGGCAGTAAGTAAGACAAGGACGCCTAATGAAAGTGTCAGCTGATTCAGGCAAAGGAGCTATACAGGGATGTTGCAAATTAATGGGCGAATTTAATGGGCATGTTCCGTAATTATCTTTATTGTATGATCTGTATTCCGAAATTCGGGGCTTGTTTGTAGGAATGAGAATTTTTCTATATAACCACAATTATGTAAATATTGCACAGAAAAAAGTAGTGAATTGATTAAAAAAAATTACCTACATGGCAATTTTATGTACCTGGAAGTAAATTGAGACAAAGAAAATACAAATTACAAAATAAAAGTTTATTTTAAAATAAAGGCGACAAAATATCTAGGATAAGGTATATATTTTCAACTTTTAATTACTTATTTATTATTAATTAAATTTATTTTATATGTTTAGGCATCTAACAAAAAGAATTACAAATAATTACCTACCTTATTAAAGGGACCAGAACCTCAAGATTAATTCCATCTTTGACTACGAAGAGCTAGGTTCATTAGCATAATATTTTGCCAGTTTTTCCCTTGATAGTTTCTATCATGACTTGGAAAATTAAAAACTGTAGTAATTACATACTTTTAAGTTTGCGCTGCCCAAAATTCTCTATGAAATCGCTCTCGATAAAATGTTGACTACAAATGCAAGTAAATACTTGTAGACAGTACAAAATTTTTCCTTTTTATTGCTGCAATCCACTTGTCTCTAATATCACTTGGAAAACTGCAAAGTTATTAGCAAAGATTTTTTGGACCCACTACTTTTATTCTTTCCGCCCCGTTTAGTACATCCAAATAGACAACAGGAGTTGACCATCTTTTTTGTAAATTTTCTCTCCGATCTAAAAATAATACAACTAAGAAAACTCAACGCCGTTTTATACGAAACTGCCACCACGACACGAACTCAAATCAAATATAAATAATACAATAATTACTCGTATTGTACTTGGGACAGAAGGAAAATGACGTTTGACAGCGGAACTCGTTTGAAGCAAAGGACACAAAAATAGAAAGTTAGGACAAACACCTCTTTTGTGTTATGTGGTTTTTGCCGGAATCAGCTAATTTATTTACTATTTCACTTACTCAAGTTTGGCTGCCAGTTTCTCTCTCTACACTCCTTCCATCTACTTGTCAATTCAATGATTGTCAGATAAGGTGAATAAAACGTCAAAAATATTACAGAAATGTATCTAAATATTGAAACACTTACGAATTAAAATACAAAATAGGTATATGTTAAATATCAGAGAGCGTATAGAGTTTCTTAAATTTAGTTTACTTTGCTGTATTTTTCTATTTTAAAGCCATATATTCGGTATTTTTATTCAGCGCACAGAAAGTTTTTCCATGCGCTGTTTCCTTGCGCTAGCCCGAAAAACCCCATCTTTCGTTATTGCTAAAACAGATGAAAATAAGGTATTTTCAAAGAAGTATAATAAAAAATATTTGCTTCACTGCTTTACCCATATTACTAACTATTGCCCGTTTCATATTTTCTTACTTTATAGGTAGCCGATTTGAGGTTAACAGATCTCCCATTGCTCGTCAGAGTGCACTTAAGTCTAATAAAAAATGATTTTGGAGACTCTGCGTCATCTTGGGTCTTTGAAGACAACATATCTCTGATCTCATCGTGGTCACAAGGATGGCTGTATTCAAACACATTTTGACCCATCAAGTCAATCTAAAACATAGTAAAAGCTAGATTAGAACTGTACAATTCCTGAAATCTACAATAGAAGTAAACGAAATCTTATACAGGGTGGCCCATCTGAAAGCACCTCCGTAATAGTTATTTATGTATCAAGGGAATTATAAGTGCCTTAATTACAGATGGCAAAGTTTAATTCCCGTAGTACATAGATAATTTTATTTCTGACCGATTTCAATAAAATATTGTTCATTTTTAAAACGGAAAAAATGTACCTACCAATTTATTACCTTCCCGGTATATTGGAAAGAGTTTTGTTGTTGCTAGGTTGTTGCTATGTTACTTGTTTATAAACAGAACTGTAGAAAGGTAGAGGGAATTATAGAATCAATAATGTCCCAAGGGAGTTATGACCCTCTTTATTGATAGCGAAACTATGACGATATAAGATTATAATATCCCGGTCAGAAATAAAATATTTATTTTTCATCTGACTTGAGCCGTTTTATTTTTCTAAAGATATGTTTACAAATACTTTGGTGCAAAATTTCAGGTCTTAATCTCAATTTTCAAGGCCTACAACGAATTTTTTTCTAGTAAAAAATGACGAAAACCATTTAGCGATTTTTTTATTTAAAATCTGACACCACAGCGTTAATCAGGACACCGCAAAACCCCCACATACTACATTTTAACAACAAAATATATAGGGAGTTCCTTTCTGCGGGTTGTCAAAGTTGAACACATAAAAAGATCTGGCAAGTCAAGTGTGCCATGGAATCCCCTTAAGAGATTTGAATGGTCAATAGGACCACTCAAAGTGTTGGTGTGTTAAGACCCAATAGAAAATATACAGGGTGTCTTTCTCTGTGGCATCTCAAAATACTTAATTTTTGGGGTCAAAAATCGAGTAAGTATATCAAAACCACCTCAGACACTATAAACGAACTATGTCTAAAAATACAGAAGCCTGAGTCAGTAAGTCCACATGAATTAAGGTGCCTGGTGTGCCATAACAGGAAACGCACAGAAAATGTATCAATTTAGACAGTGACTATTGAAAAAGATCAATAATTTAAATTGTTTGAGTTAAGGTGGCTGGTGTGCCATAACAGGAAACGCACAGAAAATGTATCAATTTAGACAGTGACTTTATTGAAAAAGATCAATAATTTAAATTGTTTTTATTCGATGGTTGGCATTTTGTAAAAGAATAAGTTGCTTTTGTATTTTGTATCAATAATTCCAGAGCACACTTGGCCAGTATAAATTTTCATAAATATTCGGCATTTTGAGATGGCCCAGAGAAAAATACCCTGTACATTTTTGTATTGAATATTTGCACAACACTTTGAGTAGTCCTATTGATCATTCAACTGTTTTGAGGGGATCCACGACACACTTGACTCGCCAGACGCCTTTAAAGTTCTCATTTTACTCATGTTTGCAACCCTGTACAATAGAACTCCCTGTATATTTTTTGTCCAAATTTGGTATGTGGGGTTTTGGGGTGTCATTATCAACGCTGTGGTGTCAGATTTTGAATAAAAAAATCGCTAATGGTTTTCGTCATTTTTACAAGAAAACAATAATTCGTGGTAGGCCTTGAAAATTGAGAATAGGTCCTGAAATTTTGCACCAAAGTAGAGTTTCTTGTGAACTATCTTCAGAAAAAAAAACCGGCTAAAATTGGATGAAAAATAAAAAAAATACGCGGTGCATTCATCATCCATTTGAAATGGGCCATAACAACTAGACAGCCAAAAGGATTGATTTGAAAGAGAAGTTGAAAGTGTCTGTGAAAGTTTGTACGTAGGTACACCATATTTTTGCTCGATACGTACTTTGTAAAATCGCTGAGATTTTGCCATAGCTTTTGATTTTCATATCCGTTTTACTATAGCGTTTGGTGTAATTCCCGAAGATTACAACAATGCTTTTGCATGTCTATGTCTGCTATGTCTATGATTATAATAATAAATTAGTGTGGTCATACCTGTGTGATACCTAAATAGTCGCATACATTATCTGAAAGGTATACGAAATCGCCCTCTTTTGATAATACCAGTAGGAAGCCTTCCAAGGATTTGAGGAATGATGGTCCATTTGTATCGTTAATATCTTTTTCTTGGTTAGACTTATCTTGAGGAACTGAAAGCAGAAAGAAGGCAAACCCATATAATTCGTGATATTACTTTAGTTCTAAATTCATAATACCCAATTACTGTTTTTGGATACAAAACTTTAAGTCATCAGAGCTAGATATATTCAATTTTTTATTTTATTTTTTTAATTTTTACCTGAAAAATTTTAAAATACAATAGTTTCCGATAATTTAAGGAAAAATTAAACAAATAAAAAACCTTTTCTATTATCGTGAGGATCATTTTGACGTGACAAAACTTTTTCTATTGTTTTTTTTTTAATATTAAAGTTCAGCTTTTAGTTTTTTGAAGGTTATAACTTCCACATTCTTGTGATTCCAATTTTTGTTGATAAACAAACGCGCATACCGTGTCGAAATCGACATAATCCTAAATTATCCAAACATGGCTTCACAAATCCGTCTTCTATTTTCGCAAAAAGCCAGCCGATAACTTCACAAATAATTTATGGCTTTAAATATTTTGTCGTTTTTTTGTTTATCTCGTTGGACATTATTTATGTCAGCTGCTGTGGTCAAATGCGACGCAACGGGAGAAAACGATCAACAAAGCGGCGTTGCCCACGTCCGGCGACTGACGCAAGCATACGAGGCATTTGTAGAAACTACACAATAATTATTTCACGTATTCTCGGAAATGCCCTCGTATGGACCAGAACAATGACGTCACTGTTAGGGAAATTTAAGTTACTATTTTTATTTTTGGCTTAATTAAGGCCCAAAAAATGAAATAACTGCGGTTTCTATATCTAGAGTAGTGTTTCACAAGACTCTTGCAAATTTCTTGTTCTTGTCTTGTTCTTGCTGCAAGAACAAGACAAGACTCTTTTAAATTTCTTGTCTTGCTTTGCAAGACAAGACAAGAAATTATTTTGCAAGAAAAATCTTGCTAAAAGCAAGAAATCTTGCAAAAATCATTATTTGTAATAGTTATAATTTCTGCAAAACTTTAATAGGATAAATAATAAAATGTAAGTGACGACGATATTGAATAATACTGACTCTATATACTAGTATCTAGTAAATATATATTTTATTTACAATATTCCTGGAAATTAATATATTTTTTATTTTTTGAACTACTGCAGTTAACTGCAGTGGATTAATTTATTTTTTATAAGTTTGATTCAACTATATTTTTGCTAAAATACTTAAACAACCAAAGGAGTCTATTGGATTTCCTAATTTCCTAATGCAATGTTTCGCTTCGTATTATTGTGGCATAATGTAGATCGGGTTATTTTAGCAGGGTGGGTTTCGAGTTTTTTTGTCCACTTCCACACAAATATCGAAATGCACAGACATTAAAATAACTTTAACAGAAAGGAAAGTCTTAGACTTGAGGCATTTCGAATTGAAAATCATGAAAACATTAAAATAAAATTATTATTATTAAAATGGAAAAAAATACAAATAATAACAAAAAAATCTGCGTCAATAATTAAATGTACCTTTTATGGATACTAATTGCTTAGTTTTTTTTATCAAGAAGTTAGGCACCCTTCTAAAGTAATAGCGACAAACACGCGTAATATAGTGCGTAATAGCACCTTTTTAAGTTTTTATGATAATCAAAAGAACGAAACTGTTTTAGAACTGGATACCGATGAAGACAATATTCTATAATATGTACATATACCTATGTTTTGTTTTTCATTTGTATTCTACAAAATTATGGCTTTAAAAATATTGCTCAGGCAGTCATCAAATTAATAAAATATTAAATTTTTGGAATAAGATAAGAAAAATCGCCTTTCCATATACCTATTTCAGTTATCTAACTACCTTAAATTAAAAATATTCCTTCAAAATCCAAATAACATTTTTGCCGCCTGTTCCAATCATCATTTCAGTATGCATGATTTGTTTCGTGTTTATCAATGAATGATTTAAAATATCTAAGTATAGACCTACACTATCCCTTCACTAAATTCTAAATACGGCCCTGTCTTCTAAACAGAGAACATGGCGACCACTGGCTGCCAAACATCAAAGGCGCCGCCGTCGAGTTTATATTCTCCCACAGACCTCTAAGGTCTGTGATTCTCCCCTCCTTGTTCTCTGGCACTGTGGACCCCGCGCCCTGCCGCGCCGCGGCTCTGCAGTGCTGCGTCAACTTGTCTCGACAAGCTTTACACGTAATAAATAATGCAAGAGTCTTGCTAACAAGCGTCTTGGTAGCAAGATTCTTGCAAACAAGAGTCTTGCGGTGACGTCACTAAACAAAAAAATGCAAGAACAAGAAATTGCAAGAAATCTTGCTTGCAAGACAAGATTTTTTCCGGCAAGAGTCGTGCAAGACAAGAATGAATTTAATTTCTTGTCTTGCTTTGCAAGACAAGACAAGAATGGGCCTTACAAGACAAGAAATCTTGTCTTGTGAAACACTAATCTAAGAGGCTATTCATAAAATCCAAGTGAAAAATCAAGAATTCGTTATTTAGTGTATTAGCCAGAATAAATTATGTACTCACCTAGACCAACCATGTCTCGTACCCTCAAGTAAGCAATGGCCAATCTCATAATTGACGCTTTGTCCAATTGGGCAACTTGTTCTTTGGACAGTGGCAGAGCTCCAGCGAGATCTGAAAAGATTTCAGTTTCTTTGGAACGTCGAGACCGCGCCGCGTCTCGGGATTTTTCTTTTCTTTTCTCATTGTTCCTGAAAACAAGAAATATTATTAGTTTAGTTGGTACGCCACTACAAAAAAAAAATTGGGAAATAAGGCCTTTCAAAATTATCAATCTTGAATAAATAGTAGCATTCATTTCATTTCACTTCAAATTAGGCAGAAATACGGGTAAGTTACCATCGAAGAGTTCAGATTGCTATCAGCAAAATTATTCTAAGTGAAAGGGAATGATTATTGCGGAAATAATTTGAATTCTTCTACCTTTTATGCAGTTTAAACACATAATTGCAAATTGTCACCTGATTAAATAAAGGACAAGAGATTCTTTCGTGCCGCCTTTCTATTCTGCAAAAATTTTCATCATAATCTCTGATACTTTGAACACTATATTATTATTTTATTATTCCTGGTAATGTAAAAATGTTTTGTAAACAAGATTTCACAAAAAAATATTATTTATTAAATTTCCAATTAAAAATACAGCGCACTTTCGCCACCATCAATAAATCACATAGATATATCTCAGAAACTGGTTATGCAAATTAAGAATTCTCGCAATTCATCTGCAGAGTACCAAAATTTATACCTGGACTCTTGGGCCATTAATAATAAGATTTTTTTTGCGAATTCAGAAAATTATTGTCATTTTTATTTGTCAGCTATTTTCAGTCAGGCATTACATAATACTTGAATGTATAATAGATCAATAATTGAAAGTGTCTGCTTCGTAAAGATTTGATACATATATCTCAATTGGTGCCGATTTAAACCCTTCTTCTAAGTTAACTGTTACGAAAATTTAATTAGATTTTATGATAAGATTTTATATTATGATAAGATTTTATAAACAATGGACCTGAAATTTAATTCTTATTCCCAAAATTTCTCAGGAATTTTGATTTTCAAATATGAGATTGTAAAACCGAGTCATCGAAATTGGCTGAACTTTTAGACACCTTATTAGTATAGACGAAAATAATGGCCAACTTTGGGAATCTGTGAAACGGCCGCCACAAAAATAAGGACTCTTTTACTAATTTTCAAAAGTAACAGTCGAATTTAGAAAATCTACTCACATTTTTTCAATATGACATGACATGACCTACTAGATGCTACTGATTTTCGAGATTCAAATAAATAAAAATTTGTTATTGTCCTCAGCAGACTTCTGTTAGTAGGTACACTTTGCACAAACTACAACTATAATAATAAAATTAGGAACTAGCGGTAGCGGTAGTCCCAAAGACTAGACAATCGCGAGATGAATAATTCTTTATGCCTGGGCCATGTGATATCGACCTCGTGAACGTTTGGAAGTGGTCCAGCAAAAACGGTGTAGGTACAGCGGTTACTGATTGCCATGTGACTTTCGCAGATTTGCAGATATTTCTGTGATGATTAAGCGAAGGATCCACAAAAACTAACGGCGCCAAAACTGAGACCGGACAGGTGAACGCAAAATATCAAGTTCCGCTCTCATCTCAGGAAAGTACGTAGCTGAATTGTTTCGCAATTAGGATGCAAAATAAGGCACAATCGAAATATTTATTTATTGTCCAGATAATGATTACTAAAATCTTTATTTAATTATGAACAACATTTTTTATATAAAAACTTTCTCGGTTACAATATTAAAAAAGTTATTCGTAAATAAACAATCCAACCCTCCAAACAGCTGTGGCGCAAAACCCTCAAGGAATATTTTCGTGACTTTTTGGCTCAAAACTACTTTCCACCAACACTAACTATCCAAATTCCAGGCTCCGCGATTTTTTCGAAGTTATTCGAAATTTTCCTATATCTACTAAGATACACTGTGTTGAAAGTTGAAACCAAAATTGGTATGTAGCAGCACTTTATAGGGTAGCAGATTTGGTGATAATATAAAGAAAGGCCCACAAATAACCAGTGGCTGAGTTATGGGGTTTACCTTTCACTCAATTTATTCATCAAAAGTGACACTTTATATTATGTCAAAAAATTCCCACTATAATTATCTCCAGGGTCCTACCCTAGCGCAAAAAAATTCCGAAAAATACTTGGGTTGCCATGGTAACGGTTCAAAACTAAAGGCTTCTGATTGGATGAAACAGGTAATAGCGAAATTTTCACTAGTAATCGCCCTAGTGCTTGAATTATTGCCGGAAATTTTTCGGGTACACGAATTTTTTGAAAATTAACATGAGTCGCGTAGTGACAAGGGATAATTTTCTTAAAAAATTCGTGTTATAGAAATTTCCGGATATTAATTCAAGAACGTAGGGGACTTGGTAAGAAAATTCCGTACCTAGACTTAAATTAAACGAAATTATTTATTATAAATTTTTGTTGGGTAGGTATATTTTACAATGACACATTATAACAATGACATCTGTCAAAAATTTCCGCTGTAATCACCTCCTGCTGCCTGGAGCAAGTGAGAATATTTCCGGAAATTTTTTTAGTTACTATGACAACGAAGCAAAAAACGAGCCCCTGATTGGTCAAAAAGGTAGGTATGGAATTTTCACTAGTAATCTCCCTAGTGCTTGAATTATTGCCGGAAATTTCGCTACGCGACTCGTGATAATTTTCAAAAAATTCGTGTTCGAGAAAAATTTCCGGTTATTCAAGAACGTGGGGGATTCGGTAAGAAAATTCCATACCTACACGTAAATTAAACGAAATTATTATCAAAATTTTTGTCGGGTATCTAATTGTTACAATGTCACATTATAATAATGACATTTGTCAAAAAATTTCCGCTGTAATCACCTCCTGCTGCCTAGAGAATATTTTCGGAAAATTTTTGAATTGCCATGACATCGAAGCAAAAAAACGAGCCTCTGATTGGTCAAAAAAGGTAGGTATGGAATTTTCAAATAAATTTTTCTATCGACTGTTAAAGACCTGCTACAAAAATGTACCACTTTGTATACAACTTGGTATAAAGGGTTTTGAAGCATGGCTGAATCGATTGGACAATTTAGTTTTTTTCTTTAAAAATGCCTAACAGAATTTCGCCATTTTTGGGGTTAGATACGTTTTATATCATAGCAGGCCATGCAAAGGGCCTAAATAAGAAAATGCACATCAGGGAGTAGAGCTCTTTAAGTGCAATAATACTAAGAAAGAAAAAAAAAATTAAATCGGTTGTTCCATTAAAAAATACCGATTTTTCAATATCAAACTGAAACACACTGTAGATATTGTATATTTGGTCTAGCAGTTTCGAAAATATGCAACCTTAAATCTTTGGATTTTGTTTTTTGACCACCATTATTTCTGTATGTTTAAATACATATATTACAAATTCCAAATTTGTCATACGATCTGGTTATTTAGTAAACAAATGACATTAAATTATACAAACCAGCTAAAGTTCTCCAATATAAGGGCGAATTCTCGTGACTATTTATGGCATTTTTTCCTATAAGATAAAGAATACCTACCCGCAAAGGTTTAATTTTCGAAATAATGGGCTTTAAAAGTGCAAAATTTAATCTTCCGTGAGACACACAAAACCAAAATGGAAATGATGAAGTAGCAAAGTAAGTAATTATCTTATCTATGTTACTCATACTTTCAAGCAAGAAATACACAACTAGAAAAGAAACCTTGTAAGAAACAGTATATATTTTAACGAGATAAGGGTCTTTGAGAGAATTCCCAACTAAATTTACTAAATCCTCCTACAATAAGGTAATTAGTTTCCTAATGCGCTTGAAGTAGGTAACAGCAAACCTCAGCCCAATCTTGTGTCAATAGTGAATCCTTGACAGAAAAAAACAATGTGTTTGATTCCGTCTTAAATGAATGAAAAGGTAATAAATTATTAATATTTAAAGTCCGCTTAACTTCGAATGTATCCAACTAGGTATATTGAGAAACAAATAAATCTTAATACATAAATCTAAATGCGATTGTAAAAATTGAAACAGGATGATGAGGCATCTAAAGTCTATCCAAGTTACAGCGGCAGTACATAAATTTCCTTAAATTAAGTAGCAAAATAAATTTACAGAATATTCTGCTCGCGATTCGATCCAAAAATATGCGGGAAACTCGACTGAGGGAAGAGCCGGCCCTGCATTCTGCTCGCCGTGTAAACACTTGACATTTTATGACTGCTAGACCAATAAGAGAATGGGTCACGTGGTGGCCAATGTTTTGATCCACTGCCTCTGTAACTTGGATAGAGTTTAGGTTCACATGGCTTCTGGATGATAGTAGGTGAAATAGTCAAGAAAAATTATAGAATGGGGAAAAATTGGTTTTAAATCGCATGTATGTACTTAAAATGTATAATAAAACTCCAATGAGTAACGAATGAAACGAAAGTTTTAAGACAAATAATATTGCCACCATCCAATCACTTATGCGAAACTTAAGAACACAATTGTGATGGATTGAAGATCATAAGCTGCTATTTCGTGTTCTACAATCTTATTGTTAAGAATTGATGTTAACAGTTGTTCTTTTACATGGTATAATCAAAGTTAACAATTTAAATAAATTGTAGTATTTTAATTTTAATTTTTGTCTCTGGGGCGACACTTAAATTCTATTATTATATATATTATTTTATATTATATAATTATATATTTTTGTTTCCTTTCGTGGAGGAGGAATTTGTTTCGTTGATAAGTGGAAAACTAAAATCCAAACATTCGTCGGGATTTGACGGGGTGTCGGCGTTTCTCGTAAAGAAGTGTGTAACCATTTTAACCAAGCCTCTAGTCTACCTTGTTAATAGGTCATTTGTGGATGGGGTGTTTCCTAATCGGCTAAAGATGAGTAAGATCATACCTTTACATAAAAAAGGTGACCAGAATGCTCTTGAAAACTATCGCCCAATAGCACTGTCTCCAATTTTTTCGAAAATCTTTGAATATTGTTACCTCAGCCGACTCGAATCATTTCTAAATAGGAACAATATCTTCATTAAAAACCAATTCGGTTTTCGCTCAAAGTGTTCTACAAGTGATGCAATTCACTGTTTCTTGGAAAAGGTAGTGCAACATGTGGAGGAGGGTGAATGCCCTGCTGGGGTCTTCTGCGACCTCAGCAAGGCATTTGACTGTGTGGATCACGGGCGGCTTTTGTTTAAGGCTGAGACATATGGAGTTAGAGGAGGGGCCTTGAATTGGCTGCGAAGCTACTTGCTTGACAGAACTCAGTATGTCTCAATTGACATTTCAAGTGATGGTGTAACGCGTACTTCGGTTTCCGAGCCCCTGGCAACGACAGTTGGAGTGCCCCAAGGATCCATTTTGGGCCCTGTACTGTTTATCTTGTACATAAATGACGTTGGATTACAGCTTGACTGCAGTTTTTCATTATATGCGGATGATTCTTCCATAGTTGTTTCGGCAAAAAATAAAAATGAACTTGAATTTAGAGGAAACACTAATTTGGATTCGTTGTATAGATGGTTCAGTTTGAACTCCCTATATATTAACAGCTCAAAAACAAATTATATTTCGTTTCACAATTATAATAATAAATCAAATTTAGATTATAAACTAAGTATAAATGGTACTAACATTGATAGAATTAGATCCACTAAATTTCTTGGTGTTATTATAGATGAAAACCTAAACTGGAAGCTGCACTGTGAATATTTGGTCACAAAGCTTAATTCCATGTGCTATCTAATTAGAAACCTAAGAGAAGTTTTAACAGTTAGTCAATTGGTGTCAGTTTACTATGCCCATATAGAATCACGGTTAAGATATGGCGTATGTTTTTGGGGATCTTCCTCTTTTGCTGAAGATGTTTTCATATGTCAAAAAAGAATATTAAGATGTATTGTGGGTGCTTCTCCAAGAAAATCCTGTAGAGATATTTTCAAGAAGCTTGACATCCAGACGCTCCCCTCACTTCTGATTATTGAACTTTGTTCTTACATATTTGAAAATAGAGATAATTTTCTGGCTAATTCTGACGTGCACAGTTTTAATACGAGAACCCAGGGTTTGCTCCGAACTCCTTTCTTCCGCTACCGAATAGGGCGTCAATCTCCAATCTTTCTAGGTACTAAACTTTTCAACAGATTGAATTTGGAGATTGTAGGCTCACCTGACATAAATATTTTTCGACGACGCTTAAGATCCTATTTGTTGAGACACAGTGTGTATAGCCTAAGTGAATTTCTTAAAATAAAGGATGTATTTTGATAGGTTTCTTCTTTTTTTATTCGTATTTTTAATATGTTACACTTGGTGTATGTTTGTATACCTATGTATATTTTTAATGTATATTTTTTAATGTGTATAATAATAATATGACGTTTTCCATAATACCTTTGTGTGTTCGTTTTTTTGGAAAATAAAGAGGGTATTTATTTATTTATTTATTTATTATCAAAACTCCTATTTTCAACAATGCCTATCAGTGTTAGTAAATACAACAAGCAAGAAGTTTGCAACTATGCAACTGATTTCATTTTTTTCAAGCTAGATAGATTCTTAAAATAAAAATTTAAAATTAGCAGTACCTAAGTATGCAAACTCTCAAATGACAGTTGCGTAATGTGTATTCAGCGTATATGTATGTTTTTTTTTTAATAATATAAGACACTAAAAAATATCTGCCGGGTGGCAGATGGACAACAACTTTCCCAGAACTAAATTTTTCAATCAAGAATAAAGACCAGACGAATATCTCAAATAAAATAGGTAGGTATCTTTTTTGCACATACACATTATTAAATATTTCACATTCAACTTCTACAGACACTGGCGTCAAGAGTAAATATAAGAAGAAAAATAGAAAATATGTAATACTATAATGTTGTATCTTGGAAACGAAGACCAATAGGACGAAAAACCGAAACTCGTTTCATTTCTGGTCGAAGAATACCCCGTTTGCATGTTTACCATCAGTTCAGAAACACTCTGTATAAAAAAATAATCTATTTTATTTCTCTGCCATTAATTAAAATATGTAGAGATGGCACTTGTAAGTAACTGCTTATCAGTTCACGTAAAAAAAAACTTGTTTCAATTCGTATTATCATCGCTTCTCTACAATACTTAATTTAGAATTTACCTTCAAACTAATACTAAACCCAGCGTATTTTTCTTATGGGTAGTAACTTGAGATCCTCCATGATTCAATATCGACAAATACACGAATACCTTGAACACTAGGGAAATTTTACCTGAAAGCTGTGCTACGCAAGCAAATAAAGAGGGTCTCACTTATACAGTGACCGGCAGAAAGTTGGACACAAAAATTTAATATTTTTTCTTGAAATCGGCATTAAAATGTCCCAAAATCGTCATTAAAAGCACAGAAATCGTACAATAATGTAGCCCATTATTGTACGATTTTTTCAATAAGTAGGCCTTGGCGAGATGTAAACATCAAACGTCAGACGCGGAGAAATCGCCCGTCAAAAGTGACCAAATATTCAAAACCCGGCCGATAAAGGCTCATTTAACTTTTCGTACACATTACGAAATTGTTTCCTATAGAAGCGCAATCCTTCAGTATACCTATTTTAGTAAATTTGAAAAACAATAGATTTGTTGTGTAAGCTGCACAAGAAGCAGCAGTTTGGTTTTTCTGTCAGAAGGTGCCATACATCATTATGCTTGTGCTAGGTAGAGCGATCGGTAAAGTCAAGCAACGGGTGATCCCTTATTATTATTTTCTTGCCTAATAAAACATTTTTTTTCCGATTTCAAGAAAAATATAATATGTACCTCGGCACTGAAGTTCTTTTTATGACTCATGTGGTTTATTTGCCTCGGCCAGAGGCCTCAGCAACTAAACTCCACATGAGTCATAAAAAGTTGAACTTCAGTGCCTTGGTACATAAATAACTATTAAACTCTGATTTCGCTTAATTTAAATTTCTAGCTTTCTAAATTAAAGTTTAGTAGCAAATTGATGTCTTATCCGATGATAAGTTGCGCTTGCGGTATTTTGTTTTTTGTAATGCACAGGGTGGTCGAAAAAAAAAACACAAAAAAGTTAAATTTCTTTTTTTACTAGGTGGCTGTTACTTTAAATCTGACATCCACCTTTGATTCCAAACAACTTTTGTAAGTAACTTTTTACCGTATTTTAAAAAATAAGGGTACTTTACTCTTGAGTTATTTTGACATTTTTGAATCTACCTCGTATCCAAAAAGAGATATTTAAATTTTGATTAGTGTGATTTGAGTTTGAAATGATGCACCAACTTTTATCAAAAATAAAATTTTCTGAGAAATTAATAATAAAAATTAAAAGTAAAAAAATATTTAAAAAAAAAGCTTTTATTTAAATGCGCTAAAAAGAATAAAATAATCTTTTCTTTTAAAACTTTTACTATCAACTTATAACGTCATTCCACAATTTATATGATATAAAAGCTTGTCGCGAGATTTAAGTAGTGGTATTTACTTAGTTTGAAAACTTAAATCTCGCGACAAGCTTTTATATCATATAAATTGTGGAATGACGTTATAAGTTGATAGTAAAAGTTTTAAAAGAAAAGATTATTTTATTCTTTTTAGCGCATTTAAATAAAAGCTTTTTTTAAAAATATTTTTTTACTTTTAATTTATTTTGTAATTTTTAGTTTGGCCAGGTGTCTGAGTCTATTCATCTCAGTTAACGCATCATTGTTGCAAGGTCGTTTGCCGGTTAGTTTAGAACAGTCTAGCTCTTCAATGAGGAGACCTTCTAATGACCATCTTGGGTGTTCCGCCATGTTGGATTTAGAATGACGTCACACATATAATCATGCATTGTCATCCAAATTAAACGTGTGTACAAAATTTCAGCTCGATCGGTTGAAATTTAACTAGTCCGCCATCTTGAGTGTTCCGCCATGTTGGATTTAGAATGACGTCACACATATAATCATGCATTGTCATCCAAATTAAACGTGTGTACAAAATTTTAGCTCGATCGGTTGAAATTTAACTAGTCCGCCATCTTGAGTGTTCCGCCATGTTGGATTTAGAATGACGTCACACATATAATCATGCATTGTCATCCAAATTAAACGTGTGTACAAAATTTCAGCTCGATCGGTTGAAGATATCTGCTTCAAAATTGAGTTGCAAGATTTTAAAAAGTTTTCCATTTGTGTCCAACTTTCTGCCGATCACTGTATAGTGAAACAACCTTATTTCTTTAATTTTTAACCGACCAAAACGAAATTTTTAACAAAGGTAGATAGCATTGTTGCCTACTTATTTCCAAAAAATTTGTTGTCTACTCCAAAGTCAAAGGCACCTGGGATGCCACAATCGAGGCTAAAAATCCGAGTCATATTAGGCAATTTAAAAAAATACTAGAATAAGTTGCTTAGAATGGATCCAGAATCCTAAATCCAAAATTTTGTCAAAATCAAAAAATATGAAATAAAACAAAAATTGAAGTTCAAAAATAGCAATTTAATAATTTCCTGCGTTTAGAAAAGTGTGCCATGGAAGTTTTGAAGGCAAAAGTTGTTAATAATGAAAATAATGAATGGCAGTAGACATGACAGCAAACAACTTGCGTTTTTTTTTATTTTTTGATGTTTTGTTTGTCAAAAAATAAATAAACACGTTTAAGGAAAATCGTTAAATGAAAATTAGGGCTTTTCGTAACATCTGGCAACATCGAGAAACGGCCAATTCGAAATTTAAATAGACACCGCCCATACAGGGGACACATTTTAAACATATTACGTAGGTGTATAAAGTTGTTTATCAAAATGTCCTTAATCCTAAAATAGATGAATTTACATGATTACAGTACCCTTAAAAATATTTAAATTAAATTAGTGATTATTATAAATTAAATAAGGAGATAAAATAATCTGATTAGGTTCCCAGCTAAAAGTTGTCCCTACTGATCACGCGCGTTATCGATCGCAAAACAGCTAATGGTAATATTAGTGGTTCAACGTTGCTGACAATTCTAGGGGTAATATGTTGTGTACCTGGTGGAGTTTAATACTTTTCCCTAATTTCAATCACCAAATACAATAAAGTATTATCCCTTTTAATATTGCTTAACAGTTATATCCCTTAAAGAGGAAGTACACCCATTAAATGGTTTAGCCGGAAATCATAAAGAAACCTGGTATGGGTTCTTGCTGACCTTAGCAAGTACCTAATTTTCAAATTTCAATTCTAATTTTTAGCCTATAGTTAAGGAGCACAAGAAACAACTGGCCGACTTTTTGAAACTTTGAAGAAACAAAAAAAAACGAAAAAAAAAAGGTAAAGTAGCTCGGCGGGTCAAAAGTGGGTGGTTATGAACTAACTCGTACGGAGTCCCTATCATGACTGAGAAATCTGGCCACACAGGTTAGGCGGGAAATTGCAAAAGTGCAGCGACGAATTATCAGAAGTTCGAAAACTGAAACCACAGAATAAATAGCTTCACAACAGAAGCGTCCATAAAGACATGTGTCAAAAGGATGCTCGCTTTGACGCGAAATATTTTCTAAAGGGATAAACATTGTGCATTTTATTGGATTTTACATTAATCCACATTGCAAAGAGATTCTATTAGGACCAAATTTATGTATATGTTATTGGTTATTTTTCTGTAAATTGAAATGGAGGCTCGCTTATTTTTGACACGTCTTTATGGACGCTTCTGTTGCGAAGCTATTTATTCTGTGCTGAAACGCATAGCTTGAAGAATGATCATTTGGAAAACGTGATAGGTATTCTTGTTGATAGTCCAATAAAGTTGTGCTCGGTTTATAGAGGTCCCAAAAAATGCCAAACAGGATAATTTTTTTCAGGGTTGCTTGGGGACTGCCTCCTGAGTGTCCAACCAAAAGATCAGACTCGAACTTCTGGTATGAATTGCGCTATAGGTTTCCTAAACCATAGTGGTGGTTTCTTAAACATATTTAGATCAAAATGACCCTTATAAAAGTTGTAGGAGGTCAAAGTATGAACAATTTTTCCTCATATGGTTTTTGTATCTCTAAAATACATAACGAGTTACAGAGCATTACTTATATTACAAAAATTCCGCACGCTGCAAGGGTGGTCTTGTAAATATTTTTTTACAAAAAAAATACCTTAATGGAAGTTTTAGGGGATGTACCTCTGGTCAACTTTTTTTATAATTTTTTTTTGTGTCTAATACTTCATTTCAGGGCATTATATGACTATACCAAAGAACTGGTCTTGTAAACATTTTTTTTTACAGAATGGCCTTAATAAAAGTTGGAGAGGGGTAAAAATTATAGATCATTTACCCATTTAGGAAAGTACAACAAAGTCACCTTGTTTAGGTAAATTCCGACAATTTGCACCTAGCATAGGTGAATTCAAATATGGACTCGTCTAATAATTGCCGAATATTCGGCCGATATGTTGTTTGTTTTAAATTTTCAATATTTATTTTTATTTTAAAAATATTACGGTTATATTTGCAAAAAAATGTGTAAAAATGAAAACATTTTTGTACCTAGAAGAAGCAAATATTTAAAAATATGCTGCCGGAGTAGTGTAAAACTACAAACAAACACAGGTATACAGAATATTTAGAGTGGAATATTTATACTAAAATCAAATAACTCTTACGCCTGATGTAAACAAGAACGAGTGTGTTGAGATTTTTGACAGAGCCGCACTGAGGCAAGACGTTTATTTAATTTTACTTTTACAATTGTTTACGTCAAAAAACATCGATACAATTATCTGTGGCAGTGTCTAAATAACTGAAAACAACAAGATAAAACCGCATAAATACGCTTTTGCGATCGAGTACACCCCTGTTGCCAGACGCGCTGATATTTTGTGGCCTATTGACCAATCGCCTTATTTCGGGGAACGTCATCGAACACGTGGTTTTATTTACGCCAGGCGGCGTAAGAGTTACTTGATTTTAGTATAGATGTAAGTTCACACCATATACTAATATTTTTTATTTAGATAGGTATATAATATAATAATAATAATTTTCACCCTCACAATACTCCAAACTAGAAGTACCCCAGAAGCAACCACATGCTTGTGTTAATATCTAATAGTAGAGCAGAGTACTTGCCAGTTATGGCCATTACTCGTGCCTATTATCCCCTCGTCCTGCAGGCTCGAGTCGCTTGTTGAATAAACACTTGCATCTTTTGTGGGCAGCTTAATAATATTAAAGTGGAATCAGAACCATCTCTCTGTAGCCTAGGTCGAAGCAGACGGATTGTATCATGCAAAAACCATGCTCGCAGCATGGTTTCGGCTCCTTTCTTCATTATTTCGACACCGACAGAAACCGAAGATATATACTCCAATCCTCCTATACCTCATCCCGCGGACTTCCGAAGCTCTTACGCTAACCGACCGTCTCGACTTACATAAAATCCTCGATGTCCCCGATCTCGACGAACTGGCACGTGTTGTAGCACCCGTTCTCGTAGTAGCTGTAGCACTCGCCGTAGTCGAAGTCCGGGCTCGTCTGGCAGGGCAGCGCTAGCTTCGCCAGAAGGCCGTCCGGGCGGATGCGGTGAGCAGCCGGCGAAGCTGGGCCAGGCACAGCTTCATGAGGATGCGGCCCAGCGCGGCGGCCACCGCCTGGGGCACCGCCATCGTAACGGGGCGTGTAACCGACCGACGTGGAGGTCGCGAAGCCGCTAGCTGGGCGGCACTCCATCACGATTGTTTTCGAACCGTCAGGACGTCCACATTATCTCGGTTTTCGAGAGTTCCAACGGCCACGGTACAACCAAGCGTGGACGCGCGGGGCTCGGTGTCGCACACCGCCGATCAGGAAAGGTGGCGGGCCGCTGGGTCCCGCTTATAACGGGCGATTTCGGCGGTTCTTATCTTATCTCCGGATTTTTAACTCCCAGAGTTCAGCCGTTTACATTTTCGAATAGACAAAAGATAGTTTAAGTCCTCATTCTGAGAAGTCGACTTAAGAATTCCACATCAAGAACTAGACGAGCATCACTACCCCTGACCAACGTACATAGACCGAAAAATACCTCCGTTGCTACTAGACATTAGATTGTTACATAAAACTGTCTACTAAACAATCTGATAAAATCTCATGTATCAAGGGCAAATTAAATCGGTGTCGACTGTTTGATGTATTCCGAAATGAGTGGAGCGACATGTTGCTAGGTATATCGCGACTTGTTTGGACTGCAACTATTTTCAAAACACGTGGAGATTGCGCAACGTCTGGATGAACAGTGCTACTGTTCAAATTAACGAAAATGCAAGCGTAACGCTTGGCCTGTCATAACAAAACCGACAATCTCCACTTTTGGTAGAAATCAAGATTTTTGGCGTTTCCTGTAGTTTAACCATTTCTCTATTGGTAGGAATCGTCTTGTACAACAAAAGTAACAAAATCCAATTTAAAATCTAATTCTAAAATCGCCATTCGCTGCAAAATTGACAATCTCCACTGATGTATTTAGAACAAAACCGGCAATGTCCTATTCGGCCAATAAAATTACAGAAATCCGTCACGTGATCTGTCATCAAGAGCAGAGCACGCACCAGTCTGTTTTTATTTTCAGAAAGAACGGTTGTTTGTTTAAGCACAGAAAAACGGTATAAGTGTTTATAAAAAGTAATTAAATGGAACAAAATCCTGTCCAAGTTATAGAAGGAATGCCAATCCCCAAAAATGGAAAAAAAAACATCCTTAAAACGGCAAGGTAGGTGTATCTATGTATTTTTTGTTTTTCATTAGCTACGTACCCTTAGAGAACGTTAGCTCACAAAACATGTGTTGGTTGTGATGTTTTTATTAACTTTCACTTTCCCATTGATCCAATTAAATTCACTTTTCTATTTACCTAATTAAATTTCGAGTTATTATCTGCATGTTTTTCTCTTTAAGATATAAGCCTACAAGCCTTCCCGTTAATCCACAATGCAGCCACATTTCCGGGGCTTTTCAGTGTAAAAAGCTGACTATGAGGGACATAAAACTTTTTCACGAAAGATTTTACGCAAATCCTAACAAATTAGTACAGGATGCTCTCATTTTAAAGTTCACGCAAGCTGTACATGTAAAAAGACGTCGTCCAAAAAATGAGTTTCACTCAAGAAAGCAATTTCACAAAATTTCTCATCAGCAGCGTTGAAGGTGGCTTTATTCCTGTATGTCAAAAAGCATTTTTAAATGTGCTTAATATTAAAAGAGGCCGAGTTCAAAGAGTTGTAGAAAATTTTTTGAAAACTGGTAAACCGCCCGTGGAAAATAGAGGAGGGGATTACAAAACAAGTAAATTTAAAGACAAGTGTTTCGCTGTTATTGACTTCATTAAAAGCCTTAAATGTGATGAATAACATTACTGCAGAAGCTCAACTGTCCGACAGTATCTTAGTTCTGAGTTGTCCATTAATAAACTCTTTAGGCTTTACAACAACCAGGCCGCACCCAATCTTAGGGTCAAACATAAATTTTTTTGGAAGGTATTTAGTACCAAATTTAATTTAGGATTTGGGCATCCTGTGACAGACGCTTGTTCAACGTGCATCCAGCTAACTTTGAAAATAAAAAGTGAAACAGATGTGGCTCAGAAATCCAGGGTTATGGCTGAAAAACAGGTTCACAAGTTAAGAGCTAAGGCATTTTTTAATCTCGTAAAAGAGAAAAGAGAAGATCTTATTACATTCTGCTTTGATTGCGAAAAAATTTACCTTTGCCTAAAATACCAGACCAAAGTTGCTATTATAGCCGCCAGTTATACCTTTACAACTTTACAATAATTGTCGGCTGCTCAAAAGACAAATTTGACAAAAACAACACATTTTGTTCGGCTGTTTATCACGGATTATTAAATACCAATTTTCAAAACAAGAAAGTGGTTCGTTTAGTTGCTGACGGTTGCGGAGGGCAAAATAAAAATTTGACTGTAATTGCTGCTTGCTCATTTTGGCTACTTCAAAAAGCCCCTAATAATATTGATACTGTCGAACTTGTCTTTCCAGTAACTGGGCACTCATTCATCCCCCCCGACCGAGTTTTTGTTAATATTGAAAAAAAGATTAGGACCTACGAAAATATTATAAATCCTGATGGGTACAAAAACATAATAGCTGAACACGGAACTGTTATTGAAGTGGGAAAGGATTGTGTGGTAGCTGATTTTAAAACTGCAGCTGAAACAGTCTTCAAATCAACGGCCTCTTTGCATTTTAAAATAACTGAGTGCAAAAGATTCTTTATTCGCAGAAGTACCAGGACTAATAATGTTCTTGTAAGAGGAGAGCCTGTGTACAGACATGACATGAATAAATTTCAATCCATTACAAAAAAAAAATAGAAGTTTGGAAAATTTCCATCCTATTGTAATAGCTAAGTATTCCTTAAAAATAAAAGAAGAGAAGGCTAATGACGTTAAAAAGTTATTGGAACAACATTTTGGATTGCAGTGGGAGCTTAATGAAGAACTAATATATTTTAAAAAATTCTTCGAAAGGGGCAATACGGCTACAGATCCTGAACAAGAAACAGATCTATGTGGTCCAACCCAAAACTTTCCGGAATTCGTAGTGTAGCTTAGGTACCTATGTCTTTTGTAATTGGTTAATAAAAAATAAAAACTTTGTTAGTTTTTGATTAAAAAAATTCGAATAATTATCATTTTTCTAGGGTTGTTGGTGCATAGTTAACAATCTCCAAATACTACTGCAACAAAGTGAACAATATCCAGCTGTTCATATCAAAGTTACCAATATCCAAACTAAAATGTAAAATTAAATTAAACCCTTGCCTTCCAGAGAAGCAAAAACTTACAAAAATTATATAGACATACAACTGTAGTAAATAAGCAAAGCACAGTATGAGAATTTGTTCTTTTTTATGGGTAAATCGTTTTTCCCTGTTTTCTTAAAACATACAAAGTGGGAGATTGTCGGTTTTGCTATGACATGGATAAAATGGAAATTGCAAACTGCAAGGTATTTTATGCCGAAGCTGAATTCCTCATTTTATATTATGAACCAAACATTCCCCATCGCCCTCAGATTAAAATTCTTTAAAAAACACTTAATAACTAATTTTATAGATAATAATATTATCTGAACATAGAAGTTCATTTACCGGACAAACGATTATAACATGGGTTGATGATACAAGGTCATTAATAAATTAATAATAAGTCATACAATGTTGTTAATAATTTTGTCGATCTGGTACCAATTGAATGAAATTGACTTTCTATTATTTTCGGTTGGATTTAAATCTATCAACTAATAATAATAATTCTCTCCCTCACAATACTCCAGGCCTGAAGTATACCAGAAGCAAACACGCGGGAAGGGGTAGAAATTACTATTATTTCGCTTCAGGACGACTTTTCCCGATATAACTATGAAAGTTTATTATCGACATAATTTTTCAGTGAGGTAGTAAGTACCGTAAGTATGTGTATTGTGTGTATCTATTTGCATGAAAATGAGGGTTCTTTTTCGCAACACGAAAAATTTCCAGTTTATTAGAAATTGAGCAGTATTTTCCTGGCAACATTTATGTAAAAATAAAGCTTAAAAAGTGCCACAAATTAATAGTAGTTTATGTTTATGGTACAAGGCCGAAAAGTTGAGTTTTTCGGACGACTGCGGAGTTCACCGGCCGAGGCGCAGCTGAGGCTGATGAACCGCAAAAGTACAAAAAACTACTTTTCGACTATGTATCATATATTATTATTTGTTATAATTTTAATAACATAAAAATAAGTACACTAAAAATGAACAATAACGAAATTTCTCATGAAAAAAGCATTATGTGCACACCTCCGAAAATGGGCAAGCGGAAAATTTGGCATCATTGGATTTGATACCAGAAAAATAAAAAGAAAGAACTTATACCTACCAGAGATAGAGATATCGACATTTACAATTTTATGAAGCTTTTGTTTTTTTTGAAAAAGAAAAATGTAGGATATACAGTGTGTTCGCGGATGGAGTCACCAAGAGGACAATAAATGGACCAAAAATTTAATTTTTCGACAAAAGTCGTTCATGATAAAAATTTCTGTTGGTCGAAAAAATATGGTCTACGTAGAGAATTTTTGATTTTTTTATACAGGGTGCCCCAAAAGTACAAAAACATGAAATACCGTCCAGACTAAACTACCTTTATTTTTAAAAATATCAAAAACTTTTACTTAGAAAAGTTGTTTAGAATTAAAAGATGTGTCCGATTGTCACTTTTCAAACAAATCAACCAACTTCGATTTTTTTGATGGCGAAATGTGACTCTTTTGTTTTTAAAAATATCAAATACTTTTACTTAGAAAAGTTGTTTAGAATTAAAACACGTGTTCGACTGCTTCAATTTCAAGCAAATCGGCAGACTGATTTTTTATTTTTTAACTATTTAAATTAAAGTCGGCCGATTCTAAATTCTAAACAACTTTTCTAAATAAATGTTTTTGTTATTTTTAAAAACAAAGGAGTTTCACACTTGGCAATAAAAAAAATCGAAGTTGACTGATTTGTTTGAAAAGTGACAATCTTTTAATTCTAAACAACTTTTCTAAGTAAAAGTTTTTGATATTTTAAAAATAAAGGTACCTAGCTTATTCTTGATGGTATTTCATGTTTTTGTATTTTTTGGGCACCCTGTATAAAAAAAAATTCTCTCCGTAGACCACATTTTTTCGAGAAGGAGAAACTTTTATCAAGAATGACTTTTTGTCGAAGAATGAAATTTTTGGTCCATTTGTCCTCTTGGGGACTCCATTCGCGGACACACTGTATACCTACCCAAAAAATTTAAATAAATGTCAACACGAGAACAGTTCAAACAATTTTTGGCAGAAGCACCAAACAGTATATAATATTTACTACACAAAGTAATATTTAAAAGTATCAGGTATTTATTAGGTACCTATTACCTATAGCAGGTATGTGTCGACGCTAAAGAGCTTGTATTCTTAAAAATCTCCCAAATATAAGATATAGGAACAGCTCTTTTAATAAAAATTCCAAATAACAAAACAAAAATAGACCTCGCTTATTTACTGTAATGGGGGAATATTTACAATATTATAGGAAATATGCGTTATTGCGACCTAAAAATTTCGAAGAAAACGGGAATTTTTTATGTTATAAAAATGGAAAGTATCAGAAACAAAATGTGGGAGTTCATAAAATCGGGCTACTCCCATCTGAACATTCCCAATGCTAAAGAATATACCGGGCACTGTTTCCGAAGAACGTCAGCTACTTTATTGGCCGACGCAGGAGCAGAAGATATAACTTGGGGATGGAGATATTCTTCTGTAGCAGAGGGCTACGTGAATAAGTCACTTAATAATTACTCCAGCTCCATATACCATCATATCACAAGACTCATATTCACCGTACTCACATCAAGAAAACACCATTATTAAACTAGAAAAAACACAAAAACCTGCTGTCCTTCAAACTCAAAATATAGATACACAAAAAGCAAAAACCATTATTATTACACTCCAATCCATTTCAAGGGAAAATACAGCGTTCATTTTAAAAGTTTTTTAATTTAATAATCCTTCAAAATTGTCCAAGTTTCACTAATAATATACAAAGTTTAGATACTTTGTAAATGTAGGAAAAACAAACAATCGAATAAATCAGTGCTTAATTAGAACTAGAATTTTTAAGCGAATCCCAAACCTCGAAATCCAAGCGTGGTAGAGGCAGACGCATCAATCACTGTTATGCAACCAACGAACCAACTATACATATACTAAAATCGAGCAACTCTTACGCCTGGCGTAAACAAGAGCACGTGCGTTGAAATATCCGCCATAGCCGCACGGAGATACGACCTTTATTTAATTTTAGTCTTACAATTGTGTACATCAAAATATTTCAGACAAGAATTATTAGCTAAATTAAAATGGTTCAAAACATCGATAAAATTATTTGTGACAGTGTCTAAATAGCTGAAAACAGCAAGATAAAACCGAATATCTACACTTTTGCGATCGAGCACGTCACTGTTGCCGAGTCGGGTGAAATTTTATAGCCTACCGACCAATCGCGGATCGTCATTGAACACGTGGTTTTATTTACGCCAGGCGTACGGATGGCTCGATTTTACTATATGTACACTCCTAATTTTATTTAGTTATAAACGTATGCAACATACAGGACAATAAAATGATTATACAAAAATTATGATCTAAGCAGGAAAGTATAATCATAGCTTAAGGAATAACTAGCTGCGACACTCTCTTTTTTTACATGCTTTCTGTGCGAGCATTTTAGGCGGAGCCAGTTTTGGCGGCGGTGGGGCAGACGGCTGGTTGATTCGACCCGGTTGAACTGCGGACGTGACGAATCGGACAGGGTCGTATTGCAAAATATTTCAGGTTTAATTTTCAACTCAAAATATTAAGTGAAAAATGAATCATTAGACAAAAAATACTATCTATACGTTGTAACTAAATACGTGTAATGATTATGCGTGGCTCGTTTAACCAGCCGCTGCACAAGCCTCTCTGCCTTTGCCCATCCTTGGGAGAAAACGTTTAGTCCGGCCCCGATACGCTTCACTCCGGCTTCATTCCGCCAGACTCTGTTTTGACTCCCGCCGGGGGCTTGAGTGTCGCAGCTACCTATTACTATAATCACAGACCAAAAGCTATATTGGTCTGTGCAATAATGTTAAAATATCGAAATTTAGAATGTTATTGAAAAGTACTTTTGCGGCCGTTCACGGACTAATCACGACGGAATTATACATTACGGACCAATCACAACACACAATCTAGAAGACTTCCTTTTCGGTTGTAGGTTGCGTCCGAGAAACGTCAATATTTGATACATTCGGACAAAAATAATTAACGATATATTCGCAGAAAACGTGCTTTGACAATAATAATTGACAATGGAACGCTCTTGAGCAAATAACTATTATTTATGAAAACTGCAAACAACCGTTAATCGACTAAAAACAATCTAAATTTTGATTACTAATCAACAGTAATTGTATAATTATCATACCATCGTTATGATGTTAATTGCCTTGTAAAAATCCATGGAAGTACACTCGATCGATTGATTTCGCTTGAAGTAGCAGATAATGTGGTAGAAATCTATTAACATGACTTAGAAATTTGGCAATGAAAATAACTCTAATAATAATGATCTATGTTATGTATTTTTTCTACTCCTATGCTAGTAACATACCTATTAAGTGACGGTTTAGGTTATAAGTAAGACCATTGTTACGAACACTGACATGTAATGACTGACACGTAATGACTGGCATGCATTGAATTGACAAGTAGATGGAAGGAGTGTAGAGAGAGAAACTGGCAGCCAAACTTGAGTAAGTGAAATAGTAAATAAATCAGCTGATTCCGGCAAAAACCACATAACACAAAAGCGGTGTTTGTCCTAACTTTCTATTTTTGTGTCCTGTGCTTCAAACGAGTTCCGTTGTCAAACGTCATTTTCCTTCTGTCCCAAGTCCCAATACGAGTAATTATTGTATTATTTATATTTGATTTGAGTTTGTGTCGTGGTGGCAATTTCGTATAAAACGGCGTTGAGTTTTCTTAGGTATTTGGTTTAATATTATTTTTAGATCGGAGAGAAAATTTAATTTAGCTATGTGGCTGTATTCTCTCTGTTGTAGTTGTAAATTACAAAAAAGATGGTCATCTCCTGTTTTGTATTTCGCCCCGTTTGGTACAAACGGGGCGGAAAGAATGAGAATAGTGGGGTTTCTTTTCATTCGTAAGTCTTAAAAATCTTTGCTAATAACTTTGCAGTTTTCCAAGAGATAAGGTGATATTGGAGACAAGTGAATTGCAGAAATAAAAAGGAAAAATCTTGTACTGTTTACAAGTATTGACTTGCATTTCTGATGTAGTCAACATTTTATTGAGAGCGATTTCATTGATAATTTTGGGCAGCGCAAACTTAAAAAGTATGTAATTACTACAGTTTTTTATTTTCCAAGTCATGATAGAAACTCTATCAAGGGAAAAACTGGCAAAATATTGTGCTAATGAACCTACAACTTCGTAGTCAAAGATGGAATTAATCTTGAAGTTCTGAGACCAGAACTGGTCCCTTTAATAAGGTACTTATTTGTACAATCCGGAAACGAAAGAAGTCCAATGAAAAACTCAGTCTAACCGCCCATGCCCACATTAATAACATATGGATAGCGCTTAGACTGAGTTTTTCATTGGACTTCTTTCGTTTGCCGGACTGTAATTCTTTTTGTTAGATGCCTAAACAATTAAAAATTATATAAAAATATGTAAAAGCTACCTGTCTTAGATGCTTTTCCTATTAAATTGAATTTTAAAATTAATAAATCAGTAAAGATAAGTAATTAAAGTTGAAAATGTACACCTTATCCTAGATATTTTGTCGCCTTTATTTTAAAGTAAACTTTTATTTTGGAATTTGTATTTTATTTGTCCCCATTTACTTCCAGGTACATAAAATTGCCATGTAATTTTTTTTTATCAATTCACTACTTTTTCTGTGCAATATTTACATAATTGTGGTTATAGTATAGAAAAAATCTCATTCCTACAAACAAGCCCCGAATTTCGGAATACAGATCATACAATAAAGAGAATTACGGAACATGCCCATTAAATTCGCTCATTAATATGCAACATCCCTATATACCTCCTTTGCCTGAATCAGCTGACACGTTCATTAGGCGTCCTTGTCTTACTTATTGCCATTTGAAACCTATCTCTCTCTAGAGTTGGCTGCCCCAAACAACAATGAAAGTGGTACCTGTGCGACTTCCATTGTACTTATCAATTCGATGCTGGCATGTAATAAAAAAAAATTAAGTTCTTAATTAAAACGCAATTATCACGGGTGCCTTGTTAGCGCAGCATCCGCGTCACTATAGCAACTAACCAACATACTAATTGTTGCCTGTCAGATAATCAGAAGTATAGTTTATCTATTATAATAGTTTTTCTTTCGATGAAGAAAAATTATAATACAAAACTCGAGTTGTAAGCTTATTACATACTCGTGGAATTACAGCACTCGCCGCTGTGCGGCTCGTGCGCAACTTTTCCACTCATACGTAATAAGCTGTTTACAACTCTCGCTATGTAATATACTATATTGACATATATGACTGATACATATCGCAATTAATTTAATTAAAAAAAGCGACAAAATTCGACTATTCTGCCTGGCAAGTCGTAAATCTAAAAGAAGACATTATTTATTACTAGTGTTTGAAGATTCCCTGCCATACTGGACGCATGTGGGAATTCCCTGCCGCGCTACGGAAATGCTGGCATTTCTTTTGAAACAATTCACCCTAGGGCTGGGCTAAAGCGTGATTTTTCTGTCACAGTTTCGATCTGTGACTATTCCATGACAATGTGTATCACTCCAAAAAAACTCCGGCTGCTCTCCTCCCGACTCTCGAGCCGAGAGTGATTTTCAACTATAGGGATGGTATGGAACAGCTTTTTGTAGCAGGTGCTGCCTGTCCGGTTCCGCAAAAATACCTGTTCCGAAAAAACTGCTCAGGTTCCCACTGACTAGTTAGTTTTAGAGTTTTGAAGTTTATTTATTTATAGAAAAAAGTTTTGCTTTTAAAATCTTGCACATTTAGAAATTAAGAAAAATATATCGATACTTATAACTATCTTGATATTTTCGAACCCTATTAAAATCCGATGTAGAAATTCTCACTTGCGGTTTATAAATTGCAACCAGTCTGTCGTGTTGGCTATACATTTTTTCAGTGTATAAACTTAATAATCTATTATAAAGTAAGCAGAAAACACGCGACGTTTCTCCGAAATCGGCCTGCCCGGAAGGCTGCGAAAATATTCGTAATTGGCTCGCCAAAACGGTTCTGCGAAAATTATTGCATAATTAATTATTTTTACGAGAAATTCTCGTGTAAAAATACGTGATCGTCTGGGCGTACCTCCTCAAGTAGGCCAACTAATTTTTGCGAATTTCTCCTGGCAAAAAAATCAACAAGCAGGGAAGTGAAATGAATTAAAATGAAGCAAAAAACAGAGCGTTCAATCAACCTTCAACATAAAATAGCTCAACAGGCGTGGTATCACCAGATCTAACGACTCCTTCCTTTAGACATAAATCTAAAAAAAATTACATCCTTTTTGATCAAAATTATTCTTAATTTGTACACCAATGTACAAATGTTTCAATGTCTGCCTTATTATCACCCTGTGGCTGTTAAGCTACGTGCCGTTTGCGTCGTAGCAGATAGAATTTTTTATAAATCACAGACGTCTATCTAGCAAACAAGGATGCAATTAATGTTTAATAAGGCAGTATTGTCAATGGATTTTCAGGAATTAGTTATAATACCTTAGTAGGGACGTCCTAGGCAACAAATTATATATCTACACGTGGGTTTGTTTTTCTAGTGGATTGTCGATTAATTTCCACCGTCGTTTTTTTTTTAATAAAATACATAAAGTGAAGAGTATGGAAATCACGGCTACGTCAGGTATTTTAATGGGCCAGCCTAATTTGTTATATTACATAATATTGTTTTTTTTTTGTATTTTTATAAGTGTTTGCTACATAATATGAAAGTATCAGTCTTTCAAACTAATTTAGGTGTCAAAACACAGAGTGAAACTAAGAAACATTAGTTCTATTAATTAATAGATCTAATAATAGTGAAGGATATTAATATCCTTCACTTAATGCTTGAGTGAAGGATATTAATATCCTTCACTCAAGCATTAAACTAAACATTTCATGGAAATTGAAGAAAAAAAATATTATGTATCTAGCCTCAGTGAACTTATTTTGAGAACTGATTACATCCCAAGAATAATCATAATTAAAAAGTGGGTTAACGGCCATTTTTTACATTACAGGGTGTTCCGCATAAAAACCGACACTGAGCAGGAGCATACAGGGGAGCCCAAAATAAGGTGATTTAACGTGACTTACCTCTATACTAAGTTGCACCCCTGAGAAGTTATAGGCCTTGAAATTGGGCTTTGAAATTTAGAAAAAAATCAATATTTCCAGTATTTGGAAAACCAAATTTGGTACACGTTATGGGTGTACCAAGGGCATTAATCAACAGAAAACATAGTATATAACTTTTATATAACTTTTTTGTCCGATGGCGGACTTACAAAATTGTTACTTTGTGTTATGAAGATTTTAATTCTAAAATTTTTTTTACTCTTGTTATTTTTCGAAAAACTTTATCGCTTTCGCCAAAAACGCGAATAACTGAAAACACGTATTGCAAATGTGATATTTAAAATCGTCCTAGGCAACAAATTATATATCTACACGTGGGTTTGTTTTTCTAGTGGATTGTCGATTAATTTCCACCGTCGTTTTTTTTTTAATAAAATACATAAAGTGAAGAGTATGGAAATCACGGCTACGTCAGGTATTTTAATGGGCCAGCCTAATTTGTTATATTACATAATATTGTTTTTTTTTTTGTATTTTTATAAGTGTTTGCTACATAATATGAAAGTATCAGTCTTTCAAACTAATTTAGGTGTCAAAACACAGAGTGAAACTAAGAAACATTAGTTCTATTAATTAATAGATCTAATAATAGTGAAGGATATTAATATCCTTCACTCAAGCATTAAACTAAACATTTCATGGAAATTGAAGAAAAAAAATATTATGTATCTAGCCTCAGTGAACTTATTTTGAGAACTGATTACATCCCAAGAATAATCATAATTAAAAAGTGGGTTAACGGCCATTTTTTACATTACAGGGTGTTCCGCATAAAAACCGACACTGAGCAGGAGCATACAGGGGAGCCCAAAATAAGGTGATTTAACGTGACTTACCTCTATACTAAGTTGCACCCCTGAGAAGTTATAGGCCTTGAAATTGGGCTTTGAAATTTAGAAAAAAATCAATATTTCCAGTATTTGGAAAACCAAATTTGGTACACGTTATGGGTGTACCAAGGGCATTAATCAACAGAAAACATAGTATATAACTTTTATATAACTTTTTTGTCCGATGGCGGACTTACAAAATTGTTACTTTGTGTTATGAAGATTTTAATTCTAAAATTTTTTTTACTCTTGTTATTTTTCGAAAAACTTTATCGCTTTCGCCAAAAACGCGAATAACTGAAAACACGTATTGCAAATGTGATATTTAAAATCTTTGAAAATTCAAAAGTTGGCTATGAAATTAAACGTCAAACTTGAATGATAACCATTTGATGGAAAAAGAATCCAAATAAATGGATTGGAAGATGATTGACCACAAGTTTGGCCGCCACAGTCACCAGATCTCTACAAATATGACTTCTTTCTTTGGGCAATTATTTCCTCTTCCAATCCATTTATTTGGGTTCTTTTTCCATTAAATGGTTGCTATTCAAGTTTGACGTTTAATTTCATAGCCAACTTTTGAATTTTCAAAGATATGAACCAAAGTTATTTTTTTTTAATGGAAACCATGGTTCAAACTAATTATTCCATTCGATTCTACGCCAAAAAATCTATAAAAATAGTTGATTAAATTTGTCGATATATATAAGTTGTAGCCAGGAGAGAGGTTTCCAAAAAATGGAAAATTTCAGTCCTTTGCCAATGCGCGGACACTATAAAACTTATTTAAAATCTGATTGGTCCACCAAATTCCTCTCAAAAAAGGAGTACAGTGACGTGAAAACCGCAACCCTCTAGCTTTAATAATAACCGAGATTTTTGAGAAAAACACCCAAAATGGGACACCCTGTACAGTATCTATACATTTTTCATACAACAGCAAATGCACGTCTTTCGGAAAAGTGAGAGGGGGAAAGCCGCGATTACGAAAATTTTCGCACAGGAAAAAGGTGGTAGACTAGTTGCACATCACATTTTATAACTTATACCCCGATTACTGTAAGAAGTCCCGATTTTGTCAGATGACATTCTCCACAAAATCCCTAGGAATTTTCTGTTAACCATAGGTATATCATTGGTATATGCGTCGCAACCAGTTAATGACGTCACTCATTGATTTAAGATGTGAAAAGTTACCCAAGCGATACGAAAAAAAGAACATAATAAAATAAAAACCCTATTGCAATCACGATTATACCGCTACAAATAAAAATAACTATGATTACAACTCATTTTAATAATAATGTCAAACGTCATGGAAACACTTTCATTTTGGTATTTTGGTGAAATCTGCTACTTGCGGCTGCGTCTATGAGGCGTACTCAGGCAAATTTTATTTCGGTGTTGTCAAAGTGACAGCGAAGGTTTTCCGGATCATTCAAAAAGGTTCAAACTTTGGGCAGTGAAAATATTCGCGGGTACGTTTCGTGAGTTTTACCGTTATCTGTGTTGTTCTTGTTCGTGTTATTAGTAGTTATTCATTGTGCAAATGGGCTCGTTACTGACCTGGCCTTAAGACCCGGTTGCATTTTTTTCTGCATTGATGCCAACTTAGGATGGAGAAATTACCAATTGACAGTCCCAGTGAGGACTTCTTAAAATAATTTTACTATATAACTTATTTTTTATAATTCCAGATAAAGATCAAAGCGATTTAGCATCCTTTTCATTTCGAAAGCAAACTCTAGATTAAAATTAGGTGAAGGTCAGCTCCCGGTTGAGTTCCGACAACGCCAACGACGCCGATGCAAGTGCAAAGACCCCGTAAAAAATGTTATTATTAGAAATACCTTCGAGGCTATTAGTTTTTTGCGGATCTGCAAAATAGTAATTGCAGCGTATACGCTAATACCAAGTATTTTCTTTGCAATTTTACACTCCTACCTAGTTAATTGCTTTTGTTCTTAAAACTTGACCCGACCGATCCTGCTCGCGGAAATACCAGATCGCTACCAAACATGACACTTATTTATCCAGGAATTAATGTTTGGTTTTAACATCAGAAAAAAAGTAAATCCTAGATTTAATGCATTTTTGGAATAATGTTTTCTTTGGACTGGTGACAAATCCTCTATAGTTCGACAGTGCGTCCTGAGCAGCGACGTAGGGAAGGGAGAGGTAATAGCAAAAAATGGTCAGTTGGCTGTGAATCCGTGGGATCGCAGTGGCGTTTCTTATTCTTATATTTAAAATACTTAGTTCGATTTAGGAGCAATTTAAAAGCATTATTAGTCGCCTCTTCCTAACTCGGTACCTAATCAATTGCAATGATTTCGCTCTCCTGAATGTGCAGAGTTTTTTCTGTACCTACTGCTAATTTCTCTTGATACCATTTACAACAACTATATTTAGTAACTAGGAATCACTCTGCCATCTAGAATGAAACAGATAAAACACATATTCCTGATAAGTTCCCCCATATATAATATTAATACATTCTGAAATAATCTATCCTGTCGACCTAGAAACAAATAAGTCCACGGGATATAAAAAGAATAATTATTATTAATTTAGAATATTTAATTATTCTGTCTACCAATTAATTATTCAAATGATAGGTAATAATTCCGGTCTAGCGGCATCCCAATGAAATATATAGGTAGCTACTTGAGACAAATATAGGTATCGAGGCAGGGTTATTCACTTCTATTCAAGGTAGATAAAAACACACTTTGGTGAGATGTGATTATGTGATATTGAATACTTATTGATAATGATGTCAATTTCAATTGCAACCCGAGAACTAAAATTCCATGCGTGTATAAATGGTTGGCTATTGAATATACTAGAAGAATGTAAACGAAATTAATGCACATAACCACATAAACAAAAAGGAACTCATAAAATAACTTCAAATATAACATTTTTGGTAAGAAGCAATATAATATTTGATAGAAATTCAATTATGCAAAAAAAAACTGGATTAGAGCTCTTATAACTAATGTTTATTAACAAACTGGGCTTATTCAAATATAAAGTACATATTAGAGAACCTGTGCAGTTTAAAATTAAAAATTACAAAATTAATTACTTTTAAAAGGTACCAGTGTCTACTTATACCTTCTGAACACTGTTTTTCAAAACTTTCCTTTGAAATAGGGTGAATCAGTTTGTTGTAGCAGGACTTTAACAGGTCATAGATCTTCAAAAAATAACCGCATTTTTTTCTATAAACTATATCATTTTAAGGCCTTATAAAAAAGTTACACGGTGTTAAAATTGTAAGAAATATGTGGACTTTATTGAATATTTACCAAACTAGTTGAGATATTTAAGTCATATTTGGTATACGCTATAACGGCACGGGTTAGCATAAAATCTGCTAATATCGAACACCTTGCACAACCAGTGGGGGAGAAGTGGGTAATTGGTAAAATTATTTTTAGAAAAAAAAATTAATCACCTTGTATTCGAGCTTGTATTGTAATAAAAGGTATTAATCTTTTTATGTAGATTGTAATTGCATACAAAATGTCCTCTTTGTATTTGTTCGCATGTGTTCTAGTTTAACGGCAAATTTCATTTTTTTAAAAGCTTTTATTTAACTTGCAATGTATGTATGTATGAATGTAATTTGTTCGGGTGGAATCTTGCAACTCAATTTTGAAGCAGATATCTTCAACCGATCGAGCTGAAATTTTGTACACACGTTTAATTTGGATGACAATGCATGATTATATGTGTGACGTCATTCTAAATCCAACATGGCGGATCACCCAAGATGGCGGACTAGTTAAATTTCAACCGATCGAGCTGAAATTTTGTACACACGTTTAATTTGGATGACAATGCATGATTATATGTGTGACGTCATTCTAAATCCAACATGGCGGAACACTCAAGATGGCGGACTAGTTAAATTTCAACCGATCGAGCTGAAATTTTGTACACACGTTTAATTTGGATGACAATGCATGATTATATGTGTGACGTCATTCTAAATCCAACATGGCGGAACACTCAAGATGGCGGACTAGTTAAATTTCAACCGATCGAGCTGAAATTTTGTACACACGTTTAATTTGGATGACAATGCATGATTATATGTGTGACGTCATTCTAAATCCAACATGGCGGAACACCCAAGATGGCGGACTAGTTAACTTTGACTTGTGTAGTTTGGTGAGATAGGCGTCAACAGCATTGGTCTGCAACCTGTCTCGTTGTATATTTAGGCTCCAAGCTCTTCGCGCCTGGTCAAGCATACGTGGCCTTAAGTAGGGTTAGATCATTAGAAGGTCTCCTCATTGAAGAGCTAGACTGTTCTAAACTAACCGGCAAACGACCTTGCAACAATGATGCGTTAACTGAGATGAATAGACTCAGACACCTGGCCAAACTAAAAATTACAAAATAAATTAAAAGTAAAAAAATATTTTTAAAAAAAGCTTTTATTTAAATGCGCTAAAAAGAATAAAATAATCTTTTCTTTTAAAACTTTTACTATCAACTTATAACGTCATTCCACAATTTATATGATATAAAAGCTTGTCGCGAGATTTAAGTTTTCAAACTAAGTAAATGCCACTACTTAAATCTCGCGACAAGCTTTTATATCATATAAATTGTGGAATGGCGTTATAAGTTGATAGTAAAAGTTTTAAAAGAAAAGATTATTTTATTCTTTTTAGCGCATTTAAATAAAAGCTTTTTTTAAAAATATTTTTTTACTTTTAATTTGTATTATTTCCGGGTATTTCTGAAAATTATCTAAAAAAATTGCTCCATAAGTAACACTTAAAGTTTGCTACTTTAAATAAAGTAACTTTTTCCAATAAACTTACCTATTTAAGGCTATACTTTTGAAGTTACAGGGTCTAAAACATTTAAGGAAGATACAATTAAGGTTACGCTCTGTATCTTGAAAAGTAAAACCTTGAATGGGTTAGTTTATTGTAAAAAGTTACTATATTTAAAGTAAGAAACACGTTTTTTCTACTTTAAGTGTTACTTACGGAGCAAATTTTTTAGATAATTTTTCAGAAATACCTCGAAATAATACAAAAAAATGAAATTTGCCATTAAACTATAACACATGCGAACAAATACCAAGAGGACATTTTTGTCTGCAATTAAAATCTACATAAAAAATGCAATACCTTTTGTTAAAATACAAGGTGATTCTCTTTTTTTTTTCTAAAAATAATTTTACCAATTACCCACTTCTCTGCCACTGGTTGTGCAAGATGTTAAAATATATATATATATATATACTTATACAAGGTGTCCCATTTATGCTTCAAAAAAATCTGTGTGCGGGGTACCTCGAGCTAAAAAAAATTTGAGCGGTGGAAATAGTCCATATCTTGAAGTGTAGCAGGAGAATAATAATATGACGAAAAGGGTAAAACTTGGAGTCTCAGCAGTGACTTCATCGCGGACGAAAGTTGAAACCGTGAAGAAGTCTGTGACTTCTTCGTAGTTTAGACTTACTTTGGCTTGCCGTGATATCTGTGTTGGATGCCACCATTTCATTAACTAATTTCAGTTGATTGAGTTTGATAAAAATTAATAGTTATTTATGTACCAAGGCACTGAAGTTCAACTTTTTATGACTCATGTGGAGTTTAGTTGCTGAGGCCTCTGGCCGAGGCAAATAAACCACATGAGTCATAAAAAGAACTTCAGTGCCGAGGTACATATTATATTTTTTTTGAAATCGGAAAAAAAATGTTTTATTAGGCAAGAAAATAATAACAAGGGATCACCCGTCCACGAACCGACTACGCGCGGCGTTGCTTGACTTTACCGATCGCTCTCCCTAGGACAAGTATAATGACGTACGGCACCTTCTGACAGGAAAACCAAACTGCTGCTTCTTGTGCAGCCTACACATCAAATCTATTGATATTCAAATTTACTAAAATATGTATACTGAAGGATTGCGCTTCTATAGGAAACAATTTCGCAATGTGTACGAACAGTTAAATGAGCCTTTAGCGGCCGGGTTTTGAATATTTGGTCACTTTTGACGGGCGATTTCTCGGCGTCTGACGTTTGATGTTTAGATCTCGCCGAGGCCTACTTATTGAAAAAATCGTACAATAATGGGCTACATTATTGTACGATTTCTGTTTTTAATGACGATTTTGGGACATTTTAATGCCGATTTCAAGAAAAAATAATTTTCCCACAACTTCAGACTGAGTCGACTTTGTCTAGGAAGCTTTGTTGGCTTATAAAACGTTTTACTGCTGAAGATGACACCCTAGGTGGGCTGAAACTGCAAGCAGAGTTTTTCGTATAAAATTTTTCCTTAGACGGTTGTTGACAGGGTGTTGAAGTTTTTTTAATTTAATTATGCCTATATCTTCCAAAATAATCAAGCTGCAGAACTGAAATATGACGCTGCTGTATCTCACAGAGAGCGACACTTGGACTGTTTTTGGATCGTGCTTTTACTCGTCACTTTTTTGAGGTTCCCCTTTTCGTCTTCCAGTCCATTATTTTAGTTCACCTTTTAATTTTGCAACAAACGTGTACTATACTAATACTGTTTGTCGAAATTTGAAAAGTTTACAATACCTATACAGGATGATTTTTTTAGGAGTACCACCGCGATTTTCTCGCTTATTTTGCGCCCTACAAAAAATCGTAAGAAACAAAAATCGTCAATTTTGGACAGCTAAGTGGTGATGCAAAAGAAATCGGCATCCAGGGACAATTTGTCTCGCAATATAAAAAACCTCAAATTGAGCAAAACAATAGCCGTAGCTTGTTTATTTTAAGAGATAGAGGAAAACTTTCAGATTGACAATCTCGTTAAAAATTGATGGCACTAAGATGCTTTTTGTGACTGGGTACCCAGATAGTTTCAGAAAATTACACAGAGTCTTCGGCTCTTTTGAGGCTATGAATTTTTTTGTTTATTTCTTATTAAGCGATTTTCTCGCTTATTTTGGGCCGCACAGAAAATACGTAAGAAAACAAAATATGGCAATTTTGGTCAGCCAGGCGACGTTAAAAAAGAAATGGGCCTCCATGCCCAACTTTTCGTGTGTTGCGCTAAAAAACTTCAAATTGATAAAAATTTGCAAGCCCCAAGAGAGCCGAAGGCCCTGTGTAATTTGCTGAAACTATCTGAACACCTGGGTGCATAAAGCTTCTCAGTGCCATCAATTTTTAATATAAAAGTTTTCCTTTGTCTCTTAAAATATACATTCCACGGCTATTAATAGTTTCGCTCCATTTGAGTTTTTTTTTATATTGTGCGACAGGTTGGCCATGGATGCCGATTTCTTTTTCAGCACCACTTAGCTGTCCAAAATTGCCACATTTTTGTTCCTTCCTTCGCAAAATAAGCGAGAAAATCGCGGTGGTAGTCCTAAAATATCATCCTGTATATATATAACGCACTGTTTTTCTATATATTATCTACTACACAATAAAGGTGCTAGTGTTCATAGATGCAGAGGACAGAAAACATCTATTCCTTGAAACCGGTAAAATCGTGTCTGCATTGCATGATCACAAAAGACGAAAAGACATGACGTTGTTTTTAGCATTGAACCTATTCTTTTAATTCTTTCACATCTCGCATACACAAATACATTTTCTCTTGAACGTGCGCTTATTATTGCATAATTAACGACACATCCAAACTTAATATGCGACTCTCACTCCCGGTTTTACTATTGACGTACTTCTCACATTTTACACATCCGCCGGCTATAAAAGGCTTTGTGGTCGCATTTGCACATTTTGCGGTCTGACATCAATAGGCATTTGATATTATTGTCATGTCGTTCTTTATATCCCATAAAAGCACTATCGCATTGCGGAAAATGGGAATATGATGATGAATAACAATGTCAATGTCGACCTTGGCCTTGCCAAATTAGCTCTGGTATGGAATACTACACCGAAACATCGTTAGACTAATATCGTACTTATGATGTAAAAACAAACAAACAAAAATTTCATTTTTTGAAAACTACCTAGGTACCACCTTGTACACATTAGTCGAAATGGTTTTTAAGAATAATTAATGTGAAAACAAATCTTAACTGTAATATTGCTCTTTTACTCGAAGGCCTTATCGATAAAAAGCACAAATAATCATCTCTAGGTCAATCTAGTAACTGTAATTTAGTGTTTATGGATTTTTGAGTAAATAAGGACGAAATAAAAATTGCAACAATAGCAACACCAAGCAAAGCAATGACCTCAATTAATGTATTTTGCACTGGACGTTTTTAAAAGACGCCTTCCAAATGCGTCGGACCTTCAACTGCAATCGTGTTAATATCGAGGTTCATTAAACACCAGAAATCACAAATAGAATAATATGATTAACAATTTTCAGTTTCTGCAATTACCAGGCCTAAAACAATAAAAACCAATTTTCACGAATAATTTTCGCCCAGAGAAAAAAGCGCCTGGATAAAAATGGCCTCGAGTTGAATTTGGTTAGAATATTTTACGAATAAGTATACTTTATTTCTTATACAAACTATAATTCATATATTTTCTGTTAATTTTGCATGTCTAGATGTATAGACATACTTACAAAAATAATAGAAATAGGACGTTTTTAAAGTAACTGCGTTTAATCCATTGGAAAAAATCTGTATGCCTGCAAATCGTATCTAGAGAAGTACATATAGCGTTGACTGATATGTTTATATGAGACTTCTCACGCGGCTATATGTTCATGTCCTCAAAAACAGATGGCGCTGATGGCTAACAATCTATTTTGCATTGTATTTGGATTTTGTCTCCGCAAAGCGCATGGTGGGCCAAACAAGTGTCAGCACTGAGCAGTCTTTAGTAATACGTCAGAGTATAAACACTTCTAAAGCCCAAAAAACACCAATAAATAATTTCAAAGTGACAAGACAAAATAGATAACACAATTGCGATATCACGCCACGCCGTGTGTCTCCTCAGATGTACAATGTGGGCAATGCAAGAGTTTGAAAATTTTAAAAGACCACAGAGAAGACCAGATTACAGAGAGTTCATCTTGTCAGATATATCTAGTGGAGCCCAACTTTAAACGGTAATTAATCCATAATAAATGAAGAATGCAGTCTACTTCATAGTTAATCTGAACCATCTTATCGGGTGTGTGAAAAATTACGTAAAAGTTGGGCCCCATTTGACATATTTGACAAGATGGACTCTCTGTATTCTGGTCTTCTCTGTGCAAAGACTAAAATACCTTCATGTCTGTAATTTTATACTTATTTGCCACCATTTGCTTAATTTGACTTGCACTGAATATTGAGTATTACGTCGAAATTTCACATTTAAGATTCCTATTTAGTTCGAAACAACTTTTTTATCTCGTACTTCTCTATAAAATTAGAAATATACGTGCTTTACTTGTAACATTCTCTGTCTGATGCATATTTTCTCGTCACCTCGTAAATTTCAAGTGAAGCCAATATGCCTATCTTTTCGGAAGAAGTCAAAAATAAAAAAAAGTTTCCCTTCTTGTTTACTCATTCCGCGGACTGCATTATTATTAATTTATTCTATTAGTTAGATATTGCAGAACGTGTGTAGGTATATCAAGGAGACTCTCTGTTAAAATGTAATATAAATCTGTTTGGAAAATATCGAATTAATAGGAATAATATGGCATTCCCTTGCATAATTTTATAAGTGCATTTCCATTCTGGCTTTTTTACTACACATTCCACAAGCCACTAATAATTGAAGTCAATTTAAATTTCCTACTATATCCATCCAATATGGTTCTAGAGACTAAAATTATAGTTCTCAACGCTCGCGTGTTATCTCAATATTTAATGGATTTTATTAACACACTTGTTAGTCAAACAACGATTACCTATATAAATATATTATATTAAAAAATGTTGGAGGGTATAATTTTTTGCAATAATTGTTTATTCTTTTATTTTGTGTCAAGTATAGTCCTCCTTACGGCAGAATGCGTGCGACGTAAGGGGGAAGAACTAGCAAATATTATAGAATTAGTCACAGTTCAGGGGCGTAGCTCAATTTTGTGTAAGTCACTGACTTAATTTTCATATAATTGTTATTTAATTGATTGTTAATATTATTCTTAACGGTGATGCCTTAGATTATGGAGGAAGGCAAACCCTGATAACATTGGCAATTATTTCTCGTGCTTGAGAATGCAACGTTCTTCCCTGTTTACTCATTTTGCACACGTTAACTCCCGAACATACGAAACGCCACTGAGCTCTCTGAGCCGGCGGAAAAAACTTGCCAGCGGCCTAAAAAAATGAGGTCTGTATGGTAGCCCAAATACGCAGTTAACTTTACGTACTATAGAAACAGGCACAAAACGCGTTGGCTAACTGGTTTTGTCAGCCGACTCCTTCGCAGAAGTGCTGTGTTGCCGTATTTCAAAGGCGATGGTAGACGCGACGATGTTGAAAAAAATATAATAAGTGTTTTATCACACCGCGTTAAAAATAAATGATAAACAAAAATGGGTAAGTGGTCCCGTGATGCGAGCTTTATTTTTTCGGTATAACAGAGTTCAGAAATTCGGCTTCAATATGATAAAACTTGTATTCGCCAATAAATAACGACTACTCGTATAGGAAATCTCGCAACGCTGCCCGCATTCTTTAGAAACGTTTTCTTTCGTGCTTTGGACTACACCTACATATTTTGTGTTAAAGCTAGCGTTCATAAGAAATTATAAATAAAAAAACACAAAAAGTACCAAACCGCCAGCCATTTTTTTCAGGTGCACAGAATGCCAGAATACCGTGTGGGAGATATCCCAAAATCAACAAAATTCCTGGTTGACCCCAAAAGTCTAATTTGGGGCTCGGACGATTGATTCTACCACCGGTTTTTAAAATCACAGCCTGGATAAAACTAATTACTGCTTCTTTAATAAGAACACACGTGCGCCGAACAGATTTTTACATTATACAGCAGTTTCAAATTGTGTCTCCGAATCTAAGGTAATTAGGCGTCTAGATTAGAAGGCCACTTTGCCAGGCCGATAAAAGCAACTAGGAAAAATTTTAATTGGTAAATAATTGGTTCCGAGGAATTTACTAGTTTTTGAAACATGCAGGCACACGGATTCGAGAAAGTTTTAACAATATGTTGCGCAACATTTAAAAACTTAAATTCTAAACAAGAAATAAATAAACAAAGTTTACTTCTTTAGATATGTGCGCAAACAAGCCCAGACACAAACAAAATTGAACTATAATTTATCAACATAATTAGGATCTTCGCTTGCATAATTATGCAACTTAGCAGTCCATCCTTCAATTTTATCATATACGTGAATATTTAGGTTCCATATTAATAACAACATATCCAGTAAATTGGAAATCCAACAGTAGGTTCCCAAAATAAAAGCAATTGCACTATACAGGGCGATTTATTTTTAATACCCAACTCTTACATTACTTAACATTTTCTTCGATTTTCATTATTTAGTTATTATAAAATCTAAATCTCTTGACAATATATATGTTAAAACTGCAAAAGACAATAACTTTTTTGTCAAAAAATATTCAGAATGGTCTGAAAAAATATATATCGCTTTTTTGTTACTTAGTTTACCTTGATAAAAATAAACTTTTTGCAGTCCTGTAATTAAAATTATTGATGTCTTGTGTCTAGACAAGCATCTCCAATTCCCAGAAAATCGTAGTAGGCGCAAAACAGTTGCAAACCACACCGTTCCGTCAATAAACAATTATTTATTATAGTTGCATTTATTGTTTACAAGGCCACTAGACTGAAACCATTGGTTGAATTTGGTATTACAAAATTGATGTTTGAGTGATGTGTGATGTGACGATTCGGAAGTTCAACCCATAAAATAAAATAACTTTGAAATTATTATTTCAGCAATTTTCTTAATTAATACTCGGATAACAATAACATCACCCTAGAACGATATCTAGTTTCTGATATGCCAACTTTTCTGTAAAAATAAATAGCAAGAAATAAGTCTATAATAAATAAACATATCTAGTCAAGGAACTCAACAACCATAAAAGGCTATTACCATGTGTTTATTACCTTGTGAATTATGTGTATTAAAGAAACATGACTGAATAAAGAGTAGTATAAAACCTATAGGTACCAGGATGAAATCTATAAACAATAATTTTGAAGTGACCTCAAAACGCATTTAAAAAATCACCCCTAAAATATCTATACCAAACTTGATGGTTGTAGCGAGGTGTGGACATAGAGTATATTCATAATGCCGTTGAACTGCATGTTTTGAAACGCCAACTTAAATGTGCCAAGGATGCTTGATGTTTACTCGGAAGCGGCACAACAACAATCAACGCTATGCAGCAATCACCAAAAAAAATTGTATTATTAGTTAAACGATGTACCATAATGAAAGAAATCACAACTGTTCGAAATGATGAACAATTAAGTGGTTATTTCAAAATGTAACGATGTAGGTAGTTTTAATCAATATTTATCGATTTCTGCAACCTTAATCAAATCACCTATTTACTTGTTAATCGAATTGGAGAAGTAGGTTATTTTTCTATAATTGTATTAGGTTATGAGTAATTATAGGTAGCATCGCCGAAACTGTATTATAGGATTTGCTTTTCGCCTAAATACAAATAAAATTTGATACACCTACGTGCAAATCAACAAATATAATAAGTATGTATGTACTTGTATTTGAAAAGCAGTAGCTTGATTGCTATGATTTTCATATGAAACAACAAACCGACGAGTCATTATTAAACAAACCATGTCATGTATGATTTAAACGAGTATTTAACGTTAAACAATGGGCAATTGACGTCACAGTCGACAAAAAATATAACCAATTAGTTAGGCCGTGAATCTAGGCTGAATAATGTGGATTAAAGGGACAAGCCAGCGAATATTGCAATTGTTTTTGGCTATTGGAACAATAATTATGCGTTTAAATAAATTAACATCAGGTGTATAAATCAAAGTTCATTTAAAAAAAATTATCTGTCAATCTGATAAAATCTCAAAAAATAACGAGCCGAGTGCATAAAAGGGTTTAGTATTAAACGGTTTGCAACAGTTTGTCAGATGAGACAAAAACAGTATACAAAATGTTGTGGCAAGTAACAACACATTCACTTTGAAAATGTCAATTAACCAAGCCAACTATACCTATCACTCGACCTATCATTACTATTTTTTACTGTCAATCAACATTTAGCCAGTGAGAGGATGGCAGAATCAAGATACGCTTTTAATGTTTACTCTTCCAGAAAAATAAATTATTAAAATATCTTGGAAAATTTATTTGATGCGGGAAATACTCTCATTAGAAATACGCACTTATGGCGCCAATAGATATTAATTTCAACTACTGGCAGTCAATCTACAGGGTGATTCAATTTTATTCCGCAGACAATCCATTAATCTATTTTGCTATTTTAGCCACCTCGTTTGCGAGATACATCGAGTTTAAACTCTCAACAATTTTAACTTTTTATTTTTCTTGCTTAAAGATTTCAAATTAAATTTAGTAAACAACATTTATTGAACAAGTGTCACAAAATGTGAGTTTTCCTAACAGCCAGATTTTGAAGGAAAGTCAAAATCGCTCATTCGAAAAAAAAAAAGAATTTAATGAAATCAGTACAACATTTCCATGATGTCAGGTTAATTTCTAGCTGTCAAAAGTGGTCGATGTTGAAACGGAGTGTCAATTTTGTTTACTCTCGGCGGCTTTGATCTGGGTTGTAGATACGGAACGACAATCTTGAAAATAACAATACGGTCTTATTATTACACAAGCGCTGTTTGTGGTTGCAATAATCGTGGTAGTAAATATTCGATTTTTCTTCATTTGCGATAACATCTGTAGGAAATAGATAGGTAGGTATATATAAGTTACAGCTTACAGCACAAGATTACAATTTTTAATAAAAATTATTACAGTTGTAGAATTTAACATTTCAAAGTAATTTTCCACATGTCATGTGCATCTATACTCAATGCCGACTCATGGCGTCAAAAAAGTATCTATTTTATACACTTTCAATTATACCTACCACAAGCGCTATACATATCCCTTGTGCGAATTTATATTTTTTTTTTGAGAAAGAAAAACGATGGCTCGGAAAATGTTTTGAAAGTTCGGTTAAATAAACGACAGTTATCGATTTAAATAACTGACAGAAGCTGCTTGATACTGTTTTCCAAGGCATACTAGAAAATTTTAAAAATGTACGAGATGTAGATTCCTCTCGGCAAATTTCTAAGATTTTTAATGTAGTAGGTATGTTGTGAAATTAATTAAATCGATAACTTTGGTGTATTTAACTTAACTTGCAAAGCATTTTGCCAAGCCTCCATAATTTTCATTTTTATTTCTCAAAAAAATTATAAATCCAGCCAACCCAAGAAATATGTACGGGTTGTGACATATCGATTGAAAATGCATAAGACGTGTAATTTTTTTACGCCATGATGTGCGTAACTTTTTTAAGTGCTAAGAGAGCACCTACAAAACCACGACATATTTACAAATTCGGATAGGCTAGGGTTAAAACAATCACTTTTGCTCACAGATTTCATGCAGAAACCTTTTCGGTAACTCCTGAAATAAAAAAGTTACAAGCCAAAGAAGTTTCGACAATTTTCGGGTTTTTCAAAACTATCTCGAAAAGTAATAAAGTTCGTCGAAAATGCTTATTAATTTGTCAAGATATTTCCAAGGGGCCCTCCGCTCGGCCCTCTGTCAATATACACCCTGTATATAATTGGTTACAAAAGGGAGTGATGCGTATTTTTGGTACATTCATACAATTTTTAATTCTCAAAAATTTCTCCTCACATGATCAAACATGTGAATTGACCCTGGTAATGTAGGTTAAAGCTGGGGATGAGTCTATAATAATAAAACTCGATGGCCTGCGTTCTTTGATTAAGGATTTTTTATTCAAAGTCTAATAAAATAATAAAATATATAGGTGAGGTGACGTACAAAGTTCACATTCGCTCCAATCCTATAAACAAATAATGCCATCAAAAGCTTGATTGTATCATCAATTATTATCACAAGACAAATTCATCTTATACCTAATAATAAGCTACTTGCATTTGGATGAATCGTTACATTATTTGTTACGAGTTATAGTCTCCACAACAAATACTTATCTCCGGAACAAAATAGTAGATCGAATGACAAAACACAATAAAAATAGAATGGAGCAAAATAAACATTTCGCTCCAGACGTTTCACCGCTGGGAAACTCAGACCTGATCTGACAATAAGAAACATTTATTCGTTCTCCAATAATTCTTAATTAACCGATTCACTTTCGAATGTAAGTTATGTTATTACACAATTTTGCGCAAGGTCAAACAAACTATAGCAATTTCAGATACACAAATAAACTTAGTCACTATTAGAAACAAATAAATATTGTAACGAAAATACGTGCGGGTCACATAATATATAGGTATTGCTCTTATCTAAATAACAGTCTGGTATAATTATGTATATAAAAAATAACATTGGCGGCAGATGTACTAAAGCTAGGACCTGTTTTGAATTCCATGGACCGTCAGAATAATACTAATCTTTCGAGTTGTGAGTAGATTTGTGAAAACATCATCGCTGAATTCTTGGATTGGGAACTTTCACAATTATTATTACTTAGGTAATCCTTACCTTGGATTTTATGATATACCTATGATGGTGTGTGTGGTCAATATTATTGAACACGACATATAAAACATGGCACAGAAATGTAAGATGATTAATTTCACTGAACTATCTTTTCTTTTAGTGCCAAGCTCATTTGTAATATTCTTCTAGTTCAGAAACAAGATTGTTTTTGCTCTAGTTCTTCTCCCTATTGGTTGTTCGTTTCTGAGTTTAGAATAGTTGTGTGTTGTGTGGATAGTGATCCCAGAGCGTATTAAATGAAACTTTGACCGTAAAGCGGTTTCTAATAACTATAAATTCTTCACTTGGCACTGTTTTGCAGTTGGATTTGCAGAAGACTATGTGCAATGATTCCTAAATTTTGATTTCCATCTAGGTAGTAGCATACTTATTCAGAGACTTATTGTCTCATCTTGCTCCACGTTCTGGTTAGGTTGCTCTTTTATGTCGCCTTCAGTTTCTTTTCTGGGAAGCACTTCAGTCCCTACTCCCACTTCCTACATTATGATGGTGTGTTGGATCTTGTATACCTCTCAAATGTTAAATTTATACTTCACTTCAGTATATTTAATGGTAATCCTGGTTTAGTATATCTCTGGACGCTGATCCTGGTTACTAAATGAGGAATCTTTCCATAACGAACACCTTTATGCGTTGGAAAATCCCCATATCACCGGGAATTTTTGGTAAATTCATGGGTAGGGATAATCAGCATTTAATTATTAATAGAACTAGTCTAGTTGGACAAGTTACTTTATGTTTTTTACCAAAAGAGACTGGATGATCAAAGAAAGTTTGAGGAACAAGTTTTTGATCTCCAACTATGTATACACAATATTATAATTTAAGTGATATATACTTCACATTATTTGTATGGAAGACATTCTTCTAACGGACGCAACAAATGGGGATTTGGGAAACTGCTACTAATGATAAAAAATTAATAGAAAGCCATAATTTTGTATTTATATACACTTTTTCATTGCAAACAACTTTATCTTATACCATTCTTCTCTACGACGAAAAATAAGGGTACTTTAATCTTGTGCTGCGTTTAAGTTTTGGACTCCCCTCGTATACCGCGATATCTTCATGAAGTTTTTTGGGTCCTATTTGGATTTCAGGACATGCCTAATGGCCCTAATGCAGCCCCATAGTCAGTTTTTATTTCAGCGCAAAATAAAAAAAATCTATCGGTTGCCTCCGTTCTGCCAGTCACTGTATACGAAAAACTCAAGAACCAGCTGAAAATCAGCTGCTAATAAAATTTCAGCTACTAATAAAAATAAAGTTTCACAATATCAAGCATAACCAACATGTATTGTTGGAAACTCTGTACACTCCCTTGCTACCTCAGATTAGTATAGTGCTCTAATGAAAACGCAAAAGCGCAAGATGTTAATGCATTTATATCGTCGATGATCAGCACACAAGTCACAAGAACAACAGAATAACGAAATGCAACCGCATCGGTATTATTCGATGTCTAAGTTTTTCTTTTTTACATGTAGAACCCAATGCGTTCTCAGAATGATCCTAGACATGTACTGTTGGACGCAGAGTTGTTTGTTTGAAACTCGGCGACAATAGAAATGCAATACCGAACAACAAAATGACACGCGTCAATGTTTCAATGGTTTTCTTATAGAATCTTTCTCAGAACCGTCATAGGTTGTCGGGTTTTTACACTGGTTTCGCCGAAAAACATGCAAAAATATCGTATAGAGATGTGTAGGTAAAATCTAGGTACCCTGAAAATGTAACTAATTTACAAGCAATAAATTTATAACTGTGGAGACTTGCATTTAAAATTGAAAAGCAAAAATGAAGAAAAACTAGAAATTCTTCTCACGGCTATAGCTTCATATCCTGGAAAACAGATGGTGCTGACGGCCAACATTGAACTTTGCATTGCATTTTGTCTCCGGAAAGCGCATGGTGAGCCAAACAAAGTGTCAGACGTGACAGCCGTGAGCAGCCTTTATTAATACGTCAGTCAACGGGTATGTTACACCGGTTACAACACAGATTGATGTAATATCAAAAATGAATCTTGAAAGTTGATTGTTTTGTTTGTACAGAAAGAGGGTATGAGAAGTAAACAGGCATATTAACAAAATGAAATAAACAAGCCTTACCCAAAATGCCAGATTTGATCTAAAGAAAATTTTTTTCTTTCGTTCTATAGATCTATCACAGAAAATGGGCATTATGTATAGTCTACGGCCACATAAGTCATGGGACAGATAAAATAGCCATGTCCGTCAAATTGTGTTCGGCTTCTCGATAGCAGATGGCGCGCGCATGCAGAATCCTAGAGTCCTTGACCCTTCCAAAGCTGATGGCAGATAATTTGATTTGTACCGATGGGAAAAGATGCACAATCCGGCAACAATGTACTAGTATTTTCCGAGAGTATTTTCGGGTTCGATTGCCGCGCCATCTCTTAGATAATTGCAGTATTTGCAATCGAATTTTCGCTTACACAAAGAAAAACGCTTGCTTGTACGTACCACTTCTTGTAGTCGAATGCATAGTCCAAACCACTTGCACCAACAGCTGGCTGAATGCCGAAGAAATTCGCACCGATGTTATTTGGAAAATATCCCAAACCGATACCGCCGCCGTATTGAAGATCCTCAAAATAGGACATTGCTTTATTACTACCACTGTAATCGCTCTAGCAATATTAAATTATTATTTGTAAAACACTAACACCTCGAACACCAATTGCTGCCAGGTGAAGAATCCGACTGCACCGGCTCAAGGAGGAAATCAAGTTCAAGTGTCTAATGGCCCCATTAGCAGCAGCAGCCTTTTCGAAAAGAAATTTGGTGGCGATTAGCGGCGAACGATAGCGCGTATAAACAATAATTTATTTAAAAGCGTTGTTTGGACAGATATCTGGCAGATTACAATAATTATAAATAATCTGTTTTGGACGAGATATAGTTAACTGTTGCGCTCCAAAAACTTTAGACACAATGGCTTTTAGAAGGCTGAAATGTATCATAGAAGAACTAGCAATATTTCCCGATAAAGTGGCGATTCCCAAATATTGCGTGTTTTCGAAAACTTTGTCCAGTGCACTTCAAATTTTTGCGAAAGTATACTTAGTTCATACAAACTTATCTAATAGGTACGATATACAGGGTGTCCAACTTTAAAACTGTACAAATCCGTAAAATCTTCATTTTTGGAGATAATCGCCTAAACTTTTTTGTGAAAGGCCTTCAAAAACCGCTTCTTTTGACCTTCCTGCCATTTTGAAAATGCAAATACAGGGCCGGCTGCGATTTTTTTATACCCCCGATTTTCACGAAAACCGTTTAGCGATTTTTTTATTTAAAATCTGACCCCACAGCGTTAATCAGAACACCCCAAAACCCCTATATACGAAATTTGAATAAAAAATATACAGGGAGTTCCATTCTGCCGGGTGTCAAAGTCGAGAAAAATAGGAATTTTAAAGGCAACTGCCAAGTGCATGAAATCCCCTCAAAACAGTTGAATGGTCAATAGGACCACTCAAGGTGTTGGTGTGCAAAGGTCCAATTTTTATGAAACTTTATACGGGTCATGAGTGCTGTGAAATCATTGAAAAAATATTGATAAGCACAAAATTAATGTATTTCTTTACAAAATGCCGAGCAAAATGCCAACTAACAAATAAAAACAATTTAAATTATTGGACCTTACTCAACAAAGTCACTGTCTAAGATGATACATTTTCTGTGCGTTTCCTGTTATGGCACACCAGCCACCTTAACTGATATGGACTTAATTACTGGCAGACTTCTGTATTTTTTAGATTTGGTTTGTTTATAGTGTGTGGAGCGGTTTTGATATACTCGATTTTTGACTCCCAAAAATTCAGTATTTTGAGATGGCACAGATAAGAACACTCTGTGTATTTTGTATTGGACCTTTGCACACCAACACCTTGAGTATTCAACTGTCTTGAGTGGATTCCATGGCACTCTCGACTTGGCAGATGCGTTTAAAATTCCTATTTTGCTCAACACCCTGCAGAATGGAACTCCCTGTATATTTTTTATTCAAATTTGGTATATAGGGGTTTTGGGTTGTTCTGATTAACGCTGTGGGGTCAGATTTTAAATAAAAAAATCGCTAAACGGTTTTCGTGAAAATCGGGGGTATAAAAAAATTGCAGCCGGCCCTGGATTTGCTTTTTGAAAATGGCAGAAAGGTCAAAAGGAGCGGTTTTTGAAGGCCTTTCAAACAAAAAAAAGTTTAGGCGATTATCTCCAAAAATGAAGATTTTACGGATTTGTACAGCTTTAAAGTTGGACACCCTGTATATAATGTACTCATACTTGTAAAAAATAACAATTTATACCCATACGACCAGAGCGGCACTGAAAGCTGCAAGTGACTAAGTTAATATGCCAATGACCCATTTTAGCAAATACCAAAATATTAAATCCCATTATTAACGCTTTCTTTTGGAAAGTTTACATAAGAAATAATTATACAGGATGATTTTTCTAGACCTACCACCACGATTTTCTCGCTTATTTTGCACCCTACAAAAAAACGTAAGAAAAAAACGTGTCAATTTAGCTATACCTACTAAAATCGAGCAATTCTTATGCCTGACTTAAATAAAAGCACATGTAAGATGACGTTTCTCGAAACAAGGCGATTAGTCAATAGGCCATAAAATATTAGCGCGCTTGGCAACAGGGATGTAATCGATTGCAAAAGAGTATATTTACGTGGTTTTATCTTGTTGTTCTCAGCTATTTAGACACTGCCAAAAATCATGTTATCGATGTTTTGAACCATTTTAATTATGCCTCGAATTAAGCCTACGATTTTTTTTCGAAATATTTTGATGTAAACAATTGTAAAACTAAAATGAAATAAAGGTCGTGTCTCAGTGCGGCCCTGGCGAATATCTCAACGCACGTGCTCTTGTTTACGCCAGGCGTAAGAGTTGCTCGGTTTTAGTTTGACTCTGAAATGAAATCAGCATCCATGGAAAACTTATCACACAAACACAATATAAAGAAACGTCAAATTGCTAGAAAATCGCTGTGGTAGACCTAAAAATAATACGTATAAAATTTGTGTTAGCAATCACAGTAGGGCAACATGTTCATCATTTCGATATTTCTTTCAGCATTGACCGAGGCACTGACTATACAGGGTTAACTATCACTTAGTACAAAAAATTTTACCACGTGCGCAGGGTGGCTCCCCCGTAAGTTCAGTTTACGTGCTCGCCAACAGGTCCGAAAGCGAAAGTGAAATGTTCGAGGTGCCCTGTTGCTAGGTACAAAAAGTGGTTGCTAGGTACAAAAAGTATTGCCTAGCAACGATGCAACGATTATGCAGCAAGGATCTTAAAACCATATATATCAACTTGAAACTGGCGTCAAATTTAATATTTTTCACATCGATTGTTAATTATAAAGTGGTTTTGATCAAAAAGGATACGAATTATGCCAAAGAAAAAAATAAGAATATGGTTATATCTTAGTATTATTATATTAGTGTCAAATAATGTGGCTAAATAGGAAAGCCAAGCAGCAGTGAATGTAGCGCTGGGTTAAAAGCGTCAGGATAGTAATCCGTAGGTCACGGGTTCGAGTCCCACACAAAACCCAATTTTTTTTATTTTTTTTAATTATCGCTGCATAGTCTACTTCTTATATTTATTACCGATTTTAATTTTTAGTAATTGAGCAATGGTTATTTGAATATTATTACTCACAATCTACTCCATAGCGTTTAATTAAAATTACCTATATCTTTTTTATAATAGGAACTTGTCGGAAGCAGGAAAAATATAATACATTGCACGACTCGGAGGTTTTTAAGGACCGAGGCAACGCGGGCGTTGCCTCGGTCCTCAAACAACCTCCTCGGACAAAAAAGTGGACTTACGCATCCTGCAATGTAAATAACTATTAATATACCTAGTCAGCCATTCCCAAAGCGTGTCTTCTTTTGGAAACCTAAGAACATGAAGACTTCAAAACATTGTAGTAGATCAAAGTCTATAGACATATTTATAGATCTTGGTAGTGGATAAGCTAATTTATGTGTTATGGTTGTTTTTACAAAAAAAAAAACATAGTTGTACTAACCAATAGAATGTAATCTCATAGTCTGAAGGGAAAAGCTTCTTTACATTTTAGATCCTTATGAAGCCCATAATTTCTTTAGTACAACATGCAGAACATGGTGAATCCTCGACGACAACAAAACATCAACTAATAACTTGTTTTTAGTCCAAAAATTATTCAAAAACGCAATATGAAGACTAATTTCAAAAAGACATAAAAAAGTGTTATCGGATGACTTTCCAAATATATGTACTTACAAAATGGACGCACTTTTATTTATCCACCAACTGCCAATATAGCGTTTAAAATGGCGGTAAATTTTTATCTCTATTCGTTCCCTGCGCCTTATTAATGTGCGCAATAAGGTCAAAAGAGGTATAATATGTTAATATACAGGTAAGTGCGGTAGATGCAGCCAATATGCCGCCACTTAACAGTGTATTTTTGTGCAATATATTACTGTCAACCGCGCTGTCAATTTATGGTATGCTCGCGTTTAACGAAATTGGAAGGTTTAAAAAGTGCGGCCTGTTTCGCAAAAATTCAAGTCCAGCTATTTTTTGGTAGATTTTATTGCTCAAGATCCAATATTGCTTTCATATCCATATTATGGACACTGTCTCACAGGAGCAGCTAACCACAGTATCCATAAAAAAAGGCTCGAACGAGTCACGATTGACTGCTCGTTGAACTATTATTTAGATTGGTGACAGCACTGGCAAAATCATTTATACAAATAATGAACAACGTCGGTCATAACATGGACCCTTGAGGCACACCACCTTCGGCTGGCATAGTTTCAAACGAACGTCGCCAACAAGTGAAACATCCGCCACAAAAATCCAAGGAAAACGCGACTCCACTTCCGCCCGCGGACTTGGTCGCGGAAAACAAAATACCTAGACAATTTGCGGCAAGGCCGACGGGATTTATATGGACGGAGAGCGGCGCGTGCGAGTACCCAACAAATTCGAGTTCCAATGCGGCCACACCCGCGGGTGCAACGCACTGTCCGGTCCTGGCCCCGACCATGTGTGGACCACAATACACTTACCCACGGTATGTCATTGCGCATCTTGTGACGTCAGTTGCGAATCAGAATTTAAATTGCTCCATATATGTTTTACACAGGAATAGATACTTTTTTATGGGTTTTTGCTTATTTTAAACGTGTTCTTTTAAATAAATGTTGTTAAAAATATGTAGATCAAATTACTAGATAAATGAATGAATATTCTGTTAATAAAAAAACACATTTAATTTGATAATTATAATTTTACAAATAGGTAATTTATTTTCTTTGCGTTTTAGCTAATCGTATGCATGCAAATAAAATTGATGTATATTTTGTTAAATTAGCAGGATTTTTCTTTTAAAAGACCGTAAATTGGTAGACAATAAAAAAATATCATATGTATAGGTATCTAAATAATACATTTACTGTAAGTAAGGTAATCCTGAAGTTTTGGCTTCTATCGACACAAAATCTCCATCGAAAAAAGTATTTTACAGATGACTTGTTATACGCTAAGATATTGATAAATAAAATTCAAAGCCTTACCAAAAATATAACTTTTTCCTTCTAGTGTTTATGTCGGTTTATGTCAATTAAAGCCTTATTTACCAATTAATGCACACAAGCCTCGACACAAGCACAACCTGCACAACTAATGCTTAGTTTATAGTTAAACAACAAACAAAACATATAAATAGTGAGTAAAATAGGGATCAAATAATGACTCCCTTTAACCATAACAAGGCCAATTTTTTATTGCACATTCTAATTTATTTGCTGTATAAACCAGGCATAAACTCTGTTGAGTCCCCTATTTTTAATGCTCTGTTCTATAAATAATCTGTTTTTTTTACCATTTTTTAAATTGATACTGTCTTGTCTGCGGCATGCGGCAATCCATTTGTTGGCAAGTTTATTGTCCTTGGGAAATCTATAGTACTTAATTTCCGTTCCCTTACTGTTTCTGTTATTATTTGGACAAACGCTGACTGCACATCCGCATTTTTGGCCTGTTTTAAAGCACTGTCGAGCTGAACTGACGATCAGTCAGTTGTTTACACTTTTTTTTGACACATTATACTGTAAACTATAAAAAATCGTAAAACACAACCGCAACCGCCCATTATTTTGAATTCGTGATTCGCAACTGACGTAGATGCGCAGAGTTGCCTCGTTTTCGGATTCGTTAGTGACATACCGTGGGTAAGTGTGTGGACATTTAAATTTTTTTGACATTGATCCGACGAACCTCCGTAGAGGACCGGGCTGGTGCACCATACAGATTTTTATGTTGAATAATTTGTGGTTTGGCTAGCCAGCTATTCCCGAACAGTGAAATAATACCTACTAAAAAACAGTATATATACGAATAATAGTACTTAAGATAATTGTTGTTGTTTTTTTTTTTCATTTAATTACATACCTAATGTACAAAGTAGAAAATAGCAAACATGCAAAACATATAAAAAAGAAAAATTCACAATAATTCCTAGAGGATGGTCCAACTTTTATGAATAAAACTTCAGGAATCTATAGAAAAAGTCAAAATAAGTAGACTTTTTCATATACATGTATCAAAATCCTAACGGTTTAAAGATAGACATTTAAGGCAAACATATTTGGGACAGTGTAGACACACATTGAGTGCTATAAATTAAAAATAATTGGGCCTGTCTACTTCCCCCAATGCCGGAGACGCGGGGGTCAACCATCATATTTTTTAATAAGAAGATGGTACGCCACTGGAAAAGTAATATTTTTGGTTTTCACTAAATTCTAAGAAAAAAACATTGTAATGGTCACTAGAAATCCTTTTCTGAAACTTTGATTTTTCACGTTTTAGTGCATTTTAAAGGGTTGTGACGAAAAAATGTTTTGATTTTTCTGCCAAAACAACACTTCCCTCGAAATCTTATTGCACATAATATGATATTGGGAATAAATTTCGAAGAAGCAGGAATGAAGCCTCCTAGAAGACCAAAACCTGTTACTAACCAGGAAAATATCCAGAGGATAAGGGAAGCTACGGCGAGATACAAAATCCAAATTGTTTGACATAGCGTTCAAATTTCCTTTGTGCCATATTTTCATAGAAAAACAAGAAAAATGTATTAGTAATTTATGAATATATTATACCCGGTTTTATAAACAAGCAGAATTTTGGACCGATCCAAATTAGGAATTTCTAACTGGTCCAAATTAGTAGGTATTACAACGTCTAATTATATTCTATATTTCTACTACAAAAAATTAATAAAACAGGCAAAAAAAGCCGCTGGGATAATACTTGGCCATCCGGTACATAAACTGATAAACTTCAGAGAAATAGCAATGGTCCAATTCATGCACCGGTCCAAATTGCGGGCCTTTCCTCTATCATTTATTATAGTAATATACGAGGTAATATATAACTAGGTACAAATAATATAACGCTAGAGTTCCCAAAAAAAGTATAGCTATTCATTCAATGGAATTTGGTATGCAACAGTTATGAGTTATGATAAATTACACTTGCAAATTGCACTTGCACTTGCAAAGTGAGGAGCATTCCAGATTGGTTTTGAAAAAAAAATCAAAGTATGCCGATTGTTTTAAAATTTGGTACGTGGACTTATATTTGCATTCCGAACAACTTTTTTTTAATAAAATTGTTCGATATATCTTAAGGAAAAGGTAGTTTACATGAACTGAAAATGAATAAATTGCCCCAGTCAAGGCCTGTTTTTAAAATATAAAAATATGGTTCAAATTAGTTTCTAATCAAGCAAGGCTGATCCGCCAAAGGTGAAGTTTTGCCTTTCACGTCGATCTGGGGACACCCTGTATAAACAGGAACGACATCTAAGATGGTAATAACTAATAAACTAAATTAAGGTGAATTATTCCAAGGTTAATTAAGGTAAAATAAATGTAAATAATCCAAGATGGTCAACATCTGCAACATAACATCAAAAATCCAATTAGAAAATATATTTTTTCTCTACAATTTTTAGAAATTCCAGAGGGCTCCTAAAGTCTATCCAAGTTACAGAGGCAGTGGATAGTGGATCAAAACATTGGCCACCATGTGACCTACACTCTTATTGGTCTGGCCGTCATAAAATGTCAAGTGTTTACGCGGCAAAGAGAATGCAGGGCCGGCTCTTCCCTCAGTCGAGTTTCCTGCATATTTTATGTCGGATCGCGGGCAGTATATTCTGTAAATTTATTTTGCTACTTAATTTGAGGAAATTTATAAAGATCCACGAAAGGTAAAAACACAATTTTTAGAACTTCTAAAAGAATTAGTTCAGAATTACAAGCCACTGGGAATTTCATATTAGTCAGACTCTGGTATTCGATCGCAATGCGGTCATGTGACTTTGTTTATATCTACTGCCGCTGTAACTTGGATAGACTATAGGCTATACCCTAAGGTACCCCCATACCAAATTTTGTGCTTTTATCCGCCAGGTAATTGTAAGCCTAAAATACAGCTCTAAATTAGCCACCTCACTATATCGTCGTTTTGATCAATTGCTTAGTCAAGGTCATAGCCAATGAGATTTTGAATCAGCTCTACATAATATATAATATATACTACCATTTTCAGCTCTTTGGCGTTTTTTATTACTTCTTGCATCCGTGTTGCCCTCGGATTTACCAATTACCTAAAATCCTCCTCTTCTAAAGTATATCTGGAACATACTGTAAAAAAGCACCCTCTTTATATTGGCCTGAACGATTATGTATCTCTGAGTTGTGTCATTATTACTGATGGGACATTTTTGTTAATCTAATAATTATTGACAATATTTATATCCTCCTTATTATCCTTGATATCGCAGCACTCAATGACATCGAGAAAAACACTTATGAAGGTCGTTTTTAAAGGCCAAACATAATGGGCAATAATAACAACATGAATGTGATGTAAAAAACGTTTTTACACGCTGCGTATGATCTAATTTTCGAAATTCGACATTGAAATCCAAATGATAATAATTTATTCTCCTTTGTATTGAGGTTTTTTTGGGTGAAAAACAAAACACTTGTTGTCAGCGCAGCACGAGGCGCAGCACAACTTGGAAGTCTGAAACAGTTTGATGCCTTTGACGAATTCTGGGTGAATTTTATAAATAACAAAATTATTCACTCCCAATTTATTAAACTAAAAGAAAGAACTCGGACACAACTGCCCAAAAAACATACAGACGGAAGCGAGGAGCGAGGAGGTAATTTAGGTAATGACCTCCATAATCGCTCTCCGAATTTAATTAGCAGTCGATAATGCTTTGTTGTGGTGGTAACTCTCACTAGGCACTTTTCGAGGCATTTTTGTAGAAAGCACAAAACACCTGTACAACTAACTAATGTCTACGTAAGCAATTGGACAATGATAAGATGATAACCGGTTTTGTATCAATTGTTTGGAATTTCCACTTGCAATGGTTAATATAATAGATACCTACCTGTTTGTGCAACTAGGACGCGAAATATGTTACTTTAGTGGCCGAGAATGAAAGTACCTACCTATTTTCTACAGGGTACAATATCTTCCTTTAAAGCTTTTAATGATTGGAATATAGGCACAGAAAAATAGCAAGCTGTTTTTCTGTGGTATAGGTAAGAAAATGGTTATTATTATTTTCAAAAAAGTTTAAATATGGTATACAGGGTGTCCCATTTATGCTTCCGCTGTTTTTGAATCGTGCTTTTACTTGTTACTTTTTTGAGGTTATCTTTTTGGTCTTGGAGGTTCATCATTGTAGTGTAGGTATCTAGGTATGCAGTGTCCCCGGATAAGTGAACAAAGAGGTGTAAAGGACAAACAAATTTCGAGTTGAAATTTGATCACTGGGAAATCAGACCTGCTTGATTAGAAACTAATTCGTGACATAATTTTAGTTTAGAAAAATCAAGTATGAATTGGAAATTTTGATTTTTCCCACCTGCCAAGGCACGTTTTGTATGTTTTACGGCAAAATGTTATTAAAGAAAGTTGTTTGGAATGAAACATGAAGTAGGTAATTATGTAAAATTTCAAAGTCCTAGGACTGCTTTGATTTTTTTTTCAATTACCTACCTAATAGAAAGAATGAAAAATTCAAAGTAGGGGATGGCTCGGTGAATGGTTTATAAACTTGCTGGGGGGGGGGGCGGCCCATTTTGCTGAACAATTTTTTTAGTAACATTTTGTGATATCTGCCACCAAAAAGACACTTACTTATACTCATACTCGGCGTTTCATTTTCAATAACTTTCCTTAATAACATTTTGTCGTAAAGTCTACAAACACGGCCCTTTGCAGTTGGGAAAAATCAGTTTTTTCCGAGGTTTTTTAAAACTTCCAAGGCATACTTGATTTTTCGAAACTAGAGTTGTCACAAATTAGTTTCTAATGAAGCAAATATATATAGTAATCTACTTTCAACTCTCGACATTTTTTTTGCCTTTTACACCTTTTTGTTCACTTAACCGGGAACATAGTGTATAGGCAGAGCATATAAAACAACCAGCAGTATAACTTACTCTTAAGAAATCATCCGCAATTTCAATGACCTTGAGCCATATTGGTGGAATAGAAGTCGGAGGTGTAGTCGGGAAAATCAATTCAGAAATCCAGAGTAGTATTAGTAAAGTATACAGGGTGTCCCGAAATTAGCCTGCCATAATTTACCAGCGTGTTCTACGCCCTAAAAAAATGAAAAAAGTTCCTATAAACATGGCCTCAAAAATGCACCCTAATGGGACTATAGCCCCCGAAAGAGGCAGTTTCACAAACGGGTTTCTATAAATATTTCCAGAACGAACAAAGATAAAATTCTGAAATTTGGTATGTGATGTAGCTGTGAGATTTGACATTTATTGAGGTAGCGGTAATAAGACATTCTTAATCATAGGCGTCCCAAATGGGGGGGTTCAGGAGTTAAAATTACCCAAAATTTTTTTTTTATACTTTTTTTCCAGATTTCTTGCGAAATTATGAAAGTTGAAGGTATTCTACGAAGAAAAGGTGCTCTTGTTGAACTTCGATAGCATGCATCATTTTCGAGTAAACTCGTTTTGAAAATTTGTTGCAGTGCCATGAAAATGCTTATTAGAAATTACCCTGCCATAATTTACCACCACCTTTTTTGGTACAAAAAAAATGAAACAAGGTCCTATAAATATGGGCTCAAAAAAGTTCCCTAAGGGGGCTGGCTATAGCCTCCGAAATGGACACTTTAGCAAACGGTTTTTAAATATTTCCAGAACGAACAAAGATAAAATTATGAAATTTGGTTTGTAATATACCTGTGAGATTTGACGTTTACCGTGGTAAAGATAGTTTGACATTCTTCATCATAGGCGTCCCAAATAAGGGTCAAGGGGTTAAAAATATCCAAAAAAAAATTGTGCCGTTTTTTCATGATTTATTCTCCCAGGTATGTCACATACCAAATTTCAGAATTTTATCTTTGCTCGTTCTGGAAATATTCAGAAAAAACCGTTTGCCAAAGTGTCCATTTCGGGAGCTATAGCCCTCTTAAGGGGCATTTTTGAGGCCATGTTTAATAGGAACTTTTTCATTTTTTTTGGGTCGCAGAACACGTTGTTAAAATATCGCAGGTTAATTTCTAATACGCATTTTCATGGCCCTCTGCAAAAAAAAATTCAATACGATTTTACTCGAAAACGGTGCACGTTATCAAAGTTCAACAAGAGCACCATTTTTTCGTAGAATACCCTAAAATTTTATAATTTCGCAATAAATTTGGCGAAAAAGCACACACACAAAATTCAGGGCATTTTTAACCCCTTAACCCTCCCATGTAGGACGCCTATGATTAATAATCTCTAACTATCGCTGACTCGGCAAATGTCAAATCTCACAGGTACATCACATACCAAATTTCAGAATTTTATCTTTGATCGTTCTGGAAATATTTAGAAAAAACCGTTTGTGAAACTGGTCTTTTCGGGGGCTATAGCCCCATTAGGGGGCATTTTTGAGGCCATGTTTATAGGAACTTTTTTCATTTTTTTAGGTCGTAGAATACGGTGGTAAATTATGGCAGGCTAATTTCGGGACACCCTGTATAGTGTGTGGTAAGCACAAGCAGCTTTTACTCCTTCCTGAGATTCTTTATTTAAAGATACTAGCAAAAAGCACAATTTACAAAAAAAGCACACTCCACGGCACTGCAATATCTCTCATACAGCCAAAAAAGAACTGCCCAATTGCCCCGACACTGCACCAATTTGACAGAATCTATTCCCACATGGCGGCTGCGCGAACAGGTGCGCAGAATTTTCCCGCCATGGGGAGTGATACTGCTGGTTGTTTTATATGCTCTGGTATAGGTACCTACTTTTTCATAAGGATAAAATCAACCGTGCACGGTATCTCCCAAAATAATTAACCCGATTTCTTGGCCGAATTTTACATTTCTCTAGTATTTGATCAGAAGGCAAGTTTTTCCTCGATAAGCAAAAATGTAAATGTCAAGAGATGACAGGACTCTCGTGCCGATTTTATATAGACCGTCAGACAGTGACAGATTTTCCCTACTGATTTTCTCATTTATGCCTTGGAAAGGGTTGAAAGGTAAATCGATGCTGAGTCGGAAAAGAGTAATTTTAAGTTTGGCCCCCGGGGAAAACATATGGAAAATTCGATTTTTCAAAACAGAAAAAAAGGTACCTACTAATTCTCACTTATGCCATGTTCACCGTATGATTTATTATACTATTCCGACCTCGAAAACCCAAAGGCCTAAGTGTAGCGTGTGGAAAAAGGGTTGAATTAAGGGTTTGGCAGATCACACAAAAAATGACTTGGTTTACTGACTCCGTCAGTTATGCCGTTCGAAATGGTGAAAACTTATATCCTCACTAGCCCAAAAATTGATTGGCAGAAGTGACGCGTGGGGAAAAATAAGTCGGAAAAAAAATTTTTTTTCGTCAACTGATTTCTGCACTTATGCCTCTGAAACTATAGAAAGTTTTATTGCAATTCATTTTATCCCTGACAAAATCAGTTGACGAAAAAAAAATTTTTCAGACTTATTTTCCGACCCAAAAGTGCATTTTTCCCCACGCGTCACTTCTGCCAATCAATTTTTGAGCTAGTGAGGATATAAGTTTTCACCATTTCGAACGGCAAGTCATTTTTTGTGTGATCTGCCAAACCCTTAATTCAACCCGAGATTCAACCCTTTTTCCACACGCTACACTTATGCCTTTGGGTTTTCGAGGTCGGAGTAGTATAAGAAATCATACGGTGAACATGGCATAAGTGAGAATTAGTACGTTCTTTTCTGTTTTGAAAAATCGAATTTTCCATATGTTTTCCCCGGGAGCCAAACTTAAAATTACTATTTTCCGACTCAGGATCGATTTACCTTTCAACCCTCTCCAAGACATAAATGAGAAAATCAGTCACTGTCTGACGGTCTAATAGGCAAGTATTAAGTATGCGGTAAGGCCGGTAAGTATCTGTATCTCTATGAAGCTGCATGATTCCAGAACTTAAAGGTGGCGTTATGTATTATTTGCCTTTCTGACAAGCAACAAGTAAATAGGAAAAGTTCGAGAATAATTTCGTAAATAGATGGATCAACGAACGCCTCGATAGGCGCTGACGCAAACGTTTACTGTTGACGCCATTCCTGGCGTTTGTGTACCTACACGCTATCACCACCTTCGGTTTTCTTTCACAACACAATCTCCTATTTTTGTTTTCGTTACCTATTTTTCAGTGTGAAGATTTCATCTGGATCGTATTTCAAAAGGATGTATCGGGCTCGGGATCAGGGGGAGAGAGAGAAGTAGACAAAAATATCGAAAACTTCTACTTCAGTGCATCTCCCTCATGGTAGACCCAGTCGGAAATTTGAAAGTTACTTTCATAGGTTCACTTCTTACGTAATTTCGATAGTCAATAATATTACTTATTCATTGCATATTGCATCCGATCTCTCTATTATTTTCACCTGTTTTTTAGCAGCCAAACAATTTTTTTGTGAAATTAGCAGCCAATTTCTAGCAGGCCAATATTTTTTTATTAAAGCGTAAGTATTAGAAGCCAAATTGAGGCATATTTTTTAATTATTGAATATTACATTATTTTTTACTAAATCTTATTGTTGTATTATTGTTTTGCCATTGGAGGGGAGCAAACAGGGCAAAAAATTGTCGATAGTTTTTGAAACCCCTTCGCGTTAAATTCCATGCTGATTTTGATACGATCGATCCCTTTTTGTTATATTTTTTATTATTTGTTATTTTAAAATACTAATTCTAATTCTATAGAAACACAATGAGGGTGAAAGCAGCAACTAGTTTTTTAGCAACTTCTCCTGGCGGCGCTCGGGTACAGCTTGCACGGATGGTTTTATTTCAAAGAAATCTATAGGAAAAACCGCCGTTTTCACTTGCATAACTTTTCTGTTCGCGGAAATTACTTTAAGGGCACCTGATCTAACTATCCACAAAGAATCAGAATTTGCGAACCTCGTCTTTACCCCTTTTCCACCCCAAGACCTAAAAACGTTAAAAAATCGGGAAAACCGCCGCGGACGCCTACACTTTTTTTGTTTGAAAGGCCTTGAAAAACCGCTTCTTTTGACCTTTCTGTTATTGTCAAGATGCAAATTCAGGGCCTGCTACGATTTTTATACCCCCGATTTTCACGAAAACCTTTTAGCGATTTTTTTATTCAAAACCCCCATATACCAAATTTGAACAAACGATACCTACAGAGAGTTCCATTCTGCAGGGTGACAATGTTGAGCAAAATAGGAATTTTAAAGGCATCTGGCGAATCAAGTGTGATATGAACTTCCCTCAGAACAGTTGAATGGTCAACAGGACCACTCAAAATGTTGGTGTGCAAAGATTTAATACAAATATATACCTACAGGGTATTTTTCTCTGGGCCTTCTCAAAATGCTGAAGTTAAAAAAAAAACTTTATAAGGATCAAGAATGCTCTGGAATCATTGAAAAATAGTTATTTATGTACCAAGGCACTGAAGTTCAACTTTTTATGACTCATGTGGAGTTTAGTTGCTGAGGCCTCTGGCCGAGGCAAATAAACCACATGAGTCATAAAAAGAACTTCAGTGCCGAGGTACATATTATATTTTTCTTGAAATCGGAAAAAAAATGTTTTATTAGGCAAGAAAATAATAATAAGGGATCACCCGTCCACGAACCGACTACGCGCGGCGTTGCTTGACTTTACCGATCGCTCTACCTAGGACAAGTATAATTATGTACGGCACCTTCTGACAGAAAAACCAAACTGCTGCTTCTTGTGCAGCCTACACAACAAATCTATTGATTTTCAAATTTACTAAAATATGTATACTGAAGGATTGCGTTTCTATAGGAAACAATTTCGCAATGTGTACGAAAAGTTAAATGAGCCTTTATCGGCCGGGTTTTGAATATTTGGTCACTTTTGACGGGCGATTTCTCTGCGTCTGACGTTTGATGTTTACATCTTGCCAAGGCCTACTTATTGAAAAAATCGTACAATAATGGGCTACATTATTGTACGATTTCTGTGCTTTTAATGACGATTTTGGGACATTTTAATGCCGATTTCAAGAAAATATTAATAAACACAAAAGTAATTTATTCCTGAACAAAATATCAACCAACAAATAAAAACAATGTTATTGGACTTTTCTCAACAAAGTCACTGTTTAAGACGATACATTTTCTGTGCGTTTCCTGTTGTGGCACACCACCCTCCTTAAGAGGCTACGATACTTATGAAATCCGCCCGAAGTGCCCGACTCAATTCAGGACAAACGTCGCTCGATTAGATATGCCTATCCTTTTCCTTCCTCTGGTCCCCAAGACTCCCCACTCCATAGTGCTACGATTGAGGGGCAGGCCGGCCGTGGGTACTACACTGAGAAAAATCTGTCACTTTGTAAAAAAACCCTGTTTAATTCAATATGAGATATTATTCCTCAAACTCAAGCAGAAGCTTTTTTGTAACTAACAATAATCAATTCAATTACAATTGATATTGAATTCTAATGAATAATTTAAATGTAATATTTTATTTCAATAAATAGCGTGTTCTGGAATTGATTCTATATACTTCTTTTCTAAGCACATTCTTTTGTCAGAACAACATAACGTTTCATGGTGTTGAATTAAATAGGGATACATTTAACTGTTCATTATACTGAAATTACAACTATTGTCACTGAATTTTTGCTGGATTTGTAATACTTAATTGTGGGTACTAATATCAATTATAGCCATTCACTTGCAGTGTTCAGTATGACTACGAACGATATAGAGTGTAGGGTTGATTCAAAACCTTTAATTTGCGATCACTGTGTGCACTCCTAAGTTAACCCCCAGTTAACCCTGAAAAAATCAGCTTGTTTTAAAGAATTTTTTTTTACCCTTATAAAGCACTTTAGATAGTGGTGATCTTTTACCTATATCTCGTGAAGTATTGAAGTTAAAAAAAAACTTCATGAGGGAAAGTTGTAGAGAACGTAATAATGTATACATAAGAAGAAAAAAAATTGTACAATGAGAAGAAAAAAAATTGCAAAAAAATGTTTGCAAAACCACTCCTATTGCGGGGTTCGTAACACGACTTCGACGGTGATTTTTTGGGGTTATACTCAGGACGCTACCCACAACCAACCCTGAAAATATCTACCTGTTAAGAATCATTTTTTTTTCTACCTCCATAAAAAAATGACAATTTGCTTGGACTATGATTACTTACATTGATGAATATAAAAGTTGCAATTAAGTTATTTTGTTCATCCAATGAATTATAATGTTTTTTCAGTTGCTTCTGGGGTACTCTTATATAGTTTGGAGTAGTCTGAGGGTGAGAATTATTATTATTCAAATAAAATAAATTTAATTGTTTAAATAAAACATAAGTTATTTTAAAACCGAGGTTATGCTTTCATTGTAGTATGCCAATTTTAGTATCGAAGTGACAATACGTCTTCTTAACGGAAATTCAAACTATTTTAAACTTATTGGTTCATCTGCAATTACGTCAAAAGTATAGATTATATTGTTGGGACCACATGGATTTGCTTGTATATTTAAAGTAGGTAATGGAAAAGTGACTATATACACGAACTCACTAAAATCACAACAGTCTTTTTTTCCTGTGTAGACGTGTAGATAATATGAAATAATAACTCGTGCCGGCCGCCGCCGACGGCCGCCGGGGTCACACGAGTCTCGCCGATGCCGACGAAGAAGCGCGAATATATATTTAAAAAACGGCGGTGGCCTGTTTGCTTTATTGCAAAAATGATATTTTTCAGGGCGTTCACTTTTCGTTGGCAACACACTGCATAGCTTTTTGGCGTCGAAGCAATTTTACTATTATTTTTCATATCAGCAAAGGTGCATGCTATGAAGGGTTCGTGTATAAAAAAAACTTCTGTAATTGCTCAATTATAAAATCTAAATTAACGATTCGATTACCGAATTCTTCTTGAACCACATTAGGGTCAGTTGAACATCTATTAATGTTTGATTGGATAATTGTTCTGCATAATAGTGTTGCTACGACTAAAAAAGTGCGTCTAAAGTCTACTTCTTCAAAATGTTTTATATAACTAGTAGGTATTCCATACTTACATTTGTGTAATAATAAATAAATCTAACTAAAAACTTTCTACACTGTAAGAGTTCACTTTAGAGGGATTAGAGTGAATAGGCCATATTATATCACAACGGTTTCGTTAATCTATAAAATTACATTCTCAAGGACTAATTTATAGAGTTACGAAACTGGTCTCCCTTTTTAAATAAAGTAATAGTTGTGAGATAATAGGAGCTATTAATTTCTAATCCCTTGTAAATGTTCCATTCAAAGCCCTGTTTTTCCCAGAAAGTTTGTTTCCCAAACCCTATGCACCTGCAGTACTACTTATACCTAAATCCGAATAAGTGTGCAAAATGCAAAATATGTAGGTACCCCTCTCTCAAATTCTGGAAACCATATTAGGTACCTACGGGAATAAAAGCACTCAAGCCCACAAATTACTCCTATTGGTTTCACTACATGTGACTGTTGTGACATCATTATCAAACATTATAGGTTTTCTTGCCCTGACTGCGGTTCAGTTTCAGAACCTTATTCTGACAAATCTGAATTATCGAACATCCTAGAAAATGTATTAAAATGTCATAAATTCGACAGACTGGAACAATAAAATGTACTATTTTTATTTTGCCCGATTTTCAACTCCAATGACTTTCGAACAATCTTCTAACGAGGAAGTTTCTAAAACTGACTGGATGTCAGAATTATTATCGTTCCCTCTGAAAAGTATATAAATTAGCTTTTATCATGCAGCGATTTACATAGGAATTCGTTTTCAAAAAATGCTTCACATGACCCATTTATTTGGCAAAATTATTACTTGTACCTATCACATTTTTAAAGTAAAAATCAAGCGCACAATTTGGTCTAGAATTTAAATTTACTCTTTTTCCACGACCAGGCCATTTTATGCCCTAGGGATTAAACCATTTTACACAAAAGCAAAAAGTAGGTACTTTGTGAATAATAATTATTTATTTTCTAAAATTTATTTGTGGCGCAATGGATTAATAATTATTTATTTATAATTCCTGGAGGAATAATAATAATGAGTATTATTATATGCCAGTCGACATACATAATGTCGCGGTAGAAAATATTTTCTTCGGGTACTCGGAAATATAAATATTTGCTAACATACTAACATTCAAAACAAGCGAAACACAAATAAGGGAGACTGAGACTAATAAAATGAAAAATGAACCATCTGATATCGATTGAAAGTTCTCCTGACGTGGTTTCCGAGCCCGGTGAGGTACGCCGAAGTAGGGGGAAGTAGGGGAACCACGAGTTCCAGCGAACGCCCGCCCGCCCGCCCGCCTCTCCGTACGTCTAATTCCTGCTCGAATGGCCAATTCGATTATTCAATTATTGCCGGGCAATGGGTTCGTAGTTTTCAAATCATAGCCAAACGAACAAACGTATCGACTTGAAAGTAGTCTTAAAATAATGTTATCGAATGCCTCAATCGTCGTTGTGTCTTTCGAATTATTTTTGAGCGGCGGAAATACTCGAAATTCTTAACCGAATATAGTCGAATTTCGGGTATGTTTGGCATTTTTTTTAACAGTGTCGCATTAGTCCTGGACAGTTCGTGATACACAACGACGATTCTTCGTAGTTTTATCTAAGCCACAAAAAAAAATCAAGTGAAAATATTAAGAAATGCAAGTAGGAGATGTAAACTACGAAACCCTTGAAAATGGGGGGTATCGTAGCGCCTTAACTGATATGGACTTACTGACTGGCAGGCTTCTGTATTTTTTTGACTTAGTTCGTTTATAGTGGCTGGGGCAGTTTTGATATACTCGATTTTTAACCCATACAAATTTCCTTGTAAATTTCCAAAAATTCAATACTTTGAGATGGCATAGATAATAACACCCTGCATATTTTGTATTGGACCTTTGCACACCGACACTTTGAGTGGTCCTGTTGACTATTCGACTGTTTTGAGGGGATTCCATGGTACCCTTGACTTGGGAGATGTCTTTAAAATTCTTATTCTTCCTAGAATTTGACACCCTGCAGAATAGAACTCCCTGTATATTGTTTGCTCAAATTTGGTATATGTTTTTTTTTTGGGTGTTTTGATTAACGCTGTGTGATGTGTGATCAGATTTTAAATAAAAAAATCCTAAATGGTTTTCGTGAAAATCGAGGGTATAAAAAAAATCCTCGAAAAAATCGCAGCCCGCCCTGGATTTACATTTTAAAACTAGGCTTTTGAAGGTCTTTCAAACAAAAAAAGTTCATGGGATTATTTTCAAAAATGAAGATTTTACGGATCTGCACACTTTAAAGTTGGACACCCTGTAGATATATTTTTATTTAAAAACTTGTTTGCTTTTATTTACTAAGAAATAAAATGTGATAGTTTCATCTTCATGTACTTATGTTTTTTTTTAATTTTCCAATTTGAGGGGCCCAAGTTTAATTTTGGCAAGGGGGACCAAATTTGAAGTTACGCCACTGAACCCCATATGCCAGGAGCCATTTCTTTTTAATTATTTTTGGGGACGTTAGATATTCATTACGAAATATTATTTTCTTTTTTCAAGATACCCAACTTGATTAATTAATTCCTCGATTAGGTAATTCAAAAATAAACATTTGTTACATAGGATCCCATAGGAAAAGAAGTTATTGAAAGACGATAAAATATACTCAAAATATAGAAACCGCTACACTGGGAAAAAATAACAAATCATGTAGGTATGAAACTAATCGACACTAATTCATACAAATTTATATCAAATGAAACTTTGGTAGGTAAGTTTATCACAAAAAAAGTTATTCGTATGTAATTTACAGTACTTACCTACCTTGTATCTTGTTTCTGTCTAGACCGAGCAAAGTACCAAGCAAAATACTTTAGAAGAAACAGCAATATATTTCTGCATTTTGGGGTGTTGTAAAAAAATTGTGACACAAAATGAAATATGGCCCTGATAACTGACAAACTGTCAATTGGTATGAACTAAAGTACAAATAGGTGTGGCAATTCTGGTGTCGGCTTATTCGGCAAGACGAGTAAGTAGCTATATCTACTGCGTCAATGGAACTAAACTAATTTCAAAGGTTTTTCTGGTCCATCCATCTTCAGTATTCGGTCATAACTAATCAACAAGATTGTTCCATCGACTACAACATAACAGCCCATCAATTCATATTACCTGGACCGACACTATATTAAAGACACGAGCATAACGTTATATTAATTTCACTGTTGCGTGCGGAATGGGGTGGCGCTACTCGATGAAAAAATTGCGACTTATTATAGGTTATAACAGGGGTATCCTGTGGTTATAGATATATTATGTCAGTTTCTGACGTTTTGAATGTCCCATATTTTAAATATCCAGCTGTATACCATGTGCTTTTTACGGTCACGAATTCTCTTTGCGTTAAATATTTCTCAGTTTTGTCATATTAACAGAACTTTAATAGGTAGATTTGTTTATGATAACATGAAACTTCCATGCTCAAGAAGAAAATCCGAGAGAAAATCATATGCACAGACTATTATGTGAATTGCAGAAGAATAAATATGACCAGTTGAAGAAGCGGGAGTTCTAGATTATTATGTTTTGGACGAGTATTTTGTAACATATGCAAAAATGAAAAACGAAGCAATGGTCCACTATCGAGTCCACTATATAAAGAAGAAACTGAAAAATCTAATGCATTCTATACTTACACTACATCTGGCCACGGACTACATTTCCAACCAAAAGGTAGGTACCAAAATACTCTTGCTTGCTTTTTAGAAAATCTATCTATGTATGCCATGTAAGCTTGTCAAATTAAAGGAATAATAACATAACAAACAAGCATTTTATTTTATTTTGGCTGTCAAATTTGGTGTAACTCATTTACATGCTTTTATTTTATAAAAAAATTCTGCAACAATGGTAATTTTACCAATAATCTACCCTGTTGATTTTTTTCGTCGTGTGGCGCTAGAAACAGCGCTATGCACAGGTCTTTAATATAGTGTCGGTCCAGATATTACCTATCACATGACGAACCTGCTTCACCTGAATCACAGAATGACAGAGATATGCAACGTAGGCCACAACCGATAATAAAACCAGGGGTAGGTAGATCCCAGGGCAAATTTTAATATACAAAAATCATTACCAAAATTAGGTACACAACCCTTCCCAACCTCAGCATCAACTCAAAGGACCCTAATAAATATGCTTATTCCGCAGATGGACATGCCCATCTTTGTTCCGAATCACCCCTTGGTTTTCCGAGAAAAGTGGGGTAAAAATGGAAGGATATACCTCGGATCATACCTACTAAGTAGGTAAGTAAGATGAGAACAGAAATGTAGTGTAAGTATTTAGAAATGAAACAACACGAAAAATTATGTTTAGATTTCAAATCTGACAGATTCTTATTATCCCTAAACATGTGACCTTCGACAAAGTCATTTTCATTTTTAATGTAAACTTAAATTTACCTTTTACCTTTAAGATCACATTACTTTTCTGCATAGAAGCACAGACCTATAATATGTCTGTGATAGAAGTTGTCTCGGAAGTTGCCAACAAAAGGAGACCATTAGTTGGAGAAACCGCGAGGGGTGCCTTTTCCTACCTACCCAAAGGATAGGAGTCAGGTTATTTTTCTTATTATTACATTGATTAACATTTTTTATGCCCTTTCTTTACAAACTCAAATAAATATCATGTAAACAAAGAAGTTTTAGGTTAAGTTTACCCCCTGTCACAACCCCTTTGTCTTCAACCCCCACGGCAGGTGACCTTCACTTAAATTAAGGCGCAACGACGACCGCGCAACGCCTTTATAATCCTTCTCCTTTTAAAAACCACTGTCAAGCACGATTTTTGATCATTTCATTGGAGAAAGTAGGTTATCCCAAAGCGTCGCTCTTCAACCAGACTGGCATCGTTCGACGATTTTGTATAGGTTTCAACTGAAAACTTCGATTGACAGGGGTTGTTAAAGCTGAGAAGAATTCAAGGAACACTCTTTCACTGCCTGTGGGGTACCAGAAACGCATCGGATGAGGTCCTAAGGGCACTAACCTGCGTTTGTCTTTGGGTGCTTTCGCCTTGGGTTCCATAGTGGCACATGTACTCTTAGGCACTGCTAAGGAGATACAAGGGTTTGTACGCGAAATCGTCGGGTCCTCGCTCGCGGAAACTGGGCACTCACCGCACCGAAATAGAGAGTATTTTATCGCACAATCACAAAATACTTCTCAATGACATCAAAGCAGTTGACAACAGGGGTCCGTGGTGCATTCGGCTGGCACGCGCGCCACCTAGCGACGACGGGGAAAGTTGGCGAATGAGCGGGAGATTTGAAGGTGACACACAGGGCATTTGAGAAATACCTTTATTATGCTTTGTACCGTATTCCAGAAGATAACAAAATTTTATATTTCCAAGAAACTTTGCCTAATCAAATAGTTTTATATCTCCAATAAAAAAATATACAGTGTGACCGAAACATCTCCATAAAATTTGTAATTTTCGTACCTCAACTAAAATAATAAAGTTAGTTACAGTTTTAATTGGTTTTAATCCACATGCAACTTGATTTAAGCGAGTAGGCAGAGGTAAAATAGATAGTTGAATCGCCGCGATTTTCATTGGATTCTAGAATTTTTATTGTTCAATATATTTTTTTTTAAATTTGGTATAAATCCGTACAATCCATAGTAGTGGCATAGTTAGAATTTTTATAAAAAAATCGCTAATATGATTTCTCTTTGGCACCTAAAATATGTAGTAGTAGGACCTGCTTTTTTTAAATAAATTGTGCCGTTTTCCCCTAAAGTACAGTTTTGTATGCCCCATCTTAAAAAAAAACTGATACAAATCGGACAACAATTACAAATTTTATGGGGGGTGTTTTGGTTATAAGTGGGCCACACTGTATATCGTTTCTGACCAAATGTTTTGGTCCAATCTTTCTTTTGAATTCTAGTTATATACATTGCAAGATACGTAAATGCACTTTTTTGTCCGAAGACTGCGTCCAAGGTAATTTATTTATAAGTTTATAAAGAGAAAATTAAATTTTTCAAAATATAATTATATTGAGATAATGTTGATGGGTGTTTGACAAAGCATTGTGAGCCTCCAAGATCAATATTTTACAGGAATATATATAATATTTTTAATTACTGAAAAGATTTTTAACCTACATGTCCCAAATCGTGCAAGGCTTTTTCAATGCACATGGAAAATGCATTACGACAGTCAAATTTATAAAAAAGCGATTTTCTGATAGAGATTTGGCACATACGATTAGGTAGGTATTTGTCAAACACTCATTTAATCGCCCTATGTAACTTACGAAAATAAATAAGTGTGAGCCAGTAAGTATCATTATTTTTATTATAAAAAATAGTCTATTGCCTTTGATACTTACTTATTTATTTTATAAAAAATGGCACAAACTATAAAAACGTTTATGATGGAATTTATTGTTTTATTTTCTTAAAAGGGAAGACTGAATAAAAAAATATCAGATGTGAGACAATAAAAAAATTATAAGAGAAAGGGTTTGTAGCGTATTGACAGAATAATCCCAATTGTTCCCAACCCAGGAACCTCAAAATTATCCTAAGCTCTACAAATGTATAGTTAAGATTGGGTCTGGGGAGTTAACTTCCTTTTGTAGGGAAGAATTAAATTGATTGTAACCGACAACTAGTGTTACTTAAGGTAATTTTCATTTCATATATGATATTTTTGGCCCCTTTAGGCAAACATGAAACAAAGATTGGCTATCACGATGCAACAAAAATTTATTTTAAGTTTCTGAGTGTGATTAAGATACAGTGTTTTTTTATGAGAATGAGAACATCACAAGCGACCATTTGAATGAAAAAAAAAAAACGACAATTCGCAAAATTTGTTGCTTACGATGTTCAAAGTTTGTCACTTACGATGTCTTGTCAAACACCCCTCATAATATGCCCATAAACTTGTGCTTGTTGATTTCAATTTTTTAAATAAGTTAGTCAATAAGCAATTAAGATGTTTTCTGAAAACCTATTAATCTTATTTTTGTCTCCACAATCCTTAAACCAAAAATAAAATTGTTGTGTAAAAAATATCTCATCATATTTTAGATGCATTTTATGAATTTACTAAGCAAACATTATTGAAAAATTCAGTCTATGATATTGACTGAATATTTGCTATATTATTATAACTGCACATATTATATTATGTAGATATCACGATGATCACTGTGTCACAATGGTTGACAATGTCATTTCCATTGTTGACCATTTGTGACGCAGGGATCATATTCGTGATATCCACTATAGATTAAGGGAGACATATACAGGGCATCCCGTTAATAATGGTCCGTAGAGCAACTGGATATATTTTGGGCCAAAATATGACAATTGAGGCCAATAGAAATGTTTGTTTAAGTTCATTTTTCCAGCTCCCAAAATAATCAAGCTGTTGAACTGAAATTTGGCACTGCTGTGTTTTTGGGGATGGAGAATAAGCCGAAGATATCAATTTCTACGTATCTCACAGAGGGCACCACTTGCGCTGTTTTTGGATGGAATTTTTACTCGTAACTTTTTTGAGGTTATCTTTGGTTTTTTTGGTTTTTTGGTTTTTTAGTGCACCTTTTCAGTCTGTAACGAAAAGGTACTTTTGTTTCATCTTGATAAAATCAACTGTTTGCGTTGAAATTGGCAAAATGTGCCCCAAAACACCTGTTATAACTACAACATTCGAAACATAAAATGTTTAACTACCACTTTCAAATGTTACAGATCAACTCTGTACATTCAAGTTGAAGAAAGAAATTCCCAATGGGCATTGGTAGAAACATCATTTGTTTTCTTCAAATATTGTTCAAATTTTGCAGTTTCAATCCGTTTCATTTTGAAAGCGAAACATTTTTGGTACATTGTTCATTGGGATTTTTTTCTCAGTTTAAATGGTACAGTGATGATCTGTAACATTTCAAAGTGGTAGGTAAAAATTTTATTTTTCAACTGTTGGAGTCGACATGTGTTTTGGTTTGGGGCACATTTTGCCAATTTCAATGCAAAGGTTTGATTTTACAAGAGTATATTTGGTTACAGAATGAACAGATGCACTAAAATCATGGACCTGTAAGACCAAAAAGGCAACCTCAAAAGAGGTAACGAGTAAAGCACAATCCAAAAACAGCGCAAGCGATGCCCTCTGCGAGATAAGTAGAAATCGACATCTTCAGCTTATTCTTCATCTCCAAAAACACAGCAGTGCCAAATTTTAGTTCAGCAGCTGATCATTTTGAGATTTGGACATAATTCAATTACAAAAAAAATTCAATGCCGTATCCCTTAAACAAACAACATTTCATAAGGCATATTAGTCTCAATCGTCAAAAGCATTGTTAAATTCATCGGCAAAATATTCTGGAACACCTACTTAAACAAATTAAATCATACAAATTGTAATGTCTTACAATTTTTAGGACTCAATACTAAGTTGAGGTGTAGGTATTTTAATTTACTTATTAGATTTTATATAATGTAGAATATTTGGTGTGAATCGTGGAAAATTCAACAATGGTTCTGCCAGACAATACGTAATTTTCTCTACGCTCACGCTGTGCCTATACCATGTAGGATACCTACTAATTTTACCTAGTGTCACAACCATAGGCGCCGACTTCTCAAAATTTGGCTGGGTGCCCAAGGTATTACAACCCCCCAAAATATTATTAAAAAAATATATTTATTTATAAATATAAAATAAAAGTACATAACAAAAAACGAACAGTTATCACCCTGATGATTAAAAAACAAAACGTAAATAGAATTAAATAAAATAAAGGTATTTCTATAAGAAAGGCCTCTTTTTAAAATTCAGCGGACTCTCATCCCGATGAATCAGCTGGATATCTGTCCCTTGCTTCCTCCAAAGGGAAACAAATGAGAGGGAGATATCAGCTGATTCATCCGGAGGAGAGACGGCTGAATTTTAAGACGCGGTTTTTAAACAAAAACAAAACAAAAACAAAAACGACTAGTTACCTAACTTTGCGTAAATAACACAAAAGTGCTTAGTCTTATGAACGATTTTATGGGAAACATTTGACATATTTTCAAATTGTTTGGTTTTCACCTTGTCACATTTGCTTGAGCTTCCAACAACTGGCCAAACTTTTGGCCGGGTGCTCGAGCCCCGGAGCACCCGCGGAGTCGGCGCCTATGGTCGCAACTTCCTCAGAAAGCAAAAACTTATTTTAGGAATAATTTGTCAAAAAAAATCAATTTTTTTAAAGATTTTGTCTTTGTTTAAACACCAACTTTGAACATACTGTACCTATTTCACCCGAATACCGTCATCTAAATCAGTTGAGGGTTTGATATAGCTTTTTCAAATAATTCCATTGCAAACTAAAATCAAACACTGTTTCTTTTATATGAAACACATGTAATAACACTCTGTTTACAAACTCATACCATTCATTATTTTAAGACTTAAAATAGACCTGGCAACCACAAAACTAACACGACTAAGTTACCTTAACTACAAAAATTGTTTTAAAGAGGAAAGTACTGGCGTTATTTTGGTGCACCTGAGGGTTCTTCCGATTTCTGCAAAGGTTCAGGCTCCGCGACCGAGCCAGTCGCTTCCAAGTTGCTCAGCTCGTCATCGTCGGCCAAGTCTTTGTTGTAGAGGGTCGGATACTTCTGCATGCAGTTCTGCATTGTTTTGAACATGTCATAGCAGTCACTTCCTAAAATTAAGAGAAAATCAAGCTAAGTAAAACACAGTTATTCTCACTACCAAATCCTCTTCTATGTCACCTCTGTAAGTATAAGCATAAGCAAAGAAAAATATTATGATCTTTGGTATAAGTAAACTGGAATTTCCTAACCTAGACCAATAGCATTGAGTAAAGAATATGAATATATATTAAATTCTATATAAATACATATACATAATATTTATACATAGAGTTGCCAAATGTCCGGACATTTATTTTCAGAGAAATGTCCAGCCAATGTGTCCGTAATATGTCCGGACATTTATCAGACATTTATAAAATAAGCTAAAAACATCACCATCCTATTGGATTTAAGTAGAGCTTTAAAACTATATATTATTTATATATGATTTTAAAATTTTAAATAAAACTAATAAAAGACACTTTGTGCATACTTTGATGTGCTTCGTCATGCGTGTAGCATGTTTAAGATAAGTCTTCTTGCAGAATTTGCAAATTCCATATGTTTTATTGTTTTTTTGGACTTTTTGGAAGTAATTCCATATTATACCACTTCTTTTACCCATTAATAAAAGGAAATAAGAAAAAAATACACACACACAGCAGATATCTTATGGAGGGAAACCTTTCCAAAACGTGTTGTTATAAGAAATTAAAAAAATTTGAGGTTAAGTTTCGCTTCTTCTAAGTATTTAAAATATTTTGAAATTTACTGGACACATTCGAGCATTTTTGAATGTGTCATGTCCATAAATGTCCGTGCTCGGACATTTATGTCCGGTCACAAATAAGTGTCCGGCAACACTACTTATACATAATATATGTATACACCATTGAATATAAGAAATACCCCCTATAGGCTCAATCCTAAACTAGTCTATGGGCCATGCCAACAATGAACAAGAACAAAGAACACACCAGTATTATAGACCCAAGACTAGCACCGTTCCCATGGTGACGATGGCCCATATATTAGTTCGCATAGCCCCATCGGGGCGTTGGCATCTTAAATTCAGTCGCGTATTGGGTAAAGGATATATATTATATATCATGTCATTTGAAAAATCTAATAAAAATCTCGAAAAAGTAATATCACCATTTCCTGCTCTGAACTGAACAGTTGTTGTTTGGGCAATTTTTTGGACAGTAAACAACCCAAGGTAAAACGAAATAGTACAACGACGTATTTTAGAAACTACAAGAGTGTAGAAGGGCCACGTTTTCATCTTCTATTAGAACATCATTTTATGATTCTGAGCAGGACACTTTTAAAAATGTCCGCCGAGGCCTCAAGCATTTATGGACATTTTTGAAAATGGTGCCATTCGATTGCTTGCGAAAAGACCTTTAAAACAAGACCCCATATGTATGACTTTTGATTAAAAAAGTATAAGTAAAAAAAAATAAAAAAACATGTAAAATTAAAAAAAAATGTTTCTGGTTACAGACTGAAGACAGATTTGAAAGACCCAAAGCGTAGGTACATGTAGGATGTAGGTGAGTTAGGTTAGCAATCAATAAAATATTCCAGTATTGTTAAAATTTAAAATTATGAAAATAAGTTTTGATCTGAAATTCAACGCAGTAATTATAATTATTGCAATAAAATTGCCTAAATTAATATTCAATACTTACATCTACATCAGAAATACTTTTTACATTTTTTGTTACTACTGAATCTAAATAACTTCTTTATCTGTACCGGAGCCTTTGAACATTGAATTAAATGTTTTCTCATTCTTCCTGCATGGACAAAATATTCAGCATTCAAAATTCACAAATAGCATATTTGAATTTTTGGCCACTTCTTTTCTTGAAGTAATTCCAGACTATTGAATTTTGTTTGACCATTTTCGCCATTTTGCAAAGTGGTTCGCAATATTCTAGGTTAGATAGAAACGGTTTTGTAGTTTTATAGGTGAGAAATTGAGGGATTTTTTTTATAAATGACCATAAATGCTCACAAGTGACCAGAAATTCTCATTAATTCTCTTACTGACGACATTTATATAAATGATCATAAATGCTCCAAAACTGCCGGACAGTGACCAAAAATCACTTTTAAAAATGTCCTGCTCATAAATGCTCAAAATGCTTCTGCTCATAAATGCTACAGCCATCTATAATATTTTATAAGGCCCAGCAGAATTTAAAATATGTTGAAATCATACGACTTAATAATTCTGACTTGACAAAAGGCATCGCAATATAATTCTAGTTTCAAGTCTCGGAATAATTATTAGTTTTTCTTGGAATTCAGAGATAGTAGGAGGTAGGTATTTCAGAATTCTGATTTAACAACTCAGAATTATTAACTTACTAACTCTGAATTCTGAGATAAGAAGGTATCTCAGAATTTTGTGAGATGTTTAGTCAGAATCTCGGACAGAATTCTAAGATACAACATTAAATCTAAGCAATCAGCATTTTAAGGATCTGATGTCATGCTACTAGACAATTGGAACAATAGGTATTTACTTTTTAGGGCCTTTCTTGGACTCAAAAAAAAAATGGATAAAACTATTTTGACCTTTATATCCCATACCTACACTTCATGATGCGCATAAAATAAAGAGTGAAAAGGTGCCATTTGCCATTAAAAATTCGCGGCCTATTTCATTAACAGTATTGCCTAATAACACCATATAAAATTTATTTGCAACTGTTCAAAATGGGAATAATAATTACGCTAATGATTTTCTCTAGACGACTCCTTTAAATAAATAAGACATTTTGGCTTACCCTTAGGTTCAACTTTTGAATAATGAAAGCAGCTAAAGGCATTTCGAAACTCTACGCCGCATGGCCCAGTCGCCATACCACCCAAGCATGGACAGTTCCAGTTGATATCTCCATTCGGAAGAATCAAACCTGGCTGAGGTTCAGGCGGTGGCAAGCTTATCTTGCTCGGAACTTGGTGGTCTTCTTTCGTTGCGAAAATGACCAAGTCTTTCTTGTTTGGACCCAATTTCTTGCAGTACGACATTGTTTCTAGTGTTGGTAGTCCCTGCTATCTCCAAGGAGAGCCAAGAGCAATGGTGTTGCTTTGTGGATACTAACAGAGTTAAACAAATGCATAAATGACAGACATAAAATATAACAATAAAACATAACAAACCTGTAAGAGCACTTCTGGGATTCGAAGGTTCCACACAGAGTAAGGCTGCTCCGAACCTTAACGTAATGTGATTTCGGAACTCGAATAATAGCCCTGTAAGTTTCAGGATTATATTTCAATAGGTCTATATCTATGGAAGCTGCTACCTCCCCAAATATCACTTTCAGGGCTTCTAAAATATTTTTCTTGAAAAACACTGCCGATATTTCTTCTCTGGGGTTTTTCTCAAACTCCCTGAAAAAAAAATAGGTTAATATTAACCTAAGAAATTAATAGGGGTAAAATTACTAACAATGATATATCTAAATAATAATAATTACTCATTTCATTGCGAACCTTTGCAATTTACATAAAAATTATGTAGTAAAATTATTTTGAAAATTAATAATCTTTTTAAATAAAAAATTATTGAATGTCAAACTTTCTGTTTCTTGCAAGGCGCACACCACAAACCAACAAAATAAGAAGATTAGTAGCAAAGAGCCTAGATTCTGTTCAAATTATGGAAAATAATCACGTTGCCCCTTCTCCGCCACTATTCCAGCAGCGTCATCTATCGAGGAATAGACCAGTCTCAACAGAAAGGCTTTCAGAAATCAAATATACTTTGCTGAAAATAGAAAACGCAGCAAGAGATGGCAGCACAATCAAGCTATAGTTTTCCACCTGGTAGCAATGACCTTCATTTATAGGATTGGCGATTGGTGCCCTCGTGAACAGATGGCGCAACATGTATCGAATTGGAAATTATTCTGGTCTGTAACAGAATAATTTGGGAGCAGACTTGGGTAGAATACCAAAAACCAGTATTCGAATACGAATACAGAATACTCAAGTTGAACTGGATTCGAATCCTAGAGATTTGAATACTATTGTAACAAAAGTATTCAATTACCGAATAGTATTCGAATCCATGTATTCATATAATGAATATTGTGTTCATTTAATTACCTTATATGAAACACCCTGTATAAGCTGGCTGGTATTACTAAGTAAAATAATATCTTGGGAAAGGCTTAATCGATTCGCAAAAAAGGATCACCAATATGTATATGACCTGTGGTTTATTATACAAGGTACTCCGGAAAACTCTTTTTTTTTTTAATTTTGCCCCATTTGGTGGATAACCAAAGGTTTTGAACTAGGGCCAATTCGATGACACTATGCATTTTATTCTTATAAACATGCCTAATATGGTTTATAATTTTTGGAGGTGTTCTTTTATTAACAGTCGACCACATAATGTAGTACTATTTCAAAGAAGTATAATCCAAAATGTAGGTTGAAAAGTATTTTGAAATGAGGCCCATCTTCCAAACACACTGTATTTTTGACTATTTTCATCGATACATAGAATAAAAATCAAAACTTTATATAGGTAAAAACAACAAATTTAAATATACCTAAGAAATACCGATCATTGTCCACGTTTTTTTATAATCTTATTAGTATTCAACATTTGAATACAGGATTCAAATTTTGAATCCTGTATTCTTATTCTGAATACTGAGATTTGAATATCCGTATTCTTTCTAAGAGAATCCTCAAAAAATCAGTATTTAAATTACCGAATACAGAATACCTGCTTTAAAAAGTAACTATAAGAATAAGAATACCTATCTGCTTCTCGGGAGTATTTGAATATGAATACGATTACTGGCAAAGTAGCTTGAATAGGATTCCGAATACTGAGGATTCGAATCACAGAAAATATACGCTACGCGGATACTACCCAAGTCTGCTTGGGAGTTTGAGAAAAAGTGTTAGCCAGAGGAGCTGCACATATTTGGCTGCCAAGTTGTGTTCACTGGTTCACAAGAACATCAGGAAAATATTCAAGTATAAGCTCTTTAAAAAAATTACAATTATTATTCTCCATGAAAAAAATAGGCATGTATACATATAAATAAGTACATTTATCATTGATGACTTATAAATCAGTCAGGCGAGGTCCCCATACCCCCCCCCCTAATAAAATGAAAAAATAATAAATAAAAAACAGATACGAACATTATTAGTTCACATAAAGTGTAAAAAATGAAAAAAATGTGTACAGTTGCAAGGAGGATTAGTAGAAGCTACCAAAATATTAAAAAAAGATTTTACGACACCCGAACACCCTGTATGAGGTAGACATACCAAACCATTTGCAATATTACCTTGGGCAAGGCCCTTTCGATTCATTCACACATAAGGCCCTTGTTTTATACAGGACACTCCTAAAAGTGCAATTTTTTCTAAATTGGGCCCTATTTTCTGAACACCCTGTAAGTGCTAGAATATTGAAACAGCGGAAATAGGGATCTGAACTAAGCTGAATTCGAAGGCACCAAAGATCATATTGAATATTATGATCTTTGAGGGCACTAATCATTTTTTAAAACAAAAAATGCCTAACATGATTTCGTGATTTTTGTGGTCTTCGTTTAATCGCAGTAGACCATGGAATGATCGTATATCAAAAAGATGTACTCCAAAAGATAGAGCTCTTTGTAAAAAAAAGAATTTTGAAAATCGACCAAAATTTCGAAAAATACGGAATAGTGAAACACACTGTACTATTTTTTTAGTTTTGTTATTTTGGTGAGAAATATATATTTTTTTGTGATATCGCCTTATTGAAGTTTTATTGTTATAGTAGGTAGGTACATAAAAACAGCCTAAAGGAGTACAGGGTGTTGACGAAATATTGGAGACCCCCCCTTAACTTTCCTATTTTTGACCAGAGGAAAAAGTGTTTTATATGAAAGTTTTAGAAAATTTCCTCAACTTTCCAACGCTGTTTTCAGAAAGAAAATCGAACGTCGCGTTTTCAAGATAGATACATAACTTGTGTTTTTTTAAATATAACACCCTGTATGTTATTGAATTTTTAGATTCTTCGCTTCATTCCGATTACAGCGATATAAATATTTAAAATCTTTTATATAACTTTTGTCTTAGAAAATTGCATTTTAAAAAAGGATTACACAAAAACTAAGGTGGCCATGAACCTAGAACTAACACATTTAAGAATATTTTTGATTTGTTCCAAAAGAAAAAATCATAAAAACACAACAGAAAAGCATATAAATTTTACTACACAAACAAAATATATAACAAAGTATAACAATAACAATATTTTTCATAAGAACTGTTCGAATTGTAATCCGTTCACTTGGAGACATGAGCGATATCTCTTTTTCAAATTATGAATACTTGTTAATATTATATCTTGATTGTTATTTAAAAAATGTATCCACATACAATATAACATACAGGGTGTTCCATTTAAAAAAACACAAGTTAGGTCTCTGTCTTGAAATCGCGACGTTCAATTTTCTTTCTGAAAACGGCGGTGTAAAGTTGAGACAATTTTCTAAAACTTTCATATAAAACACTTTTCCCTCTGGTCAAAAATAAGAAAGTTAAGGGGGGTCTCCAATATTTCGTGATATAAATCGATAAAACAGTTTTATCGATTACTGAAGTTCCTCTGCAACATAAGACAACGCCTTTGTTCTTTTGTCAATATTTTTTTCTTTATTGATTTAATTAATTAATTACATCGAGGGTAAGAGAGTAGGTAAGGGAAAATGATAAAAATGACGCTTTATATTATTGTGTTGCATCCTTTTAACATTTTTTCTTCAAAATTAGCCCAAACAAAGGGCTATATTTATATATCGCCACCATGACGGATTTAAAAAAAAAACGAAAAATTAAAATTTTCTGTACTACAGCATATCAAATCATCAAATTCCCTCGCAGTGGTCTGAAAATGTAGGGGAAGGCCCATTGTATTTACCGTTTGTATTTGTCGCATTATTGAGTTTTAAAAAATCTGCTATCTTAAAGTTTTTTGTCAATAATCTTAGTCCGTTCTTTCTTGCAAGCTACGATACCTCACTAAGGAAAATTCGGCCCACGCAGCAATTAAAATTGTGTTTTCCGTCAATCCGGACAAAAGGAGAGAGACAATGTATAAAACTTGTATCGTTGGGTGAAGATTTAAAAAGAGAATCTACGCCCATGGAACAGCGTGCCGATTTAAAAACATCTCCGGAGCCCGCTGGCACCCTCTACATTCCGGACCAGAAATTAAAGCGGATCGATATCGAAAATTTTCTGGCATTTTCGCCGGAGCCATCTTGCGGCTAGCGGAAGTAACAATTATTCACAGTCGGTGTCGCTGACTCGAAAGCAAAGTCTAGAAAACAGCACACTGTTTTCTGGGGTATACTGGGATAGCTCGGTGGGAATTACAGATGGGACATTTCGAGTCTGGCAATATCTTGATTTTGACTTTTGACAGGGTTTTACTTGACATTAAGACCTGGGAATTGGGCCTGGAGAAAGTGAAAGGTTAGAAAGCGATTTTGTGCGAATTTTGGAGCTGAAAGAATATTCTTGGGCAGTGACAGTAATCTGACAAGTTTATTTGTGATTTTTGAAGGCTAAACAATAAAGGTGGTAACCAAGGTAACGAGTTTGGACTGTGATTTTTGAGATTCATTACAATATTATTTGCCCCTTTCACTGCTCCCTTTCGCGACCAGAAATTTACTTGGGGAAAGGACCCGCCCAAATACACTTATTAAACAGGGGTATCATTCCATCCTTTTCCCTTTAATAGAAATCGTATATTACATCAACCACACACGAGCAGAAAATACAGACACAAAATTTTATATTTCCAGCTCCATAGATGGTGTTTATTTTCAACGGGTACGTTGGGATCTATAGTAAACCCTAGAGCTGCGGGCGAGACTTCGAATTTTTTTTAGCCTTGAAACTCTTTTTACACATTGTGAAACTATTGACTAGTGGGGGACTATTATTATTGCCAAAACAAAAACCATACAGTGTGTCCAACTTTAAAACTGTACAAATCCGTAAAATCTTCATTTTCGGAGACAATCGCCCAAACTTTTTTTTGTTTAAAAGGCCTTCAAAAACCGCTTCTTTTGACCGTCCCGTCATTTTCAAAATGCAAATCCAGGGCCGGCTGCGATTTTTTTATACCCTCGATTTTCACGAAAACCATTTAGCGATTTTTTTATTTAAAATCTGACCCCACAGCATTAATCAGAACACCCAAAAACCCCTTTACACCAAATTTGAATAAAAAATATACAGGGAGTTCCAATCTGCAGGGTGTCAAAGTTGAGCAAAATAGGACTTTTAAAGGTACCTGCCAAGTCAAGATTGCCATGGAATCCCCTCAAAACAGTTCAATGGTCTATAGGACCACTCAAGGTATTGGTGTGCAAAGGTCCAATACAAAATATACAGAGTATTCTTATCTGTGCCATCTCAAAATGCTGAATTTTTATGAAACTTTATATGGGTCATGAGTGCTGTAGAATCATTGAAAAAATATTGATAAACACAAAAGTAATGTATTTCTTTAAAATTCCTATTTTGCTCAAATTTGACACCCTGCAGAATAGAACTCCCTGTATATTTTTTATTCAAATTTGGTATATAGGGGTTTTGGGGTGTTCTAATTAACGCTGTGGGGTCAGATTTTAAATAAAAAAATCGCTAAATGGTTTTCTAAATTGGGGTATAAAAAAATGGTAGCCGGCCCTGGATTTGCATTTTAATAATAGCAGGAAGGTCAAAAGAAGCGGTTTTTGAAGGCCTTTCAAACAAAAAAAGTTTAGGCTCTTATCTCTAAAAATGAAGATTTTACGGATTTGTACAGTTTTAAAGTTGGACACCCTGTATAATAATTGTATATGCGTTAAAATGTTCTTACTTATATAATTTATTTATGTTGACAATATTTCTGGATTTGGTATTTAGGTGTTTTTTTAATAAATGTGTTTTCTCATTTAACTATTTTATTTTATTCCTCTCTGTCAAAAAATGTTCAAAGGTAATTCTGACTGAAAATGGGTAATTACTTTCTGGCGTGTTCAGTCAATACCTACTTAAAAAATCTCAATTCCTACATGTAGGTACAAACATAGTCAACAGTTTAAAAAATCCTTATTTACCTACTTTTACTATTTTTGTTTATATCACTAATAAAAGTAGCATTTCATAAAACAGTGTTAGTTTTTTTTATTAAGGAATTCATTTTCGTCAATGTAATTTGAGCAAAAACTGCAAATTAAACAGTTATAGAGGGCAGGCCGTTACCTTGATTTAACTATAGAGAAAAATCAAACGGCAGAACATAAAAAACGCGATCACGTAAATTCAACAAAAGTGTCTACTTAAAACTGAACTTAGCACTTAGCAGCCAATTTTCTAGGAGCCAAAAATTTCAACGTTTATTTTTTGATGAATATTTTTCTTCATTCTCCAGTTTAATCTGCTTAGAAGGTTTAATAATAGTTACCCTTTCTACTTTATTTTTATCAAAATAAATTTGTGGAAATAAGGGCGAGGAAAATTTTTTGCTGCCAGAAAATCGGCTACTAACTTTACACCGGTTTAGTTAGGCACATTGATTTTTAAATGTCTTCCGATATTTGGCCCCGCCTGTTTAAGTTTAAATAGTTACGAGCCGCCACTGATTAAGTGGTGTGGTATCATAGTTTGGCAGATATAAGCAATAATATCGTTTTAACGTCCTAGCTAGCTAGCTTTTAAAATTGAGGGTACAGTTTACTCCAGCCTTGTTTTTTTTCGACAAAAATACACCCTGTATACACTGTGTACTGATAGCAAAGTCTAGTATTCTCTAGACTTTGCTGATAGGTTCGGCCAATTATTGGGGCAACACCAAACAGAATGTCAACTTACAATTAGAATTTTTTTATCGTTTACACCCCTTGGGCACTGAATCGCCGGACACACAGTATATATTTTTATTAGTTACTTAAGCTAAAAAAATAAAAATAAATAACAACCTCTTTCTGTATTCAACATTTTTCCAGAAAAACGCCTAGGTACATTAAAAAATACTCCCTAATAGAGGGAAGGCAATCAGTTTTTTCACTTTTCTCAAAGTTTTCATTTTGGACATATGTTTTGTTTTTCAAATCAACGTAAGAAATTGAAGCAACATAATGTAGATCACTATATCCTAAAAAAGAGAATTTTAAAAATCTGCCAATCCGTTAAAATCGTCAAATATCAAACTGAAATACGCCCAACCCTGAATCTATTCCTAATTTTATAAAAGCCAAATCGTAGAATTATTTCACTGGCCCCTTCTCCCTTCTCCCCCCGTGTCTATTTTTAGACTTGTTTGCCCCGCCCCGAACACAAACGAGCCTTTTGGAATACGAAATTGTCGAGTACGAAACCTACCAGTAATTATCGATTTTGTTAGAGTCATTGTAATTATCGAAAATAGATGGTGCTAAACAGTAGTACTGGACGAGAGCTAAATAGAAATAATAATACCGCTATACACCAGTAGATGGAGTTGGTGCGCGGAGGCGAATGACTAGGATCATTGGAAAAAGTTCGAATATCCATAGTCCTTCGCCTCCAAAAGCGCTCGGCATTTTATCTGGATCCGTGAGAGGTCTTTTTAAACCTTCAGTCAACGCTTGTATACTGCACGTTGCCGGCTTTGCCCATTAGGCAACTCGCTATCTGCTCCAATCTAAAAATCGTGGAAAGCCGGGGGAGGGGGGCTCACATGCGGAAGGGCGCATCCCCCCCCTCCCCCACCTACACCGCCGGCCCCCGTCTGCCCGGCAGACAATGGCCCATTACCGGTATGCCCGCCCCGATATTTACGTCGCTCACCGCTTTGATTAATTCAGAAATAATTGATTGTTTCGTACCCGCTTCCCGGGCAATACATCCCAATAGAAATTAAATTTTAACAGGGCCGCCGCGGCCGCCGCTGCCTGATGGACTCGAACGAGTTGTCCCGCCGGGTAGGTACCCATGGGAATTGTTATATAAGTTGGAAATACTCGCTCGGTAACCAAATTGAAATTGTGACGTTCAAGTTGGGAACAATATGATTGAGTGGCGTAGCGTCGGGAATGTTTTAGCCCTCCCCCCACACAGTTTTATAGGTGACGCTACACGTCACTGACCAAGTTATGTACGCAATACATGAAACTAAGAGTGAGAAGATACGGATACGCTCACACACGCAGTAGTCTGATTGGTGTAGGAGGTCGGAGCTAACCGAACGAGCCTGGAACTAGCGTGAGGCCTACGATGATGACAAGCCATGGCGCACGAAAATCACGTGACCATCTTAGTTTTAGTGTCATTTGTCACATAACTGAAAGCGGCAGCTTGGGTTTTGAGAAGTTTTAAATGTTTAAAGTGTTTTTAAACGTCTTAGTTTATATTTTAGAAACAAGTGTGTGTCTACTGCGCGTGTGTCGTGGCGGAGGGGAACCGCCCAGGTGTTATAGCCTCTGGGTGGAAGTCGTGCCGTCCAGGACGCGTGACCGTTGTAAGGGGAATTCTCCCTCCGGAATGGACAGTGGAGCCTGACCTGAGACACAGACGGGTGAACTGCTTACGGGAGATCCGCGAGTTCAGACGGTCCTGGAGGCTGGAAGCCGTTACCGTTGACCACGTTCGGGTTTGTGCATTTTATATTCACCATTCGCCTTGTGCGAAATAAATCAGTGTTGTAACGTACTCGAGGATTTTCGTTGTCGACCCACGCCTGATACGGTTCCTATTCGGCCTTTCACGCTGCCGATCAACTGGGACCTCGTCAATATTTACAGTATACTGAGGTGAGTTTTCATTTTTATTTTGTAAAAAATAACCTAAATACCAAATATTAGGTCTGTTTATATTATATTTATACATATTACCATAGCCAGGAAGAAAATGTCACCATAACAACATTTGCTTTGCCTCGCGGGATGAAAATTTGCTCCAAAAATGGATTCGTCAAATTCCAACTGAGATTTAATTTCTAAAAAACCCTTAAGTAAGTGTGGCTAACACATTTTCAAGAAAGTTAAACAATTAAAGTGGACAAATGTGTTGTGGGAGGAAAATACCTATTATAGATGAGAATATCACCTAAGCTAAAGGAAGGCGCTGTGCGATACTAAGTATTTCACCAACACTAAAAGTGAAAATGTTAAAATATAAAGCAGTTAGAATGACGCCACATATTATTAAATTATTTAGATAAATTAAATTATATGAAAATAATTAATCCCATGCTTGCATATATCTACGCCACTGTAAAAATTACTAAAATAATTTATCTACAAAAAGAGGGTGGCATATGCATGGCAAAAACACATTTTTCCGTTTTTGGTCAAACTTTTTGGCAAAATTGTTTTATTTATCATTTTGTCTTTACGAGCTATCTTTATATGAACGAACAACGAACACGTCACCTTAAAATATCTATACCTGCCCTTTTTAATATCACTTGTGAAAATTTGTCCTAAACAAACCGGAACACCCTGAATATAAAGACACAAATGCACACTTGTCTCTACAGTCCACAACTCATTTTATGCGATCACAGTATTATTAAGGGGGCATTATCAGGGGTAATGTAACAAGTGGTGTGACTATTATCGATAATACCTTTCGTTAATTTTACGAATTATAATCCCAAAGCTGAAAATACCACGACTGCGCAGCAGGAGTGGTATTTTCTTAGCATTGGGATTATAATGAGTGATAAATTAAGGAAAGGTAGAATTATCTATTATTAGGCATACCACGAGTTGTATTTAAAAAGAGAATTTAACAACTGCAAATAGTTAGTTTGACAGCTGCTGCCATTTATATTATACTTTCGGTTCTGAATATGTTATTGGTTTAGCGTAACTAAGACGTAACTAAGATAGTAGGATTTCAGCGATTATTTCCCTCATACTGCTTACATCCAATAAGGTAGCTCCTTCCATAAAAATCCAACCAATGATATGCTTCTGCTAGCGATAATTTGCACTAGTGCAATTACCGGTAATTGCACTTGTGCAAATTATCACTTGCTTAGCAACCGCGAATCTGTTGGATACAAACACGTACCTACTTCTTAAAGTTTGTGTGTTTCACACTGTTCTAAATTATGCAGCTTATAAATTATGTTGCGGTATTATTAAGCGTTACATCAATGAATTTATATAACTTTTACATTGCTAAATTCTTGTTATTTAGACCTCCGCCTCCATTCAAATTTATGACACATTCAGAAAATAAACCAACGCCGACAAGGTGTAGGTATAATCGCATTTGCCTTGGATACCCAAGCAAGCGTCACTCGAACGCTACAGTCGAAGCTGTCAATAAACTCGTTCAAAATGAGTCGTTTTGGAAATGTAAACATAGAAAAAATCAATACAGAAATTATTAAAACGTATTCGTGAAATAATCTCGACAAATACCACTCGTGCCGGAAATTTTTCTAGATAATTTTATTCTCCTATTTTGCCCATTAGCAAAACCACTCGTACAAATTGGGCTTTTATTTTCAGTGATAAAAGCCCAATTTATACTCGTGATCTTTCTAGGCAAAATAGCGCTTTCGAAAAAATTATCGATAAAATTTCTGGCACTAGTGATTACATACGAAAATACCACTAGTGGTATTATCGTTGAAATCATCACCTGATTGGTTAATATCTCAAAAATCATATCGTTTCATTGGTTCATATTGGCAGGCGTTGAATTCTCACACATAGTGCCAGCCAACTCAAGTGTGTTTTTGGTGTTTGTTTTTAAAATTACTAGGTTTTTCAAAAAACCAATGCTCAACAGAAACAATGCTGATGTCTTGTTTGCGAAAACAATATACCTGAGATGTTTTTTCTTCTTCTCATTCTCATGCGGCGTGCACTCGAAGATGCAGTTTTGTAGGTAATTACTTGCAATTATTATGGACAAATTATAACCTTTTTCCTTTTATTCAAATAAAAATGAGTGTCCAAAAACAACATGAGACAGAAGATGGTAAAAAACTTTCGTAGAAGCAATTACACTCGCACTCTGCCAGTAGGATCCTCAGTCTCAGTCATAAATTCTGAATGAGAACGTTTCTCAATATACTTTTGATTGCGCATAATATTACTTCCCCGCTCCATTAAACATTATTGCCTTGAATGGATTTCTAACAGAAATGGCAATTTAATCACTGGAACCGATTAGATGTGCCAGGTCTTCTTACGAATGATATGGATTGCAATTGCAGGCAAAATAATATAGCTTCATATGAGCGGTTTCTAGTTAGTTTATAGGGAAATATCTAAACTCTAAAACTGTATGTAGCTCGGTGGAAAACCAAAGCAATTCCAAAACATCATCAAGGCCAATTTCTTGTGTATCTTATTTAAACTAAACACTGACATGAAGAAAAAACACGCACAAAACTATATTGTATTTTAAAAAACGAATACTAATTTTTGTAATTTTATTTCTCTCCCAAGGTATCTCACAAACTTAAAATAAACTTGTAGTCGGAGATAAAAACTCTTTAAAAAAAGACCTAACTGAAGCTACCTGCTTAATAATTTAAAATTTTCGAAATACATTTTTGTTTTGAACTACCTGCCTACTTATACGTAATGCCCACGTAATGGGAATTGTAGGATTACTATATAAAGGTGATACAGGAAAAATCCGGTTGCAATTATTGGGACTACTACAGGCGGCCGCATTACCTTTAATTGACACATCTGAGTATCTGGAAGTTAGAAAAGTTAAAAATTGTGAATTATGATGAGAAATATTTTGCCTCCTTTAGAATCTATGGCACTGCCATGTCACGTCAAACCTGATGGCAGTGGGACACTGACATATAACATAACCTTGTACCAGCCCCCTTGTGGTCTCCTTGGAGTCAACAGAAAACAAACTTCCCCTCAAGGCTTCACTTTTTCTATGTGATAGACCGTGACATGCTGGGTCCCCTTATGTAAAAGCCAAAGTGGAATGCGGGGCGCTAGCCGCCTGTCACTGCTAATAACAATAACGCACAACAATTGGAAATTAAATAAGATAAAGCCATAGAACCCTTGCGACTGACATAATACGAAAAAGGAATCTGACGTTTTGGCGACAAAACATTGTCATGTTTTTCTCTTTGTGCGTTATGTGAGGTTTTGCAGATTTATTTGTTGTTTTACTAGTTTCACTTATAATTAAGTTTGCTAGCTTCTCTAGACTCTTTCCATACTGTACTTACTACTTAAAATTAGATGACAATGAAGTTTCCACAAAATAGTAGCACGAGCAAATCGAAATCGAATGAAAAGCAATCAAATGCTTTTCGATGTGACGTTATTGTTTGTTGACATATACAGGGTGTTCCGTAATGATGTAACAATATTTTAAAGGGGTGTTCTACGAGCCATTTTAGGGGGGGTTCGTCATATAAAATTTTTCGATTTGAGGCCTCCCTGTCGAGATATTCAACTTTGAAAATGGCCGAAAAATCTAGATTTTATTTTTTTTCTTCACAACTGTAAAAGTTAGAGATTTGAATTTTTTTCTTAGTTAGTTGAAGCCTATTTTTAGGTGGTACTATTTTTTTCAGGTTATGTTTATGATGGGTATAAATTGACCACCCCTATTTTTATTTCCTCTAGAACTTTTTTATACGTTAATTAATTTAAATTAAAAAAATATTTCTTAAAACTTTTAGATACTTTTTTTACTCTTTCCATTTTTTCGTATACCTAATAGTTTGCACGAAAAAATTTTTTTTTATCAAGCACCGTATTGAAATAATTATTGGCCGCACTAATGGTTTATTAAAAACATAGTAGGCGGCTGTCACTGCTGACACTCTTTGTCACAAGTCGTTGCCTTTAGCCTTGCTGTTCAAAGTTTTTGGCGGAAGTTTATCCAAGTTTCGGTTAGTTGATTTAGACAAAATATGAATTACAATCACTTTACAAATGAAGAATATGCTGATATGCATTTAATTTATGGTGAATGTCGTGGAAGTGCGCTTCAAGCCAGAAGAATGTATATGGAAAGGTTTCCCAATCGTGACATTCTAAATTATCGAACGTTTATTAATATTAATATCAGATTAAGGGCCACAGGGTCCTTTAAAGGACAACAACGTAATGCAGGAAGGGGAAATGCGGTCAGTGCTGAACAAGAATATGCACTTTTAAATTTTTTCGAACAAAACCCTCGAAGAAGCATTAGAGAAGCATCTAGGCATTTCAATATGCCCTCTACCACTATCTGGAGAATTTTGTCGAGAAACGGATTGCACCCATTTCATTTAAGAAGGGTTCAAGAATTATTACCTACGGATCATAATCTTCGTGTTGTGTTTTGTAGAGAAATATTGCGCAAGCGAAATAGGAATCCACAGTTCACCAACAAAATACTTTTTACTGATGAAGCTCTATTTACACGAGACGGTATTTTTAATTACCATAATATGCACGAATGGTCCCATGATAATCCCCACAGTATTATGACTGGGAAACACCAACATACCTTTTCCCTCAATGTTTGGGCTGGTATAATAAATGATTTTTTAATAGGACCATTCATTTTGCCTAGACGTTTGGGAGGTGCAGAGTATTTGGAATTCCTACAAAACAATCTTTTTGAGATATTGGAAGATTTGCCCCTACAACTTAGACAGGAAATGTGGTTTATGCAGGATGGAGCTCCTGCTCACTTTTCACTAGTTGTTCGGCAATGGCTTGGCGAACATTTTCCAGATCGTTGGATTGGAAGGGGTCAGGATGCACCCATACAGTGGCCTCCGAGGTCTCCTGATTTAAATCCTCTCGACTTCTATTTATGGGGCCACATGAAAAACACAATTTATTCGAGAGAAGTCAACACCATTGAAGAACTTCAAGAAATAATTTTCAATATTTCCCAAGAAATAAGAGCTTCTGTGCACACCTTACGTTCTGTAAACTTTAATTTCATTAAAAGACTACAGTTATGTCAAGATTGTGCTGGTGACCACTTTGAACACTTATTGTGAATTTGATTGCTGTTGATTAAAAAGAATCTTCACATCCCCTTTTTACCATGTTTTTATAATTATTTTTTAGTAGTATACACAATGGCTTTTGTTGACAAAACGAAGAGTGACAGCCGCCTACTATGTTTTTAATAAACCATTAGTGCGGCCAATAATTATTTCAATACGGTGCTTGATAAAAAAAAATTTTTCGTACAAACTATTAGGTATACGAAAAAATGGAAAGAGTAAAAAAAGTTTCTAAATTGAAGGAAGTTTTAAGAAATATTTTTTTAATTTAAATTAGTTAACGTATAAAAAAGTTCTGGAGGAAATAAAAAGAGGGGTGGTCAATTTATACCCATCATAAACATAACCTGAAAAAAATAGTACCACTTAAAAATAGGCTTCAACTAACTAAGAAAGTGTACCAAAATTCAAATCTCTAACTTTTACATTTGTGAAGAAAAAAAATAAAATCTAGATTTTTCGGCCATTTTCAAAGTTGAATATCTCGACAGGGAGGCCTCAAATGGAAAAATTGTATATGACAAACCCCCCCTAAAATGGCTCGTAGAACACCCCTTTAAAATATTGTTACATCATTACGGAACACCCTGTATATGCTTCGAGCGAATCGGTTATTCAATTATCGACATTTGCACAATCTATTTCCCCTTCAGTGTTAATCAGGATCATGGATCACCTTTTCCCGTGCTCTCTTGCCAAATATAAAACCAGATAAAATTTCCGTCTTAACTAACACACTTGGTTTCAAATTTGTAGCCACCCCCAAGTCAGTTAACAATCCATACTTCGGCCAACCTTCATTAGAGGCAAGTGCCTTCGACTGCGAGTCGCGAAACGGCAAATCTCGAAATTAACGGCGGCGCGCTCCTAACGATAAAACGTGCCGTTAGCGTCGTCCGTTTAATTGACAGCGTTACTGCTACTTTATTAGTGCCGTGGCGTCCTTAACGGCACGCCAGATTTGATGAGGGTCCGACCTCGGCGCGCCATCGGTGTGAACGGCGTCACCGGGAAAAATCCTTTCGGTCTGGGTCTGGTTGGAAGAAAGTGGGACGGAAAGCCGAATATGCGCATACAGCAGTGGCGGCTCGTCAGGGGCGGCAGGGTCGGCCCGGCCGACCCTGGCGTTATAAAAATTATAAAACAAACTTAGGTAGCTAGTAGCTACGCGTTTATGTAATCATATCATATAATGTGCCGTGCGTTATGCATCACTGTTTAGAAAACCATAGTTCAAAAATTCACAATGCATTATGCCATTTATATAAAAAAAAATGCGCCCATGGTGGAATCGAAATTTAAATTCGGACGCCTATGGCTATCCGCCGTCGCCATACGGAACTTACGGAAGTGCCATTTTAGTTCCCGGCCGGGCGGCGGCGGCAACCAGCGTTGCACTAGCCTGAATACAGGGTGCGAGGCAGCTGAGGCCGGCCGGCCGACCCCAATCCGTAATCGCCCACAGCCCAGAACCAGAAGCAAAACAATACTTAAAAATTTAAAAACTGCCAAGATTCCATGCAAACGCAAAAATATTAGTAAATATTTATTTGCATAGATACTTCTGGTGTGCATTGTATAGATTTTATTCCAAATTTCATGTACCTAATAATTATTGGCAATTGGCATTTAGTTACAGGTTACAGGAACTTGAAAAAAAAAAAACAACTAATAACTTAATAAACTTTGCCTTTATTTTTATTTCTTGGCCAATATTTTAAATTTTAATTTTAATGCCAAATGCCATACATTAAAATTTATATTTTTCATCATGTCACAGACATATATATGTCTGTGATCATGTATAGGTAGGTAACAACTTTAAATATAACCTAAATACGTAAGTACAAGTAGGTACAATAATATATTATATTATAAGTTATTATATTATAGTGGTCCGTGATCCTGGTCCTGTAATTGCTAATTTATGCTTTGATGCAATTTAGTTGACATGCCATATCGGCACTCAATCGGCAGTCGGTATGTATGGACAAATATGAGCAATAATGGGCAATAGGTTGACATACAGAGTGAAGTCTACATAGAGGTTAGTTCTGTAGGCCTAGGCTTGACCAACACTATACAGGGTGAGTTTTTTTCGATGACCACTATGGGGATCCCGGAAACTAGCAGGGCTAGAACAAAGGTTAAATGGGGAAAGAATTGCAGTTTTAAATGCTCAATCTAATGCCCCTTTTGGATTTTTAAAAAAGTTCATGGCTCACTAGGTATTTTGAAAATAGTGATTTTTGCTATTTCATCAGATCTCTGTAGCTCCGTTATTTCTCATTATACAGAAAAACTGTATAGACAAAAATTGTAGATAATTTTGGGCTTAATAAGATAATCTTATCCAATATTTTATGTTGTTTGCGATTTTTGAGATATGACATAAACTTTTGTTTTTTTTTAATGTAAATTATAATTGGCCATTTTTTGAGCTTTCCAAAGATATAATACTCGGCATAGTTATTATAAAAAATAAAAGAGCTATGGCTAATTTTCTGTTTTTTTTTTAGTTTTCACATAGTCAGCCATGGAATATTTTCATAATTACTTTCTATTTCATAATTAGACATACTTCAAACTTTCTAATATTTGGTTTTTAGCTGGTAACAAAATGTATCTAACAAAATAAAACAAAAATTAAAAAACTCAAATTCAAATTATTATTATTTTAAAAGGTCACCTTTTAAAATAAAAAATGGTGTTCAAATAATCCACCATTATTATTTATGCAAATATTGCATCTTTTTAAAACTGAATTTGTCGCCTTTCTTAGAGAGCGCCTGTCAATACTCGCAATTGCTTCTAAAACAGCTACCCTTAATTCGGCAATTGTCTCATGTCTTATACTTTATTTTGTACTGTTCCCCACAAAAAGAAATCCAAAACAGACAAATCGGGGTATCGGGGCTGGAAATAGGTCTATTTCTCATTTCTCCCTATCTAACTATTTGGATAGAGCTGATCTAGGTATAATCTCTTACGGGCAAATAATTATGCGGTGGAGCTCCATCATGAAAATTTTCGGTTTATTTTGTTACATTTCGTTACCAGCTTAAAATAAAATATTTGAAAGTTTAAAGTATGTCTTATTATAAAATAGAACGTAATTATGAAAATATTCCATGGCTGACTAAGTGAAAATTTAAAAAATCAGAAAATTAGCCATAGCTATTTTATTTTTTATAATAACTATGCCGAGTATTATATTTTTGGAAAGCTCAAAAATGATCGATTTGATAAGGCCACAGCCGAGGCCACAGCCGACTATGATTTACATTTAAAAAAACACAAGTTTATGTCATATCTCAAAAAGCACAAACAACATAAAGAATTGGATTACACTATCTTATTAAGCCCAATATTATCTACAATTTTTGTCTCTACACTTTTTCTGTATAATCAGAAATAACGGAGCTACAGAGATCTGATGAAATAGCAAAAAATCACTCTTTTCAAAATATCTAGTGAGCCATGAACTTTTTTAAAAATCCAAAAGGGGAATTAGATTGAGCATTCAAAACTGCAATTCTTTCCCCATTTAACCTTTGTTCTAGCTCGGCTAGTTTCCGAGATCCCCATAGTGGGCATCGAAAAAAACTCACCCTGTAGGCATAGCGCTGTTTCAAGCGATCGCCACTAGCGCCACACGACGAAAAAAAAAAGACATGCAAGTGAGTTTTACAACGAATTTAACTTCCAAAATTAGATAAAATGCTTGTTTGGTAAGGTCCCTAAATTTGACAAGCTTACATGGCATACATTCATAGATTTTAATAACATTCATAGATTTTAATAAGAAAAGCCAGTCTAAAAAGCAAGCAAGAGTATTTTGGTACCTTTTGATTTGAAATAAAGTCCATTGCTATAGTTTTAGTGTAAGTAAGTGTAGAAAGCTTTTTTTTTTAGTTTATTCTTATGGTGGACCATTGGTTCGCTTTGGGGCTATAAACAATATATTTTTTTATTTTCATTCTGCATACGTTACAAAATACTCTTCCAAAATGTAATATCCAGAATTCTAGCTTCTTCAACTGGTTGAACAGATCATCCCTTAATTCCAAAATAGTGTTTATTCTTCTGCAATTCACATAATAGTCTGCGCATACGATTTCCTTCATGAGCATGGAAATTTCATGTTATCGCAAACAAATCTACCGATAAAAGTTCTGTTAATATGATAAAACTGCGAAATATTGACGCAAAGAGAATTCGTGACCGTAAAAAAGACGAAAATCGTAATAAAGCTGGATATTTAAAAGATGGGACATTCAAAATGTCAGAAATTGACATACCTATAACCACAGAATAGCTCTGTTATAACCTATAATAAGTCGCCATTTTTTTTTTCGTCGTGTAGCGCCACCCCAGTTCGCAAACAACAATGAAATATGACGTGATGCTCGGGTCTTTCATAAGAGCCGCGTTCCTTTTGCCACTTTTCTTAAGAATTCTCACTTTATCCCAGTTGGTGGCAGTTCTTTTTACAAATGAGAATGTGAGCTAAAGTGAGATTTTTTACCTCCCCCGTCACCCTTCAAGCACATCCTCGCGAGGACACTCATCACTATCGAGCATATTGGCTCAGTTTGGTGGTATGGAAAATGACCCTTTCACAAGATGAGCCTTTGACAGGAAAAAACAAACTGAGTGGCTCGGCTAACAACTGAGCTAAAGTTCTCAGTGTAGAGGCAAAAGGAACGCGGCTATAGTGTCAGTCCAGACGCGACAAAAAAAAATTACGTTTTATAGGGGGTATTCTGTGGTTATTGGTATGTCAGTTTCTGACGTTTAAAATGTCCCAAATTTTAAATATCCAGCTTTATTACGATTTACCTTTTTACGGTAACGAATTGTCTTTGCGTCCAGTATTTGGCATTTGGCAGTTTTATCTTTAAGGCACAGCTTTTATAAGTAGATTTGTTTGTGATAACATGAAATTTCTATGCACATATACATGAAGAAAATGGTATGCACATACCATTAATAAACACCATTTTGGAATTATGGGAGGATCTGATCAACCAGCTGAAGAAGCGAAAATTCTAGATATTATTTAGGAAGAGTATTTTGTAACGTATGAAAGAATGAAAATAGAAAATTTTTGTTTATAGCTTCAAAGCGAACCAATAGTCCTCCATATAAAGAAACTAAAAAATCTAATGCATTTTATGCTTACTTACACCACAACTAGCCATGGACGTAATTTCAAACCAAAAGGTACCAAATACTCTTGCTTGCTTTTTAGACTAGCTTTTCTTAAGAAAATGTACCTATGGAAATATGCCATATGAACTTGTCAAATTAGAGGGACATAACAAACAAATATTTTATTTTATTTTGAATAATAAATTCGTTGTAACAGACATATTTGCATGTTTTTATTTTATTAAAGATTCTACAACAATGGTGTTTTTAAATTAAACCACGGTGTAAATAAGAAAATTTGTTTTTTTTTTTAAATTGAGGCTGTTTTCGAAAATACTTACAAAAATATAAATACCTAGGATGCTAATGCATAATAAAGTGTATGAACAACATACCTTCAGCAAGTCAACAGTTCTTTTATATAATATTGTCTTTCTTATTCTTCTTATTCTTCTTGTCTTTTTATGTACCTACGATTTTTTTTTCCTCTATTTTTATGTAGTGTAACGGAATGTTTATCTCGGGGGTTTTGGGGTTTCAACTACGATGCAGGGCGAAGCTATATAGGTCTGTGCCTGTACCTTCCAAAATTTCCCAAGTTTTTTATACCTGACTGTACTTTGACATATAGTTATGTAGAGCATAATAATTAATTGTGTCCGCGCTTCGTAGTTTATCGTCCAAGGACGAAAAATTGACTTTTTCGGAGGGATGCAGGATGCAAACTTCACCAGCCGAGGCGCAGTCGAGGCTGACGAAACCCAGGAGTTACTCCTGGGTTTCTAACTAGTTTTCGTCACAAGATCAGAAATGATACTGTTTAGATTTCATTACAATAAATCCTAGTTACCTATGAACTTCGGCCATGGAAACTATTGAACTGTCAATGTGCCTGAGCAGAAATTCAGTTTTATCAGTGACTATATAACCTAACCTTTCTATAGTCACTGGTTTTATACTTGAACGTTCGTTCGAGTACCTATATACTGAATTTCTGTTCAGACACATTGACAGTTCAATAGTTTACTCTGTTCCATGGCCGACTAGAACTTAAAAGTTAACTAAGATTTATTGTAATGAAAAATAAACAGTATCATTTCTGATCTTATTTTTCTACTTTTTGAAATAAGTATATACAGGGTGGCCCATTTGAAATGGAAGCACCCTCGTAAAATTTTTATTTTTCATCCCATTTTAGCCTTTTTTTCCGATTTCGATGATTCTTTTTTATTAGAAAGGGAGTACCTAAGAGGTGGCCCCATTTGAATTTGAAGAAAAAATTCCACCCCGAAGGGTAGAAAAATAGGGAATGAAGTTTCATATTGGGCCAATTATTTCGATGATTCTCGTTGTAATTACTTTAGGAGTGGCCCCATTTAAATTTGAAGAAAAAATTCCACCCGTAAGGGTGGAAAATAGGGGATGAAAGTTCCTATTGGACCGATTTGGATGATTTTCATTTTATTAGAAAGGGGTTACCTTAGGGGTGGTCACTTTTAAATTTGAAGATAAATTAAATTTGAAGAGATTATTATATTTTGGATAAAAAAAAAATTCTTACCCAAACTACGACGGGCGGACACAAGTAATTATTATGCTCTACCTGGACCGATACATTAATATAGTGTTGGTCCAGGCTCTACATAATAATATATGTCAAAGTACAGTCAGGTATAAATTTTTTTTGCAAGGTACAGGCAAGGTACCTATAGCGCGCGTACTTGGGCGCTACGAGTTGCTAGGAGACGTTGCGCCCAACTTTGAGATGCTACCGGAAATAAACTATTGCTGATAGAGAAAACTTTTTCAGACAAATATCATAGGTGAATTTGTAGTGAACAAATTTTGTTAAGAAAATTTCGCGCTGTCGTTAGCAGAAAAAAAAATTAGATGGGAAAAAAATTGCGACTCCTTTTTTCTCGATTACTTTCTTATAACTTGTTATTATATGCAAAATTCAAGAAAATGTCAAGAGAACAAATTTGCAGAGCACCTTTTTTTCCTTCAAAAATGGTGTCGGCTATTTTTTAGGTAAAATTAAAAATACAGCTGTTATTGGCGAAAAACTAATTTACCCCTAAATTCAAGATGGCGGAAAACCTGCATGGGGTAGATGGTCGAAAACTCGGATTTAAGCTTTCTATATGGTGTACTACCGATGGATAAAAAAAATTTTCTTACCCAATTTACTGAACTAGACGCATTTCTGTCTAGAATAATCTTACAAAAAACCGCCGGTTTTTTATATTCATAAAGAACGTGGAAAACAACCAAATCAATTTCAAGAACCACACTTAACTCTGGGTAGGCAACCCAATAAGCATCCAACGCGCATATCCGGTCACCCATCACTAGGCAACAAAAACACATACTGTTAACCTTTTGCCACAGTAGAGATAATATTATATATGAAACATACCTGTATTTTAAAGATATGAACCAGCTTGCTATAATACCTAATAATAACGATGAACCATATTTTGGGCAGGCCCTTAGTCTGACAGGTTTTCAGTCAAATTAATGGTTTCTGTGGTCCAATGTCATTATCTCCGTAGACCCTTATAGACGATTTGCCTATGTTTCCTGGTACCCTAATACATCACTTTCTGAAAGCTGAGATTTAGCAAAATTATCCGTTTCGTTTGAATCCACTTCTTTACTTATTACGGTTTCGTAGAAACGCGATGGGATCGTTTATGTTCCATTAGAATTCGCAGCAGATGCTTTTGGCATTCCATATTTGGAGGCAGCTGGATGCAGTCATTTTTAGCTTTTTGGCATTTTTTTAACTATAGGTGTATACAAAAACTTACCTACTTACTGAGTAAAGAATAATAATTATTAAAGCATCCTCAGTCTTCTTTGGTTGATGCTAATATTTTTAATGAACGTTATCCTAATAGTAGCGAGGCCTACGATGAAGACCGGCCATGGCGCACAAAAATCACGTGATTATCTTAGTCCGACGTTACATGTCATTTGTCACATAACTGAAAGCGGCAGCTTGGGTTTTGAGAAGTTTTAAATGTTTAAAGTGTTTTTGAACTTCTTAGTTTATATTTTAGAAACAAGTTTGTGTCTAGTGTGCGTGTGTCCTGGCGGAGGGAACCGCCCAGGTGTTATTATGGCCTCTGGGTAGGAGCCGTGCCGTCCAGGAGTACTGGTGCCGCTCGCGCCGACGCGTGAGCGCTGTAAGGGGAATTCTCCCCCCGGAATGGAGAATGGATAGTGGAGCCTGAGACAGACGGGTGAACTGCTTACGGGAGATCCGCGAGTTCAGATGGTCCGGGTGGCTGGAAGCCGTACCGTTGACCACGTTCGGGTTTGTGTTTTTTGTATTCACCATTCACCTTGTGCGAAATAAATCAGTGTTGTAACGTACTCGAGGATTTTCGTTGTCGACTCACGCTCTGATACGGTTTCTATTCGGCCTTTCACGCTGCGGATCAACTGGGACCTCGTCAATATTTACAGTATACTGAGGTGAGTTTTCATTTTTATTTGGTAAAAAATAATCTAAATACCAAATATCGGATCTGTTTATGTTATATTTATACATATTACAAAAGCCAGGAAGAAAATGTCACTATAACAACATTTGCTTTGTCTCGGGATGAAAATTTGCGCCAAAAATATGTGTGGCTAACACATTTTCAAGAAAGTGAAACAATTAAAGTGGACAAATGTGAAAATACCAGAGAGGTACCTAAGCTTAAGGAAGGTACTGTCCCAACAATTTCTGAGAATGTGCCAAAATATTTGAGTGCAGTGCCATTTAACTCTCAGCCCACAACAGCTGAGGTAGGTTGAAAATTTTGAAAAAAACAATTAGAGAAAGCCTGGGCGCACAAAATCAATAATGTAATAGATGAAAGAAAACTCGCCAAATTGTTACGAAATTTGTTCTTTCTACTTATTTCCAAAAATGCCTAAGTTGGTCACGTGACTACGCGATTATACGTTAGCGCCGGAATCTCCGATAACTTTGGGTAGATGTCACCTCTAATGAAAAATATAAAGTGTTGCGGAACATAGAACATGCTGTAACAACGTCGATATCCACAGTGCTTTAACCTCAAAGTGTCTTTCTGTGTTCAGTGAAGAAAAATAAAGCGCAATTAACTTTTACGGCTACACTTTCCACATCGTCCCTTTTCACGACCATATCTGAACCGTTCCGAAACGGGGCGCTCCATAAAATCGGGATTGTCGTACGAGAATGTCTAAAATTTAATATTGCAGTTTTATTTCTGCTCTCCAGAAATTCCACGGAAGCAATATCAGATAGACTCGCGCAAACTACTGGAGTAATAGCGGCAGTGGCGCACCTCGAATAGATAGATATAGGTAGATAGATACCTACTTCGTAAAATTTCTTTTCCTGGAGGAACCTAATCTGGGAACCAGATTTGGCGACAATACAATAGTTTTACTATTTTATTGAACATTTATCCTCAAAATTTTATTAACCTCTTAGAAACATGAGGAACTCTAACAACTTGTGAAATTACCTGACAAGCCAAATCCCAAATCGCCCAAGAAACTTCAGGATATAGCTACATATTTAAACATACCTAGTCAAAATGAGTCTCAAAAATCTTCAATAATTTTTAACAAACAAGGATGGATTTTTGTATCTGCAATCACGATATACAGATAACGGTATGTCCGCGAGCAGGTGCTGTGACGTCCGCGATGACGCTTATTCGACAAAATCTTGGCTAACGGAAATTTGTTGCAACCATATATACACCAAGGTGTCTCAAGGTGTCTACATTCTGTTTTTGGATTTAACTTGACGTGAAATTGATAACTGACGTATGTCAGTGAGATTAATTTCAGGACTATTTTTTATAATTTGGCAGCGCTTTTGTCGAAGGGACGTAGGTGCGCAGAAGAGTTCAATTTTCGTTCTCCTAGCTGGCATACCGTTATCTGTGTATCGTGCCTGCAATTATAAATAAAGAGGGAAGTTTTTGCAGCATACCAGGTAAACGATAAACGATAAGTGCATTTTTTCAACTTATTGTTCTTCACCTGATATGCTATAAAAACATTCCTCCATTTTTCTCTAACTTTTTATTAGAAAAGAACCTAAATTTTAAATTTTTACGATGTGTAAAGAACGACAGCCGCGAAACTCGTTGCGCCACTGACAATTCCGAAGGAAGTTTAAACATGGCATTGTGTCTGGCCTGGATTTGTAACTCTTATTAGTTTTCGAAGTTGTCCGTGGAAAATTGTTATTTTGTAACGTTTGGGGAAGTGGTTACGAAAAAATCGATAAATATGAATAGAGGTAGCCATATTCCAGCCATATTGCAGCGATGTACAGGAACCTCAAATAATGAGCGATTATTTCCTTTGTTTTTGAGATAAATATTGTTTAGTTGTAAGACGCCTCCTTATTCAATGCCATCCAGGAAAACATATTATGCGAATATCCCGAGAATGCTAAGAGGTTTCCCTATAATATGTATGACATATAATATTGAAAAGGTAATTTTAAGGCTATTTATTTAATGGGATTTTAATATCAGAAAATTAACAATTTCTAAAAATAAAGATGGATGTTTACTTCTTTTCCCTTTCTCTTCCTACTCCCGGTTAAACAGATAGTGATATTTGATATCAATCAAACACATTTGTTATTTATTGGCCTTAACTGCATAGCCCTGGTTTTTAGTTGGTCTTGTTAGGTATCTCAAAAACTAATGAAATAATTGGACTTAACACTTTATTTGAGACTGTAACGGAATTTATGCAAATTTCCGTTACTACGGCAAAAACCTTTTGGCTCTCCCGATATACCTATATACCGCTAATTTTTAACTGCCAACAAATTACTATATCACCATTATGCAGCCAGCCATTATTCCTTGTGAATTTCTTCAAATCTTTGATCATCGTGCATAATATTCATATTTTCATAGCTGGATTTCATCTAAGAGAACATTTTGTGATTAATCAGTTTACAGTGCTGTGCTAATATTTTTTTTATATATAACCACAACGGAGGATCGCGTTATCAGATCCGTTTTATTGTTTTCTTAATTTAAAAAGGTTTCGTGTTTTGAATTCATTAGCACACGGTATAAGAAGTATTTAGTTTCGACTAGATACCTACGTTATCGTCTCGAATCGTTGTTTTGCACTAAATCGGCTGCTTATTGAGTACCTTAGCCTTGTCGGGTGTTTCATTAATTACTTTCTTTCTTTTTTGATGTGAATAGAGAAGAAGCCCAACATTTTTCTTGTTATGTCTGGTGTTCAATTTAAGAAATTTTTGATTTATATTTAAATTGATTATATTTCTTTTTCTTAAAGTGTCAAGGGAATCAAGCACTTATTGTACAGTTTAATAAATGAACGTCTGGTATTTTTCTCAAGTCAAGAATATCACGACTTGACTATTACCTTTTCTAATATTTTATTGGAACTTATTTTGTCGAAATGAAAATATTTAAAGTTTTTATTAAATCTTGTAGGTAATTAACTGGTGACCAACTGTAAAAGCCCATTTTGTTATAAGACATCTTGTGTGCTACCTTTTATTATTTTCAAGGTAGGTAAGTATTCCTAAAAGTGTCCTAACGTGTTTTCACTTGCCGTTTTACGAGAAATATACGGTCGGACAGTTTTTAACGGTCTCTCCAGAAATGACTGATCGTCACTGGACACCATTCGATTCGAGGAATGGCGAAAGCAGACCCAAACGAACCAACCTGGATTGGACCCCCTCGTTCCTTCTCTCAAAAAAGCCGAACAGGATCGGGTCAGGTCTCGCGTGACTGACGGTTTCTCCCCTCCGGATTATAATTGCTTTATTACCATCGCGGGCATCGGGAGAAAAGAATCGCCCCGGCGACAATGGACTAGTCGAGGTGGGGCCCCCGAGTGAAAAGTTGCATCTGCCCGGGCCCGTAATGGCACATGCTGGGGGGACCTGACGCTTTAAAGGTCGAAGGATTTCCGATGGGTGCCATTGGAATTCGTGGCACCCTGTCGACAGGGTTATCGTCCATTGTAAGGCGCGTTTAATTACTTGGAAAGTCGGTATGGCGGTGTTTCAATAGCAACACATGGTGTTTATTGTGTTTTACGGTTCATTTAATGACGTGCTACGAAATTCTTTTGTTGCGAGCAAGGCTGTTGTTCTCACATTACGACGAGTCAGGGTGCCGCTGATAGGGTGAGGTGAGGGCATTGGATCTGCAGTATGCTGTAATTTTTTACATCTCAGAATATGTTGTTCTTGCAAGAAAAAAAGCAAGAAAACTTTCAAAATTCACTAGGTATATCTGTAAAATAATGTCTGCAAAACTTTAATAGTAGGTATATGCTAGGTATACTAAAATCAAATATGTCTGACGCCTGGCGTAAATAAAAGCACGTGAAATAAGGCGGATTGGTCAATAGGCCATAAAATATCAACGCTCCTGGCAACAGGGACGTACTCGATGGCAAAAGTGTATTAATGCAGTTTTATCTTGTTGTTTTCAGGTATTTAGGCACTGCCACAAATAATGTTTTCGACGTTTTAAACCATTCTAATTAAGCCAATACCTAATTTTTTTCCCAAATTTTTTGACGCAATCAATAATTGTAAAAGTAAAATTGAATAAAGGTCGTGCCTCAGTGCGACTCTGGTGAATATCTCACGCACATGCTTTTGTTTACATCAGGCGTCAGATTTGTTTGATTTTAGTATAGTATACCTACTTACTATTTACTAGATAATAAGTATCTTATTTACAATACTACTATTAAGTAATACAAATCCATGTTTACAATTATTTATTTTTCATAAGGTTGCTTTAACTATATTTTTTATATTTCAAATTGAAAGTCAAGAAAACATTAAACAAAATTATTATTAAAATACAAAAAAGCAATACAAAAATAATAACAAAAAGTAACTAAGTCAATAATTAAAAAAATTAATCATCGACCCGCCGCTCTGCAGCGCTGCGCTGACTTGTCTCTGATAAGCTTTGCACGTAATAGTAATAAATAATGCAAGAGTCTTGCTAACAAGCGTTTGAACAAACTCCCTAATATAGTCAGTCCTTACTGGGACTGTCAATTGGTAATTTTGATATCCTAAGTTGGCATCAATGCACCAAAAAATGCAACCGGGTCATAAGTTCAGGTCAGTATCGAGCCCATTTGCACTAATAACACGAAAAGTAACAAGAACAAGAACAACACAGATAACGGTAAAACTCACGAAACGTAGAAAACCCGCGAATATTTTCACTGCCGAATGTTTGAACCAGTTTGAACGATCTGGAAAACCTTCACTGTCACTTTGACACATCGAAGCTAAATTTGCCTGAGTCCGCACATAGACGCTGCCAAACGCACCTGATTATACCAAAATACCAAAATGAAAAGTGTTTCCATGACGTTTGAAATTATTATTAAAATGAGCTGCAGTCATAGTTATTTTATTTTATTGCGGTATAATCGTGATTGCAATAGGGTTTTTATTTTATTGTTTCTTTTTTTCGTATCACTTGGGTAACTTTTCCCATCATAAATCAATGAGTTACGTCATTAACTGGTTGCGACGCATATACCAATGTTACACCCATGGTTAACAGAAAATTCCTAGGGATTTTGTGGAGAATGTCATCTGACAAAATCGGGACTTCTTACAGTAATCGGGGTATAGTACTTTTTACAATTCGAACTCATAAAAGTCAACCTAGTTGGCCATGATTACAATCCCAGAATAAAGTTACCCACTCATTGATTGCAGATTTTAAATACCTACCTACCTAGCAAAAAAGGAAGAAAGTTTATAAAAATCGGCGAACAAATAAAGATTTTATATGGGTGGTAAGTCCTTTAAAATAACGCACTTTTCTTGTATCGGTACGCAAATAATAATAATAATGCATTAAACAGAATTGCACAAGAAATCGAACAGATTGGTCCAGAAATAATCAGTAATGTATTGAATATCGGCTTTCTCATTGCCAAGCATTGCAGTCAACGGCAGGCAATTTGAACACATAATTTGATTTAGTTTGTTCTTTGTTATTTATAACAGAAAATTTAAAATTTATGAAATTTTTTTTATGTAGTGTATTATTATTATTTGCGTACCGATACAAGAAAAGTGCGTTCTTTTAAATATGACGCTATCAAAAATAGTGGTTGCCATTTAAAAAATATATAGATGACGTCATAGCTTGGTTAGTAATGACGTCGCAAGAACGACAAATATGTCAAAATATGCGGCTTTCAAAATTATATTGGACATGTCGAAGCGGTTTTTTAATCGCATAGTACAACATTTTACCGAATTTATTCCAACCTTTACGTGCTCCCTGTATAAAATTGTATCGTTGACTGAATTGTATGCAAAATATTTGGTGTAGCGTGCGGAAATTTCAACAATGGTTCTGGCAGTCTATGTACAGCTTTGTCTATGCTTGAAACCATAACGAAAAATTGTAAGTAAGGAAGAACTTAGCACAGCTGTACTGATTTGACAACTGCTTTCTTGTAGCTAACAATGAAAGTCTAAATAAAGCATCTGTAACGTTTCCCGATTTTTTTCATTGACCTCACATCTCTATGAAAAAATGGCCAAGGAGCTCTAGGTCCCATTTGCCATGTCGGATTCCATGGTTTGAAAAATTACAGCGCGTTCCAAAGTTTCGTTTAGTTTGACACTTTGACACCGTCCGCCGTCTTGGATTTTGTGAAAATGGCGAAACTTCACTTAATCTTTATTTATTCGGGTCATGCTTGAGCAAAGCCAAATTGAATCCTGAAAACTATTACTTCTTTATTGTCTTCGCGGGCAGGTAAATAGATGATAGATGCAATGTAACCATAGTTGGTTCACGAATCGCGAGAAATGCAATCCTCTGCGGAACGATAGGTTTGCATAATAGATAATTTCAATACGGAGGGAAAATTTAGAATCGCGTAAGCCGAAGCTTCTATAAATGCGCACTGCGTGGAAATGTAACCAGAAGAAGTGGCTACTATATTACTTTACGGCGGTTACATAGCATTACACCGGTCGACTTTAGTTACAAGGAAAATAAGAACATCTCACACGAGGTGAATTCGTAAGTATCACTTTCTCAGCTACCTATACCTATTGAATTGATATGCAAGTTGTTTGTTAGGGTAGGTACCTACCTGTCTCGCAACATATAACTCCTGAATAAAATTGTTACTGTACTTGAATTTTAATAGCTACATTTCCTAATAAAATATACCCGCCTACGGGCCCGTAGTTAGGGGGGGGGGGGCAGAGGGGGCAATGCCCCCGCTGGGAAAAATTGTTGCCCCCTCTAGCGCTTGCGCTATCCACTACCCTGCAACTGGCGCATTATACAGGGTGTTTTGCAAAGTACAGGAGACATATTATATATTTTTTTAATAGGACACCCCTTATATTATTATATTTTTTATTCTGATTGTATAACATCCACTATCACGACAAAAAAACTTTACATTATTATCTACAATTGGAAACTTTCGGTGGGACACCCTGTACCTATTGTTGCAACAATAAATCAATATACGCCTTTTAAAAGCTAATTATGACTGGATTCAAAACTCAACTGCTAACTCATCCTACAAATACATTTAGTATCCGCGCATTAGATATTTGTTTTGTTATGAAGAAGAAAAAAATATATATTTTTGTTATCAATTGGTTTCTTTTAAATAAAAATAAAAATTCCATATTTTTCTTTTTTGTATTTTGAAATTATGGTCAAATCTCGCCCCGCCCCCTCAAAAAATATTGTTGCCCCCCCCCCCCCCTAAATATTGAACCTGGCTACGGGCCTGCTCGCCTATATCAACGATATAATATATTGGAATAGATACATTACCAAAGGCAACTTGTTTTGGTTCATGATTTTAAAGAGATGTTATTGTTGACACATTCAAGGTTTCCAGTTTTTTAATACGATTTAGGTTACCTATTTTGTAAATATAAGTACCTCAAAGCATATATACGATATACAAGTTTATCAAAAAACTATTTATTATGCATTACAAAATAGGAAAGACTGAATTTAAGAAATGTAAACAAATTACCTCGTCTTCTTCTCCCCGACCAGAGCAAAATAAAACCGTGTTATTTGTATTAGCGTGAGTCATCTATTCTACGTAAGGTGCTTAATACAAAGCAGTCAATTTTTTAAAGTGGTTTCATTCATTTGTTATTTCTGATGCCAAACGAATCAAAAATTCTAATATTTGAAAAATTAATTTCTCGTTTGAAGGCAAAATAGTTAAAAGTTAGCTTCAAATGTGAATAGAAGATGGGGGCGGAAGACAAAAGGCATAATGCATTTTAATTTGCGGAAACTTCAACAACGTTTACATATGCCTTGTTGTTTAAGTCTGTAATAACAAATTTTCAACGAAAGGCTAATGCACCAGCACATAAATAGGTACCTAAGTACTGTTCGTTTTCTGAAAATTGTAGGAAACATCAGTTTCATAAAGGTACCGTGCATGTGGGCGTTATTTCAGACAGTAGACACCCTAATACGTTACTTCCTGCCATTGAAAACTAAATTGCACTTTTTGAAATGAGGCACTGGTTTTGTATTTTGTACATCTGTTGTACGGTTCGGGTGGCTACTTTCCCAAGTAATTTATATTGAAATGCATTTAGACCCAAGGGAATTCGTTACTCTGCATATAGTTATTATTTTTATTTGGAATTTGAACTTGTATGGGAACGGGGGCTGGGGGAAAAGCCTACAATGAGATAATGCTAGAATAGCATGTTCGATTACATCCCATTCCGTATGTACGCTTCTACATATTAAAATTTATTACGCGAAAATAACTACAAGCATACGAACTAAAATATTCTAGACTAATTGAACAGAATAATTACCTCGGTTCGGAACAAATTGGAAATAAATATTGTCTCGTTAAATTACCTTTCATTACAGGTTACGTCCGGTATTCCATATTCCCCACAGCCATTACTAGGCGGCTATTAGCGTGAACATGTATTTTATGTTTGTTTTTGGGCCCCGTTCTTTGTACTTTATTAAAATTATTATGGCCTGCGAGGGACGGAGTTTTGGTAGGCGAGTTTTAGAAGTCGTTTATTATACCGCAATTACCTCAATAATTCAGCACACCCTTTAGGGCTTTAGAGGGTAGTAATTCTATTTCATTTTTCGTCTTTAACAACTAGACTGGCGGGTAATGTAATGTTCGCCAATGTCAAGAACCACGCGGGAGTTCATAAATTGTTTCTTAAAGTCAATTTATCGAAGTATTGCCCGTTCGTAAGTAAATATTGACATTGCAATTTTGCATATAACGCCATCTAAACCATAGATCCTGAAGGCATTATGAGACAGATGAAATTCACTAGAGCAGATGGTCTTCACGGGCTGTGGCGTAGAATGGCAATTATTTCGTATTGTATGTTACAATGCCATAAGAAACGATTTCTATATATTATTTTTCGTCCGAAGGTGGAACACCAAGAACAAAATTAGTGAGGAAGTCTCCCTCCTGGTGTTACTTCCTGAATATGAACTTGAAGCTATAGTGGAGTTTGAAGGAAGTTGGGATGAGTGACTGATTTAAATACCAGAACCTTGAAAGGAGCTATCTACTTCAAATTGAGAATAGTCAACTTCAAATTGGGATTAATCAATTTTAAATTATTGGGAATAGACAACTTCACATTGGGAATAAGTAGTCAATATATCAAATTGAGAATAAACAATCTCAAATTGGGAATATTCAATATTAAATCTAAAATCAACAACTTCATGTTAGAAAAACACTTATCAACAAGGATAACTTAATTTATTAACTAAGTTTATAATATTAAGCATAATTTAAAAAAAGTTTAAAAGACTTTGACAGTCAAGTGCCAGAAATCTTAGAAGGAAGACAAAGACCAAATCATTTATCGCGAGCTAAATTTTGCTTATAGAAATTAGAAAGTATACGTAGTGCATAATAACATAAACAATAAATTACGTGTAGCGAGTTGCACCAGATTTGTAGGAAATATATACAGAGATAAATATAGCAGACAAGGGCGTATCCAGGGTGGGGCGCGGTGGGGCAGCTGCCCCACCTTCCAAGTTGTTGTAAGAAAATATTAAAAAGATTAATTCGGATGATTCTATATCGGTACGCGCAGACTTGGGTAGAATACCAAAAACCAGTATTCGAATACGAATACAGAATACTCAAGTTGAACTGGATTCGAATCCTAGAGATTTGAATAAATGCTAACAAAAGTATTCGATTACCGAATAGTATTCGAATCCATGTATTCATATAACGAATATTGTGTTCATTTAATTGCAATATATGAAACACCCTGTATAAGATAGGCTAGTTATACTATGTAAAATAATATCTTGGAAAAGTTAATTGATTCGCGAAAAAAGGTCACATATAGATGACCTGTGGTTTATACAAGGTACTCCGGAAAACTTTTTTTTAGAATTTTGCCCCATTTGGTGGATAACTTGAAGTATTGAAATTTTTGTACCAAAGGTTTTGAACTACGGCCAATTCGATGGCACTATGCATTTTATTCTTAAAAACATGCTTAACATGGTTTGTAATTTTTAGGGTTTTCTTTTAATAACAGTCGACCATGTAAAGTATAATAAAAAATGTAGAGCTCTTCGAGAACTATAGGTTGAAAAGTTGAAAAGTTTTTTGAAAATCGGCACATCTTTCGAACACACATCTATACATAAAATAAAAATCAAAACTTTATATAGGTAAAAACAAAAAATTTAAATATAAGAAATACCGATCATTGTTCACATTTTTTTTATAATCTTATTAGTATTCAACATTTGAATACAGGATTCAAATTTTGAATCCTGTATTCTGATTCTGAATACTGAGATTTGAACATCGGTATTCTTTCTAAGAGAATCCTCAAAAAATCGGTATTTAAATTACTCAATACAGAATACCTGCTTTAAAAAGTAGCAATAAGAATAAGAATACCTGCTTCTCGGGAGTATTTGAATATGAATACGATTATTGGCAAAGTAGCTTGAATAGGATTCTGAATACAGAGGATTCGAATACTACCCAAGTCTGGGTACGCGTTGAACCTGGACCAACACTATATTGAAGACCTGTGCGTGCATAGCGCTGTTTCAAGCGATCGCCACTGGCGCCACACTACGAAACAAATTTACATGGTGGATTAATGTTAAAACACCATTGTTGCAGAAGCTTTTAAAAATAAAAACATGCAAATATGTCTGTAACAACGAATTTAATATTCAGAATAAAATAAAATATTTGTTTGTTATGTCCCTCTAATTTGACAAGTTCACATGGCATATTTCCATACATTTTCTTAAGAAAATGGAGTCTAAAAAGCAAGCAAGAGTATTTGGTACCTTTTGGTTTGAAATGAAGTCCATGGCTAGTTGTAGTGTACCTAAGTAATCTTAAAACGCTTTAGATTTTTCAGTTTCTTCTTCATATGGAGGACTATTGGTTCGCTTTGGAGCTATAAACAAAATTTTCTATTTTCATTCTTGCATACGTTACAAAATACTCTTCTAAAATAATATCTAGAATTTTCGCTTCTTCAGCTGGTTGATCAGATCATCCCATAATTCCAAAATAGTGTTTATTCTTTCTTCTGCAATTCATCTATTGGTCTGTGCAGTGTGCATACCATTTTCTTCATGTGCATGGACATTTCAAGTTATCAGAACAAATCTACCTATAAAAGCTGTGTTAATAGGATAAAACTGCTAAATACTGGACGCAAAGTCAATTCGTTACAGTAAAAAAGGCAAATCTTAATAAAGCTGGATATTTAAAATTTAAAAGTCAGAAACTGACAAATAACCACAGAATACCCCACTATAACCTATAATAAGTCGCTATTTTTTTCGTCGAGTAGCGCCACCCCAGTCCGTAAACAACAATGAAATATGACGTCATGCTCGGGTCTTTAATATAGTGTCGGTCCAGGTTGAACGCGGAGTGTGTGGTCGGGTGCTGTGCGTGCTCCGTGGAGGAATGGAACGAAAATATTTCATCTTGTACAACTTTCTACGATTTGGAAGGAATTTTGCTTCAAAATGTGGAATGAGATAGTGAAAACTCCAGAATCATCGAAATTTTAAAAAAGAGCATTGTTTTTCCGACTATTCGGAAAACGCTAGTGATACTGCTTTCACAGCCCTGATGCACAACTAGTATGTAGAGCGTTCATTCAGCTCCCTTCGTCGAATTAAAATGTGGAAGTAGAAGTACTATTGGTGAAATTAGGTTAAACGGGTTAGCTACGCTGCATTCAACGTCAATGGGTTTTCGCAAACAAGGAGCAATTATAAAGAGAGATGATGTAGTAAAATAATTTAGTAATAATCCTCCCAAAACTATTGTTCAAAAATTAATATTACTGTTTTTTAGTAAACGGTTTTAATCCTTTAGTTATGCCCCCCTCCATTCGCTATGAACGAGGTTTAATTCAGATGGCTGCCCCACCTTCTGTTGTGAGCTGGATACGCCCATAGCAGATGTATTAAATATATGGCAAAAATAGGACATTCTAAATTCAATAAGTAGGTATTGTGTATTTACTTAGATATAAGTAATTAAAATATTGCTTAATATGAAGTTGTTGATTTTCAATTTAGTATTGAATATTCCCAATTTGAAGTTGTTTATACTCAATTTGATATTGACTATTCCCAATTTGAAGTTGTCTATTCCCAATTTGAAATTGATTAATCTCAATTAGAAGTTGACTATTCTCAATTTGAAGTTGTTTATTCTCAATTTGAAATCGATTATTCCCAATTTGAGATTGAAAAGGTATAGAAACCATTTGTAATTCAAAATTGCGCGTTTGTGATTAGTGGAAATTAAGACGAGGGAAATAGTCGGTGGAATCAAACAATGATGAACGTATGCTTCTTTCTAAAAACACAAAGCCACATTGAATTTGTGATTACCTATCATGTGCAAATGTACCTACTTCAATCTAGGCATTAGTAAATTGTTCCGTCTAATGCCCAAATGGTTAAAATCGTCGCCACCGCGAGATCTGCCTCCCAAATTTCACACTGAGTCCGGCCTGAAGGCAGCAAGTGATGTCTCGTCCTATTGGAAAAGGTTAAACGGTTCCAGTTCATCTTTTCCGTTTCACAACCCCATTTTTCCCGTCTACCTCCAACGAACTTTGAGATACTTGTCCATCTGGAGTTTTCGGTGCGAGTTTCAGTGCTACATCACGACATTTCGTGTAGTTTTATGAAAATCTACAATTTTGCATCTACAGCCACAACCAACACGAACCTTGTCAACTAATAGTTACCTACTGTAATAAGGGCTGAAGGGCTGAGGCGTATGGACTGAGTGGCGAACCATGCCGAACAAGCGTTGCAGGGACTCCACCCCAACCAATTATTCGCGATACACCGAATGCGACTCGGTGCATCACCGGGCGCTCAATGATGCATGACTCTGCATCGCTCTGATCGCTGTACCGTGACAGCGAGCGCCTAAAATGATTGCCAGCCGGTTATTTAAGTGGAGGTTGCCGAAATGTACGGGTGCTCACGGCCAAAGGGAACGGATTATCGTCATTTCACGGGGACTGCGCTCAAGATGTTATGTACAGGGTGGGGCAAATCGGACGCTTTTAAAGGGAAACTCCTATTTTTGACGGAGAAAGACGAAAACTAATATCGGTGTCTGAGGCTCATTTTTTATAATAAACTTAATGGCGAAAACCGCAAATCGATATCTGTCACCGTTCTTGAGTTACAGGGCGTTTTTCGAAAATGTGCGTTTTCGAAATTACCATTCCAAAAATATATGACACTTAATGGTTTACATACGTAGTTATCAATTACATAAAATTGGAGGCGCGCCCTTTCAACAAGTAGGCTTTGGACGGTGAGACAATGAAACAACCGTGGAAAAAATGTTTACTGCTACCTGTCAAATTTTCAGTTAAGCTGTTTAGGCAGTATAAAGATTTTTCTATTCTTTTATAATTTATAAACTTTATAACATACCCACAATGAAATTTGAAAGTTATAAAAAATGGGATATAACTAATATTAATCAAATTGAGTCGCAATCTTGCAAAAATGTCCTTGAAAGAATGTCTTCTCCCTGGATACCGCTCCTAGTATAAATTGCTTGCATCTACATTTTCCCCGGATTGTATAAAACAGACTATCATATCCCATTTTTTTTATAACTTTCAAATTTCATTGTAGGTATGTTATAAAGTTTATAAATTACACAAGAATAGAAAAATCTTTATACTGCCTAAACAGCTTAACTGAAAATTTGACAGGTAGCAGTAAACGTTTTTCCACGGTTGTTTCCTTGTCTCACCGTCCAAAGCCTACTTGTTGAAAGGGCGCGCTTCCAATGAAATGAAATCATAAAAGTTATTATATAATTGATAACTACTTATGTAAACCATTAAGTGTTATACAGTGTGTACCAATTTGATACTGGACACATCAGAACTATATGAAGGACAAGGAAAGTAAATGGTCTCTATTTTTTTATTGGTAGTACCAAGGGAGAGTATCTCGTAGGCGGTGATATTTGGATGGGGTAATTATTTCATGGCCTGCTATGATTTTTTAAAATAGCTGATTTTCAAGAAACCCTAGTAGGGATTTTTTTACGACAAAATGTTATTAAGAAAACTTGTTCATAATGGAGAACTGAGTAGATTCACAAAATTTCAAAAGGATAGTCCTACTTTGATTTTTAGATTTATCTCCCACTTTTTCTTACTACCGTTGAGTGAGGAATGTACTACCAATAAAAAAATAGAGACCATTTGTTTTCCTTGCCCTTCATACGAGTATATTTCTGAGGTGTCCAGTATCAAATTGGGACACATTGTATATTTTTGGAATGGTAATTTTTCGCTCTATTAAAAAATGCAAAAATATATAGGGTGTTCCATTTAAAAAATAAATTTTTTCATCGATATCTCTTAAACCATTTGAAAAAAATGTAGTAACAGCATTGGATTCTACGTAAAAAAGTGCTTTAGGAATGTTTTTCCAGAAACGCAAAATTTTCAACGCGAAAAAAGTTAGGGCCACTTTTCGAAAACGCACATTTTCGAAAAACGTCCTGTAACTCAAGAACAGTGACAGATATCGATTAGCGGTTTTCTCCATTAAGTTTATCATAAAAAATGAGCCTCAGATACCGATATCAGTTTTCGTCTATCTCCCTTTAAAAAAGTGTCCAATTTGGCCCCCCCCCTGTACATGCGGAAATCCATAATTGAAGGTTCAGACTAATTGATGATCGGAGGACAAGCGGTAAGCATTATACAGTGGATTACTTGGCCCATTTTTTTTTTGGTGGGTGTTAAAAGAAGCCACCTACCTCAAGGTCCAGTTTTACAATACAACATACAACATTCGATTTAAAAACTTTTGTCTGTTCAAAATATAAAAGTTAACCATTTTCGAGTAAATAAATATATAATAAATTAATAAAGGAATCGTATTCGTGAAATATTCTCAACAAAAACTAAATGCTCCAGGTATTTTTGGTCCACGATTTTTGAAGGTTTCAGCGCCAGTCTATAGCATCTAATTTATGGTATATCATGTTTGATTTAATTTTCTTGCTAGTTTCTCCTGGCATAACAGCAGGGCTTTGTAACAGTAACTTGCACTAATTGGTGTAAGTACCTAAGTATATACCTACAATCTACAAGAGCCGTATTGTGTCTTTTAAATGCCTCCCATATCTCTCGAATCTCGATAACGTAAATTGCGTAGTATGAGTATGTGCTTGCTTGCCCATTCGGTCTAAGTTTTTTTAATTGTTGCGGCCGCGGTCCCACAAGCACCTAAGTATAATTTAGCGATTTCCAACTTGATAGCGAGACCCGCTTCGATCTTAATTAGTAGATTGGTGGCAAAACTTGGCCGTTCCACCCATAAATCGCCTGCTCCTATATCTGTATCATAAACCCGAAAGTTACTCGCCGGTCAATTCCGGCTTAAAATCCGGGAATCCGGGGAGCTCGTATTCGCCTTCGCGCCCAGCAATTAACTACGTAAACCATTAGGTGGCTGGGAGCTTGGGAGCTGGGAGGTTAATTTAGGACAAGTTCGAGAGGATTAGCTCAACTAGGAAAAGGAGGTTTGCATTCACAAATTCTCCACAATCTCGTTTTTGGGGAGTGGTTTGTGGTTAATATTTTCACTGAATATCGCAAATAAATTTTAAAATATAATATGAACAATATACAGGGTGTTTCAATAAGGGTGAAGAAGTACCATATCTCAGGAATTAATAGTCCTGGAGCTTTGGGAAAAAATCTTCTTAAGTAAAGTGGTCACGAAAAATCGCTGGAAGTTATTTTTAAGTTCGTCGGTCTGCCGCTAGGGGGCAACAGTAAATACGAAAAATGAGTTTCTCAAAAAAATAACTAATAAAGGTACCTATATCAAAAATAATTTTATTGTACTCTTCTGCAAATTCTGAACAATTTGTGTTAAGGATTTTTTGGTCTAGCTCTTCAAATAGAGGTGAAACGGGCGGATAAACCTTGACATGAAAAAAAATGCTGCTAACTCCGCGGTGTGGCTTAACCGAATTGGTAGAATTTCGGCTTGTTGAAGGGAGCTTTCCTTCATATATCAAATGATTGTTCAGTAAGGTCATTTCGAATTTCGTGGTCCCCGCTAGAGGGCGCAATTTGAAAAATTTGTCTTTTATTACAATTTTCACCGAAATTTTAAACGCAATGACATATTTATTCTGTTATAATCGAAAAGTAGATTAAATTTACAACAAAAAATAACAAAAGTTCAAATCGATATCTCCATTAGTTTCGGAGGTATCGCCAAAAGAATAATTATTAACATGTTATTTGAAAGATGAAGGTACTTATTTGTTGTCAAAGATTTCCGTGGTCAAGCATATCATGAAATAAATTAAAATCTGCGTGAGCTTTTCGTAAATACTTGACACGTGAATACGCTGTCAAGTGGAGCATATTCAAAACATTGAAAATATAGGTACGGCAAGCATATCGTAAGCCTCGACATTTACAAAGATTTGACACAATAATAATATTAAAGCTTGATTCATGTGACATTTACTTTTTTACTTCCCTAGAGACCAAACGATTTTGTTTCATGGTTTACAAGATGATTTTCGAGGTAATTTTATATCAATAAGACAGGTAAGGTAAGTAGGTAAATTAGAAATACGTTTAACGGAATAAAAAGTGAGAAAAATAGCAATTTACGAAAAGCTCAAGCAGATTTTTATTTATTTCATGGCATGCTTGACCACGGAAATACCTACAAACAAATACCTACCTTCTTCTTTCAAATAACATGTTAATAATTATTATTCTTTTGGCGATAGCTCCGAAACTAATGGAGATATCGATTTGAACCTTTGGTATTTTGTGTTGTGAATTTAATCTACTTTTCGATTGTAACAGAATAAATATGTCATTGCATTCAAAATGTCGGAGAAAATTTTAATAAAAGGGAAATTTTTCAAATTGCGCCCTCTAGCGGTGACCACGAAATTCAAAATGAGCTTACTGGACAATCATTTGATTGTATGACTCATGTGGTTTATTTGCCTCGGCCAGAGGCCTCGGCAACTAAATTCCACACGAGTCATAAAAAGTTGCAGTGCTTTGGTACATAAATAACTATTTTCTTTCAACTAAAGTTCTCTAAAAACTGCATATTTGTCGAGATATTTTCGAGTGGCCTTCAATCAATAGAAATCTACGTGTTTTCCCGATTTCAACGATATAAATATATACCATACCTTTCCTCTAATGAAAGTGGATAAATACTCTAACTCTAATTTGGAAGTTTTTAATTAAAATCAAACTTATCTTATGCGGGATATTCTCAAAATTAAAGTTATATATATCTCAATTATTCATTTCCGTTATAGAAAACGTATGACATATTAATATTGTTGGAAACGGGAAAACAAGTATAAATTTCAAAAATCCAAAATATGCAGGGGATGTTTCTATAAAAATTTATGTTTATATTTTTTCCTAACTTTACGCGATGTTTATTGTGTCATATAATAGCAGATTGTGAAGGTTCAGAGAAAATTCTACAACTTTCGTATATAAAGTTTTTATCTAACTCGAAAAATAAAGGCTCTAGGTTGTGCAAAATATAAGTGAATACCCTGTATATGTAATCCTAGAGGCCGTCGAGCAATCAGTTTTAAGGCCATATTTCTTCTAGTTTTTAATCGATTTAAGAAAATGAAATGGTTTTGTATTCCCGATAGAATTTTAGCAGTACCTAACTGAAGGTTTGACCTCAGATTACATCCTTTTTTGTCAAGACTTTTTAGATACTTATTGATCTTATATCTGAATTTAAGTGGGTACCTATCTAAGATGATGTTTTAATGTATCTAAGTATCCAAATTTGCTTTAAAGATCCAGGATCATTTTAAGGATCTCAGATATTTTTTAATAGTATCTAATTACAAGTAGGTTTTGAAAGATCTTCGTTAAAAAAGTATCTACCTAGATACCTTTAAAAATAATCTAAGATCCTCCGACTCCAACTGATCTTAGATACTTCAAAAGATCTTAGATCCCAAACGATCTTGTACCTATCTAAAATCTTTTTTCTACAAGTATATATCTTTTCAAAAAACATATTTCTAACTTATTAAAAAAATATCTGGATCTATATACAGCTCCTTTTTGGGACGATCTTATAGCTCTACTCAGTATGAATATACCAATTTTTTAGATAACCCTTAGTATATCCGGAGAAAGTTTACCCAAGGACATTATAACCTCATTTTTTTTCTTATCCCGTATTTGTTCACAATGTTGCATACAAGTAGCGCAAAACCATTTTGTGTACGCCATAGTTCTACATCAGTGACTCCTTACCACTTCCGTTAATGGTTTCTACACTCAATTCCGGAACTGTCGAAATTTCATGCCGCGCTTATGCCCCGTCCGATATTGATTGGTGGGGAGCGGTCCCGAGGAGTTGACGAAACTTCTTGGTGGAGTTCGGCAGCGAATTATTGCGGTAAACACGGCGACAAACCGGGAAGTTCGACGGTTTGAAGGGCCTGCCCATGATTGATTTCAGGTATACCCAACGAGTTGTGGGGAGTTTGCGGTCGCGGGATTATAGTTGAAGTTATACTGAAGTATAACTTCAACTATAATCCCACAGGGATTAGTAGTTTCATCATATATTTTCATTATACAGTGCGCCAGAAAAGAAGGCAGACCCGTTAACCATGCATTCTTGACGTCAAAATAAGCCGATTTGACACCTTTACTATTAGATACTCTCCCTTGGGCACTACCTATAAAAAAATTGGGACCATTTGTGTCCAGTATCAATTTGGAACACACTGTATACAGGGGTTAGAGGTGAATCTGAAAAATAGGATTTGGCTTATATTTTTGTCAATTTTGGAGACATCAAGTTGATGCATTGAGTAAAAAATTATTCCTTTACTCAATGGTTGAAGTTATGTTCCTCTTTTGTATTAGATAAAACAATTTTATTTTATTGATTCGATTGGGTCAAGACACTATTAATTAAATTGTAAGATATCCTACTTTTTTCACAACCACCTATTGAGTTAGACGATGCCTAGGAAGTTAGTCCAACTTTATTAGTGTTCCATTCTATTGGGTACAAATTTTTTTACCAGGGGTTAAATTGAACCCTGGAGCATGCCTATATCCTTATTTTTTGAAAAATTCAAAAGTAAATAATATACTACTTAGGTATACAATTTTTTTAAATAGCTATTTAACTATATTTAAATATTTTAAAATAAGATTGTGATTTTTATGAAGTGTGACAACATTGCAGCCTTTCGATTAAACTGAAACTTGACAGGCGTGCTCCAGGAGTTCAACTTTACCCCTGGTTAAATTTTTTTAACGGGTCAAAGACTCACACTATCATTAGTACTTACCTATATGTGTACAGTTTGTCCTCTTATTAAACTGCTATTCTGGAGTTTCGACTGTAAGTTTTACCGTTCGCTCTGTATTTGGTGAAGGTTATGTCTAATCCGACTACTTCGTTCTTATATTTTTGAAATCCAAATGAAGTGAAACTTGTGGGAGGACATTTTTTTTCAACTTCCTACCTTTTTCTGATGGACGTCTCTGGAACCAGAGAAACATTTTTAACGTAGAATTTAATTTTCCTTATTTTATATTTTGTAAATTTGTCTTAAAAGGTTTTGTCTTTGGAAAATACATATGTTTGCAGTTTACAGCCATATTAACCACACAGGGTTAAAAAAATTTTAAAACGTGCGCAGGGTGGCTTAAGAAAACATAGAAAAATATTTTTAGTTTTTTTTTTACGATCTTTAAAAAAAGGGTAAAAACCCCTATTTTCCCTGTAAATCTCCGCCTCTAATTACGTCAACCAATATGGCTTCGGAACGTACTATCAGCTGGAAGTGATTGTCCGCGGTGTTGCCGTTGTTTTAGAAAGGATGAAAATACCTTTTTACTCAAACAAATTTAAAAAAATACATAAATAACAATCGATTTGAATCTGTACAGCCGCAGCGCTGCTAGATTTAGGTACTCGAGGTTCGCCTGGATTCAGCTTACCTTAGTTTGAAATTTGAAAACAGACAACAGGATATTTATGAATCCCCAGTCCCGTGCTCTGTCTCGAGGCTAGGTAATCCTGAATCTCTAGGCGTTTTTTGTTTTTGCATTTTCACATAGCAGCACCAAGGAATTACAAAACTACATACACATTTCTCGCCTCGCGAAACGCGAAACCACGAAAATTTGGTAGAGATGACGGACTGACAGACGTAAAAACTGGACACAAACGCACAAAACAGTAGAGGTTGGTGCGGTGCGTAATAATTATCGATATCGATGTCAATGTTAGATTAGTTGATTGCGTGTCAAAAAAAAATATTTTAATAAAACTTATTGAAAATCTATCTAAACTAAATAAAAAGAATGCTGTGATTTCTTAGTGCCGGCGTTATTGAACTGAACGCTTTGCATTACAAAGAATGTCGATGTATGTATCGAATCGACGCATGGTTATAAAATGTTTAACTTCAGAATCTTGGTACACAAATAATTATTTATATACAGGGTGGTCCTTTCAAGCAATATTTTTTCTTGTAAATTTATGACAATATTATGGCACATCTTGCCATATATTTCTGTAGTTTAATTTTTGCTATCGCACTTTCGCTAAAATACCTTCTTTCCTTAATAATAATTTCATCCTTGGCGTCACCCTAAAATGGGCGCCTAGGGGTTGTGCCGTACTTCTGAAAACATCAGGGGTAATTTTTGGCGGCGGATGCAAATGAAGGCTGAAAGAATTCAATTAGCTGTCGTTGGGGATGGGATAGTGCGGTGCAAACATTGGGGTGGGAGCCAATATAAAAGAAGGGGGTGTCATCTTGTCAGTTAGGTTCCATTCGCATATTTTAGTTATTTCAGTTCCTCCTATTTTCTCTATATTAGTTCAAAGTTTAAATGAAAGCCTGAAAGGGTATGCAGTCATTGTATTCAGCTTTTTTTGCAACAACCCTATATACGGCGTGTATACCAAAATAACCCCAACAGACAACAAAAAATATAAACGAAGGAAGCAGAGCGCACTTTTGGTTTACACAACCTTAAATTTTTTCAACTTAAACTTTTTGAAATCTCGACTTTACTTGACGAAGCTACAACCGCGCATGCGCTGAATTAGAAAGGGTGGGACAATCAACAAATCATCTCTTACACTAGAACACCTACAGGGTGCCCCATATGTATGGAATAATGCTTATATCTTCTTAAAAAATATATTTAAAAAAAATGGTTTAAATAAAACTTACAGTGTGATCTCTTCTGCATAATCCTACCAAATCGATTTTCTTTTACCTCTCATAATGTGGTTGCTATGGCAACGAACTTTTTTTTCAAATGGGATCATATCATTTTTAATCGATTTTTGGAATCAGCTACTTATTCTGCATACAACAGCATTAAAAAATCTATAGGTTACATAAGGAAAATTTTGAGAAATAAATTATTTTTATTTTTTCCGATTTAATAGTGGACGTTATCAGAAAACTCGATGGAGGCAAAAAATATGCTACATTAAAATTGTTTGATGGTTCTGCCATAATGAGAATGATAAATTTTCGAATTCAGTTAAATGTATCATTTTAACTTGCAGGACATAAAATACCTACTGATTAAATTTATCGACCAATGATAATTTTTTTATAAGAAAAGCAAAAAGAAAAGAAGCAAAACCATCAAACAATTTTAATGTAGCATATTTTTTGCCTCCATCGAGTTTACTGATAACGTCCACTATTAAATCGGAAAAAATAAAAATAATTTATTTCTCAAAATTTTCCTTATGTAACCTATATATTTTTTATGCCGTTGTATTCAGAATAAGAAGCTGATTCCAAAAATCAATTAAAAATGATATGATCCCATTTGAAAAAAAAGTTCGTTGTCATAGCAACCACATTATGTTAGGTAAAACAAAATCGACTTGTTAGGATTATGCAGAATAAGTCACGCTGTAAGTTTTATTTAAACCATTTTTTTCTAAATATATTTTTTAAGAAGATATAAGCATTATTCCATACATATGGGGCATCCTGTATATTAACCTAATAACCTAAATATGTTATGCCTCCTTGTTAAAAATAAATAATGAAGTATTATATAATTTTTGCACCTGTTATAAATAAGGAAGATATCAAAAACATCCTTCTTTATTTATTACAGGAGCAAAATACTATATAATAATAAATAAATTTGTTTGTTAATATTCTTGACTTGATATTGCAGGTTAGAATTTCCATGTTCCATACTTGCATTAAGTCGCTATAGAAGAACAAATAGGAAGTTCACATAACCAACAATAATGAATGATTACCATCCACCTTCTAACCCATTTTAGTTTTTAGTAGTTGTAGAAGACGCCGAAGTCTCCTACATCTCACCTCTACTTACTAATAATCAATTGGAATAAAAATCACCTATATAGACAGTGGAACTCGTTCGTCTGCTCTGGTAGCTTAATTGGTTAAGTACCTACGGCCACAGTAGGAGTACCAAGTTCTAGTCCCTGCTAGGTGCATTTTTTTCAATTAGTTATCTTTTACGCCACAAAAATATCCTTCTTTAAATAATTATGCTAGTCTTGCGAAATTGAGAACGTAATTATTGTACTTAGTAGATAAAATAACGAGTTTTGCAGCCAGAAAGGTATATATTAACTTCTTTTTATAATACCAAGCTTTCGGTCTACTTCGTGACCTTCATCAGGGCTAGAAAATTATTTAAATTATTAGAAAATATTGAGGAAAGGTTGAAATTTTACTCACAATTATGTTGAAGTTTTTTACCAATATTAAAACCAGATAGATTTTAGGTTTAAAAGGGCCAGAAAAAGGTTTTTACATAATTTCGTGTGAAAATTTATACCGTCAATTTTGTTTGTAATTGTTTTTTGTTAATAAGGTAATTTAGTTTCAAAAAACAAAAGATAAATTTATACAGAAAGATTTTTAGTACCTGTAATAATTATAAATAACAAATGATGTTTAGTGGCATATCAGGTAAAGGATATCAATTGAAAAAAATGCACTCCAGCCGGGACTTGAACCCGGGACTCCTACTGTGGCCGTAGGCACTTTAACCAACTAAGCTACCGGAGATACGGGTTCCATCGGCTAGGTGTTATTTATTCCAATTGATATATTTATTTTTTTTTATTTATCAATTTATATATTATATATTATAAATAACAAATGATGAACAAACATCATTTGTTATTTATAATTATTACAGGTACTAAAAATCTTTCTGTGTTTCATATTCTGGCTTTGACATTGTAGGTTAGAATTTCCACGTTCGATACTTGCAATAAGTCGCTATATGTCGAATATTGTGGGTGGAAGAACAAATAGGAAGTATACATAACCAACAATAATGAATAGTTTCCCTACACCCTGTAACCCCTTCTAGTAGCTGTAGAAGACGCCGAAGTCTTCTACATCTCACCGCTACTAACTATATATCAATTGGAATAAATAACACCTAGCCGATGGAACCCGTATCTCCGGTAGCTTAGTTGGTTAAAGTGCCTACGGCCACAGTAGGAGTCCCGGGTTCAAGTCCCGGCTGGAGTGCATTTTTTTCAATTGATATCCTTTACCTGATATGCCACTAAACATCATTTGTTATTGATAAATTTATAATAAGAAAAAATGTTTTTTAGGTTATCATCAAAAAGTGTCAGAAAACTTGGTGTGATACAAGGTTAGAAATAACCTTAGTTGATATAAGGTTATGTTACAACATTCTGGAAATCCAAATTTTTTATATATAATTATTATAAGATGTAAGAGTTACAATGAAATATTAATAGATGTATTGTTATTAGAATTATTTAAAGATAAAATAAAACAGTATATGGAACTTAAATCTTTGATGTCTGTTTTTTTATTAATAGACTTGTTATCATTATTAATTTCAACCATTTCAAGAAATAACCTTTTATTAAGATTTTTTTCCCTATGTAATATTGAAACATTGTCAAATTTAAAATAATGACCTGTTATAAAAGCATGTTCACTTAAAGCAGTAGTAGTTTTTTGTAATTTGACATCACTTTTATGTCCTGAAATTCTATTTTTTAAATTTTGTGATGTTTGACCAATATATGAATTATTACAGTTGTTACAAGGTATTGAATAAACAACATTAGATTGGTTATTTATAGGTGTCTTATCTTTTAATTTTGTGTATAAACTTCCAATCGATTTAACATTTTTTAGAGCTATTTTAACATTTTCATTTTTAAAAATTTTAGTTATTTTATGGGTAAGTTCTTTAATATAAGGTAATGACCTATAAAAGAAATGATCAGGAATATTATCAACTTCTTGAATTGCAGTAATATTATCATTATTATCATTATTATAAACATTATTTGAAATTTCGTGGGGACGTGTATTGAAAAGTAATTTGTTAAGGAATTTTTCAGGGTAAGAATTATCCAAAAATATAGATTTAATTTTGACTAAATTATTATGCAGTAAAGTTGGATGAACTAGTTTTATTATTTTATTTTTTAAAGCCAAGACAAGATTCGTTTTCATTTTATTGCTATGATAAGAATGATAATTTAAGTATCTATTAGAGTTAGTCGGTTTGATATACCAATCAGTAATTAGAGTGTTATTAGCAAGTTTAATAATTTTTGTGTCCAAAAAAGGAATAGTGTTGTTTGTTTCCACTTCTATTGTAAATTGTAAATGTTGATTATAATTATTGAAGATATCTAAAGTTTCTTCAATTTTATTGAAAGGTATACAACATATAATATCATCTACATATTTTTTTAGAAAAATAACGTTATATGAAAGTCTTGAAATACAGTAATCTAATAAATCATCCATAACATACTGCGCAATAATAGGTGTACCCATAGGTGTACCAAAAATTTGTTTGTAATATTGATTGTTAAAAGAAAAATGGTTAGAGGAGTTAAAAATAAAATTCAAAATATCAATACATTTTTCTTTGTTGATTGTACAATTATCTTCAATATTGTCCCAATGTTTGTTAATACTGTTAACAATTAAATTTATTGGAATGTTAGTGAAAAGAGATTTGACCTCAAGACTAATAAGAACATGATAATTAGGGATTTGTTTGTTATTAATAAATTCTGCAAATTCAAAAGAATCTTTAATATAGTAATCATTAGATTTATTGTAAGAACGTGTCAAAATATCACATATTAAGTCGGTGATTTTATTATTAGGTGATTCAATGCAGGAAATTATAGGTCTAAGAGATAAATTAGGTTTATGTATTTTGGGTAAACCGTAAAATTTTGGGCATGTAGAGTTATAAGTCATAAGTTTTTTAGCAAAATTAGCATCAATCATGTTATCTCTAACTAAATTTTTAATTAGTTGATTTGCACAATTTTGTGTTGATAAAGTTGGATCCCTGTTAACTTTCTAATAAAAATTTTCATCAGATAATAAAACATTAGCCAATGTCATATATTGTTCTTTAGAAATAATTACAGTTACATTACCTTTATCAGACCTAGTTATGAAAATATTTGGATTGTCCTTCAAAAATTTTTTAGTTTTATAAAAAAGTTTATTCATGAATTGATTACTATGCTTATTATGATGTAAAAAATTAGTAATCGTATTAGTAAGTTTAGCTCTAAAAATGTTTTTTTTATGAGTATCAAAACCATGTAACATATTTTCAATATCTGCAAGTAGATGTGGAACAGAAATATCTTTTATATAAGGAGGTACACAAAATTTGAAACCTATAACCATATAACGTTATTTTTCTAAAAAAATATGTAGATGATATTATATGTTGTATACCTTTCAATAAAATTGAAGAAACTTTAGATATCTTCAATAATTATAATCAACATTTACAATTTACAATAGAAATGGAAACAAACAACACTATTCCTTTTTTGGACACTAAAATTATTAAACTTGCTAATAACACTCTAATTACTGATTGGTATATCAAACCGACTAACTCTAATAGATACTTAAATTATCATTCTTATCATAGCAATAAAATGAAAACGAATCTTGTCTTGGCTTTAAAAAATAGAATAATAAAACTAGTTCATCCAACTTTACTGCATAATAATTTAGTCAAAATTTCTTTTATAGGTCATTACCTTATATTAAAGAACTTACCCCTAAAATAACTAAAATTTTTAAAAATGAAAATGTTAAAATAGCTCTAAAAAATGTTAAATCGATTTTAAGTTTATACACAAAATTAAAAGATAAGACACCTATAAATAACCAATCTAATGTTGTTTATTCAATACTTTGTAACAACTGTAATAATTCATATATTGGTCAAACATCACAAAATTAAAAAAATAGAATTTCAGGACATAAAAGTGATGTCAAATTACAAAAAACTACTACTGCTTTAAGTGAAGATGCTTTTATAACAGGTCATCATTTTAAATTTGACAATGTTTCAATATTACATAGGGAAAAAAATCTTAATAAAAGGTTATTTCTTGAAATGGTTGAAATTAATAATGACAACAAGTCTATTAATAAAAAAACAGACATCAAAGATTTAAGTTCCATATACTGTTTTATTTTATCTTTAAATAATTCTAATAACAATACATCTATTAATATTTCATTGTAACTCTTACATCTTATAATAATTATATATAAAAAATTTGGATTTCCAGAATGTTGTAACATAACCTTATATCAACTAAGGTTATTTCTAACCTTGTATCACACCAAGTTTTCTGACACTTTTTGATGATAACCTAAAAAACATTTTTTCTTATTATAAATTTATCTTTTGTTTTTTGAAACTAAATTACCTTATTAACAAAAAACAATTACAAACAAAATTGACGGTATAAATTTTCACACGAAATTATGTAAAAACCTTTTTCTGGCCCTTTTAAACCTAAAATCTATCTGGTTTTAATATTGGTAAAAAACTTCAACATAATTGTGAGTAAAATTTCAACCTTTCCTCAATATTTTCTAATAATTTAAATAATTTTCTAGCCCTGATGAAGGTCACGAAGTAGACCGAAAGCTTGGTATTATAAAAAGAAGTTAATATATACCTTTCTGGCTGCAAAACTCGTTATTTTATCTACTAAGTAAAACTACACAGCCGTAAACTAGCTATTTATTGAAGTAATTATTGTACTATAGATACGTATATGGCAACATTATTTGATTTTACGGCTGAAATATTGTCTACGAAAATTTATAGTAGTAAATTTCCGTACCGATTTGACAAAAAGAAAATCGATTCGTCCAAACCGCCATTCGCGTCGGAAAATTATAAAGCCGGGGCCCCATAATAAAACTTTCCCTTTGGCCGCCAGATACCGACTGCTGTTCCGGAACACAAACTTAGATGGACAGTAATGCCTCACCCTCTTTGGGCTCCCCATTCGGCAGGGCCCGTTATCCATTTATTCAATCCCGCACTTTGGGAACTGTCAGATTTGAAGCATGGCTTAAGGATCAGTATCCCGTTTTCTGAAAGCCCGGCTTTTTGGGCATGTGCATTTGGGTGAAAATGGGATTTTGCCTACAAAAAAAAAAGCATTTTATTCCGATGGGAGACAATGACGAAGACCGTTACGAGATTGAATTGTAAAACGGGAAAATAAACGACAGAATAATAAAGCCAATACTTATAAGTTAACAAATGGCGGGAGCACGTTATATTTATTTCCTGCTCCCTCCCCCGTAAGTTCACTTTACATGCTCGCCAACAGGTCCGAAAGCGAAAGTAAAATGTTCGAGGTGCCCTGTTGCTAGGTACAAAAAGTGGTTGCTAGATACAAAAAGTATTGCCTAGCATTCCTAGCAACGATGCGACGATTACGCAGCAAGGACCTTAAAACCGTTAATAATATGTGGCAACTTGAAACTGGCGTCAAATTTAATGTGTTTCATATCGATTTTTTTATAAACTGGTTTTAATCAAAAAGAATACGAATTATGCCAAAGAAAAATTAAGAATATGGATATATTTTTTGGTGTCTAATAAATAATGTGGCTAATAGCAAACTCAAACAGAAGTGAACGTAGCGCTGGGTTAGCATACGAATGTTAAACCGTAGGTCACGGGTTCGAGTCCCACACAAAACCAAGTTTTTTTTTAATATTTCTGCTTTCTTCTTCTTCTTATATTTATTACTGATTTTAATTTTTAGTAATTGAGCAATGGTTATTTGAATATTATTGCTCACAATCTACTCCATAGCGTTTAGTTAAAATTATCTAAACCTTTTTTACAATATAAACTTGTCGTAAGCAGGAAAATTAAAAGTAAAAAAATATTTTTAAAAAAAGCATTTATTTAAATGCGCTAAAAAGAATAAAATAATCTTTTCTTTTAAAACTTTTACTATCAACTTATAACGTCATTCCACAATTTATATGATATAAAAGCTTGTCGCGAGATTTAAGTAGTGGTATTTACTTAGTTTGAAAACTTAAATCTCGCGACAAGCTTTTATATCATATAAATTGTGGAATGACGTTATAAGTTGATAGTAAAAGTTTTAAAAGAAAAGATTATTTTATTCTTTTTAGCGCATTTAAATAAAAGCTTTTTTTAAAAATATTTTTTTACTTTTAATTTATTTTGTAATTTTTAGTTTGGCCAGGTGTCTGAGTCTATTCATCTCAGTTAACGCATCATTGTTGCAAGGTCGTTTGCCGGTTAGTTTAGAACAGTCTAGCTCTTCAATGAGGAGACCTTCTAATGACCATCTTGGGTGTTCCGCCATGTTGGATTTAGAATGACGTCACACATATAATCATGCATTGTCATCCAAATTAAACGTGTGTACAAAATTTCAGCTCGATCGGTTGAAATTTAACTAGTCCGCCATCTTGAGTGTTCCGCCATGTTGGATTTAGAATGACGTCACACATATAATCATGCATTGTCATCCAAATTAAACGTGTGTACAAAATTTCAGCTCGATCGGTTGAAATTTAACTAGTCCGCCATCTTGAGTGTTCCGCCATGTTGGATTTAGAATGACGTCACACATATAATCATGCATTGTCATCCAAATTAAACGTGTGTACAAAATTTCAGCTCGATCGGTTGAAATTTAACTAGTCCGCCATCTTGGGTGATCCGCCATGTTGGATTTAGAATGACGTCACACATATAATCATGCATTGTCATCCAAATTAAACGTGTGTACAAAATTTCAGCTCGATCGGTTGAAGATATCTGCTTCAAAATTGAGTTGCAAGATTCCACCCGAACAAATTACATACATACATACAGTGTGACCCATTTGTTTTGGGGTCAGTCTGTAAAAAGTGTATCAATCGTGCGATTTGGCTGATTTTTTTTTTAAATTGTAGAGCTCGATGAACTGCACATTTTGAACAAAAATTGCCTGGTTCGCATAAAATCCAAAGCCTACTATGACCGTTTTTATGAGCAAAATTTTAAGAAACCATATTAGCGTTTTTTTTTGAAAAAATCTGTGTGCGCCAATGGATTGAGCACCCCTCGAAATGGGTATGTACAAAATTTCATCAAAATATTTCAAGTAATAACGATTTTGTAGAAAAATTAAAAATGCAGCCAAGGTACGTCTTTATTTTCAAAAATTCAAAGTTGGCCATGGAAAATAATTGAATTGTTTACTTTTATTAAGTGTCAAACTGTCTAAATTGAGTTCAGAAATTGTTTGTGCTCAATACAATTAATTATCATAATTATGGAATATTTAAGCATAAGAGACAAAATAGAAATTGTTCGACTCGTGGGCGACAACGAGCGCTCGGCAGCAGAAGCTGCGGCCGAATTTAACAATAGACACCCAGGTAGATCAGTGAGTCGAAGTACTGTACAACGTATAAACAATATTTTTGATGAAACTGGATCGATTTCTAAAAATTTATTAAAAACTAGGCAAAATGGACGCCGTGGACTTGTTGAAAATAACAATCAAATTCTGCAATACTTTAGTGACAATCCTCGAAATAGTGTTCGAACGGCTAGTTTAGACCTTCATATACCCAGAGAGAGTATAAGGAGATGTTTGAGACAAAACAAAATAAAACCGTTTAAGCCAAAATTTTTGCACACCCTGGAACCAGGAGATGAGGAGAGAAGATTAGAATTTTGCTATTGGCTGCAAGGTGAATATCTCCATAATGGCAACTTTTTAAATGAAATTTTATTCACCGACGAAGCCACGTTTACTACAAATGGTGTAGTATTAAGTCAAAACTGCCGTCACTGGTCAGCTGAAAATCCAGAGTTTATAAATATATATAAAATATAATATATATAAAATTTAAAATTAAATATATAAAATAAATGCAAGGAGACAATATTCACAAAAAATTAACGTTTGGTGTGGAATACTACGCGACAGAATAATTGGCCCATTTTTCTTTGAAGGGAATTTGAATGCGGCTGGCTTCTTGAATTTTCTAGAAATTGAATTTAGAAATGCTTTAGATGAGTTACCATTAAGATACCGTTTAAATTTAAAGTTACAGTTAGATGGCAGTCCTATTCATAATGCTCGTTTAATCAGAAACTGGCTAGATAATAATTTTGAAAACTGTTGGATAGGGCGAAATAGTCCTTTCTGTGAGTGGCCACCGAGATCTCCGGACTTAACTCCTTTAGATTTTTTTCTTTGGGGTACACTTAAGCAAAATGTTTATAAGTCAAGACCCCATAATTTACAAGAACTGCAAGCTAGGATAAACCGTAGTTGTGAGGAAATTACTCCACAGCAAATACGAAATGTAATTTTGAATGTACGCAAGAGGAACGACAAATGCATTGTAGAAAATGGAGGCTTGGTAGAAGTTACAAAAATTTTATAATTTTAATTGTTTTTATGTTTTGTGTTTATAAGCATAAGGTTGTATTATTACAATTCAATTATTTTCCATGGCCAACTTTGAATTTTTGAAAATAAAGACGTACCTTGGCTGCATTTTTAATTTTTCTACAAAATCGTTATTACTTGAAATATTTTGATGAAATTTTGTACATACCCATTTCGAGGGGTGCTCAATCCATTGGCGCACACAGATTTTTTCAAAAAAAAAACGCTAATATGGTTTCTTAAAATTTTGCTCATAAAAACGGTCATAGTAGGCTTTGGATTTTATGCGAACCAGGCAATTTTTGTTCAAAATGTGCAGTTCATCGAGCTCTACAATTTAAAAAAAAAATCAGCCAAATCGCACGATTGATACACTTTTTACAGACTGACCCCAAAACAAATGGGTCACACTGTACATACATACATACATTGCAAGTTAAATAAAAGCTTTTAAAAATATAATACATTGCACGATGCGTAAGCACTTTAGTTTGGCCTCTGAGGTTTTTAAGGGCCGAGAAAACGCTGGCGTTGCCTCGGTCCTTACGTCTCGGACTTACGCATCTTGCATTGTAAATAACTATTTCTGAAAAAAAAAACGGTGTTTGGATATGGTTAAAAGCAGCCTCCATATAGCCACTCAATGTAACGCCATTCTAAACATTAATTGTTACCTTTTTGAAAAATGGCTTTTCTGAAGCTATACTTCCATACAACGTACATAAATTTTGAAAATTTTGTTGGAACCGCCTAAATTTACTTCCAAATCTCCACGTAAGTGGTGTAGCTAAAAAAAATCGACAATTTTTTTATTCGCTAAGTAGGTTTGAAATACCTATTATAACTTCGGTGGCTGAAAACCAACTTGTATCACGAAAAACTAAATATTAAGTATTTTCTTTCCCCCTTTTCCATTCCTTTGCCCTACTGTAGACAACAATATGTCGATTTCTATGTTATATTGATTTAAAATTTGTGTAAAACATTGCAGTTTACTTTTCATATTGGATTTAAAACAGGTGATGTGGAAGTGGTCGCGGTTTTTCAGAATACTTACCTATTTGAGTTTCGTACATTTTTATCTCAATTATTGGTTCTCTTACAGGCCACTGTTTCTGCTTGGATAAACCAGCCCTTCCAAATTGGAACTCAAACAAGTTCGCCATAAAATCTCTAATCCAACTTTCATTATCAATTAAGTAATGCAGAAATGCGGCACATACTTACACAAAAAGTTAATTTGTTATGTCTCCGAGCATTTCTTACTTTTTAAACAATATAATTAATTAAAAATTACAATAATTAGTAGTTTCGCGTTAACGAGCTATTTGCAAATAAATAAAAAAATCATGGTACCTACCTAGGAACACCAGTTTTTCGAAAGCTTGTCATTTGCGAAAGCAAACTAATAGGAAATTGCTACTTTGTATTTTGAATTGTAAATAAGTGTGGAATAATTTGTACCTGTGCAAATTTTAAAGACAAATGTTGCCAACAAAGCAATACTTGTTGGCCAATTTGCATTATGTATGTATGTACGTACGTCTAGAAATAAGGCCAGCTTTTCGTTTCTCGGAATAATTTTTATTTTATAGTTCTATGTTCTACAGGTAAATTCAAGGAGTTTATTCAGAATTATACAAACAAATTGAGACCCGCAATGTAACATCGCCAACAGAATCTATTAGATGGCGATGCGTAAATAGTTTAGTCTTTTCTGATAAATATTTTTTTTCACAAGCTCTTTCTGAACAACGGTTTCACACTTTCATGTTAAATTTACAATACTCAGCAGATACTTAGTAGTTATTAATTACATTGCTGTAGGGAAAGGTCTAAATTTGGAAAACCACAAATTATTTGGATGCGGCACTCTTGTTAATTATCGTCAGAAATAATTCTTGAAAAATTCCGAATTTCAAATTCTCGCACAAATTACGTCACGGATCACTGGACTCCACCTTGTTGAGAATTTAAGTTGGTAGTAATGTTGTAGGAGGAAGATTTATACACACAAGATGATTCCTTTGGATAAAATAGATCAAGTATCCAAGTTGGGCGGACACAATAAAAGCTGAACATATCCATTAAATATCCACCTTTTTTACGATGTACATACGTTTTTGGTAACGAATTGAAGATTTTCTTTCAAAGACTGCACAGGTCCAAACATGCTTTAATTGAGTTAACTGCGAAATCTAGTAGAAGAAAACGCATAAAAAACTATTTAATTTATAATTGGGTTGTTCGCCACCAAACTGATTAAAAGACAACTTTTTCAAGTTGCCTGGAAAATTCATAATTTCTTAACAGTAAAGGAAACTTTGAACGTTTAACTCAAAAAATAATTTCAACAAATTTGTTTTCTGAGCTTTCGGGGAATAAATAATCTTCCTCCTTTCTCAAAGATCATAGAGGAAAAGCTACTAATGTTGATGAACTGGATGAATAGATAACAACAGCAGTAGTTGTGACGACCTATGATCGTTGACTGACGTATTAATAAAGACTGCTCACGGATGTCATGTTTGACAGTTCTCTGGCTCACCATGCGCTTCCCGGAGACAAAATACAATGCAAAATACATTGTTGACCATCATAGGCGCCATCTGTTTTCCAGGATATGAAGCAATAGCCGTGAGAAGTCTTATTGATACGTCAGTCAACGCTATGATTCAATGATATAGATACTGTCAACAAAGTGACATCTGTGGACCGATGACCGAACTATTAAAATTAATTTCTACTCAATCAAAACAAGAATAAAGATAACATTATACAAATTTATAAATACAGGGGTCAATAAAACATACGAGGAATGTTCAACAAGATAAACACTAGAGTGATCAAAGTCGAACCGCCGATTCAGCAGAATCAACGGATATAAAATCAGCTCCGCTCGAGAGCTAGATCAGTGGATACATCTCGCCTTAGCAACCACCCAACCCCTGACCACCTCCAGTGAGTCTGGCCTCAGTGTGACTATACCTACTTTTTTTAGTTTTATTGGAATATTACCACTCTATGTAGTTTTGAGAAATATTAACTTCTTTTAATTTTATAATAATTTTCCCAAGTAAAAAACATGTACCTACTTATATGTACCTATGCATATAAAATTCCGGAAAAAGAACACATGCTCTAGTTAAATAGAAGATGGTATAAAACATAAAGTTTCTATTAGGTAGATTATCAAAAACTTATTTTATTATTATAATTTATTGTATTTCTTCAAAAATGCACTTTTGGACATGTCTTTATTAAAGAAAGTTTTCAATTTGTCTTTGCTGTCAGTATTTGGCAGTTGTGGTATATTAACAGACTTTTTGTAGGTACAATTGTTTTGTGTTAAATTGAAATTTCCACGCACATGAAAAAAATCATATACAAGGTGGACCCAGATCGACTATACGATAGGTATAAAAGGCAAAAAAAATTCGAGTTAAAACTTGACTTTTGGGGGATCAGCCTTGCTTGATTAGAAACTAATTTGCACCATATTTTTATATTTTAAAAATCAAGCAGGCCCTGACAGGGGCAATTTATTCATTTTCAATTCAGGTAAACTACCTTTTCCTTAAGAGATATGGAAACAGTTTATTGGAAAAAGGTGTGGCGAATGAAAATTTAAGTCCCCGTGCCAAATTTTAAAACAATCGGCAGACTTTGATTTTTGTGTCAAATTTCAACTTGATTTTTTGGTCTTAAATTTTCATTCTGAAATTTTTTTTCTGATAAAATTTTTCGATAAATGTACTTGATTTGCGCGAAAACCGCAAAAATGGATAAATTTGAAAAAACAAACTGTGCCGATTTTTTAAAATTTGGTAAGGGGACTTGGATTTGCATTCTGAACAACTTTTTCTAAATTTTTCGATATCTCTTAAGGAAAAGTTAGTTTACCTGAACTGAAAATGAATAAATTGCCCCTGTCAAGGCCTGCTTGATTTTTAAAATATAAAAATACGGTGCAAATTAATTTCTAATCAAGTAAAGCTGATCCCCCAAAGGTCAAGTTTAAACTTGAAATATTTTTGTCTTTTACACCTATCGTAGGTATACCTAGTCCATCTGGGTCCACCCTGTATATCCACAAACAAGCATTTTATTTTATTTTTGGATAGTAGGTAAATTCTTGTATATTTGACAAATTTCCATGTTTTTATTTTATAAAACATTCTGCAACAATTTTGTTTCTAACGTTAAACCACCCTGCCGATTTTTTTCGAGCTATGCGCAAGTGTTGGTCCCAGGTGTGACTAGGTGTTAGATACTACCAAAGTCATCGGAGACTCCGATAACTTTGGATACTACAGAAGTGGAACGAAGAACTGAAATTCGCTGTATTCATCGCGGTAGAAATCGTAGCAACCCCTCTAGCCCCCCGAAATCGCGGCTAGAGGGTAAGTGGCATGCCGTGATTAGACCCCCGCGGCTTCGCCCAGGGGTTGCCTATTTGCGCACCCCCCCCCCTACACACCACCCTACCCTCGGTCGCCTTTTGAAGGGATGCTGGCACCGGAAAAACGTTCGGATGCGAAACGACGCAATTATGGCCTTGAGAATGGGATCGTTAATGGGCCTTTGACGAGAATTCGACGGAAATCCCAATAATTAAAGAAATTCAGGAATCCCATTTGCACTGCGCGCAGTTATAGGGTTAGATCACCTAGGAGTACGCAGCCCCTAAGATTACGCACTAGCATTTTTTATTAGTTCCAATGCTATTCGGATAGAGGTCGCTATTCAGTGTAGACGCCTTCAATTGACAACAAGTTTTGATTATAGTCGCGTGGTGCTCCGTAAAAGATTCGACGAATTACAGGCAATTAACCAATTTTATACATAATTTTATAATTTTTGGCATCTTTGCTATAAGGAGTATCTTACCCTGTGAATGCTTAACTATATTGTTCGACAGTGCATCTTAAAAATGCTTTAGATAGGCATGTTTCGCACAGCATACGATGTGTAATTATGGTTGCCTGTTTTAGTTAAATAGATTATTCAATGATCGATGACATGTCCGCAAGAGTACGCATGCAAAGAGTACGCACGCACAAACAGATCTATTAAAAAAGGAATTAAAAAAAGGGGTTGCCACTTGTTGAAAAAACTAGAAAATCTCAATACGATATTCTTTGTTCTCTCTGCAGGGAACACTAGAGCATTTCAGAATGGATTAAGTATGATTCAAGATGTGCATGGTGGCACAAAGACTGTACCCAAAGTCTATAGACTTTGGACTGTACCAACTACCTCGGACATGGCGTCTTTATAATATGTGACTTATGTCAAGAATAATATATTGATGTTATTTGAATTTTTTTAGCGCGTTCTCTTAAATTCAGCACTGCGTACTCTTTCGAGCTCTCGTTCCTAAGAGTACGCAAACTGTTTTTTTTATTAAAGATGTAATATCTCTCATGTCGATAATTATAAAAAAATATTTCTTTGCATTACATATTCTTAAATGTAGTAAGGAATTTATACTGTGTCGAATAAATCTGTATTACTTATTGTTGTCGATTTATTTAACTTTAAATATTAAGTGCGTACTCTTGGGTGACCTTACCCTACTTTACTTCACGTTCACAATGAGTCATAGTTTTGCAGACGGAAACAGAGAGACAGATGCAGCTAATGAAAAAATTTCCTTATGCTCATTTTGAAAAAAATCAATTTGCAGAAAAACCGCCCATTTGGGGATTTTTTTAAATAAAAGCCGAACCTTATTTGCATAAAATACTGATACCGGAAAGTGTTTCAATATTTCAAATTTAGTTTTAAAACGGGAAAATTACAAAAAGCTAAATCATGGGGGCCCCTAGACTCCCTTTTTACAAGCTTTTATTTAACTTCACCTCTTAGTGTGGGTCGAATTTTGCAAGCTGAATTAGAACCACTTCCTGACATCCGATTGAATTGAAATTTTGCACACACCTTCAGTTCCGGTGACAATACAATATGCAATACACAATATTGTAATACTTTCAAAATGGCCGCCGCTCCAAGATGGCGGATGATGTATTTTTTGTCATATGGGTATCAAATGAAAGGGCTTGAAAAGTATAAAAGGTTAAAGCGTTGACTGACGTATTTATAAAGACTTCTCACGGCTATAGCTTTATGTCCTGCAAAACAGATGGCTCTGATGGCTAACAATGTATTCTGCATTGTATTTTATCTCCGGAAAGCGCACGGTGAGCCAAAAATGTGTCAGACGTGAGTCGTGACAGCCGTGAGCAGTCTTTAATAATATATCAGTCAACGGTTAAAGTTAGTGACATCACACTAAATTCAATATGTCCGCCGCTCCAAGATGGCGGATGATGTATTTTTATTAACCACCTTAATATGGGTATCAAATGAAAGGGCTTGAAGAGTAGAAAACGAAAAAGTTAATGACATCACACTAAATTCAACATACCTATATACCCAACATGGGTATCAAATGAAAGGGCTCGACGGGTAGAAAACAATAAGGTGAATGACTTCATACACGAAATCCAATATGGCGGCCGCCCCAAGATGGCGGACTAAATTTCTTTACCACCCTCCTGACATGGGAATCAAATAGGTACTAAAAAGTACAAAATAAAAATGAAAATAAAAAAAACCTTTTCAAAGACAAGCTTTTATATAACCTATGTACTAAAACGAATAAAATAAAATAAGTCTAGGTTTTCGTTAAGATAATTCAATGCCCAATTGCGACAAGTTTTTGTAAATCAAAAAGCTTGTCGCGCGAATTCTAAAGAAAATACATACTTTGGCAAGTAGGTATACTTGCTTATCAACCAATCACTGTCCAATAAAATTAATTGGTACCTACTTTTATGAACATTTCGCGCGACAAGCTTCTTGCTTTACAAAAACTTGTCGCAATTTGCCATTGAATTATCTACCTAACCTAACCTAACCTAACTTAGACTTATTTTATTTTATTCGTTTTAGTAGGTACATGGCTTATATAAAAGCTTGTTATTAAAAAGGTTTTTTTTATTTTCAATTTTTTATTAATGATATTCCAGTTGCTTTACACCATATTGATTATTTTCATTTTGAATTGCTAACAACTTTTCTAATATCTAATATTTTCGATTCTCTCACAAGGAGGACACCAAGATTAAAAAACCAAATTTTAAAAATTATGGCAATGGAACTTTTATGTTGAGAATCCCCAATCCTGATAAGTGAAAAGACATCACGAGAAAATAAGAATAAAAGACAAAATTTTCTATCTTCCTTAATACGGATCTGTGGGCAAAACGAAAAAACACTAAGTGCCTTAATCTCTTCTTGCATAGACTATGTCTGCTGTTTACAGTACAGTGGAGGAGTTCTGGGATATCCATTATGGGTGTCCCTATTTTGTTAAAATTTAGTATGACGATATTACTGTAAAAAATGCAAAAGCGTAACAGAGTGTTGCAAATTGGTCCATAGACTTGGCTATCCATGTTTTTAAGCACTAATAATTTTTGCCTATTTTTTAGGCGCGTTATTAAAAACCACGTTAGAAAGAGTAAAAAACAACTTTTTGGGTTTCCCTTCCATTATTCTCGACAATGGAATTATCGAGTTTTGACAGGAGTACTTTTAGGGACACCCTGTATACACACCCTGGTCATTATTTGGAAAATATACCTACCCAATCTTCGCCAATAGTTTGCAGCCGAGTTGAAGATCATGTGGAATTAATTGAGAAAACTAATGGCATAGGCGCCGACTCCGCGGGTGCTCCGGGGCTCGAGCACCCGGCCAAAAGTTTGGCCAGTTGTTGGAAGCTCCAGCAAAGGTGACAGCTAAACGATTTGAAAATATTATGTGTCAAATGTTCCACAAGACTAAGCACTTTTGCGTTATTTGCGAAAAGTTAGATAACTAATCGTTTTTTTTTGTTTTTGTTTTGTTTTTTGTTTGTTTTTGTTTAAAGACCGCGTCTTAAAATTCAGCCAGTGCCGGTTTTAGGAGGGTGCTAGGGCGCTAATAGCACCCGGCGGTTAATTTTAGGAGGCGGTATAAGCTGGTCTAATAACTAAAAATATATCACATCTGAAACGTTCTCCTATTCATCATATTATTCATATGTAGGTTGAAGATACTCTCCCCCTGGATTTTGGGACGAAAATAAAAATTTTGATTGAATATAAATTGGAAAATTGTCATGTAATAATGTGTAACATAGATACATTTATTGAAAAATATAATTATTATTGTCAAGTAGCTAACTACTTCCACGAGACTTGGCTTTTCCCATACATAAGCCCAGGGCTGTATATGGTTTGGGGGTTCAAGCTCCTTACATTGAAAAAAGACGAAAAATACATTATACTGTTATGATTTTGTAATTTTCTATACCTCTTTTAAACTACCTGTGCTTTATATTTCTAAAAAATTTCGCCTTTGGCGCATTTTAGTAACCAAACGCCTCTGTTTTCTTTTGTATAGCCGGTTTAAAAAGCAATGATTTTTATGGGCTCACACTAAAACAAATTTTGAAATTTCTATTGGTCACAGTTGTTCTATAAAAAAAGACTGGGTAGGACTTCTTGGCTACAAATGTTACGAGTCATAGTGAACAAAAAAATTAACAAGAATATGTTTTGCAATGGGTACACTTAGTCGGTAGATGGGACAAAATAACAACACTGGTGTTTTTTCACAAAGCCGACGTTTCGATTTATGTCTAAATCATCTTCAGGGCTATTTATAGTGGCCTTATTAGTAAGTACATCAAATCCTAAAGAATGTTTATTTATTAATTTATATTCCTTTCATATTTTAAAAGTTTCTTAATGCTCAAATTTTAAAAAGTTTATGAACATAAATACTGATGGTTTTATTCTATGGCATACCCTATATTTCTACAAGTGTGGTTTTTCATCTTTTGCCCATTGTATGTTAGAAATTTCTTCTGTACTTAAAAAATAATGTGTTTTTAACCTCTGCAGATAGTGCGGTGTGTTGGATGGTTTTTATAGTTTATATACCTACCTACTTAGTTCCTTGATTTTAGCCGATGCTGTTGTCTCCATATTTTAATCTTATTAATCTATTTTTATTTAATTTTACGTAAGATGTACACATCTGTAAACAAGACTTTTTGTTTGACTTCCACATGGTTTCCTCACTAGGTAAGGTTGTTCCCCTTCTCATAGCTCATTTAAGTTTTAATATTTTTAATTTTTCAAATTGTTTGTGATATTTTTTAATTTTTAATTTTTCAAATTGTTTGTGATATTATCTTCTTAATCTGCTTGTAGCCCTGAAGATGATTTAGACATAAATCGAAACGTCGGCTTTGTGAAAAAACACCAGTGTTGTTATTTTGTCCCATCTACCGACTAAGTGTACCCATTGCGAATCAAACCAGGACACGAAACTATTTCTATAGAATATGTTTTGCTTGGAATTTCTTTTCCCTAATTTAAACGGTTTGACCTTGAATATTTGAAAATTTTCCGCCTGCGGCGCAATTTTGTACCACAAAGATTCGATTTATTTTTTTTAATTTTGACTACCTCCCAACTAAAAAGTTTAGCTTTTTGGGCAAAAGTAAAAATTGAGAGAAAAGATAAGGCGTTTTTTAAACTTGGCACCCGGCGATAGTCAAGCTAAAACCGGCGCTGAATTCAGCGGATTCTCATCCGGATGAATCAGCTGATATCTCCCTCTCATTTGTTTCCCTTTGGAGGAAGTAAGAGACAGATATCCAGAGACAGAAATACCTTTATTTTATTTCATTCTATTTACGTTGTGTTTTTTAATCATCAGGATGATAACTGTTCGTTTTTTCTTATGTACTTTTCTTTTATATTTATAAATTAAAAAAAAAATAACATTTTGGTGGGAGTTTGTGTACCTTGGGCACCAAGCCAAATTTTGAGAAGTCGGCGCCTATGACCCTTGTTTATGGAGGTTAAACAAGGCTATGACTAATGGTATTTTAAAATGGGGTTAACAATAAACGTTCACAGCACAATATTTTTACTAAAGCCATAGTAACATTTTCTTGTATAAGTACGGGTAGCGAAAGAGTGCGTTTGCCTTTAGGAAAGTAGTATATAGGCATGCGGAAAGATTACTACTTTTTGTCAAAATAAATAAATTGTTATTTTACTTATACTTTCATATGCGGAAATAATTGATACAAAAATGTAATATGAGATTGCGCTTGGCTATGTATTGTACACTTACATCCTGAACGACTCATGATCTCGAAAATACTACCAAGCAGTGGCGGATCTACGGGGGGGCTACAGGGGCTATAGCCCCCCCTTGGGCTAATACCGTAAGGTAGGCACTTAAAAAATATGTCTGGCAATTAGAGATGGTGTGGAACTGCGTTTTCTTGGAACAGGTACAACCTGTTCTAGTTCCAGGCAATACCTGTTCTTAAAAAACCTGTTCCAGTTCCAATATTATTAACTTCTAGTCTTCTAAGGCCGTGGTCCGAATCGCGCTGTCAGTGTTTACAGCGCTCAGATCGTTTACGACAGGTACGATTTGATTCACTCGCTGACAACTCGTTTCGGACCGGTTGTAAATGCGCTGACAGGAACATGCCATTTTGAGGTTATGTGGGCGTGAAGGTCGCAAAGTAACTATTATTATTGAATATTGAATCATTGTTAAATATTGCTTCCGTTTCTAAAGAGTATAGTACAAATTTAAAAATTTGGTGAACGCAATGGGATTGGGACAGGGCCCGGCACAGAACACGGGTCCAGCATTCACCGATCGACAGTTCACGTTCACAGTTGTTCAATTCTATTACTACTTACAAGTAGAGCGGAACTGGAACAGCGGAACGGAACTGAACGAAACTAAGAATATTAATGTAATAAAATGAATAAACCAAGTTTTCAAAACTATAAATTTCGAGGAGCACGCCTGAGAATAATCATTCCTCCTCTCAACGTCGCGTGGTTCTAATAATTGCGAATAGGGAAGCGCCCTGCATCGCGCGGCCAGCCAATAGCAACAAAGCGTACCGCGCTTCCCCACTTCCCCGCGGACGCAGTCTTCCGGTGAGACTACTTTAACTGTTTTAAGATTGTCTTTCGCACGACTTCGGTTTGAGAAATTTCAAAGCCACCAACGTCCTTCTGTGTTCAGCCAAGGTCGGCCCTGTTTGGAGAGCTTGAAAGAACCCGGCGATCCGACTAGCGTCGGCTTTTCTGGCAAGATGAAAGCCCGCCGGCGAAATGCAAAGGGGCGAATCCCCGGCACGCGGGGCTCTGTGCGGGCCGAAATGCACTTCCGATCGTTCAACTCGAAAGAGGCCCGTTGCGGTTGCGGAGAGCGTGTTTGTTCCACATATGTGCCGTCGTCGTTCCCGGGGCAGTGTCATTAACTCTGAGTATCTTCCGCGGGGATCTGCACGTATCCCGTGCCCGTCAACCGTTATTAGACCCTTGCGGTCGCCGCAACACGGCTGTCCGTCGGTACACGGGTGACGACAGTATAGGGCATTTCCACGATACACTTACCCACGGTATGTCACTAACGAATCCGAAAACAAGGCACCTCTGCGCATCTACGTCAGTTGCGAATCACGAATTCTAAATAATGCAGTGGCTGCGGTTGTGTTTTACGATTTTTTATAGTTTACAGTTTAACGTGTCAAGAAAAAAAGTGTAAACAATTGACTGATCGTCAGTCCAGCTCGACAGTGCTTTGAAATAGGCCAAAAATGCCGGGATGTGCAGTCAGCGTATGTGCAGTCAGCGTATCAAATTAAATGTGTTTTTTATCAACAGAATATTCATTCATTTATCTAGTTATAAATGCTACATATTTTTAACAATATTTATTTAAAAGAAATAAGCAAAAACCCATAAGAAAAGTATTTATTGCTGTGTAAAACGATTCGCAACTGACGTCACAAGATGCGCAATGACATATCGTGGGGCATTTCCAGTAAAACGCACCAATGCAATAATGTCAACGAACGTACCTAATGTCAGATTGTCAGTTACTGGAGAAATTCAAAGCTCTGTCTTAAGAATTTGAAAACCACAATCCAATCAATTTCCAGTTTGATATCTACTTATGATTCATCTGACGATGACCAACATCCATATAGCTGGTATTTACTCGTAGATAGTGTTAAATACTCTTTGCCTTCCAGGCAAACCATTTTGCGAGACCTTCTGAATCAAGAACAAGAAAATCACTAATCAGAGATCATCATCACTAGTCAGCCATCATTAGTCAAGTTCAATGTATAGCCACAAATCCGAAAGCGCCTCAAGCCGTTAGTAAATAGTAACAGTTGAGGTTGAAAGATAGCACTTGAAAGCAAGCGCCTTTAGGGGAAAGAAAGCACTTTCTGCTAATGTTAAATCTTAGCGTCCTAAGTATATTTCCATCTTTCTTTATGTTTCTTTATCTTTTCAATAGCGTGCAAGACGCCTTCTTGATGGCATTTATAGGATCACACATTTCCAACAAAAAAGGCTTTAGCTACCTATTTTTGTAGATTATAATGTCTAAAGTGTCCTAAAATTAGGTTTACGCCATTTTTGAGGCAAAAAATTAATAGAGCGCCTAAAGGAACAGGGGTTTGCGACTTTTAGGAGATTTGACAAATAACTATACTCGCAGTTCAAATAATCGATTTTTTCGTGCAATCAGTGAGTAAAGAAGTAATAGGTGAAACTTATGGTGGTTGTAGCCCAGAGGTAAGAGAAAAAATGTTGACCTCAAAAGTACGCCCTTAAAATCTTTTTAGTGAATTTTGAAACACCCTGTATAAAGTGAGTAAACTTTGTTTTTAATTTAGAAAAAGTTCTAAATATGAGAATTGTAGAAAATTTTCTAGCGATTTCAAATATATGTATTCAGGAAAACGATTGAATATAATTTCAAATAACTTTGTTCGTATCTTTAAAAATTAAGGTACCTATCTACTTTACACTAGAGGATATTAAAAAAATACATTGACAGCTAAAACATCTATCCTGCACAAATTTTGTTGTTTTTCATTCAAGGACAAGCACCAAATTTTATCAAGAATAAAATGTTCTAACAAATAAAACATACAAAAGTTTCCCATTTGGTTCCATATGTGGGACAAACTGTATATTTGCTTTAGTAGTAGCCTTGTTTATTTATCTAAAGTCTAATTCGTGAAAATTATAAAATTTTTGGTAACAAGAAAACTTACCTAATGCATTGCACGATGTGTCAAGTGCAGTTACACATTTTGTAATGTACAGGGTGTCCCAAACTCTATGCCCCAGGGTTATTATAGGCAAACAAAAACAGCCAGTAAAAATTTGACTTGTTGGTTTCTTGTAGCTTGCTTTTGGACCAAAAAGATACTTTTTAGGAATTTGGGAAATATAGGTTATGACGTCATCAAATATATTTTTCCCAGGACCATACCTGTTTCTCTTTATATTTGCAAAGAGCTCGTTTTTCTGATAAACTTTCGTAAATATTTTCTTTGATATCTTGTTTCGTTAAAAAGTTATATGCGTATTACTTGTAAAAATATGAAAAATAAACCATGGTATTTTTTTTTAATGAAAATCGAGTTAGCCATGACTTGATGGATATGGATATTTTTGACAGAAACAACACATGCATTATGGAAAAAGTATTAAAATTTTATTATTAGTTATATAAAAATATAACTGTATGCCTTTTTAAGAAAACCACTGTTATTATAAACACTTATTATGTATTACATATATTTAAAAACCTAACGATTTTAGCGAAAACAAAAACCAACAATATAAAAATAAATGTATGTTTAACAAAAACCAACAATATAAAAATAAATGTAGGTTCTTACTTATATACCATTTTCAATGTGACTACCCTCAAAGACAATCCCATCCCCCTCTTCTAATAAACATAAATCTAGACGACGTCTAACTTCTGCCTTACTGACCTTTCTTAATACATCCGGTGTTATTTGCCGACAGGCATCTTCTATTGTTTCTATTAAATAATCAATATTTCCAAATGGAGTTTTGTAAACAAAGTTTTTCAGAAATTCCCATAAATGGAAATCTAATGGTATTAAGTCTGGCGACTTTCCTGGCGATTTTATGGGACCATTTATTCCAAACCCCGATTAACTATTCACAAATAATGTGATTTGCTGTGATATTATTATTAAATTATTAAAAGTATCTTAAAACGAGCAAACGCTCAGGGTTTGGTAGACTGTACACGAATACGGGGACTGGTTATAAAACATTAAGTATCGCTCATTGCCAGATCTGGCGAACTGTAGTGTGTAATTTTACCAAGATTTTCTTATAATAAAGTTAGGTGATTTTAAATCGGTTAATCACTTTAATTTAACTGTCTTGTGTGCGTCTTCTACTCCTCTCCTTCCAATATTTTGGTATCGGTGGCGCCCACTAATTTCAACTTCCAAATACATCAAAGGCAAACAAGAAACAACTTATAGATAATATGAACCAAGCTTCACTTTCAATTTTCACTAATAAAAATCTTTCATAGAAGGTAAAAAAACATAGGTATATATTATCTAACGATCCCACGACCAGCCTCCAGCTGTGGAGCGGCCGTGCTGTGTGACCTTTAGTTCTATCTTCAACCTAAGAATGTCACATAAAATTGGCGCCCAACGTGGGGCGTTACCTTAGGTGGTTTAGGGCACTATTAACTATTTCTCTTTACCCACACCTCGAGACAGCACCGGAGCAAGTGACCGGTTCGAGTCGCCTGTCCCACCGTCACGAGGCGTGGGGGCTGCTAGAGAATATCACCATAAAAAATGGACATATAGAAGAGAACAATTATAACGAAATTATATTGGAACTAATTATCACTAGTATCTATTAGTATTTAACGGGCTCTAAATATTAAATGTGTTATTCTATTAACAGGAAACTATTAATAAAAAGGGAATATTTTTAGGAAATGAGGTGACAACAAAGTCTAACCGTTACACTCTTTCATTCGATTTCCTATTATGGATATATTCTTACACACTGTTCGCCAGACGACATCTTTAGTACCGCCAGATCAGTATATTGAGACTTTTAATAATATGTGGGCAATGCGGGCGTGTCGCGTACTGAGGGAACAAACCAGCTGTATACGGTCGATTAGCGACCCTAACATATCTATTGGATGCACGCTCTCAGCGAGACTAAATGGAGCGAAGATAAAGTCTGCTGCACTTTTCCGTGGCTCCGGTGTGTGTACAGAATGTAGATATAAACCAGTCCCTTTAATTAGAGCTCTGCTGGACACCGAAATAAACCACTTCCACTCTACTAAATTCTAATTACTTGCTGGTACCAACCTACCTACGTATTTACCGTATTTACACAATGCGGTTGATTTTTTTTTCGGTTTCCATTCGACCAGTACACCTAACTAGTTATTCCAATATCAAACAATCAAAAGTGCCAATGTGGTCAATTTAATAATGATTATTTCAGGGCCGTAGATAGACTTTGTCGAGGGGGGTTCACAAATTAAAAAAAATTAATAAATAATTTAATTGAAACAATTGAGGCGTTTATTTGAAAAACAACACATGTCAAAAAAAAGAATTTTCGAAAAATCAAGAAAAACTGCTTGTGTTTATACTGCTAAGGATTTTGATTTTATTAAGGTGTTTTTATAATTAAATGTGAAATAGAGAAACAACTTTTGACTTTAATTTTTGTTTATTTTGTACACAAAACCAAAAAATATAAAAAAAATAAAAAAATATTGGAAAAGTAACACTTGTCCCAATGTCAACTTTAGCGAAATTTTTGGCTTGGGATTTTTTAAAAATAAATCTTTAAAACTTTCATCCATTAGAAGTCATTCGGAGTCTATTTCAGCATTTACTGCATTAAAAGGAGATGGTTTGGACTTTTCCTGCCGAATTAGTTCATTCCATTCTTTTAGAACGTCCAGAACTACTTTTTTTGCAGTCGAAATTAGACTAAAGTCACTATCACAGGGTAAGTATGAATGTCCCCGACTAGGATAGACGTGTGTCACTTTAGATGCCAACTTTAGTACATGCACGAGGATATATGAAATGCGAATAAACACATAGTTCTTGTTTTGGCCTGGGCAGCCATCAGAAAAGAACCAGATTTCATCAGTTTGGCTTGGTAAATGTTTGAAATATCATGGAAGTGACTTCATTTTGAGCACGTTTGGCCATTCCCTCATGATATGTATACATATTGACATCATTTATTCCGATATCGTGTGTATTCCAAACACATAATGCCAAAGATATCTACTGTAAAACACTTTGTTGGTTGTTAAATTAGGTAAAGAAAGATTTTGCATGAAATCGAACGCAATTGCTGTTACTTTAGGAGAACTTTGGCATTTAGCTTTAACCTTCCGTTTTATATCGTAAAAAGCTTTTGCCACTTATTAGGCAAGCTGTCAGACTGAACCGCCATTGAAGTGAACACGTGGAATATGTGGACAACTATTGTTTTTACACCAATGCGCGGGGACATCTGCTTTTTTTCCAAAACAAGCAGAATTTGGGCATTAATTTTAACCCGGACAACTGAGGTTTTTATACTACTTGATGTTTGGAACGTGTGTATATGGTATTTTACTATATAAATCTGCATAAGGTCGATTTTCGGTTAAAATGGACATGTGTTGTTTTTCAAATAAACGCCTCAATTTCACATTTCCTTATCCTTTTTTTCTTAATAAGTGGGTTGAATCATCAACTCCAACCCTCTATCGACGGCCCTGGGATATTTATTCACCTATCAGATGGCTATATACAATTTGAAAATGGACCAACCACATTAAAAAGCTGCAAGTTGTTTTACTGCTGGATATTGCACCTTAGCACCTTAGCTTCGCACTTCGCAGCACAGAAAAACAGCACTGTGCTTTGCAGTAACAGGACAATCTTTGCTCAAATTTATAATTTGTTCATAGTTATTACTTGCACAAAAAAAACGAGAATAAAATTAGTACGCTTGCGACACCGAAGTCTTCTACATCTCACCATTACTTACTAGTAATCAATTGGAATAGATAGCACCTAGTCGATGGAACCCGTATGCACCGGTAGCGTGCCTACGGCCACAGTAGGAGTCCCGGGTTCGACTCCCCGCTGGAGTGCATTTTTTTCAATTGATTATCGTTTACCTGATATGCCACAAAAACATCCATCTTTATTTATTACAGTTGCAAAAATCCAACTTTTTTTATTATCAAGTTAGCCATGGAAATAAAATGAAATGATACTGACGTATTCAGCAGTAACGTAGCGTCTTGAGGGAGGGGAGCTATAGCCCCCCCCCTCATGATATTTGTGGAAAGAACTTTTGTGCTTAAAAATTTAAACTAGCCCACTTCAATTTCTTTCAGCAATTTGTTTAACTTGTTTCAATAGGATTTTTTAACTTTTGTTTTTTTTTTTGTTAAGTTGACTTGGCAGAATTTATAAATTTGAATAACATCTTAAAAAGAAAGAGTAATTTTGTATTTATGTTTTTCAAAATAAAGAAAACAGACCAAGAAAAAAATTACCACGGGTTGATTTATACGAAGGCGTAGAGGGGCCACACCAAATTTCACAAGTTTCGACCAAAAATTGACTTTGATTCTTGCTATTTTAACTAACTATTGTAGAGCGAATCTACAATAATTGTAGATTGGACCTACAAATAATCTATGATTCGATCTAGAATTGTAGATTGTAGATTCGAGCTACACTTGTAGATTCGATCTACAATAATTGTTAGATAAAATTATTGCAAAATCAAAGTATCAATTTTTGGCCGAAACTTGCAAAATTTGGTGTGGCCTTTTGCAATTTGAATTAATAATTATTGTAGAATTTATAATTGTAGATCGGCGCAATTTTAAACAACGAAAATTAAATTTTGAATCAAACGAAATACACATGAAATATACAACAAAATATAGTTAGCCAAAATAAAATGAAAAAAAAAAAAATAAAATTAAAAATTTTCGAAACATATTAGGTATGATTTTCCACCCCGCCTCCCCAGAAAAGCCTCTACCACAAACCAACATTATTACTAATTACTACAAAACTACTAATTACTATTTACTTATTACTACAACTACAAATTCAGTCACGAATGTTAGCCCCACCCCCATTTTTAAATGTCACGCTACGCCACTGGTATCCAAATAATGAATATTTCAGAAAATATAAGCAAATTTTCATACTTTTTACTCACTCTGTATATTTATATCAGAATTTGAACTTAGTAATCAATCAGTCACCTAAGCAATGAACTGATCACGGAATATTATTGTTACACTTAGTTCGATTCATTGCTAAACTCATTCACAGATTCTGTGGAATCATTGTCTACCACTTCCTGTATAAATATGGCAGTCGGGTGAGCCGCACTGATGAGGGATCACCGTCTCGAAACAGTCCTGTCTATGGTCGACTGTCATCTCCTGGCATACAGGGTGTCCCAGGATAAGTGAGCCAATAGGTGTAAAGGACAAAAAATGCTCGAGTTCAGATTTGATCGTTCGAGGTTCTGACCTGCTTGACTGGAAATTAATTTTTAGTATATTTTCGTTTTTAAAAAATCATGATGGCGTCGACAGCGACCATTTATTTATTTTCATTGTAGGTTTTTGTTTTTTAAAGATAGCGAAAATTTTATTAAGAAAAGTTGTTCACAATTGGGGCCGCGGTATGGCGTCGCTCGTACCGGCGCTGACTTTTTAGACTGCATGTTATTCTGCCTTCGATCAACCTTGGTTCGAACCGATGTCGAGGCAGGGGCATGCACATGTTTTTAAAGAAAAACACCGCTATGGCCAAGAGCGCTGGACAAATGTGGATTCACGATATTGCTCCTAAATAGCTTTATACGTGTGATTTACTAATTGTCCTACACTCACCGGGATTACTACGGTTTTCTAGGGTTTTTCGTAGTACTTGAGCGAATGCTATCCTAGATCTATCAGGAAAAAGACGGCCCTAGCCGCAAATGGCAGCGAAGACAAAATAATAGTAATTGCCCCCCTTCCCCGCACAAGCATGTGGTTGCTTCTGGGGTACTCCTAGTTTGGAGTATTGTGAGGGTGGTGAGAATTATTATTATTATTATTAATTAAAAATACCCCCGGGTACCAAATTTTGGAAAGATCGGCCTACTTTGTTTTTCCCACTTTTTTTTCTAGCACGCTAAAGTAGCTTTTAAATACAAAGTATCAAAAAATTTTATAAGAAAAAGTTGTTTAGAATTAAAAGTTATCCCCGTGTACCAAATTTTGAGAAAATCAGCCTACTTTATTTTTGTCATTTTTTTAAAAACAAATTAGTCCGATCTTCCCACAATTTGGTACCCAGGGGTAATTTTTAATTGTGAACAACTTTTCTTAACAAAATGTTTCGCTATCTTTAAAGGAAAAGGCACTTCACCTACAATGAAAATAAATAAATGGGCGCTGTCGACGCCATCTTGATTTTTAAAAAACGAAAATATGCTAGATATTAGTTTCCAGTCAAGCAGCTCAGAACCTCGAACGATCAAATTTGAACTCAAATTTTTTTTTGGTATTTTACACCTATTGGCTGACTTATCCTGGGACACCCTGTATATTATAACCCTCGAACTACGAGGATTTACCAGTTAAACTTTGTAGGTATAGTCAAAGCAAGATTTTTATACCTGCTTTTTGACCAATGAAATACCTAGGTACTTATAAAACAAAAGATTCCTTAGATTTAAATTACAAATTCTTAATTTGCCGCTTTATACGAGAAAAATCATTATGGTGACGACAAATTTTTAATTATCATTCAAGTACACAAGATTTTTTGTAGTGCCGGTGAATTATTTTTTTGTTCATGGCATAACCCAGCGCCTTGGCTCTATCTCAGCTTTTAATATATTATTATCATGTGTTAAATTATTTTCACATTTATTTGATGCGTAAAATGCAATTTTCAAGGAAAAGTAAATGCAATTAAAAACTAACGTTAACGACCAATTTCGAATGCAGCAGAACTTTGATAATTGTGTCTCTGGTTGTAGTGCCTATACCTACTAGTTCCATAGAATGGTACACCTGGCCTGATTTTCCAGAGAATAAAAAAGTTTTTCCACCTCATTAAACACGTAGGTATAATTTCCGTACGTCCACACATGGCCTGCCATAATGAACCTGAAACCTGAGAACCCCTCATTTACGTATATCCACAATAATTAAAAAATCGTTAAAATAATTAATTTTTAATATCCCGGGCCGTCGATCCATACCAGGCCGGCATTATCGTCCATCAGACATTCAGACAACCGTGAATTCCTCCATCGGTCTCGAATTAAATTCGTGAATGGTTCCCGGTTTGCGCTATCTATAATTTATCTAAATGCCGGCGAATATTAGCCCGCATTCCTCGGTCGGTTCCTGGATTTACATTAGGCTAATTGCCCCCACGGAATCAATTAATTGCCGGTTTTTAAGGAAGTATCATTTATTTCTGTGCGGCGATACGGGGAGAGCAAGGGGCTTTCACTGGGGTATACTACAATAGAGAAGTTACTACATTCTGGCAATTTAGGCGGTTAGCGTTAGCAAATTAAGTAATTTCAGGCATGCAATTTGTATGCAAACATATTTTGTATGTACGGCGGAAGTTTGTCTTTACTGTGTTCTACAGCAGAAAGTGCCTAATGAGGATTTTCAACATCACATAAAATAGAGCTTATTTTAGAGGGTAGCTAAAGTAATAGTATATTATAGACTTAAGTTGAGAAGTGAGCCATTATTTACCGAGCATTTTTATATCCTGAGGCGCGTAGCGCCGAAGGATACAATATGCGAGGTAAATAATGGCGTTCTCAAGCGAAGTGTATATAGAATTTTTTTACTACTAACATTGAAATATTGCCATATTTTACATATTTGATTAGATTTAGCCTGGGAGTTCAGTTTTCAAGCTGACAAAGTGAAACTAATATTGAAATGTGAAAATTTTTCATTATTTACCTGGGTATTTTTATTTATTATCATTATTTACCTAGGGAGAGAAATATTTCTTCTCATTAGAGGAATGAGGTAAATAATGGTGATTTCTCAGGTTTGTAGTAAAAAAAATACTTTTTTAAAAATTCCGATCACGAAGTACAAACTTCTCAATATCTGGTAAATGGACGCATTGATTTAGAATATTTAGCCACTACGGAAACAACAGCTTTAAATGCTTGAATTGTTGGCGAATAGCTTCTTTTCGTGAATTTTTCTTTTGGAATGTTAGGCTAGGGGTCCATTGCCTAAAAAAATAATTATTCAAATTCCGGCAAGGGCCTAGAGAAGTGAATTGGCTGAAATATTGCAGAGATGCCGTGTTTCTACAAGCTGTGTTGAGAAAAGATCGACTTGACTTTAATCTTTTATGATCTCTGGCATTTCGGTTTTTGATAAGTGTCATGCGCACGGTTTAATATTATATGTTCGGTATATTATTATCGTGGAGTTTTTTGCAAATAATCAGTGTTGTCCCGGGCATTTTAAAACAATCAAAAAAACCTTATGACCCCTTTGTAAAATATAAAAATTCGGACGCTCATCTGAACAGTATTTTCTTTACTGTCTTTGTTTACATAATTATGAACAGGTGACTGTCTAACCTGGACCAACACTATGACATGTCCTCCTTTTACAGTTTTAAGTGATCTCAAATCGATTCCGAATAATTTTGAGATCACATCAGCTGACATCGAGTGTTCCTTCTACAAATGTTCAGTTGATTATGAAGTGACCAGTTTACGCAGCAAATCGATTTTTATGTAATTTGTGTTGGTTTGGAGTGTTTCTGGGGTTAAGGTGGTGAAAAATATTGAAAAATTCATTCAAGGGTTAGATTATAGATAACGTGGTCGTACACTGTTCCATTTACCAATAAAAAATCATTTCATATCAGATCACTTCATGTTCATTTCACTTCAAATTCACTTGTGCAAAAAGTCAAAAGGAGGACAACTTTTAATTGATCGAAACTGGCGCCACACGACGAAATAAATTTACACTGTGGTTTAATGTTAAAACACCATTGTTGCAGAATCTTTTATAAAATAAAAACATGAAAATGTGTCTGTTACAAAGAATTCAATATTCAAAATAAAATAAAATATTATTTGTTTGTTATGTCCCTCTAATTTGACCAAGAAAAGCGAGTCTAAAAAGCAAGCAAGCGTATTTGGTACCTTTTGGTTTGAAATGAAGTCCACGGCTAGTTTGAGTTTGGGTAAGTAAGCATAAAAGGCATTAGATTTTTCAGTTTCTTCTTTATATGGAGGACTATATTGGCTCGCTTTAGAGCTATAAAAAAATTTTCTATTTTCATTCTTGCATACCTACGTTACAAAATACTCTTGCAAAATAATATCTAGAATTTTCGATTCTTCAGCTGGTTGATCAGATCATCCCATAATTCCAAAATAGTTTTTATTCTTCTGCAATTCACTTAATGGTCTGTGCAGTGTGCATACCATTTTCTTCATGTGCATGGAAATTTCATGTTATCACAAACAAATCTACCTATAAAAGCTGTGTTAATAGGATGAAACTGCTAAATACTGGACGCAAAGACAATTCGTTACCGTAAAAAGAAGGCAAATCGTAATAAAGCTGGATATTTAAAATTTGGGACATTTTAAACGTCAGTAACTGACATACCAACAACTACAGAATTAACCTATAATAAGTCGCCATTTTTTCGTCATGTGGCGCCACCCCAGTCCGTAAATAACAATGAAATATGACGTCATGCTCGGGTCTCGGTCCAGGCACGTCCAGGTCTTACAAACTGAAGTTATAATTATTCTAACCTGACAATTTTTAATGTTGGCGAAAGCGCCAGTAATATCGTATTGTAGATTTCTTGCGTTGACTGAAGGTTTAAAAAGACCTCTCACGGATCCAGATAAAATGCCGAGCGCTTTTGGAGGCGAAGGACTATGGATATTCGAACTTTTTCCAATGATCGTAGTCATTCGCCTCCGCGCACCATCTCCATCTACTGGTGTATAGCGGTATTATTATTTCTATTTAGCTCTCGTCCAGTACTACTGTTTAGCACCATCTATTTTCGATAATTACAATGACTCTAACAAAATCGATAATTAGTGGTAGATTTCGTACTCGACAATTTCGTATTCCAAAAGGCTCGTTTGTGTTCGGGGCGGGGCAAACAAGTCTAAAAATAGACACGGGGGGAGAAGGGAGAAGGGGCCAGTGAAATAATTCTACGATTTGGCTTTTATAAAATTAGGAATAGATTCAGGGTTGGGCGTATTTCAGTTTGATATTTGACGATTTTAACGGATTGGCAGATTTTTAAAATTCTCTTTTTTAGGATATAGTGATCTACATTATGTTGCTTCAATTTCTTACGTTGATTTGAAAAACAAAACATATGTCCAAAATGAAAACTTTGAGAAAAGTGAAAAAACTGATTGCCTTCCCTCTATTAGGGAGTATTTTTTAATGTACCTAGGCGTTTTTCTGGAAAAATGTTGAATACAGAAAGAGGTTGTTATTTATTTTTATTTTTTTAGCTTAAGTAACTAATAAAAATATATACTGTGTGTCCTGCGATTCAGTGCCCAAGGGGTGTAAACGATAAAAAAATTCTAATTGTAAGTTGACATTCTGTTTGGTGTTGCCCCAATAATTGGCCGAACCTATCAGCAAAGTCTAGAGAATACTAGACTTTGCTATCAGTACACAGTGTATACAGGGTGTATTTTTGTCGAAAAAAACAAGGCCGGAGTAAACTGTACCCTCAATTTTAAAAGCTAGCTAGCTAGGACAATGCCTGCCATTGTTAAAACGATATTATTGCTTATATCTGCCAAACTATGATACCACACCACTTAATCAGTGGCGGCTCGTAACTATTTAAACTTAAACAGGCGGGGCCAAATATCGGAAGACATTTAAAAATCAATGTGCCTTACTAAACCGGTGTAAAGTTAGTAGCCGATTTTCTGGCAACAAAAAATTTTCCTCGCCCTTATTTCCACAAATTTATTTTGATAAAAATAAAGTAGAAATGGTAACTATTATTAAACTTTCTAAGCAGATTAAACTGGAGAATGAAGAAAAATATTCATCAAAAAATAAACGTTGAAATTTTTGGCTCCTAGAAAATTGGCTGCTAAGTGCTAAGTTCAGTTTTAAGTAGACACTTTTGTTGAATTTACGTGATCGCGTTTTTTATGTTCTGCCGTTTGATTTTTCTCTATAGTTAAATCAAGGTAACGGCCTGCCCTCTATAACTGTTTAATTTGCAGTTTTTGCTCAAATTACATTGACGAAAATGAATTTCTTAATAAAAAAACTAACACTGTTTTATGAAATGCTACTTTTATTAGTGATATAAACAAAAATAGTAAAAGTAGGTAAATAAGGATTTTTTAAACTGTTGACTGTGTATGTACCTACATGTAGGAATTGATATTTTTTAAGTAGGTATTGACTGAACACGCCAGAAAGTAATTACCCATTTTCATTCAGAATTACCTTTGAACATTTTTTGACAGAGAGGAATAAAATAAAATAGTTAAATGAGAAAACACATTTATTAAAAAAATACCTAAATACCAAATCCAGAAATATTGTCAACATAAATAAATTATATAAGTAAGAACATTTTAACGCATATACAATTATTATACAGGGTGTCCAACTTTAAAACTGTACAAATCCGTAAAATCTTCATTTTTAGAGATAATCGCCTAAACTTTTTTTGTTTGAAAGGCCTTCAAAAACCGCTTCTTTTGACCTTCCTGCTATTTTCAAAATGCAATTCCAGGGCCGGCTACCATTTTTTTATACCCCCAATTTTCTCGAAAACCATTTAGCGATTTTTTTATTTAAAATCTGACCCCACAGCGTTAATCAGAACACCCCAAAACCCCTATATACCAAATTTGAATAAAAAATATACAGGGAGTTCTATTCTGCAGGGTGTCAAATTTGGGCAAAATAGGACTTTTAAAGGCCTTTCAAACAAAAAAAAGTTTGGGCGATTGTCTCCAAAAATGAAGATTTTACGGATTTGTACAGTTTTAAAGTTGGACACACTGTATGTTATTTGTTTTGGCAATAATAATAGTCCCCCACTAGTCAATAGTTTCACAATGTGTAAAAAGAGTTTCAAGGCTAAAAAAAATTCGAAGTCTCGCCCGCAGCTCTAGGGTTTACTATAGATCCCAACGTACCCGTTGAAAATAAACACCATCTATGGAGCTGGAAATATAAAATTTTGTGTCTGTATTTTCTGCTCGTGTGTGGTTGATGTAATATACGATTTCTATTAAAGGGAAAAGGATGGAATGATACCCCTGTTTAATAAGTGTATTTGGGCGGGTCCTTTCCCCAAGTAAATTTCTGGTCGCGAAAGGGAGCAGTGAAAGGGGCAAATAATATTGTAATGAATCTCAAAAATCACAGTCCAAACTCGTTACCTTGGTTACCACCTTTATTGTTTAGCCTTCAAAAATCACAAATAAACTTGTCAGATTACTGTCACTGCCCAAGAATATTCTTTCAGCTCCAAAATTCGCACAAAATCGCTTTCTAACCTTTCACTTTCTCCAGGCCCAATTCCCAGGGCTTAATGTCAAGTAAAACCCTGTCAAAAGTCAAAATCAAGATATTGCCAGACTCGAAATGTCCCATCTGTAATTCCCACCGAGCTATCCCAGTATACCCCAGAAAACAGTGTGCTGTTTTCTAGACTTTGCTTTCGAGTCAGCGACACCGACTGTGAATAATTGTTACTTCCGCTAGCCGCAAGATGGCTCCGGCGAAGATGCCAGAAGATTTTCGATATCGATCCGCTTTAATTTCTGGTCCGGAATGTAGAGGGTGCCAGCGGGCTCCGGAGATGTTTTTAAATCGGCACGCTGTTCCATGGGCGTAGATTCTCTTTTTAAATCTTCACCCAACGTTTCTTGTATGTTTCTGATTTTATCAGAAAATAAAGAGATCAATTTATAACTCGTGATCTTTCTGGGCAAAATAGGATTTTCGAAAAACGTCTCGGCGAAATTTCCCTTATTTGTGATTATAGGTATACAGAATAATTTCCTGAATCCTGGGTTTCTCATCATTTGCGAAAGCAAAATGATTGTTCTCATAATGACCGATAACCGTAATAATTGTTTTACTGTAATAATATCTAATGGAAAACAAATTTCCTTTTGAGGAATTCTACGTGCGATGCTTTAAATAAGCCTCATTTTACGGTTGGCGCATCTACATAAATGATATTTGAAGAAAAAAAAGTAAAACTGATCGTTCAGTCGAACACGCGATGCAAAAGTACAATAAAGGACCTTTATTTCTTTTAATTCTTGCTGCCTGTTTCTAATTTAAACAATCTTGGCACTCTAGGGCGAAAATTAGTCTTGCCTTTCAAGGCGTAAGATAACACATTATTTGTTCGTACAAAAAATGTTAATAGGCGTGTTGGGACAGTTAAATGTATACTAATCAAACTTAGTTGTTTCCACAAAGACACAAAACAAATTTTAAAACCATTTAACATGTAAGCACTTATATACAAAGGCACTATACTTAATATAATTGGCGTGTATTTGCCGAACAAAACACAAAACACTCTAATTTCAACGGTTTTCCCGCGAGGCAATATTGAGGAAACAAGAAAACCGCAAAGTTAGGACTCACAATTTTCTGTGCAATACTTATTATGCCAATTACTTAATTATAGATGTTTAGTTTCGACATATTCCGAAGAAAATCGTAATGGCGCACAGGTGCAGCATAGCACGTGCCTCAGGCTTATGAAAGTGAAATGTATGCCTAGTGGCTAGATTCTTAGATTATTTTTCACCACAATACATATTCCATTTTAGACCGGAAGGTAGTGACAGATTTTTGCAGGTGATTTTACTCAGAATGCCTTTCAAAGGGTATTATATTGCCTATATTCTCACAATAATAAGTTATAAATCAGAGTCATATCCTCGGTTCTTCAGATGGAAAAGTGAGCTTTCATTTATCCGAAAAATATGCGTTCTCATATGATTTTAGTTAGGCTGCCATGTGTTTTATAATGAAATTCAAAATAGATAATTCGTCGGAAAACCATATGCATAACGACCAAAGGTATATTATGTATTTTTGTCAAAAATAAAATAATTTTTATTTCTCTAGAAAAAAACAAAAACAAAAAAATGTTATATAACAAAACAAAATCACAAAAAGAAACAATAAGTAATTCTTTAGATTTAAAAAATTATATACTTAGGTATCACAAAATAAAATCATAATTTCTCTTCTTTCGCGCAAAATGATCTTTTCTTAATAGAGCTAAATTACTTAGTCTGTCTTGGACCATATTGGTACGTAACCAAGTTTTAATCCTTTTAAGTGAAGAAAAATTTATATCCGCGGATGCATTGCTTATAGCATTGAATAAGGAATTCGTACCTTAATCAATGCTTATAGGGAAACTGGCAAGTATGCTCAAAAATTTTCTTGCCGTTGTCGCGATGCGACTTCGTACTGGTCTTATTGAGAAACTGAGGAAAATATACTAAAAACGCTCTTTAATTGTACACTAGATTGTGACAGGTAAATATTTCATGTCCCTAAAATTCCATAAAAGGCGGCCATATTGATATTATTGATAGGTGACGGAGGACAGGGCCGTAATCGACCGAATTTACATTTTACACACACGAATCCTAAACTTAAATAGATAGAAATTAACATTAAACTCTGTTCTTTGAAGCATAGAAAAAGGATATATAGTTATAGTGTCTGTGTTTGAAGTTAGGTTAGAGCCACAGACACAGAGATCGAATATCAAGGTTAAAGTTAGGCATCTGTCACAAGTTGTGACATTTCTGCCGGACATGCTAAATACGTCCCTGTAGGCGCCCAAAACATTGCTGCCAACCTTGCATTACCAAATTAAGAAGTGTCATTTCTAGTGTACAATTAAAGAGTGTTTTCAGATTACCTAATAATACCCCGGTTGTAATAATGGTTGTAGAAAAAGAGGGGATGGGACGGGGGGGGGGGGGGGGGGTGGGCGAGCGCCCCTGTATCCGCCACTGTGCTGAAAAAAGGTGGCGTACCGTTTGTACATGTCCATAATTACACATTACATCGAATAAAACGTTTAAATGATAAATAACATTCAATTTAAACTGTAATTGGACATGCGCAAACGGTATGCCATCCTGTTTAGCAGTTTCATAACAATGACTTGCATATACAGTGTGTGACCAATAAAGTACTCACCATAAGGGATTTTTTTTTTAATTTTTGGATAAAATGAAAATTTGACTTTGCCATACATTTGTGCTTGTCGGGGGATAATGACGTCACAAGAATCGACCATGTGACCTCCGGTATCTGTCAAAATTGACATTTTTTTCAAAAATCATCCAAAATCGGCTTTATTTAACGCATTTTTGAAAAAAGTTATTAGAAAAAGTTGTTTCTTTTCCAATTGTTAGCCTACGTACCAGTTTTCAGAGACCCACGATGACTTTTGTTTTTTGCGACTTTTTCTAAAATTTTTTTTTTTAAATTTTAACTAAAATGTATTTATTGAAAATTCTACTTTTTTGACAGATCGACCTCTAATATATTTTTAACATCAATTCTAATGCTAGCCAGTAGTTTTCTTAGAAAATTTCTGTTTGGTTTAAAAAATTATGTCTAGTTTGGTGCAAAGTTGATTTACTATACCTACTTTTCACATCGTTAAATACATTCATCTAAAAGAAGTTATGTAAAGAGAGCACAAATAAATGAACAGATTTGGCTTATTTTGAAATTAACTTGGCGTTTTCTGGAGAATCATTATTATTTGTATAGAGCGTGAAGGACGCCATTCTGAAACGTAGTGTTTTGATAACCAAATATGTTCATTTATTTGTGCTCTCTTTACATAACTTCTTTTAGAGGAATGTATTTATCGATGTAAAAAGTAGACTATAGGCTTGAATTCACCAAACCTTTGAAATTAAATCAACTTCGCACCAAACTCGACATAATTTTTTAAACCAAATAGAGATTTTCTAAGAAAACAACAACTGGCTAGCATTAGAATTGATGTTAAAAATATATTAGAGGTGTCGATCTGTCAAAAAAGTACAATTTTCAATAAATAAATTTCAGTGAAATGTTTGGAAATTTTTTTTTTAGAAAAGTCGCAAAAAACGAAAGTCATCATGGGTCTGTGAAAATTGGTAAGTAGGCTAACAATTGAAAAGAAACAACTTTTTCTAATAACTTTTTTTCGAAAATGTTTCAAATAAAGCCGATTTTGGATGATTTTTTAAAAAATGTCAATTTTGACAGATACCTCAAGTCATGTGGTCGATTCTTGTGACGTCATTTTTCATCCTCCGATAAGCACAAATCGATGGCAAAGTCAAAAATGCATTTTATTCAAAGATAAAAAAAAATCCCCTATGGTACATATACTTTATTGGTCACACTGTACTTATTTTTACACTATTTTTATTGGCAGCCTGTTCAGAAACGAGGAAAATTAATTATTAAAATACAAGTTCACATGACAATAGTAGCCCTTTGGGTCCACGTTATGGTTTATGACGAGTTTTCTATTTTGAACTTCATTATGAAACACATGGCTTCACTAAAATCATATCAAAAAGCATATTTTTCGAATAAATGAAAACTCAGTTTTTCATATGAAGAACCCAGGATGACTCTTTGATTCATAGGTACCTTGTTATTGTGGGAAGATATACGCAACATAATGCCATTTGAAAGGCATGCTGAGTAAGATCACGTCCAAAATTTTTTTTTGAAAACTTGGGGCTTTGAATTTAACTTTTCCTGATCCCGTAATTTTGAGTGTCTCGCTTCGCCCATGCTTTTAAACATTCTTTTGTGAAACTGCCGCACTGTGGAACCGTTAGAAATATTACAGGCCCGTGTAATATAATAAAAAGCACTTTTACAACGGTAACAATCTATTACAAACGAAACACACGAAATTATTTCAGGCGTTGATGACAAACTCAACTTGCATGACGACCATTAGAAGTAACTAAGTGTGTAGCAGAAAAAATTATGGTTGGGACCCTGGCATGCTAGCACGAAGCAATAAGCGGCAAAATAATAAGGATGCCTTAATATAAAAACGGGGGACTACTTAAAGTGCACACGTTTGGATGAACAAGCACTTCGTGATCCTTGTTTGTTAGATAACACTTAATTATGATAATTTTGTCAGACCAATTTACTGTACAAGATAACTATTTCCGTAGGAGAAAGAAAATCCACTGCTGAAAATATTTTGCACAGAGGAGCCGCAGAAAAAATAACAGGTACCTACATAATGTTTCAAACCCTTTTTTGAAAGAAAGTAGATATTTTGTATCTTGTAATTAATATGTTGTCACATAGCTTATTTATATTGTGATCTTTATTTGTAGCCTTCAATTAGGTTAAACATAGTAATTAGTAATTTCGCATTATCAAGCCATTTAGAACTAAATAAAAACGAGTTACCTACCTATATCTACGCGTGTGTTGCTACATCGGTTTTTCGAAACCTTATAATTTGGAAAAACAAAATGTAATAATAATTGCTTTCGTAGTGGCGACTTTGTAACTGTGTGTCGAGGTTGTGCTGTGACACTTTGGAAAATTTTTACATGCGTCCTACATGCATATCTATGTGGACATTTTAATAGTAAATGGACTTAAAAAAGTTGTTGGTAATTTGCATATGATTAAAAATGTTAGCATTGCTAAAATTGTGAGAAAACTCTGACCCACTTATTATTTTTCTAATTTTTGGTGATAGAGAAGAAGTCAGTTTTATAAAAAGTTGCCAAGATAACTAACTATCGGTCTTTAGGAAGTTCGCCGTGTGGATTATACATTGTTTTGTTTTTAATAATAAATGCCCTGTATAATTTGTGGATATCTAGAAAGCTATTTTTTATGATTGCAACGGTAGGTAATCCTATATATAATATCAACATATATTTCAATTATAATAGCCATGAAATAAAGGCCAATGTTTTGATTTTTACCTCTGATTATATCCGAGCAGATTATAAACAAGAAAACATGATAAAACAAGTTTTTTTTTATAAATAACCTATTACAATAAATGTTTTAAAAATAAAAAGATGTTGCAGCTTCCACACAACATTTTTACTCAGAGTTTTGACATTTTTAAGAGTTTGTAAATAGTTAGTTGGACAGATGTTTTAACTAAAGTTCCTGGACTGGGAGAGTTAGGACATAACTGACACTTTTTAAAAGAAAAAATAATTTTTCAAAAGTCACGTCAATTTTATGGATGAAAAATAATTTGAGATAGATTCCATGGGCGTAATAAACTTTTGGCCACAGGAATCTCTATATCTATTAAAGTTGGTCCGTGATATACGCGTGCCATCTATGAGGTGAGGAATATACTAAACAAATGGCGGGTTATTTGAAAAGTTCCCCCTAATCATTTAATTACTATTATTACTGATGTTACTAAATCGTATTTGTTGGCAAAATCCACAGTTTAATTATGAAAATATGAAAAGTCTAATGAAGGTTACAATTAAACTGTAAGTTTTGTCAACAAATACGACTTGATAATGAAATTGAAGATTAAAATGCAAATTTCTTAAAAGAAATGTATTAAGTTTATATATAGAAATATAATCTAGAACACATCCGAACAATGTCTTCTAATGTAGGTAACCTCTCTGCTCTAGTTTCTGTTCAGTTCCATTAACTTTATCACCTTTTATTGAAGATTGCATGGTCTGCATAAATTAGGTACTACTACTTTTTGGATACAATCCAAAATACTTTGTTTATTGACGGTTCTGGTTGTGAAAAAACGTCTTATTATGTAGATACTTAATTACCATTATCATTATGCAGTTATTCTATACAGAACTTCTTCTTTGCTCTATTCTCTAGCGGTTTCTGTAATAATAATTCCCATAGCTTTTACACTTCTTGTTAGCATGCGTGCTAAACGCACTAAACCATATTAGTTTAGCCATACCAGGTATTTGGTTATTTCTAGTAATCGGGCAGCTGCAACTAGGTAATCCTTGTAAACTAATGTGCAATATTTTACAGTTTTCTTTTGAAATATGTTAAAGTTGAAAAGTTCTTTTAGTGCCATATTTTCATGCTGATATTTTTTTCAACTCAAAACTTAAACTATTCGATACCTAATACTGATATTCACATTTACGCCTAATAACTTTTCATATCGAGGGCAACCAGACATACCCTGTTTCAGTTTCCTATAAAAAAATACACTCCGCCCATGAGTTCCCATCATTTTTCTTTAATTTTACATAAATCGTAACCTAAATACAAAAAACCTTTTATTTAACATACAGTTTATATGTCTATCCAAGTTACAGAAGCAGTAGATATAAACAAAATCACATGACCGAATTGCGATCGATTACCAGGGTCGGACTAATATATGAGATTCTGCAACAAGTGTGCGCGCAATCCTACCTATGCAGGAAACTCGACTGAGGGAAGAGCCGGCCCTATATTCTATTCGCCGCCTAAACACTTGAGGTTTTACGACGGCCAGACCAATAAGAGAATAGGTCACATCGCGACCATTTGATTCACTGTCTCTGTAACTTGGATATAGTATAAAAGTTTTACGTGGGCAAATGATAGAAAATAAGATAGAATGATAGAAAATAATCTAACGAACGAGGTCCCAGTTGATCGGCAGCGTGAAAGGCAGAATAGGAACCGTATCAGAGCGTGGGTCGACAACGAAAATCCTCGAGTATGTTACAACAATGATTTATTTCGCACAACGTGAATGGTGAATACAAAATACACAAACCCGAACGTGGTCAACGGGAACGGCTACCAGCCACCCGGAACGTCTGAACTCGCGGATCTCCCGTAAGCAGTTCACCCGTCAGTGTCTCAGGCTCCACTGTCCATTCGTCCATTCCGGGGGGAGAATTCCCCTTACAGCGCTCACGCGTCGGCGCGAGCGGCACCAATACTCCTGGACGGCACGGCTCCCACCCAGAGGCCATAATAACACCTGGGAGGTTCCCCTCCGCGAGGACACACGCGCACTAGACACAAACTTGTTTCTAAAATATAAACTAAGACGTTTAAAAACACTTTAAACATTTAAAACTTCTCAAAACCCAAGCTGCCGCTTTCAGTTATGTGACAAATGACATGTAACGTCGGACTAAGATGGTCACGTGATTTTTGTGCTCCATCGCCTGTCTTTATCGTAGGCCTCGGTCGTATATTTTGTGACGTATCAGTCTAATCACAGATGTCTAATTGTGTGGTTTCACGTTGTCCTCGTCCTCATACACTCGTCATCGTCGAGAAAGACATTACGGCTGGAAAATCGCGTCGTCGCGGTCGCATACCAGGTGATGTGTATCTTGGGCGTAAGTAGTTTGTAATGACTTTTGAGGGGCGCGTCCCGTCGGACCGAGCCGAGCGAATCTATCTAATAAAAGTCTAATTGCCAATAGGCAGTAATCTACGAATGTCGGCCGCCGTGCACCGCCGGATATTATTCATCATTAGGAACATTTAAAAGCCATTACCGACATGCAACTTCCACAAATAATTTCGCCTGATAGGGGACCGACCGCGCGACCCCCCGAAAGTCAGGCCGACGGGACGGGAATCAGACATCAGACAAACGAAATACAAAGCTAATAGCATAGAACATATTTATAAAAAATATTTTTTTATGTGTATGGCCGTTACCTGTAGCAAAGACAAACGAAATACAAAGCTAATAGCATAGAATATATTTATAAAAAATATTTTTTATATGTGTATGGCCGTAACCTGTAGTAAAGATGTACACAACTTTTAGATACACCAGAAGATACACAAAGATACCTACGCCTAATGACAGTAATGACTCGCGATTTTTGAGCTTCTGGGCATAATAGATCCTTTTCGCCAAAACAAAAAACATTTTTCTATCAATAATAAGAAATGCACGTCTCGTAATTTAAGTACTTTCAAAAAAGAAAAAATTAAATTTTTTATTGACAAAACTTTTTTCAATATACCCACATTAACTATACATATACCGTTGCAATTTGTAGCCAATGATAATAATAGCCCTTGTTACCGCGATTTTCTTTCTGCGTTCTAAAACATATCTGCCATGCGCAGATATATTATTTTAAAGTGGGGAAGCACAATAATACTGGCGCTTTCATCAACATTTAAAATTGTCGGTTTGGTACAGTGTTAAGGTGGCATTTCCACACAATACTTTTCCAACCCAAGTATGCTTTTTGTGTCAAACTGTCTCTACCTCGGTAAATATCAGATTTTCCATGTATATCCCAAATTTCAGAATTTTATGTTTCCTTGTTCTGAAAATATTTTGGGTCAGGTTAGCTCCGGGTTGGGTCAGGTTAGCTGCCTGGTTCCCAGGTAATATCGGTTTTAAAAGAATAACTCTATTCAAACTAAACGTAAGTGAAACATAAACACAAGTTGTTGCATGGCTAGAGCGTGATGCGTAAGTGATCGGCTATTGGCTAGTCGGCAATAAAGTCTGTCCCGGCGGGCAAGTGCAGCGAGTCGGTGTTTCTTACAGAGGTGTATTGAGTTGCAAGTGGACCTTTATTTTTTCCGATATAATTCTTTCGCTGTTTATTAATTGTTGGAGCTTCGATTTGTGTTAATAGTAGAAATTTGCAGATAAGTGAATTAAAGTTCTTAAAGTTCTTAATACTGGGGCATATTATTTTAATATTTTATATTATAAAATTCATAGAGATCGTCCTTAATGCGGCTCTGCCCCGTATTAGCCCTCAGAATTGTTCACGTACTTCCATCGTGTAAATGTTGTAACGACTTATGCCTTTTCGGGCTCTAGTCTGTAAGTGGCTGACCCTTTCGACTAAGATTAAGTATTAGTTTTATTTTGACTATTATGTAATTTTTCAGTTTGGTTTGGGTCTTCTTATAACCTCTTTTGGAAATAATAGTCGATTTTTCTCGGGCGCCAGGTCTTTGTTATAGCGGTGACCGTCGCTGTTGCGTCGATAGTTCTTAAGTCGAAGAAAAATAATTCCAGAAGTGACTATTGATAAATACAAATACTTATTACGTTATTTACAAGACATAAAAAAAAGAGTAGACCGGTCCGGGACGGGTTGGCAAAATTCTGTAACAGAAATTAAATTAACTTAGCAGGCGGATTCGGACTGCCGATGCCGGGCGGAAAGTAAAAGAAACAATACCGGAATGGGCGCGGAACGAGAAGTTAGTTAAGCGTGTTATGTAAGCGGAAAAATTCGGCGGCTAGCATGCAACTAATTTTCAGAAAAGCAAAAGCGCGTGCGGCAGGACTGCCGCGACGGATTCGGCCTAGACAAACGGACAGTTACGGCAACATTATCAAGCCCAACTGAGAGGCGTTATCCCGGTCGCACACCCAGCGGCTTCCTATCAACCTATTTACGGCGGCACAGTGTCACTATCTGGAAGGCGTTGGCCCGGTCGCACATCCAGTAGTTTACTACAGACTTTTCGGCGGTCTGGGTGAAAACAGTATTCAGCTGGGAGGCATTGGCCCGTTCGCACACCCAGTGAATTGCCGCTATACTCACCAGTTGATCTAAGATCCGTGTCCGCGTGCCGGGTTTTATACGGCCCGGCAGGTGGAGGGGCAGTACGTCGGCCGCCAGCCGACGCGTCGAGCCGCGCATCCCCGCTCCTCTTGCCGCGAGGAGCGCCGCGGGCGGCGGGCTGGTACAGGCGGAGATGCCTCGCAGCATCTCTTCAACCCCGGTGGCATCGGCGCTGTACTGGGGCGTGTCTTCTTACCCCAGTACCCAGCAAGAACGGGGCTTCTAGCTTCAAAATTGACCTGGAAGCATATCCTACCCCCTTTCTACCCTCTCAGCCTTCGGGCTACCCTCAAAAATACTTTCAAAAATTCGGAAAAGTCAACGGAAGCGGAACAAATAAAAGAAATAATTATTCTCAACGGATAATTCGAAATAAAAATACGGAAAACCTAGTAAATTCGTTACAATGTTTACGCGCCACTTGCATTTAGTTTGAATAGAGTGTTATGAAAAAGTAAACAATTTATTATAAATGTTTTTTTACAAATTTATAGAAATAATTTCGTGTCCTGGTGTGATTAGTCGGTGAATAGGACTCAATTAATAACAACACTGGTGTTTTTTTTTCTACACAAAGACGACGTCTCGATTTAATTTTAAATCATCTTCAGGGCTACAAGAAGATTGAACAAAATACATAGAAAAAAAATGAATTAATAAAAACAATAATGTTTAAAATCAATAATAGTTAAAGAACGTAAGAGAGGAAAAAAAACCTTACCTAGTGAGGCAACCATGTGAAGGTCAAAAATACCATACTTAAAGATGTGTACATCTTACTCTTATTAATATTTGTCTATTTTTACGTAAGATACATATTAAACACATATTAAACATTAATGTTTATATTAATTCTTTTAAAACCGATATTAGTTATATTACGTGCGAACCAGCACGTTATTGCCTCTGTATGAGAGTCAAATCAAATCTAATATAGTTACCTACTATACATTTTTGATATTTTCGCTGAAATCTTGCTCTCTTAGTTACGCCGTAGTTATAGGCTAAACCAAGTAGCTAAAACTGATAACCCGATGAGTTCTTGGCATTATCAAATTTAATAGGTACCTATATGACTAGAAGATATCTACACTTTTAGTTAATACGTTGATCGTTAAATACCTATTATAGCTTAGCACACAAAATATATTCAGAAACGAAAGCTAATAGACTTTAGCTTTTAAGCGTGGTAATTAATTATTATTGCAGGCGAAATATTTATAATTTTTGTTGTTAATTTATTCCTAGGAAGTTTGGTTGTTAAATTATGCCTACCTACACCAATACAATTGGAGGTATGTCTAATAATAGATAATACCTTTCGTTATTTATTAACGTATTATAGGTAATTCGTAAAATTAACTTCTCTGACCGCCAAAACTAAAATGTTTGAAGATAATAATCCATCGGTAAGTAATTTTGCAATTTAAATTAACATTTGAGGCCATGTACCAAAGTGGCATAGGCGTTTGTGTAGGTACCTACTTCTTCATAAATAATTATCCCTAGCGCTGGTTTTAGCTTGACTACCGCCGGGTGCTAAGTTTAAAAAAGGCGTTATCTTTCCTCTCAATTTTTAACTTTTTCCCAAACAGCTAAACTTTTTAGTTGGGGGGTAGTAAGAAATAAAAAAAATCCAAGGAAAACATATTCTTGTCAACTGGTGGTATAATTATTTTTGTTCACTATGACTCATAACATTTGTAGCCAAGAAGTCCTGCTCAGTCTTCTTTTATAGAACAACAACTGTGACCAATAGAAATTTCGTAATAATTTGTTTTAGTGTGAGCCCATAAAAATTATTGCTTTTTAAACCGGCTATACAAAAGAAAGCAGAGGTGTTTGGTTACTAAAATGCGCCGTAGGCGAAAATTTTTAGAAATATGAAGCACAGATAATTTAAAAGAGGTATATAGGAAATTACTAAATCATAACAATATAATGTATTTTTTGTCTTCTCATTGTAGGGGGCTTGAACCCCCAAAACATATACAGCCCTGGGCTTATGTATGGGAAAAGCCAGGTCTCGTGGAATCAGTAATTAGCTACTTGACAATAATACCTAAGTATATTTTTCAATAAATGTAGATCTCTATTTTACACATTATTACATGACAATTTTCCAATTTATCAATCAATGAATCAATGTTGTATATTCTGCGTTCAGGATATTTTCACTTAGAAATTTTTATTTTCGTCCAAAAATCCAGGGGGGAGAGTAAAATCTTCAACGTACAGATGAATAAGACAATAAATAGGAGAACGTTTCAGATGTTATGTTTGCAGACGACGATCAAAATGAAGGTGACGCGTCGTGAGCGACATAGCAACAAAATGTGATTTATTTTTAGTTATTAGACCAGCTTACACCGCCTCCTAAAATTAACCGCCGGGTGCTATTAGCGCCCTAGCACCCCCCTAAAACCGGCGCTCCCTGAAGATACCTATGATATTCATTTCCACAAATTGAATCACTGAATCTTTTACCGAAATTTCTCAAAAATCGTCTACAATTAATTGTAGAATCATTATTTTTCAATGAAAATGTATGTTGTTATGTTGTTATGTTTTTTGAGATGCTGATTGTGAATATGAAGTAAAAAAATGAAAAATAAAATGACGCCTAGTAAAAATGAAGTTGAATGCAAGAATAATCGAATTTTTAATTTTTAATTTTTTTTCGAGATAATCTTATATCAATACGACAGGTAAGGTAAGCAAATTAGAAATACGTTTAAGGGAATAAAAAGTGAAAATCTAGCTATTTACGAAAAGCTCAAGCAGATTTTTATTTATTTCATAGCATGCTTGACCACGAAAATCTTTGAAAACAAATACTTACCTTCTTCTTTCAAATAACATTTTAACAATTATTATTTTGGCGATAACTCCGAAACTAATGAAGATATCAAAATACCAAAGTATTTTTTGTTGTAAATGTAATCTACTTTTCGATTATAACAGAATAAATGTCATTGAATTTAAAATTTCGGAGAAAATTTTAATAAAAGGGAAATTTTTCGAATTGCGCCCTCTAGCGGTGACCACGAAATTCGAAATGATCTTACTGGACAATCATTTGATAGAAGGAAGTCTCTCTTCAACAAGCACAAATTCAACCAATTCGGTTAAACCAAACCGGAGTTAGCAGCATTTTTTCAAGTCAACGTTTATCCGCCCGTCTCACCTCTATTTGAAGAGCAAGAGCAAAAAATCCTTAACGAAAATTGTTCAGTATTTGCCGAAGAGTGCAATAAAATTATTTTTGATATTTATTAGATATTTCTTTGAGAAAACTCATTTTTCAAATTTACTGTTGCGGCCGACCTACATACAAACTTAAATATAGTTTCCAGCGATTTTTCGCGACCATATTACTTAAGAAGACTTTTCCCCAAAGCTCCAGGACTATTAATTCCTGAGATATGGTACCTCTTCACCCTTAATAAAACACCCTGTATATAGCTTGGATTTTCGGGGGGATATATATTTTATATATATATATTTAGGCTGTGCCATTCGTCCCTACGTCAATACAAGCTGTGCTCCAAGGGAACAGAATGACATCTGCCGACTACCTGCCGACTAACACGCCTCACAAACACACGAACATACATACACACATGCAAACGCATGTTCTCAGTGGATCGAAAATGGGGACTATAGTAGTATACAAACATGTATGAAGTATTTACGAGAAAGAAAGTGGAAATTATTATATTTATTATTGAATTCGTATTATTGTATGAAAGCTGAGAACATATGAAGAGAGTTTTTTTTTTCCAAAAGCTGATAATCACGAGCGGAAATTATGTAGAAAAAATCTTTTGGCTAGGAAATCGGAAGTTTAAAACGAGTACTTTCACTTAGGATTGGTCTCATCCCAGTAAGAAACCTCCTTCAGCTTGATTCTTGGATTTAAAAATAAGAAAAATTGAGTTCTGCGTTTTGGGAAATTAATTATAACGCGGTTTACTGCAAAAATAAACGAGAAAAAAAAAGAAATACATTAAAATAACTTATGCTATCAAAAAGCAAACGTTTTAAGCTTCAAAAAAATCACCTATTGAGTTTCAATATCTAATTTTATGCGGATATTATGAGCGTTTGAAATAAATATTAAATATACGATAGCAAGAATTTATGAAAAATCTCTATGTTTAAAGTGAAAAAAAAAACAAACGAGGTTTGATATCGTAATCTTATATTTCTCTTTTAAAAGTACATACATTTAGTATAAACATTCTGTAATATTGCTCAAAAATATTACAAATTGACCATGTAACGTCAATTATTGTAAAAATGCCTGAAATTTTGATTAAGACCAACTTTACAATAATATGACAGGCGATCCCTTCATGGAAATTAATGCTAAAAGATTTTTTTAATTGCTTTACGGTGTCACTTTCCAATAAACTTTGTTTTATATATGAATTAGTTGTGTGTGTAAAAAGTTATTACTGTTTAACTGTTTCGCGCTCCACGCGCCGCTCTCAATTTCGGCTGCCTCCGAGGAAGCATGAAAACGTATGATCTTAAAAAATTCTCATTCATTACTTAATTATTTTACAAAAAATATGTAAATACATTTTTTTGAGAAATTGCCTGCTCTTTCGAATGGTCTTACTTAAATTCTATAAAAACGCTGATTAAATAAGTTATTAACAACAAACCTATATTTTTGACAGTGATTGTCAAATAAAAAAAATCGCACACTATTTTGCGCTGCGGACTCTTCGGATTTTGTTTCAAGACATCAAAACGAACACATTCCAACAAAATCTAAAACTCCCGGAATTTCTTAGAAGTTATTTTCCTAGTTGACTCCACTATTTAGCAAAATCAATTCTCGCAAAATACCTCCGCTTGGAACTTTCAACGGCAAACGAGAGCCGCTTATTTCCTTAAAAAAAAAAAATACAATGCGACGTGACGTCAACTCCAATAACGAACCCCATTGAGCGGCGCCCGTACAAACGACCGTAGCCAGACAACGGACGCACACATTGGCAATATGCGCCCGCACGACCGCGTCGAAAGAGCCGCCGCGCCGCGCCGGCCGCCTTCATTATCACAATGACGAATCGTGGGGCCCGACGGCGCGGGCCCCCCCCGAGCCCGAGCCCGAAAGGAGGCCCCCTAACGACGCCGGAATCAATTGTGCCGGGCCTGGGCCCCGTCAGGGGGGTGGCCGCCGGAGCGAAATATGGCCACGGGGCAACGGTCGTTATTTTTCGGGTTTAATGAGTTCGGCAGGCGTACCGAGTATTTTGTTTGTAAAGGGGACTAATCTGTACCTACCCATTGACACGCAAATGATGCGAAATTTCTTGGAACATGTGTTTCCCAGTCTACACGTACCATAGAAAGATATTCTATAGAAAGGGGATCCAGAAGGACTTAGTCCAGAGATATAGGTACCTACTATCGCTATACTATGACTTGACTCAAAGTGTACAGGGGCAGGGTGGCTCATTATAAATTAACTTGTTAGTTTTTGAGGTTAGAAAAATAAGTTTTTTTATAAAAGTTTTAGATACTAATACAAAGTTTTTTGTGAAGCTATTAGACCTTATACAGTGTGTTCTAGAAAGCCGTGGCAGACATAACTTATGTTTTTTTTTTAATAGAACACCTTGTATATTTCTGGATTATTGAATTCTACGCATTTTTCTGATTCCAAGGAAGTATATATGTTATATGTTCGGTTTAACCGTTTGTTCAGAACTGAGCCTTTTTTGTAAGGGATTACGCCTTGTGTCACAGTTTGCAAGTATATTCACGCTTTGGAAAACAAAACGGGCTATTTTAAGACTGCAAAGAAAAACGAAGAAGGGAAATTGAGAGAAATCAGAAATTTTGAACAGTAAAATAGTCAATAAAACGTCATCAGATTTATTGTTTATTACAAAAGCTCCACATGGCCTCCATCTTACTAAATGCATTTATTGCTATTTGCTACTAACTTTCTGTTTATCGAGTCAACGATAAAATTGCTGTGTTCGGTATTTAATTTGCGGATTTCCTCCCGAATTCTACCTTTCAGTGTTTCTACATTTCCGGGTCTGTCAAAATAAATTTTGTTTTTTTAAATAACCCCACAAAAAATATATAAATATATAGGTATCCTTTTTTTAAATGTTATTCTAGTTATAATAATAATAATAATAATAATTCTCACCCTCACAATACTCCAAACTAGGAGTACCCCAGAAGCAACCACTTGTTTGTACGGGGGAGGGGGGCAATTACTATTATTTTGTCTTCGTTACCATTTGCCAATAAAACCAATTACCAATAAACATTAAATTTCAAACAATAAATCTGACGAAGTTTATTAACTATGTTACTATTTAAAATTTCTCATTTCTCTCAATTTCCCTTCCTCATTTTTCCCTGAAATCTTAAAATAGCCCATTTTGTTTTCCAAAGCGCGAATGTACTTGTAAACTGTCAAAAATTATTACTATTATATGGCATTTGTCTTCCATGGCAACCATGACCCAAGGAGTAATCCCTTACAAAAAAGGCTCAGTTCTGAACAACCGGTTGGAAAATATACAAGGTGTTCCATTAAAAAAAAACATAAGTTATGTCTGAAACGGCTTTATAAGACGCACTGTATAAGGTCCAGTAGCGTCACAAAAAACTTTGTATTAGTATCTAAAACTTCTGTAAAAAACTTTTTTTCTAACCTCAAAAACTAACAAGTTAAGGGGGGGTGTGTCAGTTTACAGTGAGCCATCCTGTACATAAGATTTATACTTTGACAATAATGGTGTACTTGAACGAAAAGCAAAGTTGGGGTTTCGAGGAAAAGTAAAACCTTTTCCATCCTATAACCAGCTTTTAAAGTTTTTCGAAGATCGCGGAAAATTTTTCGGTTTGTAACGTTTTATTTTAAGAGTTTCTTTATGAATACAGTGGGTAAAACTGATTGCTTAAGCATACTTTATTTTTTTTAGTTTAGTGGGTGCTCTCTTACCACTTTAAAAAGTAACTCAAAAATTATAGCAGGATGTAGGGTAAAGAAGCTAAAAAAAATACTGGCATTTCCATATCCCAAGACTTGACATACAAACAAAGAACAGAAAGCAAGTAACTAAGAAGATATCTAAATAGGGCACGCGAAAATCCGGAAGACCAATCATACATCAAGGGAAACAGACTATATGTAAACGACACAGGCTACACAGTTGAAGACCTTAAAGATTTAAATAGTGAGACGGACGAGAGAAGAATCTCGAGTGCCCCCCCGACGCCGACAATCAGAAACAACCCCGCCGAAGAAGAACCTAGAAGAGAGATATCTGAAGACGCCAAGAAGGAGCTAATCAAGGAATCTCAGAAGTCTGAAACTGCAAAAACTGTTGCACCGGAAAAGAAAATAGTTCCTGGACCAAGTTGTGGCATCTCCAACTGGTATTCATTTACCAGAAAAAATGCAAATACCCGTGACTTTGTTTCCACCTATAGATACCAGTTTCGTCTAGGAAAAAGCGAATGTCAAAATTCACAGTTACTGTAAATATACTGTCAGACACGAAACTCATGAACTGTTCATTTAAAGCACTCGTTCTGTGTCGTTAACTATTTAGTAAAACAACTCACACGCCATATCCAATTTGTATTTATATTCCGACAGTGCTACAAACCGGGCCCGTTAGAAAACATTTGCATGAAAATCCCCTGTATTAATTACATCACAGCCGACGTGTTTATTTCCTTATTATTCAAATCCCGATTTTACATTCGCCGCCAGACGGCTTGGCTGTTTCAATAGAGGACTCTATACACATCTGTGACACGGATTTCAAATACGAGTATAGGGAGACCGGGGAGACATTGGACACGGGGAGACAATGTACAGCTTTAAATTTCCCGCTGTGATTAGATTTAGTTGGCCAGATTGTGTGAAAAATAATGGACTAAATAGCACTTGCTAGTTCGTTGTGATAGACGGTCGTGCTCGTGTTTTTTAGAGAAATATTTCAATTTCTGGCTTTTTCTACGGCTAGATGTAATATTTTTTCAAACTTATGGTAAGTGTAGCTTAGTATTGAAAGCTTCAATAAGGAAACTATGTTGCTAACTTTAAATACTGCTTTCTAATTAAACGTTTTTGAAATCATTTCACTGATCCTCAAGCCCGTAGTTTTGTGGTAGCCATTTTAAAATAAAATTACACCTAGGGAGACTTCGGACACTGTGGCCGAAGTCTCCCCATTGCGTCCAAACTCTCCCCACTACAATAATTATTCTCTCTTTTATTTTAAGAAAAATGCCGAGGTATTATAAAAAGAAAACAGGACGCAATGTTTGCCCTATTGCCATGAGAAGGGCCGTTGAGCAGGTGTTACAAGGTAACTCACTTAGAAAAGCTGCGGAATTAAATGGAGTAGTAACTAAGTCAACTTTATCTGCTTATCTAAAAAAGGCACAAAGGGAAGGCATTGATAATGTGGTGTACACTTCGAACTTCTGCAAGAGTCAGATATTGTCAAAGGTCATGGAATCAGAATTGGCAGCCTACCTTTTGAGGGCAAGTAATATATTTCATGGATTGACACCAATTGCAACACGAAAAATTGCATACGAGTTTGCGACAAAAAATGGAATAACTGTACCGGAATATTGGCACAACACCAAGGCTGCGTCAAAAGATTGGTTTACTGGTTTTATGCATAGAAACCAAAATTTGTCTCTGCGTAAGCCGGAAGCTACATCTCTCGGAAGAATGACAAGTTTCAACAGAAATAATCTAAAAAAATTTCAAGACAAATTGGAAGAGTTGATAAATCGATATGGCTTTCAAATGAATGATATATATAACTTAGATGAGGTAAGTTTTAGATAAAGCAAGTTTTGTCACTATGGTGCATCTTTTTCATTATTTTAGTCTGGAGTAACCACAACTCCAAAACTACCCAAAGTGGTTGCTAAAAAGGGACAACATCAAGTTGGCCAAAAAGTGTCAGCAGATAGAGGACAGCTTATTACACATGTTGGCATTATCTGCGCGGATGGACGCGCATTGCCTCCCGTCTGGGTATTTCCTCGCAAAAGGTTTGATGAGAAGAAAATGTTAGGTAGTGTTTTTGTCCAAGGTCCTTTAGGGCTCGTCCATCCTTCGGGATGGATGACATCGGAAAATTTCATTAAAGTACTGCAACACGTAGTAAAACACACAAGGTGTTCAAAAGACAAGAAGATATTGCTCATAATGGACAATCACGAGTCACATTTATCAATTGAAGGACTTGACTTTTGCAAGGAAAATGGTATTTCTGTGCTAACGATGCCGCCTCATACTTCCAATAAACTACAACCTCTCGACCGATCGGTTTTTGGTCCGTTTAAAACTTATGTTGGGAACTCTGCAGATTCATGGATGACAGCTCATCCAGGCCAAACACTTACAATCTATGATATGCCAGCAATCTGCCTTGATGCTTGGGACAAAGCAGCTAACCCAACAAATGTAAAAAATGGCTTTCGTTGTACCGGAATATTTCCCTTTGACAGAGATATTTTTCAAGACCACGAATTTTTAGGGGCATATGTAACGGATAGGCCGGAACCCGCACCAGTATTTTCTGCAGAAAATACCGACAAAGAGGTTGATAACGATAGGAATTTTTAAGGTAGTATTGCAGTTCTTAACCCAAAATGTCAAAATACATCCGTCATTCAAGATGAAGCTAGACCAGGGTGTTCTTTTAAATCACCTGAAGTAATTCTGCCCTTCCCCAAAGCAGGTCCCAGAAAGGTAGTTAGAAAAGGAGGTAGAAAACCTGGACGTTGCATGATAGCAACCGATACCCCCGAAAAAGACGAAATCGCAGCTAGAAAACAGAAGCGAAAATGTAAGAATTCTGAAACAGGAAAAGAAAATTTAAAAAAGGTCAAAAGGAAGGTTCTCAACAATTCATCATCTTCTGAAAGAGAGCCCGATGTTGAAATTTCAGAAGCTGAATCATCTGGAGGTGAATTTTGGGAGGAACCTAGCTCCGAAGAAGAGGAAGACTGCCTAAAGAAATTGAAAATAGGCACATTTATTGTTACAAGAGTTTATGGAAAGACGGCAAATAATGTCAGGAACTATGCAGCAAGAATAGACGAAACTCTGTTAGATGGTTACATTGTCAAATTTTTTAAAAGGCAAGTGCAATCAAATAGATTTATCGAGAGAGAGGAAGACGGAGCATTTGTAGCTTTTTCTGATGTAGTTGTAAAATTACCAGTACCAATCACAGACACTCGTCCACGATTTCAAAACATGACTTATTTTAATGTAGATTTGACAGAATATTGTCTTTCATAAAACAATGTTAAGAATATTGTTTATTTATTGCCCATTTGGCATTGTACGAAGTCTACCCTTCCTGTCCTAAGTCACCCCATTATTTATCCAAAGTCTCCCCATGGGTGGGAGACTCTGGACAAATGCATGCTTTAATTAAAATTAAAAAATAATTGCAATTTAGACACGTCTATCCAGATTTTCTTATTCCGTGTGGAACTTAATGAATTCCTGACCTATGGAGATTATAAAAGTTATCGAAAGTGAAACCATATCTGAAATCTAGTTTTTTGAAAAAAAGTGTCCCAACCCTCCCCGGTCTCCCCCCAATGCCCTTTCCCGACAAACCGTTATGTTTGTAGTTTGTAGAGGTTTCGGAAAGCAATTCAACCCCCCTTTGACAAAAAGAAATCACAATTGTTATCGTGCTCCTTAAATCTGTATAATGCGGAGCGTATCGGGTTTGCGATCAAATGCCATCCCGAACCCTGCGGACCCTTCGCTACCCTCATATAGCACCCCCGGTTAATTTTCATGGCGTGCCGGGATTACCCTTTTATAGATGGGATCAGATTAAGGATTTTATTATCCGAGATTTTTCAAAGAAAGTTTCAATTTTTTGTTGTAAAAGAGGGTAAGGGGCGAAGCTTCCGAGAACTGGTTTTACTTAATAAAAAACGGACCGTTAGATATTTCGTTGGTAGCATAATTTAAAGAAGAAAATACTTACCTGAAATAACTTTGTTTTGAACTTGATGAGGGGAAAAACAAATGCACAGATATTGTGCCGGTTTTAAGGATTCTGCATTGAAAATCTTCAAGTCGAATGCTTTTTAGGCTTCGAAATTAAGTCTACTGTGTCGCATACTAAAGTTTTTCACCGTATTTTTCTTTCAAACCTTCGAAGTCAAACAGTTTAAATGGCTATCAAAAATTACTTATATTAATTATATACGACTTTTGGCCCTACTATGCGCACGGTAAGGTGCAGAGAATAAAAAGAGATGAAATTCGCTATTTTCAACCCTGTATTGAAAAGGTTGTACCGTTGAGTGAGGGAACGTTTTTCTGGAAACCTAAAACATGAAGACTGCAAGACATTGTAGTGGATAAATTAACTGATTTGTTTATGTTTTTATTTTCGTTTCCTGGTCGTTATTGTTAAGTAAAGTGGAATGTTTCTTGGGATTTAGACCAAATTATTATTTTATTTTTCTTTTCGTCATTTATTAAAAATTATTGTTACTAAAATATTGTACAACACGTGTTTCGACTATATAATAAGTCGTCATCAGAAAAGTTAGAACTTTCTCATTCTTATTCTAAAAAAGAAAATTTTTTTATTATTATTATTTTATATAACTATAAGTATAGAATGCATTTATTTTTAAGTTAGTAGTTAAAGTGCTGTATAAATAGTGGAACTACAATTTTAATGAAAAATTAGAAAAACTTTTATTTTTTATAATTTTAGGATATAAATAAATAAAGAAAAAATATTTCTTTCTATAGGTTTAAGAGGGTACTTACATGACAGTTGGATTATTAGGTAAGGTTCCATTAATTTTGTTATCTACAATCTACATGTGCGGATCACGTGGGACGTATAAAAGTATTTTTCTTTGTTTCTAGTTTTTTCATGTGTTCTGTAGATATTTTTTATTATACTTCTTTGAAAACACCTTATTTTCATCTGTTTTAGCAATAATGAAAGATGGGGTTTTTCGGGCTAGCGCACGGAAACAGCGCATGGAAAAATTTTCCGTGCGCTGAATAAAAATACCGAATATATGGCTTTAAAATAGAAATATACACAGCAAAGTAAACTAAATTTAAGAAACTCTATATGCTCTCTGATATTTAACATATATCTATTTTGTATTTTAATTCGTATAAGTGTTTCAATATTTAGCTACATTTCTGTAATATTTTTGACGTTTTATTCACCTTATCTGACAATAACCAATTTACAACAAAGCAACTTTGAAATAATTTGAGAGTAACCATGGAAACGCATCATACATACCAAACACTATATTGTCTGCATTGTTTATTTTTTGTCAATTAAATTTATTATAATATGCCGATAAAATGTTTTAAGTTTCCGTTTTCAAAGAAGTATAATAAAAAATATCGTTCATTACACGTCCAGAAATAGATTTTTCCGTGCTTGCATGACTTCCCGTGTTCGGCTGCGCCTCACACGGGAATTTGTCACGCGCGCACGGAAAAATCTTTATTTCCAGACTCGTAATGAAATATACTATTTATTTACTTTTAAAAGGCATTTGTGAAATTCTTTGTTATTTATTGTGAAATGTTGGTGGAAAATTCAAAAGTAATTATTTACACGATGAAGGTTGGAAGTGAAATGAATTTTAATTTTTATTTCAAGGTAGGACACAGCCGTGTGAAACTGACGTAGATAACAAAAAACTTTTATGCGTTTTTTATTTTTTTTATACAAGGCAAGCAGAAAACAATTATGTACAGGGTTTGTGAAGTGGTTATTGTAGAAGTGTGATAAATTTTCAGTATATATTCTATTATAGTTCACGCAATTATTACCTGTGTTTATCATTTCTAAAACATTTATTTTTGTGTAATCAGATTTTTTACATAGGATTTTTGTATTTTTAAAACTAAAATGGTGATTATTTTCCAAGGAATGTTTAGTCAAAGCAGTAGAATTGTTGTTACGTGTTCTAACATCATATTTGTGTTTATAGATTCCTTTATGTAGGTACTGTTTTGTCTATCCAATATAGATCGAAGGGCAATTATTACATATGATTTTGTATTTTGTATATAAGGTTAGATAGGTAATTTATGTCAATTATTGGAGGTTTTAAGTTGGAAACGAAGAATTTATTTGTATAGTTGTTTGGTTTATGATGAAATTCTTCATAACACAAAGTAACAATTTTGTAAGTCCGCCAACGGACAAAAAAGTTCTGTCACATTTTTAGGGTGCATCACTCTGTATCAACCCTTTAAAATGGTACAATTGAACTATGTTTTCTGTCGATTAATGCCATTGAGACATCCACAACGTGTACCATTTTTTTCTAAATTTCAAAGCTCACTTTCAAGGCCTATAACTTCTCAGGGGTGCAACTTAGTATAGAGGAAAGTTGCGTTAATTCACCTTATTTTGGGCTCCTCTGTATGCTCCTGCTCTGTGTTGGTTCTTATGCGGAACACCCTGTATACAAAAATACAAAGTTCAAGTTGAATTATTCTCTGTGTAAACAATAAGTACTTGGGGATGGCCTCAGACAAATGCTTTGAATTCATATTCTACGTACGGCAATTTTGATGAGTATTTTAAAATTAATTTTGGCCATTATTATTACTTACAATTATTACTTACATTAAAATTCGTATCGATATAGGTAAATCGATCGTTAGTATCCAAAAACACTTTCAAACTTAGTGGGCGTGTAGCAAGAACTCGCGTGTAAGTCGAGTCGATTTTGAGATGGGGCAAGCCGGCTCCGCTTCGTTCTCGCGTAATACCGAAACGGAAAGGTACGGAAGAGGCGGTATTTACAAAAAGCTCACGTTCGCGGGGCCCTAACGAGGCTCCGCATTTTTTCCAGGAGCATCCGGCCGGGGGCGGGGAGGCGGCGGAGGCGGCGGGCGCGTGGGAAAAGCCAAGAGCGGCTCATTGCCCATTCCCAATTGGAAACTAAAAACGATGATAATTATTAGCGGCCCCGGCCTCGCGGCGACGTCGGCAGCGTCGGGTGGCGTGGCGAGAATGCGCGATGCGACGAGGAACCTCTCGAACATTGGCGTAGCTAAGGGGGGGCTGGGGGGGGGCTAAGCCCCCCTGGTATAAAAATAGCAACCCCCTGACAAATTCTAGCGTTTATTTTTATAATTTTTTGACCTTATAGGTTTACTTTAAAAAACATTACTAAGCTGATTAATCTTGTTGCGTGTTCGTGTTATTGCGTATAGTAATAGACACTGACTAAACCCCGCACCCGTCCCCGTCAGTCCGCCACACGCCACACTCACAGCATTAGCATCACTCAGGGACTCTTTAAAATAAGGGGACCCAGCATTTCACAGTGTATCACATAGGAAAACTGAAGCCTTGAGGGGAAGTTTGTTTTCTGTAGACTCCAAGGAGACCACATAAGTAGGCTGGTACAAGGTTATGTTATATGTCAGTGTGTCCAACTGCCATCAGGTTTTATGTGATAAGATAGTGCCATAGATTCTAAAGGAGGCAAAAAATTTCCCATCATAATTCACAATTTTTAAGTTTTCTAACTTCCAGATACTCAGATGTGACAATTAAAGAATTTCAACTATACAATAAATTTGTTTCATTTGACAGTTGCCATATTCTGTATTTGTAGACACAACATTGTCAACTCTAATTTGTAGAAATCATGGAAACCATTATTAATTTTTACTAACAATCAAAGTACCTGTTTTATTAATAGATTCTCCAATAAAATGGCATACTTGGCATCACTGATACCATTAGAATGAGGAAAGAATAGGCTTCACTTTGGAAAGTATAATGCTGGGTCCCCTTACTTTAAAGAGTCCCTGGCGTCACTGCGAACCTGGTCGGCTGGACCTGACTGCTTACTGTGATTGATATGTAATACCATAGAAGAATTTAGTAGATTCTTCTATGGTAATACTGCGAAGACGCCAATGTACATCTATATTTTTACTTATGCAGTATCAGTATACAGGGAGAGTTTTTACGATGCCCACTATGGGGATCTCGGAAACTAGCAGAGCTAGAACAAAGGTTAAAGAATTGCAGTTTTGAATGCTCAATCTAATGCCCCTTTTGGATTTTTAAAAAAGTTCATGGCTCACTAGATATTTTGAAAAGAGTGATTTTTATTATACAAAAAAACTGTAGATAATTTTGGGCTTAATAAGATAATCTAATCCAATTTTTTATGTTGTTTGTGATTTTTTAGATATGACATAAACTTGTGTTTCTTTAAATGTAAATCATAGTTGGATGTGGCCTTATAAAATCGGCCATTTTTTGAGCTTTCCAAAGATATAATACTCGGCATAGTTATTATAAAAATAAAAGAGCTATGGCTAATTTTCTGTTTTTTTTTTTTAATTTTCACATAGTCAGTCATGGAATATTTTCATAATTACGTTCTATTTTATAATTAGACATGGTACTTCAAACTTTCTAATATTTTGTTTTTAGCTGGTAACAAAATGTAACAAAATAAAACAAAAATTATCATGATGGAGCTCCACCACATAATTATTTGCCCATAAAAAATTACCTAGATCAGCTCTACATTAAAAAAAAAAACAAAAGTTTGTGTCATATCTTAAAAATCACAAACAACATAAAAAAATGGATTAGATGTTCTTATTAAGCCCAAAATTATCTACGAAAGGGGCATTAGATTTAGCATTCAAAACTGCAATTCTTGCCCCATTTAACCGTTGTTCTAGCTCTGCTAGTTTCCGAGATCCCCATTGTGGGCATCGAAAAAACTCACCCTGTATGTAGTAACGTCGTGTGTATTTAAATTAATAACGTTGTGCCGATTAATAAGTAAATAAGCTCTACTATAGTTTGCGTAAGTTCTTTAATTTTCTTCATTTAGTTCAGTAAGTTCATTTACAAATAAGTACCTACCTAATTAATTGACAATTAACTATTCATTCATCCGAGCAATAACCCACGATACACAGAAATCGGTATGCCCGCGCGCAGGTGCTGTGACGTAAATGGTGACGCTTATTCGACAAAATCATGGCTTACTTTTATTTTTAAACGGAAATTTGAGTCCTTTTATAGTGAGTCAGGTATACACATATACACCAAAGTGTTTATATGCGGCGCTTTTGCGGCTTTTGCGGGTTACTGAATCTCATCTCCTTCAGGGGCTTAAGCCCCCCCGGAGAAAAAAGGCTAGCTACGCCTATGCTCTCGAAAATAAATAAGAAGAGACTTTGAATAAAAACTTGTATCGCCTACATTCATAGGCGCCGGGTTTTCCAAAACTGCGTGGGGACAAGGGCAAGGAAAATGTAAATCGCAAAAACCAACAAGGGTGAAAATGAAGAATAATATTTTTTTGATGCACACTTAAGTTTTTTTTTTTAATAAACTCATTAGCTACCTAATAAACTCATTAGCTACCTAACGTTAGCTTTGTAGGTATTGAGAATAGCCAATCATTCTACCTTATATTGCACTCGGAAATAAAGTGTGCCCTATACACTAAAATTGCTAGTGTCTGATATTTTACGAAAAGTCGAAACTCCTGCGAGTCCTGAGTGGGGGCAATCGCCCCGGCGTCGCCCCCACGAAGTCGGCGCCACTGCCTACATTTAACATTTTTACACTTTATATAGAATTAAAAACGGCCTGTGGATTTGTTGCCGTGAAAAACTTAAACTCTTCGGCGTGATAAATAAAACAAATATCTAAAAATATTAAAAAATAAAGTAGGTACATATAGGTACATTTTCAAAATATGAAGGGTCGCAATGCGAATAAAAGCGTTAATGAAGTGAATGCATTAGCACAACCTTCTCAAACTTTCCAAGCCCTGTGACGGTTCAACGGGTCTATGCAGTTTAGAGCAGTCTGCACTTCGACTTAGTTTATCTTTTCTAATAAATGTTCAACCCTCTTTTTAATTGTAATTAGATACATTTGTGAACTTTGTTTCATTAATTGGGTACCTAAGTAAGTAGGTAGGTTTGTTTAACAGGCAATAAAAGCAGTAACAATAAGTAACAAAATATAATATAAGTAATAATAATTCCTGGTGTGGATAGGTACATTTTCGACAATTAGTATGGTAAATTTGTTGTAAGTTGAATTTGTGTGAGAATTTTTCGCAAAGTGCGCCGTCAGGCAAATGATGATTACCTACCTTCCCTTATGGTTAAATTTTCATAAAAATACAAACAACAAGCGATCAGAGAACTGCATGTTGTGAATTTGTGAAGGAGAATAATATCTCTTGTGATTGAAATGGCAGTTATGGTCAATTTCATAATACATTCAACTAAAATATATTTTGACTTTAGAATTAGGTAAAGAAACTTTTGCAACAATATGAAACAATGTTTGAATTGTTAGAAAGCACCTTTAATTTTAGTTTGTCTATGCAATTGGCCCGTAATCATTTCATTCTTAAATTTTCGTCCTTTGGAAAGCCCAAAACGAATACAAGTCTACCTACCGCCTGCCATCAAGCAAGGAAAACATAGCTACTTCAAGTTATTATTACGATTTGACTTACAGCCAGGTATAAGGTATACGAGTATAACTAACTTCTAGCATCCCTCGGAGATTCTAGGCATCTTGAGGCTTGAAATTGTAAAGGCACGATTCTTCACTTAGAACTTTTATAGAAATGTTTCACTTTTGCACAAACAAAACAAATTTATAAAAAAGCTGTCGCCAGCACTTCGGGCAGTCTGTTTCCACCCAGAGACACACTCCCTCGTCGTAGCAATCTGGCGACGATAGCACTGCCCGCACTACACAAATTAATTCTGGTAAATTTCTTGTAAAATCAACTGACAGGGAAAGACAGGAGACAGGCCACGCCGCGCAGACCCGCAAGCCATGTTGCCAGCTTTCTCAACTTCAGGGCTTCTCCTAGAGTCGGCTGTGACATTAGCATTAGAGCACATATTGTGAGTGAATTCTACAGGGTGATTCAAAACTATGCGGCACCTTTTCAGGGGCGTAATTTACTCGTTAAAATAAGACGAAAAGTTCATATCAACATGGGTCCAAAAACGCTTCGTTACGAAGATACAGGGTGATTAAGCTTTCAAAAAAATATCGATTTTTGTTTATACCTTCCAAACCAATAAGAATATTTAAACCAAACTTGGTACACAATAATACCCTTATAGGGTGACATAGCACATGTTAATATCAGGTCTCCAAAGTAACCAGTGGCGGAGGTATGGGTAATCAGTACCATTAATTAAACAAAAAAAAAATAGTACGGCCCTGTACAATACAAAAATTTATTATCTTGTTGAATAAACAGTACAATATGGAACAAACAATGTCTCTTTCATATTTTTTTTCATATCTCTCTCCCTTTCGCGGAAAATTAGAGTTTTTCCTATTTCTCATCTTTTTGGACTCTTTACCTTACTTTGAAGTAACTATTATTTTAAGTAAACGAAATGATTTTCAAATGGAATCGCAGTAGGAGTAGATAATTTTTGATTATTATTGGTTTGGAAGGTATAAACAAAAATCGATATTTTTTTAAAGCTTAATCACCCTGTATCTTCATAACGAAGCGTTTTTGGACCCATGTTGATATGAACTTTTCGTCTTATTTTAACGAGTAAATTACGCCCCTGAAAGGGTGCCGCATAGTTTTGAATCACCCTGTATAGACTGCACAATTTCAATTTTAAATCATCACAAAATTTACACCAAGCCAAGAAGATCAGAATTCTGTCGTTATGGTTTTTGCAATATCCCGATTTTTGCCGCAAAATATTATGGTCTGATGAAACATTATGGTCATTGTCAAGACATGGCCTAAAAATTACCTAGATTAAAGTTTGCATTAGCCTACCTATTGACATATAAGTACCTACCTCTCTTTTTTTATATTTTCTTTAACTGCCATAATATGGAAAAATATGTGAACATATGGTTAATGAATGTTCTCTACTCATTATCCGCATGTTGAATATTAAATATTAAATTTAATAGCCGTAGCTTAAAACGATTAAAATACATTGAATACATAACACATGGATAATGTAATAATGAATGGCATTATTATACCAGCTTTCTTCGATTGGCAATATAATGATACTTCCTATAATGTAGATAATATCTACCTACAGGTAGGGTTCCTGGGTAGGATGAGTTGGGACAAAGCCATTAGTGTCATTAAACACTTTAAAATAATTAAAACAAAAAGTAAAATACTTTCTAAATTTAGTTTCCTCTCTTGAAAACCTAAAAATCAGCAAGAAATCAGAAAATATAAATGAAAAAATAGTTATTTAAGTACCAAGGCACTGAAGTTCAACTTTGTTTTACTCATGTGGAATTTAGTTGAGTCATAAAAAACTGCAGTGCCCATTGACATATTATATATGTTATATTTTTTTAAATCGGAAAAAAAGTTTTATTAGGCGAAAAATAATCATAATGATCGCCCGACTACGCGCGGCGTTGCTTGACTTTGACGATTGCTCTACCTATTTAAGTATGACGAGACACTGCACTTTCTGAGAGAAAATCCAAACTGCTCCCTGTAGTGCAGCCTCCATGTAAAATAGATTAATATTCAAACCTACTAAAATATTTATACTGAAAGATTGCGCTGCTATATAGGTAACAATTTCGTAATGTGTACGAAAAGTTAAATGGGATTTATTGGCCGGGTTTTGAATATTTGGTCACTTTTGACGGGCTATGTCTCCGCATCTGACGTTTGATGTTTACATCTCGCCAAGGCCTACTTATCGAAAAAAACGTACAATAATGGGCTACTTCAGTGCCGATTTCTGAGCTTTAAATGACGATTTTGGGACACTTTACTGCCGACTTCAAGAAAAAATTATTATTTGGCAAAAAATTATAGATACCTACCTATTTACTTACCAATGGAATGTAATTTCACAATCTAGATGTAAAAGTCTTTTCGCATTTGCACCAAGTCATTTTTTGATCTCGTAAATATGAAAACGAAAAGCTATTAACCGTACAAAACATAAAGGAAAAAAATCTCTATTAAAAACTAAAAATGCATTTCTCAAAAAAGCATGTCACGGTGACTTTTATGATTTTACCGGCGCCTTGAAATTGTGATCAGAAATTTGTTACCCCCATGGAATCTATCCCAAATTATTTTTCATCCACAAAATTTATGTAACTTTTGAAATAGTATATTATACACTACGCGCCTCGGGATATAAAAATGCTCGGTAAATAATGGCCTTCTCAACCGAAGTGTATATAGAATTTTTTTTACTACTAACATTTTTTACATATTTGATTAGATTTGAGTTCAGTTGTCAAGCTGATAAAATGTTGTCAAGTTGATAAAATGAAACTAATTTTTAAATTGCATATAGAAAATGTTTCATTATTTACCTAGGTATTTTTTTATTATCATTATTTACCTAGGGAGAGAAATATTACTTCTCATTAGAGGAATGAGGTAAATAATGGTGATTTCTCAGGTTAATAGTAAAAAAAATATGTTTGCTGTTAAAGTGACATTATTGCCCTAACTCTCCTAATCCAGAAACTCTTTTTTTATTCAGCGTCCTTATAAAAATCGCACTATATGAGAATCTAGGCCATATATAGGAAGGTAAAAAATGCGATTAGGATATTTTCTGTAGGTAGCCTACATTCACAAGAATTACTATGCTTTTCTTTTTTAGGTGTATAGTACGAAATACTGATATCGTTTTACTTTTTTTATATAATACTTAATATGTATGGTTGATACGAGGTCAATGTCCAACGTTTGCGTTTTAAGATTGTTATCTTATCTAAAATATGGTTGCCCACATCTTCCTCCTTTCTTAACAGTTATTCCCCGTCGTCATTCCACAAACGTACGAAACTTATCCAACATCCCAGCCTACCCCATTGTCTCGTATACCGCATATATCTGCGAATCTAACGCGCGTTCTTTTGGTATCAGATTAAAATCGTGGCTTTTCTTTGTCCGTACTTCCTTTCGAGCCAGAACTTTAAATCGCCTGAAAGTCACGTTTTTGCCTCCACTCGGGGGGAGACACTCACGAACCGAACTTCCCGACAAGTTTTTCATGCGTTCGCGAACCACAGAGGTCCGAACTTTAGATGGGAAGGGAAGAATTGAACTATTAGTAGTAAAAAATATATGCGTCGTATACACATATAACCATATATATACTGGGGGTCCACGTTAAGGAAATTGGCGGCAAGGTTAAGGCCAGAAGTTTACGATGTTCCACATGTCGACATTCAATAGGTGGGGATTATTTGAATACAAAGTGTGTATGCTCATCACCGAAAAAATATGTAGAAAAAGGAAAACCCACTAGGAATGCTACGCAATGTATTAGGTACGGGTTCTTGCATCATTTATCAGATTATAGAAAAGTAGGCAGGTACAACTAAATGGTGGTCATCTCGAAAATGTCATCTTCAAAACATAAAATGGTGTTTTTATTTAGTGCAATCCTTGAATTAGTTCAGGAGGCGGGGGGAACAAAAATAGAATTGGAACCACAGAAGGAAGCGCTACGTTCCTGTCGCCTTCACCATTATCTCCCACCAAATAGACTATAGATGAAATGTGTCTTGCATGCTCATTGCTCATGAGCGAAAATATTAGGGTAAATAAGCCTAAAGTATAAAGTAAGAAGTATAAAGGTGTAGGTAGCATCTTGATTTTGGAATCTGCGATCTTAATCTAACATACTATAGTTCTCACATAATACAAATTAGATCATTTACATACTTGAAAGAAATACAAAATATGTATTGCGGTATTGAGAAAGCTTTGGAAGAAAGTATTATTTATTTCAAAAGAAGTTAACATTCCAGTTATATATTTACCTATAAGTACATGAAGATAAAATTGTTTAGGCCCAAAAATCCCGCCAGGCCCGAAAGGCCTAAAAATCTGAAGAGCCCGATAATAAAAATATTATGGCCCGAATAGGAAAGCCCGGCCCGTGCAAGGCTCTAATGTGAACGTTGCATAAGTGGTGTGCAGGAACAAATCCAGACTAAACTTTCCATGGCATGTAAACGATCTAAATGTTTTGGAAGGAGTTTTAGATGAGGTCTGAAATAAACAAGAAACATAATATCCTAAAGTGAATACTATTAGTACTTCTCTTGAAGCACAGCTTCCAGTAACCCACCACCCGAGGTTCTTGACTTAAACATAAAGGGTGTAACTCCTATGGGGACAGTGGCGCGACCAGAAATTATTGTCAGGGGGGGAGGACTGATTGACAAAGTAAATTTTTCATTATTATTATTATTTTCGCCTGCGGCGCAAAATTTTCAAATTTTCAAGGTGTAACGAAGTTACTAATTTCCAGTTTTAATTTTTATTTTACACCCACTTAATTCTTCCGCCGCGCTATTTTCAGCGGCCGCCCATCCGCCGTAGTAGTTTTATATTCACACCGATGACTTTTTCGACATAGTAGGCCGACATTCGATCGATTTTAATTGCATTTAATTAAATCCTGGTTTTGAGTATTTTCCGGCTTTCCGTCGCTTAATAATAAATTCTTATGTTACCATAAGGGTTGAGGGATACTGTATAAGGGTAGAACCGGGTTACTAACTCAAATTGCAGCTAGAATCGCCGTTCTTTTTGGGAAACCGGGTATTTAGGACATCGCCGATCCAAGGAAGCCGCCGCTGAGGGCGCGCCAGGGGTGGTTAATCCCTTAGCCGCTCTGCCCGTCCGTCAGCCGCCGCAGCGAGAGGGGATTGCTTGCGAATTCACGTCTGCGACGCCGACCAATGGGCTGCCGCCGCACGCCGCTTGGTCACGTGGTTGCCGGCTATAAGACAGCCTGCGGAAGCCACGGAGGCCCTGCTTCCACTGCTTCGACCGGGTCTTTTGCCCGCTCAATTCCAGGTTAGTAATTTGCGCTCTTCGAATATTCTCTACCAGGGGGAAAAGTGTGAACTTTGCCCCAACCTACGGCCTACCCTGGCCCTTAGCTATCCGAACTTTGCTAGCCGTCAAATCCGTTGCTTAACCGTAACCTAGAATCCGAACCGAATATTTTGAGCTTGCTTCTAGCTTTTCCGTTGCTTACGTTAACCGTTAGGGCATTTAAATTACCGCAAGCAAGCCACGTCTAGCAAAGTAATACTAAAGTCGCGTTGTTTCTTTTACTTACAGAACTCCCGTGGGCCCCCTGATCGCGACTCGCCGGACTTATTTTGTATTATTTATTTAAGAATTTATTAAGTACCTACTTTGTTTAGTCAATATACGATGTCTTGAAATATTGTTTAATTTTGCTCCTATCCCTCAAACACACCACATTTGCACTCTGGAATTATTTTTCTCTGACGAAAGCTATCCTGGGTAAAAGCGGAGCATACCGCTCTAAAAAACTGGCGCCTGAGCATTCCGTTCCGCCAAGGTTCTGGTTTTCCCTGTCTTAATAAAAGAGGCTATAAGGAAGCCCCCGCATCTAGAAAGGGAAATCAGAACGGGAAAATACACTAAACAGTATAAATTTCCGTTTGTCAATTCTTGTATATTCGAAAATCAGACCGACTGCAAAGAAAAAGTAATTTCGTAAAAAGTTTAATTCCGAAGTAAAAAAAGAACGTTATAAAGGTCAGACATTTTTAATGAACTAAAAAATCTAAGTAACCTAATATTAGCAAAAAATATTAGGCAACTGATTGTAGTTTTTTCTTTGTTAACTGAGGAACCATAATAATAATTTAACAATGCAGTAACTGTAAGAAGTAGGTAGGTACTCTTTTTTTTCTTTTACATAAAATTAACATATCCTCTCAAAGGGCCAAATGTAAAATATATAGCTATCTAGGTATCTTCCTATAGAAATTTATTTCCTTGTGGATTCATAATGAATATTGATTTTTAAAAGCAGGAATTAAAATGAGTTATCCGCTTATTAAAATCGCCGCATGCGAAATTTTTTAGAAATATTAAGGACAGAAAATTTAACTGAAGTGTAGAAAATTGTAAAGTTGCATCACCATGATATGATGCCTCTTTTTTTTTCTCAATGGGAAGGGTTTGAACACTCAACCCCCCCCCCCCTATCTACGGCCCTGCCGTATATGAAGGACAGTAGAAAACAGAAGGCCAGGCGCATATATAATTCAGGTGAGATTAGTTTTAAGTTCGGCGCAGGTTTGGTTAGGTTTTAAGGTCCGCGGCGCGAAGCGCGTGTGCGTGTGACTTGTGTTTCTGTTCTGTGCCGACTGCCGGCCAGACAACTAATTTTTCATTAAATGTCAACTACTAATGTGTACCACCGATATCCGATATCCTCGATATCATAAATTAGATAAATCATAACATAAACTTAAAAAATACAGGTTAAACAAAATACAAATCATTCGGTCTTGTTTTTATCTAGCATTGTTTAGCGCTTTTTCGCTTGGTTGGTACGAGCTCGGGAGTGGGGGGGGGGGGGGCTGCAGCCCGGCAGCCCTCCCTCGTTGCGCCACTGTATGGGGATTGTTTTGAATTTTTTTAAAGCCAAAAATGTAACAAAATTGTCATCATACTTCGAAAGATTTTTAGTGTCAATGGTTCAATATTGCATGGTAGTAAACCTGCTGATAACGAGGAGGACAACAACCTTTCGTAATCCAGCGCGTCGCGCATCACCCTGCGCAGTTTTCCACCGGACGCTAATCGGAAAGAGTGTTATAAAAGCACACTAATCAAAGTTACACCTTGAACCGCCTCGCGCTCCCTACCTTTGTTACAACGAATGTGCTTTGTTTATACATAACATAAAAATCACTCAGCTTGACGTCAAGCGTGGCCTCGTCCTACCGAATATAATAATATTGCGGGCTGCGTCGTAAATTTGACTACTGGGCTATATAAGTACAAATCGGTTTGTTTCTAAGTATCTAAATTGGAGCTTCGGGATCCCTTTGTTTATCTTTATTTTACACTATTATTTATATGCATAGACATGAAACATAATAGGGTGTAAGTTAGAAATGGGTTTTTTGGGATGCAAAAAAATTAAGTCGACATATAAGTAGAGAAAATATTGCGTACATCCCGTTGTCCCTCCCGACCAATCCTCACCACCTCCGTACCTCCATGGTCCTGGCTCTTCTCCCCCGGCTTATCTCTTTTCATCTCCGGCCGAGGCCGTCGCCGCCACCGCCGCGCCACTCCTGAATGGCCTTATTATACCCGCGCCGGGGACGCCCGTCATTTGCATCTTTTGATGCGACGCCCCGATCGAAGTGCGGCATACAAGGGCCCGATTGTGTCTTTCATAAAGTTATTGGCACGGGCAGGGGTGCTATTTCGGATTATAAAAGCGCCGGGGAAATGTACAGACACCGGGCCTCGGTATGGAACACTCAGGTCAAAACAGAGAGTGCCTCTCTTTCTGTTTTAGTCCAGATATGAGTACCAAAATGTAAACCACGCATGTGACCTATATCAAAAGAAACGCCCGACCGGGGGAATAATTTGGCGGCCATTTTTAACCCTAAATGAGGCGGGAAATTTGAAATAATTCATACCCGTGGGGGTCCATAAATAATGTACTTAATGTCTTGGTTGTTATTTTGGGCAAAATAGAAATTATTTTAATTGAAAGTACTACATAGATCCAAGATTTTTGTTGGTTTTAAGTTATTAATGCGTTCGGGAAACGAAGCAATTAACTATAGGTTGAAGAAATATACAGCTTAATCAAACAACATATTCATCATAAGGATAACTGATATAATTATTATTGTACATTATACCTTATATGTAGGTACAATACATTATAAATAAAAACACTTTTGCTTTTGATAATTATTTCTTAGAACAGTGTTAGTAATAATGATATTTTTTCATTTTGTCTGTTAAGAAAATACAAGCAAAAGAAAACTTGGTAACTTCAACTTTTACCACTTTCTTTTTTGCTTCAACAATGCAGTAAAATGAAGTGATTTATAATTACGCTCTTCTTTTGCCGGCTGTGATCTGCAGTTAACAGGTTTATTTGCTGCTGAATCCATTTATTCGGCCTCTCTTTGTGGTATCGACAATTATTACAATTTCTCCGTTTTCCTCAAGAAGAACGACATTGATGATGAATATCCTTGTAAAAAGCTACAAGTTCAACTGTATTGGAAGCCGATGCCGTATAGCCCAGCCATACCATGAACTGAAAATATAAGAAAAAAACTTTACACATAGATACAGACATATCCATAGACCATAGTCATAGGAAAGTAAATCTTCATGTGCCCTTGACGCTCTAACGGACACCATTCTCATGAAAAAAACCGGTGCAATTCCACCAGTCCCAGAAACTTTATGCAAATCACGGTAGCAAGGGGCGCCTGGTCGGTAGGCGCACCCCATTTTTTTCTACAAAGAGACACTTTACTGACCCACAAAAGCTAATGGGGCGCTATTCATAAAGAGCTTTGCCGCACGGTTGCCCACCCTACCGGATCATTATTGCAACGACACGCGGACGAAGGCAGTGGCGGATCTAGGCTGGAGTCAAGGGAGGGGCTTCTATTTCCGAAATTTTGTAATAAAATGGGAAACACAATTTTTATTCATTTTAGTCATTAAAATACAATACTATTAATACATTAATATTCTTAGTTTCGTTCAGTTCCGTTCCACTGTTCCAGTTCCGCTCTACTTGTAAGTAGTAATAGAATTGAACAACTGTGAACGTGAACTGTCGATCTGTGAAGGCGGTGACTGGACCCGTGTTCTGTGCCGGGCCTTGTCCCAATCCCATTGCGTTCACCAAATTTTTAAATTTGTACTATAAAAACTATTTAGCGTACCCTCTTTGGAAACGGAAGCAATATTTATCAATGATTCATTATTCAATAATAATAGTTACTTTGCGACCTTCACGCCCACATAACCTCAAAATGGCATGTTCCTGTCAGCGTATTTACGACCGGTCCGAAACGAGTTGTCAGCTAGTGAATCAAATCATACCTGTTGTAAACGATCTGAGCGCTGTAAGCACTGACAGCGCGATTCGGACCACAGCCTTAGAAGACTAGAAGTTAATAATATTGGAACTGGAACAGGTTTTTTAAGAACAGGTATTGCCTGGAACTGGAACAGGTTGTACCTATTCCAAGAAAACGCAGTTCCACACTATCTCTAATTGTCAGACATATTTTTTAAGTGCCTACCTTGCGGTATTAAGCCAAGGGGGGGGGCTATAGCCCCTGTAGCCCCCCCCCCCCCCGTAGATCGTAGATCCGCCACTGGACGAAGGGCCATAGGCGCCGGCTGTTGGGACGCCAGGGGGTTCTCAGTATAAATGGTATTTTGGACCACTAGAAAATTTTAATTTTCCTGACTAGGCAACACCACTCTTGTACTCTAAGTAGTCTTTTTATTACTCGCTTAAAAAACAATATTCTTTATTGACCCATCTTCGAAAAAATTTCAATATACCTACCTCTACACTGGCCAGAAAATGGTTGCAAAAATTATAGACATAATATGGCCCTATTTATAGGGCACTATAAGCACTAACTTTTATTTTCACTTCTGTACAATGAATAAAGAACCCCATGAAGAACCGTGATAGTTTCTGCATAATATGGCGGGATGCCATTTCAGGTGTCATAGTGGCGTGCCGCTTTGAATTGTTTCAACAAACTAATCGAGGCAGAAATCTTCATTTTTCGTATAATCGGTACCTACAATAAGGCGCGTTCATGTCTTTAAGGTTAGGAATCTTTGATAATGTAGCAATTCTAATTTTAAATATCCAATTGTGAAGAAGTACAGACTGAGTCATTTTCGATGGTTTTATGGGGTATCTGCGTTATTTGTATAGATAGAAAAAAACAAGGTAGGTGTTCATGAGTTAATTTATTGAGATATTTACGATGCTCAAAACAGATCTTTGATATCTCCAATACTTTAGGAGATACAGGGCGTTTTTGAAATTTTTGATATTTTTTACAATTATCATAGCTCATTTGTTTTTAAACCTATATATTTCGTTGAAAACGCTTTATACGCACTTTTTTACGTAGAATCCATTGGAGTAAACAGTTTTGCTAAAAAATAGTTATTTTACCTACCAAGGCACTGAAATTCAACTTAATAATTCAACTTCAGTGCGAAAATATGTGCGAAATATATAGGTTTAAAAACAACTGAGCTATGATAATTGCAAAAATTTCAAAAACGCCCTGTATCTCCTAAAGTATTGTAGATATCAGAGATCTGTTTTGAGGATCGTAAATATCTCAAAAAATTAACTCATGAACACCTACCTTGTTTTTTTCTATCTATACAAATAACGGAGATACCCCATAAAACCATCGAAAATGACTCAGTCTGTACATACTACACAAACGATTATGCTACTTTAGCGCATGTCCTCAAAAGTTAATTTAAATTACAAAATTATTTACCGTTGGATTATTATCTTCAAACATTTAGTTTTGGCAGTCAGGGAAGAGCTAGAAGCCCGCACAGCTAAGCATAATAACTGGAAAATGTATCGAAGTACCACAAACCTGGCACCGATCACCGTGTCAGATATAAAAAAATATTATGGAGAAACTATATTTGTTTATTTATCTATTTATTTATTTATTTAAATAACCAACAGGCATGTGCCCCATTACAGGATAAGTCACAACTTTAAAAGAAAAACAAGCCAGTACAGTAATTAATACATTTATACATATAATACATGTATACTCAAAAGTGGATGTATGACGTGTTCATAATATGATAATGTGATTTATACAAAGAAAAATAAGGAATTGTATTTTTTTTCAATAATCTGTTAGTGAAGAAAATGTCATCAACTTTCAAACAGTTAAAGTAGTCAAGGTTCTCGGCTTGGTTATACCGTTTGCACATTCTGTAAATAGGGGAGTTGTACAGCGCAAGTAATTGTCCTGTAGGGAGATAAAATAGACAACTTTGACGTGTTGTTATTGCTGGCACATAATATTTTATCATTTGGAGCAACATAGGGCAGTCAATAATTAAGTTGTTTAGAATTTTGTATAGTATAGTATGTGAAATGGTGTCGTTAGAGTAATTCAATATGCGGAAACCCCCGTTCGGGATAGACCCCGGTTTGTTTAAAGGTACCTGTGATATTTTAAGAATTTTCTTTGTATGTTTTCAATGGATCTGATATGCGTGCACTTCAAATAGAGGCGACCACACGGCAGAGGAATACTCCAACCCTGATCTGACAAATGTGTAGTAGAGAACTTTGATCGTATCTAAATGACTATGGGCCCACGGCCCGCATAATTACCAAAAAAAATTGTCATAGTCGTAAAATTCTATGTACCTACATATTAGATTTGCCCTTGAAAATTTCACAAATTTTCGCCTGCACCGCGATTTTTATTTAACAAGGAAAATGAATATTTCATTTTTTACTCCCCCCTCTCAAAAAGTCTCCTGTCTGGCTACGGCCCTGCCCGCATCTTCGGGTGTGTTATCGTTTTATAATACTCCATGGTCAATTGATTGCTTCGGTGATTAATTGATTCCTTATAGTAAACTCATGAAATTATTATACCTACTTATAACCAACCTGAGATATTTAATTGTGGAAGTTTAGTTTTATTCTATTTCTTCCAAATCTCCAAATTAAACTTTTCCGATAAATTCATGTGCATAGGTATAATATGGCAAAAATTCCAATGAACAGTTTAAAATGATTTTTCTTGAAATCGGCAGTGAAGTGTCCCAAAATCGTTATTAAAAGCACAGAAATCGTACAATAATGGGCTACATTATTGTACGATTTTTTCAATAAGTAGGCCTTGGTGAGATGTAAACATGGTTTATTTGCCTCGGCCAGAGGCCTCGGCAACTAAATTCCACATGAGTCATAAGAAGTTGAACTTTAGTGCCTTGGTGCACTAACTATTATCGGGTTGAAATTTTAATACTATAATAATCTTGACAATCTTGACATTATTAAAAGTTTGAATCATCAGCAAGTCTCGTGTACAAATTTTTACTGGGAATTTAACAACTCTCGGATACAAAAAATAGATCCAGGCAAAAGCTAGTTAAACGCAAATTGAACTGTCCACAAAGGTGGATATTACGCGATTGCAACATGAAAACCGAATAATAGGCCTATCTCAAAAGCGGCAACTAAAAACTCACGCAGCACGCAGATTACATTGTACAATTTGACGTGGATTTTCCGCCGGGATTTGTTGAATTTCATTTTAGTTTTGGGCGCTTTTCGCAACGGCCATTAGTTTTCGTCCGCGGCTGAGACCGCAAACTGTGTAGCAATTCAACGTGAAAAATGCAGCACGCCGCGAAATAATTTCACAGTGCGGGCTCGGCCGAAATCAATTAACCGTAAAATTTTATGTTTACCGACACGAAAAACATTTATTTGTTTTGGATGCGGCGTTTATTTTTGTGGGGCGAACTGGCAGTCTGGCTTTAGCGGTCAACGCGCCGCCGTTTGAATTTTAAGCTGTGCCTCGGTGGAAACGTCGGCTTTTATCTGCTTTGCTTCCCACGGATTTTTCTTTCTGCGCCGTCTGTTTCAAATTTCCGTATTCGCTGCCTCCGCAAAGTGAATCTTTTCATGCTGCGAGATACCTTAGGCTTTGGGAACCTTCAAAAGCGTGTATAAAAGCGACCAAGAGAAAAATATCTCCTGCGGGGAAATTGAAATACCTACTACAATATTATAGGCTGCGCGGAATTTATGTACCTGCTGGTTTTGACACTGACACTATTTTATTAAAATTTAAACTTTCAGTCATAGATAAAGGATTTATCTTTCAGTGCATCTTTTGAGCAGAAGTTATGACCTGTGGGGATATTGACAAAAATGTGGCAAAATTTTCAATATTGACTCTGAACCAGGTAAGTTCTCGATTAATGAATATTTAGTTGGAATCGTATGAGTTTTCAGGACAATATACTTTAGGTATAATATTGGGTTCATTTTATAGGTTAATGGACGAAACTAGTCTTGTTACAAAACTTCTATAGTAGGAAACTACTGCCTTAATATTATATTTGTTTTATAAGCTAACGCTACTCCTGTTATATTTTGTTCCACGAAGAGTTTTATTTTTATCGCTCGCCACTAGATGCTCTTCAATACACTTCTGAGATGTCGAGATCAATCTAACTTTTACAACGGTACTGCTAGCTGGACTCTGTCCTCCACCCTGGAGGACAAATACATATGCGGAACTAAGTCCATAACCTTAATTTATGACTAGGTAACACTCGAGAATTCATCGTGAAAACGTAAAAAAAATCAAAGGTAACTGCAGAAACACCAACTAATTTCAATTTGTAACCAACATGCGACAACCTTTGTTAACAATGATTCTAGGTCAAAATGTGGACAAACTGTTTTTTGAAAACTTTGGGAATACAGAAAGTACCATTTTTGTTGTCATACTTTTTTCCTCCGACCAATAGGAAACGAGATAAATAGATTCTAATATTTTTTTCAAAAGGCGGTGAAACGAGGAGTGGTGAGGTTAGTCAGTTTGGGTTTCGAGTCTTTCTAGTCAACAGTAGGAGTAGGAACCATAGACATAATATAAAGTCCCACCAGCAACAAGAGCGACAGTATCACAACATATAAAAAATTCGGCTTTCCCGGATTTTTTCGATCTACCCCCTTTTTTTGGGCAGATTGACTGTACTAATGTTTTCTTGAAATCGGCATTAAAATGTCCCAAAATCGTCATTAAAAGCACAGAAATCGTACAATAATGTAGTCCATTATTGTACGATTTTTTCAATAAGTAGGCCTTGGCGAGATGTAAACATCAAACGTCAGACGCGGAGAAATCGCCCGTCAAAAGTGACCAAATATTCAAAACCCGGCCGATAAAGGCTCATTTAACTTTTCGTACACATTGCGCAATTGTTTCTATAGAAGCGCAATCCTTCAGTATACATATTTTAGTAAATTTGAATATCAATAGATTTGTTGTGTAGGCTGCACAAGAAGCAGCAGTTTGGTTTTTCTGTCAGAAGGTGCCCTGTCTCATCATACTTGTCCTAGGTAGAGCGATCGTCAAAGTCAAGCAACGCCGCGCGTAGTCGGTTCATGGACGGGTGATCCCTTAATATTATTTTCTTGCCTAATAAAACATTTTTTTTCCGATTTCAAAAAATATATAATATGTACCTCGGCACTGAAGTTCTTTTTATGACTCATGTGGTTTATTTGCCTCGGCCAGAGGCCTCAGCAACTAAACTCCACATGAGTCATAAAAAGTTGAACTTCAGTGCCTTGGTATAAATAACTATTATAGAAACGTTTTCTGTTTTCTGTTAATGCATAAAGTTAGCTGGTTGAAAAAAGAAACATAGATGATGCTACTAGCCATATTTTCGCGAGCTAGGTTTTGGTTTATAGGCAGATTTTGTTTCATTTACGTTATTTACGTTATGAAAATATTCCCCCTCCGAGTAAATTTTCTTATATCGCGAAAACGGATGTTTTTGGAAAGCTGCTTCAAACTCGTATTTATCCAAAGTGAAAAATGCCAAAATGCCGGAAATACACAATTTAATTCAAGTCTCCATCTATGAGATCTTAACCTTACACAATGCTACAAATCAATCCGCAAAGAACAAAACGGGATAAAATCTGCTGTACAGGTTTTGATGGTGTCAACTTTATGATGACGTCACCGTTGCCTCCCCTCTAATACCCTGTCTCGCGAAAACGACAGGTTTTGCATGAACCTAAAATAGAGTTTGAAGGGTTTATTATGCTTTACTAAAACATTCTGGAACTGACTGTTTGGTTCATCATTTCTGACTATAGCATCACAAATTTAATTCCGTATTGTGTATTCATCGTTGTTCTCCGGGAATAAAATTTGTGCCGGTTCGGTTCCATCAAAACACCGGTGTATTTAAAAAAAAAAAACTTTTTAGAGCGTAATATAATATAGCAATCCGCTACGGTCCGCGTATATACAGGGTTAACTATCACTTAGTACAAAAAATTTTATGGCAGATAAAGAAAAATTAGACTTGCTAAAATAAATTTTCAAAAATTTGTCTTAAGCCTAAAAAAATTTTTTTTCAAATTGTATTAAACCCCTCAAAAAACGCCGCCTATGGACGCCCGCGCGACATGTCTAAAAATTTCGCATATGTCAATAGCGCGGCGTTGCCACGTCTATCAATTTATCCGAGGATTCACCACAAAATTTCGATTTCCTTTTAAAAACGATTACTTTCTGAGGAACATGTAGAATGCCTATGAAACACCTACCTTACTGACATTTCCAGGATTGTTTGCACCATTTTCTGTTTTCTTGCTTTTTTACATTAAAAGTCACACAACACAACATTCACATTTTTTAAATCTGTTGGGGATCTCTTGGTTTCCCTCTGCTATTCCTTTTGTTTGAAGCGAGGTACTCAGCCTGACGACCACGACGAGGTAGATCCCCTCCGCCAGGAAAACCCCGAAGGGTAACCGAAAAATCACAACTGCACTAGCACACATTGCACAAATGCACATGCAAAGCACTACAGTAGCTGTTCAAAGAGGCCGCCGTTAACTTCGATGCACAAATTCACTCGGTTAACTAAAGAAGTCCGGATACGTGCAAAAAGTCCATGATTATTCCGGATTTGGACAGCTGCACCTTCAATTCGTTCACGTAACTGCTGCTCGTTGTCGATTTCCTGCTCGTACACAATCGCCTTCATGAATCCCCAAATACAAAAATCCATTGGATTCAAGTCTGGTGATCGCGGCGGCCATGCAATGGGCCCTCCTCTTCCGATCCAACGGTTGGGGCATTGGTCGTCTAAAAGTGCACGAACAGGTCTCTCAAAATGGGCTGGTGCACCATCGTGCATAAACCACATGTCATGCAGTACTTGTAGTGGCAAATTATCAAACAAAACATTTGTCAGAAAATACAAGTATCGTTCAGCGTTTAAATTTTCCGGTAGAATGTATGGTCCAATTAATCGATCTCCATAAACTCCAGCCCAAACATTGATGGAAAACCGACGTTGGAAATTAAACCGCCGAACAGCATGTGGGTTCTCATCGGACCAAATATGGCTGTTGTGTCTAAAAAAAAAAACAAAAATTAGAAATATTCACAATTTTGGCGAAGGCGTTAGGATTGACATAGCCAATTTTATAATAAATAAAAAAGATAATATGGAGGAGAGAAAGCTATAAGTAAGTAAAAATTTACATACGTGTTTAAAACCCCAGCACGTGTGAAGCAGCATTCGTCTGTCCAAAGAATGTTGAAAACAAAGTTTGGGTCTTGGGCGATTCGATCACGTAGCCAAGTGCAGTAGGTCATTCTCACCGGAAAATCATTTGCTTCTAATGCTTGGACCTTTTGTATGTGATAAGGGTGAAGGCCGTTTTCCCTTAGAATCCTCCATGCCTGTAAATAATTGTATTGTTACATTTTAAATTTTATGTAGGTATTAGGTGCAAGCAAAGACAATCCCATCACATGGGATAGTCTTTGGTAGAAGTCAGTTTTATTGGTTTTATTTTACTTGCCTTGTTCTGAGATATTCCCAATCTCCTTGCAATAGCTGTAGTGCTTATGGAAGGTTGCTCTTCCACCAAATCAAGCACTGACTCAACATCGTCCATGTTCATTTGCCCTCCAGGCCCACCCCTTCGAGCTTGCAAAACACCAGTGTTTCGCATACGTTGTACAATGTTCACGAAAGTACGTGGGTTAGGCATATTTGCCCTGTTAGGAAAACGAATACGGTATTCTGCTGCAGCTCGATGTGCACTTTCATCGCATCTCCCGTACATTATAACCATGTCCGTTAACTCGGCGTTCGAATACTCCGGCATTTTCACAAAGACGCTGAACGATTTGCCGGGAAAATCAAGACAAAACTGGGAAATAACGCCATGTTACATTCGCAAATGCCCTCCGTCGGCTACTAGCCAAACTTGAAAAGGTTTGTTCCAACAGGGCCAATAACCGTCCTCAAGCACGTTCAGCGCATGCGCACTACCCCGCTGGCTGTTCCAACTGAATTATGTACCTACCGACACGGGACGATACACGCACTGTTCCAGCCGATTTATGGATCATTTGTGTATCGTCCTTGTACGATAAAAACGGTGCCTGGTCTAAAGCAATAACCGCGTGTACTGACATGCGCAATGTAGTCATGTGACAGAGATAAACAATAACCTCATATTTTTGTTTTTACGTAGATGGTTTTAAATCGATGGCTGGGATCGTGTTTTTTATTTCTTGTTGGTTTTTGGCTTGTTGGGTAGGGCGGGGAATCGTTGAACAATAATTTTTTAGAGTGAAGAGTGAGGTTAGCCCACCGAACATTTGGTTAGCCACATATTAAACACGCAGGTTAGGTGCGGTCGCAAAACGTGATTTGGTCGATTTGATTCACAATCCGTTCCATCTGAAATTTTCTTTGGGATCGCACATGAACGGTGCAAAACTAGCGCATGCGTTCTTTAAGGGTTATCATCTAGTTCATGTACAGTTCTGTGACGGTACGTAAATTCGAGTTGGAACAAATGATCCCAAAGAAAATTTCAGATGGAACGGAAAAATTGTTCAACGATTCCCCGCCCTACCCAACAAGCCAAAAACCAACAAGAAATAAAAAACACGATCCCAGCCATCGATTTAAACCTATCTACGTAAAAACAAAAATATGATGTTAATGTTTATCTCTGTCACACGACCATACACTGCGCATGTCAGTACACGCGGTTATTGCTTTAGACCAGGCACCGTTTTTATCGTACAAGGACGATACACAAATGATCCATAAATCGGCTGGAACAGTGCGTGTATCGTCCCGTGTCGGTAGGTACATAATTCAGTTGGAACAGCCAGTGGGGTAGTGCGCATGCGCTGAACGTGCTTGAGCACGGTTATTGGCCCTGTTGGAACAAACCTTGTATGTACAGTTAGTTGCCTAGCTAGGAAGTTATGAAATGACGAACGGGGCAACGCGGAGCAGTCGAAAAAACGTTTCATAGACTCGACCGGGCCGATACGTCGCTTAATTCATACCGCCGAGGCTTCAGAACAATAAATCCTTTATCTATGCTTCAGAAGAGGTTAGATGGTGGACAAGAATTCATCAGAGGAGCTCCGGGGGTATTAAGGGAGACGGCTTGTGGTGTCGCGGTAATGAGCTTTCCGCGAGAGTAGGAACCGGTCCGGATACGAGCTAAGGTAAGGGGAATCTAATAGCGCTGCATCTGTACAGATTCAAATCGATTGTTATTTATGTATTTTTTAAATTTGTTTGAGTAAAAAGGTATTTTCACCGTTCCTAAATCAACGGCAACACCGCGGAAAATCACTTCAGCTGTCAGTACCTTCAGAAGCCAAATTGGATGACGTCATTAAAGGCGGGGATTTACAGGGAAAATAGGGGTCTTTACCCGTTTTTTTAAAGATCGTAAAAAAAATCTAAAAATATTTTTCTATGTTTTCTTAAGCCACCCTGCGCACGTGGTAAAAATTTTTGTACTAAGTCATAGTTAACCCTGTATACGAAGCATGAAAGGCGATACATGCTATATATGTTTTATCACTTTATTCGTATAATAAAACTGGAACGCCTATAAAAGCTACCAAGCTACATTGAAACTATAGGAAACATTATACAGCTCGCGCGGGATCGCATTCCTGGTTATCTCGGAATTTTATTATGTTGTGTCATCTGTGTATCATTATTCTCACGATAGGTATACCTACATTTTGCCTTGAGCCGGAATAAAAGGCGAAATTCAAAATTTCCCTAAATTTTGAATAGTTCTTTTCGTTTTTTTAAATTTAGAAATAATTTATTATTTTGTACAGAGAAACTTTTCTTGATAGGCAATCTTCTAAAGGTTCTTAAAACAATAGTTCATAAATCTAGCAATTTCTATATGGTATGGCAGTTCCTTTCTGAAAATTTCTCTGCTTCATCATCTGATTATCCGATTCCCATATAGCATTTAATATTCTTTGAATATGGAAAATAAGTTCCTAATGTGCAAAAAATATTCCCCATATTTATAAAACATCGTTACAATATTTTACGAAATATGTTCAGTGATGATGTATATGTTTGTTTTGAATAAGAAGGGATATTTGAATAAGAAGGGATATTTCCACAATATCTTGTGTAACATATTCCTAACTTAGTGGTTCTATCAATATTTACAAATTGAACATTTAACTTAAGTACATTACAGGCACGTTCACCTTAGGAACGTGCAATTTGGAATATTGCTGGAACATGCTAAATAGTATATTCAAACAGCAAATATCTTATGAATATTCACAAACGGTACTTATTCCTAGTCATGTGACGTCACAGAGATTCTAGCTTACTCTATTTTTAGATAATATTTCCAAGTACCTCAATGGTTCAGTTGGTTAGAGCGTCAACTTGTAAATCGATGGTCGTAGATTCGAACCCAAAAACTGGTGTTGGCGGATTTTTTTTATTTTATAATGTACACGTGAATATTAAATGGATATACATAGAACATACACTGAATATTTGTGGAACGTGCATTCAATATATTTGTGAATGTTTATAATACGTGAAATAGTACCTTCAAAAGGCGAACACCTGAATGTTGCCTGAATGTTCAGATAATTAGATGTGGTGTTTAGCGATCCAAGTAATTATTAATTGTTGGCTGTACTGGCTGGGAGGTGGATCGAAGGGTACAACAAAACTACTTTCTTCAAAATGTCGACGTTTCGTCAATTATATTGACATCATCAGGACTCTACAATAGAATAAAAGTAGGTATATAAACAAAACAACATGAAAACTGGGAGCAGTATACATTAAAAAATGATAATAAAATATATAATTAAAATTACACACATTAAAATATCTTGTACTTACATTGAAACGTAGTTTTTGTGTCATGACTTAAAATTATGTACATATCACAGAACAACTAGGTAGTGGGACAAAACAAAACAGCAGATGGCTTTCATACACGAAAAATTATAGCAATGGTCAATATAGAATTCTTACCATGTGGAGCTGCCAGTATTTTTTATCTTTTCAACAGATAAGGAGTTTATAAAAAGAAGGAATACAGATAGGTGGACAGGACAGGTACCTACCTAAATTTAAAAATTAAAAATATTTGTGTTTAATTTTGTCAATAATATTAAAATAGGCCATATTAAGGTTTTGTATATCCGTTCTTTTGTTAAGTTAAACTTGCGTTAACAAAAGAACGGATATACAAAACCTTAATATGGCCTATTTTAATATTATTGACAAAATTAAACACAAATATTTTTAATTTTTAAATTTAGGTAGGTACCTGTCCTGTCCACCTATCTGTATTCCTTCTTTTTATAAACTCCTTATCTGTTGAAAAGATAAAAAATACTGGCAGCTCCACATGGTAAGAATTCTATATTGACCATTGCTATAATTTTTCGTGTATGAAAGCCATCTGCTGTTTTGTTTTGTCCCACTACCTAGTTGTTCTGTGATATGTACATAATTTTAAGTCATGTTAAGTTCATGTTCAGATAATGTTTCTACAGTTTTTATGAATATTCCTACAATATGCATGTTCTCTGAAAAGATATTATCAGAATATTCCGCCAATGTGATTTTGCTATATGGGTTATTCACGAATCCTAACTAATAATGAAATAATGGATCTAAGCAAAAAGTTACGTGTTCAATTGAGTTTGGCAACAAACGCAGTGTGATACATGCGTGTTCCGTATGCTTAGCCCTATCAAAAAAATGTGCGTGGTTCATATAAAAGCCTGCACAATAGGCATAATATTATGTATATGGTAGGTTTTCTGTCATTAACGGTTTTATTAACTGCCATGCAACATGCAATAAACATGAATTACTGAGCAGCAGATACGGCAATTGTGTTTTTGTTCCTAAAGCAGAATATGGGACAGCGATTCCATGAAAAAAAAAGCAAGGAATTACAGTGCCTGCCTCTCCGCTTCTTACGTCAGCGCTCCATCACGCAAACTGTTTGTCTTTCTTTTTCATTCCATTCCATCAATACAAAAAAAAAACAACCACGGCGGAATCCTTTCAATCACGCACAGAGCATAATTGCGGCTATAGCTTGTTTTCAATAAATTTCCTCGAACTGTGATTGCACGGCTGAATTTAAAAATACGGAGAGACGATAGAAAAACAAACCGAGTAAAATGATCGTGCGGTTGGATAGGAATAGAAGCCGTTGGGTGCTAAACAAATAATGAAAAAAGTGCAGGATGGATTGGTAGGTTGATTGTAGCATTGTACTGACGAGTTCCATAAAAGAACAACAGGCAAGAAAACGTACAGAGAATATACAATAATAAGAAGACTTAGGTATATTATAAAATAAACCGGAAGACAGAAAAAGTGTAACATCTCCTTTCACGATATTGTGTGTGAACATCACGGGCGTAGCCAGGATTTAGTTTTGGGGGGGGTTTAGTTTGAGAAGTAAATAAAACAACAAAAATATACTTACATGAAATTTAATATCTATATATTCATCCGAAAAACTACGACATATTTATAAAGTTCTTAACTTTAAATGAAATGGATAAATTAACTTCGTTCCTCTGCGCTAAATCTAAAACCATTAAAGAAGAAATCTTCGGCTTTTTCTTTTAAATATATCCACTACTTCATCTGCATGAATTTCTGTTCCATAGTGAATGTTCATTAGAGCCAAACCATTAAGTCTGTTTTCACTTGTAGTGTTTCGTAAATAGTTTTTCAGTCTCCTTAGGCTCGAGAAAGACCTTTCTGGGGTAGCAGTGGATACAGGAATGGTAGCCAAGATTTGTAGTAATGTGTAAATATTAGGATAAAGGTTTTTATGGCACATATCTAGGCATTCCAAACTAGATTTCGGGGTAGGCAGTCTTCTTATCAGCATGCAAGGTAGCTGAAGCTTTGATAGCTAAATCCAAATTTGTTTCTTTATTAGAAACCCCTTGACCTTGACTACACCACTTTTTCCAGTAGTCCATACCTTTAAGTTTATCACCCTTCCTTTTTTCCCCTCCATTTTTCGACAGTAATAATGATTCACGTATCTATCCTTAACAAGGTCATTGAATAACAGCGCACTAAAATTACTCACTTACACGGTACACTTAATTCTCTTCACTATTCGTTCACCACTTTTCACTTTTATTCGCTTCGAGTTCGCATGGAACAATACTGCCGTAAGCGCCGTCACGCGCCGCTTATATAGCAGCCCAGTAGCCGTCCAGAAACTTCCACGAACTTCCACAAAGTTCCGCTCATTTCGACCGAGGGGCGTGGCGAATAATCGAGAAACAACGCAAAGTGTCCCTACAATACAAAATAGTTCGGCTGCAACTGCGTCTGCCTCTCGTCAAAAGATGGCGCTAGGCGCTACTATTACTACATATATTCAAACGTAATAATAATTCACTCCTCGTATTTTTTCGGTATAATATTAGGTAATATTTTGCTTATTTCGGGGGGGGGGGGGTTGAACCCCCGAAACCCCCCCCTTGGCTACGCCCGTGGTGAACATATGTAATTAATTTAGGATTGGTTGATTTCAGATATGAAATATTGACTCAGCAGTTGCGTGTGTGTCACTTTTGCTATATTAAATAAAAATTTGAAACAGTTGCTTGTCGGGTGTAAATAGAATTCCAGAAAAATATTCTACTTCTATGGTTTATGGATGAACAAATTCGAATAGCCCAGACAATGCCAGGAAAAGCACTAGTCCGTCCCTCAAATATATTTCTATAATAAAAGCCGGGCACAATGCGCATTCTACCGGAATCCGCTATTATTCACAGTACCTAAGATATTCAATAAATATCACTCTGTTCAGAATATAACTCTCGGAACGAATAATAATCCATGCGGTTGTACAAGTTCTTGAAATTGCACGGGGGCTTTTGGATTTATACAGAGTTTTCTTTTGTATATCGGCAAAATATGGAACTGCCAGGAAACCATTGAGTCAGTTTTGTGCTATGAATAAAGAACCTCAGGAAGGAGCAAATTCGGGCTTTACGCTGGACCGGTCCAGTCTCTGCATCTGGCGGCATGCCGTTTCCGGTTTACAAAAGTACCTACTTACCGATGGAATGTTATCCCCCAAACATTTTGTTCTGGTAGTCACGGAATAGCCGCAGGCTGCACAGCTAACCATAATAGATCTCCAAAAAGTACTTATCGAAGAACTACACAAATATCTAATATCACAAACCACCGTGACAGCTGTCAAATATAAAAATATTTTGTAAAATTCAGTCTCCATACAGGGCGATTTCCGTCGCACGTATTTTATAATGTCCATAGAGCTTTGGCTTCTTCCTGGGGTTCTTTATTCATTGGTTTTTTGCCAAACTGTTGAACGTCTAATTTATACAGGGTGAGTTTTTTTCGATGCCCACTATGGGAATCTCGGAAACTAGCAGAGCTGGAACAAAGGTTAGATGGGGAAAGAATTGCAGTTTTGAATGCCCAATCAAATGCCCCTTTTGGATTTTTGCTATTTCATCAGATCTCTGTAGCTCCGTTATATCTGATTATACAGAAAAACTGTAGAGACAGAAATTGTAGATAATTATGGGCTTAATAAGATAATCTTATCCATTTTTTTATGTTGTTTGTGATTTTTGAGATATGATATAAACTTGTGTTTTTTTTTAATGTAAATAATAGTTGGCTGTGGCCTTATCAAATCGGCCATTTTTTTAACTTTCCAGAGATATAATACTCGGCATAGTTATTATAAAAAATAAAAGAGCTATGGCTAATTTTCTGATTTTTTTTTAAGTTTCGCAGCCATTGAATAATTACGTTCTATTTTATAATTAGAACATATACTTTTCAATTTTCTAATATTTTGTTTTTAGCTGGTAACAAAATCACAACTCCTCTAGACAGTACTGATAGTCCAAGAAAATTGTCATTTTTTTAAACATGCAGAAGAAAAATTCTTATCAGGTAGATATTTTCAGTGTTGGTTGTGGGTATTAGAGTCCTGAGTATAACCCCAAAAAATCACCATCGAAGTCGCGTTACGAACCCCCAATAGGGGTGGTTTTGCAAACATTGTTTTTGCATTTTTTTTCTTATGTGTACATTATTACATTCTCTACAACTATCCCTTATGAAGTTTTTTTTAACTTCAATACTTCACCCCGAAAAAATCAGCTTGTTTTAAAGAAAAGTTTTTTTTACTACTAACCTGAGAAATCACCATTATTTACGTCATTCTTCTAATGAGAAGTAATATTTCTCTACCTAGGTAAATAATGATAATAAAAAAATACCTAGGTAAATAATGAAACCATTTTCTATGTGACATTTAAAAATTAGTGTCATTTTATCAGCTTGACAACTGAACTCCCAGGCTACTTGATATTTTGAAGCATTTGAAAAAAGCGAGAAATGGCTAAAATATGGCAATATTTCAATGTTAGTAGTAAAAAAAATTCTATATACACTTCGGTTGAGAAGGCCATTATTTACCTCGCATATTATATCCTGAGGCGCGTAAATAATGGCTCACTTCTCAACCTAGGTGTATAATATACTATTTCACCCTTATAAAGCACTTTAGCTAGTGGTGATCTTTTACCTATATCTCGTGAAGTATTGAAAAAAAACTTCATAAGGAAAAGTTTTAGAGAATGTAATAATGTACACATAAGAAAAACAATTGCAAAAATTTTTTTTGCAAAACCACCCCTATTGCGGGGTTCGTAACAAGACTTCGATGGTGATTTTTTGGGGTTATTCTCAGGACGCTACCCACAACCAACCCTGAAAATATCTACCTGATAAAAAAAAATTCTACTTTTTTTCTACATGTATAATTTTCTTGGACTATGACAGGTAGTATGTTTCTACAGTTGTTTTATTCGATGCTCAACGCATTTTTAGATATTAGGTACATTGAGATTTACAGAAGGAGAAAAGGATTGACATTAGAAAATCAAAAAGCGAGACAAAAATTTAATAATTTAACTTAGATCATGATGTTTTTACCGTCACAGCAGAAAATTGTTTCCCCAAAAATTAAAAAACCACAAAAAAATTATTTATCTTTTAGGATTTTCTCAACATGTACCTATACATTTTTCAGATTTCTGTGACACCTGTGGTTAATTTTTTTTTCATTATGACTGAATCACCCTGTATAAAAAACGTTATAAACACATAAACAAAATATACAGATATGCCGATGCCGATTGATATTAAGTATTATTTTTATATATATTTCAATAAAATTTGTATACCATCTGCTTCACAATAAATAATTTGGATTGTCCTACTTTACTGAAAGAAATTAATTTTTTAATACCTCTTTTGGAAGCTAGACATATTGCAATATTTTATAATGATGTATAGCATCTACAAACACAATGTATCAAAATACAATTTACAGAATGTGTCGGAATTTTGATTCTTTGTGTAGCAATGTTGGTGATATTAATTTTGATTCGTTAGCTTACATTTTAAATAATGTTGTATTTACAGAATAGTTAGGTACAGTTGCACATTTGTATTATTATTGTTAATATTTCCTGTAACTGGGTTTATCCTGTTGGAAATAAACACTTATTATTACTTACTTATTAAGTAATTTGTCAAAGACGATCAAAAACTCAGTTATTAGGTATTTTCACTTACTAAAAATCTAGGTTTTCAGTATCTCAAATATTTAATTTTAGAAAATTTAAGGTCAAACCTCGGGTCAACCATTAATTTTATTCCGGTGAATTTCCAACTAACCCCATTTTACGATACCAAATTTTTTAAACGATCCGGCCATTTCACGCGTGCAGGTACGCCGCCGCTAATTATAAACTTCCACCATAAACCGCAATCATTTTTTACTGCTAAGTGCTAGATTCACGGCGCACCCCTCGTAAACCGCCTGCCCGTAGTCCGGCCGCGGCCGGCGTACCTGAAAGCAATCCTAATGGCGGGGCATTCTGAGTTTCGTAAAATGCGATTCCGAACCCGAACCCCGGGGATAATCTTGATGAACGCGAAGGTATCCGGTGCGCCTGGCCGCAGACAAGACGCGATAAATCACGGCGGGCCCATGGACCGGCACCGATCCATCGCGACGGGCCTTTGTTAGCGATGATGATAATGGTCGAGGTGCAAAGTGGGACCTGGCATGGTGAGCGTGCACCTTTCGGGTGTTTTCCGGAAATTATCGGCGGCCGACATGTTTTTGCGTGTCCGGGATGAATAAGGGCAGCCCATAGAGAATAGCCCGAGAGGTGAGTGACAAAAAAATGCAACAGTTTTAGGAAGGCTGGTTTTTTGATACAGTGTAGTATTTAGGGTGTATAAGAATTAGCCTGCCGTCAGTCAGCCAGTTTCGTTAGCGTTTGGCGCAGGGGCGGCTTCAAAGTTGTAAAAAAAAACAAGTATGTCGCAATTGTTTTAGAAAATCTAAAACTTGGTTTATTTAGTAGCAAAACAACTAAACAACGATGTGGATGTTGTCAGCCTTAAAAATATTGCAACGGGCCGCGTCATCAGCGCTTCAAACTCATAAAAAATATACAGGGTGTCTCACCACGAACTGCATCGATCGATATTTCAAAAAGTAAATTAACCGTGCCGGCATTGTTTACAATAATTTTAAACTAAATGACATTTCTTCATTCTCCGACAATCGTATAATCAGCCATGGCCAACTAGATTCATCAAACTTCAAACTCAAAGAAGTGGAAAATTAGTTTTTTGTAAATAAATCGGAAATGCTAACATTTAGGTATAGGGAACCAAACACAAACTTGCCCTAGTTTTTTGTGCTGAATATGGCTACAACAAAAAAAATGGGGGTTTCTATTTGAAAATTTTGAGTTTTTGGCATATTTTGAATTAATATTTGGATACTTTTTTGTGAGCACCCTGTACAAGATCGGAAACTTTCTTTATGGTATTTCTCTGCACCAAGCCTTTAACTGCAAAATGCCAAGAGCGCGTTAAGAAATATGTAGCCGTTATGAAGAAACTGTCAATTAAGTACGGGTCTGCATCTGTCATTTTTTCTCTAAAATGGCAAATATCTGAAAACCGGTTGAATTTAGGTATAGGGCATGATACATAAAATGTACATAGAATTTTCCGTAGAATCCAAAAATGCAATAAAATATAGGGTGTTCCATTTAAAATAACGAAGTTGTCATAGACTTCCGGTATAACCGGAAATGCCACCACTTTGAAAAATATTTTAGATAACTAGTACTCATCGACATTGGTCAGCTGCCAAATTTTCAAAAAAATTCTGTTTACTTTTTGAGATATCGATCGATGCAGTTCGTGGTGAAACACCCTGTATAGTAGTCCCAATAAATGCAACCAGATTTTTCCTGTATCACCTTTAGTAATCCTACAATTCCCATTACGTGGGCATTACGTATAAGTAGGTAGTTCAAAACAAAAATCGTATTTCGAAAAATTTAAATTGTTAAGCAGGTAGCTTCAGTCAGGTCTTTTGTTAAAGAATTTTTATCTACGACTACGGGTTATTTTAAATTTGTAATGTACCTTGGGTGATAAATAAAATTACAAAAATTTTATAATGAACACCGAGTAAAACTACATGATTAGAACTACTAGACCTAATCTTATTAGTCCATCCCGAAATCTGTGAAAGTTCTTTGGGGAAGAAAGTTCAAGTATACATATTACACATGGATTGAGAAACCTAGTAACAAGGTGCAATAGCGACAAATTCTTAAATAAGCAAAATTGGCACCGCTTTACCATACTTATTACTTAAATTCGTGGAAATAATTGCTGGAAATCAATTTCAACTATAAAATAATATTATTTCATTTGACAGTTGCCATATTCTGCACTTGTAGACACAACATTGTCAAGTCTAATTTTTAGTATTCATGGAAACGATTATTAATTTTTACTAACAATCAAAGTACCTGTTATATTCATAGATTCTCCAATAAAATGGCATACTTGGGCATCACTGATACCATTAGAATGAGGAAAGAATATTCATCACTTTGGAAAGTATAATGCGGGGCCCCTTACTTACTAAAGAGTACCTGGTTTTAGAAGACACCGAGAAAGTTTGTCGCAATGTTGCTATAAAAAAAAAACAGCGTTTGCGGCTGCCGCACCCTTCTTTGGCGAACTGTTTCGGTGATTTTACTAATTAAAACTCTTGTTTCCACCTGATTATCGCACAAATTGGGTGTTGGGGACTATTCACTTTATTGCTATAGCGCGCAAACAAATATCTGACAACACCGCTGAAGGGCAATAGCGACGCTCAGCAAGATGTAATTCACGGTCTGTGCGATTTACTGGCCAACAGTTACTCTATAAGTACTTAGTCGGTTTTCTAAGATTTTCCGTAACTTGAGCAAATGATATTCTAATCCTAAGGACCTGCTTAGACCGGTAGCCTTATTTAGTAGAGATAGAAAAGGCATTTTTGTTAATATAAATGAAATATTTGATGTATTTAAGTAATTACTTTATACCTTTAATTCTAAACATTTTTTTATATAATAACTCTCACATTTTGCCGATTTGTCCCAATTTTTTGACTTAAGTCTCTGTTTTTATTATCATTATTTTTAAGTCATTTTGTAGGGACATCCAAGACTTTACTATAAGCATAATTATTATTAAAATAAAGAAAATGTTCACCCTCTGTCCTACCTAGGCGTGAACAACCCTGTATATTTCATTGTGAAATCCCCTGCTCCTGCTCTCACAAAAAACTTGTATCTACTGAAAATCTCAACGTATTTTGACCTTAGGTGCTTTTCTCTTTTCTCTGCTATTAAATTTTGCCAAGAAAACATAAAAATAATTTCTTTTTGTTTTTTCTAAAAAAAATATAGAATTTAAACTTTCACGCCCTGGATATATTTAGGTATGCGTATTCACCCCACCTTTATATTAACTTTTTGTCTTATTTTTAGATGTTCTTTAATCCCTAGAAGTCCGTACACTGTTTTCTCTATCTCTCTAATTGGGTTATTAGAGTTGTTGCCAAAAAAGATTTATGGTTAGGTTTATAGATTCGCTCCTAAAATTTCGACTTATAAGTCGAATCTTTAAAATTTCGGCTTATAAGTCGAAATATTGACCCAAAATTTCGACTTATAACTCGAAGCTTTAAAGTTTTGACTTATAAGTCGAAATATTGAACTAATATTTCGACTTATAAGTCGAAATATTGACGGTCAATATTAACTTATATCGAAATTTTAGGAGCGGACCTAGAAAAAAAAGGCGAGTGTCCCTTCCAGGCCTTCGTAATATTCATATTCTTTGTGTCATTACTGTGGGTTAATATAAAATACCCTGGACCTATTGTACTAATTAGGATTTTTTTATTGAGTTAATGTTATGTAAAAATAATAAAACTCCATACTCCTCTAAACCGTGCCCTTCAAAAAGGTTGAAACTTTTAGGGAAAATATTTTTAAATACCTAATGATTTATTTTGAAATTCAAGTGGGGGTTTACCGTTTGCTTTAAAAAAGATGAAAAATGACTTGCTCAAAAGTGGTCACTTTCGCTCTGTCAAAAACAACATTTCAAAAATATAATGGCTAGAAATGAGTTCATTTGTTAAAATTTCAAAAAGTTTAACTTCTGTTTTTTTTTCAATTGTGTACCAAATTCCAACGCTCTCAAAATATTCTATTTTTTGACATTTTTATAATTCTAACTTCTTGAAAATTAAATTAAAAATGTAACTGAATAAAAACTATTATTTTATATCTCTCGCTTTGTCATTATATTCGTTTATTATTGGTAAATATCGAAATCAATATGTGTTTTTCAAAAGAATAGTTATTTATGTACCAAGGCACTGAAGTTTAACTTTTTATGACTCATATGGAATTTAGTTGCAGAGGCCTCTGGCCGAGGCAAATAAACCACATGAGTCATAAAAATAACTTCAGTGCCGAGGTACAACACATATTATATATTTTTTTAAATCGAAAAAAAAATGTTTTATTAGGCAAGAAAATAATCATTCGGGATCACCAGTCCATGAACCACCTGTACGCGGCGTTGCTTGACTTAGACGATCGCTTTACCTAGGTCAAGTATGACAAGACACGGCGCCTTCGAACAGAAAAACCAAACTGCTGCTCGTTGTGCAGCCTCCATACTTAACAAATCTATTGATATTCAAACCTACTAAAATATTTATACTGAAAGACTGCGCTGCTACAGGTAAAAATTTCGCAATGTGTACGAAAAGTTAAATGGGCCTTTATTGCCCAGGTTTTGAATATTTGGTCACTTTTCACGGGCGATAGCTCCACGTCTGACGTTTGATGTTTACATCTCTCTAGGCCTACTTATTGAAAAAATCGTACAATAATGATTAATGGGCTATACTTCAGTGCCGATTTCTGAGCTTTTAATGACGATTTTGGGACACTTCACTGCCGATTTCAACAAAAATTATATTAAGGCGTTAAAATTCTGTTATGTTTGTTACTAAGTTGAGGTACCGTCAAGCATTTAGGATATAAATTTATTTAGGTAATTGATATGAAATAAATTGTAAATAAATTGATGTGAAAATAATACCAAGTTTGAAATTGATGTGAAAATAATACTAAGTTGAAATATCATCAACCTGTTTCATATTATCTAATCAAAGTTAATTTTTGCAGGACTTTTTAAGGGACGATTTACCTTTTTTCTTAATTATTGCATTTTAGTCGTAAAAGTAGTGAATTTTGGTTAGGTTCCTATAGGTGAAATAATTTGATAATATTTTAATTTATTATTGTTTTGATATGAATTTTGGACTGGAAAATTTAATGTTAATTAATTTATATCTTAGTAGATAAAATAACGAGTTTTGCAGGCAATAATAATGATAACAAGTCAATTAATAAAAAAACCGACATCAAAGATTTAAGTTCCATATACTGTTTTATTTTATCTTTAAATAATTCTAATAACAATATATCTATTAATATTTCATTGTAACTCTTATACATCTTATAATAATTATATAAAAATTTGGATTTCCAGAATGTTGTAATATAACCTTATATCAACTAAGGTTATTTCTAACCTTGTATCACACCAAGTTTTCTGACACTTTTTGATGATAACCTAAAAAACATTTTTTTTATCATAAATTTATCTTTTGTTTTTTGAAACTAAATTACCTTATTAACAAAAAAACAATTACAAACAAAATTGACGGTATAAATTTTCACACGAAATTATGTAAAAACCTTTTTCTGGCCCTTTTAAACCTAAAATCTATCTGGTTTTAATATTGGTAAAAAACTTCAACATAATTGTGAGTAAAATTTCAACCTTTTCTCAATATTTTCTAATAATTTAAAAAAAATTCTAGCCCAGATGAAGGTCACGAAGTAGACCAAAAGCTTGGTATTATAAAAAGAAGTTAATATATACCTTTCTGGCTGCAAAACTCGTTATTTTATCTACTAACTAAAACTACACAGCTGTAAACTAGCTATTTATTAATTTATATCCTTAATGATTGACGGTACATAAACTTTGCAACAAACAACCGAATTTGTAAGCATTAATGTAAATATTATTTTATTTTGAAAAACACATACCTATTTGAAAAACACATATCCTTATTATAGTGGTATAAAATGGCAGCATTATACAATTTTTTAAAATTTTCCGAAAGTTAAAAATTATTCTAAAATGCCAAAAAAGGGAGCGTTTAAATGGGGCACAATTATGTAAAATTGAAGAAGTAAAATTTTTTAAAACTTTAACAAATAAACCCATTTCCAGCGATTTAATTTTTTTAATGTCATTTTTGACAGTCACGTGACCACGTTTGAGCGAGTCATTTTTACCTTTTTCAAAGCAAAAGGTAATCCCAAAGTTGTATTTCAAAATAAATCATTAATTAAAAATATTCCCCTTATGTTGCTAACTTTTTGAAGGACAATGTATGATATACCTAAGTATATGTAGGCAAAAAGAACAAAATCAGAAACTTCTTTAAAAGGGAAAATTATTATAACCTTCGTATATTGTAGAAAATATTTGTGGTCAGAGTACAAAAGGGTCAATGCAATCTTTCTATTGTCTATTCTGTGGATTAAGGAAATCTCGTAACTGAATATATTAACAGAGCTTACCCTAACAGGGTAAGCTGTGGTAATTGTGGTATTAAGATGATAAAATATGGAACTTTTAGTATGGTCAAATTTGTCTTTAAAGAAAATTATTTGTTAATAGCCAAGCTTTCGGAATTGTTTATTCCTTCTTCAGGACAGCTACAGTATGTTTAACTAATGTGTACATATTATATAATATAACATTTTACCTAACGCTAGATTTGTTTTAAAACTGTATTATCCATGCCAAATTTATGATAAAAAATTCTGAGTGCCTATTCTAGATAGTCTTGAAACTCATCTAACACCCGTATAGCCTAAAAAATCGATCATGAACAACAGTCGCAGACGGCAGACGTAAAATTCGAACCACTCCACCCGCTGGAAATGATAAGGCAAAAAGGCAGCTACCCACAAACTTGGAAACTACACACTAATCACCTTCGATTACGGCCCAACGGAGATTAGTGCTCAGTTCGGAATAAAACGCCGTGAACATTAATTTTTCGGTCGGGAGAAATAAAAGGAAACACCGGCCGCTGCCGGAGACGATTCGTAACAAACGTGAAATCAAGCCGGACTCAAAAAACCAGCCATTAGCCGTGATGATAAGCACAAAATCAAAGCCACTGTAAAAGGATTTTCTTAATTACGTGGGGCGTAGCTCATTACCTACGGAGGCGCGGCGCGCACCCCTCGGTAATATCTTATTTGCATGATAATGCCAGGGCAATAATACCATTAATGTATGAAATCCTGTATGCGCCTTAACAAAGGCCCGGATTGCTGGCGGGGTGCGTCCTACGAATAAAATTAACTTCGTTCAATTTCTAATTCCAATTTCCTGGGGGCCATAAATAAGATTTATAATGGGCCTCGAAAAAGTATCTAGATACTACATCAAATGAGTTAGCAAAGCATTGTAATATATATGTTACAGACCGTATATATGTAAAAAAGGCCGTATTCAAAAGAGTATTCCATATGTAAATGGACTGAAGATATTAGTCCATATGTATTAGAAACTTGTCCTTTTACAAACGGTCTGGTCGGTTTGCAAAAGGACTAGTCCATTTATATACGGTCTATCTGCAACTGGACCATATATCACAGCACGCAGAGTTAAACGAAGACAGAATGTATATGTACAATGTTTTCCGGGCGGTTTCGACGTCCGCCATTTCTGAATTACCCAAGAAGGACATTACTTCTTGCTGGTACATGAAGGAAGAAAAAATGAAGTATAGTGTAAAGATACTCTAGATTTTTCTGCAAAATACGTACTAACAAGAAGGCACATTCTTCTTTAGTGGGCCTATATAAAAAAGAAGGGTAATTCAATGAGATTGCACATACAGTCTGAATGTTAATAGTCCGTATGTTAATGGTCTAGTCCGTATATGAAATACCATGTCATTTACATACGGTCTGAGTCAAGGGCGCCCATAGAAAATATTTTAGGGGGGGGGGCAAAATTATCTCATCTAACCTTGTTCTTTTTAGAACGACCTAGCTCTGAATCGATAATTGGTTTATGTGATTGTGGCCGAGTTAAATTTTGTATAAAATATTTCAGGGGTTTGTTTTATACAGGGTGTCCCGAAATTAGCCTGCCAGAATTTACCAGCGTGTTCCACGGCCTAAAAAAATGAAAAAAGTTCCTATAAACATGGCCTCAAAAATGCCCCCTAATGGGGCTATAGCCCCCGAAAGGGGCAGTTTCAGAAACGGGTTTCTATAAATATTTCCAGAACGAACAAAGATACAATTCTGAAATTTGTTAGGTGATGTTCCTGGGAGATTTGACATTTTCCGAGGTAGGGATAGGGAGATATACATTCTTAATCATAGGCGTCCCAAATGGGGGGGTTCAGGAGTTAAAATTACCCCAATTTTGTTTTTTCACTTTTTCCAGATTTCTTGCAAAATTATGAAAGTTGAAGGTATTCTACGAAGAAAAGGTGCTCTTGTTTGAGGTCATGTTTATAGGAACTTTTTTCATTTTTTTGTATCAAAAAACGTGGTGGTAGATTATGGCAGGCTAATTTCTAATACGCATTTTCATGGCCCTCTGCAAAAAAATTTCAATACGATTTTACTCGAAAACGGTGCACGCTATCAAAGTTCAACAAGAGTACCATTTTTTCGTAGAATACCCTGAAATTTTATAATTTCGCAATAAATTTGGAGAAAAAGGACACACCAAATATTTAGGGTATTTTTAACCCCTTAACCCCCCATTTAGGACACCTATGATTAAGAATGTCTATCTATCGCTACCCCAGCAAATGTAAAATCTCACAGATACATGACATACCAAATTTCATGTACCTTTGTTCGTTCTGGAAAAAATTGGAAAAAACCGTTTGTGAAACTGCCCCTTTCGGGGGCTATAGCCCCATTAGGGGGAATTTTTAAGGCCATGTTTATAGGAACTTTTTTCATTTTTTTAGGTCGTAGAACACGCTGGTAAATTATGGCAGGCTAATTTCGGGACACCCTGTATACCTGGAAGGATATGAAAATAATATTTTCCTCAACTATAATAATATAAAATATAACGCGAAGGGATTTTGGGAATCTCCAGGGGGGGGGCACGTGCCCCTATGGGCGCCCATGGTCTGAGTCAAGCACGTATCCAGAAAATCGATTCAGGGAGTCCGGAATTTTAGAATAAAGACAAATAATTTTCTGCTTATTTAAATAAAAAACGGTTTTGTTTGGTATTATTTAGTACCTATTTTATATAAATACAGTCAAATGAAATATAACGAGGTAGAAATGATTATAAATGTAATCGTCGGGTTTTTTTACTTGCCATCATGTTCAAAACATCATCAGGATCCACTTGTATATCCCAGTGAATCGACAAGAGAGCCAATGAACTGAGTCTCTCATTTCCCATTTTATTTCTTGACCAGGTTGTTATTCTTTTCATACTAGAAAATGAACGCTCTGGAATCATGGTTGTTACTGGGATCGTCTTGTTTCCGCTTTTATTGCTGAATCGGAAGTATCATCCATGTAATAATCAGACAATGAACCCAACATGTGAGCTTTTTCTGGGGAAGCGGCACCTGGCAAAAGTATGTGAAATGCAGAAAGAACGCTTTCGTTTTCTGAAAATCTATTTGCTAAGCTGGCAATTAGTTGGTCGATACATTGTAGAAATATATATTTAATCTCAGCCTCGACAATTTCTTTCAAAAAGTTGGTCATAGATAAGAATATTTTTTTAAACACCGAATCAGCAGTCTCTCTTAGACTTTTCAACGAAGAAATCACATGACTCGCATATTATAAAGCTGATAACAGATCATGAGATGGACTTTGCATAAGAATTTGGACAGTGGTAGACTAAAACTTAACAGCTTTTCGCACACTATATAGCAAAGAAACTATAAATTCTCCTTTTTCTGTCGCAGCTAAAAGTGTCGCAGCCGATGAAGATACTGTCCAGGTTTCTAGCGAAATGTCCTGCAAACTGGAAACAATACATTTAAAAAGCTCAACGATAATCAGAACACTATCGTGGCGTTCGATGAAACGTGTATCACATAGTTTTAGAAGTCTTGTCTTTTCACTTTCAGGAAGAAGATTTTTAACATTTCTTTTGAGAACCTGATTAGCATCAGCATTATTCCTAAAGAAATGTGAATTGAAAAGACCCAATTAACTATACAAAAATGTTTGCATATTTTTGCTTAAAAAATTTTTTTTTCTGAGAATTTCGGGTGGGGTCCGGACCCCCTGGACCCCCTCCTAGCTACGTGCTTGGTCTGAGTCACTTAGGCCTTATAGATACGACCTAGACCATATACATACGGACTATTTTCATATATATTACCTGTAACATATACAGGGTGTAACTTAAGTATGTTAAAAGATTTCAGGGAGATGGTCCTCAGCCAATTCTAAGAAAAAAAGTTCATATAAACATGTGGCCAAAAATTCTTCGAATTTGATATAAGGAGTGTTAAAATTCTCTAAACAAATCGTCTTTTTCCCATAACTTCTTTATTTGTAGAGCTTTTTTAACTAAATTTGGTACACATCATATTTGCTAAGACCAAAAGCTCGTTGGCTAAGACCTTTTTAAATGTGTTATTTTCAACCTCTATATTAAACCAGTGGCGGAGATATGGATAAATCGGAAGACAAATTCAAGAAGAAAGTTAATACGGCCCTGTACGAAATTAAAGTAGGTAGCAGTTTTGGATGGAGCATTTGTTTCTGAACAAAGACTTATTTTTGTATCTGTCCCCGTTTCGTGGCAAATTAGATTTTTAAATTTATTTAAACACGAAATTTTGGAGGTTTCAAGACAACGCAACTGATCTTAACTCGAAATAAGAATAAAAAAATATTTGAGAAAAGACTTGTTTTTAGAAAATTTTACCACTCGAAAACGAAGAATTTTTGTACATATGTTTATATGAACTTTTATTGTTAAAATTGGCTGAGGATCACGACCCTGAAATATTTTAACGTACTTAAGTTACACCCTGTATAATAAATGCTTGGTTTGGTAGATAGAAACATATTTTCTACACTATAAGCGTTGACTGACATATTTACAAGACTTCTCACGGCTATGGCTTCATGTTCCGGAAAACAGATGGCGTTGATAGCTAACAATGTATTTTGAATTGTATTTTGTGTCCGGAAAGCGCATGGTGAGCCAAAGAAGTGTCAGACTTGACAACCGTGAGCAGTCTTTATTAATACGTCAGTCAACACTATAAGTAACAAAGTAGGTACATATTAGGTACAGGGTGAGCGAAACTCGACGTCCCAGGCCTACTGGGACGTTTGGCAAAAATGGCCGCTGTGACGTCATCGATATCCCCCCCAAGAAACATACCTATATATTGAAAGTCCTTATCATTCTCAACAACTTTTGTAGGAAAAGATTTTCTGTGTCTTTAATTGTTCAAAATCTACAGGGTCAAATATGTAAAAAACATAAAATCTTTTTCTAATCACCAGGATCGTTTTCCAAAATGTAGCTATAGCCATGGAAACAATCGATTGTCAGCAATTATTTAAGAGTATGTTAGGGTGCCTTGTGCATCCTTAAATTTATAACTAGAATAATTATTGTTAAATGTTTGAATTGTGCTTGTTACTAACTTATTTGTTATCATTGTTTGTCACTAACTCCCGGCCTAAGAGGAAGTTACAGTTTCAACTGTTTTTTTTTAATTCACATGCAACTTGATTAAGCGCGCAGGCAGGTAAAATAGGTATCGTTGAATCCCGATTTTCATTGGTTTTCTAATTTTAATGGTTTAATGTTTGATTCCCCATTGTTTCAAAAGAAACTCAATACAAATTGTAAGCGGATGTTCCGGTTTGAGGTGGGTCACACTGTATGTCGTTTTCTTCACTGTTTACAGAATGGATAAGTAGTCAATTCCAGTTCACTGAACAGATATAATTTCATACCCATGCTAGGTAGCATATTATAAGATCTAAATAATAAACCAATCACCAGTTTTAAAATTCTCCCGGCGCTTGTTGATCTGTTGCGAAAATCAAGATCTGTGAGCAGTTATTACACGTTGAAATAATGTACTGTACAAACAACTCGAGCGGAATGTCCATATCATCCTTGTGCTATATGGACATCATATCAACTCTTGTTGTACAAACTATACCATTTCAAACCCATCTATCCGTTACAAAACACGTAATACATGTTTTACCTAGGGTCGCCTATTGTCAATATACTATACAGAAAATATGAAATATTAGAGGCTTTTACAAATCAGGGAAGCCCATCAGCTTAAGGCCCTTAACAAGAAATTACGATCGTCAGGGCCCGGGAACCCCGAAACTCCATAACAACTGTTGGGGGTCGTTTTTAAAGCTGCCTATTAGACCTTTTCCGACCAATTCGAAACACAATTCGCCGGGCTCTATAGCGTCAGCGCTGCACGTTTATATTGGCTTCATTCAGTCGAAATTCTTTTGACCTCCGTCGAGGTCCCGCAGGGAAAAACCTTTCGCCGAACGGCGCTCTCCCAGGCCCTCGCTGTAAAACTTATTTATTACTTCGGAAAGCGAAGCGAGATTAGACATTGAACGAAGTTAATTTTATTCCCAAGCCGGGCCCCGCTGCAATCCCGTCGGTTGCTACGGCCGTTTTTACAACGACTACTGGCACTTTAACAAACGTCTATGGATAGTCCGTAGGTTTTGCTTTAACGAAGTCCCCGAATAAGAGTACAAACGAGACGTGAAATCAAGTCGCTTATTATCATTCAGGGTTGTCAAAAGTATAAAGTCCCTATACACTCCTTTCAAAAAGTTCACATCCTAGGCTAATTTTTTTATTAATGGTTTATTTTGAAATTTAACTTTAACATGTCAAAAATGCCATTTAAAAATCTCTTAAAAATATGTATTTAGTTTTTTGTTATTTTTAATTTTATTTATGAAATTTCTGAAAAATTTACAGCTTGTAATATCTTGCAAACTATGTTATATCGTTAGCTTTAGAATTTCACTGACTTTTTATTATTGATAAATATCCATAAAGATATATTATATGCTTTTTTGAAAAGAAAATGACAAATTGCTTTTCACTTTAGTTTTGGCCATAAAAAGTGATAGATTTTGAATGCTTTACGGTATATCAACTTTGCATCGAACATTCAACAAAGCAAATTTTAAAGCGCGTTAATACAATTATTTAAAAATAATAAAAATAAAAAATATGTCATATTTTTATCGATTTAGTAATAAAAAATTTAGTATAATGATAAATATTAGCAATAAAATATAGTTTTTAATTAAAAGTCTTTAAATTTTTCAGAAAATATAAATAAGTAGGTATGTAGGTACCATGTGATGTGATCACTTATATTTTTACACCCCTTATTTACAATATTTTTAAGGTTATTAAAAAAAGTTTCAGATATAAGTTGTAGAAGAAAAAGCAAGCTTTTTCAGCGTTTATTTAGTTTTATACAGGGTGTTCAGAGAAGCGGTGCCAAACCAAATTTATGTTTTTCTAAATGGATCATCATGTATATTTTTAGATATTTGAATGATGTGTACAGGCGCGGCCTAATAAATGTTTCCACTAGGCATGAGAAATGAGCAAGAAATCAAGAATTTCGGGTAAGTGCGGCAACGTTGCGCCAATTCCACGGCTTCTCAAATCAACAGCTTCCCCTACATTTCCTCGTACCACCCCGCTCCTCCCCGTAGAAAATAAAAATTGCATTGACTGACGTTTTAATACGCCAGTCAACGAAAATAGGCATTGAATTGACAAGTAGATGGAAGGAGTGTAGAGAAAGAAACTGGCAGCTAAACTTGAGTAAGTGAAATAGTAAATAAATCAGCTGATTCCGGCAAAAACCACATAACACAAAAGAGGTGTTTGTCCTAACTTTCTATTTTTGTGTCCTGTGCTTCAAACGAGTTCAAACGTCATTTTAATTTCTGTCCCAAGTCCCAATACGAGGAGTAATTATTGTATTATTTTTATTTGATTTGAGTTCGTGTCGTGGTGGCAGTTTCGTATAAAATGGCGTTGAGTTTCCTTCGTTGGTGTTTGGTTTAATATTATTTTTAGATCGGAGAGAAAATTTAATTTAGCTATGTGGCTATATTCTCTCTGTTTAAGTTGTAAATTACAAAAAGAGGGTCAACTCCTGTTGTGTATTTGGATGTACCAAACGGGGCGGAAAGAATAAGAATAGTGGGGTTTCTTTTCATTCGTAAGTCTTAAAAATCTTTGCTAATAACTTTGCAGTTTTCCAAGAGATAAGGTGATATTAGAGACAAGTGGATTGCAGCAATAAAAAGGAAAAATTTTGTACTGTCAAGTATTTACTTGCATTTGTAGTCAACAATTTATTGAGAGCAATTTCATAGAGAATTTTGGGCAGCGCAGACTTAAAAAGTATGTAATTACTACAGTTTTTATTTTCCCAGTCATGATAGAATCTCTATCAAGGGAAAAACTGGCAAAATATTGTGCTAATGAACCTAGCTCTTCGTAGTCAAAGATGGAATTAATCTTGTGGTTCTGGTCCCTTTAATAAGGTAATTATTTGTAATTCTTTTTGTTAGATGCCTAAACATTAAAAATTACATATATAAAAATATGTAAAAGCTACCTGTCTTACGTGCTTTTCCTATTAAATTGAATTTTAAAATTAATAAATCAGTTAAGATAAGTAATTAAAAGTTGAAAATGTATACCTTATCCTAGATATTTTCTCGCCTTTATTTTAAAATAAACTTTTATTTTGGAATTTGTATTTTATTTGTCTCAATTTACTTCCAGGTACATAAAATTGTCATGTAGGTAATTGTTTTTAATCAATTCCCTGCTTTTTTCTGTGCAATATTTACATAATTGTGGTTATATAGAAAAATTCTCATTCCTACAAACAAGCCCCGAATTTCGGCATTCAGATCATACAATAAAGAGAATTACGGACATGCCCATTATATTTTCCCATTAATATGCAACATCCCTATATACCTCCTTCGCCTGAATCAGCTGACACGTTCATTAGGCGTCCTTGTTTTACTTATTGCCATTTGAAACCTATCTCTCTCTAGAGTTGGCTGCCCCAAACAACAATGAAAGTGGTACCAGTGCGACTTCCATTGTACTTATCAATTCGATGAAAATATGTTAAATCGCTGCATTATTACTATAATAATTTACAAGTGGATTTAAAGTTTTACACTGTTCCTTGGTGTTTTGAGATTCACGTAACGTGAAATTACGCGGTTTTCTTTGATTGTCAAAGTGGTATTAAATAAGGTATAAGTATGATTGTGTTTTTATAAAAGAATCTCATGGAGATTTTTTACATGGGTTATTTTTAGAACTACATCAGAGTGGCACTAAGAAAAGTTGTTTGGAATCTCAAGGCAATGTCAAATATGAATTCACAGCCACCTACTCAAAAGAAAAAAATTCACACTTTTTGCATTTTTTATTCATCCCGCTGTATAATTTTTATTGTGAATTTTTTTTTATTTTGAGTAGGTTGGTGTGAATTCATATTTGACATTGTCTTGAGATTCCAAACAACTTTTCTTTGTGCCACTCTGATTTAGTTCCAAAAATAAGGGTACTTTACTCTTGAGGAATTTTCATATTTTTCAACCTACCCTGTATAAGAATCGAAATTTCAAAATTTTTGCGGGTGGATTTTGAGTTTAAGCACAAGCACCAACTTTTATCAAGAATAATTTTTTTTTGAGAAACTTCAAATAAAGAAAATTCCCATTTGTATCCAACTTTCTGGCAGGCACTGTATATAGGAAAAATATCATAAATGATGATGATTATTCGACCTTAAAATATGCGTGAACTTTAGAGGGTTTCTAGTTCAATGTAATTTGTTTACTGAATCAACAATACAAATTTGGACTATGGGAAATGCAATCACATTTTAAGAGCGAATACTCATCATTATTTATGACATTTTTTCCTATATAAGGTTATACCCGCAAGGGTTCCTTTTCGAAAAAAATGGCATCAAAAGTGCAAAATTTGAAGGTTCAAGGTCGAATATTTTAGAAATGATTGAGACCAATGACGTCAGAACCTATAGACAGGTTTGTTTTGATAAACGCTTGACGCCCAGAACTAATCACAATCTAAGCCCTCCATTAAATTACCTATTCCGAAAATGTCGCGAGATTGTCAGAATTTGCCCCTTTTTGTCGAGCCGTAGCGAACTTATTTCGACTCTGGGCTCGGAGGCTGGCGTCGTTAGACCATCCGCCGAGTCTTCAGGTGAGGTTACGATGCTTCCGGCGCCCCCAAACAAGAAAAAACATGCGATATCTAAGTGTGATTCTGGAGGAACTATAACCGGGAATCACCGGGTGTATAGTTGGTTGGTGGTTGACTTTCTGTCTTTATATTTAATCTTGGAGTCAAAATGAAGGGCATTTTAACAATGGAGCACCACGTCTATAGGTTTTGACGTCATTGATTGGAACAAACATATTACATGAATACGTCATTGAAATTATATAAAAAAATATACAGGGTGTTCCATTAAAAAAACATAAGTTTGGTTTGGCACCGCTTTTCTGAATACCCTGTATAAGACTAAATAACGCTGAAAAAAGCTTGCTTTGGTTTATACAACTTTTATCTGAAACTTTTTTCCTAACCTCAAAAAGATAGAAAATAAGGGGGTGTAAAAATATACGTGATCACATGGTAGGTATACAGCTGGGGTTAATTTGAACTTGCAATGTCTTAGGGGTTTCTGAGAGGCCATCCGGCTACATCGCTAGCCGCCAGCCGCTTTCGTCTGCCTGCCCTTCACCGTCGGCTCTTTTGAAACGCGATGTGCGGGGCGGGAAAGGGCGTTGTTGCCGGATGTGGCCGGGTCTCCATCATTTCTGCACAGAGTTCAGACAGCCCTGCAAGTTCAAATTGGCCACAGCCGTACCTAAAAATTTTTCTACTCCTGTACAATATTAAGTATCAGTTTAGGTCTTCCTTATGTAAATACAAAGTTACTATCCCTGACACGTAACAAAAAAATACGTATAATTATGTTCTTAATAAAAACACAATTATCACGGGTGCCTTGTTAGCGTGGCATAGCAACTAATCAACATCATAGCAATCATAGCAACTAATCAACATACCAACTGCTGCTTGTCAGACAGCGGTCTAATCAGAAGTATAGTAGTTTATCTATTATAATAGTTTTTCTTTCGTAGAAGAATAAGTATAGTACACAACTAGAGTTCTAAGCATATTAATATTACACACTTGTGGAATTACAACACTCGCCGCTGCGCGGTCGTGAATATTTTGGAAAATTTTTTTATCGTGCACTTGTCTTATAGTATTATGAGGATTTCATGATCTATTGCATTGCATAAGGTACCTACAAACTTTACTGTTTTGTTGCGCATGGACTTTCATCTGCGTCGTGGAATATTTTTTTCTTTTTACCGGTCGCTTATATTGAGGTATCATGAAGTATCAGGTATCATAAATCGGGATCAACAATTATTAATCATATTTTTCAACAAATCATTGGCGATTAATTATTCGAACGGAATGGAATATAGGTATAAGAGCGCCTGCAATTAATTCCTTCTGAAAACACAATCCTAATTAACTCGGGTATAATCAATAATTTATTTTTTCCATGTTGATCTGTTCGGATGATACGGCAGAGGAGATATGGCTGATAAACGATTTGTATTTATAAGCAATACGTTTTTTATCGTTAGAGGAGCCGAGTAATCAATACAGTCGCCGGCTGGTGCTGATCTTATTCTTGTCTTACCCTTGGGTTTTCCTCGGGATTTTCAGGTTTCTTTTTTAGACTTTAAAGAAACATCCCATGTTGAAAGTGCTTTTTAATTCCTTACCTAGTGTAGACAATGTCGAACCAGACCTATACAGGGTGTCCCGAAATTAGCCTGCCATAATTTACCAGCGAGTTCTGCGACCTAAAAAAATGAAAAAGTTCCTATAAACAAGGCCTCAAAAATGCCCCCTAATGGGGCTGTAGCCCCCGAAAGGGGCAGTTTTACAAACGGGTTTCTATAAATATTTCCAGAACGAACAAAGATAAAATTCTGAAATTTGGCATGTGATGTATTTGATGTACCTGTGAGATTTGACATTTACCAAGGTAGAGATAGTTTGACATTCTTCATCATAGGCATCCCAAATAAGGGGGTCAAGGGGTTAAAAATACCCCGATTTTTTTTTGTACACTTTTTTCCAGAGTTCTTGCGAAATTATGAAATTTGAAGGTATTCCACGAAGAAAAGTTGCTCTTGATGAACTTCGATAGCGGTGTATAGGTACACCGTTTTCAAGTAAACTCGTTTTGAGATTTTTTGCAAAGTGCCACGAAAATGCCTATCAGAAATTAGCCTGCCATAATTTACCAGCACGTTTTTTGATACAAAACAATTAAAAAAGTTCCTATAAACATGGCCTCAAAAATGTTCCCTAAGGGGGCTATAGCCCCCGAAATGGACACTTTGGCAAACGGTTTCTTCTAAATATTTCAAGAACGAACAAAGCTAAAATTCTGAAATTTGGTATTATGTTATATACCTGTGAGAATTGACGTTTACCGAGGTAGAGATAGTTTGACATTCTTTATCATAAGCGTCCCAAATAAAGGGGGGTCAAGGGGTTAAAAATACCCCAATTTTTTTTGTGCACTTTTTTCATGATTTATTCTCCCGGGTAGGTATGTCACATACAAAATTTCAGAATTTTATATTAGCCCGTTCTGGAAATACTTAGAAAAAAACTGTTTGCCAAAGTGTCCATTTCGGGAGCTATAGCCCTTTTAGAGGCCATGTTTATAGGAACTTTTTTAATTCTTTTGCGGGTCGCGGAACACGCTGGTAAATTATGGCAGGCTAATTTCTAATACGCATTTTCATGATCCTCTGGAAAAAAAATTCAAAACGATTTTAAGAGAAAACGGTGCACGCTATCAAAGTTCAACAAGAGGCACCATTTTTTCGTAGAATACCTTGAAATCTCATAATTTCACAAGAAATTTGGGGAAAAAGCAAACACACAAAATTTTGGATATTTTTAACCACTTAACCCCCAATTGGGAAGCCTATGACTAAGAATGTCTATAACCATCTCTCCCTCGGTAAATGTCAAATCTCACAAATACATCGCATGCCAAATTTCAGAATTTTATCTTTGTTCGTTCTGGAAATATTTAGAAAAACCGTTTGCCAAAGTGCCCATTTAGGGGGCTATAGCCACCTTAGGGGGAATTTTTGAGCCCATGTTTATAGGAACTTTTTCCATTTCTGTGGGTCGCAGAACACGGTGGTAAATTATGGCAGGCTAATTTCGGGACACCCTGTATACAGCCTTATCCCGAAGATGAAATTAAACGTGAACAAGCCTCTCTGCGTGGTGCCCACGTGATGTGACGTCACCCCCATTAATTACAAGCCGACTGACTGCGAGACAAAGTATTATATAGGTCTGTAGTAAGTATCAGCAAACAACTCAATACTTTGTGATACTACGAGTATAAAGAGTGCCGTCAAAGCAACTCCGCTATTATATCACATCCTTGTCTATCCATTACAAGGATGACATGCAAGCGGCGTGCAAATGTATTGATTTCATCTTGGAATTAAATATACTGTAGTCTGTGCTTGTGTCTTGTGTCGTCAACGAATTATTACCCATAAGAGCCAAGCATGTTTGTAGCTAATAAATAGTTTCTTAATACACACACGGTGCAACATTTTGTCGGACCCGACATGATGATGATAGTATCTTATTTAGAAACCTATTTAGAGCGCATAACCGATATTATGTGTGTTTTTCTATAGAGGACATGGGGACAAGCCGAGTCATATACAGGGTTTTTCAAAAACAAATGTCACCCGTAGCACAGCGGTATTCTACTTCAAAAATAAAGTGACCCGTGTTTTTTCTTTTTGTTCAAAGTTCTATATTAAGGGCCCCCCTAAAATTTCGTTTTTTCGATATTTCTTTTAAACGGCTTGATCGATTTTAATGATCTTTTGCGCACGTTCATAGATAATTATATCACATAATTATGTTATAGTGCAGTATCCGCAACCGCCAGAGGGCGTTACTTGTGCTAACCAGTTTCATTTATTATGTTCAGAACTTTTTTGCCCACAGTTAACTTGTAAATTAATTCGAACCACTTTGTAAAAAATTCCATTCTCTACAAAAAATGAGTCTACTGTTTTTTTTCATAAATTTTATCGTTTCGGAGATAACGCCCAAAATTCAGCCATCATGCACGTACCTTGTACCCACGCATATTAAACATTAGTGGCATAATGATCTAGTTACCATTGGAAACAATCACACTTAAGAGGACTTATTAAGTATTTGACATTTAGTTTCAAGCAAATGCTAAGAATTTGAAAGTTTTTGAGCATTTGCTGTAGTTATTTCAATATTAGGTATTTGTATCATTATTTCATTAGGGAAACTTAACTAAATGTATTAAATTACAACAAAACTGTATTTGAATTTTAGAAAACATGGTCAAAAGGTAAATGTGGTTGTTTCATTGTTTGTTTCCAAAAATTACTAGGATCATTATGCCACTAATGTTTAATATGAGTGGGTTCGTGGTCGTGGTACGTGCATGATGGCTGAATTTTGGGCGTTACCTCCGAAACGGTAAAATTTATGAAAAAAAAAACAGTAGAATCATTTTTTGAAGAGAATGGAATTTTTTACAAAGTGGTTCGAATTAATTTACAAGTTAACTGTGGGCAAAAAAGTTCTGAGCATAATAAATGAAACTGGTTGGCACAAGTGGCGCCCTCTGGCGGTTGCGGATACTGCACTATAACATAATTATGTGACATAATTATGTATGAACGTGTGCAAAAGATCATTAAAATCGATCAAGCCGTTTAAAAGATATAGGGAAAAAACGAAATTTTAGGGTCCCTTTTAAGGGCCCGTGGGGCCCTTAATATAGAGTTTTGAACAAAAAGAAAAAACACGGGTCACTTTATTTTTGGAGTAGAATGCCGCTGTGTTACGGGTGGCATTTGTTTTTGAATAACCCTGTATATGCCAGATCTTGAATCATATTTGTCTAAAATAGTCCCATGCATCATGCATGTTTAATTAATTTTGAGAATATAAACGTTCCATTCTGCGGAAATTACATCATTTTTGTAAGGGTGTACTGTTACAGGCGATAATTGCTTGTATTTCTACAGGGCCTACTGTTTTTTTCCCGGTTTCAGACTGCTTAGCATTTTCTATTTACGTCCGGTCACGATTCCTTTAACCGTACAACGCGCGCATAATAGCATTATTATGTTTCAGAGCTCATCCTTAAAAACTAGCACGTTTCCATAAAATCAAATTTGCTTGGAACCGGGTCAGGCTAATTAAATTACGATGGCACTTACGAAACGCATTTTAAAACGCTTACCGTGCAAGCCCACATGTCCGCCGTAAATTGGATTTGCCGTTTGCGTGATTGCAAAAGAATTAACGTGCCATTCAGCACCGGATCGCTTCGAAAATGCTTATTAAATTAATATAATAAATAGGCCAAAACGGGGAGACAACCTCGACTAATGTCAATGGGTATAATAGTATTTCTTGTCACTTGAAACAGCATAAAAACTCTAATTGGCGTCACAAAAAGAATGTAGGACGTAAGCTTCACGCAGTTTTCAAAAATATACGTACTCAACAAGCAACATAATGATTCATTTTTAAGGATTTTTTAAGCTTGTCGTTAAACACAACGTAAAGGTTAATGCACCATATAATATTGCCAAAAGGTCTCTAAAAAACCATATCAATAATTATTGACGATTATAACTATTTACGCAAGTATATCCTAAGATCTGTGAAATTATCGCACGCCTATCCTCCGCATTTCGCTGCACAAGTGTCCAGCCGTCCAACAGTGTAACCTATGCAAGTATTGGTGATTATTAGGCGAGCATGCAGCCACTTGTTTTTACTACATTGTCAATCTGCTACCCTGGTAAAATGTAAATGGTAAAATATAAATAAACTCACTTGGAACACAGTGATATACGGGGCGCGATCTATTTCATAGCATTTACCAAGCTCTGCTACTGGTAAAAATACCAGACTTATCAGCAGAAATCACCCGTATAAAATTCAAAGGTTTTTATACTGTACCAAGTAACTTCATTTTTTTACTACTAACCTGAGAAATAATAAGTAATATTTCTCTCCCTAGGTAAATAATGATAATAAAAAATACCTAGGTAAATAATGAAAAATTTTCTATATGCCATTTAAAAATTAGTTTCATTTTGTCAGCTTGACAACATTTTATCAGCTTGACAACTGAACTCAAATCTAATCAAATATGTATATTATATCCTTCGGCGCTACGGCCGCTACGCGCCTCAGGATACAAAAATGCTCGGTAAATAATGGCTCACTTCTCAACCTAAGTGTATAATATACTATTATCAGCGTCCAGAGATATTATACCATACTAAGATGTGCCTGTTAACTGTTATTGTTGCAGTAGGTTTGTGGGATCAGTATTTATGAAACTTATAACACCGTATATGGCGCTTGTAGCAAAATTGATCCATAGACATCATAATAGTTTTATAGGTCTGTGTTAACACACATAGACATACTAACAGGCGAAGTTAAATAAAAGATCATAATTAGTGATATTTGTCGTAAATACGTTTAGTTAACAAACTACATAAAAAAATAACCCGCCCATATGCTGCTGTTGGAACTGGCATTTATGAAATCAATTTGTGCAGAGGAAGTGCCTAATAAATATTAGGAAATACTGCGTAATCAAATTTAACCGCTTGTTAATTATTCCGCTGGAGACAGGAAGTTCATAATTTTAGTATAATCTGGTTCTGGTTCTAATACTAAAAGCTGAAGACCTGGGAAAACAGAACCGGCATTTTAAATGCACAGATTTCTCCGTCGACAGTAACTAAATTTCCTTTTAAGTTTTAATGTTCATTAATAATAGTAATAACTATAAGCATTTATCCCTGAACTGGTACTGGTATTTGGAGTTTAATGTTTCCTGTTTTGTTCGGATGTTGATATTGATATTGTGTATTAAAATCCAATAAATATGCAATTTATTTCGCATTTCGAAAGTAACAACGTGGAAAATATCTACTATAATATTTCTTGCCAAATGGCTAGCAAATTAACTGTTCTCTGGTCTGGTGATATTACCGAAAACGAAACATAAATTAGTAGACAGTAAAGCACTTTGTTATGAATCAATTCTGCTGGGTTAAAATAGATTTTGGTATTCGCTAGGTACCAGTTCTGATTGAAACATTTATAAATATCTTTATATTTAAAGCGACAGGCGGAAAACTAATAATGACATTGGTGACTTTCGTGTTCTGATGGTCAAAAATGAAACCACGTATTCTTCGAGTCAAAATAAGGGCACTTCTTCATATATTTTTTTCTCCTACGGGCCATAGTTTTTTTATACAGAGCGTAGAAATTTAGAGAAAAATACACATATTTCTTAGTATCTCTAGAAGTATACGAGATATTTTCTTCAAACTTGGCGTGTCACATGAGCGGATGAGCTGTCAAATTTAAGCTTAATATGAAGCTTCTGAGGTCCCCAGTTGCGGAGATACAGGGTGTTATTAAAATTAATTAGTTTAGAAAAATATGAATACCCTGTATAATCGCATTTTTTAAGTTGGGTTTTGAATGGTAAATTCAATGGTTAACAAAAAGTATATCTTAGTATTTTTTCATATTCTCGGCCGTTTCTTAATTATTTTCAAAGAACTGCAATGCTGCAATAAACAAGTCATTTTAAGAATAAATCTAACAATCTGTGAAAGTCGATTAAACTTGGCATTATTTGAATCATTTGGCTGCCAACTTTGCACTAGTATCAATATTTTGAAAAATTATTGACTGATATGCACTTTTGCCATGGACTTTCCAATGGCAATAATAAACATGCGGAATGGCATAATTGCGTGTATTGAAAGAGACGGCGGTCATTTCGAACATTTAATAATTTAATTTTCTAGCTTCTAGTAGCATTACGTTTCTTTTATTATCGATTTTGCTTTTGTATTTTGTTAAATAAAGTTTAATTGACATCCACACATTGCTAGATATTTATTCTTAAAGTGACTATTGTTCATTGCAGCGTTGCCGTTCTTTGTAAATAATTAAGAAACGGCTGCGAATATGAAAAAATACTAAGAGATACTTTTTGTTAACCATTGAAGTTTCCATTCAAAACAAATAAAAAAAATGCGATTATACAGGGTATTCATATTTTTCTGAACTAATGAATTTTAATAACACCCTGTATCTCCGCAACTGGGAGCCTCAGAAGCTTCATGTCAACCTTAAGTTTGACGACTCATCTGCTCATGTGACACGCCAAGTTTGAAGAAAATATCTCGTATACTTCTAGAGATACTAAGAAATATGAGTATTTTTCTCCAAACTTCTACGCTCTGTATAAAAAAAAATATGGCCGTAACGATTTCGAAAAATACGTTTTTAAATCAATTTATTGACAGTTACAACAGGGCAGCGTCTACTGCTTACAAGACAAGATAGAACTGGTTAACAATAGAGCAAAGCTTAAATATATAGGGATACAAAATGCAACTTAGCCTACACGTGCCCGCGCACTCAGCACTTTGTCCGCACTTTACCACAATCGGGACCATTGTTTATAGCGCCGTAACTCCGTAGAAGAAAAAATAGATGAAGAAGTACCCTTATTTTGACTCCAAGAATACGTGGTTTCATTTTTGACCATCAGTTCAGTTACACCCTGTACACCTAATAAGTATGAAGGGATACTCAAACTTTACCTAAATAACGTAAGTATTTGATATTACTCTGCCGTGATGTAACAATACAGGCAACCTGTAATCCAATGACAGACAATATATAAGCGCAATATGTCAGGGTCAGGGGTGGTGGTTTCTGTATTTTCACCCACCCTCTTTACGTCTTTGCGATCTTTCTTTTTGATTACGGATTTTTCTGGGGCTTCGCAAAAGAGAGAAACAGGACATTCAATCAACGCTGTCACCCTGCCGGATACAATCCACCCCAATGAAATTAGCCTTGTGCGGGGCGAGATAAAAACACAAAGGCCCGACGATGGCGACATTTGATCTGCGGAAGTGTTGCCAACGGTTTTTATTTTATGTGCATTTTTTACGACAAAAGTTTTTCTCATGCATGGAATAGTGGCCGAATTTAATCCCTTACCCCTAGCCCTTTAGTCCTAGAAATCTCCAGTACTTATTTTCAAATATAATGATACCTCGATATCTGAATTTAGAACGATGTTTTGAAAATATATTATTATAAATAAACGCCTGGACAAATTAAGGCAACATCATAAATGTGCCACTTATTTGATGCTATTTTTTTTCTGAGTTTATGATCCGATTTGAATGATTTTTTTTTGCATTGTAGGTTGGTTCCTTGACAATGTCATAGTTTTCGCTGTTTATGATAAAAAGTTCATTTTCGATTTATACCGGGTGTAATAAAAATGTTATGTTTTTTTCAGAAAAATCGTATCACCCTGTGGAGTATACTAGCAACCGGAACATATAGCAGTTGACAGTAGACGGTAGGTCCATCTTTCTTCAACATTTTGTTTTTTGGTTTACTTCATTATCACATTATTAAAGCAGATACACTGTTTTCTAGCGTAACATGTTTTTATAGACTTTATTATTCAACACAGTCATTGTTAAATGTTTTCAAGTAGGCTATGGAACTTTTCTGACATTTCAAGCGATGTGTCAACAGATGTTGTGTTTTAAAGTTACAAAGGTCAAATAAAATTCGCCATACCGATAAATACTGTTCGGAAACTGCTTATTAAACGTTCGTTTCATATGCCCAGTTGCCCGACGAGTATTTTAAACTTGAAAAATGAATCGACCAAAAAATGTATCGGCAGAAGAAGCAGTGAGAGCTTTAACTTTGGTGGATGAAGGCTATTCGATGTGTCATGTTGCTAGTGTGATAAGAAGACATCGTTCTACTATAAGTCGTATTGTTGAACGATTTAACGAGACAGGATCTTACTCTCGAAGGTCAGGCCAAGGGCGAAAACGAAGTACCGATCCAAGGGATGAGCGTTTTATTAGGCAAACTGCTCTCTGAAACAGGAATATCACTAGTACTAGGCTAAAAAGTGAGCTTAGAACTGCTCGCCATCATACAATATCGTCTCGAACAATCAGAAGACGTTTAAATGAGGCTGGTTTAAACGACAGAATAGTCGGGCAACTGGGCATATGAAACGAACGTTTAATAAAGAGTTATTATCGGTATGGCGAATTTTATTTGACCTTTGTAACTTTAAAACACAACATCTGTTGACACATCGCTTGAAATGTCAGAAAAGTTCCATAGCCTACTTGAAAACATTCAACAATGACTGTGTTGAATAATAAAGTCTATAAAAACATGTTACGATATAAAACAGTGTATCTCCTTTGATAACAGAGATAATGAAATATACCAAAAAAGAAAATGTTGAAGAAAGATGAGCCTACCGTCTAATGTCAACTGCTATATGTTTCGGTTGCTAGTATACTCCACAGGGTGATACGAATTTTCGGAAAAAAACATAACATTTTTATTACACCCGGTATAAATCGAACATGAATTTTTTATCATAAACAGCGAAAACTATGACATTGTCAAGGAACCAACCCACAATGCAAAAAAAATCATTCAAATCGGATCACAAATTCAGAAAAAAATAGCATCAAATAAGTGGCACATTTATGATGTTGCGTTAATTTTGTCCAGGAGTTTATTATGACCAACCAAAACTGTGCGGAAAATTTCAGTTCGTTTGGATAACGGGAAGTCGGTCAAATTTCAATCCAAGTCCAAATTATTATAATTATTATACTATTATTTCGGTTTTAGTCGTTCGAGGGGGTCATGACTGCCTTATGGCACATCCATTAGGTTCTTGGATGCTGGTAATGCTAGTATGATATCTTTAGTCCCAAAATGACGTTAACATTTCTTTTTTGTTAGGTTTTACTAAAAAAAATTGGTTTTGGTTAGGTTTTACTATTATATTAGGTATTTATTTATTTGGTGCCGCGGTGGCGATGTTCGTAGCGCCTTCGAATTATTTGGACTGCACGTTTTTCTTCCTTCGATCGGCCATGGTTCGAATCGAGGTCGAGGCAGATGCATTTCTTTACAGAAAAACACGGCTAATGGCCAAGAGCGCTGGACAAACTGTGGTTTCACGGTATCGTTCTTTAATAATCAGTGTGATTTACTAATTGACCTACACTCACTGGGATTACTACGGTTTTCTAGCGTTTTCCGTAGTACTTGATCGAATTAACAAACCAGGTATTATTTATCTATAGTCATGCCATATTTCCGTAGGTATTTGATTTCTCAAGTCTGCCGAAAATTCATGTACAGGGTGTCCCACTTTGGGTGTTTTTGGGTGTTTTTCTCAAAAATCTCGGTTATTATTAAAGCTAGAGTGTTGCGGTTTTCACGTCACTGGCACTACTTTTTTGAGAGGAATTTGGTGGACCAATCAGATTTTAGATAAGTTTTATAGTTTCCGCGCATTGGCGCAGGACTGAAATTTTCGATTTTTTGGAAACCTCTACAACTTATATATATATCGACAAATTTAATCAACTATTTTTATAGATTTTTGGCGTAGAATCGAATGGAATAATTAGTTTTTTGGTAGCGTTAATAGATTTTGAGATATGAACTATGGTTTCCATTTAAAAAAATATAACTTTGGTTCATATCTCAAAAACTATTAACGCTACCAAAAAACTAATTATTCCATTCGATTCTACGCCAAAAAATCTATAAAAATAGTTGATTAAATTTGTCGATATATATAAGTTGTAGCCAGGAGAGAGGTTTCCAAAAAATCGAAAATTTCAGTCCTGCGCCAATGCGCGGAAACTATAAAACTTATCTAAAATCTGATTGGTCCACCAAATTCCTCTCAAAAAAGTAGTACAGTGACGTGAAAACGGCAACCCTCTAGCTTTAATAATAACCGAGATTTTTGAGAAAAACACCCAAAAACACCCAAAATGGGACACCCTGTACCTAAACTTAAACCAGTATTAATTGTCACCAATGCCTTATTTTTGTACTATGTACCACACAATTTCTCTTTAGAAACATTTACTATCGCATCTAAATAATCTCTGTTCTATTTTGGTTTCTCTTTCGTCTTCCAGCTGACAGCTGTGTAACATTCGATTAACTGCAACAGGAACTATTAATTAAGATTTGTACATAAACATCAGATAACCCACCAGTCGAGAAATCCATGTCACGCACGCCCAAAATACCTCCACTATCCCACGAAGTATCCACATCAGCAATTAATATTTTATTGGCCGGGCATTCTAATAAGATAACAATAACAGATAGCTTTTAAATCTCCAATGCATTAATGCACCACGATCGTTTACGGCAGCTAATCTTCTATCTGAACTTTTATACGAGATCGTTTCTTCAGTTACTGGAACATTCCGAGTTAGAATTCCGATTAGAATCTAAATTATAAATTTGTGTGTAACACGACATTCAAGTAGCCGTAGTTTTATAGTTATGGTATAGAAGGAAACTCCGAAAATATAGATATGTCGCAAAATTACGAATACAATCGGACTCTGCCAAACGGCCACCGGATATAACTGACATTATCGCATTTTTTACCTGAGAGACCTCTCAACTCGTGTGGCTTGGCAGTTCTTTTGTCTACCCAATTATTTTCCTTACAATAATTAGAATCTCCTGCTTGTGCAATGTGCAGTCAATTAAGTATTTCTACTATTCATTTAGTCCAATAAAGATGTCAGTTTTGGAAAAAAAATCCAAACAGGATGATTTTTTTCGGGGTTGCTTAGGGACTGCCTCCTGAGTCCAACCAAAAGATCATACTCGAACTCCTGGTATGAATTGCGCTATAGGGTGGTTTCCTAAACATTTTTTTAGAGCAAAACGACTCTTGATAAAAATTGTAGGGGATCAAAATTGGAACAACTTTCCCCTCATATTTTTTCTGTATCTCTGAATCATAACGAGTTACAGCTCATTACTTATATGTCCAAAATCCCCACGCTGCAGGGGTGGTCTTGTAAACATTTTTTTTTTAGAAATAAATGACTTTTATAAAAGTTATATTAGGTAAATAATTGCCTTCTCAACCGAAGTGCATATAGAATTTTTTTTACTACGAACATTGAAATATTGCCATATTTTAGTTTATTTTAGTCATTTCTCGCTTTTTTCAAATACTTCGAAATATCAAGTAGCGGGAGTTCCAGTTGTCAAGCTGATAAAACGACACTAATCTTTAAATGTCATATAGAAAATTTTTCATTATTTACCTAGGTATTTTTTTATTATCATTATTTACCTAGGGTGAGAAATATTACTTCTCATTAGAGGAATGAGGTAAATAATGGTGATTTCTCAGGTTAGTAGTAAAAAATAGTTATTTATGTACCAAGGCACTGAAGTTCAACTGTCTACGACTCATGTTGAATTTAATTGTCGTGTAAACCAGTTGAGTCATGAAAAAGCCGAGGTACATATTATATTTTTTGAAATCGGAAAAAAATGTTTTATTAGGCAAACAATAGTATATTCTTAGCTTGAGAAGTGAGCCATTATTTACCGAGCATTTTTATATATTATGCGACGTCTGACTTTTGATGTTTACATCTCGCCAAGGCCTTCTTATTGAAAAAAATCGTAGAATAATGGGCTACTTCAGTGCCGATTTCTGAGCTTTTAATGACGATTTTGAGACACTTCACTGCCGATTTCAAGAAAATAATATTAAGAGAATTATTTTTGTAAGATATACATCTAACCTTTCTTACGATCTTTAAAATGTCCAAACTGTACCTAACCTAATAATAATTTTAGTTACTCGGTAGTATATGAGTTGCGCAATAAGTTTATACCTGGACACAGTTTATAATACCTTTTAAAGCCGACATTTTAACACTCTTAAGCCATATACCTAGCAAACTACCAGCCCTCATAAAAGTAAGGTTTTAAGCCGGCATTATAGAGTTGTGAATTCATTCTTATGGACCCAGCATAAAATGTTTATTACGAGGAATTTAAGACTGTCACAAGAGAAAATAAGAAGAATGGGAATTTTAAATTTACCTAATATATTCAACGAATCCAGCCATTGTCGTGGGTACATTTGTTATCATAGGAAAACCGACAATATATCACTGAACAAAAACCAATTGTCAGTAGATTAACGTAGTTTCATCCTAAAATCAATATTATTACGATAATAATTTAAGAAAATAAAGTTTAGTTACGTCAACTACACGAGGCAAACACTGATACACAGTGTGGGCCTATGATGGTTGTGTAAACTATTTTATAATTATTTGATTACAGATTTTACTTGTTTGATGCAAATGAAAAGTAAACAGAATTTTTAGAAAAACGCGGTGACTGTCCACTAAAGTTATTAGAAAAAGTTGATTGGGAGGCCCAGATAACCTAGGAAAGTGCTATAGGAAACGCCTTTTGTTCGAACAGAATCCAATGAAAAGAAATTGTAAGACGGGACGAATAAAAAATAAAAATTACAAAAATTTTCCAAAAAATGTCCTAGGAAATGCCTTAATACTTCTGTGAACACAAGTCTTCAAAACTAGATGTTGCTAACAGAATCGTTTTTGTTTAAATAACACTCTCTTTGTACTTCTATAGGCAATGGTGAGATAACACATGCAGAACTCTCCTTCGTCACTAATCTAACAACAAATTAAAGTGGACTATTAAGAAACTTAATTGCAAGGTTTACGGTGAATTCAGCCCTAATTTTGAATTTTAGTTTGTTATTCTCAAGATGGAATAAAACACCTGTCTAATCTGCATCACAACGAAGCAACGTGGGCGTTGCAAAAAAGAGATCGCACATCGAATAGGAGTAACGGATTACATTTTTCTTGCTACTGACAATTTCATATTATAGTATATAGGTACATACTTTGAATTAAACTTTAAATACGCAGTATTGGAGTAGACTGAGTAATAATCTTGATAATAACCGTTGTTCAATTACTAAAGACGAAAATCAGTAATAAGAAATTGTTAAGAAACAGAATGCAATGGAGCGATGATAAAAGGTGAAATTATTAATTTTTATTTCGCACAATTCATATTATTCAAAACCAATTTATAAGACGACCGTTGTGAAACATATTAAAATTGACCCAAGTTTTGCGTATGCTACATACAGTGTGGTAATTTAAGTGTGCAACATATGGGACATTTTTTTATTAATTGCATAACTAAAATACATCAAACATTGCCGAAAGTTGATGCGTGTTGAATAATCATATTATTAGGTGCACTTAGAATAGTTGCAAGTTATACAGCATACAGGGTAAGTAAAGAAATATACAAATTGCACAAGAGTAAAGTACCCTTAGGTATTTCAAAAAATTCAGCAGTTTTGGTATTTAGGCATAGCTTTTAATTCTAGACAACTTTTCTCAATAACATTTTGCTGAATTTTCCGAAATAAGGGTACTTTACTCTTGTACAATTTTTATACTTTTTGACCTACCCGGTATGCTGGTTGACTTGCAACCATTCTAAGTGCGCCTGATATGATTATCGAACATGCACCAACTTTCGGGAATATTTGTATTTTCGTTGTGAATTTAATAAAAAAAATCCCATATGTTGCACACTTCATTGACCACACTGTATATTTTATAAATGGCTTTAAGGTCCTTGCAACGTTAGTGTTGTTAAGCAACACTTTTTGTACCTAGCAACTATACTTTCGCGCCTGGCACTTATGTAAGAGGGAGCAGGAAATAGTTATTTCTGTACCAAGGCGTTGAAGTTCAACTTTTTACGACTCATGTGGAATTTAGTCGCCGAGGCCTCTGGCCTACGTGTGTCATAAAATGGAACTTCAGTGCCGAGGTACATATTATACTTTTTTTAATCGAAAAAAATATATTAGGTAACATAATTAAAGAGGAAATCGCCCACCCATGAGTCGACCGCGCGCCGTTGCTTGACTTGAACAATCGCTGTACCTCCATCAAGCTCGATATGGCACTGCACATCTTGGAGAAAACACCAAGCTGGTGCGTCACATGCCAGCTTACATAGAAACAATATTGATATTCAAATAGACCAAAATATTTATACAATATACATCTAGTTACTTGCCTCATGGTCTTTTATTTGTCAAGAAAAATAACATGATATTCTCAGGGTTGCCAATTTTTGGAATAAAACATATAACACCCTCCGCGTGTAAACTGCACCTATAGAATGAGTTTTTTTAAGCCTGTGAGAAAGTTTCCCCCCTAAAATTACCTTATCTATGTATGGCCCTTATTTATACGTCACCCCGTCACCGGTTCGACCAATGCAGGAAACTGGAACAAATCCTCTCCGGACCCAAATCGAATCTTATTTAAGCTGGCGGCTCGGCGTCACTCACCGATCCCTCTTCTCCCTTCTTTTCTGTTCTCAATATCCGTACCCCCCCGTATTGCTATCGGCGCGGCACCAGGTACAGGTCCGGTCGAATTTCCCGAGGAATTTCGGTCACGGGTTATTAATTTAGGGTTTTGCATTTATTGGAGACCGGGGTGGACCAACCTTCAACAAGTTGGGCTAATGTATCTATACAGGGTTAACTATCACTTAGTACAAAAATTTTTATGGTAGATAAAGAAAATTAGATAAAGAAAATTAGACTTGCCAAAATAAATTTTCTAACATTTGTCTTAAGCCTAAATTTTTTTTTTCAAATTGTATAAAACTCAGTGGTAGTGACAGGTGGTGGTATAGCTCAGCGTTGCCACGTCCATCAAATTATCCGAGGATTCACCACAAAATTTCGATTTCTTGTTGGAAACGATTACTTTCTAAGGAACATGTAGAATGCCTATGAAACAACTACCTTACTGACATTTACAGGATTGAATTTTCTGTTTTCTTGCTTTTTTACATTAAAAGTCACACACCACTACAGAACATTCATCACATTTTCTAAATCTGTTGGGGGACCTCTTGTTTCCCTCCGACATTCCTTTTGTTTGAAGCGAGGTACTCAGCCTGGCGACCATGACGAGGTGGATCCCTCCGTCAGGAAAACCCCGAAGGGTAACCAAAAAACACAACTGCACTGGCACACATATGTAGAGCACTACAGTAGCTGTTCAAAGAGGCCGCAGTTAACCTCGATGCACAAATTCACTCGGTTAATTAAATTAAAATTGTTTGCATTTTTTACTTCAGGATCTTCTCTTCTACTTATTCTGGGCCAGGCCAAATAAGTGGGTCAATCTGCTGGCAGTATACCGTATAATCCATTTACTATCAAATAAGAGTTATCAAATAAAAACACATTACTTTGATCAAGCGAGGGTGCTTCGCAACTTAGCCGTTGTTTGCCTGGTCGATTCCACAAATTACATAATCCTAAGGTACCTACTTCTCTTTTCATCAATATCCTCACCCTCAGTGGGAAAATGTTGGTCGCACGCCTAAAAACATGTTTCACTATTTCAAATACCTACTTTGATTGAACACATGATATTAAAGCATAGCGCTGTTTCAAGCGATCGCCACTATGGCGCCACACGACGAGAAAAATGGACAGGGTGGTTAATGTTGAAAACACCATTGTTGTAGAATCTTTTATAAAATAAAAATATGCAACAGACAGTTGCAATGTATTTAATAGCCAAAACTAAATAAATGCTTGTCTGTTATGTCCCTTTAATTTGACAAGTTTACATGGCATATTTCCAAATATTTTCCTAAAAAGGCAAGTCTAAAAGCAAGTAAGACTATTACTGTACCTTTTCATGACAGCTGTCATTTTCGAGATATGACACAAACTTGTGTTTTTTTAAATGGAAACCATAGTTGGCCATGGTCTCGAAAAATCATGCATATTTAGAGCTTTCCAACGATATAATACTCGATATGGTTATTTGGAAAAATAACAAAATACTGGTACTCTTCAAATTCTGTTTCACTTGGTTCATATGAAAGAGCAGAATTTTTTTATAGAGTGCACCGTTTCGATTAATATATCAAGTGTTATAATTTAGTGGCAAATAAATAAACTTGTTTCAAATCCAAACATGCTCTTAAAATCTCAATAATTATTCAATCATGAAATGATGTAGTTTCACTAGCGTTAGCGTTATTAACCTACGAGGACGTTTTTGCCTTTTTGTACAAAAAAGTTAGCTCAAGGTTGCTTTGGAGAGCAGGAAGTGTCTAAAAAACCGGCCAAAATCACACTAAAACCGAGCAATTTTAAACATGGTGCCGGCCTGATAAGTCAATGAGAACACTACTGGGCCCTGAGAGAACGATTCTCGTGGCCAGACCTGTACAGTTTCATGGGGACAGATGCATTCTCTTCACACACTATCAATCGAATCGAACCCTAACAATGCCGGCGATGCTAACCAAAAGCTGACAATGGCAGCCCATTTTCTTCCAAAAAAACACAAAATAAAAACCGTCCTCGACGCTTCCGCCGATCGCATGGCGTCCCTCGTCCCTTTTGTGTTTTTATCTCGCCCCGCATACAGCTAATTTCATTGGGGTGGATCGAATCAGACGGAGCGGTTGAAGGGTCTAAATATATTTTTTGTGTTTCGAAGGGCACGGGAAATAAAAGTCTGCAATGAAATAGCTACGAGTTATGAAATAAGGATTTTTTCGTGCGCGTGTGACAAATACCTAGTCATGCAAGCACGGAAGAATCTATTTCTGGTCGTGTAATGAACGATATTTTTTTATACGCTTCTTTGAAAATGAAAACATAAAAACGAAAGAAACTTGGCAAATTTTTATTTTCGAAAACAAACAATACTCACAATACAGTGTTTAGTATGTATCACATACCTGCGTATAATAACATATACCTCTTTTGGCCCTATTGCGCACGGCAAGGCGCAGGGAACGAAAAGAGATGAAATTCGGCGCCATTTTAACCCTATTTTGACAGTTTGAGTAATGGCTACATTAATCCTTGTTTAGTTTTTTTTTATACTGTATGAATGAAATTGCATTATACTTTTTGAAGGCGCCGGTACAATCATAAAAGTAACCGTGACATGCTTTTTTAGTTGACTGATATATTATTAAAGACTGCTCATGGCTGTCACGTCTGACACATTTTTGGCTCATTATGCGCTTTCCGGAGATAAAATACAATGCAGAATACATTGGCAGCCATCCAGAGCCATCTGTTTTCCAGGACATAAAGCTATAGCCGCGAGAAGTCTTTATAAATACGTCAGTCAACGCTTTTTTGAGAGATGCGTTTTTAGTTTTTATTCGCGATTTTTTCTTTATATTTTGTTCGGTTAATAGCTTTTCGTTTTCATATTTACCAGATCAAAAATGACTTGGTAAAGCGTTGTAAAAATGCGAAGAGACTTTTACATCCGCAGATTGTGTCATCGACAAGAATATTATTCTCTGGAAGGACTCTACCTATGCGTGTTCTATTCATTTTGATGAACAGGACTTTTTAATGCAACACTAAATAACGCGAAAAGTGGCGCTCTACCATCTAGAAACCTAACCGAGGAAGCAGTGGCGTCAAAATTGGCAAGACCACCAAAGAAATTCATTCCGGTTCAAGAAGTAACTCATGGAGGTTAGGAAAATGGAGACGTTGTAATTCTAGACACGACGAAGAGAACCGCATTTCTGGAGCAAATAGAATTAACCGAAGAAATGAATACAGCAGCAGCAAGTACCTAAACCTGTTAACTGCAGATCACCGCCAGCAAAATGATTTGAGCTTAAAAAAGAAGAATGTTATTAGAAAACACTTCACTTGCATTTTTGAAGCAAAGATTAAAGTGGTATAAGTTGAAATTAAAAATTTTATGTTGCTTGTATTTTTTTAAACAAACGAAAAGAAAAAGTACTAAGGAATAAAACTAGCTGCCCAAAAATTCAGAAATAGGTATAGATATGTTCCTGGAAAATAGGTTGTTATTATTATTAAAAGTATTCCAAGAAATAATTATCCCAAGTAATATTGTATGAAAATATCAGGTAATTAAAAATATTGTCATGTTTTTATAAGTTAATGTACTCTCTTTATGGCGATTAAAATATGTTGTTTTGATTAAGTTGTATAATTTCTCAACCTAGTTCTCGAATGCATTAATTTAAAAATAAAACCAACAAAAATCTTGGACCTATGTTGTACTTTGAACTAAAATAATTTCCATTTTACACAAAACGACAACCAGGGCATTTCATTATATAGGTATGTAACCCATGCCTATAAATTATTTAAACTTTCCCGCCTCATTTAGGGTTAAAAATGGCCGCCAAATTAGTCCCCAGTCGGATGTCTCTTTTGCGCGGAATAGGTTGCTATAATAGGTATATTATGGTATGTAGGTATGATGCGTTTCCATGGTTACTATCATGTGATTTCAAAGGTGATATGTTTTAAATTAGTCTATGTGGGATAAGGTCGATAAAACGTAAAAAAATATTACTAAAATAATATCTAAATATTCAAATAGTTAGAAATTAAAATACTAAATAGGTACTTACACGTTAAATACCAGATAGCATGTTAACTTTCTTAAATTTAGTTTACTTTCTTGCATATTTCTATTTTAAAGCCATATATTCGGTATTTTTATTATTCAGTGGACGAAAAGAATCGGAGATCGGGAAAACCTTTTTGCGTGCGCCTCTTCCTTGCGCTGGCCTGAAAATGTCTATCTTACATTATTACTAGACAGATGGAAATTAGGTGTTTTCAAAGAGGTATAATAAAAGAATGAAACTAGCTCTGCGTAACAATGTCGATTTTCTTCGTTCATGTAGCCATCAACTGCAGTAGTTTCATATATGAAGCAGAATAATATGGAAACCTAAGAGAACAGAACCTTTATTTATTTGCTTGAGAGTTTAAATCTCTATATTTCTATGAGAAATTTTAAAGAAACAACTTTGATTAAACTTACTAAGATATAATAAAAGTTGCGTTTACATGAAACAATCATCATCAAACGAACGCGAAAGCAAATTTAAGCAAAAATTTATTTCATTTAGCCATGAAATAAAAAAATATTTTCTTTAATCTACTATTTTAATATCTCACGAATAAATAAATAATAAATGTTCAATAATATAAATAAATAATATTGCAGTTCCGACATTTTGACTTACACTTTTGACATTTCTAATCATTTGTTTTGTTTTATGAACCATGACTCTGCTGATGTAAAACAGGTTATGTCCAAGCAAACTTACTAAGTTGTCAAAATATGATTCACCTTTTACAAACTCCATGTGAGCATAGAAGAATCTACTACGAGATTCTTTTATGATGTGAGTCATTTCGTCGGAAGACCCTGCACACTGCCACAAAATTAAAAAAAAACATCATTATTATTCTTAAATCCTTTCTATAGTTAGTTTTTCTTAGCTTCTCGCACCCTCTTTTCAAAAATCCCCCTTTTGATTTCTCACTTTGAATTCCACCGTCCCTCAAAACACAAAAACGTGTCTATAGGCCCTTCAATCATGCGCTCTCACCCTACCCGATTCAATCCTCCCCACTGAAAATATATAGGCCTGCCGCGGGACTTGATAAAAGTAGGAAGGGGACTTTATTGGAATTACTGTGCATGGAGCGGAAGCTTGTATTTTTTTATAAAAAAATATTCACTGGGGTGCAGCATTTTTCCATTGTCATTATTATGACCATTGGGACAAAGCATAGATTACGTTTTTATTTACAATACTATATTGCTGTAGGTAGGTAGGATATGAGGCGCCATTTCGGACTAAATTATTATTTTTGAATATATAAATTTCTCGGGCTAATATATTTTTTTAATATGATATTTATAGAAATTTGCGTGAATAATCTTTTTTTAGTCAAATTTATATATTACGCATCGCCCAAAAGTATATATTACAGTAAACGCAAAAAAATATATCAAAACACGATATATTAATTTGGTGCGCCAATATATAATAATTTAGGGTACCACTGGTCGTCACCAGAGGTCGCGCCGCGCATTCCTAAAGTGCACCGGCAACGCTGCAGCAGAAAGTGCAGAAGCCCGAAGTCGAAATATATTTTTTTATATGATATTTATAGAAATTTGCGTGAATAATCTTTTTTTAGTCAAATTTATATATAACGCATCGCCCAAAAGTATATATTACAGTAAACGCAAAAAATATATCAAAACACGATATATTAATTTGGTGCGCCAATATATAATAATTTAGGGTACCACCGGTCGTCACCAGAGGTCGCGCCGCGCATCCCTAAAGTGCACCGGTAACGCCGCAGCAGAAAGCGCAGAATGGTGTAAAACCAGGGACTCTTTAAAATAAAAAGGGTCCCTGTGTAAAACCCACCCCCGATTTTCTTGAAATTTTGGCTAGATAGGTTCCTATCCCCTATTTTCGCCCGGCGTTACACCATTGGAATAGATTACCACTTCTTTTTTCATACGGCAGCGCGCATCGCTGCCGACTGCCACAATATGATGCGAATGTCCCCTTCTTTTTTCATACGGCAGCGCTTATCCCCCAAAAAGGAGGGAATACGCTCCTTATTGCAAAGATGCTTGAGAATAATGCACTTCCGACGGCTTCCGACGTAGAACGTATCAAATGTTTACTTCGGCTTCGAACGTGTACGGAGTTAAATGTACGTCCAAAGAAGTCACGTGACTCAATCCACCAATGAGAGTGCAAGACGTATACCGACTTTTATATACGTCGGACGTATAAATAGCCACTTCCTACAACAAAACGAAGGCGAAACGAAAATGATCATGCGGGCGGGAAACTAATATGTAAGATGATTGTGGGGTTATACACCACAAAACATCAAATCCCAAACCTGACACAGAAAAAGAACATACAGTACGTCGGTAGTCATAATCACTTCGACTTCGGGCTTCTGCGCTTTCTGCTGCAGCGTTACCGGTGCACTTTATAGGGATGCGCGGCGCGACCTCTGGTGACGACCGGTGGTACCCTAAATTATTATATATTGGCGCACCAAATTAATATATCGTGTTTTGATATATTTTTTTGCGTTTACTGTAATATATACTTCTGGGCGATGCGTAATATATAAATTTGACTAAAAAAAGATTATTCACGCAAATTTCTATAAATATCATATTAAAAAAATATATTAGCGCGAGAAATTTATATATTCAAAAATAATAATTTAGTCCGAAATGGCGCCTCATAGTAGGAATACATCTCGTTTCTTAAATTAATTAGGCCACTTGCAAAATTGTTGATCGAACATAATACGTATCTAATATTATATTTACATAATATTTTAAATGCTAATATTATTGATTTGAGAATTCAACACCTCCCAATATGAACCAATGAAACGACATAATTTTTGAAATATTAATCAGGTGATGATTTCAGCGATAATAGCTGAAATCTTACTCTCATATTGTGGCAGCTAGAACTGATAACCCGATTAGGGTTGCCAACTCACTGTTTTGGTAAATCGGGATACTGTGTTAAAAAAATCGGTATCAGACGAAAAAAATCGGGACACTTTTTTTTCTTCAATTTTTTTTAAGTTAAAATAGTATATAACAAGTATTTTCACAGAAATTCGTAGTAGTTTTTTTGTGGTATTATTTTATTTTATTACCCGAATGTGCCCGAATAGACTGGTGACTCTCATGTTGTTGCGGTCAATGGCATGGTTTCTGGTGGGGGTGGAAGTAGGGAGCATAAGTAAGTAGTAGCAAACGATTCTTCTCTTTCATTTCCCTCATCCCCACCCACGGGCGTAGCCAGGATTTAGTTTTGGGGGGGGGGTTTAGTTTGAGAAGTAAATAAAACAACAAAAATATACTTACATGAAATTTAATATCTATATATTCATCCGAAAAACTACGACATATTTATAAAGTTCTTAACTTTAAATGAAATGGATAAATTAATTTCGTTCCTCTGCGCTAAATCTAAAACAATTAAAGAAGAAATCTTCGGCTTTTTCTTTTAGATATATCCACTACTTCATCTGCATGAATTTCTGTTCCATAGTGAATGTTCATTAGAGCCAAACCATTAAGTCTGTTTTCACTTGTAGTGTTTCGTAAATAGTTTTTCAGTCTCCTTAGGCTCGAGAAAGACCTTTCTGGGGTAGCAGTGGATACAGGAATGGTAGCCAAGATTTGTAGTAATGTGTAAATATTAGGATAAAGGTTTTTATCGCACATATCTAGGCATTCCAAACTAGATTTCGGGGTAGGCAGTCTTCTTATCAGCATGCAAGGTAGCTGAAGCTTTGATAGCTAAATCCAAATTTGTTTCTTTATTAGAAACCCCTTGACCTTGACTACACCACTTTTTCCAGTAGTCCATACCTTTAAGTTTATCACCCTTCCTTTTTTTCCCCTTCATTTTTCGACAGTAATAATGATTCACGTATCTATCCTTAACAAGGTCATCGAATAACAGCGCACTAAAATTACTCACTTACACGGTACACTTAATTCTCTTCACTATTCGTTCACCACTTTTCACTTTTATTCGCTTCGAGTTCGCATGGAACAATACTGCCGTAAGCGCGTTCACGCGCCGCGGCGCCGCTTATATAGCAGCCCAGTAGCCGTCCAGAAACTTCCACGAACTTCCACAAAGTTCCGCTCATTTCGACCGAGGGGCGTGGCGAATAAACAACGCAAAGTGTCTCTACAATACAAAATAGTTCGGCTGCAACTGCGTCTGCCTCTCGTCAAAAGATGGCGCTAGGCGCTACTATTACTACATATATTCAAACGTAATAATAATTTAACTCTTCACTCCTCGTATTTTTTCGGTATAATATTAGGTAATATTTTGCTTATTTCGGGGGGGGGGGGGGGTTGAACCCCCGAAACCCCCCCCCTTGTCTACCCCCGTGTCCCCACCATCCTCCGCCCTCGCCTTCCCCGACTACGTTTAACGCCATGAGTGTAACCCGCGACCTGTTGGCTGCGCGAGTGAGTGAGCGAGAACACCATAGAGATCATATATAAGTGCTGAACAAGTCCCTTTTTATGGCAAATTGTGGATTTGCGCATGGGCCTATGGAACATGCGCATTAGATCTTCAGACCGCGCCATTCATACAGTGGTTGTTTTTCTGAATTACTATCTCCCTACAAACTTGTATATTGATAATAAATTAAGCTCACCTCAATGTGGACTGGTCAAGACTTCGATAACTACAACTAGGTTCGTTTATACTTGTAAAACTATAGTTTCGTCCAAACTACTAGAATTTTCTTTACTGATGCTAGAGCTTGACTTGTTTTCATCTACCTTTATAACTTTAACACTAAAACAAATAAGCTACTAATAGTTTCTTACACACCACAATCATGTTAATATACATAGGTACTTAAATGATGGTTTAGGTGGTTTTAATAGAAGAGTTGGTACCGCATTTTCAATGAGCTGCATTTTGACTCGTTTCGTTTTTAAACACTCTGGTGTAAAATGAGCAGAACATATTCGAGATGATCACTTAATTAGAAAACACTCAAACAACTAAAACGAGAAGAAACTATTAATAATTAGCTGAAAATCGAAAAAATTATGCCACAAAGCGTCTATGATGCAAACAACGGTAGGTGATACTTTCGCTGTCAAATGGCTGTCAAACAGTGTCAAGTTTCACAAAACACTACCTCAAATTGCAAATGCACATGTGCACTGGGCCTCTATTTATTACTATTTTATGATTTTAAATTCGTCAAAGATTTTTCGCGCATCCTACACCGAGAGAAAACTTTAATTGTTACTATTAAAACTTTAATAGTCCCTATTAAAAAGTTGTGTACCATATGGGACAGGCAAACATTTAATTGCTGTAGGCAAAAACGTTTTCTTGAACTGCAACTGCATAGTTAGTTACCGCAGGTAGATAGTAAACTTGTTGTTATTAAACGGGAGTGTAGTGGTATTTAATTTTTTTGTTTACAGCTTATAGTTTCTTAGTAGCAGTTATTAATTATATTTCTTGTAGCAGTTATTCTGTCGAATAGTTACTAAAATAAAATTAATAGTTCTTATTAAACAGGTGAGTAGTGGTAATTATATTTTTTGTTTGCAGCTTATAGTTCCTTAGTAGCAGTTATTAATTTTATTTCTTGTAGCATTTCTTATTCTGTTGAATAGTTACTAAAATAACATTAATAATGTCAGACAATAGGGAAATACTAATAGCCATAGGCTTTCATTACTGTTGTGTGACACTTTAATAAAGGTTATGCAACAATATAATAGCTGTTGTATAAATCATTATTAATTAAAGTGTAATAGTTTAATAGCAGTATATACGTACCTTTTTCAACTTCATCCCTTTATCGATTTTTTCTTATATCTTTATTAATTATCCAGGCACTTCTGTTTTTTTCTTTATTTTTCAATTTTTTTTAAATTTAGGTATTGCCTTAAATTCCATACAATTAAATTAAGAGGGGGTTGCCGACAGCGAAAGTGACGTAAGATTTCGTATTTCCTAAGTTGTATAGCATGAAATTAATAAAATTTTACCTGGCAAAAATTTAGTACAAACATCTCTGTCTTCATTTTAATCATAAGATCTTAAAACCATATATATTCACTGTAATTATTATTATTCCCAAGGTTTTCATAACCTATAAAACAAAACAAAGCTTGTAAGATCTTATATGATTAAAATGAAGACAGATATGTTTGTACTAAATTTTTTGGTAAAATGTTATTAGATTTTATTCTATACAATTTAAAAAAAATACGAAATCTAGTGTCACTTTCGCTGTCGGCAACCCCCTCTTAATTACTTGAGGTGCATTTTACGTTAAGATGTCGAAATTTCGAAAACCTACTCAGCTTGTCATTCTGAACAAGTTTCCTAATATTTTGTCGTAAAACATACCAAAAGGGCACTTTACTGATGTGGAAAATTACTTTTGTCAACACTTTCAAGGCATACGTGATTTTTTTGAAAGAAAAATTATGTCACAAATTAGTTTCAAACCATAGGCTAATCCCCAGAATCTCAAATTTCAACTCGAATTTTTTCGTTATTTACCCCTTATGTGAACTCAATCCATGGACACACTGTATAAAACTATATATCATTGGAATTGGGAAAAGTAAAGGAAGCTAAAAACCCAAAATATAGTGTCTCAAAGATTTGACCAAACTTTCGGTCAAATGCGCACAAATATTTTAAGGAGGTGCTCTACGAGACATTTCCAAAAGTTTTGTAGGAAACACCTCCTCTTAAAGGGCTCGTAGAACACCCACTTAAAATATTTGTACTCACTTACGGGACAGCCTTTACAGGCTATGGCATAAGTATATTATAAATTCAGACGAATCTATGAATGGTTTGAGCGTGTAATATTATAACATTGGTAAGGTAAACTCCAATAAAACAATAGGTCTAGTCCTATATAATATGGTCTATATTATCGCAACATAATATTGCACTTATTCCTAAATATAAAAAATACATAAAAGAAAATCAAACAACCTTCATATAGAGATCAAAACCACACACAACATTTTTCATAAAGCATAAAGATTTAAACCTATATTACAATAAATACTTTTATAATTATTATTGAAAAATACATGTGCCTAGTTACTTACCAACAAATGTTTGTCAATACTCGTTAAGTCCCCAATACTTCAAAACATCGAGGAAACTCATGCCTTCCATCATTAAAAAAAACGTGAAAAACTTGAAACATCACGGAGACACCAGACCTACATGCACACATCATAGTACACACTCTCGACTCGACTCCTCGACTGCTCCCGACAAGTACCTACCCAGCCGCAGCCGGTCTGGCGGGCGGAAATGCGAGACGATCTTTGCCGATCTTGGCCGAATGGCTACCCGAATCCGGCGATATTAAAAACTTTAATAACTGTTAATAATTAGTTAACTTGCAGTTGCAAACGTTGTTCTTGCCATTATTGTATCAAAGTTAGCAACACTAGGTTAATAGTGACTAGTAACTAGTTTAATTGCCATTGGAAAATTAAATAATATAACGCTAATTGCAATTGATCAGGTTAATTGTGGCAAGAATTAAATTTCAGAAACCTTTTTTTACTTGTGGTTATTGTACAAAACTTCATTAGTTCATTTTCCTCAGTGTATGTATAAAAAACATCGTCCGTAGCCAAGGGGGGGGGGGTTTCGGGGGTTCAAACCCCCCCCGAAATAAGCACAATATTACCTAATATTATACCGAAAAAATACGAGGAGTGAAGAGTTAAATTATTATTACGTTTGAATATATGTAGTAATAGTAGCGCCTAGCGCCATCTTTTGACGAGAGGCAGACGCAGTTGCAGCCGAACTATTTTGTATTGTAGGGACACTTTGCGTTGTTTCTCGATTATTCGCCACGCCCCTCGGTCGAAATGAGCGGAACTTTGTGTAAGTTCGTGGAAGTTTCTGGACGGCTACTGGGCTGCTATATAAGCGGCGCCGCGGCGCGTGACCGCGCTTACGGCAGTATTGTTCCATGCGAACTCGAAGCGAATAAAAGTGAAAAGTGGTGAACGAATAGTGAAGAGAATTAAGTGTACCGTGTAAGTGAGTAATTTTAGTGCGCTGTTATTCGATGACCTTGTTAAGGATAGATACGTGAATCATTATTACTGTCGAAAAATGGAGGGGAAAAAAAGGAAGGGTGATAAACTTAAAGGTATGGACTACTGGAAAAAGTGGTGTAGTCAAGGTCAAGGGGTTTCTAATAAAGAAACAAATTTGGATTTAGCTATCAAAGCTTCAGCTACCTTGCATCCTGATAAGAAGACTGCCTACCCCGAAATCTAGTTTGGAATGCCTAGATATGTGCGATAAAAACCTTTATCCTAATATATACACATTACTACAAATCTTGGCTACCATTCCTGTATCCACTGCTACCCCAGAAAGGTCTTTCTCGAGCCTAAGGAGACTGAAAACTATTTACGAAACACTACAAGTGAAAACAGACTTAATGGTTTGGCTCTAATGAACATTCACTATGGAACAGAAATTCATACAGATGAAGTAGTGGATACATTTAAAAGAAAAAGCCGAAGATTTCTTCTTTAATTGTTTTAGATTTAGCGCAGAGGAACGAAATTAATTTATCCATTTCATTTAAAGTTAAGAACTTTATAAATATGTCGTAGTTTTTCGGATGAATATATAGATATTAAATTTCATGTAAGTATATTTTTGTTGTTTTATTTACTTCTCAAACTAAACCCCCCCCAAAACTAAATCCTGGCTACGCCCGTGTCCAGCACTCTACCTATATATATTTAATGATCTCTATGGACTCTGGAGAAAACCCACCAAAGTAAAAGGACGCTAGTAAAAGGTGGTAAACAGGTAGAGGTTAGCTTTGGAGGTTTCCTCTTTCGCAACTTGATTTCATCTATATTATAGTTCAAATTGTGTGTGTTAATAAAAGTTGTCTGTGGGCATAAGGCACAATAGCAAATATATAAATTATGCTTTCATTGTTTGCGGAAAATTTTAAAGTTGCGGGAAAACAGCGTCCCGCAGCACTACTGCGCGGGACGCGGGAGAGAGGGGTCGAAATCCGGGACATCCCGGAAAATTCGGGACGGTTGGCAACCCTAAACCCGATAACTTCTTCACATTACCAAATTTAATATTATAGGACTAGAATAAGATATTATTATGTTTTCAGTTAACACATTGATCGTTAAATATCTATTAGCACAAAAAACATATTCAGAACCGAAAGCTCAAAATAAATGACAGCTGTCAAAATGACTTTAACTTTTAAGCACGGTATAATACGGTAATATACCGCTAGTTAAATAAAACATTCATCTGACTTCAAGGGCTAGGGGCATGATTCTCGCTTTGCGTGCGAGAGGTCCTAAGTTCAAATCCCGGTTGGGGCTGATTTTTTTATTTTTTAAATAACATTTCCGAAGAGGGGAAATATTTCTAATTCTTGTAGTTAATTTATTCCTAAGAAGTTGTGTTGATAAATTATGGCTACATAGGTATACACTAAATAATTAATTACTAAACTATATGCAGTTGTTCATTCTCTTTTTAAAGGCAACTCCTGGTATGCCTAATAATTGATAATACCTTTGGTTAATTTATCACTCATTATAATCCCAATGCTAAGAAAGTACCACTCCTGCTATGAGCAGTCGTGGTATTTTCAGCCTTGGGATTATAACTCGTAAAATTAACGAAATGTATTATCGATAATAGGCACACACACAAAGAAAAGTATATTCGAAATGAATATACACATTTCAACATGAGTGTCACTTAATTTCCCATATGAGCAAAAATATCTTAATTTCACAGTGAAATAAGTATATTTGTAGCTTCAAAGAAAATAGTATATTTCCTTCGACAAAAGTTGATATCAAATTTGAATTTGATTTTATGTAATTTTCGTATGTAATATCACAAGTGCCGGAAATTTTATCGATAATTTTTTCGAAAGCGCTAATTTGCCTAGAAAGATCACGAGTATAAATTGGTCTTTTATTTTCTGATAAAATCCCGAGAGCGAATATTGATTGAATTTTCTGATAAAAGCCCGAAAGCTTCGCTCTCGGGATTTTATCTCTGAAAATAAAAGCCCAATTTGTACGAGTGGTTTTGCTAATGGGCAAAATAGGGCTTGAGAATAAAATTATGTAGAAAAATTTCCGGCACGAGTGGTATTTGTCGAGATTATTTCTCGAATACGATTTAATAATTTCTGTATTAATTTTTTCTATGTTTACATATCCAAAACGATTAATTTTGAACGAGTTTATTGACAGCTTCGACTGTAGCGTTCGAGTAAACAAACATGACGCTTGGATATCCAAGGCAAATGTGATTATACCTACACCCTGTCAGCGTTGGTTTATTTCCTGAATATGTCATAAATTTAAACGGAGATGGAGGTCCAATAACAAAAATTTAGCAATGTAAAAGTTATATAAATTCATTGATACAATGCTTAATAGTACCGCAACATAATTTATAAGCTGCATAATTTAGAACAGTGTGAAACACACAAACTTTAAGAAGTAGGTACGTTGCAGAGATCAAAGTTTTCTCCTTTACCAACGTAACGTCAAAGATACTGCTATCTTTGTTGGGACATGTCCTGACATGCTGCAGGCACAATGATCCCAGCCAGCCCATTACCGGTTTCATCCTCTTTGGGAATCATCAGATGGACGTAGGCACAATCCGGAGTGTAGATGGATTCAAAAGATAGAACCAACAGAAACAACTACTCCGAGGGCTAATACCCCTACCGGCATTGAACTACACCATTGATTCTCGATTTTCGTTGGGAATAAACATTGCATAGATCAAAGTTTTCTCCTTTACCAACGTAACGTCAAAGATACTGCTATCTTTGTTGGGACATATCTTGACATGCTGCAGGCACAATGATCCCAGCCAGCCCATTACCGGTTTCATCCTCTTTGGGAATCATCAGATGGACGTAGGCACAATCCGGAGTGCAGATGGATTCAAAAGATATAACCAACAGAAACAACTACTCCGAGAGCTAATACCCCTACCGGCATTGAACTACACCATTGATTCTCGATTTTCGTTGGGAATAAACATTGCATAGATCAAAGTTTTCTCCTTTACCAACGTAACGTCAAAGATACTGCTATCTTTGTGCCTGCAGCATGTCAGGACATGTCCCAACAAAGATAGCAGTATCTTTGACGTTACGTTGGTAAAGGAGAAAACTTTGATCTATGCAATGTTTATTCCCAACGTAGGCACAATCCGGAGTGCAGATGGATTCAAAAGATATAACCAACAGAAACAACTACTCCGAGAGCTAATACCCCTACCGGCATTGAACTACACCATTGATTCTCGATTTTCGTTGGGAATAAACATTGCATAGATCAAAGTTTTCTCCTTTACCAACGTAACGTCAAAGATACTGCTATCTTTGTGCCTGCAGCATGTCAGGACATGTCCCAACAAAGATAGCAGTATCTTTGACGTTACGTTGGTAAAGGAGAAAACTTTGATCTATGCAATGTTTATTCCCAACGAAAATCGAGAATCAATGGTGTAGTTCAATGCCGGTAGGGGTATTAGCCCTCGGAGTAGTTGTTTCTGTTGGTTCTATCTTTTGAATCCATCTGCACTCCGGATTGTGCCTACGTCCATCTGATGATTCCCAAAGAGGATGAAACCGGTAATGGGCTGGCTGGGATCATTGTGCCTGCAGCATGTCAGGACATGTCCCAACAAAGATAGCAGTATCTTTGACGTTACGTTGGTAAAGGAGAAAACTTTGATCTATGCAATGTTTATTCCCAACAAAAATCGAGAATCAATGGTGTAGTTCAATGCCGGTAGGGGTATTAGCCCTGGGAGTAGTTGTTTCTGTTGGGTCTATCTTTTGAAGTAGGTACGTGTTTGTATCCAACAGATTCGCGGTTGCTAAGCAACGAAGTGATAATTTGCACAAGTGCAATTACCGCGATAATTTGGACAAGTGCAATTATCGCTAGCAGAGGCACAATGATTGGTTGGATTTTTATGGAAGGAGCTATCTTATTGGATGCAAGCAGTATGAGGGAAATCTTTAATAATATTTTATACTTTCACCTCAAACTCATTATATAAGATATACAGTGACCGGCATAGAGTTGGACACAAATGGAAAACTTTTTTATTTTTAATTTCTCAGAAAATTTTATTCTTGATAAAAGTTGGTGCATCATTTCATACTCAAAACGCACATATCAAAATTTAAATATCTCTTTTTGGATACGAGGTAGATTCAAAAATGTCAAAATAGCTCAAGAGTAAAGTACCCTTATTTTTTAAAATACGGTAAAAAGTTACTTACAAAAGTTGTCTGGAATCAAAGGTGGATATCAGATTTAAAGTCACAGCCACCTAGTCAAAAAAAAAAGAAATTTACCTTTTTTTGTATTTTTTTCGACCACCGTGTGTATTACAAAAAAAAAACAAAATTGTACGATTAGCAGCTATAAATTTGAATTAATCGAAATCAGAATTTAAAAATATTAAATTTTTGTGTCCAACTTTCTGCCGGTCCCTGTATAATATTTAAAAATATTCGATATAAATGATTTTTAGAGTTCTATTAAATATAGGGCATTTTGTTCCAAGTAGCCTATATAAGTTTACTTTGAGAATATTGTACATTCAAGTTGAAGCCTACGTAGATCCCCCAGTTGAGGCCAATGTCTAGGCTACTCGCAAAATTTACAAATTTCGGCTGCTGCATTAAAAACCAATTACTAACTTTTAATTAATGACAACTTTATGGGTGCTGTCTCGCCTCAGTTTCTTTTAAAGCAAAACACGATTATTCTACTGATTTGTAGGATGCACCGTTGTATTTTTATAAAGTTTTAAAGTTGAAAATATAATAACTGGGTATACACATAGGGGAGTTTTTTTATTTTTGGATAAAATGAAATTTTCACTTTGCCATCGATTTGTTCTTGTCGGAGGATGAAAAATGAGGTCACAAGAGTCGACCACATGACTTGCGGTATCTATCAAAATTGACATTTTTTCAAAAATCATCCAAAATCGGCTTTATTTGCCGCATTTTCGAAAAAGGTTATTAGAAAAAGTTGTTTCTTTTGCAATTGTTGGCCTACATACCAATTTTCAGAGACTCATTATGACTTTCGTTTTTTGCGACTTTTTCTAAAAAAAAATTTTTTACAAACATTTTACTAAAATTTATTTATTGAAAATTTTACTTTTTTGACAGATCGACACCTCTAATATATTTTTGACATCAATTCTAACGCTAGCCAGTTGTTTGAATTATGTCGAGTTTGGTGCAAAGTTGATTTAATTTCAAAGGTTTGATGAATTCAAGCCTAGTATACTTTTCACATCGTTAAGTACATTCATCTAAAAGAAGTTATATAAAGAGAGCACAAATAAATGAACACATTTGGTTATCAAAACACATACGTTTCAGTATGGCGTCCTTCACGCTCGATACAAATAATAATGATTCTCCAGAAAAAGCGAAGTTAATTTCAAAATAAGCCAAATCTGTTCATTTATTTGTGCTCTCTTTACATAACTTCTTTTAGATGAATGTATTTAACGATGTGAAAAGTAGGTATAGTAAATCAACTTTGCACCAAACTAGACATAATTTTTTAAACCAAATAGAGTTTTTCTAAGAAAACAACTGGCTAGCATTAGAATTGATGTCAAAAATATATTAGAGGTGTCGATCTGACAAAAAAGTACAATTTTCAATATTTTAGAAAAAGTCGCAAAAAAACAAAAGTCATCGTGGGTCTCTGAAAACTGGTACGTAGGCTAACAATTGCAAAAGAAACAACTTTTCTTAATAACTTTTTCAAAAATGCGTTAAATAAAGCCGATTTAGGATAATTTTTGAAAAAAATGTCAATTTTAACAGATACCGGAAGTCACTTAGTCGATTCTTGTGACGTCATTTTTCATCCTCCGACAAGCACAAATCTATGGCAAAGTCAAATTTTCATTTTATCCAAAAATAAAAAAAACCTTATGGTGCGTACTTTATTGGTCACACTATACAACAATTTTTCATCTAATTTAACTCTACTATAATACTTTTATAGTTATAAATATCTTCCGAGCAAATGCGCATACGCATACATGACATAAATATTTTGTACCCTTCATATCGAAAACATTCCAAAAGCCATAATAAACAAGATTTTATGGAACCATTACAAGACAGTTTTATGTCATCTTTAAAATCTTATCGTAAATAAACTAACATTCAAAGCATCTGACTGCGTGCATAACATGCCATTCTAGTCCCCAAAATTCTCGCTATCGCTTCGCAAATAAAAGAGCAACTTACCTTCTTATCGCTGTTATTGTAAAAGTTGCCCAGACCACGTTTCATTTAATACGTTCAAACAAAACCTATTCCTTTTTCTACATAATAAAGTAAGTTTCTTAATTGTCTTTTATTTGTTTGATTTAAGGAACGGGTTTATAGTTTTTTTTATATTCACATAAGATAACATTGTGCTGTTCGCCTCGTCTTTATTGTTGTAATAACAACAATAACTCTATTATTTCCTGTGCCGGGCCGTTTTTATGGCTTTAGAGTGTTATTACGGCTTAACGGCCGCACAAAGGGGAAAGGACGTTATAGCGACACAGCGGATTTACACACAATGTCGTTCGGGGCCCTAATAAAAGTGAAGACGGCGTAATTTCGGGGAAGTCAGGCAATTAGGAACCTGCGGCGAAAATAACACCATTATCTCAAGGTGCAAATAATGCTTGGGATGTGCGTTTAATTGGAATTCTCACCGCGAATGGAGTATACCCATAAACAGTGGCGGATTACCCTATAGGAAGAGTAGGCTATAGCCTAGGGGCCCAAGGCTTTAGGGGCCCATTCTTATTTCGATGTTTCGATCGGAATTCGAAATTGGAAAAGGTTTTACATTTTGCAATTGCAAATTTCAGACAAAGAAAATATCACTCCTTATTTTTTTCATCTAGGCTGTTAGGTACTCTATTTAGTCCACTCACCGCTAGCGGAGGTAATAGGCACAGTGACGCATGAATAATACGAGCATATCGCATATTATATCGCCATCTAACATAATTGTTTTTTTTTTCAAAAAGGCATTAATACTAATAGCACTGATACTGATTCTGAATGTCAAAATGCGTGTGAATTATCGACAAGTTGAAGATAGGTTGAGGTTTTTCTGCTGAAATTTGAAAAATTAAGCTTAGGTGATTTGCTTGCTTCCTGTTTTTGGTTTTTGTTTTCTATACTAAAATCGAGCAACTCTTAGCCTGGCGTAAACAAGAGCACGTGCGTTGAGATATTCTCCAGGGCCGCACTGAGGCACGACCTTTATTTAATTTTAGTTTTACAATTGTTTACATCAAAATATTTCGGAAAAAAATATTGGCTTAATTAAAATGGTTCAAAACATTGATAAAATTATTTGTGGCAGTGTCTAGATAGCTGAAAACAACAAGATAAAACCGCATAACTACACTTTTGCGATCGCGTTCGTCCCTGTGGCCGAGTCGGGTGAAATCTTATAGCCTACCGACCAATCGCGAAACGTCATTGAACACGTGGTTTTATTTACGCCAGGCGTAAGGATTGCTCGATTTTAGTATAGTATAGGCATATGCATTTTGTTTTTTTTTTTTAGCTTTTTTTAGGATTTTTTCGCTCTTTAGGTCTCGCTTTAGGTAGATACATAATTCCCGATATTATTTTTCCTTTGTTTTAGAAGTATTTGTTGAGAACAAAAACCCGAATCCTTAATAATATAGAAACAAAAAAAAGTGGCAAGCTTTGCAAGTATAAAAGAAAAGCCAGGAAAAAAGGATTTAATTAATAATAAGTACCTATGTATCTACTCTGTTCTTAGTACATAAAGTTAAATGTTAAATTATATCTTTTCAATATGTCCTTTTATAAAATAAATAAGATTGTTGATAAAAAGACTATCGGCACTTAAAATTTTACCTAAATTTTACCTAAATTTTACATAATTTTTTTTATTAAGACGGGTCAAGGGGTCCTTAAATAAATTTAGCCTAGGGCCCAACAAAGCTCTAATCCGCCCCTGCCCATAAACGTAAAATACCGTTGACCTAATTCCTCATTTTTGAAATTATTATTGATCTCATTACGACTCAGACTCCTCAATGTTACATGGTGTTACAAGGAAATAAGGCGTTACAAAAAATAAGGTCAATCCATTAGCCCCATGTTCATTGGGCTAAAATAATGTGACCTTTCTTATGTCATTTTTCATTTAGACCCCTATTTCAAAATATAGAGAGAAAACTAGGAGAAAAAATTTTCTATGCAACGTTTTTCGAAATTTTAAGAAATAATGCACTTTTCAGCATTTTTTCAAAAATGAACAAATATTTTTGACAGAAGACAAAGAAGATCACGTGTTTGCTTTTGAGCATACCATTTGACATCATTTTTTAAGCAAAAACGATTAGCAACATCAAAATTTTCTTAAATCGCATAATAAAAAACTTTCCCATATGATGCGGGTGCATGACACCGTATATTTATATTTTATAATATAAACACCTTTAGTGTGTATTGGATGAATAGGTGAAATGACTCGTAAAAGGCAAAAACAATCAAGAGGATTTCAGCTTCTGAGGGTTCAGACTTTCCTATTTTGAAACAAAAATTTGTGACGTTATTTTAATTTCGAAAAATCAAGTACCTATGCGTCGGAAATTTTGAAAAACCTGAGTTTTGGCAGTGCAAGTGCCTATTACAAAATCTCGGCTGCTGCATTAAAAACCAATTACTAACTTTTAATTAATGAGAACTTTATGGGTGCTGTCTCGCCTCAGTTTCTTTTAAAGCAAAACACGATTATTCTACTGATTTGTAGGATGCACCGTTGTATTTTTATAAAGTTTTAAAGTTGAAAATATAATAACTGGGTATACACATAGGGGAGTTTTTTTTATTTTTGGATAAAATGAAATTTTCACTTTGCCATCGATTTGTTCTTGTCGGAGGATAAAAAATGAGGTCACAAGAGTCGACCACATGACTTGCGGTATCTATCAAAATTGACATTTTTTCAAAAATCATCCAAAATCGGCTTTATTTGCCGCATTTTCGAAAAAGGTTATTAGAAAAAGTTGTTTCTTTTGCAATTGTTGGCCTACATACCAATTTTCAGAGACTCATGATGACTTTCGTTTTTTGCGACTTTTTCTAAAAAAAAATTTTTTTACAAACATTTTACTTTTGGCAGTGCAAGTGCCTATTACAAAATCGTATTAAATAACCTAAAGTATGAATGCAAAATTTGATGAGTTTGATAAAAGTCCTGTATTGCCTACATAATATATACAAACTATTTTTAATAGAAATTGTTCAGAATAAAAAATATGCCCTGGTCTAGAATATCAAAGCGCTATGCCAACTTTGGTTTTTAAATTGCAAAGAAAGAAGTCACACATTTGTTGAGATCTGTGACCGTGGCTGCCAAATTTGTGGGCAATTATTTCCGCTTCCAATCAAAATTATTTGGATTCTTTTTCCATTAAATGGTTGTTATTCAAGTTTGACGTTTAATTTCATAGCCAACTTTTGAATTTTCAAAGATTTTAAATATCAAATCTGCAATACGTGTTTTCAGTTATTCGCGTTTTTGGCAAAAGCGGTAAAGTTTTTCGAAAAATAACAGGAGTAAAAAAAGTTTTAGAAGTAAATTCTTCATAGTACAAAGTAACAATTTTGTAAGTCCACCAACGGACAAAAAAGTTCTGTCGCATTTTTAGGGTGCATCACTCTGTATAAACCCTTTAAAATGGTACAATTCAATTATGTTTTCTGTCGATTAATGCCCTTGGTACACCCACAACGTCTACCAAATTTGGTAGCCCTATAATATCTAATAACTTCTCAGGAGTGCAACTTAGTATAGAGGTAAGTTGCGTTAAATCACCTTATTTTTGGCTCCCTTGTATGCTCCTGCTCTGTGCTAATATTAAAAATTAGCTGAGCATATATAAAATCCGAAAACAAATGCCATAGTTTTACACGCCATTAAAGAAGATTAGTGTTCACCTAATAAAAGATATATACAGTGCGGATAGAAATTGTGGAATATTGCTTATATTCCACACAATAAAAATATTCCTCATATGAAAAACTTGTTTAATAAAAGTGTTAGGGGAAATTATTTCCCCTTTAGTGATATCAAGTAATCTTTCGTAGCACAAAAAATGTGGTTGCCATGGTAACCGACTTGATTTTTTTAAATGGCACCATATACGTTTTTTGGTAAAAAATGATACATTGGAACTTTTTGAAAACCATACAATACAATTTTAATGGGATCGCATAAGAAAAAAATACAAAAAATTTTTTTTTCTATTATGCTATTGACAATGTTTATCAAAATAATTATTAACATCAAGTTAGCCATGCCCAAATCAGAACAATGGGAAACTGTCACTAGCTGTCAGTTGCTTGTAATTGTGTGCATTGTTACAGTAAACGTACTTTTTTACTCAATTTTCTGTGTACTTAAGTACTTAGTAAGTTATAATGGCGCTTGAATTAAGTGAAACGGAAAGAATACAGGTCAACAAACTAAGTACTTAAGTACACAGAAAATTGAGTAAAAAAGTATGTTTACTGTAACAATGTACAATGCACAGCTAGTGACAGTTTCGCATTGCTCTGATTTTGGCATGGCTAACTTGATGTTAATAATTATTTTGTTAAACATTGTCAATAGCATAATAGAAATAGTTATTTATGTACCAAGGCACTGAAGTTCAACTTTTTATGACTCATGTGGAGTTTAGTTGCTGAGGCCTCTGGCCGAGGCAAATAAACCACATGAGTCATAAAAAGAACTTCAGTGCCGAGGTACATATTATATTTTTCTTGAAATCGGAAAAAAAAAAGTTTTATTAGGCAAGAAAATAATAATAAGGGATCACCCGTCCACGAACCGACTACGCGCGGCGTTGCTTGACTTTACCGATCGCTCTACCTAGGACAAGTATAATGATGTACGGCACCTTCTGACAGAAAAACCAAACTGCTGCTTCTTGTGCAGCCTACACAACAAATCTATTGATTTTCAAATTTACTAAAATATGTACGAGTGAAGGATTGCGCTTCTATAGGAAACAATTTCGCAATGTGTACGAAAAGTTAAATGAGCCTTTATCGGCCGGGTTTTGAATATTTGGTCACTTTTGACGGGCGATTTCTCCGCGTCTGACGTTTGATGTTTACATCTCGCCAAGGCCTACTTATTGAAAAAATCGTACAATAATGGGCTACATTATTGTACGATTTCTGTGCTTTTAATGACGATTTTGGGACATTTTAATGCCGATTTCAAGAAAACTTATTTTTTTTGTATTTTTGTCTTATGCGACCCCATTAAAATTGTATTGTATCGTATTCAGAAAGTTCCAATGTATCAATTTTCACAAAAAAAAAGTATATGGTGCCGTTTAAAAAAATTTAATCGGTTACCATGGCAACCACATTTTTTGTGCTAGGAAAGATTGCTTGATATCACTAAACGGGAAATAATTTCCCCTAACACTTGTATTAAAATATGTATTTGATATGAGGAATATTTTAAGAAATATAAGCAATATTCCACAATTTCTATGCACACTGTATGTTGGAAATAATTTATTTTTCTATCAGTTTTTTAGAACTGTACGTTTCTCAACTGATTACCTATACCATTTAAGTAGTCATATCTTTGTTCTTATCTTAAGCCATTAATAAACGTAGTTAGCGTTAGTCCCCTTTCAGATGGTCGTTTTTTCATGCAGTACGGCTCAATCATAACATTGTTAACGAGACGGCCCCGGCCATGCCGTGTCATTATATTCAAATCGGACATTGTTGCACGACAGCTGCGGAGCCCGTCTCTCGAATTGATTAGATTGGGTACGGCAGATAAATAACAATAAGTGGGAACGCGCATAAGGTTCCTCTTATTCTGCCAGTACCTGAAACCCGAACGCTGAATACCAATGAAGGATGGAGGATAAGCCCATAGAATCCAGCCGGTTCATTCGATTCAATTGATGGCATGCCAGGGAGGAAGAAAGGCGGAATTGGCAGACCTGTCGCGAACGACCGATGTAGAAACTTTTTGAACAAAGGCTACCATCGACATCATATCTGCACTGAATACCTAGTTGATAATGCGGATATACTTACATATACAAGGAAAGTTCTACAGCAAATTCATGGCCCGAGATTTTTAGTTTCTCTGCGAAAAATATTTTAACAAATCCTGAGCACACAAAGTGTACCTAACGGCCGTCTTTGTAGATATATCTTAGGTATTATCGCGTTACACATAAAACAATCTCTAATCTACCATAAAAATTATCTACCTAGGCTCGCTCCGTTAAACTATTTAAGATATTATAAACTCGTAGGCCTAAAAGGCCTAAGCCCCTCTTAAATCTTAAAAAACCCCAAACTGTGATAAGATCTCTTCGCACGGTTACACCCCGTCTTTATACCTTCATCCCGGCCATTTTTTCTTTTAATAACTGTTATTCGGTTTTTTAGAATACCTACTTAACGTTTCACTGGAACAAATAAAGGAAAAACATTGTATACGGGATAATAATACCTTTTTGAAGACTTTACCAATAACTTTACCAATAACACTCTAATTACTGATTGGTATATCAAACCGACTAACTCTAATAGATACTTAAATTATTATTCTTATCATAGCAATAAAATGAAAACAAATCTTGTCTTGGCTTTAAAAGATAGAATAATAAAACTAGTTCATCCAACTTTACTGCATAAAAATTTGGTCAAACTTAAATCTATATTTTTGGATAATTCTTACCCCGAAAAATTCCTTAACAAATTACTTTTCAATACACGTCTCCACGAAATTTCCAATAATGTTTATAATAATGATAATAATGATAATATCATCATCATTTCGTTTATAGGTCATTACCTTATATTAAAGAACTTACCCCTAAAATAACCAAAATTTTTAAAAATGAAAATGTTTAAATAGCTCTAAAAAATGTTAAATCGATTACAAGTTTATACACAAAATTAAAACATAAGACACCTATAATTAACCAATCTAATGTTGTTTATTCAATACCTTGTAACAACTGTAATAAATCATATATTGGTCAAACATCACAAAATTTAAAAAATAGAATTTCAGGACATAAAAGTGATATCAAATTACAAAAAACTACTACTGCATTAAGTGAACATGCCTTTATAACAGGTCATCATTTTAAATTTGACAATGTTTCAATATTACATAGAGAAAAAATCTTAGTAAAATATTATTTCTTGAAATGGTTGAAATTAATAATGATAACAAGTCAATAAATAAAAGAACTGACATCAAAGATTTAAGTTCCATATATTGTTTTCTTTTATCTTTAAATAATTCTAATAACAAAATATCTATTAATATTTCATTGTAACTCTTACATCTTATATCTTATAATAATTATATAAAAATTTCGATTTCCAGAATATTGTAACATAACCTTATATCACACTAAGGTTATTTCTAACCTTGTATCACACCAAGTTGTCTGACACTTTTTGACTTGACATATAACCTTTTTATTCCTTTAATGATGATATCCTAAACAACATTTTTTCTTATCATAAATTTGTCTTTTGCTTTTTGAAACTAAATTTCCTTATTAACAAAAAAAAAACAATTACAAACAAAATTGACGGTATAAAATTTTCAAGCGAAATTATGTAAAAACCTTTTCTGGCCCTTTTCAACCTAAAATTTACATATATATATATATATATCTGGTTTTAATATTGGTAAAACGTCAACATAATTGTGAGTAAAATTTCAACCTTTTTTCCATATTTTCTTATAATTTAAAATTTTTCTAGCCCTGATGTACGAAGTAGATCGAAAGCTTGGTTTATAAAAAGAAGTTAATATGTACCTTTCTTGCTGAAAAAGTCGTTATTTTATCTACTAAGTATAACTACACAACCGTAAACTAGCTATTTATTGACTTTACCAGATTAAAGTTACATTTTTTAAAATAGAATGCCTTGTATTTTATTACATAATTTGAAATCTGCTTCTTTTGTAATTTCAAATATAATGTTTAGTATGTTACTTTTTATGATTTTTTTATTGACCTCAGAGCATAGAGAAAACAGACTTGGCATATTGGGGTTTACACACACATGGATGGCAACCAGCGTTTTAGGTTTGATTTCTTTAATGTGAGTTATATAATATAATAGTGCCTTTATTTAGATTATACCAATAACATTATAAGCAAGCATATACAAAAAAGGTGGCGGTATCCAACCATTGGCTGCTCTTATACAACCACCTATAGAAAGTGATAAAAAAAGAATTTAATTACTTAACCTAACCTAATCTAATCTAAAACCTATTCTAAACAGTGGAAGTAAATAACCCAAATAACTACAAAACAAAGAATAAATAAAAATAAAATAAAATGAGCTGTCCAATATACCTACGTAAGTTCAATATTATATTCATTATTAAATTTCAAATTCATCACTGCAACACAAGATCTCTTTTATTTATAAGCCATTCTTTAATACCTCGTTTAAACATTGCAATGGAGGAAGCTTCCTTGATTACATGCGGGATGCAATTGAAGAGAGTTACGGAGTTGTACGAGAAAGAACTTTTAAACCGGCTTGTGCGATGTTGTGGGACAACATAATTCTGACGATTCCTTGTATAACGATCATGGACGGATGTACCCGTAGATAACTTTTCCAGTAAATATTCAGGCTGCTCACTTGCTCTAATTTTAAAGAGCAGCAACGCCAGTTGACATTCATACCGTTCCTCAAGACTGAGCCATTCACTATTCCGACGAGCCTCACTTACATGGTCAAATTTTCGTAAATTATATGCAAAACGAATACACGAGTTTTGAATTTTCTGTAAGGTGTGTTTGTCACGGTTTGTTAAAGCTGGCCAGTAGATGACGTTACAATAGGTGAGATGAGACAACACCAGCGAATCAGTCACACACAACTTGACACTTGTAGGAAGGCAGTTTTTGTGCATATATAGAATTTTCAATATACCTATTGACTTTCGGACTAAATGAGAGACATGCGATTTGTATTTCATATCGTTGTCAATATGCAAGCCTAGATTCTTGCAAGAGTCGACTTGACGTAGTGTGACGTTATTTAAAACTATATTGAAGTTCGGGTCACTTTTAAGATAATTGCTATCATTACCAATTACCAGTAATTGTGTTTTATTTTCATTAACTTGTAGGCCATGAGACTTGGAAAAGTTTGAAATCATCCTCAGATCTTTATTAATAACTTCAGTTGCTACGTGCAAATCATCGATGCAAAATGAATAATATATTTGGGTATCATCGGCGTATTGGTGTATTTTGCAATATTCTAGGAAATGCGAGAGGTCGGCGGTATAAATTGAAAACAAAAGCGGTCCGAGTACGCTACCCTGTGGAACTCCACGATCAAGAGGTGCAAACGATGATATAGAATTGGGCAGTACAACGCGTTGCATACGGTTTTCCAGATAACTGTTAAAAAATTTGATTGTATCTTCACTTATTCCAAAAAAACGAAGTTTGTGGTGGTAGTGCTTATTTAGGTATATACAAGACAATTGCAAAATGCATTTACTTAATAATACTATAATACCTACATTATAAGTATATCTAAATTAATATTGAAAATATAACTCTATCTTTAATATTTAAAAAATAGACAACTATACGAATTTATTATTTACCTACTAAATCTATTTATTTGAAACTTGCCTGTTTGTGGACTTCAAATTATAAAACATTCTGGCTAAATGAGGACCTCCAATTTTAATATAACTTTCATGTATTATATATGAGAAAAATTATCTAATTGATGAATTTTTAACTCTTTGACAACATTAAGAAGGTGGAAATTTATTTAATACCTATACACTATATATAATTTTAAATATTTATTATGAATATTTATTTTTTAAGTGTCATATTGAACTAGCTTTTTGTGAAATCTTTTAAAAAAATTGTTCTTTTGCCCTGTCCAATGAATAATTCAAACGTTAACATCTGTACATTATATTAGGAACTCACTTAATTAGTGACTGAAGAAGCAGTTAAACTACTGCGAAAGCTTTCACAAATAAAAAGAGTCTTTACACTTAGAATTTGGCTTATTTCCCACTGAATTTAGTTCTTGTTGTTTAACTAATCAAGACAATATTTTTTCAAATTCAATAATCATATATGTATAACACAAAAATAGGAAATAGGCATAACATGTTTTGTGGGCAGGACGACAGATTTCTCCTTCGTTCTGTGTCAGTCGCAACGGTTTATTTGTATTTTTATTGTCGTTATTACTAGTATTAATTCGTCAAAACACAATACAGTTTTGTGCGTCTGTTTTTTTTTTCATATCAGTGTTTAAATATGATATACATGAAATTGTACTTGAAGCTATTTTGGAGTTGTTTTGGTATTCCACCGAGCTACAGTTTTAGGTTGATGGAAGGAATAGTTCACTCAACGGTTCTAGGTATATATAAATTAATAAATTAACTATTAAACCGTATAATTTTATAAATGTGTTTATATTCAAAAGTTCGCCCATTATGCGGCATCCCTTAACAAGCCTTTGCCACAAGTCACGTTTTAAGTTCATTGCCCGTGTTTTGTCCTATGCCCATGGCGCAGGCAGCCACAGCTCAAATTAGAGGAAGAAGCAGTTTTTGGGACTGTCAAGGCATTTGTTTATTTATTAAAAAAAAAAGAGATCGCGTGCGTAGCTACAAAATAGCGACGCAAAAAAATATGACATGTAAAAAAATAATAAAAATATAGTTTTTAATTTACTTTGTAGGAAAACTTGGAAATAAAATTCTTTCACAAGAAGAGATTATAATTTAACTGAGCAATCGAAGGAAACATCAAGATCAGCTCTCGTCTTGGTCGTATTGCCAAGTTGAAGGTTATCCCTTTCTGGGCTTCCTAAAACGAAGTGAATTTGTCCCTTGTGCGAGTTACTTATTATTCCATGCACTTAGTCATTGGTGTTTAGGGCATTCTATTTTATAAAATGTAACTTTATAGGGGTGGGCCTTTTCGATGGATAAACCTATACATATTAAAACATTTTCATAAAAAGTGATAAATAATTATTTTTTTAACTTCCCAGGCCCATATATTTATGTCTCTTAAAGGTATAATATCCTATTCAGTTCCCATTGCTTTTAAATTCTGTAAATGCTTCTACTTTATAGACGATTCTTCTAGATATTTTCCTTCAGTTGATTATAAATGAAATGAGAAAAGTTTACCTGCAGGGGATTGTTGTCAAATTTATTGTAGAAAAGGAGAAATTTATTCATTAGAATATTCTACAATGTTCCCTACTTTTTGTTCATAGAATATCAGGAAACTGCCCACAAAAATAGCCAATTATAGAATAATAGTATAAATTAATAATTGGATTTGATTAGTTCCTTTATCAATATTTTAGAAATAATTGCCGTTATTATTTCATTTTTATGATTTCGCAGCCAAAAATGCAATAATTATTGTTCTTCCGTGAACATAAAGTGAAAGAAAACTCAGCATAAAGGTTAATAATTTTTATAGGCTTGTGGCGGTAAAAAAATGCGGTTTCCAAGTCTAGCGGTTTCGAAATGGAAATGAGGAGTTGGGTTGTGGGTACAACAACGGAAATCTTACCTGAACCACAAATCACTCATAGGCATTATTTCTATCTGTCTGAACTGAACGAGTGGAGGTAAAACGCTCATCATTTGCGAAGTAGGTATTGGTTTGGCATTTCCGCGAAAACCTGGCCTACTGTGATTTTTTAATGGGGGTTCGTTTTTCGAAAAAGCATATTAGGCATTTTTTTATTTAAAATCTGACAACACAGCGTTAATCACGACACACCAAAACTAACACATACCAAATTTGAACAAAAAATGTACAGGAAATTCCATTCTGCAGGATGCCAAAGTTGAGCAAAATATGAAATTTAAAGGCATCAGTCGAGTCAAAAGTGTGTAATGGAATTACTTCAAAACAGTTGGGTGGTCAACAGGACCACTAAAAGTATTAGTGTGCAAGGATTCAATTCAAAAATATACAGGGTATTTTTCTCTGGACCATATCAAAATGATGCAGATTTATGAAATTTTTTACGGGTCAAAAATGCTCTGGAATTATCAAAAAAATATTAACAAACACAAAAGTAATTTATTTTTTCACAAAATGCCAACAAACACATAAAAACAATTTGAATTATTGGACCTTTCTAAATAAAGCTACAGACGATACATTTTTGGTATGTTTCCTGTTGTGGCACACTAGCTACCCCTTAACCCATATGAACTTACTGACTGGCAGGCTTCGGTATTTTTTAGATTTAGTTCGTTTATAATGCCTGGGGTGGTTTTGATATATGTACCTACTCGATTTTTGACTCTATAAAGTTTCAAAAATTCAGCATTTTTAGTTGGCACAGAGAACAAAACAAATTGCCTTTGATAACGTATTTATTCCTATATATCGTTGTTTTACATATATTTTCGTACATTTAAAAATTCAGCCCGTAATGGGTTAAGAGCTACAGGGCATTGAAGTCCATTTTTTGAAATTGAAAATGGCGAAATGGTCACTTTCATCCTTGCTTCTGCTCATTGACAAACGGTATAAGCGGTGCAAATTGCTCCATTTCACAAAAATGACCCTCCAATGCCGTCGACGCTTCTACACGAAGAAGCACTCCCTAATAACAAAGGTACAACTATAGTTTTTTGTGTCTGGGTATGCAATGGAATTTTTAACTTTTACAAGAATAATAACATACAAAATTAAAATTTAGAAATAAATTCTTTAAAAATTATATTGTAATCCTAAGATCAAGGTAGGTACTTATTATATATGGCATTTAATACTCACCTAGAAGAAATCTACAATTAAGGCAAATGGCCCCAGGTCCCACAATTCGCCCATTTAGACCATTTAGATAAATGGTGCAGCCAATGCAAATTGACCCACCTCTCAAAACTGGCGTACCTAAAACTGTTTGATGAAGGGTACATTGATTGCAAATCTGCCCAGGCCTCAATGCTTGCCCTCTAGTACTCTCGAGTACCACAAGGTACTGCTAACAAAACGGCCTTCATGTCGGTATCTTTTAATAAGCTATTAATAGGTACCAGTCGTATGAATGCGTGGGTAGGTATGAGTTCCTCTAGCCAAGATTACACCGTTTTATGCCTGTGTGTGAATATAGATAAAATTGTTTGTACTGTAAAAACACCAAGAAATAAATAATTAGGTCTGATTTCAAACGGTTTGAACAGACGTATCTAAGATTTGTAGACACAGACATAATACGAGTATAAGTATTTCCAAATATTGTTCAACGATATATTTTGTTGTTGTTTTGTAACGATTATTTCCCTCATACTGCTTGCATCCAATAAGGTAGCTCCTTCCATAAAAATCCAACCAATCATATGCCTCTGATAGCGATAATTGCACTTGTGCAAAACCAAAGCGGTAATACCACTTGTGCAATTATCACTTCGTTGCTTAGCAACCGCGAATCTGTTTGATATAAACACGTACAGTCGCGGACAGTTGGTATCGAACGACCTGAAGAGGTTTCTCGTGGCTATCGTTACAGGGCGCGCGGAGACGGCAACAGCGCGCGCCTTCGGCATCGGATGGTTCGAACGGGTGTCTTGTTCCGAGAATTCTTTGCAAGCGATTAAGCCGATGTCACCGAAAGGGTTAAAAAAAATTAAGGAATCAGTATTAAACTATTTATTAAAACAGTTCACAAGTATACAGTATGATTTTTTAAACTACCACCGCGATTTCCTCGCTTATTTTGCGCCCTACAAAAAAAACATGAGAAACAAAAAGGTGACAATTTTGGACAGCTAAGTGGCCCTGAAAAAGTAATCAACATCCATGGTCAACTTGTCGCGCAATATAAAAAAACCTCCAATTGAGCAAAATTATTAAATAGCCGTAACATACCTATTTATTTTAAGATACCGAAGAAAACTTTTATATTGAAAATTGATGGCACTGAGAAGCTTTATGCAACTGGGTGCTCAGATAGTTTCTGAAAATTACACAGGCTCTTCGGCTCTGTTGAGGCCATTGTTTTAGTTATTAAAGGCCATTGTTTTAGTTTATTAAAGTAGTTATTTGGCTCCCTACTGAAAAATCTTAAGAAACAAAAACGTGTAAATTTTAGATAGTTGGTTAATGTTAAAAAAAGAAGTCGGTATCCATGGCCAACTTTTCGCGCAATACCAAAAAAACCTTAAATCAACAAGAATCTGAAAACAATCAATTTATTTTGAAAGTCGAGGGAAAATTTTAATTGGAGATTAGCGGCAATTAGATCACGCAAGAACATTGACAAAAGAAAATTTTCATACAATTTGTACTAGTTTTCCCGCTAATTTGTTTAAAGTGTGAAGTCGAAATAGCAATTAAAAACATCAACAGTTATTTAAATTAAAGACAAATTTTCTCATATTAAAGATCTTGTTTGATCAAAAAAAAATTAAATAAATTGATAGTTTTGTTTTCACATTTTTGTCGACTTGAGTTTTTTTTTTGTATTGCTTGAAAAGTTGGTTATGGATGCCGATTTATTTTTTAACATCACCTAGCCGTCTAAAATTGCCATATTTATTATGCTTATATAAGCTTACTTACATAAAAAAAATATATTTAATGCAGTGATAGGGCCAAAGCGAAAAATGTTTTTCAAATAAATCAAAGTGTGCCAATTGTTTCTAAAATTGGTAGTATGGAGTATCCTTTACTTTTGAACAACTTTTTCTAGCAACTTATTTCCACATAAGAAATGTTAGCAAAGTTTTTATCAAGAGTAACTTTTTGCGGTAAAATTAAAGATAAGAAAGTGTTCCTATTCAACACCTCTTCTGTGGACATACTGTATATACATAGTGTATTTGGAAATGAAAGGAAGGTTTATGGCTTATTATAAATATAAATGCAAATTCTTTATCAGATGCTCGAGAGTCCGTCATAAAATACTACATAACTCGCCCGAATATTAATTTGCGTATTTATCCTCATCAGATTTTTAGCAAAAGAGCACGCCACTGAAATGGTCGAATTTTCCTTCTCAATCAATATTTATGGCCTCCTTTCATTTCCAAATACACTAAGTATAGTTGTCAGCGGTTTTAGACATTAAGTTAATAAATATTTTGCGTTGCAACAAAAATGTATTTTTATGTTATAATAAAAAAATATGTAGTAACACTAAAAATATATTTAGCTAATAACCCTAGAATTAAAAAAGTTAATTAAAAGGATTTTCATAAATTATTCTTTTCTTTGCAAAATAAGTATTTGTTCCAACATTTAGTTGTTAGGTCTCGTAGTCCTAAACATAAATGATTATAAAATAAAAGGGGTGTCCCTTTTATTTATTTTTTCTTATTTTTGAAGAAATTGGTCAGAAGTTTTAATAAATTGGTTTTCGTGGTGCTGCAATGCTCCATTGTTTCTCATAAAATGCCCTTCAACAGATAAATGAGATTAGGGGGTCACAGACATAAAATTACCCTTGTAACTTAATAGAGAGTTATTGCAGAAACTGTTTTTGGCATTAAGCAGTATTTAAGACGACCTTATTTGAATACTCTCATACGTTATTTATGATTCTGACAATAGTTATTGCAAGTCGTAATTTATGTATCCAAATTAAGGGCTTGTTTACGTTTACTTTATTGTTTTGTATTTCTACACTTTCACTAGAATATTATGTGCTTTTATAATTTTGCTCCGGAAAAAACTGGGAAAACAGCCAAATAACCACGGAACACCAAGGTGAAAGACTAATGAAAACAAACAAGGTGCAAACGCAAACAAGCAACGAACATTTTAGGTTAAGTCCTACTTTCACAGAACACTAGCGTTTTCTGACAAATCAGAATTTATTTTAAGAATTGTGACAAATAAGGTAAAAATAACGTATATTATGGTATACACAATAAACAAAAATAAAGGAAAATAACCTTATTATGGACGACCTTATGTCAAACTACGACTGCGCATGCTCAAATGTCAAAATAACGTCAAAAAAGAGCGCGACGTTATTTATTTCTGCAATAACTCTCTATTATTTAAATTGCATACCTTTATCAATAACATCAGAAGACACACAGCAGGGACACGTGTCAAGCTTTACACACCTCCCTGGACCTCAATGTGATTACCTGGATAAAATAAAATAATTTCAGGTGATTGAGGACTTCCACAAGCTGGATATAATGATTACGAAGTTTTATTAGAACCACCGACACAGGAAGAATCCGAAAAAACTATAAACCCATTAAAATCTTTATGACTATAACATAATTAAATAAAGGCAAGAAATCAAATGCATTTTCCATTATTATATTATATGTATATTAATATTTAGTATACCCACCTTGGGATAGGATGACTTTCTGAACTCTCCTGCTCATCGAATCTATGAGTTGGCAGCAGAGATCATGGGTTACGACTTCATCCCACGTTTGTTGAATCTTCTGCCAAAGTGCCTCCCTATTTTCGGGTACGAAGTTCTCCATTGTCCGCGCCATTCTGCCCCACACATTCTCAATGGGATTCAAGTCAGGACTCTTCGCCGGCCATTGCAACTTTCCTACGTTGTTTTCGGTGAACCATTCGCGAACTATTCTTGCTGTATGCACAGGAGCGTTATCATGCTGGAAAACGAAGCCATCGGGATACATTTCCGTTGCAGTTGGTAACAATCCGCCTTCGAGTATCTCGCAATAGCGAGCTGCTGTGAAGCGGTCGTCGATTCTCCAACAAATGCCCCAGGTCCACGGTAGCTTATCCAGGCCCATATGTTGACGGAAAAATGCCCACTCCTTTTCCTGGGTGACACAAATCTTTCGTCATATCTTGAACTCACCGAAGGTCTATATACTCGCACTTTGCCATTGTAATGGCTTTGAAAGATCTTTTCGTCGCTAAATATTACCTTCTCCCAATAATGTGGCGGTAAACGCTGAAACTCTCGGCATATCTGCAACCTGACTTCCTTATTAGCCTCGGTCAGCTGAATTTTGTTGCTGGCCGTGCGAGATTTCAGATTGGCTGCATCTAATCTCCTTCGGGCAGTTCTAACACTTGCTGGAAATTGTGTTGCAGATACTGCTTCAACGGCGGATTTAAACGGATTTGCAAGGCAAAAATTAGCTAGTTGCTCATCTTGTTGGTCAGACGTAATTTTCACATTTCCTCCTCTATGTATGTTTTCCACGCTTCCGGTTTCGTCATATTTCTTCTTTATATTGAAAATGGTGCTTTTAGATACACCAAATTCTTCGGCCAGTCGGGAAATAGCCCAACCATTTTCTAGTTTGGCGATGATACGGTGCTTGACGGATTCACTCAAACGAGGCATAACGAACACTGTTAGTTACTCTCTCGAATTAGGATACTCACTAAATAATTTTAGCCCACCCACCTTAGTATTTATACAAAGGGCTAGGAGCAGGTATAATCGATATTTTCAAAATCTACATCCAATTCAATATTACAATTATTAAGTTAATCCCCTAAATTTAGTTATATTAAGTGCAAGTTATGTTCATCGACCCCACAGCACACCGACCTGGACGAAAACCCCGAATCAGCGGAATCAGCTTTTTATTTTTCGTACACCGCATTTCCAATTTATATAAATATCGCGACCGCAATTAATCGATTAGTAATAGTTTATACCCTACGTTCAATAAACCTTTTTAAAAACGAAGATTTTCGACCCCGGAACATAACTGGCGCTGCGAACAGGATAGCTGCACGGAATCCAAAGGAGGATCATCGGTTCGTCTCAACGATTTGGCAGTTATCAACGACCTGGGAGAAGAAACCTGTGCAGAGATTGGAGAACCATACGGCAGGGATGTCCAGAGCGATTCTTCTTGTCCTGTAAGTTCACTTCCTTTTTCTCATGAGTTCTGATTACCCTGAAGGTTCATTATTAGAAGATTTAGCTCATTTTTCTATTACTCCAAAAGCTCCTAAACAAAAACCTCGTTTTAAACCATATTCTAAAAATTTATCTGAAGATTTAAAAAACCCTCAAATTTTAATTTCTCAGCCCTCAACTTCAAAAACTCAAGAAATGGCTTTAACAAATACCGACATTAATAATTTGTGCAACACTCTTCCAGAATATAAACCGGGAGATAACCTCTCCACATTTATAAATTCAGTTGATAATTTAATTGCTTTTTTCACTCAACAAGGTGCTAATGCCACTCAACTATATATAATTAACACTCATATCGTTTCCAAAATTAAAAATGAGGCTCGTGATTTCTTAAATTTACACAATAAAACTTCTTGGGCAGAAATAAAGCCCCTTTTACTCCAAAAATATGGCGACCGTCGCACAGAAGAAATTTTATTAACACAATTAACCACCACAGTTCAAAAGCGTTCTGAATCTTATGATGACTATTACAACCGAATAACTTTAGCACTTAATGATCTTTTACAGCATGTTTCTTTACATGAAAATAACGCTCAGGCAATCGAGTTTAAAGCTTCGTTTTTCAGAAAACAAGCCCTTAGAACATTTTGTACTGGCATAAACAATCCCTATTGCGATCATTTATCTCATTTTGAATTAAACTCTCTCGACGAAGCACTTCAAAAATGCATAGCTTTAGATAACCACAAACAGCAACAGCAATATATGTCTTATCTTAAATCTACCACCTATCCCCGCGATTATCAAAGAAACAGTCAACCTACCACTACCAATCGCCCTACTAATCAAAATCCTCAACCACCTCGCAACCCACAACCTAATCATAATACGAATATGAACCCAAATTTTAATCAACAATTCCCTCAAAACTTTAATCAAGGTCCTTCAAACTCACCTAGAAATTTTGGCAACACAAATAGGCCCATTCCTCAAAGACAAAACCCTCCACCTAATAGACAAGTATTCAGCCCACCATCTAATAGACCCAACAATAATTACTTCCAAAATCAATATCGTCCAACTCCAACTCCTATGTCCATAACTTCAAAATTGCCGTCACAGCAAACTTACAAACCAACCCCAATGTCCACACGTACTTTCCATAATAATATAGAATGCGATTCCAATTTAGAAACCGAAGAATACTTTTCCGAAAATTTTCGAGAACAAGCCTCGGAATCTCCTCCCAATCCCGAATTATCGAATTAAATAATATTTCAAAAGCCACCAAACTTCCATTTTTCTATCTCCCTTATTCTAATCTTAAAGTATTAATAGATTCTGGTGGATCCGATACTGTAATAACTCCCGAAGCTGCACAAAATTTCGATCCAAAATATCAATTTTTTGAACCCTTTACTCTTATTTCTATGAAAACTCCTAAAACCTACTCCGAAAACCTTTATTTTCCCGTTTTTAACGAAATTGGCATTGATCAACCGTTTATAGTTAGAATTGCCGACTGGCACAATGATTTCGATATTCTTTTAGGTACTGGTGAACTCGACCAATTAGGTGCAAATATAGATTATGAAACTCATATATTTTCTATTCGTAAATTAGGCGTTTCCGTTCCATTTGAAGTTATATATCGTTCGAATAATCGACTCCGTATCCCAGTAAATATCAATAATGGTGAAGTTGTACTCCCAGAAATTACCCTTGATAACCAAACTGTACTCCCAATTTCAATACACCATGCCAATGATGGGTTTGTAGAAATACCACAACCAGAAAATTTAAATATTGACTTCCCTGAACCAATATCTGTTTATCCACTATCCGATTTTGAAGAATTATCACCTCCCTTCTCCAATAACTCATTTGATCCCAACTCTATTCGAACAAAACATCTGAATTCCGAAGAAAAGCAAAAAATTCTTGATCTATGTCATAAATTTAAAGATATTTTTTACAATGAATCATCTGATCTGTCATTTACTAGTTCTGTCAAACACGAAATCCGCACAAAAGACGAAACTCCTATTTTTTCCCGTTCTTTCCGACATCCTAAAGTCATGCAAAGCGAAATTTCTTCCCAAATTGATAAACTCTTAGAACAAAATATAATCCGACCTTCAATTTCCCCTTATTCTTCGCCCGTTTGGATCGTTCCAAAGAAAATGGATGCATCCGGTAAACGCAAGTTTCGCATGGTTATAGACTATCGCAAACTAAACGATAATACGGTTGAAGACAAATATCCCCTTCCCCGCATCGACGAAATACTTGACAATTTAGGCAAATGCACATACTTCACAACCCTCGACTTAGCCCAAGGTTTTCACCAAATTGAAGTACACCCCAACTCCGTTGAAAAAACCGCCTTCACAGTTCCCAATGGCCACTTCGAATATACAAGAATGCCGTTTGGTCTAAAAAACGCCCCAGCGACCTTCCAACGCATGATGGATGAAATTCTAAGAGAATACCTTTACAAATCATGTTTTGTCTATATGGATGACGTCATTATATTTTCCAAATCTTTACAAGAACATCTTATACATATAAAATCCATCTTTCAAAAATTCCGTGAAGTAAACCTAAAAATTCAACTCGACAAATCTGAATTCCTAAACAAAGAAGTAGCTTTCCTTGGCCACGTGATTACTCCCGAAGGCATTAAACCCAATCCAAACAAAATATCCGCAATCCAAAACTTCCCCATTCCTAAAACTACTAAGGAAATTAAAAGTTTCTTGGGACTAATAGGCTATTATCGCCGCTTCATTCCTAATTTCTCAAAAATGACAACACCCATGACACGTTGTTTACGAAAAGACACCAAAATTGAAATTGACCACCCTCAATATATAGATTGTTTTGAAAAATGTAAATCCGCTCTAAGTAACTCCCCAATTCTCCAATACCCTGACTTTTCTCTACCTTTTACACTAACTACTGACGCCTCTAACGTTGCTATTGGCTCTGTCCTATCCCAAAAAGGAAAACCAATCGCTTACTACTCCCGCACCCTTATTACCGCAGAACGAAACTACTCCACAATCGAGAAAGAACTCCTTGCAATCATAGAATCCTGTAAACATTTCCGGCCCTATCTTTTTGGTGTAAAATTCACCATAGAAACCGATCACAACCCCTTAGTCTGGCTCTATAAAATTAAGGAACCCCATTCTCGTCTCGCCCGGTGGAAACTCAAATTAGAAGAATATAATTTTGAAATTGTATATCGCAAAGGTAAAGAAAATTTTGTAGCCGACGCTCTTTCCCGTATCGAACTCAATATGCATGAATTAGACTCGATCTGTGTAAATCCTCCCTCACATGACGATGACTTTAATATTGACGACTTTATTAACGAAACTTATGAAAAACAAACTGGACTATCCACACAACACTCCACACACGAAAACCCTATTGCAACTATTCCATTTTCCGAAGAACCCATTAATTATTTTCCTAATCAAATTATCTTAAAATTTGGAAACAAACATGACGTTCAATACATCCTTAAATTCAAAAGTAAACACCAATATTACGTAACTCTTACTGAAAAAGATTGGAAAACTGACATTAAAAACACTCTCCATTCTATAATATCTCCTAATCAACGCTACCATATCCTCACAGAACAAACGGATATCCAAAAATTTATATCTGAATATGTCCGCAATACTTTTAATGAAACCGTTCGTATCTCTTTCTGCTCTAAACAAACTCAAGACATAGAGAATCCCGATAAACAACTTCAATGTGTTCAAGATTACCACAAGCAAAATCATAATGGCATACTCGAAACTCTCAATCACTTAAAACTCCATTATTATTGGCCAAATATGCGCACTACGATTTCCGATTATATTAATAAATGCGATATATGCCTCCGAAATAAATATGAAAGACACCCTTATAAACTTCCCTTCAAAGGCCCCCTATTAGGACAAAAACCTTTTGATATTATCCACATAGACACCTTTTGCTGTAATCGTCAAAGTTTTCTAACAATCATAGATTCATTTTCCAAATACGCTCAAGTTTACAATATACAAGACAAAATGAATATATCCATTCTCAGCAAATTACGTCATTACTTTTCTCATCACAATTATCCGCGCAAAATTGTCTGTGACGAAGGAACTGAATTTTCCAATAATCTCTTTAAAGAATTTTGTAAACTCCACAAAATAGAACTCCATTTTACCACAGTTAATAATCCTAACTCTAACAGTCCTATCGAACGATTCCATTCCACATTTACAGAAAAACTGCGCGTTATGCAAGATGAACGACCTAGAGAATATTTCCAAGACCTAATCACCCACTGTGTCCTTATTTATAACCAATCCATCCACTCAGCTACTGGCTACTCCCCTTTCTCAATCCTCTACGGCCCCTATATCGAAGAAATACAATTCGACGACGACTTACCTATTTATGAAAAATATAATCAACGACATAAAGATGAACTCCGCCCTTTTATTGATTCCCTTTACACTAAACTTCACGAAAAAGAAACCCGCATTTTAGAAAACCGCAACAAAAATCTACCAGATCCCACTCCTACTCCAGAACAAGGACAAACCGTGTACCTTTCCAAAAACACTCGTAACAAACTCGACGCACCCTATATACCCGCTACTGTTACCTCTACTGACAATACAAAAATTAAAGTCTTAACTACTAAGAATAAACCCACTAACTCTCATCCTAGAAAAATCAAACGCTTACGCAAACCTCCCTTGTTACAGAAACACCCTCCTAATAACCAACTGCCTGGCCCTTCAAGTGCACCCGATCCCTAATAATGGATACTATCAAGAATTGGTAGGCCAAGCACAATTATTTGACCACTTTCACCGTCACATACTTACTTTCAACTTAAGCACTATAGATAATACCCTTAAACTTTACCCCGTTAATTTAGTTCTTTTTAATACTTCAACGACTTCGTCTTATTACAAAATGTTTAATCAATATCAACTGCTTTATCATGAAACTCTTGACAATTTTCATAAACTAATTCGCCCTAGACAGAAACGTGGAATTATGAACTATATACACAATCACAGGTAATCTCGACGAGAATGATCGTATATTTTTGGAAAAACATATTCAAGCTATCGAAAACAAGCAATCTCAAATTATTGGCACCCTCAATAACTCTACAACTTATGCCTCACAAACAATAAAACGATATAACATGTTAGTTGAAACTATTAATAATAACACAGTTAAAATTGCACAAGATATTAATCTCCTCAGCGACGAATTTGACAAATATCTCTCACTTCATAGCGAAATACTTAATCTCGATCGTTTAAATCAATTCCTTCAAAAATTACTTCGAACTATTAATTTAGCTGCATTGCAACAGTCGAACATTGAACTCTTTTCTCTCTCTGAAATTATTAAACTAGAAAATCAACTCAAATCAATCTATAATAAAGCCTCTCTCTTATCCGATAACATGCACCCTTTTGAACTAATCGAAACTGCTCAAAGTACAATAATCTCTACAGAAAGTCAGATACTCATTATCCTAAAAATTCCTATCCTTGATGAACTTGTATTCCCACTCTACCAAGTTTACCCAATCCATAACAAAGAAGATATCGTTTTGGTACCCCCTGCTGTTTACTATGGGAATAATCGTTGGTATTCCACATGCACACCTACAGAAAGAAAAATCACCTGTCAAACTATGTCAACAACCAGATGTCAACTGCCCACATTAGAAAACTGCACCACTGCCATTCTCCTGCAACCGATCATACATCAAACTAAGAGAAGCCTCATTGCCAGCACAAATCACCCACTCCGTATCACCGAAAAATGTTCAAAAACAGAAAAAATCATAAAGCAACCAGCAATCATCCAATCACCCTGTCCAATTCAAATTGAAAATCAATGGTATACCGCCACGCAAGAAGAAGCCGAAATCCCAGCCATCGTTCCTGTCAAAATTAATCCCAAGTATCGTCTACAACTAAATCATTTACAGTCTCTTCAAGAAACACCGCAATTGTCGGCTATCCAACCCATACACCTAGATCCAGTCGTCATCTCCACAACAACCTGGTCAGCCACACTTCTTATCATCACTCTAATGTGTGTCATCATCTACTTCATCCTAAGAAAACGAAAAAGACTCCAAACACTCTTTTTCAAACCAAGAATATCACTCTCAGAACTCCGAGAACTTCAACAACTCAACAAGAAGCCCGAGGACGAACTTCCATCCTAAGGGGGGAAGAGTTATGTTCATCGACCCCACAGCACACCGACCTGGACGAAAACCCCGAATCAGCGGAATCAGCTTTTTATTTTTCGTACACCGCATTTCCAATTTATATAAATATCGCGACCGCAATTAATCGATTAGTAATAGTTTATACCCTACGTTCAATAAACCTTTTTAAAAACGAAGATTTTCGACCCCGGAACATAACTTGCAGGTAGGTATAATTAATAAATACCTATTTAAAAAGATATAAATATCTATGCTAAAATATTTCAACTCAGGTAATCCGATAATCCATTAATTTTGTGCCATACATTTTCTAATTAATATTAAGAGCCCCCATATCTACTTTTAAACATATTATACAAATCCTTGAAATCTTTAATTTTTGAGATAATCGCTTGATCTGTTTTTTGTCCGAAAGGACTTCAAAAGCCGCTTATTTTAGCAATCCTGCCATTTTCAAATTGCAAATCCAGGGCCGGCTACGATTTTTTTATTCCCCCGATTTTCACAAAAACCATTTAGCCATTTTTTTATTTAAAATCTGACACCACAGCGTCAATCAGGACAGTCGAAAACCCTTTATATACCAAATTTGAACAAAAAATATAGAGAGAGTTCTATTCTACAGGATGTCAAAATTGAGCAAAATAGGAAATTTAAAGAAACCTCTTCAGGCATCTCTGGCGAGTCAAGTCATAAAAATTCAGCATTTTCAGATGGGGCAGAGAAAAATACCCTGTATTGAATCTTTGCACACCAACACTTTGAGTGGTTCTGTTGACAATTAAACTATTTTGACGGGATTCCATGGCACACTTGACTCGCCAAATGCCTGTAAATTTCCTATTTTGCTGAACCTTGACATCCTGTAGAATAGATCTCTCTCTAAATTCTTTGTTCAAATTTGGTATATAAAGGGGTTTTAGGGGGATCCTGATTAACGCTGTATTGGTAGATTTTAAATAAAAAAACACTCAAAAATCGTAGCCGGACCTGGATTTGCCTTTTGAAAATGATAGGAAGGCTAAAAGAAGCGATTTTTGAAGGCCTTTCACACAAAGAATGTTCAGGGATTATCTCCAAAAATAAAGATTTTATTAATTTGCATATGTTTAAAAGTAGACACCCTGTATATTAAATTATTGTTTTTGAGAAATTCTTCGGAATTCTATTGTGGCTCAAATTGACTATGGATTTACCTAATTTCATATTCCTAATTAATACAGGGTGCTGGCAGCAAAGGAAGGAAACTCGAGAAAAAGCAACTTTTATTGTGGTGTTGATTCTAATCTCAGCCTTGATATTTATTATTTTTTTATTTCATTATCATAAATACTAGACGGTATAGTAACATGATAAAATAGTACGAAATATTAAATACCAACACTGGGGTTGGAATTATTACCAGCACAAAGTTGCATTTTCCTCGAATTTTGTTCCTTTGCTGTGAGAGGCTGGAGGCTGTAATTTGCATTTTATGGTTCTATTTTTAGCAGACCGGCCGGCTGCAGACTCCAGCGCGATGTTGCCGTCTCCGCGCGCCCTGTAACGATAGCCACGAGAAACCTCTTCAGGTCGTTCGATACCAACTGTCCGCGACTGTACTTCTTAAAATTAGTGTGTTTTACCTGGACCAACACTATATTAAAGACCTGTGCATAGCGCTGTCACAGCTTACCCTGTTTCAAGCGATCGCCACTGGCGCCACACGACGAAACAAATTTACACGGTGGCTTAATGTTATAACAACGCATTGTTGCAGAATCTTTTATAAAATACAAACATGCAAATATGTCTGTTAGAACGAATTTAATATTCAAAATAAAATAAAATATTTGTTTATTTCCTTATATTTTCTTTAAAAACTCTAAAAAGCAAGCAAGTGTATTTGGTACTGTTTGGTGTGAAATGAAGCCCATGGCTAGTTGTAGTGTAAGTAAGCATAAAACGTATTAGATTTTTCAGTTTCTTCTTTATATGGAGGACTATTGGTTCGCTTTGGAGCTATAAACAAAATTTTCTATTTTCATTCTTGCATACGTTACAAAATACTGTTCCAAAATAATATCTAGAATTTTCGCTTCTTCGACTGGTTGACCATATCATCCCATGTGCACGGAAATTTCATGTTATCGCAAACAAATCTACATATAAAAGCTGTGTTAATAGGATAAAATTGCTAAATAGTGGACGCAGACAATTCGTTACCGTAAAAAGAAGGCAACTCGTAATAAAGCTGGATATTTAAAATTTGGTACATTTTAAACGTCAGAAACTGACATATCAATAACCACAGAATATCCCCCTATAATAAGTCGCAATTTTTTTCGTCGAGTAGCGCCACCTCAGTCCGTAAACAACAATGAAATATGACGTCATGATCGGGTCTTTAATATAGTGTCGGTCCAGGTTTTACACTGTTCTAAATTATGCAGCTTATAATTATGTTGCCGTATTATTAAGTATTGTATCAATGAATTTATTTATTTATTTTATTAATGAATTTATATAACACACATTCAGAATATAAATCAACACTAACAGGGTGTAGGTATAAGCTGTCAATAAACTCGTTCAAAATGAGTCGTTTTGGAAATGTAAACATAGAAAACATTGAAACAGAAATTATTAAATCGTATTTTTTAATTATTTATTATTTTAATTTATACTCGTGATCTTTCTAGGCAAAATAGCGCTTTCGAAAAAATTATCGATAACATTTCCGGCACTTGTGATATTACATACGATAAGGTTGAATGATCGATTGATAGCTAATCATGGTAGAACTATAAATAATAATAATAAATTCTCACCCTCACAATACTCCAAACTAGGAGTACCCCATAAGCAAGTACATGCTTGTGCGGGGAAGGGGACAATTACTATTATTTTGTCTTCGTTGCCGTTTGCTTGACTTGCGTTGACTTTTTTCCTGATAGAACTAGGATAGCATTCGCTCAAGTACTACGGAAAACCCTAGAAAACCGTAGTAATCCCAGTGAGTGTAGGACAATTAGTAAATCACACGGATAAAACTATTTAGGAGCAATACCGTGAACCCACATTTGTCCAGCGCTCTTGGCCATAGTTAGTGTTTTTCTTTAAAGACATGTGCATGGGCCTGCCTCGAACCAAGGTCGATCGAAGGCAGAAAAACATGCAGTCTAAAAAGTCAGCGCCGGTGCGAGCGACGCCAGCGCGGCCATTTCGAAACCGCTGGACGTATAAACCGCAATTTTTACCGCGACAAACCTATATAAAAATTATTATACCTTTACGCACGGGCGGTGCGCTGAATTTTCTTTCCATGCTGGGTTTATTTTGTTTGAATTATAATTATTGTATCTAATTATTATAAATTATGTTGAGGGAGATTGCCCCAAGTTCCTTCAAACATCTACAGGGTGTTTTTGTAATATGAGACGAGACGGCGACATATACGATCAACCTTCCTTACAGGTAAGTCGATTGATCTTATAATCATAAATAAAAGTTTTTTGCGCTCCCCATTGCTCGCTCGGTGTCGCTATCGTGAGTCAGCCGTCAGTTTTGTTGATTGTGCGAAAGTGCTCACATCAGAACAAAATAATTTATGCCGAAAAGAAAATTCAAACACCATTCAAGGCAACTCAAAAAATTGCAAAGATAGAAGAAATGTCCACCAGCACAGACAGTAAGTACCTATCTTGGTCCAATTTCCCTTCGGTTTACTGATAGAAACAACCGTTATGTGTTCAGCTGATGTAGGCCAGAAGTCGCGCATGCATTACCTATACCAAATTAGGTGTCATGCTAAAGAGTATGTGGAAGACAGAAACCCAACAGATCATATCGTTTTATACTAAATCTTAAAAAACTTAATAAATATACTATCACACAACATTTGAAACTTGAAGACTACAGACTAGTGCAAAACATGATTCATAAAAATTGCTTTCTTCCAACTATTGACTTGAAGGATGCATACTTTCTATGTATTTCCAATAGGTACCTACATAAAAATCAAAGAAAACTCTTTAGGTTCTCCTTCGAAAATAAATTATACGAATTTATTTATTACCATTTGGACTTAGCACAGCGCCATAAATATGTTTACACGAAAATCATAAAACCGATATTACAAAAACTTCGATCAGAAAATATATTATACGTCGGATATTTAGATGATTTCCTTTTAACAGACGACAATTACAATGATTGTAAACGAAATCTCGAAAAAACTAAGCACCTTATAAATTCGGAAAAGAGCAGTGTGGCGCCAGCGTGTCAATGTAAATACCTAGGCTTTATATTCAGTTCCGTTGACATGACCATAGGAATACCAACAAAGAGAAAAATCGCATAATTGGGGTTGGTTTTAAATAACTTGAAAAAAAATAAAAAAAACTTCTACAAAATTAGAATGTTCGCACAAATGATCGGAACACTGATATCAGTGTGCCCTGCCACACCCTACGGTATCCTACATACAAAAAATTCGAGAGAATTAAATACTTAGCCCTCAAAGTAAGCCACGGAAACTATAGCTCCAAAATGGCTTTACCACTTTCCTTAAAACCCGAATTCGAATGGTGGCTTGAGAATATCCATAACGTAAAAAAGTATTTAAAACAGCCTTAATACAAATTAGAAATATTTTCAGATGGGTCCACCACGGGTTGGGGAGCTGTTTGTAACAATGAAAGCACACACGGATTCTGGAGTAGGAAAGAGCAGGCAAAACATATTAATTACTTAGATTTCTACATTTCCTAAGTAATAACTTCATAAGCCTTATTTAGACTCATTGCTCAGATTTTACATCTATTAATAGTTCTACCTTGATTAGCTATCAATTGATCAATCAATCTTATCATTACAAAACAACAAAATATATTGTTGAACAATATTTGGAAGTAGGTACTTATGTGTATGCGTGACTGTACATATATTAGGCAGACCTAATTATTTATTTCATGGTATTTTTCCAGTAAAAACAATTTTATCTATATTCGCACAAAGGTATAAAACGGTGTAATCTTGGCTAGAGGAACTCATAACTACCAACGCATTCATACGACTGGTATTGTACCTAGCTTATTAAAAGATACCGACAATGAAGGCAGGTTTGTTAGCAGTAGTATGCCTTGTGGTACTCGAGAGTACTAGAGCGCAAGTTTTGCCAGCTGGCACGAGTTGTAGTCAATGTACCCTTGATCAAACATTTTCCGGTGAGCTAGTTTTGGGAGGTGGGGCAGTTTGCAGTGACTGTACCATTAATCTAATAAGTATAGATGGGCAAATTGTGGGACCTGGGGCCATTTGCATTAATTGTAGATTCCTCGTAGGTGAGTACTAAATGTCATATAATATAAGTACCTTGATCTTAGGATTTCAATATAATTTTTAAAGAATTTATTTTTCTTAATAATAATTTTAATTTTGTTTGTATATATTCTTGTACCTAAAAGTTAAAAATTCCATTGCATACCCAGACACACAAAACTATAGTTGTACCTTTGTTATTAGGGGGTGGTACTTCGTGTAGAAGCGTCGACGGCATTGGAGGGTCATTTTTGGGAACTGGAGCAATTTGCACCGCTTGTACCGTTTGTCAATGAGCAGAAGCAAGGATGAAAGTGACTATAACATTTCGCCATTTTCAATTTCAAAAAATGGACTTCAAGGACCTGTATCTCTTAACCCATTGCGGGCTGAATTTTTAAATGTACGAAAATATATGTAAAACAACGATATATAGGAATAAATACGTTACCAAAGGCAATTTGTTTCAGTGAGTAAGTCCATATGGGTTAAGGGGTAGCTAGTGTGCCACAACAGGACACACCAAAAATGTATCGTCCTAGTAGACAGTGACTTTATTTAGAAAGGTCCAATAATTCAAATTGTTTTTTGTGTTTGTTGGCATTTTGTGAAAAAATAAATTACTTTTGTGTTTATTAATATTTTTTCGATAATTCCAGAGCATTTTTGACGGGTATAAAATTTCATAAATATGCAGCATTTTGATATGGTTCAGAGAAAAATACCCTGCATATTTTTGAATTGAATCTTTGCACATTAATACTTTTAGTGGTCCTGTTGACCAGCCAACTATTATGAAGTATATAGGTATACGTTGTGGCACTAACTCGAGTTGCCACTTCGGAAATGCAGTATACAGTGTGTCCGCGGATGGAGTCCCCCAAGGGGACAAATGGACCAAAAATTTCATTTTTCGACAAAAAGTCATTCTTGATAAAAGTTTCTGCTTCTCGAAAAAATATGGTCTACTTAGGGAATTTTTGATTTTTTATACAGGGTACCCAAAAAATACAAAAACATGAAATGCGATCAAGAATAAGCTGTCTTTATTTTAAAAAATATCAAAAACTTTTGTTTAGAAAAGTAATTTGTCTCAAAACATTTTAAAAATATTTTGTGTATTTGCAATGAAAAGTGCTTTCAAAATCTGCAAAAAAAATCCAGGTCCGTATTAAAAAAAAAGTTGAAGATGGTTTCTCAAAAACGGAACGTTAAAGACCGTTAAAAAGTGCCATAAGAAAGTGTTCTTCTTATTTTTTTCTAAATGATAATCTTGTACCACCGGCAGCGCCCCTATCACTTCAAGAATTTGATATACCACAACAGTACCAAACCATCAACATCAGTGGCACCGAAGAGAGATTTCTGTTGTATGACTCTGGACCCGTATAATGATTATTGCAGAGGGCACATTCAAATCAGCCCCACCTTTGTTCAAATTTGATGGTCTTGCACCACCAGTAAAGCTTAGAAAGTACCCACAAGCAGATGCCAAGATTTTAGCTTTAGTTAAAGATTAATAGAGAAATTTTAGATTTTTTGAGAGGGATAGCTCATAATTTCGAAAGAACATTTAATTTGTTGTAAATTGGTAAATTATTTTATATATTTATTATTCTTATTTGACTAATATATGCATTTATTTTTTGTGTATAAGTATTCCGTCTTGGCATGTTCTAACTATTCGAAATTCGAAACAAAATTATTATATTTCTTAAAAGAAATTCTTGTTCGCTTTATTTCTTTTATCCCGGCAAAATCTGGCGCTGAATTGGACGGCGCCGAATGGGCCGCGCCAAAAGAAAGGCGCCGGAACGGCCTCGCCGAATAATTCCTGATATGGAAAATGTCCACGGCACTTTTCGCATTACAAAATACATAAAAATATTACTAATTATGTAGGTTTGTATGCCACAATTTAAGAAATAGGTGGACATTATTTTAAAGCAGCTTCCAAATGAATACATGACATTTCTATAGGTGTACTGAAAACAGTTGCTATATGCATTCGATATATCGCAGGTGTCTGAACGACGGTTTAGCGAGAGCCGCGGTGCCACTACGTGCAGCTCCCTCTGGAGAACCAAATTTTGATTTTTTCCGATATATAAGCCGTGTTCCTTTTGCCACTTTTCTTAAGAATTCTTACTTCATCTCAGTTTTTTTACCTCCCCCTTCACCCTTCAAGCACATCCTCGCGAGGACACTCACTACCGAGCATATTGGCTCAGTTTGATGGTGGGGAAAATGACCCTTTCACAAGATGAGCCTTTGACCAAGAGCCGTAAAGTAAGAAGGTTACCCACTAACGTAGAGAGAGAGCGAACGCTGATGTCACAGGAATGCCGTCAGATGATGTCATTGGCATTCCCTCGTGTGTTGCCCTTGCCGACGATTACTGCCAGCATTCCCATGACGTCATCCAGAATGCTCAGAACAAGAGGCAGGAAAAAACAAACTGAGTGACTCGGCTAACAACTGAGCTAAAGTCCTCAGTGTAGGGGCAAAAGGAACGCGGCTATTGTCGAAGTGGCACCTCCGTGAAATTTCGCAGTTATGATCATGACATCTCCAGCACCCATATGGTGGCACCTCGAGTTGGTGCCACAACGACAACGTATATGGGTACTTCAAAATAGTTGGCTGGTCAACAGGACACTAAAAGTGTTAGTGTGCAAAGATTCAATTCAAAAATAAACCGGGTATTTTTCTCTGAACCATATCAAAATGCTGCATATTTATGAAATTTTATACCCGTCAAAAATGCTCTGGAATTATCGAAAAAATATTTATAAACACAAAAGTAATTTATTTTTTCACAAAAAGCCAACAAACACATAAAAACAATTTGAATTATTGGACCTTTCTAAACACAGTGACTGTCTAAGACGATACATTTTTGGTGTGTTTTCTGTTGTGGCACACTAGCTATCCCTTAACCCATATGGACTTACTGGCTGGCAGGCTTTGGTATTTTTTAGATCTAGTTCGTTTATAATGCCTGGGGTGGTTTTGATATAATATGTACTCGATTTTTGATTGATTGATTTTTCAAAAATTCAGCATTTTTAGTTGGCACAAAGAACAAAACAAATTGCCTTTGGTAACTATTTATTCCTATATATCGTTGTTTTACATATATTTTCTTACATTTAAAAATTCAGCCCGTAATGGGTTAAGAGATACAGGGTGTTGAAGTCCATTTTTTTGAAATTGAAAATGGCGAAATGGTATGGTCACTTTCATCCTTGCTTCTGTTCATTGACAAACGGTACAAGCGGTGCAAATTGCTCCAGTTCCCAAAAATGACCCTCCAATGCCGTCGACGCTTCTACACGAAGTACCACTCCCTATATAACAAAGGTACAATTATAGTTTTGTGTGTCTGGGTATGCGATGGAATTTTCAACTTTTACAAGAATATATACATACAAAATTAAAATTATTATTAAGAATAATAAATTCTTTAAAAATTTTATTGAAATCCTGATATCAAGGTACTTATATTATATGACATTTAGTACTCACCTACGAGGAATCTACAATTAATGCAAATGGCCCCAGGTCCCACAATTTGCCCATCTATACTTATCAGATTAATGGTACAGTCACTGCAAACTGCCCCACCTCCCAAAACTAGCTCACCGGAAAATGTTTGATCAAGGGTACATTGACTACAACTCGTGCCAGCTGGCAAAACTTGCGCTCTAGTACTCTCGAGTACCACAAGGCATACTGCTAACAAAACTGCCTTCATTGTCGGTATCTTTTAATAAGCTAGATATAATACCAGTCGTATGAATGCGTTGGTAGGTATGAGTTCCTCTAGCCAAGATTACACCGTTTTATACCTTTGTGTGAATATAGATAAAATTGTTAATACTGGAAAAATACCAAGAACTAAATATAATACATAAGTACCTATTTCCAGATATTGTTCGACAATATATTTTGTTGTTTTGTAATGATTAGATCGATTGATCGATTGATAGCTAATCATGGTAGAACTATAAATAGATGTAAAATCTGAGCAATGAGTCTCAATTCTCAATAAGGCTTATGAAGTTATTACTTATCGGAAAGGTAGAAATCAGCGAAACACAATAATATGAAGTGGGTGACGAACTAATGTCAATTATATTGTTTTCTATATATTGACATAAAGCAAGCAAATACTATAATATACTAACAACTATTAATAAAGGGTTTCCCAATAAGAATGCTCCATCTTAGAGTGCAATAAAAAAAAGTATAAATGAAACGTACATAATGTAGTATTTACTTTAAAGCATATAATATGGTGACATTATGTTTTAAAAATTATGTCACTTAAATGTCCGCCGCGGCTTTGCCTGGTGAGTCGAATTCTGCGAGTCCAATTTTCGATGAAGTCCACAGATTTTTTCCGGGATTTTCTTAAATTTCGTGTCTATTCCGATAAACCACGCATGGTTGACAACCTTAAAGCCAACAAAATTGGACTCGCAGTAGAAATCGACTCACCAGGCAACGCCGCGGCGGACATTTAAATGACAATTTTTAAAACATTACGTCAGTTTCATTTATATTTTTTTTATTATACTTTAAAGATCGATCGTTCCTATTGGGAAACCCATTATAATAATAATGAACTAACAACTATTTCCAAAATTATAATGATAATAATAGGTTAAATATGTTTGCAGTTTATTAGTTCACAAAACAACTACCTGTGTCTGTACGGTCGAGTTCGAACAACCGTTTATTATTCAACTGTCTGTCTCTAGAGAATCGATTTCGATTTAATGTGCACGTCTGAGATTAGAACGGAGATCGAATTTTTGAGGCTTCGATTACTAGTATAACCGGCAACGTCGCAAACGCAATTTCATTGCTCCAAATTAAGGCGCGCAATTTAAAAATTTTATATATTTTTTTAGTTAATAACAAAATTAGGTATTGACGAGAAAGATGCTGAGGGGGATTTTATTAAAGAGCTATGAGATTCATTTCATTCTAGTATTAAGAAATATCTAAATTCGATTGAGTGAACAAGACCCATTATTAAATCGTCTAATATTGCAAAACTAGGTGATTTTTGCAAAAATACAGGCAGGATCATCACGAAAGAACACTCAGTGAAACTCGGCTGAATTACAAGATCTGAACAACAAAAGACATATATGCCACTCGAGCACAACTTAGTTTCACAGAGCCTAAACTCAGTGTGTAAAAAATAATCATAATAGTTCGAACCTTTCCTAAGAGATTCTTTAGCGAGCTCAGCTCAAGTGGATCGATAACGCCGAGTTAACATAAACTAACGGCAGTCGATTGTATACGTATTTGCGTACAGTAATTCTTTAGGTATTACCTAGCTATATTTTTTAAATAAAATTATCGGGACTTACATTCGACCATCCTAAAGTCGCCTCGCATCGCGGTGTTTCGTCTAGTTACAATCTGTATCGTTCGTAAGACCTCAACTTCACTCCCTCTTCTCCGCTCTCACTGTCTGTTTCGTCTGATACTCCTCATGGGTCTGATCCAAGGCTTCATTCTGCCAACGGCAATGACCTTTTCATATTTGGTGGAATTATAGTAGTTCTATGAGAGTTCGGAATATCGTTGACTAAATATCTATCTTCGGGCAGTATGGCTTTTACCACCATTGGTCCAGCATAAGGGTAAATCAATTTTCGGCTTGGGCCTTCAGTTGTATCTTGTTTTTCGATAAGGACTAAGTCACCTTCCTTATATACCTTGGGCTTCCTTTTCGTGTCGTATTGGGTTTTTTGTTTTTCTTGCCTTGAAGACATTTTTTGTTTTACTTCTAAGCGTAATGTCGAAAGGTCTGCAATCATTTCTGGAATTTAAAGAATTTCGTCTAATAATTATTGATCGTCAATACACAAATAAATGCCTCTTTTATATTTTCAAGAAACATAACAGAGCCTAAACTCAGTGTGTATAATAATCATAATAGTTCGAACCTTTCCTAAGAGATTCTTTAGCGAGCTCAGCTCAAGTGGATCGATAACGCCGAGTTAACATAAACTAACGGCAGTCGATTGTATACGTATTTGCGTACAGTAATTCTTTAGGTATTACCTAGCTATATTTTTTAAATAAAATTATCGGGACTTACATTCGACCATCCTAAAGTCGCCTCGCATCGCGGTGTTTCGTCTAGTTACAATCTGTATCGTTCGTAAGACCTCAACTTCACTCCCTCTTCTCCGCTCTCACTGTCTGTTTCGTCTGATACTCCTCATGGGTCTGATCCAAGGCTTCATTCTGCCAACGGCAATGACCTTTTCATATTTGGTGGAATTATAGTAGTTCCATGAGAGTTCGGAATATCGTTGACTAAATATCTATCTTCGGGCAGTATGGCTTTTACCACCATTGGTCCAGCATAAGGGTAAATCAATTTTCGGCTTGGGCCTTCAGTTGTATCTTGTTTTTCGATAAGGACTAAGTCACCTTCCTTATATACCTTGGGCTTCCTTTTCGTGTCGTATTGGGTTTTTTGTTTTTCTTGCCTTGAAGACATTTTTTGTTTTACTTCTAAGCGTAATGTCGAAAGGTCTGCAATCATTTCTGGAATTTAAAGAATTTCGTCTAATAATTATTGATCGTCAATACACAAATAAATGCCTCTTTTATATTTTCAAGAAACATAACAGAGCCTAAACTCAGTGTGTATAATAATCATAATAGTTCGAACCTTTCCTAAGAGATTCTTTAGCGAGCTCAGCTCAAGTGGATCGATAACGCCGAGTTAACATAAACTAACGGCAGTCGATTGTATACGTATTTGCGTACAGTAATTCTTTAGGTATTACCTAGCTATATTTTTTAAATAAAATTATCGGGACTTACATTCGACCATCCTAAAGTCGCCTCGCATCGCGGTGTTTCGTCTAGTTACAATCTGTATCGTTCGTAAGACCTCAACTTCACTCCCTCTTCTCCGCTCTCACTGTCTGTTTCGTCTGATACTCCTCATGGGTCTGATCCAAGGCTTCATTCTGCCAACGGCAATGACCTTTTCATATTTGGTGGAATTATAGTAGTTCCATGAGAGTTCGGAATATCGTTGACTAAATATCTATCTTCGGGCAGTATGGCTTTTACCACCATTGGTCCAGCATAAGGGTAAATCAATTTTCGGCTTGGGCCTTCAGTTGTATCTTGTTTTTCGATAAGGACTAAGTCACCTTCCTTATATACCTTGGGCTTCCTTTTCGTGTCGTATTGGGTTTTTTGTTTTTCTTGCCTTGAAGACATTTTTTGTTTTACTTCTAAGCGTAATGTCGAAAGGTCTGCAATCATTTCTGGAATTTAAAGAATTTCGTCTAATAATTATTGATCGTCAATACACAAATAAATGCCTCTTTTATATTTTCAAGAAACATAACAGAGCCTAAACTCAGTGTGTATAATAATCATAATAGTTCGAACCTTTCCTAAGAGATTCTTTAGCGAGCTCAGCTCAAGTGGATCGATAACGCCGAGTTAACATAAACTAACGGCAGTCGATTGTATACGTATTTGCGTACAGTAATTCTTTAGGTATTACCTAGCTATATTTTTTAAATAAAATTATCGGGACTTACATTCGACCATCCTAAAGTCGCCTCGCATCGCGGTGTTTCGTCTAGTTACAATCTGTATCGTTCGTAAGACCTCAACTTCACTCCCTCTTCTCCGCTCTCACTGTCTGTTTCGTCTGATACTCCTCATGGGTCTGATCCAAGGCTTCATTCTGCCAACGGCAATGTCCTTTTCATATTTGGTGGAATTATAGTAGTTCTATGAGAGTTCGGAATATCGTTGACTAAATATCTATCTTCGGGCAGTATGGCTTTTACCACCATTGGTCCAGCATAAGGGTAAATCAATTTTCGGCTTGGGCCTTCAGTTGTATCTTGTTTTTCGATAAGGACTAAGTCACCTTCCTTATATACCTTGGGTTTCCTTTTCGTGTCGTATTGGGTTTTTTGTTTTTCTTGCCTTGAAGACATTTTTTGTTTTACTTCTAAGCGTAATGTCGAAAGGTCTGCAATCATTTCTGGAATTTAAAGAATTTCCTCTAATAATTATTGATCGTCAATACACAAATAAATGCCTCTTTTATATTTTCAAGAAACATAACAGAGCCTAAACTCAGTGTGTATAATAATCATAATAGTTCGAACCTTAGCTAAGAGCACTGACTATAGAGTTTCCGAGGAAATGAATTTTCAAATTTCCTTTTCACATCTCACTTTTCACAGCGATATTTGTGGTTATAATCCGGATGAATTTTTACTAGACGCAGACTATTTTGCACCTTTTGCAACATCGACACTTCGCGAAAACCCGCGGAAAAACAGGAACTGTCCAAGATTTATGCATTGTTTTCAGGGCGGTTGCATATATCCGCTATTTCTGTTTGACGTTTGACGTTAGTGACGTAGTATTTTTTTTTAAATCCAGCTTTTTCCAAGATTTAATTCACGAGTTTCATTGTTACACAAAGACTTAACGAAGTATCAACCAAAGTTGAGAGAAAATTCGCGAAAAAATTGGCTGCATTCTGCGAAAACTATGAAAAAAAATTCGGAGTTTCTCTCTGGAAAATTACACACTAATGTTCAAATGTACGGCAAAATCTTTTTCTTATAAAAATTTCTAATAATTTTTATATATATATTATATTTCCAGTATTTCCTCCCTAGAGAGGTAAGTACATACTTTTTTTGAAAACGCTAGCAGAAAAATATATATATTTTTTTTTTCAAAAAGAATTCGCCCCCGGGTGGGCTCGAACCACCAACCTTTCGGTTAACAGCCGAACGCGCTAGCCAATTGCGCCACGGAGGCTACTTGATAACAAAATAATCAAAAGATTGCCCCTTTCATAATTTATCGATATTTTGTTGTAACGCGGAATATAAATATGTAGGTATGTGTTTTATTGATAAAAGATAACGAGTCACAATACAGCATTGGATTATTCATTTTTATACTTGGAGGATAGGTACATTGTTTTATTACATTATTTTATTTACAAACAACATATTTCATCCCAGATAATGTATCAAAGGCGTAACCAAGACGGACATGACTTTGATCTAACGGTCTGGCATTCTGCCATCTACTTGTGCCCGTGAATTTCAGTATAAAATAGCAAGGAAATTAATTAATTGTGATTTATTTGGCGATTTTTTTCAATGGTGAAAAAATCAAGTAATTTTTAACCTGTTTCGCATTATTATTTTTTTATTCAGTATTGACAGAGGCAACTAATAAATAGGTACCACAAGTAACTAAGCTACAAGCGAGTCTGCAGAAATAGGTGTGAGGTGTGTCCTCTAATTTCTAATTATAACTAACATTTATAGATCTACGTCTATAGAAACATATTTCGCGTATTTAATTTGGATTCTATTCTTTACCTTTTTATGGCGTTTAAACAGAAATTTGTTTTCTTGTGAACCCCTCTATAAAATTATGAGTGATGACTATCGCCCAGCAACGTGGAAAATGCGTATCCCACCTGAACATCTCTTCTATACCTGGCAAAATCTCTAGTTCTAAATGATCTGTCCCGATAAGGAGTCGGGAACGGGGAGTGCCTCGTGGTCACGTGCGCTTTTTACTTCTTCGGGAGAACAATGAAATGCAGCACCGCCGTTTTTTGTCTAAGATTTGCGGCAACGAGAACGCCGACTTCATTTCCATTGTCCGCTTCATCTCGCAATCTTCATTCTTCTGGGTTGAATGCGGCTTGCGGTCTATAGTGCGATTTGCAAGATATTGGAAGAAAAAAGGTGCTTTGCTTTTGTAGAAAGCCACACGCACAGTAAGCAGTTTTAAATGTAGCGATGTTGTAAAATTGTTCGTGTTGTAACAAAACAGATTTAAATCGGCGGAAAATAAAAATATAATTGCAGCGAAATTCGAATATTATTTTTCTGCACCTGTTGTATCTATATTTTGGTAGGTACGTATATTATGTTTTACACGTAGTTGTGGGAAAAACTTTTAGAAAATGGAATAATTCCTACCACTTTTGAAATAGTATATTATACACTTAGGTTGAGAAGTGAGCCATTATATACCGAGCTTTTTTATATCCTGAGGCGCGTAGCGCCGAAGGATATAATATGCGAGGTAAATAATGGCCTCAACCGAAGTGTATATAGAATTTTTTTTACTACTAACATTGAAATACCTATTGCCATATTTTAGTTTATTTTAGTCATTTCTCGCTTTTTTCAAATACTTCGAAATATCAAGTAGCCTGGGAGTTCAGTTGTCAAGCTGATAAAATGACACTAATCTTTAAATGTCATATAGAAAATTTTTCATTATTTACCTAGGTATTTTGTTGTTATCATTATTTACCTAGGGTGAGAAATATTACTTCTCATTAGAGGAATGAGGTAAATAATGGTGATTTCTCAGGTTAGTAGTAAAAATAGTATATTATACACCTAGGTTGAGAAGTGAGCCATTATTTACGGAGCATGTTTATATCCTGAGGCGCATAGTGCCGAAGGATATAATATGCGAAGTAAATAATGGCCTTCTCAACCGAAGTGTATATAGAATTTTTTTACTACTAACCTGTGAAATCACCATTATTTACCTCATTCCTCTCATGAGAAGTAATAATTCTCTCCCTAGGTAATGAAAATATAGAAAATTTTTCATTATTTACCTAGGTATTTTTTATTATCATTATTTACCTAGGCAGAGAAATATTACTTCTCATTAGAGGAATGAGGTAAATAATGGTGATTTTTCAGGTTAGTAGTAAAAATTTTTTGTTTATAGTTTAATAAAAAAAATGTTTCAAACGCGTCACATTTCACTAACCTTGAAATATTTATTTTCATTGTAGTTTAGTTATATAATAAAAAAAATGGAATTTTAAGAAGATTGACCCTGCTGAGTATTATTATTATTTTTTAATAAAGGTATCAAAAGAAGGTTAAAAAACATATAATGTTTTTCTTATATGTTACTATAGGAAATGTTATAGGTATATTATATTTAATATTTTTATGACTATCTTGATAAAGGCAGATGATCGAAGCCCTAACAAAACCAAAAACTGTTTGTATTAAGGAAATATGACACTAAAATCCTAAAATGTTATATAGGAAAATTTTACCATCAATTTTACATGGTGTGTTGCAAACAAATCTCCCAGAGTTACCTAGCAAAGAATTCATTCACTGGCGCTGAGTGTATAATTCACAAAAGTCAAATTCTGCCATTCTAGAATATGACCTCATTTTTTTAAAAAAAAATAGTTAATCTGTTAATTAGAATTATAAATTTCGAATATACTTTTTCGAAAACAAACTTTTAGAAAAGTATAACAGAAAAAATATCAATATTTCACAACCACATATCGGTATATAACTGTTGACGTCAGGTTATTTACAAATATACCCATTTTTCAAAGTATTAGAAATTGATAAGTGAAATAAGTAACAGATTTTTGCGCAAAGAGTGAAAACATGATATAATGAAGATATCCCTAGTAACTTCATAATATATAAAGATTTAGTAGAGACATAAACATAAAAACCATAACCATCCGGATGATACGGATGGTTAAAAAGCAAGAAATCTAAAATAAAGTCAAGAATAAAGCAAGTATCTACTTGTTTTTTGAATGAATAGTAAAAATATTAGAGGAAAAAGATCCATAATTCGATCCATTTGACCTAAATTTAAAATCAACAAGCCTGCAAGCAATGTAAAAAATTTTAGAATAATGTTCATTCATTATTTTGTACCTATATAGGTATGAAAGTAGTAAGTAGACATCCTGTTTGTGGATCTAGATAAAATAATATCAATGTGAGAAACAGCTCCATACTTTAGACGCAACACAAAGTTGTCTTAGGTATCATAATTTCACTAATTATATACTACTGATTGTAAAAAAATGCTGCAGTAATAAATAAATATTTAATTCAATAACGAAGAATCTCCTGAATTTCTGAATTATTTATTTTTGCTTCTTCAAATACTAATACATTTTACAGAAACGTATATCTATATTCCTAGGTACCACTCTTAGACAAGGAAAGAGTGAGGACGCCTAACAGCGCTCGCGGCCGTGTTACCGACTGCCACATCGCACGACAGACCAGTGGCGTAGCATGAAACGCGTTCTTAGCCAATACCACAAAAATGTTAAAAATGAAAAGGTAGTTAATTTGGACTTATATGTAATTTAAAATATTGGTATTTATTTTCAAAAGCTGACATATATTTATTTGTGGCGATTTCGAGTCAATCAAAATAAAATAAATATTGCACGCCCATGGAAACCAGCCCATATTTTATGAAACTATCATAATCAATTAGGAACTTTTCAATAAAAACGATGTTAAAAAATAATTATTTTGGTCCTATTTACAAACAAAACAATGCACTTTATCATATTAAGGTAGAAGGAATTTGAAGAAGTTACCTATATTGAGAAAAAAAAAAGTTTTAGGGATTCTTTTAAAAGTTAGCTTGTTAAATATTTACCTGTGAAACGAAATCCCGGGCTCTTGCTTTTCACTTCTGATTTTGCAACCAAACGCTGAACAATTATTCACCATTGTAAGAGTATATTTTCCCCTTAATCACTGTTACTTTTAATTCACAAACTCACGAAATTAACACGTACTCGCTTTGTCTGCCACATATAAAATGGCCGCCGTTCAAAACGAGGTAACAAAATCTATAGACGGTAGGCAATCGCGGTGTCCTTTCTCTTTCCTTGTCTAAGGTACCACCGGATATATTTTTTATAGATATTAATTATTGCACACCGCGTATAACTATATCGCAGCACTTCTTTCACTAATAGACGTTTTGCTTTAATATTGACATTGATTGAAGGATTGTTGAATTTAAATTCCTAGTGTAGGTTAAAAGCTAACTGACTTTGTTTTTACAGCCTATACGTTCACGGTCACGGTTAGGATTTAAAAACGAATGAAACGAGAAATTGCTGATAAATTTTGTCGGTAAAATGTTGGGCTTGATGGAAGCTTTTGATTCCTGAAAAAAATAATGTTGACAGTAAAGAACATTAACGTTCTTTAAATGGATGCTGGAAAATCGAATTAACGTGATTTCCATTCAATAGAAGAAATATAACTACATTTTTTTCGTTTTAGGGAAACTGCAGATAAACATTGGGTTAGTTGACCATATTTTATAAAAAATATGTAGCTTGAAGCCGTGGTTTTGTTGTCAGATGAGTACCAAAATCGCTTTAATATTTTTTCGCTTTAGTATACTATACTAGGTGTTACGATTAAAGAAATCACGTTTCGGCGATATCTTTATCTTCGGGACACCATGTTCAATGGGGAACTTGCACAAAAATTAAATTTTAAAATACTACTTTCAAACGCAATTTATTGCCATTAAATGAACCACAGTTCACATTTTTACATTTTTATGTAATAAATGTAAGCAATTAAACACTGCATAATTCAAATCATTCTTGTAACGCGCCCTCCTTGGTTCTGACGTCAAATAGCTCGTTGGTGGTGGCGCCTCTGGTGGGCGGCGGCAACCTTGGGCGGCGGCGCCATGTATAAACTAATATGGGCGGCACATGTATCAAAACTACAGCACCACGCACGCACACTGTGTTTAGAAGGAGCAACGAGAACCTATCCTAAGGGTCTATCCGTCTTATTATAGTCTATCTCAGTCTTGATATTGTTGGGCTTGATGGAAGCTTTTGATTCCTGAAAAAAATAATGTTGACAGTAAAGAACATTAACGTTCTTTAAATGGATGCTGGAAAATCGAATTGACGTGATTTCCATTCAATAGAAGAAATATAACTACATTTTTTTCGTTTTAGGGAAACTGCAGATAAACATTGGGTTAGTTGACCATATTTTATAAAAAATATGTAGCTTGAAGCCGTGGTTTTGTTGTCAGATGAGTACCAAAATCGCTTTAATATTTTTTCGCTTTAGTATACTATACTAGGTGTTACGATTAAAGAAATCACGTTTCGGCGATATCTTTATCTTCGGGACACCATGTTCAATGGGGAACTTGCACAAAAATTAAATTTTAAAATACTACTTTCAAACGCAATTTATTGCCATTAAATGAACCACAGTTCACATGTTTACATTTTTATGTAATAAATGTAAGCAATTAAACACTGCATAATTCAAATCATTCTTGTAACGCGCCCTCCTTGGTTGTGACGTCAAATAGCTCGTTGGTGGTGGCGCCTCTGGTGGGCGGCGGCAACCTTGGGCGGCGGCGCCATGTATAAACTAATATGGGCGGCACATGTATCAAAACTACAGCACCACGCACGCACACTGTGTTTAGAAGGAGCAACGAGAACCTATCCTAAGGGTCTATCCGTCTTATTATAGTCTATCTCAGTCTTGATATTGTTGGGCTTGATGGAAGCTTTTGATTCCTGAAAAAAATAATGTTGACAGTAAAGAACATTAACGTTCTTTAAATGGATGCTGGAAAATCGAATTGACGTGATTTCCATTCAATAGAAGAAATATAACTACATTTTTTTCGTTTTAGGGAAACTGCAGATAAACATTGGGTTAGTTGACCATATTTTATAAAAAATATGTAGCTTGAAGCCGTGGTTTTGTTGTCAGATGAGTACCAAAATCGCTTTAATATTTTTTCGCTTTAGTATACTATACTAGGTATTACGATTAAAGAAATCACGTTTCGGCGATATCTTTATCTTCGCGACACCATGTTCAATGGGGAACTTGCACAAAAATTAAATTTTAAAATACTACTTTCAAACGCAATTTATTGCCATTAAATGAACCGCAGTTCACATTTTTACATTTTTATGTAATAAATGTAAGCAATTGAACACTGCATAATTCAAATCATTCTTGTAACGCGCCCTCCTTGGTTGTGACGTCAAATAGCTCGTTGGTGGTGGCGCCTCTGGTGGGCGGCGGCAACCTTGGGCGGCGGCGCCATGTATAAACTAATATGGGCGGCACATGTATCAAAACTACAGCACCACGCACGCACACTGTGTTTAGAAGGAGCAACGAGAACCTATCCTAAGGGTCTATCCGTCTTATTATAGTCTATCTCAGTCTTGATATTGTTGGTTATTTAAATTGCGAGATGCGTAAGAGCAGTTTTTGGCCGAGAAGGTTGTTTAACGCCCGTGTTGCCTCGGGTCTTAAAACTCTCTCCGAGGCCAAAAAGAGCTTACGCATCGAGCAATGTATTACATTTTTCCTGCTACCTATAATTTCATATTAGGTAGGTAAGTAGGTACTTTGAATTTAAATACACTATGGAGTAGATTGTGAGTAATAATCTTCATAATAACCACTGTCCAATTATTACTAAAAATGATAATCAGTGATAAATATAAGAGGTAGAATGCAGTGGTAATAAAAAATAACTTCTTGAGGGATTGAACCCGGGACCTACGAATTACTAGTGCCGTAACCTCACCAGTCAGTTAAAGAAGTTCTTGTTAAATTTGGACTTTTAGGCGGTTCTTATTCATATTTTTGACCTACATCAGATCCCTCTGGAAATGGGTCGCCGAACTGTTTATTTTAACGTTCAATTTCCATTCTCCCTTCTCTAATTCTGTGTAGCTGTCACTCCTGTCACTGCCTTCCGATCGATTGAGCGGTGTGACGTCACGACCATTCCCGCGCTTTTCATGTCGTTTCAAATGAATAGCGTGCGGCCACAACTTTAATTATTTATTGCAAATTAAATATTGCGATTTGATATTTGGTATGTGCACTTTCTATAATATGTAGATATAGTACGAGAGCCGGCTGCATGATTTCAATTCTCATAAGCTTATAGAATAAGATACTGTGTAAAATGTGGAGAGTATATTTCTTTACTTGAAGCGAGTAGGTTGCCTCAATTTATATGGGCCCGATAATTGTTATTTAAAGAATAGTTGCGGTCAATTTTTAGGCAAATCTACTCTCATGTGATTATAGAACAAAATAGGTACCATCGGAAAGAAGGCCCATGAAAAAAAAGGGTCCCTTGGTGTTTTAGAAATCCGATAGGCGTATTTTCGGGGCCTCGAAAATCCTCCGCTGTTAAATACGGCGCGAAAGACGGGGGCAAATCTGGACCTCGAGGACCCGAGTTGTGTGCGAAGGCCCGCTATACCAGACAGTGCTATATACCGCTTGATGCACAGGAAAATTTTTTTAACGCGTTTTTCGGGAGATCTGACGGTACGGCGAGATGGCCGGGTCAACATATTTAAAGAAAATTTTCAGGTAAATTATTTCTCGTTTTCGGGATTTTCGGCGAAAAAAACGACCAACACAGGTGGGAAGCATTTTTTTTTCCTTATTGGCCAGCATTTCCCGTCACCTAAAAGCCAAAGTCCGTAAACTGTCAGAAATTGCCCTCTTTCGCCGAGCTACAGCAAAGTTATTTCGCCTCGGGGCTCTGGGGTCGGAATTTTTAAAGCTTCCCCAAAGTCTTCAGGTGAGGTGCAAATGTTTTCGGTGCCCCCGAAAAATTAGAAAATGAGAAAAAACACGCAATTTTTAAGAGCGGTTCCTCAAGATTTCCCGTCAAGTTCGCTAATTCTACAGCCGTCCCGTTTCTCGAAAGTTGGAAATCGGGAGTCTGGAAATTTGGTGAAATATCGGATTTCGAGGTTTCTTTTGGAACTGTAGGAAAGTACAAGACCCAATTAAGAAATTTACCTTCTTCTTCGATTTTTAGAACGGCACTTTTCGAATTTGTCAAAAGACTTTTGCGAAAAAGTATTAGTAAATATTATATTCGTGGGACGGGTTGTACCTATTAAAAAATTAAAAATTATCCACAACTTCTTTAAATAACAATGATCGGGCCCATATTATCTGAGGCAACCTACTCGCTTCAAGTAAAGAAATATACTCTATACATTTTACATAATATCTTATTCTATACGCTTATGAGAGTTGAAATCATGCGGCCGGCTCTTGGACTAGTAGTCATCATAAAAAATAGATACAATTGTTTTCCAAACCAACTTATTTTCTTTCTACTTTCTACTTTCAGTAGTGGATACGAACAGTTAATTGTACAGCCTATTAACATTAAAAAGTGTATAAATTAATTGCCAGAAACATCTGGCGAGATCCCAAATCGCACCTAAGCACCTCCCAACACTTCCCTGGGGGGCCGAGCGGGAAAAGGCAGGGCCCCGGGCCTCCTAATTGGCCCCGTAATTCTTGGCCGACGCGGACGGCCCGCCGAAGAGAGGCGCGCTGCTGTTAGACCGGCGGGGTAGTCCCCTGCCAGATAGGCTGCTCCCTTATGAGGGAGCGTCTTTGTCTTTTTTTTTGGAAATGCGGACCTCTGGCGGGCAGGTGAAAGGCACGGCCGGAACGACAAACGGCGGGTCGTTATTATAGAGGCTCTCGTTTGCGGCCGATAAGTGGAGGACGGGACCGTCTGAGTATGTGCAAATATTGCGGAATGGTGGGCAATTTCTTTGTCGTCCATATAATACGCCTATATAGGTATACCCGGGCAGTTTTTCTGTCTAGAATTCAACAACGTTACTTGTCTGTATGAATGTAACCACGGAGATTTAATTCAAGACGATACTTATTAATTAAAAACACTCTGTATGTTTGCAGTACTTTTCACGTTACATACGTATAATGAGTAACTTTAACTATAAACAAACTCTTCGCCTTCGTGCATAATTGAGCGTTTAAAATGACAAAACAATTCTACAAGATATTAAGATAGCTGTAAGAACTCTTCTCAAAAAAATTTGTTTCTTTTAGTTTTAGAAATAATCTTAGGATTATCTATTACTTACCGATTTTCCACATGCGCACTCCCAACTTCAAAGTGCAATAACTATAAAAAGCTGTTGTTTATAGCATATTAACTTGCTTCAAATTGAAGGACATTTGGGATGCATTATTTGTCAGGGGCACTGCATTACTTACTAGCAATATTATTATGTATAGCGATATTATTATGTATAGCAATTTTTACGATATAAAACTTATCATAAAAACAGCTGAACGTGGCATTTATATTGAAAAACTTTACCTGCCACCCTGATTTTCGTATTTTTATTATTATTCTATGGTCAAAAGGTTGAATCACTGTTTTCTATTTCTAGATTGCAAGAACAAATACATGAAATTTTAGCTCCGGCTGTTCGGGTAATTCATTGTTTCAACAAAGAAAGCGTGATGATAAATATCAAAAGAATTCAAAAAACGCTTACATTTCTGCACAAAATGGTTACCACTGCATATTACACATTTTTGCTAAAATGTAGCAAAAGACTTTTTTGAATTCTTTTGATATTTTAAGTACTTTTCGTGCTTTCTCGATTAAAGCACCACGAAGAAAATGATATTTATCAATCTTTTAGTACATTATTATTATGTATCAGCGACAAAAATGTGTCTCGAAATTCCAACCACGACTCTGCATTCCCATCAAATTTAGGAATGGGAATTGAGGGTATAACTTTGGGAAAGTTTTTGGTACTGCTGTTGAATTTTCTGGGCAATTTTCAACCTTCAAACCTAAACTAGAACTGCTAGCTGATTTTACTCTGTCATTTTCATCATTAAATCTTCCAAGTATCTCTTTGGAAGTTGCTACAAGCCGGTAAAAGGAGTTTTCAAAATGTTCCCTCTCAAGAAGTTGGTTATTTGGATCATCATCCAACAATTCAAGGTTTTGTTGAATTTCATCAAATTCTAAAAATATCAGCTCTGTTTCTTCAAATCAAGCTTGTAATTCCATCAAAATACCTCTATCTGCATGTTCCTTTTCAAAAATATCTTTATTTTCGTTAAGAAAGCTGCTAAATAATGTCAGTTTACCTTTCAAAATTCCACGTTTTTTAACCAACTTATTGAATTCTACTTCGTTCTCCATTTTGCCCAATCAAAATAACAAGCAAGAATCAACAAATGAACCAACCAAATTTCCAATAATGACTACTAAATTCTAATGTTACCAGCAATCCAAACCAGCTTTAGTTAGATATGCCACGAAATCTGTCTTGATCAACTCAGCACCAGTAGCTTGAAACTCTTCTAAATGGTTCTTCAAAGACATCCCATGAAGAGCAATACGAGGACATCCAAATCGTCTTACTATGATCGCGAAGAACACCGAAAAATCCAACGCGTCACTCAAGTCCAAAAAGTCCAAAATATGCCAAAATTCACAGGTTTTGGTTTCAAATCCACGCCGTAAGGACCACTATGTTCTCGCGTTGTAGTGGAATTAAAAAACGATATTTTAATTCTTTATTTAAACACAAAAGATTAAAACATTTTGGTGATTTTTACAATACTCGTCTATAATTGCCCTGATGTTACAGCTTGGAAGGTTAGGTGTTTTTGAAAATAAACAAGAAAAAAAAACTATCACTGAAAATGTGGATAAAAAAATCGGTGTGAAAACAGCCAATTTTTTGATTTGGCAACGTCGCAACTGGGACGCCGCGGAGCGGTCTAAAACATGTAATGTCTTAAATAAAATTGAAAATAAAAAAAATTAAAAACAAGCTTTTATACATAAGCCATGTACTAAAACGAATAAAATAAAAAATAAAATAAATCTGGATTTTCGTTAAGATAATTCAATGCCAAATTGCGACAAGTTTTTGTAAATCAAAAAGCTTGTCGCGCGAATTCTAAAGAAAATACATACTTTGGCAAGTAGGTACCTACTTGCTTATCAACCAATCACTGTCCAATAAAATTAGTTGGTACCTACTTTTATGAAAATTTCGCGCGACAAGCTTTTTGTTTTACAAAAACTTGTCCATAGATTTATTTTATTTCTTATTTAATTCGTTTTAGTACACGGCTTATATAAAAGTTTGTTTTTAAAAAGTTTTTTTTTTATTTTTTTTATTTTATTCGTTTTAGTACATGGCTTATATTTGATACCCATATTAAGGGGGTTGGCAAAAAAATCATCCGCCATCTTCGAGCGGCGACCATTTTGAAAGAATTACAATATTGAGTATTGCATAATATTGTATTGTCACCGGAACTAAAGGTGTATGCAAAATGTCAGCTCAATCGGATGTCAGGAAATGGTTCTAATTCAGCTTACAAGATTCGACCCACACAAACAGGGTCTAACTAATAATTTTGTAAAAAGCTTGTAATAAAAATATAGATAAGAAGTTCTGCAGGGTTACCTAGGTCATGTCAGTAGCGTAAGTACGTGCCATGTATAGGAGCAAAAAGTATATTTAAAAAATTCGTAGCTGCTGCAAAAGATGTCAGCGTTTCATCTGGCGGACGAAAATACGCCCTAAATGCCCAAAAGAAGATCTCGTGGAAGTCGTAGCTGCTTTCAAAAGTGACGGCGTTTGATCTAACATCCAAAAACACGATCTAAATGTCAAAGAGAAGATCTCCGGGGGTAGCTAGTTTATGTCAGGGGCGTCCGGACTGGTCGGAAGCGATAAATAGATAATATATTTAAAAAAAATCGTGGCTGCTTTCAAAGGTGACGGTGTTTGATCTCACAGCCAAAAACACGACCTAAATGTCCAAGAGAAGATCTCCAGGGGTGGCTAGCTTATGTCAGCTAATTATTATCTATTTGGAAGGCGTAGTTTCCTTAAAATTTACAAAAAAGTACATACCGTACAAATATTTTGACTGGAACTTGCGCAATTCTTATCCTGATATCTTTTGCATATATGACATTGTTGGCAAAAGTCGTTTACTGATACCAATACTCCGCAAATTAGGTATCTTTCGAGCATATTTTCAGAATTTTCCAGCAACATTTTTTCTTTCATTGTTCCTCTGAATTTGTCCATGCTTTCATTGCCTGTTAAAGGCCGTTTGTTCACATATTGCCTAAAGAAGTATATCACATGCACATCACAATTTTATGTGTCCTTTTGTTTCATATGTGACTTAATGTCCAGGGTCTCTCCTCGAGTTGTGGGTTTTTGCAGTTCAGGTAATTTTTGAAGAATTGTTCAAAGATTTTCTTCTTCTGATCTGTTGTGGCAAAGTTGCTATTTGTCGGGTCAATATAATAAAAATGTCTTGTTAATTCGGCTATCGCCAAACACCAATGATTACGTCCTACAGAGAGAGGCATTATTATTACAGCGTTATCGTCAAAATTGGGAAGGTCATTATAAAAATCGGCGTGCAAATTTTGTGTAAAATAAAAAAATGGAATATGTCTCACCGGTTGGTAATAGCGTGTTGCTGTATTGTTCGAAATTATACAGTGGATGGCCAAATTCACTATAAGATCATCAAGCCAGTTAGTCCCATTTAAAGAACTAAATTCTTGGTATTTAAGTTCTGGCCACTTAGCCGTCGCAAAGTATGCAAATGTGCGTAATTTTGCAGCAGTATTTAATTCCTTTTTGTCAGAATATAATAGACGTATTTCCAAGTTACCTTTGCTTTGCCCACTAACCGTTCTGCAAATTACTCCGAAATTGGAGGCGGTTATCCTTTTACGGCTTTCAATGGCCAGAGGTCACTAGTTCTTTGTCCCGTGGTTGTTGTTGCGAGCTTCGCGATTTCATCGACAGAAAGTTTCAGTTGGCGAAGTTGTTCTTCGCACATTTCGGCTATAAAGTCTGTTTGGGCTCCTCAACTTGCGATATCACTTTACTAAGGTAGTTCCCTGCGACATTATTTTGGATGGGCAATTTTTTTTTTGTTCCACTGTTCCTCTTCTTTAGCTCCTGTGACTCTTGAGGAGTGTCATGAAGTTGTGTTAAAGCTCGCCTAGTGGAACAAACTCGCTCGGGGATTTTAAACTTGACTTCTTTATGAACCGCCAGTACTTTCTTTCAGAAGCTGTTCCTGATTTTTCAAAAGTTTTTTAATCACTCCATTTCAGTTTTCCACGTTTGCATTTGTTAGTCGTTCGCCTTCTTGGTTTGTTATGCGAGACCATAATGGAACTTATAACGGCAAATATTTTTCAATATGATTTCGCAAAACCTGGGGTTAAAATGTTAATTTTTTTCATTTGTATGTTCAGTATCTATTAGGTTTATTTGTACCTCATCGTGAATTTTCAAGAAATACTTACAGGACGGACTCTCTTCGTAAACTGGTTTGGTGCTTTCCGAGTAAGAATCTCTGTCCCCTCCATGGAGTTCTTCGCTTTTGCACATTTCTTGGTTAGAACAACAAAGTAGCAAGAGGGTTGTTAACGATTTATCTATGAGGCGTTCTTGTTCTTTGATGTTATTATCACGCAAATGTGAACAAACCATTCAGCAATATTGTTTATGCTGGTAAAATTTATACAAGCGGCCATCGCTTTCTTTAAAAATTTGGTATCATTTTCATGTTCACTGTTTTTCTCTATAGGTATCCTTGGTAACTATGGAGAAAAAGTGAGAAAAACAGTTTTTCCGCTGAGCCGATATACTGAAAACAAAATTCTAAATAATCTAGCACAGACATATTATTCCAAAAATATAATACTGCATTAATTAGTGCCATTGAACAATCCGTCACCACATTATGAAATAGTGGCGATGGACTCTTCGTTGATATGACGAAAGACTTAAATTTGGCCAACCACATACCTATAGAGGTCGAGTCGCGATCACAGCTATATATATATATATATATATATATAAAGCTCTAATATCGGACACGTCCCATTATTAAAAGAGGATAACTACCGAGTAGTAAAAGATCCTCTTTGAAACCCACTTTGGCCTAGATCCTCTTTGGCCTTATTACGACTCCTCCGGTAGCGTCTAAATGTAAAATTCGGCTACCTTCATTTAGCAAAACGATTTCCACTTGTTCCCTGCTATATATGTATACATGGAAAGGTTCGCCCACCATTTTTATAAAGTCCGGATGTTCCCGATACATCAGACATAAATCAATAATGTCGTGTCTATTTCGATCATTGAGTCCAAGTGGTTCTGATCTAACTTTTCGTATAATTACCCGCCTGTATAACCTTGAAAGACGCCTGTCGGACCATATTTTCTCGTGCTTTCGATGCTCTTACATTCTTTATTTCACTTCTAGCTATTTTCCGTTCAATCCTTTGAAATAAGGCGCTTTTGATGTTAAATGGTTATAATCTTTGGATGAACTAAACACCATCACATTATGATAGTCCTTTTCACTTGCAGAAAAGTAATCCACGAACATCAGGAACATCTTACAGTTTTTATGTCCACAATATGCGTAAATCTTAAGGGAATTCCGCTTTGGCAAGTAACGTTTTTGTTTAACGTAAAGAATGCACACATTATTTATCTCCTTAAACCGTGCTCCTAGCACAAAGGTCCATTTGCTGGTAACAGTTTGTACATTTCTGAACATTTCGTTGAAATCTCTTTTCTACAAAGTCAAAGTGCCTTCACGGTGTTTACGATCTTTATACGAAGTGCGTTTTAATTTGGGATCTTTCAAATTTGTAGATGGAGTTGCCACAATGACTCCGTACTGACTCCCTCTCCAACTTCTTTACATGAGACGAAACCGACTCAAATTTTTTTAAAATGCCCTTTACCAGTTCGTCTCTAAATATATCAAATTCATTTGGCATCAGATGAGGTGCATGTAGATCCTTCGGTATAGTTTCTCCGCTCACGTGTTGTTTTCCAATCTCCGAGCCCTTGGCAAATAACGAAGAACGCTTTGAACTCCCTGATGAATGTAAAGACAATGCATCCACAATACTGGAGGAAAAGAATGAAGAAAATGAAATACTCGGATCCGGAAGGCTTAGTGGACTTTCAGTAGGAATCTCGGTAAAGCAATCTTCTGTTTCTATTCCGGACTCGGTTGCCGCTTCCTGGGGACCACCAGTTCCTATTGATACCTCCTCCTCTATGTAGACTGTCGTCTAATATAGGTAGGTACGTTCCAAACGTAAAATTTCCAAAAAAGTTGTTCGGAGAAACTCTCGAGCGGGTCCGGCACTCTAAGAAATTCCCAAAAAAGTTATTCGGAGAAACTCTCGAGCGCTTCGGGAATTCTCCGAAAATCGGGTCCAACCGTCCGGGCGCGACAAGAAAAAATTCGGTGAATTTTTTTCAGTCCCTAGGTATTCTAACTCACGCTCGGTTCAATGGCAAAATTTCCAGAAAAGGTATTTGGAGAAACTCTGGAGCGGGTTTGGTACTCTCCGAAAATCGGGTCCAAACGTCCGGGCGCAACAAGAAAAAATCCGGTGAATTTTTTTCAGTCCCTAGGATGGTCTCCTAACTGACACTTGTCGCGCCCGGTCGTTTGGACCCGATTTTCGGAGAGTGCCGAACACGCTCGAGAGTTTCTCCGAACAACTTTTTTGGAAATTTTGCCTTGGAACCGAATGTCAGTTACAAGACCATACCTAGGGACTTTGAAAAAAATTCACCGAATTTTTACTTGTCGCGCCCGGTCGTTTGGACCCGATTTTCGGAGAGTGCCCGATCCGCTCGAGAGTTTCTCCGAATAACTTTTTTGGAAATTTTACCTTTGAACCGAGGGTGAGTTAGAAGATCATACCTAGGGACTTAAAAAAAATTCACCGAATTTTTTCTTGTCGCGGCCGGTCGTTTGGACCCGATTTTCGGAGAGTGCCGAACCCGCTCGAGAGTTTCTCCGAATAACTTTTTTGGAAATTTTACTTTTGAACCGAGCGTGAGTTAGAAAACCATACCTCTAGGGACTTTAAAAAAAAATTCACCGAATTTTTTCTTGTCGCGCCCTGTCGTTTGGACCCGATTTTCGGAGAGTGCCGAACCCGCTCGAGAGTTTCTCCGAATAACTTTTTTGGAAATTTTGCCTGGAACCGAATGTCAATTACAAGACCATACCTAGGGACTTTGAAAAAAATTCACCGAATTTTTACTTGTCGCGCCCGGTCGTTTGGACCCGATTTTCGGAGAGTGCCCGATCCGCTCGAGAGTTTCTCCGAATAACTTTTTTGGAAATTTTACCTTTGAACCGAGGGTGAGTTAGAAGATCATACCTAGGGACTTAAAAAAAATTCACCGAATTTTTTCTTGTCGCGGCCGGTCGTTTGGACCCGATTTTCGGAGAGTGCCGAACCCGCTCGAGAGTTTCTCCGAATAACTTTTTTGGAAATTTTACTTTTGAACCGAGCGTGAGTTAGAAAACCATACCTCTAGGGACTTTAAAAAAAAATTCACCGAATTTTTTCTTGTCGCGCCCGGTCGTTTGGACCCGATTTTCGGGGAGTGCCGAACCCGCTCGAGAGTTTTTCCGAATAACTTTTTTGGAAATTTTACCTTTGAACCGAGCGTGAGTTAGAAAACAATACAGAGGGACTTGGAAAAGAATTCACCGAATTTTTTCTTGTCGCGCCCGGTCGTTTGGACCCGATTTTCGGAAAGTGCCAAATCCGCTCGAGAGTTTCTCCGAACAACTTTTTTGGAAATTTTGCCTTGGAACCGAATGTCAGTTACAAGACCATACCTAGGGACTTTGAAAAAAATCCACCGATTTTTTTCTTGTCGCGGCCGGTCGTTTGGACTCGATTTTCGGAGAGTGCCGAACCCGCTCGAGAGTTTCTCCGAATAACTTTTTTGGAAATTTTATCTTTGAACCGGGGGTGAGTTAGAAGTTCATACCTAGGGACTTTGAAAAAAAAATTCACCGAATTTTTTGTTGTCGCGCCCTCTCGTTTGGACCCGATTTTCGGAGAGTGCCGAACCCGCTCGAGAGTTTCTCCGAACAACTTTTTTGGAAATTTTGCCTTGGAACCGAATGTCAGTTACAAGACCATACCTAGGGACTTTGAAAAAAATCCACCGAATTTTTTCTTGTTGCGACCGGTCCTTTGGAACCGATTTTCGCAGAGTGCTTGATCCGCTCGAGAGTTTCTCCGAATAACTTTTTTGGAAATTTTACCTTTGAACCGAGGGTGAGTTAGAAGATCATACCTAGGGACTTAAAAAAAATTCACCGAAAATCGGGTCCAACCGACCGGGCGCGACAAGAAAAAATTCGGTGAATTCTTTTCCAAGTCCATATGTATTCTTTTCTAACTCACGCTCGGTTCAAAGGTAAAATTTCCAAAAAAGTTATTCGGAAAAACTCTCGAGCGGGTTCGGCACTCCCCGAAAATCGGGTCCAAACGTCCGGGCGCGACAAGGTAAAATTCGGTGAATTTCTTCTTAAAGTCCCTAGGTATGATCTTCTAACTCACCCCCGGTTCAAAGGTAAAATTTCCAAAAAAGTTATTCGGAGAAACTCTCGAGCGGGTTCGGCACTCTCCGAAAATCGGGTCCAAACGACAGGACGCGACAAGAAAAAATTCGGTGAATTTTTTTCAAAGTCCCTAGGTATGGTCTTGTAACTGACATTCGGTTCCAAGGCAAAATTTCCAAAAAAGTTGTTCGGAGAAACTCTCGAGCGGATTTGGCACTTTCCGAAAATCGGGTCCAAACGACCGGGCGCTACAAGTGTCAGTTAGGAGACCATCCTAGGGACTGAAAAAAATTCACCGGATTTTTTCTTGTTGCGCCCGGACGTTTGGACCCGATTTTCGGAGAGTACCAAACCCGCTCCAGAGTTTCTCCAAATAACTTTTATGGAAATTTTGCCTTTGAACCGAGCGTGAGTTAGAATACCTAGGGACTGAAAAAAATTCACCGGATTTTTTCTTGTTGCGCCCGGACGTTTGGACCTGATTTTCGGAGAGTACCAAACCCGCTCCAGAGTTTCTACAAATAAGTTTTTCTGGAAATTTTACCTTTGAACCGAGCTTGAGTTAGAATACCTAGGGAGTGAAAAAAATTCACCGAATTTTTTCTTGTCGCGGCCGGTCGTTTGGACCTGATTTTCGGAGAGTGCCGAACCCGCTCGAGAGTTTCTCCGAATAACTTTTTTGGAAATTTTACCTTTGAACCGAGCGTGAGTTAGTAAACCATACCTAGGGACTTGGAAAAGAATTCACCGAATTTTTTCTTGTCGCGGCCGGTCGTTTGGACCTGATTTTCGGAGAGTGCCGAACCCGCTCGAGAGTTTCTCCGAATAACTTTTTTGGAAATTTTACCTTTGAACCGAGCGTGAGTTAGTAAACGATACCTAGGGACTTGGAAAAGAATTCACCGAATTTTTTCTTGTCGCGCCCGGTCGTTTGGATCCGATTTTCGGAAAGTGCCGAATCCGCTCGAGAGTTTCTCCGAACAACGTTTTTGGAAATTTTGCCTTGGAACCGAATGTCAGTTACAAGACCATACCTAGGGACTTTGAAAAAAATTCACCGAATTTTTTCTTGTCGCGGCCGGTCGTTTGGACCTGATTTTCGGAGAGTGCCGAACCCGCTCGAGAGTTTCTCCGAATAACTTTTTTGGAAATTTTACCTTTGAACCGAGGGTGAGTTAGAAGATCATACCTAGGGACTTAAAAAAAATTCACCGAATTTTTTCTTGTCGCTCCCGGTCTTTTGGACTCGATTTTCGGAGAGTGCCGAACCCGCTCGAGAGTTTCTCCGAATAACTTTTTTGGAAATTTTACCTTTGAACCGAGCGTGAGTTAGTAAACCATACCTAGGGACTTGGAAAAGAATTCACCGAATTTTTTCTTGTCGCGCCCGGTCGTTTGGACCCGATTTTCGGAAAGTGCCGAACCCGCTCGAGAGTTTCTCCGAACAACTTTTTTGGAAAAGTGCCGAACCCGCTCGAGAGTTTCTCCGAACAACGTTTTTGGAAATTTTGCCTTGGAACCGAATGTCAGTTACAAGACCATACCTAGGGACTTTGAAAAAAATTCACCGAATTTTTTCTTGTCGCGACCGGTAGTTTGGACCCGATTTTCGGAGAATGGCGAACCTGCTCGAGAGTTTCTCCGAAGAACTTTTTTGGAAATTTTACCTTTAAACCGAGTGTCAATTAGAAGACCATACCTAGGGACTTTGAAAAAATTCATCGAATTTTTTCTTGTCGCGCCCGGTAGTTTGGATCCGATTTTCGGAGAGTGCCCGACCCGCTCGAGAGTTTCTCCGAATAACTTTTTTGGAAATTTTACGTTTGAACCGAGCGTAAGTTAGAAAACCATACCTAGACACTGAAAAAAATTCACCGAATTTTTTCTTGTCGCGCCCGGTCGTTTGGACCCGATTTTCGGAAAGTGCCGAACCCGCTCGAGAGTTTCTCCGAACAACTTTTTTGGAAAAGTGCCGAACCCGCTCGAGAGTTTCTCCGAACAACTTTTTTGGAAATTTTGCCTTGGAACCGAATGTGTTACAAGACCATACCTAGGGATTTTGAAAAAAATTCACCGAATTTTTTCTTGTCGCGGCCGGTCGTTTGGACCCGATTTTCGGAGAGTGCCGAACCCGCTCGAGAGTTTCTCCGAATAACTTTTTTGGAAATTTTACCTTTGAACCGGGGGTGAGTTAGAAGTTCATACCTAGGGACTTTGAAAAAAAATTCACAGAATTTTTTCTTGTCGCTCCCGGTCTTTTGGACCCGATTTTCGGAGAGTGCCGAACCCGCTCGAGAGTTTCTCCGAATAACTTTTTTGGAAATTTTACCTTTGAACCGGGGGTGAGTTAGAAGATCATACCTAGGGGCTTTGAAAAAAATGCACCGAATTTTACCTTGTCGCGCCCGGACGTTTGGACCCGATTTTCGGGGAGTGCCGAACCCGCTCGAGAGTTTTTCCGAATAACTTTTTTGGAAATTTTACCTTGGAACCGAATGTCAGTTACAAGACCATACCTAGGGACTTTGAAAAAAATTCACCGAATTTTTTCTTGTCGCGCCCTGTCGTTTGGACCCGATTTTCGGAGAGTGCCGAACCCGCTCGAGAGTTTCTCCGAGCAACTTTTTTGGAAATTTTGCCTTGGAACCGAATGTCAGTTACAAGACCATATCTAGGGACTTTGAAAAAAATCCACCGAATTTTTTCTTGTCGCGACCTGTCGTTTGGAACCGATTTTCGGAGAGTGCCCGACCCGCTCGAGAGTTTCTCCGAATAACTTTTTTGGAAATTTTACCTTTGAACCGAGGGTGAGGTAGAAGATCATACCTAGGGACTTAAAAAAAATTCACCGAATTTTTTCTTGTCGCGCCCGGTCGTTTGGACCCGATTTTCGGGGAGTGCCGAACCCGCTCGAGAGTTTCTTTGAATAACTTTTTTGGAAATTTTACCTTTGAACCGAGCGTGAGTTAGAACACCAAACCTAGGGACTTTGAAAAAAATCCACCGAATTTTTTCTTGTTACGCCCGGTCGTTTGGACCCGATTTTCGAAGAGTGCCGAACCCGCTCGAGAGTTTCTCCGAACAACTTTTTTGGAAATTTTGCCTTGGAACCGAATGTCAGTTACAAGACCATACCTAGGGACTTTGAAAAAAATTCACCGAATTTTTTCTTGTCGCGGCCGGTCGTTTGGACCTGATTTTCGGAGAGTGCCGAACCCGCTCGAGAGTTTCTCCGAACAACTTTTTTGGAAATTTTGCCTTGGAACCGAATGTCAGTTACAAGACCATACCTAGGGACTTTGAAAAAAATTCACCGAATTTTTTCTTGTCGCGGCCGGTCGTTTGGACCTGATTTTCGGAGAGTGCCGAACCCGCTCGAGAGTTTCTCCGAACAACTTTTTTGGAAATTTTGCCTTGGAACCGAATGTCAGTTACAAGACCATACCTAGGGACTTTGAAAAAAATTCACCGAATTTTTTCTTGTCGCGCCCTGTCGTTTGGACCCGATTTTCGGAGAGTGCCGAACCCGCTCGAGAGTTTCTCCGAGCAACTTTTTTGGAAATTTTGCCTTGGAACCGAATGTGTTACAAGACCATATCTAGGGATTTAGAAAAAAATTCACCGAATTTTTTCTTGTCGCGGCCGGTCGTTTGGACCCGATTTTCGGAGAGTGCCGAACCCGCTCGAGAGTTTCTCCGAATAACTTTTTTGGAAATTTTACCTTTGAACCGGGGGTGAGTTAGAAGTTCATACCTAGGGACTTTGAAAAAAAATTCACCGAATTTTTTCTTGTCGCGCCCGGTCGTTTGGACCCGATTTTCGGGGAGTGCCGAACCCGCTCGAGAGTTTTTCCGAATAACTTTTTTGGAAATTTTACCTTTGAACCGAGCGTGAGTTAGAAAACAATACAGAGGGACTTGGAAAAGAATTCACCGAATTTTTTCTTGTCGCGCCCGGTCGTTTGGACCCGATTTTCGGAAAGTGCCAAATCCGCTCGAGAGTTTCTCCGAACAACTTTTTTGGAAATTTTGCCTTGGAACCGAATGTCAGTTACAAGACCATACCTAGGGACTTTGAAAAAAATCCACCGATTTTTTTCTTGTCGCGGCCGGTCGTTTGGACTCGATTTTCGGAGAGTGCCGAACCCGCTCGAGAGTTTCTCCGAATAACTTTTTTGGAAATTTTATCTTTGAACCGGGGGTGAGTTAGAAGTTCATACCTAGGGACTTTGAAAAAAAAATTCACCGAATTTTTTGTTGTCGCGCCCTCTCGTTTGGACCCGATTTTCGGAGAGTGCCGAACCCGCTCGAGAGTTTCTCCGAACAACTTTTTTGGAAATTTTGCCTTGGAACCGAATGTCAGTTACAAGACCATACCTAGGGACTTTGAAAAAAATCCACCGAATTTTTTCTTGTTGCGACCGGTCCTTTGGAACCGATTTTCGCAGAGTGCTTGATCCGCTCGAGAGTTTCTCCGAATAACTTTTTTGGAAATTTTACCTTTGAACCGAGGGTGAGTTAGAAGATCATACCTAGGGACTTAAAAAAAATTCACCGAAAATCGGGTCCAAACGACCGGGCGCGACAAGAAAAAATTCGGTGAATTCTTTTCCAAGTCCATATGTATTCTTTTCTAACTCACGCTCGGTTCAAAGGTAAAATTTCCAAAAAAGTTATTCGGAAAAACTCTCGAGCGGGTTCGGCACTCCCCGAAAATCGGGTCCAAACGTCCGGGCGCGACAAGGTAAAATTCGGTGAATTTCTTCTTAAAGTCCCTAGGTATGATCTTCTAACTCACCCCCGGTTCAAAGGTAAAATTTCCAAAAAAGTTATTCGGAGAAACTCTCGAGCGGGTTCGGCACTCTCCGAAAATCGGGTCCAAACGACAGGACGCGACAAGAAAAAATTCGGTGAATTTTTTTCAAAGTCCCTAGGTATGGTCTTGTAACTGACATTCGGTTCCAAGGCAAAATTTCCAAAAAAGTTGTTCGGAGAAACTCTCGAGCGGATTTGGCACTTTCCGAAAATCGGGTCCAAACGACCGGGCGCTACAAGTGTCAGTTAGGAGACCATCCTAGGGACTGAAAAAAATTCACCGGATTTTTTCTTGTTGCGCCCGGACGTTTGGACCCGATTTTCGGAGAGTACCAAACCCGCTCCAGAGTTTCTCCAAATAACTTTTATGGAAATTTTGCCTTTGAACCGAGCGTGAGTTAGAATACCTAGGGACTGAAAAAAATTCACCGGATTTTTTCTTGTTGCGCCCGGACGTTTGGACCTGATTTTCGGAGAGTACCAAACCCGCTCCAGAGTTTCTACAAATAAGTTTTTCTGGAAATTTTACCTTTGAACCGAGCTTGAGTTAGAATACCTAGGGAGTGAAAAAAATTCACCGAATTTTTTCTTGTCGCGGCCGGTCGTTTGGACCTGATTTTCGGAGAGTGCCGAACCCGCTCGAGAGTTTCTCCGAATAACTTTTTTGGAAATTTTACCTTTGAACCGAGCGTGAGTTAGTAAACCATACCTAGGGACTTGGAAAAGAATTCACCGAATTTTTTCTTGTCGCGGCCGGTCGTTTGGACCTGATTTTCGGAGAGTGCCGAACCCGCTCGAGAGTTTCTCCGAATAACTTTTTTGGAAATTTTACCTTTGAACCGAGCGTGAGTTAGTAAACGATACCTAGGGACTTGGAAAAGAATTCACCGAATTTTTTCTTGTCGCGCCCGGTCGTTTGGATCCGATTTTCGGAAAGTGCCGAATCCGCTCGAGAGTTTCTCCGAACAACGTTTTTGGAAATTTTGCCTTGGAACCGAATGTCAGTTACAAGACCATACCTAGGGACTTTGAAAAAAATTCACCGAATTTTTTCTTGTCGCGGCCGGTCGTTTGGACCTGATTTTCGGAGAGTGCCGAACCCGCTCGAGAGTTTCTCCGAATAACTTTTTTGGAAATTTTACCTTTGAACCGAGGGTGAGTTAGAAGATCATACCTAGGGACTTAAAAAAAATTCACCGAATTTTTTCTTGTCGCTCCCGGTCTTTTGGACTCGATTTTCGGAGAGTGCCGAACCCGCTCGAGAGTTTCTCCGAATAACTTTTTTGGAAATTTTACCTTTGAACCGAGCGTGAGTTAGTAAACCATACCTAGGGACTTGGAAAAGAATTCACCGAATTTTTTCTTGTCGCGCCCGGTCGTTTGGACCCGATTTTCGGAAAGTGCCGAATCCGCTCGAGAGTTTCTCCGAACAACGTTTTTGGAAATTTTGCCTTGGAACCGAATGTCAGTTACAAGACCATACCTAGGGACTTTGAAAAAAATTCACCGAATTTTTTCTTGTCGCGACCGGTAGTTTGGACCCGATTTTCGGAGAATGGCGAACCTGCTCGAGAGTTTCTCCGAAGAACTTTTTTGGAAATTTTACCTTTAAACCGAGTGTCAATTAGAAGACCATACCTAGGGACTTTGAAAAAATTCATCGAATTTTTTCTTGTCGCGCCCGGTAGTTTGGATCCGATTTTCGGAGAGTGCCCGACCCGCTCGAGAGTTTCTCCGAATAACTTTTTTGGAAATTTTACGTTTGAACCGAGCGTAAGTTAGAAAACCATACCTAGAGACTGAAAAAAATTCACCGAATTTTTTCTTGTCGCGCCCGGTCGTTTGGACCCGATTTTCGGAAAGTGCCGAACCCGCTCGAGAGTTTCTCCGAACAACTTTTTTGGAAAAGTGCCGAACCCGCTCGAGAGTTTCTCCGAACAACTTTTTTGGAAATTTTGCCTTGGAACCGAATGTGTTACAAGACCATACCTAGGGATTTTGAAAAAAATTCACCGAATTTTTTCTTGTCGCGGCCGGTCGTTTGGACCCGATTTTCGGAGAGTGCCGAACCCGCTCGAGAGTTTCTCCGAATAACTTTTTTGGAAATTTTACCTTTGAACCGGGGGTGAGTTAGAAGTTCATACCTAGGGACTTTGAAAAAAAATTCACAGAATTTTTTCTTGTCGCTCCCGGTCTTTTGGACCCGATTTTCGGAGAGTGCCGAACCCGCTCGAGAGTTTCTCAAAATAACTTTTTTGGAAATTTTACCTTTGAACCGGGGGTGAGTTAGAAGATCATACCTAGGGGCTTTGAAAAAAATGCACCGAATTTTACCTTGTCGCGCCCGGACGTTTGGACCCGATTTTCGGGGAGTGCCGAACCCGCTCGAGAGTTTTTCCGAATAACTTTTTTGGAAATTTTACCTTTGAACCGAGCGTGAGTTAGAAAACAATACATAGGGACTTGGAAAAGAATTCACCGAATTTTTTCTTGTCGCGCCCGGTCGTTTGGACCCGATTTTCGGAAAGTGCTAAATCCGCTCGAGAGTTTCTCCGAACAACTTTTTTGGAAATTTTGCCTTGGAACCGAATGTCAGTTACAAGACCATACCTAGGGACTTTGAAAAAAATTCACCGAATTTTTTCTTGTCGCGCCCTGTCGTTTGGACCCGATTTTCGGAGAGTGCCGAACCCGCTCGAGAGTTTCTCCGAGCAACTTTTTTGGAAATTTTGCCTTGGAACCGAATGTCAGTTACAAGACCATATCTAGGGACTTTGAAAAAAATCCACCGAATTTTTTCTTGTCGCGACCTGTCGTTTGGAACCGATTTTCGGAGAGTGCCCGACCCGCTCGAGAGTTTCTCCGAATAACTTTTTTGGAAATTTTACCTTTGAACCGAGGGTGAGGTAGAAGATCATACCTAGGGACTTAAAAAAAATTCACCGAATTTTTTCTTGTCGCGCCCGGTCGTTTGGACCCGATTTTCGGGGAGTGCCGAACCCGCTCGAGAGTTTCTTTGAATAACTTTTTTGGAAATTTTACCTTTGAACCGAGCGTGAGTTAGAACACCAAACCTAGGGACTTTGAAAAAAATCCACCGAATTTTTTCTTGTCACGCCCGGTCGTTTGGACCCGATTTTCGAAGAGTGCCGAACCCGCTCGAGAGTTTCTCCGAACAACTTTTTTGGAAATTTTGCCTTGGAACCGAATGTCAGTTACAAGACCATACCTAGGGACTTTGAAAAAAATTCACCGAATTTTTTCTTGTCGCGGCCGGTCGTTTGGACCTGATTTTCGGAGAGTGCCGAACCCGCTCGAGAGTTTCTCCGAACAACTTTTTTGGAAATTTTGCCTTGGAACCGAATGTCAGTTACAAGACCATACCTAGGGACTTTCAAAAAAATTCACCGAATTTTTTCTTGTCGCGGCCGGTCGTTTGGACCTGATTTTCGGAGAGTGCCGAACCCGCTCGAGAGTTTCTCCGAATAACTTTTTTGGAAATTTTACCTTTGAACCGAGCGTGAGTTAGTAAACCATACCTAGGGACTTGGAAAAGAATTCACCGAATTTTTTCTTGTCGCGCCCGGTCGTTTGGACCCGATTTTCGGAAAGTGCCAAATCCGCTCGAGAGTTTCTCCGAACAACTTTTTTTGGAAATTTTGCCTTGAAACCGAATGTCAGTTACAAGACCATACCTAGGGACTTAAAAAAAATTCACCGAATTTTTTCTTGTCGCTCCCGGTCTTTTGGACTCGATTTTCGGAGAGTGCCGAACCCGCTCGAGAGTTTCTCCGAATAACTTTTTTGGAAATGTTACCTTTGAACCGAGCGTGAGTTAGTAAACCATACCTAGGGACTTGGAAAAGAATTCACCGAATTTTTTCTTGTCGCGCCCGGTCGTTTGGACCCGATTTTCGGAAAGTGCCGAATCCGCTCGAGAGTTTCTCCGAACAACGTTTTTGGAAATTTTGCCTTGGAACCGAATGTCAGTTACAAGACCATACCTAGGGACTTTGAAAAAAATTCACCGAATTTTTTCTTGTCGCGACCGGTAGTTTGGACCCGATTTTCGGAGAATGGCGAACCTGCTCGAGAGTTTCTCCGAACAACTTTTTTGGAAATTTTACCTTTAAACCGAGTGTCAATTAGAAGACCATACCTAGAGACTGAAAAAAATTCACCGAATTTTTTCTTGTCGCGCCCGGTCGTTTGGACCCGATTTTCGGAAAGTGCCGAACCCGCTCGAGAGTTTCTCCGAACAACTTTTTTGGAAAAGTGCCGAACCCGCTCGAGAGTTTCTCCGAACAACTTTTTTGGAAATTTTGCCTTGGAACCGAATGTCAGTTACAAGACCATACCTAGGGATTTTGAAAAAAATTCACCGAATTTTTTCTTGTCGCGGCCGGTCGTTTGGACCCGATTTTCGGAGAGTGCCGAACCCGCTCGAGAGTTTCTCCGAATAACTTTTTTGGAAATTTTACCTTTGAACCGGGGGTGAGTTAGAAGTTCATACCTAGGGACTTTGAAAAAAAATTCACAGAATTTTTTCTTGTCGCTCCCGGTCTTTTGGACCCGATTTTCGGAGAGTGCCGAACCCGCTCGAGAGTTTCTCCGAATAACTTTTTTGGAAATTTTACCTTTGAACCGGGGGTGAGTTAGAAGATCATACCTAGGGGCTTTGAAAAAAATGCACCGAATTTTACCTTGTCGCGCCCGGACGTTTGGACCCGATTTTCGGGGAGTGCCGAACCCGCTCGAGAGTTTTTCCGAATAACTTTTTTGGAAATTTTACCTTTGAACCGAGCGTGAGTTAGAAAACAATACCTAGGGACTTGGAAAAGAATTCACCGAATTTTTTCTTGTCGCGCCCGGTCGTTTGGACCCGATTTTCGGAAAGTGCCAAATCCGCTCGAGAGTTTCTCCGAACAACTTTTTTGGAAATTTTGCCTTGGAACCGAATGTCAGTTACAAGACCATACCTAGGGACTTGGAAAAAAATTCACCAAATTTTTTCTTGTCGCGGCCGGTCGTTTGGACCTGATTTTCGGAGAGTGCCGAACCCGCTCGAGAGTTTCTCCGAACAACTTTTTTGGAAATTTTGCCTTGGAACCGAATGTCAGTTACAAGACCATACCTAGGGATTTTGAAAAAAATTCACCGAATTTTTTCTTGTCGCTCCCGGTCTTTTGGACTCGATTTTCGGAGAGTGCCGAACCCGCTCGAGAGTTTCTCCAAATAACTTTTTTGGAAATTTTACCTTTGAACCGGGGGTGAGTTAGAAGATCATACCTAGGGGCTTTGAAAAAAATGCACCGAATTTTACCTTGTCGCGCCCGGACGTTTGGACCCGATTTTCGGGGAGTGCCGAACCCGCTCGAGAGTTTTTCCGAATAACTTTTTTGGAAATTTTACCTTTGAACCGAGCGTGAGTTAGAAAACAATACCTAGGGACTTGGAAAAGAATTCACCGAATTTTTTCTTGTCGCGCCCGGTCGTTTGGACCCGATTTTCGGAAAGTGCCAAATCCGCTCGAGAGTTTCTCCGAACAACTTTTTTGGAAATTTTGCCTTGGAACCGAATGTCAGTTACAAGACCATACCTAGGGACTTGGAAAAAAATTCACCGAATTTTTTCTTGTCGCGGCCGGTCGTTTGGACCTGATTTTCGGAGAGTGCCGAACCCGCTCGAGAGTTTCTGCGAACAACTTTTTTGGAAATTTTGCCTTGGAACCGAATGTCAGTTACAAGACCATACCTAGGGACTTTCAAAAAAATTCACCGAATTTTTTCTTGTCGCGGCCGGTCGTTTGGACCTGATTTTCGGAGAGTGCCGAACCCGCTCGAGAGTTTCTCCGAATAACTTTTTTGGAAATTTTACCTTTGAACCGAGCGTGAGTTAGTAAACCATACCTAGGGACTTGGAAAAGAATTCACCGAATTTTTTCTTGTCGCGCCCGGTCGTTTGGACCCGATTTTCGGAAAGTGCCAAATCCGCTCGAGAGTTTCTCCGAACAACTTTTTTGGAAATTTTGCCTTGGAACCGAATGTCAGTTACAAGACCATACCTAGGGACTTTGAAAAAAATTCACCGAATTTTTTCTTGTCGCGTCCTGTCGTTTGGACCCGATTTTCGGAGAGTGCCGAACCCGCTCGAGAGTTTCTCCGAACAACTTTTTTGGAAATTTTGCCTTGAAACCGAATGTCAGTTACAAGACCATACCTAGGGACTTTGAAAAAAATTCACCGAATTTTTTCTTGTCGCTCCCGGTCTTTTGGACTCGATTTTCGGAAAGTGCCGAACCCGCTCGAGAGTTTCTCCGAACAACTTTTTTGGAAAAGTGCCGAACCCGCTCGAGAGTTTCTCCGAACAACTTTTTTGGAAATTTTGCCTTGGAACCGAATGTCAGTTACAAGACCATACCTAGGGATTTTGAAAAAAATTCACCGAATTTTTTCTTGTCGCGGCCGGTCGTTTGGACCCGATTTTCGGAGAGTGCCGAACCCGCTCGAGAGTTTCTCCGAATAACTTTTTTGGAAATTTTACCTTTGAACCGGGGGTGAGTTAGAAGTTCATACCTAGGGACTTTGAAAAAAAATTCACAGAATTTTTTCTTGTCGCTCCCGGTCTTTTGGACCCGATTTTCGGAGAGTGCCGAACCCGCTCGAGAGTTTCTCCGAATAACTTTTTTGGAAATTTTACCTTTGAACCGGGGGTGAGTTAGAAGATCATACCTAGGGGCTTTGAAAAAAATGCACCGAATTTTACCTTGTCGCGCCCGGACGTTTGGACCCGATTTTCGGGGAGTGCCGAACCCGCTCGAGAGTTTTTCCGAATAACTTTTTTGGAAATTTTACCTTTGAACCGAGCGTGAGTTAGAAAACAATACCTAGGGACTTGGAAAAGAATTCACCGAATTTTTTCTTGTCGCGCCCGGTCGTTTGGACCCGATTTTCGGAAAGTGCCAAATCCGCTCGAGAGTTTCTCCGAACAACTTTTTTGGAAATTTTGCCTTGGAACCGAATGTCAGTTACAAGACCATACCTAGGGACTTGGAAAAAAATTCACCAAATTTTTTCTTGTCGCGGCCGGTCGTTTGGACCTGATTTTCGGAGAGTGCCGAACCCGCTCGAGAGTTTCTCCGAACAACTTTTTTGGAAATTTTGCCTTGGAACCGAATGTCAGTTACAAGACCATACCTAGGGACTTTGAAAAAAATTCACCGAATTTTTTCTTGTCGCTCCCGGTCTTTTGGACTCGATTTTCGGAGAGTGCCGAACCCGCTCGAGAGTTTCTCCAAATAACTTTTTTGGAAATTTTACCTTTGAACCGGGGGTGAGTTAGAAGATCATACCTAGGGGCTTTGAAAAAAATGCACCGAATTTTACCTTGTCGCGCCCGGACGTTTGGACCCGATTTTCGGGGAGTGCCGAACCCGCTCGAGAGTTTTTCCGAATAACTTTTTTGGAAATTTTACCTTTGAACCGAGCGTGAGTTAGAAAACAATACCTAGGGACTTGGAAAAGAATTCACCGAATTTTTTCTTGTCGCGCCCGGTCGTTTGGACCCGATTTTCGGAAAGTGCCAAATCCGCTCGAGAGTTTCTCCGAACAACTTTTTTGGAAATTTTGCCTTGGAACCGAATGTCAGTTACAAGACCATACCTAGGGACTTGGAAAAAAATTCACCGAATTTTTTCTTGTCGCGGCCGGTCGTTTGGACCTGATTTTCGGAGAGTGCCGAACCCGCTCGAGAGTTTCTGCGAACAACTTTTTTGGAAATTTTGCCTTGGAACCGAATGTCAGTTACAAGACCATACCTAGGGACTTTCAAAAAAATTCACCGAATTTTTTCTTGTCGCGGCCGGTCGTTTGGACCTGATTTTCGGAGAGTGCCGAACCCGCTCGAGAGTTTCTCCGAATAACTTTTTTGGAAATTTTACCTTTGAACCGGGGGTGAGTTAGAAGTTGATACCTAGGGACTTTGAAAAAAAATTCACCGAATTTTTTCTTGTCGCTCCCTGTCGTTTGGACCCCAAGGAACTATCATTCGGCTATGATATAACCTTTCACAGGTAAACGTTGTACACACGGGCCTAATGTTTGTTTACTTCGGTAAATTTACATAAGATGTTGGTTGACTACAAACGTGTGTATTTTGATGCTGATGCTGTTGCTCCCTCTATCCTTGGTTATTTTTCTGAGGAAATACTTACTTATGCGTCTGTACAAATATTATGCAGACCTAATTATTTATTTCATCGTATTTTTCCAGTATTAACAATTTTATCTACATTCACACAAAGGTATAAAACGGTGTAATCTTGGCTAGAGGAACTCATACCTACCAACGCATTCATACGACTGGTATTATATCTAGCTTATTAAAAGATACCGACAATGAAGGCAGTTTTGTTAGCAGTATGCCTTGTGGTACTCGAGAGTACCAAAGGACAAGTTTTGCATGCTGGGACGAGTTGTAGTCAATGTACCCTTGATCAAACATTTCCGGGTGAGCTAGTTTTGGGAGGTGGGGCAGTTTGCGCTGACTGTACCATTAATCTAAAAAGTATAGATGGGCAAATTGTGGGACCTGGTGCCATTTGCATTAATTGTAGATTCCTCGTAGGTGAGTACTAAATGTCATATAATATAAATACCTTGATCTCAGGATTTCAATATAATTTTTAAAGAATTTATGATTCTTAATAATAATTTTAATTTTGTATCTATATATTCTTGTAAAAGTTAAAAATTCCATTGCATACCAAGACACACAAAACTATAGTTGTACCTTTGTTATTAGGGGGTGGTACTTCGTGTAGAAGCGTCAACGGCATTGGAGCATTTTTGGGAACTGGAGCAATTTGCACCGCTTGTACCATTTGTCAATGAGCAGAAGCAAGGATGAAATTTCACAAAATGGACTTCAACCCATTACGGGCTGAATTTTTAAATGTACGAAAATATATGTAAAACAACGATATATACGAATAAATACGTTACCAAAGGCAACTTGTTTTGTTCTCTGTGCCAACTAAAAATGCTGAATTTTTGAAACTTTATAGAGTACATAATATCAAAACAACCCCAGGCATTATAAACGAACTAAATCTAAAAAAAGACTGCCAGTCAGTAAGTCCATATAGGTTAAGGGGTAGCTAGTGTGCCACAACAGGAAACATACCAAAAATGTATCGTCTGAGACTTAGACAGTGACTTTGTTTAAAAAGGTCCAATAATTCAAATTGTTTTTATGTATTTGTTGGCATTTTGTGAAGAAATAAATTACTTTTGTGTTTATTAATATTTTTTCGATGATTCCAGAGAATTTTTGACCGGTATAAAATTTCATAAATATGCAGCATTTTGATATGGTTCAGAGAAAAATACCGTATATTTTTGAATTGAATCTTTGCACACCAATACTTTTAGTGGTCCTGTCGACCAGCTAACTATTTTGAAGTAATTCCATGAGTTGACTCGCCAGATGCTTTAAATTTCATATTTTGCTCAACTTTGGCACCCTGCAGAATGGAATTCCCTGTATATTTTTTGTTCAAATTTGGTATGTGTGAGTTTTGGTGTGTCCTGTTTAACGCTGTGGTGTCAGATTTTAAATAAAAAAATGCCTAATATGATTTTTCGAAAAACGCACCCCTTTAAAAAATCGCAGTAGGCCAGATTTTCGCGGCAATGCCAAACCAATACTTCGCAAATTATGAGCATACCAAATTTGAACAAAAAATATACAGGGAGTAACATTGTGTAGGGTGTCAAAGTTGAGCAAAATAGGAATTTTAAAGACATCTGGCGAGTTAAATGTGCCATGGAATCCCTTCAAAACAGTTGGATGGTCAACAGGACCACTCAAAATGTTGGTGTGAAAAGATTTACTACAAAAATATACAGAGTATTTTTCTCTGAGCCATCTCAAAATTCTGAATTTTTATTAAACTTTATACTGATCTGGAGTGTTCTGGAATCATTGAAAAATATTAATAAACACAAAAGTAATTTATTTCTTTACAAAATGCCAACCAACAAATAAAAACAATTTAAATTATTGTACCTATCTCAACAAACTCATTGTCTAAGATGTTACATTTTCTGTGCGTTTCCTGTTGTGGCACACCAGCCACTTAAACTAATATGGACTTACTGACTGTCAGGCTTCTGTATTTTTTAGATTTAGTTCGTTTGTAGTGTGTGGAGCGGTTTTGATATACACGATTTTTGACCCGTAAAAAGTTCAAAAAATTCAGTAATTTGAAATGCCACAGATAAGAACACTCTGTATATTTTGTATTGGACCTTTGCATACCAACACCTTGGTGGTCCTATTGTCCATTCAACTGTTTTGAGGGGATTCCATGGCACACTTGACTTGGCAGATGCCTTTAAAATTCCTAATTTGCTCAACTTTGACACCCTGCGGAATGGAACTTCCTGTATATGTTTTATTCAAATTTGGTATATAAGGGTTTTGGGGTGTTCTGATTAACTCTGTGGGGTCAAATTTTAAATAAAAAAATCGCTAAATGGTTTTCGTGAAAATCGGGGGTATAAAAAAATCGCAGCCCGCCCTGGATTTGCATTTTGAAAATGGCAGAAAGGTCAAAAAAGCGGTTTTTGAAGGGCTTTCAAACAAAAAAAAAGTTTAGGAGATTATCTTCAAAAATGAAGATTTTACGGATTTGTACAATTTTAAAGTTGGACACCCTGTACATATATACAGGGTGACCGTATTTCCAGTCTATGTATGCGGATCTTGGTTATCTTAAGAGATACGAGGTCGGTTAAACTGAGGCAAAGTTGCGGAAGTTGATGCCGAGTAAGATGGTAAAAAAAATTTTGGCTGGCCCTTCTCGTTTTGAAAATAATGCGTGAAAATTGTGAAAAAAAAGTGGAAATTGTCGTTTTCGTTTTTATTTTTTTTTTAAACGAAAACGAAAGGCGCTGGACATTTCTATGTTAAACATTATTAAAGCACTTTTTTACAGGGAATCTAAAAATATTACTTCGTATTTTGTTTCTTGCCTCCCTGGACAAAGATATGACGATCGACTTTTATTTTTCTTATACGGGCGCCATATTGGATTTCTGATTTTTTTCTGGGTAAAGTGATATGTCACACATTATGATTTACTTTGTTTTTCTTGTCGTAATATCAAATTAATCGTTTTTGCATAGAGTGTCTTGGAAACGTAAGCCCCAAAATGTTTGACGTTTTTGCGGTATACTGCCAGCAGATTGACCCACTTATTTGGCCTGGCCCAGAATAAGTAGAAGAGAAGATCCTGAAGTAAACATGCAAAATTTTTTAATTTAATTAACCAAGTGAATTTGTGCATCGAGGTTGAACAGCTACTGTAGTACTTTGCATGTGCAATGTGTGCTAGTGCAGTGTGCAGTTGTATTTTTTGGTTACCCTTCGGGGTTTTCATCCATGGTCGTCAGGCTGAGTACCTCGCTTCAAGCAAAAGGAATGGCGGAGGGAAACAAGAGGTCCCCAACAGATTTAGAAAATGTGATGAGTGATGAATGTGTGACTTTTAATGTAAAAAAGCAAGAAAACAGAAAATGGTGCAATATTCAATCCTGGAAATGTCAGTAAGGTAGGTGTTTCATAGGCATTCTACACGGAAAGTAGAAAGTATAATCGTTTCCAACAGGAAATCGAAATTTTGTGGTGAATACTCGGATAAATTGATGGACGTGGCAACGCTGCGCTATTTCACTACCTTTCACTACCATTGACATACGCCATAAGCGAAATTTTAAGACACGTCACGCGGGCGTCCATAGGCGGCGTTTTTTGAGGGGTTTTATACAATTTGAAAAAAAATTTTTTAGGCTTAAGACAAATTTATTTTGGCACGTCTAGTTTTTCATTATCTACCATAAAAATTTTTGTACTAAATGATAGTTAACCCTGCATATACATTATTAGGTGTATGGGACTCACATTGCATAATTATTGTATTCTTATTCTAAAAACAAAATTTTTTGTTGGAGTGAAGTTCGATTTTTTAAGTCTTATCAGTTTGAATCTTTCGTACCTTAGCGTTTTAAGAAATTCATCGATATTTTCTTTTGACCTCTTAGTAGTAAAGTAAACTAATGCGTATTTAAAAAAATAAAAGACATGTTTATCTTTTTTCTCACTAAAACAGACCCAATAATATAATATAGTTGTGTCCCATTTACCTTTGCTGAAAACTAAACAATATTGTAAACGTTTGAATGCCAAACATTTGTTTATTATTATTCAAAAATTTCAAAATGTAGAATACCGGTAGTATATAGGTATTTATGCAAAATTCCCCAGATAACCTTATTTAAACGTATAATTGCCTCTATTAATAGAAAAGCACTATTCACTATTCCCTACCTTTTAATTTGATATATTGGCTTACAATTATTTCAGAATACTATAGCCATTGTTACGGCGATTCGCAGGTACGATAACATTCTTTAAAGATTTATGTCTTTCTTTTGACAACACCTTTTACGGCCTGTGCGGGAAGGTAAATTCAAGGAACCAGATAAATGAACTTGCCCATTAACATTTTTGCTTTGGAGTTATTGAAACCAGTAGAATTTAGAAATTCCAGATAAGAGCCAATCATTATTATTCTATAATGTAACATCGACGTCGTTACCGCGACGACTGATGGTGGGAACATTAATTATTATAGAAAGCAGATATTATTGTTCTTAAATGTATGGATTAAGCGTGCAAGGCTAATTTTCCGCACTTGATAATAATTTTACCGACGTGGAAATTAGTCAGTGGAATTGTGGAATTCCGAACCACTTAGAATAGAATATCCGCTGGTCCACTTATTCTAATAGGCACTTCTGCAACACCTACCTCGTATTAATCAGGGAGCTAATGGCCCCGCGACATGCTACACATAAATACCGTAATAACGACGGTAGGTGTAGTAGGCTGTGAGAAAGAAAGGAAGAAGAAGCAGACAGAAGAAACAGATGGGAAGCGAGGCGCCGCGTGACGTAACGATTATAAGGCGAGCGGGGCCTTCTTGATTTGGTTATAATTGAGTGAAATACTTTAATATGCTAATACAAATTTACCTCCCTGGTAGGTAACTTTTTCGGCCTTGGTAGTAAATTAAAGTTTTAATTAAAATGCACACTGGCGCTCGTGATATTAGTGATTATTATTCCAGTGCATGTAGGTACCTACTTTGATTTAAATTTGTTGAATATTATTTATATAAAATACTCAATAATAAATATTTGGAAGTATAATATAAATAAATCTAAAGTAACTGGTAGGTGTTTGGCAACAACAATAATTAGAAACCTCACTTAGACCAGTCTCGGTCTTTGATGTATAAATTAAATATGTAGGTAGACAATTTGGCTACCCTTCAGTTGCCTGAAATACATAACCTAAATTTGCAAAAACAGGTTTAGACTTAGACCATTAGATCATTAAACTTAGTTATTCTGCTCTTATAGTTCACGATACCCAAACCCAGTTTCACATAACTAAGTATAAGCTGTAGGTAGGTAAATATTGTAAATATTTTTACAGAAAATTCTTCCAAATTTCATGTCCTACATTGTCAATTTCCCCTCAAGTCAAATAAACAGTACCTACCTATTTATAATTTATAACTTTTTTGACAAAGACGTAGGTTATATTTTACTTTCTCATAATATCATAAATATAAGTATCTGTATTACTTTCTCTTGAAATGAACTATTATATTCTATATATTTTTTAAAAGATATAAGTCGCATTTGGATTAAGTATCTAATAAGGTGATTAAATGCTTTTATGAATCGCATAAATCCTCTAATCACTTGAACCACCACAGATACCTATCAAATCTTGATGGATGTCTGAAGGGATCATGTAATCATGTAGTAAATTACTACATAGTGCTCCAAGAAAATGTAAATCATCCGGTTTTGTCATAATGGTAGCATATTATTAAACTGGAATACTAAACTAAGTATCAATTGAATTCTTGAAAACTGTTAGAATAATAATTATACTTTAGGCATTTCCTCGTTCTAGATGTGTCTATATTTAGCTAACTTCAGCAAGTCTCTTAATGTAGATTTTTAATAGAAACGGGTAACAATCTGGTGTAGGTACCTAAGCTCTTATCGTTATTTTGATATTTCTGGCATTTTAAATATAAAGTTTCTTACACATTTGATGGCAAATTTACTTAGCAAACACGTGAGTAATACATTCATTCAAATTATTTTCGATGGACGACTCTCTATTTTACAGGAAGTGAGCAATAATAAAGATCTCTCTTATTATGTCCGATAAGTAATTTGTAGAAATTTGACGACACTGTGTATTAAGCCAATGATCCATACGAGCAATAATTTGGGATATCAATGATCAATGTATCCTGTGTTATCAGAAACGTACATTTGGAACCATTGCAACGTAAGTTCATCTAGTGGAGAATAGCCTGAATTTGGGCCCCACGGTGAAAACCGCTCATTTTTCAAATGAATTGTTTGTTTATTGTTATAGGTATATGTATTTGCATTACTATCTAAATATCCAAATTCTCCGCAAATTTCTGTTGGAGATAATGCAATCTCCCGTTGGTTAGTTAGTTGAAAGTTGGAACAACCATTCGTTTTGCACTAATGACTGAAATGCGAAATTGTACGTCCTAACCATAACGTTCTTATGCTCTAAAACATTTTGATTACGTATTATGATTTATTATAAAGTATCAAATACAGAAACCGAGTACGTAACTATTATCTTCACCCTTTCGAGCACATGAAGCAGGGACTGAATATGCCTCAAAGTGAAGTTGAAACATAGACAAATATGTAATATGTATATCAAATACATACATATATACAGTGTCCAACTTTAAAACTGTACAAATCCGTAAAATCTTCATTTTTGGAGATAATTGCCTACACTTTTTTTTGTTTGAAAGGCCTTCAAAAACCGCTTCTTTTGGCCTTCCTGCCATTTTCAAAATGCAAATCCAGGGCCGGCTGCGATTTTTTTATACCCCAGGTTTTCACGAAAACCATTTAGCGATTTTTTTTATTTAAAATCTGACCCCACAACATTAATCATAGCAGCCCAAAACCCTCATATACCAAATTTGAACAAAAAATATACAGGGAGTTCCATTCTGTAGGGTGTCAAAGTTGAGCAAAATAAGAATTTTCAAGAGATCTGGCGGGTCAAGGGTCAAGGGTGCCATGGAATCCCTTCAAAACAGTTGAATAGTCAACAGGACCATTCAAAATATTGGTGTGAAAAGATTTAGTGCAAAAATATACAGGGTATTTTTCTCTGAGCCATCTCAAAATTCTGAAATTTTATGAAACTTGTACGGATCAAGAGTGCTCTGGAATCATTGAAAAAATATTGATAAACACAAAAGTAATGTATTTCTTTACAAAATGCCAACTAACAAATAACAACAATTTAAATTATTGGAGCTTTCTCAACAAAGTCACTGTCTAAGATGATACATTTTCTGTGCGTTTCCTGTTGTGATGCACCAGCCACCTTAACTGATATGGACTTACTGACTGGCCAGGCTTCTATATTTTTTAGATTTAGTTCGTTTATAGTGTGTGTAGCGGTTTTGATATACTCGATTTTTGACCCGTATAAAGTTTCAAAAATTCAGTAATTTGAGATGGCACAGATAAGAACACTCTGTATATTTTGTATTGGACTTTTGCACACCAATACCTTGAGTGGTCCTATTGACCATTCAACTGTTTTGAGGGGATTCCATGGCCCACATGACTTAGCAGATGCCTTTAAAATTCCTATTTTGCTCAACTTTGACACCCTGCAGAATGGAACTCCCTGTATATTTTATATTCAAATTTGGTATATAGGGGATCTGGAGTGTTCTGATTAACGCTGTGTTGTCAGATTTTAAATAAAAAAATCGCTAAATGGTTTTCGTGAAAATCGGGGGTATAAAAAAATCGCAGCAGGCCCTGGATTTGCATTTTGAAACTGGCAGGAAGGTCAAAAGAAGGGGTTTTTGAAGGCCTTTCGAACAGAAAAAAGTTTAGGCTTTGATCTCCAAAAATGAAGATTTTACGGATTTGTTCAGTTATAAAGTTGGACACCCTGTATATATATCGGTGAAATAAAGCATATATTATACTGTGAAATAAAGTATATACAGTGTGTTTCACTTCAAGTCGAGAAATATCCATTTTGATATAAGGGGACAGATTTATTTACATTTTTGAACGCCCTCAGCTTTATACAATGAACGTGGTCTGTTCTACCTTAGTCCTGGTGAATGAAAAACTTGAAGGTGACACAGACGATTTGTATTAGAGTATTTATTTAGTTTGTCTGGAAACCTACCCCGTCTTATTATTAAGCTGGGTTTAGACAGCTTGTTTTAGTAATAAGCTTTAACCAGTGACTATTTCCTTCTATAGTCACTGCTTTTAACATAGCCATAAGCACAAAAGATACATTCAATAGAACAACATAATTTTAGTCATAGTTTTAAGCATAGGAAAGATAAATAAAATTCAACTTTACGCTTATGTTTATGACAAAATGTATACTGCGCATGTGCTACTGTAATTCTAACCAAAAAAATACCAGAAAAGTTGTTTTTTCTTTTGATTGTTTTTAAAACCCAATAAAAATTGATTTCTGAGAGCACAGGAGCACAGAATGAGTTAGGACGATTTGGAAAGGACTTATTTTCTGTCAAATGTCATAATAATGGTAGATTTAATGTTATGTTTATGATTAAATTATTCTGTATAAACGGTTCCTTTATATTATTACTAAAACGAGATTTATGGCTTTTGTCTGCGCTAATGCTTATTACTAAATCAAGCTGACTAAACCCACCTTTACATTATAAAAACCAAACTTCCGGTACGGAGGATCCGTGCGATCAGCTGAGTGACGCAAGAGCCGGCCGGCGACGGGCCGACGGCGCGGGCGCGCGATTCCCCGTCGGCGGCGGCGGCGGCCGCCCGGCCCAGTTAACGCCGCCGCCCGCCGCCCCCGCCGCCGCCTCCGGCCGGTGACGTAGCCGCCGCGGCTCAGACGCTCCCGCAGACGGCCGGCGGCGGCCCGGCGGTCGCGCAACCGCCAGCGTTGCCGGCGCTTGTCGGAGATAATCTCGAGCCGTACCAATCTCCGGGAGATTGGTATGGCTCGAGTAGACAAGATAGGGCCACCGAACATTAATAGCCATAGAAGGGTCACTTGACGATGCACTTTGATCGCGGCGACTCAAAGGCTTGCCGCTCCGTTCCCGTCGCGTTCGCCATTAATTTATTATCTCCCGCCGACTGGACAAAAAATATACATGGGCTGCATCTTGCATTCGAGAGACAAGGGGTAAGGGCGGTCGGACTGCCGGGGCGTATCGGCAAGTTAACCTTCTGTGGTGCTACGTATTCGTTTGTATTCAATTTCAGGATTGTCCGCAAACTGCGCAGAACGCGTTTCTTGAGCCGTTCCCGAACAAGTTCCTGGTTGTCGTTAAGACTCAATGTACAGCACGTGCGTGGTGATTCAACATTTTGACCCATAAAATGGCTTTTTTCAATCTGTAGCCAGTAACACGCACAATTTTAAATTTTGGCCAATACAAATTATATTCTAAGTAATTACTCCCGTTTTGAGACAAAAATTATTTAAAAATATTTATCACAATGGCCGTCATTAGCATTTGCGCAAAATGCCTAATGTGAGTAATTACTTAAATTAAAATTTGTATTGACCAAAAGTTTAAAATTATGCGCGTTAGTCGCTACAGATCGAAAAAAGCCATTTTATGGGTCAAAATGTTGAATCACCACATATCTACGTGCTGTACATTGAGCCTTAACCTGAGAACCCAAACAGTAATTGGTAGTCAACCATGCGGATGCGCTCAAATCGGCCCGTAGGCTTGAGCAGGGACTAGTTGGAAGGATTCTAGAACCGTCCCAGAATTAGTCAGGGCCTGGAAACTCCGCCTTGTACTTCGCAAAGCCTTCCCAATAGTTTGTACTCAGGTCGCTTGAGGGCGCTTATGGCTTATTTCTGTCAATTATTATAAAAAAATTGGTACGCGGCGGCGGCCGGCGGCCATTATTTTAATGTGTGGCCTTTGACATGTTTTGCATGTGATTCTCGCTCGGTGTTATTTATAGTTTTTCGTGTATTGTTTCACATTTTCTGCGTTTTTTAGTGTTTGTTTTGTTCATTTATATGTTTATCGTTATTTTCATATATTATTTGGTTTGGTTTTTTTTCAAAATGGTTTTGGTTTGTTGCGTACCTGGTTGTGAAGAAAGACGACGCGACGGTTGAAGATAGAAATGCTTATTTTTCCCAAAGACGAAACGGTATGTAAAATATCTCGATTTTATTGTGATAGAACAAACTCTGATATTTTTACAGCTTTGTAAACTTGGTCTGAAAAAAATGGGAACAAAAAATTAAACGATCTTCCCCTTGAATCATTAAGAAGATGCTACCGGATTTGTGACATGCATTTTACGCGAGATTTTACATGTATATACCCAGGAGGCAAATGTTCAAACTCTAGGATTAAGAGGGATGTTGTGCCATCTTGATTTTTGCCCACAGTTTGCATTGGTAAGAAGTAAGAAGTATTACAAATGGTGTTTATTTCTTTAAACGTTGTGACTCGGGGCACGAGTATGTGCCACACAGGCAGGCTAAGACTACTATTAATTATTATTTATTATTTTCTATAGATTCCCCGAGAAATCGATCCGAGGATTTACCCAATTTAAAATTCCACCAATTAGTAGGTACCTACTAGTTGGGAGTCTCCTGCAGAGGAACAATCAATACTTAGAAACATTTCTTCACCGGAAAATGCAGATGTTAGATTTTATCTATTTAAACAATAATTTATTTCTTAATTTACTTGTAAATAACCTTAAGAAGACTAAAATGTAATATATCTGTGATGTTTAGCATTGTTGTGGTGCACGTATTTTACAAAATGTTTGTAATATATAAAGTTATTCCCATATAATTTTTGCTTTCATTATACCTATCCTAATATTGTCATTTATCTCATTTTAATTTTATAACTCGACATAAACATAGATATTTATCATATGTCTACGTGGAGTTATACAATTAAAAAGCGTCTTAAAAATTGTAAGAAGGTATAATAACTATAAAGATTTCAAATTTCCCGCTTAAATAGTCTAGTTTGTACTTAGGTCACCAAGGGGCGTATGACATCCCAAAATTATAGGGAATTGCCTATCTATTCCTATATATAAATCCTTTATCTATGGAATTAGTTTCACGGAAACCCGAACGCGATACGTGGTTCTTGACTGTTCAAGCGCAGAGTTCGAAAATGAACGTGAACAAGATTTTTAAAGTGGGTGTGCAATGAATCTAGGAGAGTTTAAAAGAGAACCCAAATAAAACTATCAACTACTTGCGCATCCTATGCCAAGAAACATGACAAATCCTTACATGGCACAGAACAGCATCTCAATCCCCAGTGAATTAACTCACCGTCACCGCCACTGGTGGTACATATTATACCGCATATACCAGATTAGGTGTCATTCTCCACTCCAGCGACGTATTCGGCTGTTTTTTTAGATTGGAAATCGCACATTGCACAACCATGATTTATGTATGTACCTTTAAATAATTAAACTGCACCCACACAAAATAATTAGTAGTTAAGTTTACTTAAAACTACAGTGTGTCCCCACATAAGATTATAAGTGGTCAAAAAAAATTGAATCAATGAATTTCAAGAATATTTTTGCTCGTTTTCGTGAAATTTTTTCCTTTTTGAAAATAATCACATAGTCTCCTCCCACCCCCATCCTTCGGACAAAGTCTAGAGTTAGTATTCTCTAGACTTTGTCTCTAGACTTTGCTTCGGATATAGCGAGAAAGCATGAGCTTTCATGATTATTTCTGTAAGCATTTTTTGCCATGTAAGAAGATAGTTTAAGTGATTCTTAATTATTGAAGTTAGTTTCACTTCAGGTTTTGCAAGAGGTACCTAGCTAATGATGCTAATTAGCTGTCTGAGTGAAATATTCGCAATATACATACAGGCCAAAATATTATAAATTTGCCATCAATTAGAAAAGTTTTTGTAACCTAGCTCGATAGTTTTTATATTGATTGATGTTTTCGTGTATTTATTACTCATGCATGTATAAAGTGTTTACTAGGTAACTAGTTTCTAAAATATTAACAACATAAATACGTTTGCTTATTATGTAATCTGAGTAGGTACCTACTTATCACAAAATCTTAACCGACCTGAAAAATACGACCTCTAACTGTAACAAGCACGATTACAATTTTATGTTCTAATTATACTTCGTAAGAACTGTACGAGGCTAGATAGGCAATTAATGAAATAATATTAGTTTTCGCTCGACTAGGCTATGGGGCTATATTTAGAAATGCTGCAAATCTAATACTTACTCTTTTGTGGAAAGGCACCGAAAATTATTATTAATTAGTCCGTTTTGATTATTTGACTAGCGAATGGAGAACTATTGTTTATTGTTTGGAAGATTATTAAGAGGGGGTTGCTGACAGCGAAAGTGACGTTAGATTTCGTATTTTTTTAAGTTGTATAGCATAAAATCTAATAACATTTTACCTGGCAAAAATTTAGTACAAAGATCTTCAAAGCAGTGTTTTGTTTTATAGGTTATGAAAACCTTGGGAAAAATAATAATTCCAGTGCATATGCTTTTAAGATCTTATGATTAAAATGAAGACAGGGATGTTTGTACTAAATTTTTGCCAGGTAAAATGTTATTAGATTTTATGCTATACAACTTAAAAAAAATACGAAATCTGACGTCACTTTCGTTGTCGGCAACCCCCTCTTAATAGATGTCTATATGATAAGTTCGTAATTGATGGGAACGTAAACAGTTTTGACATTTCCATATGTTTGCTTCGAATGTTTGTTGATTGTGATATTTATTGCAAATTCTGGAAATCACAAAAATGTTTCTATTGTAAGTACATCAACGTGAGAATTGATTGAACGACGAAAAAAATTCTGTTGATAATTTTTGTCGCAAAGTCAACATATTTTCTTTAAGAATTTACATCGAACTATCTAACGAGAACTAAATGGGCGAGAATACATGATAAGTATTTTTGGCCTAAATTCCTAAACAAAGATTTGCCTGAAAATAACAATCTGCAAAGTAATTTATGGTTGGTTAGAATATACGTACACTTTTAAAGATCCGAGACCTGGTAACATCACGGAATTACTGATTCTATTTCGATTAAACTTCCTTAACCGTTGTACTAAAGAACTACAATTTTCTAGATCTAATCTGCTTCCTTTCTCAACCATTTTGTTTAAAATCTCGATTAGCGGTAAGTAGCTGTTCTTGCATCAGATTAAATAATTACTCCGTACCACAGTTTATCTTCTTCTAAATCATTCGTGACCCTCTGTTAGATCCTATCGGGAGATACAGAAGATTTAAGAGCCCAATTCGAAATTACAAAAAGCTGATCGTCGAGTCGAGGTAATTATATTCATTTGCTATTGATCTATTCAAAACACTCAGTGCTATATGTACAGGGTGAGTCATACTAAAGTCAGAGCCGAAAACACAAGGTAGAGTTCGCTAAAATAAGCACATATGCTTAATAAACATTAGCTCAAAAACGCTTGGTTCTCCATATACAGCGTGTTGAAACTTTTCCATTTTTTTAAATTTCTTTCGAGTCTGTTTAGGAATTCCAACAAAATTTGTTACATATTATGGGTTGTCATTTTGTGCAATAATTTGGCCCTGTTGAGATGAGCAGCGGCGTAGATACAAATAATTTTATTTTAAATGCCAGCATAATCACCTTGGCACTAGTTTAAAAAATCCGAAATTACGAAGAAACTGTACCAGAAATAAACAATACCAAGAGGCGCTTTTTGTTCCAAATTGACTGGGCTATCCAAAAAAGGCAAAATTTTTTGTTTTGGCACATGACCGTACTAATTTTATTTACAATTATTTACAGCAACTATTTGTATCTACGCCGCTGATCATCTGAACGGGGTCAAATTATTGCACAAAATGGCAACCGTCCAATGCATAATGTGTACCAAAGTTCGTTGGAATTCCTAAATGGGCTCGAAAGAAATTAAAAAATATGTTATTTTTGGAAAATTTTCAACACGCTGTATATGGAGAACCAAGCGTTTTTGAGCTAATGTTTATTAAGAATATGTGCTTATTTTAGCGAGTCCTACCTTGTGTTTTCGGCTCTGGCTTTAGATGTGACTCACCCTGTATATGTATTTTTTTCTCATACATTCGCAAAAATCCCAACGTCCGTCCGTGGACACTTGAATATTTCATGATAGGTAGCTTTTAGATCGATAGTATTAGGTATTCTTAAACATCAAGCAAACTCGTTAGCCAATTACTACAAATTTAATGTAGGTTAAAGCTTAATGGAAGTTTAATGCTTAAAAGAAGTGAGTAAGAAACAAATTATACTTTATTCAGATAGGTAAAATGCTATCCTTTTGATTATGAGATCTAAAAATAATATTATATTATAGTACATGTTTTTTATAATTCCTAATAAATATTGCATTTTGATGCATTTTTAAGGACATGGAAGCAGAACACATAACTCTTTTTATCCAGTATTTAATATAAATTCCAATAATGAACAAAATTCCTGCACTATACTATTTATATATTTTCACTTTTTTAAACTTTCATCCCCTCGTAACCATTCTCATTTACTATGTTCTGCAAAATAATGCCAACAATGAATTTCGCGACCCCAAAACATATAAACCGACATATAGTTATCACTCGCTATGACCAAATTAATCTCTCTCATCCACCTCTTCCTATAATAATGTTAAAAATGGCTCCCTAGTAACAATTAAGTAGGTACTATAATAATTGTGTTAGCTAAAAACTATTGTATCAATTGAGAAAAGCTTAAAAGCTTAACAATATACAGATCACTTAAAATTCATTAAATAAAATAAAGTAAAGGCTCCTACTTGAGAGATACAGGTGGTTTCTGAAACAGAGGGCAAGACAAATGTTCGTTTTTTCACACCCTGCAATTTTTTATCTTTTTGAAATGTACTCGTGATTACCGTTAAAAAGTATAAAACTTTATACTAACATCTTTGTACCCTTTTTGAAGCATTAATTTAGATATCCTTGAGGAATCTTTATTTTAGGAAGTCAATAAAGTCTGCTTTAATAAGATTAATAACACCACGAGTATTTACTTCAGCCAGAGGCGGATCCAGGCAAATCTAAACGGGGGGGGGGGGAGCGGCGTGGTAAAAGTTTTTCCTAATATAATAATTTATTTCTATAGAAAAAAACAACCATAAAAAAATGTTTACCCAAACAAATTAAAAACAAACTTAAATAATAAACATAACAAAACAAAATCCCAAAAGAAAACAATAATTCTTTAGATTTGAAAAATAATGTACTTATCACAAAATAAAATCATATTTTCTCTTTTTTCCGCAAACTGATATTTTCTTCATTTATGGGTACATTGCGGTGTATATTTAATAGGGCTAAATTACTTGGTCTATCTTGGACCATATTGGTAATAACCAAGTTTTAATTCTTTTAAGTGAATTAAGAAATAATTTATTTCCTTTATTGAGAAACTGAGGAAAATATACTAGAAACGCTCTTTAATTGTACACTAGATTGTGTCAAGCAAATATTTCAAGTCCCTAGAATTCCCTAAAAGGCGGCCATATTGATATTATTATTATTGATACGTGACGGAGGGCAGGGCTATAATCAGCAGAATTTACATTTTTCACACACGAATCCTAAATTTAAATAGATAGAAATTAACATTAAACTCTGTTCTTTGAAGCATAGAAAAAGGCTATAGTTATAGTTTCTGTGTTTGAAATTAGGTTATAGCCACAGACACAGAGATCGAATATCAAGGTTAAAGTTAGGCATCTGTCACAAGTTCTGATATTTCTGCCGGACATGCTAAATACGTCCCTGTGGGAGCCCAAAACATTGCTGCCAACCAAATTAAGAAATGTCATTTCTATAGTGTACAATTAAAGAGCGTTTTTAGATTACCTAATAATACTCCGGTGGTAATAATGTTTGTAGAAAAAAAGGGGGCAGTCCCCCCCCACCCCCCCTGTATCCGCCACTAAGTTGAGCCTACGAACTGAATAAATTATTGACGAGTAAACATTTGTTAGTAAATTCTTGGCAAAAGGAGTAAACACAGCGACGTTATATTTTAATCTTTAGTAGTGTGTGATTTTTGTTACTATAGGTACTTGTTTGTAAGGGTGCAATGCACCCATTTATATATGATCTTCATGGGTGCATTGGCCCCTTTGCCCCTGTTTAGTCGCCGCCCCTGGCAAGTTACACCTTTTTTTTATGAAACAATATTGTACTTCCATTCACGTGGTGACGTGGAAGTAAAATGGGACCTACTAATCAAATTCGATATATTCTAGCCAGAAGAATTATTCAAATCCAAGGTAATATCTGCATGGCATATTAGGTTACATTGCTCTGGTGTATGTAAAAGGACCCTGAGACCTGTTATTTATTTGTATAAAGCTGGACAGTTAATCAGAATTAATTGAAATGGAAACAGATTTAAACAAAATATGAAAATATATTTAGACGCACATAAAAAATAACAATCTTTGCTTCAGCCGCGCGGGCATCTATCCCAGCAGAGTTCTTATTTTTCTATACAGTGTGTCTATTTGTGTGTCCATCGGAGGACAATACAAATTAATTATAAGTTACAAGTTTTTATTTAAATTGTTAATCAAATGTTTGTAATGCATGTACTTACTATCTTTATGGCTGAAAATGATTTAGGTAATATTTTATGTTGAATTATTTGTTTTCAAAAAGTTTGTCGGGTTAAATGTTCATAAAAATAGGTACCTACCGATTAATTTCATTGGACAGTGATTGGTTGATAAGCAAGTACTTGCCGAAGTATGTAAGTGTTTTCTTTTCAATTTGCGCGCCAAGCTTTTTGAAAAGGCAAATAATTATTCAACATATCATTTTCAGCGATAACGATAGTAAGTATACGTTTATTAAAAACATATTTATTCGTTTTTCGTACATTAAAAGCTCGGTTTTAAAAAAGTCTTTATTTATTATTTTATTCTTAAGGTGGGTTTAGTCAGCTTTCCATAAGAATAAGAATAAGAATAGTAATAAGAATAAGAATAGGAATAGTAATAACCAAAAGTGCTGTTTATACACTTTTGGAATAGTCTTAGGAATAGCACATGTCAGCTGTCAATAAAGGCCATATTGCACGGTCCGACCGTGCAGTAGCCAATGATGGCATTTACGAGCATGCGCATTTTCATTTTGGATTTAAGAATAAGAATAAAGTTAAATGTTAACCAACTTCAAGGTCACTCCTTATTCCTTATTACTATTCTTATTCTTATTTCGGCTGTATAAACACTTCCAATCGAAATTTAAGATTTAACTCTTATTCTTATTACTATTCTTATTCTTATTCTTATGGAAAGCTGACTAAACCCACCTTTAGTCTGATAGGCTGAAATTCTGTGGGTGCAGTTTAACATCGCATGCAGCATTTTGTTGGTCTTGACGTATTGCCAGTAAATACAACTGAATGTAAACCATCGCAATTGTATAATTTTCTATCTCTTCCGCCGCCGGCTTCCCAACGTCCCCGCACCCCCCGCTTTCCCAGACAACCCGGCACCGCCGCCGGTCCCCATCGATTTCCTACCCCCACCACGGCGCCTCGCCCAGCCGGGCCGGCTTCCGCACCAGCCTGGTGCTCGCCGCGCCGCCGTGCCGAGAAACGTCCAAGTCAGTCGAGTGCGCCGCGCCGGCCGATCGACACACCTCGTCCGCGCACGATGGCAGCGTATCCAGCGTACGACCCGGCGCCCCAGCAGAAGGACTACTCGCGCCCGCTGCACGTCGACTGCAGCGTCGAGTACGAACTGCCGAACGCCGCCAAGCCGCCGCAGGGCGTCCGCAACGAACCGCTGCTGATGATCCACCCGTGCTACTTCAGGAAGATCGAGAGCCAGCGGCGCAGCCCCTTCGTGAACAACCTGCCCGCGGCGGCGACGGCGGCGGTGGCCGCCGCCGCCGCCGCCACCGCCACCAACAAGAGGCGGACGATGCACAGGCCCGTGCAGCCGGTGCAAGTCGTGCAACCCGTGCAGCAGCAGCCGGTCGTTAAAAACGGTACGGACGCGGGGTGGTTCGGGGTATTTCGGGATCGGGTTCGTCGGATGTCGTTGTGGGGTGTCTTAGTGTAATAGTGCAAGCAAACCTATAGGATTACTATTATGGATTATGATTCCGCCGGATCTACTCTTGGACCTTCACAGTTTGTATTGGTATTTTGGTCAGAATTTGACGCGAAACAGGATGGGAGTCATCAGAAGAAAGGACATTTAAATATTCCAAAGGTTGGACTTCGTTGAAATCCTTGCATTGAATTACGGCACAGTCACCGAAGTGAGACCAACCACTTCCTCGCCTACAGGCCTGAAACCGAGATTTAAACAGCCTCGATAACACCCCGTTCCTGTTGTTATTTTCAAGGAACAAACCACTTCCATGAATGACGGACCTAAAATTTTGATTAAAAAAGCCTCAGTTCTCAGTACCTACTCAGTGCAATCTGATTTCCGAAAGCACCACGGTTGTTGAGCATACTTATCAGTTTAGAATTGAGGATATAGAAAAAGACGACGGGAAGTGGTATGTACGTTGTGCACGCAAAATGTCGTCTCAATTCAACTCATTGAAACTTTGGCTGAAACTAAGTACTTAAACAGTTTGTTAGAAAATTCCCTTCTCAGGTTCCTCCATTTCATAATTCTCAGTTGCCTTCAGTGGTCAGCTAGGAGCGAGGCTTCGAAACTATTCTAGTCTTAGAACAAAACGTTTTCTTAATGACCGGACAGAATTTCATACTCTTTAGCTAATTATCAGTTTCCAGAACACGATATAATTTAGAAACACCATACCGTAAACAGAAATCCCGTTTACTATAGTAGGTAATTGGAAACTAGATTCTATCTTTTCTGGGATTCTACCTACCTTTTACTATGAGACTTGCTTTGAGATGGAGTTTCTTGTCAATCTTCGGGAAAGTTAGTGGATTTCTGGAGTCAGGTGTAGGACGTATTATAACTACATAATTAAACCACCATTTTTTGAATCTTGCTAGGTACATAACAATTTTGCCAACGATTTTGTGGTTCGCTCATGTAATAAAAAAGAATAGGTTATCAATTAAAAGGATCAAAGTGATATGTTAGAAATACCACACCATAGAAAAAGATAAATTGAAGTTCCACAAAGGAAGTAATTTGACAAGAATGGGACTCACCACTTTGGACTTACTGTAAAGGACAAATCAAGGTTCAGAATATTAACAACGACCAAGTGAAGTTTAGTCGCAAACTGTTTCAAATAATTGAATCGTAGGTATTGCTTATTTTGCTCAACTTTGTCACAAAAACTATCGGGACGCATATCTACGAGCATATCTATCATTAACTTGCATGGCCAAACCAAGGATACATGGACAATAACTTCATCAACAAGTCAGTTTGCCTAGAATACAATGGCGCGACAAAAGCTCGAAAGAACTACACTTTTCCGCCGGCATAACTCTACCCTGAGGACCTTTTAACCCACATTATAAGAAGACCTACCTTGCGAATGTAATTTATTGTGGCCAGAAGCTATTTTTGAAACAATTTGCAGGCCGATGAATGAAAAATGAAGCAATTAAGGAGTTAATTACCGTGTTATACAAGATTTGTGTCACTGGGTCAGCTGATAGCCGCCTTGCATGCATAGTATATTTTAGACTGGGAATTTTGCTGCACTTGGTGTTTTTCACGAATCCTTGTGATTAATGTGGTTAACCCTCTAACAATGACATCCGACGAATAGTTATGTGTGAGATTAAGTGTTTTTTTGGTAGAAGGTAATTTCAAAGTTTTTATGTGGAGATTCCGAGAGGATTTATTACTTGTAATTGGATGTAACAGAACGAGGAGAACGTAAGTTTTTACCGAAGTTTTTACCCATTTTTATTTTTTCGCATACTATTACATTACGAGGCGAACTGAAATGAGCGAACGTCCGAGTATAAAAAGTGGTTTTACTGTCGACAAGTAATTCAAGGCTGGTATTGTGTTTGTGACTGCGGAGTTTTTCATTATCCAAATACCCGAAATATAACACTCTTATTTAGAACTTTTGCCTTCGCAAAGTCTGCTTGGGTTGGATCGATACCAAACTCGTTTCTTCTATACGTGCGTCTTTTGACCTTGCAAGAGCATTAATTTGTACTTCGGCGACGCTTTTATTGTGATGAACATTTAAAAAGCATTTGATTATTTTTTATTATTTTCTGGGATCAGCAGCGACATGTATACGAACCTAATGTGGGATTGCCTGTTAATCAATGTGGTACTCGATGTGGTATTGCTCGAATGTCTAGGTCATGGTTTACTAAGTACCAGGTGTGTGTATCTAGGTTTCGGTTTAGGGGAAGCGGTTTATTTAGCTGAGGAAACATGCACGTAAGTTGGAATGAAAGACGGCTCTTACGACTTTCCTCGTTATGACCGATGCTAAGACCGGATGTGGTTATGACGGCTATCAAATAGTAATACATACCTGATATTTGATGTACCCGATACCTGATGAGCGCTCTGAAATTCGCTGGAGATTTCTGCACATTCTAATAGACAGTTAAGACCGCGGTTAAAGCTTAATAACCATTTGCATGATATTGGCCTCAGTAATATAAGGTAATAACGGAAGGGAAATTGCCAGAGGAAAATGTTATCATAAAAAAGACGCCTATTGATACCGATGTAAATCTAGACTCCCGCGAGACGAAAGCTACTGAAATCAGTCTGTGAAGAATCTCACGAAGACACTCACGATATTTATTTTTAAATGGATAGTGGAATGTACCAACCTCCCCCCTGTATTATCGGTGGTGTTGGATGTACCCTCGGATGTACACGAAGAAAGACCGTCTGCACCTACTTCACCCGCGTTGCCTACGTTGTTTTCCCAATTTATTGAATCGTCGAATTGTGTGGATGTGGATATGATTCGGGATATGGTCACAAACCTGACACCTACTGCTTACTTGGCATCGATAGCTGACCAGAAGAATCCTCGGAAGAATCCCACTATATTTTTCATGAGAATGTTTTTTCACTTCCGGGTTTAATTGCATTTATTTAAATAAATTATGCTATTTGTGTGTGGCAGCACGATTGTAAAGGTCCCGTTTTCTCTTCCAGTGCCCGTGCCGCAGCCGCCGGTGCCCCAGCCCGCCGCCGCCGCCCCCCAGTACCCCGTCTACCCCGACCGGTGGGACCCGGCGCCGACGCAGGCGTGCTGCAAGCGCGAGCCGCTGGTGGCGGCCACGTGCAGCGCCTACTCGGCCCGGTGGCCGGCGACGGACGTGGATGGCGGGGGCGGCTCCCCCGACCGCCACATACTGTCGGGCAAGTACCGGCAGTACCTGCGCGCCCACCGCCTGCACCCCTACGTGGCTGCCTTCCCGCAGATCCAGCAGGTGTGCTACAACGTGTGATCGCCGTCCCCGAACGAGGGACGCCTTGTGATAGTAGTGTAGGTGTCGTCGTCGTCGTCGTCGCCGCCGCTACGGTGCGGTGGCTGTGATCTGTGTAGTACCCCCGATGGTGGTGAAATAATTTAGTAGTGTGTCCACTGAGAGACTGAACGATTTGCGAACACGGTTAGCTCGGTTATTGCGGAGGGTTCGTTTTCCTCAAAAGGCAGGTTCACGACGTTCACTTCGTGTTTTGGTACGTAAGATTCAATCGCAATAACGACTGGAAACGGGAGCGGAGAATTTACGTTTTCACAATTCTTTGATCCCGTTTTAATGTTTAGTTCAGATTTCGTCGACGGTATTTTACTGTCAGTAATCAGGTAACAATGTTTCGACAGAGATTCGTTTCGACAATTTACCGTAAAAGTATATCGAAAGATGTCCGTCGTGGCAAAACTAACTGAAATCGTTTCGATCCTTTGTTGTCGCAAGTTTTCTTCTTCATAACCGTTGCACGAAGCATCTTTAGACAAAGAGCATGACGAGGCCAGGAAGATAGACTTCCAATTTCGCGAGCTAACGATGTTTCGTGTAATTTAAGATAATGCCTGAAAATTGCATCCGGGTTAAGTATTGAAAAGAGAAGCAAATCGTTCTAAAATGAAGGCAATTCCAGTCGTAATCGAAATTTAGCAAACTGGAAGAGTGAACACGAGTTGTGTTTCTCGTTTTTGTATTAAATAATAGATTACAAGCAAATTGTTTGGTAAATTAAGGAACTAGAATTTCCTAATTGTATTTATGCTGTCTAGATAACAATTTTTAAGCGGGTATCTCCTTGCCACCAACTAAAAAAAGGTATTTTGTTACATTGTTGAAGAAACGTACTCTCGAGAGTTGCTATTAAGCACCTACTAATAACTTTTCAATAACGAACCAAATGTAAGTCAAGAAATTCAAGGAATTATATATTTTCCGTGCTAGTTATTTCAATTAGGTACACTAAATTATAAAAACGGGGTTATTGCTTCAGCTCATGCTTCAGTTATTGTAATAATGCGAATTAAATCAGTTGCGTATGAATTAAAAATCTAAGTGTTTCACATAATCAAGACCATCAATATAAACCATATTTCTTCTCATATTCATCTTCAGATAAGATTTTTCTTTTCTCAGTTTAGAAAATTCAGGATTTACTCCATAAAAATAAAAATTCTTCTGATTTAATTAATAATAATCTAAGTAGGTACCTGGAACATTGTGAAACTGCGTCAAAGCATTATGTGGAAACTGCTCTGAAATGCAGTAGCAATGAGTACTTAATGTAATACCTTCAGCCGGATATCTGTCATTGCTAATACTACGAAGTCAACTACAGGAAGCATTTTCCAAGTGCATGTTTTATCGGAAATTGCTCGTAGAACTGTCCATCAAAACCGTCGAAAGTAATTTCTCATTATAGTCATTATCAATGGAAGTAGAACGGTTTGCTTGTCTTTTCCATATTTATTACACCAGTCCCCGTTGAGTTACATTCGGGAAAAAGTGGCACCGCAATTTAACACCGAATACAACTAGAAACCTTTACTTTATGGTCGCACAATCGCGAAAACGTAGTCACGCTATCAAACAAATCAAGTGTATCTCGTTGCGACCTTATAAAAAAGTTGAGAAGGCCGCGAAATGTCGAAACAACTGTTAACTGCGTTGTTTAGTTACTCCATCTTGCTCATTATCGTCGTCTAGGTCTGAAAGCAATTTGTGCACGTGCCCTCTGTTGTTATGATAGCGTGAACCTGCGATATATTGAGGAAAAAGGCACCCGAAATAGAAAATTTTGTCGCTCGCGAGCAGCGCGGAGGTCTACGCCGTTGAAACAGCTGATCGGGTTCGACCGAGACGGGATTATGTATTCAAGGTTGAGCCGAACAGCTGTTCATTACGCGTTCTACTTCTGACGTGTACTAAATTCTTTATCGTTTATGTTTACGTTTCCATCATTGTTGACGATATATCTATTTTTATAGCTGGACCTGCGCTTTTTTGCTCGCGACCGGCGACGTTAACTTTTCAAAATTGATTAGAGTATCAAAGTTACTCGAAAACGAGCTTTAATTATATTCTAAAAACGTAATAAATCCTAGTTTATGATTACAAATTATTGCCTTCAGCCATCATTTCGAGTGTTCCGAAGGAAAATAACGGATATTTCGCATAGGCGTGTGCAAGGAGGACGACAACTTTCAAAATACCGGCGTGCAGTTTTAGTCTTCTGGATGTAAGTATTGATCCACCACTTTCATTATGATTGGAAGCGGAAGTCCTCCCAGGGTACGCCTATGCCCTTCTGTCCTTTCCCGCTTTTTTCATCGTTTTAAACAGGGTAATCAGGCGCGTTGGGGGACACTCCTTTTAATTGCGTTTAGTGTAGAATTTCGGATGGTGTGCCGGTTTTGCGACACTACAAAACGGTTAAAAAATAATTATTGTTCGGCAGCGTATAAAAAAGAGCTAATGAATGGCCCAAAGAGTTTGATTAATGATTCGAATGCGCCGGCCGTAAAAGGAGAACAGAACCGGTCCTGGTCGGGGATTTTAAATTCGTTATGCCAGGAATATCATGATCTATACATTCTTTTTCCCCGCTTTTATTGTGCAGATATCGATTTAAAGGGATTAAACGATTTTTAAACGTGTTTCTTTTCGCTTCGATGCGTATTTTAGTTAGGTCGGACTAATCGGACGATTTAAAATACCTGGGCCTCCTATTAGAATGACCTGCACTTAATCACATGCCATTTCGTTATATCCAATTTCGACATATTTATCGCAGCCTCTATTTACAACCTTTCATTTTTATCAGTAGACAATTTCCTATATCATTTGTGTGTCAATCATAAAAATAACTTAGTCAGCCCGATGATATAATCTGGGATGTATTCAGAGTGATGCTTTATTTTTGTCCTAGATAGGGTCCGAATAGAAGTCCAATGTATTCGTGTATTTAAAAAATCCTAAAAAGAAACAAAAAAATGCTTCTACTGATATATCCTACGTCTTTCATTAGGGTATAGGCTTAGATATTTGTAACAAATATACACAAGAAAATTAAAATTAATGGCAGAACATATACGGGTCCTTTTATAAAAAGTAAATGTAGTTTGTAACATTAGACAATACTTACCGCAAGTTTTGGTTAACCGGTGTCGCAAATAAGTTGACGGTGGATATTTTTCGCAACGGTTGCCAATTCGTCGTGTTTTGGTTTCGCTGACAATCACGATACGAGCAACGGTTTTAGTTTGTATATCGACAAGAAAAGGGGGATATTATCTTAGTTGAGTGTTAAATTCGACTGAAAAATTCTAGTTGTACATGAGAATGAAGAGTGTAGATATTTTTTGTTACCGACAAATGTACAGTTTTAGTTAGAGCGAGGTAAACATCTCTGTAGCATTCCATTTTACATTTTCAGAGGTATGAGCGTGTGAAGTAGGTGCCTTAATTAGATCGACTGTATTATGTGCGAATAATCGTTGATTTTGTTTTAATGATTTCTCTACTTCTCGCTCTCATGGCTATCAAACAGGAAGTTTCTGCATTTTCGTTTATGCCATATATTTTCTGCTGGAGAACAGTTGGTGGGTGTTCTGGCGTAGCGAAACAAGTGTCAAATTTAGTAATAGTTTATTTATAATCTGTATTTATTGTACTGTATAACCGAGAAGGGCCGCCGGGTCTAAACTCCAGGGTAAACGCCCTCCGTGCGTACTGAGAATTTAAAACGTGGATAGATGACTTATATTTTTGTAAATCTCGAAATCCGTATCAAACTGAACTTTATATAGCGGGGGCTGATGAGACCAGGCCGCCCTTCCAGGAGCACGATAGGGAGAAATATCCAAAAAAACTGTATGGCTACTATTACACCAAAGAAATATCTATCACTGTGTATATAAAAGTAAAAAATCTGGAAAACAAGTCGGGCGAGAGTGAACGTATATCGCACTGGGCCGACGTCGAAAAAAATTGTGAATATGTATAAAATATTGCTATATATATTGTACAGCTAGTCATAGTCAAAATACGCTTATAAATTAAAAATAAAACGTGTTACTGTTTTTATAGAATCAACTTGTAGTTTCATTTAACTTTCTAGTCAAGTACAAAGTGTGCATGTCCCGTGGCAATTTGAACAGTAGTCAATGCCAGTTTGTGTTTGTGAAAGATAAAAATAATATAGGATGGAATGAAGGTAAGTACTTAGGTATTACAAACTGTTGTGCATGTTTTGTTGTTCGAATTTTAACACTTTTGCTTACAACTGATATTTTTCGTAATGTGGCTTACTATCGATGGTGATATTTATTGGAAAATATTGTCCAACAATGGGATAATGTTTGTGAAACTGGGCGTTTGTGCAATTTCCAATGGCGATATCCTGAATACACGCAAATGCTCGAGGCGATAACGCAAAACATCCTTTTGAAGTCGGCGCAATTGAAATGTCTAGGGTGAAATATTCGAGATTCCCACAAAATTTATGAACGTGTTTACGTCCCGATCAAATTTTGGAAATTGCCCAAGCACTCTACCAAACAAAACGATTGTAATTAATGCGCTGACACACATTCCGAAGAAGCGCTTACGGATTGGCTGTCCTTGAGCGCTCCAAGACAAGATAAATGCATACATGTGTATTTATAAACTTCTCTTATTATTCTCCGTACTGCTGCTGCTATAAAACATTCGAAATTCTCGGATGAATGCTAATTTGAGATGAATATGTATGACAGTAAAATTTTATTGAATTTTACCATTGGGACGGTCAGGCAAACAATTTTATTGCATGGCTTAAATCGCTTTAGTGGTTAATTTTGAAATTTGCATTTGAATATCGTCTCGGATCTCCGACGCTGGGAGCCAAGGCACTTTAGAATTGCGGATTTTTAATTGGTAGATAATTATCATACATATTTACCATTTATCTCGATAAGTAAGTGTCAAGATTATAATCTGAAGAGGATTTAGTCACATAAACGTAAATTAGGCTAATAAGCAATAAACTGATGTAACCTATATCTAGTCGAGAGGTGTCTCAGTGTCTCAAATTTGTACAGTGATTTCCAATATTGTATGATTACTAATGATTTCCAAAAATCCACCAACAATACTCATTATTTCCTTTCCATTCTTCTTCAGGTAATTAGGTACATGCGATTTACAAAATTTTGACCGATTTACTCTGATTACCATGAGATTTTGTCCTTAAACAGGGTCAGAATTCTTGAAAATATAGAAAAAATGGGTGCTCCTAGTTGGGAGTACTTATTGTGAGGATGAACGTAATTAAATTACTAATATAAATATAAAAATGTTCTAAAACGTTGGAAAGCAAAAATTTTAGCAAAAACAAATCTGGTTATCTGTGTTTTGTGAGTACCAAAAATAATTACTTAATTACGGATTGAGATAATTAAAGTCTATCCAAGTTACAACGCCAGTAGATATAAACAAAGTCACATGACCGCATTGCGATCGATTACCAGGGTCTGACTAATAAGAGATTCTCAGTGGCTTGTAATTCTGAACTACCTACTTAATTCTTTTAGAAGTTCTAAACATTGTGTTTTTACCTTTCGTCGATCTTTATAAATTTCCTTAAATTAAGTAGCAAAATAAATTTACAGAATATACTGCTCGCGGTCCGATCTAAAATATGCAGGAAACTCGACTGAGGGAAGAGCCGGCCCTGCATTCTGCTCGCCGCGTAAACACTTGACATTTTATGACGGCCAGACCAATAAGAGAATAAGTCACCTGGTGGCCAATGTTTTGATCCACTGCCTCTGTAACTTGGATAGACTTTAGAAGGTACTTCAAATATGGCAGTGATATGGAGTGATCTTTACTCAACAATAGGATAGTTTGAATTGCGTTTGGGTGAATTTGCTCCCGAAAGGGGTGAAAATGAGGCTCGAAATGAGGTGATGCAAAAGTTTATTATTTACTTTTTCAGGATGTGTCACTTTTTAGTGAACAACATTAGGACATAATAGAGATGCGGATGAAATTATGTGAATTTGGAAAATGTCAATGGCCAGTGATATGTCGTTTTCTTCGTTTTTGGGGTCAAGGAATTCAGTTTTGGCATAATTGTTAAGAAACAAAATGATGACTGGGTATATTTCGGCATCACTTGGTTAGATTTTTGAGACACTCTGTATATTTTGGATTTTTAGATTCCTTTTGTTCTCCCAATTCCAACCATATAAACATAGTTTTATACAGTTATCTCGACAATAACTGATTTTCAATTTTTGATACCTAATAAAGGTTTCTACTGTTTACCTGTGATTTCCACTGATTATATGATTTCTACTGTCTGCTTATAATTTCTGATTACTTCCAAGAATTTCTACTAATTACCTGTTATTACCACTGATTTTCTGTGATTTCTACACATTACCAAAGACAATCATGGGATCGCCTTTGTGATTACCTACTTATGATTTCCAACGATTTCTACTGATTACCTGTGATTACCACTGATTTCCTACGATTTCTTCTGTTTACCTGTTATTTCCGATGATTTTCAAAGATTTCTACTGATTACCTTGATTAGGTACTATTGCCTACGATTTCTGATGATTTCCGAAGATTTCTGCTGATTACTCGTGATTATAACTGCCACTGATTTCTTCTGATTACCTGTGATTTCTGGGCAATGAGTACACTGATTTCCTGGTGCCATTTTTTTCTATTCATTATAATAAATTTTAATTATTGTTTGTTCTGTCCTCAACATATCGCTTATAATCAAGAACGAGACCTAGATCTACCCTTGATAGTCTGATATTCAAACTTGATTTAATACATATAATAGAAGTGGTTTGGAAGTTAATAGCGACAACAAATCAACTGTGCAACGTTTGCTAATGAAATGCAAATGCATTTGTTTTCACCAATTAAGGCTCAGAAAATGTTAGGATTTCTTACATCATACTGGTGTCGCAGACGAGGCAATAAGACCTTTTTTATGTGCAGTTGCTTACACTCTAATGTTTATACTCAAAATAAACACCATAGGGCTAAGTGGGGCTCAAAATGGAACCAAAATGGTGCGATTGGTGATTATAGTAAGTTGGCGCCGTTTTTCTATAGGGTTACCTACAACCATTTTAAGTGCAGGTGTAAATTACTAACCTAATAACCTTAATTCTTTGTGATGCTAAGGTGCCAGAAGCATTTTAGATAGAACATTGCGGGAGGAATAATCTTAGTATATTAGGTACTTACAACATATATTATGATTTAGGAAAAGCGCAATAGTAGTAAGAGAAGGTTAGATGACATAATTGATATAAAAATAAATAATTCATACTTACATTTTGCTTGATAATAAGGATGTGTCTGTCCGTCCTTTCTTGCATTTTATTATTTTACATTGTGTAAACTTTTGATGTAGGACGTTGTTCATTTTATACCACCATGACATTTATTGGTATAATATGTTGTAGGCATAGACTATGTGGCAATAAAACCATGATGTGGCTATTCCTGACTCGATGCTGTGTATCATTCCAAAAATTTTTATCACCAGATGAATGTAAAAAATACGTTATCTCGCCAGAATTATTATGAATTACTCCAATTTTCTGGGAAAGCGCTGTTATAGTTTGGATTACTGACAATAATTAATTACAGAGATAAGCAAACATCGTACTATAAATAATAATAAAAGTCACGATAACGAATGGCACCCCGTGTTGGTAATTAATATTTATATTAAATTGCGTGCGTAGGCAAACTGCTTGAAAAATGTGTTTGTCTTTTTCGCCTAGCAGTTTGCACGTGCTTCTCAGTCAGGTCGGGTTTGGGCAGAAACGAGCACATGAAGTACATAAAAAGATGCCGTGCGTTACATTTTTCATAGCATCGTCTGCTGAATCCTAACAGCTTTTAGATTTGAATCTACAAGGCTGCTCGGGGCGAGTGCTCGCCGTAGGTATGTCAGACTTAAAATGTAAATCCGCAGATTTACAAGCACCTAGCTATTTCTTTATTAGGAGAGATTTACACTTAACCTTTTTGGTAGTCTTAGTCAGAGTTGGTTGCTGGGGCATGAAGGAATTTTCTAAGCGTGACATGAATCATGATAATTCTAAAGAACGGGAATTATTTATATGTAGGTACCTATCTAATTAATGATGTGGCATAAAGTTAAGTTTTAAATTAATATTTTGTATAGGTTTCACTGATATAATATGTCTAATATACCTCTGGAACAACACTAAATAGTGTTTTAAGCAATTCAAATTGCTAATTTCTTATAATGTGTAAGGTAAAAGGTATGGTAATCACTAATGGTAATATCTATTCCATACAGTGGCGCGTATTCAGAGCTGTCGAGATAAACGAGATTTGTAATATCAAAATTAATAATACCAAAAATTATATACTCCTGGCCTAATCTGAAAATGTAGTGAACAAAAAACATCTACAATTTGTTATTTGTTTGATCTGGTCTTCTCGAAATTAAAATCTGTGCAGTAGATTTGAGAACGCGCCGCGGTATATTATGCACACATTCCGTCGGTCGCAGCGCGTAACCGTAAATTAGGCAAAACAACCTACTAAACATATTTTTCACAATTTGGTACAGTGTGCACCGCCACGCTAGAAAGAATATTTTCAAAACTGAAAATTTTAAAATTTATATTAGAAATAATATTAGTGAAAACCGACTGAATGGGTTAACAGTCCTATATGCGTGTACCCTGAAATACCCATATCTCCAGAGGAGATATTTGACGAGCTCAAGACCAAAAAAAGAATACTTGATTTTGTGATATAGATTTTACTGGTTTGAAGAAGAATATTTTTCTTTGGCCACTAAGACGAACTGGATAGTATTTAGATCATTCCCCGATAATAAAAGAGACACCGACAACGAAGTCTATCATTTTCAAAATGCAAATCCAGGACCGGCTACGATTTTTTTATTCCCCCGATTTTCACGAAAGCCATTTAGCAATTATTTTATTTAAAATCTAACACCACAGTGTTAAACAGGACACAATAAATAAATAATTTTTATTTTAGACTTTATTTTCAACTTTTTTGTCCGTTATTTGAAATAAGGTAGGTAATTCGGTTCTACGATTTTACCTGTTGCTTAATTTTTTGGTAATATTGATAAGTTAATATTTTGTTTTTAGATACATTTTGAGCACAGCCATGTGATTAATGTTGCCGAAGCATAATCGTGTCAAACGAAAAAAAAATTCAGGGGAAAACCAAGTAAATAAAGTGTTGGTTCATTTGCTGTTTATCACTATTTACCTATCTTCCATATCGCATTATAATATAAAATGATTTTGGCATTAAGTGCATACATAAAATTCCTTCAATGCTAACTATGAGTATTTCTGCAGAGAAATGCCTATGCAGAAACATGGCAAATGCCGGAGATTTGATTACCTACTAATCCTACACATATTCAGCGCGATCTGCTGAAATCAGCTATAGGATCGGTAAGCATCGCATATCTTCGGCAAATTGACGCGCTGAACGTGTATAGGGTCGGTAAAAATGCTCCCGGGGACCTCGCCAAATCGCGAAAAAAAGCGTCCCAATCGCTAGCCATTTTTCCCGAAAAAAACGGGAAAAACATTCCGGGGACCGAACGGCTCTCCCGATTCGGACGCCCTTCAATAGGGTTGTTGCCAGACATGGGACGTACTCGAGTACATGTACTCGCAATTGTACTTAAGTACTCAATTGTACTCGAGTACATGTACTTATAAGTACAATTTTCTCGGCGCTTCGCACCTCGGTTAACTATTTAATCTCTCGACAGTAATGAAACACTTCCCACCCCGGTGTGTAATATACTATTACCGCTATATGGTAAGAGAAATATGAAATATTAATGGTAAAAAGTAAAAACAAAATTTACTCGAAATGTACTCGTAATGTACTCGAAATTTATATTCCACGAGTACATAGGTACTCGTAAATAATGAGTACATTAAAATGAAGTACTCTAATTTTCGGTACTCAAAGTACATTTAGACTGTACTCGTACTCAAAAAATTTAAGTACAATTGTGCTGTACTCGGCTCGGGTCTGGTTGTTGCCCGTGAGCTCGGGCGGCCGTACACCAAATTTGGGCTCGAAATATCGAAAACCGCGTCCTGTAGACGAGATCATAGGTACACGTATTACTACACAGGAGCGGGGGCCATAACAAGGCCTATGGTCCGGCAGGGCCGGTAGGCGCTTGTTAACAAGAATAGCCAGTCAGAGTACTCTGTAGAGAAGAAATTAAACGCGCTAGAGATGACTTGGTGTACAGACTGGATTCCTGATTATTTTAATTGAACACTATTCCTCTTTTTTGCTTTGTGCTTTGTTCAAACGACATTCGATTTGTTATCAAAAAATGAAATGGACAAAGTTTTCCCCAAGTATTTTAATCTTTTGCCCCGTACATTGTGATAAAATGGAACTTCTTTTAAAAGATCATCGCAGAGGATACATTCACAAAATGTGGTAAAAGTTTACTGTCAAAAAAGTTAAGGCAAATTAAATTAGGTAAATAATGATAGCGTACGCAGCACCCTCTACGCATTGCACCAAAAATAATACCAAATTATGACTTGTCTTCGCAAAAAAAACACCGCTACCAAATTTTGCAAGAAAATTTGGTCGTCTCAAAAAGTTATTTAAAAAAATCGAAAATAAAATTTCAATTTCAACACCCTGCATCTCGAAAACCAAACATCTGCGGACCCGTATTATGTTCATATGAACTTTTCGTCATATTTTCCATTTTTCTTTTTAATTTTTCAAGTTGGTGCATTTATTTCCGGACACCCTGTATTTATTTATTTTAGAAAAAATGTTTTTATTCATTAAAATTATGGACAGAGTTTTGTTATTTACAACTGCTTGCCTCCCCCCCCCCAGACGTTACTCCTGGATACGCCACTGATTCCATAAGTCATTTTGAACCCCACAAAGTAAACCAAATAATACACGGTGAGTGTTATAGACCTATTAAGCTTTCTGTACAAAATATTGACTTTTACAAGTGTGTTCATTTCTTATTGTACTTACCGAACGTCTCGTTTTTCCTTTTTGCAACATTTCCATTGCCTTATCTGCTCGTAAATCTCCCAGGGACATAAATAACTTATTTATGCAACTTAACGGTGCAGAGGCCTGCGAAGCGGCTTGAATTTCAAGGCGTTGTTCGTCGCTGGCTCGTAGTTTTTACGCGGACGTATTGGGAAAGTTGGGAAAGAACGAGACCAGTTTTTTATATTTTCCCAAGCGATTTGGTATGGTAACGAACCTGTCAGAACTGAAATAAATTCTAAAGCGATTCGTGCCTTCAACGAGCATTTCGCTTTTTGCCAGACTACAGTTTCTTTTGCAGCAATTAACAAAGTTAATATAACTGGTAGTATTATAAAAGGCAAACCCAACAGATGATGCCACAGATCGCGCGATCGCACATAATGAAAATGTTGAGTGGCAACGTTGTTGCCAAACAATATTTACGATAAATGTTTTACTAAGAAAGCTATCCTCTAACTCCTTTTTAGCGTTTTAAAAATTATTGGATTCCCTGGAATCTGTGGGTAACATCACCGATAGAATCATAGATATCGGAAATAAAGCTTAAATTAGATTCCATTTAGCCGTTTACATTTAAAGGTCGCAAAATTATTGTCCCAAACCTCCAAGTATACGGGAGTGGAATTATAAAAAAAGACACTCGTATACAGTGTGTCTGGTTTTTCATGTTAACACCCCTGAACAACTACTCATGTTCAACGAATGTCCATACCTAACGTTCTCGTCTTACGTCTTACCATAGAAGAATATTCTTCTATGGTCTTACTCATGAATATGCGATGGATATCGGTCGTATATTCACGAGTCAGAGTTTAAGTAGGCTGGGGGAATTGAACGGGGCAATTTTTTTTAGAGATATTATGTCTCTGAAAGGTCATAATTTGCGAAGTATTGGTTTGGCATTGCCTGGCCTACTGCGATGTTTTAAAGGGGTGCATTTTTCGAAAACCACAGCGTTAATCGGGACAATGTGTTCGTAGCTATCGACAGCAGTTTTCATTATGACAAGATAATAATAGGCTTCCATTTTCCCGTCTAATTATAATAGTTCAGGAGGCGGGGGACCACAGAAGGAAGCCCTCCGTTCCCGTCGCCTTTACTCCACCGACTTGGGGGGGGTATAGATGAACTGTGTCTTGCATGGTTTTTCATTAGGGACGAGAGGCAAGGGCGGGTAACGACGGTCGGACTGACTCGGCCATATTCGGAGTGACCCTTCTATGTATTTTCTAAAATTTATTTGTGGCGCAAACAGATCCATTTAATTTTTAATTCGGTTTTTCGCCACCAAACTGTTAATCCGTTAGTAGGAAACTCAAATTCATTTATCAGAAACAGTAATCATTTTCTAGAAAAAATTAGGGAACATCAATTTCCGGATAATTATATATTAGCTAGTTTTGATGTGGTTAGTCTTTTTACAAATGTCCCTGTTGACAAATCATTGAATATTTTACGCAGAAAGTTAGAAAGTGATCAGACTTTAGTAGACAGGACAAATTTGAATATAGATGCAATATTAGAACTAACAACACTATGTGTTAAAACCACTTATTTTCAACTAGGAAATGAATTTTACCAGCAGGAATTTGGAATGGCTATGGGGTCTCCTTTATCACCATTCATAAGCAATTTATTCATGGAAGATTTTGAACAAAATGAATTGACTAGATATGTTCACCAACCTAATGTTTGGTGGAGATATGTAGATGACATATTTGTTATATGGAAACATGGAGTAGATGAGTTAAATTCATTATTAAATTTTATAAACTCTCAAGAACCTTCTATTAAGTTTACCTTAGAAATTGAAAATAATAATGAATTACCTTTCTTAGATGTTTCTATACTGAAATCAGATAATATAGAAACTAGTGTCTATAGAAAACCAACACATACTAATAGATATCTCCATTTCAACTCCAATCATCATATTAGTGTTAAAAAATGAGTAATTAAAAGTTTGTATGACAGAACGATTTGTTCTAATAACACAAAATTTGAGGAAGAAATTAAACATATAAAACATGTTCTTGAGAAGAATAATTATCCTATTGAATTTGTTGAGCAAATTTTTCAGGATTGCCAACAAAATAACAATGCTAATAGAATTAGAGAAATAAATCTGGTGGACCGACCAGTAAATTTAATAATTCCTTATATTCCTGGACTGTCAGATAAGCTAAAATGTATAGGCAATCGTTTTAATGTGAGAACAGTATTTAAAACCAAAAATACATTAAGATCGATGCTAGTTAAAACAAAACCATTTAATGAGTTACAAAGTTCAAAAAATTGCATTTATAAAATTCCTTGTGAATGTGGAAAGTTCTATGTTGGGGAGACTTGTAGGCCATTTAACGTTCGTTTAAAAGAACATAAAAATTATATCAGGCAAAATCAAATTTCGAAGTCAAAAATATGTGAACATTCCTTTAATAACAATCATAGGATATTGTGGGATAGTTCCAAACCAATTCTAAAAGAAGAAGTAGGAAATAGACGAAAAATTAAAGAATCTGCATTTATTCTAGGAAATACGGGCAACTGTGTTGCTGAATGTTCAGTGGAATTCAGTAAAATATTATTGCCACTTATTCAAAGAGAAGTTAGTATAGATAATTAGATAAAACACAGGGTACAATATCAGGCAGGTGGCTAGGCTATTGTTTCTGTTGTCATGACATTTTAACCTGAAATTTATTAATCTGTCACTTCACTTTGACGTGACATGATCTTTGAGAAAGGAGGAAGATTTATCCTCCGAAAGCTCAGAAAACAAATTTGTTGAAGTTATTTTTTGAGTTACACGTTTAAAGTTTCGTTCGTTCAGTGTTCAATAATTTATGAATTTTCGAGGCAACTTGAAAAAGTTGTCTTTCAATCAGTTTGGTGGCGAAAAACCCAATTGAAAATTAAATGGTCCCTTCTATGTGTTATATAATCTTCGGTGGTCTGAATTTCCAATTTCCAAAACTCAAAGCGGAATTTTCGTTATCTTGGCAAAGCGAGCGCGGCATGTACGATACTTCAGCCGAGACGGACGAAATGCCCGAGTGCCGCACCGTTAGCCGCATAAATAAGTTATTTGTATGCCCCCCCGGAGATTTATGTGGCGATAAGATGATGTAAAATGTGACAAAAATGTACGTGTGTGCGCCAACATGGAACAACACTCCGTCCGACGCGCCCGTGGGTCATAGGTTAATAACTCTCCTCAGTCGGAGGCTTGCGGTCCTCTCTCGGTCGGATTGATAGCTCGGCGAGACGGTAAATCTCGGAAAGGGTCGACCGTAACGAGTTGTGGGAAAAGCCAGATTGGTGCAATATAATTTAGATTAGATTGGGAAGCGTTAAACTCATTGCGGGCTTTTAAAGTAACTGGACATGCAGTTTAATTTTAGAGGATAGATCAAGATTATTTATAGTACAAGATCCCGAATAAGCTCTACCTATACCCTCATCTGTATTCCTAATGAAAGGTATTTTTTTTTATAAAATATAATCTACCTTTAATCCTTTGAAGCATTGTGGTTTCAAAAATAGACCACGTATTAAAAAATTTTTTACTACGTGTACAGCGGTTCCATAGTGAAACCACATTGAATGGCCAACGTCTGTGCTGCCACCTGTTAGATGGAGGCCAAAGTTCCGGTCCAAACGAGACTTTGACTTCAGTAGGAGGTTATATCTGTCAAGTGAACGTGTTTTGAGAGGTTTTTTCAAGAAATAGTTAATTTGCGATGAAAATCAACAAAAATATTGGGTTTTTTTGTTCCAAGGGAGTAATAAGCAGTAAGGGAATCTGTATATGCTACAGGTAGGTTTCGAATTCGCTAAATTTTTGCAAATTTGATATGGTTTCGCCAAGAAACCACTGTACGCTGCGCTTGTGCAGCAGTGCCAAGAAACCGCACAGAACCAAATGGGCGTGCACAGAATGTAAAGTTGGTCTATGCTTGACAGCTGAGAAAAATTGTTTTTTAGAATACCATAGGTAGTTTTCTTCTTTTTTGTATGTATAGGTACTATTTTTCATGATAAGTAACCATTTCTTTGTTTATATGTTAAAAATATTGTTTACTTGCACTTGCACTGTGGTTTTACCATGAGACCACTTGCAAAATTAACAATAAACAATTATTTTTGCAAATCTTGTAAGTAGTAAGTGCTTTTATTCTATCTCAGCTAATTTACATAAAATTCGCAGTCAGAAAAGCAAAAATTGATTTCTGTGCTTCAAAGGGTTAATTAAAAATTATTCAACTAACTTTTTTTAGAAGTGTCCCTAAAGGTTTTGAATTTTTTTACGCCTACCCCAGTTTTTCATAATGAATAAATTTCCTTAATAATATTTTAACGTGAAAGCTCCAGAAAGGGCACTCTTCTAAAATAAGTTAGTTGAATAATTTTTAAATAAAGGTAGCTGTGCAAATATACAAGGTTTCCAACGAAAACTTGACCGCCCCCCCCCCCCCCCCACAAATAAGAAAACCGAAAAATATTTGAAAATTCGCTGAGACCCGTCGATTTTTGTTCTTGGGGGGAGCTTTTTGACAGTCAAGCCAACCCGATATGTTCATCCCCCTAATCCTTAGCAACCCCAACTTTGAAATTTCAAATGGAATCGTTGAAAATGTATACCTAGTCATTTTAGCTGTTTTTCACAAAGCCGCAGTTAGAAATTTACAAATTCAATTATATGTATTTATAGCTCCAAAATCTCGGGAACATTTTCGCCACGTACGCAGGTAATTTCCCACGGCTCTGAAGACAAGGAAAGAGAGAGGAAGGACACCGCGCTTGCCTACCCTGCCGTTTATTGATTTTGTTACGTCATTTTGAACGGAGACCATTTTATATGTGGCAGACAAAGCAAGTACGTTGCGAGTTAATTTCGTGAATTTGTGAATAAAAGTAACAGTGATTAAGGGGAAAAATGTACTCTTACGATGGTGAATTGTTCAGCGTATGGTTGCAAAGGCAGAAGGCGGAAGTGAAAAGCAAGAGCCCGGGATTTCGTTGCACAGGTACATATTTAACAAGCTACCTTTAAAAGAAGCACTACAACCTACAACTTTATTTTTTCTCAATATAACTTCTTCAAATTCCTTCTACCTTTTAGCGTTGACTGACGTAATAATAAGACTTCTCACGGCTATAGTTTCATGTCCTGGAAAGTAGATGGCGCCTATGGTCAACAATGTATTTTGCATTGTATTTTGTCTCCGGGGAGCGCATGGTGAACCAGAGAACTGTCAAACATGACAGCCGTGAGCAGTCTTTATTAATACGTCAGTCAACGCTTTTAGTATGATAATGTGAATTGTTTTGTTTGTAAATAGGACCAATATAATTATTTTTAACACCGTTTTTATTGAAAATTTCTTAATTGATTATGACAGTTTCATAAAATATGGGCTGGTTTCCATGGGCGTGCATTATTTATTATGATTGATTCGAAATCTCGACAAATAAATATATTTCAGCACTTGACAATAGCTTTACACGGGAGTTTCCCGATGTGAACCCTGCATTACAACTATGAGTATAGCATTATCCCGCCAAATTAAACTCAAGCCTCGTCTAAAAAAAGATTCCTGCGTTGTTGAAGCATTCCTTTTTCCGATGACTCGTCTAGACTGGCCGTGCCCCTCATATCTCTACCCAACTAAAAATATCACCTTTTTATCCTCTAATTAAATCGAATTTGCTCCGTCTAGTTTGAAACGTTGCCAGCCGGCGGCGACGCGACGCTGGCCAGTCGGCGCGTTTCAAGTTTCGGATTTCCAAGTTATTAACACGGGAGCCAGATAAATAGGGCGGCCATCGGATACCCCTACGTCGGGCTAAAGTTACACCATTTCCTTCCCGATGAGACGGGCGGCAAACAAATGGGAGCGGACTGCGCCGCTTCGGCTGTAACCCGAAGAACAACTGTGTTTGGCTAGCCGAGCAGCAACGGCCGTGTGTGTGCTTTTTTCGTTGGCGGGTATTCAATTTCCAGGTTCGAATTAATACTCCGGCGTGAGTGTTCTCTTGCATCTTGGAAGGAAGACTGTAAACATGATAGGCTAATTTATTTCGATCTTAATCGTTGAGTGAAGGAACACAAAGAAGCGCAACGGCGATCAAATGTTGACACCCACGTCCAACAACCTGAGCTGGTCCAAAAAGTAATGATTAGGTATAAGATTGTGCTGGACCAATAACAATAATGTCGTTGACTGATATATTATTAAAGGCTGCTCACGGCTGTCACGTCTGTCACATTTTTGGCTGACCGTGCACTTTCCGGAAATAAAATACAATGCAGAATACATTGTTAGCCATCAGAGCCATCTGTTTTCCAGGACATGAAGCTATAGCCGTGAGAAGTCTTTATAAATACGTCAGTCAACGATAATATAAAATATAATAAATATATCATTTCCATGTTTACACTGTACCCATCCCCATTTATAGATACATATATGTATATCTGTATATTATGCCTTTCCAGGGACCAGGGATATCTAAAATCTCGGCAGGCGGCGGTGCACTGCGCCATCATCAAAGGCGGCGCCGGCCGCCACCAGTTCAAAGCACTCTTGACCCTCGATTTGAATCCCCTGCGAAGGGGCGATAAACGACTATATATAGTTCAGGAGTCATATAGGTCTAAACCTCGGACATAGTCCGTCAAAGTTATTTCAAGTCCCGACGGCAGTTACAATAACTGTGCTATGCTATAATAAAATACAAAGTTAGACTTTCTATAGAAATTTAAAAAATATACCTATATTTTCATGTTATTGACTATCATAGTTAAACTATTATTAAACTGCTTTTTGGAATCTAGATCTATATAGTCCAAGTAGTAGGTAGTAGCCTTAGATAAGGAAAGAGAGAGGCACGAAAGACCAGTGGCAATATTACAAAAATATTAAAAATGAAAAGATATAGTTAGTTTTGACTTACTTGTAATTTGAAATATTGGTATATACACTTCCCCCAAAAATTAACGCACCACCAAAAAACAGGGTATAATTTAAGACACCCGGTATTTATAAAAAAGAGGTTTCTATGCAAATACAGTTAGTACACCAACGTTCTGGAAGAGACAACCTATCATTCAAAAAAAAAAATTCGTCCAAATCGGACTATTGGTTTTGACAAAAATTTACTTTAAACTTTTGGGTATTTTTTGGTGGTGCGTTAATTTTTGGGGGAAGTGTATTTGCAGATAATTTCCCAAATGTAAAGCTAGTGTCAAGTACTGAAATATATTAATTTGTAGCGATTTTGAATTAATCAAAATAAAATAAATAATGCACGCCCATGGAAACCAGCCCATATTTTATGAAACTATCACAATCAATTAAGACTCAATGTACAACACGTGCGTGGTGATTCAACATTTTGACCCATAAAATGTCTTTTTTCGATCTGTGTAACACGCATAATTTTAAACTTTTGGTCAATACAAATTTTAATCTAAGTAATTACTCACATTTTGAGACAAAAATTATTTAAAAATATTTATCACAATTGCCGTTATTAGCATTTGCGCAAAAAGCCTAATAACGGCCATTGTGATAAACATGTTTAAATAATTTTTGTCTCAAAATGTGAGTAATTATACTTAGATTAAAATTTGTATCGACCAAAAGTTTTAAATTATGCGTGTTACTCGCTACAGATCGAAAAAAGTCATTTTATGGGTCAAAATGTTGAATCACCACATACGTGCTGTACACTGAGTCTTAAGAAATTTTCAATAAAAACTATGTTAAAAATAATTATATTGGTCCTATTTACACACAAAACAATGCAATTTATCATATATTAAGAAGTTATATTGAGAAAAAATAAAGGTTTAGGCAAAGCCTAGAGAATACTCTAGACTTTGGTTTAGGGTATGTTTAGGGCTTCCTTCAAAGGTAGCTTGTTAAATATTTACCTGTGAAACGAAATCCCGGACTCTTGCTTTTCACTTGTACTTTTGCAACCAAACGCTGAACAATAATTCATCATGGTAAGAGTATATTTTCCCCTTAATCACTGTTACTATTAATTCACAAATTCACGAAATTAACTCACAACGTACTCGCTTTGTCTGCGACATATAAAATGGCCGCTGTTCAAAACGGTAGAAGCAGTGATTATGGTATTCTATAAACACTGGTATGTTTTATTTTTCTTAGGGTCTAACATGCAATCGGTCATTGAATAAGGAATTCAATGAATCGGTATTACCAGGTAGGGAAAACCAATAGTCAGAAGTTATTTTCAAATTTAAATTAGAGAACAAAGACCATAGGATCTAAAATATCATCCATAGAAAATGCCATATATTTAAACTCTCATAAATCAAAAAGCCAATCCTCCACGTTAAAACGTATGCGGCGAATGATATATCGTCGGTACATATTTCAAAATGGCAGGCCAGATAATGCATGAAAGTTTGTGTCGGCCTTGTAATTTCCTATAAGATTCATGTAATATGGTATATGCAGCTGTTTATACCTTATATACATGCTACATTATAATATGTGATACAGTTCTGATGCTTTATCCAATATAAAAAAATAAAATTGTTTTTGTAAAAGCTCGAATGTGTAGAATGCTTTTAGACTCGAGATTTGTCAGTGCCTCTTCTTTAAAAATGAGTCGGTTTGTTTTGAAGGATTGCAATAGTTTGTAGTGCTATCATAAATTCAGTTCCTGGAACCAAACCGCAGGGAAAGCATATCATTAATTTTTTTGTTTGTGAAATAAGTTTTAATGGGGAGTGTTTGTATGTGTTATTTTTAACAGGCAATAATTCTCATTATATCGTGACAGCGAACATTAATTTGACTTGTCGTTGTCGGATGTGGAAACAGATGACTAAGTAATAATTTTCATAAAAAAAGCAAATTTGCAATGTGATAAACTTCGCCTATGACGCATTTCGAAATTTAATGCTTATTTTTTTTGCAAATACCATTAATGCATGTTGGTCATGGGGGCTTCTCGAATGCCATTAGGTATTGTAATGGAAATTTCCGCTAATAATTTCTGCTAAGCCTTTCAAGTACTCTTAAAGTCATCTTTCACGAAGCATGGCTTCAAAAATTGAAGAGGTGTAGCGGCATGATATCAATTTAGAAAATTAATGGCTAATAATTATTTAAGCTCTGTCGATTTAAAAGAATTTCAATAAGATCGTCAACATCGTATACGTAACACATCTCAGAGATCACTATAGTGTCTATTAAAAAAGGCTAATAGAACGAATCTGAGAGTTCTATAATAGTAATATACCATAGCCCAAAAGAAGAAAAAGACAAAGAAGTATACTAGTAGTAAGGTAATCCCATAATATATATAGTATACACATTTCAATTTTCAAACATGTCCGTCTCGATTTTTAGTTACTCGATACAAGTATACACAGACGAAAAGTAAACCTATAAATGGAAAACAAAAGTATTATGTGAGGTATAATTTTTTATTATCTTCGCATAGTTAATCACAATCACATTATATAGTTTTTTTTACTTTTTCTATTGCTCCATCGAAATATTAATATTGTTATTTCTGTTACTATAATAAATTGGCTATGTAGCGAACATAGCGTAAGTAGGGCCCTGTGTGGCCATAGGTAATTTAGTCGGTATTCTCTCTGTAGAAAAGTAAATCTCAAACGTCAGGTATTTTACTCCACGTTGGCGTTTTTTCAAAATGCGGAAAAAAATTAGTACGGTAATAAAAAAAATAATTTCTATAACCCATGAAAAATTCAAAAGAAATTCATATTAAGTTTCTATTTACGTTTCGCAGTTTTTTATTACTGCATGCTTTAATATGGCCATTACACTTAGTTGATGGCGGCGATAAGGCCATTAAATTTCGTTTTTAAAAAAGTATTAAGCCATTGGGTACACACTGTGTAATTATACCAAGAATTATAGTTACCTAAATGTATACTAATTTACTTTTCCATAAACACTTACCGTTAAAACGGCAAAATTGTCCGTTTTAAATACCACTTCGTGCATTGTGGAAATGTAAATGAATTTTTTGACGAACTAGGTACCTAATGCTCGAATTAAAAAATCCACGTATCAGTTCAGGTAATAAGAGATATTTTTAATTAAAGCCTTACTTATTCTTGATATCAACGTTTTTTTATCAAACAATTTAACAGTATTTTCCGAGGTATTTTCCTTCCTCTTCCCATATTGGCGATTCAATAATTATTATTGTGTATTGTGAAGCTATAATTTCGCTTTTCAATATTACTTATTCAACTATTATTGAGCAACGTCTCCAATTTCTTACTTCATACACACATAAAAAATAAATAGATGGTTATTTACTGCAATATGCGCCTGTTGTATTATTCAAAAAGTTTCAATAGAAATTTATTCATACATATGGAATTTCGTTAGCTTTTTGCCATGGCCGATGAATAGAGATACATGTTTGGTGGTTCATAGGAGTTTAAAATTTCAAATTAGATATTTGCATTAGGTATGGTTGTATATATCTTTGCAGAGGTATCGGATTAACTTTATCATATGAAAAGTGGGACACTTCGACTTATGTATTCAATTACAAGATATTTCATAGGAGTCAACATTCACGCTAAAATACTGTTGATATATACACTGTGTTCATTTGAAATTTACCACTCCCAATAACTTGAAAAGCGCCAAAAATCAAAAATTTACCGAGACCGGTCGATTTTTGTTTGAAAGGGGAACTTTTTTGGCAATCATGCCGTCTTGATCTATTTATTCCCTTAGCCGAGGCACACGGGATAGAAGGCCTCGTTCACGCCCTCAGTTCTCAGTCGAGGCGCACTGAGGCACGCAGCTTTACGGCACGATGTTATATTACAGCTACAAATCCTCATATTCAGTTATCCTTTCTTATATATTGTTTAGCGCAATTCAGGTATTCAGGCCCCATGTCATCATTTAATTGAAAAAAAAAAAAAAACAGAGGCAGTACGTAATTACAGATGTGTTACACTACTGGAAATTGGTCTTAAATTCTGCGGAATATGTCGTTGTTAACAGAAGGAAATAATTGTTCTTGCGATGTATTCTATCATCAGTTAATTGTAAAATGTTTGGCTACACTGGCAAACATATACTTATCTCGATAATTATCGAAAGGTTCAAAATGATATAATAATGACGCAAAAGGCTGAGAAAAAACTAAAGAAATTAGCGAGTAAGTGATATTTCTTATTTTCATTCTTTATATTATATTTATTTCTACGTACTTAATCTCTAAAGCAATTTGCGTGTAAGTTTTTTTTATTATTTTCATTGAACTTATTACGTTTGTTTCTATGTATTATCACTTCACCGCCGCTTTATTATCACTAATACAAAGATAAATGTTCATAATGTTGCTTGTTGCACGAGGTTTTTATGAAGTTTTCATTTCCTTAAAATTTCATTACTATATCTCACTAGAACCGACTTTTATCTTTGTAATCTGTTGTAATCTGCTCTATAAAATGATAGATAATGGAGTGCTGGAGAAGCGATAATGAGTGCTGCATGAAGCCACCTTTAATAATTGTATTATTGAATTTCATTGAGTTTATTTTGTTGATTACTACGAACTTAATTGTTTAGAATGATTTATTTTCTGTGTGTTTTCTGTGACATCTTCGATCGAGTCTGCAGGCCTTCTATCCCGTGTGCCTCGAATAAGCTCCCAGCAACCCCAAATTAAAAATCTTAAATGGAAGTACCTACACCACTTGCGATGCATCATTTGAAAGCTCTTGTCATTGCGAATACAACGGTGTCTTGCTTATTGAAAATTGGTTCAGGTTTGAAGAAGTTATAGTAGATGAAAAAATGAACAATGTCGAAAGACTAATATCACAAAAACAATGTTCTGGCAAAAAAGTTTAAAAAATAGACGTTAAAAATCCTTAAGGATCGGCATGCGAAGAAAATAACGAATAACGTGTCAGAACGCTATACGCGGACGTATTATTTTCTTTGCTAACGTTTAGAACTAAAAATTGGTTTTTTGCTCATAACTTCTTCAAATCTGAACCAATTTCAAAAAGCGACACATCGTTGTATTCGCAATTACAAGAGCTTTAAAATTATTATATTGCAAGTGGGGTACTTCTATTTAGGATTCTCAAGTTGGGGTTGCTGAGGGCTAAGGGGATGAATAGATCAAGATGGCATGATTGCCAAAAAAGTTCCCCCTTCAAACAAAAATCGACCGGTCTCGGCAAATTTTTGATTTCTTTGCGCTTTCCAAGTTATTGGGGGTGGTTAAGTTTTCAAATGAACACCGTGTATATTATGTAATAAATTAATACCATACCACTACATGAGAAATGAACGAAAACGTCTATAGACTTGAATCTTAGTTTTTTTCGGGCGTGACTGAGACTCAGTGTACTTCTTATATAACTTGGGTCCTCGCCCAACGAGCTAGGATCATTTCTTGTATATAATCTCACGTGATAACTAACGATACACCTAGTTAGCCGTTATTATTCATCTATTCATCTCATATTAGTATTCCGTCACTATGTCAATATAACAAGGAACCTATTACTCTTAATAATAGGCTAGATTATTGTTAATAATAATTTATACATGAATACATGCATATTCTAGCAACTTCTTAAGTGGTACTTAACCTCGAACAATTTTGGTATGTCCAAACGCGTGAATAGCGTGAATTGAAATTTACTACTCTAAAGAGGATTGGCGGTTAGCAAAGTTTTTATTACCGGCAATGTGTGATGTGCCAGAATCTTATTATGTGCATCGGTGAAAGGCGGTCTGGTCTAACAGGACTGCAGCGACTGTTATCTGCAAAACACATTACTAAACTTAGCGGCGAGACGTGCGCCCATCCTCTTTGGGGTTAACGTCTTTCGTAATAAAAAATAAGCGAAGGCTGGTATGCCCAAAGGAAATATAATACATCATCTCCGTGAAACATGAAACAGATGGGACGACTTATAGCCGGACCAAAATAAATACTACGATCCGGGGGATCTATTTGGTTTTTTAAAACTTCTATTCACACTTTTCGTTTCGTGCCAAGCCCGCGAGCCGTGTCTAATAGAAAACAATTTATTTTTTGTTGTTTTCGTGGAGCAGACGGATAGATCCAAGACCTAAGTAAAAGTGTTTACAATATTTAACGTAAATAGATTGCCTTGTCAAACGGTACCTATTTCATTCAGACTGAAAATTGTTTGTTTTCGCTAAATTCATCGTCCACAAGTGCCTCTGTTAAATTTTATTAGCGAAGAACAAAAATTCGCAAAATAAAAACTCATCAAACTTGCAAATTTGTTCCAGTTTTAACAATTTGTTGCAATAGTTACTGTATTTGGATTTTTTATTAGGAAAGTAGATCGACTATTTCCATGGCCCACTTACATTTTTGGTGAGTTCTTTTAAAAAGTAGGTACCTACTACTTCTAACAATTAACCACAAAAACACGTATGGGCGATGCATTTTGTATCGAAAATAAACTATTTCATATTCTATAATATGTTTTAGAAAATATATTTTAGTAAAAAACTGAACACTTGTAAAAGAAACACTTGATATCAGCTGATGTGTCTTGGAAGTGATTCGGAATCAATTTGAGATCACTTAAAACTGTAAAAGGAGGGACCGCTTTACTATCAAGATAAACTATTACTGGCAGTGTCAATATTATACCTGATTTTAATTTGTGCTAATCCTAAATCCAGAAAAATATTTTTTTTCGGCAGGTGATCCACAGCCGACTCTAGGGGAAGCCCTGAAGTAGAGAAAACTGGCAACAAGGGATGCGGGTCCACGTCGCGTGCCCTGACACTCCCTGTCAGTTGATTTTACAAGAAATTTACCAGAATTAATTTATGTAATGCGGGTAGTGCTATCGTCGCCAGATTGCTACGACGATGCAATGTGTCTCTGGGTGGAAACAGACAGCCCGAAGTGCTGGCAACAGCTTTTCTATAAATTTGTTTTGTTTGTGAAAAAAATGAAACATTTCTCTAAAAGTTCTAAGTGAAGAATCGTTCCTTTACAATTTCAAGCCTCAAGATGCCTAGAATTGCCGAGGGATGCTAGAACTTAGTTATATACCTGGCTGTAAGTCAAATTGTAATAATAACTTATGAAATTAACTCTAACTGCCATTTCAATCACAACATGCCGTTCTCTGTTCGGTTGTTGTTTGTATTTTTATGAAAATTTAATCATAAGGGAAGATAGGTAATCACCTGATGGCGCACTCTCACAAAAATTCGACTTACAACAAAATGTACCTAGTCTCCTCTATTTGCCCAAATTTACCATATTATTTGTCGAAAATGTACCTATCCACACCAGGAATCGTACTTATTATAAATACTTATACTTCTGTGTTTATTTTGTTACTTGTTACTGCTTTTAATGTCTATTAAACAAACGTCCCTACTTACTTAGGTATACCCTATTATTTAAACAAAGTTCACAAATGTATCTAAATATAATTAAAAAGAGGGTTGAAAATTTATTACAAAAAATAAACTAAACCAAAGTGCAGACTGCTCTATACTACATAGACCCGTTGAACCGTCCCGCTGCAGCGTTGCCAGATGTTTGTGGCTTGTCAGCTTGAGAAGGTTGTGGCTCATTATATCATAAATATGTCAAATGGAACCAAAATTTAAATGCCAATAATAATTTACCTATTAATTGTTGTTGGTCACTGTGGACCTTTTTTCTTAGTTTTAAATTAAACTATAACAAGTTAACAATAAGAACGTAAGATTAACCCGTTTACAAAAGTATTTAAAAGAAAAGCATTAAAAAAAACTAAGATTTTAAAACCGGTAATAGGATTGCAAAAACATTTTTGTTGTTGTTTACAACAAGTTTATTGTTTGCCAAATGTTGACTGTCAATCGCCCCGGTCTACCTTGGCGCGTACAGTAAGAATTTAAAATAAATATGCCTTTAAGGTTATTAGACATTTTCACTTTTGTTTTTCATAGCATAATTTCTTTATTTTTGAACGCATTGTTTTGATTTCTGGATTCAATTTCTTTGTGTTCGTTAGGCCCAAGTTTTAGCTAAATATCTAAATAAAAATCAATCATTTATTTTACGTATTTACTATGATTATAGCCAAAATAAGCTGAAAAGTCGAAAATTACTAAAAAATCACAAAAAAATCATAACTCCTAAACTAAAAAAAAGAATAATATACATGGGGGTGATTCGGATTCCCCGAGGGGTGCTCCACCTTTGTGACTCAGCAATAGAATAATTGAAGACCTCGGTGCAAAAACCGGACAAGTCCATAGTTTATAAGTTTTGGGAAAATGAAAAAGAAACTCCCGGACTTGTCTGGTTCTTGCACCCAAGAATGCGAGCGGCCAAGTCCTAAAGCTATATATCAACGTTATTCTGCTTTGGACTTTGCTGATTCTTACACCAATCGATCGGCGATATTTTAATACATAAATGTAATGGAAAAAGTAAATTTTACCCATATTTATAAGTTTTGGGAAAATGAAACAAACTCCCGGACTTGTCTGGTTCTTGCACCCAAGAATGCGAGCGGTCATGTCCTAAAGCTATATATCAACGTTATTCTGCTTTGGACTTGACTGATTCTTGCACCAATCGATCGGCGATATTTTAATACACAAATGTAGTGGAAAAAGTCAATTTTACCCAAAAGTGGACTTGTCCGGTTTTTGCACCGAGGTCTTCAATTGTATGAAGGCGTGGGCCACTTGTAAAAAATATTTCTCATTTATTCCGACATATAGTATTCTATCTTTCTATCTCAGATTTCCGAGATAGTATCTATAGGAATTCTGAGTTAGTAAGTATGAATCAATTCTGAGATCAGAATTCCGACTAAAACAACACAGAATTAATTTCGAGATACTAACTCGAATTTCCGAGATAGTATTTCGGAATTATTCTTAGATTTTAAGTGAGAATTCTGAGACGCCAAGTCGGAATGAACAACCAAAAAATTTTTCAAGTGGCCGTTCTACGACCTCGTAGAATTGCTACTGATGGTCAGAATCCTGACCATCAGTTAACAGGGAGCAAACCTTAGAGTTTTTTTTACTGGATCAATTTACCGATTTCAACAACAAATGTCCGACGTCCAACAAATCTATTCCTAATGGAACGAATGCATATATTGGCACTTTGGCACGTGTCACGAGTTTATTTCCAAGGAGCAGGCGGGGGCGCACATTTCTTATCTTTACAGCTGCCATTACGACTCCGTGCTCGCCTTTTCTGGAAACGGCAGCCGAAATCTGTTTCGGGCATTTTTCACGATTCCGCTGATATTACGGGCTACAAGGCATGACGGGCCGGTCTAATGGGTTTGGCCTGTACCGCTCCGGGCTCCCAACGTGCCCCACGCCAAGAAGGACGACCGAAAAGTATGCGGCGCGACAATGAGCGAGGTGCGGAGTATGTTGGGGAGCATGGGCGCCTCTATTCCTGTAGATGTAAGAAATTATTGAAAACGTATTTTCTCTCTTACCCGTCGATTTTTTAAGCAACAATTAAGGGACATATTTTAAATGAACCGCACTTAATGAAAATAGATAGCAAAATTCTGTTGCTTTTTTTATCTATGGGACATATTTAGCGGTCTCCTCGGCTAAAGAGTGCACCTTATTCCTTATGCATCTTCCCGGAGAAAATAATAAATAATAAATAAACTCCTGGACAAAATTAACGCAACATCATAAATGTGCCACTTATTTGATGCTATTTTTTTGCATTGTAGGTTGGTTCCTTGACAATGTCATAGTTTTCGCTGTTTATGATAAAAAGTTCATTTTCGATTTATACCGGGTGTAACAAAAATGTTATGTTTTTTTCCGAAAATTCGTATCACCCTGTGGAGTATACTAGCAACCGAAACATACAGCAGTTGACATTAGACGATAGGTCCATCTTTCTTCAACATTTTCTTTTTTGGTTTACTTCATTATCTCTGTTATTAAAGGAGATACACTGTTTTATATCGTAACATGCATGTTTTTATAGATTTTATTATTCAACACAGTCATTGTTGAATGTTTTCAAGTAGGCTATGGAACTTTTCTGACATTTCAAGCGATGTGTCAACAGATGTTGTGTTTTAAAGTTACAAAGGTCAAATAAAATTCGCATTACCGATAAAAACTGTTCAGAAACTGCTTATTAAACGTTCGTTTCATATGCCCAGTTGCCCGACTATTCTGTCGTTTAAACCAGCCTCATTTAAACGTCTTCTGATTGTTCTAGACGATATTGTATGACGGCGAACAGTTCCAAGCTCACTTTTTAGCCTAGTACTAGTGATATTCCTGTTTCTTAGAGCAGTTTGCCTAATAAAACGATCATCCCTTGGATCGATACATCGGTGTCGCCCTTGGCCTGTCCTTCGAGAGTAAGATCCTGTCTCGTTAAATCGTTCAACCATACGACTTATAGTCGAACGATGTCTTCCTATCACATTAGCAACATGACACATCGAATAGCCTTCATCCACCAAAGCTCTTACTGCTTCTTCTGCCGATAAATTTTTTGGTCGATTCATTTTTCAATTTTAAAATACTCGTCGGGCAACTGGGCATATGAAACGAACGTTTAATAAGCAGTTTCCGAACAGTTTTTATCGGTATGGCGAATTTTATTTGACCTTTGTAACTTTAAAACACAACATCTGTTGACACATCGCTTGAAATGTCAGAAAAGTTCCATAGCCTACTTGAAAACATTCAACAATGACTGTGTTGAATAATAAAGTCTATAAAAACATGTTAGGATATAAAACAGTGTATCTCCTTTAATAACAGAGATAATGAAGTAAACCAAAAAAGAAAATGTTGAAGAAAGATGGACCTACTGTCTAATGTCAACTGCTATATGTTTCGGTTGCAAGTATACTCCACATGGTGATACGAATTTTCGGAAAAAACATAACATTTTTGTTACACCCGGTATAATTCGAAAATGAACTTTTTATCATAAACAGCGAAAACTATGACATTATCAAGGAACCAACCTACAATGCAAAAAAAAAATCATTCAAATCGGATCATAATTTCAGAAAAAAAAATAGCATCAAATAAGTGACACATTTATGATGTTGCGTTAATTTTGTCCAGGAGTTTAGTTGATGGGGTGTCCATTATAGGAAGATATTAATGTAGAAATGTAAAAGAAAGTATATACGACTTTATTATCCTATAGAACCGTTTATGTGGATTACCGGTTTCGTATAAACAGCAACCGTTTTGCATCATCAGATCCTTGAAAACTACAATCAACGAGAAAACATACGTGAACAATTTTAAGATCATATACAACGTCTATATAAAACGTTAAAAAACAAAACAAAAACTTACATTTAATTAAGACAAAATTGGAGAATTGTGAATTGTGAATCCATTCGGGGTGAAGGTGTACATTCTCCGACTACTTTAAATTAATAACGCCAAACAGAACCAAAAATATCAATTCCACCACAATGATGTAGATTCGAGGGTGGTTAAAATCATCTAAACTCAACTACCTAGTTGAATTTTTATTTGTTTAAATATTGTTGCGGATTAACCTCAAAATATTTTTACTTTTATCAATTTGGTTTCAAAAAACAATTATCATAGTCCAATATACATTCGCATCAACTGAAAAATGTTGCTTAATAATTATTAATCCAACATAAAACTGTAAAAGATTGATAAAATACTTACTGATTATTAGAGATTATAGGATAGGTAATAAAGATATATATACCTACACTTTCTTTTACATTTCTACATAAATAAATAATAATTTGTAATATGAAATTTAATACTATTATTTTGGACAGCAATACCACATTTTACAAAGTAAAAGATTTTTACAATATCGGCTGTGTTATAAGAGCAAATATACCTATTTGGTATTTGGTTTAACAAAATAAGGGTTTCACAATAAGTTACTTATTGGTTGGTACTACGTTAAGCGTTTGCAAAACATTCAATCTCGTGATTTAATCTTAAAATTTGTTGTAGCGAGATAATTCGAAATGTTGTGAGGCAAATACAAAGGTATTGTATAATTTTGAGATTATTTCCTCGTCTCAAAAGGTAAGTCAAATCCAATCAAGATTTTTATAATATCGGCTGTGTTATAAGAGCAAATATACCTATTTGGTATTTGGTTTAACAAAATAAGGGTTTCACAATAAGTTACTTATTGGTTGGTACTACGTTAAGCGTTTGCAAAACATTCAATCTCGTGATTTAATCTTAAAATTTGTTGTAGCGAGATAATTCGAAATGTTGTGAGGCAAATACAAAGGTATTGTATAATTTTAAGATTATTTCCTCGTCTCAAAAGGTAAGTCAAATCCAATCAATTGGTTGTGGTGTGTCAAGACTTATTTTGTGTTTTTTTCATAATCTTATTAATTAATTTAAAACTGAAGTTCGGAATTTCTTTCTTAAATTGCACACTTAAGTAAAACTGCACGCCAAACACTGTTGCAAAACCTTTTTCCAAAGTGTTAAATTTGGCAGATGAGCGATACAGCCACATAACTTTATTTGAGTCAAAATATCTATAACATCCATTGAATTTTAATTGGGTTTTTCGCCACCAAACTGGTTAAAAGACGACTTTTTCAAGTTACCTGGAAAATTAATAAATTCTTAACATTTTAATTCCAATCATCATATTAGTGTTAAAAAATGAGTAATGAAAAGTTTGTATGACAGGGCTAAAGAGATTTGTTCAAATAACACAAAATCTAAGGAGGAAATTAAACATATAAAACATGTTCTTGAGAAGAATAGTTATCCTACTGAATTTATTGAGCAAGTTTTTCAGGATTGCCAACAAAATAACAATGCTAATAGAATTAGAGAAATAAATCTGGTGGACCGACCAGTAAATTTAATTATTCCTTATATTCCTGGACTATCAGATAAGCTAAAACGCATAGGCAATCGTTTTAATATACCTATTTGGTATTTGGTTTAACAAAATAAGGGTTTCACAATAAGTTACTTATTGGTTGGTACTACGTTAAGCGTTTGCAAAACATTCAATCTCGTGATTTAATCTTAAAATTTGTTGTAGCGAGATAATTCGAAATGTTGTGAGGCAAATACAAAGGTATTGTATAATTTTAAGATTATTTCCTCGTCTCAAAAGGTAAGTCAAATCCAATCAATTGGTTGTGGTGTGTCAAGACTTATTTTGTGTTTTTTCATAATCTTATTAATTAATTTAAAACTGAAGTTCGGAATTTCTTTCTTAAATTGCACACTTAAGTAAAACTGCACGCCAAACACTGTTGCAAAACCTTTTTCCAAAGTGTTAAATTTGGCAGATGAGCGATACAGCCACATAACTTTATTTGAGTCAAAATATCTATAACATCCATTGAATTTTAATTGGGTTTTTCGCCACCAAACTGGTTAAAAGACGACTTTTTCAAGTTACCTGGAAAATTAATAAATTCTTAACATTTTAATTCCAATCATCATATTAGTGTTAAAAAATGAGTAATTAAAAGTTTGTATGACAGGGCTAAAGAGATTTGTTCAAATAACACAAAATCTAAGGAGGAAATTAAACATATAAAACATGTTCTTGAGAAGAATAGTTATCCTACTGAATTTATTGAGCAAGTTTTTCAGGATTGCCAACAAAATAACAATGCTAATAGAATTAGAGAAATAAATCTGGTGGACCGACCAGTAAATTTAATTATTCCTTATATTCCTGGACTATCAGATAAGCTAAAACGCATAGGCAATCGTTTTAATGTCAGAACAGTATTTAAAACCAAAAATACATTAAGATCGATGCTACGTTCGTTTAAAAGAACATAAAAATTTTATCAGGCAAAATCAAATTTCGAATTCGAAAATATGTGAACACTATCTTAATAACAATCATAGGATTTTGTGGGATAGTTCCAAACCAATTCTCAAAGAAGAAGTAGGAAATAGACGAAAAATTAAAGAATCAGCATTTATTCTAGGAAATACAGACAACTGTGTTGCTGAATGTTCAGTGGAATTCAGTAAAATATTATTGCCACTTATTCAAAGAGGCTATAAATAATTAGTATAAATAATTAGGTAGAACACACAGGGTACAATATCAGACAGGTGGCTAGGCTATTGTTTCTGTTGTCATGACATTTTAACCTGAAATTTATTAATCTGTCATTTCACTTTGACGTGACATGATCATTGAGAAAGGAGGAAGACTTATTCTCCGAAAGCTCAGGAAACAAATTTGTTGAAGATATTTTTTGAGTTACAAGTCCAAAGTTTAGTTAATTTACTGTTAAGAATTTATTAATTTTCCAGGCAACTTGAAAAAGTTGTCTTTTAACCAGTTTGGTGGCGAAAAACCCAATTAAAATTCAATGGATCTGTTTACGCCACAAATAAATTTTAGAAAATATAACTATAACATGTTCTGAAAGCCGATTTTCAAAAATTGTAATAAAAACACACTGATGTATTAGTTTTTCTTTCTGCACTAACTAACTAACTCGAGACGTAGTAAACTCTTCCTAAACAATTGGTTCCTCCAGTAACCACATGGCAGAATACACTTGTACAAAAAAAAAAGATTTGGTACGCCCATGTCTGTCCCGTCTAAAGATAAATAAACTCCGCAAGGGCGGCCAACAGCCTGCACGTAAAGCTCCTTCCAATTTATGGTACCCCCCGCTGTTTCAAAGTGCCGAAATAAAAAAAAAACATCCTCTAATTAATACCCAGACATATCAGATAATATAGAAAGTATGCCAGTGTCTTTTCATGCTTACTCTATCGCGATAAACGATAAACTTATTATTAACGGTCTACATATTTCTGATACCATGTTACGCCGCCGATGTATAAGCTCGCTAATCATAAGGTAATTCTTGGGCCAGCGACCATAATTTCTTCATTCGTGACTGCCTTTTATGGAAAAAAAAACGAGCTCTAAACGAATTTATCGCAAACACACGAACTTTGGTGAACTCGCGGCCCACCCGCATTGGCAAATGCTTGCGCCTATTTGTGTGGTAAATATTATCATTTTTGTTAACGTCATCCTTCCTCATACGATATACAGTTTACACTTCGGCCATAAATTCAGATATGAAAAGTTTTATGTAGGATGTTATCCGTATTGCCAAATGTAGATACGGACAAATGTAACAGGACGCGCCGAAGTTTTGTACTAAATATAATATCGGAAATGTGATTCCAGTACAATGGGGGAGGAAATCAGGTCACGAACTATCACAACATAACGCTTGGTAATAAAGGCAAAGCCGAGTTAGTTGCCTAACATATTTAAACATTTTCAGGCCTCATTAGCTACAATTTTACATGAATATCTCAGCTTGATGCACGCATGTAGTTGAGGAGCATAATGCACATTTACCTACTCCGTGGGTTTTTGTGAAGGGAAGTACTGTAAGTAATGGCGTAGTACCGGGTGTTTACCTCCGAGTTGTGGCGTTTGGTTTTTATGGCGTCATGAATCCAATATGGCCGCCATACAAGATATTTATTCGTTCCATCAAGAATAACTCCTTCCAGAGGGCTCATACGCAAAATGTGCATAAAATATTTTCTATTCTGCATGAGTAGATGAACAAATTTAGACCTTATCAATTTTTCCATATCTTCTACCGTTTCAGAGTTATGATCTATTATAGGGATGAGTCACATCTAAAGGCAGAGCCGAAAACACAAGGTAAAACTCGCTAAAATAAGCACATATGCTTAATAAACATTAGCTCAAAAAAGCTTGGTTCTCCATATACAGCGTGTTGAAATTTTTCCAAAAATAACATATTTTTTTAATTTCTTTCGATCTCATTTAGGAATTCCAACCAGATTTGGTACACCTTATGCACTGGACGGTTGCCATTTTGTGCAATAATTTGACTCCGTTCCGATGGCCAACGGCGTAGGTACAAATAGTTACTGTAAATAATTGTAGAAAAAAAGTAGTACCCTATCCAAAAACCTTTTTTGGATAGCCCATTCAATTTGGAACAAAAAGTGCCTCTTGGTATTTTGTTATTTCTGGTACAGTTTCTTCGTAATTTCGGATTTTTTAAACTAGTGCCAAGGAGATTTTGCTGGCATTTAAAATAAAATTATTTGTATCTACGCCGCTGCTCATCTGAACAGAGCCAAATTATTGCACAAAATGACAACCCATAATATGTATAAAATAATTCCTAAACGGGCTAGAAACAAATTAAAAAATATTTGGAAAAGTTTCAACACTCTGTATATGGAGAACCAATCGTTTTTGAGCTAATGTTTATTAAGCATATGTGCTTATTTTAGCGAATTCTATCTTGTGTTTTCGGTTCTGCCTTTAGATGTGACTCACCCTGTATATGTCACCATCGGTTTAGAACCATCGGTTATTTATTAAGGGTAAAAAATAATGATTGTGCCTCTAATTACTCACAATAACTTTAATATTATATAATATATATAATATATAATATATAATAATATATATATATAACTTTAATATTACACTACAATGGTATGAAACACACTTTAATAATATATACAGGGTGTCCGGTTAATAATTGTCCATATAGCCACTACACTACACATATATATTTCGGACCAAAATATAACGATTGAGTCCAATACACATTAATAGAAATGTTGTTTGTTCAAGAGCTACACGGCGTTGAAGTTCATTTTTTGAAATTGAAGTATGGTTACATCTTCCAAATTAATCAAGCTGCTGAACTGAAATTTGGCACTATTGTATTTTTGGGGACGAAGAAAAATAATAACAATAATAATAATAATTCTCACCCTCACAATACTCCAAACTAGGAGTACCCCAGAAGCGGGAGGGGGGCAATTACTATTATTTTGTCTTCGTTGCCATTTGCGGTTAAGCTGAAGATGCCAATTTCTATGTATCTCACAGAGGGCGTCACTTTCGCTGTTTTTGAATGGAGCTTTTATTCGTAACTTTTTTGTGGTTTCCTTTTTGTTATTGCAGATCCATCATTTTAGTGCATCTTTTCAATCTGCAACAATCTGTTTGCGTTGAAATTGGCAAAATGTGCCCCAAAACACCTATGTTAACTCCAACATTTGAAACATAAAATTTTCATCTACCGCTTTTAAATGTTTCAGATCAACTGTACATTCAAAATAAACAAAAAAAAAAGCGAAATGAGCACTGGTCAAAACACCATTTGTTTTCTTAAAATAGTGTTCAAACTTTGCCGAGTTTCAATCCGTTCCATTTTGAAAGTGAAACATTTTTGGTACATTGTTCATAAGGACTTTGTTCTCAAATGGTACAGTTGATCTGTAACATTTAAAAGTGCTAGGTAATTTTATTTTTCGAATGTTGGAGTCAACAGGTGTTTTGGGGCACATTTTGCCAATTTCAACGCAAAGGGTTGATTTTATTGTTATGAAACAAGAGTACCTTTTTATTACAGAATGAACAGATGCACTAAAATGATTGACCTGTAAGACCAAAAAGATAACCTCAAAAAAGTTGCGAGTAAAAGCACGATTCAAAGTGCAAGTGGCGCATTCTGTGAGATACATATAGAAATTGACATTTTCAGCTTATTCTTCGTCCCCAAAAATACAGCAGAGCCAAATTTCAGTTCAGCAGCTTCATTACTTTGGGAGATCTAGTCATAATTCAATTTTAAAAAATAAACTTCGACGCCCTGTATCTCTTAAACAAACATTTCTATTAAAGCGTATTGGCCTCAATCGTTATATTTTGGTCCGAAATATGTGTAGTGTAGTTGCTATATGGACATTTATAACTGAAACCGGACACCCTGTATGTATTATTAAAGTGTGTTTCATACCATTGTAATGACTCTACTTGTAATGTTTGTTGCATATTATAAGTGTAATATTCAAGTTATTGTGAGTAAATAGAAGCACAGTCATTATTTTTTACCCTTAATAAATAACCGATGGTTCTAAACCAATGGTGACATATATAATAGATCATAACTCTTTAAACGGTAGAAGATATGGAAAAATTGATAAGATCTAAATTTGTTCATCTGCTCATGCAGAATAGAAAATATTCTATGCACATTTTGCGTATGAGCCCTCTGGAAGGAGTTATTTTTGATGGAACGAATAAATATCTTGTATGGCGGCCATATTGGATTTATGACGCCATAAAAACCAAACGCCACAACTCGGAGGTAAACACCCGGTACTACGCCATTACGTAGCATACAATAAAGAGATTCCACATAGTCGCAACTTCCCTTGACAAAAGGTCCCACGGAATATATTATGCTCCTGTACTAATGGGGAGAGAAGGATTTTTGAAAATATGGAGAAGAGAACTCTCAAAGCTTTCTCTTTCTGAAGTTCCGTATGTGATGGCTTAGTGATTTTTTTATCTGCTAACATTTGAACTCTTTTATATAGCTATAACCCCCCGTATTCTCTCGAATCATGCATGCATCATTGATCCGGCCATAGCCTGTACGTTTTGCATACACCCACCATCCAAACTCGCTTCTAATTTCCCCAGTTGGCCGTTTGCCCCGTTACATCGGCGCGAGCCGTCCATTGCGCGATAACATTTTCATACCACCATTCTGGGCGGTCGGGAGATTTTGTGCCATATCGCCGCTGGTCGCTAACCGCCTCCCGCGGTTGGCTGCTGGAGCTGGAGCAACTTAAAGGGAATCATGCAACTGTGAGATATGAATACTGGGTTTAAACGTGGGATTTCACATTGCCGGATCGATATGCTATTTCCGAGTCGAGGAAATCAATCGATTTCGTACTTCTATCGTAAAAGAGAAGTTGATGAATAAATTTGTTTTACATGGCCACCTACGGTTTTCTGGAGTTAAATAATAACCCTCTCATTTTAGTACCTAGATATACAGTGTGTCCCCCGATTGTTTGGTCGACTCTTGTAAAATACAAAAAAAAGTCGACCAAACAATCGGAGGACACACTGTAGAGATTTTGGGTTTTTTATATGCCTCAAATACAGTGGCGGCTCGTGGCGGGTTAATGCACAGGGGGGGGGGGCTACGTCTTAAAAAGAACACACTCTATTTTTAGTAGAAATTACGTATTTTTGCATAATTAATATAAAAGGTGCATAAACAATAATTTCCGTTTTTTAAGAAATTAATAACACAAAACAAAGCATTTCATTTGTTCACTTGTTCCTATCGTACACATTTATATAAAAGTGTCACGTAAAATTGCGAGTTGCAACTTTACCGGTTGTGATAATATGCAAATCTGTAGTAGTGGAGTCAACGTAGACGAAAAATGGCGTTAATTAGGAATTAATTAGGGAAGTCATGGATTTGAATAAAACCTTTTGAAACACCTTCAAACATACTTTTATTTAAAAGTCCACAGGTTGAAAAAGTGCGCTTTAAAAAAAACTCAAAAAATCGATTTTTCAACGAATTTCTCAAAAATCGTCTACAATTAATTGTAGAATCATTATTTTTCAATGAAAATGTATACTTTTATGTTTTTTGAGATGCCGATTATGAATATGAAGTAAAAAAAAAAGAAAAACAAAATGACGCCCAGTAAAAATGAAGCTGAATGCAAGAATAATCGAATTTTCTTCATAATCATCATAATCTCATATCAATACGACAGGTAAGGTAAGTAAATTAGAAACACGTTTAACGGAATAAAAAGTGAAAATCTAGCTATTTACGAAAAGCTCAAGCAGATTTTTATTAATTTCATGGCATGCTTGACCACGGAAATCTTTGAAAACAATAACATGTTTATAATTATTATTCTTTTGGCGATAACTTCGAAACTAATGAAGATATCGAAATACCAAAGTATTTTTTGTTGTAAATGTAATCTACTTTTCGATTATAACAGAATAAATATGTCATTGAATTTAAAATTTCGGAGAAAATTCTAATAAAAGGGAAATTTTCCGAATTGCCCCCTTTAGCGGTGACCACGAAATTCGAAATGATCTTACTGGACAATCATTTGATAGAAGAAGGAAATATCTCTTCAACAAGCCCAAATTCAACCAATTCGGTTAAACCAAACCGGACTTAGCAGCATTTTTTCAAGTCCAGGTTTATCCGCCCGTCTCACCTCTATTTGAAGAGCAAGCGCAAAAAATCCTTAACGAAAATTGTTCAGAATTTGCTGAAGACTGCAATAAATTTAAGTATTTATTAGTTATTTTTTTGAGAAAACTCATTTTTCAAATAAACTGTTGCGAAACGCCCCCTAGCGGCCGCCCTACAAACTTAAAAATAATTTCCAACGATTTTTCGTGACCATATTACTTAAGAAGATTTTTTCCCAAAGCTCCAGGACTATTAATTCCTGAGATATGGTACCTCTTCACCCTTAATGAAACACCCTATATATAGCTTGGATTTTCGGGGGATATATATATATATATATATATAGGCTGTGCCATTCGTCCCCACGCCAATACAAGCTGTGCTCCAAGGGAACAAAATGACAAACACACGCACATACATACCTACATACACACATACAAGCGCATGTTTTCAGTGGATCGAAAATGAGGACTATAGTAGTATACAAACATGTATGAAGTATTTACGACAAAGAAAACGGAAATTATTATATTTATTTATATCTATTAGAGAAGTCATATTATTGTATGAAGGCTGAGAACACATGAAGAGAGTTTTTTTTTTCAAAAGCTGATAATCACGAGCGGAAATTATGTAGAAAAAATCTTTTGACTAGGAAATCGGAAGTTTAAAACGTGTACTTTCACTTAGGATTGGTCTCATCCCGCAGTAAGAAACCTCCTTCAGCTTGATTCTTGGATTTAAAAATAAGAAAAATCGAGTTCTGCGTTTCGGGAAATTAATTATAACGCGGTTTACTGCAAAAATAAACGAGAAAAAAGAGAAATACATTAAAATTACTTGCTATCAAAAAGCACACGTTTTAAGCTTCAAAAAAGTCACCTATTGAGTTTCAATATCTAATTTTATGCGGATATTATGAGCGTTTGAAATAAATATTAAATATACGATAGCAAGAATTTATGAAAAATCTCTATGTTTAAAGTGAAAAAAAAAACAAACGAGGTTTGATATCGTAATCTTATATTTCTCTTTTAAAAGTACATACATTTAGTATAAACATTCTGTAATATTGCTCAAAAATATTACAAATTGACCATGTAACGTCAATTATTGTAAAAATGCATGAAATTTTGATCAAGACCAACTTTACAATAATATGACAGGAGTATCCCTTCATGGAAATTAATGCTACAAGATTTTTTTAATTGCTTTACGGTGTTACTTTCCAATAAACTTTGTTGCATATTAATTAGCTGTGTGTGTAAAAAGTTATTACTGTTTAACTGTCGCGCGCTCCGCACGCGCCGCTCTCAATTTCGGCTGCCTCTTAAATACGAGGAAGCATGAAAACGTATGATCTTAAAAAAAATGTCATTCGTTACTTAATTATTTTACAAAAAATATGAAAATACATTTTTTTTGAGAAATTGCCTGCTCTTTCGAATGGTCTTACTTAAATTCTATAAAAACGCTTATTAAATAAGTTATTAACAAAAAACCTATATTTTTGACAGTTATTGTTAAATAAAACAAATCGCACACTAGTTTGCTCTGCGGACTCTTCGGATTTTGTTTTAAGACATCAAAACGAACACATTCCAACAAAATCTAAAACTCCCGGAATTCGTTAGAAGTTATTTTCCTGGTTGATTCCACTATAGTTGGCCTCCCAAGAGTTTTAGACCGTCAGATAGTGACAGATTCGGAGCTTCGGAGAGGGTTGAAAAGTACATCGACGTTGAGTAGAATGAAGGGAAATTTACGAATGAGCCTTGGGGATAACATATGGAAAATTCGATTTTCCTTAACAGAAATAAAAAGTTGCTGTAAATGGTGAGACTTCCTGGGGGGATATATCCCCCTTATCCCCCCGTAGGTGCGTCACTGATGGCATCATCGGACTATTTTTTTAAATGAGGTAGTAGGAGATGCGGTTACAGTGAATGGTGAACGATACCGAAAGATGTTAAGAAATTTTTGCGTCCGAATTTAGATGCACTTGATTTGGAGGATAGGTTATGTGGTTTATAGCAAGACGGTGCTCCATGTCACTTCTCACAAAACTATCGACGTATTGCAAGAAAAGTTTGACGAAAAGGTAATTTCAAGGAATGGAATTGTTCACTGGTCTCCAAGAAGTTATGATTTACCTAACTCCTGTAGATTACTTCTTGTGGGGCTATATTTGACTAAGGCCTATGCAAACAGACCACAAACACTTGATGCATTAAATTGTACATTGAACGCTGCATTCTTTAGATCGTCGATCGCTCGTGTAGACGAAGTCGAGGTGGACATCTAAACGATGTGTTTGTTATTCAAAACATAAATGTTATCGACTCTACTTTTAGATAATATAAAAAGTTTGGTTGTATCTAAATTATTATTTTCTAAATTTCGTTTCAAAATTTTATTATTCGTAATGGAAAACCCTTTATAACGACACATGGAAAAATATGCAATTTTGTGCAACTTTCGTGATATTGCTATGTATGATCAAAGCGCGCAACAAAATCCGACATTTCTATAGCTGGTTTCATAAATAGCTATTTTACATTGGTTTTCCAAACCGTTGAAAAATAAAACAGATGAGTTTTTCAAAACATAACATGTTGCGAATATTTTAATTAAAAAACCTCAGTATGAGAATTTCACTTCACATATTACATTTTATCGTTAGATCGTTTAGATAAAATGAAACTCTAAAACCATTTACCATTACTACTTACATATCTTCGAGTGCTGCTGCATTTAGTGTCACTATTCCAATGCATTTTATTTAGACTTAAATATGATGTTTTATGGCAGAGATACACATTGTATATATGCATTTGAAATGTCTTCCAGAGAGGGCTCAGTCATCGGTCAACTAGGTACCAGCAAAATTTTATGTATAGGGTATGATGGTATGTGCGGTATGTTTAAAAATAACATCGAAATCTCATTAGCTGTGAGAACCGTGGATGAGAAAGAAATCTGTAAATGATGCTTATACACGTTGATTGAAATACCAGCGCATCAGTCATCGAAGAACATGTAGGTATATTGTAGGCTAATGTCCCATGAACCGCTCGATGTGCTTTAGAAACATCCGATTTCGAAATTTTGCGAATTAGTGTGTCACCGTTTGTCGATGTGTGTCAATTAGAACGCTAAAAGTAAACAACAAACAATATAGTATCTTCTTAAAAAGATTTTTATGTATTAAATGTCTACGAACAATCATCCATTCAATGTTAAAACCGGGTATTGTCTGATGATATCATTTAATAAGTAGGTATGAACAATTCTGCGATTGTATAGAGGACCACTTACTGTACTTACGAATGATTAAATCATGCGGGAGGCAACCTGTTTTTGTAATAAGATAATGTTATCTTGACAGTTTTTTGAAAAATTTACTTTATACTACAAGCAAACAAACATCATCTACGCTGTGTTTTTACCATGCAGGGTGTCCCAAGAAAATGAAAATATTCCTATAAACAAGGTCTCAAAAATGGCCCCTGAGGGGGCACCAAGACAAACGGACAAAGAAGAACGAAAAAAGTTAAAGTTCTGAAATATAGTATCTGATATACATACATACCTGGGAGAAGAAATCACGAAAAAGTGCGAAACAATTTTGGGTCCATTTTTAACAATTTGACTCCCCATTTGGGATGCCTATGATGAAGAATGTCAAATTCTCTCTACCTCTGTGATAATGTCAGATCTCACAGGTATATCACATACCAAATTTCAGAAGCACTTTAACTTTTCACCCAAAACTTCACCGTGTGAGTACTACATGTAGAGCAATTATTATTCAAACTTTATTTGGCGTTTCTCTCAAAAACAAAAACTTTGCAATTTTGGATAGCTAGGTGATACTGAAAAGGAAACCGACATCCATGGCCAACTTGTCGCGCTTATAAGAAAACCTCAATTCGCCCAAAACTGTTATTAGCCGTAGCATGTTTATTGTAAGACATAGAAAAACAGTTTTATATGCAACCGGGTGCTCAGATAGTTTAAGGACGGAAATAAAACGTCATCACCTCGCGACGACCTTCATTTGACCGTGTTCCTAACTAGGATAAATGTTGCTAAAACAGAAATTGGATACTGGAGCGCAAAAATTGCGCAAGTGTCTGTAAGATGGCGCTGGAGTTGGAGAGCGGCCATTGGTACAGAGCGAGAATAAAAAGTAATGTTTCGCCTTGCTAAAATAAGTTTCCGTTCCTTATAAGTTGTTTTGTTGCCCGGCAAGGTCGTTGGTCGGAACCAGGGGTCTAGGGGGAGGCAGGCGGACCGACCCCCTTTTTTATACAAATAACAGCACATCGCTTCCATCCTGGCGTATTTTGGGATTGAAACTGTGAATTGTTAAACACAAAATAATAATATGAATATTTACGCTCCTTTATTTTTCTATATTTTTTCATAGTTATTAAGAATATTGTTGAGTAAAATATTAAGTAAGAGGACTACCTACCGGCTGTCAAATCTACTGTCATGACATAATAATTCTCCCTCAAAACCGCATGAATGATCACAATACTTACCCTAACTGACATTTAGAATTTATGTCACTATAGTTTTATCTTTTATCATTCTATTAACTTTTCATTAAGTACTTAATATTGATAAACCGAAAGAAATTAAAATTCTGTTGTATTTGATCCAAAGTTGACGTAAAGTTGTGAATTTTGTTAGATACGTGAAATACCTACTATTTGCTGATATCTTAATATATGTATTATTTTGGCATACATTTAGAGTAATTTAAAATGTAATGTAAATAAATTTTAGGTAGTACCATAGAAGAATTTACGTAGTAGATTCTACTACGTAAATTCTTCTATGGTACTACCTAAATGCTTGCCGGTACATCAACTTTGTGTAAAACAGAATTTTAAAGCGTTAATATAATTTTCTTTTGAAAAAGACATATTCTTATCGATATTTTTTAGTAATAATAAAAAGTTAATAAAATTATAGAATGATACTCGTATATTATGTTGTATAGCTAGTGATATAAAATAGTTTTTACGAAGTAATGACTTTTTAAAATTTTAAGAAATTTTATAAATAGGAAATAGGCGCTTATGTAACATTAAAATAGAAACGACACTTTCAAGTTAAACGTTTTGAAATTGTGACAAATAAGCTAATTTTTAGGGATTTTATTTTTTAAATATAATTTTTGACCGATAGCGAAAGTCACGTGACCACGTTTGAGTCGGTTATTTTTCCTCGTTTTTAATCGAAAGGTAACCCCAAAGTTAACTGCATATGTGTTCTATTATTATCCTATTTAAATTAATAAAAAGATACATTTTGCACCATATCTTCATTTTTTCCAAAAAGGTTTTTTTGGTTATAACTTTTGTTTGACGTTCGATTGTTTTTTTCCAAACGACATTACATTGTTTGAAAAAAACTGCAACAAACTGGTTTTTAAATCATTAATTTGTCTCAAAAAATACGGAATGGTTAAAGTGAATGTTCCTATCACCTTCAGGCGGACACCCTGTACCTAATAAAAATATTATTAAACAAATAATAGTACTTTTTGAAATTGAGCCCATGTGTTGACAGGTGGCCGTGATTACAGCCCAAAAGTAAAATTACACACATTGTTTAATGTGCTTTTTGAACCTAACAGAAAAAAAGTTTATCAAAATCGGTAAACAAATAAAGATATTTTACCAGGGTGGTAACTCCTTAACGGAGGTCACACTGTAGATGTTTAACATATAGGTACAGAAGATGTTCTTTCGCATCAATATATCGTTTTCTTTTTTCATTTTTTATTTTCGAGATATGTATTTATCTTAATTATTGCGTTACTTAAAATGTGTGTTTGAATGTAGTGTTAATGCAAACGAAGAAACACCTTATGTACACATAAAAGACCATGTTTCATTTCATTGAAAAAACTAAACATAATTTTGTAGAACTTTTAAGCCAGCAATACTATACCTACAGAAAACGTGCCGAATAACATTCTTTAACTAAAGATATGCCTTTAACAGTAAAAAACACAGTTGACATTCAAGTGACCTTGAAAACGTCGTCTGCCTACAAGTGAAAACGTGCGTCTTACATTGCACCTCATATGCTTCAACTTTTATGTGATTTTTTGCGATTTTTCGTTTTTGAGATATTTATAATAGCTGCATTTATTAAAATGGAACACCCGGTATAGATAATTTTCGACATACCTATACATATAGAGACATAGACATATGAATTCTCCCCTAATGTCAGTTTATATGCTAACGATTGTGTTTTCCTCACGAAAAATACATAACGGCGACATACGTATAAATAATGCAAAGTCAACTAAAGCAGTTTTTAGCGCCGTGTACCTTTCACGCTAAAAATCAATGAACCATTGCTGAAAAGAGAGGGGTTAAAATCACAGATCGGAGTCTTTGAGCTACGGGGGTCTCCCGAATATACCTTTTGAAGTTTTATATTATTTTAATATTAAAAATTCGCAATTCATAGTATATAATAATATGGAAGTAATACAAAAACATAAAAAAATAATCAGACAGCTTAGTTGCTTAAATATTATATCGCCAAAACGTAAAATTGATCATATGAACATAATATATGTAATTATTAAACTGGACCTGTAACACAGCGTCAACCGTTCATCGATCGTCTGTTTTTCGCGCCATCTGATAAACAATAGCTACAATTTTGGTATTCCCGCTGCATAATTTAAGGGTATTTTGCCTATGTTTTTTATTTACAACAAGACTGGATAATTACAATGTTTACTACCGGGTTTTCGTTCCGAGCATATTCGGAAACCTCTGCCCATCTTAACGAAGGTAAAATTCCGGCTCAAGAGACAAAATAGACGAATTTATGCCGGCATAAAGTTTGAAATTCAAAAAAAATTCTCGCCCATAACTTTTAAACTAGTGTCATTAGTATCTATGGATATTTTAAAAATACCCGTGTTTTTTGTAATCCTTTGAAATTCGCTACTTTTTCCAGCTAGTTGGAAATAAAAATACATTGATACAGGCAACCAAACATACAATGGCGAGGCCCCCCTTAAGAAAATTACATGCGGTCTTCGGCTCCCTTGAGGCTAAGAAATTTTTGTATTTATTTTTTATTAAACGTCACAACAAAATATGGCCAGCTAGGCGACGTTAAAAAATAAATGAGCATTCATGGCCAACTTTTCGCGTAAGACTAAAAAACCCCAAATCGACCACAATTTCCGGGAGCCGAAGAGCTCGTAGGTATATAATTTTCGGAAATTAACTAAGCACTCGATTGCATAAATATTCTCACTCCTAGCAATGAATCCTTGAAGAAGATCGTGACTTCGATTTTTCGGGAGCTTAACTAAACTATTTCCAGTCTCTAACTTAGTAAAAAAAATTATGGTAGGTAAAGAAAAATTAGACTTGCCAAAATAAATTTTTAAAACATTTGTCTTAAGCCCAAATATATTTTTTTCAAATTGTTTAAAACCCCTCAAAAAACGCCGCCTATGGACGCCCGCCGTGACGCCTATGTCAATGGTAGTGACAGGTAGTGAAATAGCTCGGCGTTGCCACGTCTATCAATTTATCCGAGGATTCACCACGAAATTTCGATTTCCTGTTGGACACGATTACTTTCTAAGGAACATGTAGAATGCCTATGAAAATGAAACACCTACCTTACTGACATTTCCAGGATTGAATATTGCACCATTTCTGTTTTCTTGCATTTTCACATTAAAAGTCAAACAGCACTACACAACACAACATTCACATTTTCTAAATCTGTTGGGAACCTCTTGGTTCCCCTCAGCCATTCCATTTGTTTGAAGCGAGGTACTCAGCCTAGCGACCACGACGAGGTGTATCCCCTCCACCAGGAAAACCCCGAAGGGTAACCAAAAAAACACAACTGCACTAGCACACATATGCAAAGCACTAGAGTAGCTGTTCAAAGAGGCCGCCGTTAACTTCGATGCACAAATTCACTCGGTTAACTAAAGAAGTCCGGATACGTGCAAAACGTCCATGATTATTCCGGATTTGATTAGCGGCACCTTCAATTCGTTCAAGTAACTGCTGCTCGTTGTCGATTTCCTGTTCGCACACAATCGCCTTCATGTATCCCCAAATACAAAAATCCATTGGATTTAAGTCTGGTGTGCCAGGCCCTAACTTTCCCATTTAATTAGTTATTAGTTGTATTTTTATTTCTAAGCGACAGTATTCCAATAAGACGTATGGGCTGATGTTGAAATGCAGGTGAACGCACTGGAAAACCTTTGATTTAATTTAGGCGATAGGGGAAGTTCGCGGAGTTAAGCGTGCAAGTGGCCAAATATAGTAATACCTGTACTTCAGTTTGCGGGTTGGTCAACATCGCCGCGCGTCGTGACTTGCGCGGGAGAGCCAAGAGGGGAGGACAGTAATGGAGTAACGGCATACGTGCAGCAGCTCGCTTTCGCGGGTCCCGTGGTTTTTGGGACTAAAAAGATGGAGAAAAAGGGGAAGCTGGAGTGTAGTCAGAATCCTCGAGCATCGCCCAAGGCAGGAGAAGGAAAATTGTGCAGAATTTGGAGACGCCCTGTGCCCCGGATACAGGAAATCAAGAGTTGTTGCCACGGCGGATCGACCAGGCCACCGGTACTCGACGCCAAGAGCCTCGGAATGCTGTGTACGACGAGGGAGCGGCACGATTAGTGAACATCCAAGGGAATCAACTGCACCAACGTTGTTGATGCATGGTGGGTGAGTGCATACAGTAAGTCGACTACCCCTAAGCTAAGCAGCCGTTGCACAATATGGAAGGACATTGACTCGGACATTGGGTGAGCTTTTAATTGAAAATTAACTGTTGTTTCTGGTTCTGCACTGCGCGCTAATAGAACGAACTATCAAAACGGGGTTTACGCCTTTATCTAGGGCTTAAGAGGTCAGGTGAATTTAGGTTAGTTAAATTTCAAAGTAAGGTAAGGCGAATCCGGGAGAACCTGGGGTAAATCTAACAGCGCTGCGGCTGTACAGATTCAAATCGATTGTTATTTATGTATTTTTTTATTTGTTTGAGTAAAAAGGTATTTTCATCCTTCCTTACACAACGGCAACACCACGAGAATAACTTCAAGCTGACAGTACGTTCCGAAGCCATATTGGATGACGTAATTAGAGGCGGATATTTACAGGGAAAATTGGGTTTATACCCTTTTTTGAAAGATCGTAAAAAAATTTAAAAATATTTTTCTGTTTTCTTAAGCCACCCTGCGCACGTGGCAAAATTTTTTGCACTAAGTGATAGTTAACCCTGTATAGAATTATTCCAAGATCATGGTGTTTACAATCCATCATAGGACGGAAGCTTCCTAAGGAGCGCTTATTCAGCGTTCCCAAGAAAAATCCCAATAAAGCAGTAATTGCTAACTAGACAGTAGCCGGCAATTACGCCAAATGCATCAATTATTACGAAAGTCGCTTCATTAAGAGCCCGGGCCGTCCCGCGCGGTTCATTAATTGTGTTTGTTAACCGCGTTTGATAATTATTTCCAGTAGGACCATAGGCGTAGCTAGCCTTTTTTCTCCGGGGGGGCTTAAGCCCCTGAAGGAGATTCAGTAACCTGCAAAAGCGCCGGAGCGCCGCATATAAAACACTTTGGTGTATACAGGGTGTTCCAGCGGAAACGTAACAGGCTATATAACGGCCGGGATATTTTTTTCTTGGAAAAACGCAAAAATAGGTCAATTTTGTTTGGCAGGGGGACATCTTTTGGCATAAAATTGATAGATCTATCTGCAACCCCCTGAGCAGGGGTTGAACCCCTTCAAAAAATTTGAATAGGAAGGGGGTTCATGTCGCACATTTTTGGAAACGTCTCTGAATTCTCTATACACCTGCATCAGATTTTCAATAATCGATCGACTTTTCAATAAGATACACCGAGTAAAATGCAAAACATTTATTTTCAATTATTGCCTGGTATTGTTAAACAATTAAGCCGAAAGTGATGGTCGGGGGCCGTAAGTTATAGAAAGCATGTTCAGCAACATTATTTTGACGAAAATTTGATAAACGGTGAGGAAATTGAAACTTTATTGTAATAAATGCTCACATGTTGGCCATTCACATCCATGAAATAATAAAGATTTTGTTCAAAACGCTGTCGAACATTGGGCAACATTTCAGGGGTGATTTGTCGACATTCGTTTATAATACGGAGACGTAGATCTTCTATTGTTTAACAATACCAGGCAATAACTGAAAATGAATGTTTTGCATTTTACACGTTGTATCTTTTTGAAAAGTCGGTCGATTTTCGAAAATCTGATGCAGGTGTATAGAGAATTGAGAGACGTTTCCAAGGGTGTGCAACATGAACCCCCTTCCCATTTAAATTTTTTGAAGGGGTTTAACCCCTGCTCAGGGGGTTGCAGATAGATCTATCAATTTTATGCCAAAAGATGTCCCCCTGCCAAACAAAATTGACTTATTTTTGCGTTTTTGCAAGAAAAAATTTCCCGGCCGTTATAGAGCCTGTTACGTTTCCGCTGGAACACCCTGTATGTGTTTACCTAACTCACTATGAAACGACTCAAATTTCCGTTTAAAAATAAAAGTAAGCCATGATTTTGTCGAATAAGCGTCACCGTTTACGTCACAGCACCTGCGCGCGGGCATACCGCGGGTTATTGCTCGGATGAATGAATAGTCAATTGTCAATTAATTAGGTAGGTACTTATTTGTAAATGAACTTACTGAACTAAATGAAGAAAATTAAAGTACTTACGCAAACTATACTAGAGCTTATTTACTTCTTAATCGGCACAACGTTATTAATTTAAATACACACAACTTTACTACATACAGGGTGAGTTTTTTTCGATGCCCACTATGGGGATCTCGGAAACTAGCAGAACTAGAACAAAGGTTAAATGAGGAAAGAATTGCAGTTTTGAATGCTAAAAAATGGCCGATTTTATAAGGCCACAGCCAACTATGATTTACATTTAAAAAAACACAAGTTTATGTCATATCTAAAAAATCACACACAACATAAAAAATTGGATTAGATTAACTTATTAAGCCCAAAGTTATCTACAATTTTTGTCTGTACAGTTTTTTTGTATAATCAGAAATAACGGAGCTACAGAGATCTGATGAAATAGCAAAAAATCACTCTTTTCAAAATATCTAGTGAGCCATGAACTTTTTTAAAAATCCAACAGAGGCATTAGATTCAGCATTCAAAACTGCAATTCTTTCCCCATTTAACCTTTGTTCTAGCTCTGCTTGTTTCCGAGATCCCCATAGTGGGCATCGAAAAAACTCACCCTGTATACTGATACTGCATATAAAAATATAGATGTACATTGGCGTCTTCGCAGTATTACATATCAATCACAGTAAGCAGTCACGTCCAGCCGTCCAGGTTCGCAGTGATGCCAGGGACTCTTTAAAGTAAGGGGACCCAGCATTATACTTTCCAAAGTGATGCCTATTCTTTCCACATTCTAATGGTATCAGTGATGCCAAATATGCAATTTTATTGGAGAATCTATTAATAAAACAGGTACTTTGATTGTTAGTAAAAATTAATAATGGTTTCCATGAAACAAATTTATTGCATAGTTGAAATTCTTTAATTGTCACATCTGAGTATCTGGAAGTTAGAAAACTTAAAAATTGTGAATTATGATGGGAAATTTTTTGCCTCCTTTAGAATCTATGGCACTATCTTATCACATAAAACCTGATGGCAGTTGGACACACTGACATAACATAACCTTGTACCAGCCCACATATGTGGTCTCCTTGGAGTCTACAGAAAACAAACTTCCCCTTTAGTCAGTGTATATTACTATACGCACTAACACGAACACGCAACAAGATTAAATCAGCTTAGTTAAGGTTTTTAATGTAAACCTATAATGTCAAAAAAATTATAAAATAAACGCTAGAATTTGTCAGGGGGGCTATTTTTATACCAGGGGGGGACTTAGCCCCCCCCAGCCCCCCCTTAGCTACGCCAATGAGTAGGACGGAGCGCGGACCTAAGAAGGTCGTTCACTCCCCGCCCTGTTTGGATATCTATCCCAAGCAGCATTTTTAGTCGCCGTTACGTTCCGGCGACTTTTGTTTGCAACTTTAAAGTTGTGACTACTACTGATAGGAACGTAATTACTACGTTCCAATTACGTCCCTGCGACCAAAATGGGGAACATTTTGAGGGTGATAGATACGTAACGGCGACCACCTAGCAACTTACACCGCTACGACGCGCTTACGTTCCGGCAACGTGGTGGAGACGTAGCAGCGTGGTCACCGCTACTGTGTTGGATTTGTTTGCTTCTTTACATTCGCGTCCTCGCTTTGCCTTTGTCTAAATAATTAAAAAGTATTCTAGCCCAGCATCTTCCGTCATTTTTCAATAACCGTGGAAAATGGAAGTACCTAATATTTATTTTTAACTTATATCTATGAATAATGGTAGGTATAAGAAAGGTATTAATTTGCTGATTTATTTCTCGTTGCTAGATTCAAGAAACTAAAACGATTGAAAATTTTCTGTCAAATATGACGTTGATAGATTGAAAAGTAACAACGCGCCCTCTCAAAATGCACGTTTTAATATTTTTTTATCGGGAGGATAAATTACGAAAATGTGCGAAATTACCTAAAAATGCTGAAAAATGCTTTTTTAATATTTCTATAAGTTATACTAGTTTATTTTTGCTCAATTTTCTCTTTTTTGGGACAATTTTGAAGAAATAACTATTTCAGTACCAAAGGAAATTGACATTTGATATTAATGGCGTCTATCATTTTATAAGAAAATATGGCGTAATTTTCAGTAATTACTTCTAAGTGTTATTTACCTTAAAATGGGTGTTTGAAGGCTTTGCCACTTAACTGGCAGTAACGGCAACTAGACTTTTTTCACTTTAAGGTAATTCCTACCTTTAAGACGAAAATTAGTTTTAGATATTTTAAACTCTAAAGTCCCAATTACTACAAGAGAACTTCAAAGTTCCAGAAGCCTCGTCTAAGTTCCGAATGCTACTACTAGGTTCCATTTGGAACTTTAACCTATAATTTTTATATGTGAGTGTTGTTTTCAGCCGGTGTGTGTTTCGTGCTATAATTCGTTGATATTTAAAATTGTAGCCATTCAAGAGAAGCGTTTTGTAATTTTGTATTGAAGACAAGTGCTCGTGTTTCGATTCGTTTCATCCAACTGCTGCTTTAATTTTCTATAAAATGTGAATGTGTGTCTATAATTTTTTTTCTTTCTAATGGCTGACATTTTCATCACTTCGCAAAAACGACCCAATCCTTCAAACGATTGTAAGGAACTAAATGTAGTTTCCATTTTTGTCCCTATAGAAGTGACAGTTACTTTAAAGTATTTTTTTGTAGTAATTGGAACTTTCTAGTAATTTTAAAATGGAGTGAGAAGTAAAACTTACCATACAGTAGTTTTCTCGAGTAGCGAGAAAGTTAATTTCACTTTAAATATGACTATATAGTTCCGTAACTTTGGAGGTATTTCTAAAGTCGCTAAGATGTAGAAGTTACTTTCACCGTTACCGTAAAGTAATGAAAACTTTAAAGTGATAAACAAGTAACACAACAAAGTAATTGTGACCATTGAATATAACTTTAGAGTTAGCGTGACTTTAACGTAATTTTGCATAGTAACAATTCCGTTCCAGATACTTCAAAAACCACTTAGAAGTACTGAAACCATAAAGTTCCAACTTGTAGTAATAATTACTAATTACTTTCTAAATATAAGTAATAAAAACTAATAAGTCGATTTTTAAGTAATAATTACGTAATAACTACTTATTCAAAGTTCCCATCTCAGTTACCGCAACTTTAATGCTGCTTGGGATGTGACGCGGCGACCGTGGCGCGGCGTGTGTGCGTCTAAAACGCACACACGCCGCGCCATCGAAAAAAGCAAACGACGGCACCCCTTTGCGTTGTTTATATGCGCCCGTATAATAAAAGCCAGGCCGCTATTGCCGGGCGGTGTACGCGCTGTTTGCCTTGGGCGTGTTCAATTTCGTGCTTTCTTATCGGGACTTCGACGTGTACCATGCGGCGTCACGCATGTGCCATGTGCAGGAACAACCTTAAAAAATACAACGGCAGTTAAATTCGCCAACAATCGACACTGGACCACGCGCACGACCAATGTAAATAAGACTCTAATTAAAGTAGAGTAAGTTGGTTGCTTGACTTATTGCTACTAAAGAGTATGGTCCTACAAGATTGCTATTAATTCTTTAACAAAATCTTTATTTACTTTTCTTCACCAAACATCGATTTTCTTACAGAAATCAACATCCAACTTCTATTGGTTTGCAATTTCCAGCGATCTGCTGGTTCAATGTCTTGAGTTGACTAATGACTATATATTTAAGGATGAAAATGTTCATCTTCGTGTAAATTCAAAGTAAAGGTTTTGGAAATGCTCAACTCTTGTGAGGGGAGGCAAGTTCTCTGCAGGACTCTCAACATTTTCGATAGATCGTCCTAGCGGACGACAAAATAGTGTATTTTTATGAGCAACCGTTTACTTAAATTTGCATATCGCTCGCACAACTGTTGAACGATTTGGTGCGTCTTCTCGATCAAAAATTGGTTCGTAATAATTGAGATGCATTATTTTATAAACAGTGTCAAACAATCCACATCGTACCTACAGGGTGTCCAACTTTATAACTGTACAAATCCGTAAAATCTTCATTTTTGTAGATAAAAGACTAAATTTTTGTTTGTTTGAAAGGCCTTCAAAGACACCTTCTTTCCACCTTCCTGCAATTTTCAAAATGCAAATCCAGGGCCGGCTGCGATTTTTTTATACCGCCGATTTTCACGAAAACCATTTAGCGATTTTTTTATTTAAAATCTGACCCCACAGCGTTAATCAGAACACCCCAAAACCCTTATATACCAAATTTAGATAAAACATACACAGGGAGTTCCATTCTGCAGTGTGTCAAAGTTGAGCAAAATACGAATTTTAAAGGCATCTGCCAAGTCAAGTGTGCCATGGAATTCCCTCAAAACAGTTGAATGATCGATAGGACCACTCAAGGTATTGGTGTGCAAAAGTCGAATACAAAATATACAGAGTGTTCTTATCCTGTGCCATTTCAAATTAAGTACTAAATTTTTGGAACTTTATACGGGTAAAAAATCTAGTATATCAAAACCGCCCCACACACTATAAACGAACTAAATCTAAAAAATACAGAAGCCTGCCAGTCAGTAAGTCCATATCAGTTAAGGTGGCTGGTGCGTCACAACAGGAAAAGTACATAAAATGTATCATCTTAGACAGTGACTTTGTTGAGAAAGCTCCAATAATTTAAGTTCTTTTCATTTATTAGTTGGCGTTTTGTAAAGAAATACATTACTTTTCTGTTTATCAATATTTTTCAATGATTCCAGAGCACTTTTGATCCGTATAAGTTTCATACAATTTCAGAATTTTGAGATGGCTCAGAGAAAAATACCCTGTATATTTTTGTACTAAATCTTTTCACACCAATATTTTGAGTGGTCCTGTTGACTATTCAACTGTTTTGAAGGGATTCCATGGCACCCTTAACCCGCCAGATCTCTTGAAAATTCCTATATTTTGCTCAACTTTGACACCCTACAGAATGGAACTCCCTGTATATTTTTTGTTCAAATTTTGTATTTGGTTTTGGGGTGTTCTGATTAATGTTGTGGGGTCAGATTTTAAATAAAAAAAATGGTTTTCGTGAAAACCGGGGGTATAAAAAAATCGCAGGCGGCTCTGGATTTGCATTTTGAAAATGGCAGGAAGGTCGAAAGAAGGGGTTTTTGAAGGCCTTTCAAATAAAAAAGTTTAGGCGATTATCTCCAAAAATGAAGTTTTTACGGATTTGTACAGTTTTAAAGTTTAAAGTTGGTATATATGGGAAATTTCTTGCCAGTTGTTATTGCTGAAAAAATGATGACAGATTGCATGCTGAAAAGCAATCACGTCATTTTTTTTATTTGTCAAATATGACATTATTTCTCAAAATTTACCGTCGCTGTACTAGATTTCAAACCTCTAGATTTTTTCTAAAGACATTTCATTATCTTCCCTCTTAGCGTTGGGTGAAGATTTAAAAAGAGAATCTACGCCCATGGAACAGCGTGCCGATTTAAAAACATCTCCGGAGCCCGCTGGCACCCTCTACATTCCGGACCAGAAATTAAAGCGGATCGATATCGAAAATCTTCTGGCATCTTCGCCGGAGCCATCTTGCGGCTAGCGGAAGTAACAATTATTCACAGTCGGTGTCGCTGACTCGAAAGCAAAGTCTAGAAAACAGCACACTGTTTTCTGGGGTATACTGGGATAGCTCGGTGGGAATTACAGATGGGACATTTCGAGTCTGGCAATATCTTGATTTTGACTTTTGACAGGGTTTTACTTGACATTAAGCCCTGGGAATTGGGCCTGGAGAAAGTGAAAGGTTAGAAAGCGATTTTGTGCGAATTTTGGAGCTGAAAGAATATTCTTGGGCAGTGACAGTAATCTGACAAGTTTATTTGTGATTTTTGAAGGCTAAACAATAAAGGTGGTAACCAAGGTAACGAGTTTGGACTGTGATTTTTGAGATTCATTACAATATTATTTGCCCCTTTCACTGCTCCCTTTCGCGACCAGAAATTTACTTGGGGAAAGGACCCGCCCAAATACACTTATTAAACAGGGGTATCATTCCATCCTTTTCCCTTTAATAGAAATCGTATATTACATCAACCACACACGAGCAGAAAATACAGACACAAAATTTTATATTTCCAGCTCCATAGATGGTGTTTATTTTCAACGGGTACGTTGGGATCTATAGTAAACCCTAGAGCTGCGGGCGAGACTTCGAATTTTTTTTAGCCTTGAAACTCTTTTTACACATTGTGAAACTATTGACTAGTGGGGGACTATTATTATTGCCAAAACAAATAACATACAGTGTGTCCAACTTTAAAACTGTACAAATCCGTAAAATCTTCATTTTTGGAGACAATCGCCCAAACTTTTTTTTGTTTGAAAGGCCTTCAAAAAGCGCTTCTTTTGACCGTCCCGTCATTTTCAAAATGCAAATCCAGGGCCGGCTGCGATTTTTTTATACCCTCGATTTTCACGAAAACCATTTAGCGATTTTTTTATTTAAAATCTGACCCCACAGCATTAATCAGAACACCCAAAAACCCCTTTACACCAAATTTGAATAAAAAATATACAGGGAGTTCCAATCTGCAGGGTGTCAAAGTTGAGCAAAATAGGACTTTTAAAGGTATCTGCCAAGTCAAGATTGCCATGGAATCCCCTCAAAACAGTTCAATGGTCTATAGGACCACTCAAGGTATTGGTGTGCAAAGGTCCAATACAACATATACAGAGTATTCTTATCTGTGCCATCTCAAAATGCTGAATTTTTATGAAACTTTATATGGGTCATGAGTGCTGTAGAATCATTGAAAAAATATTGATAAACACAAAAGTAATGTATTTCTTTAAAATTCCTATTTTGCTCAAATTTGACACCCTGCAGAATAGAACTCCCTGTATATTTTTTATTCAAATTTGGTATATAGGGGTTTTGGGATGTTCTGATTAACGCTGTGCGGACAGATTTTAAATAAAAAAATCGCTAAATGGTTTTCGAGAAAATTGGGGGTATAAAAAAATGGTAGCCGGCCCTGGATTTGCATTTTGAAAATAGCAGGAAGGTCAAAAGAAGCGGTTTTTGAAGGCCTTTCAAACAAAAAAAGTTTAGGCGATTATCTCTAAAAATGAAGATTTTACGGATTTCTACAGTTTTAAAGTTGGACACCCTGTATAATAATTGTATATGCGTTAAAATGTTCTTACTTATATAATTTATTTATGTTGACAATATTTCTGGATTTGGTATTTAGGTATTTTTTTAATAAATGTGTTTTCTCATTTAACTATTTTATTTTATTCCTCTCTGTCAAAAAATGTTCAAAGGTAATTCTGAATGAAAATGGGTAATTACTTTCTGGCGTGTTCAGTCAATACCTACTTAAAAAATCTCAATTCCTACATGTAGGTACATACATAGTCAACAGTTTAAAAAATCCTTATTTACCTACTTTTACTATTTTTGTTTATATCACTAATAAAAGTAGCATTTCATAAAACAGTGTTAGTTTTTTTATTAAGAAATTCATTTTCGTCAATGTAATTTGAGCAAAAACTGCAAATTAAACAGTTATAGAGGGCAGGCCGTTACCTTGATTTAACTATAGAGAAAAATCAAACGGCAGAACATAAAAAACGCGATCACGTAAATTCAACAAAAGTGTCTACTTAAAACTGAACTTAGCACTTAGCAGCCAATTTTCTAGGAGCCAAAAATTTCAACGTTTATTTTTTGATGAATATTTTTCTTCATTCTCCGGTTTAATCTGCTTAGAAGGTTTAATAATAGTTACCCTTTCTACTTTATTTTTATCAAAATAAATTTGTGGAAATAAGGGCGAGGAAAATTTTTTGCTGCCAGAAAATCGGCTACTAACTTTACACCGGTTTAGTTAGGCACATTGATTTTTAAATGTCTTCCGATATTTGGCCCCGCCTGTTTAAGTTTAAATAGTTACGAGCCGCCACTGATTAAGTGGTGTGGTATCATAGTTTGGCAGATATAAGCAATAATATCGTTTTAACGTCCTAGCCTAGCTAGCTTTTAAAATTGAGGGTACAGTTTACTCCGGCCTTGTTTTTTTTTTCGACAAAAATACACCCTGTATACACTGTGTACTGATAGCAAAGTCTAGTATTCTCTAGACTTTGCTGATAGGTTCGGCCAATTATTGGGGCAACACCAAACAGAATGTCAACTTACAATTAGAATTTTTTTATCGTTTACACCCCTTGGGCACTGAATCGCCGGACACACAGTATATATTTTTATTAGTTACTTAAGCTAAAAAAATAAAAATAAATAACAACCTCTTTCTGTATTCAACATTTTTCCAGAAAAACGCCTAGGTACATTAAAAAATACTCCCTAATAGAGGGAAGGCAATCAGTTTTTTCACTTTTCTCAAAGTTTTCATTTTGGACATATGTTTTGTTTTTCAAATCAACGTAAGAAATTGAAGCAACATAATGTAGATCACTATATCCTAAAAAAGAGAATTTTAAAAATCTGCCAATCCGTTAAAATCGTCAAATATCAAACTGAAATACGCCCAACCCTGAATCTATTCCTAATTTTATAAAAGCCAAATCGTAGAATTATTTCACTGGCCCCTTCTCCCTTCTCCCCCCATGTCTATTTTTAGACTTGTTTGCCCCGCCCCGAACACAAACGAGCCTTTTGGAATACGAAATTGTCGAGTACGAAATCTACCACTAATTATCGATTTTGTTAGAGTCATTGTAATTATCGAAAATAGATGGTGCTAAACAGTAGTACTGGACGAGAGCTAAATAGAAATAATAATACCGCTATACACCAGTAGATGGAGTTGGTGCGCGGAGGCGAATGACTACGATCATTGGAAAAAGTTTTAAATACAATCGAATATCCATAGTCCTTCGCCTCCAAAAGCGCTCGGCATTTTATCTGGATCCGTGAGAGGTCTTTTTAAACCTTCAGTCAACGCTCTTAGTTTTTATATGTTAGCGTCAGTAGCCGTACATTCTACTTTGAGGTTTTATGTTTATTTGCATTCTGTATATTTTTGTATTTATTATTTGTTCTTTACTTTATTTTTCATGTAGTGTATCGTTACTGTGAACTAATTGCGGTTGAATAACTCTATTCCCAATGGTCGGGTTGTGGCGGTAGTATGCGGTAGGAAGGAACAATACCGACTGTGGCACTCTAGCGACTGTGGGGACTCAGTCTTATCAATGAGTACAACAGGTGTGTGGACCGTGGCGTGTGACAACGTTCTCCTGTTCTCGAGGCCAAGAACTTGTACCTATTGAAGTTGAAAGTAAACAGTGATAAGAGTGTTTTAGTTTTGATGCAGATTTGCACATTTTCTGCTTAGTTTTGTTTTTTGTCTGCTACTGCAGTCTCTGCAAACAACGTGCATCCGTTGTGGAAAACTAAGAGCACCATATACTCCCACGCACCCACTAATTACTGTCGATTGACAATGAGAAATCAAAAAGGGGATAAATTCACTTAGACTATATTTTTAACTATCTGGGAAAATTACAATTTATACCCTGTGTTTAGTGTAAGATGTGGCTCGAGTTTAACAGCTGATCAAGGGGGCACCGTTAACAAGGGGTTTTAATACACTTTTTATGGTTGACTTCAAATTTTTTAATTCCGGATTCGTATTAAGTTATTTTCCCATGCACCTGTGGATAATATTTTTTACATCATGACTGAATCAGCCTCTATATAACCAACACCACCGAGTATTATAGGCGGTGTTGATATAACAGTCTGACAGAGAAAAGACAACACTGTTTTTCAGGTTTCTATCATTTCCGCTTTTTCTATCCCTTCTAGATTTTCTCTTCCATTCGAAGTTGCGCCAACCTTCTGATAGTTTTATTAGCGAAGCTCAACTACTCCGAAACCATTATTTGCGCCATAGCCGCAGAGAAAAAGACGTTCGGACGTCAAGCCGACCATGCGGCATAGGCATTACCGGGGCATTACAAAAACCGCGGGGCACGGCGGCCATCTTTGTTAAAGTTATTATCCACGTTCGCGGGCAGGCCGCAAAAAAAAACAACCGCCATGCACGCTGGGCATTAACAAAAGCGGCGCGGTTCTGTATTTCACGTGGCGCGTCACGCGAGACAAAGCCAAGGCCTACTATAAAGACAGGCCCTGGCGCACAAAAATCACGTGACCATCTTAGTCAGACGTTACATGTCATTTGTCACATAACTGAAAGCGGCTGCTTGGATTTTGAGAAGTTTTCAATGTTTAAATTGTTTTTAAACGTGTTGGTTTATATTTTAGAAACAAGTTTGTGTCTAGTGCGCGTGTGTCCTGGCGGAGGGGAACCGCCCAGGTGTTATTATGGCCTCTGGGTGGTAGTCGTGCCGTCCAAGAGTATTGGTGCCGCTCGCACCGACGCGTGAGCGCTGTAAAGGGGAATTCTCCCCCGAACCACAGAATAGGGAGCCCGGAATTCCGGAATGGACTATTATGGACATGGACCGTATTGGACAGTGGAGCCTGAGACACAGATAGGGGTGAACTGCTTACGGTAGATCCGCGAGTTCAGACGGTCCGGGTGGCTGGAAGCCGTTCCCGTTGACCACGTTCGGGTTTGTGTATTTATTGTATTCACCATTCACCTTGTGCGAAATAAATCAGTGTTGTAACCGTTGATTTTCGTTGTCGACCCACGCCCCGATACGGTTTCTATTCGGTCTTTCACGCTGCCGAACAACTGAGACCTCGTCAATAAGTATTTACAGTATACCTACTGAGGTTAGTTTTCATTTTTATTTCGTAAAAAATAACCTAAATACCAAATATTGGGTCTGTTTATATTATATTTATACATATTACAAAAGCCAGGAAGAAAGTGTCGCCATAACAAACATTTGTTTTGCCTCGGGATGATAATTTACGCCAAAAATGGATTCGTCACATTCCAACTGAGATTTAATTTCTAAAAAACCCTTAAGTATATGTGGCTAACACATTTTCAAGAAAGTGAAACAATTAAAGTGGACAAATGTGTTGTGGGAGGAAAATACCTATAGAGAATATCACCTAAGCTAAAGGAAGGTGCTGTCCCAACAATTTTTGAGAAGTGACAAAAAATTGTGAGTGCAGTGCCGTTTAACTCTCTGCCCAAAACAGCTGAGGCAGGTTGAAAATTTTGAAAAAACAATTAGAGAAAGCTTGGATGCACAAAACCAATAATGTAATAGATGAAAGAAAACTTGCCAAATTGTTACGAAATTTGTTTTTTCTACTTATCTCCAAAAATGCCTTTCATTATATAGCACTAAGTTGGTCACGTGACTACGCGATTATGCGTTAGCGCCGTGGCCTGTCTTTATCGTTGGCCTCGAAACAAAGCCACAAACGAAAAACGATAAACGGGTGGGTTTGGGCTTGCGGGGACGGTCTCCTAGGAATTAGCGTAAATTCATTTCCGAGATGCGGTGAGTATTAAACATTGATGCGGACGTCATCGACCAGTGCTAGAAATGCCGTTCGGCAACGTCGCAGTTTTCTAGTTTTCTTATTACATTCGCTTTATTCGTACACGTTTAAACTTGGACCAAAGTTTTAACTTGACCGTTTGCGTATAGCTTTGTAGTTAAAGATAAGGCAAGCGATAGTATAATCCATTTATTTTATAAAGTCAGTAAATGTAAACAAAACCATGCAAACGTTGCAGGGCCGTAGATAGACTTTGTCGACAAATTAAAAGTATATACAGATTGTTTCTAAATTATGGTGCCAACTTGATATGACAGATAGAAAATGTCATTTTGAACAAAAAATTTCCTATAAGCATGGGTCCTTATATGCATAACAAGAAAGTTGCAGGGTGATGAATGTATAGTTTGAAAATAGTTATTTATGTACCAAGGCACTGAAGTTCAACTTTTTATGACTCATGTGGAGTTTAGTTGCTGAGGCCTCTGGCCGAGGCAAATAAACCACATGAGTCATAAAAAGAACTTCAGTGCCGAGGTATATATTATATTTTTCTTGAAGTCGAAAACAAAAATGTTTTATTAGGCAAGAAAATAATAATAAGGGATCACCCGTCCACGAACCGACTACGCGCGGCCTTGCTTGACTTTACCGATCGCTCTATCTAGGACAAGTATAATGATGTACGGCACCTTCTGACAGAAAAACCAAACTGCTGCTTCTTGTGCAGCCTACACAACAAATCTATTGATTTTCAAATTTACTAAAATATGTATACTGAAGGATTGCGCTTCTATAGGAGACAATTTCGCAATGTGTACGAAAAGTTAAATGAGCCTTTATCGGCCGGGTTTTGAATATTTGGTCACTTTTGACGGGCGATTTCTCTGCGTCTGACGTTTGATGTTTACATCTCGCCAAGGCCTACTTATTGAAAAAATCGTACAATAATGGGCTACATTATTGTACGATTTCTGTGCTTTTAATGACGATTTTGGGACATTTTAATGCCGATTTCAAGAAAACATCTTTATCGCAATAACTTCTACAGAATTTATTCAATTTAAATAAAATTTGGTGCAATTCTTTATTAACTGAAGTGCTACAATTTTGTATAAAAACGATTTATTCCCATCGACCAGGGGCGGAGGGGCGGGGTAGCACAATGAGTCTTCTACTCGTAACTTTTTTGAGGCTACCTTTTTGGTCTCGCCGGGTCATCATTTTAGTGCATATTTTTATTTTGCAACAAACATGTACTCTTGTGAGTAAAACATCACTGGTTTTGCTGAAATATGCATTTTAAAATTTTGACGACTTCAGTCAGTTCCATTTTGAAAGCGAACAATTTTTTATACATAGTTCATAAGAAATTTTTTGTCACTTTAAATGGTACAATTATTTTGTAAAATTTGAAAGCGGTACCTAGTTGAAAATTTTATTTTTCGAATTTTGGAGTTAACAGGTGTTTTGGAGCTCATTTTGCCGATTTCAACGCAAACGGTTGATTTTATCGTTATGAAACAAGAGTATATTTTTGTTGCAAAATAAAAGGATGCACTAAAATGATACGACCTGCGAGAACAAAAAGGTAACCTCAAAAAAGTTATGAGTACAAAACCCATTGTGCTACCCCGCCCCTCCGCCTCTGGTCGATGGGAATAAATCGTTTTTACACAAAATTGTAGCACTTCAGTTACTAAAGAATTGCACCAAGTTTCATTTAAATTGCATAACTTCTGTAGAAGTTATTGCCATAAAGATGTTTTTCATACTATACTTTCATCACCCTGTAATTTTCTTATTGTGCATTTTAGGGCCCATGTTTATATGAAACTTTTTGTTCAAAATGACATTTTCTATCTGTCATATTACGTTGGCACCATCATTTAGAAACACCCTGTATATTTTCTGTTTCTTCAAATTTTTAAGGTTACACGGAACGACAAAATCTAAGTATTAAAAAATATATTACGGAAATCAATTGGTAAAAATGTTTTTCGTTGCCTGGGAAATTTTGAAGTTGCTTTGTTTTAGTTCTTTGCTATAGGACCTCTCTGATGGAACCGTAATGATTCAAGAAGTATGCAGTAACTATAAGAAGTGAAGTATATACTCTTTTCTTTTATAGAAAAGACAGACAGACACTCAGAATTCCTTGAGTGAAGTGGAAGTAAAAATAGGTAAAGTACCTATAAGTTAGTACAGGGTATGGCCCATCCAGGTGGAAAAAGTGCGTTACGCGGAGACAGGTTAACATAAAATCATCATTTAAAAAATGATGTAGTAAAAATTAAGGGGAATTCGATGGTGTACTCGGATTTTCAATACAGGTGCCGGTAAAAAAGTTAGCGCCAAAAAAACATTTTTGCAACCTACACAACCATTATTATAGAGAACCTTCAAGTAATACATAGTATTCCTGAATATTTAGAAATAACTTCTGGTTATAGCGGAAATGGAAGTAATTTTCTCTATTTTACAACTTTCACATTCCATTTAACCATTATAGGATTCCTTTTTTAATTCTGATTCCAACGATATATAATTTATCTTATATTTATCAGAGAAGCTCCATTAAACTAGATACATTTAGTCTCATGGTCAGTTTCTGATGTTAGATCCGAGTAGAGTAGGCCAAAGAATAACACCAAATTTATGACAAATCAAGCCAGCTATGATAATAAAACTGACAATCAAGTAGGCTGTTCTATTTACCAGTGAGATTAGTCTTAAAATTTTGTTACTGAAGCTGTTACAAGTTTCACAGTTTTAAAAAATGTTTTTTAAAGAAGAATGCTGTGATATTTTAAAGGTCTTTATCAAAAATCAGAAACTTTGAGGGAGTATTTTTTTAAAGTAATCCCAGTTTAATTTTTTATAATTTACATATTTTCTTTCTGAACATTGTTTAGAATAGAATACTCATTTACACACTGTCCATTTTGATTATTTTGTAATTTTCCCAAGTATGCAAACCAGTTGACCATCCAGTTGTCCTTCGATGTGTGTATTCGTCGAAAAAGGTCGATATTTTCGTGGCTAAAATAGCAACTAGAAATTACCCAGGATCTGCGCCCTTAATTATATACTGTTTGTGAATTACTGCACGTCTGGGTCACCGTATTTTTGGGAATGCCGGTCCCTTGCGCCAAGAATAACAACAACGTGCGAAAACCCGGTTTGCTGCAATCAATTTCGTGCAAGCCGCCTGTTATTTTCGTTAATTACGCCATACGTGGTTCTAGGTGTCTGGTAAAAAACATTGAGCGTCCGCAAAACGCATAATATACACAGGGATCCAGTCATGATGTAAAAAAATTTAACCACTTTGTATGTGGATAAAAGGAAAATGCGAAAAACAAGAAAAAAATTGTCGAACGTTAAAACGTGGGACAAATCAACCTTAGCCCTTAGCACCCGAATAGAGCTCGACGCCCATGGTTGAAAGATTGTCACATTTCATTGTTCAATGTTATTGCTGAATGCTCGGTTGCAGGTTGTGTAGGAATAAGAAATAAGAATTAAAAAAAACATGGTGTTTTAGGTATCTATAAGTGATATTTTCGAAGACTTTAATATAGTTTTGAGTATAAATAATGCAAAAACAGGTAAAAAAATACCTTTCTATTAGAACATTAAAAAGGACATAGGTGCAACGGTAAATGTTAAAATAATACCAGCGTCCAGAGATATACTAATAAGTCCGGGCACTCAGCCTTGTGTAAACAAACGTTTCCCTCTTGCCCTCTCCCGCTCCCCTCCTCCCGCCGTCAGCGGAGTACCGCGATGGATCTTATAAGAAAATAAGCTGTACACAGTGTAGGTGAGAGCGGTTCGTTCGCATTCCACCGGGTGCGCGCAAAATATTACTGCAAAATATTACCGACCGACCGTGACTGTGTTGTAGTGATGTAACGCTCTTTACTGCAGGGCGCATGGCTGTAAAACTAGTTCAAAAGACTATATTACCTTTTTTTCATTTCCTAAAGACCCTGAAAGGTAAGATTTAGTTTGAGGTACCTATACCTACAAAAATTAAGACATTTTTATGTGACATTTGAACACTAAATTATTAATTGAAGAATAATATAGATATAATATTGAAAATTTGAAGGTGCCAGCAATGGAAGAATGCCTTAGGATTCATCGGAGAACATAAATTTGCGAATATTCCACCTTAAGAGGCATATAAACCTATAAGAATTTCCAAGGCACATTTTGATGATCAGTCATTCACTTCGTCCGGAAAACGTTTAGTAAAAACTGCTGTCCCCTCGGCTGTCCCATTAAGATTATTGCCAGAAGCTTATGGTAAGACGCATGCCTACTGTGTATGTACATATGAGTAATATTTTGTTCTGTATTGTTTATGTTAATTTAAATATCAAAATATTTACTAAGGATGAAAAAGTAGATATGATTAGTTTAACTCTTTGTCGTTAAATATTTATTTTTTATTTATGTTTTTTCTGCCCTATGTTTTGTTAGGCTTTATTAAAAATGAAAGTAAAACATAAAAAATTGCATTTTTATTCATGTTCCAACCAAAGTCTACAGATATATACCTACTAATTATCCAGATTCTGGTAATAGCTACCTTGTATTTTAATTTAACTGTACCTACCAAAAACTAACGGTACACTTACCTACACAAATAGGTATACTAATATTTGTAGACTTTGGTAAATAATGGAAAGTCAATATGAACCTGCCCCCGTATAACTAGCTTGACGGCGATTTCGTTTAGTCGCCCTCGTAAATGCGAAGCGTGCGAGGTGACCCTGATTTACGACCGGTAGCAATTAATTGTCGGCTTTTCCGAGAGATCAAAGAAGTGAGCGGACTTTAGTATTTCTAGACTTTCATAATACTTTAAACATCTTTTGAGATACTGTTGTGTGAAAATCAACAACTTAGCCATGTTCCGTTCCTGGGTGTATTGATCTGGATCGTGGCCCACTGATGACAGCATAACGAGTTAGAAACAATCGATTGTCTCGGCCTATACCCGCATTTGAACAATTATTAGCGTGTTGTCGAAAATAGTTGAGTCATCTCATGGACTATTTTTTGTTTTATTTTTGAGGATGTTAAATTATCATTTAATATACGGTTTTCCAATCGGTCAATCAAGCAGGGCGAAAGGAGATCACTCAGATGGTAACTAACTAAGATATTCAATCCAGTACATGATGAATGAATTAGTAAGAGGGTCAGTCTCCTCTTCCGTCAACGATCATGCGGCAGATCCAGTCTTGAATGCTGGACCAGTCTTGAATGCTGGACCAGTCTTGAATGCTGGACCAGTCTTGAATGTTGGACCAGTCTTGAATGCTGAGATTTGACAGTAGCTGGGCCTATTTGTATTCATTCACCTGCGTCATAATTCGAATGGGAACATATTCTCAGTTCCAGGGCCGTGGCAAAGTTATTTTTTGGCGCCCCCCCCCCAAATTAAAATTATATTAATTAAATAAAATAAAATATGTATACTAAAATCTCTCTTTAACTGTAGGTACACCAGGAATTACAATAATTGGCATACTTGTTTTGGGCGCCTCAAGATGCGTATTTAGCATGTCTGGCAGAAATGTCAATTCTTGTTACAGAGGCCTAACCTTAACCTTGATATTATATATGGTTCTAACCAGGCACTCTTTAAAATAAGGGGACCCATCATTATACTTTCCAAAGTGAGGCCTATTCTTTCATCATTCTAATAATATCAGTGATGCCATTTTATTGGAGAATCTATGAATATAACAGGTACTTTGATTGTTAGTAAAAATTAATAATGGTTTCCATGATTTCTAAAAATTATACTTGACAATGTTGTGTCTACAAATACAGAATATGGCAACTGTCAAATGAAACAAATTTATTGTATAGTTGAAATTCTTTAATTGTCATATCTGAGTATCTGGAAGTTCCTCCTTTAGAATCTATGGCACTATCTATCACATAAAACCTGATGGCAGTTGGACACTGATATATAACATAACCATGTACCAGCTCACTTATGTGGTCTCCTTGGAGTCTACAGAAAACAAACTTCCCCTCAAGGCTTCACTTTTCCTATGTAATAGACTGTGAAATGCTGGGTCCCCTTATTTTAAAGAGTCCCTGGTTCTAACCTAACTTAGAATACAGAAACTATAACTATAGCCTTTTTATGTACTTCAAAGAACAGAGTTTAATGTTAATTTCTATCTACTCAAATTTATAATTCGTGCGCGTCAAACGTAAATTCTGTTGATTGCGGTCCTTTCCTCTGTTAGGTACCTATCAATAATATCAATATGGCCGCCGCTTACAGAATTCTAGGGACATTAAATATTTACCTGTCACAATTTAGTGTATACAGTTAAAGAACGATTTTAGTTTAGAGCAGAACCTCATATACCTACCAGAAAGAACATTTTTACAATTTACAAGATACGAAAATTTGCCACAATAGAAACCACCAGGTTGGTACGTTAATCTAAACACAGTGTGTGATTGTTTAGTTCGTTTGCCATTTGCCATATCAATAATTGAGCGATAATATTAAAATTCAAGTTCAACAAAACCAAGTCTTCATTAAAACATGGTTTCCTTAGATGCTACAGATTCAGGATTTAGCTAATATGAATGTACAAGTACTTATTGTTATTGTACTTGCCAACTAATTTACGATTAGTATCCAGAAACCAAAAATCTATGTCGATATCGATTCCTCTATTTAACTAACACGTTGCTCGTTAGCGAGAGTTGGGTTCTTTATTTACAGAACAATCCTTTTTACAACGATTCGCGTCAACGTCAAATCGTCAAGGGCCGGCCGCCACCGCGTCATCTCGGGGAGAATAGCGAAATCAATTAAAATATTCCACAACGACATAGACATCGGTGGACGTAGACAAGTTCCGAATTCACAACTTACAAAGATTTCAGTAGTTGTATGCGAAATCATCGTCCTAGAAAATTAAAAATCGGTAGGTAACTGAAAGCTTAAAAATTTAAAAAGTTTTTTGAAGCAGTAAATTATTAGTACTAGCGCCTTTGTTGATTTAGGCGCCCCCTTGAATAGGGCGCCCGGGGCGAACACCCCCTTCGCCCCCCCCCCCCCCCGTTAACACGGCCCTGCTCAGTTCAACTTCCACGATGTTGATATTAATACTCGAATCATTGAGACAATAAGATTTCTCGCCCCCACCCTTTTCATCCGCAGCTGTACAATTTCTTCAACGGCACGACACCTCCGCCCCGTCGTCCCCGTTCCGCGTGCATTCAGGGCACGACTAACCAGACAGAACAGAAACAGGCCGGTTCGTGTATTTCAACTGGCACGCCGGTCTCTCGACCCGAACAAAGATAAATAATGTATGGCGGATACGTTAGAATGAATAGCAACCCGTGTTGTATGCAGAGCCTGAATAATTCCAGCTTTTTTTATGGGCCCGGCCGGCGAGCAATCCCCACACTATTGACGCGCTCGAACGTTCGCATATGGTTATGTAGAGTGTCGAAATTGAGTAAGTATAATTGGTGTTGCCGACGAAAATTAACCGTTTACTAAAAATCCGAAACTTACTAACCCGGAGATTATTTATTATTGCGGACCTGGATGTGATAAATCTTTGACTTCTAAAACCCTCCAAGCCTCTCTTGTCTTGTCAGTACTAGGTATATGTATATTGTGTTCATTTTATAGATAATTTTACGAAACTTATAGTCCTGTTTTATGTAGGTAAGTATACGAGTATTATAAAACTCTATTGTTTTGATGTTATATTAATCAATTTCTAGGAATAATGGGAAACTACTCCATGGAGAGTTTTTTTTTATTGCTCGCCACTGGATTCCTTTCAATAATCCTGAGATATTAAGATCACCCTAATATTTACAACGGTACTGCCAGCAGGACCTACACACAGAAAAATCTATTTTTAAAATAAAAATTTTAATTTTCTTAAAAATATATATATTTAATTAAAAATTAATAATATCAACCTAAAGCAAAACGACATCTCATTGAAAAATTATAAAATTTTCACAGAATGTTCTCAATTTAAGAATCAGTTTGATTCACTAGAAACTACATTGAATTTATCTTGAATAAATTCTCAAATCACACTTTGAAGTGCCGATAGCTTCAAGAATAACATCTAACATCTTGAGAATAGCGTTATATTCAATTATCCATAATCTAAATTTGAGAATAACATTATATTCAAATATAATTAATAAATACCTACTATACCTATAGTTCTTGGATCAAACAGTTTCAAGAATTGAAATAATAATGGCATTGTCTTACAAGAAACTGTTATTGTTAGTTTTAACTATATCCAAGTATGTACATCATTCATATTATTCATCATCAAATCATCAAATAATTTTAGTTAGAGCGCGCGACCACATCCCACACACCTCGCATTGAAGTTCACATTTGGGCACAGTAGTTTTTATTTTACGCGTCCTGCAGCAGACACAGCGGTTTCGCACAGACCATCGTGATCTGACAAAAAAAAACAAACAGTTCGAAAGGTCGACCAGTTCATGGTGTATAGTGCGTTGGTTATATATTATGTGACACTAATACCCATATTTTCATTATTTAATGAGATAGTAAGTTCCCTGTTTGATTATTTAAAATTTTAATTTTGTTTCTCTTTTTGGGTGCTCGTACTTAAATAGTCACCTTGTACATACAACGGCTACATTTTTGACACATAAGTTACGTTTATATTATTCTTATAGTAATTACTAAGATGATCCTTTGTTCTTTAATTATTAATTATGATGTATTGCCACAGAAAATATACTACTACTAAATATACTAGTATATTTTCTGTGGTATTGCCTTATATTTTTAAAGTAAAATTTTATGTATGTAAAAACTCTTTATTCCCATTAGATAGTGTCTTCTATACCTACCTGTTAAAATATTGTTAAGAAGTGTCTATACCTAAACCTACGTAAAATTCCCGCAGTTGGGGCCAATAGTCCAGGCTACCAGCAAAATTTGCAAATTTCGGCTGCTGCATTAAACACTATGAGAATATTAAAATGTTCATTTTAATTTTGTTTATTAATTAAATATTACCTATACATTTTAGGAACCGATGTTAAAAAATATCAAAATTATAACAGAAAAAACCTCGAAGTTATTTTCTGTTGTCATTTTAATATATTTTTAATATTGATTTCAAAAATGTATGGGCAATAATTAATTAATTATCAAACAAAATTACCTACAAACATTTTAATATTTTCATAGTTTTTAATGCAGCAGCCGAAAATTGTAAACTTTTGAAAGTACAATATTCTCAATGTGAAGCTATGTATAGGCTACTTGAAACAAAATGCCTTATATTTAATAGAACTCTAAAAATCACTTATATCAAATATTTTTAAATATTGAAGTGATTCTTATATACCTTCATTATGAATATAAATGAGTTTGAGGTGAAACTATAAATATTATTAAAGAGAAACTTACATAAAATCCAATTAAAATTTGATATTATTTTTTATTTGAAGTAATACTTTTATCGAAGGAAATATACTATTTTCTTGGAAGCTACAAATATACTTATTTCACTGTGAAATTAAGATATTTTTGCTCATATGGGAAATTAAATTACACAAATGTTGAAATATGTATATTCATTTCGAATATACTTTTCTTTGTGTGTAGCCTTCTGTACAGGGTGGTTCATTATAAATTGACACCCCCTTAACTTGTTAGGTTTTGAGGTTAGAAAAAAACGTTTTTGACAAAAGTTTTAACTAATACAAAGTTTTTTGTGACGCTATTGGACCGTGTACAGTGTGTTCTAGAAAGCCATGGCAGACAACTTATGTTTTTTTAAATGGAACACTCTCTATATTTTTGCATTTTTGAAATCTTCTCATCAAGGCAATCAAAATAATATTAAACTTTGTGGCATTATCTTTTTCCGTTTTTGAAAAATTCCGTTTTCAAATTTTATACTAAATTTATTTAACTCGAATTTGTGGATCTCGTGATAAAGATAGATGATCGATGTAATAACAAAAAATATTTGTTTTAAACAAGGGAGTAATATAGGGAAACTCTAAAATGTTTAGGAGCTTTTACGATTTTACTGAAATTCTTTATTTCGAGAATATAATCAGTAAACTTTGAAGACTCCTAAACATTTTGGAGTCTCACTATATTACTCTCTTGTTTAAAAATAATATTTTTTGTTATTACATCGATCATCTATCTTTATCACGAGATCCACAAATTCGAGTTAAATAAATTTCGTATAAAATTTGAAAACAGAATTTTTCAGAAACGGAAAAAGATAATGCCACAAAGTTAATATCATTTTAGTTGCCTTGATGAGCAGATTTCAAAAATGCAAAAATATATAGGGTGTTCCATTTTAAAAAACATAAGTTATGTCTGCCACGGCTTTCTAGAATACACTGTACACGATCCAATAGCGTCACAAAAAACTTTGTATTAGTATATAAAACTTTTGTAAAAAACTTTTTTCTAACCTCAAAAACTAGCAAGTTAAGGGGGGGGTGTCAATTTATAATGAACCACCCTGTACAAAATACTTCTAGAAGAGCTTCCAGCAGGACAACTCCTTGTACCTTCTATCATTAAAACCTTATAACTTCATAAAAGCTGTTTTTTACATTAAATGTTCCAATATTAATAATAGGGTACTTGACGATATTTTTAATTGCTCTAAAATTGTACTCTGTTTACAGTAGATGCACCAAAATAACACGTAATAAATGAAACAACGGCTTTTAACCATTATTTTTTATGATAATTAAAGACAAAGTTGCACAATTTTGTTCAGGCTGAAATCTACAGTTTCGTCGTTCTATTGTCCAGAACGCCAAACGTGGCAACTCAGGAGAAACGGAACTGTAACGTTGCCGGTGCCCGTTTGCAATCATTCGTGGAACAAAGGCAAATTGCAGTTTTCTATTCAAGTATCTCCAGCTTGCCTATGAATATCTGTTACTTAATGTATTGAAACCTTGGAGCTTTAACTAACGCAATCGCACACACAAATTTTGTCACATAAAGACTTTTTATTACAAATATGTTCCGTATATTGAATCCTCTATATCAAAATGGTGTCTGTTTATGCTGCACACGCTGGAAACTATATCCTTCATCTCTGCCACGTAACACTTTAGTTAAAATATCTGTATATATACGGAACATACTATAAATATTCAGCTACCAATAATGGGGGAAATATTCGCGTATTTGGCAACGTTACCCGCCCACCTAGGCATCTAACCCTATTCATCTAACACGTATGGTTTTCTGATCGGCAGATGACATCCCGTGATGCCAACTGTCATTCCGTATCTCGCTAAATCAAAATATTAGTAGATAATATCTGTGCCATTTATTATAGTTTGTTATTGATATTTACTAGTATATATTGTTTGCGGACCTAGCTATCGTGTTGTTAGATGTGTAAGGTAAGGTATCATGGACATGGACCCTGAAAGGACAATCCGTAATTTGCCGAAATTGGATGCTGTTAGCGTCTGCCGAAATCCATGAGATAAAACTGCAAAGGTTTGTACCTACGTTGTAGTAAGAATACAGTATTATGAGTTATTAATAATAGAGAACCTCGGCCTAGGGACCATCTTGAAGGCGCGTTTATGAAGACGCCATAGTGCTTACAAGTAGGTACCTACTGAGCCCGAATTCCGGACCTTACAGGCCCAACCTAGCCAAAAAAATTTACAGAAAAACGATTGAATAAGTATTTACGAAAAAAAAACCTTCTTGACTAAAATGGAGGAAGGAATCAATCAATGCTAAAAGTGGTTTCACGGGCATCATAAGTCTGGGAGTTTGAGGTTAGAATTTTAAAATTTCAACTTTCCTTGCAACTTTCACTGCCAAATAAGGTTATGTCTCAGAACACTTCAGTGGTTGGTTCAAAGAAAGTCTAATAACTTGCTACTTATGTAAATATATATTTTTTAAATAATCGTAGGGTCTTAGGCAAGTGTCCAGGAACTGTTTTATCTTTATGAACTGTTTTATGTTTATCATTTCGTCAAGTACCCTATTATTGATGCCATAATAATAACGAAATAATTTTGGCCCCGAGCATGGGGCTACTTTGACACCAAAATAATTATAGATTGCTTTTAGGAAGTTGTCTGTTACAGGCAATGTTGTCAAGGTATCAATTGTCTCAGACACAGGGGCGACGGGTCGGGGGGGGGGGGGGGGTAATGGGGGTAATTACCCCCCCCCCCCCCCAGGAATTATAATTACCCCAAAAATTTATTTATGGATGGAAAAATGGAAAGGCATTCCCAAGTGTCCCAAATTCAGCCATAAGCGTTTGCATAGCAATAGTTATTTATGTACCAAGGCACTGAAGTTCAACTTTTTATGACTCATGCGGAATTTAGTTGCCGAGGCCTCTGGCCGAGGCAAATAAACCACATGAGTCATAAAAAGAACTTCAGTGCCGAGGTACATATTATGTTTTTTTTTAAATCGGAAAAAAAGTTTTATTAGGCAAGAAAATAATAATAAGGGATCACCCGTCCATGAACCGACTACGTGCGGTGTTGCTTGACTTTCACGATAGCTCTACCTAGGTCAAGTATGACAAAGACACGGCGGCTTCAAACAGAAAAACCAAACTGCTGCTTGTTGTTCAGCCTCCATAATAAATCTATCGATATTCAAACCTACTAAAATATTTATACTGATAGATTGCGCTGCTATAGGTAACAATTTCGCAATGTGTACGAATAGTTAAATGGGTTTTGAATATTTGGTCACTTTTGACGGACGATGGCTCCGCGTCTGACGTTTGATGTTTACATCTCTCCAAGGCCTACTTATTGAAAAAATCGTACAATAATGGGTTACTTCAGTGCCGATTTCTGAGCTTTTAATGACGATTTTGGGACACTTCTTTGCCGATTTCAAGAAAACTTATTTACCCTACAATTAACGTAGCTCTGTCTTTGTTGGTGGTATTGCCAGTAAGCGTTGCTAGTGCAGAGCGTAGTTTTTCTTATTTAAATAGACTATATAAAAATCTGGCTTAGGTCAACTACTCACCAAGAAAGATTAGTTGGATTGGCGCTTATGTATATAAATAAAGATATTAAAATCGATCCCGAAAAAGTTATCGATAGATTTTCAAAAATTAAAAAAAGAAGATTACCCTTTGTCTTGTAAATATTTAATAAGTTTTGTTTTTTTTTCTTCAAAAATGTTTGTTATTAACAATAACAAATAGTTGCAGATTGTCTTGTGTGTAGACTAGACTGTAGTCTTAAGTGTTTGAAAATGTTCAGAGTTTTGATTAAAAATGATTTTTTTTGTTTTAATCTTTTTTATTTTTTCATATAGCTATAACTTAGCCCAACCCTTTATTACCCCTCCCAGAGTGATTGTCACGCGTCGCCACTGCTCAGACAAACACAAATTCGTTGATTCGGATAACTAACAAAAAAGTTACGGTAAATGTCAAGTGTTTACGGAACACTTCCGAGAGGATCTGCGGGCTTTTTACATTTCACCGTCAATTAGAAAATTGCCGGACACTGTCCCAGCCCTCCAGCTTCGGCGAAAACTCCGCAGAGTAAACATTCGTCGCTAACTCGTAGCCGACGGTAACCAAATAAAAATATTTTAGCGCTGACGCGTCCGGGGCCGCCGTAAATAGGCAAAACCAACAGCGCCGGATGAATTCTCGACGAGCTGTTTGCACAGCTCGGCCCGTCAAATATTTTCTTAGGCCCGGCCTGGCGGCGAGCGCTTAATTTTTTAAGTGTAGGTAACGTCGGTGACGCGAAAGGACACCTCGCGTGTTTGCGCGTTTACACGCACTCGTGTGCGGGCTTTAGCGAGAGTTTAAGGAGATCGCCAGAATGTTGGCACGAGAAATTACCGCGCGTGATAAGGCGTTAGTGTGTGGTTTGCTGTAATGAACAAATATTGGTTCCCTTCCCGCCCACCCATCCATCACACTATAAACATATTTTTCACCAAAAAATGAAGTAGCTTTCAACCAAACATGCTTTGGCTTCATTTCCTAGCATCATAGTGAGTGATCCAAATCGTGCCTATAAAAAGAACATTGTAAGTTTCATAAATTCAGATACATATACCATATTATAATATGCCCTTCCAATATACAGGAGGGAGACTACCATATACAGGAGGGAGGTTACCTCAGTTCGTAATAAATGTGCGATAGACAGACTTCATACTGATAAGATGATCAGCGAAGAACAACAATCTAGAACTATAAATGAGCAGTTAAAAATAACTCCAAAATTAATGTATAGTCGGTCAGGAACAAATAACAAAGCACTGAAGGGCTTTATTGCAACCTTAATAACTAGGGTTTCACTTTCAAGAAATTTCTTGATCTTGACTTGATCTTGACTTGAATTCAAGAAATTTTCAGGTCAAGAAATCTGAAACTGTTTCCAAGACAAGTCAAGATTTTCTATTTCAAGATCAAGATTTCTTGTCAAGAAACCAAGAAATTCTTGAATTTCTGGAAATTAATTTTTATTAGTAGAGACCGGATAAAAAAGCGGAAAAAAAAAGAAAAAAGTGCTTAAAAAAGCACAAAATTTGTCAAAAAAGCATCAAATAAGCAAACATAAATGTTTAAAAATTATGTAAACATACGTGAAAAAGTTCAAATAAGCACAAAGGGGAAAAAGCATAAAACCTCAAAAAAGGAAAAAAAAAACACAAAAACAGCTATCGCAATATACTTAGTTTTGGGTAATTCGTGATGCTTAAAATCCCGTCTTTACTAGAGACTGGAGAAAAAACGCAAAAATTGGAAAAAAAAGCAGAAAAAACTGGCGCAATATACTTATAGTTTTGCATAATTCAGTGTAGAAATTAAATACCTATATCATGGTTGCTTATATAATTCAGCAATATGCGTAATGCTTAAAATCCCGTATCTATTTACTAGTGACTATAAAATAATAATTGCTATAGGTCAATTCCTATGATAATTTAATTAGGTGCATAATTTAGATTTTAATGCGAATAAAAAAACACGTCTATAAAGCTTACAAAATTTGTTAATCATAAATAAAAATCTATGATTATGATAAACAAAACAATATTCTTTTTATAACACAAAACAAACAAATAAAAATGAACTTACAAATACAGCAAACAAAACATATTCATGTTATAACCCAAAACAAAAAAATAATAATGAACTTAAAAATACAACAAGCAAAACAATATTCTTTTTATAAAACAAAACTAAAAAAAAAATAAAAATTAACTTACAAAATATAACAAAAAAATAATAATAATACCTACTGCTTGGACGTATTCAAGTTGGATACGTCGGGATTTGAGAGCCATGAATTTAAACACATTAAACTTCGCGCGCCGCTTTTTCCAAGCAATTTCAAGAAATTTCAAGAAATCTTGAATTCAAGTCAAGACTTTTGCTTTCCAGAAATCGTCGAGTCAACATATTTAATTTCTTGATCTTGAATTTCAAGTCAAGTCAAGAAATTACGTTCAAGTTAAGATTTCTCGACTTCATGAAACCCTAGAAATAACTTAAAAAAACTATTCCTTTCTCCAGAAGAAGTCAGATACTCCATTTGAAAGCCCAAACTAAAGTTATACAGTGTGGATAGAAATTGTGGAATATTGCTTATATTTCTTAAAATATTCCTCATATCAAAAACATGTTTGAATAAAAGTTTTAGGGGAAATTATATCCTGTATAGTGATATCAAGCAATCTTTCGTAGCACAAAAATGTGGTTGCCATGGTAACCGATTTTTTTTTAAATGGCACCATATGCTTTTTTTGGTGAAAATTAATACATTGGAACTTTCTGAATACGATACCATACAATTTTAATAGGGTCGCATAAGGAAAAAATACAAGAAAATAAGTTTTCTATTATGCTATTGACAATGTTTATCAAAATAATTATTAACATCAAGTTAGCCGTGACAAAATCAGAACAATGCGAAACTGTCATTAGCTGTGTAACTGTGTACATTGTTACACTAAACATACCTTTTTACTAATTTCTGTGTACTTAAGTACTTAGTATGTTAACCTGTATCTTTCCGTTTCACTTAATTCAAGCGCCATTATAACTTACTAAGTAGGTACTTAAGTACACAGAAAATTGAGTAAAAAAGTACGTTTACCGTAACAATGCACACAAATAAATACAAGCAACTAACAGCTAGTGACACTTTCCCATTGTTCTGATTTTGGCATGGCTAACTTGATGTTAATAATTATTTTGATAAACATTGTCAATAGCATAATAGAAAACTTTTTTTTTGTATTTTTTCCTTATGCGACCCCATTAAAATTGTATTGTGTCGTATTCAGAAAGTTCCAATGCATTAATTTTCACCAAAAAAACATATAAGGTGCAATTTAAAAAAATTAAGTCGGTTACCATGGCAACCACATTTCTTGTGCTATACGAAAGATTGCTTGATATCACTAAACGGGAAATAATTTCCCCTAACCCTTTCATTAAAACATGTTTTTGATATGAGGAATATTTTAAGAAATATAAGCAATATTCCACAATTTCTATCCACACTGTGTACGTATATGAAAATATATAAATATGGAAGAATATAAAAATATATATGAATATGGAAGGAGGAAAGAATATAGTCTACAATAAGTGTAACATGATATAAACAACTTTGTTTTATACTTTTTAATATATGTTTCTGCTCCAACAATTACAATAAATTACAATTACAATAAATAACATTTTCTATATTTTTCAATAACTGGGCTAGAAAATAGTAAGATAATATGATATGTCTTCCATGACAAAAAAAGTTTAATATACCTTACCCCACTTTTTTGTGCGTATGCCTTTGGTCTAAATTAATCGTTTTAAGAATCAGTTCAGTGTTAATTTTCCCAAATTTTTTTACTCTTGGAAAATATTCATTTAGGATTTCAATGAGATATTGCAACTTTTTTGACTATTTATTGTATTTTTATTTGTCCCAATTTTCGGATAAGCCCGTTTAAAAAATCGTGATTTTTGAAATATGCTGCTCAAATAATTCGCCTAACCTTAAATGTCAAATTAATAGATTTGAGGGGTTTTGGAAACATATCCCTCCAAGCTTCTTACAACGTATGTACCTACTACGTTTAAAAACCGAATTTCTCAAATTAGGTTAGGCGAATTAGACGATAGGGTACAAGTATACAAATTTCCCCCTTTTGTTGCGTTTGTTCTTTGTCTTTTTTTTACTAAAACTACACAAAAATGTGTTTTTATAACAGACAAATCTTGGCCAAAATTTCAACTATTCACTTAAAAAACGCAAAAGTTATTAATAAAATTCGCTTTTAAAAATCAACTTTTAACACGCTGTGTTTTGAGGTAGAGGCGTCTATAAATGAAAAATGCTGATATACCAAACCAAACTGTCCACACTACATAGACAGAGTTGAGTAGAACCGAGACAAAAAGCAGACTTCAATTATGGCATTTCTTTCAGAACCAAAACTAATTTACAGATATCTAGTGATTTATTTTCTCTGATATTTATGTCATCAACATGACAATCTGCTGGTATGTACGAGTATATTATTCAGCTAGATCAGAACACATTTTCTCCGCACACTTTAGACATATTAAGGCCAATAAAACATGTTTATCGAGCGTCACTCGTTCATGTTCATATGTTAAGAGGCAACTAATTTATTGCATTTTTTTCGACTATATCGATTTATCAAATTGCAATTAACGATCCAATCAGATACACCATTAACCCAGTTCCACAAAAAATGTTCCCATGAAATATGCGCTGGGCCCATCAGGCTCAATCGTCTCCGTTTATTTTTAAATATGAGACGGAACATCTGTTAAAAGGCGAGCCTGTCGTTTCGAATTTATTTGCATTTTATCGCGATGAAAACAGCGAGTTCGTCAGCGAAACGGGGCAGATGTTGGTAATTTGGTGCAAATCTATGTGACAGCTTAGGAAATCGTCGTGGGACACCAGTTTACCATTAGATTAATTGTAGTCATTAGTTGTTTCGAACATATGCTATATTTCAGCTTACCTACAACGACGAGGCGAATTCTATAAGGCATGGAAATGGAAGACGCTTTATCACATCTGATTAATAACATATTGGTTAGACATAGACCTGTGATTTGGTTTTTTTTTTTTAGATCTGGCGAAGGCCTTTGCTCAACCTTCTCAAACTTACAAGCCCTGTGCAAACATGTGGCAACGCCGCAGCGGGACGGCTCAACGGGTCTATGCAGTCTAGACCAGTCTGCACTTTGGCGTAGTTTTACTTTTCTAATAAATGTTCAACCGTCTTTTTAATTATAATTAGATACATTTGTGAGTTTTGTTTCAATAATTGGGCATATAAGTAGGTACGTTTGTTAACAGGCAATAAAAGCAGTAACAAGTAACAAAATATACACATAATATAATATAAGTAATAAGTACGATTCTTGGTGTGGATAGGTAGGTACATTTTCGACAAATAATATGGTAAATTTGGGCAAATAGAGGGAACTACATTTTGTTGTAAGTCGAATTTTTGTGAGAATTTTTCGCAAAGTGCGCCGTCAGGAAATGATGATTACTTGATTACTTATCTTCCCTTATATGGTTAAATTTTCGTGAAAATACAAACAACAAGCGAACAGAGAACTGCATGTTGTGAAGGAGAATAATATCTCTTCTGATTGAAATGGCAGTTAGGGTGACTTTAAAATTAGGTAAATAAACTTTTGCAACAATACTAAACAATGTTTGGATTATAAGAAAGCTCCTTTAATTTTAAAGGGTACTTTAGTTTGTCTATGCAATTGGCCCGTAATCATATCATTCTTAAATGTTCGTCCTTTAGAAAGCCCAAAACGAATACAAGTTGACCGCCTGCCGTCAAATAAAGAAAAAGTAGCTACCTCAAGTTATTATTACGATTTGACTTACAGCCAGGTATATAACTAAATTATAGCTTCCCTCGACAGTTCTAGGCATCTTGAGGCTTAAAATTGTAAAGAAACGATTCTTCACTTCGAACTTTTATAAAAATGTTTCACTTTTGCACAAACAAAACAAATTTATAAAAAAGCTATCGAAAGCACTTCGGGCAGTCTGTTTCCACCCCGAGACACACTACCTCGTCGTAGCAATCTGGCGACGATAGCACTACCCGCACTACACAAATTAATTCTGGTAAATTTCTTGTAAAATTAACTGACAGGGAGTGACAGGCCACGCCGCGAGTCGGCTGTGGCCTTTGATACCGTAGATCACTAAATATTAATTAACGTTCTCGAAGGCCTTGGCTTCAGAGGAATACCTCTTTATCTCATGCAAACCTCCTCAATTGAAAGAAAAAATTTGTAGATATTGAAAATATCATAAGTAATGTTGGTGTTGTGAAATTTGGTGTCCACCAGGGAACTGTACTTGGCCCGATTCTATCTTCCATTTTTAGAAATGGCCTTCTCGATAGGGAGGATTTAGATTGTGGTATTTCCTAGTTTGCGAATGGCACTGTAGTACAATTTAATGGGCACACGTGGAAAGAAACAAAGTAAAAGACGCAATATGCAATAGTCGCGCGATAGAAAAATGGTTTGACGAAATGTCCTTAACCATAAACTTCGATAAAACAAAGTGTATTGCCTTCAGCTGCGATAAAATTTTGGAATTCGGTATCACAAGCAGTATAGTCCCATTTGAGATTTTAAAGTTGAGGGTGAATTGCCATTACATAATGACTAAAAGATTCCAATAAAAATCGACGGGTCTTGGCGATTTTCAGAATTTCTTTTCATTCCCGAAATATTAGGGGTGACTAGTTTTCAAATCAACAGACTGTATATTTGTTGTGTATGTATGTATATTATCTGAAAATTGGAAGAATTACCATCGTTTTACGTGCATAAAATTATACAATACTGACAATGTTGCAATAGTAATTATAGCTACTCAAGTGAATTATGTGCGGGGAATACAAATGTTTACATTGCTTTGTTTAATGAATGCCGCATGCACCATTTGAGCTTTATCTCTACGGTTTTTATGCGCGATGATAAACGGGGAACGCGGTTAACATTGACTAAACAAAAGTTATGTAAATAGAACATATTTATTTTATAACATTGAAGATTGTCGTCTGAAGATTATAGATGTTTACATGTGGAACTCTTAGTGCCAGTTCAGTATAGACACGACATAATAGATAAGTCATTGATATCTATTGGTATAGATTACTACGTAATATTGTTAGAATTTCAAGATGAGCTAGTGCACTAGCTCAACTGATGGTAATTTTTTCTTTGTTAATAATAATTATGGGTCCATAACTATTTGTAGCCAAAAAGTACCTACCTAATCATGTTTCTTTTATAGAACCAGTGTCACCAATAGAAATTTGTTTTGGTGTCAGCCCATAAAAATCATTATTTTTTAAAGCAAGTATGGTATACAAAAGAAGCAGTGGGGTTTGATTACTAAATGTGCCGTATGCGAAATTTTTTAGTAATATCATAGTATAGTCCAAAGCACGAAAGAAAACGTTTCTAAAGAATGCGGGCAGCGTTGCGAGATTTCCTATACGAGTAGTCGTTATTTATTGGCGAATACAAGTTTTATCATATTGAAGCCGAATTTCTGAACTCTGTTATACCGAAAAAATAAACCTCGCATCACGGGACCACTTACCGATTTTTGTTTATCATTTATTTTTAACGCGGTGTGATAAAACACCTATTATATTTTTTTCAACATCGTCGCGTCTAGCATCGCCTTTGAAATACGGCAACACAGCACTTCTGCGAAGGAGTCGGCTGACAAAACCAGTTAGCCAACGCGTTTTGTGCATGTTTCTATATTACGTAAAGTTAACTGCGTATTTGGGCTACCATACAGAGCTCATTTTTTAGGCCGCTGGCAAGTTTTTTCTTCCGGCTCAGAGAGCTCAGTGGCGTTTCGTATGTTCGGGAGTTAACGTGTGCAAAATGAGTAAACAGGGAAGAACGTTGCATTCTCAAGCACGAGAAATAATTGCCAATGTTATAAGGGTTTGCCTTCCTCCATAATCTAAGGCATCACCGTTAAGAATAATATTAACAATAAATTAAATAACAATTATATGAAAATTAAGTCAGTGAGTTACACAAAATTGAGCTACGCCCTTGAACTGTGACTAATTCTATAATATTTGCCAGTTCTTCCCCCTTACGTCGCACGCATTCTGCAGTAAGGAGGACTATAGAGTAGATTCTTCTATGGTAATATGAAGGACAAACAGTTTAAAAATGAAGCATAGGAAATTACAGCAATGCTGGTTCACTCTGTCAGGGGCCGAAAAAAATTTGTCGCAAAAGCCGCTAAAATATATAATTTGTTAATAATATGCAGGTATACCTATAGTTTTCAATAAATGTATCAATATTATATAATATTGTTACACGACGATTTTGAAACAATTTGGACTTCATTTTCTACGGCTGTGCATGATGAAGCATAGTTTGATGATCATTGATGAATCAAGTCGGAAAGAATAGCGTGGTTTCGAAAATTTCATTAAATCAATCAGGTACCATTCTACAAAAAATATTTTCTTACCGGTTCTGGACAATAATTATTATTTTAAATTTTTACGCTATTTCTGTGCCAAGTACACTTTTCTATTTCCTTGTCTAGCCGATAGGATTTGCTTCGGCTCGGAAAGAATGGACCTAATTACTCGGACAGATTCGATCCGCTTTTAGAAGTAGAAAAATTCTGGCCGCCCGGCTAGAAAAAGCCGACTAATTTCCAAATCATTTCCCAGTTAGGTCCCGGGCTGTTTTTTCCAATTTATCGATTATTACGGAACACATTAATTACCGTGGAAACGTGAATTTCGTTTTAATGGGACCGAGAACATTAAAATTGAATAAGTGCCGGGACAGGGTCGGTCCACTCCAATTATGAATATATTACGGAGGCTTAATTTGTTTTTAATATTAATAGATTGCGTTTTTTTCCATAACGATTTGAAATTTATGCGAAGAAATTGAATTAGTGATTAGTAAATTTTAATCTCGGTAATTGCTTTATGCCGCCAGATCGTTGCGTGATTTGTATCCCAACGGGGTGCGGTGTTCTTAAACAATGTTCCTTCGATATTCAGTGCCCACGTTGTTCGGACCTTTTCCGTCGAAGATTGATTAGAATGGCTCTTGAAAGTTATGCAGGCGTCCCTGTTTTATCATAAATAACTGACATGAACAAGTTAGAGCGATATTTTCATAATTGGTTTGCCGGACTGCCAATTTAAACTCGGTTTTAAGTTCAGGTCCTGCCAAAAAATAACTAAGTCAAACCTAGTTGTAAGACTTAATTGAGTAGAGCGAGTCTCAAAACTTACAAAGAAATAAATATCTGATGCCTTCAGATTCAGACACTTTTTGGTCTTTGGAATAAGAATATTCGGATAAGTCCACTAGTAGACAGATAAAAGTAATACTTAAATGGATTAAAATTAAAATTCATATAGTGTCCTCCAAAAAGTTCGCAGCATAGGGGGGAAATTTTTAATTAACGTTTTATTTCGAAATTTAATTTTGGGGTTACCTTTTGCTTTAAGAAAGATGAAAAATGACCCACTCAAACGTGGTTATGTGACTTTCGTTATCTGCCAAAAATGACATTTAAAAAAATATATCGCCAAAAATGGGTTTGGTTGTTAAAATATCAGAAAGTTTTACTTGAAAAGTTGTTTGTTTTTCAATTTTACGAAATTGTACGAAATTCGAACGCTTTACTAAAATGTTTAGTTTTTTGTCAATTTTTAATATTTATGAAATATCTGAAAATTTTACAAATTCGAAACTTCGTAAAAACTATTTTATATCACTAGCTTTATCATTCTATTAATTTTTTATTACTAATTACCGATAAGAATAGGTATTTTTCAAAAGAAAATTATATTTACGCTTTAAAATTCTGTTATGTTTGTTGCAAAGTTGATGTACCGTCTAGCATTTGGGGTATACATTTCGTTATATTTACGTTTCCCAGTTCTAAATTGATGCCAAAATAATAATAAATTAAAATATCATCAAACGTATCTAAGCAAAATTCTTGAGTTTTATGGAACAAATAATTATTACCTTCAAGTTTAATTTCACATTAATCGATATTGATGAGTAGGCCATGGAGAGAATAGAAGCATATTTATTATTGTAACATTCATTTTTACAGTCATTTCTCTTAAATAATAAAGCTGATATACCTTATACCTACTGCATTTGAGATTTGAGCTCTGCAAAATTATGCAGCAGTTCTCTGAAACCCCCAGCTCCTACAAAAACGGCATTATTCGTCGTTTGAATCGCTTTGGAATAACGCGACCTGACATTATAATAAGAGGAAATGGACGTCCATCAAATTTTAATTAAACGTTCCAGATGTAACTGCAGGAACGGAAAGTTCCTCTCCCAACAAACGACAGGTCGAAAATAAACGTCTCGACCGCTTCGCGAGCAAAGGCACGCTTCAAAGACCCATTTAAACAGCCTCTGAATTTATTTATTTTAATTTGGAAGGCTAAAAGCCCTCGTGTCTGGAGTAAATGGATGCGTTGCGTTAATGATAAGCTCTTCCGAAGGTGTTAATAGCTATGATATGCAACGAAGTAGTCCATTTCAGCTTTAGAAGATGCTGTGGTAATTTGTTTCACCAGAAAATAGAATCACTATTACAAAATATTGAATGAAATTCGTGGAAAGAGAACGAAACAAAAGCAAATTGGGAAAGCTGACAACATTTTTACATAAAATCAAAAGTTTAGGGTTAGGAGGCAAAAACACAGACATGGGAGAGCGAAAAGTGATTCTTGTTAACTTTAGAGTTTGGAATCCCTTCTATACTCAAAGAAAGGTTACATCGTTGGGTGAAGATTTAAACCTTCAGTCAACGGTTACATGGTGGGCAAGCAATAATTTGTAGTGATTTCCTTTTTTGGGAGAAGTCATTTATTTATTAATCGGTAAAAGCTACAACCTTTATGAATTCTGAACAATTACTGTATATATAACACAACTAGAAACACACTGACTATACAAGGTGAGTTTTTTTCGATGCCCACTATGGGGATCTCGGAAACGAGCAGAGCTAGAACAAAGGTTAAATGGGGAAAGAATTGCAGTTTTGAATGCTCAATCTAATGCCCCTTTTGGATTTTTAAAAAAGTTCATGGCTCACTAGATATTTTGAAAAGAGTGATTTTTTGCTATTTCATCAGATCTCTGTAGCTTAGTTATTTTTGATTATACAGAAAAACTGTAGGAACAAAAATTGTAGACAGTTTTGGGCTTAATAAGATAATGTAATCCAATTTTTTATGTTGTTTGTGCTTTTTGAGATATGACATAAACTTGTGTTTTTTAAATGTAAATCATAGTTGGCTGTGGCCTTATCAAGTCGGCCATTTTTATTTATTTATTTTTTATTACAAAAAATAAAATAGCTATGGCTAATTTTCTGATTTTTTTTTAAATTTTCACATATTCAGCCATGGAATATTTTCATAATTACGTTCTATTTTATAATAAGACATACTTCAAACTTTCAAATGCTTTATTTTAAGCTGGTAACAAAATGTAACAAAAATTATCATGATGGAGCTCCACCACAGAATTATTTGCCCGTAAGAAATTACCTAGATCAGCTCTATCCAAATAATAAATAAATAAATAAATAATTTATTGGTGTTAATTGTACAAAAGTACTTACACAAGTCAAATATACATATATGTATACACAATACACATACACATTAAAAAATAATAAAATGACAATATATATCAAAACATACAGAAGTGACCAAAAATATACTTATACATACACAAACTACAACATATCACAATTCAAAAACTCTTCAGTGCTATAGAATGCCCTACTTAATAGAAATGTTTTTAGGTTGTTTTTGAAAACCTTTATGTTTCCTACACAAGCTTTTTTGAGACTTACTAAGCCTGAATCGAGGTACAACCAAATCACCCTTTTTTCTAGTATTATAATTGTGTATATTACTGTTATCAGTAATTTCGAATAATTTATTTTAATATAAGTTACACATTCCAAAATGTATAGTGAGGGAAAAGTCAAAATGCCTAGTTCAATAAAAGCTTGTCTGCAATCAGCACTGTAAGCTAATCCAGACATTATTCTAATTAGTTTTCTTTGTAAACCAAAGACTCTCCCAGTCAGTGAAGATTGCCCCCAGGCTAGTATTCCATAACTGAGTACTGATTGGCATAGAGCAAAGTAGGCTGTTTTAAGCACATTCATTGAAACAGTTCCACACAGATTTCTTATGAGAAAAGTATTTTTGTTAAGTTTCTTAAATAGTTGGATAGGGAGAAATAGACCTATTTTCTGGCAACCCCGATCCCCCGATTTGTCTGTTTTGGATTTCTTTTTGTGGGGAACAGTACAAAATAAAGTATGAGCAGAGAAGGATCTACTACGTAGTAGATTCTTCTATGGTATGAGGTATGAGGCAATTGTTGAATTAAGAGCAGCTGTTTTAGAAGCAATTGCCAGTATTGACAGGCGCTCTCTAAGAAAGGCGACAAATTCAGTTTTAAAAAGATGCAATATTTGCATAAATAATAATTTACATTTAAAAAAACACAAGTTTATGTCATATCTCAAAAATCACAAACAACATAAAACATTTGATTAGATTATCTTATTAAGCCCAAAATGATCTACAATTTTTGTCTCTACAGTTTTTCTGAATAAAATCAGAGATACAGAGATCTGATGAAATAACAAAAATCACTCTTTTCAAAATATCTAGTGAGCCATGAACTTTTTTAAAAATCCAAAAGGGGCATTATATTGAGCATTCCAAACTGCAAATCTTTCCCCATTTAACCTTTGTTCTAGCTCTGTTAGTTTCCGAGATCCCCATAGTGGGCATCGAAAAAACTCACCCTGTATGTACCTATCACCAAATCTTTTGTAAAAATCAATGAACGGATTATATTCCCATAAACACTCTGTCACTATCATTGGACTATTGGGTATACAGTGTGCATGGGCGTCCACAGAAAATTGTCCATGGGGGAAATATAAATTGAAAAATGGTCGGAAAGGTATAGTAAGTCGCATGTGGAAATCTCCATTAAATTTTTCTTTTTATTATTTTTGATAGTATCGTTAATACGTCTGCGATACTTGGTGTTTCTCATTCTTTGGTTGGGATTTTGTTGAAATATTATAAAAATTTGTAAGGAAGTTTAGCAAATTTAGGTACATATCATTTTCACCTTTGCAGAAATTTTTTCATTCGATGTCTTATAAAAACCATACATTCAAAAACTACAAACATGTCGTTTGATCTAGTGCAACATTTGCTTGGCTATAACAAAGAACAATTATTATTATACCTAATAACATAATTTACAAAGTCAGAGACTGCCTAAAAATTCACTACTAAAAAATTAAAACTTGTATCACAAAAAAAAAAAACGATAAAATAGAAATGTTTAGGTATAGGCCTATTTCAGGATGATGATATTCGTGCTTTTTTAAAAGCGCTATTAATCTGATTTTACTTTTTTTTTCTGTTTTTTAATGGTGTGAATATTAGATATTATAACATATCTTTGGCGAAAGGGGTAAAACTTACAGTCTCGGCCCCACAAACACAGTTTATTTAACTGTACGTATACCTATGTTTCCATCCACCCAGTAGTTCATCTTCAGCAGTATAACATTACAAAATTATCAGAGCTAGAAAAATTATTTTAAATAAGGTAGGAAACTTACTTGGTGAATTAATATAATCATATAAATGAAATTAAACTAACAATATGGAACTACCTTCTTAGACGTAGTCAACTTTTAGTATGCGAACGTGGAAAAAATTGATTTATGTAATTGTGCAAAAGGCTTAGTCCAAATCTTAAAAAACATTTACCTTGTAAAATGGAGGAATTTGAAAAAGGCGAAGAGAACTGGTAAAAAAACCGGCCGAAGCAGCTTAGCCGGAAACATGCATCTTACCCTGGGAGAAAATTATATCGTCGTATCATAGAAGAATCTATAGTAGATCCTTCTATGGTCGTATCCTTTAAAGAGAAGAACTTGAGAGAGACTGTAAGTTGTTACCCCTTTCGTCATATATTCTTCTACTCCACTACAATATAGGGATATTTCTTCAGTTTGCATATGTTTGGGTTTTATTGATATTTTGTATATGGCCAATTCTATGGCACCATCCATTTTATTCTTAAAATAATGTCTGAAAATCGGTCATTTAAAAAAATCATAGCTGGCCATGGAATAATCGGCCAATCGAAATAGTATAGTGTCTGTGAGGTATCTTTCCTTAGGACAAGCTAAAAAATATATAATGCCTAATAATTTTACTTTGTTCTTTATAGAGATTTCTAGAATGTTCACAAGCAAACGCGAACACACTGTTAATAGTTTTCAGAACAATTTATTTTGGTGAGATTGGTTTCTTTCAATATTTCTTCCTTAACCCAAATTAATTTAATTAATTTTATTCTTTCTCTTTGTTTCATGACCCTGTATACCCGCGGTTATCAAGTGTATAATGTTGTGTTCCACTTATTCATAGAGTAATTTCTTTACAAGCAAGAATACAGTAATTACGGTTACTTAACTGTGTGCCTAATAACAATAATTATGCTAATACCGCTTTTTTGCAGCGCGCACTGTTTCGAAAGTGAAATTTGATGCTAATAACTAATGCGACTACTGTTTAGGGGTTAATGAGTTCAAAATACAAAAAAGAAAAAATAGGTCAACGAGGACATGAGTCAAGTTATTATTTACCAATGGCTCATTATGTTGCATCAAAGAAAACAAATTTATATTTGTGTTGATGATCATTAGTAATTTGTCCCCCTTTCTTCTTTAAAAGTTGCCTATTTCTGAATCAATGCTATAGAGATTTTGCTACATATGTATCTAGTCAAGTAATACCAACTTATTTTTGTTAGCTTATTTTCGTCCGTATTCCCATTCCGTTTCATTGCCATTTGAAATTCGTTTCTCACGATCTTTGTCCTCAAATATTTTCTTTCTACAAAAATAAAACGTTCGCCACGCTGGCTAACTTACACAATGAAATACTTTGTCAAAAATTTTATTACCACCACGGTCTGACATTTACGGTCGAAAGTTCCCTGAAAATGTAACTAACCAGCGGCGCGACAAAAGTTTTTAAAATAAAGTTTTATTTCTACGTTAAATAGATCTAAAAAGAAAAATGGGCTATTCTATTATAATTTAGAAATTGTAGAAGAAGGAATCCTAAGAAGAGAATTTAAGTATCAAGCAAGAAGCAAGGTGAATAAATTGAAAATATTATTTTCATATCAATACGTGAGTTAAAATATTGATTAGGGAGAAAAAGCAAAAAAAAATCGCTAAATCGGTTCACAATGTTCTAAAACGCCGGAAACCAAATTTGGTGTCTGTGAAATAACGACTTCAGATTTGTTGTTAGTTTTCACGTGAAAACTCCGACCCCCTATTATTTCTCTAATTTTTGCAGATAATAGAGAAAAAATGTTTATATAAAAGTTGTAAGGTAACCATCGGGCTTTAGAAAGGTAGGATTATGGTACGCTTCGCAAAAGTGGGAAGAAATAGTTGTTTATTTTTAATATTAAACGCGCTGTATGTTTGTGCTCGATATATTTTAAAAGAGCTATTTTTTTAATTACAACGACATTTGTATAATGTCGATATTTGCTTTTTCCTTTATCAAGATATGCCAACTTAAATTTACAAAAAAAGGTTATTGCTGAGAGATATTTATTTACTTTAATAAATCAAAATAATAACAAAATGGCAAAAAAAGTAAAAAACCTTTTTAAACACAAGCTTTTATTTAAGCCATGTATTAAAACGAATACAATAAGTTTAGGTTTTCAAAACTTGTTTTCAAAAAGCGTGTCCCACGTAATGTTTATAAAAGTAGGTACCAATTAATTTCATTTGACAGTGATTGGTTGATAAGCAAGTACTTGCCAAATCTTGTATTTTCTTTACAATTGACGCGACAAGCTTTTTAAAACAAATTTTGAAAACCTAAACTTATTTTATTCGTTTTAGCACATTTTAGCACATGGCTTAAATAAAAGCTTGTTTTTTATTTGTTATTTTATTTATTGCTTTTTAATTTGGAGGATCCCCCATATTGGAATTAGAATGGCCTCACGCATTCTGCTTGATAAACCCTCTCATTTGATACCCCCATGTCAAGCAGCCTGTGAAGAAAGGTAAAAAATATATTTTGGCTCACTTTTACGACACACCCTGTAGAATCCTCAAGCCTGCCTTTCTAAAGCCAGATAGTTGCCTTGCAACTTTTATATAAAAGTTTTTCTCTATCTGCAAAGGGGTGGAAATGGGGGATGAAGATATATTATTTTGTTTTTTTGCAATAAAATTAGTACATATTTCTTACTAGAGGCAAATTTTCACATTATAAAAAGGGCCTGGTTGAAAATAGCGAATGATATGTTTTTGGGGTCATATGTTTTTGGGGTCAAGGAATTAAATTTTGCCTTATTTTGCCGAAACAAAGTAAATAAGAACGATTTACTAATGAAATTCAAAAAAGTAAAAATATGTTCGTTTATATTGTGGGATTTATGTGCAATATTGTGAATATACTATTAAAAATTCACAGACCTCACATCTTACGCAAGCATCTTAAGGGTACTAAAAATACCAGATACAAATAATTATATTTTATCTTGATTTTTATAAGAAAGTAACAGTAAATAAATTTTACACATTCGCTGCAAGTGCACCTATATGGCAAATTTCCAACAAGAAGGACACGTATATTTTGTATTTTTTAAAATTTAATAAAAATATCATACCAATAAAACTCATTTTTTCATTCATAAAATACATATACTTTGTTTAACATTAAAACTTTTTTTTAAACATTAAAACGTAAAATATAAAATTTTTTTCATCTAATAATTAAAACCTAAATATTTCGAATACAGTTCGAATACAGTTAAATTTAGATATACATAGATCATCATTCATAAAATTATTTAAAATTTATCGTGAAGTTTAAAATGTAATTATATACATGGTGTTCTAAAAAAATACTTGGGTAAGTAGGTATATACTCTTTTCCCACTGTGCATTATTGCTTAATTTTTCAGCTAATAAAAAATCCTGATGATTTAGAAGGAACCTAACTTAGGTACTAACATTTTTGTTCGAAAATATGGGGTACAAGATTGATGACTTACCCAGTACATTGAAGGTTAAATCACTAAAAGTGGTCAATCAATAAATTTTTATTGATAATAATGATAATAATAATACTTTAGTAAACACTTACCTATTTTATTTTATTCTTAATTAATCTTATATAACACTGCATGGTATATTTATCATTCTGCGTTGCATAAAAATTTGACGGCTTCTTTTTATCTTCCATTCTTCCTTAATTTCCAAAATATTGAATCTTATTCGTTTAGGCAACTGATGTGAAGTAGGTAAGGGGCATGTAGGTATTCTAAAATTACAAAAGTTTACTACTTTTTTACAACTATAACACTATAAGTAAAGCAGGTACCTATAAATTTTATAAAAGTGATCACCTTTTTTAAATTACCATATAGGAGAAAAGTAACATGGAACTTTTAAAGTTTATGCTTAAAAAATTTGGCGATGTCAAGTTTTGGATCAAATATGTATATAGCTTACGCAAGATAAGCTGAGCCGCGCGCTCTGCAGCATGAAATGAGACTGTGGACCGTGGTCGCGGCCACAGAAAAACATCAGTTAACAAACATTTTAGTTTTCGAGAAAAATTGTGTCAACAATGAGAAAAATTCAAAAATTAGTATTTTTGCCCTTAATAATGTGTTTTTCATCCAATGAATGTATTATTAATAAATCTGCTGTTCCTAAAATCCACTCTTCCAACATTATTTTAATTTTGAAAAATATATTTTTTTTGTGCTCCCAGTATATTTGATCCAAAAGTTACATCGTCAAAACGTTTCTTTTTAATAATAAATTTTTAATCATGAATAATCAAATACACCTAAACGTTTTAATTTTTATTTTTCTACGAACTGGGACCATGTCGCATGTCGGTTCGAATTTACGAAGACATGTCCCATATATAAATAATGCGCCCAGAAGTATTTTCAATACTAAAAATGAATTCGAAAAGAGTGATGTGTAGTGACGCATTGGCAGTGGTCAATGACGTCAAAACCTACAGACGTGGTGCCCCATTGTTAAAATGCCCTTTATTTTCACTCCAAGATTAAATATATCCATACCTACTACTATAAAAACATGCTACAAACAAAGACAGAAAGAACCTCACCTGAAGACTCGGGGGATGGTCTAACGACGCCAGCCTCCGAGCCCAGAGTCGAAATAAGTTCGCTACGGTTCGACAAAAAGGGGCAATTTCTGACAATATCGCGACATTCTCGGAATAATTTAATAACTTTTAAACCAAATGTAGCCAGTATGATAAACCAAATACCAAAATGTAATCAGTATTATACGGCCTTGTATTATTCCCTTAGACGTTACTTCTGACATCTAAAATTTGATTTACTTATACCTATGTAATATCAATCTGATTTTACTTTTGTTTTTGTTGGTGTAGATGTTAGAATATATAAAAAAAACCCAAAAAAATGAAAAGGGATGTGGAACAAAAAACTTGTCGAATCAACCCCGTTTTACAGTAAGCATTCTGAGATCGGGAATTCAATTTTACTATTTACCTAATAATATGACGTATATATTAGAAAATATTGGCAACAACTTGTTTATAACACCGTTTTGACAACATTAATTTATTGTGTTCATAGAATATGTATAACAATAAAATTAACTGCTTACGTCAATATCAGCAACAACACCAATAAAAAACTAAAAATTAAGCAAATTAATTGATTTCTAACGAACATTAGTTAAATAAGTAACTAATTATTGTCTTTCACGCGAATCGCCAAAGTAAAAATAAAGTAATTTCCTAGAAATCCATTGAAACACTAATTAATATTGTTGCTACCCACCTACTTCAAATATTATATTATTTATGTTATTTGAAATATTATAATCGGAATCGGTTCAGCAATTTCCGTAATTATGATTTAGACAAACACATCCATTATGTTAACCAAGATTATGTACGTACAGTCGCGGACAGTTGGTATCGAACGACCTGAAGAGGTTTCTCGTGGCTATCGTTACAGGGCGCGCGGAGACGGCAACAGCGCGCGCCTTCGGCATCGGATGGTTCGAACGGGTGTCTTGTTCCGAGAATTCTTTGCAAGCGATTAAGCCGATGTCACCGAAAGGGTTAAAAAAAATTAAGGAATCAGTATTAAACTATTTATTAAAACAGTTCACAAGTATACAGTATTATTTTTTAAACTACCACCGCGATTTCCTCGCTTATTTTGCGCCCTACAAAAAAAACATGAGAAACAAAAAGGTGACAATTTTGGACAGCTAAGTGGCCCTGAAAAAGTAATCAACATCCATGGTCAACTTGTCGCGCAATATAAAAAAACCTCCAATTGAGCAAAATTATTAAATAGCCGTAACATACCTATTTATTTTAAGATACCGAAGAAAACTTTTATATTGAAAATTGATGGCACTGAGAAGCTTTATGCAACTGGGTGCTCAGATAGTTTCTGAAAATTACACAGGCTCTTCGGCTCTGTTGAGGCCATTGTTTTAGTTATTAAAGGCCATTGTTTTAGTTTATTAAAGTAGTTATTTGGCTCCCTACTGAAAAATCTTAAGAAACAAAAACGTGTAAATTTTAGATAGTTGGTTAATGTTAAAAAAAGAAGTCGGTATCCATGGCCAACTTTTCGCGCAATACCAAAAAAAACTTAAATTAACAAGAATCTGAAAACAATCAATTTATTTTGAAAGTCGAGGGAAAATTTTAATTGGAGATTAGCGGCAATTAGATCACGCAAGAACATTGACAAAAGAAAATTTTCATACAATTTGTACTAGTTTTCCCGCTAATTTGTTTAAAGTGTGAAGTCGAAATAGCAATTAAAAACATCAACAGTTATTCAAATTAAAGACAAATTTTCTCATATTAAAGATCTTGTTTGATCAAAAAAAAAATAAATAAATTGATAGTTTTGTTTTCACATTTTTGTCGACTTGAGTTTTTTTTTGTATTGCGTGAAAAGTTGGTTATGGATGCCGATTTATTTTTTAACATCACCTAGCCGTCTAAAATTGCCATATTTATTATGCTTATATAAGCTTACTTACATAAAAAAAATATATTTAATGCAGTGATAGGGCCAAAGCGAAAAATGTTTTTCAAATAAATCAAAGTGTGCCAATTGTTTCTAAAATTGGTAGTATGGAGTATCCTTTACTTTTGAACAACTTTTCCTAGCAACTTATTTCCACATAAGAAATGTTAGCAAAGTTTTTATCAAGAGTAACTTTTTGCGGTAAAATTAAAGATAAGAAAGTGTTCCTATTCAACACCTCTTCTGTGGACATACTGTATATACATAGTGTATTTGGAAATGAAAGGAAGGTTTATGGCTTATTATAAATATAAATGCAAATTCTTTATCAGAGGCTCGAGAGTCCGTCATAAAATACTACATAACTCGCCCGAATATTAATTTGCGTATTTATCCTCATCAGATTTTTAGCAAAAGAGCACGCCACTGAAATGGTCGAATTTTCCTTCTCAATCAATATTTATGGCCTCCTTTCATTTCCAAATACACTAAGTATAGTTGTCAGCGGTTTTAGACATTAAGTTAATAAATATTTTGCGTTGCAACAAAAATGTATTTTTATGTTATAATAAAAAAATATGTAGTAACACTAAAAATATATTTAGCTAATAACCCTAGAATTAAAAAAGTTAATTAAAAGGATTTTCATAAATTATTCTTTTCTTTGCAAAATAAGTATTTGTTCCAACATTTAGTTGTTAGGTCTCGTAGTCCTAAACATAAATGATTATAAAATAAAAGGGGTGTCCCTTTTATTTATTTTTTCTTATTTTTGAAGAAATTGGTCAGAAGTTTTAATAAATTGGTTTTCGTGGTGCTGCAATGCTCCATTGTTTCTCATAAAATGCCCTTCAACAGATAAATGAGATTAGGGGGTCACAGACATAAAATTACCCTTGTAACTTAATAGAGAGTTATTGCAGAAACTGTTTTTGGCATTAAGCAGTATTTAAGACGACCTTATTTGAATACTCTCATACGTTATTTATGATTCTGACAATAGTTATTGCAAGTCGTAATTTATGTATCCAAATTAAGGGCTTGTTTACGTTTACTTTATTGTTTTGTATTTATACACTTTCACTAGAATATTATGTGCTTTTATAATTTTGCTCCGGAAAAAACTGGGAAAACAGCCAAATAACCACGGAACACCAAGGTGAAAGACTAATGAAAACAAACAAGGTGCAAACGCAAACAAGCAACGAACATTTTAGGTTAAGTCCTACTTTCACAGAACACTAGCGTTTTCTGACAAATCAGAATTTATTTTAAGAATTGTGACAAATAAGGTAAAAATAACGTATATTATGGTATACACAATAAACAAAAATAAAGGAAAATAACCTTATTATGGACGACCTTATGTCAAACTACGACTGCGCATGCTCAAATGTCAAAATAACGTCAAAAAAGAGCGCGACGTTATTTATTTCTGCAATAACTCTCTATTATTTAAATTGCATACCTTTATCAATAACATCAGAAGACACACAGCAGGGACACGTGTCAAGCTTTACACACCTCCCTGGACCTCAATGTGATTACCTGGATAAAATAAAATAATTTCAGGTGATTGAGGACTTCCACAAGCTGGATATAATGATTACGAAGTTTTATTAGAACCACCGACACAGGAAGAATCCGAAAAAACTATAAACCCATTAAAATCTTTATGACTATAACATAATTAAATAAAGGCAAGAAATCAAATGCATTTTCCATTATTATATTATATGTATATTAATATTTAGTATACCCACCTTGGGATAGGATGACTTTCTGAACTCTCCTGCTCATCGAATCTATGAGTTGGCAGCAGAGATCATGGGTTACGACTTCATCCCACGTTTGTTGAATCTTCTGCCAAAGTGCCTCCCTATTTTCGGGTACGAAGTTCTCCATTGTCCGCGCCATTCTGCCCCACACATTCTCAATGGGATTCAAGTCAGGACTCTTCGCCGGCCATTGCAACTTTTCTACGTTGTTTTCGGTGAACCATTCGCGAACTATTCTTGCTGTATGCACAGGAGCGTTATCATGCTGGAAAACGAAGCCATCGGGATACATTTCCGTTGCAGTTGGTAACAATCCGCCTTCGAGTATCTCGCAATAGCGAGCTGCTGTGAAGCGGTCGTCGATTCTCCAACAAATGCCAAGTCCACGGTAGCTTATCCAGGCCCATATGTTGACGGAAAAATGCCCACTCCTTTTCCTGGGTGACACAAATCTTTCGTCATATCTTGAACTCACCGAAGGTCTATATACTCGCACTTTGCCATTGTAATGGCCGTGCGAGATTTCAGATTGGCTGCATCTAATCTCCTTCGGGCAGTTCTAACACTTGCTGGAAATTGTGTTGCAGATACTGCTTCAACGGCGGATTTAAACGGATTTGCAAGGCAAAAATTAGCTAGTTGCTCATCTTGTTGGTCAGACGTAATTTTCACATTTCCTCCTCTATGTATGTTTTCCACGCTTCCGGTTTCGTCATATTTCTTCTTTATATTGAAAATGGTGCTTTTAGATACACCAAATTCTTCGGCCAGTCGGGAAATAGCCCAACCATTTTCTAGTTTGGCGATGATACGGTGCTTGACGGATTCACTCAAACGAGGCATAACGAACACTGTTAGTTACTCTCTCGAATTAGGATACTGACTAAATAATTTTAGCCCACCCACCTTAGTATTTATACAAAGGGCTAGGAGCAGGTATAATCGATATTTTCAAAATCTACATCCAATTCAATATTACAATTATTAAGTTAATCCCCTAAATTTAGTTATATTAAGTGCAAGTTATGTTCATCGACCCCACAGCACACCGACCTGGACGAAAACCCCGAATCAGCGGAATCAGCTTTTTATTTTTCGTACACCGCATTTCCAATTTATATAAATATCGCGACCGCAATTAATCGATCAGTAACAGTAATAGTTTATACCCTACGTTCAATAAACCTTTTTAAAAACGAAGATTTTCGACCCCGGAACATAACTGGCGCTGCGAACAGGATAGCTGCACGGAATCCAAAGGAGGATCATCGGTTCGTCTCAACGATTTGGCAGTTATCAACGACCTGGGAGAAGAAACCTGTGCAGAGATTGGAGAACCATACGGCAGGGATGTCCAGAGCGATTCTTCTTGTCCTGTAAGTTCACTTCCTTTTTCTCATGAGTTCTGATTACCCTGAAGGTTCATTATTAGAAGATTTAGCTCATTTTTCTATTACTCCAAAAGCTCCTAAACAAAAACCTCGTTTTAAACCATATTCTAAAAATTTACCTGAAGATTTAAAAAACCCTCAAATTTTAATTTCTCAGCCCTCAACTTCAAAAACTCAAGAAATGGCTTTAACAAATACCGACATTAATAATTTGTGCAACACTCTTCCAGAATATAAACCGGGAGATAACCTCTCCACATTTATAAATTCAGTTGATAATTTAATTGCTTTTTTCACTCAACAAGGTGCTAATGCCACTCAACTATATATAATTAACACTCATATCGTTTCCAAAATTAAAAATGAGGCTCGTGATTTCTTAAATTTACACAATAAAACTTCTTGGGCAGAAATAAAGCCCCTTTTACTCCAAAAATATGGCGACCGTCGCACAGAAGAAATTTTATTAACACAATTAACCACCACAGTTCAAAAGCGTTCTGAATCTTATGATGACTATTACAACCGAATAACTTTAGCACTTAATGATCTTTTACAGCATGTTTCTTTACATGAAAATAACGCTCAGGCAATCGAGTTTAAAGCTTCGTTTTTCAGAAAACAAGCCCTTAGAACATTTTGTACTGGCATAAACAATCCCTATTGCGATCATTTATCTCATTTTGAATTAAACTCTCTCGACGAAGCACTTCAAAAATGCATAGCTTTAGATAACCACAAACAGCAACAGCAATATATGTCTTATCTTAAATCTACCACCTATCCCCGCGATTATCAAAGAAACAGTCAACCTACCACTACCAATCGCCCTACTAATCAAAATCCTCAACCACCTCGCAACCCACAACCTAATCATAATACGAATATGAACCCAAATTTTAATCAACAATTCCCTCAAAACTTTAATCAAGGTCCTTCAAACTCACCTAGAAATTTTGGCAACACAAATAGGCCCATTCCTCAAAGACAAAACCCTCCACCTAATAGACAAGTATTCAGCCCACCATCTAATAGACCCAACAATAATTACTTCCAAAATCAATATCGTCCAACTCCAACTCCTATGTCCATAACTTCAAAATTGCCGTCACAGCAAACTTACAAACCAACCCCAATGTCCACACGTACTTTCCATAATAATATAGAATGCGATTCCAATTTAGAAACCGAAGAATACTTTTCCGAAAATTTTCGAGAACAAGCCTCGGAATCTCCTCCCAATCCCGAATTATCGAATTAAATAATATTTCAAAAGCCACCAAACTTCCATTTTTCTATCTCCCTTATTCTAATCTTAAAGTATTAATAGATTCTGGTGGATCCGATACTGTAATAACTCCCGAAGCTGCACAAAATTTCGATCCAAAATATCAATTTTTTGAACCCTTTACTCTTATTTCTATGAAAACTCCTAAAACCTACTCCGAAAACCTTTATTTTCCCGTTTTTAACGAAATTGGCATTGATCAACCGTTTATAGTTAGAATTGCCGACTGGCACAATGATTTCGATATTCTTTTAGGTACTGGTGAACTCGACCAATTAGGTGCAAATATAGATTATGAAACTCATATATTTTCTATTCGTAAATTAGGCGTTTCCGTTCCATTTGAAGTTATATATCGTTCGAATAATCGACTCCGTATCCCAGTAAATATCAATAATGGTGAAGTTGTACTCCCAGAAATTACCCTTGATAACCAAACTGTACTCCCAATTTCAATACACCATGCCAATGATGGGTTTGTAGAAATACCACAACCAGAAAATTTAAATATTGACTTCCCTGAACCAATATCTGTTTATCCACTATCCGATTTTGAAGAATTATCACCTCCCTTCTCCAATAACTCATTTGATCCCAACTCTATTCGAACAAAACATCTGAATTCCGAAGAAAAGCAAAAAATTCTTGATCTATGTCATAAATTTAAAGATATTTTTTACAATGAATCATCTGATCTGTCATTTACTAGTTCTGTCAAACACGAAATCCGCACAAAAGACGAAACTCCTATTTTTTCCCGTTCTTTCCGACATCCTAAAGTCATGCAAAGCGAAATTTCTTCCCAAATTGATAAACTCTTAGAACAAAATATAATCCGACCTTCAATTTCCCCTTATTCTTCGCCCGTTTGGATCGTTCCAAAGAAAATGGATGCATCAGGTAAACGCAAGTTTCGCATGGTTATAGACTATCGCAAACTAAACGATAATACGGTTGAAGACAAATATCCCCTTCCCCGCATCGACGAAATACTTGACAATTTAGGCAAATGCACATACTTCACAACCCTCGACTTAGCCCAAGGTTTTCACCAAATTGAAGTACACCCCAACTCCGTTGAAAAAACCGCCTTCACAGTTCCCAATGGCCACTTCGAATATACAAGAATGCCGTTTGGTCTAAAAAACGCCCCAGCGACCTTCCAACGCATGATGGATGAAATTCTAAGAGAATACCTTTACAAATCATGTTTTGTCTATATGGATGACGTCATTATATTTTCCAAATCTTTACAAGAACATCTTATACATATAAAATCCATCTTTCAAAAATTCCGTGAAGTAAACCTAAAAATTCAACTCGACAAATCTGAATTCCTAAACAAAGAAGTAGCTTTCCTTGGCCACGTGATTACTCCCGAAGGCATTAAACCCAATCCAAACAAAATATCCGCAATCCAAAACTTCCCCATTCCTAAAACTACTAAGGAAATTAAAAGTTTCTTGGGACTAATAGGCTATTATCGCCGCTTCATTCCTAATTTCTCAAAAATGACAACACCCATGACACGTTGTTTACGAAAAGACACCAAAATTGAAATTGACCACCCTCAATATATAGATTGTTTTGAAAAATGTAAATCCGCTCTAAGTAACTCCCCAATTCTCCAATACCCTGACTTTTCTCTACCTTTTACACTAACTACTGACGCCTCTAACGTTGCTATTGGCTCTGTCCTATCCCAAAAAGGAAAACCAATCGCTTACTACTCCCGCACCCTTATTACCGCAGAACGAAACTACTCCACAATCGAGAAAGAACTCCTTGCAATCATAGAATCCTGTAAACATTTCCGGCCCTATCTTTTTGGTGTAAAATTCACCATAGAAACCGATCACAACCCCTTAGTCTGGCTCTATAAAATTAAGGAACCCCATTCTCGTCTCGCCCGGTGGAAACTCAAATTAGAAGAATATAATTTTGAAATTGTATATCGCAAAGGTAAAGAAAATTTTGTAGCCGACGCTCTTTCCCGTATCGAACTCAATATGCATGAATTAGACTCGATCTGTGTAAATCCTCCCTCACATGACGATGACTTTAATATTGACGACTTTATTAACGAAACTTATGAAAAACAAACTGGACTATCCACACAACACTCCACACACGAAAACCCTATTGCAACTATTCCATTTTCCGAAGAACCCATTAATTATTTTCCTAATCAAATTATCTTAAAATTTGGAAACAAACATGACGTTCAATACATCCTTAAATTCAAAAGTAAACACCAATATTACGTAACTCTTACTGAAAAAGATTGGAAAACTGACATTAAAAACACTCTCCATTCTATAATATCTCCTAATCAACGCTACCATATCCTCACAGAACAAACGGATATCCAAAAATTTATATCTGAATATGTCCGCAATACTTTTAATGAAACCGTTCGTATCTCTTTCTGCTCTAAACAAACTCAAGACATAGAGAATCCCGATAAACAACTTCAATGTGTTCAAGATTACCACAAGCAAAATCATAATGGCATACTCGAAACTCTCAATCACTTAAAACTCCATTATTATTGGCCAAATATGCGCACTACGATTTCCGATTATATTAATAAATGCGATATATGCCTCCGAAATAAATATGAAAGACACCCTTATAAACTTCCCTTCAAAGGCCCCCTATTAGGACAAAAACCTTTTGATATTATCCACATAGACACCTTTTGCTGTAATCGTCAAAGTTTTCTAACAATCATAGATTCATTTTCCAAATACGCTCAAGTTTACAATATACAAGACAAAATGAATATATCCATTCTCAGCAAATTACGTCATTACTTTTCTCATCACAATTATCCGCGCAAAATTGTCTGTGACGAAGGAACTGAATTTTCCAATAATCTCTTTAAAGAATTTTGTAAACTCCACAAAATAGAACTCCATTTTACCACAGTTAATAATCCTAACTCTAACAGTCCTATCGAACGATTCCATTCCACATTTACAGAAAAACTACGCGTTATGCAAGATGAACGACCTAGAGAATATTTCCAAGACCTAATCACCCACTGTGTCCTTATTTATAACCAATCCATCCACTCAGCTACTGGCTACTCCCCTTTCTCAATCCTCTACGGCCCCTATATCGAAGAAATACAATTCGACGACGACTTACCTATTTATGAAAAATATAATCAACGACATAAAGATGAACTCCGCCCTTTTATTGATTCCCTTTACACTAAACTTCACGAAAAAGAAACCCGCATTTTAGAAAACCGCAACAAAAATCTACCAGATCCCACTCCTACTCCAGAACAAGGACAAACCGTGTACCTTTCCAAAAACACTCGTAACAAACTCGACGCACCCTATATACCCGCTACTGTTACCTCTACTGACAATACAAAAATTAAAGTCTTAACTACTAAGAATAAACCCACTAACTCTCATCCTAGAAAAATCAAACGCTTACGCAAACCTCCCTTGTTACAGAAACACCCTCCTAATAACCAACTGCCTGGCCCTTCAAGTGCACCCGATCCCTAATAATGGATACTATCAAGAATTGGTAGGCCAAGCACAATTATTTGACCACTTTTACCGTCACATACTTACTTTCAACTTAAGCACTATAGATAATACCCTTAAACTTTACCCCGTTAATTTAGTTCTTTTTAATACTTCAACGACTTCGTCTTATTACAAAATGTTTAATCAATATCAACTGCTTTATCATGAAACTCTTGACAATTTTCATAAACTAATTCGCCCTAGACAGAAACGTGGAATTATGAACTATATAGGTACTTTCATTAAATCAATCACAGGTAATCTCGACGAGAATGATCGTATATTTTTGGAAAAACATATTCAAGCTATCGAAAACAAGCAATCTCAAATTATTGGCACCCTCAATAACTCTACGACTTATGCCTCACAAACAATAAAACGATATAACATGTTAGTTGAAACTATTAATAATAACACAGTTAAAATTGCACAAGATATTAATCTCCTCAGCGACGAATTTGACAAATATCTCTCACTTCATAGCGAAATACTTAATCTCGATCGTTTAAATCAATTCCTTCAAAAATTACTTCGAACTATTAATTTAGCTGCATTGCAACAGTCGAACATTGAACTCTTTTCTCTCTCTGAAATTATTAAACTAGAAAATCAACTCAAATCAATCTATAATAAAGCCTCTCTCTTATCCGATAACATGCACCCTTTTGAACTAATCGAAACTGCTCAAAGTACAATAATCTCTACAGAAAGTCAGATACTCATTATCCTAAAAATTCCTATCCTTGATGAACTTGTATTCCCACTCTACCAAGTTTACCCAATCCATAACAAAGAAGATATCGTTTTGGTACTCCCTGCTGTTTACTATGGGAATAATCGTTGGTATTCCACATGCACACCTACAGAAAGAAAAATCACCTGTCAAACTATGTCAACAACCAGATGTCAACTGCCCACATTAGAAAACTGCACCACTGCCATTCTCCTGCAACCGATCATACATCAAACTAAGAGAAGCCTCATTGCCAGCACAAATCACCCACTCCGTATCACCGAAAAATGTTCAAAAACAGAAAAAATCATAAAGCAACCAGCAATCATCCAATCACCCTATCCAATTCAAATTGAAAATCAATGGTATACCGCCACGCAAGAAGAAGCCGAAATCCCAGCCATCGTTCCTGTCAAAATTAATCCCAAGTATCGTCTACAACTAAATCATTTACAGTCTCTTCAAGAAACACCGCAATTGTCGGCTATCCAACCCATACACCTAGATCCAGTCGTCATCTCCACAACAACCTGGTCAGCCACACTTCTTATCATCACTCTAATGTGTGTCATCATCTACTTCATCCTAAGAAAACGAAAAAGACTCCAAACACTCTTTTTCAAACCAAGAATATCACTCTCAGAACTCCAAGAACTTCAACAACTCAACAAGAAGCCCGAGGACGAACTTCCATCCTAAGGGGGGAAGAGTTATGTTCATCGACCCCACAGCACACCGACCTGGACGAAAACCCCGAATCAGCGGAATCAGCTTTTTATTTTTCGTACACCGCATTTCCAATTTATATAAATATCGCGACCGCAATTAATCGATCAGTAACAGTAATAGTTTATACCCTACGTTCAATAAACCTTTTTAAAAACGAAGATTTTCGACCCCGGAACATAACTTGCAGGTAGGTATAATTAATAAATACCTATTTAAAAAGATATAAATATCTATGCTAAAATATTTCAACTCAGGTAATCCGATAATCCATTAATTTTGTGCCATACATTTTCTAATTAATATTAAGAGCCCCCATATCTACTTTTAAACATATTATACAAATCCTTGAAATCTTTAATTTTTGAGATAATCGCTTGATCTGTTTTTTGTCCGAAAAGACTTCAAAAGCCGCTTATTTTAGCAATCCTGCCATTTTCAAATTGCAAATCCAGGGCCGGCTACGATTTTTTTATTCGCCCGATTTTCACAAAAACCATTTAGCCATTTTTTTATTTAAAATCTGACACCACAGCGTCAATCAGGACAGTCGAAAACCCTTTATATACCAAATTTGAACAAAAAATATAGAGAGAGTTCTATTCTACAGGATGTCAAAATTGAGCAAAATAGGAAATTTAAAGAAACCTCTTCAGGCATCTCTGGCGAGTCAAGTCATAAAAATTCAGCATTTTCAGATGGGGCAGAGAAAAATACCCTGTATTGAATCTTTGCACACCAACACTTTGAGTGGTTCTGTTGACAATTAAACTATTTTGACGGGATTCCATGGCACACTTGACTCGCCAAATGCCTGTAAATTTCCCATTTTGCTGAACCTTGACATCCTGTAGAATAGATCTCTCTCTAAATTCTTTGTTCAAATTTGGTATATAAAGGGGTTTTAGGGGGATCCTGATTAACGCTGTATTGGTAGATTTTAAATAAAAAAACACTCAAAAATCGTAGCCGGACCTGGATTTGTCTTTTGAAAATGATAGGAAGGCTAAAAGAAGCGATTTTTGAAGGCCTTTCACACAAAGAATGTTCAGGGATTATCTCCAAAAATAAAGATTTTATTAATTTGCATATGTTTAAAAGTAGACACCCTGTATATTAAATTATTGTTTTTGAGAAATTCTTCGGAATTCTATTGTGGCTCAAATTGACTATGGATTTACCTAATTTCATATTCCTAATTAATACAGGGTGCTGGCAGCAAAGGAAGGAAACTCGAGAAAAAGCAACTTTTATTGTGGTGTTGATTCTAATCTCAGCCTTGATATTTATTATTTTTTTATTTCATTATCATAAATACTAGACGGTATAGTAACATGATAAAATAGTACGAAATATTAAATACCAACACTAGGGTTGGAATTATTACCAGCACAAAGTTGCATTTTCCTCGAATTTTGTTCCTTTGCTGTGAGAGGCTGGAGGCTGTAATTTGCATTTTATGGTTCTATTTTTAGCAGACCGGCCGGCTGCAGACTCCAGCGCGATGTTGCCGTCTCCGCGCGCCCTGTAACGATAGCCACGAGAAACCTCTTCAGGTCGTTCGATACCAACTGTCCGCGACTGTACATACATACACACTATATTCCAGAAAGCAGTATAGAAAAACATTATTACAATAATTATTAATGTTTGTGTTTATTTAAAATTCGTAGGCACTGCTGAATAATAAATGTATGGAAGACAAATGTACTTACGTCATTGCATGTAAAACAGGCATTTAGAATGCCCCGAAAATTATCATTTGATCGGAAATATAAACAACCAAAATTGGTATGCGGTTTTCTGTATATTAATCATTCTGTCAAAGATTGTTTGGGTATTTTTTCATTAATATGGTATGTGGCTAATGAACAGGCAAGTTGTTTTGTTGCACTGTCTAAAAATGTAATAATATACCTACCTTAAATCTTAAATATTTAATGTATTGTGAAACTAAACGTGCAAGCTAGGTAGGTTTAAAAAGCTAAGTTTTACGCCACTGGTCCGAGAATAACGTGAAGAAATCCATCATAAAGTATATTTCGTATTTCTCGCATATAGCTCCAAAAGGGCACAAGAAACATATTTCTTTTTATGCCATCTCCAAACCGCTATCGATTACATTTCTAACGAGTTATGAAAGCCGCAAACAGTGGCATTCTTTCAAAGTTGTGATTACTTTTGCTTCTGTAAATTGGGTATCTATGGGTTTTTGAAATTTCAAACAAAGGCAGTCAGGTAAGTATCTAAACGATTTTGAAATTGTTGTGTAATTATTGATGTCCTATCCTACTATGGGACAATTTCCGTCTCTCGAGAAAAAATATTAAATTGATAAAAGTTTAGTCATGTTTCCTGTATTATGAAAAAAAGTGGTAGTCTAGGATTAGCTGCTGTGAAATTTACATTTATTAAAATATGCACAGAAATATTTTTCCGTGAATTTCCAAGAATATCTTAAGTAAATCAAAACAGCGCAATAATATAGAAAGCAAGGCATTTCAAAGATTTCTATCCTGCGAAATTAAAATAAACCTACCTATTACCTATGAATTGAAAACAATATTCACAAAGCGAAGTAATACATCCTCTAGATCTGCTATATAATATAATTAAAAACATACAACTGCACAACAAGATATGAAAAATATAAGTTATTAACACATTTCTAATGAGGTTATTGTTTTTTGCATGGTTTGCGAAAACTGAAATGGCACTATTATTGGACTCATTTTCTATATAATAATTATTGTAATTCAGTTCAGGATTGTGCATGCTTTATCCAAATCAAATAACCCCTATTTTCATTTGTTTAGTGATTACTGTGTAATAATTTCTTATTATATTGACCACCACATGTAAGGTTGGAAAACATCAACACTAATGAGCGCATCAACAAAATATAATTGTTTATTGTTTGCTATTAATTATTGCCGAGTAAATTTGCTGACGAATTCACGTTTCCTTGTTTCATTATGTGCTAAATTAAATCCCTTTATTGTTTTGCACACAATGCGTTTTTGTATCAACAGCTGCCTATTGTATTTGAGGAAATAACGCCATAATTTAATATTTATTAGGGGGCTCCTTTACTTTGTAAAGTCATTGTGCTAGTCTGGAAAACAGTAGGACGATGTTCAGGTGAAATTGTTTCAATCCAGGCATACTACCAACACCATATGGTTGTTCTATAACTAATTTTAAGAAAATAAATTAGTGGCAAATATATGTAAATTTAAAATTATAGTAAACAAAAAGTTCCTTCAATGTTTTCGATGAATATAGGTACATAGAAATAATCATCCTGTACAAAACCAAGTACTAATAAATTAACAAAAAGACACTTGAAGACACGAAAATTACACACGTAATAAGCAATCAGAGAAATTGACAAATTGCAGAGATCCAAAGATTGAATGCGGCGGCGGACGGCGAGTTCGACGTTGCCATGTTGGGCGATTTAAAGTGTGTTGACAATTTTATTAAAGTGATAATTAGCATACTATGATTATAATTTATAATTACATCGTGACTTAAATTTAGTTCAAAATTGTCACATACAAGGAACTAATATCTACTTTTATTAACTTAATATTATGGAAGGTGTGTCTTAATTTTTTCCCATTATTAAACCAGTCTATGTTGAAATAAAATGCTGGTAAACAGTTGAGTACGTATTTTATAAAATTTATTTGTGGCGTAAACAGATCCATTGAATTTTAATTGGGTTTTTCGCCACCAAACTGGTTAAAAGACAACTTTTTCAAGTTGCCTGGAAAATTAATAAATTCTTAACAGTAAATTAACTAAACTTTGAACTTGTAACTCAAAAAATATCTTCTACAAATTTGTTTCCCCAGCTTCTGGAGAATATATCTTCCTCCTTTCTCAAAGATCATGTCACGTCAAAGTGAAATGACAGATTAATAAATTTCAGGTTAAAATGTCATGACAACAGAAACAATAGCCTAGCCAACTGTCTGATATTGTACCCGGTGTGTTCTACCTAATTATTTATACTAACTTCTCTTTGAATAAGTGGCAATAATATTTTACATAATTCCACTGAACATTCAGCAACACAGTTGTCTGTATTTCCTAGAATAAATGCTGATTCTTTAATTTTTCGTCTATTTCCGAATTCTTCTTTGATAATTGGTTTGGAACTATCCCACAAAATCCTATGATTGTTATTAAAAGAGTTTTCACATATTTTCGACTTCGAAATTTGATTTAGCCTGATATAATTTTTATGTTCTTTTAAACGACCGTTAAATGGCCTACAAGTCTCCCCAACATAGAACTTTCCACATTCGCAAGGAATTTTATAAATGCAATTTTTTAAACTTTGTACCTCATTAAATGGTTTCGTTTTAACTAGCATCGATCTTAATGTATTTTTGGTTTTAAATACTGTTCTGACATTAAAACGATTGCCTCTGCGTTTTAGCTTATCTGATAGTCCAGTAATATAAGGAATAATTAAATTTACTGGTCGGTCCACCAGATTTATTTCTCTAATTCTATTAGCATTGTTATATTGTTGGCAATCCTGAAAAACTTGCTCAATAAATTCAGTAGGATAACTATTCTTCTCAAGAACATGTTTTATATGTTTAATTTCCTCCTCAAATTTTGTGTTATTAGAACAATTCTCTTTAGCCCTGTCATACAAACTCTTAATTACTCCTTTTTTAACACTAATATGATGATTGGAATTAAAATGGAGATATCTATTAGTATAATGTGTTGGTTTTCTATGGACACTAGTTTCTATACTATCTGATTTCAGTATAGAAACATCTAAGAAAGGTAATTGATTATTATTTTCAATTTCTAAGGTAAACTTAATAGAAGGTTCTTGCGAGTTTATAAAATTTAATAATGAATTTAAATCATCTGCTCCATGTTCCCATATAACAAATATGTCATCTACATATCTCCACCAAACATTAGGTTGGTGAACATATCCAGTCAACTCATTTTGCTCAAAATCTTTCATAAATAAATTGCTTATGAATGGCGATAAAGGAGACCCCATAGCCATTCCAAATTCCTGCTGGTAAAATTCATTTCCTAGTTGAAAATAAGTGGTTTCAACACAGAGTGTTGTTAGTTCTAATATTGCATCTATGTTCATCTATATTTAGTTAATTTACTGTTAAGAATTTATTAATTTTCCAGGCAACTTGAAAAAGTTGTCTTTTAACCAGTTTGGTGGCGAAAAACCCGATTAAAATTCAATGGAGTTGAGTACGTTGCTCCACTCAAAAAGATGTTGTCTCTGTTTACTTTTTCCTACTCCCTCTATCCTGGGTTATTTCCCTGAGATATTTCTCTGAAGATATTACCACGCTTTCCATATTTATATTATTAGCACGGAGTGCACGGACGCACGATGTAAACAAAATGAAAATTAATTTTAATATTAAGTAAAATTGGAATCCTGTGTTACCTGCATAATTTAGTAGGTTTTTTCGAATGTCATTATATTTCTGAATTTTTCCAATAGTCAACTACTTATACAACGACAATAACTAAAAATTTTTTTTTCACCACCTGGTATTGCCAATGTTTATTATTTATTTATGCAGAATAAGTAGATAGACAATATGATGTCATATTAATATTTCATATATCCATCCTAGCATGACGGAAAATAGAAATCATCCAATCACAGTTAAGCTTTCTCTGACGTGTGTTGAAAAATCAAGCAACCCCTGAATTTATTTTATTCCAAAACTACAGCGTTATCTGTCCAATTGATGATAAAACGGGCTACTTAATTAACTACATGAAACTTGAAGGTATACTGAATGAATATGGTTCTTCTTTTTAATTATACAAAATACTCGACATTCACCTCGTGAAAATATTCCATTAATCAACTCGTAAACCTCTTTTAGCCCATCCGCAATTCACAGATTTGCGTAGATATTGCTGTGATTTTATACCAGATATAAGTATTATTCATGAAAAATTCCTTAATAAAAATATACGTGGGGAGTAAAATATTTAAGTACCATCACATTTTATAATCTAGTTTAAAATAATGGAGGTTAATAAAAGTACGTGATCCTTTTATGTAGTGGGCGCAGTAAAATTTATGGATAATCAAACTGACGCCGGTGTAAAAAGTAAAAGCCGCCAGACCTACGGGCTAAGTAATTTTGAATATTTCGTTTTTTAATGGCCACCCGAAATTACTTACGTTAATGGCCCTTTTTTACGAATTTTGAGCGTAGGCACCATTAGAAAACATGCCAAGAACAAAAATAGGTTTCCTAGGTCCGCTAATTTTACGGTAAATTGTCGAATCGTATGCTAGTCGCACATTTTTAATGTCTAGTGTTATTTCTGCGAAATGAGTCATTTATGTCGAAAGAAAGCAGGTGAGTAGATCTTTATTAAGGGAAATTATACTGGGTTGTACCGTTGAGTGTTATTCCTCACTCAACGATTGTACATAACTTAGGGGCCCTTTAAACTTTTCTTACCTGCTTGTAAATAAAAAAAACTTCCTCTCGCCTTTTTCTGCCTGCAACTATTTCAAAGTATAAATTTGATTTTTGTATAAATATGTTAGCGTTCTTTGACTTTTGTCCGAACAGGACAGTCAGAAGTATAAACAATATTTAAAAATATGTAAAGAAATAATTAAAATGTATTACAGAGAATAATCTGGAAATACTTTAAATACAAATAAAACCTATTAAATAATAAGATAATCCTCATCAAACTTAAATTTTCTACTTTTTTAAATCATACTTTGGGCACTACCCTGGTAGATCTAGCATCAGACAACATCGATCGTCTTCTACCGTCCGACTCATAGAGATCGTATATTGTATATACAAATATTTGTACTAGGTATATATACATATATATATATATATATATATATATATATATATATATATATATATATATATATATATTGACAGGGTGTCAAACTCTCCTTAAAAAATCGCTTTTTCGTAAATATCTTAATATTCCTTTAGCCGATTTTGTTGAAATTTGGCAGTGTTATTTATGGTAAAAAGAGGCTAATTTAGCCCCTACTAGATTAAAATTATTAAATGTTGAAGAATACCCATTCATTTCATAAAGAAGGAAATGAATAATAGGTCTATGTCTCACAGCTCTATTGAGCACATAAAATAGCGGCTTTTAATAGTTACATCCATAGACTTTTCACAATTCCACTCTCTGAAGAAGCTTTTAATAAGGAAGTTTTTATTATTAAACGGATTGCTACGAGAAATGGGTATTCTACTTCTCTTATAGATAATTGTTAGCTAAGAAAAAATATACATTGAGTTTAAATAATGTTTACATTGACCGTTCTCGACTAAGCTTAGAACTGCCTCCGACAAAATTCTACTCAGTGCCTTATTTGGGTTCCGCCTCTCAAAAAATTGCCAATATTTTCAAAAACAATAATTTTAATATTTCCTTCAAGTCTACAAATTCTTTAAATAATTATTTTGTACACAATAAGGACAAAATTCATATACTGAATAGAAGTGGGGTTTACATATTGAATTGTAATGACTGTGATTCTTTCTACATTGGTATAATTTTTAGAAATTTCAAAACACGTATAAAGGAGCACACTCGATGTTTAAGAACGGGTTCTAAGAAATCGCTTTTTGCAAATCACTCTTTTAATGAAACTACAGACATTACTATTCTTCATTTCGCCAATAATAAGGGCACCATTTTGAACAATCTTGAATCTCTAGAAATCCAAAGACATGTTAAAAATAATAGTGGCTTAATGTTGAATGTTCAATTGAAATTTGAAAAGTCAAATGTTTTTTCATATTTATTTAAATAATGATTGATCTAGTTTTATCCTCCTTTTTGATATGTATCTAGTTGTTCGTTTCTGGCTTTAAGTGTCAGTCTCGGTGTCAGTATTTTTTATTTCACGAAATTTTTTGTAGTCTGCTCGAAATATTTTGCACCATTTCATACCTATTTTAGCATAGATTATATAATTAGTTCTAAGTATAGGTATTGATTTTAACCTACCTATTAGATTTGACTTTTACACACCTATGAATTTCGTTTGTTATTGTTCATTGATGACTTTTGTGTATTATATAATTCCACATATGTAGTGCGTCTTGTTTCTATTCTTTTGATTTATTTTTATATTCCTTATTACTTTTTAGTCTTGTGGCCTGAAGATGTAATAACGTAATATTACGCAACTGGTCGCCATTTTGAAATAAAAAAAGAGCTGTGAGACCTAAACCTATTATTCATTTCCTTCTTTATAAAATTATTAAGTACAGTGGCGTCCAGAGGGCACCTTAACCAATAATTTTGTAAAAAAATATGTGCGCCACTGACTTTTTTAAAACTTTTTTTTCGCATTCATCAACTAAAAATACAACTTTTTTGTCTCTTGAATTATTCTCGTATCTCGCTTCGTTTTCGAGAAAAAAAAATAAAAATCACTTTATTGCATGTCTCTGGGACAACATAATAAAAAATTAAAACTACCAATTAACAAAAACTAGGGTATACCCGATATTTTTTCCATATTAATAGTTTATTCTAGTATTACAAATTGCTATAAACGGTAACGCTAGCTATAAAAATTTTTTGTTTCATTAAAATAATTATTAAAAAATGTTTGACACCCTGTATTTTGAAAACGAAGCATTAGCGGACCTATGTTTATATAGACTTTTGGTCTTAGAATCATTCAAAGACTCACCCCTTGAATTTTTCGCACATATTCATTTACACCCTGTACACATGCGCATTTAATATCTAGTTGACAAATGGTCTATAATGCATGCGCAGCGCATATCTTAGATCAAAATAGAGACCTACGACCTACTCTCAAAAATGTCTCCCTACTCCTCTAATCTTGTAAATAAAAAGTTTTGTAGTCAGGAACATGTCAATCGGGATATATATATTTGTCGATTCCTGCACAGCTTTTCTTGAATTTTTCTGTGTTCACTTAAATTTAAAAGATAATACAAATACAACTGTCACTGTTTTCCATGGAGAACTTGATCGAGTCTCGGCTGACTTGATTTTTTTTATAGCTATTTCAGAACATATTTGCTTGTAGATTTTAAACGAAAACAGACAGAAAAAATGTCTTTAACAGAAGTTATTCAGAAAAATACAGGCTTTGCAAGTATGAAAAAATTCGGGTATGTCCCTATGGGGAATAATATACTTGATGACGTTACAACTGCTTGTTTTCTCCAAATAATTCTTTTTTCGTTCGTTTTTCAACTTTGAGACACCGTATGTAGAGTGTCGTTTTGCAAATAATAACGTTGTTTGTGTTAAACCAAAACATTTTTTTGTGTTGTGGTTGGCGTTTGCATGCAATGTTCAATTTGATTGGTTAAATGCCTAGGATATGTTTAACTTTGTTCCAACAACAACTGTGAACCAGTTCTATCGAATCAGAATGCAGATATAAGTAATTCCAGATCTGTTTTCAACCAATTAGATTGCTGAGAACCGGTGAAATGATTAACCGCCATTCCAATCGGAAAATATTGTGCTCCTTCACAACATTCAGTTGTCTGTTTTTTATATTTTTCGGAAAGTTTTATCATAAGTGAAAATAATCAGCGTTTGCCAGATGGCGGTGTGCGAAAAATTCTACTTTCCAAAATTTGCGGTATTTGTCGAAAATGTATCCACATCAGGAATGTTACTTGTGTGAATGTTCTGTTCGTGACTGTGATCAAACATACCAAATTATTGAAGCGAAATTCACGAATTATTTATTCATACTTGAAATAAAAAGTTATGAACATTTATTAGAAAAAAGAAAAAAAAACTAAGCGAAAGTGCCAAAAAGTTCGTCACTTGCCACATGTCTGTTCTCATGGCATGAAATTTATGTAAGTCGGTTGTGGTAGGTATACGTTGTTTTTTTTTCAGTTGACAATAATTTTAATATAAATAAGATTGTTGTTAAGCTATAGTAAAGTTTACTGAACTATTTTATTCTGTAAACTTTGGCTACACACATAGAAAGGTATTCTTGAAACTCAAGAATAGTGTGTGTTTGGAAATATTTGGTTGTTGCAAGTATATATTTATTTCTATGTGCAATATATATTCCGATTAAGTATAGAGTGTTTTTTGATTCAAATGGATTAATACTCTTCACCTTCAATAAAATAATCAAGTTGACTGAAGGTGGAAATGGTTGAACCAAACTTGTGATATCCTCGAAATCATTTTTCTTTACAGAAGAATATGTTTTGCTTGAAGTATACTGCAAGAATATCGAATTTTCAATTATTAACACTATACGAGTAATAAACTTGATGTAAGTTTGTTTTATAAAATATATCTTAATATGAAAACTATAACAATGATCCATTAAAGAATAACAATTTCTTAAGTACTCTAAAGTAAATAAATCATATCTTCTATTCAAGAATATCGTAAGTTACTGGGAACACTATCCATTTCGCTCAAGTAATCGGTGCAGGAGTGGGGAGTAGGGACTATTTGGAAGGCCCACCCACGGGCGTAGCCAGGATTTAGTTTTGGGGGGGGGGGTTTAGTTTGAGAAGTAAATAAAACAACAAAAATATACTTACATGAAATTTAATATCTATATATTCATCCGAAAAACTACGACATATTTATAAAGTTCTTAACTTTAAATGAAATGGATAAATTAATTTCGTTCCTCTGCGCTAAATCTAAAACCATTAAAGAAGAAATCTTCGGCTTTTTCTTTTAAATATATCCACTACTTCATCTGCATGAATTTCTGTTCCATAGTGAATGTTCATTAGAGCCAAACCATTAAGTCTGTTTTCACTTGTAGTGTTTCGTAAATAGTTTTTCAGTCTCCTTAGGCTCGAGAAAGACCTTTCTGGGGTAGCAGTGGATACAGGAATGGTAGCCAAGATTTGTAGTAATGTGTAAATATTAGGATAAAGGTTTTTATCGCACATATCTAGGCATTCCAAACTAGATTTCGGGGTAGGCAGTCTTCTTATCAGCATGCAAGGTAGCTGAAGCTTTGATAGCTAAATCCAAATTTGTTTCTTTATTAGAAACCCCTTGACCTTGACTACACCACTTTTTCCAGTAGTCCATACCTTTAAGTTTATTACCCTTCCTTTTTTTCCCCTCCATTTTTCGACAGTAATAATGATTCACGTATCTATCCTTAACAAGGTCATCGAATAACAGCGCACTAAAATTACTCACTTCCACGGTACACTTAATTCTCTTCACTATTCGTTCACCACTTTTCACTTTTATTCGCTTCGAGTTCGCATGGAACAATACTGGCGTAAGCGCGGTCACGCGCCGCGGCGCCGCTTATATAGCAGCCCAGTAGCCGTCCAGAAACTTCCACGAACTTCCACAAAGTTCCGCTCATTTCGACCGAGGGGCGTGGCGAATAATCGAGAAACAACGCAAAGTGTCCCTACAATACAAAATAGTTCGGCTGCAACTGCGTCTGCCTCTCGTCAAAAGATGGCGCTAGGCGCTACTATTACTACATATATTCAAACGTAATAATAATTTAACTCTTCACTCCTCGTATTTTTTCGGTATAATATTAGGTAATATTTTGCTTATTTCGGGGGGGTTTGAACCCCCGAAACCCCCCCCCTTGGCTACGCCCGTGGGTCCACCGCTCTGATCTCGCACATTTGCCGCATGCATAGTGTAACCACAGATAACGTAAACTTATCTGTGGTGTAACAGTTTAGCCGCAGGCAAATATAGGTGCAGGCGCGTGGTTGTTGAGTGATTCCTTCATTCAACGGCGTGGTCCAGCGACATCCAGCTACCTATTTTATTATTATTGTTCTATAGGTACACGACGATGGAGGCGTTTTTGCAAAATTGCGGTTTGCCTGGCTTAGTCAGCGTGTTCACAGGTAAACACTTTTAAGTTAGGCATGCTAAAAATCTATGATTAAAAAGTGCAATACAATTTTGAGGTTTTCGAGGATAAGGCATTAATTTTTATATATTTAAGTTCATTATTCAAGACCCTAGTCTTAAACGAGTCTACCTACACGAAATATCGAAATCACAATAATTATTGTACCTACAAAATAACATTTTGCCAAGAGTACATTTTATTTTAAAATATGTATTTATGTAATTTATGTATGTATATTGTATGTTTCACATGTTTTATTATTTTAATAAATTAGTTTTTTTTTAATATGGGGGGTACCTAGGTACTTTTACTACAGCAAGTCGATTAACCTATAAATTATTTGTTACATTTAATAAAATCATAAGATCTTATTTAAGATAATATACATATATTTCTATACAATAAACTTACGACCATACGAATATTCGTAAAATCGTGCTGAAAACCCCCTTTTCAAAAACGCTTTCAGGTTGTTTTGCTTCTGTTATTATTTCAAAGAAAACTTTATTGATTTAAAAACAACTCAAATTTTGTATGGTAAATTCGAATTTATGTTTTTTTTTAATAAATCATATTCTTACATTATACAGGGGGGTTTAAGAAAGTTGTGCAAAATGTATAACAGATAGCAGAAATAAATTAGGAAAAGAAAAATATAAACATTTACTGAAAACTACGTTTTAAAAAACAACTTGATTGTTGTCGTTTCAAAATATTTATTATTTTGAAACAACAATATTCAAGGCGTTTTTGAAAACTTATGGGTTTCCAGTAAATTTTTATATTTTTCCTCAAAATTTCTTTCTGTCACCTGTTATACATTGGGCACAACTTTTTCAAACACCCTGTGTAATGATACAAGAGGTGCATCGGTTTAAGGTAAGTAATTCCTAATATTGTATTAATTAAATAGTGCTTCAATACAATGAATTTATTACTTCCAGTCAAATCTATGGTATATTGGGATCAATTATGTATTGTTTTAAAGCAAGCCACTGGCTAATTCTGATCAAAAATTTGATATTCTTGGATCAAAGATATTATAATTTTATTATCATTTTGTAAGGTGTTCATTGGCTCTTATCAAATATATGTTATTCTTGGATCAATAACGCCACTATTGACGAAAAACTATAAATAACTTGAATAAAATAAGTCATGCATTAACGCCAATGTATTGATATACTTAACATAATAATATAAGGACTCTTCGGTACAAATAGCGCGGTAGGCATGGGACAACACTTCCATTGCTTTGTAATATTGTAACTATATACTTGAACTCAAATAATTCGATTGATTCGGTGTGAGATTATATTTACTTGTGGCATATGAAACTTACCATTTACTTGACTGAACCCAGCTTTATTTGAATCAAGACAAAATTTTTATGTGTGTATAGTTCCTAGTCCTACATTTTAGTTATGTTGTTAAATTCTATACACCATATATGTTTTCTCAGGGTGCTCCTGATTTAGAAACCGCGGGCGCAGCAACGACCTTTTTCGCTCTTGGGCCCATTGAATGCCCGATAATTAATAAGTTTATGGGGGAATACGTCAAGGCGTGGCTTTATGGCCGTTATGGATCGTAGGATGGCCCGACAGATACAGAGCGAAATTATAAATTGAAAAGGAAATTAATGAACTGTAATAAATGGCCCGGGCGCTTGCCAGCCGCCGGCGATTCAAAAGGAATCCCGCCCGGCGCTGCGGCCCCCAGCTCCATTTATATCGCACGAGGAGGGAATGGCCAATATAAAGATCCCCGCCTTCGAAAAAGGAACGGGAATTTTTCACAAACAAGACAAATTTTTGCGATGCTTTGGCACTGGAACAAGCGAGCGCCGGGGCGCCAGGGATATAACTCCAAGAGAAATCTTTCATGTATTCCCGCGTTTACTCGTTTCGCAATTTTTTTTATTACATTTTGTAGAGCTGATAAATAAATAAAGATTGCAAGTCTGGTGCCATTTTTTAAACGTATTTATTTATGATAGAGATGCTACCTTCTACCAGTGACTATTATAGTTCTATCATTGAAATGACAAGTAGATGGAAGGAGTGTAGAGAGAGAAACTGGCAGCCAAACTTGAGTAAGTGAAATAGTAAATAAATCAGCTGATTCCGGCAAAAATCACATAACACAAAAGAGGTGTTTGTCCTAACTTTCTATTTTTGTGTCCTGTGCTTCAAACGAGTTCCCTTGTCAAACGTCATTTTAACTTTCCTTCTGTCCCAAGTCCCAGCAGTACGAATAGGAGTAATAATTGTATTATTTATATTTGATTTGAGTTCGTGTCGTGGTGGCAGTTTCGTATAAAACGGCATTGAGTTTTCTTAGTTGGTGTTTGGTTTAATATTATATTTTTAGATCGGAGAGACAATTTAATTTAGCTATGTGGCTATATTCTTTCTGTTTATAAGTTGTAAATTACAAAAAAGAGGGTCAACTCCTGTTGTGTATTTGGATGTACCAAACGGGGCGGAAAGAATAAGAACAGTGGGGGTTTCTTTTCATTCGTAAGTCTTAAAAATCTTTGCTAATAACTTTGCAGTTTTCCAAGAGATAAGGTGATATTAGAGACAAGTGGATAGCAGCAATAAAAAGCAAAAATTTTGTACTGTCTACAAGTATTTACTTGCATTTGTAGTCAACAATTTATTGAGAGCAATTTCATAAAGAATTTTGGGCAGCGCAAACTTAAAAAGTATGTAATTACTACAGTTTCTTATTTTCCAAGTCATGATAGAAACTATCAAGGGAAAAACTGGCAAAATATTGTTCTAATGAACCTAGCTCTTCGTAGTCAAAGATGGAATTAATCTTGAGGTTCTGGTCCCTTTAATAAGGTAATTATTTGTAATTCTTTTTGTTAGATGCCTAAACAAATATAAAATATATATAAAAATATGTAAAAGCTACCTGTCTTACATGCTTTTCCTATTAAATTGAATTTTAAAATTAATAAATCAATTAAGATAAGTAATTAAAGTTGAAAGTGTATAGGTACCTTATCCTAGATATTTTGTCGTTTTGTTATTTTAAAATAAACTTTTATTTTGTAATTTGTATTTTATTTGTCTCAATTTACTTCCAGGCACATAAAATTGCCATGTAGGTAATTTTTTTAATCAATTCACTACTTTTTTCTGTGCAATATTTACATAATTGTGGTTATATAGAAAAATTCTCATTCCTACAAACAAGCTCTGAATTTCGGAATACAGATCATACAATAAAGAGAATTACGGAACATGCCCATTAAATTCGCCCATTAATATGCAACATCCCTATATACCTCCTTTGCCTGAATCAGCTGACACGTTCATTAGGCGTCCTTGTCTTACTTATTGCCATTTGAAACCTATCTCTCTCTAGAGTTGGCTGCCCCAAACAACAATGAAAGTGGTACCTGTGCGACTTCCATTGTACTTATCAATTCGATGAGTTCTATAGTCACTGCGTCTACCTTACTACCGTTGACAACAATAGTACCAATAATGGTGTGGCAATTTCCATATTTTAGGTACTATCACAAAAATTTTATAAGTTACGGCAAGTAGACTATGGCGTAATCGACATGTCGCAGTCTATAGTCGATATATTACAGACTAATCGAGATATTCCAGGTTAATCAAAATATTCCAGGATAATTGGTATTTCAATAGTACCGACCGGGGAGATATAACACTTCCTTTTCAACATTCCCCTAGAATATTTTGGGAAATCAATCTATTTTTTGTAATATAGATTAATTTTACATAAATAAAACGTGAAATTTAGGAGTAGATAATAGGATTTTTTTCACATCAATTTGTTTTTATTTTAAGACGCATAATTGATCAAGTATTGTTAAATTTGTCGTTTCCAAACTACTATCAAAAACGGTTTACAAAAAGAAATTTGAATATCAAATATTTTTTCAGACCTACATTTTTATGCAAGACTTTTTGCTTAAAATAAAATTTCCTGTAGGGTGTTTCAATTTGATTATGACTTCAGTAAGAGTTCAGCGAGTAGCGCCTAAAAATGGGTTTATTTTTTAACATTTCAAAAAGTTTTACTTGAAATTTATATACATTATGTCCACAGAAAAGGTGTTTAATAGGAAAAACTTTCTTATTTTTCATTTTATCTAAAAAAGTTACTCTTGATAAAAACTTTGCTGGTTCTTAAGAGTAATATTGGGAGAGAAAAATGTAACATTTCGTGTACGGGGTGTTCAAAAAATTGAAAAAAAAAAGTAAAATGGTACGCGAGTAAAGTGCTCTTATTTGTGAAGATGTAGAAATACCAATTTATACCAATTTTCAAAAAAAATGCCTACTTTTTATTTATTTTTATTTGTTAAAATAACATCATTCAAATTAAATTATTCCTAATAAACAATCCACAAATTTTAAATATATCTATTATTTACTAAGAGGAGGGGTAGTCGTTATTGGTGAAAGCTTTCGCAGTAGTTTAACTGCTTCTTCAGTCACTCTAAAATTACATTAAAATAGTTTTTGTGATATAAATTTCAAAATTACTTGCAATTAAGTGAGTTACAATATAATGTAAAGATGTTAATGTTTGAATTTTGCATTGGACAGGGCAAAAGTACAACATTTTTTAAATTTAGTTTTGACAAAAATCTAGTTCAATATGACACTTAAAAAATAGTTTATTATTAAAGGTATATAAAAGTCACTATAGTTACTATTATTAGGTATACCTTTATCTAGGTATATTTGAATTATTATTGTTGTTAATAAAATTTGGTTTGTTTTCTAAGAAAAGTAAATTTGAAAAAATTATATTAAGGTCCTGAATATCTGTTCTTTTGTTAAGAGTATTTTCAACTTGGTTAATGTAACACATTTCAAGAAAAGAAAGCTTAAAATAATTTCTTTCAGTTGCCAAAACTTTAGTATTATCAAAATCCATTTTGTGTCCTGTTGAATTAACATGTTGAGATAAAGCACATGATTCAAACATACTGCCACCATAATCAGCACATATTTCAGATAAATTTCTTTAATATCAAAGTTGGCCGATTCTTTCGAAAATTGGTAGTATGAACTACCTCTTAATTTCGAACAGCTTTTCTTAGTAACATTTGTCTATATCTTCACAAATACAGGAAGTTTACTCTTGTACCATTTTACGTTTTTTCAATTTTTTTAACACTAAGTACAAGAAATGTAAAATTTTTCTGTCCCAGTCTTACTTTGACAACAAGCAAAACTTTTTATCGAGCGTAACTTTTTTCGATCAAGTGACAAATAAGAAAGTTTTTCCTATTCAACACTTTCCTGTGAACATACTGTATATAATTTTACATATAAGTGAGTAGTAATACAAAGAGAGTACGGGACCACTTTGACCTCAGTTGACCCCTTGATCCTGAGAGTCCCCTACGGCCCGAGGTCACGGGAGCAAAGTGGCTACGTCATGCCCGAGGTCACGTGACGTCACCGGATGACCCCAGTTGACCCCTAGATCCTAATAGGTTAACCTTTGACCTTTGGGCCATGTGTGACCCCCAGTTGACCCCCCCCCCACTCCAACGACGGGGCAACCCCCACTCCAACGGCTTGGTGGGGTGAGGTTTATATATTCGTGCGCAAGAGCAGTTTTCCCGTTATATACACTTACAATTTCATACAGTCTGATTTGCCGAGTTCAAAATGCAGTCGTTCCTGAATCACCTGAACAAGAATTTGATCGTCAAGAAATTCGAAAGCGTTCAAAATATGGAGGTGGATGAAAATTTTCAAATCACGAGCGTGGACAAAGTGAACACGCAATACGGAGAGAAGGTCTACGTCGAGTTCGAAGAATTTAAGACGGTGCTGCACACGGTGCAGACGGTGCGATACACGGCCGAGTTTACGCCCCAACGGATCGAAGAAATTAACAGGGATATCGGTAACGGAAGGAGGTATTACATGAAGAGTCTTGGGCCCGTCGGCCGATCTACAAATATCGAATTTATTGTAGAACCATGACGAAGCTGGAGTACAGAAGAAAACTGCAACAATATTTGAAGAATTTAGAAGCATTGAAATATGAACTTATGTTATATGAAATTAAAATGAAGATAAAACATATTGACTTACACAATTAATTTTTAATAAACGTTTAAAAATCTTTTGTTGTGTTTTTTTATAAGAATCTTTGTGTTGAAGGGAAAACACCTGAAGCATCATATTATAATAAAACTCTCACTCTAAGCAATAATATCACTCTATTCCACTGTTATGTGTATACAGGGTGATTCTTAACTTATACACATAAATTTGGAAAATTGTAGGTTATGTCAAGTAATGGCTAATAATGAAAAAAAAAGTCTAATAAAATTGTTATCGATAAGGTCTGCGTTTGTGATCTTATGAACCATAATTTTTAATTTATTTGTGCAAATAAACCCCGAATTGTTCAAGTACACAAAATTATAACTCAGCTGTTGCGTCGCATCGGGTTACTCGCTGCGAACGCGTGACCGCATAGTAAATATATAGTAAGAGAAAACACGTGGAATAGTTCACGACAGACGCCTGCTTTGTTTGGTCGAGCACTCAGCGATTTTGCTGAAACCGCATATAGAACAATAGGCTACAAATTTCACCCAATTATCTTCTAAATAAAAAAATCTGAAAAAATTGCAGATAGAATAATAAACGGAAAATTTGGGAAAATCAGCATGTAACGCAAACGATTTAGGCCGGAATCTTCAACTAGACAGTATCAGGAAATGTGATACATTATGGTAAATAAGAAACCACGTGGAACTACGTGCCAGGAGGAACGGAGGCCGAAGGCCTCCGTCCGACTGGCATGTAGTTGCCCGAACAAAATCCACCCTTCCCCCTTGCACGCGTTTCGCGCATGCGCAGTTCCGCACTTTTGATACCTATGAAAATTCGAAAAATTTTGAAAATTTTTTATTCAAAAAATGTAATTTTAAAAAGGTCCTGATCCTATAATCCCGATAACATTTTGGGAAATTTTCATTTTTTGACGGTGAAATGTACAAGACAAGACTCAGACGAATGTTTTATATACAAGTGCAGATAGAATTTTTTCGAGTGACTGATAAAAACAGTTATTATAATAGTTAATCGGAAGGCCCCAGATAACATAGGAAATTTTGTTTGAACAAAATCTGTAAAAAAATCCAAGACGTGAAAATGTAGGTAGAATTTTCGAATAAGTTTTGTATACCGGTAAAAATATATGTAAAGGTAAAAATAACGTCAGTTTCACTTGGAAAAAAATGATGAAAAAATTTCAGTAAAAAAAATACGATGTAGAGGTTGTACCAAAAAAAATTGGAAATAATTATTTATTCCAGTAAAATATACACAAGACCGAAAAAGGTAATTGCGCGGCTGTCCCATTTTATACACCCTAGCTGTTTCAGTTCATCTCGTTTGGAAAAATTTTAGGGATTATTACTTTTTTAAATACCGGTTTCCTCAACCTTATTTGAAAGTAAATATTTTTTAGTTCCCCACAGAAGGAAATAATGACGATATTTTATACCGGTGGATTCAAAAAATATATAAGGTTAGGAAAAAACCTTGGTAGGCAAACGCGGCTCTGCTGACCAGACAAAAAAAAACCTTAGTCGACAAATAATGGCCTATAAGAAGGGTGCGTGATTCCACGTATCAGTTCGAGTGCTCCAAGATGCAAGTAAGTATATACCAGCTGTCCCATTTTTAAACAGCTAGATATATGGAAACCTTTCGTAAAAAAATTCCCAACATGAGCAAAAGAAAGAAAAAAATGTAAATATACCAGCTGTCCCATTTATAAACCGCTTGATATCTTGGAAACGAAAACTTATATAAAGAAAGTAAAAGCCATATCTTAATAGGCGGAGGACCGACTGTCATTCAGACAGGTGAAAAATTTTTGTGATTTTTTGTAGAAGTTTTTTTGCCAAAATTTTTTTTTGTCAATTTTTTTTTGTCAATTTTTTTTTGGCAAAATTTTTTTTTGGCAGAATTTTTTTTTGCCAAAATTTTTTTTTGCCAAAATTTTTTTTTACCAAAATTTTTTTTTACCAAAATTTTTTTTTGCAAAATTTTTTTTTGCCAAATTTTTTTTTGCCAAATTTTTTTTCCCCAAATTTTTTTTTCGTCAAAATTTTTTTCCCCAATTTTTTTTTTCGTCAAAATTTTTTTTCCCCAATTTTCTTTTCGTCAAAATTTTTTTTTGTCAAATTTTTTTTTTACAATTTTTTTTGCCAAATTTTTTTTTGCCAAATTTTTTTGCAAAATTTTTTTTGTCAAAATTTTTTTTGTAAAATTTTTTTTGACTTTTTTTTTTGTCGAATTTTTTTTGCCAATTTTTTTTTTGCCAAATTCAAAAAGTATAGACTAAATTTTCGTATAGCCCGCGTGATCGCTCGAGGTGGCGGTATCCTCTGGACTAGAAAATATCATATCGGCTCAATCTCCAAACATTTTCATTTTGAATTATACGTTTTCATTGATGATAGGTATAGCAAGAAAATTGGACTGGACTCGATATTAGAGACATTAATCTAACTTTCACTAAACTGCACGTACTACTTAGAGGGTTGTAAGCCGTTTTAATAAAAGCAACAGACTTGCTTAAAATTCATGGCTAAACGTTAACATAATGTCATACATACATGCGGCACGCAAAATATTTAATAAAGAATAGATATATGAGCTCAAACATGTTGATCAAAAAAATATATTCATTTCTGGCGATTTAGTTTACCAGTTATCATTTAAAAACAAAACCTGGTCCCAATATTCAGTGAAAATAATAATTAAAAACTTTGAACCTTATAAACCACCACTAAATAGCGAGTCGGAAATGAGTAAAAATTACATATAAATATATTATTTTGATATAAATTATGGCCGAAACTGAATTTATTAGGTGAAGATGCAAGGAAATATTTTTAGCTAGGAAAAAGTAATGCAATTATCATAGGTACTGGTTGCAGAACCCGTTGTCAGTTTTGTAAGGATTTTTGATACAAATATAATTGCTAACGTTTAATTTGTTTACCCCATTTACGAAAATGATAACAAAATTGGATCAGACAAGATATTTTTTCGAAGTATAGTTTTTAAACACAGGGTGCCACCACCGGTTTTACGATATAGGTTTCAAAATGCGACGCGAATACATAAAAAATACCCTAGAGATAAGAAAACAAAATACAACTCACCGAAAGATTCTTGATGATGTATAAAAAGAAATCAGGTTACATCTAATGCCCCAGACAGTAAAATAAACATCCCCGAGCTGTCAGATATAACCAAACATCATTTTTCCAACGGCACAGTCATTTTCACGGGAAAAACAACCAGTAACCGTTCAAATTCCATAGATAGGTACTGCCGTAATCCAAAATTTCACTAAACTACGCGTATCTATTATACTGAAGTAGGTACTGATGCACTTCCATCTTTCCAAAGAAAAACAAACACGAAACTCAGACTTTTCATATATTATTACAACGCCTCGATAGAGTCTTTATCTGTGGCCACGACCGAGAATCTACTGAAACAAGTGACTTTGTGCGACGCATAGGACGTGAAAAGTGTCGAGTTGGTTTTATTGAACAATGAAACTTATACCTACGTATATTTAAAATAAATGAGAAATATGCCAGAGATGTGAAACCTAATTGTGTTGCAAGTTTGAGGGTCCAAAAAAATATTGGCTTTAATTTTTTAAGGTGAGAAACACATCTAACAGCCAGTTTGGAAATATACAAGGCAAAAAAAGTAGTGATGTGGCTGTCCCATTTTATGTTTTATACAGGTTTGGTTATTTTAGAATAGTTGTTCAATAGACCGAGACATCATAAACGCTTCCCGCTAGAACAGAATCTGATGAAAAGAAAAATTCCATCTGGGTCAAGCTACTACATAACCAAAATAAAAAATACTGAACGTTATAAAATTTAAAAAAATCATATTTTCAACGGATTTTTATCCTCTGAAAATTGTTCTTGTGTAAAATTCAGTTTCACTGGGTCAAGCTAGGTGGTAACTATATAACCAAAATAAAAAATACTGAAAGTTATAAAATTAAAAAAATCATATTTTCAAGGGATTTTTGTCTTCTGAAAATTGGTTTTGTGTAAATTCAGTTTCAATAAGTTACTAATTGGGATAATAGGAAAAAAATCTTAAGAATCTCTTATAGAATTCTGAGACAACGACCCTGAGAGTAAATATCATACAAAAATCTTTGTGCGTTGACTTTCAACTCAATTTAATAATTAGGTTTAATAATGACAATTTTCTCGATTATCTAGAATCAAAAATATTGCGAGTGGCAATTCACAATTTTCTAGATATTATGTGAAGCCTTATTATTGCGTCGTAAGTTAGAGGATCCAAAAATATTGCCTTAAATTGTTTAGTAAATGCGATTAAGATATGTTTAGTTTATCAACAGTTAATTGTAACAGCTTATTACCTTACAAGCGTAAACTCTTTAAAATTTTTTTTAGACAAAAAGTTGTAGTTTAATAATGGTCAGTTGGCTTCCTTTTGAATCATGTTTGCATATTACCTACAAGGAGTTACAACCTCAAAACATAGAAATCGCTCATTTTAAACCGATTTAATAAAAATTTCACCAAAACAATATTTTCACTCATATGATACACTTCTGATTAATAAAAAAGGCACCATAGGTAGTAGTAATAAGATATTCAACGGAATTTTTATCGGCTGTTTGCCCATTTTGCTAGCTTTTGGGGGTATTCCTTGATATTTTACACGGATAAAAATGAATAACATTGAGTTCCCTAACTAAAATACAAAACGCACTGTTGACTTTACTTACGTGAATAGTAAGCCTATAATACGTATCGAAAGCAGAGAAATATTCAGGTTAAGAAAAAAGTGGCCTCATTTACAAGTTTGTAAATCAAAAACTACCTATTGGCTTTTAATTTTGATGAGAAAATTCGTCTAATTCGTAAGTCAAATAAATGAAACATCATGAAAGATATACGAGTAATTGAACAAATGCTATCTTAGTTCTATAGGCAGAAAGGTACTATAGGTAGTAATAGATTTGGGATCAAAAGACAACCTATTAGCTTTTAAATTTGTTAAGAAAATACGTCTAATGAAATTGAAAGTAGTACCTAGGTTTTGGTTAACATTTCGTTAACGCGTTGATGAATAAGAATGCAAGTAGAAAGTAGACAGAATTTCCAAAAAAAAAAACGGTGACTGACCAAACAAGTTATTATAAAAAGTTGCTCGGGAGACCGATGTAACCTAGAAAACGCCTTTCCTTCGAATAGAAAGTAAAAAAAGTTGCAAAATGGGACTTAGACGAATATTTGATGCAAGTGGAAAGTAGGCAGAATTTTCGAAAATCGGGGACGGATAAAAAATTATTAAGTTGATCGGGAGGTTGAGATAACCTATGAAACGCCTTTGATTCCAAGAGAATCTGACAAAAAATGCCAAGAAAATTTTAGACGACTGTTTGCAAGTGAAAAGTATACAGAATTTTTTCGAAAAAACTGCGACTGACCAAAAAAAATAGATATTAGAAAATTTTGCTCGGGAGATCGAGGTAACATAGAAAACGCCTTTCATCCGAATATAATCTGAAATAAATTCCGAGATGGGACTTAGACGAATGTTTGATGCAAGTGGAAAGTAGACCGAATTCCCGGAAAACGCCTTTCGTTCGAATATACGGGAGGTCGAGGTAACCTAGGAAAAACGCCTTTTATTCGAACAGAATCTGACAAAAAAAAATCCAAGACGAATGTTTGTTGCAATTGAAAGGTAGACAGAATTTTAGAAAAACGGCAACTAATCAAAAAAATATATATTCGAAAATTTTGGTCGAGAGCCCGAGGTAACCTAGAAAACGCCTTTCGTTCGAACAGAATCCGACAAAAAAAATTCCAAGACATATGGTAGTGGGACGAATGTTTGACGCAAGTTAAACGTAGACAGAATATTAAAAAACGAGAACCGACCAAATAGTTATTAGAAAAAGTGGCTCAGGAGGCCGAGGTAACCTAGGAAATGCCTTTCGTTTGAACAGAATCTGACAAACAAAAAATCCAAGACGAATGTTTGATGCAATTGAAAGGTAGACAGAATTTTAGAAAAACGGCAACTGATCAAAAAAATATATATTCGAAAATTTTGGTCGGGAGCCCGAGGTAACCTAGAAAACGCCTTTCGTTCGAACAGAATGCGACAAAAAAAATCGAAGACGGGATGGTAGTTGGACGAATGTTTGACGCAAGTTAAAAGTAGACAGAATATTAAAAACGAGAACAGACCAAATAGTTATTAGAAGAAGTGGCTCGGGAGGTCGAGGTAACCTAGGAAATGCCTTTCGTTCGAACAGAATCCGACAAAAAAAATTCCAAGACATGACTTAGAAAAATATTAATTTGATGCAGATGAAAAAGAGACAGCATTTCCAAAAAAACTTCGACTGACCTAAAAGTTATTAGAAAAAGTTGCTCGGGAGGCCGATATCTAGCAAAATATAACACCATTGCACCAGAGTTATTTCCATCTACGTAACATTATTGGCGTGGTGGTCGACTAATCGCGTTCACTATTAAATTAATTATGACAGGTCAAATACGTATATGTGGGCAAACGAAAAGAGAAAAAATATATTTGCTTCCGGGGTCTTAAATGGGGCCAAACTAAGATAAATTAATATAAAATTGAGAATATTTGACAAACGACGCTCTGCGTTGCGGCGCCCTTCGAATTTTTTTTGTAACGAACGTTCATTTTTTATTTGATATTTGGATAGACCTGCTTTTTATCTATAACAAACAGAGAGATAGTCGACCATATATAGTACTGTTTCGGGACGGTAATCCCTCATCAGTATGGCTCACCCACTATAAAGTGATATAGACAAACGTTGCCTAGACGATGAATTCAATAAGGAATCAATTAATTACCGAAGCAATTGATCATGGAGATCAAGGTGCGGGACAAAGCCACTGGTCTTGATCGGCAAAGGCTCTTGTCACATTTATAGTCGGGTGAACCATACTGATGAGGGATTACCGTCCCGAAACAGTACTATATATGGTCGACTATCTCTCTGTTTGTTATAGATAAAAAGCAGGTCTATCCAAATATCAAATAAAAAATGAACGTTCGTTACAAAAAAAATTCGAAGGGCGCCGCAACGCAGAGCGTCGTTTGTCAAATATTCTCAATTTTATATTAATTTATCTTAGTTTGGCCCCATTTAAGACCCCGGAAGCAAATATATTTTTTCTCTTTTCGTTTGCCCACATATACGTATTTGAACCTGTCATAATTAATTTAATAGTGAACGCGATTAGTCGACCACCACGCCAATAATGTTACGTAGATGGAAATAACTCTGGTGCAATGGTGTTATATTTTGCTAGATATCGGCCTCCCGAGCAACTTTTTCTAATAACTTTTAGGTCAGTCGAAGTTTTTTTGGAAATGCTGTCTCTTTTTCATCTGAATCAAATTAATATTTTTCTAAGTCATGTCTTGGAATTTTTTTTGTCGGATTCTGTTCGAACGAAAGGCATTTCCTAGGTTACCTCGACCTCCCGAGCCACTTCTTCTAATAACTACTTGGTCTGTTCTGGTTTTTAATATTCTGTCTACTTTTAACTTGCGTCAAACATTCGTCCAACTACCATCCCGTCTTCGATTTTTTTTGTCGCATTCTGTTCGAACGAAAGGCGTTTTCTAGGTTACCTAGGGCTCCCGACCAAAATTTTCGAATATATATTTTTTTGATCAGTTGCCGTTTTTCTAAAATTCTGTCTACCTTTCAATTGCATCAAACATTCGTCTTGGATTTTTTGTTTGTCAGATTCTGTTCAAACGAAAGGCATTTCCTAGGTTACCTCGGCCTCCTGAGCCACTTTTTCTAATAACTATTTGGTCGGTTCTCGTTTTTTAATATTCTGTCTACGTTTAACTTGCGTCAAACATTCGTCCCACTACCATCCCGTCTTGGAATTTTTTTTGTCGGATTCTGTTCGAACGAAAGGCGTTTTCTAGGTTACCTCGGGTTCCCGACCAAAATTTTCGAATATATATTTTTTTGATCAGTTGCCGTTTTTCTAAAATTCTGTCTACCTTTCAATTGCAACAAACATTCGTCTTGGATTTTTTTTTTGTCAGATTCTGTTCGAATAAAAGGCGTTTTTCCTAGGTTACCTCGACCTCCCGTATATTCGAACGAAAGGCGTTTTCCGGGAATTCGGTCTACTTTCCACTTGCATCAAACATTCGTCTAAGTCCCATCTCGGAATTTATTTCAGATTATATTCGGATGAAAGGCGTTTTCTATGTTACCTCGATCTCCCGAGCAAAATTTTCTAATATCTATTTTTTTTGGTCAGTCGCAGTTTTTTCGAAAAAATTCTGTATACTTTTCACTTGCAAACAGTCGTCTAAAATTTTCTTGGCATTTTTTGTCAGATTCTCTTGGAATCAAAGGCGTTTCATAGGTTATCTCAACCTCCCGATCAACTTAATAATTTTTTATCCGTCCCCGATTTTCGAAAATTCTGCCTACTTTCCACTTGCATCAAATATTCGTCTAAGTCCCATTTTGCAACTTTTTTTACTTTCTATTCGAAGGAAAGGCGTTTTCTAGGTTACATCGGTCTCCCGAGCAACTTTTTATAATAACTTGTTTGGTCAGTCACCGTTTTTTTTTTGGAAATTCTGTCTACTTTCTACTTGCATTCTTATTCATCAACGCGTTAACGAAATGTTAACCAAAACCTAGGTACTACTTTCAATTTCATTAGACGTATTTTCTTAACAAATTTAAAAGCTAATAGGTTGTCTTTTGATCCCAAATCTATTACTACCTATAGTACCTTTCTGCCTATAGAACTAAGATAGCATTTGTTCAATTACTCGTATATCTTTCATGATGTTTTATTTATTTGACTTACGAATTAGACGAATTTTCTCATCAAAATTAAAAGCCAATAGGTAGTTTTTGATTTACAAACTTGTAAATGAGGCCACTTTTTTCTTAACCTGAATATTTCTCTGCTTTCGATACGTATTATAGGCTTACTATTCACGTAAGTAAAGTCAACAGTGCGTTTTGTATTTTAGTTAGGGAACTCAATGTTATTCATTTTTATCCGTGTAAAATATCAAGGAATACCCCCAAAAGCTAGCAAAATGGGCAAACAGCCGATAAAAATTCCGTTGAATATCTTATTACTACTACCTATGGTGCCTTTTTTATTAATCAGAAGTGTATCATATGAGTGAAAATATTGTTTTGGTGAAATTTTTATTAAATCGGTTTAAAATGAGCGATTTCTATGTTTTGAGGTTGTAACTCCTTGTAGGTAATATGCAAACATGATTCAAAAGGAAGCCAACTGACCATTATTAAACTACAACTTTTTGTCTAAAAAAAATTTTAAAGAGTTTACGCTTGTAAGGTAATAAGCTGTTACAATTAACTGTTGATAAACTAAACATATCTTAATCGCATTTACTAAACAATTTAAGGATCCTCTAACTTACGACGCAATAATAAGGCTTCACATAATATCTAGAAAATTGTGAATTGCCACTCGCAATATTTTTGATTCTAGATAATCGAGAAAATTGTCATTATTAAACCTAATTATTAAATTGAGTTGAAAGTCAACGCACAAAGATTTTTGTATGATATTTACTCTCAGGGTCGTTGTCTCAGAATTCTATAAGAGATTCATAAGATTTTTTTCCTATTATCCCAATTAGTAACTTATTGAAACTGAATTTACACAAAACCAATTTTCAGAAGACAAAAATCCCTTGAAAATATGATTTTTTTAATTTTATAACTTTCAGTATTTTTTATTTTGGTTATATAGTTACCACCTAGCTTGACCCAGTGAAACTGAATTTTACACAAGAACAATTTTCAGAGGATAAAAATCCGTTGAAAATATGATTTTTTTAAATTTTATAACGTTCAGTATTTTTTATTTTGGTTATGTAGTAGCTTGACCCAGATGGAATTTTTCTTTTCATCAGATTCTGTTCTAGCGGGAAGCGTTTATGATGTCTCGGTCTATTGAACAACTATTCTAAAATAACCAAACCTGTATAAAACATAAAATGGGACAGCCACATCACTACTTTTTTTGCCTTGTATATTTCCAAACTGGCTGTTAGATGTGTTTCTCACCTTAAAAAATTAAAGCCAATATTTTTTTGGACCCTCAAACTTGCAACACAATTAGGTTTCACATCTCTGGCATATTTCTCATTTATTTTAAATATACGTAGGTATAAGTTTCATTGTTCAATAAAACCAACTCGACACTTTTCACGTCCTATGCGTCGCACAAAGTCACTTGTTTCAGTAGATTCTCGGTCGTGGCCACAGATAAAGACTCTATCGAGGCGTTGTAATAATATATGAAAAGTCTGAGTTTCGTGTTTGTTTTTCTTTGGAAAGATGGAAGTGCATCAGTACCTACTTCAGTATAATAGATACGCGTAGTTTAGTGAAATTTTGGATTACGGCAGTACCTATCTATGGAATTTGAACGGTTACTGGTTGTTTTTCCCGTGAAAATGACTGTGCCGTTGGAAAAATGATGTTTGGTTATATCTGACAGCTCGGGGATGTTTATTTTACTGTCTGGGGCATTAGATGTAACCTGATTTCTTTTTATACATCATCAAGAATCTTTCGGTGAGTTGTATTTTGTTTTCTTATCTCTAGGGTATTTTTTATGTATTCGCGTCGCATTTTGAAACCTATATCGTAAAACCGGTGGTGGCACCCTGTGTTTAAAAACTATACTTCGAAAAAATATCTTGTCTGATCCAATTTTGTTATCATTTTCGTAAATGGGGTAAACAAATTAAACGTTAGCAATTATATTTGTATCAAAAATCCTTACAAAACTGACAACGGGTTCTGCAACCAGTACCTATGATAATTGCATTACTTTTTCCTAGCTAAAAATATTTCCTTGCATCTTCACCTAATAAATTCAGTTTCGGCCATAATTTATATCAAAATAATATATTTATATGTAATTTTTACTCATTTCCGACTCGCTATTTAGTGGTGGTTTATAAGGTTCAAAGTTTTTAATTATTATTTTCACTGAATATTGGGACCAGGTTTTGTTTTTAAATGATAACCGGTAAACTAAATCGCCAGAAATGAATATATTTTTTTGATCAACATGTTTGAGCTCATATATCTATTCTTTATTAAATATTTTGCGTGCCGCATGTATGTATGACATTATGTTAACGTTTAGCCATGAATTTTAAGCAAGTCTGTTGCTTTTATTAAAACGGCTTACAACCCTCTAAGTAGTACGTGCAGTTTAGTGAAAGTTAGATTAATGTCTCTAATATCCAGTCCAGTCCAATTTTCTTGCTATACCTATCATCAATGAAAACGTATAATTCAAAATGAAAATGTTTGGAGATTGAGCCGATATGATATTTTCTAGTCCAGAGGATACCGCCACCTCGAGCGATCACGCGGGCTATACGAAAATTTAGTCTATACTTTTTGAATTTGGCAAAAAAAAAATTGGCAAAAAAAATTCGACAAAAAAAAAATGTCAAAAAAAATTTTACAAAAAAAATTTTGACAAAAAAAATTTGGCAAAAAAAATTTGGCAAAAAAAATTTGGCAAAAAAAATTTTGGCAAAAAAAATTGTAAAAAAAAAAAATTTGACAAAAAAAAATTTTGACGAAAAAAAAATTGGGGAAAAAAAATTTTGACGAAAAAAAAAATTGGGGAAAAAAAATTTTGACGAAAAAAAAATTTGGGGAAAAAAAATTTTGCAAAAAAAATTTGGCAAAAAAAAATTTTGCAAAAAAAAATTTTGGTAAAAAAAAATTTTGGCAAAAAAAAATTTTGGCAAAAAAAAATTTTGGCAAAAAAAAATTCTGCCAAAAAAAAATTTTGGCAAAAAAAAATTGACAAAAAAAAATTTTGGCAAAAAAACTTCTACAAAAAATCACAAAAATTTTTCACCTGTCTGAATGACAGTCGGTCCTCCGCCTATTAAGATATGGCTTTTACTTCCTTTATATAAGTTTTCGTTTCCAAGATATCAAGCGGTTTATAAATGGGACAGCTGGTATATTTACATTTTTTTCTTTCTTTTGCTCATGTTGGGAATTTTTTTACGAAAGGTTTCCAAATATCTAGCTGTTTAAAAATGGGACAGCTGGTATATACTTACTTGCATCTTGGAGCACTCGAACTGATACGTGGAATCACGCACCCTTCTTATAGGCCATTATTTGTCGACTAAGTTTTTTTTTTTGTCTGGTCAGCAGAGCCGCGTTTGCCTACCAAGGTTTTTTCCTAACCTTATATATTTTTTGAATCCACCGGTATAAAATATCGTCATTATTTCCTTCTGTGGGGAACTAAAAAATATTTACTTTCAAATAAGGTTGAGGAAACCGGTATTTAAAAAAGTAATAACCCCTAAAATTTTTCCAAACGAGATGAACTGAAACAGCTAGGGTGTATAAAATGGGACAGCCGCGCAATTACCTTTTTCGGTCTTGTGTATATTTTACTGGAATAAATAATTATTTCCAATTTTTTTTGGTACAACCTCTACATCGTATTTTTTTTACTGAAATTTTTTCATCATTTTTTTCCAAGTGAAACTGACGTTATTTTTACCTTTACATATATTTTTACCGGTATACAAAACTTATTCGAAAATTCTACCTACATTTTCACGTCTTGGATTTTTTTACAGATTTTGTTCAAACAAAATTTCCTATGTTATCTGGGGCCTTCCGATTAACTATTATAATAACTGTTTTTATCAGTCACTCGAAAAAATTCTATCTGCACTTGTATATAAAACATTCGTCTGAGTCTTGTCTTGTACATTTCACCGTCAAAAAATGAAAATTTCCCAAAATGTTATCGGGATTATAGGATCAGGACCTTTTTAAAATTACATTTTTTGAATAAAAAATTTTCAAAATTTTTCGAATTTTCATAGGTATCAAAAGTGCGGAACTGCGCATGCGCGAAACGCGTGCAAGGGGGAAGGGTGGATTTTGTTCGGGCAACTACATGCCAGTCGGACGGAGGCCTTCGGCCTCCGTTCCTCCTGGCAGTTCAGATTTTTTTATTTAGAAGATAATTGGGTGAAATTTGTAGCCTATTGTTCTATATGCGGTTTCAGCAAAATCGCTGAGTGCTCGACCAAACAAAGCAGGCGTCTGTCGTGAACTATTCCACGTGTTTTCTCTTACTATATATTTACTATGCGGTCACGCGTTCGCAGCGAGTAACCCGATGCGACGCAACAGCTGAGTTATAATTTTGTGTACTTGAACAATTCGGGGTTTATTTGCACAAATAAATTAAAAATTATGGTTCATAAGATCACAAACGCAGACCTTATCGATAACAATTTTATTAGACTTTTTTTTTTCATTATTAGCCATTACTTGACATAACCTACAATTTTCCAAATTTATGTGTATAAGTTAAGAATCACCCTGTATACACATAACAGTGGAATAGAGTGATATTATTGCTTAGAGTGAGAGTTTTATTATAATATGATGCTTCAGGTGTTTTCCCTTCAACACAAAGATTCTTATAAAAAAACACAACAAAAGATTTTTAAACGTTTATTAAAAATTAATTGTGTAAGTCAATATGTTTTATCTTCATTTTAATTTCATATAACATAAGTTCATATTTCAATGCTTCTAAATTCTTCAAATATTGTTGCAGTTTTCTTCTGTACTCCAGCTTCGTCATGGTTCTACAATAAATTCGATATTTGTAGATCGGCCGACGGGCCCAAGACTCTTCATGTAATACCTCCTTCCGTTACCGATATCCCTGTTAATTTCTTCGATCCGTTGGGGCGTAAACTCGGCCGTGTATCGTTGCGGCAGCACCGTCTTAAATTCTTCGAACTCGACGTAGACCTTCTCTCCGTATTGCGTGTTCACTTTGTCCACGCTCGTGATTTGAAAATTTTCATCCACCTCCATATTTTGAACGCTTTCGAATTTCTTGACGATCAAATTCTTGTTCAGGTGATTCAGGAACGACTGCATTTTGAACTCGGCAAATCAGACTGTATGAAATTGTAAGTGTATATAACGGGAAAACTGCTCTTGCGCACGAATATATAAACCTCACCCCACCAAGCCGTTGGAGTGGGGGTTGCCCCGTCGTTGGAGTGGGGGGGGGTCAACTGGGGGTCACACGTGGCCCAAAGGTCAAAGGTTAACCTATCAGGATCTAGGGGTCAACTGGGGTCATCCGGTGACGTCACGTGACCTCGGGCATGACGTAGCCACTTTGCTCCCGTGACCTCGGGCCGTAGGGGACTCTCAGGATCAAGGGGTCAACTGAGGTCAAAGTGGTCCCGTACTCTCTTTGTATTACTACTTAAGTGTACCAAATTTGAACGCTCTATTAAAAAATTGTGTTTATTTGAATTTTTTCTCTAATTTGAATTTTCTTACTGACGTTTTAAAATTCTGTTACGTTTCATGCAAAGTTGATGTACCATCAAGCATTTAGGATATAATATTTTCGTTTTACAGAGCTAAATTGATGCGAAAATAATAAGAAATTAAAATATCATCAAACTTGAAATTACAACACACTGTGTTTATGCATGAGACAGCCGATCTAGTATGGTCCTTTACTTCAGTATATTTTGAGGTACCTATCTAAAAGAACTATTTAAACAAACGTAGATTTTTTCATAATAATCTGAATCTGCTATCATGTAAAATAAATAAATATAGGTAACTTAAAATTGAGAAAAAAATGTCTTACCTAAACAATTTTAAAACTAAACATTTTACAGGTAGATATTTATGCTGGCATTTTATTAAATAATTATCTTCTTCCTTTTTTGAAACATTTTACTTAAACATCACCACGTGAGTGGAAAAATTGTTTCGGAAAAGAAATTTAAAAAGATTTTTATTCGCCAAATCGGTTTAAAACGTTCTAAACTTCAAAAACGAAGATTTCAGCAAAAAATGTCGGTGAACCTGTCTGAGTATTTCCACGATAACTTTCAGACGGATTTGGCTTCAAATTTGCCATATACAATTTGCCTACAGAAGGATTTATAACAAGTCGAGAGGGGGTGCAAGGGAATGTATTTGAAAATATCTAGTAATATGTCGTTTTCTATATTTTTGGGGTCAAGGAATTCAATTTTGGCATTATTTTGCAGAAATAAAGTAAGAGAATGGTTGCGAGGCGATGAAAGTTAAAATATGTCGGTATATTGTGGGATTTGTATGCAGTATTGGAAAAAGTAGTAAGTAATGAAAAAAACAATGCAAAATTAGTGAACTAATTCGCCACCACTTCATCCTAGTTATTCAGCAAATCTGCACTAGATTAAATTCACCAAAAATTAAAAGAAGTCATCGCGAACGATCCAGAATCCAGCTGCTGTATTCCGGTAAAATGAAGTCGGGACATCGAAAATAATTAATTGGATATCGACCTTTCTCCGAGCCTAATCCTAACCTAATAACTTCTGCAAACGGCCCGCCGACGATAGTATCCGAAGGACGCGAGCACAGAGCAAACACAATTAAAAGTAGACTCCGGCCGTAGACAATCGCCGATTAATTTTCCTCTCAGCTGGGCATTTCGTCATCACGCTTTTTGCGGTGCCTTTTTCGTTATTATTTCATTAGCTGATGTCTACTCCGTGATCCGTGGCCGTGAAGAGGTAGGTTACGGTTAGAGCGACCGTTCAGGTGTAAGCGGAACTATTTTTTTCGGGCTAGTCGTAATTTATTCAGGATATAAGGCCAGCGTGAAATAAGGTGTACTGCATTTATAATTATTGCTGCGTCCACCTGCCACTGCTAGGAGTTCTTACAGTATTCTGTGTTTTCTAGTCCAATGTCAAGGTCCTTTACTGTATATAAACTGATATTTTTCAAAAAAAAAACTCATCAATCATTAAAAACATAGCTGAAGAACAACTTTTTCTTATGCGTTGAAATGGTATACTATAATAATACACGTATCTATTAGATACTATATAGCCGCCAGCCGTCACTATACAGGGTGGTCCACCACGAACTGCATCGATCTATATATGAAAAACTAAAAGTAAGAAAAAAAATTCAGAAAATTTGGCACCTCACCAATGCCGATGGGCGCTGCTCAACTAAAATATTTTGGCGAATCTGGAACTTCCAGTTACACCGGAAGTCGATATCAACTTTCTTATCTCAAATGGAACACCCTGTATATTATTGCATTTTTGGATTCTAGGCATCATTTTGGAACAAAAACATGCAACATGTCCTATATCTAAATCCAACCGTTTTAGAGATATTTGCATTTTTTCCGAAAAAAATTACAGGTGCAGACCTAAAGTCAATTAGCAATTTATACGAGGAAACCGCGAAATTTCAGAACGAATTTTTGGCAGAAGCCCTGACCTAGTGATCTCTGCTGAGAAATATATCCGTTCTTATACAGGGTGTTCACAAAATATGAATAAAAATTACATCCAAAATGTGCGAAATTTTCAAATGGAAACCCCCATTTTTTTTAATGCGATCTTATTCACCACTAAAAATGATGACAACTTTGTGTAAGGTTTCCTATACCTAAATGCAGTAATTTTCGATTAATTTACGAAAAACCCACTTTTCGCCCATATACAATGCGGGGTTTGCTTAACGCTTGGAAAATCATATTAGCCGTGGACGTTGAAAAGACAATCGCGGCTGAGGAAATGTCACTTGGTTTATAAATTATTGTCAACAATAATGCCGGTGCTCTTAAATTACACAAACGAAGATTATGTAGGTATCGCAAGTTCTTGATATTACTTTGTTGCATTCTCCGTAGATAATAAACAAATTTAAATAATCTTCGTGTGTAATTTAAGCGCGCCGGCATTATTGTTGACAATAATTTATAAACCAAGTGACATTTCCTCGGCCGCGATTGTCTTTTCAACGTCCACGGCTAATATGATTTGCAAACCCGCATTTTAAGGGCGAAAAATCGGTTTTTCGTTTACTGCATTTAGGTATAGGAAACCTTACACAAAGTTGTCATCATTTTTAGTGGTGAATAAGATCGCATTAAAAAAATGGGGTTTCCATTTGAAAATTTCAAGATTTAAGCACATTTTGAATGTAATTTTTATTCATATTTTGTGAACACCCTGTATAAGAACGGATTTATTTCTCAGCAGAGATCACTAGGCCAGGGCTTCTGTTACACGATGCCAAAAGTTCGTTTTGAAATTTCGCGGTTTCCTCGTATAAATTGCTAATTGAATTTAGGTCTGCACCTGTAATTCTTTTCGGAAAAATGCAAATATCTCAAAAACGGTTGGATTTAGACATAGGACATGTTGCATGTTTTTGTTCCAAAATGATGCCTAGAATCCAAAAATGCAATAATATACAGGGTGTTCTATTTGAGATAAGAAAGTTGATATCGACTTCCGGTATAACCGAAAGTGCCAGGTTCACCAAAATATTTTAGTTGAGCAGCGCCCATCGGCATTGGTGAGGTGCCAAATTTTCAGAATTTTCCTACTTTTAGTTTTCCATATATAGATCGATGCAGTTCGTGGTGGGCCACCCTGAAGAGTTGCGCGCTTGGAGAACATGATATTGATAAATATTGCGGCACTTTATATATAGAGTGGTCCAACTTTTATCAGCAAGATTTCTTGACGGATAAAAAAAATTAAAATAATATGGGATTTTCATATAAAGTAAGTACCTACCTAATTCTGTAGGTATGTAAACTTTTTTATGCGATGTTAAGTGTTTGCTTCCTCCAAGTAACGGCCCCAGCTAGAAGCGGTTTTTGCAACAATACAATGTATTTTTCGGGAAATATTCAACAGTACTTTTTTCTTAAGTATCATAGGTATAAATAGAACCAAGGAAATTAATAAATAAATATGCATTTCAGAGGTAACCCCCATTGCTACATCACTAGAAAAATAGGAATCAAGGAAATATTTTTGGCCAGCAAGAAGGTCACCAAAACGCTAAATATTAATTTCAGCGCCGTGTATAAGGAAAACTATTAAGTCTAAATTTCATAAAACTTCCATTTGATCCATTTTGAAGAATTAAAATATACAATAATTTTCTTGAAAATTGAAACATCCTATATTTCGTAACAATGCGTTGTTGAAAATAACATTTGGCCTTATTTTGACGACAAAAGTATGCCCTTGAAAGGATGACCATAGTTTTGAATCACCCGCGGTCTTTGTGATAATGATTTTCAAAACAGGCGAGATCATTTTGGTTCTTCCTACGTAGTTACTCTAACATAATTATTAAAACTGGATAATTACTTAATTTTGACTAAAGAAAGGGTGCTTGGCTGTGATTCTCGAGGGATCAGTAGAATATAAAAAAGCAGAACTGACAACCAAGAGAATAGACACACATTTATAATGTACCAATTTACGCAGTTAAAGTAGGTAAGTCATGAATACTGCATAAGTTTTCCCTTTGTCAACATTTTCGTGTTTACTGTTCAGACCAGTAAACACAGCAGATTTCCATTCATCGCTATTCAAATGGTAGAACTAACTCAGTGGCGTACAAATTTCCATTTTGAAGAAACAGTTATGTAGATACATCTTGAGTTGGTACATAAGTATTTCTTTTTGTTCTGAATGTTCTTGTGTTCTTTCATTCTTTCATCGTTTTGATTGAGCATTATATACATTATACATATCAGAACTAGACAGTAATAAGTCCACTTTTTTAGCATTTTTAGGTTATGAGCGATCAGTATAGATTTTTTCCAAAATTTGAGGTTATAATTTTGGAATTTGAAACATGTTAAGTCACATTTCTTTTTACTTAATTATTTTGGAGAAAATTCCGCAGTTTAATGTTTATTAATGTAGTGTAGTAAGGACTAAAGTCAATATATTCCTCAGAATAATATAACCGAAAATGATGAATAAAGCTAACTATTTCGTTATTGTTCTTGTTTTCCCTTAACACTGCAATAACTGATGTTATACCTAATTTCATTGCTATGCCAAAAGTTGTTCAATAACGCCCTCGGGTTAAATAAATAACAGAATTAGGGGTGCACCGGCTATTGAAATGGCATTGTCATATTTTTTTGCAAAAAAATGTAAATCTTGCTATTTATTTTTGAATAAATGTCACTAGTTATCAAAAAAATATATCAAAAATCGAATTGACTCTCCGAATAATTAGCCTAATATTCGCATTTTAAAAGCCTTGCCGAATAATTGCCGAATATTCGGCATGCCGAATACTCCGGCATACTCCCTAAAGAGAATTACACCCCAGGAAGTAGATGTACCTAATAAATCTTGGAAATTTTTAAGAACCATGCCATATTCAGTCGCAGATATGAATATAAAAATCACGTTGATATTAAGTCCTTTATTAAAGCCGTAGTGTGTAATAAGTGCCACAATACTAAAAACAATACATTTTTATTGGATTATGAAAAAAATTATATCTTATAACACTTGTTACCATAATAATAGAATTGAGTTACTAATAAATTAATGATGCACTGGATCCAATTAGTTGAGAGATATTAAAATTATTATATGTTGTCGAAACATTTATACTATGCTCTCCTGTAAAAATGTATAAAAGTGACCTAGATAATACTCTATGGCTCTGACGTCCAGATATAGAAAGTCCAGATTTTTTACCCTTTCCCTTTGTCAATCTCATTTGTGTGTGATAATACCTAAGGTCACCTAGGATATACAGTGTGGTCATTTAAGTGTGCAACATAATATGGCTTTTTTTGCACAACGAAAATACAAATATTCCCGAAAGTTGGTGCATGTTCGATAATCATATTAGGCGCACTTAGAATGGTTGCAAGTCAAACAGCACACAGGGTAAGTAAAAAAATATAAAAATTATTGTTCAAGAGTAAAGTATGCCCTTATTTTAGAAAGTTCAGCAAAAGGTTATTAAGGAAAGTTGTTTAGAATTAAAAGCTATGCCTAAATACCAAAACATAGCCACCTAAGAACAAAATTTTTCGGCAATAAATTTCCACAGTTTCTTAATAAACATTTAAAATAAAAATTTTGCACCTTAAATGAGAGTTTTTTAATATACACATTATCATTACTAATGTTTTACCCTGTTCAGAAGAATTTTTGTTTAATATCGTTGCAACAAACATGAAGTTTGTGATTCGCTAAAAGATTTAAAATCTAAGCTAATTTTACAAAAAATATGCTTGAATTTGAACAAAGTTATGCGGAATTGATTTAATTTTGATTGATTTATTAATATGTTTAGGGTGAATATTAAAACAAACTTTTTTCGAGGAAATTATTAAGGTTTTTTAAAAAAATATGTTTTTCTTAGGAGGCCATGTTTTGGTATTTAGGCATAACTTTTAATTCTAGACAACTTTTATTAAGTAATAACATTTTGCTGAATTTTTATATTTTTTTTACCTACCCTGTGCTGTTTGACTTGCAACCATTCTAAGTGCGCCTAATATGATTATCGAACATGCACCAACTTTCGGGAATATTTGTATTTTCGTTGTGCAATAAAAAAAAACCATATGTTGCAGACTTAAATGACCACAGTGTATACCTATAGTACTCAATGTTAAATTTAAATGACTGAAAATTACCCAGCCGCACCGCTGAGTCGAAGATATTTTAAAGGATAATAATATTCTATTTCTAAATGATTTGACATTTCAAACAATATTGAATAATAGGTATATGTTCTTTTGTTTTTCTGAAAAAAACATTGTACCTACGTAATTTAGTGAATATTTAATATTTTATCGTTCCTTTTTTTCATGATTTAAATAATTTATATTTTGCTGACGTCCATAGCTTTGTTCTTTTAACGTATTTTGTGTTCTTATTGATGTATCAGTTAATTGTGTTTGTGTATTCGGGACGTTTTTCTCGTACAGTCGCGATAAATGTTTACCACATGTGGCCTAATCAGAAGAACACATTATTGGTTGTTTGTGGAAGCAATATTTTGTTTATAGTGTGACATAGGTATCAATGACCTTCCGTTCTGATTCGAAGTTGCGATTTTTGTGCCGCCGTGGTTATTAGTTAGATAAACATGAATGCAAAGTGTGAACTTTCTATAAATAATAATTAGTTCGGGTTTAGTACGCCAGCAGTTTATTATTTATTTAATTATGCAGGTCGGTGCACTGAACTGCGAACATTGTAGAAACCAAAACCAATTTATTTGCGACCTTCCCATTATTTACTCCCGGTCATGATTCATAACGAAATTCGGAGAAAAATGGGGAAGTTGACAGTTTTCGCAATATAGCATTGGATTTTTCTTTTATTCCAAATAATATCGGAATATAATTAAAAATCAAATATTCAATTTTGCTTATTAAAAAAAAACATTCATTGTAGTTTCTCAATTTTAGCGGGTTTTCAATTTACCGCACCAAATTGGTTGGTATTTTAGTTAAGCTTTGGTTTATAATTTGAAGTCGTTTTCGAGAGGAGTAGATATAATATAAGACCAAGAATTTAATAGACATTTCCGGGCTCTCTCTATATCGCATTAAAAATGTTATTGATGAGCATTTTCATTTGCACTAAATCTATTTCAAATATTATCAATAATCACATATGTTTGGCTCATATTTTGGGATGGCTACAGTCGCTTGTCACATCTAAATCGATCAATTTTTATTAGGCAGTACATAGATTACAAAGGAGAGGTATATCTTTGTCTATATGGGCAGTACTAAGTAAATTCCACATCATTTGTAAAAATGAAGATAAAAAGTTTAAAACCTACCCAATTTCTTTTAGGTTATGTTGTGAAGCGTGGCATCTACACTACAGCCCCCCAGTGTCAGCGGACAGCATATTATGTAAGACGTCTACAACCGATCTCAATTGCAGTCTACATACAAAATATTATCGTTGTTCAAATCGACTGATTACTCATACTGAAAGATTACGTTGTTATAGATAACAATAATTCTGCAATGAAGTTTAAAAGTTAAATGACGGGGTAAAATGACGGGGTTTTGAATGTCTAGCCAGCGTCCAGAGATATACTAATTCTCTAGACTTTGGTCTAGCCACATTTGACGTTCTCACCAACAACAACTTAATGATTTGGCGTTCTTCTGCCTATTGAAAAAATATCTTTTTGTATAGAATCCATCAAATGCAGGTTTATTTTTGACATTTAATAAACCTTCAGTATGTGGTCTAAAAAAGTTCAAAATATGCAAGCTAACGAATTTCTGAACCGATAATGGTTTTTATTTTAGTTGCACTTTTTTCTGAGATGGAGATATCCACATCAATCATTTCTAATCTCAAGTTCAAAATAATCATCATTTTTGCGTTTTTGCGTTCAACTGTTTTCGATCAATAGTAGTATGTACACAAATTAAAAAAATCTGATAATTTTCAATTATTGTTCAAATATTTGTTTCTGCTGGCATTTAGAACGAATACCCTATTTACATTTTCAGTTTGTTTTGCAAGGTATGAATTATTGATCTCTATATTCAAGTACTTAATTATTTATTGTTGTCCAATAAATTATTATACCTAGATATTTTAGTTATAAGTATTTATCTATTTATAGGTACTGATTAAGTGTATCTATAAATTCACGAATAGTTAGAGGATTTATTTCTAATTTAATAAACGTCCAAAACCGTAAAAAAGGAAATTCAATATATACCCAGAAAAGAGACTGTATATACATAGGCATTATTAGTTTCTAAAGCACAACACTATAACGACATATTTATATTTTTCAAAATATTGAGATGCTGTTATAGTATATTTCCTAACAAATGCGGAAAGTGCCACTTTTCCGCACGCATTTTAGTTTAGAAAGTGTCACTTTTCCATACTAGTGCGGAAAAGTAGTGCGGAAAAATATTTTTTCGCACTAGTGCGGAAAAGTGACACTTTCTAAACTAAAATGCGTGCGGAAAAGTACTTTTCCGCAGGCTTGTAGAAAAACGTTATTTTCGGTCACTCTTAACTCATTATGAATGCATGAATATATTGGAAAGGCTTTCCGATATATGACAGTAAAGAATTATTACCAGTAAGTCCCATTCATGGATTATGGACCAAATACTATTGTCTTAATAATGTGATTCTTCTTTGTAGGTACCTAATGTCTAACATTCAACAATTCTCAGAATGAATGCCCTGCGTCAAGATGATATACGACTGCCATCTTTAAAGCCCAAACATTGTGAATTTCTTTAGAAAAAAACATTTAATCCCAGCATTCAATTTAGAACTTTAACGGCCCGCCATAGGCAGAAGCGGACCTATTTATAACGCCTCCGATTATAAATTCCTAATCAAACATTTATAACGTCGTAAATATTTTCCGCTGGGTTCTTAGGAAATGGCTGTTGTCCCCGTGTTCGCGCATCGCCTATGTAAATTTGCGAAACTCAAGATTGTTTACGGTCTAAATTTTCACCGGAGGCGCCAGAAATTCGTGTTTGTTTTTCTTTATTTTTAGTTAGTGGGTATGTTGTATGTTGTATATTTTGCATAAGGTTTGTAAACGTCATTTCGAGACCATATAAATATGCTGTTAAACACCGCGTGCTTTCCAAAACACCTGCAACCTCTATATCATTCCATCCAAAGATAATATACAGGGCGATTCAGTTTTATTCTTGGACACTTCAACAGGTGTTAGAAAACCAAAAAATAACCGCACTTTCTTACGTAAACTTTAATATCAAACACCTTGAATTAGTACAATTAATTGTTTTTAGAAAAAAAAAAGAATCACCTTGTATTGTAAAATGTATTCAATTTTTTACGTAAACTTTAATTATTGTAAACGAAAACATTCTCTTGGGATTTTTTCATATATTATGTGTCATGGTTTCATGGGAAATTTGATTTTTTGTATTATTTCAGGGTATTTTTGAAAAATTAACTAAAAAATTTGCTCGATAGGTAAGACTCAAAGTAGAAAAATGCGTTTCTTACTTTAAATATAGCAACTTTTTCCAATAAACTTACCTATACTTTTGAAGATACATAATAGAGTCTAGAACATTTAAGGAAGATAAAATTAATTTTACGCTCTGTATCTTGAAAAGTTTATTTGGAAAAGTTACTGTATTTAAAGTAAGGAACACTTCTTATAGGGAGCGAATTTTTAAGTCAATTTTTCAGAAATACTTCGAAATAATACGAAAAATCAAGTTTGCTATGAAACCATGACAAATACCAAGAGAACGTTTTTGTTTACAATGAAAATTTACATAAGAAATTGAATATATGTTTTGCTATACAAGGTGATTTTTTTTTTCTAAAAACAATTGTACTAATTACCCACTTCCCCGCCACTGGTTGTTCAAGGTGTTTGATATTAACAGGTTTTATGCTAACCCATGCCGTTATAACGTGCACCAAATATGACTTAAATATCTCAACTAGTTTGGTAAACATTCAATAAAGTCTACATATTTTTTCCCACAACACCCTGTAACTTTTTTATGAGGCCTAAAAAAAGATATAGTTTATACAAGAATGTGCGGTTATTTTTTGGTTTTCTATTATATGTTGAAATGGCATAGGTACCTAGTATTGAAGATTTTATACACACAAATTCTTTAACAAGAATATAAGACATTCGTCCTTGGTGGAGATTTTGTCAAATTTTCTCCTTTGTATAATGAGAGTATTTTGATATATAAGCTTAACTGATTTTTCGATAATATATAGGATGTGTTCGATATAAGCCCATTCTATTTTTTTGTTATCATTTCAAAACAGAAGCTAAATAATTACTTATGTGTGTGAAGTGAAAGCATTATTACTGGCCGAGTTTGAGTTGCTCGATTATGAGATTTTCTCATAAATACTTTTAACATATTATATTTTAAACAAACAGGAGTAATGCCATGCAATAGTGTTCATTCTACATATTATTATATGCAGGCAAATTTCTCTCGCAATAGTAAGGAATATAATGGGCGTAATTTTAGTTATACATACATATATTGAAACGTATATAGGGTAATATATGTGTTGAAGTTTGTTTAGACATTTTCTAGATAATTTTGTTGTCTAGATTTGTTTTTCCCATCTATTGTAGGTACTGTTGAATAATAATTAACACCAATTGTTCAAAACAAACAAAACCCAGGCAAAGTATTCTTCCCATATAAGTACGTAATGTAAAAGGAAACATTATTTCAGTTCTAAAATGTCGAAAACAAAGTAGGTATATGGGCAAGTTATCGATAATCGACCAAAAAAATTGCACGATGAGCTTTCAGGGGTATTCTTATAAAAAAATTGCTTAGGGCACATTTTTACATGTAATTCGCCGGTAATTTTTTGAATGTTTCTATTTGCGAGTTATCACAAAAGAATATTTAAATTTGAAGAACTAATGTTATAACTACAGAAACTGCGACATTCACGAATAAATTCTACGCAAAAACCTTCAGTTACATTTCTGAATATTTTTTCTTTTCTTGAAGCCAATTTTTGTGCAAACTTTCGCGTAGAACCCATTCGCAGTTTTTTGTAGTTTACCGTTTTTAAATTGTCACAATGTTGTGTATAATATTATTTGCCATTAATAACTTTTTTTTGTTACCTACTCTAAAATGAGAAATGAACGGGTCATCTCTGCGTAAATTAGTCAAAGTATCTAAATATGCCGTTTGAGACCTCGATCTCTTCTGTAAACAGGAGAAACAGAGAGACTGTTCTAAAATAATGTTGGTTTTGGATTATTTTTAAAAGTTACATGCTTTCAATTTCAATAGAAGACAAAAGGAGGAATACCGAACCACGCATTAACATTGCCTTCATTCCTGTAATAGTTCGATAAGAAAACTCTATTCGTTGACTGATATATTATTAAAGACTGCTTACGGCTGTCACCTGTCACGTCTGACACATTTCTGGTCCACCACGCGCTTTCCGGAGATAAAATGCAATGCAGAATACATTGTTAGCCATCAGAGCCATCTGTTTTCCAGGACATATAAAACTATAGCCGTGAGAAGTCTTTATAAATACGTCAGTCAACGCTATATTCTCCTCCAAACTGGAGCATATACAGCACAAAACGATTAGGTGTTATAACCGTCCTCAAAACTTTTATCTCGTCCACGTCCCGCCGGCGAGATTAATAACAATCGAGGCAGAAATTAATGACGGCCTCCAAGGCCTGATTAATCGGCGGGGGTGAGCGATCGAGGCGCGGCCTCCATCGATCTGGCTCGACCGGGGGTACGGCCCCCAGGCGCCGCCGCCCCCCACCCGCCTCGGGGGTGCGAAGCCCGCCCCCTCGGCAAACAGTTTTAAAACCCGCTTACAAATTGGCGGGGCCGAGGAAGGCCGGCCGCCTGCCGACCGCCGGCAGGCCGCTTGGGGGCTGCCGAACAATCGGGGATGGAGTTTGTTTTGTCGAGGGAGAGTTCGCCGGGCATTTTTATGTTTAAAACTTCTGGCTGCGAATTTTCTATTTTAAAGTACGCAAGATCTGACTAAAATGCCAACATGGAAGCGGAAACACTGGCAAATACCCAAGAGAAAACCCGAAACGGCTATAAATATCAAAACTGCGAAAAAACCGTACGTGGTTTATATTTTTTTTTCTTAAAATTTATTTCTTGGGTCAAGGGGCGCCGACACCAGGGGGGCACCGGGGCGCGTGCCCCCCATGAAAATTTTCATGGGGGGCTACGCATCCCCATGGGCATAGCCCCGGCGGCGAAAAACTTGATATAGACATTTTATTAAACACATTTATAAATAAATCAGAACAAAGAAAACATATAGGTATTTTCTAAAATTTATTTGTGGCGTAAACAGATCCATTGAATTTTAATTGGGTTTTTCGCCACCAATCTGGTTGAAAGACAACTTTTTCAAGTTGCCTGGAAAATTAATAAATTCTTAACAGTAAATGAACTAAACTTTGAACTTGTAGCTCAAAAAATATCTTCAACAAATTTGTTTCCTGAGCTTTCGGAAAATAAATCTTCCTCCTTTCTCAAAGTGAGATGACGGATTAATAAATTTCAGGTTAAATGTCATGACAACAGAAACAATAGCCTAGCCACCTGTTTGATATTGTAACCTGTGTTCTATCTAATTATTTATACTAACTTCACTTTGTATAAGTGGCAATAATATTTTACTGAATTCCACCATTGATTAAGGTACGAATTCCTTATTCAATGATTCCACTGAACATTCAGCAGTTGCCTGTATTTCCTAGAATAAATGCTGATTCTTTAATATTACTTCTTCTTTGAAAATTGGTTTGGACCTATCCCACAAAATCCTATGATTGTTATTAAAAGAGTTTTCACATATTTTCGACTTCTAAATTTGATTTTGCCTTATACAGTGACCGGCAGAAAGTTGGACACAAAAATTTAATATTTTTAAACTCTGATTTCAATTAATTTAAATTCATATGTTATCCGATGATAAGTTGCGCTTGAGGTATTTTTTTTGTAATACCTACACATGGTGGTCGAAAAAAAATACAAAAAAGTTAAATTTCTTTTTTTGACTAGGTGGCTGTGGTTTTAAATCTGACATCCACCTTTCATTCCAAATAACTTTTGTAAGTAACTTTTTACCGTATTTTAAAAAATAAGGGTACTTTACTCTTGAGTTATTTTAACATTTTTTAATCTACCTCGTATCCAAAAATAGATATTTAAATTTTGATATGTGCGTTTTGAGTTTGAAATGATGCACCAACTTTTATCAAGAATAAAATTTTCTGAGAAATTAATAATAAAAAAGTTTTCCATCAACTTTCTGCCGGTCATTGTATAATTTTTAAGTTCTTTTAAACGAACGTTAAATGGCCTACAAGTCTCCCCAACATAGAACTTTCCACATACGCAAGGAATTTTATAAATGCAATTTATTTAATTTATAATATTAACTAGCATCGATCTTAATGTATTTTTGGTTTTAAATACTGTTCTGACATTAAAACGATTGCCTAAGCGTTTTAGCTTATCTGATAGTCCAGGAATATAAGGAATAATTAAATTTGCTGGTCGGTCCACCAGATTTATTTCTCTAATTCTATTAGGATTGTTATTTTGTTGGCAATCCTGAAAAACTTGCTCAATAAAATGTGATATGGCGTGATATGGCTATGTATACCTATAGGTATCTGCCATTAGTGGTGACATTGTTTTATGTTTTTTAGTTTATTTGTCAGTTTTTTTACAATTTTTATTGTTTTGTTAAAACAGAAAGTTGTTTTATTTTTGTAAAAACTTTTTTATTTTCTATTAAGCATTTACTTATTTATTTGTTTTTATTTAAAAAAAATGTCTGTATATTTTTTGCCCCCCCATGGAATTCTGAAAACCCGGAGCCCCCAATGTTATATATATATCACACAATTAGATTTCAAAAACAGACTCTCTTATTAGGTATACATCAAAACGTGATGTTTGTCGTTACCATTATAAACCACCATTTCATTTTTTGTGTCAAATAGCATACCCACCTTTTTGGTAAGCAGAATCCTCATATTATTCTAAAAATACAATACAACGATGCATCACACTTTCAGTATTTATAGTTGCATACAGTCGTATAAATTGCAAATTAGACAAATTGATATCAAAACAGTTTGGTCTCAGAGTATCAGTCGCACAGAAAGGCTATTTACATCGTAGTAGGTGTGCACATTGTGAATTTCAACAAAGCGTTGACTGAAATATGTATATTTGTTCAGTGTTCAGTGCAACAATCTGGGATGTGTAACACCATATTGTTGCCACACCATGATGAGGCGTTCAGCAGCAGGAATATCTTCCAATCTTAAAAAGGCATTAAGGTTTATTGAAGGAATATTGTACAAAAATCTTTGAATAAAGAATCCCAGGAAGGAGTCAAAGCTCTGTTTGTATTATAAAATACGTGAGACGGAAATCGCCCTGTATTTTAATATCTGACACGGTGATATTTCTGTGCTATTTAGACACTTCTTCGAGTTATTACGCTTAGCTGTGCGGCTTGTAGCACTTCCCTAAAAACTACAATGTTTTAGGATAATAACCCATCGGTAAGTAATTCTGTAATTTAAATTAACTTTTGAGGCCATGCACCAAAGAGGCATAGGCGTTTGTGTAAGTACCTACCTCTTCATAATTGGAAATTTAAAATTAGACTTGCTGTATTGTCAAGAATTCCTAAACTTAAAGACATATACATGTGCCTTATAATTTTTTGCCTGTACTGTAGGTACTGATTTCACGAATAGTGACGATTTCTGCCTCGATTAGTTTGTCGAAACAACTGAAAGGTGCGCGCCACTGTAAAAACGGAAACGGCTTCTCGCCATATGCAGAGACTGTCCCGGTCGAGCGTTAAGCCCAAATTTGCTCCTTCCATGGGGTTCTTTATTCAAAGACAGAAATCCAACATTATACCGACATATTTTCCCTTTTTTATACTTTCATCTCCTCGTAACCATTTTCACTTACTTACTTTATTTCTGCAAAAGAATGCCAAAATTAAACCCCTTGGCACGAAAAATTCTTCTTTAGTGGTAGAATTTAGACAACTTTGTCCATTACACTCTGCACACATTAAGGGGGCAGCATAATCCCATTTTAACACAGCTACATCTTTTTCCACAGCTACTTTTGCAACAACACAATATCAATTTGAGGATCTGTGTATATAGGACATATGATATTGTTAGTATTTTTCCATCCCCATAGTCTTACCTCGATAGAATTGCCTTTCCCTACCTAGATCTGGTGATAGGCACTGTAACAATGATCCTTTGAAGCTGCAAATGTTGGAGGGAGCCTTGAAAGTGTTACACATCATTACTGGATTTGCTCAGTAGTTTATTAAAAGAGGCGAATCTGTATTTATTTAACGAAGTTTCTTTTGTAGGTGCCTTATAGAGTGATATAAGGTTTTATAGCGTTTTGACCCTAATGACCAGTAGATTAAAAAAAACTGAAAAATTTGGGTTTCAAATATGTTATAGACCCAAAAAAAACTATTTGTAATATGTTAAACTTGTGTTGATACCTTAAAAACGTAAAACTTAAGGGGGAGGTGGGATTATTCCTTGGGACACCCTGTCCTTATACAGTGTGGTGATTTAACTGTGCAACATATGGGATTTTTTTTATTAATTGCACATCCAAAATTCCAATATTCCCGAAAGTTGGTGCATGTTCGATAATCACACTTAGATAAGCGCACTTAGAATGGTTGCAAGTCAAACAGCATACAAGGTAGGTCAAAAAATATAAAAATTTTACAAGCGCTTATTTCAGAAAATTTAGCAAAATGTTATTAAGAAAAGTTGTCTAGAATTAAAAGTTATGCCTAAATACTAAAAACATGGCCAACTTAGAAGAAAATAGTTATTTATGTACCAAGGCACTGAAGTTCAACTTTTTATGACTCATGTGGAATTTAGTTGCTGAGGCCTCTGGGGGAGGCAAATAAACCACATGAGTCATAAAAAGAACTTCAGTGCCGAGGTACATATTATATTTTTTTTGAAATCGGGAAAAAAAAAGTTTGATTAGGCAAGAAAATAATAATAAGGGATCACCCGTCCACGAACCGACTATGCGCGGCGTTGCTTGACTTCACCGATCGCTCTACCTGGGACAAGTATAATGACGTACGGCACCTTCTGACAGTAAAACCAAACTGCTGCTTATTGTGCAGCCTACACATCAAATCTATTGATTTTCAAATTTACTAAAATATGTATACTGAAGGATTGCGCTTCTATAGGAAACAATTTCGCATTGTGTACGAACAGTTAAATGAGCCTTTATCGGCCGGGTTTTGAATATTTGGTCACTTTTGACGGGCGATTTCTCCGCGTCTGACGTTTGATGTTTACATCTCGCCAAGGCCTACTTATTGAAAAAATCGTACAATAATGGGCTACATTATTGTACGATTTCTGTGCTTTTAATGACGATTTTGGGACATTTTAATGCCGATTTCAAGAAAAAATATTTTTTTGAAAAATATTAGGTAATAATTTCCTAAAAAAAATTTGTTAATATTCACCCTAGACAATTTCATAAATCAATCAAAATTAAATCAATTTCGCATAACTTTGTTCAAATTAAAGCATATTTTTGTAAAGTTTACTTAGATTTTTAATTTTTATGGAATCACAAACTTCATGTTTGTTGCAAGTTGCAACGATATTAAACAAAACTTTAAAATTTCGCAAAAAATCTTCGGAACAAGGTAAAACATTAGTAATGATAATATGTATATTAAAAAACTCTCATTTAAGGTGCAAATTTTTAATTTTAAATGTTTATTAAGAAACTGTGGAAATTAATTGACGAAAAAAATTTTTTTTCTTATGAGGTTATATTATTTAGGCATAGCTTTTAATTCTAAACAACTTTTTTTATAACCTTTTGCTGATTGCTTTAAAAATAAGGGTATACTTTACAATTTTTTATTTTTTACCTGCCCTGTATGCTGTTTAACTTGCAACCATTCTAAGTGCACCTAGGGAGTTTGCATTTTGGGCACCAAGGCAATAAATGGACTAATCCAACATGCATTTTGGGCACCGACCCAAAAGGTCCTCTTTACAAAAGTTGCATTTTGGGCACCGAGCCTCTTATTTTTACCTGTACGTTCAACGGTCAATTAAGTTTAGGTACTTATAGGTAGTTACCTAAGCAAAGGTATAAGCTTATTATTCATCATTATTATATGGTTTATTATAGTATAATAATTACATTAATAATTACACTAATTGTACAAAATATTTTAATCTAAATATCTTATTTATTAACATAGCAATGGAATGACAAACATTTAATAAAGTGTAGCCTATTGATTTCCTTATTTTGGTATTTAATAATAATTTTCAACAAAAACGAATAGGTTAGGATGTTCAGCATATAGGGAGTTGTTAAAATTACTGTGAAAAGACTCACAAGCATTTGTTGTACGAGTGATGAATAGATGAATAAATAGTAGATGAATGTTCTGCCCAGATAATAGGTGGAAAAAGTGACTCTTCAGAAATATAAGTATCTACTAAATAGTCCAGGTACTTAAATCTGATTTGACCCATCCTTTGGGGCTTGGTGCCCAAATTGCAGTTTTCATAAACCCTCGAAACTGACCGCAAAGAGGAAAATACCTGTTTGGTGCCCAATTTGCATGCGCCCTGCACCTAATATGATTATTAAACTTTCGGCAATATTGGTACTTTGGTTGTGCACACGGGCGTAGCCAGGATTTAGTTTTGGGGGGGGGGTTTAGTTTGAGAAGTAAATAAAACAACAAAAATATACTTACATGAAACTTAATATCTATATATTCATCCGAAAAACTACGACATATTTATAAAGTTCTTAACTTTAAATGAAATGGATAAATTAATTTCGTTCCTCTGCGCTAAATCTAAAACCATTAAAGAAGAAATCTTCGGCTTTTTCTTTTAAATATATCCACTACTTCATCTGCATGAATTTCTGTTCCATAGTGAATGTTCATTAGAGCCAAACCATTAAGTCTGTTTTCACTTGTAGTGTTTCGTAAATAGTTTTTCAGTCTCCTTAGGCTCGAGAAAGACCTTTCTGGGGTAGCAGTGGATACAGGAATGGTAGCCAAGATTTGTAGTAATGTGTAAATATTAGGATAAAGGTTTTTATCGCACATATCTAGGCATTCCAAACTAGATTTCGGGGTAGGCAGTCTTCTTATCAGCATGCAAGGTAGCTGAAGCTTTGATAGCTAAATCCAAATTTGTTTCTTTATTAGAAACCCCTTGACCTTGACTACACCACTTTTTCCAGTAGTCCATACCTTTAAGTTTATCACCCTTCCTTTTTTCCCCTCCATTTTTCGACAGTAATAATGATTCACGTATCTATCCTTAACAAGGTCATCGAATAACAGCGCACTAAAATTACTCACTTACATCTCTTCACTATTCGTTCACCACTTTTCACTTTTATTCGCTTCGAGTTCGCATGGAACAATACTGCCGTAAGCGCGGTCACGCGCCGCGGCGCCGCTTATATAGCAGCCTAGTAGCCGTCCAGAAACTTCCACAAAGTTCCGCTCATTTCGACCGAGGGGCGTGGCGAATAATCGAGAAACAACGCAAAGTGTCCCTACAATACAAAATAGTTCGGCTGCAACTGCGTCTGCCTCTCGTCAAAAGATGGCGCTAGGCGCTACTATTACTACATATATTCAAACGTAATAATAATTTAACTCTTCACTCCTCGTATTTTTTCGGTATAATATTAGGTAATATTTTACTTATTTCGGGGGGGGGGGGGGGGTTGAACCCCCGAAACCCCCCCCCCCCTTGGCTACGCCCGTGGCAATTAATAAAAAAAAGTCCCATATGTTGCACACTTAAATTACCATACTGTACACTGTATAGTCGGTTTGATCTGTTTAACAAAATCAACCTTAACTATATTATGTAACTTGTGTAATGAATCATTATTTTTCTGCCTGGCCAGTCTAAACATGACTATTTCAATTTACTCGCAGCGTACAAATACTCATGTTACTAACCCGTTTCACCGTCCAAAATAATCGAGAAACGGCATTATCGCTGACACGAAAAAGCAATTTTCAGACGCCCTCCTGGGCCTGAGTACCCATCAGGCCAGCATGTTGTTTGCCTTAAGTACACACTTGTAAAATCCGTACCTATTGAATTTTGTACCGAACAAGCCACATGCAGATAAGCTGGATGGAGTGGCCGCCTTTTTTAAAGTGCACTCGGATGGAAAAAATAAATTTTCATGGTTGGATGAGTTGATATGGACACATATTGACGGATACATGGTTTGAATGTAGCTAATTAAAATAACTATTATTACAGAATGTCTACACTACAGCTAAACTTTAAAGATGGTAGGAGGTACATTATGTAACATTGCTATTTGATAAGTAGTTTTAAAGCCAAACAGGTAGCCTAATAAATAAGTAGACGGAATATTGTTATTAATCTATAGATAAAGATAAGTTTGGGATATAAATATTTTACCAATTAAATTTTTGTTGATAATAAAGGAAAGTGTTTCTTGCCTAATTTAAAATTCCCAGATAGCACGTCATTATTCTACTCCGAATTAGGCCCTTCCCGTCCGTAGCATGTCCAAATTGAAAATTACAGGTTCAGCTGGCGTTACTCAAAATTTACGAGAGCGCAATTACTTGCCATATACACTAATTAAGGTTAATTAATGTTAAGTATTATTCTGGACGTTTGCTTAAAATAATATCTTAATTATAGGTATGGTTCTGAATTTCAAAAGGCGGAATAATAAAATAATGTAAATAAGCAAGTTATTCAGATGCCAACATTAAAAGATGTGCTTATTTTGAGATAACTATTTACTTATATGTGTATACAAGGTCCGCCACCTAAAACTCCGCAGGCCTCTAATTGAGATAATGAAACGTCAAACATTATGGGGCTTACATTTCCAAGGCACTCTATGTAAAAACGATTAGTTTGATATTACGGCAAGAAAAGCAAAGTAAAACATAATGTGTGACATATCATTTTAACAAGAAAAAATCCTCTTTTCAAAAATTGAAAAATCCAATATGGCGCCCATAAGAAAAATAAAAGTTGATCGTCATATCTTTGTCCAGGAAGGCGAGAAAAAAAATGCGAGGTCATATTTAGATTCCTTGTAAAAATGTACCTTAAGGTGGCATAAACACACATGCCATTAAATACTACCAACCCAAGTGAGTTTTTTGCGTTTATTTTGAAAATCGTCATGCTTTTCAAAAAATCAATGACCAACTCGAATACTGCATTATATTGCACATGTTCGGATAAAAAATCAGTCAAATCTGATGTCTCGTTTGGAAAAACAATATACCTAAAGGTTCTGGTAATTTTATATCAGAGAAGAAGAAGAACATACATTTCAGGTATATTGTTTTCGCAAACGAGACATCAGATTTCGCTGCTTTTTTGTCAAAATATGCGCAATATATTTAGTATTTGAGTTGAGCATTGGCTTTTTGAAAAACCTAGTAATTTTAAAAACAAACTCCAAAAACACACTTGGGTTGGCAGTATGTGTGATAATGCCCCCTTAATAATGTTTTACTTAGAAATGTCCGGCGCCATTCGTTTTCGTTTAAAAAAATAAAAACGAAAACGACAATTTTCAGTTTTTTTGCATTATTTTCAAAACAAAAAGGGCCAGCCAAAATTTCTTTTTACCATGTTACTCGGCATCAAATTCCACAACTTTGCCCCAATTTAACCGACCTCGTATCTCTTAAGACAACCAAGATCCCCATGCATAGACTCGAAATACGGTCACCCTGTATAATTTCTCCCCTATGCTGCGAACTTTTTGGAGGACACTGTATATCATACAATGGCATTAACGTGCCTGGTTCACATGTAATAAGTATCGCTTTTAAAGGAATTAGGTAAGTAGGCAGCGTATAAATTACATTAAACATTATAAAGTAAAACTCTTAAAATATTAAAATGTAAACAATTTATTATGAAATAAAAATGTATTTTTATAAACGGCAATTAACCAACGGTTAAATATCCTGCTCAAAATGTCGAACCACACGGTCGATGCTCAATATTAAGGTTAATCTTAAGTTGTCACAGAATAAAACAGACATTTATTCTGTGACATAAGGACATAGCTATGAAACAAATGACGGCATTGTTGATTACTGATTACTTAAAGATTAACATTCCTAATATTGAGCGTCGACAGTAGGTATGGTTTTGAAATTTTGAGCAGGACCCTTAAATGTTGGTTAAGTATTGTCATTGCTGTTTATAAAATACATTTATTTCATAATAAATTGTTTACTTTTCATATTTTAAGAGTTTTACTTACTTAATTATGTTTGATGTAATTTAAGCCACCTACTTACCTAATTCTTTTAAAGCCGATATTACCTGCAAACCAGGCACGTTAATGCCACTGTATGATATCTCAGATCAAAGCTAATATTTTTTTTACTAGAGGATAATATTTGTTTTAGTACAGTGTGTTTCAGAAAAAAGTGCCCGGAAAACCAGTTTTCAATTGACAGCCATTTTATGAGGCATTTTTTTAATGTTAAAGACCTTTAAGCCCCAAAAGTTGACCAAGTTATATGCCTCGGGAGTTTTGTGGCGGACCCTCTATAGGTACCTATTTTATATAAATAACATATATTATACAGGGTGTTCGAAAAATAGACGGAGATATTTTAGAGGGTGATTCCCTGTTAAGAAATATGAAAAAAAGTTTCTATAAACATGGGTCCGGAAATGCAGAGTTTTCAAGATACAGGATGTTAAATAAAAAAAATTAAACATGAAATTATTAATGTCTTAAAAATTATTTACTCGATTCTGTTGAAATTTGGCAATGTTATTTGTTGTATTAAGAGGCTAATTTCACCCTAACTAGATTAAATTTATTAAGTCCAGTGGCGTCCCGGGGGGCACCTTAGCGAATATTATTATCAAAAAAATGTACGCCACTACCTTTTTTGTAACTTTAATATTTTTTGTTTGATTAAGCATCTAAAAATACAACTTCTTTCCCTCATGTATTGTTTTCCTATCTCACTTCGTTTTCGAGAAAAAAAATAAAAACCGTTTTATTGCATGTCACTGGACAAAATTGGTTGTAGTGTACTTTATGTTATTATATTGGAAAAGTTGCAATAACACTCTTTCCTAGAAATGCTTTTGATTATTTGTTTTCCAAGGCACTTGTGATTTTTTTTGCAAAAATTGATAAACCAATTTTGTCCAGTGACATGCAATATATTTAACATCCTGTATCTTGAAAACTCTGCATTTCCGGACCCATGTTTATAGAAACTTTTTTTCATATTTCTTAACAGGGAATCACCCTCTAAAATATCTCCGTCTATTTTTCGAACACCCTGTATAACATACAAGAGATATATTAAAATACAAATACCAAGCGATTTAATGTCCCCACAAATTCAATTTAGTACTTAACTTTCAAATAGAATTGAAGGCGTTGATACTGGATTTAAGTCCATCAAACAATATAAATTGACTGACAGAGTTAAAAGCATACTACGCTATAGCAAAGGGTACAGTTTAAACGTCTATCTATTGTCTATTGCGTTTAGGACGAAAGGATATCCTTATTATGTTCCTTCTCCCCCTGTCCAATTCGTCTCTCTCACAAGATCATCAGTGCGACGAGAGGGATCCCCCATGCTGGGCTTATCCGAAGGCACTACGCGACACCAACTTAACGCTACATCCCAATCTTTCATAGCTGAAAAAACGAAATTTGCATTCGAACAAGTATCTCTTTCATTTCTATGGATTCATATTGTTTTGATCTCATTGGAAAGGCAAATGCTGAGCTTTGAAAAGCGTTGGAATCTCAGACTAAATGAATATAGCCGAAACTTCCGATAGAAACTTTTATCACCAACATTTTTATGCGTACTAATACAAAACTTTGTTGTACTGCCATCTAAACTTTATATAGAATTCACTGTGGCATTTAAAAACATATATAAAGAATAGATAGGTGATAGATAGATGATACAACTATTAGCTATAGATTTACATTACGAGTTTGATTACGTTCTCGTCGGCTTTACGGATATCTACTATAACCATCGGTTGCGTCATTACAGGGGGAAATTTTCATTTCGTTATACAGGGTGTCCGGTAAGTATGGGGCTATCTCACAGGAGCAAGTAGGGGACGTCAAAATATTACGATTGAGCTCAACAACTACGGATCAGATCTCAATAGTTACTGAAATACAGGGCGTTGTAACTCTTTTTTTCAAATTGAATTAATGGCAATATCTCCCAAACTCATCAAGCTGCTGAACTGAAATTTGGCACTGCTGTGTTTTTGGCGATGGAGAATAAGCTGAAAATGTCAATTTCGCCGTATCTCACAGAGGGCGACACTTGCGCTGTTTTTGGATCGTGCTTTTACTCGTAACTTTTTTGAGGTTATCTCTTTGGTCCTGCAGGTCTATTATTTTAGTGCATCTTTTTATTCTGCAAGAAAAAGGTACTCTTGTTTCATAACGATTAAATCAACCGTTTGCGTTGAAATCGGCAAAATGTGCCCCAAAACACCTGTTGAGTTCAATATTCGACACTTAAAATTTTCACCTACCACTTTCAAATATTACAGATCAACTGTACATTCAAAATGATGAAAAAAATGCCAAATGAGCAGTGGTCAAAACACCATTGGTTTTCTTGAAACAGCGTGTCAAAATTTTGTCAAATTCAATCCTTTCCATTTTGAAAGCGAATAATTTTTGGTACTTTGTTCATAGGGATTTTTTTTCACTTCAAATGGTACCGTTGATATGAAACACTTGAAAGCGATAGGTGAAAATTTTATGTTTCGAATATTGAACTCAACAGGTGTTTTGGGGCACGTTTTGGCAATTTCAACGCAAACGGTTGACTTTATCGTTATGAAACAAGAGTACCTTTTTCTTGCAGAGTGAAAAGATGCACTAAAATGATAGACCTGCAGGACCAAAAACATAACCTCAAAAAAGTTACGAGTAAAAGCACGATCCAAAAACAGCGCAAGTGTCGCCCTCTGTGAGATACGGCGAAATTGACATTTTCAGCTTATTCTCCATCGCCAAAAACACAGCAGTGCCAAATTTCAGTTCAACAGCTTGATTAGTTTGGGAGATATTGCCATAATTCAATTTGAAAAAAAGAGTTACAACGCACTGTATCTCAGTAAGTATTGAGATCTGACCCGTAGTGGTAAAGCTCAATCGTAATATTTTGACGTCCCCTACCTGCTCCTGTAAGATTGCCCCATACTTTCCGGACACCCTGTATATGTTGGTTGATTACAATGCCATAATAAAGCGATTGTCTATATTATTTTTGGTCTGTGGCTGGAACTTTCTAAAACGAAGGACTCCGATGGAACATGCGGCTGGAAGATCGAGATGGTTAGGTGGGCTCGCAGTACCTACAGCTATTAAATACAGGGTGCCCAATTTAGATGGAATAATGGATATAACTTTTTAAATACACCTTCTATAAAAATGTTTTAGACAAGAGTTTTTTTTAAATGGCACCATACACTTTTCTGTTCAAATTTGGAATCAGCTCCTTTTTATGCATACGAACATATAAAATTTCATTGGGGTTGAATGAGAAAGTTTTTGAGAAAAAGTAGAATTTCTGCAAGTACCACAAAATTTAAATTCGAGAGCATTACCTAAAAAGTATAGGCTATGCCATATGCCTAATGAACATTTTGACATTTTTGCATGTAATGATAACTAATGGTATCTATGACAACCGCATTATTAGTCCATTTATTATAAATGGTAATTTGACTGGCAAAAGGTATTTGCATCTTTTGCAAAATGAGGTGATTCCTGCCATTGCGGTATGCCAATCCAAGATATCTGGTTCCAGCAAGATGAAGCACCGTGAATACCGTGATGTGCGCCGCTATTTAAACCAACTCTTAACACAATCTTGGATTGGCAGAAGAGGGACCATAGAATGGCCTCCGAGGTCTCCCGATCTTACCCCGTGTGATTTTTTCTTGTGGGGACATCTAAAATCCAGGGCGTGTAAAAATCGTCCCCAAAATATATTCTAATTAGAACAATGCATAAGAAACGAAATAGCGTTGATTGTTCCAGAATGGATTAAGAATGTACTTTGTAGTTTTTAGGACAGACTGGGCCATTGTCTGGCTGTGAATGGAGAACATTTCGAGCATTAGATTAATTGATTTTTAGGTACCAGTACCATTGATTTATTGTGAATATGTGTAATGAATATCATTACACGCAAAAATGTCAAAATTTTTCATTAGGCATGGCCTACTTTTTAGGCAACGCTCTCGAATTTAAATTTTGGCGTAGGTACTTGCAGAAATTCTACTTTTTCTCAAAAATTTTCTTATGCAACCCCAATGTAATTTTACATGTTCGTATGCACAAAATGGATCTGATTCTATATTTGAATAGAAAAATGTATGGAGCCATTTAAAAAACAAAGTTGGTTGCCATAGCAACGAAATGACTGACTACCAAAAAAATTCAGTGTCACCAAAATATGCAGATAGAGCAACTGAAAAACTCTTGTCTGTAACTTTTTTTTATACAAGGTGTATTTAAAAAGTTATATCCATTATCCCATCTAAATTGGGCACCCTGTATAGCACACCTATGCCTTCTTGAACATCGCTTATCGATGTTTTGAATCATTAAATCATGTCTTAAGAAAAGTAACAAAAATTATTAACACTTGAATCATATTATTAAGTTCTCGGGCATTCGGATTTCGCTCTATAGGCCAGAAAGACGTTTTTCTGGCCCTCGTTGTAACTTATATCCCACTTACAGTTTCCACCTTAGCGTCTGAAGTGAAACCGTTTGAGCGATTTTCTCACCAATCTTTGGAACACCCTATACTCTTTTAGATATACTTCATGGCACTACGGTACAAAAGAACAAAATGTAAACCGTGGCTGATCGCAAGGGGTGTCTGCGCGCGTTCCGCTTGGTGAGAGACACTGTCGCCCTACCATAGAAGATATAACACATAGAAGGGTCACTCCGAATAGATGCCCAAGACAGTCCGAACTATGTTATCCCCATTCCTCCCCGCTGAAAACCATAAGACGCGATTCATCTATAATCTAGTCGGTGGGAGATAATGGTGAAGGCGACGGGAACGGCGCGTTTCCTTCTGTGGTTTCAATTCCACTATTGGTCTCCCGCCGTCTGGACGGGAAAATCAGGGATATTCCTCGGAGCCATAGCGACAAGCCTTTGGGATCAAAGTGCCGCGGACAATATATACCGTGGCCCTACTCGCTACTGTGACGTAACCTCTAAATGCGACGTTGCCATATCGAACGAGATATTATGTAGGTGCGATGGGATTTCGGTGTCCCGGCAAGTAGACTTAGCGTGGCAGCCTTCGCCCCGACTAATATCCCTCTCACCATCGCGACGTCACGAATAGCGAAATACGTCCGTGCTGCAAAAGTACACGGCAATAACTTCGGCATTAAATGGCGGAAAAATTTACGGCGTCCCGTAAATCGCGCTATCTCCGGGGATACTTTGTAAACGCCCATTACGGGGCCCGGGCGCCGCCTATAGCGTAGGGTAATTTCGAGGATATCTCGCGGGAACTCTTCGAGAAAAACGGGGATACGGCCGAGTTAAGGCGTGGAACGTGGGGGTTTAGATCGGCAAGTTGGACCAGTTTGTGGCATGTTAAACAACAAAAAAGTCGGATGACCTATGGAAACCGCAAAAAGTGGTCAAATTTGTTCGTCCACTGATATAGATCGAGTGGGTAACACCTGGGGTGTTAAAAAATAGTTGCATTTTGAAATCAACAAAGTAGTTTTTTCAATGCAATGACTACGTTTATCTCGACGCGTTCGATCCGATTGAGAGAGGTTTGAATTCACTGGAGGGGACTCAAATAGACGGCGTAAACTCTCCGGATTGAAATTCAATGATATTTAAAGTTTCAATTCAAGCCGCTATTTCCAAACAGAAGTTGGCCAGAATGTGCACCAACCTACTGTGGAATAAGTAGAATAAGTTATTGTCCCTAGAGAGGATTGAAAACTGTAGGATTCAGTACTCATGATGTAAACGTAGAATTATAAAAGAGTTGACATAATTCAATCGCATTCATTTCAATCCGATCGAGTTGCCACGAGATAAACGTAGTCAATGTTTATTATATGCAGTGCTTTTTATTTAGGTTTAAAAATATCTCATTTGCAATGGCTACGTTAACATTAATAATTATGCACATAATTTTTTTTGCCTGATTTATATTAATATAATTTATTTTTAGTTGGATATAATAATAATGAGCAGGGCAATAAAAACAATGCAGGTATATTGTATTATAATTGGGCAGGAAATGAATGACCCAATAATTAATATTTAAACAGATCGGCATGCTGCAGCATATATTGCCATACCCTGCGTTATTATTAAAAAGACCCTCCTGGTGCATGCACAATCGCAGCACGATGTGCGCAACATAATTTCGGCGGAATTTCGTAATAACACCAAAGTGCAATTTATTAAATTAATATGCTTGGAAGCGGCGACCAAATATTTATTGTACCTTTATCATATTTATGCGGGGGAAATATTTTACAAATTAATTGATTCGTTTGTTGCATATTGGTTGCGCCGACAATACAAAATTAAATGTATTATCAAACAAGGCTGGTTTTTTGTACCTGTAATTATTGTAAATAAAGGGGGACGTTTTTGTGGCTCAAGTGCATTTTTAAACTGATTGTCCTTTACCTGATATGCAACAAAAATATCCCTCTTTAAATGTATTGCTTCCAAAGAAAATAGTAAATGTTTTCTGCAGAATCAATGCTTAGAATAGATTTTCTTTGTAACTATGAGTACTAATAAATAAATTAGTCAGTGATAGAGCATAGTGGCATACAAGATGAGGTTTATAACTACCTACTATTAAAAAATGGACATGGTACCTAAAAGTGAGGGAGGTTACATTTACATTAAATCTGAGAATAAACTGCTTAGAAATCTATAGGCGGTCTGGGTCTAGCACTAGCATAATAGACAGACTGATAGAGAAGTAAATTACAGGGTCCATACAGTCCCTGTAATTTGAGGCTAATTAGAATTTTAAATTCTTGGGATAATGATATTGACCCTACTTACCAAAGGACTCTTGGGCTAATTTATTATTTTATAAGTGTCCGCCTATATCTTTGAAATTTAAATAAAGTCTAGAGAATACTAGTAATACTACCGTTTTAAAGAATTTCTTGGACAGTGGCGTCGCGTCGGGGGGGGGGGCAGGGGGGGCACGCCCCCCCCCAAATTTTTTTAGATGGTAATTTTAAAATACTACCTAAGGTAAAAATGGAAATAATTCACAGCAATCACTTAATTAATTGCAAAAAAACAGTCGAAGAATGATGTTTTATTGAGTAAATATATGATGTGCCTGTCCTGTAAAAGATGTGATATTTTTACAAGCTTGTATTAACTTTTCCTGTTAGTAGGTATATGTATGTAAGTATGTATGTATACATATATATATCACGAACGATGATCCCCACGTCACAATGGCCGATAAATGTAATTTCCATTGTCGATCATTGTGACACAGAAATCATGGTTCGTGATATCCAGGACTATATGTGTGGGTCGAATCTTGCAAGCTGAATTAGAACCACTTCTTGACATCCCGATTGAGCTGAAATTTTGCATACACCTTTAGTTCTGGCAACAATACAATATGCAATACTCAGTATTGTAATACTTTCAAAATGGCCGTCGCCAATAGTTGGCGGATGAAGTGTTTTTTGGGGTTGCCGATAGCGAAAGTGACGTTAGATTTCGTATTTTTTTAAGTTGTATAGCATAAAATCTATTAACATTTTACCTTTCAAAAATTTAGTACAAGCATCTCTGTCTTCATTTTAATCATAAGATCTTAAAACCATATGCACTGGAATTATTAATTTTCCCAAGGTTTTCATAACCTATAAAACAAAACACTGCTTGTAATATCTTATGATTCAAATGAAGACAGAGATGTTTGTACTAAATTTTTGCCAGGTAAAATGTCATTAGACTTTATGCTGTACAACTTAAAAAATACGAAATTTAACGTCACTTTCGCTGTCGGCAACCCCCTATTAATATGGGTATCAAATGAAAGGGCCTGAAGAGTAAAAAATTATAAAGTTAGTGACATCACACCAAATTCAATATGGCCGCCGCTCCATGGCGGATTACACTATTACATTATATCAAATGAAAGGGCTTGAAGAATAGAAAACGATAAAGTTAGTGACATCACACTAAATTCATTATGGCGGCCGCCCGAAGATGGCGGATTACCTATTTCTGCACAACCTACTTGACATGGGTATGAAATGAAAGGGTTTGACGAATACAAAAAAAATAAGGTAAATTACGTCATACTAAATCCAATATAGCGGATGTCCCAAGATGGTGGACTAAATTTCTTTACCACTCCCCTGATATGGGAATAAAATAAGTACTAAAAAGAACAAAATAAAATAAAAGGTAAAAAAGTTTTTAAAAACAAGCTTTTATTTAAACCATATTACACTAAAACGAATAAAGTAATATAAAATAAATCTAGGTTTTCGTTAAGATAATTCAATGCCAAATTGCGACAAGTTTTTGTAAATCAAAAAGCATGTCGCGCAAGTACCTATTTGCCGAAGTAGGTATTTTCTTTACAATTAGCGCGAAAAGCTTTTAGATTTATAAAAACTTGTCGCAATTTAGCATTTAATTATCTTTACGAAAACCTACACTTATTTTATTCATTTTAGTACCTACATGCCCTAAATAAAAGCTTGTTTTTATTTTTTTAATTTTATTTTTTCAGATGTTATTTATTTTTTGTTTGTATTAATGGTAGGACAGTATATACCAATGAATAACGAACCCCAGGAAGGAGCCAAAGCTCTATGGGAATTATAAAATACGTGAGACGGAAATGGAGACTGAATTTTGACAAAATATTTTTATATTTGACAGTTGTCACGGTGGTTTGTGCTATTAGATATTTGTGTAGTTCTTCGATAAGTACTTTTTGGAGATCAATTATGGTTAGCTGTGCAGCCTGCGGCTATTCCGTGACTACCAGAACAAAATGTTTGGGGGATAACATTCTATCGGTAAGTACTTTTGTAAACCGGAAACGGAATGCCGCCAGATGCAGAGACTGTCCCGGTCGAGTGTTAAGCCAAATTTGCTCCTTCCTGGGGTTGTTTATTCATAGGTATATACAATTTGTTTTATTTTGGAAGTGTTTTTTGACAGTGACAGTACAGGTTTTTTATTTCGAAAGTATTTTTTTGTTTTTGTTTCATGTATTATTGGTCTCGTCGGTTTATTAAAAATATGAAAATAAAAGAGTAATTGTTTTCTTTTCCCATTTTTGTTTCAGGTAAACTAAAATTACGATAAAAATATTGACATGTTGTTCATTGTCTCGAGAAAAAAATTTAAGGTGCCCCCCCTGCTTCTGAAGTCACGCGACGCCACTGTTCTTGGAGAATTTCAAGTAAAATAGAACGCACGATAAAGTGAAGTATTATGGTCTTTAAAGGTAAAATGCTCAGAAAAGTAATAATAGATATACTCTCTTCTTATGGCACTGTAATTAACCAGCAGTCATTGCGAAATATAATCATTCCTAATAATCAGGGCCGAGTTAAGGTAAAAATTTGCCCGGGGCAAAGTTCTTTTTTGGCGCCCCCCCCCAAATCAAAATTATATTAATTAAATTAAATTAAATTAAATATATATACTAAAATATCTCTTTAACTGTACACCAGAAATTACAATAATTGGCGTAATTATTGTTTTGGGCGCCTCCAGCCAGGTGCGTATTTAGCATGTCTGGCAGAAATGTCAATTCTTGTTACAGAGGCCTAACCTTAACCTTGATATTATATATGGTTCTAAGTTCTAACATAACTTAGAATACAGAAACTATAACTATAGCCTTTTTATGTACTTCAAAGAACAGAGTTTAATGTTAATTTCTTATCTACTCAAATTTAGAATTCGTCGTCTGTTATAATAGGTACCTATCAATAATATCAATATGGCCGCCGCTTACAGAATTCTAGGGACTTTAAATATTTACCTGTCACATTTTAGTTTAGTTACATATTTTTCATACTTCACAAGAGCAAATAACTTTTAATTTTTACATTTTATTTTGCACCAGAAAGCAGAACCTCATATACATACTCATATACCAGAAAGAACATTTTTACAATTTACAAGATACGAAAAATTGCCACAATAGAAACCACCAGGTTGCTACGTTATTCTAAACAGAGTGGGTGATTATTTAGTACGTTTGATATTTGCCATATCCAGAATTGAGCGATAATAATAAAATTCAAGTTCAACAAAACCAAGTCTTCATTAAAACAGGGTTTCCTTAAATGCTACAGATTCAGGATTCAGCTAATATGAATGTACAAGTACTTATTGTTATTGTACTTGGCCAAGTAATTTACGATTAGTATCCAGAAATCAAAAATCCATGTCGATATCGATTCCTCTATTTAACTAACACGTTGCTCGTTTGCAATCCTTTTTACAACGATTCGCGTCAACGTCAAACGTCAAGCGCCGGCCGCCACCGCGTCATCTCGGGGAGAATAGCGAAATCAATTAAAATATTCCACAACGACATAGACATCGGTAGACGTAGACAAGTTCCGAATTCACAACTTACAAAGATTTCAGTAGTTGTATGCGAAATCATCGTCCTAGAAAAATAAAAATCGGTAGGTAACTAAAAAATTTAAAAAAAAATTAAATGTTTTTTGGAGCAGTAAATTATTAGACAAAATGAATATTTAGTGTCCCCATTATAATTTTAAAACGCCATCTAGCTGGTATTGCCAAAACCAAAGCAATGTGAGTGTGTGTATATATCGACCGGTCGATCGACATATAAAAAGAACTCGGCAAAGCGGCGCGGCGCGGTGGAAAAACCAGAAGAAGCAGACATACTGTCATTCTAGCGATTTTTAAAAATAAATATTTTTAATAATAATAGTAGGTACCTAATATTATTCATAAATGAGCAAATTTGATATCTTGAATTTTTCGCTTAAAAATAATAATATCAGACTGAAAAAAAACAATCAAATTTGCTTAGAAATGAATGGGGATGTCAGAAATGATTTTTATTTTAAGAGAAATCAATGTCTGTCAAAATATTCAGGTCAGATTCCACCGAACGCCACTGGTGGATATAAAAAAAATGTGGTACAAGGTGGTTCATTATAAATTGACACCCTTTTAACTTGCTCGTTTTTGAGGCTAGAAAAAAAAGTTTTTTTACAAAAGTTTTAGATAGGTACTAATACAAAGTTTTTTGTGACGCTATTGGACCGTGTACAGTGTGTTCTAGAAAGCCGTGGCAGACATAACTTATGTTTTTGCATTTTTGAAATCTGCTCATCAAGGCAATTAAAATGATATAAACTTTGTGGCATTATCTTTTTCCGTTTTTGAAAAATTCCGTTTTCAAATTTTATACTAAATTTATTTAACTCGAATTTATGGATCTCGTGATAAAGATAGATGATCGATGTAATAACAAAAAAATATTTGTTTTAAACAAGAGAGTAATATAGTGAAACTCCAAAATGTTTAGGAGCTTTTACGATTTTTCTGAAATTCTTTATTTCGAGAATATAATCAGTAAAATTTGAAAAGACTCCTAATTATTTTGGAGTTTCACTATATTACCCTCTTGTTTAAAATAAATATTTTTTGTTATTTCATCGATCATCTATTTTTATCACGAGATCCACAAATTCGAGATAAATAAATTTAGTATAAAATTTACAAACGGAATTTTTCAAAAACGGAAAAAGATAATGCCACAAAGTTTAATATCAGTTTAATTGCCTTGATGAGCAGATTTCAAAAATGCAAAAATATATAGGGTGTTCCATTTAAAAAAACATAAGTTATGTCTGCCACGGCTTTCTAGAACACACGGTACACGGTCCGATGGCGTCACAAAAAACTTTGTATTAGTATCTAAAACTTTTGCCAAAAACTTTTTTTCTAACAACTAACAAGTTAAGGGGGGGGGTGTCAATTTATAATGAACCACCCTGTACATCAAAAAATGCCTCTTGATGCATGGTACATATATACAAATTTCATTAAAATATCTAGAGAGGTATTACAGGTATTATTAAAAAAATATTTATTTTTACAAATTATACCACCCTGTATCTCAAAAAAGTTAGGACGTTTAGGACATACGTTCATATGAAGTTTTCTTATTAAAATGGACCCAAAAATCTTCCCCTTAAATATTGACATTCAATTAGAAATTAAAAATATCGACATTCAATTAGAAAACACCCTGTATAGAGTAGAGATGCCTCCTTAAACATACATGACTTATCATGCCCAACACGTCTGTTACTTCATTTCAGTTTCAGTGAGCGTAAAGTCAAGTCAAGTCCCGTACTTTTTACACAGTCCTTATACCGGATTTCCTCATCTCTTGTTTCTGGAATTTCTGGGGGACGCCAGCCGTCGGACGCATGTCCATTGTGCAATGTGCACTGGCGACGCATCTCGTCGCTGTCAGCGGGTGGTCCGGACGGCGGCGATCCGCTCGCCAACCGCTTGCCGGCCGATCGAGCGTGCCTAATTCGAATAAATGGCTACACAATAGGCAAACTTCCAGTGTACTGTGAGAAACCAACTATGGCATAAATAATCAGTGGCTATGACTAAATTACTAGATCACACGAAGTTCGTATGAAATTAGCGGCGACAAGCGTTATAATAGGTATAATATTTCAGTCAAGAGAGCAATATGAGACTCTCTTATACAGGGTGGTCACTCTTACAGTGCATACCATTGGGATATCCGAAACGAATATTTCAGAATCTAGTTGGCGTAGGAATTATTTGACATTTCTATTGAAAAGCTCACATCGAGAAATGTAAGATTGCCAGGTTTCATAAATTTTCATTTACATATAAAAAAGTTATGAAGGAAGAAAGAAAACGCATATTTTCAGTTTTTCAGCAATATTTCAGGAACTACCCAGGATATCTTAGATTTCTTTTCAGATTATTAAAAGGCATACAAACACGCAACTTTTCTCTAATTTAACCCACGCTGTATCTCTTACCGTTTCGGATATCCCAATGGTATGCATTGGAAGAGTGACCACCCTGTATATAAGATCTTGATTGAACCATATTATCGTTGTGAATTTTATAACTACATTTCTATATACAGTCTCTATAGGTTGACGACTTGATTTTGTGAGTCCTATCTGTTCTGTAAGTATTGCTTATACAATACCTAAATAATAAATAACACCAAATGAGGCTTTTCATAATGGCATAGAATGAACAAATAATGTGACTCATAATATGTGGTTAATTCACAGGTATAGGACAATAAGAAAGTAAAATTATTTATTCACCATGCTAGCGTTGCTTCACACTTTGTAGACTTCTTCAGGGCTTAAAAGTTAATAAGTAACCGAGGAATGTAGGTATGTTTGCAGTTTGCAGGGTGTCCCAGAGTCAGTAGATAAAACGAAGCCTGTCAATAATGGACATCACTAGAATTACCTATATGGGGTTATCCAAAGTTTGACAATTTAGAAGTTATTTGAACTTTTATGATTTTTGAGGAACTTCGTATAGGTACACGCGCGGCCCCTGAAATCGTTCCAATACGTTCGTACGCAAAGGCGTTCAACTGACAACGTTGCAATTACCCCCTTCTCTCGCGGTTTGAAAGCCAGCGATAACCTTAAAAGCGTAAGTGACGGCAAATCTGACATCTTATACGCGACATCAGGGGTATGCAACTGGGTCCGGCGCATTGGCAACACAGGTCGGCCATTACGTCGGGTTGTGAAGGCCGAAGGGTATGATCGAAGGTAGCAAAAAGTGAGCTATATTCGCTCTGAACGCGACCCTATGTTAAACGGGTTGCCTATACATTACGGGTTGGAGGGTTGGACCAATAGAATCGCCGGATCAGACGCCTTGGGCGATCGATGAATTTGCAAGTTTTGAAGTTTTAATAAAAAAATATATCAACAATCTCGAACAAGGTAAGTCAAATATGTTATTATTTATTAATGCCATAACTCATAACAGTTCTTCCCGAATTATTATCAATGCGTTATTCGAGGAATATTCCAAATATGAATAGGCAGTGTGAAAAGTATGGTTAGGGGGCTATTTTTAGAGACACTGTTACAAGTTATATTTTATTCACTTTATTCCTGTTGTTTATTCTTGTCTATGTTATTACCACTAGATTAATAACAATAATCAGTAAAAGCATAGTCGAACCAGTTTCGTTCGACTGCTAAAATGACTCGTACTGAAAGCCCCGTCTACTTAGTAGTCGTTGTTTTTCAGCAGTTATTATTTTCTGTGTTTAGTGTGTTTTAATGTGTTTTTTATTGTTTAACTCCAGTAGTAGTTTTCTGTTTGATTTAAAGATAGGTGGTACCGATAGTAAAAAATAACACCTTTTTATTATTTTAGATACAATGGAAACTGTTGAAACGGAGAATGGAGGCAACTTAATTTGAGAATAGAAGGCGCAGCAGGTGGCGTGTCCCCGAAGAATCTCAGACATGGCCGGAGTTACTTCAACATCATCCACAATAGGTCAAATTATTTTATTCATTAATAAATAATGTGTGAGGTTAACTATTTTTAAGTATATCAGGGAGAAAAAAGGTAGGAAGCAAATTAGTGAGGGACATACTAAAAAACTCAAGAAGTTTAAAAATTCCTAACTGTCTTTATTATTTCCTATCTAACATATTTGCTTCCCTTACTTGTAGCTATTGCGATCTGCTGATAAGGAACTCACTAATCGATTTTATCTTTATTACATGTTTCCGGATTGCCGAACCAAGTTCGGTAGACTGGGAATATTAACAATGACCAAGACTGTTTATCTGTGATTTATCCGGACTGAAAGAGGACCAAGGACCTGTGATATGTATTTTCTAAATAGGAGTTAATTTTTATTTTGTTTCTATTCATCAAGTTTTTGTATATGGTTTTATTGGTGGTGGTGACAAAAATAATCCTAAATAATAGTAATTGCCACCCCTCCCCCCACAATACTCCTAGATTGGAGTATTGTGAGGGCGAGAATTATTATTATTATACCTGCCTGATATGTTTCTTTGGTTTTTGTTTTAAATATATATAAAAAAAAACGAAAATACTTTAATATATCCCTGTAGTCCTTTTAATTGTTTTATTTCTGAAAAGGAGCACATAATGTGGCGGAATATATCACATTATGCGCTCTTTTTTTGAAAGAAAGCAATAATTAAAAGTAATTCAATATTCCAGTGGGAGATCCTAGTTCAAATTTCCCGCTTCTCCCCCTTTGCCCCTCCCCCCCCCGCAGAATTCCTTACAGAAATTCCAACCAAGGTTCATCCAACCCGGTAAGGTGGCGCTGACCGTTCTGCCTCCTGTCAGCGGTGTTGCCAGGCAAAAGCATTGACGCCGCATTTCTTAACCTATATATTTTGTGCGCGACATTACCTTACGTGACATTGCCAATTACAGTGCAAAAAACAGTAAAGTCTTTTGACAACCTCGAATAGAGCCGTTCTAAAAATCGAAGAAGGTGGTAAATCTCTTAATTGGGTGTCGCACTTTCCTCCGATACCAAAAAGAACCTCGAAAATCCGATAGCTAAGAGAAATCCCCGATTCACGATTAACCACTTTCGAGAAACGGGACGGCTGTAGAATCAACGAAACCGACGGAAATTCCTCTGAAACCACTATTGGAAATTGCTTGTTTTTTCTCATTTCTCGATTTTTCGGGGGCCCGGGAAGCATCAGAACCTCACCCGAAGACTCCAGGGAAGCTTTAAAAATTGAAATAAACCAAAGATTTGGTTCGCGGTTAAGATAAAGAAGTGTAATAAACCAATGTAAAAAACCACTACGAGATTCTTCTATAATAAACACAATAATTATACCTACTTAGATATTATACCTTATTTAACTAATACCACTTTGACAATCAAAGAAATCCGCGTAATTTCACGTTACGTGAATCTCAAAACACCAAGACCAAGAAACTGTGTAAAACTTTAAATCCACTTATAAATTATTGTAATGATAATGCAGCGATTTATTAACCTATTTTCGTTGACTGGCGTGTTAATACGTCAGTTAACGCAATTTTTATTTTCTACGGGGAGGAGCGGGTCGGTACGAGGGAACGTAGGGGAAGTTGTTGATTTGAGAAGCCGTGGAATTGGCGCAACGTTGCCGCACTTACCCGAAATTCTTGATTTCTTGCTCATTTCTCGTGCCTAGTGGAACGATTTCTGAGGCCGCGCGTGTACCTACTTCTCCACACAAAGGTCATTATTTAGTTAAACCTCAAGGAAAAAATATCGTTCTATACCAATGAATTCTATGTGCAAAAATGGTTTTACCGAAATCGAAAATAATACAAACAAAAAATATGTCACGCTTAAAAAATACCAAAAAAGAAAAACGCCCTGTATGAGCATCATCACTGATAGAAATATCGAGATGCGGTTTGCGGCATTCAATTCAGCTCAAAATCGAGCTCTAGACACACCTCAGCTACATTTTATCTATATCTTCGGGACATAGGAGAAACCCCTCGAAAGTGGATTCCCGCACACCCTATATACAGCCAAGGGCAACATTTTTTGAATATTTGCTGTAATGAATTTCATCATAAATAATGCTGTGTTGTTATTTATTCACAACCCTCCAATTTTACTAAATTTAAGTTGACTTTTTTTTTCACCATCATTTTCAACATCAACACTATAACGTCCATTTAACAAACTAAACCTTGTGCATTTAGTTTATGGTTGTAGATTAATCATATCCCAAGATAGTTTTTAGGATAATAATTAATATTCACGTTGATATAGGACAACCCAACTTTCTACAATTTCTCTTTGAATCTTAATTTTTATTGATTAAATTAATTAAACTACGTTTCCATCTTGTAGGTCATCACTTTATATATATTTTTTAAATTTTAACGCAACGTTTCGACCCTTATCTTGGTCATCATCAGGCTAAAAAGAACACAAGTACAATTAATAAACTAGCATTAGAAAAGTATTAAAATATTTTAAAGATTTCTTGATTTAAAGCTAAAGATTCAAAAAGGTACTTTCTGGAAGTGTACACATTGTAAGACAATATATATGCAATGTACAAAAAGTATATAATGTGCAGTTGGAATGAGCGTAATAATTATGAACGGATGCAAGAAAAAATGTGTGTTATACTATATCACAAATTGGACTTACCTACAGAATAAAATTGAATTATTTTTTCTTTTTTTTTTTCTTTTTTCTTTTTTTTTTCCTTTTTTTCTTTTTTATAATAAACTATCTACGAAATATTAATTTTTATTGCACAGTTGGTCAGTTGCACTCTTGGTCCAAATTTATACTCAATCCTTTTACTTGCTGGAGAAGTTTCTCGAAAATCCTAAAAGTTCAAATAATTTCCAAACCGTCAAACTTAGAATAAACCTATATAGGGTTCAAGGTCATCCTAGTGATGTCAACTATTTATAGGCTTCGTGGACCTGGGTGCATGAATATTTCAGTTTTGCCCATCATTGGAAGATCACACATTCCCGCATTATTCTATAGAAAGATTACCACTAATACAGTGTGTTCCGATAAAAACTCTGTCAGTTTCGCTATATGCGGCCTATACAGGGTGTATCTTTGATAGGTACAGAAATTTTAACCACGTAATCGGGGACGTTCATAAAACCGAAAAATGAAAAAAAAATTTTTTTAATCGATGTTTAGAAAATGGGGCAAATCAATCTTTATCCGTGCTCAATGCACGCCGCTGGATCGTCACTAGAAGCGCTTAGAGGGGAGGTCTAACCTCTCCCTAGGAGATGGAGGGGAATAACGTTAGATTAGGAAGGGGAATACCGCGACGTTGCCGCATGTCAGAGTGGAATAAATCTGCTTGCAGAATTAGGTACCTAGGTACCTTTGAAAATTACTGCTGGTAGGTATCCACGTTTTTTTATGATGTCGGTTGCTGTGACGAACTGTTTATTGCTTTCTTCACAGGCGCACACAATAATTTAACAAACACGTCAGTTTTTATCACTTTACTGTTATTTTAAGTCCCTAGGCAGCAGAAATGTATCCGAGCGCCGCTCGGAGAAGTCATTGCTAGAAAACTCATTGCTGATTTCACACTCATAATTTTTTGACAAGTCTTTTGTGGAGTAGGTATCTACCTACCTACCTATTTTACAACTGATTTTCAGGCCGCAATTTTTTTATACTAATAATTAGCCATCTCTTGGGACACCTTGGGATAATAAATTTCTGATCGGCAATCAACTGAATAAAGTATTTGTTTTAAAATACAAATTATCTGTAAAAATTGCAAATTTCCACAACCACCCATAGGGTAGAGCGTAGAGCAGCGGCGCGTTACCTTTTTTTAGCGAGTGTTCGCCTGTAGCCCTATCATCTCGAAAAAAGTGAGGGAAGACTGTAATTTGACGTGAATTTAACGCGCGGCTTCGATTTGTTCATAGTTTTTAATATTTTTCAACCCTTGCCCGATAGTGCGCCACCTTTAAACCCCCTCAGGGTTGTGGTCCTATGTATTATCTACTTTTAAAAAATTATTCGTTTCCGAAAAAAGTGGGGGAAGACTGTCATTTGATGTGAATTTAACGCGCGGCCCCGATTTGTTCATCGTTTTTAATATTTTTCTACCCTTGCCTGATGGTGCGCCACTTTTAAACCCCCTCAGGGTTGTTGTCCTGTCTATTGTCTACTTTTAATAGTATATTACACACCGAGGTGTCTCGAGATAAAGTAAACTTTCCACCCGGGCGGGAGGGCGGGAAGTAAAAGTCAAAAAATTGACACTTTCAAACTTCTAAAAAGTCAGAAATGTCGATATTACATACATGGTTGTAAATAAAAAATTATTCGGTTCCGAAAATAGTTGGGGAAGACTGTCAAATTGGCGTGCTTATCATTTCCGCATGTTTTAACCCTTTGCCGTTTCGGAACTCTATCAAGTTAATTCCTTACCATTCCTCTTACTTTTCGTAAAAACTTGGTGGCGAAATGTCGCGTAATGTCCCCAAAAACCGAAAAACAGCGACTCCTCCTGGTGAATTTAAGCTTCTGCGTGCCCTTGACTACTGCCCGACATTCCTTCGCCGAGATTCGCCAGGCGCGGGCATATGACGTTGGCGTCGGGCGCTGGCGTCCGACGCCAACTTCACACAAAAACGACGCCGCGCCGAATCGCGCAATAATTACAATTACGAATGAATTCACTGGCACTGATTCACTCGATTTTGCTCCATTTCCACGCCGCCCGGCCCGGCCGACCTACTAAATTACAGCTGGGCGAGGAGCGCAAGCGCGGGGCGCCACTTGACATCGACACTACAGGTGATCCCCACTACTCATAACTAGTGCGCGATATTAGCCAATCGCGGCTCGCGGCCCCTACTTCTCTCGGGGCGGCGCTACTATGTTGCCAAGTGTGCTGAAAATTTACCTGATTTAGTAATTTAATTCCGTATAAATTTAATTGTGTAGTGGATTTTTACATGGATTTACCCGTTTTTGTGCGTAATAATTATACGAGATAGTAGATTAACTTATAACGAATGAAACCCCGTATAAATCCGCGAAAATCAAAAATCGGATTTAAGGGACTTTAAGTCAGTTTGGGGACATGTCGGCATAAACGGCAACACCGAATAGTGGTATTGAATGGTATGGGGGAAAGCTTGTGCGCACGTACGCCGTCTCCGTCACCGTACCGCCGCGCCGTAGCCGACGCGCTAGTCGAAGATCGTCCGTCCGATTTTGGGATTTAACAGCTGATTGATATCGATCCGCGTCCGCCTGTAATTTTTGGGAGCGCCAGCTTCAACAAGCAATTTATTATTATACAGAATGCCTTACGTGTGGCTATTCTGTGGTATAACAATTCTGTTTCCAAAACGTGGACGCGTATGCAAACGTCGCGTCTCGCTAACCGATATTGTTCCGTTACTTTGCTTTGTTTTACGAACTGTCGTCGGAACTGAACCTGCTTCTGTACATTTTTCCAGATCCGTTCGCCATTTTTTTGGACCAGCAGTGATGTCCAAACCTGTTGCAATTGCCGCTACGAATTTGCAGTGAAATAACAAGTGATTTTTTCATATTTCCGTTAAGAAATGCAGTGTTAAACGTTCGCGGCCTTCGTATGAAAACAGTGCTAGATAGGTTCCTACTAGGTACCCCAATTACGCGCGAGGATAAAAGAAGCAGCTTCAAGGGTTCGCGAAAATTCGGGTTTTATTAGACGCATACGGTATGGATCTAATTGTACAATCCACCTAGTCGAGTCCCCGTTGGAATAAATCAGCTGAGGGAAACCGAGACGTCCCTAATATTTGGCATCGCGCCGCTTTAAGTGTGCAGTGAAAAAAAAACAAGTGTTTTGTTCGTATTTCCGTAAAAAGAGACTATGAACTGTTATACCTTCGCGACCATCGTATAAAAACAGTGCCACTAGTTAGGTAGGTACTTAGTGCTTTATGTGATTTTGTGAAGATTTTTGGATAGTATCTAAACACAAGAAAATAGTAAAAATAATCGATGCATCTCAAAGAACCTTTAAGGAGTTGTCCAAAAATTATTTATTTATTTATTTAATCTCCACATACACCAAATGATACATGGTTGCGTCAATATTCTTCAAATACTGCGAAAAAGCCTCGGAAGAAGCGATTCGACTGGCAACCAGTTACCTAGTGCTTCTTGTGATTTTCGAGAGGATTTTTGGATAACATAAGAAAGGAGTACGACACCCGCAAGGAAAATCATCCAGGCATCCGAAAGGTAGTTTTTTTGCATGCTATTCGCTAAAAGAACCATTAAAGATTTGTTCAAAAACTAGTTGAAAGACTATTCCTGAAATACTGTGAAAGAGCTATACGTCTGACAACGCTGCACGGCGGAATTGGGGGGGATCCGCCGGAACCGGCCTCAGTTCCAGCTGGTCCCGGCAAGGTCAAGGACCCATGGCCGTAGCGTCGGAAAAACGGGTTTTAATAGCGTTTTAAAAAAAATTATTTCTGACGTTAATATGCACTTTAGAAAAATTTTAATTGCATAGGCGTAACAAGTGCATTTTTCCCGACCTGCCCTTAAAATTTCTGTACTTATCAAAGTTACACCCTGTATTATTTGAATATGAGCTTAATCTCGGACTGGAAGGTTTCCCCGTCGTTGCAAGTTACTGCCACGAAGTCTTCGTCAGCGGCAATCCCCAGGCGGTCGCCACATTGCCATTCTACGAATCGTTCATCGTTCATTCATGGCGGAATCGAAAACCGTGTCCTTTCATCGTTGAAATGGACACGCTGCTGACGCCATTGTCCCACAGCATGCTTCAGAAGTCGATAATATCGCCTACAAACTTAATTAACCCCCATGTAGCGCCGGCAGATTGATTCACGCCCTTATTGCGGGGTCCTTCCTTTGCCGTCCGGGGCCGGATGGTAGGGGGCTGTTCTTTATATCGAATAATGGATATAGCTTTTCAGGTTGTCCCATTGTTAATGGACAAAATATACCGCATACATACCTACCTATTATTTAATTTTAAGGATGAGGATTTGTATACCTATAATCATAAGTGAAGGGACGATTTTGTGGCATCCTTTACCTACTTATACGATGCGACAAAACTGCTGGCGTGTCTAAAATAATGAAATAATACTAAAACATCCTCGGGAGAAACAAGGTTTTGTACAAATCGACATTTACCGATTTTTAAACGTCAATAACTTTTGAAATCAAAAATTATTTTTTATGTACATGGTGGCTACACATTTTTCCGATTCCAACGAAGTATATTGTATACACTGTGTTCATTTGAAAACAGTCCACCCTTAATATTTTTAAAACTACGAAAAAAATCAGAAATCGCCGGGACCCGTCAATTTTTGTTCGGAGGGGGAACTTCTTTGACGTACAGGTCATGTTGACAAATTCACCCCTGTAACCCCCACCACTCCTAACTTTAAAATTTCAAATGGGAATACCCCCTTTGTGATACATCATTTTAAAGCTGATGTTATTGCGAATACAACTCATTTTTATTTTTTGAAATCCGATGATGTTTGACGAAGTTATGGATGAAAAGCGGTTTTTTCATAATTTAAAATAAATTACTTTTTACCCTAGATTTTCGACAGCATTGGCATGGGGAAATAAAACAAACGTGTATAAAACCCCTCCCACAAAAATTGAGGATTTGAAGAACAGAATAACAGAAGAATGCCAACGTATTCCTCGCGACATATTTGTTAAAGTAAGAGCGGAATATGAACAGAGATTGTACTACTGTCTAGCGACTAATGGAGCTCATTTGGAAAATTTAATAAAATAAGTAGCCACACAATCATTGTGTATTATTTCCCCATGTGAATGCTGTTGAAAATCTAGGGTAAAAAGTAACTTATTTTACACTATGAAAATACCGTTTTTTACCCATAACTTCTTCAAACATAATCGGATTTCAAAAAATAAAATGATGTATCACAAAGGGGGTATTCCCATTTGAAATTTTAAAGTTAGGAGTGGTGGGGGTTACAGGGGTGAATTTGTCAACATGACCTGTACGTCAAAGAAGTTCCCCCTCCGAACAAAAATTGACGAGTCCCGGCGATTTCTGATTTTTTTCGTAGTTTTAAAAATATTAAGGGTGCACTGTTTTCAAATGAACACAGTGTATGTTATATGTTTGCTCCAAACTTCGTTCAGGACTCAGCCTTTTTGTGAGGGTTTACTCCTTGGGAAATGTCATAGACAAAGGCAAATGTCAAATTATGGTAATAATTATTGACAGTTTGCAAGTATATTCACGCTTTGGAAAACAAAATGGGTTATTTTAAGATTTTAGGGAAAATGAAGACAAAGGAAAATGTCAAATTATGGTAATAATAATTATTGACAGTTTGCAAGTATATTCACGCTTTGGAAAACAAAATGGGTTATTTTAAGATTTTAGGGAAAATGAAGAAGGGAAATTGAGAGAAATTTTAAATAGTAACATAGTTAATAAACTTCGTCAAATTTATTCTTTGAAATTTAATTTTTATTGAAAACGACAATAACATTTAGAAAAAGGATATATTTTTATAAGTATAATAGTTTTTGTGGGGTTATTTAAAACAAACAAATTTTATTATGACGGACCGGAAAATGTAGGGTAAAAATTGGGGCAGAAATCCACATATTAAATACAATAGACAGAAAGTTAGAAGTTAGTATAAAATATCAATATATTCATTGAGCAAAATGGAGGCCATGCATGTGGAGCATTTGTAATACGTATATCCTTTTTCTAAATGTTATTGTCATTTTCAATAAATATTAAATTTCAAACAATAAGTTCATTAACTGTGTTACTATTTAAAATTTCTCATTTCTCTCAATTTCCATTCTTAATTTTTCTCTGAAATCTTAAAATAGCCGATTTTGTTTTCCAAAGCGTGAATATACTTGCAAATTGTCAATAATTGTTACTATAATTTTGCATTTTTTTTCCATGGCAACCTATGACCCAATGAGTAATCCCCAGGGACTCTTTAAAATAAGGGGACCCAGCATGTCACAGTCTATCACATAGGAAAAGTGAAGCCTTGAGGGAAAGTTTGTTTTCTGTCGACTCCAAGGAGACCACAAGGGGGCTGGTACAAGGTTATGATAATATGTCAGTGTCCAACTGCCATTAGGTTTTATGTGACATGCCAGTGCCATAGATTCTAAAGGAGGCCAAATATTTCCCATCATAATTCACAGTTTTTAAGTTTTCTAACTTCCGGATACTCAGATGTGTCAATTAAAGGTAATGCGGCTGCCTGTAGTAGTCCCAATAATTGCAACCAGATTTTTCCTGTATCATCTTTAGTAATCCTACAATTCCCATTACGTGGGCATTACTTATAAGTAGGTAGTTCAAAACAAAAATCGTATTTCATAAGTATTAAATAATTAAGAAGGTAGCTTCAATCAGGTCTTTTTTTAAAGAGTTTACCACTACAAGTTTATTTTAAGGTATAGTGAGGTACCTTACTAGAGAAATAAAATTACATTTTATAATAAACACCGAGAAAAACTACATGATTAGAACTATTAGACCTAATCTTATTAGTCCATCCCGAAATCTGTGAAAGTTCTTTGAGTAGATACATTCAACAAGGGAAGAAACTTCACGTATACATATTACAAATGGATTGAGGAACCTGGTAACAAGGTGCAATAGCAACAAATTCTTAAATACGCGAAATCGGCACTGACTTACCATATACTTATTACTTAAATTCTTGGAAATAATAGCTGGAAATCAATTTCAGCTATAAAATAAATTTGTTTCATTTGACATTTTCCATATTCTGCACTTTTAGACACAACATTGTCAAGTCTAATTTTTAGAAATCATGGAAAACATTATTAATTTTTACTAACAATCAAAGTACCTGTTATATTCATAGATTCTCCAATAAAATGGCATACTAGGCATCACTGATACCATTAGAAAGATGAAAGAAGAGGCCTGACTTTGGCAAGTATAATGCTGGGTCCCCTTACTTTAAAGAGTCCCTGTTTATAAATAATCTACATCTACATTCAAAGAGTTTAATAAATACGAGGACATCTAAATGATTTAGGTACATCTTCTCACTCTGGTTAAATACTAACGCTTTTTAGACATGTTTGCCTACTTTCTATATTAAGGAACTTATAGGTAAGTCTGACATTGATAACTTTAGAAAATCACGAGAGATATATTTTGAAAAACCATGATGAACATTGACAACGTTTAATTATTACCTAATAATAAAAATTAAATAAAATAGGTATACAGTCTGCTTACGTTATTTATATATATAGTCAGTATAGTCAGGGGACAAATTTAAATGGGGATTCTTGCGCTTGGCGTGCTCCCTAGTGCCACCCTGTGCAATTCAACCGTTTACCTGATTTGGTTTACACTTACTGGCTTTTTAAGATAAATACTTAAGACTAAATATAATATATTGTAATACTTTGAGAGGGTTTTTTTCCAAACGATACAACTGCGTATATTCATCTTCCGAAAAGAATAATAACACAAACAACTCGTTTCGGATATTGGACATTTCTGGGTTCTCCCCGCTCCCCCGTTCTTTTCTCCCCGCAAAAAAGCGACGATCGCTTTCCGCGCGTCGGCAGCGCCCGCCTGCTGACTCACTTCCTAATTTCACACTCTCATTTGTTCCCATTACGGCGGCTGGCCTTTCTTGCTCCCGCAATTAGAGGCGGCGCTTTAAAAATGATCCTCTCGAAACGGACGAAATTTTTAGGCGTGCGGGCACGAACCCACCCGTGCGTCACAATCATAATGGGACCTCGAGTCAGGGCCGGACAGAGACGTCGAGAGAATGCTACGTTGTGCGTAGAATATTATTATAAAGGAATCCTTCCTCAAACGTGCTGGCAGCTGCTTGCTTCTTTGTTGCGTATTATCACAGTATAACAGGTAGCCCGACTATCACAAATATTTCCATACTCTCGCATTTCGACCAATTTCACGTCGATACTACTTTTGGTTAATTCCACACACCAAAACTTTGTTTTTTGCACTCGATGCGCGTTTCGCTAACCATGTGCCAACCTAATCATACGGTTGGGCATCGGAACAGGAGACTCTCAGGGTACCTAAATAAAAATAAAACGCGCTAATATGGTATGAACTCTATTACAAGCTATGAGTTACAACCTCAGAGAAATAACCAAGGATAGAGGGAGTAAGAACAAAAAGTAAACAGAGCCAACATCTTTTTGGGTGATGCCACGTACTCCATTGTTTACAGCATTTCATTTCAAAATAGACTGGTTTAATAATGGGATTAAATGAAAACACACCTCCCATAACGCTAAATTAACAAATGTAGCTATTAATTCCTTGTATGGAACAATTTTAAACTAAAACTAAATTGCGCTGTAATTATAGTAGCTAATCACTTTAATAAAATCGTCACATATACCTCAAACCGCCCAATATGGCAACGCTGCCGTTGCTGCCGCGGGCGCCGCGTTCGTTAACTCGGCAGTATTTGTTTTGTGTTTGCCCAGCATGTCAAGTTTTCCGATTGTTTACGTATGCATTTTTCGTGTTTTCAATTGTTTTTCTGTTAATTAATAAGTTATTTATTAATATTTAGGACATAGGGACTGATTTTGTATACAATGGGACGCAGAAAGTGTGTGATGTGTGGCCAAATTGATATTTATCAGGATATAACCTATCTCAGGTAAGCGTTGTACACACGGGCCTAATGTTTGTTTACTTGGGTAAATTTGCATAAGATGTTGGTTGCCTACAAATGTGTGTATTTTGATGCTGTTGCTCCCTCTATCCTTGGTTATTTCTCTGAGGTTACAACGATTCGCAACCCTTTGGCTTTCCTACTCCGCCCGGCTATCTACACCTACTTTAACACAGATTACAGTATCTGCGTGGTTTAAAGTTTTTCCGTGCCGCGCACGATAAATAGAAACGATGGTAAAACTGTATAAGCTCACCCAGTCCTTTATATCTATAATGGTGTCGCCTCCTCTTCTTTTGGATCTCTGGATAGTGCTCCTGGTAGCACGGGCGTAGCCAGGATTTAGTTTTGGGGGGGGGGGAGGGTTTAGTTTGAGAAGTAAATAAAACAACAAAAATATACTTACATGAAATTTAATATCTATATATTCATCCGAAAAACTACGACATATTTATAAAGTTCTTAACTTTAAATGAAATGGATAAATTAATTTCGTTCCTCTGCGCTAAATCTAAAACCATTAAAGAAGAAATCTTCGGCTTTTTCTTTTAAATATATCCACTACTTCATCTGCATGAATTTCTGTTCCATAGTGAATGTTCATTAGAGCCAAACCATTAAGTCTGTTTTCACTTGTAGTGTTTCGTAAATAGTTTTTCAGTCTCTTTAGGCTCGAGAAAGACCTTTCTGGGGTAGCAGTGGATACAGGAATGGTAGCCAAGATTTGTAGTAATGTGTAAATATTAGGATAAAGGTTTTTATCGCACATATCTAGGCATTCTAAACTAGATTTCGGGGTAGGCAGTCTTCTTATCAGCATGCAAGGTAGCTGAAGCTTTGATAGCTAAATCCAAATTTGTTTCTTTATTAGAAACCCCTTGACCTTGACTACACCACTTTTTCCAGTAGTCCATACCTTTAAGTTTATCACCCTTCCTTTTTTTCCCCTCCATTTTTCGACAGTAATAATGATTCACGTATCTATCCTTAACAAGGTCATCGAATAACAGCGCACTAAAATTACTCACTTACACGGTACACTTAATTCTCTTCACTATTCGTTCACCACTTTTCACTTTTATTCGCTTCGAGTTCGCATGGAACAATACTGCCGTAAGCGCGGTCACGCGCCGCGGCGCCGCTTATATAGCAGCCCAGTAGCCGTCCAGAAACTTCCACGAACTTCCACAAAGTTCCGCTCATTTCGACCGATGGGCGTGGCGAATAATCGAGAAACAACGCAAAGTGTCCCTACAATACAAAATAGTTCGGCTGCAACTGCGTCTGCCTCTCGTCAAAAGATGGCGCTAGGCGCTACTATTACTACATATATTCAAACGTAATAATAATTTAACTCTTCACTCCTCGTATTTTTTCGGTATAATATTAGGTAATATTTTGCTTATTTCGGGGGGGGGGGGGGGGGTTGAACCCCCGAACCCCCCCCCTTGGCTACGCCCGTGCCTGGTAGTCACTACCAGAGCCGGACCTCCGGCCGTGTGTTCTGTGTACCACCGCGTGCCGATGACGCCCACGCTGGTTGTTTTCCGCTGCCTTTCCACATTCACTGCGGGATAGCCAGCCGCCTGAAGCTCGCTCCGCTGCCTCCCTTTCGCCAGGCCGTCCTCGCACTAGGACCCTGGAACATCCATTCACCTTCACTACTTTCCCTTCAGCCAAATACTTGCTGAAGAGGGTAGCGCGGCGTCAATCGTGCAACGTGCAAAATCTAGAATATCTATTCTCTGGACGCTGGTCCAACCAGGGTTGCCAGATATTCTTAGACGGAAAATAGCCCAAAGTAGCCAATTACCAGTTAAAACCTTATCAAAATTTTCGTTTGCCACATACAAAGTACCTATAAGTACTTATTGTTGATTTTTGTGGTAAAATATCTAGTTTTTTAGCACTAGATTGAAACTATTATGCGCATGCGCTGTTGCAAAATGATTGTGAGGTATCAACTAGAGACGTTCCTGAAACGACAAGAGAGGTCAGCAAACTAAGCGATGTTTTCACAATATATATATATTATTGATATTTTGACAAAATATTATTGATATTTTGACAAAATATGGTTAGATGTTTCACAAAACATTTTGTTTTATGCAGAGATATGGAAGTGGAGAGAATGAGCGTTAAGCTGCGCGAACTGACTAAAATTTTTAATCCGTCCGTTCACATCAGGTAGTAAAGCAATAATTTCTTCTAGGCCGACCCTGCCTGCCTTAAATAATCAACTAGTAATACAAGACAAGTACTAGGTTTTCTATCTCTCATCCTTTCATGAAAGGTGCTTAGCGAACTTTAAGACGTACGTCGAATACAAATTGGAGGAGGAGACATGAGTGTAATTGTGCGAGTGCAAGTAAAGCAATAGATATAGCGCTCTCTCTTTGATGATTTATTGCCGACTTCGCCTTTATATTCTGCCCTTACTATAGATGATATATATTCAATATAATATGGGACATGGAGTAGATGAATTAATTTTATTATTAAATTTTATAAACTCACAAGAACCTTCTATTAAGTTTACCTTAAAAACGGAAAATAATAATCAATTATCTTTCTTAGATGCTTCGATGCTTCTATACTAAAATTAGAGAGAAAAGAAACTAGTGTCTATATAAAACCCACACATACTATTATAGGTATCTTCATTTTAACTCCAATCATCATATTAGTGTTCAAAAAGGTGTAATTAATAGTTTGTATGACGGGGCTAAAACGATTTGTTCTAAGACAAAATTTGAGGAGCAAATTAAACATATAATAAAACATGGTTTTAAGAAGACTGGTGAACCGACCAGTAAATTTAATAGTACCCTATATTCCTGGACTATCAGATAAGCTAAAAAGCATAGGCAATCTTTTTAATGTCAGACCAGTATTTAAACCCAAAAATAAATTAAGATCGATGCTAGTTAAAACGAAACTATTTAATGAGGTACAAAGTTAAAAAAATTGCGTTTATAAAATTCCTTGTAAATGTGGAAAGTTCCATGTTAGGGAGACTTGCAGGCCATTTAACCTTCGTTTAAAAGAACATAAAAATTATATCAGGCAAAATCAAAAATATGTGAACACTCTTTTAGAAATTCGTGGGATAGGCTCCAACCCATTGTCAAAAATGAAGTATGAAATAGTAGAAATATTATTAATAATATTAATAATATTATTCGGGCTACTGTGTTGCTGAATGTTCAGTGGAATTCAGTCAAATATTATTGCCAGTTATTTAAAGGGAAGTTAATATAGATAATTAGATAGAAAACAGGGTACAATCACGATACACTTTCCCACGGTATGTCACTAACGAATCCGAAAACAAGGCAACTCTGCGCATCTACGTCAGTTGCGAATCACGAATTCAAAATAATGGGCGGCTGCGGTTGTGTTTTACGATTTTTTATAGTTTACAGTTTAATGTGGCAAGAAAAAGGTGTAAACAACTGACTGATCGTCAGTCCAGCTCGACAGTGCTTTAAAATAGGCCAAAAATGCCGGGATGTGCAGTCAGCGTTTGTCCAAATAATAACAGAAACAGTAAGGGGACGGAAATTAATTACTATAGATTTCCCAAGGACAATAATCTTGCAAAAAAATGGATTGCTGCATGCCGCAGACAAGACAGTATCAATTTAAAAAATGGCAAGGAAACAGATTATTTAAAGAACAGAGCATTAAAAATAGGGGACTCAACAGAGTTTATGCCTGGTTTATACAGCAAATAAAATAGAATGTGCAATAAAAAATTAGCCTTGTTATGGTTAAAAGGAATCATTATTTGATCCCTATTTTACTCACTATTTATTATGTTGTTTTGTTTGTTGTTTAACTATAAACTAAGCATTAGATGTGCAGGTTGTGCTTGTGTCGAGGCTTGTGTGCATTAATAATTGGTAAATAAGGCTTTAATTGACATAAACCGACATAAACACTGGAAGGAAAAAGTTATATTTTTGGTAAGGCTTTGAATTTTATTTATCAATATCTTTGTGTCCATAGAAGCCAAAACTTAGTTCAAAATTACCTTACTTACAATAAATGTATTATTTAGATACCTATATGATATTTTTTTATTGTCTACCAATATACGGAATTTTAAAAGAAAAATACGGTTAATTTAACAAAATATACATCAATTTTATTTGCATACATACGATTAGCTAAAAAAACGCAAAGAAAACAAATTATTTGTAAAATTATAATTATCAAATTAAATGTGTCTTTTATCAACAGAATATTCATTCATTTATCTAGTAATATAATCTACATATTTTTAACAACATTTATTTAAAAGAATACGTTTAAAATAAGCAAAAACCTATAAAAAAGTATCTATTGTTGTGTAAAATATGGAGCAATTTAAATTCTGATTCGCAACTGACGTCACAAGATGCGTAAGCGTATCGTGGGTACAATATCAAACTGGTCGCTAGGGTATTGTTTATCTTATCATTTATTATTCTGTCATTCCACTTTGATGTGACATTATCTTCGAGAAAGGATCAAGATTTATTCTCCGAAAGCTCAGAAAATAAAATATTTGAAGTTATTTTTTAAATTATACGTTCAAAGTTTCGTTCACTTACTATAAATTATAAAGAAGCATTTATGAATTTTAGTTAGGTTCTGTGGCGAAAAACCCAATTAAAAATTAAATGAATATCTAATATGAAATATTTACATTTCATATTTTGAGGAGCGGCACAAGAATATCTAAAAAATTCTTGGGTTTCCGGATAAATCTAAGCAAGCCGACTCAGAGCCCGTCCCAAAATAAAGCAGTCGCATTCCATGAATTTATGGAACGAAATGTTTACGGTCCGTGCCTGGCCTGCCGTGTCAGAACCAAAACTGGCTCGTAATCCCCTGCCAGCTTATCCAACGTTGAAATATAAACGTGTTTATTCAGATTAGTTTATTCAGATGTGGGCTAAGCCCCGCCTTGGCCCCAAACTTTTTTGCGGCGCCAGGCGGAATTTGGAATTAGCGATCCGGCCCCGACGGGGGGCGGAGGAGGGGCGGGGGGGCGGCGGCGGGGGAGGGATCTGAAAAATCCGCTAAATTTCCACATTAATTCTGCCGAAAATTTATGCCTCTTAAGCTGCGAACATAAAGTTTGCCGTGAGCATCAGAAGTGGTTAATAATAATAATAAATATGTTTATTTCGAAGACATACATCTGCAATTACAAAAGTTCTGAAATCAATCAACTCTTAGAACTGTGCTTCAAAACTCCTACACAGGGTCAGCGACGGTTTTAGCTTGACTACCGCCGGGTGCTAAGTTTAAAAAACGCGTTATCTTTCCTCTCTATTTTTTACTTTTGCCCAAAGAGCTAAACTTTTTAGTTGGGAGGTAGTCAGAAATGAAAAAAAAAGGATTCAAGGTCAAACAGTTTAAATTAACGAAAATAAATTCCAAGCAAAACGTATTCTTGTTAACTGGTGGTATTTTTTTGTTCACTATGACCTAACATTTGTAGCCAAGAAGTCCTACTCAGTCTTCTTTTATAGAACAACTGTGACCAATAGAAATTTCGAAATTTGTTTTAGTGTGAACCCATAAAAATCATTGATTTTTAAACCGGCTATACAAAAGAAAGCAGAGGTTTTTTTTAACTCGCCCTCACAATACTCCGAACTAAGAGTACCCCAGAAGCAACCACATGCTTGTGCGGGGGAGGGGGGCAATTACTATTACTTTGTCTTCGTTGCCATTTGCGACTAGGGCTGACTTTTTCCCGATAGAACTAGGATAGCATTCGCTCAAGTACTACGGAAAAACCTAGAAAACCGTAGTAATCCCAGTGAGTGTAGGACAATTAGGAAATCACACAGATAAAGCCCTATTTAGGAACAATACCGTGAACCCACATTTTTCCAGCGCTCTTGGCCATAGCGGTGTTTTTCTTTAAAGACATATGCATGCGCCTGCCTCGAACCAAGGTCGGTCGAAGGCAGAAAAACATGCAGTCTAAAAAGTCAGCGCCGGTACGAGCGACGCCACCGCGTTTCGTTACTAAAATCATAGAAGAATTTGGCGTAATTCTTCTATGCTAAAATGCACCGTAGGCGAAATTTTTTAGAAATATAAAGCACAGATAGTTTAAAAGAGGTATAGGAAATTACAAAATCATCAAAGTTATCACACAAAAAAATCTAGGATCAGATTTGAAAATAATATTAGTATCGCAATAATAGATTTCATTTAAATCTAAGTAGAAATATTTTAACCTCAGTGATTATTTGGACTGAGCGTTATTTTAATATCAGAAACTAATATTACTTTGAAAATAGTTATGTACTTTGAGGATATAGCCTAGCAATAAACTAAAATTAACACTTACGGTTTAATATAACCTTATTTTGAAAATACGTTAGACTAATATTCAATTCAGATTTATAGTCAAAGGTAAACTCAGTGTAACATCACTGCTCATTGAGGTCAAAATAAATCAAAAGTTATCTTAAAGCTTCATATTGATATTACGAGATTGTCAGTTTAATTCTAACAAAAATCATTAGTGTCGTTTTGACTATTATACCTTGCACAACCCCTCCACAGTAGACTGCGGTGCCATTTGCGATCGAACAGTGGCCATTAGTAGACGTAGTGGCGTGTTATTAGTTCCTACATTTTGAATACCTATGTGCCGATACTGTGGACGCTGCAACCGTTGACGTTTATTTTTTAAGTGGAGTGTACGTACCAGATTGAGGATTTGTTACGTGGATGAGGCTTCTCTGAAGAGACATGTCAAAAATTGACAAAAATATATTGGTATGTTGCTATTATATCATTTAAGTACTTATAATAAGTACATGTGTACCTTAATGTACCGTACTCCCCACTGAAAGTCGATTCATAATGGTTTTAATTGTCGTTAGGGAATTTCTGTTAATACTTAATAATTGTAACAAAACTTAGTTTTCATTGTTGTACAGCACATAATTTAAAGAAATTCATTTATAGTTATCCAAAACCGCTGTCAATAAAAGCAAACTTCAGATATTCAAAAAAGATCCGGAATTTTTTTTTATTTTTTTGGTCACAATTTCTCTAATTGTAATAATTTTTTCAGAACGATATAGAGCAAAGAAAACATATCATTAAGTAATTTTATTGAAGTGTCGCTTTACACGCAATAAATGAGCTATGGTTGTAAGAAGAACTGAAGGGGATTTTCATCGTTTCAATTTTTTGAAGCTATGCTGCCTAAGAGGTTGTATATTATAGAATTATTAAATTTGTGGAAAAAGGTGCCTCACCAAATGAAACTGGATCTTTGGGTTTCTCAGAAAAAAATATGTTCCCATAGTTGTTATAGGATCTGTTACATTTTCGTTAGGCCACCCTGTACCTACTTGTTTATACATATACTTACAAGCTAGGTCCAGAACTGTATGTATAAATTTATTCTTTAATAAAATATTATAGCCCTTTAAAATATGATTTTTAATTCACAAACCTGTACTTAGTCTTATACAACTATAAAAAACAGGAATATTTTTTGAGACTATACCATATATTTAGAAAAAAATATTAAAAACTAATTAACCTGAGGCTCGGAGAATTTGAGGCTGGTTCATTCTATTCAAAAAATTTCGCAATCTGTACATACTCAGTATAATGCATCAAAATTTAAAAACGAAGTTAAAAACGTGTACCTATATTTTGAATAAAATATCATAACTTCAGATTTAGTGACTTTAACGTACAGGGTGATCCACATAACATTGTACCCCCCTTAACTTCTTTATTTTTCGAGTTAAAGAAAAAATTGAAGAAGAAGTTAAGGGCGGGGGGAATATGTTATGTGGATCACCCTGCTAGACATTTGATACCATCTTGTAGCCATATTATAGTCAAATCTATTCATGTGTAGCGTCTACATGTGATATTTTAGGTTTATTTCAAAATGTGGGAAGTAGGAAGTATTATATTAATATTAAAAATAAATAATTTCATTCTTTTCTATCGACAAAATAAACAAAAATTCAGATTCGTTTGAAATTATCATAGTTTCACACTAACCCCATACATTATTTAACTGATTACTTCTAAATAGAGTAAAATCAACAATAAGCAATTACAGATTTGAAGCTAAATTGTTTCATTTGACTAAATTTTATAGTTATTTAGAATGCAAATTGTGTTTTAAACGCCTCTTTGTTAGATTCGTCTAGATAATACTCTAGGATGGAAATGATCCTTAGCAATATACTTTGATGGAATTTAATTTCTTTTCGTTTTAATCATATTATATGATAAATTGTGAACACAAAGTTATTATTTAATTGATATTTAACTGATCATACATATGAATTAAAATAAGTATGCAGTATATTCAAAAATACCCTATATAGTGATACTAATAGTAAAATCGTTCTGTGCCGAAATTCGTGTAGGTTGTATAGGGTGACTAAGATATGGTTAAAGCCATATATATTATATTCGGTTTAAACCTAAATTTTTTTGTAGATAATGTAGGTATTTTTCGTCTTTTCTCAATGTAGGGGGCTTGAACCCCCAAACCATATACAGGTTGTATGTATGGGAAAAGCCAGGTCTCGTGGAATCGGTTAGTTAGCTACTTGACAATAATAAGTAGGTATATTTTTTATTAGATACATGACATTTTTTAGGATATTTTCACTTAGAAATTTTTATATTCGTCCAAAAATCCAGGGGGGGGAGTAAAATCTTCAACGTACAGATGAATAGGAGAACGTTTCAGATGTTATGTTTGCAGACGACGATCAAAATGAAGGTGTCGCGTCGTGAGTGACATAGCAACAAAATGTGATTTATTTTTAGTTATTAGACCAGCTTATTCCGCCTCCTAAAAGTAACCGCCGGGTGCTATTAGCGCCCTAGCAGCCCCCTAAAACCGGCGCTGCACATGGTGCTGGGTAAAATCAGGCCAGAACCTAGCCAGATTTAGAACTTACGTCATAGGTTTCTTCTCTATGGCTGCTAACATTATTATGATCATGATAAAATTAAAGTATTTTTCTACTACTGCGAGAGGGTATACCAACCAACTTTCTCTTATACAAGGAATAAATTATAAAACGATCATACTTACAGAATATTCAGTTGTTATGTCATTATTTGAATTTAGCATTATATCAATAATTAGAGAAATTTGTGTTTCTGAGTTGGAAAAAAAAAACGTTATTTTGGCAGTTATTTTTGCTGATATATCTTCTTGGGGCAAAGCAATTCTTATAGATTCCCACTCTATTATTTCTTGGTAAAATAATTTGGGAATTCTACTATCATTTTCATTAAAACTGGAAGTGCATTGTGGGAATATTATTATAATAAGCAAGTTAAGTTGATACATGCCTTGACCCATAGCTTGGTACAAAAACTAACAAGAATTACGTTTTTATATTAGCTTGACTTGTTATGTGGGTAGTACCCACCTATGTACAGGGTGTTCCCGTATATTTTGACCCACCTCTAGAGCCTATATTTTTCGAGTTAGAAAAAAATTATTTAAATGAAAGTTGTTGGGTTTTTTCTGAACCGCTAGGATCTGTTACTAGATGAAACAAATGAGCGTCGCAAATTTATGAAAAAATGTAAACTTACCTTTTTTTTAATGGAACACCGTGTATATTTGTGGATTTTTGAATTACACGCATTTTTCCGATTCCAACAATATAAATATGATATATGTTTGCTCTAAGCATTCGCATGATATTCCAAATTGCAGATAAATACGATCGTTATATTTAATCAAGGTTGCCATGGAAAAACATTTCAACTTAGGCAAGGGCATTCCTGTCAATCCATTATTTTTGGGACAATACACCTTGGTACCCTACAACTTTCATTTAAGTAATTTTTTCTATCTCGAAAAATAGAGGCTCTAGGGGTGGGTCAAAATATACGGGAACACCCTGTAAAACTGTGTAAACAAATCTAGCAAATGGATTTTTACCCACTTCTACTAATTGTCCTATCGATCTGAAATTTTGCAAACTTGTCAATAGTGACGCATTAGCAGAGATGGAGAAAATGTGCGCACAGATATTCTAATGATGTCTATACAGTTAGGTCCTCCATATCAGATACCTGATTAGAAACTCTATAATTTTGTTTATTAACAAAAAGTTAAAAAATAAAATTAATAGTTTAAAAAGTTTTTAAAACTATTGTAATATCAAAGTAGACTTTGGTAACATGATGGGGTTTTATGACTCAGCTATTTTAAAGAAAGTTTCACTGCTTTTCGAAAGAACTAACAATGTTTTCATTGACGATTTATTTCGCAATATTATCTACATCTTTATTTGCTTAATCTCCACATTCGACAACAACAGACGCAGATCGGAATGAATTAACTTTCGATAGTCATCCTCGTGGGCCAGCCGACGATGACACACAGAGATAAGAAAGTTTCCGCGATCCCAAAATTTATTTTTATGGCCACTATTGAAAATAAACTACTAATTCGATAGCGGCTACAAAAATATTTTAACATTTCGATGTCGATTACCTAAATATACACGGGCGGCGGGAAGTTTGTTTAGGAAATTTGACATCAAGTTATCAGTGATAGATGACGCTTATTTATTTCGTTGCGGTTTAGCCGTTTTACGGCCAATAAATTTTATTTTTATATTTGGAAAGCACACATCCTCGTTGACAATGCAAGACGCTTTTTGGAAGTGGGTAATAAATATTTGAACTTATGGTGGCTATTGCTGTAAAACGCGTATAAACTAATTCGTGGATTATGCCTTGGCCAATTACCATAGATATGCTAATTAATTTCGAGTCTTTAATTGCCTATTTGTGGTGAGTATGATAGCTGTTGTAAATTTTAGTGGTTTATTAAAATAAATATTTTATGATGGGCTTACACATGTTCTTAGAAAATATGCTAAATCGTGTATAATATCAATGAAACGGACTCACAGAATAAAATAAGACTTAAATTGCATCCCTCCACTATATGAGAGATTTAAGAAGCAGTTAGTAAGCATATCTTCTTAATCTAAAAAGTTTTTTTTATAGAACAGTCCACAACAACAATTATTATTCAATAAATAAAATATAAAAGTTTTAAAAAACTGTTATACTTTACATTCGTTATTTAAGGGGCCTTATCTCAGCCTTCTAGGCCAACAGTTTTATTACGAAAATCGTCATTATTTCAGGCATTCGTTTGAATTTGCGGAACGCTGTCTCACTTGTTTGACGTCACTGTCTCAATTGGGGGTAGCTGTCCTTTGTGCAAATTACCACAATAGAAACTTGATTGGCTCAGCATATTATGCTATATTACAATTTACTTCTTGGAGATAGTGATTAGGGTCGTTTTTAAAATTCCCACACATAATAGCGATAGATAATAACAATGAAAAACTTTCTTGTAACAGTTGTAACAAACATATTGGCTTAAATTAATAGGTAATATATTATATATATGTATAGTCTCATTACTCTCATTCAAAGAAGTCGAGGCATTTCTGACGGCATATGCAAGTTGTAATAATTATCAGGAGATTCCTAATTAATTGCTTATTACTTTACGGGTTTTTCTATGGCGATCAGCCTTAAAGCATTCGATAATTTATTATGAGGAAGAATATTCATCTGCGTTTATGTATTTTGTGTGTAAACACAGAAGGGTATTTATTTACTTTGCTATAAACAGATAGGATAGAACGAATTATTTTAAGAATCCGGGAAGTGCTTGGCACTTACCTATACTTTATTTAGTCTACAGTTTTTGTTTGAATTCTTTTCAGTTCCAATCCCAGCAGTAAATCTACATCTTAAAAATCTTTATTGAGCTGTGGAAATTGTACGTGGATAAAACAAAAGTTTAGGTTTAGTGGGTTATAATAATATTGTACCTACCTAAACATGCATATGAACATTTTCAAAACGGGGTTTAAATTTTGGTAAAAAAAAACTCTTTATTTATTGCCTTGTATCATAGAATTTGAATTGCAAAAATTGTAGTTATACTTGGTGTTTAATCTGACAATTACTCTATCTCCATTTCACAACGCCTTTTTCCTTTTTAACAGGAGTAACAGAGAGTCAGTGACGTCAGTGTAAAGTAATCATCCAACATGTTTATGAATGCAACTGTACCCTTTGCCTGGTTTTTAATAAAAGAACGATCAAATCGGAAACTTAATGAGGCATCCTGCCTCGGGGGAAGACCTCCACCATTGATCACCGGCCCGTGAAAGGCCCCGCAGGGGGGGAGAGGGGGTCCTAGACCCCCACGGGGACGCGATGTATTAAATTCCCGCCTGATTGTGGGTTCGTGCCCGCCCGACAACCGAGGGGAATTATTTTTAATTTGGGCGGAATCTATATATGACGCAAGGGCTGTAATATTGGGAGATTTATTGGAGCGGATTTTTATTCGGGTCGATTATTGGTGTGCAAGAAAGGGGCTTGTCAATCTCGCTTATTGCCGAATGTGTTGTAGCCTTTTCTACTATTCCCTCAGCTCATTCGCAGTTGAGGGGTAAATTATAAGCGATCAATCTAGGCAATTCCTATAGTTTCCAAAAATAAATAACGAAGAATATATTGGCATTAATTCTTTTAATAAAACACTTGGCAAATAAACAGTTTTATGGGATTAGGAACGTCCATCACAGATGATATATATTACTAATAGAGATTTATTAAATATTATATTATTATGATGCAAGCCGCCCTCTCCTATCCTAGGCAAAAAAAGTTCCAGACAATTTATTAAGAGGATTATAAAAATTAATCGGATTTCCTTATTGTGGGATTTACGACAGAAATTATATCCTGGGATTAGAGTAAATACCATTGTCCAGATGTTGACTTTACGACTTTCGTTTGGGCTTTCGTGCAGCCGTGGCACACACAGCTACAATATATCGCGTTTTTATTTCGGCATTAACGTTTGGCATTTCCCAGTTTATGAATCGCTGGAAATATATTATGTTTAATTCCAAGAATAATCACTGCTATTACTATTACTTAGATTGTAGGATCACGTGTCTGCAATTAGAGAACAGAGAAGGGGAAAATAAATCATAAAAGAAGAAATGAAAAATGGATTAATGAACTAAGAAAATAGAGAGGAAAGATAAAGAGAGAAAACCTGGGAAATTGCTAAAATTATACAGAGTGAGTTACGTGGTCTATATCTTCTACATTGTTAGTGCTAGAAAAAAAGTATAAACCAAACTTGTAGAGAAAAATGAGTACAACATTCCCAATATATTTTCCAACATACGGGGTTATCCAATAATAAGTAGTGGCGACCCAAAGTTATGTTTTTTTTAACGGAACACCCCGTATTTTGTTACATTTTTAGAAAACCATTAAAGAGTATGTTCTTTTTGGTACAGGGTATTAAGGGTCTATCTTTAAAGGTTATGGAGTTATTTTAATTTTTTAACGAAAAAGGGGCCACTTTTGGAAATGTATTATTGAACTGGAGATTGCCTGTTACGCCTAGTTAACAACTTTTGACCGAAATTGAGATAAAGTTCTGAAGAACATACCGGGCAATTCACTAAACGCAAATCCTAAGTTTACTCACTAATTTTAAATGGAACACCCTATATTTTATTACATGTTTGGAAAGCCCTTAAGTAGTAGATATTTTTTGGTATAGGGTATTATGGGTCTAACTTTAAACGTTAGAGAGTTATTCTAAGAAAGGATTTTAATAGGGCCGATTACATGATTATTGATGGCGTTAGAGGTAGTTTCGACTATTTCCACTACACCAAAAATTAACAAGAATATGTATTAATAATGTAATCGGCCCTTTTAAATCGCTTTCTTAGAATAAAATGGAAATAGCTCCCTAACCTTTAAAGTTAGACCCATATAAGTTCTACCAAAAAGTATCTACTCTTTAAGGGCTTTCCAAACATGTAATAAAATATAGGGTGTTTCATTTAAAATTAGCGAGGAAACTTTGCGTAGTGAATCGCCCGGTATGTTCTTCAGAACTTTATCTCAATATCGGTCAAAAATTGTTAAGTAGGCGTAACAGGCAATCTCCAGTCCAAGTTATAGCCCGAAATGTTATTTGGTTTTTGAGTAATACATTTCCAAAAGTGGCCCCTTTTTTCGTTTCAAATTAAAATAACTCTTTAACCTTTAAAGATATACCCTTAATATCCTGTACCAAAAAGGACATACTCTTTAAGGGCTTTCTAAACATGTACAGGGGGTTCCATTTAAAAAAAAATAACTTTGGGTCGCCACTACTTATTGGATCGCCCTGTATATTGGAAATTATTTTCTGAATGTAGTAGTCATGTTTCTCTACAAGTTTTGTACATACTTTTTTTCTAGTATTAACAATGTAGAAGATATAGACCAACGCGGCCTACGTAACTGGCACCCTGGTATATATTTAGAGGCAATATGAAAGCAATAAACCTGCTAATTCATATGCCGTCCTACACTAGTTATAAGTCTGGATAAAAAAATTGCAGAAAAACAGATTATGTAGAAAGATTATTGATATCAATTTTAGAAAAGTAGTTTCCATTCTAAGACGATCAGAAAACAGAAAATAACTACCTAGTCCTAGGAATTTTAAAATCAACCAATTGTATCCATTTAATTTTTAATTAGGGTTTTCCACACAGAAACTTGAACCAAACTGATTGAAAGAAGTGAAATGTTATTTCACTTTGACTTGACAATATCTTTGACAGAGGAAGATTTATTCTTTTTGATAGGTCAGAAAACAAAATTGTTGAAATTATTTTTCGATTTAAAGTTTCGTTCTTTTAATGTTAGGTATTTAGAATTTTCCTGGCAACTTAAAAAGTTGTCGTTTAATCAATTTGGTTCAGGTTCCTGTGGCGAAAAATCCAATTAAAAATTAAATGGATCTGTATGTTCCGGAAAGAAATTGCTGACAATATTTTCAAACAATTGTAGTTGTAGCTTACCTTACATGCAGACCAGGCATCATGTAAATAAATATATGCAAAGTCAAAACAAAAAAAGATTTTTTCTTGAAATCGGCAGTAAAGTGTCCCAAAATCGTAATTAAAAGCTCAGAAATCGGCACTGAAGTAACCCATTATTGTACGATTTTTTCAATAAGTAGGCCTTGGCGAGATGCAAACATCAAACGTCAGACGCGGAGCCATCGCCCGTCAAAAGTGACCAAATATTCAAAATCAGCGAATAAAGGCCTATTTAACTATTCGTACACATTGCGAAATTGTTACCTATAGCAGCGCAGTACACATATTATACATATTTTAGTAGGTTTGAATATCAATAGATTTATTATGGAGGCTGCACAACAAGCAGCAGTTTGGTTTTTCTGTTCGAAGACGCCGTGTCTTTGCAGGCGCGGTCATATCCATTTGCGAAGGGGGGGGGGGGCATACCTGGATATGTACTCCTTTAGGCGGTTTTTAAGTACCTACTATAACAATAAAACTTCACGAAGGCGATATCACAAAAAAATATATTCCTCACAAAAATATCAAAAATAAAAAAATATTATATTTTAAATAAAAATTATGTAAATAAAATATTTAGCATGATGAGTTCACATAAGGTGTAAATAACAACAAATTTTCGAATTGAAATTTGAGCTTCTGGGGATCCGCCCTGCTTGGTTTTAAACTAATTTGTGACATAATTTTACTTTCGAAAAGTCACGTATGCCTTGGAAATTATGAAAAAACTAATTTTTCACATCAGTAAAGTGCCCTTTTTGTAGGTTTTACGGCAAAATGTTATTAAGGAAACTTGTTTAGAATGAAAAGCTGAGTAGGTTTGCAAAATTTCGAAAGTGTAGGCCTATACTTTGATTTTTTGGCATTTTCACACTTTTTTTTAGAGAAGTGCATTTTGTGTAGTTTTATATCAAAATGTTATTAAGAAAACATGTTGACAATGAAAAACTGGATAGGTGTGAAAAATTTCAAAAGCCTAAGTCGACTTTGATTTTTTCTGCTAAAAAATTAAAACTCACAAAAATCAAAGTAGACCTAGGCTGTCGGAATGTTTCACACCTATCCAGTTTTTCAATGATAACAAGTTTTCTTAATAACATTTTGATGTGAAAACTACACAAAATGCACATTTCTAAAAAAAGTCGGAAAAATGCAAAAAAATCAAAGTATAGGCCTAGACTTTCGAAATTTCGCAAACCTACTCAGTTTTTCAATCTGAACAAGTTTCCTTAATAACATTTTGCCGTAAAACCTACAAAAAGGGCACTTTACAGATGTGAAAAATTAGTTTTTTCATAATTTCAAAGATGATTTTTCGAAAGTAAAATTATGTCACAAATTAGTTTCAAACCAAAGAGCGCTGATCTCTAGATTTTTTTTGTTATTTACACTTTATGTGAACTCAATCCGTGGACACTGTAGGTTAGATAATATTAGGATATTAGTAATATTATTCGTATCTATTTTTTATTTAATATTTTTTTCATTTTGTTAGGGGGGCATGGCCCCCATGACCCCCCCCCCCTAAGACCGCGCCTGTGTCTTTGTCATACTCGACACTTGACCTAGGTAGAGCGATCGTCTCGGCCAGAGGCCTCGGCAACTAAATTCCACATGAGTCATAAAAAGTTGAAGTTGCCTTATGGTACATAAATAACTATTATTTATGCTTTGTTCATATAAGTATTAGAAAAACTTTTTTGGGTGTTTCAGTGTTGTTATTTTAAACCCATTATTATTTTTGTACTGTGGCTCAGCGTATTATGCTATATTACAGGTACTAGGTAGGTTTAAGATTTAAAAGTATACTTTTTTAAGTACAAAGTTTTTTCTTTAATTTTTTTGTCCCTTAACAATATTCTTCAATTCAATACTTTCATTAATTCTTGAATTAAAAAGTGTAAAAGTTGGTAGAAATAATTGTTTTGTTTTAAATATTTTGTATTAACTGATTATTAAATATTACATTACATCTGACTCATCTATTAGAACTTGATTATTGAACTGTAAGTATAACGATTATCGACTGTGTCATCCTGTATACTATTCTTGTAACTACATCTGCTGTACTTCCAAATAAGGGACTGCTCTAGTTTAATTTTATATCTACTTTCAAATCTAAATCTTGCCACCAATAACTTAACTATAACCTGCACATCTGCCGCAGATATCTCTCATCTTTCCCCGAACTTTTGCCGACCGAACTCGAATCCCCGAAGGCATGATTGATTCGCCCGGCGTTCACCATCCCCTGGCCGGCAATCTTCTACAGAAACCACCCGCGGGGAGCGGTGCGGAATCCACCCTTAATCTCATCAGGGCCGTGTCTAAACGTAGAAAACGAAACGTTACGCCCGCCGTCATGCGACGTTTTTCACCGTTTCTCCTACAATGCGCACAGAGCCGTATATTGTCGGGTAAATCTCAGTTATAAATCAATAGAGCGGAAAATACGCAGACGGGGCTTACGTTTGAACAGACGCGGGCAATGTGTTGGTACAAGGGATAGAGTTCCGAGTTTGGAAACTTCGACTGCTTACGAGGAAATGTCTTTGTGACTGATTAATGCTTGCTTGGATTATATGGTGGTTCCAGGTAGTGCCAGTCCCCAGATAAGGATCCGAATGAAACTAAAGACGAATTCATACAAAGATAACAAAACTGTAGGCTTGTGGATTTCTTGTGAAAAGTTGTAAAGAACTCCTGCCACTACTATATAGAGATTCGTTTTTGTTCAGGTACAGATTGAGCTGGATGTTGGGTATACCTACTCATTTTTCAGAAATGTAATCCATTTACAATAATACGATGTTAAACATTAGGGGCCGCGGTGGCGTCACTCGTACCGGCGCTGACTTTTTAGACTGCATGTTTTTCTGCCTTCGATCGACCTTGGTTCGAGGCAGACGCATGCATATGTCTTTAAAGAAAAACACCGCTATGGCCAAGAGCGCTGGGCAAATGTGGGTTCACGGTATTGCTCCTAAATAGCTTTATCCGTGTGATTTACTAATTGTTCTACACTCACTGGGATTACTACGGTTTTCTAGGGTTTTCCGTAGTACTTGAACGAATGCTATCCTAGTTCTATCAGGAAAAAAGTCGGCCCTAGCCGCAAATGGCAACGAAGACAAAATAATAGTAATTGCTCCCCTCCCCCGCACAAGCATGTGGTTGCTTCTGGGGTACTCTTAGTTTGGAGTATTGTGAGGGTGAGAATTATTGTTATACAATGGCATAAATTCTATATGACAGAAATACTATAAAGCGTGGCTATTTTATATGGGTATTTTTAAATTCTATAGCCAACAATTTTAACCCTACTACATCTTTTGGATGAATAAGCAAAAAAGTTAAGTAACAGACATATTTTGTGCTCACAAATAGCATAAAAGCATGAATGGACTGGAAATAATTTCAACATGGATAGCAGCCAATTTATAGTGGGGTAAAAGTTAAGATTTGTTGGTTAGCGAAAATAGTTTAATGTTCTCTGGAAATAAAATTATTATAATTATTTCGTCAATAAATTATATTTTCCTAAACCTAGATGTAAACAGGCTTTCTTTTCATCTTAAATTATTGCACCGGATGTCCCGTCTACATTTTATTTTTCTCAAAGAAGCGTGAATATTAGATATCTGCCTACCTACTTATATTCGAAAATTTCTTTCAAACCCTTTTGTTTTATTTCCGCGTTCGACCGCCAATAATCCCTGGATTTATCGAAAATATACTCGGCACGGCCCACTATTCAAATTTCCGGGGGATTAATGTAAAATATATGGTAAAATATTCCCATTTGCGTTTGAAAAATTACCATACTTTTAGGCGGCCCCAGACGATTCATAACTATTTCCTAATCTTTCAAAAACGAAAACACCATAAATAGCTGGGCAATTTATGCAAATACGGATTTGAAATGTACCTACGTGTGGGAATATATGTCAGGCGGAGATGCTGAACAGAAGGCGAATTAACGAAATGCAAATAATGGCCAATTGGGGACAATAAATCGCTGGGTATGTCGTGATTATGTAATAATATAGAGTGAATTTGGGAAGTTTGGAGTTAGCGCGGCGAATTTCACACGCAAGTTCATTCTCCTACAGGTATATACGTGTTATACATATTTAACATAGGTATTATTTATTTCATGGCCTGCGGTATTTTGAACACCTAATCTGGCTTAACTCGTTCAAGAGAAAATCCGCAGTGATGCGTAAAAAACACTAATTTACGCACTCGTTACATAAATTACTATTATTTTACAAGTGCATAAAGTAAGACTATTGACGAGTTTGCTTGTGCTTAAAGAAATTAAATCAATTTAATAATTTAATATTAAAATTAAGGAGTTTGTAATTTCCGCAGTTTGGTACAAATCGTCATACTAAACAATTTTCTAAACAACATTTTTACACACTTGTCGAGAATTGATCAAGAACAAATGAAAATAAAGAATCTGGGGTATAATAGCTTTTAATATCTTTCCCTTGCAATCTCTTTTATAATTTCGTATACCTTTTAAAATAAGGGCAGTTTATCCTACATCCAAATTTTCAAATTAACTTTAAAAACTCTGTATGCTGAATGTGATATGACCCATTTCACAAAGAACTCAGTTTGAGGTCAAGCAGAGAGGGTACCTACTACTGCATCTATATACAATATACAGAGTGTACAAATGTATCACTATCCGTATATTGTCAATAAATTCTAATCCTTTAATTATTTTTTAACGAAATCTAGACACCATGCCGCTATATTCTGCAATTTTACGGCGCCTATTGTAAGAAGGCAGGAAATATAGTTTATTTTCTATTTATGACGCCATAATTAAATTTAAACTGTGTTAATATTAAACTGTGGTAATATGCATAAAGGGTAGCAGCTCGAGGGAAGCGCCCGCTTTCTAATTGTGACGTCAGCTAATGGTACAGGGTTTCGTGAATTCAAACAAATGCAGATACTTCTCGCTATTTTTTTCCTACAGAAAGTATTGTTTTTTTTTGTATTTCGCAGATTTAATTTAGAGTTTAGAGTTTATTTGGGCCTTTAGTTTCAATCTAGTTTCTTTGCGTGAAAAAAAGCATTCAATATTTACTATAAGGAGTATGACTTGTCCTATAAAAAGTTTCTGTTTTTTATACTATTCTTAACCTATACAGTTTTTGTGAACGATCTTTGTTAATATAATAGTACTCTTTTTTCGATCCCAATAAACAATTAATTACCTATTTATAAAATTATTAAAACAGGTTTATATAAAATAAAAGTAAACATTTACTAGCATATTGATAGCAGGTACCTACAGTCTTAAATTTGCTCCAGCTTTAGACAAATAAATTTGATCCACGAAACAGATATTTGAAACACCTTATTTTTTACATCTTATTATAATAATCTTGAAGTACACGACAAAATTTTAAATACTGATATGAAAATTACACATTAGTGGAAATAAATTTTGACGTTTCAATATGGAACCCGGTTCCAAAAATGAATCTTTCCAAATCTTCCTTCTTCTGCTGCATAAAAATTCTTCACTACCAATATCCAACAAGTTTCTGCCATGTAAATTAGTCATTATTCGCTCCACCATGTCACAATAATATGCCCGGGATGCCTGGCAACACACGGCAAGTTGTCACCACAAAAAAGCATAAAAATTCTTATTTATTATAATTTCAATATTCATTATCTGAACAAATGTATCAAGGAACTCTGCCGGAAAACCTCCACAAACACGGAACTCATTCTGACGAAACTCCTCCTAACACCCTTCTAAGTGCAGCAACATGTGAAGGTCTTCATTATAATCTTCCACTCTTCCATTCTATGACTTTAATAGTAAAATATCACTCTCAAGTTAGCCCGACCGCATAACCTCATTCTGTGTACTTCAATTTCAAGGCCAAAGCTTCTAGCAGTAGTAGTAGTAGTAGTAGTATAGTAGTAGTAGTAGGTAGTAGTAGTTTTCGGGTCCTATTTTGGTTTCAGGACATGCCTAATGCATCCCCATAGTCAGTTCTTTATTTCGGCGCAAAATAAAAAAAATCCCATATTATGTTGCATTCATTGTGCCAGTCAATGTACAGGGTGATTTAGTTTTATTCCGCGACACTTCAACAGATGATAGAAAACCAAAAAAATAACAGCACTTTCTTCTAAAAACTATATCTTTTTAAGGCCTTATAAAAAAGTTACATGGTGTTAAAGTTGTAATAAATATGTGGACTTCATTGAATATTTACCAAACTAGTTGAGATATTTAAGTTATATTTGGTACACGTTATAATGGCATGGGTTAGCATAAAACCTGTTAATATCAAACACCTTGAACAACCAGTGGCGTAGAAGTGGGTAATTAGTAAAATTTTTTTTTTAAAAAAAGAACCACCTTGTATTGCAATAAAATGTATTCAATTTCTTATGTAAATTTTAATTATAAACAAAAATGTTCTCTTAGCATTTTTTCATATGTATCATGGTTTCATAGCAAATTTGATTTTTTCGTATTATTTCGGAGTAGGTATTTCTGAAAAATTAACTTAAAAATTCGCTCCATAAGTAAGACTCAAAGTAGAAAAAATGTGATTCTTGCTTTAAATACGGTATCTTTTCCCAATAAACTTACCCATTGAAGGTTTTACTTTTCAAGATACAGAGCGTAACATTAATTAATTGTATCTTCCTTAAATGTTTTAGACCCTGTATCTTTAAAAGTATAGCCTTAAATAGGCAAGTTTATTGGAAAAAGTAACTTTATTTAAAGTAGCAAATACAATATTTATACTTTAAGTGTTACTTATGGCGCAAATTTTTAGATAATTTTTCAGAAATACCCCGAAATAATACAAAAAAAAATCAAATTTTCCATGAAACCATTACACATACGAAAAAATGCAATATTTTTGTTTACAATTAAAATATACATAAGAAATTGAATATATTTTATTGCTATACAAGGTGGTTCATTTTTTTTTCTAAAAACAATTATACTAATTACCCACTTCTACGCCACTGGTTTTTCAAAGTGTTTGATATTAACAGGTTTTATGCTAACCCATGCCATTATAACGTGTACCAAATATAACTTAAATATCTCAACTAGTTTGGTAAATATTCAATAGTCCACATATTTCTTACAACTTTAACACCCGTAACTTTTTTATAAGGCCTTAAAATCATATAGTTTATAGAAGAAAGTGCGGTTGTTTTTTGGTTTCCTATCACCTGTTGAAGTACCGCGGAATAAAACTGAATCACCCTGTAACTTTAACCTGGGTGTCCCACTCTAGTTGATCTCCTCGAGACAAAAAAAATCACCCAGACACCAGACAGGTTGTGTTATCTATGCTATCAGTCATCTAGCAACTCTAGGTGGAACGAAATGGGCCCCGTCTTGCGTACCCCGTCGGCCCAGGGGAGATTCGGCAGTGGGCGATAAATAAAATTGCGAAGTAAACGGTTTCATTTTTCTTTGGATCGGCGCGAAGCGGCGCGGACCGCGCGGGCCCGCCGGGACCGGGCCCGGTGATTTATTATTATGGGACCGCCTCCGACGAGAGCGCGATCTTATTTTCGCTACCGGCAAATTAAAAACTCAAACAATGAAACATTGTTCTCCCGGCCGTAATTGTTGTTTTGTCGGCCTGCTGTTGGCGCGCAGATCGCGGGAGGAGATTGGCCCGTTATCGGGCCGCGTTCAACCCCTCGTGATTGATATGCAAAACATTATGAGGGTAAATATACAGGGCAGCCCCAGGTGCAAACCATTATAATTGCGAACTAAACGGTGGAAATTTTGATTTTAGGCGAAAAAGTTCATGAGAACACGAGCCCGGAATCGCTTAATAAAGTAGATACGGATACGGAGTGTTGAAGTTTTTTCTTAAATGGTTTTTTAATAATATACAGTATGTCCACAATGTCCACGGATGGGGTAAATAAGAGGACAAATGGACCAAAAAGTGAAAGATACGAAAAAATGTTATTCTTTATAAAAGTTTTTGCTTGCTTTAAAAATAAGATCCACGATGCCAAAAATTGTTTTTTTTTTTGTACAGGGTATGCAAAAAATACAAAAACGTAAAATTTGATGAAGAGTAAAGTTGGCTTTTTATAAATTTTAATGCAAAACGTTAAATAAAAAACTTGTTTGAAATTTTAATAGAATTCTTATTCCAGATTTTCAGGGAAAAACTTGAAATTTCTAAATTACCTACTCTTTTAAAACCGAAATTTTTCCAAGTCATATTCTGACCTTTTTATTTGATTACGCCATTGATAACTGTTACTGTGACATATTTGTCAAAATAAGAACGATGTTGTCTTTAGAGCAAAGAATATTTATAATCCAAAATTACAGAAACGGCGAGAATAGTTATCGCTACGTTATTGAGAAGTTTCAAGAAAAGTTTCCAAATGTACAATTATGCATAAGTTCAGTACATAAGTTAGTAATCTGATTTAAAAAAACTAGATCCGTTAATGATTTAAAGAAGACGAAGAAAATATACGACGAAAACGATGCTTCTACAGTATTAATTTTGCAATCTGTTAATGAAAATCCTATGCTGTCTTTAAGAAAACGAGCCCAAAGTTTACAAATCTGTAAAAAAGCCATATTCAAAATGTGTTGAAGGAAAATAAAATTTATCCTTTTAAACCAATTTTTAACCATACTTTGGAAGATGGGGACAGTTACAAACGCTTGGATTTTTGTTTGTGGGTCGGTGATGAAATTCTAAATAACAACGTGAACTTTCATAAGCTGATACCTAATGTTCTTAAATGAGTCAACCTTCAGTACAAACGGCACTGTAGCCTCTCAGCATGTGAGATACTGGAGTAGGAAAAACCCAGAGTTTAGAATTGCGAACCGCCGCCAGTATTTTAAAAAAGTAAAAGTTTGGTGCGCCGTGCGCCATTTCCTATTATGGGATTATAACATATTTTTTTGATAATATGTGTAACAGACATTCTTATTTGCATATACTGGAGTTATTTCTGTCAGACAAGTTAGAAGAATTGCCTATTCAATATCGCCAACATATGTATTTTCAGCACGATGGGTGTCCTGCCCATTATACTACAGAAATCGATCGGTCCAATTTTGTGGCCCTCTAGGAGTCCCGACTTGACAATTTGTGATATGTTTCTATGGGGGCGCATTAAACAACTAACATATGAAAGACCCACTGAAAATAACGAAGAAGTTTTAAAGCAGAGAATTTTAAGAGCGATATAATCAATTTCACTAGGAGAAATAAGAAGCAGCTTTAGCCATTTACGACGTCAGTTAGAAAAATGCGTAGAATATGGAGGAGAAGTTTTTGAAAAATAAAAATAATGTGCCCCTAATTGTTTTAAAGTTTAATAAAATAAGAAATATTTCTAGAGTATTGCAATAATTATTATTTAATATTCCATTAATAATTTTATTTAACCTGTCTGTAATTTTGGATTATAAATATTCTTTGCTCTAAAAACATCTTTCTTATTTTGACAAATACGCCATAGTTATCAAAGGTGAATCAAATAAAAAGGTCAGAATATGACTTGGAAAATTTCGGTTTTAAAAGAGTAATTTAGAAATTTCAAATTTTTCCTTAAAAATCTGGAATAAGAATTCTTTTAAAATTTCATACAAGTTTTTTATTTAACGTTTTGCATTAAAATTTATAAAGAGCCAACTTTACTCTTCATCAAATTTTACGTTTTTGTATTTTTTGCATACCCTGTACAAAAAAACAAATTTTTGGCATCGTGGATCTTATTAGCAAGCAAAAACTTTTATAAAGAATAACATTTTTTAGTATCTTTCAATTTTTGGTCCATTTGTCCTCTTATTTACCCCATTCGTGGACATACTGTATATCAGAAACGACTAATGATATGGCCTTAAAGTTTGGTGCACAGTATGCTGGTGTAAAATACAATAATCTGAAGCTATCGATGTTCTGTTGACATAACTACTGGCGTATAGAAAAAATAAAAAATGATTTCAAAAATAATTACTACGCTCCAAGTTTTTTAGTGAGGCATTCGACCGAGTGTATATAATTTTCCGGTTATTTCGATCCCTAACGAAACAGGCAAGTTAAATGTCTAATACAGGAGTTTTCTGTAAATTCAAGCTCGAAATTTTTACACAAAATGATAAATATCCCAGTAAGAAAATTATTCCCATCTTTTTTATTTATCTACATCCAGTATTCACTAAATTATCATAATTCTACACGTTTTACTTGTTGATACCTACAATCGATTCTTCGTGTGTGCTTCTAGCACTAGCTCTCTCTTCGTGTCATGTTAGTTTATCCGAAGTAGGTAACTTCTGTTTCTGTATCTAGTGACCACCACAAAAAATTATTGGTGGAGGACTTGCTACTTCTAGCTAATGTAATTATGTAATCAATCCATGTCTAAATATCCTTCTTTTATAAAGAACTAAAAACAGAAAGACACCGCAAGTCCTTGTTTTGAGGAAGCAAAACAATTTGCTTTTTCTGCAAGCTATTTTATAATTTTGCCCACATGGTGAAGTAAAAAAAACGAACTATGTCAAATTAGAACAAAATAATGGAACTTGTTCAAAAATGTTGACCGAAAAACTACTCGTTTGTGTTCCGAAAAAATAGACATACGTTCAAAAAATTATTACAATTACAACACTTATTCTATACAGGGTGGCCCACCACGAACTGCATCGATCTATATATGGAAAACTAAAAGTAGGAAAATTCTGAAAATTTGGCACCTCACTAATGCCGATAGGCGCTGCTCATCTAAAATATTTTGGTGAATCTGGCACTTCCGGTTATACCGGAAGTCGATATCAACTTTCTTATTTCAAATGGAACACCCTGTATATTATTGCATTTTTTATTTCTAGGCATCATTTTGGAACAAAAACATGCAACATGTCCTGTGTCCAACCGTTTTTGAGATATTTGCATTTTTCCGAAAAAAATTACAGGTGCAGACCTAAAGTCAATTAGCAATTTATACGAGGAAACCGTAAAATTTCAAAACGAATTTTTGGCATCGTGTAACAGAAGCCCTGACCTAGTGATATCTGCTGAGAAATAAATCCGTTCTTATACAGGGTGTTCACAAAATATGAATAAATATTACATTCAAAATGTGCTTAAATCTCGAAATTTTCAAATGGAAACCCCCATTTTTTTTAATGCGATCTTATTCAACACTAAGAATGATGACAACTTTGTGTAAGGTTTCCTATACCTAAATGCAGTAATTTTCGATTAATTTACGAAAAACCCACTTTTCGCCCATAAAATGCGGGGTTTGCTTAACGCTTGGAAAATCATATTAGCCGTGGACGTTGAAAAGACAATCGCGGCTGAGGAAATGTCACTTGGTTTATAAATTATTGTCAACAATTACAATATTATCCAGAAAGGTTCCGTCTCTTTGGAACCATGTTAAAATAAACTCACAAAAATCTACCCGTTTCATCAAATCATTATCTTTCAGTTCTTGAACCAAAGAAAAGGAGTATGGGTGAAATTTGTGTTTATGTAGTATTCTCTGTATTGAGGTTCTTGATATACCAGATTCCAGTGAACATTGTCTGACAGAATTTTCGGGAAAGCGGCAAAATATCCCAAAACAACCACTTCACCATTACCGTCGTCCACGATAGGCTTATTTTTAAGTGATATTTCTCTCACACATCCATACTGTTTAAAATTTTGTAGGTATTATTTTTTTAACTGTGTTTGGCGATGGTTTTGTTTTTGTGGATAGCCCCAAATGTATTATCGCACGTTCTTGATATTACTTTGTTGCATTCTCCGTAGATAATAAACAAATTTAAACAATCTTCGTTCGTGTATTTTAAGCGCGCCGGCATTATTGTTGACAATAATTTATAAACCAAGTGACATTTCCTCAGCCGCGATTGTCTTTTCAACGTCCACGGCTAATATGATTTTCCAAGTGTTAAGCAAAGCCTGCATTTTATGGGCGAAAAGTGGGTTTTTCGTAAATTAATCTAAAATTACTGCATTTAGGTATAGGAAACCTTACACAAAGTTGTCATAATTTTTAGTGGTGAATAAGATCGCATTAAAAAAAATGGGGGTTTCCATTTGAAAATTTCGAGATTTAAGCACATTTTGAATGTAATTTTTATTCATATTTTGTGAACACCCTGTATAAGAACGGATTTATTTCTCAGCAGAGATCAGTAGGTCAGGGCTTCTGATACACGATGCCAAAAATTCGTAAATTGCTAATTGACTTTAGGTCTGCATCTGTAATTTTTTTCGGAAAAATGCAAATATCTCAAAAACGGTTGGATTTAGACATAGGACATGTTGCATGTTTTTGTTCCAAAATGATGCCTAGAATTAAAAAATGCAATAATATACAGGGTGTTCCATTTGAAATAAGGAAGTTTATATCGACTTCCGGTATAACCGGAAGTGCCAGATTCACCAAAATATTTTAGATGAGCAGCGCCCATCGGCATTGGTGAGGTGCCAAATTTTCAGAATTTTCCTACTTTTAGTTTTCCATATATAGATCGATGCAGTTCGTGGTGGGCCACCCTGTATTTCAACTATTTTTATTCATCATCCGAATTTATTATAAGAAAAATAAACAACAACTTTATTTCCATTGTTAAACAGAGAAACGAGGACTATGTATAAATTTGAATGCGATGTTTATATTTTAACAGTTTTCTGGATAGAGTAGTAAAACATATAATCCGTTTTTAAATTTTCATACACAAGAACTTGTTTAGTAAGCCATTTAGGATTATTGAAATTTCCACAAAGAGCGGGAGTGAGGCTTAATGTTTTAGTAATATTTATCACTAATAAAATTAATAATCTTCTGCAATATCATAATTCATAATGAGGTATCAACCAATCAAAAAATAAGCAATCAATCGATCATGGAGTATTATATAACGATAGCACACCCGAAGGCGCGGGACAAAGCCACTGGTCTTGATCGGCAAAGACTCACGTCACAACTTTGATTCACGTCATTATGATCATTCTTGTCATATACCACCTGGCAGTCGGGTGAGCTATACCTGGACCAACACTATATTAAAGACCTGGGTATAGCGCTGTTTGAAGCGATCGCCACTGGCGCCACGCGACGAAACAAATTTACACGGTGGTTTAATATTAAAACACCATTGTTGCAGAATCTCTTATGAAATAAAAACATGCAAATGTGTCTATTACAACGAATTGGTACCTTTTGGTTTGAAATGAAGTCCATGGCTAGTTGTAGTGTAAGTACCTAAGCATAAAACGCATTAGTTTTTTCAGTTTCTTCTTCGAAAAATTTTCTTGCGTATGTACGTTGCAAAATAGGTACTCTTCCAAAATAATATCTAGAATTTTCCCTTCTTCAGCTGGTTGATCAAATCATCCCATAATTCCAAAATAATGTTTATTCTTCTGCAACTCACCTAATGGTCTCAGTGTACATACCATTTTCTTCATGTGCATGGAAATTTCATGTTATCACAAACAAATCTACCTATAAAAGCTGTGTTAATAGGATAAAACTGCTAAATACTGGACGCAAACATAATTCTTTACCGTAAAAAGAAGGCAAATCGTAATAAAGCTGGATATTTGGGACATTTTAAATGTCAGTAACTGGCATACCAATAACCACAGAATACCCTCCTATAACCTATAATAAGTCGCCATTTTTTTTCGTCGAGTGGCGCCACCCCAGTCCGTAAACAACAATGAAATATGACGTCATGCTCGGGTCTTTAATATAAATGTCGGCCCAGGCCATACTGATGACGGTCCAGAGACTGTCAGATCTTTCTTCAAATTATAGAATGACTGAAATAGAAATGACAGGCGTCAGCTGGAGATATAGCACTTATTGTATAAATAGCTTTCGGCTTGAAACGGCACCGTCGCAATGATAAAGGCCTGCCAGCTGGCGACGCGAAACGTCACTACGTCATCACAGGGAGGTCGGGAGGTTGCTTTTTGAAGTTGTTTACGTTTACTTGTCTGGCGATTTTCCTGTTTTAAAGAACGTTTGTTGTGTGTTGGACTGTGTTTTTTAGTAATATAGGACGTGGAGTTTTATTAATAAGGTGGTAAAAGAGCAGTGGTTCAGAAAAAAGTGATTAAAATTCAATTTAATTTATAGGTTTTAGGTTGTGTCTATATAGTTTCGGACTAATTTAAATCATGCCGTGGACCTGTTCCGTTCCCAACTGCAAGGGAAACTACAAAGACGGTCCTAATGTGTCCGCTTTTTCCTCCATAAAGGCCCCATTTTAAGGGAAAAGTGGGTTAAGGCCATCAAAAGAGATTTTGTTCCTACACGGTTTTCCAGGATTTTGGTTTGGACTGTTGGAGAATGTTATACCTAATAATTTTACGTGATTAAACGTAACCACCTTGAAATCAGTAAGTTTTATGGTTTTATTTATTCGAATTTAGTTGTATCTAGGCAGGCAAATAAGAAATAATTGGCATTTACGAAAATTTTACCGGTAGATATCTAAATGCACCAAAACCCCTTGAAAATGTGACTTTCACTCTCGTAGATTATTATCCGTGTTGTAAAACCATGAGCTATAAGCTATAACTATATGTAAACAATCATTTTAAAGTGTTTTTTTACCAAGTTGACACCTTGAAATTTGAATTTGGCGCCTTAGGCTCACCTCCCTTGGATGACTCATCGCTTTCAGCTGGCGGGCCTTGTTATTGCGACGGTGCCACTTGAAACGGCAATGCCTTGCGAAATGTGCGTGTGTCTTAATTATTATTGTTTCTATGTTTTATTGACGGGACAAGCCTTTGGCGGTATTTACGGAAATGTCTGGACGATAGTCGCAACCGACCCCCGCCTTTAATAAAACATCTAATTAAATCGAACATATATAATGGGTGATTCTAAAAATCCGTTTTACGACCGATAAAAGTTTTGTGAGGCCAATCCAAAATTCGAATAATGGCCTGCCATAAATTCGGCTTCTATATAAATTTGAAACGTGGGCCCGCAAAAATGGGGCCGTAAAAATATACTGTTCATTTTCTTCGGAGCCAATTGTCTTTTGTATCAAATTTCGCTGCCCTGCTCCATAATAGAATGCATTGTTTTGCTTCCACGAACGAGAAAATAGCTTTGTCAAAGCTGGACAGACGATAAATAACGTGGGATTTACGAAATATCCATGAATACGACCAACGTAGATTTATGGTGGCTGCTTTGCCGACACCTAAACTATAATGCCTATACCTGCTCAAATAACTTTTTTAATATAATCATAATTCGTGAAGTTATTATCTACTTTACAGTTAATTATTTTGATGTTTTTCTTCATATTCATCTGCATGAATATTTCAGATTATTTTATTTAATTACAGAAATTCAGTGGCAGCAAAAAAATTTCCTCGCCCTTTCTTATTTCTATAGATTTATTTTGATAAACCCTTCTAAGCAAATTAGACTGGAAAATGAAGAAATATTAATAAAAAAATAAATCTTGAAATTTTTGGATGCCAGAAAATTGGCTGCTAAGTTCACACCGCCCCTAACTAATACAGAAAAAACTTACCAAACTTTTCCAGTAGCATTTATTTCCATGAGATCTGACGTCTCAGAAAAAATGAACATCAGACACCATCACAAAGTGTAGACTATTAAAGTTAGATTTAAACGAGTTTTTGAATTGAACCAATTTGTTTTTGAATAAATATCCCGATAAATAACACAAATTGAGACACAATTTAGAAGTTATTAAAAAAGTATATTCGCGCTAAACTTCATCAACTCTCTTATTTTCGGAAGCCTCTGCCTCATTGTGTCCTCTTAGTGCCAATTCGAAAGCCCCACAAAAACGAACATAGCTAATTATTTCAATGTCTGATTTAAAATGTACCGATTTTTCTGCTTATTATGTTTAAGCATTCATATTTATTTCACCCAGCATACTCAAATTAAAAATGTTATTCATGTATACCTTTCGATTTTTCGTGTGTCTTCATTTTATCCCAAATGTGCACAACGTTGGTTCCCTTTTTTGACCAAGTTTATTCACCGCTGAACAAAACACATAGGTACCAAACAAAACTAATTGTTTGTTTCTTCACACCCGTACAACCAATTTTTTTTAAGTAGACACTTTTGTTGAATTTACGTGATCGCGTTTTTTGTCCTGCCGTTTGATTTTTCTCTATAGTTAAATAACGGCCTGCCCAACTCTCTAATTTGCAGTTTTTGCTCAAATTCCACTGACGAAAATGAATTTGTTAATAAAAAACTTACATTTTGAAAACGTCAAACGTTGTAAACAAACTACTTAACAGCACGTTTTGACCGCCCTCGAAAGCCAAATATATCTACATTATACAACAAAACATATGATCGGAGCATGGCCCAGGAGAATTATTGGTGTTTATACGCATTTAACTCAATGACCATTCCCAATTATTGTCGATTTTACTTTCACATTTGCCGGACCGCTTTCGGTCTCTCTCTACAATGCTGTCCAAATGGAAGGTGGCTCGAGTTATATAACACAATTTTTAAGACTAAAAAATCTGTTTGCTATAAAATATGTGGCGGTGTGGTTCAATTTAAATTATCACTGGCTGATATTTTTGAACTAAAAATAAAATAACTATAATTATGTAGAATTTAATGAGGAATCCAAAAATTAACAATAAAAAAGTTGTTTTGAACGTGAGACAAGTAAAATTATATATATTTGGATTGAGAAAGACAGGGAGAATACAATTGAACCAAAATATACAGGAATGTCTAAAAAAAGTTACACTGGCGGGAAAACCGGAAGCCAGAAATGAAAATATATTTTATTAACAGAAATTCAATTTACGAAAACAAAAATTTAATTTCACAGATTGACGTCGTCGCTGATAAATTCTCTTATCTCTGGCTTACCAAGGTCGGTGTAAACTTCTGTGATGTCAGACTGATGTGATATAGTACATCCATCTCCCCAGGACAGGAAACCAACCAGTTTATTATCAATAACTAATCGCTCACCAGCGTCATCAGAGCAAGCATGGTTGGCTCCATTTCCCAGGTTACCGGCGCAAAATATTCTGCCGGTTATTTTACCTGGAAAGTAATATTTCAGTTGGAAATATCCGGAGGTCTAAATTGAACAGTTAAACAAAATCTTATATACCTACGTACTATATTAGTTGTTATTTGATGATGCAGCAACTTACCGCCAAATGCCCCCTTATAGAGATATTGGTATCAACGACGGCGGTCTCGATAACTTGTAGTTGTCGTGATGGTCCACTCTCATTAAGACCTCCCCAACCAGTGATGACGCCAATAGCTCCATCAGGAGCTACATACCCAGACGCTACCAAGGCAATGGAAGCAGAATTGTTCACGCTGATTTCATCTTCCAGCTTCAAAAAAAAAGCGAGACATCGTAGTCGCTAATATGGTAGTGAAACTTGGGGTGCAAGTGTTGACCATTTAATCTCTGGAAACTTGACGTTGAGTTGAATTTGTAGCTCCTTTTGGCGGAAAAAAATCATCTTTTTATTGTTTCCAAAAAAAACTTGACACATAACTTGGATACATTACAACAAAAGACTAAAATTCTTTATTTGTTTGCAATTTCATTTGTAGTCTTAGGAACTATTATGATTGACTTTATAACGCAACTCTTTTATTTCTGACTTTTTGCTAAAAGCGTAAGAATGTTGCATGCAGTTATTAATAAATCTAAAAGGCAGATTTACTTCCATTATTTTAGAAATAAACAAGGGATCAAGGAGTATGTTATAAATTTGAATATAAAATTTATATTCAAATTTTATTTTTTTAATGATATTTTCCGTGCCTATGTTTTCTTAATAAGGGTCATGTTCGGATATGTCTGAACGATAGTTCTTCGTAGGACAGTTATACGAATGGACAGTGATTCGAACAGACAATAAATTGTTCGAATAGATATTTTATTCGAATAGGTAATTATTGGAATAAACATTTTTTCGAAAATATTTTTAATAACTTACTGTTTTACTGTTTTTTACTTATTTGGATTTTTCATAAGACCATAAATAGAATATTTACTTCTATTTATTTTTAATATTGTCTTACCTATTTTCAGACTTATAGAATAACAAAAGGTGAGTCATTCCTGCTTTTCGACTCTCGTCACGTAAAACAAAGAATTTTTCTAGTTATAGCACAACAGACAACCTGGTCCTTCTAGAAAGAGCAGAGCACATATACATGGATGGCATTTTTAAGACTGCGCCCACACTTTTTTACCAACACACCAAATACACCTACACTAATTTGATTTTGGCCCTTAGGATGTATTATCCACTCTAAGATTCAGTACTAATAGGAGCCATATATCAAGAGTTCCGAGTTCCTTGACGCAATTATTGTACAAGGATGTTTCTTCCACTTTTTCCCAGAAATTTATTTAATTTAAACAGCGGTATGAAACCGACATGACATGAAGCTTTTGGCTGCATTAGCCTTTGAAGAGCCAGGGGGGAAAACGATGAAAGTCCATATGAGGAAAAAAAAGTATTCAGTGCAAAATGTAGCTTTTTACCTATGCTTTGTTGTGACAAACTCGTAAGGCGAAATAATGCTGGCAATGCAAAGTTTTAACGGATATAAAATTAGGCGTGCTAGGAAAAAACGTTGAATGTCCATCTGTCAGCAGAAAAAACGATGAGAGTCCAATGTGTCGCGTGTCGGGCGCCGTCTGATTGAATTATTATATTTCAATTTTATTGGCAGTTGATCTTTGAGTCTAATCGAGAACAGGTGCGTTTGGTCGTGGAGAATAATACTGTGTGTGGTGTTTCGACAAAAAAAAAAACGAAAAAAAAATGGACGAATATCTGATGCCACAAAGAAGCTTTGATTGCAATCTAATGTAACTGGCAGGGACTCTTAATTTTCATATAATACATTATGTTTTTTCTTACATTAAAGATTTTTTCTTAAATCTGAAGCTTTTATAGAAAAAATATAATCTCTTGAAAATAATGGGAACAATAAATGAGAGTCACTGGACCAATAGGAAAAACCAACGATATAAAGCAATAGATCAAATAAATCGGTTTTAGTTCGCTGACAACAATAACATCTTTTCAATATCATGAAACAAAACAAGTTGCCTTTGGTAATGTATCCTATATATCGTTGGGAAAAACGATGCGAGTCACTGGACTACCATCTTTCTATCGCCTTTTTTTGCGCATTAGCTAGAGTTTTCTCAAAAATAATAGAGAAGGGATAATTCTTCAGCATCGAAATTTTTACTTTTAGTATAAAAACTATGGAACTAGCCAATATACATTCTTTGTGTGAATATCTTTTCAGTTAAATTTACAGTGGTTTCAAATTTAAAATTATGAATTTCTCGATTGTATAAAAAAGGGACTTTCATCTTTTTTCCCCCTGGCTCTTCCTTTGTATCAATAGAAAACATATGGCAGTTTTTTTTATGTATTGGGCGATGTATTTCCAGACGAAGCTGACATGGTTTTAGATTATTTCGAGGAAACATGTTTTGGGATGATCCGCAAAAACCGCCGAAGGCCACCAGAGTTTGATATAGAAATTTGGAACTGAGTAATATTTTCGAAAGTCAACCCAAAACGAACAATCACGTTGATTGTCAGCTAGCAATGTAGCACTTGCCTAAATAGCTGCCTCCGTTTGAAACGGCGAGCAAATAAACATCTCGATGCCCTGCGAAATGTGCGTGGGCCTTAATTGTTTCTGTTTTATCGACTGGACAAAACTGGCGGTATTTACGGAAGCGTCGGGAACGAAAGTCGCAACCGGCCGGGTCTTTAATAAAACGTCTAATTAAATCCAGTATAATGGGTGATTCTAAAATGCCGTTTTACGGCCGATAAAAGTTTTGTGAGGCCAATCGAAAATTCGAATAATGGCTCGCCATAAATTTTAGACGTGGGGCCGCAAAAATGGGACCATAAAAATATACCTACCTACTGTTCATTTTCGTGCGGGAGACCATTGTCTTTTGAATGACGTTGCGGTACCCGGCTCCATAATAGAATGCATTGTTTTGCTTCTACTAATGAGGAAGTAGCTTTTGTCCATGAATGTCCATGAAATATCCATGCATTATCAAGATAGATTTATGGTGACTGGTCCGATAAACTTGACTTGACAAAGAATGCAGATGAAAATATGTCGCACCTCCAACCAGCAGATCTCACCAGAAAAAACTAGAGAATATCCACGCGATCTGCGTGATCCATAGTACGACCAGAGAACAAGGAAGGGGAGAGTTTAAACTCAAGGGGGCGGAGCTAGCCTGCGCACCTGGGCGGCGCAGCCTATATCAGCCATGTTTTCAGTTTAGACAGAGGCGTCACTTTCAGTTTAGCGTTTCGAGCGAACAGATCTTCAGTGGCGGCGTTAATTTGAAGTTTTCTTTATTGCGAATGTGTTGTTTTGTTCAGTGTTTTGTCTTACGATCATGAGTAAAACAAAAGCGGCGCAGCGAAAGGCTGCGTGCATGAACAAAAGTTACAACTGCACGTTATCGTTCTTCTCCTTTCCAAAAGAACATTGGTAGATAATTAATTGTGAAATCTATGGGAATTAGTTGCTGTTCAGGTGCAATTTACTGTATTATCGTAACCTTCCACCCAAGTATCTAAAGGTAGACTTAATTCAAGAATTTAATTTAAAAATCGTAAGTTAAAACACTGAAAATGCATGGTGTAGTTCACCCGATCTCACTTAAGAATAAGTTAATATCTTAAGTCATTCGTAAATAAAATTATCGAACTTACTTGTAATTTAAGACAAAAAGGCAAAAAAACAACAAAAAAACCTTTCAAATCAACAATATGTTTTTTGGGCTAAATTTTATATGAAGCAAATGTGGATAAATAGAATATATAATAATTTTATTAGGGTCAAATTAAATCATAAATCCTGTCCTTAAATTAAGTCTGCATAAACAGGCCATACGTTATTGTTACCTCTGTGGGTTTACTTTGTTTACCTGTGTTCATACCTATGTATCTATTATGAATACTAATAATTGCTTAGTTTTTTTTTATCAAGAAGTTAGGCACCCTTCTAAAGTACATAATAGCGACAAACACGCGTAATTATAGTACGTAGTGCGTAATAGCAATAAAAATTATAAATAGAAATTGAAAATGTACAAACAAAAATAAGCTTATTATATGGAAACATCAATAAAGTTTATTTTATGGAAAAATAGATTTTTTTACTAAGTATATCTATTCCCATACAAATGTCCAAGTTTTTTCGCATAGTGGTAGGTACCTACTGATTTTAATAAAGGAGACAAAAACCAAACTGGGTAGGTATATTTAATTAATCCGATGAAAAATCGCCTTTCCACCTACTAAATATTTCAGTTATCTAACTACCTTAAATTAAAAATATTTCTTCAAAATCTAATTAACACTTTTGCCTGTTCCAATCATCATTTCAGTATGTATGATTTGTTTTGTGTTTATAAATGAATGATTTAAAATATCTGAGTACAGACCTACACTATCCATTCACTAAATTCTAAATACGGCCCTGTCTTCTAAACAGAGAACATGGCGACCACCGGCTGCCAAAGATCAAAGGCGCCGCCGTCGAGTTTATATTCTCCCCTTCCTTGTTCTTTGGTAAGACCCGGTGAAATTCGGCCATCGCGCGATTTCGTTTACATTTACTTACATTGTAAAATAAACGGACTATAACACCTGCTATATGTATAAAACCTACATTAAATAACACATCCAGTGTGACTGGTTTTTCCCTAAAACTTACTTTACAATTGAAGATCGAAATCATTAGAATGAGCTGTGAAAATTCTAGAAGTTTTAAATCAAATGCAATGAATCCTATTCATATTCGTTGATGACAGGGACTCTTTAAAATAAGGTGACCCAGCATTTCACAGTCGATCACTTAGGAAAAGTGAAGCCTTGAGGGGAAGTTTGTTTTCTTTCGACTCCAAGGAGACCACAAGGGGGCTTGTACAAGGTTATGTTTTATGTCAGTGTTCGACTGCCATCAGGTTTGTGTTTGTGTGATATGCCAGTGCCATTGATTCTAAAGAAGGCAAAATGTTTCCCATCATAATTAAAAATTTTTAAGTTTTCTAATTTCCAGATACTCAGATGTGTCAATTAAAGGTAATGCGGCCGCCTATAGTAGTCCCAATAAATGCAACCACCTTTAGTAATCCTACAATTCCCATTATGTGGGCATTATGTATAAGTAAGTAGTTCAAAACAAAAATCGTATTTCGTAAATTTTAAATTATTAAAGCAGGTAGCTTCAGTCAGGTCTTTTTTTAAAGGGTTTTATCTACGACTACAAGTTTATTTTAAATTTGTGAGGTACCTTGGGAGAGAAATAAAATTACCAAAATTTTATAATGAACACCGAGAAAAACTACATAATTAGAACTACTGGACCTAATCTTATTAGTCCATCCCGAAATCTGTGAAAGTTCTTTGGGTAGATGCAATCAACAAGGGGAAGAAAGTTCAAGTTTACATATTACAAATGGATTGAGGCAATAGTCACAAATTCTTAAATAAGCAAAATCGGCACTGACTTACCATACTTATCATTAATCTGTTAGATTTGACAGTTGCCATATTCTGCACTTGTAGACACAACATCGTCAAGTCTAATTTTTAGAAATCATGGAAACCATTATTAATTTTTACTAACAATCAAAGTACCTGTTATATTCATAGATTCTCCAATAAAATGGCATACTTGGCATCACTGATAACATTAGAATGATGAAAGAAGAGGCCTCACTTTGGAAAGTATAATGCTGGGTCCCCTTACTTTAAAGAGTCCCTGGTTGATGTTCTGAGCATCATTGGTTTTTGATGTTATAGCACCCTAGATTCGTACCACGAATTGGAATTATTCACTTTTCCGAAGTTTGTCAGTAGGTACCGCAAGTATTTATAATCACTGCAACTACATATCTAATACTCGTTAAGCCAATACGTGGATTACATCATTATTTCCTTGCGGGTCGTTTGGGCTTGTCTGTAATGACTGTATACGGCCCCATTTTTTCCCAGTAATTGGTAACCGTATCCCTAAAAACAGGCGGACCCTTCAAGCGCTGCGCATACACAGTAGGAATCCTTTATGTGCCTCCTATTATCTCCCACGTCATGGGCGCAATATTTGTCTTGCTGGAGTGTTTCTGGAAGGATCCCATACCGGAACACTCGAGGAGCTCTGCGGGGCTTCAATTACGCCCGGCGCAGCGCCTCTAAAAATAACCGGAGAAAAGGACGGCTTTGAGTGCGCACTCCATCAAACCTAACAAGTCAACAAATCTCGAGATTGACACATTAATTTTCTTGGCCGAATGACGCGGCCCGGCCGTTTTTTATCGCAGTCATAATTAAAGACGTTATTCATTTATCACGTCATTTGCGATTAATAACGGCCGCCTTATTTATATTCTGTATGTCGGGAATTTCGGCTTTATCGACATTTAGTTGGTTTACTAGATTACCCTAAAATTCCTACACAAAACTACACATACCCAACAAACAGGGCTAGTCAACTTTACCAATGTTTGGGAGAGAATTACCTACGAAGTTAAAATATTACCATTTTTTCCTTTAGAAAAACGTTTAAAGTTTGAAAAACCTAAGAAATTTTTGTTATCTAAAAAACTACTAATTTCGAACCTACTTATAAACTACAAAAAACGCTCCACTTTTAGAAAACTTTATTTGGTCATAATTTAGTTTATTATTACCTAAGATCAGACTTTGAAGACAAGGAAAATTTTATCATCAATTTTTTGGACAATATTAACTCTCTAGATGCCCTTATAGTCAAAAGATAATTTAAGAAATGCTGAAGGTCATAAAGAAGTAAATTTTGTTTCAATATTTGTCCCTGTAGGTTAGATCAAAAATAGGTTGGATAGTTAAGTAACTTAATCTCAATATTCGACCTGTTATATCCCTATAGGGTTTTGGTCGTTTTTAGCTTTATACAGTAGATAACCTAATAATTACTGTGAAGTTCAAAAAGAATAGTTTTTCGGACTTGAATTTCATTCAATTTCATTCAATTCCGTTTGATATTAAAAAAGTGGAAGTTTTCAGTTTTTTTCAGGTTATTTTAGTAACCACGTGAGCTATGTCAAATTTCTTTACAGATTCTTGAAACACATCAAAATGCGCAACTTTTGTCTAATTTAACCAACCTTGTAGCTCTTACCGTTTCAAAAATACCAATGGTGGGCATTTTGAAAATGAACACCCTGTATACCTAATCTGTTATTTATATATAATTTATATATAATTTATTATATATAATTTATATCTATATAATTTGGATTTTGCATTATTTTCTATAAAGTATTGTAGGAACGTGCCTAAATAACACAATCGGGCCATAAGGAAGATAAAAAAATGAGCCTTTGAAAATGGCGAGATAGATAAGTCCGCGAGTGTTCCAGAAGTGCAAACAGTTACCAATACGATATTAGAAGCCTCATGATAATAATTTGGAAGACTATGAAGAAGAAATTCATGAATCTCTCCGGAGGCAGCTTGAAATGAAAAAGTCTATTTATAGATGAATGGATACCCTATTCTTGATATTTATCCAAGAATCTTGTAAAATACCTAATATTATTAGCTACTATCAACTGCAATAAGTATGTCTCTATCACCTAATCTCGTGATTAGAGGTACCTGGCAATGTTGTCAACCAAAACGGTTATAAAATTCACGCAGGCTCAAACAAAGCAGTAGGTCTGTTTTAGCACAACGAAACAGCTGTCAGAAGCATGCGCGGTTTTGTTTTTGGAACTACAAAATGAAACTGCGCATGCGCATGCTCCTGGCAGTTTCAAACTGGTTTCAGGTTCTGCCGAAATAAACCCAATAATCACCTTATTTATTGCCTGTATTACCAAAAATAACCCTAATTGTAACTTTAACTTCTTGGTCGCGTTATCCTTTAATATGGAAAATGTAACTTTATAGTCAAAATTGTTTGTTATCTTTTCCCTGATTTAAGAAATTATGACTTCAAAGTCTATTAATAAGTGAAATGGAACTTCACAGTTAAGAATTTATTTGCTATCAAACAAACAACGATGTCCTCCATCTTGAAATCAAAATGATTAAAAGTTTACCTATGCAATTATTATGTTTCAAAATATAAAAAAGTCACACATCGGGACCCGAAATTAACTCCTCAAAGGTTTAGCATATTTTCTTGCCCTGTTTGAATTTTGTTAATTAACATTTTTGAAGATGAGAAAAAAAATTTTATATGTATATGAGGCGCACGAGTTTTTCCAAAGTATTTCACCTATAATATACAGAAATATTTTAGGCGCAAGGAAATTTTTGCACAGACAATAAAATCCAAACACCTTTAATAATCCGCATGTACGACATTTGTTGCATCGGCCGTTTATAGAATATATTTACCGTATTAATAGAAAGAGAAAACTGCTGTTCTTCATAGTCAGATTTTAGTCCAAGTATAGAAAGACATTACCTAATTACTACCTAATTTTTACTACTTCAGTGGTCAATTTTACTAAATCCCATAAAGTTATATTACCTATTTTTAACTTAAAAATTACTTCCAGTTCATTCCCCACTTTCCACTTTTTTACCTCATAAACTGGTTTGGTCAAAATAAATTTCTGACTAGTTGGGTACTAAAAATCAGGTAATTTTAACTTTAACTGTCAGAACCGTTGGTGAAATTCTCGCGAGGCACAGCAAATATTTTACATTAAATTTTACATTAATACTAATAGCAACGACAGAGACATTACAATTCATCTGATTTAATTTATTTTCGTTCAAAAATGAAAGTTTAAAAGTTGGTGTGTCAGGATTTTTTGCGGGCAGTTTCAACAATGCTTCTGACTATATAGGCCAGGGAAAATAGAATTTGGCCTAGAAAAAAATATTAACTGCAATTTTGTTTTACCATATCAAAGTTATAAGTAAATACGTTGGTAGAAACAAAAATTAAACATTTTGAAAAAACGGAACCTTGAGTTACCTCAAAAAACAACTATTTTTCGTTAGAAATTTCGAGCAAAAATGTTAACTGGATTTTTTTAGACTCTTTAGGTAAAAAAACTTCCCTTGCTAACATATAATAAGAAATTAAACATTTTAAGAATATGGAAGTAACTTAGATCGACAAAGAGGGATAAAAATCGGATAATTTTCTATTTCGGCAAAAGCAAAAATATTAACAACGTTTTTATTGCAGATGATCGTTCCCTTTTACGAATAGAATGTAACTTATACAAAATTAAACATTTATCTGAGCCGCATGTACGTCAGCTGTCACTTCTCATTGGTATAGCAAAAATATTAACTGTTTTTTTTTGTTTAACTTTTTACAATATAACTATATTGAATCATATATAGCGTAATTAAACATTTATTTACGGCGCATGTAGGTCAACTGTCATTTGTCATTTCAAAATACTTCCGTAACTTTTGTTTAATTTCAAAAAATTTAACAAGACTTAGTACCCACTTACAAAGTTTAACAAAAATCAGCCAGTTAATAATTTTGCTCTCAAAGACAGCTTCAAATTTCTTTAAAATGCGATTTTCGGCGAAACAATATGTTTAATTTCAGAACAAACTGTTAATACTTGATTTTTAAGGTAATTATAAATAATAAAAACGCAGTTAATATTTTTGCCCAACAAAATATTACGCAAAATGTCATTTTTACATCATTCGGATACTTGCGCAAACGTAATCTGTTTAATTTATCAATCTCAACTTTACTTTACTTACTAATAAATGCAGCTTAAAATTCGCAGTTAATATTTATGCCGTCTTTATTACAACAAGAAAATGTATTTTTCTAAAAAACGCCCACACGCGTATATTTATTTTGTATAAAAAAACAATTCTGGGGTTCATTTATTACCAATGTTTTGTGATGGAATTATAAAAATACGGTTATGATTTTTTTCTAGGTTTCGTTATTTTTTACCGTAATTTCCCTGACCTAATATATGTCCTCTTTAATCTATGCCGCCCCCTTCAAGGTTTGGAAGGAGTACATGTTCGGAAGGGGTAGGAGGGGATTTTACTAAAGAAATATAGACTCCAACTCCAAATAAGTCCTCGTTCTCAGTCTATATTACAGATAGTGTTCAATAAGGAAATAATTTAAAAACCATGACAACCGTCAAGGGTTTTAAAGCAAACTGACACATTTTTTCGGTGGCGTAACAAAAATAGCGAAACGCGATGCCGTGGTCGGGGCCGGCCCCCCCGTCACCCGATAACCGCATTAGCCGTAGAAAAATGAGCGAGGAAACTAAGTATCTGTAATAAAATATACGCCGCTCGGCGGGCTATAAAACACAGTAATTTTATATGTTACGCGAAAGCCAGATGGTTTTACTTTTTATGTGCGGTCGGAACCGCCAGGGGCGCCGATTCGCGTAGGCCGCGCGGGTTCGTTATTTATCACCAACGTTGGAGAGCAAGCGATGAGGGAGATAGAGAGGAAAATAAGAAAAAAGCGGATACAGTCAGTTTTGTTTTTGCAGGTTACGTACACGCGCGGCCCTTGAAATCGTTCCAATACGTGCGGACGCAAAGGCGTTCAACTGACAACGTTGCAATTACCCCTCCCCTCTCTCGCGGTTTGAAAGCCAGAGATAACCTTAAAAGCGTATAAGTGACGGCAAATCTAACATCTTATTACGCGACATTACCTTACGTGACATTATATACCAGTTACAGTGCAAAGAACAGTAAATTCGGCGCTGTTAGGTTGGCCTTAGATTGCCTGAATAATAGTGGAAAATCTTATAACCCTGCCCACGGACATTGGTGGCTTTTTTCGCAAAAGTCTTTCGACAACCTCGAATATAGAGCCGTTCTAAAAATCGAAGAAGGTGGTAAATCTCTTAATTGGGTGTCGTACTTTCTTCCGGTACCAAAAAGAACCTCGAAAATCCGATATCTAAGAGAAATTCCCGATTCACGATTAACCACTTTCGAGAAACGGGACGACTGTATAATCAACGAAACCGACGGAAAATCCTCTGAAACCACTATTGGAAATTGCTTGTTTTTTCTCATTTCTCGATTTTTCGGGGGCCCGGGAAGCATCAGAACGTCACCCGAGGACTCCAGGGAAGCTTTAAAAATTGAAAGAAACCAAAGATTTGGTTTGCGGTTAAGATAAAGAAGTGTAATAAACCAATGTAAAAAACCACTACGAGATTCTTCTATAATAACACAATTATACTTAGATATTATACCTTATTTAACTAATACCACTTTGGCAGCCAAAGAAATCCGCGTAATTTCATGTTACGTGAATCTCAAAACACCAAGAAACTGTGTAAAACTTTAAATCCACTTTATTATATAATGATAAGGCAGCGATTTATTAACCTATTTTGGTTGACTGACGTATCGCAATTTTTATTTTCTACGGGGAGGAGTGGGTTGGTACAAGGGAATGTAGGGGAAGTTGTTGATTTGTGAAGCCGCAGAATTAGCGCAACGTTGCCGCACTTACCCGAAATTCTTGATTTCTTGCTTATTTCTCATGCCTAGTGGAACGATTTATGAGGCCGCGCGTGTACAGTTTGCTCAGCGAATGTTCGGCCCTGCGTCACAACTCCCGTCCTTGTCTTACTCATGACTATACGACGGATATCGGTCGTATATTCACGAGTCAGACAAGGACGGAGTTGTGACGTAGGGCCGAACGATCGCTGAACAAACTGTATTACAGCTTTACATACAGCTCTTGGGCCAAAAGCAAATTTCCTGATGCATTTTATGTTAGAAGCAACATTTCTTAGCTGCAAGGATGTGTTCCCGAATTTATTTCATGTTTCATGCCTATTATACGAGTACCTACTAAAACGAACTTCTTTCAGTTTAAAGAACAAATTAATAACGGACATCAACAGTATGGATGCTGATGTACTGATTAGAATGCTAATAATCACCGCTACATGCTACTATAATGCAAAGTTCTTGACTCGTTACATACCGCCCTCTACGAATGATAGCCTGAAGTTTAATTTCTCCCGTCATAATTTCGCTATTGGTCGCTGGATGCCACCACCGACGCTGCTTACATGGCTATATGCCGGAGAACCACAGAGATCATTATATTTGATATTTGTGCGGAGGTCACAATACGATTCTGACCTGACGATTCGTTACAGAACCGCAGAGACAGATTAATTCATGCTAAACTATCAGCCTCAGCCGAATGTCGTTTGCCGCCGCCATGTAATGGACGGAAGCTGTACTCCACGATGGAGCAATAAGCTATGGAAAATTGTTTTGTACAGTTTTCGTACACGTCTCGAGTTAATTCCCAATCCTCATAATAGGGGGCAAAAGGTAGGGACACCTCGCGTCGGGAATTATTTGTCAGTCGTATATTGCCAATTGGTAAGGAATCTTATACAGTACTATAATCACAGATCAAACCGATTGCATAAAAAATGTTGCAAGATTACGTCAATATACAGGGGGTTACGAAAAAGTAGGTCACCCAAACCATTCGTTAACCACAGGCTAGTTGGGCTAAAACAGTACTTAAAACAGTAATTTAATTAGTGAAAATGATTAACTGTTGATGTTTAAAATAAAGTAGGTTTTATGTTATAATTTATTATAAAAATGTATATTGTATAGAATCTTGCCAAATAAAGTTGTTATTATTATTATAAAAAATTTGGAAAACATAGGCTATATGGAAACAATAATTGAACATGAACATTGCAAAATCATATCTTTCCCATGTAATCTACGGGATCGAATGCAACAATTGTCCATCAATATACAGGGTGATTCAAAACTATGCGGCACCCTTTCAGGAGCGTACTTTACTCGTTAAAATAAGACGAAAAGTTCATATTAACATGGGTCCAAAAACTCTTTGTTACAAAAATACAGGGTGATTAAACTTTCAAAAAAATATCGATTAACAATCAATTATTTTTTTATGCCTTAGCGCCTTACTAGTAACCAAAATGACATACTCCTACTGCCATTCCATTTGAAAATTATTTCGTTTGCTTCAAATAATAGTTACATACCTCAACCCGAAAAAGCGTTAGAGTCGAAAAAAGACGACAAATCGGAAAACTCCAACTTTCCGCGAAAAGGAGAGATATAAAAAAAATGAAAGAGGCTTTTTTTGTTCCAAATTGTATTGTTTATTTAATAACATAATAAATTGTTGTATTGTACAGGGCCATACTTTTTTTTTTGTTTAATTTATGGTACCGATTACCCTTACCTCCGCCACTGGATACTTTCGCGACCTGATATTAGCATTTATTATGTCATCCTATGATGGTATTATTGTTTACTAAATTTGGTTTAAATATTCTTATTGGTTTGGAAGGTATAAAGAAAAATCGATATTTTTTTCAAAGTTTAATCACCCTGTATCTTCGAAACGAAGAGTTTTTGGACCCATGTTAATATGAACTTTTCGTCTCATTTTAACGAGTAAATTACGCCCCTGAAAGGGTGCCTCATAGTTTTGAATCACCCTGTATATCTATAGGTCAAACTCTACAAAATTTAAAAAACAGTAAATGCTCACAAAAGTTCCTGCAGTGAAAAACACCGTAATAAAAGAGAACAAACTGCTTTGGCTTTTCACCATTTTAATGAAGGGCACGAATTCAAGTTCGATTTGGATTCCGTTAAAATCTTAGATAAAGAGGAAAATTATCATAAAAGATTATTTAGTGAAATGGTATGCATTCAAAGTCATCACAATACCGTTAACAAAAAAAAACACGATACGGAACACCTGAATCTTATTTATAGTGGCCTTATTAATAAATACATCAAATCCTAGAAAATGTTTATTTATTAATTTATATTCCTTTCATATTTTAAAAGTTTCTTAATGCTCCAATTTTAAAAAGTTTATGAACATAAATAATGATGGATTTTTTCTTTGGCATACCCTATATTTGTAGAAGTGTGATTTTTATCATCTTTTGCCCATTGTATATTAAAAATTTCTTTTGTACTTAAGAAATAATGAGTTTTTAACCTCTGCAGATAGTGCGGGGTGTTGGATGGTTTTTATAGTTTATATACCTACCTACTTAGTTCCTTGATTTTAGCCAATGTTGTTGTCTCCATATTTTAATCATATTAATGTATTTTTATGTAATTCTACGTAAGATGTACACATCTTGTTTGACTTCCACATGGTTTCCTCACTATAGGTAAGGTTGTTCCCCTTCTCATAGCTTATTTAAGTTTTAATATATTTAATTTGTTCAAATTGTTGTGATATTATTTTTTTAATATTCTTGTAGCCCTAAAGATGATTTGGATATAAATCGAAACGTCGGCTTTGTAAAAACACCAGTGTTGCCGGATGACGCCGGGTCTCCCTTATTTCCGCATAGAGTTCAGACTTGCAAGTCCAAATTGACCGCGACTGTACAAACTGCTGGCAAGGACAAATTTTAAATAGGTCTGCAACCAAAAATTATTACCTTAAATGGCAGACTTCATTTATCACACTCTTCTATACCTTCCAGCCTTCCATATTTTTACTCACCTACACAGGCTGTACCTATATTATCCTCTTGATTCTACACCTGAAAATGTACACAAAACGACAAAACTTTTTAAGTTACCTTTTGTAATACTTAAGTTTTCATATGACCTAAGCAATAGAGCGTGTTGTTTGTCTTTTCACCAATTGTATATTTTCACATTGGACAACACCTAATAATAACAGTTATTGTAGATCGACAGCACAGGGCCTCCTTGTCGAGTATTTTGGATATCTGCGAAAATATAGGATGCGATAGATAATGATAATGGGTACCTAATTAATAAATAGTCACATTCTTGCGTGGTTCGTTGGTTACTTGGAAGATGCTACAATGTACGCCGCTGGCTCCCTTAAGAATAAAACTGCTATAAATTACATCAAAAGAAGTTCCTCTCGATTTCGTCGTTCGCTATTCAGTCGGCCGTGTGGGTTGGCCTCCGAGACGACGAAATATCGAGTTTCAAAGGGCGGAGGAGGCTGTCATATCGCTGGGAGACATCTCCTTCGGATCTCTTCCACGTACATATTCCTACACTTTTCGCTCCAGGGGGGGTACTAGGTATAATAATATCCCAGGGGCATTGCTAGGACCGTGCTTAATTTATATTATTTAGTAGATGTTTACCAAGATCTACAGTATTTTGCAGGTTGCGCCTCATTTTAGTGGACAAACATCTCTAATACTTTTTTAATGCCCGCCTTGAAATAATATAGGTACAATGTACAGGGCGTCTCAAACTCGATGCCCCAGGGTCGCTATTGGCTAATAAAAAACGCAAATGAAAATTTCACTTGGGGGTTTTAAATGAGACTACCTGGGATTACTTTTGAGCCCAAAATTTTATTTTTGGAACTCTTGAAAATGCCTGTAATGACGTCACGAAATATATTTTTCCCAGAAACATACCCGTTTCTTTTTCTATTGTGAAAGAGCGTGTTTTTCTGATAAACTTTCATTAATAAACTTTTTTCATGTCTCTCTTCGTTTAAAAGATACAAGCAGAAATATGCAAAAACACGCATATTAAATATATCGAAAAAATCAAGTTAGCCGTGATTTAATTTGGTTTCCATGGAAAATATTAAGATATTTAAAGACTTACGAACTACCTACTTGTTATAAAAATATAATACTATGAATTATAGCGGTAATATTTTAAATTTTATAAATAAAAAAAACAAAAACATTGCAAGTAACTATTAATAACAAATGAATAAATAACAATTTTAACTATAAATTATTTTCTATGTGCCCCCCATCTTCTAAGAAACACATTTCATATCGTCGCCGAACTTCTCTTTGGGTGGCTTTTCTTAAAATTTCCGGGGAAATATCTTGGCACGCAATTATAATTTTTTCCTTCAAAGTCCCCATAAACAAAAATCTAAAGGGGTCAGGTCTGGAGATTTCCCTGACCATTTTATTGGACCATTAATCCCTATCCATCTATCCTCATATATTTCGTCTAAATAATCGCGGACAATACGTGCTGCGTGAGGTGGAGCTCCATCATGTTGAAACCACATTGATCGCCTTAAGGCACATCTTCAAGAAGAATTGCAAGTTCATCTCGAAGAAAACTCAGATATCTTTCGCTATTTAAAATTCCTTCATAAAAATAAGGTCCAATTAAATGGCGACCAATGATGCCACACCAGACATTTATACCAAAATGACCTTGATTCCTTATAGGATTGACAAAATGAGGGTTTTCTGTTGACCAATAATGTTCATTTCTTCTGTTTGGCATACCATTGCTCACAAAATGGCTTTCGTCTGTCCAAAGAATGTTATTTAAAATGTGCCTGTCAACAATTTCTAGTATTGCTATAATTTGGGAAATAAAATTTACTCGCTTCTCTCTATTCAGTTCCCCTAATTGTTCTAAATAGTGTAACTTGTAGGCGTGATATTTATTGCTCTTCATAATTCTTTGAACTGAGGACTTATCAAAATTTAATTCCCTGCTAGCTTGCCTAATTCAATGTCTGGGATTGTCTTCAAAATGTTGCAATACCTGGGCTGTTGCATCATCACTGCGAGTTCTTTTTCGAATTGGTTTATCTTTTCGATTACAAAATGCACTTTGATTTTCGCGAAGATTTTTTTCCAGTCTTATAAATTTTTTGTGATCAGGAATTCGGCGGTCTGGATATCTTTCTTGATAAATTCGCACGGCTTTTCTGGCATTTTTTTGGGCTTCCCCGTAAATTAAAATCATATCAACTTTTTCATCATGTGTAGTCATTTTGATTGAAATAAACGATAAAAAATGAATAATAACCAAGACTAAATATTTTAAAATGGACAAGTTATTTCACAAACTGCTTTAGTATAGTCAAACTGTCTGTTGTTTTCCATGGAGACCAAATTAAATCACGGCTAACTTGATTTTTTCCGATATATTTAATATGCGTATTTTTGCATATTTCTGCTTGTATCTTTTAAACGAAGAGAGACATGAAAAAAGTTTCTTAATGAAAGTTTATCAGAAAAACACGCTCTTTCACAATATAAAAAGAAACAGGTATGTTTCTGGGAAAAATATATTTCGTGACGTCAACAGGCATTTTCCAAAAATAAAATTTTGGGCTCAAAAGTAATCCCAAGTAGTCTCATTTGAAACCCCCAAGTGAAATTTTCAAAACGCAAGTTTTTTATTAGCCAATAGCGACCCTGGGGCATCGAGTTTGAGACACCCTCATCACTCGAAAATGGACACCCCCCTTAACTTTTTTATGTTTGGAGTTAGAAAAAATGTTAAATACAAAAGTTGTAAGGAATCAAATGAATTTTTTGATGAGTATAGTTGTAAATATACAGGGCGTTCTATAAAAGCGGGGCAATCCAAACTTGTATTTTTTAAATGGAACACCCTATATTTTATTGGTTTCTCGAAATCTACGTTTCATCCCGATTACAACGATATATATATGTCATATGTTTACTCCAACCGTTTATAAGCTACGCCACTTTAAATTTCGAATTTTACGAAAAACCGCATCGCAGCTGCCATGGAAAGTACGCCACAAAATAAAACAAACGAAGTTGGTGAGACCTGTCATAGAATGTTGGCTGGTGGTTATCTTTTTTGATTGTCTAGGGGTATAATAAAATATGCATTTTTCACAGCAAGAACGATATGAAATATTGTCAATATATTTAGAGTGCAATAGAAACGCCCTCCGATGTAAGTGATCAATTATGATTCCTGCTATGCTCTAAACCTACCATATTTTAGCCCGTCGAGAGTATGCCACTCTATATCCAGAAAGGATAATACCTTCAAAAAATTCATTTTCTAGATTAGATATTAAGTTGCGGGAAACCGGTTCCTTAAAAAACAAAAAAAAAGTTTACAATTTTCAGAACAGAGACTTAGATATTCTACTATTTTTTGAAGAAAATACCAATGCTTCTATTGCGAAAGCAGTAGAACATTTCCAAATTTCTTAAGGGTTAATTAAAAAAATCTTAAAGAAAAATATTTTTTTTCCATATAAGATTAGGCCGTTCAAGCTCTTAGCCCTGTTCAAATTGAAAATAGGCTGAATTTCGCAGTTTATATGACAAATAGGTTGAGGGCCGATCCAATTTTTTTCGATAACATTTTATGGACGGATGAATCAACTTTTTCAACAGCTGGGATGTTTAATAGACATAATACTAGCTATTGGTCACTGGGAAATCCACATGAAAAAGGGGAAATAAAGTTGCCGGGTAAATATCAAGTCAAAGTTTTCGTTAAATTTCTTCAACTTAAGATGTTTCATAATAGTGTATTTTTGTAGGTAGAAAATCTGTGCACGTGTGATGCGGCATTTTAAAAAATCGTGTTATTGTTCCAATTTTTTCGATGACGCTTTAAACGGAGAATTTTATTATTCACTTCTTATAAACGAAATCGAAGACCTTTTAGACGAACTTCCTCTTAATGAACGGCGACAAAAATTATATGGCAGCAAGATGGTGCGCCACCACACTATCGAGCCTGTGTGAGAAACTTTTTAAATGAGAGATACCCTGAGTGGATCGGCAGAGGAGGGACTATAGCATGGCCTGCTAATAGCCCGATCTAACTCCCTTAGATACGTTCCTTTGGGGGATTTTAAAGGCAGAATGCTATAAGTCAAGACATAATATAGAAGAAATAAAAACTAACATTAGGGAATCAATTACATATTTAAATACAGTTAATCCACACATAATCGAAAACTCATTAAAAAAATTTAAAAAAGAGATATGCAGCTTGTGTCGAACATATTGGCGGACATTTTGAAATATATTTGTAAGATGTAAATTATGGTATTGGTGTTTAATTTTTGCTGTACCTTTTTTGCCTCTAGTAACTCGTTTGTTTTATTTTGTGGCGTACTTTCCATGGCAGCTGCGATGTGGTTTTTCGTAGCTTATAAACGGTTGGAGCAAACATATGACATATATATATATCGTTGTAATCGGGATGAAACGTAGATTTCGAAAAACCAATAAAATATAGGGTGTTCCATTTAAAAAAATGCAAGTTTGGTTTGCCCCGCTTTTATAGAACGCCCTGTATATTTCTAACTATGCTCATCAAAAAATTCATTTGATTCCTTACAACTTTTCTATTTAACATTTTTTCTAACTCCAAAAATAAAAAAGTTAAGGGGGGGGGTCCATTTTCGAGTGATGACCCTGTACAAAGTTGGGGGTATTAGACATGAATAGTAATAACTTGTATCAATTCTCACTTCAATACGATTAACCTATAGAAGCACGTTTGTGGTTAAATAGAAATATTTCGACGTCAAATATATTAGGGTTGCTATAGGTTAGCCTTCTTTTCTGGGACACCCATCAGGGACGTTATCCCATTGAGTATAATAATATCCCAAACATTATTCTCTCGGCGATAGCGGCATAATCGCGCACTTTACGGCCCGCCATCTGCTCGAAATCATCTGCCCGAATGTCGCCCCGTGATCCGGCGATCAATGGACAAGTATACTTAGGAATGAAAAATAATTTTTTGCCTTGGAATTTGTAAAACATGTCTAGATAATCACGAAACCCAACCAACAGATTTTTTTTCCCATTAGTTTGCTCAAAAATTGAAAAAAACGGTCGCAAAAGTAGGGAATGGGACGTCACGATCCCTAATTTCAATAAGTACCTGCTATTTTATTAGTACTTATTTCGTCTTTTTTTATATAACCAAGCATTCCCAGGCAAATTATTAGATTCAGTTTGTATGCGCCTGATGAGAAATAATCAAATTTCGTAGCATTTCAATGAAATATTTGGATTTTACTGATCCCATTCTGAACTAATTAGATGCCCCCTATAAAATATGACAGATGACATATTACTCAATGCTTTAAAGAAAATCGTCGGCAACGCCGCACTTTGCATATAACCTCACTTTCGCCGGCGGAACGCGGAAACCAAGGTTAATAACCTTAGTGAAAACTAAATAAATTCTATTCTCAGTTTGATAAGAATCTTGCTGTGAATACTTTATTTTTTCGGTTTATAATGAAGACAAGATTTGTTAAAGCTTGTCCTGATAACTTGCCTTGCATAGATTTTGATATGGTGTGTCAATTTTATCAATAAAAACGGGGAGCAAAACATGGAGAAATGAAGAGGTATGTTTGTTATTTGATTTGTATATTGTTTTAATATTGCTTAATGATGATGATATAGCTTAAATTCTGGTTTTAGGTAGACTAGAGATTAAATATTATGGTAACAATGTTATTGGAGACACGCAGAGGAAAGAACATAGCAATGAATGCATAATGCCCGGTTAAGGCAAAAATTACCCCCGAGCACAAAATTAATAAGAAAAATGTTAATGACACTGTGGTTAAAAATGAAGAAATTCAACTGAATAATTGTGGAAGTAGGTATATTATGTTGTAATTACCCAACATAAGCAGATTAGTCCTAAATTATGCACATACCACGATGTACGAGGATCATACATCGTGGCACATATGTAGATACAGTTTTTTGTGCTTCTAGTTTAGTTGCTAGTACAGTAAAGAAATACTTATTGTGTATATACCTATAGTTAAGATATGGGGGAGGGGGCATGGGGGTGTCGCACACCCCAATGTTGAAATCGATTATCAAAACAAGAAATCATGCGTTTGTAAAAACGATCGTTGATATCTACATGTGAGAACCATGATTAAGAACTAATTTAAATAATCTAGTGCAAGTTCGACAGCAGAGTTTCATTCGATATCAAGTGCTTGACCGTCAATGACTAGTTTTGCGGGTATTTTTTTCTTGTATGATCTAATGAAGTATTTAAGTAATTAAGTCCGTAGTAGTACACTTTGTCGCATCCATTTTGATGCGGAAAGTTGTACTTTTCTGCACTAGTGACATTAACTTTGTCAACTAATAATAGAACTAAGTACGCTTGTAAAATTTTTGCAAAAAAGGTACATATTAATGGAAAACTTATTTTAGATGAATGTAAGCAAGGTATTGCTTTTCTTTGCTGACTTCCTGGAAATAGCGAAGAATCATGGACAACATCAGTAGATTGTTATATTGGAAAAAGTCAACACAAGTGCAATAAAAAATATGAAAGTCTACCTTACAGGATAGTTGACAAAGACATACCGACATACCTCAATAATTATTAATTATTATACGTTGGAGTAGTATGAAGGAAGATTTTTGGCAAAAATCAAAACGTATTACAAGGAGGGATTGTCTGACATGTTAAAAAACGAAAAATGCCCTGTATCTCCGAAACGAATCGAGATTTTGAGATTCAACTGCTTTCCATTGCCCTCAAAAATCGAGCACAGTACACCTACCTACTCTTTGTCCATCTCTTCGCAGAATAGAAGAAACCCCAAAAAAAAATCCAGTTTGTTACACTCTGTGCATGCGACATGAAAACTGTATTATTTGATTTTGGAATATTTTCACTAAATTTCATAGATAACTTATTTGAGGTTTTGCCATAGAATGCAAAATAATGTTTTTTTTTTCTTGCAAATTAAAGAAATCTTAATTTTTTGCTGGCTGCTGCATTATATTTTTTTATTTTTAACTTCTATTAACCAAAATCACAAAATATGCTTATGAAAATTTATTTTCCAGAATGAATATAGGTATAATATGTATAGTGAAAAAATTCTAAAGAATTATGTCATTTTTTATGAGGATGCTTCGGCAATCACAATATAATTTACCTAAATGGGTCTAAAATAGTTCAAGCTATGACAATAAAGTTTTTCGACTGAAAACTTGGCTTTATTGCGTTTTACATGTTATATTTCTAACATCACCAAGAACTGGCACCTTCTCCAATATTCTAGCGTTACATTTTTGAACCGATGCAGGTCTAACTACTTCTTGTAAGTAAGGGCTCATGAAATTAAAGTAATAAATTTTTTATATTCGGACCAGGTAAGTGCTTGACATCTATAGGATTAACTTTTCTCAGTTTAGTTTATAACCAATCAATGCTGTTGATTAACACTAGCACAGAATAAATAGGTGAAGCTATTTATTCTGTGACACTAGGTATTGAGGCTAAAATATCATCAGTTTCTTCAAACAACTAGCAGTCGGTGGAATATACTTGATAACAAGTAAAAAATCGTTTGGCAGAGCCACTAATCTAAAATCGTCAGCTAAAATGTTACACCTAGTTGGTTCTTTATTGTCTTTAATATATCAGCAAGTCTAGATATCTAATTTATGCAAGTTCAGTTAGGTACTTACGAATTGTGTCGTTTTATAGATAAAATCGACTTGTTTCCAATAAAAAAAAGTTTTGTAAACCAACCAGCATAACGTCCGAATCATCAATACCAATACCTAGTGTTCCCAGCATTTTCCTCAGCAAAATAGAATGGTTCATTTCCGTCATGGATTATTAGAATGAATGGTGAAAATAGTTCAAATCATAAAAAATAAAAGCTTATAAAACACGCGGGGCCGCGGGATCCGAGATCCGATATTCCGATTTGTGACGCCACAAAATAGGTTATGTTTATGTTTTCGCAGGCTGACAGCTTGGCATTGAGGTGCGGCGTTGCCAAACCTGGTGCCATGGCGGTAAATTTAGGGAAAAATAAAATCCAACAGGTAGTTACGTATATTGAACTTTAAAAATTAATTGCGGCAAAACGGGGGCGAAAAAAAAATTTAAAAAAATACAGCAAGTATATCTCACCCAATACTATCCGATGAGCAAATAAAAAAAAAGTGGTGTATTAGTCCATTATCAATTTATCGCGATAATCCGAAGCGTGCAGCGCATCTCCGCATGACTTGGCCGCCGCGTGACCGCATGGGGAGCAGACACAAGGCCCCGTTCCCATTCACGTTGCGACAACCACTCCTCGGTCGAGTCCCTCGAAAAATAGCGGCAAGTCACCATAGACACTATAGATATCATCGTGGACAAGCTTTCTGGCCTGGAAATAATTTTAATTATACAAAAAAACGAAGCAACTGACAATCGATTAATTCGTAGCGTCGCGAACTATTTGGACTGCATGGTTTTCCGCCTTCGATCGATGTTGGTTCGATTCGGAGCAGGAGTGCCTTATTTATAGGAAGATATACCTACCGCTAATGGCCAAGAACGCTGGGCAAAATGTAGATTCTGGATATTGCTTCTTAATGGCTTTATCTGCGTGCCTCAATAATAATTATTGTCCTACGCTCACTGGGATTACTAGATTTTTCCGTAGTAGTTGAGCGAATGCTCCCAGTTCAATCGGGAAAAAGTCGACCCTAGCCGCAAATGGCAATTGTGGCGAAGTAGTTGCCACACCTCCCCCGCACAACTATTTGGTTGCTTATCTAGGATACTCTTAGTTTGTTAGAGCTTTCAAAATTGTACTCTTGGCGTAGAATAAATCAATGTACATCGAGGTTCTTGATTGTATAAGTGTTGAGTGAAGGATTATTCCTTCACTCAACTGTATGGGGTTACATATATGGGACTGAGTGCATAAGAGGTGTAGTGATATCAAAATTTCGAGTTGAAAGTCTGGGGATCGCTCCTGCTCGGCCTCAAACTAAAATGACCACACTGTATAAGGATGGATGACTCACGCGCAACAACCAAAGCGCCGGCGCAATAATAATTCCTACACCCCACTTTAACCAAACAAAACCGGATAGAACGCGGTTTACCCGGGTAAAGCCAGAAATACCTATAATGTCGGTTATATTTCGTACTTTACCCACGCTTCTTGGGTATTTCGCAGTTTACCCGGGTAAACCTAAGTTTAACCGTTAACTTTACTTTACCCGTAACATAATCTATACCTATGCATCGTTGATGTGAACCGTTCTTAGCATCCCCTGCGTCCCCATTCATCAGCCAAATTTACCGTTTCGGATCGGGCTTATTTATGATCTGGCCGGAGCGGGATTACGCGAGGGGATTGGCCCGATTAGTTTTTGCGTTCGGCCGGAGGCATAATTGTTCGGGCCGCGGCTGTGGCTGCGGGGGAACGGGACGGGAGGAAACAGCCATTATCCGTTGTTTTTACACCGCCGGTGGCGCGGATCGACGATTGTTCTCCGAATGAATGGGAAAAGGGAGGTTGGGTTTTACTTTGTTTATTTTCTTCGGCATCATGTCGTGGAATAAGTTCCAGGAATTTCTCAAGAATAACAAATAAATGTCACCAGTCAAAGCTAGAACTGAACGTCACTTTTCGTCTAGCTTTTGTTTTTAAGTTACGGTTATAAAATAACTGTCCGTATATCATCGAATCATCGAGGGCATAGGTAAAGATCAGAGGATTTGGTTTTGTCGTTTTGTCTTGTTTTATGAAGGGATGCAATTTGTATCAAGTATAGAAAGAGCGAAAGAGCATACAAAGAGTTGCGATGGAGCATAATATTAACACCGCAATGTCAATAAAAATAGAAAACATAAAATAAGTACCAGCCTGGGGATTTTTAAATAACAAACTGTGTGTTCACAAATTACATACAGTGTAAAGTGTGACCAATACGTTTTCGGGTCACTAGGTATATATTATACTATACTAAAGTCAAATAACTCTTACGCCTCGCCTGATGTAAACAAGAACGTGTGCGTTGAGATTTTCGCCAGAGCCACACTGAGGCACGACCTTTATTTAATTCTACTTTTACAATTAATTGTTTACGTCAAAATATTTCGGAAAAAAATTATTGGCTTAATTAAAATGAGTGAAAACATCGATAAAATTATTTTTGGCAGTGTCTAAATAGCTGAAAACAACAAAATAAAACCGCATAAATACGCTTTTGCGATCGAGTACATCCCTGTTGCCAGACGCGCTGATATTTTATGACCTATTGACCAATCGCCTTATTTTGCGGAACGACTTCGATCACGTGCTTTTATTTACGCCAAGCGTACGAGTTACTTGATTTTAGTATAGGTATATAGTATATTCGCATTTATACCGTTGAACTTTTGCCTACCATAAAACGGCCATTATCCCTTTGGCCATAAAATGTCTCAAATTTCGAACAGACTCGGATTATAATATATACCTGCAACAGTAATTCCTATATAGATATAGATCATATATCGTACCTCTATAATTTAATACATTTTATAAAATATTATTATTCATTGTTTTGTAATTTCATTTCGTTTAGAATGTCTACTTATTTTAAAATAAAAATAAATGAATAATATCTCAATAGCTTTATGTTTAAGCCGGCCCTGTACACAATGGGGTCTAATCAGGTAGTTGATTTATTTCAGAAAGGTCAACGGTATAAATGCGACTATACTATACTTGGATACACTATACACTATAGTTAGCGCAGATGTGACAGTGTTATATGGATATGAAAGCAATATTGTTGGATATCACGGGCAGGTGGCATCAACACTTAATGGCCAACCTATTGCTTTCTAATTTCATTACATTAAAATCTACCAAAAAAATAGCCGGAGGTATTTATTTGTTTTGCAAAATCTGTCTCTTTATGATAATGACTTTATATCACACATTGACTAACTAAACTACTATTATTATTTTCAACAAGATGACGCCATATAAGCTGGAAGGCTTGTTAGATTGTGCATGCAAAAAATTTATAAAATTCCTTGCTTGTGATCATGCAAATGTTATGACAATTTATTCGCCCATACCTAGAGCTAATATTACAGCTTTGTAAAATTTCATAACATAATATCTGTTTCCAATTTCCTAACATAAATAAATTCATTGTAATATATTTAGAATTATTTACTTACACAAAATTGTATCGTTCACTTTTAGGAATACATAACATTTTTAATTGCCAGTTGAATATACCTACTACTTTTAAGGTAATTTTGATTTCAGTCGTGTTTAGGGTTTCACCATTTTGAAAAAAATATTATCGCATAATAATATTAATCGTTTAATAGTAAGAGTAATAATAATTATAAGTAATACAGTGTGCCCCAAAAAGTTCGCATGAATGGGCAAAAAATTATTGATTAATTATTCATTCTGAAATTTAACTCCGCGGTTACCTTTTGCTATAAAAAAATATGGAAGATGATGCACTCAAGCGGGCTCACGTAAATTTACTATATGTCAACAATGACATTTTAAAAATATTGCTACAAATGGGCTTGCTTCTTTTCAATTTTACATCAATGTAGATACCAAATCTGAACGCTCTCTTAAAAAAGATTTATTTCTTGCAACCTGTGAGATTTGACGTTTACTGAAATAGAGATAGTTTGACATTCTTCATCATAGGCGTCCCAAATAAGGGGGGGTCAAGTAGTTAAAAATTTGTGTGCGCTTTCGGGAGCTGTAGCCCTCTTAGGGGCCATTTTTGAGGCCATATTTATAGGAACTTTTTCATTTTTTTTTTGGGTCGCAGAACACGCTGGTATGCTGATAAATTATGACAGGCTAATTTCTAGTGTGCATGTTCATCTGCAAAAAATTTACAAAACGATTTTACTCGAAAACTGTGCCCGCTATCAAAGTTCAACAAGAGCACCATTTTCATAATCAAATTTCATAATTTCACATGAAATTTGGGGAAAAAGCACACACACAAAAATTGGGGTATTTTTAACCCCTTATTCCCACCATTTGGGACGCCTATGATTAAGAATGTCTAACTATCTCTACCTCGGTAAATGTCAAATCTCACAGGTACATCAACTACCAAATTTTGGAACTTTTATCTTTATTCGTTCTAGAAATATTAAAAAAAAACCGTTTGCCAAAGTGTCCATTTATGGGGACATTTTTGAGCCCATGTTTATAGGAAATTTTTTCATTTTTTTGGGCCGCAGAACACGTTGGTAAATTATGGCAGGCTAACTTCGGGACACCCTGTATAGGTAGAACCTACCTATTTATGAAATTTCAGAAAATTTTAGATATTTTGTACTTTTGTAAAAGCTACATGTCTTCTTCAAAAAAATGATATTAACGCTTTAAAACTCTTTTATATAGGTGTTTGTTGCAAAGTTCTTGTTCCGTCAAGCATCTATGGGATATAAATTTATTTACATTAAAATTTTCAGTAGGCATTAAATTGATGCCAAAATAACAACAAAATTAAAATATTTTACATATCTAACTAATTTAGCAAATTCCTTTTTATATTACTTATTGAATTTTAGCTTAAGATACCATAAAAAGTGGTGAGTTTGGATAGATAGTGACATGATATTTCGATTTATTATTATTTTGTCATCAATCTAGAAATACCGGAAAATTAATTGTAAATAAATTTATATCCTAAGTGGTTGACGGTACATCGAATTTGGAACAATCGTAACAGTATTTTAAATTTTATTCTTATTTTCTTTCGAAAAGGACATGTTTAGTGATAAGAAGTTAATAGAATGATAAAACTGGTGATGTGGTGATAAATTTTCAGAAATTTCGTAAACAGAAAAATGGCAAAACTAACCCTTTTAATCGAACCGTTTGAATTTAGTACACTTATATAAAAAAATTAACCACAAATAAGCCCATTTTTAGACCGGGAGATAGTGACAGATTTTTGGACGTGATTTTATTCAGTATGCCTTGCAAAGGGCATTATGTGGCACATATTCTCACAATAATAAGGTATTTTTAACCCCTTAATCCCACCATTTGGGACGCCTATGATTAAGAATGTCTAACTATCTCTACCTCGGTAAATGCCAAATATCACAGGTACATCAACTACCAAATTTTGGAACTTTTATCTTTATTCGTTCTAGAAATATTAAAAAAAAACCATTTGCCAAAGTGTCCATTTATGGGGACATTTTTGAGGCCATGTTTATAGGAAATTTTTTCATTTTTTTGGGCCGCAGAACACGTTGGTAAATTATGGCAGGCTAACTTCGGGACACCCTCTATGGGTAGAACCTACCTATTTATGAAATTTCTGAAAATTTTAGATCTTTTGTACTTTTGTAAAAGCTACATGTCTTCTTCAAAAAAAATGATATTAACGCTTTAAAACTCTTTTATATAGGTGTTTGTTGCAAAGTTCTTGTTCCGTCATGCATCTATGGGATATAAATTTATTTACATTAAAATTTTCAGTAGGCATTAAATTGATGCCAAAATAACAACAAAATTAAAATATTTTACATATCTAACTAATTTAGCAAATTACTTTTTATATTACTTATTGAATTTTAGCTTAAGATACCATAAAAAGTGGTGAGTTTGGTTAGATAGTGACATGATATTTCGATTTATTATTATTTTGTCATCAATCTAGAAGTACTGGAAAATTAATTGTAAATAAATTTATATCCTAAGTGGTTGAATTTGGAACAATCGTAACAGTATTTTAAATTTTATTCTTATTTTCTTTCGAAAAGGACATGTTTAGTGATAAGAAGTTAATATAATGATAAAACTGGTGATGTGGTGATAAATTTTCAGAAATTTCGTAAACAAAAAAATTACAAAAACTAACCCTTTTAATCGAACCGTTCGAATTTAGTACACTTATGTAAAAAAATTAACGACACATAAGCCCATTTTTAGACCGGGAGATAGTGACAGATTTTTGGACGTGATTTTACTCAGTATGCCTTGCAAAGGGCATTATGTGGCACATATTCTCACAATAATAAGGTATGAATCAGAGAGTCATCCTGGGTTCTTCATGTGAAAAACTGAGTTTTCAATTATTCGAAAAATATGCGTTTGGATATGATTTTATACAGGCTGCCATGTGTTTTATAATGAAGTTCAAAATAGAAAATTCCTCGGAAAACCATAGGCATACCGTTAGGGTGGGTCCAAAGGGCTATTATTGCCACGTGATCTTGTATTTTAATAATTAACTTTTTCACGTTTCTGAACAGGCTGCCAATGAGAAGTATGCAAGTTCTTATTATGAAAATGATGAAAAAAGAATGGCATAGCTTTCGTGCATGTCCAAGTACTGTTTAAATTGAATGTTATTTAATCATTTAAACGAGTTATTCGATGTAAAGTGTCCCGGTCCATTTAAGAAATTTTTAAAATGTAATTTTTGACAGACACCGAATGTCACCTGACCACGTTTATGAGTGGATCATTTTCATATTTTTGTACACTGCCCAAATTTTGTAGGTATCTTTTAATAATTAACATACACAGAAAAAACACTATCGTATTTCCTAATATAGTGTTATTTTTCGAAACAACCCCTTTGATACAATCAAAATAAATGTAAACTAATCAAAGGTATAAAGTTGTTCTAAATATATAAAATACATTAATAATCAAGTTTACATATAATGCAGTTAAACAAAAATAACATTACTCAAAAGATAATAATACTATATATATAATTTCAGTGTTATCATTATTTCCATTAGAAGTGAGTGTTGTTAAAAAACGTATTTGGTTTGCCATTACAATATACAAACAATTTGGTGAATTATAGAACTTTTTTTGGAACAATAATGCATTTCAATCAAGGCATAGCATGGGATAAATTGTAATAATTTTAGGTGCACTTTTCTTAAAGTGAACAAATACTGGAAAGATTTTTAATATTCTTAAGCTAAACAAATACATTTTGTTGGAAATACAAACTAAATTGATGTAATAATAAGATAATACAAAATCAATGGTTCCTATTGTTGGCTCGACAACGATATTGTTGTTTCAATCGTGTCCGCTGGGGTGGGGGAAGCACGCCACGCAGTCCAGTCCATTTCCATTTCTACCAATTTCTACTTGTGCATGCTTCTGTTTGTGTCGAGTCTGCCGGCCGGTAATCATTTAGCTTCTTTTTGTGATCTGTGTTATTTAGTCAGCAGAATATGGAGGAACTGTTAGTTTCGTGGGGTTTTGAGGAACTAGTGTCAATTTTTAATGGTAAGTATTCTCATTCTACAGCGTATACTCGTGTATGTAGACGAGATCAAATTCTTGGGATTGCACGCGTCATCAACCGATTTTAATATAAAAACAAAGTAGATAATAAATGAATACTGTTTCACATAGCTTTGACGGCGGGTGTGACGTTCACCGGTATATATGAATTTGATCTCGGCTATAATATACCTAGGTATGATTAGGCTTTTTGTGCAAATGCTAATGACGGCCATTGCGATAAATATTTTTAAATAATTTTTGTCTCAAAATGTGATTAATTACTTAGATTAAAATTTGTATTGATCAAAAGTTTAAAGTTATGCGTGTATTCCCTACAGATCAAAAAAAGCCATTTTATGGGTCAAAATGTTGAATCACCACATACGTGCTGTACATTAAGTCTCAAGCTCAGATACTTACAGTCGTGACTTAGTTTACACTGTTTTTCCAAAAATAACATATTTTTTTTAATTTCTTTCGATCCCATTTAGGAATTCCAACCAAATTTGGTACACATTATACACTGGACGGTTGCCATTTTGTTGAATAGTTTGACCCCGTTCCGATCACCATCGGCGTAGGTACAAATAGTTACTGTAAATAATTGTAAAAAAAAGTAGTACGGCCCTGTGCAAAACCAAAAATTTTGCCTTTTTTGGATAGCCCATTTAATTTGGAACAAAAAGTGCCTCTTGGTATTTTTTTATTTCTGGTACAGTTTCTTCGTAATTTCGGATTTTTTAAACTAGTGTCAAGGTGATTATGCTGGCATTTAAAATAAAATTATTTGTATCTACGCCGCTGCTCATCTGAACAGGGCCAAATTATTGCACAAAATGACAACCCATAATATGTATAAAATAATTCCTAAACGGGCTAGAAAAAAATTAAAAAATATTTGGAAAAGTTTCAACACTCTGTATATGGAGAACCAAGCGTTGTTGAGCTAATGTTTATTAAGCATATGTGCTTATTTTAGCGAATTATACCTTGTGTTTTCGGCTCTGCCTTTAGATGTGACTCACCCTGTATAATAGATTAATTCAATGAAAGCTTCAATTTATTCGTACACTATAATAAAATACAGCTAAATGGAGTAAAAGTCGGAACAACAAGTTTTTTTTGGGTAGAAAATAGATTTATTTTTATATGATTGAGATCAATGGCTGGAAATTTCATTGAGAAAGTAAGGTATTATTGATATCCAATGATTCGCTATACTTATATTATGGTATTGAAAACCAATGGTATGTTATATTTGAGACAATGAATGGATTCACAATATTATCATAAGCATTGAAGGGAATGTCGATATATTTGAGGAATACGGAATAGAGTGTATCATTGGCTTAAAGCTTGTTTTTTGAAAATACGATAGTGTTTTCTGTGTGTAGGTAGTGGATATATCAATAAAATTATGAAACAACAGGAACAAGCTTGAAGGGCTTTCTGGTGTGTTCTATACCTCACCGCTACTTAGTATATAGTCACTATAGTGAATAGTCACTTGGATCAAATATGATCTAGCTTATGGCCCGAGTAGGAGTCTCGGGTTCGAATTCCGGTTGGAGCACTTTTTTTGTTGATTATCTTTTGCCTGCTATATGCGACAATAATATCCCCCTTGATTAGTGTGTTTTGCCTGTTCATAACCAAGCCTATACCGCATACAAAAAAACTGGTTTCGTTCCTTCATAAATTACACCTTTCTTATTTCGCCAGCGCTGCGCCTCTGCAAGATATTCTCCTAGATACCGAATTATCATGTCGGAGCCATAAGGCCCCGAGCGCCCGCCTCTCCAATCTCGGCTCGGCAGATGGAATTTACGGCATCGATTTTTCAATTACGGCGCGCCGCCCAACCTCTCTTCCTCGGGTCCCGCAAAACCGGATCGACTTTTTATTTAGTTTATGTTACTAGGATTCCCAATTTCCGGGGGGTGCCCCTCGAGGGGTGGACCCGGCCGACCCCCCGACGTAACCAATACGCGTGGGGCCCGGGGACTGCAAGGCCCGCGCGGTCGAGATTCTATGAAAAGATAACATCGGGAGGGTCGAGATTTAGTAAGTTTAATGGATTTCGGTTTGGAGAGGGTGCGGATGCAGGGGGACGTCGAAACAACATTTAAGTTTTATATTTGTCATCGAGATAACTTTGTAAAAGCTCGTCCCTAAAAGTTATTGTCAATTAAAACTGCTTTCAACGATAACATTAAAATAATAACTTTGGAATGAAGAATGCCCCATGTAGACATCTTATATATCTCTCTCAGCTTATGTGGATCATCTCATATTGTATATCTATAGGACACAACAAAACAATGCGACAATTTTTTTATACTAATTACATAAATAATAATTTAATCCATTGTTAATGTGACCATATGTCCCGTTTTTTTACTAATAAAGAATTGGAGATATTTTATTGGGCAGATTTTAAAGTAATAATATAATAATAAGTAATTTTAAGTACCTGCATGGGAAGATGTTCAAAAAGCATGCTATGTATTGATTGAAAAGGGATATATTGATTGCAATAAAGATACAATGGGCCCATAGATAGAGGCCTACCGAGATAGATAAATACCAATGACGCCAGAACTAATCGCAATCTAAGCGCTCCATTAAATTATTCCGAAAATGTCGCGAGATTGTCAGAAATTGCCCCTTTTTGTCAAGCCGTTGCGAACTTATTTTGACTCTGGGCTCGGAGGCTGCGGTCGCGTCGTTAGACCATCCTCCGAGTCTTCAGGTGAGGTTCCGATGCTTCCGGCGCCCCCAAACAAGAAAAAACATGCGATATCTAAGTGTGATTCTGGAGGAACTATAACGGGGAATTACCGGGTGTATAGTTGGTTGATGGTTGACTTTCTGTCTTTGATTGTAGCATGTTTTTAGAGTAGTATGGATATAGGTTTAGACGTCATTGATAAATACAAAGGCACAAAATTTTTTGACGATTTTTCACTTATTTCTTACTACATCACGTCGCAAAAAGTAACCGAATGGAATTATTTAAATCTTTTGACGAAAACTCGTTGGGTGAAATAATTATTATTCAAACATCACTTTTGTATTGTAATTGAATATATTTTATGTCTGCCTGGCACAAATGCTCCAATAGAATATTTGTACATATTCAAAATGTGTTTTTTTCATTGTCAACTTACTAATTATAATTAACTTGATTAAAAAAATATCCCGCTTTGAGTAAAAAAATAAATGGTCACGTTATCCATTGTTGATACTGTAAACGACTAACCACTGTCCTACAGTATGTCCCTGGACTGATATAACGATATACAGAAAAATATTGTCAAAAACAATTCTTTGTAAAAAGTAATATATTTATAGTTTTCGTACTTCCGGGACTAAAGTAGCAACTTCACTCCATTTTGATAGCGACTAAAGTGTCACATATAATCCCTCATTTTCTAATTTTCAAAAAGGCTGCCGTGGAAATATACCAAACATATTTTACCCCACTGAAGTTTAGTACATTCTCTGTTAATTTATCGAACAAAAAATTTTGAATGAGGGGTCTCAACTTTTCGCAATTCCACATACCTTTGGAATACCTTGACAACATCGATATCCTATTGTTTTCTGAATTTTTAATAGCAAAATTTCTATCAAGTTTATTTTTAGTGTTTCTGGCCGTAATTAGGAAGATATCGCCCAAATCCCTTACGTCGTTGACTTCTAAATCTACCAGCTCCTTTCCTCGACATGCTCCCGCAACCCCCGCAGTAAGAGCAATCTAGGCACCAAAAATTGGTTTCTTTAAAACTTCAGGGAGATATAATTTTCACAATTACTTACTTTCATCACTAAGTATATTTTTCTTCTGGGGCCTCTCGTAAAAACCGATCCACTTGCTCAATCGTGAGAATATTTGAATTTTTTGGTTTAAATCCCTAATTTTTTTCTCTTCAAAAAGCTAATAACCTCCGAAATTTGCTTATGTCGATATTTTTCCTAATATATTATAAAATTCAATACAAAACTGTACCTTATCATTTTGCTTCACCCAATTTCAAAATATAGATGTGTTTTGTGTAAAAATATTACAACACTGGCCCAGGGCTTGAACTTAGCTTAAAATTAAAGAGTCTGCACCAATATTGTGTTGTTAACAACTATTTAAAAAAAAAATTATTTATCCCCTTTTTTGAAATTTTTGTTGTATTTTTTTGGTTTAGTAAGAAAGCAACCAGAAAATGAAAATTGGCCTGTAACACATTTTTTCCTATATTTCCAAACAAACCAATTTTTCCCAATTTTTAGTTTTAAATGTCAATTTTGACAGGCATGGGCTGTGACGTCACGACTTTCTTTACGCTCAATATGCTCCAACAAATTCCGAAATCATGTTTAAAAAAAACGAATATTACAAATTGTTCCCATTTGGTCCAAACTTTATGAATAGCACTGTATATTATTTATTAAAAAATAATGCCTATAAAAAAATCATGTTATTCCTTTGTTTTAAGTTTAAAATAAAAGTAACACCTCACATTTAAAAAATCTAAGAAAAATAAATATGTTTTTTAATATACATAACACGTTTTTAAAAAACGGACTATAACGTGGAGCGCATGCAATAGATAATAATAATTATTGATGCATGCACCTAAGTCACTAACAATAATAATTGCACCTATTGAACTGCAAATAATGTTTTCCATAAGCCGTTAAACATTCTTTATACAAATTTGTGCTTGTCTTGAAGCTTCGAAAACCAAAAATATTAGGAGTCAAGTAGGTATAGAATTTCGATTAATACTGTTGAACTTTATAAAAATGCCTATTCATATTGCTTATTTGAGAATTTATGAGTAATCGTGAACTAATTTAATTATATAAATTCTGAAATGGAGATCAAAAATGGGCATGGCATGTTGTAAAGTTCAGCGAAATTTATTAAAATTCGATATTTGAGCTCGCCTTGGAATTATGTGTAGAAATAACTTTTAATAAAATTATATTTTTTATTAGCTTTTAGTCTCTTACGCTTAATAAGGTTTTCAAATTTTTTGAACACTCTGTTCAAATTTTAGAACTATTTTTTGAAGCTTCAAGACGGGCTTATTTTCGAAAACTAGTCTCTAAATGGAATAATTCAACATACCTCCTACCTATTTATAACTTCCACCATTGAGTAAAGGAATAAAATTATTCCTTTACTCAATGCTTCCACGTAGTGTCGAAAGCTTGACATTCTAAAAATAAGTTATAGAAGTTGTTTTCTACCTACTATTGAATACCACGAATTTTATTTCCTTGTACAAGAAATACAACCAGGAATACATACACTTCAACAAATCATTTATTCATTGCAACACCATATGCACTTTTATTGAAAATCCAGATGATATATTATATTCCAAATAATGTACTTATAAAGAATACCTACGCGATTGAGCCAACATAAAGGGTGGCTCGACGGCCCGACAGAGACGCAACTTTAAAAATTTCCGACTTGTTATAAATTAAGCAAATATAGGTACATACCTACCTATATAGCTAACTCCCAATGTGCTGTTAAGATATAAAGTGTGAAAATTGACGAGAACCGGCTAATTTACACTGAACTGGAACTGAAATAAAGAACCCGCTTTTTCTAGCCTCATCTCCTTATTCCACATACTCAAGGGCGCAGATAGCTTTTTCTTCCGGGGAGGGTAATGGCAATATCTACTATGTATAGTTCGTCTGTTCCCCAATTTTTAGGTTTTATTGCGATTTTATAGGTGGGTAGGTATGCATAAGTAAAGACTATTATAAAGCCAAATAAAACCAACACTAATAATATATTGAATAACAATAATATAGGTACTACTAAACAAAGAACAATGAAACAAACTCAAAATAAGAAATGATAAAAAATATAAAAATAAAATATATACTTTTTCTTTGATGAAAAGAGAAACAAAACAAAAAAATAACAAGAAAAAAATCAGTCTTTAAAAAACCTGATCTTAAAGAAAGACATTTATAAACTAAAAAAAACAGTCAAAATATAAAAAATATATCCACACATAAACCAGTTTTTATAGAACTAAATATAAAATCCTCTAGTTACTATTATTGGCAAATCTGTTTAGCACCGCTTCGGGGCAAGGTTTTATATCCCTGTGAATATGCAGAAGCGCCAACCCTACAAGCCTCTCCTGTCCCATAGTGGACCTCAACCAAGATTTGAGTCTTTTTAAAGATGAAAAACTTCTTTCGGCCGAGGCTACACTTACAGGCAGTGTATACAGGATTTTCAAAAGTTAATATATTTTTGGATATATATTAGGATCACACAAAGGAAACGTTTCAGAAGCCGAATTTGGCATTATATAGGCGTGTCGTGGTAATAGCCCAGTGGTTAAGGTTCTGGTTTATGGTTTTCTTGGGGGGGGGGGGGTAATTACCCCCTCTACCCCCCCCCCCCGTATCTACGCCCTTGCACATACTTAACAATAATCATCACGTAATTCCGCCGAACACATTTGAAGCCGAACGGCATTCTCTGGCTGATTGCGCTGAATTTTTACAGGTCCGCTTCCTGCGCCTAATTAGTCAAGGAGTACCCGACAACAGTTGGCGCAGACCGACCGGGGGCCGACCTTTCCATCTGCCGTAATTAGATGAGTCTACTTCGGTCCGAACGACTTCCAAGTATCATTAGCGAGCCGGCGATGAGCGCTAGACGACCATTATGCAACGGGAGAAAGAATTTCGCCAATTAGACGGAGTGTGCGAAGAAGGGGGAATGGGGAAGTCGCACCTCGAGGCATTTCGAAAGGGGAGTTGCTACGGAACCGTCGGACGGTGCGCTAAATTGACTCCACCTTTTCGTGCAGCATGTAGCCTCATAGCTACCAGTTACCTATTATATAGTAATTAGGTTATGAGGCTAGAAGCATAGTTTACGCGCTCATATGAGAACAACTTAACATACAATAATGAATAAATAAAATAGACACATTATACAGGGTGTTCGAAAAATAGACGGAGATATTTTAGAGGGTGATTCCCTGTTAAGAAATACGAAAAAAAGTTTCTATAAACATGGGTCCGGAAATGCAGATTTTTCAAGATACAGGATGTTAAATAAAAAAAAAACATGACATTATTAATGTCTTAAAAATTATTTACTCGATTCTGTTGAAATTTGGCAATGTTATTTGTTGTATTAAGAGGCTAATTTCGCCCTAACTAGATTAAATTTATTAAGTCCAGTGGCGTCCCGGGGGGCACCTTAGCGAATATTATTATCAAAAAAATGTACGCCACTACCTTTTTTGTAACTTTAATATTTTTTGTTTGATTAAGCATCTAAAAATACAACTTCTTTCCCTCTTGTATTGTTTTCCTATCTCACTTCGTTTTCGAGAAAAAAAAATAAAAACCGTTTTATTGCATGTCACTGGACAAAATTGGTTGTAGTGTACTTTATGTTATGATATTGGAAAAGTTGCAATAACACTCTTTCCTAGAAATGCTTTTGATTATTTGTTTTCCAAGGCACTTGTGATTTTTTTTGCAAAAATTGATAAACCAATTTTGTCCAGTGACATGCAATATATTTAACATCCTGTATCTTGAAAACTCTGCATTTCCGGACCCATGTTTATAGAAACTTTTTTTCATATTTCTTAACAGGGAATCACCCTCTAAAATATCTCCGTCTATTTTTCGAACACGCTGTATATTATGTCGTATTTTTAGATAAGACAGGTTGGCGACCTGTATGGAATTAACAAATGAATGCGGGCTTGTATACAATAGTTAAAGGAAAATGAGGGAAAAGTTCATATGGGGACAGCAATGGATTTGTTTTCACTTGAGCAAGTAAAAATACTGGGAGATTCAGTTTTATTCTGCGACACTACAACAGGTGATAGAAAACCAAAAAATAACCGCACTTTCTTCTATAAACTATATCATTTTAAGGCTTTATAAAAAAAGTTACAGGGTGTTAAAGTTGTAAGAAATATGTGGAATTTATTGAATATTTACCAAACTAGTTGAGATATTTAAGTCATATTTGGTACACGTTATAACGGCATGGGTCAGCATAAAATCTGTTAATATCAAACACCTTGAACAACAAGTGGCGTAGAAGTGGGTAATTGGTATAATTGTTTTTAGAAAAAAAAAATGAACCACCTTGTATAGCAATAAAATGTATTCAGTTTCTTATGTAAATTTTAATTATAAACAAGAACGTTCTCTTAGCATTTTTTTATATGTGTCATGGTTTCATAGCAAATTTGATTTTTTCTTATTATTTCGGGGTACTTCTGAAAAATTAACTTAAAACTTCGCTCCATAAGTAACACTCAAAGTAGAAAAAATTTGTTTCTTACTTTAAATACAGTAACTTTTCCCAAGAAACTTACCCATTCAAGGTTTTACTTTTCAAGATACAGAGCGTAGCATTAATTGTATCTTCCTTATATGTATTAGACTTTGTTTCTTCAGATACGTAATTTTTTTATTACATGTCAGTCATTACGTGTCAGTCATTGTCATTACGTGTCAGTGTTCATAATAATGGACTTACTTATAATCTAAACCGTCACTTAATATGGTATGTTATTAGCATAGGAGTAGAAAAAGAAATGAAAACTGCATAAAAAACCTCGTGCAACAAGCAACATTATGAACATTTATCTTTTTATTAATGATAATGAAGTGGCAGTGAAGTGATAATACGTAGAAACAAACGTAATAAGCTCTATGAAAATAAAAAAACACTTACAGGGAAATTGCTTTGCGCCATTATTCTATCATTTTGAATCTTTCGATAATTATCGAGATATATGTTTGCCAGTGTAGCCAAACATTTTACAATTAAGTGATGATAGGATATATCGCAAGAACAATAATTATTTCTTTCTGTTAACAATGACATATTTTGCAGAATTTTGAGATAAATTTCCAGTAATTACGTATTGCCCCTGTTTTTTTTTCAATTAAATGATGATATACTCCCTGAATACCTGAATTGCGCTAAACACTATATAAGAAAGGATAATTGAATATGAGGATTTGTAGCTGTATATGCCCGAACACCGTGTGTAAAGCCGCGGGCCTCGGTGCGCCTCGACTGAGAACAACTGAGAGCGTGAGTAAACGAGGCGTTTGGCATGGCCTGACAGTGTGACGTTGCAGCGGAGGGGAGGGGATGGCTGCAGGCCTTCTATCCCGTGTGCCTCGGTAGAATACGATAAGCTGCGTGACGTCATTCTAAACGGATTACGGATTACCTTTTTCTTCACAACCTCCTTGACATGAGTATCAAATGAGGCAGATGTCACAATGTGTTTTTATAATTATTGTATGAAATTAAAATAATTAATTAAGACTAAAAAAATAAAAAGTAAATTTAAGAACACTTTTTAAGGAAACAGTGGGTTCCCTTTAAAACCAACAAAGTGTACTAGATATATTTACCTATATTTACTTACGTTTCTTTTGTCTTTATAATATACTCTTAGTTAGATACATATGTACATAGTAAGCAAAATACTATTGCTATCGGACTGTCAGTAACCTGTAGGACTTTCAGGTAAACCGCGTTATTTTATAGTAATTACAAATTAAAATTTGGGCGAATTCGCCGGGGATGACAGTCCGTGTTTATCTGGTTGCGTTTGGGACCATACAAATATTCCTCTTTTAAATCTACGTCACTCGAGATTGTAGCTTCGATTTGCTTGATTCAGTGACGTAAATTGATGACGTGTATGTCAACACTCTTGAATAGTACTTTACTACTTAGGCAAACGAACTATTTGGATAAAATTTGTTTACGAAAATTGCAGGTACAGACAGAGGCAGACAAATTTTGTTTTAATAAGAACGAATAATACAGTCTTGATTGAAAAGTGGCACAGGCAGAATATGATGACTCTGGGTTTCTTCCAGATGAATCATGAGTCAGCGAGACATCTCGTCCCAAGCGTTCGTCCTCGATTGCACGAGACACCCTCAGGGCACGACGATCACACTGACGCAGTTTTGTTATAGTTTATTAATCCAACTTTCAAAACATTTTGCCAAGCCTTCTAAATATTCATTTTTTCAAGTGTGTAAAAACGGCTGGGGCAAGTAATATATGACATAGGTATATGCATCGTTGGAATCGGTGTGAAGCCAAGATTCCAAAATCCAATAATATAGGGGGTATTATATTAAAAAAAAATTTGGTTTGCAACACTTAAGTGTTTTTTTATCTATTTATGTTTCTATCTATCTTTCTATTTAACATTATTTTCTGGGTAAAGAAATAAAAAAAGTTAAGGGGGGCGTAAAAATATACGCGAACACCGTGTACATGAGAAAGTTTCCAAGTAGAGCCCTAATCTGCCTCACCCCTGCCAGAGTTAATAAAAGTGGAGGACGGGGGGCCGCCACTCCGAGGCAGGCAGTCACAAAGGCGCTGCCTGCCCCCAGGAAGCGCTTATCGCGGCGCCAGGGTCCTCAGGCTTGGCTGCGCGACGCATCGGCCCCAGATAAGTGGGGCCCTTTGTTTTCTTCGCCGATGGGCGGGGTTAAAATTGGCTCTCGAGTCGCGAAAATGATAAAATTCCGCGTATAAGCCTCCCATATTGTTCGTCGCAGAAAATCAACTGCAGAATAGCTTCGGTAACAACATTACCGTGGGGTAGCTAATAACAATTATTAGCTACATAAACAAAAACTATAAAAAAATGCATTTGAGGTATAAATCGACCGAAATTAAACCTGGAAAATATTATCATTGTGTATCATCATGATTCGGGACTTTTTACCGCAACTTAGTGCCTCACAAGGCAAGATTTCTTGTCTTGCTAGGCCTATTATTGTCTGGTCTTGCAAATTAAATTCATTCTTGTCTTGCCCGACTCTTGCTGGAAAGAATCTTGTCTTGCGACTTCTTCTTCTTCAATTTTTTTTGTTTGGTGACGCCATCGCAGTAAGAGTCTTGCTTCCAAGAGCAAGGGTCTTGCATTATTTATTAAGTGCAACTTTTTCAATTTTTTTAAATTATTGACACTTATTTTTTGCTATTATTTGCTTTTCTGTTTTTGTATTTTAATAATAATTTTGTTTTAATGCTGTCATGATTTTCAATTCGAAATACCTCTTTCCCTTTCTGTTAAAGTAATTTTGATATCTGTGCGGCTTTCGATATGTGTGGACAAAAACCGCGAAACCCACTTTCCCAAAATGACCCGATCTACACTATGCCACACTAATATGAAACGAAACAAAGCATTAGGAAGTCCAATAGACCCGAGAAACAGCTAGTCTGTAGTCATTTAAATATTTTAGCAAAAATGTAGTGGATTAATTCAACACTACATACTTATTAATTTGTTGAATGTACCTATATACCTAGGAATTAAAATTAGAATGATTTTGTTTGTCGGGAGTCGGGAGGTATGCATTTCCTGCCGTGAAAACGCCGTAATATTATGTTAATTCTCTATTTCTTTTTGAGGAGGCACCTGTAATGCCTGAACATACCTATGCATTAGTATTACGTACTAGGAGTATTGTAAATAAAATATATTCACTAGTTAATAATACCTATTAGTATAGGTATAGACAGAGCTGGGCCGGGTACTGGTAATTTGTACTCGAGTACCGGGTACCAGGTACCTACATGCCATAAATGAAGAACGAGTACAGAGTACCGAGTTTTTTACTCATTCCACAGCCGTTCGAGTACAATACCCCCAGGTACAAATACTCGATATTCAAGAGTACTTTTTGGCAAGTACTTTTTTCTTGTTTTTTTTTTTGTTATTTGGAATTTTAAATGAATTATTAAGTCCAACAATATGGGCTGTGTGGAGATTTGCACGCGGAACCTATCGTGATAATAAAAGTAATTTGGTGACAGGTGCCTATCTGATGACAGTAATTTAACCTAAAATTTTATGCATATATTAAAATGGGTACTTTAATATGGGGAAATCTCTATTTCCTTTAACTTATTTATTTTTTAGATAAGAAAAAAAATGGTGATAAATAAGATACTAACGTGTAGATTAGAAGTACAATTACGAATTTGAAATAAGTTTGATTTTTTTTATTATTCCTATTATTATTATTTGCATTTTGAAATATATTGTTCATTTTGCCAAAAATATAACATTATCACATATTTAATAGTTCAATTGTTGTTTTGTAAATTGAAATTTTTAATATAGACAGCAGATTTAAAAAAATGCATAAAGTACCTATAGGGTATTTCAATAAAGTTTGGATCTTATCTGGAAATCGTCGTGTATAAGTTTTCTTCTAGGTTAAGCCCAGACAATTTCCTATAACTTTTGATTTTTTTTTTCTAACTTGAAAAGTAGAGAAATTATTCAAACAGGCGAAATGTTGTATACCTATACAGTCTACAGTACAAATCATATAGTGAAGTACATTTAGTTTTTTTCGCAACATTTAAAACATCGAAAAAATTTTCTCTGTAGATACGCTCACTCCGGAAAATTCGAGTACGAGTACCGAGTACTTTAATTGAAATGTACTGGGTACCGGATACAGAATACCCGAATTGTTCTTTAGAGTACAGTATTTGAGTACTTTTACTCGAGTACTGCCCAGCTCTGGGTATAGATACAGTAATTATTCTTGAATAACCATTTATATTTCTAAAAATCAATATTATCGTCAGCTACATTAATTATTTCCCTTATTAAAGTTTTACTGAAATTATATAGTTTTGTCTTGTTCTTCCAGCAAGGAAAAGACAGGAACAAGAAATTTGCAAAAGTCTTGTGAATCACTACCGTAACTGATCAAAATATGGAGGTGCAGTGTGAGAATTATTATTGCAGAAGGGGTGTAGAGAATTATTACACGCAAAGATCATTATTGAATATTATGATCTTTGCTAAGGGTGAATTTATAATAAAAGTTCGCGCGACAAGTTGGCCATGGATGCCGATTTCCTTTTCAGGAAATCCAATCCAATCCGAAATTGTCTGTTTTTTGTTTCTTACTTTTTTTGTGGGGGCGCCAAATAAGCGAGAAAATCGCGGACATATTTATTTATTATGAGGAAATACCTATTACCGATCCAGTTAAACTATTTTGCTTATAGACAATTTAATATACAATACTTGAAACTTACTTATAAGATAGGTACTTAGTTATTTAATATAGTCACTTCTTTATACTCTGGTACAGGGTGAATCAGTTTTTTGTAGCAGGACATTGGATAGAAATGACATTTTGAAACGAAACGTTTATATCAATATTTCACAAACGCTTCATTCAAAAAGTATATTGAAAATTATTTCTATTATATTCCAACTGTCTCTTGGCTTTTTTGATACCTGTAACGGATTTATTTCGAATTTTACTTTTTCGATTAATCCTATAAAATTCAGCTCAAGTAAATAAACAAAATTAATTATATTAAACCGCCCCACACCACTCAACTCTAATAATTAGAGGGGAATTATTGAAAAAGTACAAGGAATAAAAAACATGTAATATGAGCCCGAAAATTTATCGTTTTGTATCTGGAAAATGTTAAAGTCCTGCTACAAAAAAGGACGCATCTTGTATACTTATAAGTTTCGCAACCATCATTTTTTTAAACTTTTCGTCATTTATATTCTTCATAAGTTATTCTCATATATTTGGTGCATACCTACAATTTGACATTTTTTGGCTGTTGTAGGTACGACCAAAATATTGTCAATGCATATTAATTAAAACAGTAAAAGTTTTATTCAATTAATTTCTAAAAAAAAAACCAATTAAGTAGGTATAATATGCAGTTTCTTGTATATATCATGATTATGATTTTTCTCTCCGGATAGTGGGTAGATCGGGATGGCTAAAAGCACAGACTAACGAATAATATAGGTATTCAAAATTCCTTAGCGATATGACGTGTCAAAAGGAGACTCGTTTTTAGTCGAAATCACTCACCCAAACTTATATGGAATCACGCATTATTTAATTTAATTAATTTATTTAATTCTTACTGTAATAAAATTAGGTTCATGGATTTTAAATTATTTTTCTAATATAAATGGATTAAAGAAACTGTATGTTCATTCCCAGCAAACAATTTCTTGCTAAAAAATTCTTCAGCGAAAATAGCGTAGGTATAAGTTTGGGTGTGTGTATCTTCTAAACTGATAAATATTGTGCATTTTATTTGATTTCACGTTAATCTGCATAACAAAGAGTTTGTATTAGAACAAAATTTATAATTAAAATACTGACTGTCTTGAAATGGAGACTGGTTAATTTTTGACACATGTTCGTAATGAGGCTTTTTGCAAAGCTATTTACCTTGTGCTAAAAGGAATATCCGCTCAGTACAACACAGCCGTATCATATTATACAACTTTTCCTATTCCCAGGTCCCCTTAAACTACCAGTTAGCCAGCCAGTGGCGTATATATATATATAAATGTATCTTGTAGCGAGGAATATTTTAAATCGGTGGCGTTTGTTCACTAAAATATACCGCAGGCGAAATTTTTCGACCATAAATACATACTTAAAATGAGGCTTAGGAAACTCCAAAACAGGTATTGGAATTTACCATCTGCAGTGATCTACGCCACTGCAGTGAGCATTGGGCCAAGAGCCCCCCTGCGTTCATTTCCGTCCTCCGATAGGATTTGCGTCGCACACTTCGATTACCCGGCCGAGCCCCTACAAACGCTCTAATCCAATGATCCATGGAAACGTCGGCGACATCGAGGAAGCCCTTGGAACCGGCCGGCGGACATCCGAGTAGGCATTGACACGCGTGACGCGTCCTGCACAGTGGATCTATTTTTGGAAGGAACGAAAGTAATCATGACCTTATAACAAGATAAGCTCACGCGCATATTTGACGTTTCGGGTGTTTCGGATATACCTACGCGGCATCTGGTGACAAAAACCGTTCAAATTTAGTTGTAATTCCGTTTAAAGTCGTTTTTTTGGATTTTGAGATCAAAACACAGAGTTTTTTTTTTATTATGGTTTGTTGTGTATTCATGATCTGTTGCACATTATAGAATATGCACTGCACTGCTTTTTCATAGATCACCTAAGAGTATAATATCGACCATCAGCCGGTATGGCGTGCTTAGTTCAGAAGGATAAAAAGTGCGTCAAGTACGGAGACTTGGCGATCGTTCTCCGCGAAAAGCGATGAGAAGTTTGATTATCGACATACATTTTGTCACGCGGTGACGACATGCGCGAGTGGGTTCAAAATTCAAAATTCGTCATATCTTTACAGTTATATACAGGGTGAGTTTTTTCGATAACCACTATGGGGATCTCGGAAACTAGCAGAGCTAGAACAAAGGTTAAATGGGGAAAGAATTGCAGTTTTGAATGCTCAATCGAATGCCCCTTTTGGATTTTTAAAAAAGTTCATGGCTCACTATATATTTTGAAAAGAGTGATTTTTGTAATTTCGTCAGATCTCTGTAGCTCCGTTATTTCTGATTATACAGAAAAACTGTGGAGACAAAAAATGTAGATAATTTTGGGCTTAATAAGATAATCTCATCCAATTTTTTATGTTGTTTTTGATTTTTGAGATATGACAGAAACTTGTGTCTTTTTTTAATGTAAGTCATAATTGGCTGTGGCCTTATAAAATCGGCAATTTTTAAAGCTTTCCAAAAATATATTACTCGGCATAGTTATTATAAAAAATAAAATAGTTATGGCTAATTTTCTGATTTTTTTTAAATTTTCACATAGTCAGCCATGGAATATTTTCATAATTACGTTATATTTTATAATAAGACATTCTTCAAAGTTTCAAATATTTTATTTTTAGCTGGTAACAAAATGTTTCTTGTAAGTGTCAAATTTGAAAATAATTTTCAAGAAACGCCAAAAAGGCTTTATTTCTCAAAATTTCAGATACTTAAATGCTAAAGAAAAAAATCAGCTTATTTATTTAACATCTACTTTCTTCGTCATTTTTTCTATTGAAACTGATTGAGATACTTTGATTTAATTTAAAAATCATAGAAAAATTTATTACAGAACTAACAAAAATAAACACAGCATTAATTCCCAACAAATTTTCGAAAGCATCACCGCCTCAATACACTTATTAACTTGATTAACTTTTTAAAAAGAAAAACCTAATTTCTGAATTCGGACTTGAACATAATTGAGCTTATATTTTGGCTTCCCGAACACCCTGTGAACACAAAAATAAAAGCTCATCAAACTTCATGAAAAGTTACTGTATATAATTTTTTATAACTAAGTATTCCTGGGAAAAAGCTAAATATCCCGTATAAAATATAACAACCCCAAAAAAATCATAAAATTAATGTATGTACAGGGTGGCCCATCCAAGCGGAAAAAGTGTGCTACGTGGAGACAGGTTAACATAAAATCGTCATTCAAAAAATGAGGTTGTAGTAAAAATTAACAGGAATTCGAGGGTGTACCCTAATTTTGTATACGGGTGTCGGTAAAAAAGTTATCGCGAAAAAACATTTTTTGCAAAATAAAAAAAATATTTTTTTACCTACACATCCATTAGAGGACCTTTAAGTAATATTCCCGAATATTCAGTTTTTTAATATAACTTCCGGTTATAGCGGAAATGAAAGTGGTTTTCTCTATTTTACGACTTACACATTTCTCTTAACCATCACAGGATTCCTTTTTTAATTCTGAATCCAACGATATATAATTTGACCTATTTATCTCCAACCGTTTTCGAGATATTTATCAGAGAAGCTCCATCAAACTAGATACATGGTCTCATGGTCGGTGTCTGATGTTCGATCTGAGTAGGCCAAACAATAAAACCAAATTTATGACAAATCAAGTCAGCCATGATAATAAAACTGACAAGCGAGTAGGCTGAATGTTAAAGTGGCTATAGCCATTCAACTGCAGTGGAAATTATGAAACATTTATTATTTTTACTACTGTCTTATTTATTATAACAACAACAATATGATTATTTATTAAAAATTAGTTAGAAGTTCATTTACATTAAATGTTCAAAATGGTTTCCATTATTACACATAACCTAAGTCTTTTTAAGAATTTTTTTCGGACATTTTCAAAGATTAAGGGACGATTGTTTAAAATATGAATTTCTAATTTTACTCGTCTTTTAATCTCCTCGAATTCCCCTTAATTTTTACTACAATCTCATTTTTTGAATGACGATTTTATGTTAACGTGTCTCCACGTAGCACACTTTTTCCGCTTGGATGGGCCACCCTGTACCTACCTAACATGTTTTTTGAATCTTTCTTTTGTTTCAAAAAATAAAAAGTTACTCAATATCAAATATTTCGTGAACAGGAATGAATATTAAAAAAGCCATTTCCATTTCCTAATTATTTTTCGCAAACTAGGTAATCAACGAACGTAATAAATTGGAGGTCAGCGAAATGTGGGAAACATTTAATAAAGGAACTCATTCCAAAATTAATTTCCGTAAGAAGTCATTGCCCATAAAAAATTTTACTTCACTGTTCAAAAATTCGAAAAATTAAAATGTCTTCCGAATTTTTTTTATTGTAGGTACTACTGAAAAATATTATGCATAAAAGTCGTTTCTCAAATATCGAATATGGATAAAGTCGGTTCATAAAAAAAATAACACTGATCTTTTTAAACCAAATTAAAAGTAGAACATAATATTGTTTTCTGTTATTTAAAAGCTGGTCAGAAAAAGCTTCATTTTTCAATTAGCATTTTTATAAATAAAACCATTCGGCGCTCATAAAACAGTAAGTTGTCTAATCATTTTGATTTACGTTTACATTTTTACCTTTATTAATACATCAGAGATAGGTAGGTTCATCTAAGGTGCATCAGTCGGCATTGTGATAAAACATGTATTTTATAAATAAGGTAGGTATGTTGTTGTAACAATTGTAACATATAAGAGATAAGTACAGTAATATTTTGTGGTTTTCTTTTTACAAATGTTGAAAATTATTCCGGCCTGCTTATAATCACCGAAAAAAAGTATTTTAACTTTTTAGGATAATGTAGTTTTAAAGGCAAACCATTGTTTTTAAAGAATTTTTAATTTATCTTTTCTTATTCCTAATTAATTGTTTTAATTTCATACAGTTTTAAATTACTAAACAGGTAGCTTCAGTCAGGTCTTTTTTTAAAGAGTTTTTATCTACGACTACAAGTTTATTTTAAGTTTGTGAGGTACCTACCTTGGGAGAGAAATAAAATCACAAAAATTTTATAATGAACACCGAGAAAAACTACATCATTAGAACTACTAGTCATAATCTTATTAGTCCATCCAGAAATCTGTGAAAGTTCTTTGGGTAGATACATTCCACAAGGGAAGAAAGTTCAAGTATACATATTACAAATAATGGAATGAGGAACCTGGTAACAAGGTGCAATAACGACAAGTTCTTAAATAAGCAAAATCGGCTCTACTGACTTACCATACTTATTACTTAAATTCGTGAAATAATTGCTGGAAATCGATTTCAACTATAAAATAAATTTCTTTCGTTTGACAGTTACCACATTCTGCACTTGTATACACAAAATTGTCAAGTCTAATTTTTAGAAACCATTATTAATTTTTAGTAACAATCAAAGTACCTGTTATATTCATAGATTCTCCAATAAAACGGCACATATACTTGGCATCACTGAGACCATTCGAATGAGGAAAGAATAGGCCTCACTTTGGAAAGTATAATGCTGGGTCCCCTTACTTTAAAGAGTCCCTGGATGTACTATATTAGGTTTAAATGGGTTTCGGCTGCGTGCACGTAAATGTTAATAACGAAGAAGAGGTATATTTTCGTGCAAATTATATTTGTAAAATTAGCATGGTAAAGCGCTTTCGGCTACATAGCCATCATGAGTACCACCTAGAAGAGAGCATTACATAACTTTTGGAGAAGAGTCAAAGATTTTAATATGAAACGAGGAACTAAATTTCTTTGGTTATGTGATACTCACATGTCAGGTGTGCACAGAAAATTTGTTATAAAAAACGATAGAAATCCCATGTCACACATTAAAATGTTAAAATTAACCTCACAGCCATAAGCTTAACACATGTTATATAAAATTGTTTTAAACAAATTCATCTTAGTAAAATTGCAAGGCCGATAGCCATGCAGTGCAGTGTGGAAGGAAGTGAACAATGATTTCCGAAAAGTAACTAAAACGGGCGGAAGACACTAGACAGTGTCAACAAAGACCGCCAAGTATGAAATTGAGCATAGGCGTGCCAAAATAATTCAAGCCGGCATAGGTGAAAGCCAAAAACATTTTTTTTTATAATATGATAAATAAAAAATACTTTATGTAAATATGGAATTTTTATAATTGAGGAGAAAAGGATTATCCGAATGGGGGGGGGGCGTAGGTATCATCATTGAGTGTGTCTTCTGTGTATATTGTAGTGTAATTTAGTTCCTCGTTTCATATTAAAATCTTTTACTCTTCTCCAAAAGTTATGTAATGCTCTCTTCTAGGTGGTACTGATGATGGCTATGTAGCCGAAAGCGCTTTACCATGCTAATTTTACAAATATAATTTGCACGAAAATACACCTCTTCTTCGTTATTATATTAGGTTTGTTCCAACAGCAGTCCTGAACGGGTTCTAGGTGATCTAATTGGTTGAAAACAATTCAGAAATTATTTTGCTGCATTCTGATTCGCCATCAGGATTAAATTTCTGTCTCCGCGCCGCTGCTATCCGGTCTCCGCCTGTTTTTGTTTGCCCCACTATCTGGGCGCCCACGCGTCGAAGTGTCAGTATCAATAACTGACAATTCGGGCAGTTAATTGATCGAACAACCCTTAACCGAAATTGATGAACCCGCCGCATTATACGCGGGAGGTTCTGGAAGTGACAGCGCTTGTCTCGGCAGATTACTTGTCGGTTTTGAACCCGCCCATGGCGCCCATAGACTGATCGGGAAAATTGCCTGCTTGGAGAGTTCTTTGTCGGGGTTACTGGACGAAAAAGTACGGTAAGTTGTTAGAAGATTTTTTTAGTTCAAAACTTTTGTATTCGAAATGAGGTAGGTATGGCTTATTTGCATCTAAGGGGACTACTATAAATATTAGGCTAGAAAACTCCGGCATATGGAACATCACTTTTGGTGTTTATATAGGTACACCAGACGCCTTAAAATATGTCATTTTGACTAAACACTAAAGGCCTGTTTTATGCCACACATGTCCGTGTGAATATTCGTGTAAATATTTAAACAGTACCAAAACGAAAACGGTTAATTTGTAGAATCCATTATATGGACTTATTAATGTGACCAATTTTAGTATTTTAATTTTACAAAATTTTATTACGGTGTACCTAAACTTTATTCAAACTAAACGCAAGTGAAATATAAACAAAAGTTGTTTCATGGCTAGAGCGTGATACGCACGTGTTGGGCTTGCTATTGGCTATTAGTTGGCAATAAAGTTTTTCCCGGCGGGCGAGTTCAGCGAGTCGTTATTTATTACAGAGGTGTATTGAGTTGCAAGTAGTTGACTTTTAATTTTTTCCGATATAATCCTTTCGCTCTTTATTAATTGTTGGAGCTACGATTTGTGTTAATAGTAGAAATTTGCATTTAAGTGAATGACTAGGTGTGCCATAAAAGTTCGTTTTTAAAGTTCTTAATACTGGGGCATATTATTTTAATATTTTATATTATAAAAAATTCACAGAGATCGTCCTTAATGCGGCCCTGCCTCGTATTAGCCCTCAGAATTGTTCACGTGCGTCCATCGTGTAAATGCTTACGCGCCACTTGCATTTGGATTGAATAGAGTGTAGTTATTCTCCATAATATACAGAATGGGCTTTTAAAATAAAGAATTTTTTTTATTTTTCACTTAGATTTATGAATACAACATCAAAATAATCTAAGGGACAAATAAAAATGCGCATATTTTCTCAATTATTTCGTATTTAAATATTAAAAAATAGGACTATGAGCAGTTCTATAGCAACTAATAATGCAAACGCATTAGTGTTTTTTACATTAAAAAAACCTTAATTTAATAGGTATTTGCCATTTAGTGCTGGACAAGCTTGGTTTTATATTAAACATTTTATGATGCAGAAACGTTGGAACGTGAAACGATGTTACGTGCTACTGGCTTGTTGGAGGCTGGAATTTCACAAGGGACCGTGACAAAAGCTCTTAACACATCCAAGAGTGGTGTTAATCGTTTATGGATAAGATACCGATAAATAGGAGACGTCACAGAACGGCATATAGGCCGTACAAGGGTAACTACCGCAATTTAGGATAGATTTCTAACGATTGCTAGCCTTGCGAGGGCGCAGTATCACTGCACAATACTCACAATGTACGGGTTAGTAACCAAACTCTCCGAAACAGACTCCATGAAGATCACGTTAATGCGCCCCGGCCTGTAAGAGTTCTAACATTATCTCGAGAAAATCGCATAACCAGGTTACAATGGGTACAAGAACATTTAAATTGGCATCAAGAGGAATGGACTCCAATTTTATTTTCTGACGAGTCCCGATTTGGACTTCGGCCAGATTCAAGGATGCATCGCATGTAGAGGTGTCCTGCATGGTAATGCAGAACGCCTTGCAGCTGTTCGAGCGGTTCACACCTTTCAATCATGGTATGGGGCGGTATCGACATCGGCGGAAGAACTAATCTCGTTTGGTTGGAGCGGTGTCTGAATGCCAATGATTATCAAAACATTATTCTTCGGTCTATTGTTGTTCCATATGTTGAGAAAATTGGACCAAAGTTTCAACTAATGCACGACATGCGCGCGTTCTCATGCGGCAAGAGTCTTGCGGGAATTTTTGCAGGACAATATGAAATTAATGTTTTGCCTTTTGGCCTTCTCAATCCCCTGACCTTAATCCCATCGAGCGCTTATGGAATATGCTCGGACGAAGACTTTTGGTGCAAAATATTGTGTTTCAAACTGACCAACAACTCTTCGAGTGCCTTTCAAATGAATGGAAAGCCATCACATTTGGCCCTTTGAGAGGATGTATGGCAATAAATTTATAGGCACTAACTTATATTTTTACTTCCACATCACTCAAGGAATTCTATCTTGGGCTTATATGTAAAAAAGAGTACCTACTTTTTACAGTTACTGCATAGTTAAATTATTATTATTATTATTATGGTTCCACAGTTAACAAGGAAAAAACTACAATCAGTTGAGTAATATTTTTTGCTAATATTATTTTACTTAATTTTTTTAGTTCATTAAAAATGTTTGACCTTGAAAATTTGAAAATTTTCGCCCGCGGCGCAATTCTTAACAATGCAAAATGAACTTTGTCAACCAGCCCCCCCCGACAATAATTTCTGGTTGCACCAGTGTAGGAGGTTACTATAAACAGAAAAACCTTTCAAATTTTAAGTTATTTATTTCATCGTGAAGTTATGGGTTGGATTCTTGCGAAAATAGAAGACGGATTTGTGAAACCATTCTCGAATATTTAATTGCCATATTACGTCGAATTCGCCATAGGATATGTGCGTTTTCCAACAAAAATCAGAAACACGATTGTGAATGTGGAAGTTCTTAAACGTTCTTAAACCCCAGACAATCCGATGAACTACTAAAAAAGTGGCGTATTAGACCTATTAGACCTAATTGACATCACGTTGGCACGCTGACCTGACCTGTTTTTATTTAGCTCCGTCTATTATTTTTTCATATGTCTTCGGTTCGCCGCCGCATAAAATTGCTGAAAAGAATCGCCCAGTCATTAATAACCGCCGACTACACGAGTTCCCTTTTAATCAGGAAATTCGAAAGTGGTGTAGCACTGACGCGAAAAAAACGAGAAGCCGCCATTTGCGTTTGCGATAAAACAGGCACTTTTAGCCGCTGACAAGCAGCCGACAAAAAGTGGCATAACTCACCGGCGACGGCTAAGTGCTGAACTTCGTTTGTAATATCGCAAAAATTGTACACGCGTCACATCGCGTCCGTGTCTTTCGTAAGAAACAAATTCAGACAAAATTAACTTTTCTAAAAATCACCCTCGTTCGGTTGAATTTCATTAATCCACTTCTTATCGAGTTAGCCAGGGAAATCAAATGAAATGCCAATGTCTAGATTGTATAGCCTACAAAAACGCAGGCCATCAAATTTGGAACGACTGACAGCTAAAGTTACTGGAGATGCAAGAAGGGCATTGCCTTCCACCTTAATAAACGTGCGATAAATTCTTTTGAAATGCGACTTAATTTGTGGTAATAACAGTTCTTAATATTATCATTATTATTTTGATTTGCATTCAACTTTTGTATGTCTAGATATTGATATTACATATATTCTTAATTAATTAATTAATTAATTACTAAGTAATTAAAAAGTAACAGCTTGCATACCTCTACGCTTATTCTGTATTTGCAGTTTAGCAATGTACCTCCTAACCACTGTTTGTGTTCTGGCAAAGGCCAAATTTTTAAAATAATATATTTTTTAACACCAACCTGCAAATGTATAATGTATAAGTATTTACATTTTTGGAAACTTTAATATACCTATTGTTTAAAAAGATGGATTTTAAAGCATCATCATATTTCTATGAAGTTTTTTTTATATATAAATAGGCCATAGGTAGTTGGTATTGCTCATAATTCATATTATACTTTGCAGGGGCTGGAATGGGCTATAGCACCCAGAAATTTCTGGCAACAATTATCGTGTTTATTTAACTAGTCATTTCAATCACTCAGCGATTTGTGTAACTTGTTTCAATATGATGTTTTAACTTGTAGATAATTTGTTTGTAAATTTGAATCACAAGTTGAAGTACAATTAATTTTACTTCAAACTATAAATTACTTACTGTAAACCCCCGTTCCTAGAATAGTCCCTACAGCAAACCACCATTATTACTAATTTTACTACTATACTAAAATCGAGCAACTCTTACGCCTGGCGGAAACAAGAGCACGTTTGTTAGATATTCGCCATTGCCGCACTGAGGCACGACCTTTATTTAATTTTAGTTTTGCAATTGTTTACATCAAAATATACCGGGGAAAAAATATTGGCTTAATTAAAATGGTACAAAACATCGATAAAATTATTTGTGGCAGTGTCTAAATAGCTGAAAACTACAAGATAAAACCGCGTAAATACACTTTTGCGATCGAGTACGTCCCTGTTGCCAGGCGCCCTGATATTTTATGGCCTATCAATCGCCTTGTTTCGCAGAACGTCACCGAACACGTGCTTTTATTTACGCCAGGCTAAGAATTGCTCGATTTTAGTATAGACTAAATCTGCCACGAAAGTTAGCGCCTCCACTTTTAAATGTTTCGCTACGCCGCTGACTGTTTACTAGGTTTGGTTAGCCGAAACTTTTGCCGCTTTTTTATCCGTTCTGACATTTCCCCCGCAATACCGTCCTCTATTATTCATTCCCTAACAATACCAGAACGGTTCTGGCTGAAATTTATGCGTTGTCATCGCTATCATTCCGTCCGGATAATATCTGAGCAGGAAAAAGGAAGCATTTATCCTAAAAACACATTTCTGGCGCGACAGGAAGTTCAATTAGGCCCGAAACATTCGTTTCTCTTCAAAATTTCCAGGCAGGTACCCCACCCCGACAGACATATCGCAGGAAGTGCGACTCTAAGCATTACACACTTTGAAGTCGGTTTGTTGGAATAATATTTTAAGGGGATAAGATTATAATTTCCGGTACTTAAGTTGGCTGGAAGTGCGAATTAAGGTTGGAATGTTCGGTTGCCTGTTTGTAGCTGTATCAATAGAATTTTACTTACAACTATAGCTGGAAAAGCTACCGCAATTTGAAAGGTTCATTTATTCCCATGGGTAGATATTTTTAAAACACGCATAGATACTATTGACACCACTTTAAAAATCATAGTTTATCGTTAATATCAATGAGTATTAAAAAAAACATTATTTTTTGTAAACCTTTCAAATTCACTAGTTTTTCCAGCTGTTGTAAATAAAATTCTATTAATACATTCAATCGAACATACTTTTGATGACGTTTTATTTCCACACTCTCGTTGATGATTATTGGCAATTTTTAGTGAACATAGGCAGAAGCGGAGTTCTGTAAGATAATGAACATACAGTGTGTCCGCGTTTGCTTGTTAACACTCCAGAAATCTTTGAAGAGTCGAGAAAAATCCGGCTTTATATATATTTTTTAGATTTGGCTAAGGGACGATACCTCACAGGCACTACTATTTCGATTGGGTAATTATTTCATGGCCAGATATGAATTTTAAAATGGTCAATTTTCAGAACACCATATACAGGGTGATTCAGTTCCGGTGCTCAACATGGGGATCTCGGAAACCGTAACAGATACGAAGTCAGTTAAATGGAGGCAAAGTTGCGCCTTTGGGCGCCTAACAATATGCCGTTGAGAAAGTTAAAATATGTTCATGGGTTGCTGAGATATTTAAGAAAAACCGAATTTTTGAAAATATGATTTTATTTTTTCTGGCGCCATTTGCGATAATATTGAAAAATAAATGATAGTTTTTCGTTGCAACTTTTTCTGGACTACGTCGTGGTATTTTTAGATTTTCGGGGCGACGTTTCGTTTTTGAGATAGAGGGATCTGGATTTTTTATTCCATATTTCGAAATAAATCGTTGTTCTGAGTACAACAGTTTACATATTTTTTCTCGTTTTAGCCGAAAAAATGCACATTCAATTCTTTTTTATACTTTAGGTAAACCGTATCTCACTATTGTTGTTAGTAATTATTGTGGTTATTTACCTAAAGTATAAAAAAAACTCAAAATATGACAAACATGGAGTATAATTAATCCAGTAGGTATTAAAATAATGATCACCTGTTATAATTAGAAGAGCTTTGAAAAAAAGAGAGAAAAATGCATAGTCCAGGACCGTATTAATTTTTTTCTTAGTAAATGTGCATTTTAGCAGCTAAAACGAGAAAAACTATGTATGTATCATACATAGTTGTACTCAGGACAACGAGTCATTTCGAAATATTCAATAAAAAATCCAGGTCCGTATTTAAAAAAATGAAGATGATCCCTCTATCTCAAAAACGAAACGTCGCCCCAAAAATCTTAAAATACTATGACGAGGTCCCGAAAAAGTTGCAATGAAGGAGTATAATTTATTTTTCAATATTATCGCAAATGACGCCAGAAAAAAATAAAATCTAAATTTCAAAAACTCGGTTTTTCTTAAATATCTCAGCAACCCATGAACATATTTTAACTTTCTCAACGGCATATTATTAGGCGCCCAAAGGCGCAAGTTTGCCTCCAATTAACTGACTTCGTATCTGTTACGGTTTCCGAGATCCGCATGTTGAGCACCGGAACTGAATCACCCTGTATAGGGATTTTTTTTATTAAAAATCTGACGCCATAATATGGCGTCACTTCAAATCTCTGTATACCTACCAAATCTCATGAAAAAAAAAAACGATGGGTTTTCTTTTTATAAAGGTTTCAATACAAAAAAACTGCCGCTCAAGCCAAGCAGTTGTATCACATCAGATGTAAAGTGTTCCTTGAAACATGGTCAAAATAAATAAAAAAGTGCTGAAAGTGTCAAGATTCAATCGATCTAAGATCGTCTTTAACAAAAGTTACAGCAGGAAGCACGGCAAATTTAACATACACATAACTCAACAACAAATGTACCTAATGTTTCTCAGATTTTTGTGCACTCTACTAAGTCACCTTCCAAGTCAATGCATTCCTCAACTCTTTTTCTTTCATTGATAGTCACCTTTGTTAATTCTTGTATTGAAATATCTTGGCAGGCTTCACGTATCGGCTGGCAAAGGTCATATCAATTAATGGGTCTGTTTTTGTAGACCTATTTTTTATTACCTGTCAAAAGTAGAAGTCCATTGAAGTCAGGTCCGGAGATTTGGGTGGCCCTTGTACTACAGGAATTCGACGACCTATCCATCTGTCATGGAAAGTGTTTAGCCACTCCACAACTGCAGCCGTGCTGTGACATTGGGCACTGTCTAATTTGAAATAGGCATCCTGCCTTTCCTGCAATGGTATAGGTAGGTCATTAAAGAATTCGTCTTCTAAAAATTTCAAAAAAACAAGCACCATATAAACTTTCACGGAAATAGTAAGGTCCAATCACTCCTCTGGATGATATTCCACAAAGAACGTTAATTTTTTGAAAATATTGGTCCTTGCACTGAATCACAAAATTAGAATTTTGTTCGGCCCAGTATTATTCTGGGAACACACAATTCCATTGGGTGTGAATGTCGCCTCATCTGCGTAGATAACATTGGCCAGAAAATTTTCATCATGTAAAAAATGTCCTTGTGCCCACAAAAAAATACTCAAAATTTTCTTTTTAAATTTCCGTCGTGCAAGGTGTGCAAATATTTGGGTTTAAACGGTTTAATTAATTTAATAATTAATTTATTTTAAGGTTTTTTAAATTAAAGTTTTTCCAAAATTTAAACTTAGAGCAGGTTGACTTACACTACTTCGAGGATTATTTCTAAAATATCTCAATATTTCCTCCGCATTATTATCATCCTGTTTTGGTCCCCTTTTATTTTTTGTCGCAACTTGCCCTACAAATGAAACAAAAATTCTTGTATCTAGCTGAATAGTTTTAACATACCTGCCTCATTGAAAAGTTGGTAATTCGATACACATTAGTATGTGTAAAGTGACGACCGGCATGACTTAAATTAAATATTTGCGCAACACCCCTATCTACACGTGTTTTCACCAGTTAATCTAATAATTTTTACCCTTTCCTATACGCTTAACTTTCATCATCCATTTTATTTGGCGTTTAATACCAAACTTGTCACTGTCACTACGTAACATTTTTCGTGTTTTTTCAATTATTTTGCCGTGCTTCCTGCTGTAAGTTTTGATAAAAACGACCTTGGATCGGATTTATCGCCGCTATGTGAATTTTAAATACAATCTCTCAACTACACTCTATTCAAACTAAATGCAAGTGGCGCGTAAACAATTACACGATGGAAGCACGTGAACAATTCTGGGGGCTAATACGAGGCAGGGCCGCATTAAGGATCTCTATGAATTTTATAATATAAAATATTAAAATAATATGCCCCAGTATTAAGAACTTTAAAAACAAACTTTTATGGCACACCAAGTCATTCACTTACCTGCAAATTTCTACTATTAACACAAATCGTAGCTCCAACAATAAATAAACAGCAAAATAATTATATCGGAAAAAACAAAGGTCTATACTTGCAACTCAATACACCTCTGTAAGAAACACCACTCGCTGCACTCGCACGCCGGGCCAGACTTTATTGCCGGCTGGCCAATAGCAAGCCGATCACGTGCGTATCTCGCTCTAGCCATGCAACAACTTGTGTTTATGTTACACTTGGGTTTAGTTTGAATAGAGTTTAGTTTAGGAGGAATATGCTACAATTTTTACAGTTTTTTTAGGTTTTCTCAAAAACTGGTCAACAGATTGTTATAAAAATTTCTCATTTTATTGGGCATAGGCCATTTAGGTTATCTCACTTTTTTCAAAATGTTTGAACTTGCCCTTTGAAAGTAAGGGGCATACGTAAACCTTATGTGATTTTTCTTGTGCAATCGTGGAGAATTGTTAGATAGGTAATCTTCTGGGAATAGATCGCCCATAATTCATAATTTATCATCCTTTCCGATGAAAATAAAAATAATTATGATGAGAGAATAATCTATTACGAAAATGCCGCCATAGAAAGCACGATTAATCGGTGAAATCACGCATGAAGAAATTTACTGGAATAACTGGGTTTATTTCTATTCACTTATATTCTAAGAAATTTTGTTACAAACACTATTATCTAGTTTGAGCATCGAGTTATATAGTTTCCGTCAAAACAGTAGGTACAGTTTGTTCAGCGGCCCTACTTACTCATGACTATACGACGGATATCGGTCGTATATTCACGAGCCAGACAAGGACGGGAGTTGTGACGTAGGGCCGAACATTCGCTGAACAAACTGTAAGTGTGAGCAAGCGACGAGTCGAAAAAATACACGCAACTTCATTACAAAATTTCTGATAATTATTTCTGTAATAGTTCTCCATTAAATGGGCTCTCCTAAACTCTTGTCTAAGCAAACAGTGTTGGTAATATTTGAATGATGTTAAGTAGGTACTTTACTTAAAAGTTTTCTTCATTTGGTATCTCAAATTTTAAATATATATTTTTTTATCACCAACCAAGCATTTCGCGGGAACTAAGAAATATACCGTCAGATAGTCGCATAAAAGTCTTGAAGAGGGTTGAAAAGTACATCAATGCTGAGTAGAGTCAAGGGAAATTTACGATAACATATGGAAAATCGAAAAAATTGCTGTTAAATTTTTCGACCCCAAAATGTACTTACCCATTCGCGCCACTCAAACCAATATGGGATAGTGACGATGTACATTTTCATACTTTCGATGGGCTTGTGTGGAAAAATCGGTGAAAATCTCGATCTTTCCTTACAAGATTATTTCAACCCTTTAGCCACTTGAAACACTTGTTTTCTGAGTACCTATCCAACCAAAAAGATCACACTTAGACCCTCGTTATAGACCTCGCAGTAGAAATGGTTTCTTACTTAATTCTAACAAAAAAAAACACTGATAAAAATTGTAGATAAAAAAGTCGTCTGCAACATTGCTTTATGAATTTCTTTTATAACTTTGTTATTTTACAAGTTATGGGTTCATTAAGCGACGTTTTCTTCTATAATTCGTAAAATAAAAAAGTTACAAATATAAAAATAAGAAACACTGTAGGGAATCAAATTACCTACAGTGTGACCCATTTGTTTTGGGGTCAGTCTGTAAAAAGTGTATCAATCGTGCGATTTGGCTGATTTTTTTTTTAAATTGTAGAGCTCGATGAACTGCACATTTTGAACAAAAATTGCCTGGTTCGCATAAAATCCAAAGCCTACTATGACCGTTTTTATGAGCAAAATTTTAAGAAACCATATTAGCGTTTTTTTTTTGAAAAAATCTGTGTGCGCCAATGGATTGAGCACCCCTCGAAATGGGTATGTACAAAATTTCATCAAAATATTTCAAGTAATAACGATTTTGTAGAAAAATTAAAAATGCAGCCAAGGTACGTCTTTATTTTCAAAAATTCAAAGTTGGCCATGGAAAATAATTGAATTGTTTACTTTTATTAAGTGTCAAACTGTCTAAATTGAGTTCAGAAATTGTTTGTGCTCAATACAATTAATTATCATAATTATGGAATATTTAAGCATAAGAGACAAAATAGAAATTGTTCGACTCGTGGGCGACAACGAGCGCTCGGCAGCAGAAGCTGCGGCCGAATTTAACAATAGACACCCAGGTAGATCAGTGAGTCGAAGTACTGTACAACCATTGAGTAAAGGAATTATTCCTTTACTCAATGGTACAACGTATAAACAATATTTTTGATGAAACTGGATCGATTTCTAAAAATTTATTAAAAACTAGGCAAAATGGACGCCGTGGACTTGTTGAAAATAACAATCAAATTCTGCAATACTTTAGTGACAATCCTCGAAATAGTGTTCGAACGGCTAGTTTAGACCTTCATATACCCAGAGAGAGTATAAGGAGATGTTTGAGACAAAACAAAATAAAACCGTTTAAGCCAAAATTTTTGCATACCCTGGAACCAGGAGATGAGGAGAGAAGATTAGAATTTTGCTATTGGCTGCAAGGTGAATATCTCCATAATGGCAACTTTTTAAATGAAATTTTATTCACCGACGAAGCCACGTTTACTACAAATGGTGTAGTATCAAGTCAAAACTGCCGTCACTGGTCAGCTGAAAATCCAGAGTTTATAATAAATGCAAGGAGACAATATTCACAAAAAAATAACGTTTGGTGTGGAATACTACGCGACAGAATAATTGGCCCATTTTTCTTTGAAGGGAATTTGAATGCGGCTGGCTTCTTGAATTTTCTAGAAATTGAATTTAGAAATGCTTTAGATGAGTTACCATTAAGATACCGTTTAAATTTAAAGTTACAGTTAGATGGCAGTCCTAGTCATAATGCTCGTTTAATCAGAAACTGGCTAGATAATAATTTTGAAAACTGTTGGATAGGGCGAAATAGTCCTTTCTGTGAGTGGCCACCGAGATCTCCGGACTTAACTCCTTTAGATTTTTTTCTTTGGGGTACACTTAAGCAAAATGTTTATAAGTCAAGACCCCATAATTTACAAGAACTGCAAGCTAGGATAAACCGTAGTTGTGAGGAAATTACTCCACAGCAAATACGAAATGTAATTTTGAATGTACGCAAGAGGAACGACAAATGCATTGTAGAAAATGGAGGCTTGGTAGAAGTTACAAAAATTTTATAATTTTAATTGTTTTTATGTTTTGTGTTTATAAGCATAAGGTTGTATTATTACAATTCAATTATTTTCCATGGCCAACTTTGAATTTTTGAAAATAAAGACGTACCTTGGCTGCATTTTTAATTTTTCTACAAAATCGTTATTACTTGAAATATTTTGATGAAATTTTGTACATACCCATTTCGAGGGGTGCTCAATCCATTGGCGCACACAGATTTTTTCAAAAAAAAAACGCTAATATGGTTTCTTACAATTTTGCTCATAAAAACGGTCATAGTAGGCTTTGGATTTTATGCGAACCAGGCAATTTTTGTTCAGAATGTGCAGTTCATCGAGCTCTACAATTTAAAAAAAAAATCAGCCAAATCGCACGATTGATACACTTTTTACAGACTGACCCCAAAACAAATGGGTCACACTGTATAGCTGCGGCTTTTGTCAACATATTTTTTTGTTAAAATATAAATACGAAACCTCCTCTATTCCATTCTTCATTACGGGATTTTGAGTGTCATCGCAGTGCCGGTTTAGCCAAACTTCGAGCCCTGGCCACTATAGATTTAGAGCCCCTTTTAATAGACTGTTGTCGGCCACTCTTTTAATTGAAACCAAATTTGGGTTTCACTTTTTATGACAAAATAGAAAATAAAAACATAAGTGTGCATGCAGATTATTTTCGCAAAACTGATAAAATAAAATGCATTGTTTTTATTTTCCCAGTAGATATTTTTATTTTTATTGATATCATTTTTGATTTCTAAATTCTACATATCGATACACGCATGCAAGAGCATTGCAAGTGACATTTTTCAGATTTTCACTTTTTCGCTTTTCTCGGGTCTAGTTACGGGACAATTTTTGATAAAATTACAAAACTATTCAATTTTGAATTATTTTCCCAAAATTTTTGATGTGTCATCCCATTGTATCTGACAAAATGGACGTTTTCAGCGGTAAAACCTAGTAAAGGTAATTACAATTCCAAGAGTCTTTATAATTTACGTTGCAAAGACAGTTACAATTTTGAGTTTCCATTAGTTCGACTGTTAAAACATTGTAACGCTATATTTTTGTCTGGAAAAACCACAAGTTTTTTAAAGGTAATGGCATTTACAATGTTCTTACGAAGTTTTATTGAGACAGGATACGTTTACAATTATAATACTTATTATACACTAAAAGAAGTGAATTTTTCTATTTTTACCTGTTTTACAATTATTTACTGCAGTTATTTAATTTTTTCATCTGTATGTTAAATCAAACGAATATGGTATGTTTTAAGAAAGCCACAAAAACATGTGTTAGAATGTTTTTGCACGGAAATTGTTTAAAACCAAATACATTGTAACTTCTAATATTTTTATTTTTGGAATTGGAAGTACAAAAAAAAGTAGAAAAACTCTCTTGTTCGAAAAAGTAACTATAGGTATAATAGTAGTTAATACCCACTCATCTAAAAGCCTTCTATTGAAAAAAATACAAAAAATACCCATTAGTTAAAAATATATTACCATTTTATAGCCAAAGTTTTTAAACCTCTCTCCTGAAAACTAGACTTTTGTTAGTTATAATGTTTTTGCATGCGCATAATGTGCAGATCGGAACCGGGCCCCTGCGGGCGCCCGCCCCGAGCGCCCAGCGGATAAACCAGCACTGTGTCATCGTTTGATTGGAATACAATCCAAGAACAATTCTGGAAAAAATCAGCTCGTCCGCAATAGTTTTTATTGAGAATTAATATTAATATACACAAGTAATATAATAATAATCGCTACTGAGTGTTGAACAAAACAACTCTGTTGTGTCTGGAAATGTGGGAATACTCGGCCGGAGAGCGGTGTCGCGTTTGTCACAAAAAATACTTGAGTGGCTGATGTAGCAAGGAATATATTTAAAAGAGACGCAATCAGGATTGCCTGCATTTTTAATAAAAATGTTTTCGCCTTTCTGGCGATTAAAAAAATATTTATTAAGGGAGAGAAATATTGTCAAGTACGAAAGGAATGTCAAGGATTAGGGGGCCCCTAATTTGAGGTTTGTTTGTATGTGAAAATGGGGCACCTAAATCTGTCACTATCTGACGGTCTAAAACCAGACAGTAATTAGTACAAAACTTTTTTCTCTATCATAAAACCACTTTCGGTGCGGCATAATATGTTGGTTCTGCGAAATTGCACATAAGTACAAAGTTAATAAACGTGGAGAATGGCCGATTTATGGTTATTTATTATGCCGGCCGGTTCCGCCCATGACTATAATATTGGTGTAATGAAGCCCCCCCACAGGTACATCATTCGGCCTTATTAAGTTACTAATTAATGCCCTATTTATATTATTTATAGCCGGAGACGGTGGAGCCACTCGAAAAGGTTATACGGCCCCGGCCCGCTCGCTCGCACTCGCATTAACTTCCTCTAATTAATTGTATTACCCGCAGTTTGGATGGTTTTATGGGGGTTTCGTTGGGCAGTATGTAGGGATTCTGAATTTAGATAAGCCGTCGATAAATTGCTCTCAAGGAGACTTTAGCTGAAGACGAAAACAGTGTTAATATTAATATATTATATAACTATAATGATTAGCTACATTAGTTTCGTGACCTACTTTGTTTAAGGATACTGGGTATATTCAAAAATGCTTCCCTTAAAAGATACAGGGCAAGTAACATTTTTGTAAATTTTAAAGATATCGAGTTAAGATTTGGTACAAGTTAATACTATTTAAGCTTGAACACTCATTGCTGTATAACTCAAAATCAATTTAAAATAGAGGAGGGACATGCATGAACTTCTAACCCCCAAACTTTTTCTGAGGTATCTACGTCTATGGTGTTTGTGAAAGTTTTTTGTGGCGTAGAATTTAATTTCCCTCATTTTTGTATCTTGTAAATTTGTCCTAAAATCATTGTTTTCGAGCTAATAGTTATTTATGTACCTACCAAGGCACTTATGACTCATGTGGAATTTAGTTGCCGAGGCCTCTGGCCGAGGCAAATAAACCACATGAGTCATGACAAGAACTTCAGTGCCGAGGTGCATATTATATATTTTTTGAAATCAGAAAAAAATGTTTTATTAGGCGAAAAAATAATCATATAAGGGATCACCCGTCCATGAACCGACTACGCGCGGCGTTGCTTGACTTTGACGATTGCTCTGCCTAGGTGAAGTATGATGAGACATGGCACTTTCTGACAGAAAATCCAAACTGCTGCCTGTTGTGCAGCCTCCATATAAATAGATTAATATTTAAACCTACTACAATATTTATACTGAGAAATTGCGCTGCTATTGGTAACAATTTCGCAATGTGTACGAAAAGTTAAGTGGGATTTATTGGCCAGGTTTTGGCTCCGCGTCTGACGTTTGATGTTTACATCTCGCCAAGGCCTACTTATTGAAAAAATCGTACAATAATGGGTTACTTCAGTGCCGATTTCTGAGCTTTTAATGACGATTTTAAGACATTTCACTGCCGATTTCAAGAATAAGATAAATAAGATACCTACCGGATTTCCAAATGCGTCACATCATTGGGGCAATTCTAAAGCAAATGAAAATAGGGAAAATTTAAGAAATATACGATTTTGGCATTTACCTAACACATTATAATCCATATTCCATTTCGTTTCCTTTAGAGTTACCCCAATGACTTATCACGCATATCTGGAAATTAGGTATTTTATTCTAAAAAATCCTCAGAACAACAGTTTTCGGGAAACAAAAAAAGGAAATAAAATTCTTCACCAAAAAATTGTTCCACAGACTCTATAGACGTAGCTCATAACCAAGTGGTCAAATTGGACATAAATAGTAGGTAATGACTTGTACCAAGTTTCAACTCGATATATAAATTGACAATAACATAACCAAAAACCGATTTTTGAAATTAAACTCTAACCCCCTGTGTATTTATCTTTATCTCCTTTATTTTTTTTTAGAAAAATGTTTCAAATAAAAATTGAACGGTACAAAACCTTTTGCAGTTGTGGGGAGACTAGATTTGTATGCAGCTTGTCCAGAATGTGCGGGTCGTCACACACTTTTGTTATTTGCTATGGGAAGGCCAGTACTTTTGTACATTTTTTTTATTAAATTACGAATTAATTCAGTTTCATGCAATTTTGCTTTCGGAATCAATGTTTATGAATTATTCAATTGCTGAGGAAACTAAAACGAAACTACTATCCTCGGAAATACACTACATGACGTATATAGCTTTCTTATTTTCGATGTTAAGAAAAAAGTTTCAATTGAAAATTGAACAATTGTAGAAGATTAGCATAAATGAGGCGTCGAGAACCAGAATGGACCATCCCCATTACAAGTTGTATGGAGTTATTGCAAGTTCTAAGTTATCACTTTTTTTTATTTTTTTCCGACAGATAAATCATATTATCGTGTACGGATTTTAATTAAACGTTTACAATTGGGTTTATTAGTATATATTAAGCAAAAAACACATATATTTTCAATATTTTCTTAAATTTAGTGTTGGTACTGTTGGTTAGTCCGTTTCTTAGGATATACACATTTTTTTAAAATTTAGTGTGGGTTAGTCCGTTTTGTTTCTTGGGATATATTTCATTTATTTTTTTTTATTATGTGCAATTGATCAAATAATACAAATCAAAAATATTGTTTGGTTTTATTCAACCCAAAAAATACAAATAATTTATTCAAAATCATTTCCTCTAATGGGTATATCATTCCGAAGAGCATAAAAGCTGTGAGAGATGGGTGGAATGCATTATTTCAACTGCAGTAGATCCTTACTTTTCCCTGTAGTAATACTATGTTGAATAGTTGACAGCTGTAGTCGTTTAAATAGACCGAATGCACTGCAACGTATGTAAATTTCCACCAGTGCCAAAGTGGACTAAGCTGCATAGTTCATTATGGCATGAAGATTTTGCTAGTCTAATCGATGTGGACCATCCTCTTTGGTGCTGCCATCTGTAGTAGACTAGCTAAGGCTAAGGCTCATTTGGTCCGCTTTGGCATCAAAGATTGTATATTTTACTACATAAGACCGTACTTATTTGGATATTAAGAATTTTGTGGGATGGTCCGCTATATGGTTCTCAGCGCCTCAAATAAAGCTTGTGCCGTATGCCCAATTGTGAATCTTTTGATTTGGTATGGGAAGACCGTTATTTCTGTACATTGTTTTTATTTTGGGGAAATCTTCTAAATTAATATTATTTGTTAAAATTTTATTTTTCAACTCCCATAAGCTATTAAGCTGTGGTTATTCAGCTTATGCCAGTAGTAGACATAGGCCTCAATTGCCACCTGCCACCTGGAAGCTGCTTTAACGAGAAATGTTCAATAAAAATAAATTTCTGGGTAAAGAAGCCCTGTATGAATAGTTTTTTTTGCATTTTTAGTAGGTTACTCACGCTATGTAATGAAAACTACTATGACAATTAAAGGAACTGACAGTCTGAAAGTGTTTCCTATGGCCTCCTGCTATTTTCACAAGTTTGCAAATATTGAAAAAATATAGTTACATAAAAAATATGACTGCGTATTTACCAAAAAGCCCTCCCGTTTCAACTCGCCCCTTATTATTTTTGGTACTTAAGCCTAAAGTTGCATTATCGGGTATACGAAGTTTAGTACGTGTTCAAAATATTATCTGCGTATCTTCAACCGTTCCGAAAATATTAAAATAAAACCAACTTAAGAGTTCAACTTTTAGCACCCTGTACGTCTAGAACTAAGCAATTTAGGCTACATCAGGGACTCTTTAAAGTAAGGGGACCCAGCATGATACTTTCCAAAGTGAGGCCTATTCTTTCCTCATTTTAATGTTATCAGTGATGCCAAGTATGCTACAAGTGCAGAATGTGGCAACAAATTTATTTTATAGTTGAAATTTATTTCCAGCAATTATTTCCACGAATTTAGGTAATAAGTATGGTAAGTCAGTGCCGACTTTGCTTATTTAAGTATTTGTCGCTATTGCACCTTGTTACCAGGTTCCTCAATCCATTGGTAATATGTATACTTGAACTTACTTCCCTTGTTGAATGTATCTACCCAATGAACTTTCACAGATTTCGGGATGGACTAATAAGATTAGGTCTAGTAGTTCTCGGTGTTCAATATAAAATATTTGTAATTTTATTTATCTCCCAAGCATAGACGTAACTAGGGCGGGGCTAGGGGGGGGGGCTTAGCCCCCCCCCCTACATTTCTATTAGCCCTCCCTAAAATGTAAAGGATGTGCGAAGATATGCTTCTCGTAAACAGAATAGATCTGACAACGCAACGTTACGCAACACGGCGAACACCGCACACGCCTTTTTAAATTCACCAGTTTCGATGAATCGCTTGCTCTTGCGGAATCTGGCGCCTTGTGCCCCCACAAAATCCGACTGAAATTTAAACGCGCAAGCGAGAGCGAACACACCGTGCCCGCAGCCGAGAGAAAGAGAAACGCGATGGGCGTCGGAGAATGTACTTTTGCTGTGCCAGACTCCTGACTTTTATTTTGTTATTCATCCATGCAGTGTATTATTGTTTCGTTATAATATCTACTATGTAAATAATCACAAAATAGCAGACATTCCCAACATTTTTTCTCTGGTTTCTACTCGAAAACCTCTACTTTTTCATAACGTTTTTTCTTAAATGAATTAAAGATGATTCAAAATTACCAGTAGATGGACCTATACATTATTTTTTGAAGCCTTAAAATTAACGTTTTTGGGTGTGGCACCTCAAGGGTGGTACAGGGTGATCCAATCAGTAACGTATTTAGAACTGCGGGACCGAACCCATTTCGGAATTTGAAAATATTCATTCCAGCTTGTAAATTTCAAGATATTGAAGAATGAAGATTTCCCAAGACTAATTTTATGTAATTTTTCTTCAAATTTTTAAAAAATTTCGCCTGCGGTGCATTTTTTAGAATTATTTTAAATGCCCTTGTTTAAAAAAGACACAAAAATTGTCCCTCCACCACTCGAAATTAATTCCTATATACGTCTCAAAAGTGATCCAAACTCGTAGCCCCGGCCTACCATTTTACAGAATGACCTGTAAAAAATATACCTTTGTAAGTAGCGTACCGACTTTCAAAAATTTCTTCTTAATGGATTAAATAATTCCTTGTCGGGGCCCCGCATTATCATGCGGCACCCGGCCCCACAAAATCTTGAGAGGGTCCTGATCAGCCCCCCCTAAAAATACGACCTAGTTACGTCTATGCCCAAGGTACATACCTCACAAACTTAAAATAAACTTGTAGTCGTAGATAAAAACTCTTTAAAAAAGACGTGACTGAAGCTACCTACCTGCTTAATAATTTAAAATTGACGAAATACGATTTTGGTTTTAAACTACTTATACGTAATGCACACGCATTACCTTGAATTGAAACATCTGAGTATCGGGAAGTTAGAAAAGTTAAAATTGTGAATTATGATGGAAAATATTTTGCCTCCTTTAGAATCTATGGCACTGGCATGTCACATAAAACCTGATGGCAGTTGGACACTGACATATTATTATAACATAACCTTGTACCAGCCTCCTTGGAGTCAACAGAAAACACACTTCCCCTCAAGGCTTCACTTTTCCTATGTGATAGACCATGACATGCTGGGTCCCCTTTTTTAAAGAGTCCCTGGGCTACATGTTTATATGAAGCTTCCTTCGTAAAATCGCCGAAGCAACCACCTCTTAAAACATCTACATGTCGATCTGGAACACCCTGTATATGGCAGCTACCATACGACGTACGAGTTATGGAGGTTATTAAATGGCTTCCTCTGATCATAATACATAATATCACCTTACCGTCGACATTTACGTTCGCACTTAGCATTTCTTTGTCATCTTTAAAACGACCCTCGGCCATATGCTGTCGTAATGTCGCACATACTGTAAGCGGTATGCGCAATAAACTCCGATAATCGGCCTCATTACCGATCGCCATACACGTGCTGGCCGCGCACGTGTTTCAACCCCCTGTTTTTATGGTTTTCGATCGGCAGATAGTGCAACCGAGTAGGTCGTGGGTATGAGTAAATATATACTTCAGCCGGCTCTAGGAAAGCCCTGAAGTTGAGAAAGCTGGCAACATGGCTTGCGGGTCTGCGCGGCGTGGCCTGTCACTCCCTGTCAGTGGATTTTTACAAGAAATGTACCAGAATTAATTTGTGTAGTGCGGGTAGTGCTATCGTCGCCAGATTGCTACGACGAGGCGGTGTGTCTCTGGGTGGAAACAGACAGCCCCAAGTGCTGGCGACAGCTTTTTATAAATTTGTTTTGTTTATGAAGAAATGAAACATTTCTCTAAATGTTCGAAGTGAAGAATCGTTTCTTTACAATTTCAAGCCTCAAGATGCCAAGAACAATCAAGGGAAGCTAGAACTTAGTTATATACCTGCGGTAGTAAGTAAAATCCTAATAATTACTTGAAGTAGCTAGGTTTTCTTTGCTTGACGGCAAGCGGTCAACTTGTATTCGTTTTGGGCTTTCCAAAGGACGAAAATTTAAGAATAAAATGATTACGGGCCTATTGCATAGACAAACTAAAGTACCCTTTAAAATTAAAGGAGTTTTCTAACAATCCAACCATTGTTTAGTATTGTTGCAAAAGTTACTTTACCTTTAATGAATGTTAAAGTCAAAAGACAATTTAGTTGAATGTATTTTGAAATTGACCCTAACTTCCATTTCAATCAGAAGAGATTACTCTCCTTCACAACATGCTATGTTTTCTGTTTGCTTGTTTGTATTTTTATAAAAATTTAACCATAAAGGAAGATAGATAATAATTATTTGTCTGAAGGCGCACTTTGCGAAAAATTCTCACAAAAATTCGACTTACAAGATGTAGTCCAAATTTACCATATATTATTTGTTGAAAATGTACCTATCCACACCGGGAATCATACTTATTATAAATACTTATACTTCTGTGTATATTTTGTTACTTGTTACTGCTTTTATTGTCTGTTAAACAAAACGTACCTAGTTACTTAGGTACCCAATTATTGAAACAAAGTTCACAAATATATCTAATTACAATTAAAAAGAGGGTTGAACATTTATTAGAAAATATAAACTAAGCCAAAGTGCAGACTCCTTTATACTGCATATAGACCCGTTGAACCATCCCACTGCTGCGTTGCCCAGGGCTTGTAAGCTTGAGAAGGTTGTGTTATAGGTACCATTAATAATGGTGGTAGGTATAATGACAGAGCATAACAGAAAAAATGGGAATAAAGATGCTGATCTAGCTACCTAGATAATAGTTATTTATGTACCAAGGCACTGAAGTTCAACTTTTTATGACTCATGTGGAATTTAGTTGCCGAGGCCTCTGGCCGAGGCAAATAAACCACATGAGTCATAAAAAGTACTTCAGTGCCGAGGTGCATATTATATTTTCTTTTAAATCGGAAAAAAAGTTTTATTAGGCAAGAAAATGAACCGACTATGCGCGGCGTTGCTTGACTTTGACGATCGCTCTACCTAGGTCAAGTAAGACAAGACACGGCATCTTCGTACAGAAAAACCAAACTGCTGCTTCTTGTGCAGCCTACACAACAAATCTATTGATATTCATATTTACTAAAATATGTATACTGAACGATTGCGCTTCTATAGGAAACAATTTCGCAATGTGTAACGAAAAGTTAAATGGGCCTTTATCGGCCGGGTTTGGAATATTTGGTCACTTTTGACGGGCGATTTCTCCGCGTCTGACGTTTGATGTTTACATCTCGCCAAGGCCTACCTACTTATTGAAAAAATCGTACAATAATGTAGCCCATTATTGTACGATTTCTGTGCTTTTAATGACTATTTTGGGACACTTTACTGCCGATTTCAAAAAACATTATTTTTCTTCATTTTTTATTAATATGTCTTTAATAAATAAATAAATAATTTATTGGTGTTAATTGTACAAAAGTACGTACTTACACAAGTCAAATATACATATATGTATACACATACACATTAAAAAAGAATAAAATGACAATATATATCAAAACATACAGAAGTGACCAAAAATATACTTATACATACACAAACTACAACATATCACAATTCAAAAACTCTTCAATGCTATAGAATGCCCTACTTAATAGAAATGTTTTTAGGTTGTTTTTGAAAACCTTTATGTTTCCTACATATAAATGGTTTGGTAATTTACTAAACATTTTAATACCCAAATAAAGGAAGCTTTTTTGAGACTTACTAAGCCTGAATCGAGGTACAACCAAATCACTCTTTTTTCTAGTATTATAATTGTGTATATTACTGTTAGTCAGTAATTTCGAATAATTTATTTTAATATAAGTTACACATTCCAAAATGTATAGTGAGGGAAAAGCAAAATGCCTAGTTCAATAAAAGCTTGTCTGCAATCAGCACTGTAAGCTAATCCAGACATTATTCTAATTAGTTTTCTTTGTAAACCAAAGACCCTCCCAGTCAGTGAAGATTGCCCCCAGGCTAGTATTCCATAACTGAGTACTGATTGGCATAGAGCAAAGTAGGCTGTTTTAAGCATATTCATTGAAACAGTTCCACACAGATTTCTTATGAGAAAAGTATTTTTGCTAAGTTTCTTACATATATTTTCTACTTGTGTATTCCATTCTAAGTGTTTATCTACATAGATTCCTAAAAACTTTGCAGGAGTTGAGTTACTATCGGTGACATTACGCAGAGTAAATGTTATATTCTGTGTTTTATTTTCATTAGATATCAAATCGTTGTTATATATACAATTTTGCAATTCGTTTAAGATCTGTTCGGTAAGCAGCTCAACTTCGTGCAAAGTGTGTGATCTGATAGACACAGTGGCATCATCCGCATATAAAACGAACTTCAAGTATTCTCTGAAAATGGGCATGTCGTTAATGTATATTAAAAACAATACAGGTCCCAGTATTGAACCTTGAGGGACTCCCACGTTCATAACCTCTGGGTCAGATATTATATCCTTAAATTTCACAAACTGAGTTCTTTTTGATAAATACGATTTCATAATTTTTAAGCCCAACTCATCCAAGTTATATAATTTGAGTTTTTCAAGAAGTATGGTATGTGAAACGCAATCAAATGCTTTACTGAAGTCTAAAAAAATAGTGTTATTAAAATCTGAGCTTTCAAAAGTATCTAAGACGTTACTGATAAATTCCAAAATTGCGCTATTTGTACTGCGCTTTTTCCTAAAACCGTGTTGACAGTCTACAAAAAGCTGGTTTGCCTCAAAATATTTAGCAAGCATATTACATAAGCATTTCTCGAATATCTTTGAAAAATTTCTCCAGAGGCGAAAACTGTTTTTTTCCCGGTGATTATATCTGTCAACCTTCGACGCCACTAGAGATGTCAGTTTTTAACTTAGTAATTTCGATTAAGCAATTCCTCCGCTACCAGGGACCCTTTAAAGTAAGGGGACCCAGCATTATACTTTCCAAAGTGAGGCCGTTTCTTTCCCCATTCTAATGGTCTCAATGATGCCAAGCATGCAATTTTATTGGAGAATCTATGGATATAACAGGTACTTTGATTGTTAGTAAAAATTATTATATTTTATAAAAATTAGACTTGACAATGTTCTGTCAACAAACACAGAATATGGCAACTGCCAAATGCATCAAATTTATTTTATATTTTAATTTGGTTTCCTGCAATTATTTCCAGGAATTTAAGTAATATAAGTATGGTAAGTCAGTGCCGATTTTGCTTATTTGAGAATTTGTCGCTATTCACCTTGTTACCAGGTTCCATATTATGAAGGTATAATAGGTACGTACTTGAACTTTCTTCCCTTGTTGAATGTATCTACCCAAAGAACTTTCACAGATTTCGGGATGGACTAATAAGATTAGGTCTTGTAGTTAGTTCTAATCATGTGGTTTTTCTCGGTGCTCATTTTTGTAACAAAAAACGTAAAATAAACTTATAGTTGTAGATAAAAACTGTTTAAAAAAAGACCTGACTGAAGGTACCTGCATAATAATTTATATTTAGGAAATATCTCAGAGAAATAACCAAGGATAGAGGTAGCAAGAACAAAAAGTAAACAAAGCCAACATCTTTTTGAGTGATGCCACGTACTCCATTGTTTACAGCATTTCATTTCAAAATAGAAGGGTTTAATAATGGGATTCAATGAAGGCACACCTCCCATAACGCTAAATTAACAAATGTAGTTATTAATTTCTTGCATGTAACAATTTTAAACTAAAACTAAATTGCTCTGTAATTATAGTCTCTAATTATCAATTTAATAAAATCGTGACAGATACCTCAAACCGCCCGACATGGCAACGCTGCTGTTGATGCCGCGCCTGCCGCGGGCGCCGCGTCCGTTAACTCAGCGGTATTTGTTTTGTGTATGCCCAGCATGTCAAGTTTTCCGATTGTTTACGTATGCATTTTTCCCGTTTTTAATTGTTTTTCTGTTAATTTACAGGCTATTTAGGATATAGTGACTGATTTTGTATACAATGGGGTGCAGAGAGTGGGTGGTATGTGACTAAATTGATATTTCTCAGGATATAACCTATCTCAGGTAAACGTTGTACACACGGGCCTAATGTTTGTTTACTTCGGTAAATTTGCATAAGATGTTGGTTGACTACAAACGTATGTATTTTGAAGCTGTTGCTCCCTCTATCCTTGGTTATTTCTCTGAGGGAAATATCATTTTTGTTTTGAACTACTTACTTATACGTAATGCCCACGTAATGGGAATTGTAGGATTACTAAAGCTGATACAAGAAAAATCTGGTTGCAATTATTGGGACTACTACAGGCGGCCGCATTACCTTTAACTGACTATCTGGAAGTTAGAAAACTTAAAAATTGTGAATTATGATGGGAAATATTTTGCCTCCTTTGGAATCTATGGCACTGGCATGTCACATAAAACCTGATGGCAGTTGGACACTGACATATAACATAACCTTGTACCAGCCCACTTATGTGGTTTCTTTGGAGATAAACAGAAAACAAAGCTTCACTTTTCCTATGTGATAGACTGTGACATGCTGGGTCCCCTTATTCTGTCCGCTACCAAAAAGTTACTCTTGTCAAAACTCATAATTCCATTAGGTCTACTGCAACACATACGGAAACACCCTGTACATCCAGGCCCTCCTTTATCGAATCCAAGCCCGTCCTCTTTTTCTTCGATGTTGATCGCCCCCGTCCAATTTTTCACCCCCTATCTGGGATAAACGAATTAGTTCTGCTTTTATGGAGTTGACCTAATTGAAAAGCGAAAGCTCGACGTTTCCGCGCGGGGCCGGCGCCCCGATGTTTGCCGGCGCCGCCGCTCTCGCCCCTGGCCGCCCTTGTTTGCCAAATCGAATTTCGTAACGTTTTCAGCTGCTACACTACCGAAAAAACTAATCCCCTTAGAGGAACTGTATATCGCTGGGCCCATCATGCCATTTAATGAGATTTTCTGAAGCTATACACACTCCTTTACAGAGTGGCATTAGTATATGTTCTATGAAGAAGTAAGTTATAAATTTAACATTGTGTTCCCAAAACGACAATATGTTGTTAAACATCTAAATAAAATGTCGAAATTTACAATTACAGCTGAATTAAAAGAAGAAGCCAAAAACTTAAAAGAACTTAATAGGTTAAGAATCATAATGAACGATCTTGATACTAAGGAGTTGTATAGAAAACGTAAAAAACAATATTTAAAAAACTTATCTATTGAGAAAAAGAAACAGAATGAAAGTATTATAAAGAAATCATGCAATCCAAGTAAAAGACTTTGGAAAATAGTGAATGAGAACCTTAAAAGAACAACTACTAAAAGAAGAGACATAATTTTAAATCACGAAAATAAAAATATTACTGATGCCCAAGAATTGACAGAAGTATTTGGGAAATACTTTACTACAAGCATAACAGACAAGCTGAATTCACATTTTAGTCAATTATCTGATGAGTGTACATTAGGAAAAATAAATAGTTGCACCATGTTTTTCCATCCAGTAACGAAAAAAGAAGTTAGTGACGTTATCAAAAATATGAACAACAAAAAATCAACCGGTACAGATGAAATACCTATAAAAATTTTAAAAGAGTGCTCACATCACTTTTCATCATGCTTGGTTCACATTATTAACAAATGTGTAGAGCTGGGTGAATATCCAATAAAGTTAACAGCGATCATTATACCGGTACATGAAAAAGGGGAAATAAACGTCATAAGAATTATCGTCCTATTTCTTTGCTGAGTGTGATATCAAAAGTAATAGAAAAGATAATATCCAACAGAATTACAAACTTTGTAAACCACAATAGATTATTTTCCAGTGCCCAGCACGGATATAGACAGGATTTATCAACAGAGACTGCGGCTCTGGAATTAATCCAATTTATAAATAATGAAATAGACTTGGGTGCTTATACTATGGGAATCTTTTTCGATCTAACTAGTGACTTTGACACGCTCGAACTGTCGTTTGTTGTGGATAAGTTAGAGAGCCTGGGAATAAGGGGCAACATTAATAAACTAATAGTTTCCTATTTGTCCGGTAGAAGTGTGGTTGTGAAAATTGGAGAACAACTTTCAAGCAATTTTAACATGAGCCTAGGAACACCTCAGGGGAGTGTTTTGGGTCCACTTATATTCTTACTGTATGTTAATGATCTGTCGAATAGGATGGACGCTGCTGGTGTATTTATGTATGCAGATGACACCTCTATGGTGGTTTATGCACCAACTGCATTGGATCTACAAGATAAAGTAAATCATATACTACAGCAGTTTACAGAATGGTGTTATAAAAACCGTCTAATCATTAATATTGTTTGTTTTTTGTTTAAAACAAAACAGAAAAAAGATGCACATCTTATAATATTATATTGGGAAATACATCTTTAAAACTTCAAAAGGAAGTAAAATTTCTGGGAATCATTGTTGATGAAAATGTGAGCTATACCAGTCACATCAATAATTTATGCTCAGCTTTAGGCCAGTCGTGTTTTGCTATGAAAGTGCTAAAGGATAATCTAAATGAAACATCATTAATTAATGTATATTATGCCCTAGCTTATGCAAAAATGTTATATAATATTGTAATTTGGGGACAGAGCCCCGGCTTATCCAGAGTTTTTATATTACAAAAACGAATTGTAAGGATGATGTTTAGTATGAAAAATTTGGAATCATGTAGAGAGGTATTTAAAACTAAGGAAATCCTAACTGTAGTTGGAATATATTTGTATAAATTGTTGACTTATATGTTTACGAATAACCACAGATTTAAAAAGTATGATCATGATTATTCTACTAGAAATAAGGAGAACAATATATATATATATATATATATATATATATATATATATATATATATATATATATATATATAATTTGGCTTTATATAAAAAGTCATCGATATGTGCCGGCGGATATATGTTTAACAAACTTCCTGCTGTTGTAAGGGACTGTACTTCCCTGAATGAATACAAACAAAAATTAAGAAGGTTCTTGATCTCCAATGTATTTTACACTTTGGAAGAATATTTGACAAAGCAGTTTGTTTAATGATTTGTATCGTATTTTAATATGTCGTATTCTGTTTTATAATTTTAAATTTTGGCAAGTTCTTTAAATGCCATTTGACCTGTTCTACCCAGTCCATTGTCACTAGCCTAAAGAATTAAAAATAAATTATTATGATTATTATTATTTCTTGTTTGTCCCCATTCGTTACTGTATGTTGCCAGTTCGGTTCTTGATAGATATTATATTAATCGAACGTAAATCAAATCATAAACGCTGTTAATTGAAATAAATACAACCTAGCCGATGGAACCCGTATCTCCGGTAACTTAGTTGGTTAAGTGCCTACGGCTACAGTAGGAGTCCCGGGTTCGAGTCCCGGCTGGAGTGCATTTTTTTTTCAATTGATATCCTTTACCTGATATGCCACTAAAACATCATTTGTTATTTATAATTACAGGCATTAAAGAATCTTTCTTGGTAAATAAAATCGTTGATTGTGGTATTTCTTGACGTTATACCAAAATACAAATACGATCGGAAAAACTTGAAGATTAAGAAAATAGTTATTTACATTGCCAGATGCCTAGGTAAGTGCACTTTTTTGGCCGAGGAGGCTGTTTAAAGACCGAGGCAACGCGAGCGCTGCCTCGGTCATTAAAAGTACCTCCGATGCCAAAAAAGAGCTTACGCAACGTGCAATGTATTACATTTTCCCTGCTACCGACAATTTCAGGTTATATAGGTACTTTGAATAAAGCTCTAAATACATACAATATGGAGTAGATTGTGAGTGATAATGACCTTCAAAATAACCTTTGTTCAATTACTAAAAATGATATTCAGTGATAAATATAAGAGGCAAAATGCAGCGATAATAAAAAATAAATAAAAAATGTTGAGCTTTGTGTGGGATTTGAACCCTGGATCTACAGATTACTAATCGCGTACTCTCACCCTACGGTTAGCGAGGTGCCTGTCAAATTTGTTCTGTTATGCGGCTCTTATTTGACGCCAGAGAAATATTGATATTATTAATTTTTCTTTGGTAGGTATAATTCGTGTTCTTTCTGATCAAAACCAGTTTGTAAAACGATTGTTGTGAAACCTATTAAAATTGACGCAAGATTCGCGTTGCTACTTATACCTATTTTATTAATGGTTTTAAGGTCCACTGCTGCGTAATGCGTAAGGGATGCTAAGCAATACTTTTTGTACCTAGTAACCACTTTCGCAGCTAGCAACCAAAATAAGAGGGCACCTCGAATATTTGACTTTCGCTTTCGGGCCTGTTGGCGAGTCTTTCACGGGCGTAGCCAAGGGGGGGGTTTCGGGGGTTCAAACCCCCCCCCCCCGAAATAAGCAAAATATTACCTAAAAATACGAGGAGTGAAGAGTTAAATTATTATTACGTTTGAATATATGTAGTAATAGTAGCGCCTAGCGCCATCTTTTGACGAGAGGCAGACGCAGTTGCAGCCGAACTTGCCTACCCCGAAATCTAGTTTGGAATGCCTAGATATGTGCGATAAAAACCTTTATCCTAATATTTACACATTACTACAAATCTTGGCTACTATTCATGTATCCACTGCTACCCCAGAAAGGTCTTTCTCGAGCCCAAGGAGACTGAAAAACTATTTACGAAACACTACAAGTGAAAACAGACTTAATGGTTTGGCTCTAATGAACATTCACTATGGAACAGAAATTCATGCAGATGAAGTAGTGGATATATTTAAAAGAAAAAGCCGAAGATTTCTTCTTTAATGGTTTTAGATTTAGCGCAGAGGAACGAAATTAATTTATCCATTTCATTTAAAGTTAAGAACTTTATAAATATGTCGTAGTTTTTCGGATGAATATATAGATATTAAATTTCATGTAAGTATATTTTTGTTGTTTTATTTACTTCTCAAACTAAACCCCCCCCCCAAAACTAAATCCTGGCTACGCCCGTGATGTAAAGTGTACTTACGGGGGAGGGAGCAGGAAAACTAAGTATATTAAATGAAAGATATTGTGAGAGGTCTTTTTAAATCTTAAAATTGATATCGTATCATATGTATAAAATGAGAAGTCCTCTTAGAAATGTTTAACTTTGTGTTAAAAAAAAAACATGTGACACAGATAAAGTTAGTATGGATTTAATTAATAGATAATGATAATTCGTTTCATATTGTGTAATGTTCTCTAACTTTATGCTAAAAGAGGTAAGTATATTTGTATTCCTTATGTTTAATTCAAGAGGGTTTAAATTTAATACCTATGTATTTACTTATAGCCGAATTACCTAGTAGAAATCTTAAAAATCCAGATAGCAAACAATTCTATTCGGATAATATGTATAGTAAGAATATAATTATATATCACTTATGTATTTTAAATTGATTAGCTTCGCAAGTTTTTCTTTAGATTTCATCCATAATAAGCAATCACAAAACATTATGGCAAACTAAGAAATGTTTGAAAACTTATTTGAAAGTAAACTTGACATCTACCTACATAAGAATTTAGACACCAAATTCGGCCGGCAAAATTTGGGAGAAAAATCATCCATAAATTTAAACATAACATATTTTTAAAAGCATAGATCCGAAAAATGCTCTTTTTCGAGATACAGAACCTTAATTAAAGAAAAATTAGTTTGGATTTTTTTATGGATATATATATACCTACAGCTCATAAAATATATAAAATATACCTACGTTAACCATATTTCCAACACAGAAGGCATAAAATTAATTTAGTTTCTTAATCTTACACCTCTACTTCTAATATTTTTGTTTTTGTTATTATGTTATATTTAACAGTAATTCAGTTCAAAGGAGATTAGAAGTAGATAAATATTTTCATCATAATTTATGTTAAGCCCAAAAATAAATAAGTATTCTTAAAAAGGTTTCAGTTTGACACAAACCTGCTTGATAGAGAACCAATACTACAACTATAGCCATATTTTCTTATGTTTTGCATTTTTTGCGATAGAAGATAAAAATCTTAACCATAAAATATCAGTTATCCCTCTGAAGCAGCGCAGTTAGCGCCCAATACAATATATTGCTTATTGTACCGTAGAATATTATCTAATAATCACAATAATTATATTTTATAAAATTATTTATTAATGTCAAAGTTCAGGGTAATTTTTTCAAAACATCCTGTACATAATTTTACCTGAAGAATACAAAACAATAATTGTTTGACGGTTTGCTGCCCTAAACCACAGAATAACCGATTCTGTGCCTAAACTTACAAATAAGGTTAGCTTTCTTTTAAGCAAGTTTTACCTTAAAGTCTTTATAACTATTTATACAACTTATGTTCTTATCGGAAATGTTAAACAATACGTAGGGCATTGAGTTTTTTATAATTATTATTATTTATTCAGAAATTATGCATTTGCTCTATGATATAATTCATTAGACAATACTTAAAAGTACCTATTTGAAAACGCAAGATGAGAAAACAGTGCCCATCTAGATTGCATTGCAAAGCATACGACGGTAATGAAATAGTTACCTATATTCTACAACAAGTTATGGAATGGCCCAGATTCCACAACAGTGAAAGTTTGTAGTACTGACAGGACATTCCAAAAGTGTCGTAGACTAAGTATATTTTCTTAGAAACTTCAAACGCGAAGCCAGTAATAATATTCCTTTATTTGCATGCGACATTATTTCACATGGCTTGCTGGAATGATATTATTTGTTTCAACATGATTTTTAGTTGTGGAATGTAGGTATTCCCATATTTTTTAGCGTCAAAGGTAGAATTAATCGTATTAAGTATTTCTATAATTATTCGTAAGGAACTTACCAAAGCTTGCAGTTTGCAGTACATTATACAAACTAATAACTGGAGTCAATATAGACAAAAACGTAAAAACGAAATTTTATTCAGGCAAGTGCCTCCTCCCTGATGCCCTCGGACGTCCTTGGATATGGTCGTAATAGCTTCCTGGTCTGTCCCTACCTTCATCGAAGTCTTCTCTATGATGGCGTTCGTCCTCGAAACACTCATCGAGAGTTCTTTGCTGAAACCTTGCCCTCTGCGCTCGCTTCACAGTTCCCCGTTGCCTACCCCCTCTCCTTTTATTAAATGACCTGAAGGCTCTTCGATTATTTGGCCTGCGCCTGTCGCCTTCGTCTGTTTCTCTCGGATAACAGCTTCGGTCGTCAGGCTGCTCTTGGAACCGAGCTTTTTGTTGCTGATGGCCTCCGCGTCTATTGTACGATCTGTATGGTGGTCGGGAAACTTGATTAGGCCTCCCATCTCTGCTGGTACCAGCTTCCGGTTCTCCATGATCAAAGTTCTCGCGGGTTCTCGACTGGAAGCGAGCATTTTGCTGCCTTCTCCCACCGCGTCTATTATTTAGTCGATAAGGTGCCTTGGGTCGGTTTGGCCTTGATGGGTTAGCACTAACCAAGTCCTCTGACAGATGGTCTGGGTCATCTAGTTGTTCGGTTTTGGCTGCTTTTTGCTGCATCTTACCTCCTTTATAAGTTGCTCGAGTGATTTGATCTGGCTCCAGGTCTTCGCCACTTCTAGCCAAACCCTTTGCCGCCTTGACTTTTTCGGCAAGCTCGGAGCCAAACAGAAAGTCGGAGGGAGGGGTGTTTTCGGTTAGTTCTTTGGTAGTTTTGTCAAGAATCGGGGTGATCAAGAAGCGGCGAATCGTGGAGCAATTATGGAACACGTCTGAAAATATCTTGCTGGAATCCAAAAATGTCGACAGCAAGGAATTTCTTAATTCGTCCGGCCAGTGTTCCGTTTCTTTTGCGAGCGTGTTTATCCCGGAACATAAGGATAAAATACCTCGGCCCAATTGATTTTGGGCATTGACGTACCACCCGTCTCGTCTTTCACTTTTTGCGGATAGGATAGATTTTATTTCTGGATTTATTTTCGGCGAAATTAGAAAACTATAATTTTCGGGAATCTCGTACTTCTTCATTAACTCTTCCAAGGACTCCTTCGGCATTCCTTCAAGGATAATAGGTTTAAGCCTGTCGGCTGCCAGTTCTTCAACCTCCTGCAATTGATTTTGTTCTTTATCGTCCCCTGGTGGATTTTCACTCAAAATGGCGAGCATTTCTTCTGTGATGTCCTCTATTAGAGAGTTTCCCTCGTCGGGATCAGGATCGCATTCGGAACTATCGGTGCTCTGTGTGTCAGCCGCCACATCGCTGAGATTGTGGTCATCGCACACAGGTGACACCGCAGGAGGAACGCTAGCAACCGCGGCAAGGCTTTGGTCGCTGCTAGGACCTGGCGAACTCGTCTGATGCGAACAACATTGTTCCCTAGCTGCCAGGCGATTTTCCAGTGACGTTATTCGATCCAGCAGCATCTTCTTGTATTTTAAACCCGGCTTTGGGGTGCTACTAGGAGGATGAGGTCGTTTCCGGTTTCTGTCCATCGCTAAAGATTATACTTGCGTTATTTACGCACGTGAAGAACATTATCAACCAAGAAATGTACATAATTATTATTCCATACCTGTTGTCACGAATGTGGTGTACTTGCAAGAGTGGTGCGCGCCAAAAAGCCTCGGGAATATCACATGAACGCTGCACAAAGCGCACGTATCTTGCTCCCACCAACGCTCGAGCTCGACTGAAACGAACGAGAGGGGTCGGGTCGGGTACGCTCGGTGCTCGGTGCAGTGCGCGACAGGCGACAGCAGACGAGAATAGTTGAGGGGGAACAGAGGAACGGCTTGGGGGTCCGCGCCGTCTGGGCGATAGTGGCTTACAATTATTACAAAGCTGGTGTTTTCAGAAGAGACGAATAATAACTGTTGTCACGAATGTGGTGTACTTGCAAGAGACGGTGCGCGCCAAAAAGACTCGGGAATATCACATGAACGCTGCACAAAGCGCACGTATCTTGCTCCCACCAACGCTCGAGCTCGACTGAAACGAACGAGGAGAGGGGTCGGGTCGGGTACGCTCGGTGCTCGGTGCTCGGTGCAGTGCGCGACAGGCGACAGCAGACGAGAATAGTTGAGGGGGAACAGAGGAACGGCTTGGGGGTCCGCGCCGTCTGGGCGATAGTGGCTTACAATTATTACAAAGCTGGTGTTTTCAGAAGAGACGAATAATAACTGTTGTCACGAATGTGGTGTACTTGCAAGAGACGGTGCGCGCCAAAAAGACTCGGGAATATCACATGAACGCTGCACAAAGCGCACGTATCTTGCTCCCACCAACGCTCGAGCTCGACTGAAACGAACGAGGAGAGGGGTCGGGTCGGGTACGCTCGGTGCTCGGTGCTCGGTGCAGTGCGCGACAGGCGACAGCAGACGAGAATAGTTGAGGGGGAACAGAGGAACGGCTTGGGGGTCCGCGCCGTCTGGGCGATAGTGGCTTACAATTATTACAAAGCTGGTGTTTTCAGAAGAGACGCTTGCGTGTCGCATGACGAAAACTGTCATTAGGATATTCTCGATTTAAAATTACAGGGTTGGCCAACGCTGTGTTTGTCCTTACACGTTATGCATGGCACAAACTACAATAGGTATAGCTGAGAAAATTTCACTATGCGAGAGCTAATAACAATAATACTATCTATCGAAACACGAGCCCAGCATGTAAATAAGGAACTATGGAAAACAAATAAATTAGATATTGCAAAACTCATTCCAATAAATAATTATTATTGGCGTCACTAGTCGAAAATACCGCGTTTAAATTTGCGTTTATTGCTTCTGCCCACTTGACAAAAACTTAAGTCGTTGGACGTCAATGAACTGATTGTTTCTTATTATACAAATGTAGTATCTAGGTATGTATTAATTTCTTTTACCTATTAAAATTCTTGAATACCCAACCAACAGGCCTAGTCATGTTTGTAATAATTCTATACTTTATTAGTAATAGAATAGTATTTTATTAGTTTCTCAAAATACAAAATTATGTCAATACTGACAAATATATGTTATTATATTTCTAGGCGATGGCCAGGTATAGGTAAGTATTATTAGTAGGTACAGAAGGTACTAAACTAATATCACACGCCCTTCTTTTCAAAGGTTAAGTCTTTCAGGCTTCTTTACTTCTCATGCACTTCTTCTTATTGAGTGTTGCTCATCTTCTTCCTTTCTCTCCCAGTCTTGATCGTTGGAGCTTGGTACTTCGTCTTTAATGATATTGCTCTTCTCTTGCACTTCTTCTTGTTTATTTTCACAATGGTTAATAGAACACTATTTTTAACCGGTGAACAAAGTGATGAAAATTTTTTGAAAATTACCTCGAACTTTTTAGCATCTTCCAAATTAACATACTCGAAGGTATTATAGATCCTCAAGCCCTCATCCCCAATCAGGTTCAATAACACCGCAATTTTAACTTCATCTTCTTTTTTATCAGCACCACTGGCTTTTATAAAAATATCAAATTTCTGGCCCCACAGTTTCCAATTTTCTGCCACATTATCTTGGAAATTTATCGGAGGAGGTCCTCTTGCTCCATGTGAGCTATCCAGATTTAATCAATGCGCGGTTCGCCTTACGCTGCCACCATGTAATAATTCTATACTTTATTAGTAATAGAATAGTATTTTATTAGTTACTCAAAATACAAAATTATGTCAATACTGACAAATATATGTTATTATATTTCTAGGCGATGGCCAGGTATAGGTAAGTATTATTAGTAGGTACAGAAGGTACTAAACTAATATCACAATGTTTACCAATGTTTGGGTGAGACCTATGAAGGTAAAATATTACCAATACTTTCCTTTATAAAATTATGTAAAGTGTGAAAAATCTAAGAAGAAATTTTGATTTTGTAAAACTGCTAATTTCTAACCTAATTTTAAGCTTCATGATCGTTCAACTTTTAAGAAAGATATTTAGTCATAATTTGGTTTACTATTACCTAAAATCGGGCTTTGAATACAAACAAAATTTTATCATAAATATTTTGGTCAATATTTTTACTTCTTTTGAATCTTCTAGATGACCTTATAGTCAAAAGATAATTCATGAATAAAGAAGTAAATTTTGTTTCAATATTAGTGCCTGTAGGTTAAAATTTAATCTCTACATTCGACCTGTTATAACCCTATAGGTTTTTGGTCGGTTTTAGGTTTATATAGTAACCTAATAAATAGGTACCATAAAGTTCAAAAATACTAGTTTTTGGGCTTGAAAGGAAAAAAGGGTTTAAAGAAGACCAAACTTTCTTATAAAAACTACTCCAATACAGATTTTAAAGTAGAGAAATAATTTGAAGAATATACATACATGAAAATAAAACGGTACACTGAAAACAACCTGAAAATTAAAAATTGAGGTGTAGCTTGTTTTCATAGGTAAGTAGGTACGTATAAGCTGCTATTTGCTATATTTGGATTTAGCAAGTATTGTAGGAACATGTCTAAGCCTAAACAACATGAAGCTTTTCGTAATTCCTCTTATTTTTATATCGTGCCATAAAGAATATAAAAATGAAGCCTTTGAAAATGACATCGCTGAGATGGATAAGTCTGTGAGCGTTCTAGCTAATGGACATATTGACATTGCAGGGGGAGTGGAGGTGCAAACAGTGAATAATATCTACGTATTTGAAGCAACAGTAGATAGGTATCTAATGATAATAATTTGGAAGGTTACAAAGTATGAAGAAATTGGAGAAGAAATTAGGGAACCTCTCCATGGGCAGCTTTTCCCTTTTAGAGGCCCTATCACATAATACATAATATATTATTACATGCTATAATATATAAGTGTAATGTAAGTTTCTTAATCTCGTTTACCTGGCAATGTAGTCAACTAAAAATGTTGTAAAGTTAAAGTTAGAGATGGGTTTTGGGTTTACACCCATCGATGGGTTTAAACCCTTTATGGGTGCCAACTTATGGGTGTTAAACCTTTGACACCCATAGGGTGTTTTCATTTTTAAAATAAAGGGTGGATTCAAAGGGCGGAAACGTTTGGCACCCAAAAATGGGTGGTTTCAAAGGGTGTAAACTAATGGCACCCAAAAATGGGTGTTTTCAATGTCACCAAAAGCCAAAATATATTCTGGAATGGATGGAATTTTTTAAGAGAAGCAAAGCCGTTGGATTTGGAGCAAAGAAGAAAAAGAAACGCGATTTCGCCGAATTTTTTTCTAATTTACCCACCTAAAATGCCCCCTCTAGGAAGACACGGCACTGACGAATAGCCTAAACTCGGTCTCAAAATACTACACTAGTTGATTTACCATTTTCTACTCGGTTGTTGGCAGGGCGCCAGTGCCGTGTTTTCATAGAGGGGTATTTTGAGGGGATGAATTATAGAAAAATCTCGGCGCTAGGAAAAAAAAATATTAAGAAAAGTGGTTCAGAATGACCGTCTCTATTACCCAAAAAAGGATGCCAGTTATTTCAGACTCACCCTGTGTACTGATGACATTTTTTTATTTCTCGTTAACTAGTTTATTAAAGTTAATAATGCAGGATGAATCTTGTTTTTGTATGCTTTAGAATACATTTATTCATTTATTTAATATTTAGTCAACGTTCTTTTAATTCAGGATAATGTAATAGATAAAGGACTAAATTTCTAATTCGCCTGCAACATATTATCTATCACATAGCCAAAATTCGTCATTATTTTTTCCCTGATTTAGAAATTGTCTTGTTCGAATTCAAGACTAAAGTACCATTACCTAATTTTTACTACTTCAGGGGCAAATTTGGCCATAAAGTTATAGTACCTATTTTTAACTTAAAATTTACTTCCAGTCCATTCCCTATTTTCCAATTTTATAGATGTAGATTGGTTGGGTCAAAATAAATTTCTGACTAGTTGGGTAGTAAAAATTAGGTAATTTTAAGTGGAATGTTTGTTGGGTACTTATAATACACCAGTATACCTAGATGGCAATAGGTAGCGTTCCAGTACTTTTTAAAAAGTAAATTTTTAAATTAACGTATTAATGTCTATATGCAGACTATTATACTAAGTATAGTGGTGTAGAGTGGTGTCAAGAAAAAGAAACTAGGCAAGAAAAAAATTACAACTATACAGTGACCGGCAGAAAATATGCACATATGGATTTTTTTATTTTATATTTATCAGAAAATTTTATTCTTGATAAAATTTTGTGCATTCACGCAAACTCAAAACGCAGTTTTAAAAATTTTAATATCTCATTTCCAATACTAGGAAGGTTCGAAGATATGGAAAAGGCTCAAGAGTAAAGTACACTAATTTTTAATTTTAGAGCAAACATGTATTACGAAAAGTTGTTGAATTGAAAGGTAGGTAAACCAAAAAATACAGTTTCAAGTTTCTATTAAAAAAAACTTTCAGCATAATATGTAATTTCGATTAATTAGGATTAGTTTATGAACTTGGAAATAAAACAAGGTTTGCACCAAAAGAATTATTATTTTTTCGTTTATATTTTGCGGGAGCCATAATTACTGTTCAAACAAATTACTTGTTGTGGAACTCACGTTTTTAAATATTTATTAAATATTTTTAAATTTTAATTTTAATATTTTCGAAGCTTTCCTGTATACGAAATGAGATATTCAAATTTTGAAAACTGAGTTTGTTGGAATGCACAAAGAATAGAATTTTCCGGTAAATGTACTTAGTACTTGAAAATTTTTAGCAATATTCCGGAAAATTTCATGATAAATTTGTAACTTTTATTTTTACATCACTTGAGCCTAACACAAATGATGGCCAGTATTGATTTACCATGTTCTGTGTTCTGTAGTTGAAAATAATGACCTAACCTAGACTTCTTTAAATATTTTTTCCACGCGGACTACGAGATACGGTTAGCATCAGGCTAGAGCCCTCTAATAGAACCCTCTAATAGAAAATGAAAAAAAAAATAGCATGAGTCGGCTTCTTCCGTATACGCGATTGCAGCTCTCGGTTCTCGAGCCCCAGTCCCAGCCAGACTTCTCTCGGTGCCTCGCGTGTCCCAAGTAAACAAAACAAAAACCAGTATGTGCAGTGTAAGAAATCATTTTGATTTAAGAAGTCGCTTTTGGAGATATTGCCAATTTTATACGGCAAAGCTCTTAAAATCGCTGTTCTAAAAAATTATTAGATTCGCCGTTATGTGGGAAGACCGACGAGATGACACAAAGAGATACAATTACTATAACAAAGTGCATTTGTCGAAAAAATACGGTTGTTACTGATTTCTGAATGATCCCGCATAGTACCAAAGTATAGAAATACTAAAATCCGCTCACTTCTTTGATCTCTCGGAAAAGCCGATAATTTTTTTGCGACCGGTCGTAAATCAGCGTCACCTCGCACGCTTCGCATTTACGAGGGAGACTAAACGAAATCGCCATCAAGCTAGTTATACGGGGGCAGGTTCATATTGACTTTCCATTATTTACGAAAGTCTACAAATATCAGTATACCTATTTGTAGACTTTGATACAACATTATTACTTGTGTAGGTAAGTGTACCGTTAGTTTTTGGTAAGTACAGTTAAATTAAAATACAAGGTACCTAGCTATTACCAGAATCTACATAATTAGTAGGTACCTACCTATATCTGTAGATATTGGTTGGAACATGAGTAAAAATGCATTTTTTATGTTTTACGTTCATTTTTAATAAAGCCTAACAAAACATAGAGCGGACAAAAACATAAATAACAAATAAATATTCAACGACAAAGAGTTAAACTAATCATATCTACTTTTTCATCCTGTAGTAAATATTTTGATATTTAAATTGACATAAATAATACAGAACAAAATATTACGCATACGTACCTACACAAGCACGCGTCTTACCATAAGCTTCTGGCAATAATCTTAATGGGACAGCCGAGGGGACAGCAATTTTTACTAAACGTTTTCCGCACGAAGTGAATGACTGATCATCAAAATGTGCCTTACAAATTCTTATATAGTTTTATATGCCTCTTCATCTTCAGGTGGAATATTCGCAAATTTATGTTCTCCCATGAACCCTAAGGCATTCTTCCATTGCTGGCACCTTCAAGTTTTCAATATTTTAATATTATATCTATATTATTCTTCAATTAATGCCTAAGTATTCAAATGTCACATAAAAATGTCTTAATTTTTGTAGGTAGGTAGGTACCTCAAACTCAATCTTACCTTTCAAGGTCTTTAGGAAATGAAAAAAAGGCAATATAATCTTTTCAACTGATTTTACAGCCACCCGCACTGCAGTAAAAAGCGTTACTAGGCATCACTACAACACAGTCACGGTCGGTCGGTAATATTTTGCGGTAATATTTTGCGCGCACCCGGTAGAATGTGAACGAACCGCTCTCAGCTACACTGTGTACAGCTTATTCTCTTATATTATAAGATATCGATCGGCTCGATGAGGATGGGAGCGGGAGAGGGCAAGGGGAAACGTTTGTTTACACAAGGCCGAGTGGCCGCACTTATTAGTGTATCTCTGGGCGGCGGACGCTGATAGTACCAAGCTAAGGAACCGGTCCCATTCTTCAAAAGTTCTTTATTACCATCGGCTGTGCTCCGCGCCCGTGTTCCGAGATCGACGCAAGCCGGGCCGCCGAGCCGCCGGCCGACATCCGCCGGCGGCTCCCCGACTTCCCCATCAGCTGTCCGCGATCGATGGCCGGCATTGAGGGGGCCCGCGCCGCGCCGGCCCGGCCGTCGCTCCTCCATGAATTATGCCGGAGGCGCCCGCTTGGGCCCCCGGCCGTCGCGGCCGCTTCTCGGAGAATCAGCTGACAGGCCGGGAGAATAACTCAGGATAACTTATAGCAACTATTACAAGTCGATAATAATTCTTGTTAAATTGGAAAGGTATTATCAGCGTCCACAGATATACTAATAAGTTGCAGAAAACGCAACGGCTGGCTTGTCTAGGTATCACAGGGGTCTTAACTACATGTCCCACAGTTGCAATGGAGGTAATGCTTGACCTCACTCCGCTACACATTTTTGTGCAGGAAGAGGCAATCAAAAGTGCCTCGCAACTTTACCAAGCCAACAAACTAAAACCAGGGGACCTTATCGGACACCTAACAATTCTGGACACTGTCCAACTGCAATCCTTGACAATGCCAAAGGAATATATGCAAACGAGATATGACTTTGAGTTACAGTTTGAAGTGGTCATCCGAGATCGCCAAACAAGTCAAATTGCAATACCAGAAACATCCTCTGGAACAAGCATCTGGTATACAGACGGATCCAAAATGGATGAAGGGGTTGGAATTGGGATATATGGCCCTAATCACAGGACCTCACAGTCCCTAGGTAAGACTCCCCCCATTTTCCAGGCAGAACTCCAAGCCATAAATGTATGTGTCCATGAGTGCATCAACAGAGGCATCAAGGGGGCAAGAATATACATCTTATCAGACAGTCAGGCAGCACTAAAAGCTCTGACGTCCTATACTTATGAGTCTAAAGTTGCCTGGGAATGCAAAGTAGGTACACCTAAAGCAACTGGCCATTGGCAATAGATTGACTTTAATGTGGGTGCCAGGGCACAAAGGTGTTCATGGCAATGAAATAGCTGATAGCCTCGCTCGAGAAGGGGCTAAGGCCCCATTCTACGGTCCTGAACCATTCTGTGGCATAAATAAAAGCCACCTATTGGGAGAGATAAAAAAATGGGAAAAAGAACAAAAAGAATTCTACTGGAGAAACACTCCGGGCCAAAGACAAGCGAAACGATTTCTAACCTATTCGCCTGAGAACGCCAAAAAGCTTCTCACTCTAAATAAGAATGAAGTAAGACTAATCACAGGTCTCCTTACTGGACACTGCCCATTAGGATATCATCTTAAAAAAATGGACAAAACAGATAATGGACTATGTAGATTCTGCAACGAACGTGATGAGACTAGTGAGCATATACTCTGCGAATGTCCCCTCTTAATCCGAAGCAGACTCAAATATTTCGAAAAGATTGATATAAATCCAAACGAAATTGGCAACATGGCCCCACGGAAAATACCGAGCTTTATAAAAAGCTTAGGTGACCTCGGCATTTATTAGAGTAGGGTCACTCACAAAAGATCTGCATAGGTCGCAGTGAAGAAAAGCCACTAGGGCCAAACGACCCCCAGAATAATCTACAAATCTACAAATCTATACTAATAAGTCCGGGCACTCGGCCTGGCGTAAACAAAGGTTTCCCTCTTGCCCTCTCTCGCTCCCCTCCTCATCGAGCCGATCGATATCTTATAATATAAGAAAATAAGCTGTACACAGTGACACAGTGTAGCTGAGAGCGGTTCGTTCGCATTCTACCGGGTGCGCGCAAAATATTACCGCAAAATATTACCGACCGACCGTGACTGCGTTGTAGCAAAGTTTACAGAATAAATATTTTAATTCTGTAATCTTTGGTTGTAGTAATGCCTAGTAACGCTTTTTTACTGCAGTGCGGATGGCTGTAAAACCAGTTCAAAAGACTATATTACATTTTTCATTTCCTAAAGACCCTGAAAGGTAAGATTGAGTTTGAGGTACCTATCTACAAAAATTAAGACATTTTTATGTGACATTTGAATACTTAGGTATTAATTGAAGAATAATATAGATATAATATTAAAATATTGAAAATTTGAAGGTGCCAGCAATGGAAGAATGCCTTAGGGTTCATCGGAGAACATAAATTTTTTGCGAATATTCCACCTGAAGAGGCATATAAACCTATAAGAATTTGCAAGGCACATTTTGATGATCAGTCATTCACTTCGTTTAGTAAAAGCTGCTGCCCCCTCGGCTGTCCCATTAAGATTATTGACAGAAGCTTATGGTAAGACGCATGCTTGTGTAGGTACGTATGCGTAATATTTTGTTCTGTATTGTTTATGTCAATTTAAATATCAAAATCTTTACTACAGGATGAAAAAGTAGATATGATTAGTTTAACTCTTTTTCGTTGAATATTTATTTGTTATTTATGTTTTTGTCTGCTCTATGTTTTGTTAGGCTTTATTAAAAATGAACGTAAAACATAAAAAATGCATTTTTATTCATGTTCCAACCAATGTCTACAGATATACCTACTGTAGATTCTGGTAATAGCTACCTTGTATTTTAATTTAACTGTACCTACCAAAAACTAACTAACCTACACAAGTAATGTTGTACCAAAATCTACAAATAAGTATACCAATATTTGTAGACTTTGGTAAATAATGGAAAGTCAATATGAACCTGCCCCCGTATAACTAGCTTGACGTCGATTTCGTTTAGTCGCCCTCGTAAATGCGAAGCGTGCGAGGTGACGCTGATTTACGACCGGTCGCAAAAAATTGTCGGCTTTTCCGAGAGATCAAAGAAGTGAGCCGACTTTAGTATTTCTAGACTTTGGTATTATTAGAGTAAAATAGTCGGGGAATATGGAATAGCTGGGTATAATATGGAACACACCCAAATTGTAGAAACGGAATCAAAATGTACATTTCTTAGTACACTGTTGTTCCACTCATATCGAAGACGTTTGTTCTGCACGTTTCTATACAGTGCAGTAACGGTCAATTGATTTTTGAGGTTATGAAAGTTTTTGCACAGTGTGGGATCTAAACGTAAAATATCAGTATTTTGCTGAAAACAATAACTTTTAGCAACGAGATATGTAGCAAGTATAATGAGTGGATGTAACTGTTGTGAAAACAGCAACAATATGCTTTCCCTTAATTGGTTTTCGTATGATGCATTGGGAGGGTAATATACAGAGTGGTCCAACTTTTAGGGGCAAAACTATAAGGGATCTACAGAAAATGACAAAATAAGTAGATTTTTTATATAAACATGTATCGAAACCTAACGGTTCTCGTTAAACACGGCTTCATAGTTAAATTTTTTTTTCAAGTATTCTTTTATTTTTCCTAAGGGAAGACAGTTAAGGCAAACATATTTGGCACAGTTTAGACACATTAAATGCTATAAATTAAAAAGAATTCCACTAGTGCCGGAGAGGGAGGGGACAACCATTATATTAAAAAAACTGGAAAAGTAGGTAATATTTTTTGCGTTAACTAAATCTTCCAAACAATTCTAAGAAATAACTATTTTTGACTTTTTTTTTTCGAAGAAAATCAAAGTAGATCTAGTCTTTTGAAATTTTGCACACCTACTCAGTTTTTAATTCCTTAATAACATTTTGCCGTAAAACCTACATAAAGAGCACTTTACTTACTAAAGTTGTTCAGAATTTAAATCTGAGTAGGTGTGCAAAATTTCAAAACTTAAACCTACTTGGATTTTCTTTTGCTAAAAAATTTAAACGCACAAAATGATTTTTTCAAAAATGGTACAAGAATAGTATTTTCCTTAGAATTGATTAGCAAATTTAGTGAAGGCAAAAAAATACTTTTTCAGTGGCGTTCAATTTTTTTATTAAAAAAAAATATGATAGTTGCCCCCGCCTCTCCGGCACTGGTGAATTATTTTTAATTTATAGCATTCAATGTGTGTCTAAATTGTACCAAATATGTTTCTCGTGTCTATCTTTCTTTAAAAAAATAAAAAAAAACTTTAAAAAATTTTACTTTGACGACCTGGGTAACGAAAACCGTTAGGGTCTGCCCAGACATAGAGGTCGATCGAAGGCAGAACAACATGCAGCCCAAATAATAGTATTGCGACGCTGCCAACCTCGCCACCACAACCATAGACTTCTTTCTTAGTTTTAAATTAAACTATAAAATGAAGAATGTAGTAGGTAGGTACTTATTCATAATATAGTGGACCACTGGTCGCCTTGGGGCTTTAAACAGATTTTTCTGTTTTCATTCTTGCATATAGTGAGTATCTAAACTGTGCCAAATATGTTTGTCTTAACTACTGTCTTCCTTTAGGGAAAATAAAAGAATACTTGAAAAAAAAAGAACTTTGACGCCCTGTATAACGAAAACCATTAGGATTGCGATACATGTTTATATGAAAAAATCTACTTATTTCGATGTTTTCTATAGATTCCTGAAGTTTAGACGTTAAAAGTTGGACCACCTGTAGAATAACCCCAAGCTTTTATAAAAACAATATTTTTCTAATTTTAGTTTTAAAATTTACTTTAATATTGGCCAATTTCGAAATACTCGTAAGTGTGCAATAGCTTTGGTATAAACGAATACAATATTTTGTTCACATAGGTATAGTACGTACTACGTAGGCATTTATACCGTTGATCTTTTGCCTACCATAAAACGGTCATTATCCCTTTGATCACGAAATGCCTCAGGGACGGAGTAGGTACCTATATACCTGCAACCGTAATTAATAATATAAATACAATTTTAAGCAGGTATTTTTTTATACTTATAAATATAGCTAATTGTATCAGCCTTGTATTAGTCTTGTCTTAGTGTCTTTTCATTTTGTTTAGAATGTCTACTTATTTTAAAATAAAAATAAATAAATAATATCTCAATAATGTTTAAGCCGACCCTGCACCCCAGTAATATATTATACCTATATACAATGGGATATTATCATAGGTAGTTGATTTATTTCAGAAAGGTCAACGGTATAAATCCGTACACACTATACATAGGTATATTTATCTTTTCTAAAAAAATCGTATTCCATATTCCGAGACTTTGTATATCCTACATTAGACGTTTTTGTTTCTTGTATTTCGGATTGTCCCCTTGAAGCACCCTTAAATCTGAAAAGTTTACCGTGTTATGATCTTTTTGGGCATCTGTCGCAAGAAAAAAGACTGTTATTATTATTATTACAATAATTATTTAACAAAATGAATATTTTCAATTTCAAGTATTTTGTAGCAGATGGCTCCGACGAGACTCGTCAATATATGTTTTGTACGGGTTGGAATTAAATACAAAAAGGGGGTATTGTAATTTACGGCGGTATGGTGTGGCTTTATTAATTTTTATTATTAACTGGCGCCACATCACATGAACCCCTTTCCTGTCTGGTGTGATAGACCTCGCCATTTTGGTCATAATTACACCACCGGTGGAGGTGGTATTCAGTTTGTTACATATTTAACTTTATTATTATTTTATTTTTCATTTTGTTTCGTGGAGGCTGTCTCTTGTTGCCTGGTTCACCTCGGTCGACGAGGACGGACGGAGTACTAATCCACCAGTGACTCGTACTCCGTCCGTCCTAAGCCCCGCCTTTGTGCGTTTCCGCGGCAACGGCTCGATATGGCAACCCCGTTGAGTCGCATTATTTCTCAGGCCACCGCGACACAACTGCGCTAATGCTTCCGACTGTCGATCACGATGACGACTAACCTATTCATCGATTACTATTTACAACTGCCGTTCGTGGTCTGCGACCATTGCTCCACGTCTCGCACGGGAAAGCACAGCCGTGCAATAAATAAAGTCCGGGGCAGCTGAAACGCGAGCGGACGACAGTCCAAATTAGACTAGACTGCGGCACGAAAACGAATCATTTCAAATTCTAATAAGCGATTCATCATGGGCCGGCTCGGTTCGGTCGGGAGCGGCGACCTAATTGAAAAGACGGCTAATTGTTTCCCATTTGTTGCCCTTTCATTTTTCTACCCGTCTCTGGGAAATTGCTTTTCATCCGTCGCCGCCGTCCGGAACGGCCGGCGGAGCGAAAAAATCAATTATCGTTTGGTTATGGCGAATATGGCGATGCGAGCGCTTGCAAAAATATGGGGGGCATCTGGTGGAACAGTGACGCAAGGGTCGCTCGAATACTCGTATATTGTGGAAAGCGGTTTACGCTTTAATTCAAATTATTTACAAATTCGTACAACCAAGAGTATTGTATTGTAGCATTCGCTTATTGTACCTAGATCGAATTAATCGTGAAAGTTTTATATTCTTATTATATTTATATATAAGAATCTTCGATGGAGTACGATTTATCAGACAGAGAAAGACGCAAAATTTGTTGTTTTTATGATCCGACACGGGGAATACCAGAATACTTGACTTTCTGTAGAATCTGCAGTTAGTTGTGTTGTAACTAGTTGTCGGATTGAATTAAAAAAGGCTAGAAAAATGTGCAATCACATCCAGTAAAACAGTGTAGCTTTGAGTGAATACTTTTCACGTTGAAGGTTTGTCAACATTTGTATTTTTTTGGCCAATTACCGCTTCATGCTACTCTAATGCAAAGTTCTTGACTCGTTACATACTTGACTCTACGAATGATAGCCTGAAGTTTAATTTCTCCCGTCATAGTTTCGCTATTGGTCGCTGGATGCCACCAACGGCGCTGCTTACATGGCTATATGCCGGAGAACCACATACCCATAGATCATTATATCTGTCACAATGCGATCCCGACGATTCATTACAAAACCGAAAAGAAAATGGGCTAGTACGATTAAATTTTAAAAATTAATTTGATGATTGCAATGGTGAACTACAGTCATCTAGTTCCATAAAAGGGCCCCTTGCCCAAGATAAATATCCAAAATCTTAGAAATTTGAAAATACCTTAAGATATTTAAGGTAGTAGTAATCTTCTTTACCCACATCTGTATCAAAACCGCGTGCGGTCAGTGTACCTAATTGGTTAGTGATTTGTGGGCTGACAGGAGATGACAGCATGACGCAGCTTAAAGTGTAGGATGGTTCCTGCCAGGGACTCTTTAAAATAAGGGGACCCAGCATGACACAGTCTATCACATAGGAAAAGTGAAGCCTTGAGGGGAAGTTTGTTTTCTGTATACTCCAAGGAGACCACATAAGTGGGCAGGTACAAGGTTATGTTATTGTCAGTGTCCAACTGCCATCAGGTTTTATGTGACATGCCAGTGCCATGTATTCCAAAGGAGGCAAAATATTTCCCATCATAGTTCACAATTTTTAAGTTTTCTAACTTCCAGATAGTCAATTAAAGGTAATGCGGTCGCCTGTAGTAGTCCCAATAATTGCAACCAGATTTTTCTTGTCTCACCTTTAGTAATCCTACAATTCCCATTAGGTGGACATTACGTACCTATAAGTAGGTAGTTCGAAACAAATCGTATTTCGAAAATTTTAAATTATTAAGCAGGTAGCTTCAGTCAGGTCTTTTTTAAAACAGTTTTTATCTACAACTATAAGTTTATTTTACGTTTGTGAGGTACCTTGGGAGAGAAATAAAATTACAAAAATTTTATAATGAGCACCGAGAAAAACTACATGACTAGAACTAAGTACAAGACCTAATCGTATTAGTCCATCCCGAAATCTGTGAAAGTTCTATGGGTAGATACATTCAACAATTCAAATATAAAATAAATTTGATTCATTCAAATTCATAACAATCAAAGTACCTGTTATATTCATAGATTCTCCAATAAAATGGCATACTTGGCATCATTGAGACCATCAGAATAAGGAAAGAAATAGCCTCACTTTGGAAAGTATAATGCTGTGTTCTTTAAAGGGTCCCTGGTTACTGCTATTTGCTGGATGAGACTGTAGTCTAAGAATAAAACTGCTTGCGTCTTGCGTCAAGTGTCACTGTTGTTAGATACAAAGGCCTGGGAGGTAGGTACCTATAGGTACCCATTTATGCCTTTTACAAATAAATAATGTAAGTACTTAAATCCCACAGTATTTCCGTATACATATTTTGTTTATCTGAAAACATATTTTCCATTTAGTGCTTGTAACAGTGACATATTGAATTTTAATATTAAGCTGCAGAAAGTATGGTTTTGAAAAAGCTTATTCCAACAATCTTCTTATTATGGTGACAATATAGATATGTTGCGCTGATATTATGTAAACAATTTAGATCTATTTTAACCAGAAAATAGAGCAGTGAAAGCACAAGGGTGGGTAAATTGATATATTTTTACTATTGTATTAGGTATAAAATATTCTTGCTTACAAGTAATGTAAATATAGACATTTGCCATGATACTAAGTATAATGGATATTTGATCTATCTATATTTATGTATTTGTCCTCGTCATTATGTTCTTCCTCGATAAATTCTTAGGGTTTTTAAGATGCTTCTTTTCCTCTTTTTCGGAATTTGGGAAAATATGGGGCAGAATGACAAGGTTTTAAACGAAGGCGAATACGTGGACCTTGTAAGAATTTTCCCCAATTTTAATGTGTCTTCTTCAAGCTGGGTAGGAAAGAAATACATCGAAATAAAATTATAGCTTGGTATTTAAATAAGTACCTACTTACATTAAAAGGTGATTATTTCGCATTCACTATTCATTATTCGCTTGATACAACAAACAGCACAAAAAACAGAACAAGAATCACTAACACCTCCAGCAGAGGAATCTGAAAAGTATCTATGGTATCTAAATATATCAACCAGATTTTATACCTATAATAGACTTTTGTATGTTTCGTACCTATACATTATAAATATATTACATAGGTTTTTATTATTTTGGTAAGCAGATAAATAAGGTCGTTTTTGTTTTAATAGATATACCTAGATAATAATAAAAGACTTGTTATAACATTAAAACTAAAATCTAAAAATAAAAATTACTTCAGTTTGAACTGTTTGAAGTTTGAACAAAGTCTAGAGAATACTATTCTCTAGAGAATACTATTCTCTAGACTTTGGTTTGAAGTATACGAAGGATAGGTAGTTAGGTTAGATTTGTAAAAATCGACAATTCGCAAATAATAACTAGGAAGACTGTGTGAACTTGTACAGTTTTCGTACACGACTCGAGTTAATTTCCAATCCTCGCAATATGGGCAAATGCTAGTGACACCCCGCGTCGGGAATAATTATTTAATTGGTGAGGGATCGTATACAATACTAAAAAAAAAATAAAGCGCTTTGTTTACGCTTTTAAAATTCCCTTTTTTTTATCTCGAAATGGCCTAATGGTTTAAAGTTGTGGGCGTCACGCCTGAAAACGCTGATTTTGGCGTTGTTGCCAAGTAGTTATTTGCTATTATATTCTCTATAAACAAATTTATCTTAGGGACCAATTGCGCAATCCTAGTTTCTTTGTAGGCCAGGGAAAATAGAATTTGACCTAGAAAAAAATATTAACTGCAATTTTGTTTTACCATATCAAAGTTATAAGTAAATGCGTTGGTAGAAACCAAAAATTAAACATTTTGAAAAAACGGAACCTTGAGTTACCTCAAAAAACACCTATTTTTCCTTAGAAATTTCGAGCAAAAATGTTAACTGGATTTTTTTAGACTCTTTAGGTAAAAAATACTTCCCTTGCTAACATATATTAAGAACATTTTAAGAATATTATTATGGAAGTAACATTAACTACGTTTTTATTGCAGATGATCATTCCCTTTTACAAATAGAATGTAACTTATACAAAATTAAACATTTATCTGAGCCGCATGTACGTCAGCTGTCACTTCTCATTGGTATAGACTAGAAAAAAATATTAACTTTTTTTTTTTGTTTAACTTTTTACAATACAACTAGGTATATTAAATCACATTTATTTACGGCGCATGTAGGTCAACTGTCATTTGTCATTTCAAAACACTTCCATTACCAATTTTTGTTTAATTTCAAAAAATTTAACGAAACTTAGTATCCACTTACAAAGTTTAACAAAAATCAGCCAGTTAATAATTTTGCGCTCAAAGACAGCTTCAAATTTCTTTAAAATGCGATTTCCGGCGAAACAATATGTTTAATTTCAGAACAAACTGTTAATACTTGATTTTTAAGGTAATTATATATAATAAAAACGCAGTTAATATTTTTGCCCAACAAAATATTACGCAAAATGTCATTTTTACATCATTCGGATACTTGCGCAAACGTAATCTGTTTAATTTATCAATCTCAACTTTATATACCTTACTAGTAAATGCAGCTTAAAATTCGCAGTTAATATTTATGCCGTCTTTATTACAACAAGAAAATGTATTTTTCTAAAAAAACGCCCACACGCGTATGTTTATTTTGTATAAAAAACAATTCTGGCGTTCATTTATTAATTTATTACTAATATGTTGTGATGGCATTATAAAAATGCGGTTATGAATTATGTCTAGGTTTCGTTATTTTTTACCGTAATTTCCCTGGCCTATTAGTAGAACACGCTGATCAGAGTGCTAACTTTTGAAGGGTGCGCTACGCGACGCCAACCTATCGCGAGTTCTAAATCCCAGCACTCCCAATTCTCGACAGGCCCAACTTCGCAACACCGCATTCCCCACACGCAAAAAAGGCCCATTTTATTAGATTCTGGGATGTAGATCATCTGTGCAACGCAACGGCGTCATATCGAAGGTGGGCCTGGCGGGGCAGCGCTGTAACGGAAGGTGGGCCTCCCGGGATTTGGGTCTCGCGAAAAGTGGGGCTCCCGTGACGCTCCGGTTTCGAGTTTCAAACAAACGGCGCGAAGGAAAAACGTCGCGATGCAAGCCGGCCATCTAAATCGAGCCTTAATATGCTAATGAGGGGCCTTCGCTACGACGGCACACACTTTATGGGGCTTAGGGCCCCTCGCGTGCGATCGTGTGTGCACGCCGGAGGATTAGCCACGTTCCGCCGTTTTTAATTCCGGCATCAATTTCAGAATTAACTATGCGGGGCGGCTAGTACCTAAGCATGTATATGGCTCGCAGGTAATGGTCGTTATAGTGCCCGTGGCGAAATATTTAATTTATTTGGTTTCAAACGAATTGCTGACAACCGAAACATTGGGGGGGGGGGGGGTATACGGTAGACACTATCTACGTTGTTTTAATATTATTATTAATACTAATAACATTATACTATATTCAGCAGATAAAGCTCGAACCAATTTAAAACCAAAAAATATATGCGGCGGCAGTCCCCCCAGGTTTCTAATCCAGTGAAAATACACGCAATGTTTTTTTTATTCACTAGGTTGTAGGTTGAGAAGGAAATAACATTTTATGTACTTTCATGTATAGCATGGCCAGATCTTTCAGTAAGACCACACACAATACATTTTTATATTTATATAAAAATATCAAATATATAATAAATATTTCGCAACATCGATTTGTCCTTTTCCCCGTTGTTTTGATCGGATCGATCCAATAATGCAAAATCACTAATATAATAGTTGTAATAAATATAAAATAGAAATATCGCATTTGTCTAGGGTGAGTGCAGTGGCGGCTCGTGGGTTAATGCACAGGGGGGGGCTAAGTTTTGAAAAGAAAAAAGAGCACACACGTGGTCAATTGAAACAAAAAATTGGTGAGTACCGACTTGGGTACCTACTTACGGCATGGGCTTTTTTATTTTTTGTTTTATTATGAAATTATTAATATTTAATATAATGTTATTTTTACATAATTAATATAAAAATACTAAAACAATAATTCCCGTTTTTATTCGCGTTTTTTAAGAAGCCAATAACGCAAACATTTCCGTCGTGTAAAGATCGAAATATAATGGACCATTGCCATTAAAATTAAAAAAATTAAATTTTGCGTGCGTCTTACGGATAATACCTCTAAGATCAGAAAAAACTACCTAACTGGCTTTTTCGGTAGATAACGAAGCCAGTGATTCGTAAACATGAGAATTAAACGGTGTTGTGTACCCTGTTGCTCTAATAACAGTGAAAGTTTATCAAAATTGTTTATGCAAGTTCCTGCCAACCCAATGCAGAGACAGAAGTGGCTGGAGGCAATCAATTTTCAGTCAACAAAAACCAAGCTCTTTTGCAATGTACAGTTCAACCAGTTGTTCGCTAATTGAAATTTGAATACCTACTCACCTTACAGTTTTTCCATGTTTTATTTCAGCTTGAACAGTATTTTTATTGGAATTCATAAATTCATACACCATCTCAAAGTCAACATAAGGTAAATTATCAGAATATCCTTTAACAAAACCGTCTTCCATATTTTAAAATATTGCAAGTAATGCAATAACACTGTCACAAAATCAAAACTGAACGCAAACAAGTTAGCCGGCACAATAATCGTGTTGAAATAACAAATCTGCTGAAAGCACAGCCGAAAGTAAACAGTAAACTAAAAACGATTTTGACAGAACAGGAGTGGGGATTGTGGCGAGTCGTTTACCTGGGCAAGCCAAATACTTACGGCTTTATTATATTATGATTTTCGAAGAAACCCTTTTAAATTGCATTAATGTAGGTATATTTACAACCCGCTATAATAAAATAGATAATTATAATTGGTTTTTGTAAATTTATTTTGAGGGTTCGGCCACTTTAAAATTTTATTACCACTTGTTATAATACCCTTGTATTTATCCCTGCGAATGGCGGGTATTGTGATGTTGCCAAATTGCACCAGAAATCCTAAGGTGAATATAACGGATTTCCTTAGAATTTATAAAATTTTTTTGGGCAAACTACGGCCATAAAAATTTAAATAAAAAATACACAAGCATATCTCACCTAGGACTATCACATGAGCTATAAAATAAATGTTTGTGCATAGGTCCAATTACCATTTGACAATGATCAGACTGTATGGCCAAAAAGTGTGTTTTATTGATTTGCTCTTGAATTGTTTTGTCCACAAACTTCCAGCATGCTGTTTAAAATTTCATTTTGCACCGTTTTTGACCTACCCTTGAATGTAAAATCGATTAATTTTAGAAAAATGTCTACCACGATTTTGAGAGTCTTCTTTTTCGTCGTACCCTCGTAACGCCAATTCTGGCTTGCAGTTTATTATTATTTTTAAAATAAATCTCTATTTTTATCCACGGCTTCGTTATGTTTAATAAAGTTTTACCGATACATGGAATTTAACTGAGCGGCAATACTAACCTTGCAAAAAAATACTAGTTCTGTAGAACAATAATAATTATTGATGTGCCGAACTTAAAGCACTTTTTTTTTATTTTTTTTATATATGTTTTAAATCTTTTAATCCTATTCTAGCCTATTACTTAGTAGGAGAGTCGGCCGCATGATTTCAACTCTCATAAGATTATAGAATAAGATGTTATGTAAAATGTAGACAGTATATATTTCTTTACTTGAAGTGAGTAGGTTGTTGCCTCAATTAATATGGGCCCGATCATTGCTATTTAGAGAAGTTGTGGTTAATTTTTAGGCAAATCTACTCTCATATGGTTATAGAAAAAAAAAGGCAAAAAGGCCCATGGAGCAACAATAAAAAAGGGTCCCTTGGTCCTGTAGAAATCCGATAGGCGTATTTTCCGGGCCCCGAAAATGCTCCGCTGTTAAATAGGTACGGTGCGAAAGACGGGAGCAAGTCTGGACCTCGGGGACGCGAGTTGTGTGCAAAGTCCCGCTATACAGCCAGTGCCATATATCGGATTTTTGAGGTTTATTTCGGCACTGGATGAAAGTACAAGACCCAATTAAGAAATTTACCACTCCCTTCGATTTTTAGAACGGCATTTTTTGAATTTATCAAAAGACTTGCGAAAAAGTAGTAAATATATTATATTATGTTCTTGGGACGGGTTGTACCTTTTTATGAAAAATTAACCACAACTTCTTTAAATAACAATGATTGGGCCCGCATATTATCAGAGCATATAAAGATTACAGTGCCGTGGAGTGTGCTTTTTTGTAAATTGTGCTTTGTGCTAGTATCTTTAAATAAAGAATCCCAGGAAGGAGTCAAAGCTGCTTGTGCTTACCACGCACTATATACTTTACTAATACCACTCTGTATTTCTGAATTGATTTTCTCGACTACTACACCTCTGATTTCTATTCCACCAATATGGCTCAAGGTCATTGAATTTGGGGATGATTTCTCAAGAGTAAGTTATAGATATCTACTGCCGGTTGTTTTATATGCTCTGATATTATCTGAGGCAACTTACTCGCTTTAAGTAAAGAAATATATACTCTCTACATTTTACATAGCATCTTATTCTATAATCTTATGAGAGTTGAAATCAAGCGGCCGGCTCTTCGGCTACATGTCTTATCGACTCCTTCTTTATAAAACAGTAAACATGGAAAACAAAACAGTGCATTTAATTTGTCGCCTACACATATCCACTTGTTATTGTTGTATATGTATATTTAAATTTCTAGAAAACTGTCGCGTAAAATTGCCACTTGCATTTTTATCTGGTTGAGATTTGAGATAAATTGTAAATCTGGAGTTGGTCTCCAAAGAGTTTTTATTTCAAATTTTTCGGTCAATGAAAGACCTGCACACTATTTTTCATTTTGTTTATTCACTTATTTCCTCTGAGCTATTTCTCTTTGAACAAAGACGACAATAGACCGCACGAGCCGGGCACCGTTTGCAAAATGTGTCAGAATCGTCTTTATTTACAATTTAAATTTAATGAGCGGTGTCGTATATAATTGACAACCTTGTCGTCAATAACTATGAAAGTAGGGAGAGATAGAAGGCACTTAATTCCCCACGAAGATGCATTCCAAACATGATAGGTATATACTGGGCGTGGGCGTATAGTGATTTCGAGCATTCCTGCGAAGGGTCTAGTTAAATTGCTCGATTGCGCGAACTATACCTATACGTTATCGGTTGTTTGCGGCCGTATTTTCTACTGGGGGGCCTATGGACGAGCCGTCACTGGGTCACTATCATCCGCAATTTTACGGCGCCTATTGTGGGAAAGCAAAAACACCCTTTGGAACTAAACATGTTATTAAAAACCCGTTAGAAAAAATAATAAACTATAAAACTTGCTCCTTGGATTTCATTTCCGCATCTTAGGGACTAAGTTCGGACCGACTAAAAGTTGCACTTTCCCCCAGAATGGATAACTGCAGTTCATATTGCAGTCCCTGCGGTGCAAAAAAATCGTTATGCCTATGATCCGTGTGAACTACCGCGCACCGCCCTACGACCAGTAATGTCCAACAGATGTTTCGGGCGAATGGCGGCTTTAATCTTTAATCGTTCCACAACACTTGTCCATTAAATATACCGGACCTGTAATCCCTAGACACCGGCTTAAAAAAAGGCACATCGTAAATCCGTGAGGGGTGACCGACCCACCCTACCTGCGCCGTAGGGGTGGCAATGGCAGCCAGTTGCCAAGTGCACCGGAACACACTCACCCTTCACGGTTCTGACTCCGTAATGCAAATGCAAATCTGGTTTATTTACGGGTAACGAGGTTTTTTAATGGATAGGGGAGAGGGGGCATGAAAGGGACACAGGCCATTACAAACAGACGAGATGGTGCATACATTTGAAATTCTCACTGGTAGATGGCGCTAGCATAACTGGTGACTGTTAGTCAGAGAAATTCTAGAAATTTCTTCAGTTGTGATTATTGCGAGCTACAACGTGTTTACCTTCCAAAAAGTAAAATATGTGGCAGTGATATGTATGCTTTCCAGTTGTGAATAAATCAAAATAGCGTCTTAATTACTTATGGTATAACTTGTTGGACATTTTACTGTACGTTGCTTAACCTATTTCTGAAATATGGCTGGTCTGTATATTTTTTTTAATGATAACCTCAAAAAATTCATAATGTGATGAAAGGGACACTTTAAAAATTAATGAAAGGGACAGTGTCCCTTTCATTACCTTGTCCCTTTCATTACCTTAAAATGTTCATTTGTGCTAAAATAAATCAAATACTTCATTTCCTTACAGAAAATAAAAAAAAGAACGCGAAAAACTCCCAAAGAAATAGAAACTGCTGTAATGAAAGTTATTACACATAATCAGTCTGTTGCAAAATCAATGGAGATAGCAAAGAAAATTGTTTTGTTCTCGTAAAGTTTGAGGCGAAAGGAAAAAACAATTTCCGTCATGCTGTAGGACGGGTTATTGAATGTTAGAGGACAGTGAATTAAGAATTAAATTTATGAAAAAATCTAACAAAACTGATAACTTTAAATATCCAGAAGAAGACGACATAAGCGATGTTAACAAAAATGACATTATGATGACACTTCCAACACCTCAAAGAATGAAAGGATCTGAAAGAGCCCAAGAATTTTATAACTTTCCAGTAGATCTTTCCAATATAATTGGTCTTATCATCGATTATGTAATACCGAACTAATAAAGTCTTTGCAAACTATTTTCTAATTTGTTATATGCTCTTATTTTAGTAATGCTTGGTTTATACAGCTGATTAATCTTGTACTTTCCCTTTATTTTTAAAAAATAACGAAAGCTATGGGCTTTTTTAAACTTCTATGTCACTGCCATTGGTTATTTATTAAATTTTTGTAAATGATAAAGCAGCTGTAGATGTAAAAATATGTTTTTCTAATAAATAAATTATGTCCCTTTCAATAGAATACATGTCCCTTTCATGACATTCAGATGGCATGAAAGGGACATTAACGCATTTGACAAAATCTTGCATTACAATCAAAACTAACAAAAAAATGTAATTATTTGTTATATTAATCTTCAAAACAAAATATGTATATGTTTATAATTTCATAAAGTTGCTCGAAAACTTTTTGGTACTTCAGAAAAACCATAGTTTTTAAAAAATGTCCCTTTCATGCCCCCTCTCCCCTACCCTTCACCCTGGTGTATATTGTATGGAATTAATTAACGTAGACAACGAAGAGATATCCATAGAATGGTCACTGGGTATAAAGCACGAATATGGCCGAGGCCCCTTTCAGAATCGAATATTTTGCATTCGAATACTTTTGAGAATCGAAGGATTATCCGAATACAAAGAATCGAATTATTCAAGTTTCGAGGTCGCAATAGTAGTATCGCAAATATTGCGATTGCGATTCGATTCAACCTCTCGAGCTCGAGTCTCGAGTTTTTCAGTCTCGGACGCAGGACGCAGACGTCTCGGTTCTCGATCTCGGAGGAGGCTCGTTTCGAATTCAAATTGGTTCTCTGTTCTCTGGTTTGTTTTATCTTGAAAATCTTGATACATTGGCGAATTTGACGATATAGGACAGTGGTTTGTACTCTTCTGACATATTTTTAAATGACAAGAGACCGGAGACATAAATGCAAAGTCCGCCGTTTTTTTGCTCTCCGCTGGAGGAGATGTGCATAATCGATAATCGACAGGCGCCCGCGGCCTCCGAATATTCCGAATGAACGTGAAGTGTGTCGATTCATTCCGATTCAGCATTCGAGGATCCCCCTCGCTTCGATTATTTTTAGTATTCGAATACTTCGTTGAGAATCGAACGCTTCCGAATGCACGCCAGAATCGAATACATCGATTATTTGTATTCGAATAGTCCCTTCACTACTCTCGTCCTCGCTAGAGGCAATGCAAGACGCAGTTCATCTATAGTTCAGTCGGAGGTCATTTTCATGTAGTAGTAATAACATATTTTCTACTAATAAAAAAATAAATACATATCATTTCATCATTAATTTAAGAAACGACTATACTATACATTGACTATCCAGGATGATTTTTTTAGAACTATCGCCGCGATTTTCTTACTTATTTTCCGCCCTACAAAAAAAACTAAGAAACGAAAATGTCGCGCAACATAAAAAAGGTAGAGGAAAATTTTCATATTGAAAATTGATGGCACTAAGAAGCTTTATGCAACTCAGATAGTTTCAGAAAAATTACACAGGGTCTTCGGCCCTCTTGAGGCTATAAAATTTTTTTGTTTATTTCTTATTAGGCGATTTTCTCGCTTATTTTGGGCCGCACAGAAAATACGTAGGAAAATAAAATATGGCAAAGTTGGTCAGCCATCAGGCGACGTTAAAAAAGAAATGGGCCTCCATGCCCAACTTTTCGCGCTGTGCTAAAAAACTTCAAATCGACAAAAATTTCCATGTCCTCAAGAGAGCCGAAGACCCTGTGTCATTTGCTGAAACTATCTGAGCACCTGGATGGATGCTCAGTGCCATCCATCAATTTTCAATATAAAAGTGTTGCTCAGTTTGAATTTTTTTATATTGCGCGACAAGTTGGCCATGAATGCCGATTTCTTTTTCAGCACCACTTAGCTGTCCAAAAGTGCTACATTTTTGTCCCTTACGTTTTTTTTGGGTGCCAAATAAGCGAGAAAATCGCGGCGGTAGTCCTAAAAAATCGTCGAATCTCCGTTTGGTCTGTGGTTTAAACCTTAACACCAAATCAATATTTTCTCTATACACCTTGTAGAAACAAGGCAAATCCGCAATATTTTAGCCAATGGCTGCTCTAGAACCGTAATATCGCGGCCCTAGTGGAAATTTGAATAATAATTAATTTTCCGGCCAAAAAAACTCGAAAATGTTTTTAATATTTTTTTGCTTAATGGACATTAAGAAAAAATCATGGGACTGTCCCAGTGTGATCGTCGCGCCCTGAGGATGTCCCGTGCAATATCTATTGATATACAGGTGAGTTTTTTTCGATGCCCACTATGGGGATCTCGGAAACTATCAGAGTTAGAACAAAGGTTAAATGGGGAAAGAATTGCAGTTTTCAATGCTCAATATAATGCCCCTTTTGTATTTTTAAAAAAGTTCATGGCTCACTAGATATTTTGAAAAGAGTGATTTTTTGCTATTTCATCAGATCTCTGTAGCTCCGTTATTTCTGATTATACAGAAAAACTGTAGAGACAAAAATTGTAGATAATTTTGGGCTTAGTAAGATAATCTTATCCAATTTATTTATGTTGTTTGTGATTTTTGAGATATGACATAAACTTGTTTTTTTAAATGTAAATTATAGTTGGCTGTGGCCTTATAAAATCGGCCATTTTTTGAGCTTTCCAAAGATATAATACTCGGCATAGTTATTATAAAAAATAAAAGAGCTATGGCTAATGTTCTGATTTTTTAAAAAAATTCACATAGTCAGCCATGGAATATTTTCGTAATTACGTTCTATTTTATAATTAGACATACTTCAAACTTTGTAATATGTTGTTTTTAGCTGGTAACAAAACGTAACAAAATGAAACAAAAATTAACAAATTCAAATTCAAATTATTAGATATTATTTTAAAAGATCACCTTTTAAAATAAAAAAGGTGTTCAAACAATCCACCATTATTATATATTTATGCAAATATTGCATCTTTATTAAACTGAATTTGTCACCTTTCTAAAACGAGGGCCTGTCAATAATACTGGCAATTGCTTCTAAAACAGCTGCTCTTAATTCAACAATTGTCTCATACTTTATTTTGTACTGTTCCCCACAAAAAGAAATCCAAAACAGACAAATCGGGGGATCGGGGCTGCCAGGAAATAGGTCTATTTCTCCCTAACCAACTATTTGGATAAAGTTGATCTAGGAAATTTCTTACGGGCAAATAATTATGTGGAGCTCCATCATGATAATTTTTGTTTTATTTTGTTATAAAATAGAACGTAATTATGAAAATATTCCATGGCTGACTATGAAAATTAAAAAAAAATCAGAAAATGAGCCATAGCTATTTTATTTATTATAATAACTATGCCGAATATTATATATTTGAAAAGCTCAAAAAATGGCCGATTTGACAAGGCCACAGCCAACTATGATTTACGTTTAAAAAACACAAGTCTATGTCATATCTCCAAATCACAAAAAACATAAAAAATTTGATAAGTTTATCTTATTAAGCCCAAAATTATCTACAATTTTTGTCTCTACAGTTTTTCTGTATAATCAGAAATAACGGAGCTACAGAGATCTGATGAAATAGCAAAAAATCACTCTTTTCAAAATATCTAGGGAGCCATGAACTTTTTTTAAAAATCCGAAAGGGGCATTAGATTAAGCATTCAAAACTGCAATTCTTTCCCCATTTAACCTTTGTTCTAGCTCTGATAGTTTCCGAGATCCCCATAGTGGGCATCGAAGAAAACTCACCCTGTATATAATATGTATATAGTAGGTATAATATAAGATATCGTTATAGAACTTAACCGTTACTTGCAATGGTGGATCTACATTTTGTAATATTGACGTTTTTACTTTATCTTTTTCTTCTGCTATAGCGAGTATAATTTAACTACTATCGCTAGAAATAATCATGTCAAATGTTGATCAGATGAATAATTGAAAACAGTTTCAACTTTAATCTAATTAAAAATTAATTATGTCACTTGCTCCTGATATAAATGGGGGAATATTCATTACATATTATGTATTTTAATTTACGATGTGTCTGAGACTAGTCTGAGACCAGTCTCCAATCTCAGTGGCTTCAGCAGCTCCTTCGAAGCAAAATGTGTGTGCAATCGCGTTTCGCGTTATTTCACAATCATGACTTCTATGCTTATGGCATGCGATAAGCTCAAAATATCTAGGGAGCCATGAACTTTTTTAAAAATCCGAAAGGGGCATTAGTTTGAGCATTCAAAACTGCAATTCTTTCCCCATTTAACCTTTGTTCTAGCTCTGATAGTTTCCAGATCCCCATAGTGGGCATCGAAGAAAACTCACCCTGTATATAATATGTATATAGTAGGTATAATATAAGATATCGTTATAGAACTTAACCGTTACTTGCAATGGTGGATCTACATGGTGTAATATTGACGTTTTTACTTTATCTTTTTCTTCTGCTATAGCGAGTATAATTTAACTACTATCGCTAGAAATAATCATGTCAAATGTTGATCAGATGAATAATTGAAAACAGTTTCAACTTTAATCTAATTAAAAATTAATTATGTCACTTGCTCCTGATATAAATGGGGGAATATTCATTACATATTATGTATTTTAATTTACGATGTGTCTGAGACTAGTCTGAGACCAGTCTCCAATCTCAGTGGCTTCAGCAGCTCCTTCGAAGCAAAATGTGTGTGCAATCGCGTTTCGCGTTATTTCACAATCATGACTTCTATGCTTATGGAATGCGATAAGCTCAAAATATCTAGGGAGCCATGAACTTTTTTAAAAATCCGAAAGGGGCATTAGATTGAGCATTCAAAACTGCAATTCGTTCCCCATTTAACCTTTGTTCTAGCTCTGATAGTTTCCAGATCCCCATAGTGGGCATCGAAGAAAACTCACCCTGTATATAATATGTATATAGTAGGTATAATATAAGATATCGTTATAGAACTTAACCGTTACTTGCAATGGTGGATCTACATGGTGTAATATTGACGTTTTTACTTTATCTTTTTCTTCTGCTATAGCGAGTATAATTTAACTACTATCGCTAGAAATAATCATGTCAAATGTTGATCAGATGAATAATTGAAAACAGTTTCAACTTTAATCTAATTAAAAATTAATTATGTCACTTGCTCCTGATATAAATGGGGGAATATTCATTACATATTATGTATTTTAATTTACGATGTGTCTGAGACTAGTCTGAGACCAGTCTCCAATCTCAGTGGCTTCAGCAGCTCCTTCGAAGCAAAATGTGTGTGCAATCGCGTTTCGCGTTATTTCACAATCATGACTTCTATGCTTATGGCATGGGATACGCTTTGTTTGGCGCTACGACCTGCGTATGATAAGTATTATAACGAAATAACAACCACCCATGAGCAAGACCCCATAAAGATTCATAACACGACAAAGGACTTCCCACAAAGCATAATAATAATATTTCAGTCTGAAAATTACGAAGTTTCTCTAATCCGCCAGTTTTTTATGTACCCCACGTGAAGCTCGTCGCGAACGAACCACAAAGGAAAGAAAATAAGACATTTCCTGCGCGTTCAGCACCGCTGAAAGCCTAATTGTGACGAAATATGTATAATTAGCAACGCCGTAACGAGTCGTGATAACGCTGGAATTTTGTATAATTTTATGGTGACAGGGCAAATCATATTATAGATGTGAAATATTGTAATTATTATTGTTGCGCTCTGATATCAGTCATTAACATGGAAGTTGATGGCGTTCCGCCTCAATAACGAGAAATGTGTTTGTGCGGAGTGTTTTGATCCGGATCCGTCAATTGTTGTACCAGATAATTTTACAGAGAGTAAATTTATAATATCCAAAATTAGAACTAATATTGCAGAAATACCAAAGGGAAAAACACGACATCTTATGTTATTGATTTGTTATTAGAAAATATTTTTTCATTAGTTAAATGGAGCCCGACTTTAAACGGAAATTTATATATGGTGGGTCGCTGTGGATTAGCATAACATATTATGTCATGCTTTCTTCCAGGTGGTATAGTTGCGAGATTTCCTATACGAGTAGTCATTATTTATATTGGCGAATACAAGTTTGTGCATATTAGCCGAATTTCTGAACTCTGTAAGCCGAAAAAATAAAGCTCACGTGACCACTTACTGATTTTTATTTATCATTTGAAATACAAAGCACTTCTGCCAGCGAACCGGCCGACAGAACCAGTTAGCCAACGCGTTTTGTGCCTGTGTCAGTACGTAAAGTTAACTTCGTCTTTGGGCTAACACACAGCGCTCACTATTTCGGCCGCCGGCAAGCTTGGCAGGGAGCTCAGTGGCGTTTCGTATGTTCGGGAATTAACGTGCGCAAAATGAGTAAACAGGGAATAACGTTGCATTAAGAATAATATTAACTATAAATTAAATAACAATTATATAAAAATTAAGTCAGTGAGTTACACAAAATTGAGCTACGCCCCTGAGCTGTGACTAATTCTATAATATTTACGAGTTCTTTTATCAACCTTTCATGCCTTAAATAACGACTCGTGTGTGCCTCTTGAATTCTATCTTCTCCCTTCAAAAACTGTAGAATGCTATAAGAACGGTTTTCAAATTGTTGTTAATATAGCGGCATAAATGAGGGATTAACGTTTTCGCCAATGAATATTTTTATTGATTTTGATGATGCCGTTTTCCCCTTGGCCAAAGTTGGTATCGCAAGATTCAGTCTCTTGTTTTTTTCCAGGAATATAAATCAAAATCAGAAACATCGAAATTTTTAAAATCATTCTTTGGACTGCTTTTTTAAAGCCTGAAGACATTTCAGATATTTTTACATATTATACATAATATAATGGCAGCACTTACTGACGACCAAAAATTACTGAGTTTTGCGACTATACGTGTTAGAAAATTATATATCCGAAGAGGCAACGTTTCCATCACAAACATGGGCCGAGTTTTCTACTTCCTGTAACAGGACTTCAAATTCATGTGAATGTTTATTCCATGCTCGATTGAATAGATTATTTAATAGTCTACATCCTAATATTTTGATATTTATTAAGGTTTAAAGGGGTCTTCAATATGAAACATAAGGGAACTTACACTCTCATTTCTAACAATATTCTGGGACTCAATTTACGTAGCTATACAGTGTGGATAGAAATTGTGGAATATTGTTATATTTTTTAAAATATTCCTCATATCAAAAACATATTTTAATAAAAGTGTTAGGGGAAATTATTTCCCGTTTAGTTATATCAAGCAATCTTTCGTAGCACAAAAAATGTGGTTGCCATGGTAACCGATTTAATTTTTTTAAATGGCACCATATACTTTTTTTGGTGAAAATTGATACATTGGAACTTTCTGAATACGATACAATACAATTTTAATGGGGTCGCATAAGAAAAAAATACAAAAAAATTAAGTTTTCTATTATGCTATTGACAATGTTTATCAAAATAATTATTAACAACAAGTTAGCCATGCCAAATTCAGAACAATGCGAAATTGTTACTAGCTGTGTAACTGTGTACATTGTTACACTAAACGTACTTTTTTACTCAATTTTCTGTGTACTTAAGTACTTAGTATGTTAACCTGTATTCTTTCCGTTTCACTTAATTCAAGCGCCATTATAACTTACTAAAGTACTTAAGTACACAGAAAATTGAGTAAAAAGTACGTTTACTGTAACAATGCACACAATTACAAGCAACTGGCAGCTAGTGACAGTTTCCCATTGTTCTGATTTTGGCATGGCCAACTTGATGTTAATAATTATTTTGATAAACATTGTCAATAGCACATAATAGAAAACTTAATTTTTTTGTATTTTTTTCTTATGCGCATTAAAATTGTATTGTATTGTATCGTATTTAGAAAGTTACAATGTATCAATTTTCACCAAAAAAAGGTATATGGTGCCATTTAAAAAAATCAAGTCGGTTACCATGGCAACCACATTTTTTGTGCTAGGAAGGATTGCTTGATGTCACTAAACGGGAAATAATTTTCCCTAACGCACTTTTATTAAAACAAGTTTTCATATGAGGAATATTTTAAGAAATATAAGCAATATTCCACAATTTCTAACCACACTGTATATTGATTGAAACCAGGGATTCAATTTACGTAGTAGGTACCTATGATTTTATCAGTGGGACTGAATTTACGTAGAAATATGAAAATGGGACTCAATTTACGTTTTCCGCGAATTTAATATATATGATATGATGAATTTAACATATTTAATTTAATTTAATATATATGATAGAGGGCGCAAACCTAGGTACCTATGACTTTAGGCCGGTAGTACTAAACCGTATTTTGAAAAGACAGTAGTTTCGGATGCTTCATCTGCCCATAGGAATTTTTATATATCTTTTATCGGGAATGTTACGGTTTCAAAATAAAACCAATTGTGACAAAAAGTATCTCAGTTGTATAACTGTGTGTGTTTCGTATAGAGTGCAGTTTTTGGCCAGTCGAGAGTCGAGACCAGCAGAGAAATACAAGTAATTTTATTTGGGCTGTCCAACTTTTAACCGGGTCAGTTCGTCTGTAACCGCGGAGCTTGTCCGCTATCTACCAACTGCTACGCCGGTATCCGCCGCCTTCGTTTTGCATTATAATTACAATCGGTTCGGATTCGGCGGAAACCGAATTATATTCAAATTGATACGGGGCCGGCCCCTGTTGACCCTCCCGGCCGTCGGTCGGCTTTCAAATGCAAATGAATTGTTAAAACCAATTATTGCTTCGGTCCGGGGACCCCGCGGGGACGTGCGGTGCACTTCCCGGCAGATCGACCCCTCGAGGGTATAGGTAGGGCAGGTACGGGGTGAGCCGGCCGACCCCGGCCGATTCACCACGTGCGTTTTTCACAGATGACAGGTTTGGGGACATTTCAATGGGGACAAGTGTTTTGGAATAATTTATGAACGCGAACGCTGAAACAGCAAGCTATTTTTAATCGGTTCAGCCGTGCGAGGCAGCTGTAAGGAATGCGAGCTTTGTGTTAGGTTGTCGAGATAAGCAATTCCTCACTCTTTATCATATTTAGTACCTGAATATTGATTATATTATGAAAACTACACACATCAAAATCAAAAGGATCTAAAGGACAAGGGTAAATATTATGAAATAAACCCAATTTCCTGCTAATTTCTTTGTCCTATATTATACAGGGTGGCCCACCACGAACTGCATCGATCTATATATATATATATGGACAACTAAAAGTAAGAAAATTTTGAAAATTTGGCACCTCACCAATGCCGATGGGCGCTCCTCAACTAAAATATTTTGGTGAATCTGGCACTTCCGGTTGTACCGGAAGTCGATATCAACTTTCTTATCTCAAATGTAACACCCTATATATTATTGCATTTTTGGATTCTAGGCATCATTTTGGAACAAAAACATGTAACATGTCCTATGTCTAAATCCAACCGTTTTTGAGATATTTGCATTTTTCTGAAAAAAATGACAGGTGCAGACTAGGGCTGTTCGATCTCCGAATTTCAGTATCGGAAATCGATACTGAAAAAATATCGATAAAATCGATAAAATAGATCTTATCGATAAAACCGATCTTATCCATAAAATCGATCTTATCGATATAATCGATCTTATCGATAAAATCGATATTATCGATATAATCGATCATATTGATAAAATCGATCTTATCGATAAAATTGATCTTATCGATAAAATCGATCTTATCGATATTGATAAAATCCATATAATCAATTTTATTTAAGAAGCTAGGCAAAAAAGGCCGATCGGCTTGCTGCGGGCGCGGTCTGGACGCAATGGGTACAGCAATTTCCTTTATTTTTGCAAACAATTTAAAAAGATAGATATAATTGGAAAGATCGATAAAATCAAAAATATCGATAAAATCGAAAAGATCGATAAAATCGAAAAGATCGATAAAATCAAAAATATCGATAAAATCAAAAAGATCGATAAAATCGAAAAGATCGATAAAATCGAAAAGATCGATAAAATCGATAAAATCGAAAAGATCGATAAAATCGAAAAGATCGAAAATATCGATAAAATCGATAATATCGATATTTCGATTTATCGAAATTAAATATCGTGTATCGATAAAATCGATAGTATCGATACTTTCGATTTTATCGATATTTTGTCTCAGGCCTAGTGCAGACCTAAAGTCAATTAGCAATTTATACGAGGAAACCACGAAATTTCAAAACGAATTTTTTGGCATCGTGTAACAGAAGCCCTTACCTAGTGATCTCTGCTGAGAAATAAATCCGTTCATATAATATGAATTTCACAAAATATGAATAAAAATTATATTCAAAATGTGCTTAAATCTCGAAATTTTCAAAAGGAAACCCCCATTTTTTTTAATGCGATCTTATTCACCACTAAAAATGATGACAACTTTGTGTAAGGTTTCCTATACCTAAATGCAGTAATTTTCGATTAATTTACGAAAAACCCACTTTTCGCCCATAAAATGCGGGGTTTGCTTAACGCTTGGAAAATCATATTAGCCGTGGACGTTGAAAAGAGAATCGCGGCTGAGGAAATGTCACTTGGTTTATAAATTATTGTCAACAATAATGCCGGCGCGCTTAAATTACACAAACGAAGATTATTTAAATTTGTTTATTATCTACGGAGAATGCAACAAAGTAATATCATGAACGTGCGATACATTTTTGGGGCTCACTATCCACAAAAAACAAAACCTAGAAAAAAAAATGCAATAATATACAGGGTGTTCCATTTGAGATAAGAAAGTTGATATCGACTTCCGGTATAACCGGAAGTGCCAGATTCACCAAAATATTTTAGTTGAGCAGCGCCCATTGGCATTGGTGACGTGCCAAATTTTCAGAATTTTCCTACTTTTAGTTGTCCATATATAGATCGATGTAGTTCGTGGTGGGCCACCCTGTATATACAGGATGTTTCATCTTAAGTGCGAACACCCCCGTAAAATTTGTATTCTCCAAATTTTGCACCAACGTAGAGTTTTTTGTGGCCTATTTTTAGAGAAAAATGCGACTAAAAATCGGATGGAGAATACAAATTTTACGGGGGTGTTTGCACTTAATATGAAACACCCTGTATATGCACTATAAATAGACTTATATGTGTTAAAATTCACAAAAGAATTAAAAAATTCTTCAAATTTACATAGTTTCCAGATGAAAAAAGTGCATGTTTTTGTAACACATAGACATAATTAACAACAATAAAGCAACATTAAATAATAATTGTTACATAGAATTACCACCACGACTGTTAAAGACCGCTCTGCATATACGAGGCATACTCAGAATTAGGTTGTCATTGTCATGTTGTTCCATGGCGTTCCATTCATTTGAAAGGCACTCGAATAGTTGTTGGTCAGTTTTAAACAAAATATTTTGCATCAAAAGTCTTCGTCCGACCATATTCCATAAGTTATTGATGGGATTAAGGTCAGGGGATCGAGAAGGCCAAGGCAAAATATTAATTTCATTGTCATGCAGAAATAGTGCTAGCGGTACGCAAAAATAAAGGGCAATTTGTGATACCAAGGTGCCATTTGGTACAGTTGTTCCTTAGACCCATTTGGTCGATTTGGCCCGAGGAACACTCGACATTTTCCGTGTGGGTAGATTTTATAGAGGGGTGGGGGAAATTTAATGTTGATATTTTTAAAAAATTAAAAATGGCCCAGAGAGGCGAGCTTGGTGTCGATTCCGCATAATTTCGACTCGAGGAATCCAACCTTAGCCCCGGAAATGTGATCCGAGAACCGGAAGTTGATCAAAAGCCATCATTTTAAAAAAATGGCCGATTAATGTTTCTAACGCACACATGGTCATGTGACATGTCGATTCTTATGTTTTTGGGGCCAGCGAGTCCATTTATGGCAACGAAAGTGACCTTCGGTCACCGGAAGTGGGCTCTGGGCACCGGAAGAATGCACTTTCTGAAGAAGGGGGAGCTACAGTAACACACAGTGTCAAGAAGTATAATGAATGCGACTTGTTTCAAGTAATTAGTAATAAATAATATGCATGAATTTTTATTTGTTTAATACAATTTCAATTTACTTACATTGTGTCTACTTGCAAACAAATACAAATCCATAAAATATTTATTTTTCGAGATAATCGCCTGAACTTTTTTTGTTCGAAAGACCTTCAAAAACTGCTTCTTTTGACCTTCCTACCATTTTCAAAATGCAAATCCTGGGCCGGCTACGATTTTTTTATACCCCCGATTTTTACGAAAAACATTTAGCGATTTTTTTACTTAAAAGCTGACACCACAGCGTTAATCAGGAATCAGGATACCCCAGAACTCCCATTATACCAAATTTAAAATAGGAATTTTAAAGGCATCCGCGAGTCAAGTGTGCCATGGAATCCCCTCAAAACATTTGAATGGTCAACAAGACCGCTCAACTCCAGTGTTGATGTGCAAAGATTCAATACAAAAATGTATAGGGTGTTTTTCTCTCGGCGATCTCAAAATGCTGAATTATTGAAAAATATTAATAAATACAAAAGTAAGACATTTTTTTACAATTCAAATTATTGGGCCTTTGTCAACAACGTCACTGTCTAGAATGATACATTTTGTGTGCCTTTCTTGTTATGGCACACCGGCCACCTTAACTCATGTGAACTTACTATCAGCATAGATTAAAGGAGCCATAGATAGTCAAAAGCATTTTTGAAACCGTCCGCAAAAAATCCCGCTACACCAACTTTCACACTTTAAATTTTGGAGCAAAACAAATTAAAACTGATAAATTGTAATGTCTTACAATTCTTAGGTCTCGATACTAAGTTGAAGTATAGGTATTTTAATTAAGTACACCAAATTTGTATGCAAAATATTTGGTGTAGCGTGCGGTAATTTCAACAATGGTTCTGTGTAGCTTTGTCTATGCTATCAGGCTTCTGTATTTTTAGACTAGTTCATAGGGGCTGGGGCGGTTTTCATATACTCGTTTTTTTATCCCAAAGACTCAGTAATTCTAAATGGCCTAGAAGAAGACACCCTGTATATTTTTTATTGGATATTGGCACACCAGCACTTTGAGTGGTCCTGTCGATTGTTTTGAGGGGATTCCACAGCACCCTGGACTTGCCAGCTGCCTTTGAAATAATTCCTATTTGGTATATGGTATATGGGAGTTCTGGGGTATCCTGATTAACGCTGTGGTCTCAGCTATTAAGTAAAAAAATCGCTAAATGCTTTTCGTAAAAATCGGGGGTATAAAAAATGGTAGCCGGCCCAGGATTTGCATTTTGAAAATGGTAGGAAGGTCGAAAGAAGCGGTTTTTGAAGGCCTTCAGAAAAAAGGAAAGTTCAGGCAATTACCTCGAAAAATAAAGATTTGATGGTGTTGTATAAATGTTTAAAAGTAGACACCCTGTATATTGAAATTTTATTAAACAAATAAAAATTTAAGCATATTATTCACTACTAATTACTTGAAACATGCCGCATTCTTTATCTTTCTTGACACTGTGTGTTACTGTAGCTCCCCCTTTATCAGAAAGTGTCGCATGGGAGCTTCTTCCGGTGCTTCGAGTCCCCTTCCGGTGCCTAGAGCCCACTTCCGGTGACCGAAGGTCACTTTCGTTGCCATAGTTGAACTCGCTGACCCCAAAAACATAAGAATCGACATGTCACATGACCCTGTGTGCGTTAGAAACATTAATCGGCCACGGGCCGGCCATTTTTTTAAAATGACGGCTTTTGACCGACTTCCGGTTCTCGGATCGCATTTCCGGGGCTAGGGTTGGATTCCTCGAGCCGATATTATGCGGAATCGACACCAAGCTCGCCTCTCTGGGCCATTTTTAATTTTTTTAAAATATTAACATTTTTCCCCCACCCCTCTATAAAATCTACCCACACGGAAAATGTCGAGTGTTCCTCGGGCCAAATCGACCAAATGGGTCTAAGGAACAACTGTACCAAGTGGCACCTTGGTATCACAAATTGCCGTTTATTTCAAGAATCGTCGATGTACCGCTAGCACTAAAATTCGCGCACGACTTTTGCCGCATGGCAACGCGCATTGTCGTGCATTAGTTGAAATTTTGGTCCAATTTTCTCAACATACGGAACAACAATAGGCCGAAGAATAATGTTTTGAGATTAGTTCTTAGATGTTGATACCGCCCCATATTACCATGTTCGTAACTCCTTGAAAGGTGTGCACCGCTCAAACAGCTGCAAGGCGTTCTGCATTTCCACGACACCTCTACATGCGATATGCCTCCTTGAATCTGGCCGAAATCCAAATCAGGACTCATCAAAAAATAAAATTGGAACCTATTCCTGCTGCTGCCAATTTAAATGTTCTTGTATCCATTGTAACCTGGTTGTGCGATTTTCTCGTGATAATGCTGGAACTCTTACAGGCCCGAGGGCATTAATGTGATCTTCGTGGAGCCTGTTTCGGACAGTTTGGTCACCAACCCGTATATTGTGAGTATTGTGCAGCTGAATAACCAATTGCGTAGCAGTGATACTACTGATGCGCTCTCGCATTAGACATCTATTCCGAATTGGAGTAGTTAGCCTTGTACGAATGTACGGCCTGTATGCCGTTCTGTGATGTCTTCTGTGTCTCGGAATCTTATCCATAAACGATTAATAACACTGTTGTTTGTGTGAAGAGCTTCTGACAGACCTTTGTGGAATTCCAGCCAACAGCACGTAACATCGTTTCACGTGCCAAATGATGTTTCTGCATCATAAAATGTTTAAAATCAAACCAAGCTTATAATATAATAATAATCCCCTGAAAGTCTAATACATTTCTCATAACGATGTTGAAGCTCTTGGAAACTTTGAAAATATAATCGTTTTTTGCTCTCTCAACCAGCCGTTTACAACTTCAATACTTCAATCACTTCTTCATCGTTCAAAAATCGAGAACCACGTAGTTGTTCTTTAAGTTTGATATGAAGGACTATCATCACCTAACACTCCATGCATATTATCCTCGTAAATTTCCTTCGTTTCTTTTGCAGGTTTAGCAAAAAAATATTTTATTTGATAAAAATATCAAAAATTGCAACTTCATCCTAGGCTTTTGAAATTTTGCACACGTATATTTTGACTCACCCCTAGAGCCTATATTTTTCGAGTTAGAAAAAAATTACTTAAGTGACAGTTGATATTGTCAAGGTATATTGTCCCAAAAATAATGGATTGACAGGAATGCTCTTGCCTAAGTTGAAATGTTTTTCCATGGCAACCTTGATTACATATAAAAATCGTATTTATCTGCAATTTGGAATATCATGCGAATACTTAGAGCAAACATATAGGTAACATATTTATATTGTTGGAATCGGAAAAATGCGTGCAATTCAAAAATCCACAAATATAGAGGGTGTTCCATTAAAAAAATAAGTTTATATTTTTTCATACATTTGCGACGCTCATTTGTTTTATCTAGTAACAGATCCTAAGCTGTTCAGAAAAAACCCTACAACTTTCATTTAAGTAATTTTTTTCTAACTCGAAAAATAAAGGCTCTATGGGTGGCTCAAAATATACGGGAACACCCTGTGCATATAAAATCGCAGTAGAAACATCCTTTTTATTTATTTATTTTTTTCTACTCCTATGCTAGTAACATACCTATTAAGTGACGGTTTAGGTTATAAGTAAGCCCATTGTTACGAACACTGACACGTAATGATTGACACGTAATGAGTGATACGTAATAAAAAAATTACGTATGTGTTCTTAATTAAAATGCAATTATCACGGGTGCCTTGTTAACGCGGCATCCGCGTCACCATAGCAACTAACCAACATACTAATTGTTGCCTGTCAGATAATCAGAAGTATAGTTTATTTATTATAATAGTTTTTCTTTCTTCGAAGAAAAATTATAATACAAAACTCGAGTTGTAAGCTTATTACATACTCGGTGGAATTGCAGCACTCGCCACTGCGCAACTTTTCCACTCATACGTAATAAGCTGTTTACAACTCTCGCTATGTAATATACTATAATTTAATTTAGAAATGGCACTTTCCGCCACTTTATGCAACAAATGTCAAATTTGAGAGCTTACAAAGATCGCCTAAGCCACAACTGTTATTAAAGTCATCATTGCTCTAATTCGAAGCAAAAACTGTTCCCGGCATCAAATATTAACCAAAGCTATTTTTGTAAATTCCATATGGCGTGGACTTTAATGGTGACACTCACGATGTATCCATACATCGTGGTGACACTAATATACAGGGTGTCCAACTTTAAAACTGTACAAATCCGTAAAATCTTCATTTTTGGAGATAATCGCCTAAACTTTTTTTGTTTGAAAGGCCTTCAAAAACCGCTTCTATTGACCTTCTTGCTATTTTCAAAATGCAAATCCAGGGCCGGCTGCGATTTTTTTATATCCCCGATTTTCACGAAAACCATTTAGCGATTTTTTTATTTAAAATCTGACCTCACAGCATTAATCAGAACACCCCAAAACATATACCAAATTTAAATAAAAAATATACATGGAGTTCTATTCTGCAGGGTGTCAAAGTTGAGCAAAATTGGAATTTTAACGGCATCTGCCAAGTCAAGTGTGCCATGGAATCCCCTCAAAACAGGTGAATGGTCAATAGGACCACTCAAGGTGTTGGTGTACAAAGGTCCAATACAAAATATACAGAGTGTTCTCATCTGTGCCATCTCAACTTTATCAGACACTGACAAGTTTTATGTAGCTTCTTTGGTTAATGTCTCTGAAACGGTTGGACACAAAAAAAAGAATTCTATAATGGTTAAATTAAAGGTATGTATAAGTTGTAAAATACAGAAAATCAATTTCATTTCCACTAAAACCGGAAGTTACTATTTCAAATAACTAAATACTCATGAATGCTTCTTTTAATGTCGATCTTAAATTATATTTAGGTACACACACAAAAATCCATTATTATATTTTGATAATGATAATGATAATTTAAATATGAAATTGTCGAACGATGGCAGAAATTTGGAATTTGGCGCGTAATGCCCCACGAAATAAAATTAAAATCGCGCCTGTCTGAAGGATAATAAATTATTGTTCAGGCGGGAGAGCGCAGGTGGCAGGTGCGAGCTGAATCTGATGCGCAAAACACAACACACACATATTCGCTTCCCCGTCGACACGAAGCGACGGAGAGAATCGTTATCGCTCTGGGCGCTCCCGCCAGTTAACTTTGCACAATATACGTGCTCCGCACTAGTGGAAAAGCCGTTTTGCATCTGCCAGAGACGCATCCGCGCTAAACCGCTTCGTTTGAAAATCCAAGTTTATTCCAACTGTATAATAATATTGTTACAATGTATGGAACCATAGACCATAAGTCTATGTATAGAACACAGAGGTACTGTTACCGAAAAGACCACCCATAAATGCAGGGAGTAGATTTTACAAAAATAATTAGATTTTTTCATATAAACTATGGGCCTATCTTCTTTCGTTTTGGAGATACATGAAGTTAAATTTCATTAAAAAAAACGAAATTTTACTGTATAATAACTCCTATATCTATTAAGTGTTCCCATATAGAATATGGTCCCGAAATACAACCAGCGTTTCTATCAATAATTATTACTAATTAAATTTTTAAAAATAACTTATGAAATCACACTTTTGAGTATAAAATATAACTTCAATACTCAAAGATACTACCTATCATCTTGAGTGTCTAAAATTTGAACAAATGACACGAATGAACTTAACTTACGTAATACTAAACAAAAATACACACACCGACAAATTTAGAGGAACTATGAATATATTTGCATTTTTCGGTTTATATTTGTTTTTTTTTTTACATTTAATTTTACATTTAAAGTTGCATAAAACACGTGAAGACGTTGTTGCGACCAATAATACAACTTGACTATAGACGTATCGTCCTTTTTACAACTCCTTTATGACTGAATATGGACGGTTGGAAACGGGTTTTCATAACTTTTCATACAACTTTTATCTGACTTGATTGGATATGACTTTTATAAGTCCATTAGGTCGGGTAAATTCAAAGATACCTTAACGTTATAAAGAAGTTGTTGTGAAGATCTCTATTAATACCTTCATATTACCAATTGGTCGTAAATATGGAACGTATAGTGTTATATTGTGCAGTGTTTGCTTGTAATACGAAGACATTTCATTCTATCTCGGCCGTAAGTGGTAAAAGAAATTATGCGTTGGTGATATTATGCAATAAAGCATCTCGGTTTTTGATGATTGTACTGAACGGAATCTATTGCGAATTTTTATTTAGGACTGTGAAAATTATAAATATAGCTCGAAAATTTACAACGCGCCTTTAAAATAATGGAAATTAAAGGAAATGAAAGAAAAAATGTAAAATATGAACGCGCTTTAAATTAAAATTTAAAGTGTTACAATTGTACAGGATCGTTCGATATGTGGAAAATACATGTTTTCCACTCAAATTTCTATGATTTGTGCCCACAAATTAAATTCTAAGTTTTGCCACTTTCTTAAGACAAACATGGTTGTCCTATTTAACTTAATTTCTGATGGCAAACATGGCCGACGGTGCTTATATGACTTAGTAGTTGTAAAACTTCAGTCAAACTACTAAGAGGTCATAAATAGTTCTAAAACTGTCAAACGACTATTAAGAGGTTATAAATCGACTAAAACTAAAATCAAAATTACAGAATAAGTATTTATATGCGCATGCGCCTGGAGGGCTGTCTTTAGAAATTTCTGCGGTCCGGGGTAGGTGCCTGGTCAAGTTCGTAGTAGTGCTAGTAGTAGTAGTAGTAGTAGTAGTAGTAGTAGTAGTAGTAGTAGTAGTAGTAGTAGTAGTAGTAGTAGTAGTAGTATAAAATAAATGAAGATTTTTATGACAAAACTGATTTAATTCCAAATTTTTGTAACTGCTCGTCTATAACTTCCTAAGCATTTGTATTTGCCCAGTCTTTTGTAAAACTCAAAATAATTTTCAACAGATACTGATATGCTTATACTGTAGATATTTATTACTGCTTTACATTTACTGTATGATATAAATATGGCATATGGCATATTATGATACAATAAATTACGTCTCACTTTTACTAATGACCCTACGAAAGTCGTATAAAGGTATTTTTCTTGAAATCGGCATTAAAATGTCTCAAAATCGTCATTAAAAGCACAGAAATCGTACAATAATGTAGCCCATTATTGTACGATTTTTTCAATAAGTAGGCCTTGGCGAGATGTAAACATCAAACGTCAGACGCGGAGAAATCGCCCGTCAAAAGTGACCAAATATTCAAAACCCGGCCGATAAAGGCTCATTTAACTTTTCGTACACATTGCGAAATTGTTTCCTATAGAAGCGCAATCCTTCAGTATACATATTTTAGTAATTTGAAAATCAATAGATTTGTTGTGTAGGCTGCACAAGAAGCAGCAGTTTGGTTTTTCTGTTAGAAGGTGCCGTAGATCATTATACTTGTCCTAGGTAGAGCGATCGGTAAAGTCAAGCAACGCCGCGCGTAGTCGGTTCGTGGACGGGTGATCCCTTATTATTATATATTTTCTTGCCTAATAAAACATTTTTTTTTCCGATTTAAAAAAAAATATAATATGTACCTCGGCACTGAAGTTCTTTTTATGACTCATGTGGTTTATTTGCCTCGGCCAGAGGCCTCAGCAACTAAACTCCACATGAGTAATAAAAAGTTGAACTTCAGTGCCTTGGTACATAAATAACTATTTCTTGAAATCGGCATTAAAATGTTCCAAAATCGTCATTAAAAGCACAGAAATCGTACAATAATGTAGCCCATTATTGTACGATTTTTTCAATAAGTAGGCCTTGGCGAGATGTAAACATCAAACGTCGGCCAGAGGCCTCAGCAACTAAACTCCACATGAGTCATAAAAAGTTGAACTTCAGTGCCTTGGTACATAAATAACTATTATTAAAATTACCACTTACACTTACTGGGGTCATATTGAGGTTGAAATTAATATTAACGCGCATGTGCACTACTTTCTTACCGTCATGTTCTCATTTTTATGTCGAATTAAGATCTTGCTTAAAACTGTTCTACAACATCTACGACTTCCACTTACTGATGTCTTATAATATACGATATTTAAATCGTCTTTATAAGACTATCGCTCCACAAAGTTTTAATGTGGTCAAATTATTTTCTTTACAACCGTCGTAAAACTATATTTCTAAAGTCGTAAAAGTTGTTGTATTCTCAACGAAGGAGACCTCTTTACAACCTTATAATAACCTTTGAAAGACTATATAATGTTGACGTTAAAGTAACCATGTTATGCCTGTTATAAGACTTTTATAGAACAATTACTTTCACGATTCGAGTAAATAACATCCTAACAACTACTATAAGGCCTATAGTTATTTTGTCTACCCTAAGCGACAATTTTATAACCCTAATACAACTATTTGGACTTAAGATAAATAATTATAACTTAAAATGTTACTTGGGAACGGAGTAAAAAACGCCAAATGCAGCGAGAAATGCATGGCTGTCTAGACGTAGGTAGCGCATAAAACAAATAAAAAATCTCTTTAATTTCAAACAATTTATCTACGTTCCTTTAAATTGGCCTGTGTGTTTAGTTTTACCGGAATCGAAAATATAACAAAGTTATGGAACGTTTAAGAAACTCTACAAAAAGAAAAACGCCCTGTATCTCCCAAACGAATCAAGATCCGTTCGAATACGTAATGGTTATGGACAACAACTAAATATAAAATTGTTGCTTTTTTTGCAAAGAAATCTTTCGCAGCCGCTATGAGGAGTCAGTTTTTGGTTGCTTTCCTACACGTAACACGTAGGTATAACGACAGAATAAATTAAATTATAGACCGTGAAAAATACAGATTCCCTAGGCAAACAATTTTTAGTTTTCAATTATCAATCGACTGTGAAATTGTTCTACTATTGCATTAAACATCCTATTTAAACCCAGACCTATAAAAAAATTATCTAACAACAATAATTGGGTACTGTGTCTTTATCGTATTTATAGTTAGAAAGAGATAAATTATAAGACCTTTATAGATGGATGCACACGAGGATACTGGTTAGCAAATAAATTGTATAAATAGTTCTGCTGAAAAATACAGAAGCATCAAATCAGTCGTGATTGCAGATTAGATACAAATACAAACCAGCAAGATGCCAGCACCCTGTGAACCCTGCAAAGGTAAGTAGTAAACATTTGAGATTTATCTGAGATTCAACAAAAACATTTTTTTGCAACAGATACCTGCGGTGATGAGAAATCTCAATGTGGAAATGACTGCAACTGCTCGACAGAACAAGGTAGGATTAAATACATAACAACATAACTAATGTAATGATATAGAGGTCTTTTTCACATGCACTAGGTAGTACTTTGTTTTGAACTGTGGCTTAAATACATATTTTGAAAACAAATTTTGAATCTCAAAGAAATCTTATTTTTTTAGAGTCTGCAACAACTAACACTGTTATTTGATAATTTTTTATATATTTCTGTTCCTGGGTGTCAATCATTTAAATCATGTAATCGTGTGTTATTACCATATAAAATTTTTATTTAAAAAATTTCCTATTCCATTTTTCTGAGGTATTACTTATTGCTAACATATGTTTCGATCAATACAATGATCTTCGTCAGAGCAAAACATTTTTTAAAAACAATTAGAATAAGGTGCTAAAAATAAACATAACTAAAATTATTACAATACAATTATAAAACATTTAAAAAAAAATTTATACAGTAATTAATTTTCAAAAAATATACTTACAAACATAACGTTATAAAAGAGGCATGGTTTAATGTTGCAATTATTCTTTTATATATTTTTTTCAAAATATTATAATAGTTATTTATGCAACAAGTGCATAAAGTAGTACTTTTTTTCGTGAACCTGCGGTTCGTGCGCGCAATCCCATGAATGAAAAAAAGGACACTTTATGCATGAGTTTCATACATTATTTTTTATACGATCGTGCTTAAACATTGAAATATTTGGGATGGGATTTTTGTGTTATATACTAAAGGGCATATAAATGCACTATGGTTTTCAATTACGAGGATTATAATATTTAGATCGCGGTCTCACTACGTTTACACATAGTATTGAAATCGATTCGAATATGTTTCTAGAATTATTGAAAACCGCATGAAGAGATTTTGAGATTGATTTGAATCTCAAAATAAATTTTCTTATTTTCGGGATTTAACGCCACATTTACCATTTATGAAAACACCAAACTGCATTACCCTGAATTCGATTCCAAACTCCATGTAAACGTAGTAAGGAAGTTTAGAGTGAAAAAATAGTTAACTTTTTTTCACTCTAAACTGCTCAGAGTGAAAAAAATAAGTTTTTTTAACTTGTTAAAAAAATTAGGCATTTAAAAAGGTTAAAAAAAGTAAAGTTTTTATAACGATCGTATAAAAACATTTTTATTTTCAAGAATGAAAACATTTTTGTACGAACCAGCTGTTAGTAGTGGAATATGTGTCGCATTTCGCGCGTCGATACAAAAAAGTAATATTTTTTTCAACAATGTAAGGTAAAAAGTCGGTATCAATCAGGTTTAAAAATTAACTTATAAATTTTTTGTAAATATTAGAAAAGGTATTTAGATCATTTTTTGTGTTAACTGTATTATCATTCGTATGTATGTGATAAATTTAATAATGAAAAAATACATTTTGAACTTTTGAAATATACAATATACAGGCTGCCTAAAAAAATCATCCTTTTAACTAAAAACTAACTACCTCCATTAAAAGATACAGTGGATTGCACTCTTGAAACTCGAACTTTAACTTAGATATATTATTGTCAATTTGCGAGATATCGTGTTGAGCTTTGATGTACAGGGTGTTCCATTTTCATTAGTTTTGTGGGGTATCTCGGTTATTTTTAGGTATAGTCAGTTGCGGTTTTCGGGACACTGGTCTACTTTTTGGTAAAAAGAAAGACCCCGCGTAAACAGAATTTTCATGGTCTCCTTACTTTTTGAGATACAGGTGTTTAAAATTTGCCATTTCAGGCACCCCACCCTCATTACAAACAAAAATACAAAAATACATTTTTTTCTCTTTATAATATTAGTATAGATAGTATAGAAGTATAGATACGCTAACTTGTTAAAATGGTAATAATCAACCCTTATAGATTTTTTCACGTAGAATTCAGTGACGTACACGGATATTTTCTAGGAGGTAATAATTTCAAAATATAAATATAGACCTGCAAAAGTATCGAAAATGGGACACACTGTATAAGTTTTGTTTCCATTTCAACCATAAAATGCCCTGTATATTTCCGTATATATTTATATTTCTCAATAAAAAATCCGAAGACTAATAAATCGGCATATCAAAAAAGTTCCTGTATTTAATGTACATATAACATAGATAAGAACAGTTCCAACCTCTAGACTTTGGTTCCAACTTAGTTATCAAACACAATACCAGATTAATAAAAATACTTTAACTGAGCTGGCATAGTTGCTTATATTTTGCGATTTATTTTTGTGCTAATCGATAAAAAAAGTAATAATTAATATTTGTTCCTTTCAGGTGGGAGCTGTGGATGTGGGGATTCCAAGTAGAATATCATAGCAAAATTTTCAAGAATATACCTACTTATTTATTATGTATTCTATTTATTCACTACATGTTTCGACATTTTAACCACATATTTTCCAAATTACGAATGTATCTTGTAATATTCTGTTGTACGAAGTAAATAAAATATAAATATAAATAAAAAAATGGTTTAATTTTAGCTTCCGATTAGGTATAATGTTAATTGAAGGAAATTCAAAGGTTTCTTTAGCATAAATAATAGTATATAACAACTTTACACGATGACGTTCAGTTATCCAAGCTTTCGCTCTTACTTTGAGAGCTTCGTCAGGTCTAAAAGGTAGTAATTCTAATAAATGGCTGTGTAATTTAAAAAAAAATACTTACAGTTGATTTATGGTGATGTTGTAATAGTAAATTTTATGACATTTGGTACAAATTGGCAGAAAATCATGGAATAGCGGCAGGAAACAGAAAAAGGTTGTATACAAATTTTATAATTATTAATAATTGAATGACAATTTTGTTTATAGCAACAAATTCTAAACGAAAGCTTGGATTGACAAACTAAAATATTATTAGAAACAATTTAAGGTTATAATATTTATTAAAAATGAAAAAATGCTTAAAGGTTAGAAAAATTTATTTATGTTTTATCAAATTCTAAAAATTTATAAAAGAAACTCGTATTTCTAGTGTTTAAACACAAAAACTGTATTCATTCAAAGTATTTTGACAGAAAAATACGATTTTACTAGGGGAAGTCAGATTCATAAATTGTCAATATTTATTAATTATGTCCTAGTATTTTTAACAAGTAATATTTTTTAAGGCAACTTGTTATAAACCCATTTTAGACGGACCTCAATTCAATAACATAGTCAGTTTTAAGGTAAAAAAATCGCTAAATAATTTTCGTAATTTTTTTAGGAGAAAAAATTCGTAGCAAGCCTTTAAATTGATATAATGCCATTTCAAATGGGTCAGTCACCCTGTCTATTGGCAAGGAAGAACAAATTCAGAACAAAAGTAGGCATAATTTTTCCAAAATATTATAATTTAGCCTTAACCTGCTAAAAAATAGCCTCCCACAAAATTCTTAACTTTTACAGGAGTTGTCGGAACTTTCAAAGCACGCAAACTGTTCCTACCTTTCAGCTTGAATCCACCGTCGCCTCCCTAATTAAAATTTGCCTATATAAGACGCGGGCGTCGACCGACTTCAAGCGCCTCGCGCCGCGTCGTTTTGAAATGTAAATTAGTGTATGAATAATTTCGCAAGAAAAACAGGACGCCTTGGAGTTTCGCCTGCTGGCGAGTTTTATTAAAAGCCGCACAGGTCCGCTGGAACCCGCAAAACTTGGAAGCGGCGGATATTCTCGCATTCAAACTATTCAAGCGGATATGGCTTTGGTTGGGGAAACCGCGCATGCATTTCCTGGTCTTTTAAGTTCAGCCTCTGGGGGCAGGTTTCGCATTTCACTTGGGAATTATACTAGCGTCGCAGAAAGCCATGGAGCTGGGCATAGGTGGAGGAAGGTAGGTACGACAGTCCGACAGCCACTGTTTGAGTTAATTGAGTTCAATGTATTGACAAGAAATAATAGTAAATTCTCACCGTCACAATATATAGATACTCCAAACTGAGGAGTATCCCAGAAGCAACCAGATTAGTTGCTCTTTGCTGCTAGAACTGTTAGAACTGGCATCGCATTTGCTCAAGTAGGTATACCTGCCTACGGCCTACGTCAAGAAACTTTAGAAAACAAAGAGGGATGAGTAGTCGTAGCAGTGGCGTAACTACGAAAGTACCACCTGTTGACAGAGATCAAAACATGGGAAAAGGGACAAAAGGAAGCCTACTGGAGTAACACTCCGGGACAAAGACAAGCTAAAAGATTTTTGACCTATTCGCCTCAGAACGCCAAAAAGCTTCTCACTCTAAACAAGAATGAATTAAGACTCATCACAGGTCTCCTGACTGGACACTGCCCTTTAAGATATCATCTTAAAAAAATGGGCAAAACAGACAATGGACTATGCAGATTCTGCAACGAACGGGATGAGACTAGCGAGCACATACTGTGTGAGTGTCCCCTCTTAATTCGAAACAGACTTAAATATTTCGAAAGGATCAATATAAATCCAAATGAAATTGGCAACTTAGCCCCAAGGAAAATACTAAGCTTCGTCAAAAGCCTAGGTGACCTTGGAATTTATTAGAGCAGGGTCATTTACAAAAGATCTAATCAGGTCGCAGTGAAGAAAGGCCGTAAGGGCAAAAAAACGACCCCTAAGAAATCTACAATCTACAATCTACAACTACGAAAGTGAACACCCTGTAGTTACGCCACTGAGTCGTAGAACACACCGAAGTCGCCTACATCTCACCGCTACTTACTATATAAGTATAGTCAGTTAAATAAAATATAACCTATAGCCGATGGAACCCTTATCCCTTATGCTCCAATAGCTAAGTTAGTTCAAAGCACCTACGGCCTCAGTATACACTGTGTCCCGGATAAGAATGAACAGCATGGGGATATTGCAAACGGTGAGAGATAGGGCAACGGTTAAATGGGGAAAAAGTTGCGCAATTTTGAGGTCAATAAAATGACACAAACAGATTTTTAATATCTTTTTTCGTTTTTGAGTTATTTTGAAAAAAGTAAAATTTTGCGTTTTCGATTTTATTTTTTTCTGAAGTTGTTATCACAGATAGGGAAAAAAGAAAAACACTTTCTTATGGCACTTTTTAACGGGCCTTAAGATGGCGTTTTTATATTTGTTCTACAACGTTTCGTTTTTGAGAAACCATCTTCAACTTTATTTTTTTAAATACTGATCTGGATTTTTTTTGTAGATTTTGAAAGCACTTTTCATTGCAAATACCATGATGTATGACACGAAATATTTTTAAAATGTTTTGAGACAATAATACTGAAAATTCCTTTTTTTCCATTCATTTTTGTCTAATGCGGCCCTGTATTTAATAATAAGGAGTCTAAATCTAAATATTAATCAGTATTGACAACAATTTAACTTACAGTTTATTTTTACTTCGAAAACTTAATAGTTTTAAATTTTACGGCCCTGTGTCTGGTAAAGTGTTTTCCTCTGTTGTTGTACAGCAACAGCGTCACATTGTGTTTTGGAGTAAATTCTTCGCTTTTCCTAATTGCGAGAAGAAAGCTTTAAGCCAACGTAATCAATAACTTTTGCCATTTATTAATTGCAAAAATACATTCGTTCGGCCTCTACACTACTATTTCTGTGACACAAGATATAACATGCTGACATGTTAAATTTGTCGTCATTTGAAAAAGCACCCTCCATTTGTAATGAAATAAATTGTTAACTAAATGATACAGTGGGAGTTAGACAAATAACAAGTGATTGGTTTCGTTGTTTCAAAGCCTTCTAGGTGGAGGATTTTTATTTATTTTTTATTATCGTATGTGCCGTCCTTTTTTTAGCTCTCCAATGAAAGATAAGTTGTAAGTTAAATTGTTGACAATACTGATTAATATTTAGACTTCTTATTATTAATTACAGGGCCGTATTAGAAAAGAAATTAATGAAAAAAAAAAAGAATTTTCAGTATAAACATTTTAAAAATATTTCTTGTCATACATCATGGTATTTGCAATGAAAAGCGCTTTCAAAATCTGCAAAAAAAATACAGGTCCGTATTTAAAAAAATTAAATTGAAGATGGTTTCTCAAAAACGAAACGTTGTAGAACAAATCTAAAAATGCCACCTTAAGGCCCGTTAAAAAGTGCTATAAGAAAGCGCTTTTCTTTTTTCTCTATCTGTGATAGCAACTTCAGAAAAAAAAATCGAAAACGCAAAATTTAACTTTTTTCAAAATAACTCAAAAACGAAAAAAGATATTAGAAATCTGCTTGTACCATTTTATTGACCTCAAAATTGCGCAACTTTTTCCCCATTTAACCGTTGTTCTATCTCTTACCGTTTGCAATATCCCCATGCTGTTCATTCTTATCCGGGACACAGTGTATAGGAGTCTCGGGTTCGAATCGCGATTGGACTGCATTTTTCAACTGATTTACATTTACAGGTGCAAAAATCTATCCTTACCTATAGAAAACGTTAGTTAGATATTACTGGCCCATCGGCCAGTGGTGTTTTTTTAAATAAAATTATACCTTTAAAAAATGAACCGAGAACAGGAGAAGTGAACCGTATCTATTGTGAGTTTTTTGAAAGAGAACATAAAAAATGGCGGAAATGGTGTAATTATTCATAGAATTTGTGTATTTATAATACAGGATGATTCAAAAACAAATACCGCACGTATACCTATTATCTCGATAATCCACATAAAAATAAACTGACCCGTGTTTTTTCTCTTTGCGCACAGATCTGGATTAAGGGAGAAATTGCTTTCATTTCAGTTTTTCGGCAGTAACTTCTGAACCTATTGACTACCTATTATCTACAAATAATCATTCTTGCAATTTTCTCATAAAAAGCATCGTTTTCGAGATAACTGAAACAACTACCGCAAGTTTGCAAGTGCCAAAAATTTAACATTAACGTAAATCAAAATTACCATTGGAAATAATAGTTTATTACTTTCCAACAGAAACGCTTTTAATTGCAAGAATATATATATTTTTAATTAAATTCTTCATCCATTTAGGTTACCTACTTTAGAGAGGTTTGCAAAAAGAGTTCAATAAAAAATAAAACTGCACAGTAGGTATGTGACTCTATCTCTATGTGGAACCATTTTCTAGCAAGATATATGCCAAATGTGAGTAAAATCTGTCAATGCGTCCAGAAGTTCTTGTTGAAAAATTGAAATTAAGGGCCCATTTATTTGTCTTGAAGATTACCGCTATACGTGCGGTATTTGTTTTTGAATCACCCAATATAGAGGGTAGCTTTAAAGCCAGTTCCTTTTATTCTGTCCAGTTTTGAGGCCAGTAAAATTCAACATACAAATATGCAGGCAGGTTATTAAACCCCAAATAGAAATAATGTCCTTGTCTGCTTCATTTAAAATGTAGCAAATCATGCCCACAATTTAAGATAAATGTTAATGTAAATTTAAGTAAATAAATTACATTTAAATAAAGCAAACTGTGCCTAATTTCGTATAGTTTTTTAACCTTCAGTAGGTATACATAATATATTCAAATAATACTGTTTTTCTTTATTTTTGCACTGCTTTACATGAGTGATAGAAACCATCATTACTTATAGACGATAGGGTGTAACAGAAATGATGGTCAATATTGATACAGTGTGTTCTAGTTAAAATAATTACAAGCCTTCATATATTTGTCCCTTCTGTTTTCATGACATTGATTATCCAATTAATAAAAAAACACGCAATTCCCTATACACCTCAGCTGTTCATACCTGATAAAGAATTAACGCGTGAAGAGAAAAATCCCCTCGCTCCGCCGCTCCTTTTTTGTGCGTCCCCTCCGGATGGCCGACAATTTATCTTCGGTTTTTTAACATTTGTCCTCCCCCCTTTATCTTTATATCCTTTTTACGGGCTGTTATTCAGGACTCGGTAATATTCTAAAACTGGGGCCTTATCGTAATTGAGGTTATTTAATTAGAATTTTTGTCAAGAATAGCAGCTTAATGTCGACGGCATAAATTTTAATGAGGGCTTAAATTTTTATGAGGTCCACAGGGGAATGACCTAGGCGACGTACGTCGAATATTTTAGCAGTTAGGTAGATGCCCGTATATTTTGGATTTCTAAATTTGTTTTTTTTTGGTTATATTAAACGAGGTATGCATCTAATGTTCATCCAAACGATTCAAACATTATAAGGCTGGAGTTAGTGACAGATGTTTGGTTGTGATTTTAAAAAATATGCCTTTCATTATGGAGCCTAAATTATCTTGATAGTATGCAGGGTGTGTCAGACCTAAATACAATAATTTTAACCACAGGTGTCTAAATGCGGAAAATCGAAAAAAATTTTTTTTTCGGAAGTATTTTAGAAATAAATAATTTTAATATTTCCCCTAACGAGCCGCTCAGTTTTATTATCGGGTAGACGCTTACAAAAGGCGCGAGGGAGCGGCAAATTCGTTTCAGTTCTTCCTTACGACGTTGCCAGATAGCGGCGCCAGGCAACGAAAACACTCAATATTTTTTCCAAGGTATCTACTGATTTATCTAAATGTGCCTTCCTTTTATTATCCTTTAGGATAATAATCGCTGATAGAAAATGAAATGTGGTTTAAAAACTATCCTCCTCTGGTAAGTTAAATGGTAACACCTCGGTAAGACACGCACTCACATTCGCACTTGCCATATTATCACAAAACTCCCGGTTTCGAAAAGAAAGTTCGACGGCACGGCAGCGCCCGGACAATATGGTACTGCGGTTTTCCACGGCGTCCACCGACGGAATTTAGACCTCAACTCGCCCTGCGTCCGAGAGGAATAATTATTGTAGTACGTTCTCTGCGTACCTTTTCGCGTTGTTGGTTTCTTGGTTTCTAATGGCCGACTCTCCTGCACGGTCGCGCTCTGCGCTCCCTCTCGATGTGACGACTGTCGTTTTGCTCGCGGTGCGACGTCGCCGATACAGTTCATTGTCTGATTTTTTACTACTAACTAGATTTATTATTTATGTATTTATTACTCTGTACAGTGAGTGTCCTTCGACAACAGGGATAATCTTTAGCAAACAAAATAAAAGCACAAAACCCGGCGCTTAGTTAAGGTTTTATGTTTTAAAAGGCGACACGATAACAACTAAAAACTAAACTGGCATACGGCAGATAGATACATGATCGCCTCCTCCCCTGCCGCGCGGAAGGGCCGCCTGATTTCATTAGTCAGTTGCTGGACGGATATAATGGAAGGAACGTAATTTTAATTGAATTGGCCTTTCATAAATGCATAAATGGTAAAATTACTTAAAAGTATTTAAAATCGGGGAATACCAGCTAAAACCGGCAACATTGCACGTCGCCCAAAAATGTAGCTTCTGGCCGGCCCACTTTGCAGTCGTTTCCTCGCCAGTGACATCGTTATTGTCTGTAAAAAATAGCTTCCTTAAAAAAAAATTCTGGCTTTATTATTAACTTATATATTTTTTTAAATTGTGGGTTCGTATTCAGCTCAATTTTGTCCACATGTGGTTAAAATTATTGTATTTTGGTTTGAAACACTATACAGGGTGATTCAGTCGTGATGTAAAGTACATTAAAACCCTTACGTTTTCACAGAAATCTCAAAAAATGTCGAAATATTCTGCTGTAACGATAAAAACATCATGGTCAAGTTAAGTTAATTTTTACCTTTTTGACTGGCTTTTTAATTTCCAAGTCAATCCTTTCTGTATTTTGTAAATATCAATGTACCTATTGCCCAAAAATGGGGACCATCAATTAAAGCTGTGCACAAAACGTACAAACATACTTGTCAGTACTGTTTAGATGAGTTCTTCAAAAGTTTATCGTGTTCGTGAGCGTCAGAACTTAGCACCCTCTATATAGGCCCACTGGTAAGTGGCGTGTAATAAAACTGCAACTCCATGACGAGATATTTCCATAAGATTAATTTTCTTGTGTAGCAAGCCGATTCTACTTATACTATGGTACGAGTATACCAAACACCAAGGTATACAAGAGCACGAACTGTGAGTAGTCTGGCGATAGTGGCTTCTACGGCCCACAGCGCGAAATGGCGAGGGAATCAGAGTTCCTTCCACTCGGCATTACTGGCGATTGCGCCGTTGTAGTTCTCCGATACGCATATTATCATAAGCAGCTCCATTGAGGGGCATCAAGTGACCTATTGGTCGAAGCTGTATGACTAAAGAAGGTGAACTACAGAGGGCGGTATGTTACGAGCCAAAAACTTCACATTAGAGTAGCCATTCTGCGGTGATATTAGCGTTCTAATCATTACACATGGAGCTTACAGGTTATGTCGCTTAAATATACACAGTGGCCGGATTTCTTCCTTAATTCCATAATCAACGACCATGTGGTAATTCTTTCATGCCGATTATATTACTGTTACCAATTACGTTACCCACTCGTTTTCTTTGAATCAACCAAACACAAATTGATAGCTACGAATTGTTTACTAACATTCCGGGAATCGCTAGCCCCCGCTTTCCAACGTTAATTTATCATAAATCATAACATTCACGAAATGTTTGGTAAACGAGCATGGGTTGTATTCCCATCAGTCGGCCGTACTCATTATGATAGAGAAACAAATCTAGCACGAGCACGCACATCCTGAGGCTTAGGAATTTGTTTTACATTTAACACAAAGCAACCGAACAACCGAATTCGCGTAAAACAAACATTAAAAGGATTATATCTTCGGTATGTTTATTGCATCACATTATTATCTCGCTTTACTTAGTTGTTGCCATTTTGTTAGATAACGTTTGTGCGACTCTCTGTAGATCATTATACCCTTAGACTAAAAACAATATACACAATCCTTTCTTATGGCATTGTAATAAACAAGCATACAAAGCAAAATTAAAACTTTCCTTGTAATTTAAAAAATTTCTTGTTTTTCTTTCCTGGTCGTTTTTGTAGTATTATAGTTTTCTTTTGGTTACTGGGTTGGCGACCATTAATTACGCATTTTTAAAAATTTCTTTTTGTCATTTAATGAACAATTATAATTTTTTTTTCCATTACACAACACGTGTTTCGGCATAGGGCCATCATCAGGTATATCAAACTAAAAAACAACATGTTTCCTACTATAACAATGTGTACATTCAAAACGGTATCAACAAAAATGATTTTTTTTTCTTTCAATTATAACAATTTTCTTTTATATTTATACAGTATTGCTAAACAATTCCAAACATTAAAAATTTTTTTTTTTTAATTTTTTTAAAAAATAGATTAACGAAACAGGAAAAAATATCAGACTGAAATTAAAAATTATAAAGGTAAGTACTTACATAGTGTTTGTTAACATTACGGATTTTTCTTTTTATTTTTTAAAATTTATTAATAAGTTAGGCAGACATGGAAGAATATATCAAAATTTTTAAGTGTATCGTATGGACGTCTGCAGGTATATGAATTTCAATACGGCAGGCGGTACAAAAATAGCATGGTTGTAGTAAAAAAGAATGAGTTTTTTATATAAAGTGAAAATATTTAATTTAATAGGCGTAGTAGAATTATTTTTAGATAAATCTTTCTATAAATAGTAATAGTAAAATGCAAGAACGGATTTCTAGTTATTTTATTAATGTGTATCTTTGAAAAAAAATTTTTATATTAATTTATTAGATTTAAATATATGTGTGATAGGTTTTCGGTGTCTGTTCTGAAATTTATGGTGTTATTATGTTTTTTAATATTTAACATTTCTAACACATTTCTTTTTGAGTAATCATTTTCTTTACATAATATTTCGGTGTTGTTAAAATCGAAACTATGAACATATTTCTAAGGCATGTTTGCATAATGCGGTGGCATTTTTATTATTAGTTTTAATATCATATTTATGTTTATAAATACGTTTGTGTAAATATTGTTTAGTTTGGCCTATATATATTGATTGGCAGTCTAAACAAGAAACTTTATAGATTAAATTTGATTGCATATCTTTGTTTACAGTAGGTTTAGGGTTTGTAAAAAATTTTTTGGTACTGTTGATAGTTTTATGTCCCATATTTATATTATGTGTTTTGAAAATTTTAGATATTTGTTCTGATGCTCCATGTATATATGGCATTGAGAAATATTTTTCAGGTAGGTTAGTATTTTTAGTTTTTGGTGATTTATTATAAAGATTGTGTATACGTTTTTTAATTAATGGGTTGTAAAATTTTGTTGGATAATTATTATCGTTTAATGTATTTTTTATTTTTTTGAGGTTGTTTGGTCTGTATATAGGGTTCGAGAGACAAACGGCATGATCAACAAGGTTGTTTACTACATTTTTTTTGTAAATATTTGGTACATTTGAATTGAAATTTAGGTACCTGGCAGACCAAATATCTTTTGTGAACCAATTTGTGTTAATAATACCTTTTTTATTATAAGAAATAGTTAGGTTAAGGAAATTTATTTTATTATTATGTTCTTTCTCATAAGTAAATTGTAGTCTTTGGTGGAAATTATTGAAGGTTTTAAGGGTGTTGTCGATTTCATTTTCATGTAGGCAAAGTAAGCAATCATCAACGTATCTTTTGTAAAAGAAAGGTTTAACTTGTAGTTTTTTTAAAACGGTAGATTCTAATTCTTCCATAACTAAGTTAGCGATTGTTGATGAAATAGGTGAGCCCATTGGGGTTCCAAAAATTTGTTTATAAAATAGGTTATTAAAATTAAAGAAAGTAGAGGTTAGGCAAAATTTTAAACCTTCTAAAAATATATTTTTAGGTAATGTAGTAAACGGTATCAAATTATTCCAATGTTTATCAACGCAATCAATAGCTAACTCGATTGGAATATTTGTAAAAAGTGATTTTACATCAAACGATATGAGGACATGTTTCTGAGGAACAACTATGGTTTTAATAAAGTCATGAAAATGCCATGAATTCTTGATATAATATTCATTATTGCCAATGATATTTGTTATTATTTTTGAAAAAAATTTTGACAAATTATAAGTGGGAGAACCGACATTGGATACAATAGGACGTAATGGAACATTTGGTTTATGTAATTTAGGCAAACCATAAACATAAGGAGGAAGACCGTTATAACAGGTTAATAGATTTTTTGTTTGTGTGTTTATGAATTTATTTTGATGCCAATTTAGAATTAATTTATTTAACTCAGATTGGAGTTTATTTAAGGGGTTATATGACAATTTTTTGTAAGTATTTTCGTCGTTTATAAGGTCGTACATTTTTTCTTGGTATTCAGTTTTATTCATAATGACTGTTTTGTTACATTTATCTGCGGTTAAAATAAGAAGATTAGGATTATCAGTAATAAATTTTTTTTTAGTTTCTTTGATGAAGTGGTTGTATTGTTTTTTGAGAAATTTTTTGGTATTATTAATTTTATGTTTATGGTTATTTATAATATTGCAGATATTCCCACGTATAATGTCTTTTTGTTCATTACAATTTATAAAAGAAAGGCCTTTTTCAATGCAAGCTATTATACTTTCAGTAGGAATTGATAAATTAGGGAGGACGAATTTTGGGCCAAGACTCAAAAAATAGTAAATATTATTTGGAATTTTGACAGTTGTAAGGTTCTCAATCCAGTTTTGGTTTAAAGGTGGTTTAGTGTTATTATTAATGGACAAAGATAGTAGTTTATTTATTTTATTTTGGTTTTTTATTTTTGTTCTCTCAAAAACTTTTTTATATTCATTATCAACAATGGAAAAAAATTGTTTAGAAAGGTTTGGGATATAGTTAGAATTCGTCCTCCCTAATTTATCAATTCCTACTGAAAGTATAATAGCTTGCATTGAAAAAGGCCTTTCTTATATAAATTGTAATGAACAAAAAGACATTATACGTGGGAATATCTGCAATATTATAAATAACCATAAACATAAAATTAATAATACCAAAAAATTTCTCAAAAAACAATACAACCACTTCATCAAAGAAACTAAAAAATTTATTACTGATAATCCTAATCTTCTTATTTTAACCGCAGATAAATGTAACAAAACAGTCATTATGAATAAAACTGAATACCAAGAAAAAATGTACGACCTTATAAACGACGAAAATACTTACAAAAAATTGTCATATAACCCCTTAAATAAAATCCAATCTGAGTTAAATAAATTAATTCTAAATTGGCATCAAAATAAATTCATAAACACACAAACAAAAAATCTATTAACCTGTTATAACGGTCTTCCTCCTTATGTTTATGGTTTGCCTAAATTACATAAACCAAATGTTCCATTACGTCCTATTGTATCCAATGTCGGTTCTCCCACTTATAATTTGTCAAAATTTTTTTCAAAAATAATAACAAATATCATTGGCAATAATGAATATTATATCAAGAATTCATGGCATTTTCATGACTTTATTAAAACCATAGTTGTTCCTCAGAAACATGTCCTCATATCGTTTGATGTAAAATCACTTTTTACAAATATTCCAATCGAGTTAGCTATTGATTGCGTTGATAAACATTGGAATAATTTGATACCGTTTACTACATTACCTAAAAATATATTTTTAAAAGGTTTAAAATTTTGCCTAACCTCTACTTTCTTTAATTTTAATAACCTATTTTATAAACAAATTTTTGGAACCCCAATGGGCTCACCTATTTCATCAACAATCGCTAACTTAGTTATGGAAGAATTAGAATCTACCGTTTTAAAAAAACTACAAGTTAAACCTTTCTTTTACAAAAGATACGTTGATGATTGCTTACTTTGCCTACGTGAAAATGAAATCGACAACACCCTTAAAACCTTCAATAATTTCCACCAAAGACTACAATTTACTTATGAGAAAGAACATAATAATAAAATAAATTTCCTTAACCTAACTATTTCTTATAATAAAAAAGGTATTATTAACACAAATTGGTTCACAAAAGATATTTGGTCTGCCAGGTACCTAAATTTCAATTCAAATGTACCAAATATTTACAAAAAAAATGTAGTAAACAACCTTGTTGATCATGCCGTTTGTCTCTCGAACCCTATATACAGACCAAACAACCTCAAAAAAATAAAAAATACATTAAACGATAATAATTATCCAACAAAATTTTACAACCCATTAATTAAAAAACGTATACACAATCTTTATAATAAATCACCAAAAACTAAAAATACTAACCTACCTGAAAAATATTTCTCAATGCCATATATACATGGAGCATCAGAACAAATATCTAAAATTTTCAAAACACATAATATAAATATGGGACATAAAACTATCAACAGTACCAAAAAATTTTTTACAAACCCTAAACCTACTGTAAACAAAGATATGCAATCAAATTTAATCTATAAAGTTTCTTGTTTAGACTGCCAATCAATATATATATAGGCCAAACTAAACAATATTTACACAAACGTATTTATAAACATAAATATGATATTAAAACTAATAATAAAAATGCCACCGCATTATGCAAACATGCCTTAGAAAATGTTCATAGTTTCGATTTTAACAACACCGAAATATTATGTAAAGAAAATGATTACTCAAAAAGAAATGTGTTAGAAATGTTAAATATTAAAAAACATAATAACACCATAAATTTCAGAACAGACACCGAAAACCTATCACACATATATTTAAATCTAATAAATTAATATAAAAATTTTTTTTCAAAGATACATATTAATAAAATAACTAGAAATCCGTTCTTGCATTTTACTATTACTATTTATAGAAAGATTTATCTAAAAATAATTCTACTACGCCTATTAAATTAAATATTTTCACTTTATATAAAAAACTCATTCTTTTTTACTACAACCATGCTATTTTTGTACCGCCTGCCGTATTGAAATTCATATACCTGCAGACGTCCATACGATACACTTAAAAATTTTGATATATTCTTCCATGTCTGCCTAACTTATTAATAAATTTTAAAAAATAAAAAGAAAAATCCGTAATGTTAACAAACACTACGTAAGTACTTACCTTTATAATTTTTAATTTCAGTCTGATATTTTTTCCTGTTTCGTTAATCTATTTTTTAAAAAAATTAAAAAAAAATTTTTTTTTTAATGTTTGGAATTGTTTAGCAATACTGTATAAATATAAAAGAAAATTGTTATAATTGAAAGAAAAAAAAAATCATTTTTGTTGATACCGTTTTGAATGTACACATTGTTATAGTAGGAAACATGTTGTTTTTTAGTTTGATATACCTGATGATGGCCCTATGCCGAAACACGTGTTGTGTAATGGAAAAAAAAATTATAATTGTTCATTAAATGACAAAAAGAAATTTTTAAAAATGCGTAATTAATGGTCGCCAACCCAGTAACCAAAAGAAAACTATAATTTCCTTGTAATGGTGCAACAGCTGGTTAATACCTAGCCATAAAGCTCACGAGAGGCGGAGTAAAATATAATTTTAGATACCTATAATGATTTAACCATAATCAATAAAGTAAGGAGAATTACGGAACATTATGTATATATGGAGACCTTCTTGTGGCAGTTCAATTTCGTCACTGGAACACCAATTATTTTCTAAATAGAGTAAAAGTGATTTCCGGAATGTTTAAATGCATTAAATGGTTCTCATGGAAATTGAAAATAAATTGGGAATTGCATATTTCAGAACAGTGAACAAAAGTCGCAAAAACAGACGAGAAAAAGCTATTAAAAATAATTAAAAATGAAAACTAGAAATAAATACCTACATGCTACTTACTGAAGATTTAGATTTTGAAATTGATTATTTGGTAGCCAAAGTGAGAGTGTGATAACACAGTCTTTCTACACATGTTTTTTAAACAGTAAGGGAAAAAAGCCAACTATAGATTAATTCTGCTCTTATAAAATCCACAAATATTACGTTAATATAAAACATAATATAACAAGAAATTAAAAAGTTAATAAGCGAACAGTAAGCGAACAACTCAATATTTTTCACCTCAACGCATGATATAAAGATCTATAATCTAATAAAACAACTAAAATCAATTAAAAGCCTAGGATATGGTAGTATAAAATATGACACATACTAAATCATAATTATAAATAATACATTTCATAGACGATACTAAGTAAAAGCGTTAAAAATACAACTTTTCAAAAAGGGAGACAGACCACAATGACCCGTCCAGTAATAATTAAAGTATAGGCCTATTTCTTTAATTTCGAATATCTCTAAAATAATAGAAAAAACGAATTACCTATTTCCTATTTTAAGAAATACAATCTAATATCCGAAAAACAATTTGAATTTAAAACAAAAAAAAAAACAAACAAAAACATCAATAGAAGATGCAATTATAGCTTTGTTCAAACACACAGTTCTGAACCAGTTCTATCGAATCAGAATGCAGAAAAGTTACTCCAGAACCGTTTTCAACCAATCAGATCGCCTATAATCGGTTCAGGACTGCTGTTGGAACAAACCCATTATACGGGGTGAGTCAAAATGTATAGTAAATACTTTAAAGGGGTGTTCGGCAGGTGGTTTTAAGGGGGCTCTTTCATATAAAATTTTTCGATTTGGGCTTTCCTTGCCAAGTTATTCGCGTCTACAGGGTGACCCAAAAGTATTTTTTATTTATATCTCAATAACGGCGCTACTTAAAAATTTGAAATTTGGTATGTGTTATCTACTTACTAGAAGACGCCTTAGGGTAGTTTATTCATTTACCCAACTGCCCTAAAAAAAGGGTAAAAACTAACAACCCCTATTAATTTTTTTTGCTCGAACTTTTTTGTGGGCCATTTTTACGTATAACAAAAATATGATTTTTCTAGCCCTTTTATTTAAGAAACTTTTTTCCCTCTATAGTTTTTCTCAAAAAACACAATATTTTTCCTACAAAAAAATAATTTCATGCCAAATACCATTCCCCTGACAGTTCCAGGAAATCAAGTAAACATTCATAGTAGGCGGGAGTCATACAATTTAATTATTTTTATTAAACATTAAAACAACAAAGATATCAGGTAACAACAATTCAGTTTCAGGATAAAAAAAAGATGTTACAGTAGATGCTCAAAATGATGGACATAGCATTTATTTTTGCGAATAAAACTCCTACAACTTTTTATAAAATTGCGTTTATTGAGCAAACCTAGAACCGTCTGCTGCCGCCATTTTAAGGTTATTTATTGCTCGTGTTATTACTTTACGTAATTTCATCAAAAGGTAGAGACACGTTGACGTTTCATAGAACGTCTAAAATATTATGTAGCCTTTGGCGTAACATTTATTCATTTCAGTATCTGCCAGCGTTTCATGAATCGTCCAGTCTTTTCATAAAACGGACAATTACATCAAAAGGCTGCGACATAGGTATACAGGGTGATTCAGTTTTAATCTGCAACATTTCAACAGGTGATAGAAAACCAAAAATAACCGCACTTTCTTCTATAAACTATATCATTTTACGGCCTTATAAAAAAGTTACAGGATGTTAAAGTTGCAAGAAATATGTGGAATTTATTGAATATTTTACAAACTGGTTGAGATATTTAAGTCATATTTGGTACACATTATAACGGCATGGGTTAGCATAAAACCTGTTAATATCAAACATCTTGAACAACCAGTAGCGTAGAAATGGGTAGTTTATAAAGGGCGGAATATATCCAAATTGCATTTTTTGCATATTTTATATTCAATTTCGCAAAAAATTGCATATTTCTGGAAAAACTACATTTTTGTGTATATTTGCATGTTTGTCCTATACTTATTTATAGATATAAGATATAACCAAGATTATGAGAGCGCAGAGACAACTCGCAGTGTGTAGTGCATTGTCAAGAAATCCTGAAAATGCGGATGTAGCTAACCAACTTATTATTAAAGTTAATTTTAGTTTTATACCAGATATAATTCTTTCATTAGAAAGTAGAAATTTAGGTTTAAGGATTGAATCACTCAACGGTTTAAACGAATCGGTTGATTTTGTTCAAACATTTTCCGCTAAATGTAGAAAGGTTCCCGGTGATGTAGGTATTAAAGTTAGAAAAAAATTAGATGCTCTACTGTAGAATAGAACGAAGGGTTCAAATCTTTAATGGCAGTAAAGAGTATTCATATATATAAACATATTTTTACCGACAGAAGGCAAAGATTTTTATCGGAAAACTTTGAAAAGTATTTAATCATAAATTCCTACTATACAATTTCAAATTAAAATGTTTTTATAATTCTGCTTTAATATAGGTATTTTACGAGGTATTTCATGTATTTGTTTTCCTTTCATTTTTCTTAAAATAAACCCTTTCTCTAAAATCAGTTTTGGTGTTTTTTAAGGTATTTGTACATATAATAAAAATGCAAAAAAATATATATGCGCATATTTCGATTGAAATTAAATGCATATATTCCGCCCTTTAGTAATTACTATAATTTATTTTAGAAAAAAAAAATTGAACCACCTTGTATAGCAAAAAAATGTATTCAATTTCTTATGTCAATTTTAATTGTAAACAAAAATGCCCTCTTGGAAATTTTTCTTATGTGTCATGGTATTGTGGCAAATTTGATTTTTTGTATTATTTCGGGGTACCTATTTTTGAAAAATTATCTAAAAAATTTGCTCCATAAGTAACACTTAAAGTGGAAATAATGTGTTTGCTACCTGAAATAAAGTAACTTTTTCCAATAAACTCACCTGTTTAAGGCTATACTTTTGAAGATACAGGGTCTCAAATATTTAAGGAAGATACAATTAATGTTACGCTCTGTATCTTGAAAAGTAAAACCTTGAATGGGTAAGTTTATTGGGAAAAGTTACTGTATTTAAATTAAAAAACACGTTTTTTCTACTTTGAGTGTTACTTATGGAGAAAAGTTTTAATTAATTAATTTTTCAGAAGTACCCCGAAACAATACGAAAAATTCAAATTTGCTATGAAACCATGACACATATGAAAAAATGCTAAGAGAACGTTTTTGTTTACAATAAAAACTTACATAAGAATTTGAATGCATTTTATTGCTATACAAGGTGGTTCTATTTTTTTTCTAAAATAAATTATACTAATTACCCATTTCTACGCCACTGGTTGTTCAAGATGGTTGATATTAACAGGTTTTATGCTAACCCATGCCGTTATAACGTGTACCAAATATGACTTAAATATTTTAACTAGTTTGTAAAATATTCAATAAATTCCACATATTTCTCGCAACTTTAACACCCTGTAACTTTTTTACAAGGCCTTAAAATGATATAGTTTATAAGGCCTTAAAATGATATAATTTATATCATCTGTTGAAGTGTTGCAGATTAAAACTGAATCACCCTGTATATGGCATGACAATATACCTACCTGAAACCGCAAAACGACAAATAAGGGAATAATTCTATTTTTGTTTCCAATCTATGTATGGTTACGTGCAAATAAAAATAAATAAATTAATCAAATGTATTAGGACGAAAAACAAAAGGTTGTGCGAAATGCCGAAAACACCAAAGGTTAAATGCATTAGGCACATTTTGGAGAGCCTACGGAGTTTGGACCCTCTGTTTATTTATTCCATTGGGAGATGGTTTTTTCAACCCCAGCTGAAACCAGCCCCCATTAATGTACAATAACACTAAAAGCCCGTTCCCCCAGTGAGTTTTCGAGTCACCGCCCAACTGCACAAACGAAATATTATTCCGACCTCATTAAGAGATCTATTATTCAAATGTTTGTGAGTCGTATCTGACAGCTCGAATCTCAGAAACAACATTCGGCCGGCCGCTGCGAAACTTCAAAATCATTCCTCGCCGCCGGCCGGGCCTGCCCCGACTTAAAATGTAGACAGATTATGGATTGGCCGCATGTGCCCGTACTTATACGCAATGCATATGGCTAAAATGGAATTCGACAGGACGACAGGGTGGTGTTTGTCAGGAAATAATGAGGCCATCGAAAATTGTATCAATCACGTCGGCAAAAAAGAAGAAAGTAGCACAAAAACAATGCACATCAGGGAGTTACATGAACACATATGCCAGGTTTCTGGAAAGAAGACGCTACATGCTGAGAAGACAATTTTACTATTATATAAATACGAAAGCATGTTCCATTATATTCAGTCTCTCTTGTAACTTGTCAATAAACATCTTTTTAAAAACAAATTTGTTACGCTCGCCCACGTAACTGGCGCAGTCGTGCGGATCACCGTTGCCTTTTTCGACCTATCGGTAGATATCGACTCGCGATCGGTTCCATATCTTCGGTTAAAAACAGTGTGAGTGAAACCGAAAGGTGTGGACTTGGCTCTTACAAGACGGCTCAGCAGACCAGGGGAAGCCAGGAACAGCATCGTCCTACAACCCTTTTGGTCACCGCAGGGAGAAGACAGCATAGTTTTTCCTATTGCACCCGTAGGTTAAGAAGAAAAAGAAGATTTCCATGAAGAAAAACATCTTCATCTTAGCATTATGGACCTGGACCACCAACTTCCATAACCTCAACTCCTATCCCGGACTCTTCCCATTCAAGTTAGGAACGACACAAATTGTAACTAATCACTGGCCACTTGTTCAAGTATACGACTTAGCCCCATTAGTTTCAAGATATTTACAATTAAAAAATCAAGTGTATAAGCTTAATAATGATATTAAAAGTAAAATTGGACACTATGGTGACGAATACAAATATTCATTTTCATATTTATTTGCATTAGAAAAGCAGATCTATTTACAAATAAGTCAAATAAATCCTATTCAAAATGTTCTAGACAGAAAAGAGGCTTACTTAATCCTTTGGGATCTCTCATTAAATGTATTACAGGAAATTTAGATCAAGAAGATAGCCAAAGATATGACATGCAGATAAAACAGCTTACAAGAAAATCAAAATAAATTAAAGGGTGTAGCTTTCAGTCAAATTACATTATTAAAATCTACTATTAAGAAATTTGAGGAAACAGTGACAAACATAACTCGCAACCAACAACAAATTGAATTTAAAAAGTAATCAAATAGGAGAAGCTCTCGAGAAATTCGCTCAAGCCCAACTAGATGACTTCAATTATTTTCAAATTCATATTTTGATTCATCAACTTACTAATATATGTATACCAAAATATCTACAATATATTTGATAGAATGGAAGTAGCAGTTTCTTTTGCAAAAATGAATACTTTACATAACTCATTCATAAATCCTATGGACTTTTTATTCGAAATAAAAGAATCTGAAAAATATTTAAAGTTAGGAAAAGTACCTTTTTTTATTGAAATCAAAAGCTACTTAAAAGAGTTCAGTATCACATTTATTTTAGAAATACCCTTGGTTGAATCAGAGTAGTTATACCAATATTACGAAATCCTACCATTACCAATCCCAAAAAATAATGAATTCGATTTTTACTTTTGCCTACCTTATAAACCATTCCTTGTACAAAATTCCAAATTCCATGGACAAAATCTGCAAGAAAATTGAAGAAACCAAGTACATCTGTGAAGAAGTTAGTTCTCGAGGTGCAATAATTGCACCTCGATACGATATGATATTAATTATTAATATCATTCAAAAATTTAACGAACTGTTCTCCCTTCAAGACTACTATCCGAAAAGTTCAGATAGCCAAATTTGTCAAAAATAAATGGCTAATAACTGTTCCGTGAAAACGAATAGCTGTTAGTTCCTGTAAAAACTCAGTACCAAATAACACACCACTACAAAGAAGTTACTTAGTCGAGCTGTTTTCCGATTGCACTTTAAAATTAAATTCGATAATATTACAAAGTTATAAAACTAGCAAACTAGGTACCCTTTATAAAAGTATCTTTACCCTCTATAAATTTTTCGAGTAGAAACTTCTCTAGCATCCCGAAGAAGCTATAGGTCTGCCAGAACTCAGCCTCAACAAAATTAACTTAGAAGAAACAAGAAGTATTCAAGACACCCTTGAAGAACACAAGAAGATTTTAGAAGATATGTCGTCACCACTTGAAACAAAGAAAATTAACATTTTTACAATTTTTATTTTCATTTTAATATTAATTGCTTTATTACTACTCTTGCCCAAATGAAATGAAAAACATTTTCAAAAATTTTCTATTAACCCAAAACAAAGGGAAACCCGAGAAGAAATCATCATTTAATTTTTGGGAACCACATCCTACAGAATATGCTTCCCAGAATGGCCGGAGGAGTTACATGAACACATATGCCAGGTTTCTGGAAAGAAGACGCTACATACTGAGAAGACAATTTTACTATTATAAATAATACTAACACATGTTCCATTGTAGTCAGTCTCTCTTGTAACTTGTCAATAAACATCTTTTTAAAAACAAATTTGTTACGCTCGCCCACATAACTAAGGTACATAATAATATGAATATTTCAGGGACAATCGAGGGTACTCGGTGGAAATCCATTCCCCATCTCTATGATATCCCCTATCCAGGCTTCTCTTGAATTACCTACTGTCTGCCTGGAACACCCTCTTCAGATAGCACTTTATAAATTTACTATAATATTAGGTAGGTACTGATGGATGATTTGAGTTGTTAATTTTACATTCTACAATAATTTGTATATTTATTTTTATTCCAAACCAACGCCCACTATAAAAAAGGGTCTCACGAGTCATCGCTCGCATCCGGTCGGCCGAGTGCTCGGGGAAAAACAAACAACCATGTGAATAAATAGCTTGGGTTTTATCTGCGAGCCCATTTAACGCTAGCTTTGGCACATGTAAATAACAAATTAAAATTATCAGTTTGCGCAGACAATTCCATATTGTTTATTTACAGCCGTTCGTTGGCGTTTTAGATTGCAGAATTAATGCTATGGCTATTTTGAACAAGACAGGATAACATTAATTTGAAAATTACACAATACAATACAATACACAATACGGAAGTGACAAGGGACAGATCTAAACTTTACTCTTTATCACACGAAATTGGTAACTTCTGCCAATGATTTGCATTCTGTACCTTGGAAACTAGTAGTCGGCGCAGTCGGTAGGAACCACTAATTCTTCAGAGAGAAGAGTAGTTGTATTTTGGATTTTACTTGTTTTTAGATTATCTCTAATGACGGAATTATTGCCTAGCAATGAAACTTCCTGGCCTATATACTATATACCGGGTGGATAAACAATTTTGGACTTTTTTGTTTTGGCCAGTCTTTTTGTTTATCAACCGATTTTAAAAAACGAGGCACCGTTGCTGGTGTAAGATTCACTATTTTCTAGTATGTATAATATGTTTTTTTTCTCCCTTGTTAAAAATCATTCTTACCGGACGCATAGCCGAAACAGTTTCCAGTATATTTTGTTATTTAAGAAAGTTCAACAATCTGTTCTGGCTAAGTTGTTTATAAAACGTAACGCAAAGTTAGCGGTACTGAGGATAAAAGGGTATTGATTTCTTCTCTATGGCACACGACGTGTTCCATCGAAAGATTTAACAGATTTGCCTTCACTTGAGTTTTGGTTCCCGAGTAAGAAGCCTAATATTTAAACTGCGCTAATTTTCTATCAGTTTGAGCTACACGAAAGAGGTGAGTTTTCTCACAGGGCATATTTGTTTCTGCATATTTGTTTGTGTACCGATGTTTTAATATTATTGTGCAAATAATCTGAGTAATGGATATTTTTAATTACTGCTTGTTGACTGTCTTGCCTGTGGTGTTTTGGCAATAGCTATATGGTGTTTCTTGTTGATACCTGCGGAGTAGGTCTGGGACCATTGCACGACTCGTTAGGGTATAACAGGGCTCTGTGTCTGGAGGGGACCCTCGCGTTTTGGTGTCCATTGCACTCCTCAGTACAGAGTGATATTGTCAAGTGGTCTAGATCGGAGGTTGCTGTATCAACCTTGGTTATGAGTAATTGACTTAGGTAGCGTGTTTGCTACGGTATTGAGTGAGCGTACTGTATTGCTCATTGCACGACTCGATACGTTTATTCAGGCACTTTGGATGGGTATAATGTTCATTCCTCATGCATTGTCAGTACGTTGTCGTTACTGGGACAGTCCAACAATCGGGAAATAATTTTATTTGTTTAACTTCAATTAAATCCATTTTAGTGAAATAAGTATGCTCAGGTTTGTTTTATTTATTTCCAGGTTTGCCACTGACTATCCTGAAAACGAGAGTTTGCCAATCGCTCAGTTGTTTTTGGTGGTTATCTGTTAATTTAATCAGTTTATTATTATTTAATCAATTAATATTAATATGTGGTTAATATCCTGACGTGTCAATAAAATATAAATCATTTCAAATACCTTGAAACAAATGTTTTCCTACACTGGCATAAAATAAACGACCATTGACAGAAAACTTCAAAATGGCCGATTTTTATCCAACAGAGGGCGCCAATACAAAAAGAAAATAAAATGGGTCTTTCAGTTTATCTGGGGCGGAGCTATATCATTTGCATTATTGTTAAGTTGTAGCACAGGACATATAGACATAGCGCGTAGCGCTATTTATTCTGTGGTTATAGTCCTGAAGCAGCCTTCGTTCCTTTGCCTATAATTTTTTTATTTACTAATCGATTTTGATGAACTATGAAGTATTCTGTCAGTAGTCCGTTCTTTTCTGCAAGCAATGATGCCTCGTTTTTTAAAATCGCTTGATAAACAAAAATTATGGTCAAAACAGAAAAGTCAAAAAAAATTTGGCCCAGCCGGTATATTCTCAAAAAGTTCTTCCTGTAATTTTCGTTTTCCGTTCGAAGTTTCTCGTCCGGACGGCGCAGCGGGCATATAATTTTTCCGTGGCCGAGAGGAGGTGCGCGTGTAATTTAAGTAATAACTGAAATGCTTTTATGGCAGGGAATTATCGTGAGTAGCATGCGATAAAATTAATGTTCACGCTAGCGAAATATATTACATTAAAATGTTACAAGTCCCAAATGAAACGGAACGATAATTGCTGTGCCAGAGAGACGAGGATTTAAACTGTTCCGTTATGTTTTAGAGATTACATTTGTAGATAAATTTTGTACAACTTTATTTCGTCGTTAGTTCCATGTTTCAACTATGAAAACTTCTGAAGCATGATTGAATTTGAAAAGTCTGCTTTTGACGTTGAATAAATGCACGGTTTTCTCTCTCTATGGGTTCACACAATTTATTATTGAATGAAGGGCGGGCGCGATTTCGTCAGAAACATGCCGAGATGAGATTTATTTTTTGTTTTTCAACCAACGTGTTTATGGAGGATGGAAAGGGACCGGTTTCCATAAATAAAAATGAACTCATTGAAAAATTCGAGATAATGCCCCTTTTCTCAGACTTTATTTTATTTTGGACGTCAACTCATATGTTACGTATATTTTTAAATATTTTGAGACCGAGAAAGGACTACATTTTAGTAAATATTGTTGTCAACGTTTGGCTACTACATATGTGCATCTGTTTAATGTCGCAGAAAGTGCAATATTTTGATGAACGATGAAGTATTTTGCCAATAGTCCTATAAAAAAAGGTCTTGGTGGCAGGCAATTTAAATATATTATTTGAGTTTTGTTTAGTTTTAAATAAATACTTGTAGCCTTAATTTAACAAGTGTTGGCATTAGAATTCCTAATTTTAGGGAAATAATTTCACAATTAGCTTTTTTGCAGTAAAATAGCAATATCTTTTTACAAGCTTTTATTTAACTTCACTTGTTGGTATTATATAATATGTGTATCTTGCAAGCTGAATTAAAACCACTTCCTGACATCCGATTAAGCTGAAATTTTGCATACACCTTTATAGTTCCGGTGACAATACAATATACAAATACTAATATTATAATACTTTCAAAATATAGCCGCCGCTCCTAGATGGCGGATGATGTATTTTTTGTCAACCCCCTTAATATGGTTATCAAACGAAAGGGCTTGAAAAGTAGAAAACTATAAAGATAGTGACATCACACTAAGTTCAATATGGCCGCCGCTCCAAGATGGCGGATTACCTATTTGATACCCAACATGGGTATCAAATGAAAGGGCTCGACGGGTAGAAAACAATAAGGTGAATGACTTCATACGAAATTCAATATGGCGGCCGCCCCAAGATAGCGGAGTGAATTTCTTTACCATCCTCCTGACAGGGGAATCAGATAGGTACTAAAAAGCACAAAATAAAATTGAAAAAAAAAACCTTTTTAAAAACAAGCTTTTATTTAAGCCATGAACTGAAAGAAATAAAATAAGTTTAGGTTTTCGTTAAGATAATTCAATTCCAAATTGCGACAAGTTTTTGCAAATTGAAAAGCTTGTAACGCGAATTGTATAGAAAAAAATGCATACTTTGGCAAATAGGTACCTACTTGCATATCAACCAATCACTAAAATTAATTGGTACTACTTTCATCAACATTTCGCGCGACAAGCTTTTCAATTTGCAAAAATTTGTCGCAATTTGGGATTGAATTATCTGAACGAAAACCTAAACTTATTTTATTCGTTTTAGTACATGGCTTAAATAATAAAAGCTTGTTTTTAAAAAGGTTTTCATTTATTTTCAATTTTTTTAAGTAAAACTTAGCATTACACTAATGAATGATTTTAAAATAACTGGCCAAGTTAGCATGGTACATATTTTTACAGTATGAAAAATCTAAATTATCTAAAAAAACCTCCCAAGTCGAGCAATTTATTTCCAAAAGATGAAGCAGTATTCGATTTTCAACAGTGATAAGGCTAGTCGGAGTTACGTAAGAATAATAATTAAAATCTTGGAATATGGAGATTTGTAATAGCTGTGACACTCCAAAAACTAAATTCTGACTATTCCTTTACTCAATGGTCTGACAGTAACCTAGGTATGTAAGTAAGGTCATAATTTTTGTCAGTTTTCCACGCGATGACGTTGACTCTTCCCACACCCTGTATATTATTATGACAGAGATAGGTACAGTTACAACAGTTCCTTTAATCATCGTTATGAGTTTTTGAGAATTGTTACACCATAAAAAAAAGTTATGCATGCATCATTTTTAATAACACAGGATATAATATAATATCCGCTAATCGCCGTGCTAGTTTCATATTAAATGATTAATGATGGCAAAGCAGATGCTGAAATTAAACTTTATCATGCGGCAGTATACAATTTGATCCTGCTTAGTCTTCATCAAAATGAATAGATCGATGTACCATAAATTATTTTAATGTTTGTTCTAACGCTGATACAAGTCTACCGGGTGGCCCATGATTATCAATATGCGAGGAATAAAAAAGCTTTAAAATGGGACCTCTATACTGTCTACATTGTCTACAACTTTTGTCAAGAATAAAACTTGAAAGATTAAATATTTACGATTTTATTTAGTAGTATCGTATACATAAATTAATGTATGTTAGATCACATTTGCAAAATAAATAGGGAATTTCATAACTGTTTTTAGAAAATGTTAGCGTGTCTATTTTGATGTATCTCCGCATCCACAAGTGCCACCTGAAAGAAAATAAGGTTGTTAATATATTTAAATTTCGCTAATTAGCAAGCACCTAGATACTTTTTTTTTGTAATACCGATAGTAGAACTATAAAATGATACTAAAAAAAAACAGGGCTCCCTTTTGGCTGGCAGAGTCTCTGCGTTTTGTTAAAACAGTTTCGCATATATTGTTTCAAACTGATTTCAAGCGGTTTGAAATTCTGCTGAAACAGACCTATGCATAGTTTTGCAACCCTACAACATACATTGTGACGTAACCTGCATTATATAAGTTAAAGTTTTTTGTTTGTAGAACAAATTTGACCTAGCCAGCAGTTTGAGGTCGTATAGGGATAAAAAAGATGTATGCAAAAGCGGTTATGCCACTTGCGGTAACTGTCAAATTTAACATTAAAATAAAAGTTAAAAATTCCACTTATTTGGCGAAATATCGAAAAAACTTACTAGAAAAAAGTTTCCCTTGCCAATTTTCATTAACTTACAACATTAATTTTTTTGTCGATTTTATCAATTATTTTATTTTTTTATAGATTTTCTTAGCTTAATATCATATGGGACTTGCGTTTTGAGTTAAATGTCAAAAATATCAATATAAACTAGATAACAAATATAAATAACTAAAAATTGCCAGAATGTGAGTGATAATATAATAATAATACATGCTATTAGTTATTTTAATTGTGTTTATACAAAGGATGAGTGTTTGACCCGTACAAAATTTTAACCAAAGGTAACAGTTGGGCACCCATGTGAAGTTAGGTTTTAACTCGAAAATAAAATTTTGTGTTGAGACTACTGACCTTGTTCCGTCACCATTATTTTAAAATAGTTAAAAAATAATTATTTTTAGCAAATTTTTAAAAATTTTGTTTCCTAATTAATTTTTTATTTCTAGTTTCAGTTACCTTTCCATAGAAAATGTCCACCTTACCTTGTTGCGTGGAGCATTTGCAATCATTTCCACACTGAGATGTTTCCTCGCCACATGTATCTATGTCAATAATTAAAAATATATTAAAATTAAACAAATAATGTTCGTTTTCCAAATAAAATACCTTTGCAGGGGTCACAGGGCGACGGCATCCTGGCTTGAATGATTTTACAACTGCACTAGTTTACAAACAAAATTCATTTGATGTTGTTAATTCCTGAGCCAGTTTTATTTATACCAATCTGTTGGCTGGTAGGTATCCTCGAGAGCAACCATCCAAGAAATGATACCATCTCTCTTTAACATAGTAGAAATTATATTTATCTGTAACAATTTAGCGAAGATAAGGAAGCATTCATTAGACCGTTTTTTTATGTAATTGGCCCCAATACCAATAAAATCTATAATGAATAACTTCATGGTATGTGAGTAGACCGATGATTAGAGGGTATAGGAAGAGGAACAATGAACAGGTACCTATTTTTTTAGTGAAGAAGGATTATCACTATGAGAAATCTCAGATTTGAATCGGAAACAAGGCTTTATCTTAGATATACAGTGTGTCTCAAGATAAGAGGAAAAATTTTTAAGACAAAAAAAATCTTGAAAAGATTTGAATTGACAACTTAGGTCAAATCTGCTTGATTAGAAAGTAATTTCTAGAATATTTTCAGTTTTAAAAAAATCAAAGTGGCCTACATACGGGGTGTTTCATAATTTATCAGCCTATACGTATGCAGAGTTACCTATATGCGTATTATTTGTAAAAATATGAAAAATATGCCACGGTATTTTTTTAATGAAATTCGAGTTAACCATTTCTTATGAAGGTATATTTTTGACAGAAACAATTGACAGATGCTCGGGCAGATGTATTATGGAAAAAGTATTAAAATTTTATTCTTAGTTTTAAAAAAATTAATTGCGTATGAAGTTAATGGTGTTATTTTTCTATTAAATCATCAATATTCCGGGATGGAATTTTGTAAACAAGGTTTACAAACTCATTATTTAGAAATTCTTTTACAATGTTGGCTTTGTGTGGTGGAGCTCTGTCGTGTTGAAACCACATGGTTCTTCTTAAATGCAATGGCACATTTTCCATGAGAACTAGCAACTGTTATTATGGCAAAAATTAGAGATTATATTCGTGTAATACAAAGTATACATATATCCTGAATCAAATTAGCCTTGGATTGATTGGGTATCCATGGAAAACAATTGACAGTTGATAATGTATTATTCTTACCTGTCATAATTGAAATACCTTCTTTTGACATTTAATAATAATTGTATCCAGTCATTGAACGTATCATAAAACTTCAATAATGGTATCACACAATGAAAAAGTTGATATGTTATTACTGTTATTAGTCTATGGAAAAGCCAAAAAAAAATGCTAGAAGAGCCGATAGAATTTATAGGGAGAAATATCCTATTCGATTAGAAAAAAAAAACTTAAGGGAGAACCAAAATGCAATTTCTACTCTACCCGCAAAGCGGCACCGTCGCAATGATAAAGGCCTGCCAGCTGGCGACGCGAAACGTCAATAAGTCATCACAAGGAGGTCGGGAGGTTGCTTTTTGTAGTTGTTTACGTTTACTTGTCTGGCGATTTTCCTGTTTTAAAGAACGTTTGTTGTGTGTTGGACTGTGTTTTTTAGTAATATAGGACGTGGAGTTTTATTAATAAGGTGGTAAAACAGCAGTGGTTCAGAATAAAGTGATTAAAGTTCAATTTTAGTTTATAGGTTTTAGGTTGTGTCTATAGTTTCGGACTAATTTAAATCATGCCGTGGACGTGTTCCGGTCCCAACTACAAGGGAAACTACAAAGGCGGTCCTAATGTGTCCGCTTTTTCCTCCATAAAGACATTTTAAGGGAAAAATGGGTTAAGGCCATCAAAAGAGATTTTGTTTCTACACAGTTTTCCAGGGTTTTGTTTTGGACTGTCGGAGAGTGTTATACCTAACAATTTTACGTGATTAAACGTAACCACCTTGAAATTAGTAAGTTTTATGGTTTTATTTATTCGAATTTAGTTGTAACTATGCGGGCAAATAAGAAATAATTGGCATTTACGAAAATTTTACCTGTAGATATCTAAATGCACCTAAAGCCCTTGAAAATGTGACTTTCACTCTCGTAGATTATTATCCGTGTTGTAAAACCATGAGCTATATATGTAAACAATCATTTTAAAGTGTTTTTTTACCAAATTTACCAAGTTGACGTCTTGAAATTTGAATTTGGCGCCTTAGGCTGACCTCCCTTGGATGACTCATCGCTTTCAGCTGGCGGGCCTTGTTATTGCGACGGTGCCGCGCAAAGGCGCATCAATTAGAAGAATAGTTCGCAACAATGATGCAACAGTCCAAGTGTTACAATATTTTGAAGATTACCCGAGAAACTCAATTTGACAAGCTAGTAGAGAATTAAATTTGAAGAAGTCGTCCATACAACGAATTATGAAAGAAAACAAATATCATCATTTTAAATTACATTAATTAGAAGATTTGGGAGAGGCAAATAAGGAAATAAAGAAAAAAGGCTTAATTATATTGTTGAAATCATGGTGGTGACCGAGATTGTTGACAAGCTTATTTTCAGACATATACTTTGGACAGACGAAAGTCGTTTTGTTAGTAATGACTTAGGTACCTAACCACAAAAACGAACATTATTACTCCATTGAAAATTCTCATATTGTCAATCCAATTCGGAATCAGGGACACTACGACATAATGTGTGGCATAATTGGTTATCAGTTAGTTGGGCCATATTTTTACGAAGGAGTTTTAACTGGAATAACATACCCCCAATTTTGCAACAACAACTACCACTTCTCATGGAAAATGTGCCATAGTAGTTAAGAAGAACCATATGGTTTCAACATGACGGAGCCCCAGCACACAAGGCCAACATTGTAAAAGAATTTATAAATTATGAGTTTGGAAACAAATGGATTGGAATAAATGGGCCCATAAAATGGCCAGGACATTATGGGGATTTCTGAAAAACATTGTTTACAAAACTCCATCTCTGAATATTGATCATTTAATAGACAAAATAGAAGATGCATGTCGGCAAATAACACTAGATGTATTAAGAAAGGTCACTTATAAGACAGAAGTTAGACGCTGTCTAAACTTATGTTTATTAAAAGAAAATTACTTATAAGTAAGAAAAATTACTTATAAGTAAGAACCTACCTAGCATTTATTTTTATAGTGTTGGTTTTTGTTTTTCGCTAACATTGTTAGGTTTTTAAATATAATACATAATAAGTGTTTATAATAATAGTTTTTCTTAAAAAAGCGTTCATACAGTATATTTCCGAGCATCTGTCAAAAATATACCTTCATAACTCGATTTTCATTAAAAAAAATACCATGGCACCTTTTTCATATTTTTACAAATAATACGCATATAAATTATTTTTAATGAAACAAGATATCAAAAAAATATATATATACGAAAGTTTATCAGAAAAACGTGCTCTTTCCAAATTATAAAGAGAAACAGGTATGGTCCTGGGAAAAATATATTTGATGGCGTCGTAACCTATATTTCCCAAATTCCTGTTGTTAACTTTAATACAAAACCAGACAAATCACAAAAACAAATATGTTAGATACATGGTTTTTATTTACACACATGAGACATTTGACAAGATAGAGAACATATTGACAACATGGAAATTTATGTGACACAAATAAACATACGCGAATAAGTAAAAAATATTTTCACACATTTACTTCCAATCGCCACATCCACAGGTGCCACCTGAAAATACATATTATATATTGTTTTAATTTTGTTTGGGTTCAATAATTATAGCTTAGGTTGTGCAGTATCGATTAAACTTATAAATTTAAAATAAATTAAAATGTAATAACCTTTACCTTGTCGAGTTGAACATTGGCAGTCGTTTCCACAAGATGAGGTTTCTTCGCCACAAGTGTCTGTTAGAAAATACCACAATACATTATTGAAAAATACATTCTGTTTCCAAAAATACTACCTTTGCAGGGCTCACAGGGTGCAGGCATATTCTCGTTTTTGATTATCTTCTGTAGATATTCACAGTTGAAACTGTTTTGATATTGCTACTTTCTTGCAGAACTATTTATACCAGTTTGTTATCCTCGAGCGCATCCATCTATAAAAGGTCTCGCTCTCCATCTCCCTTTAATATGGTGACAAATATAGACAAGAAATTTGTTTGTTATTTGCAAGGAAAGATGAAATGCGACGGCACGGAAACAGAAATATTGTTTCACGAACTTGGTTCCATTTTAATGAGTCCAATGACAAAAGAGGCCGTGAATAATAAAGCGGAAAGGAAATAACTTTGCTAAAGGAGAAGGAGATGAATTATATTTGCTCCAGCGCCTCCAGCTAACAGAAGTCTGAAAATTATAATTTTATGAATTTGATAAACTTTGTACTTCTTCCTGGGTATGGGCGCATATTCAAGTTGTCTTGCCGATATTTGACAAAGCAAAATTGTAACGAGAAAAACAAGAAAGGAGCGTATTCGTTTACAGTTTCCACTTCCTTGCTCTGGATGTTACCAACACTAATTTGCTGCAATAAAATGAATTTTTATTTTATTTTATAAGACAATGGAATCGATACGCAACAACTAATCATAATACATCTTAATTTTCTGTGGTAGAAATTAAAAGATTACACACAGAACATCATGCTAGTCGACACAACGAAAAATGAAAACTTCGCGTTTTCGGTTTCGATTTCATTTTCAAGGTCATTTTCATAAAAACTGTTAAATCTACGTCATCTACGGCCTTGTTGCAAATGACTAGAAAATGCACGTCTTCTGTTTTCCTGTAGGAGTCACCGTAGCCTATACTTTCACTTTGTCAATGGAGGGTGTTCAAGTTAAAGTATATTGTTAAAAGAGGGTCAATGACATAACAATGTCGCCTTCATTAGAAATCACGACAAAAAAGGAAAGGAAGTAGCTAAAATTTTTGTTCAGGTTATAATGAAATTGCAAGCAGTTTAAATGAATACAAATTTTACTAATCTAGGTGATTCAGTCATGATGTAAACAAATTTGTGACTGAATAACCCTGTATATGTCTAAAAAATTAAGCCGTAGGATATTTTTTTATTTTCAAGGTCAAAATGACAAAAATAAAAGTAACAAATTATATGAGCATCAGATACTATACCTTAAGTCAAGTATACTTATTATGGTGTGAATTTTTCTTTGTGACGTCTTTTAGTAAGTATGGCTCATAATCATTTGTACTGTAACTCAAAAATTATTATTTATCCTTTATTATAAAAAATAAAAATGGTATTGTTTGTTACTTTTTTAACCGACATATTATGTACAATTCAATTATTATACAGGGTGTTTCTAAATTATGGTGCCAACGTAATATGACAAATAGAAAGTGTCATTTTGAACAAAAAGTGTCCTATAAACAAGGGTCCTAAAATGCATACTATAAGAATGTTACAGGTTGATAAAAGTATACAGTTTGAAAAACATCTTTAACACAATAACTTCTACAGAAGTTATGCAATTTAAATGAAACTTGGTGCAATTCTTTAGTAACTGAAGTGCAACAATTTTGTGTAAAAACGATTTATTTCCATCGACCAGAGGCGGAGGGGCGGGGTAGCACAATGAGTTTTCTACTCATAACTTTTTTGAGGTTATTTTTTTGGTCTTGCAGGTTCATCATTTTAATGCATCTTTTTATTTTGCAAGAAAAGGGTAGGTACAGGTACTCTTGTTTCATAGCGATAAAATCAACCGTTCGCGTTGAAATCGGCAAATGTGCTCCAAAACACCTGTTAACTCCAAAATTCAAAAAATAAAATTATCGCCTACCGCATCTAAATGTTTTACAGTTGAATTGTACGTTCAAAATTAAAAAAAATGCTTAAAGGATATTGAGTAAAACCTGACTGGTTTTGCTTAATATGGATTTCAAAATTTTGTTGAGTTCAATCCGTTCCATTTTGAAAGGGAAAATTTTTTGATACATAGTTCATAGTTAATTTTTTGTCACCTTATATGGTACAATTATTTGGTAAATTTTAAAAGCGGTAGTTGAAAATTTTATTTTTCGAATTTTGGAGTTAACAGGTGTTTTGGAGCACATTTTAACGATTTCAACGCAAACGGTTGATTTTATCGTTATGGAACAAGAGCACAGTTTTGTTGCAAAATAAGAAGATGTACTAAAATGATGAACCTGCGAGACCAAAAAGATAACCTCAAAGAAGTTATGAGTAGAAAACCATTGTGCTACCCCGCCCCTCCGCCTCTGGTCGATGTGAATAAATTGTTTTTACACAGAATTGTTGCACTTCAGTTACTAAAGAATTTCACCAAGTTTCATTTAAATTGCATAACTTCTGTAGAAGTTATTGCGATAAAGATGTGTTTCAAACTATACTTTTATCAACCTGTAAATTACTTATTATGCATTTCAGGGCCCATCTTTATAGGAAACTTTTTGTTCAAAATGACATTTCCTATCTGTCTTATTACATTGGCACCCTGCGTATATGAAGGACAACACTTCTTGCTCATGTGAAAGTAAAGAACATCATTATAGTCTTCTTAAATTTTGCGACACCCTATTAACAATATAAATTTTACTATAAAACAGTTTTTCCTATACAATATTATTTATTAATCTTGATTGGAAACTTCCACACGCACAATGTGATGAATCCGAGTTTCTTCCAGATGGATCCTGTGTCAGCGAAACTTCTCGTTCCAAGCTTTCGTCCTCGATTGCACGGGACATTTGAATAACAATAATGGAATAACATCCTTAATCGGTCGGTAATATTGCGATAATTTAGCGAGCCTGGAAAAAAGCCATAGTGGTCGGCGGGTTATTCAAGCGTCCGTTACTATTATATTTTTATGAAGCATGTGCCTCTCTTGGTTATAGCATTAAATAGTTAGGTAAATAATTTTTGTTTTCACTCAATGCTTTTAGATTATCTTTTTCATGTAAATTATTGGAATACATTTTTTAACATTGTTAATACAAATTACATAAATATGAATTTTTATGTATTTAAGACGAAAGATGCGAGAAAATAGGAAAAGCGTTTTTAAAGCGATAAACAAGATTTAACTTTAAAATTTTAAACAAAAATAGGCTTTGTCTTTTAGTACACTCACTACTTCCAAAGTACATATCATATACCTATAAAGGTGTGAGAAAGTTAGAGTACATAGGACTTTTTGAAATATTCTATATTTCCGATTTATTCAGTTGTAATGGAATAAAACATAAATTCAGTAAGAGTAAATAGGTACTTTCAAAAGCAATCACCTACATAGAATTTTTTAACTTCTCAATTTTGGAACCACTTAAAAAAACACGTATATGATATATTTACAATAATTTATTTATTTATTGATATGGTATTAGATAACATTTTGCAAACAGAATAAAGGGATTCATCTTACAGAAATAAATAAATAATATATTAAATATTAAGAACAAATTTGGGACATAATATGTTTACTTTGCTGCTGAATCTCCACATCCGCAAGACCCCCCTGGAAGAAAAAAAACATTTAGATTCTTGGTCAAAAAATACCAATTTTTGTGGGAAACTATAGTATATGAAAAACCTAGACTTTTTAACATATCTCCCTTTGAAAACTCATGTGTGTCATAATTTTGTATTTTCAAAATAAGACAAGTAACTGAAATTAATTTTCAACACAGGAGATATTCAGAAAATTCCTTACCTTGTTCAGTAGAACACTTGCAGTCACTTCCACACTGATCTTTTTCATCACCACAAGTATCTATGACAAGAAAAAGCTTATTATTAACTTGCCACAATTATTGTCTACAGAAAAATTTACCTTTGCATGGACCACAGGGCGCCGGCATCTTGGAGTCGTAAATTAGGTTGTTGTTGCTTGTCGACAGTAAAAATCAGTTTGATGCTTTAACATCTTGCAGCAGACTTATTTATACCAATGGTAGCCTCCGGTGCACCCATCTATAAAGGTTGAATTTCTCTGATTGCTTTTTTTTACAAAATAAATAACGGAACATAATTTGTAGAGGGCAAGACGAACACATAAAAATGAGCTTTGTTTTAATTATCGAAATTTGCCAGGGACAAATGACGAACAAGTTTACGCTCTGTACATTTTTTCATTTAATTACAATTTTTTATTTTTGTAACGATGAAATAATAAATAATAGTTAGAAATATTTGTGTACCAATGCACTGAAGTTAACGAATGAGGAATTTAGTAGGTACCACACCAACTTGCGTACCGAGGGGCGCATTATAGTTTTTGATCCGTTGCTCAGAAGCAGAGAAATGGAAGTATATTATGATATAAATTTAAGGTCTCTGTGAAGGATTATCGTACAAAATCGCTGTTCTAATTATTAAGACTTCACAGTTTTATGGAATCAAGCAACAGATAAATATTTTTCAAGGGCAACTTGTCACAGGGCTGCCCGAAAACTAGGGTTTAAAACTTACAAGGTAAGCAAAAACTGTTTCGGATTTTTTCCCGTTTTCAATTTTACGATCTGTAGGCAAAGGAAAAGCCTTTACAAAAAAGATAGACTTTTGTGGGCAAAGGAGCACAGAGCTTGGTCTCAGCATCAATGGAACTCAATTATATAGAGTGATGAGGCTAGATTATTTGAAGTTTGTGTTGGTGCTAGCCGAGGCAGTCATTAGAACTAAAGGACTGCCTTAAGAAGAAAGTTATGTTTCTGTCCTCCGTGATGATTTTGGGATCCATGTCAGCTAGAGGGGTCGGAAAATTACACTTTGTAGATGGCATCATGAACGCTGATAAATACATTGACGTCCTTCAAAATAATTGGAAACTATTAGGTATATGGGATAAAAAGAAAATATGCAGGCAGTACGAACGGCTTCTTTATTCGAGAAGAGTTTCTTATGCACTGTTTGTAAGATATATATAAGCTACCATGTATAGAAGATGTAGTAGCAGGTATGTATTGTTGTGAGCTGAAGAGTCGACAATATAAAAGACAATGAAGCATTAGACAGCAGATGTAATATTTTTGTAATGTGCTGGCTAAATATAAAATAAACTCCATTCATCAAGGATTGGTGGTTATCGTACACTCTTCTCAAGCTCTAACACACAGTAACTCTCTTATAAAAATGCTTATTTAACAATCAGGTTAGTATAACTAGGTATACTACGGAACTAAAATTTACAAAACACTTTTTGATATTTCCAACAGAAACTAAAAATTGAAGAACCGCGTTTGCACAATATTGAATGTATCTTCCAACAAGATGGCGCCTCTTGTCATACGACTAAAAAAGTGAAAGATTGGATGTTAGAAAACAATATTTCGCTTTGAAAATGGACGGCTAGTAGATTAAAACATTATGGCATATAATAAAGAAGAAGTTGCGATCACAACCCACAAGAACCGTTCCAGAGTTGCGTGCTCGTCTCCAAGAAATTTGGAATACTTAGTTTCACTCTAGATGATTGCCAAAGATTAGGTAACACTAGGTATGTTGAGACGTATCCAGTAATAAGTCGAAATGGCGATGTAACTCAGTGGTGATAGTCGAAGCAGAGTCATTAGAAAGTGAATAAACGTTTCCTACATAACTAGAAAAATGTGTTGATTTTAATATATTTTCTGTTAACACGATAAATTTCTTCAAAAAACATATTTTGATTAGTTTGGGACAACTTCACTGAGACAGGGCTCGTAGAGGAAAGCACATTACATTTTGTTCTGTATTCTGTCCTATAATATATTATAATGCGTAAACTTACGTCGAATACGTTTAATATTGTCTCTATTTTCACTGCAATTTATGTAGGATTGCCAAATATTAACAGTTGTTGCTTAAATGAGAATTATGAAGAAAAAGTTAAATCTTCAATTTTTAAAATTGGGTGCCTAATAATATGAGACAGCCTCATGTCCAAGTTTAACAAAAACACTAGGTACCTACTTACCACAAAATAATTTTTATTTCAAAAATATTAAATGTACACAGTATACAACTCTTTAATTATATAACACTTGACACTATTCAAATTATTAGGAATATAATTTGGATGAAGCGAGTCTCCGTATATAAGATATCTCATATTAGGAGGAACACTGGGGTGTCTCATATTAGGAATCCGATGTACATAATATCATAGAATTTTTTGCCATCGTTAACAAATCGTCGCATCAGAACCAAACTATTTTATGTCCATTTTTTAAAATTTTACGTAAAAGCATTATGAAAGTTCGAATGTTCCTGGAACCTAAATCTAAAAGGATGTTAATGATAATCAATTTTTGTTGTCACATATCAACAATTTACTATTGAACTATAAACTACCGGAGCAATGTGTTTTCAGGAAATACAAAAAATATAGTTAGAAAATAATTATGTTTGGGACATAGAATAAATTAGACTTTCGGGTAAATAAAAAAATATAACTGTATGTCCAAAGCTTATTTTGAAAAAAATGAAGTAGATAATAAAAACAAGTTTTCAAAAATATCATTTTAATTTTGAACCATTTTGAAAAATCACAAAAGATATTTGGGGTAAATAGTATACAATTTTTAGAACTTTTTAATTAGGCATTTCCAAAATTGCAAGTCTACAGCAGAGAAATGATTTGACAAGCATCTAATATGCGCAATTTTGTCTTCTGGGAGATCAGGTGGTGGAGGCTGAACTGAAGGTGTTGGGATTCCTTCTAAAAAGCTTCTTGTTGAAGCTAGCCTGGCAGAGCTTTTTAGTAATGGCACCGAATGAGAATCCGATACGACATTTAGCTTATATTCTATGAAGTTCGAGTTATTTTCATAAGAAATTTGAATCAAATTTTTGTATGGAATTTTTGAAAGGGCCATACATTGTGCCAATACCTTGAAGTCCAAGAAATTGTTTTTCTGCATTTGAACAATTTTATATGGGTTTCTTGTCCTAGCGTTCTTAATTGCTTTGTAAATAGCGAGTGGACTGTGCAATTCCAATTTTTTTAAATTGCGATCAATAACACTGTGCATAGCATCAACCTCCTGAACGCAACTATGGCCAGGTACTTGATATTTTTGAACAATGTCTTTTACTTGTGGGCGCATTTTTAAAAAATGTAATAAAGCTGCCGACATGTGGGAGTTTTTATTTTGGGGTACACAAGAATCTGACCACAAAATTATTCTGGTTATATCGGGTCTTTCTAATAAAACATTTTCTAGTAGCACATAGAGTGCACTTGCGATGTCCGTTCCTTTTCTACCCCCTAAAAGTTCATGCCATAGAACACAATAACCCTTCTTTTTGGCTACATCACATCCAGTCAAATTGTAAACTGCATACTTTTTCTTGTAGTATGCTTTGGAAATTTGCGTTTGCGGACATGTCAGGACACTTTGCATGTCGAAGCAAATGAGAGCTGTACACACGCTTGTTTTACAGTCATTTACGTCTTTTATTTTATCCTCTCGCGTTTGTCGTTTGGCTTCTATGTGCTCTCTATATTTCCTCTCAAGATTTTCATTCATGTTTTTGTTTTGTTGCTTTAAGTCGTATTCGGAACAAATTTCACACAAATCCTTTTTCGGTAGGGGGAAACCAATATTAAACTCACTGTTAAAAATATGATAGTAGAGCCATCTCTTTTCTGGTGTTATATTTTTTTCCTGGCAATCTCCAATATAAAGATCATACATCTTGGCCAAAGATAATGACCTTTCTAAATATTCTTTTGAGGAGCTGGCTCTGCAATAATGAGACGGAAGTCTAGGAAACATGTTTATGTGGTCTCTAATTATTTGCCTCTTTTCTTGGTTAATCGTTTGTGTTGTGTAAGACCCTCTTTTGTCATGAGTGGGTGTTCCTGTCAGTCCTTTGCGTTTATGGCTATAAAAGTAAGATATTCTTATCTGGCTAATATCTAAGACACCCAAATAAAATGGCTTGCAAACGCGACACAATTTGTCATTCTTTTGAAAAAAGTATTTGTAAGAATAAGTTTTGTTCCGCTGACGCTCATTTCTGTTTCTTTGGCGCTCCACTAAAAATCTCTGTGTGGTTTTATCGTAAAAGAAGCCCTTGTCACTGTCATTATTATTCCAGAATTCAGTATGAATTAATGCAACTTCTTCCTCACTAAAATTGTCAAGGCATTTGAAGCGGCAATTACGGCAGTCCCTCTTAGGAGTCTTCGCATGAACAATATTGCCCTTACAGTTTTTATACTCCTGACCACATTGTCTTAATCTTTTTCTCGTGTTTTTCTTCCATTTTGCTGGATCAGCTTTCCTTTTTCGTGTTTTCTTAACCGGAGTGACATTTATTCTAAAAAATAAAACGATATTGATGTTCTATTACTTGCCGATCAAAATATTGTTACCTATTGACATTACTCATATTAATGTTTTGCGGACTATTTAATCCACCACCATTTGCCACATTCATTTGGTTTTCTGCATTTACTTGATTTTCATCATTATTGTGAATGAGTATTGGAAGGTCTAAATCAGATAAACTATCATCCGTATCGGAACTGAAAGGATTTGAAATACAACTTGATTCTAACCTATAAATTATTTCCAGAAATTACTCACATTTCTTGACGTTTACTAGCCACAGACGGTTGATATTCTGACCCAGAATCCTCAAAGGGCTCAGAAAATTCCCCCTCTGATGAACTCATGTTTATTGCACTACCTTTGCCTCACAAAATCACAATAATTACTATAACGTCAGCATTCACTCTGTTACATTAATAATGTTGGGCTAATTTATTCTATGTCCTCACGTGACGCCAAAGCCCCGAATCTTATTGGACGCTAGGACATGGTATAATACAGTTCAAACAGGAACAAGATTTTATGGACATAGAATAAAACTGCCTCCCTATATTTACAAAATCCGTTGACATAAGCCAACTTAGAATATATTGGCCGGTAGAGCTTCGGACATAGAATAATTTAGTGTGAAAAAGTCAGTTTGAGAAAAAAATGGACATGGAATAGTTTGGTTCTCAGGCGACGAAATGTAATTAAATGCGTTATATACCTACTCTAATTATAAAATAACTTTTATTCAATACAACAAGCAACAAAAATATATTAAACACTTATTCGGAAATACAGGGTAACCGAAACCCTTTTTAAAGTTTGTGCACGTACGGTTGAAGTAAACAATGCCGTTTTTAACCTAAAAATTTAAATAAGCTAGACACTGCACTACATGTGGCGACTTGTACCAAAGATCATAATATCATGATCTTTGCTTATACCATCAGTGATTGTTTGAGACATTGCCAGCTAGAGGAGTTAGTGCGGCACCGTCGCAATGATAAAGGCCTGCCAGCTGGCGACGCGAAACGTCACTACGTCATCACAGGGAGGTCGGGAGGTTACTTTTTGAAGTGGTTTACGTTTACTTGTCTGGCGATTTTCCTGTTTTAAAGAACTTTTGTTGTGTGTTGGACTGTGTTTTTTAGTAATATAGGACGTGGAGTTTTATTAATAAGGTGGTAAAACAGCAGTGGTTCAGAATAAAGTGATTAAAGTTCAATTTTTGTTTATAGGTTTTAGGTTGTGTCTATAGTTTCGGACTAATTTAAATCGTGCCGTGGACGTGTTCCGTTCCCAACTGCAAGGGAAACTACCTAATGTGCCCGCTTTTTCCTCCATAAAGACCTCATTTTAAGGGAAAAGTGGGTTAAAGCCATCAAAAGAGATTTTGTTCCTACACAGTTTTCCAGGATTTTGGTTTGGACTGTTGGAGAGTGTTATACCTAAAAATTTTACGTGATTAAACGTAACCACCTTGAAACCAGTAAGTTTTATGGTTTTATTTATTCGAATTTAGTTGTATCTAGGCAGGCAAATAAGAAATAATTGGCATTTACGAAAATTTTACCGGTAGATATCTAAATGCACCAAAACCCCTTGAAAATGTAACTTTCACTCTCGTAGATTATTATCCGTGTTGTAAAACCATGAGCTATATATGTAAACAATCATTTTAAAGTGTTTTGTTACCAAATTTACCAAGTTGACACTTTGAAATTTGCATTTGGCGCCTTAGGCTCACCTCCCTTGGATGACTCATCGCTTTCAGCTGGCGGGCCTTGTTATTGCGACGGTGCCGGTTAGTGTGGGGTCTCATATTGGGAACTGTCTCATATTAGGGTACTTTCCTGTCTATAGACATAAAATAACGAATGTTTCCTACAACATCCTGACCTTGGAAATCCTCTTCCCTTGAAAAACAAAGCAAAAGCATCGCCTCATCGCGGCACTTGCGACTTCTGGGGTGGTCTGGGGGTGGTGCGCCCGCCCCCGGGCTCGTTTCGGGGGCATTGTGTGCGTCTAGTCGCCGTGACGTCGTTAGGGGGGCGTCGGGCGAATTACTGGCTCCATTATGATCGGCAAATTACGACTGGATATTTAGGAACGGCCTCTGGGGCGGGCGCGTGCATCTGCGTGGCGGCGATTGATGGATCGGTCGATATGGGCTTTGCCCAGGCTGGCACAGAAAGAAATAATTATTGTAATAAGCAAGTCGAAAAGATGGGTTTTCAATTTTAAAAAAGGCACCTTGTAACCAGTGACAGACTTATTTAATTCAATCTTCAAAAGAGACTAAAACCCACTTTTTATTCCACGTTTTATTGGTCGACTCAAGGTTAAGTGAATATTAAGCCTCTCGTCTCGTCGTCGGTGCGCGCCGAATATCGGGCGAAAACTATAGGTACTACAGGCATCTAAAGATGATATTCCTTGCCCTAAAATGTCATAATAGAAACCGGCGCGCACGGAATGTCGGGCGAAAACTACAGGTACAGGCATCTAAAGATATTCCTTGCCCTAAAATGCCAGAGACCTACCTACCTTGAGTCGACTAATGATACGTGGAATGCAAAGTGGGTTTTAGCCTCTCGTCAATCGTCATATACAGTGTGTCCCAATTTCATACTGGACACCTCAGAATTACAGTGTGGATAAAAATTGTGGAATATCGCTTATATTTCTTAAAATATTCCTCATATGAAAAACTTGTTTTAATAAAAGTGTTAGGGGAAATTATTTCCCATTTAGTGATATCAAGCAATCTTTCGTAGCACAAAAAATGTGATTGCCATGGTAACCGACTTGATTTTTTTAAATGGCACCATATACGTTTTTGGGTGAAAATTGATACATTGGAACTTTCTGAATACGATACAATACAATTTTAATAGGGTCGCATAGGAAAAAAAAAATAAGTTTTCTATTATGCTATTGACATGTTTATCAAAATAATTATTAACATCAAGTTAGATATGAGGAATATTTTAAGAAATATAAGCAATATTCCACAATTTCTATCCACACTGTATATGAAGGACAAGGAAAACAAATGGTCTCTATTTTTTTATTGGTAGCCCCAAGGGAGAGTATCTCATAGGCAGTGGTATTTGGATGGGGTACCTAATTATCTCATGGCCTGCTATGATTTTTTAAAATTGCTAATTTTCAAGAAACCCTATTAGGGACTTTTTTTACGACAAAATGTTATTAAGAAAACTTATTTGGAATGAAAACCTGATTAAAAGTGCAAGTCTAGGCCTACTTTGATTTTTAGCTTTTTCGCCTTTTTCTCCCACTTTTTTTTTAGAAAAGTGTCCTTTCTGGAGCTTTCACATCAAAATATTATTAAGGAAACTTGATCATGGTGAAAAAATAAAATTTTGAAGTTAAAGCTCCAGAAAGGACACTTTTCTAGGAAAAAAGTGGGAGATAAATCTAAAAATCAAAGTAGGCCTAGCATTTTGAAATTTTGAGTCTACTCAGTTTTTCATTCAACAAGTTTACTTAATAACATTTTGTCGTAAAAAAAATCCGTAATGGCGTTTCTTGAAAATTTGCAATTGCAATTGCAATTTGTAAAGGATCCTTTACTCAATGATTATGGCCATCATATTCTTACATATTATATTACATTATACGCCATCAGATATTTTTGGAGTTCCATCAGAGTGGGTATTTATTTATGAAAAAAGAGTTTTGAGTACATGGTGCCATATGCCGTAAAATGCGAGATACGAGATAAGGTTAAAGTTTTGATTTATTTAAAATGATCTTGTCGTCTACACTAATAATGTTTTACATTTTATAGTATGCCAGTGTGTGTAATTAGAAAGTTCATAAAAAAATAAGAAGACCAATATTTTGGCTAATTTTGGCATTTTTAAACGATTTTATTAAAAATGTTTATATTCTACCTATATAGGTAGGTATTAAATATAATTAAGTACATTGTATCCAATAAAATTGTATTAATTATGGGATTTTAACAGGATTTTTTTATAATCATTATTGTAGAGCTTAATAAACTGAATGTTTTGTAGAAAAATGACCTCTTCATACAATTTCTAGAGCAATATTGAAATAAATCTCATTAGAAAAAAATCTGTTCTGATTCAGCACCTTTCAAAACATGACTGTACCAAATTAACAAAAAATTAAAAATATCTACATATTTTGTTTCTTTACTAACGTAAATGGACTATAGGTTATAGTATCTCATCGATACAGACTGGCCAAATCCGCAAAAAATTCTCTAGATATTCATTTATACAACCGTCTGCCTAGCTCAGTCAGGCTATGCGATAAAAATGAGTTTAAAGTAATTATTAAACATATATGTTTAAATAACATTTTTTACAGTGTACAAGAATTTTTAAATTGTGAACTTTAAGTTTGTTTTTTTTTTATTTATTTATTGTTTGTATTTTAATAGTACCTAATCACAGAATATTTAGTTATTCTGTGACCTAATTAAGCACGTAGAGAGGGCGAGTATAGTAATGTATATATATTTATGAATGTTCTTTTCTGTCATTCCCAATACGTGTTAATTTTAATTGACTTGCTACACATACTTTTTGTATTTTGTGGTCAAATAAACAGCTATCTATCTATCTATCTATCTATCTATCTATCTATATAAATGAACTCACTTGGAACACAGTGATATACAGGGCGCGATCTATTTCATAGCATTTACCACGTTCTGCTACTGGTATAATACCAGACTTATCAGCAGAAATTACCCGTATATAATTCAAAGGTTTTTATGCGGTCGACGTCGACCTAGTCAAGGAGGCAGCCAATAAGAAAGCAAGCGTAGCGACTTGATTGGTCGGCGTTTCGGAGATCCATGGGCCAGTTAAGCCAGTATAACCAATGCCGTGCACGGAGTAATAAGGAGTGCGCTTTATTTTACGAATTTTGGTTTTGGGTATAGTTTTTTGTTTGGTGTTGTTTTGTGTGTAACAAAATTATTGGTTTGCTTTATTTTCAAATATTCCAAAGTTTATTTTATTATTTTTTAGAGCATTTAAATAAAATTTATATAATATTATTAGGGGCCGCGCGCCCTTAAAATATGGTTGCATATCCCCATATAGTCCAAATTTGCATATAACCTGTTGATCGAATATTTTCCAAACGCTTGAAACAAACATATTACATGTATTGTGACAATGAGCAGATTTCAAAATATCTAAAAATATACAGGGTGTTCCATTAAGAAACATATTTTGGTTTGGCACCGCTTTTCTGAATACCCTGTATAAAACTAATTAAACGCTGAAAAAGCTTGCTTTGGCTTTTACAACATTTATCTGAAACTCTTTTCCTAACTTCAAGAATATAGAAAATAAGGGAGGGGTAAAAATGTACATGATCACATGGTATAGGTACATTTATTTACGCAATGAGTTAATTTACTTTTATTTACGAAAATCTGTACATTTTTATTTATGAATGACGTAAAGATGACGCAAGTCGATTAGTTTTACAAAAAAAATTACCTATGACAATAACTAACACAAAAATTTAACATATACCCGAGCCCAAGCAGGTAAGTACCCAGGTCCAGGTCTACTTTCAATACAGCAATAAAGAATACCCAAAATAGCTTCACACAATGCTTTTGCCGGCTAAACCCATTAAACCCTTTGTACATTTTGTGAAAAAATAACAGATGCCACTAACCTCTTGAATTGTGTGTGCTAAAAGCCGACATTTCAAACCTTTCTACTTGTGCCATCCCCGAAGAGTTTGCTCTTTGTTCCTAAAACAACAAAATTGTCGAACCCATTCCCAAGGAACGTATTCAACCACAGGTAGGTACGGCTGGAAAAAATAATCGTTGGTTACCACATGGCGTCTCTAACGAATGCGAATTATTACCAGTAATTCACGGTCCTACGTTAATATTTATAATAATAAGGGGAGAAACTCTTCGCTCTCAAACAAATAATTGGTAAATCTTTGGTGCTAACAGTATACGTGAGAGGACGTAGACCATTAGCAAACCTTTTGTCTGTTTGTAAAATACACACATTTTATAAATTGCTCCCCACCATTTTAAAATCTGTTGTTTCCTTTTACTTTAGGGGATTTTGCAAGTGTAGCGGAAAATGTTAAATTTTGTACAGAGAGGTTTGAAATAACGTCAAATGAGGCCATGGGGTCAAATTTTTAATTAAAAAAAAACAAATATGGTATATTAGGAAAATTATTAATCATTGCAAATACCTAGGTAGGTACTATATTAGTGTCTGTGAGATATCTCACCCATAAACAACTATATAATGTGGAAGTTTTTCTGCGCTTTATGGATTTCTTGAGTGTTCACGAGCAAACGCGGACAAACTGTATAGGGCGTAAGAAACTAGTTGAATTGCCGAGAATCAAAGAGGAAACGTAAATACCATGTTTTATGCACAAATGGTTGTGGTGAATATTATATTTTCTTATAAAAATTAAGCCTTTTTTGTCCATAGGAATCATGAACTGCTCTTAATACTATGAATGTAGGTATTTCCTAAGTTATAGGGTGCTAAAAATGATTTTTTCGAATATTTTAATACCTACCTATATTTTTAAATTAAACAAAATCTTATTGAAGATAAAAGTAATTCTTATAGAAAAAATAGACCTATAATTTATTTAATAAAAAAGGATCTTATAAAAGTAATGACACTGGAAACGTGGACAATAGTGGGGCAATACCTATTATTTTAGAATTTGGTAGAATAGAATTTACTATGGAATAGCGGATTTAAAAAAAACTGTACTTATATAAGTAATGTTTTCACTGGCAGCGTTTCTTTTTCGTCAATTGCCACTCTATATTATATTATTCAATTATAATATAGTAGCATGCGTGCTTGATTCACATATAGAGGCGTTTTAATGCATTTAATAATATTTAATATTTTATTCCACATCATATTTTATCTACTGAAAATAAAACTAAACAATTTTCCATGTCGTCACGTAACTATAAGACCTAGATATATTTATTGCCCAGCGAGGTAATTATTTTACCAGAAGTTGTAATTATTCGCGCCAAGCAATAAATAACATTATTATGAATTACAAGCGTCCATTGCATGGTGAATAATAAAAAACTGCGTTGCCCACATGCCCATGTGGAACGAAATTTAAATTCTCCACTAGGCGTTCGTAGATAAGGCAACATTTCACCGACTCATCCATCATTTTTATGCGCACCGCTTTGCATTTTCCTAGATAATGCTGAGCGATAAATTTAATGCAAACATTGTTCTAGGAACCCGGCCAGAATGGAATAGAAAACAAAAGAAACTGCGCGAAGTTGCTAGCACAGAAATTGACAAAAAAGAAAAGGCAAGAGCATACCTCTGCGGCGCACTCGTGATGGATACCATTATTTTTTCAATTCAATTCTGATCCGTCAGCTTGTTATTCAAGCACCACACAAAAAATGCCCACTTCTTGAACATCTGTCTATCAACCGTAGATGCATGAATAAACCGCTAATGCCTCTCCTATCTGCGCTTTTGCAGCTCATTTCCATATGAATTCTACCAGATTATCTCTATATGGCTTTCGTTTGTCCCGTTTTTCAACTGAAACACGACTAATCAGCTCCCATAGTTGGCGTCGCGTCTGTAATGCGTCATTCCGGTAATTATCCTCTTCTATCTACGGATGAATACGCTACCAAAACGGACAATAGAAAGGTTTCTGATTTTTTTAAGTGTCGCATTATACAGCCGCAATGATGTAAAGTATAGGTTATTAGGTGAATACAAAGTTGGTGGTGCAATTTTCTTTTTCTAAAAGGAGACATGGAGAGGCGAACAAAGAAGTCGGCCAATATAATAGCAACATAGCTATCTTTATTTTTTGCAAGTCTATTGTTTTCACATTCCTTCGATTTTGTTTTCTTTTTTCAATGCTGAGCTATCTTGGAATTTAGATCGCGTTACAATAACAATCGAATTAAATCATTTTAATACTAAGTTGTTAGTAAAGCATGCTTACTTTTAGCGTTATAGACGGAGAGCTGGCTACATGTAGCGAAAGGCGGGCGGGCAGAAGGCACCCTTGAAGAATAAAGTGAGGGTAGGGGGTTAAACATGCAATTTTTGTTCGTAAAAAAATTGTTAAGGTAAAGTTTTGAAAATTTGCAGGATAATCGGAGATAGTGCAAATAAGTAGAGAAAAAATTGGCAGAAGGCTAGGTGGAAAATAAAGAGTCGGCAGAAGGCGCTAATGTTGCAAAAATTTTTGCAACAATTATGTGACTGAGTAATCTTCTGCCAATTTTTACATTTATTCTGTAACTCAAAATAACACTAGTTGCAAAGTGGTAAAAGGCTAGTTGGAAAAATTAGGGAGATATGACAAATGGTAAGTGCGTCGGTCGCCCACTCGAATAATTACTTGATATATATATTACATGATATATATTATATTTTATTTCAACAAGTACACTTCTGTCAATTTGTCAGCATATTTTACGATAATGCAAGTACACTATTTGTCAATTGCCAGAAGTCAGTTACGAAGACATACGTAAATCAATAATTTTATTAATGAAAAAATACCTACAAATGTGAACGAGCCTTAAAAAAACAATTAAAATACTTCGATGCTTCCTGCTTGCCACCTTGCTACACTGAATTACGCCAACACACGGAAAGAACGCATTGTATTGCAAATATATTATATATGGCCAAATGCGAATTTATTTGATCCATACGAATTAGGAGCTGAAAATTGGGGGTGGATATTGAATGGGTCCCGCAGTGCGAATTCAAATGGTTTGAAAGACCACATATACCACCATCAGTCAAAGACGTTGTCGTTGATAGTGACCATTCGGAAGGTAATTTTGAATTTGATTTCGATAATAAATAAACTTTATTAAATTATTAATTTCTACTTTCAGCTGAAGATGATGACATGGTATACGACAGCAATGAGAATATTGACTTTAATGAAAACATGGAAAATGAAGGTTATGTATAACGGAATAATGTAATATTTAAAATAAAATTAGTATTAGTGAAAAATAAAATAAAATAAAATGAAATTAATATTAAGATTAATATAAAATTAATATTAGTGTTATAAATATATATTGTATTACGAGGAAAAATAAAATTATTTCCATGATATTATACTATAACCATTAATGTTTTCTGATTTAACGGGATACTGAAAATTCAAACATGATTCTCGAAAAATATTCAAAATTATAAATACATTTTAATAGAAATAAAATCAGTCGTCATATTTTTTCATTATTAAAATTATTGATTTACGTATGTCTTCGTAATCTTCGTAATTGACAAATAGTTTACTGAATTATCGTAAAATAAGCTGACAAATTGCCAGAAGTGTACTTTTGCCATATCTCCCTAATTCTTCCAAATAGCCTTTTGCAACTAGTGTTATTTTGAGTTACAGAATAAATGTAAAAATTGGCACATAATTGTTGCAAAAATTATTTTTGCAATATTAGCGCCTTCGGCCGCCTCTTTATTTGCCATCTAGCCTTCTGCCAATTTTTTCTCTACTTATTTGTACTATCTCCGATTATCCTGCAAATTTTCAACACTTTACCTTAACAATTTTTTTACGAAAAAATTGCATGTTTAACCCCCTACCCTCACTTTATTCTTCCAGGGTGCCTTCTGCTCGCCCGCCTCTCGCTATGTCAGTAACAACGGAATCTATAAATCATAGCCCCTACTCCTGCATAGCCAGCTCTTAGACTAATAAGAAAAAATATTAGTCCCAAAATATATTTTGAATGAAAAATAGGTACGTTTACTTACGACATTTCAGAAACAGTCGACTTTTTCTTCTATAATATAAAGAAGACCGCTGCCAACGGAATATACCAAAGTAACTTCCTTGTCACTTAGGTATAACTAAATTCGATATGTGTAACAATGTTATTACAGACACTCGCACATAATCACCCCTTTTTTACTTTCATTCTCTCCTGACAATCACTTTGTTTCTTAAAAATAATGTCAAAATGCAGGCGCGGCTTCTCTATAAGGTCATTTGGTCCTAACCTAATTTATTTCAATGTTTAATAATAAAAACTAAATTTAAACAAAGGCAATTGTATTTTCATGCAAAAAATAAATAGTTATTACTAATTGAGTCAAGATTACTGATGTACTAATGTCTAATAATAATTCATTCCTATCCGCAGCCGCCTGGCCGTATTTTAAATTGACCTCACGGGTTATTATGGCAATCCACAAGGATAAATGCATTGCAGGTGAGACAGAGACAACAGCATATGCGCCCACTCTAAAGCCGAAAAGAGACAAGTAGATGACGAAATCGTCGACGGCCGACCATTCGTAATGTATGCTTTAAGAGGCAGTTCCCATTGCAGTCAACTGCAATCACAGTTCAACTGTTTGGTGGGGAAGGCTTATACTACTATAGCAGAACTGTTATGTGGTGTTTCACGTTATTTGCAAAAGTGTGTTGACAGTAGTAGTTATAAAATAGCGCCGAATAAAAGAAAAGTGTATGCTATCATGTGCCTTTTGATTTAAGAAAAGTTATTCTTAAATATTAGACGTAAATATAAGAAGTAAGTATTTGGTGAAAACTGGTGGGAATTATCTCAATATTAGGTATTATTTTTCATAATAAATGTCTAATGGATATCTAAAGGTATATTACCTTTTCTTTGCTCTATTTAAAAAAGCCAAAAACATAAAAAATACATAAAAGTTAGTTTGTGTCTAGCACTCCAAAAAATTTTCTACTGTAGGACTATCCACCTCGATATGACCCACTTCTACAATATCTCATGAGCCTCGCCTGTCAAAATGTAATTCATTTACCCCAAAATACAGCAAAGTATAGCGAACTATATAACGTTCTACCAAGCAGCATTAAAGTTGCAGTAACTGATATGGGAACTTTGAATAAGTAGTTATTACGTAATTATTACTTAAAAATCGACTTATTAGTTTTTATTACTTATATTTAGAAAGTATGAGTAATTCTGTAGTAATTATTACTACAAGTTGGAACTTTATGGTTTCAGTACTTCTAAGTAGTTTTTGAAGTATCTGGGACGGAATTGTTACTATGCAAAATTACGTTAAAGTCACGTTAACTCTAAAGTTATATATTCAATGGTCACAATTACTTTGTTGTGTTACTTGTATATCACTTTAAAGTTTTTATTACTTTATGGTAACGGTGAAAGTAACTTCTACATCTTAGCGACTTTAGAAATACCTCCAAAGTTACGGAACTATATAGTCATATTTAAAGTGGAATTAACTTTCCCGCTACTCGAGAAAACTACTGTATGGTAAGTTTTATTTCCCACTCCATTTTAAAATTACTAGAAAGTTCCAATTACTAATTACTACAAAAAAATACTTTAAAGTAACTGTCACTTCTATAGGGACCAAAATGGAGACTACATTTCGTTCCTTACAATCGTTTGAAGGATTCGGTAGTTTTTGCGAAGTGATGAAAATGTCAGCCATTAGAAAGAAGAAAAATTATAGACACACATTCACATTTTATAGAAAATTAAAGCAGCAGTTGGATGAAACGAATCGAAACACGAGCACCTGTCTTCAATACAAAATTACAAAACGCTTCTCTTGACTGCCTACAATTTTAAATATGAACATTTCGAAATATAGCACAAAACACACCGGCTGAAAATAACACTCTCATATAAAAATTATAGCTTAAAGTTCCAAATGGAACCTAGTAGTAGCATTCGGAACTTAAACGAGGCTTCTGGAACCTTGAAGTCCTCTTGTAGTAATTGGGACTTTTATAATATCTAAATCTAATTTTCGTCTTAAAGGTAGGAATTACCTTAAAGTGAAAAAAGTCTAGTTGCCGTTACTACCAGTTAAGTGGCAAAGCCTTCAAACACCCATTTTAAGGTAAATAATACTTAGAAATAATTACTGAAAATTACGCCATATTTTCTTATAAAATGATAGACGCCATTAATATCAAATGTCAATTTCCTTTGGTACTGAAATAGTTATTTCTTCAAAATTGTCCCAAAAAAGAGAAAATTGAGCAAAAATGAACTCGTATAACTTATAGAAATATTAAAAAAGCATTTTTCAGCATTTTTAGGTAATTTCGCACATTTTCGTAATTTATCTTCCCGATAAAAAAGTGTTAAAAAACATGCATTTTGAGAGGGCGCGTTGTTACTTTTCAATCTATCAATGTCATATTTGACAGAAAATTTTCAATCGTTTTAGTTTCTTGAATCTAGCAACGAGAAAAAAATCAGCCAATTAATACCTTTCTTATATCTACCATATTCATAGATATAATTTGAAAATAAATATTAGGTACTTCCATTTTCCACGGTTATTGAAAAATGACGGAAGATGCTGGGCTAGAATACTTTTTAATTATTTAGACAAAGACAAAGCGAGGACGCGAATGTAAAGAAGCAAAAAAATCCAACAAAGTAGCGGTGACCACGCTGCTACGTCTCCACCACGTTGTCGGAACGTAAGCGCGTCGTAGCGGTGTAAGTTGCTAGGTGGTCGCCGTTACGTATCTATCACCCTCAAAATGTTCCCCATTTTGGTCACAGGAACGTAATGGCGACGAGAAATGCTGCTTGGCCATACCTGGCTTGAACTATCTTAACGAAACTAATTCGAGCAACTGAAAGCCAAGAATTTCCAAATCGAGAACCAGTTTCACGAACGGCGCCGGTTGTAAATTAAAATTAAAACCTTCCCTCCGTCTACCCGCCATTCTCCGCGTCCACACCGGAATATCTGGGGGCTTGTCCTTAATTAAGGAGTCCCAAATATACCGTGCAGTAAGTCGAGGGTGGCGCCCCGGTTAAACCGCGATCACTTACAAATTGGGGCTCTGAGTTGCGATCAGCCCGCTGGCTAGGTTCCATTTGCCGCTTTATCCGGCTTATATTCCTCCGGGGCAGGATCCGAGCTGGATGATACCGGGCTGGTTTTAAAACTGGAGACATGGGCATGGGCGTAGGTAACTGTCAATGACTGATAGGAGGATATTTTCTTTTTCAAATAATAAAACCGATATTATTTATGCCAAATAATTTTTTTATAAAGCTACATCAACTTTGTTGATGACAAAAGAAGGCTGTTCATAGATCGCAACCGACCGACCGTCCATTTTCTCTGACATGTATATTATGGTTTTACGATACATTTTTGTACTTACTATGAAAAACCAGTTTATAGTTTTGTCCAAAAAGGACAGCAAACAATATAAAAAATGTAAACAATGTGTAACATTGAGGATAGAGGGCTTTACAACCAATTAATACCTTAAGAACTAATATGGACGAACTAAGTCAGTTTATAAGAAAAAGTTTATTTGTTTTGATTAACAAAATTCTAATTTGTCCTAAATAACAAGAACGTATATAGGTATAGTATTTCTAAAGTCACTTGAAACAGCATAAAAAACTCTAATTGGCGTCACAAAAAGAGTATAAGACATAAACGTCACGCCGTTTTCAAAAATATGCATATACTACAAGCAACATAATATTTCACTTTAACGTTTTTTTAAGGTTGTTGTCAAACCTGGACCGACACTATATTAAAGACCCGAGCATGACGTCATATTTCATTGTTGTTTACGGACTGGGGTAGCTCCACTCGACGAAAAAAATGGCGACTTGTTATAGGTTATAGGGGGGTATTCTGTGGTTATTTGTATGTCAGTTACTGACGTTTAAAATGTCCCAAATTTTAAATATCCAGCTTTATTACGATTTGCCTTCTTTTTGCGGTACCTAACGAATTGTCTTTGTGTCCAGTATTTAGCATTTTTATCCTATTAACACAGCTTTTATAGGTAGATTTGTTTGAGATAACCTGAAATTTCCATGCACATGGAGAAAATGGTATGCACGCTGCACAGACCATTAGGTGAACTGCAGAAGAATAAAACACTATTTTGGAATTATGGAATGATCTGATCAAAAAGCTGAAAAAGCGAAAATTCTAGATATTATTTTGGAAGACTATTTTGTAACGTATGCAAGAATGAAAGTAGTTGTGTTTATAGCTCCAATAAAGCGAACCAATAGTCCTCCATATAAAGAAGAAACTGAAAAACTAATGCGTTTTATGCTTACTTACACTACAACTAGCCATGGACTTCATTTCAAACCCAAAGGTACCAAATACTCTTGCTTGTTTTTTAGATTCGCTCTTCTAAAGAAAATGTAAGTATGGAAATATGCCATGTGAACTTGTCAAATTAGAGGGACATAACAAACAAATATTTTATTTTATTTTGGATATTAAATTCGTTGTAACAGACACATTTGCATGTTTGTATTTTATAAAAGATTCTGCAACAATGGTTTTTTAACATTAAACCACCGTGTAAATTTGTGGCGATCGCTTGAAACAGCGCTATGCACAGGTCTTTAATATAGTATTGGTCCAGGTCAAACACAACGTAAAGGTTAATGCAGCATATAATATTGTCAAAAGGTCTCTAAAAAGCCATATTGATTTTAACTATTTACGCAAGTACCTATATCCTAAGATCTGTGAAATTATGGCACGCCTATCCACCGCATTTCGTTGCACAAGTGGCCAGCCGTCGAACAGTGTAACCGATGAAAGTATTGGTGATAATAATATATTAGGCGAGCATGCAGTCCCTTGTTTTTAGTACAATACCTATCGTCTCTGTCTCCTTCATCTCTTCTTACTGCTAATACCAGGCGCGGTTTAATATGGGCAAAAAAGTGTTCTGTCTCGTATTTTTATTGCCGAGGCGCCTGTTCTCGAGTTACCCTAGTAAAATATAAATGAACTCACTTGGAACACAGTGATATACGAGGCGCGATCTATTTCATAGCATTTACTACGCTCTGCTACTGGTAAAAATACCAGACTTATCACCAGAAATCACCCGTATAAAATTCAAAGGTTTTTACGCTGTTCCAAGTAACTTCATTTAAACCATACCTAACTAAAATAAATCGAATTTAAAATATCGATCTTTGATCTAAATACATTTAAAAATAGCTTTAATATAATTATACGTATATTATTACCCTTATATCGCCCATACCCGCTTGTGGTAAAACAGATAAACCTTTATAAACTTAATCTACCGCTCTGGAGTGCATTCTCTTACGCCCTTGGACCCTCACTCGACTCCCCCGTGGATTGCGTTTTTTTATTATCTCCCCCATCGGAAATTTTAGTATTCGAGACACATCCTGTCTCCACTAGGGTAACATTAGGACCATGTAAAAGATAAATTAAACTGTGTCAAAATCATAATATCTATCTTATAGCTGTCTTGCTCTCTCTTTCTTTAGTAAAATTTGACAATACAGTGTACATTGTAGATACTTGTCTTTTATCTTGATGATTTTGCATACAAGATATTTTTTGTATGTAAAGTAAGGGCAGAATGTAAAGGCGAAGTCGGCAATAAATCATCAAAGAGAGAGCGCTGTATCTATCTATTGCTTTACTTGCACTCGCACAATTACACTCATGTCTTCTCCTCCAATTTGTATTCGACGTACGTCTTAAAATTCGCTAAGCACCTTTCATGAAAGGAAGAGAGATAGAAAACCTAGTACTTGTCTTGTATTACTAGTTGATTGTTTAAGGCAGGCAGGTTCGGCCTAGAATAAATTATTGCTTTACTACCTGTTGTGAACGGACGGATTAATTTGTACTTAGGTACCTGCTGTAATTTCTTTTGTAATTTTTGAAGATTAATTTGGTAATTTAGACTGGCAATTAAAAGATAATGATCCTGAAATTCAAAGTAGGTTTTAGGGATTTAAATAATTATTGCAATGGTTGGGCAAAAAATATATATATTTACATTTTTAGTAACAAATTGTATATCAACACAAAATAAACATTACATAGTCAAAAGTCAGTGTATACATAATAAATAAATAATAATAATATACATCCTTATCCGTCCTTATTACCGGCATGAACAATTATAAACCTTTTGCCATCACTCGCTTTTTTGTTGTGCACACATTTTGGATTTTTGTCGTGCCAAGTTCTCATATTCGCCCCGTGTTGAAAAATCCAGGTCTCGTCTAAAAACACTACGTCTAGAGGGCAGCTTGAAAATAAATTGGATGTATATTGTCATAGAATTTGAACTCTTTTTGATGCTATATCTGGCTTTTCCATTAAGTATTATCTTCCATCGTTTATTTTGTACTTAAATCCAAGATTCCTTAAAATTACACTTAACGTTGATTTGCTGCAGCTCAAAATTATCTTTTTTTTTCAGTTCTTTGCATATTTTTTCCCTAGTTAAGTGTTACTTGTTAGTTGTCATGTCATAAATCAAACTTCTTATTTATCCTTTATCCGATTCTGTCAAATCTTTAGTTTTCGGGGCTGCTTTACTTTTAGTGTGTACCATTTTAACATGTTTAATGCCTTCTTGCCTAATTCGTGAAATGGTCCTTGTACTAATCTGTAACGCCTCCGATGCACATTGAAGTACCGATAAATTTTCACGTGTGTTCTCTTTTTTTTTTCTTGGAAATATTTCACCACATTTAATATTAATTTTCTACTTTGGGGCTTGTGCACTGAATACTTCACGCTGCATTGTTATTACAGGAAGTCTATCACCAAAATAAACCAAATATTTAATTACTGCCCTGTTTTATAGGCGTACACCCATTTGAATTTATTATCTTTATTAACATAATGTATCAGACAAGCACAGAGCAATACAAAGTTGGTCTTGCGGCTTTTTATGCCGAACCCCTCGCTCCAAAACATAAGGGAGAGCAGGTAGGAAAATCATAGCCCATCTCTCTCGATTTTATGGCAGACTTCTCCTTCACATTCTGTCCTTACTATATATTTGTCGTAGTCCACATTTAGGTTGCTACAGGCAACCTCTTTTAAAGATATGGTGTTCTTTCTGATGAATAAGTTTGGTTTTCAAAAGGGGAAACAAGATTAAAAGTCAACAAAAGCCCCCCGCACCTCAAAAACTTTCACTAATCTCGAAAGCAAAGAAAACTTCTGGTCAGTGCACGTCCCGAAGGTTCACCTTCCTTTATGGAGCCTTTGTTGTCACAACTATACAAATACCGTCACGGTCCGACAATGTGGGACCATTCTATTATTTGAACAGCGTATATTTTACGCCATAAACGCGGCAGTATACATAATGCGCTATGCCTTATGGTTCATTTACATTCAGGTGTAAATTTTATAATAAACCGCGTTTTATAATACCTGTACGACATTTTTCGCGTTTACATTTTGTGTAAACGTATAAACCTTGGAGTTATTCTCCACATGCTTTGCAGGATTTTGTGGTATGCGGTGATAATTTTTGCGACTTAACGAGCTATTTCGACAACGTGAAACATGATAAAGGTAATATGTACGTACAACTGTCGTTTGGTACCTATATATAAGATTATAGGGTCAATAGCTGAAAATTGTATTGCCCTACAACTCAACGCCACTCTGTATTACATCGTGTATAAACTGGCATTCCCTTTTGTCCAATTTAGTTTAAAAGGCGACTTGATTAATTGCCTCCAAACTCGTCGTTTGGCTTCTGTGCGTCATCCCGCCGCGATCATTTTTTTCAGGCTTCCCGACAAACGAACCAAAGAAACGGACAATTTCCTCGGTAATTTAGGAGACGGCACAAAAGAGGACTTTGGTCTGGGCAATTATATTTCCTCAGTCGGCTCCGTCTTTTTATAGAACGAGACCGAAATCGTCGTTGTTTACCGGCAATTCAGCAACTACTTGTCATTAGGCGTTCCGTTGTAAAGTAGGCTGCAATGACCTGGCCTAATTTTAGAAAGTGATTTAAACAAAAATGTTTAGAAGGAAACGCCTCCTACGGACACAGTTTACAACTCAATAATAGTCAGATGCGGAGAACTTCTAGGAATTGATGAAGTGATGTTTCAACCCAATAAATAAACATACCAGCAGGTATGTATGGTTGGGTTTGTTGGGTTGGGACGTTGGGAGGAACTGTTTCACGGACCAACAGAAACAGATGTGACGCTAATTTGCGATACCCATACAAGTCTTTCGAGCGAATGATCTTTAAACCGCCCATCACCAAATTCGAACGCTGCAGCCAATTTTCGCCATCTGGTTATAAGATTTAATTATGGTGAGCGTTAATAAAAAGCACATGATATTCTGCCGTTATTTTCTGGGATCGACCAAAAGCGCGTCTTGTAAAATACAATTTTGAAACTAGTGATTATTCTAAGTAGGTTGCATCAACAAAAACCATAAATGGAACCCCACTGAGAGGTGCAAGGATTTTGAAGAAGAACATCACTAGTCCTTTTCTGTTTAGTAGGCAATATATGTCTATACCTACATATTATATTGGTGTCTATATGATAAGAATTTTTTCCATACTACATGGATATTTGTGGTTTTCTTAGGAGTAGATATATGCTTATATAATAATAACAATAATAATTCTCGCCCTCACAATACTCCAAACTAGGAGTACCCCAGAAGCAACTGAATGCTTGTGCGGGGGAGGGTGGCAGTTACTATTGTTTTGTCTTATTCGTTGCAATTTACGGCTGGGGCCAACTTTTCCCGATAGAACTAGGATAGAATTCGCTCAAGTACTACGGAAAACCTTAGAAAACCGTACTAATCCCAGTGAGTGTAGGACAATCAGTAAATCTCACTGAGAAAGCTGTTAAGGAGCAATACCGTGAAGCCACAATTTGCCAGGGGCTCTTGGCCATCAGCAGTGTTTTTCTATAAAAACATGTGCATGCATCTGCCTCGACCTCGATTCGAACCAAGGTCGATCGAAGGCAGAAAATCATGCAGTTTAAATAGTTCGGCGATGCTACGAACATCGTATAATTTCATGTCCACCGTATAGTAAATGAAAAATCTATGAGGCAGCTTACTTGTTAATGAATAATTCAAACTCTCAACAGAACTTCAGAAAATCAAGCAAATTAGTTAAGATGTTCCCGGAGCCTGTTGATGTGTTAACTCTGAATTTAATTTATTTCAAAACGACAGTGTGTTCTGTTAAACTATTTCCACTGTTTATCAAAATATTCATTTAGCAGCTACTACATGTAGGAAAAATATAGGTACAACTCGAATGGAATGTCCTCTGTCCATATCGCACTCGTCCTCGTGCGATATCATACCAGCCTCGTTGGACAAATTACTATTAGAACCTGCTTACCTTACTTTATTGCGTTTCTAATGATACAGTGCCTTTGATTTTTTGTGTGTAAGCACATGAAAGAGCGTCAGCAGACGATAATAACTACTGACTGACAATGTAGGAGGCAACAGCAATATTCCAGAACAACTTTTGTGAAATACGAAAGCAAAATAAAGGTGTTTCTTAACCTTTTGTATCTTATTGGATGTATTGGATGATTTTTTTTTGGATGTATTGGATGAATTTTTATTCATATTTTGTGAACACCCTGTATAAGAACGGATTTATTTCTCAGCAGAGATCACTAGGTCAGGGCTTCTGTTACACGATGCCAAAAATTCGTTTTGAAATTTCGCGGTTTCCTCGTATAAATTGCTAATTGACTTTAGGTCTGTACCTGAAATTTTTTTCGGAAAAATGCAAATATCTCAAAAACGGTTGGATTTAGACATAGGACATGTTGCATGTTTTTGTTCCAAAATGATGCTTAGAATCCAAAAAAGCAATAATATACAGGGTGTTCCATTTGAGATAGGAAAGTTGATATTGACTTCCGGGTTAACCAGAAGTGCCAGATTCACCAAAATATTTTAGTTGAGCAGCGCCCATCGGCATTGGTGAGGTGCCAAATTTTCAGAATTTTCCTACTTTTAGTTTTCCATATATAGATCGATGCAGTTCGTGGTGGGCCACCCTGTATTTTAACTTGTGTTTGGCACTGCATTTACATCTTTTTGCTTTATAAGTATGATTGGCGCATTTTCTTGTTGTTCTTCCAGGAAGCTCTCAATAAAATCTTTATGCAACATACAGCCTTCAATATCGTAAAATTCAAATTCATTATCATTCAATAAGGCTGGACACTTTGATCGGGCTAAAATAAAATATGAAGAAAAACATAACCCAACAGTATTTTTGTAGTAACGAGTGATACTTTTTGTTTTTGAAGAACGTCAAAGAAGCTTAACAAAAAACTGTAACGTAATAAGTAGTTTTATAAGCTAACATGCTTGTTACACAAAATTACACCTTTATTACACTATATTTTAGTGTAAAAATTACCCGCATAGTGTGTTAAAATTACACGTTTTTGATTTGAGAAAGAAAAACGATTGTTGGAATTATTTGGATCCGCCATTATGCTTTTTGTTGTTTGTCCGGACAAGATTCAACTTGTATTGTGCATTGTGATGAAAATAAACTGTCTTTAGAGTATAACAAATAGATTTTGGTATTCATATATTATGAGTTAGTTAAGCGGAAAAACAAATATAATAACATTTTGTACTTACCTAAAGGTTACTAAAATCTCGTGAGTTATGGGGAGTTCCGCCTTCACTCAGGCGGTTTCAGTGAACCTTAGCTTGAATTTCATATCTATTATGGTATCAATTCAGTGATGTTTCATGTGTGTATTGCGCTCAAAGTAAATGCAAACCTTTATCGAGCAAAACAACTAAATCCTGCGCGCCCTACCTACCACTATGCTCGTACCAAACGGTGAAGGTCAACTACTGAATTATACGCCTGCGGGGAGATCCAGGAAACGTGAGCGCATGCGCGTCCCTTTTCTACGCAAATTTACACATTACTGTGTGTAAATGTGTCAAAACGTTAAAAATAACACCGCTTCTGTGTTGAAATATTTTTTTTATACACGTTTTTGGGTAATTCTACTTTTTTAATATCACTGTGTAAAAAAACTTACACAGAATCAACACGTAATTAGCACGTGTTTTTTACAAACTTAACAATTCACACAGTAGGATTTCCAACAGTGTAAGTTGGAAATGGATGGTCGCGAATGCTCAATAGTCGATCTGTTTTAAAGCACTAAACTGTATTCAAACTAAAAGCAAGTGAAACATAAACACAAGTTGTTGCATGGCTAGAGCGTGATACGCACGTGATCGGCTTTCTATTGGCTAGCCGGCAATAAAATCTGACCCCGCGGGCGAGTGCAGCGAGTCGGTGTTCCTTACAGAGGTGTATTGAGTTGCAAGTGGACCTTTATTTTTTTCCGATATAATTTTTTCGCTGTTTATTAATTGCTGGAGCTACGATTTGTGTTAATAGTAGAAATTTGCAGGTAATTGAAATAAAAGTTTGTTTGTTTGTTTTTAAAGTTCTTAATACTGGGGTATATTATTTTAATATTTTATATTATAAAATTAGAGATCGTCCTTAATGCCGTCCTGCCTCGTATTAGCCCTCAGAATTGTTCACGTGCTTATATCGTGTAAATGTTTACGCGCCACTTACGCATTTAGTTTGAATAGAGTGTAGGTTATTGTCATTGTCTTTGTTATAATAGTATTTAGTATTCAATGTAATTTTTGTTACATAACGTGACTTAGGTACTGTGTAAACTAACGAAAAAGTTACGATCGTAGGCAGCGAAATTCTTAAAAAAAAAACATAATTCAAATATCTAAAAATATTGAGTTTTGGGTAAGTAGGTACATAATCGATATCATATTATAGTTAGGATCAGACTCGATTAGTTAAATTATTATTTGCAACCTATATAGGATGCTTATGTTGATGATCAGTTATTAATTCACTTAGAAGGCAATTTTTTGGGCGTGGCTTAATTATAAAATGTCAAGTGTCTGCGTGCTCCATAGTGCGACCCTGTACAGCGTCACTTCGGCGTGAATTTGCACTTTACAGACTCTATAACTATACCGATTTCCACGAAGTGATACCCGTGACTTTCCCGGCCGACTGTGCGAGCGCTCCGAGGCCAACACTTATTACTCATTGAATAGTCGGGGTCCGGGGCCCGGGGGCCGCCCATTCATGCCGGGCGGGGCCGGGGGAAGGGGGGACCCAGCCGAACAGCTGTTCGGCCGGCGGCCGGCGGCGGGCGACCTTTTGAAGCGGGGCGCCGCCGCCGCCGCCGCCGCCGCGCCAACGTTCGCGGTGGACATCCGCGAGATCATCGTATTTATTGGGCGTGTTTTAGGGGGAAGGGAATTGATTGTGTTCCAGTCGATCTTTGATGGCGTTTGCACAAATATACGCGACGACTGAGTCTGACTGGCACAATCTAGAGTTTATCTTACAGGACCACAGAATAAAGTACATACAGTGTGTCCCACTTAAGGACTGACCACCCCTGTAAAATTTTTATTTATGGCTCGATTCCCATAAACTTTTTTTTGTCGGATAGAGCTTTAAAAATGGCATTAAATGTATAATTCAGGTACCTCGTGCCTTAAATTCATGGCTCACTGAGACGGTGTTTTAGTGCTGAAATTTCGAAAAGTACTATTAGGGATTTTTTTTAGAGGAAAGTCAATGCCGGATTCTTATTCAGCGTTGTTCGAAACCCAAACTTACCAGTTTGCATTACCATAGCTCTACAGGGTGTTTCAAAATTTTTAGTGTCCCATTTAATTAGTGACCACCCCTGTAAAATTTTTATTTTTAGCACGATTTCATAAACTTTTTTTTTGTTGGATAGAGCTTCAATAATGGCATTAAATGCATAATTCAGGTGCCTCGTGCGTTACATTCATGGCCCACTGAGAGGAAGTTTTAGTGCTGAAATTTCGAGAAGTGGTACTATTAGGGGCTTTTTTAGAGAAAAATTAATGCTAGATTTTTATTCAACGTTGTTGGAAACCAAAACGTACCTACAAATTTGCATTGGAAAATGGAGGACTAATTGAAATGGCCTTACTTTTCCTTTTAATTTTTTGGAACACCCTGTGGAGCTATGGTAATGCAAATTGGTACGTTTGGGTTTCCAACAACGCTGAACAAGAAACCGGCATTAATTTTCCTCTAAAAAATCCCTAATAGTACTTCTCGAAATTTCAGCACTAAAACACCGTCTCAGTGGACCATGAATTTAAAGCTCCACCCAACAAAAAGTTTATGAAAATCAAGCTATAAATAAAAATTTTACGAGGGTGGTCAGCCCTTAAGTGCATGGCAATACAAATTTTGAAACTTCCTGTAGAGCTACGGCAAAGCAAATTGGTACGTTTGGGTTTCGAACAATGCTGAATAAGAATCTGGCATTAATTTTGCTCTAAAAAATCCGTAATAGTACTTCTCGAAATTTCAGCACTAAAACACCATCTCAGTGGGCCATGAATTTAACGCATGAAGCACCTGAATTATTATGCATTTAATGCCATTTTTAAAGCTCTACCCAATAAAAAAAAGTTTATGAAAATCTAGCTGTAAATAAAAATTTTACGGGGGTGGTCAGCCCTTAAGTGTGGCAATAAAAAATTTGAAACTCCCTGTAGAGCTACGGCAATGCAAATTGGTACGTTTAGGTTTCGAACAATGCTGAATAAGAGTCTGGCATTAATTTTCCTCTAAAAAATCCCTAATAGTACTTCTCGAAATTTCAGCACTAAAACACCGTCTCAGTGGGCCATGACTTTAACGCACGAGGCACCTGAATTATGTGTTTGATGCCATTTTTGAAGCTCTATCCAACAAAAAAAAGTTTATGAAAATCGAGCTATAAATAAAAATTTTACAAGGGTGGTCAGTCCTTAAGTGGGACACACTGTACTTTCAACATTGCGTAGCATCGTCTCCAGGGCCGGTTTCAGCTTGACTACCGCCGGGTGCTAAGTTTAAAAAACGCGTTATCTTTCCTCTCAATTTGTTAATTTTGCCCAAAAAGCTAAACTTTTTAATGTGAGGTAGTCAGAAATAAAAAAAAATCGAATCTATGTGGTACAAAATTGCGCCGCAGGCGAAAATGTTTCAAATATTCAAGGTCAAACAGTTTAAATTAACGAGAAGAAATTCCAAACAAAACATATTCTTGTTTACTGGTACTGGTGGTATTTTTTTTGTTCACTATGACTCATAACATTTTTAGCCAAGAAGTCCTACTCAGTCTTCTTTTATAGAACACCTGCTCGTGACCAATAAAAATTTCGAAATTTGTTTTAGTGTGAGCCCATAAAAATCATTGCCTTTTAAACCGGCTATACAAAAGACAGCAGAGGTGTTTGGTTACTAAAATGCGCCGTAGGCGAAAATTTTTAGCAATATAAAGCACAGATAGTTTAAAAGGGGTATTGGAAATTACAAAATCAAAACAGTATAATGCATTTTTCATTTGGGTCTTGTAATTTGACACCACTTCCGGTGTTGTTGTAATTTGACACCACCTCCGGTGTCGCGATCTTTTCTCAATGTAGGGGGCTTGAACCTTATGTATAGAAAAAGCCACGTCTCGTGGAATCGATAGTTAGCTACTTGACAATAATCAGTATATTTTTCAATAAATGTATCTATGTTACACATTATTACACGACAATTTTCCTTTCCAATTTATGTTCAATCAATGTTGTATATTCTGCGTTTAGGATATTTTTACTTTTTTTTGCGTCCAAAAATCCAGGGGAGAGTAAAATCTTTAAGGTAGGTACAGATGAATAAGATGATGAATAGGAGAACGTTTCAGATGTTAAGTTTGCAGAAGACGATCAAAATGAAGGTGTTGCGTCGTGAGCGACATAGTAACAAAATGTGATTTATTTTTAGTTATTAGACCAGCTTATACCGCCTCCTAAAATTAACCGTCGGGTTCTATTAGCGCCCTAGCACCCCCCTAAAACCGGCGCTGATCGTCTCCTGCATCAAATGCCTATAACCTATAATGAAGTAAAGTTTGACACTATTTGCTCCTAACACCGGCACAGAAGATTATGGGCGAGTTTTTAAAGGCAACACAAATATGCGATGGGATCCATCAAGACAGGGACAAGTGTAGAAATTTTTGAACCACTCAGTCACATTGCATTGATGGATTCCATCACATATTGCCTTTAAAAACTCGCCCTTTTTATTGATATATGAGGGTGATTCAGTCATAATGTAAAAAATGGTAACCACGGGTGGAAAAATATAAAAAAAACGGACTAGAAAGTATAAAATAATTTTTCCTAGCCCCAGAAAGATTCGAATAACGTGGGGCGCATACAATAGATAATAGTAAGGAGTGTACCTAGAGGAGTACCTAGCTGTCGTTGAGAAAACATTTACAGTGCAATACAATTGTTAGTGACTTAAGTGCATGCGCATCAATTAACTATGTTCATGTACCTATTTCGTATTTTAATTCGTAAGTATTTCAATATTTAGATACATTTCTGTAATATTTTTTGAAGTTTTATCCACCTTATCCAACTAATTTAAAACATATTATCACCTTTGAAATAATTTGGGAGTAGGTAACTATGAAAACGCATCATACATACCAAACACTGAATTGTCAGCGTTGTTTATTTTCGAAAATAAACATGTTCCATATTTCTACCGTTTTTATGTTGTTTTTCATTACACAAATTAGAATTTGTCGCACGCGCACTGTAAAATCCTTATTTCCAAACTCGTAATGAAGTATCTACTATTTGTTTTTACTTTTTTACATTATTTTACTATTTTATTATAAATACTTTTAGCACTTTTTAAAAAATGGTAAGTATATTAAATTTGTTTTATTTAAATTTTATTATTTTCGGCTTTTTAGTCTTGTGTTTGAAATTTTGTAATTAATTTTAAACATTTTGATCAGATTATGACAGAGACATATGTGTCAAATTTCAGATTTATTTCAGTTTTCTCTTCACCTGATATTAAGATAGATAGAAATAGAAAATGTAAATAGAAAATTGTTATACCTACCTACCATTCATATTTCAATTTGTTTAATTGTTGTTCTCCTGAAAAATAAAGTAAAAAGGAATCAGAGTTAATGTCATTTTTTATTTCAATATTAAGTCAAATTAATTCCAAATCTTTCTTACCAACTTATGGTACTGGATGTCCTTGTCGCATTCTTGCAAACTGTTAAATAACTCGCTTTTTTTTCCTTGTCTGTGTGTTTGTTTGTTTGCCATCCTTTCTTCTTAAAGCCTTTTTAATACGTTATTTTTATTTTTATTATATTTTATTATTTTTATTTTTACCTATATGTGCTTATCTGTGCATAAATTGCCACTAGTCAAATATTTTCATTTAATATTATTTATAATTTTTTTATAATAAAAAATAACATAATAATAATACGTATACAGGGTGTACAAGAAGTATTGGGAGATATTTAAAGAACGGTTAGTTCGGACAAAAAAGACTAAAATGTTCTATAAAATTTTTTCGTAAGACCATTCTTTTCGAAATTTTTCGTGCTTTAAAGTTAAACCCTGAAGATTTTTTTTATTTCATTTTTACTTTTCTCACGCTCCCATTTGGGTGAATAAGAATTATACACGCAGGGTAACTTTAACAATCAAAGGGTGGCACAAGAATGGCACTCAGTAGGAAGATTAGTTTTAGAAAACAACACAAGTTGACTAGAAAACCGAAACCATAAAATCGCCAATTAAATTTTATTTTTCTTAATTTTAAACAGTTATAATGAATAAACCGACGCGTTTATGACATTTATATGAATTCACAAATAAAAACGATGTATCGCTAGCTATTTTAACTGTCTCTTTTGTATAATAAAGCCAAAAATACTCTACTAACATGTTACTTAGATGCTGCCTCACTAAAAACTATAATAAACATCATCATATATCTCCAAAGGTTAGCAAAGACTTTCTTCCTCCAATTTCTTCGCCGCCTTTATCTACTTTAATTTTTCTTACTCACATTTTTCCAATACGAATTCCCGAACAAAATAAACCGATAAGAAAGTCGCTCACGCATCCGCAGGCACAAAGAAAAATGGCTCTGGTTCTTTCCCTGTGTTTCTTTATGCAACGGGTAATATTTTCAGAGTGAAATATACGTTTAAAAGTCACGGAACATGGAACTTTACTTTTCCTTTTCCATTTCAGTTCACACACATAACAAGATTTGCCCAACTCGAAAACGTACAGCAAAAATGGTTAGGTATGTATATCTACCTACCTATTTAAACGCGGAATATCCGAGAGTAAATTATTGGGTATATAGAAAAGCACATTCGTTTCATAAAAAAATGAATGTCAAGGATTTTATATTGATTGAAATTTTTTTCTATAATAATTGTATGCTAGATTCCAGTCTTATAATACTAGTATGAACTTTCGAAATAACCGGAGAAAAACCACACAAAAATTCCTTTACCAATGAATTAAATATATAATATGACTTATATATCATTATAGCCATAGCCTTACTTTTGCTTGATGATTAATATTCTCTTTAATTTATTTATTTTAATTGCCTAATTCCTAAAATTTCGGTAAAAGTTTTGGGTCGTAACCTTTGGAAATTTATATTATATTTTAAGCATATACTTGCCTACAATATTTAAATATAGTAACTATACAGGGTGAAGCAGTTTCTTGTAGCAGGTCTTTAACATAGAAAAATTACAGGGTGTTAAGTTGGTAAAAATATGTGGATTTTATTGAATATTTACCAAACTAGATAAGATATTTACGTCATATTTGGTATACGTTATAACGACATGGGTTAGCATAAAACCTGTTAATATCGAACATCTTGCACAACGAGCGGCGGAGAAGTGGGTAATTGGTAAAATTATAAAAAAAATTAATCACCCTGTATTGTAATAAATTTTTTTTATGTAGATTTTAATTGCAGACAAAAATGTCCTCTTGGTGTTTGTCCGCATGTGTAATAGTTTATTCGCAAATTTCATTTTTTTGTATTATTTCAGAGTATTTCTGAAAAATTATCTAAAAAATTTGCTCGATAAGTAACACTTAAAGTACTACTTTAAATAAGGTAACTTTTTCTAATAAACTTACCTACTTAAAGCTATACTTTTTAAGTTACAGGGTCTAAAACATTTAAGGAAGATATAATTATTAATGTTACGCTGTGTATCTTGAAAAGTAAAACCTTGAATGGGTTAGTTTATTGAAAAAAGTTACTTTATTTAAAGTAAAAATCACGGTTTTTCTATTTTGGGTCTTATTTATGGGGCAAATTTTTTAGTTAATAATTTCTCCGAAATATAGGTACCTACTACTAATACAAAAAAAAAATGAAATTTAACATTAAACTGTAGATAACACATGGGAACAAATACCAAGAGTACATTTCTGTTTGCAATTAAAACCTACATAAAAAAATTCAATACCTTTCATTACAATACAAGGTGATTATTTTTTTTTTTCTAAAAATAATTGTACCAATTATCCTATTCTCCCCCACTGGTTGTGCAAGATATTTTATATTAACAGGTTTTATGCTAACCCATGCCTTTATAATCTATACCAAATATGACTTAAATATCCTCATTAGTTTGGTAAAAATATTCGATAAAGTCCACATATTTTTTCCAACTTTAACTCCCTGTAACTTTTCTATGATGCCGTAAGAATATATAGTTTATACGATAAAGTGCGGTTATTTTTTGAAGATCTATCACCTGTTAAAGTCCGGCTACAAAAAATTATTCACCCTGTATGTGTATGTGTATCCACTGATATTAAGTTTTATTATAAAATATAGACGTTGAAGGTAATAACTTCTGAATTCTAGACAAAATCTAATAGCTCGAATTCATAAAACCAAGTAATCTTTTATTACTCTTATTTGAGGGAAAAAATCGGCTCTTTCGTACCTGACGTCAAACGTTTTGTACTAAATTTTGTTAGATCTTCTCAGTACGCTTTTTTTTAAGGGAAAACAGAGTGTGGCCATGTAGGTATATTCAAAATTTAACTTTACTTTTTAACATGTGTGACACGTTTGGTTTATTTTAAAATTATTGATTATGTGAAAACAATTGTGCGCATTTATTTATACCTACGTACCTGTGTGTGAGTTTTTTTTAATTCGCATTCTGTTAAGTATCACGACTAACAAACTAAAATCTGTCTCCCGTATTTCATTGCTACAATTTTGTTGGACGCTTCTTTGAAATTCCTTTAATTAGCTTAATGAGAAGTATGACAGGCACATTCCGAAGTTCGTTCAAACCTGTGGTCTAATTTTAAAATAATCTATAGTAATGCGAAACATACGAAGCTTGCTACGAAGGCAGTGGTATCATTAGATTGCCCATATTCGCCGCAATCTTTTACACCAACTCTCCTTTAACGCTGAATTAGACCAAGACCGCAGTCGCTCGGTGGGTGGCAAACCGTTCCACTCCGCTGTAGGTACCATTATAAAAGATGTTGAGGCTAATCAGGGCATTACTTTATTAGTAATCTATCCCGACGGCATCATTAGTGTATCTCGTGGTTGCTGTAACGGCGACAGCTGGCCGATGGATTGTCGCTACCCAATGCATCATTACGGAGGTGATTAATTTAGAGAAATTGATATGGGGAACACTCGGTAGACACTCGAGCAGTTAGGCGGTGGTGAATGTATAGAAAATTGTATGCAAATTTGTGAAATGGTGTGCCATGACTCATGACTCACAGCACACGAAGTTGGCAGATATAATAGACCAATTTATATAAACTGCATAGAATAATAAATGGATATGGGATATTATAATAACTATGTATGTAGATACGAAATATATTTTTAATTATGGGTTTGGTAAATGGTCATCATTTTTATATCTATGAACATATTAAAACCCGTTGCGTCATTTTAATAGAAGCTAAGCTACTATAAGATATTTTTAATACGTGCGACTTTTGAGTTTTGATTAGCGCGAATTGAAGTAATGTATTTAGTTTTTTTTATATAAAAATATTGCTACTAGGTCCCTGTATACTCTAAGTTTCAGTGACAAAAATTTGAGGAGGAAATTAAACATATAAAACATGTTCTTGAGAATAATAGTTATCCGATTGAATTTATTGAGCAAGTTTTTCAGGATTGCCAACAAAATAACAATGCTAATAGAATTAGAGAAATAAATTTGGTGGACCGACCCGTAAATATAATTATTCTTTATATTCCTGTACTATCAGATAAGCTAAAACGCATAGGCAATCGTTTTAATGTCAGAACAGTATTTAAAACCAAAAATACATTAAGATCGATGCCAGTTAAAACGAAACCATTTAATGAGGTACAAAATTAAAAAAATTGCATTTAGGTATAAATTCCTTGCGAATGTGGAAAGTTCTATGTTGGGGAGACCTGTAGGCCATTTAACGTTCGTTTAAAAGAACATAAAAATTATATCAGGCAAAATCAAATTTCGAAGTCGAAAATATGTGAACACTCTTTTAATAACAATCATAGGATTTTATGGGATAGGTCCAAACCAATTCTCAAAGACGAAGTAGGAAATAGACGAAAAATTAAAGAATCAGCATTTATTCTAGGAAATACAGACAACTGTGTTGCTGAATGTTCAGTGGAATTCAGTAAAATATTATTGCCACTTATTCAAAGAAAAGTTAGTATAAATAATTAGATAGAACACAGGGTACAATATCCATGACAGGTGGCTAGGCTATTGTTTTTGTTGTCATGACATTTTTACATAATTTGTCATTTCACTTTGACGTGACATGATCTTTGAGAAAGGGGGAAGATTTATTCTCCGAAAGCTCAGGAAACAAATTTGTTGAAGATATTTTTTGAGTTACAAGTTCAAAGTTTAGTTCATTTACTGTTAAGAATTTATTAATTTTCCAGGCAACTTGAAAAAGTTGTCTTTTAACCAATTTGGTGGCGAAAAACCCTATTACAATTCAATAAATTAGTTTTATATTTGGCATGCAACGTTTTACTCGTTTAAAATATTGCGAAATGGGTAGATTTGGTTTTGTATCGTACAAAACCTGGGCTGTAATAGCCCAAAGGCCCACATAGTTTATTATGCTGCGTCAGTCGGCAATGCCCAAATACAAATACGGGACAACAGAATACAGAGCCGACTGTGGGTTGTGTTTAATTTTGTTTGAAGTCGATACTGAATAAATATTTGATATGCATTTACCGTCCCTTGAATATAAAACGAGAAAGAATGTTTGCAGGCTCGTTTGTTTTTTCTTTTTCGAGCGGCGTCCTTTGATCACTGAAACAACACTAGACTTACCTTTGCGTATACTTACCTACTTACCGTCTAACGATTTTATTAACAACACAGCAACTAATTAATACGGTAAAGTATATGCTTTTCCATTTTTAATAATCTGTTTGCAAGCGAGCCGGGAGACTGTTATCAAATGTAGCTAGATATCACTATACAGGGTGTTTCAGACCTAAATACAATAATTTTAACCACATGTGGAGAAAATTGAGCTTAATACGAATCCGCAATTTAAAAAAAAAAGTCAATAATAAAGACAGAATTTTTTTTAAGGAAGCTATTTTTTAAAGTCAATGACGACGCCACTGGCGAGGAAACGACCGGGAAGTAGACGGGCCAGAAGCTACATTATAGGGCGACGTGCAATGTTGCCGATTTTAGCCGGCATTCCCCGAACTAAAAGCCGTGACTTGTGGGACGACAGATCCTCGGCTCGGAAACGCAGCAAAAAACTAAAATAAAAAGGGCCTGCATAGCAACAGAACACGCCACTGCGAAGGCTCGAGGCGGCGCAGGGAGGGGGAGACAGCCGGCCAGCCGGCCGGCGAGACGGAAGTGTGGGTCACTGGGTCAAGCGTGGTTGGGTGACAGACGTCTGCGAATTGCCGGACCGGACGAAAAAGGCTTACTCAACTTGATTATCTTTTGGACTGTAGGTAACGTTGTGAACGCGACCAGGAAGCTCGTGTACCGGCCTCTGGAGCAATTTTGTGATAATATGGCAAGTGCGAATGTGAGTGGCAGGAGGATAGTTTTTAAACCACCTTTCATTTGCTATCAGCGATTATTATCCTAAAGGATAACAAAAGGATAGAAAAAGGTGTGCACATTTAGATAAAAATGTTCGTTGCCTGGCGCCGCGACCTGGCAACGTCGAAGGAAGACCTGAAACCAGTTTGCGTCTCCCTCGCGCCTTGGGTACGCGTCTGCCCGATAATAAAACTGAGCGGCTCGTTAGGGGAAATATTAAAATTATTTAATTATTTCTAAAATATTTCCGAAAATTTTTTTTTTTTCGATTTTTCGTATTTATACACCTTTCTGAGTATGTGGTTAAAATTATTGTATTTAGGTCTGAAACACCCTGTATAGTGTCATTAACGGCACAAATTTTCTTAATGAAATTTTTCGCCATCTTTAAAAGAAAAGGCACTTCACCTACAATGATAATAAATAAACGGCCTCTGTCAACGCCTCCTTGATTTTTCAAAAACGAAAATATACTAGAAATTAGTTCCCATAGACAAGCAGGTCAGAACATCAAACAATCAAATTCGAACTCGATTTTTTTTCCTTTTACACCTTATCCTGTAACACCCTGTAGGAAAAACCTAAGAATATTCTTTGCCGGCAGCTCACTCGGGTATACCGTTGCCGGCAGCGGAGGCACTGCCTAAATTTTAATATTTATTTTTTTCGTTTCGTTATATTTCTCCCTCCATAAAGGCTTCTCCCTCTCGTTTAGAGTTCCGGAAACAGGTTCACTTGTTTGGCTTTCTTCCCCAGGCTCAGTAATTGTTCTTGGAAATTTTAAATTCTCCGTTCCATAGAGAATATGGAGTCCTCTAGAGCTTACTTTATAAAAACCACTCTTCTCAGAAATTCTATAGACCTGTAAGTAACTCTGAATACCACAGTAAATAAAAATGTGAAAGCATTGCCAGTTTTTTTTCACTCCTTTTCCAACTAACTATATAGTCTTCTTTAAAAGCCTTAGCAGAAACCTCAGCGAAATAACCAAGGGTAGAGGGTGCAACAGCATCAAAATGCACACGTCTGTAGTCCACCACCATCTAACGGAAATTTACCGAAGTGAACAAACATTGAAGCATTAATCCCGTGTTTACAACGTTTACTTGTGATAGGTTATAGGTACCCTGAGAAATATAAATTTGGCCACACACCACTTTCAACAATCGGAAAACTTGAACATAAAACAAATACCGCCGAGTAATGAACGCGGTGGCAACCTCGACGTTGCCATGTTGGGCGGTTTGAGGTATCTGTTGACGATTTTATTTAAGTGATTATTTCCCTCATACTGCTTGCATCCAATAAGGTAGCTCCTTCCATAAAAATCCAACCAATAATATGCCTCTGCTAGCGATAATTGCACTTGTGCAAATTATCGCGGTAATTGCACTTGTGCAAATTACCACTTCGTTGCTTAACAACCGCGAATCTGTTGGATACAAACACGTACCTACTTCTTAAAGTTAAATAAACCAACGCTGACAGGGTGTAGGTATAATCGCATTTGCCTTGGATATCCAAGCGTCATGTTTGTTTACTCGAACGCTACAGTCGAAGCTGTCGATAAACTCGTTCAAAATGAATCGTTTTGGAAATGTAAACATAGAAAAAAATAATACAGAAATTATTAAATCGTATTCGAGAAATAATCTCGACAAATACCACTCGTGCCGGAAATTTTTCTAGATAATTTTATTCTCAAGCCCTATTTTGCCCATTAGCAAAACCACTCGTACAAATTTGGCTTTTATTTTCAGAGATAAAATCCCTCGAGCTTCGCTCTCGGGATTTTATCAGAAAATAAAAGACCAATTTATACTCGTGATCTTTCTAGGCAAAATAGCGCTTTCGAATAAATTATCGATAAAATTTCCAGCACTTGTGATATTACATGCGATAATTAGGTAGCTACTATAATTACAGCGCGATTTACTTTTAGTTTAAATTTGTTACATACAAGGAATTAATAGCTACATTTGCCAATTTAGCGTTATAGGTGTGTCTTCATTAATCCCATTATTAAACCCGTCTATTTTGAAATGAAATGCAGTAAACAGTGGAGTACGTGGCATCACTCAAAAAGTTGTTGACTCTGTTTACTTTTTGTTCTTACTCCCTATATCCTTATTTACTTTTCTGAGACAGAAACTTATAATAAATACAGGATGATTTGATCATGATGTAAAATTTTTTAACTTTAGGTGGAAAACATAGCTAGAAAATCTAGTCAACATTTTTTTTATTAAACTCTTAGGTATTTATTAAGGTTGGAAACAAAGCGTCATCAGAAGTATCTATGTTCGGTTACTTGTATCGATAGAGTTTTATTTACAACTAGCTGGAAAAGCTAGGGCATTTGAAAGGTTCATTTATTTGAAAGGGTGTATTTTACAATATGCATAGATACTAATGGTACTAGGTATTAAGGCGCTACGATACCCCCCATTTTCAAGGGTTTCGTAGTTTACATCTCCTACTTGCATTTCTTAATATTTTCACTTGATTTTTTTTTGTGGCTTAGATAAAACTACGAAGAATCGTCGTTGTGTATCACGAACTGTGCAGGACTAATGCGACACTGTGAAAAAAAATGCCAAACATACCCGAAATTCGACTATATTCGGTTAAGAATTTCGAGTATTTCCACCCCTCAAAAATAATTCGAAGGACACAACGACGATTGAGGCATTCTATAACATTATTTTAAGACTACTTTCAAGTCGATACGTTTGTTCGTTTGGCTATGATTTGAAAACTACGAACCCATTGCCCGGCAATAAAATGATCCGTGAATTGGCCATTCGAGCAGGAATTAGACGTACGGAGATAGGCGGGCGGGCGGGCGTTCGCTGGAACTCGTGGTTCCCCTACTTCCCCCTACTTCGGCGTACCTCACCGGGCTCGGAAACCACGTCAGGAGAACTTTCAATCGATATCAGATGGTTCATTTTTCATTTTATTAGTCTCAGTCTCCCTTATTTGTGTTTCGCTTGTTTTGAATGTTAGTATGTTAGCAAATATTTATATTTCCGAGTACCCGAAGAAAATATTTTCTACCGCGACATTATGTATGTCGACTGGCATATAATAATACTCATTATTATTATTCCTCCAGGAATTATAAATAAATAATTATTAATCCATTGCCCCACAAATAAATTTTAGAAAATAAATAATTATTATTCACAAAGTACCTACTTTTTGCTTTTGTGTAAAATGGTTTAATCCCTAGGGCATAAAATGGCCTGGTCGTGCAAAAAGAGTAAATTTAAATTCTAGACCAAATTGTGCGCTTGATTTTTACTTTAAAAATGTGATAGGTACAAGTAATAATTTTGCCAAATAAATGGGTCATGTGAAGCATTTTTTGAAAACGAATTCCTATGTAAATCGCTGCATGATAAAAGCTAATTTATATACTTTCCAGAGGGAACGATAATAATTCTGACATCCAGTCAGTTTTAGAAACTTCTTCGTTAGAAGATTGTTCGAAAGTCATTGGAGTTGAAAATCGGGCAAAATAAAAATAGTACATTTTATTGTTCCAGTCTGTCGAATTTATGACATTTTAATACATTTTCTAGGATGTTCGATAATTCAGATTTGTCAGAATAAGGTTCTGAAACTGAACCGCAGTCAGGGCAAGAATACCTATAATGTTTGATAATGATGTCACAACAGTCACATGTAGTGAAACCAATAGGAGTAATTTGTGGGCTTGAGTGCTTTTATTCCCGTAGGTACCTAATATGGTTTCCAGAATTTGAGAGAGGGGTACCTACATATTTTGCATTTTGCACACTTATTCGGATTTAGGTATAAGTAGTACTGCAGGTGCATAGGGTTTGGGAAACAAACTTTCTGGGAAAAACAGGGCTTTGAATGGAACATTTACAAGGGATTAGAAATTAATAGCTCCTATTATCTCACAACTATTACTTTATTTAAAAAGGGAGACCAGTTTCGTAACTCTATAAATTAGTCCTTGAGGATGTAATTTTATAGATTAACGAAACCGTTGTGATATAATATGGCCTATTCACTCTAATCCCTCTAAAGTGAACTCTTACAGTGTAGAAAGTTTTTAGTTAGATTTATTTATTATTACACAAATGTAAATATGGAATACCTACTAGTTATATAAAACATTTTGAAGAAGTAGACTTTAGACGCACTTTTTTAGTCGTAGCAACACTATTATGCAGAACAATTATCCAATCAAACATTAATAGATGTTCAACTGACCCTAATGTGGTTCAAGAAGAATTCGGTAATCGAATCGTTAATTTAGATTTTATAATTGAGCAATTACAAGTTTTTTTTATACACGAACCCTTCATAGCATGCACCTTTGCTGATATGAAAAATAATAGTAAAATTGCTTCGATGCCAAAAAGCTATGCAGTGTGTTGCCAACGAAAAGTAAACGCCCTGAAAAATATCATTTTTGCAATAAAGCAAACAGGCCACCGCCGTTTTTTAAATATATATTCGCGCTTCTTCGTCGGCATCGGCGAGACTCCTGTGACCCCGGCGGCCGTCGGCGGCGGCCGGCACGAGTTATTATTTCATATTATCTACACGTCTACACAGGAAAAAAAGACTGTTGTGATTTTAGTGAGTTCGTGTATATAGTCACTTTTCCATTACCTACTTTAAATATACAAGCAAATCCATGTGGTCCCAACAATATAATCTATACTTTTGACGTAATTGCAGATGAACCAATAAGTTTAAAATAGTTTGAATTTCCGTTAAGAAGACGTATTGTCACTTCGATACTAAAATTGGCATACTACAATGAAAGCATAACCTCGGTTTTAAAATATCTTATGTTTTATTTAAACAATTAAATTTATTTTATTTGAATAATAATAATTCTCACCCTCAGACTACTCCAAACTATATAAGAGCACCCCAGAAGCAACTGAAAAAACATTATAATTCATTGGATGAACAAAATAACTTAATTGCAACTTTTATATTCATCAATGTAAGTAATCATAGTCCAAGCAAATTGTCATTTTTTTATAGAGGTAGAAAAAAAAATGATTCTTAACAGGTAGATATTTTCAGGGTTGGTTGTGGGTAGCGTCCTGAGTATAACCCCAAAAAATCACCGTCGAAGTCGTGTTACGAACCCCGCAATAGGAGTGGTTTTGCAAACATTTTTTTGCAATTTTTTTTCTTCTCATGTGTACAATTTTTTTTCTTCTTATGTATACATTATTACGTTCTCTACAACTTTCTCTCATGAAGTTTTTTTTTTAACTTCAATACTTCACGAGATATAGGTAAAAGATCACCACTATCTAAAGTGCTTTATAAGGGTAAAAAAAAATTCTTTAAAACAAGCTGATTTTTTCAGGGTTAACTGGGGGTTAACTTAGGAGTGCACACAGTGATCGCAAATTAAAGGTTTTGAATCAACCCTACACTCTATATCGTTCGTAGTCATAATGAACACTGCAAGTGAATGGCTATAATTGATATTAGTACCCACAATTAAGTATTACAAATCCAGCAAAAATTCAGTGACAATAGTTGTAATTTCAGTATAATGAACAGTTAAATGTATCCCTATTCAATTCAACACCATGAAACGTTATGTTGTTCTGACAAAAGAATGTGCTTAGAAAAGATAGAATCAATTATAGAATCAATTCCAGAACACGCTATTTATTGAAATAAAATATTACATTTAAATTATTCATTAGAATTCAATATCAATTGTAATTGAATTGATTATTGTTAGTTACAAAAAAGCTTCTGCTTGAGTTTGAGGAATAATATCTCATATTGAATTAAACAGGGTTTTTTTACAAAGTGACAGAGTTTTCTCAGTGTAGTACCCACGGCCGGCCTGCCCCTCAATCGTAGCACTATGAAGGGGCAGGCTGGAGTGGGGAGTCGTGGGGACCGGAGGAAGGAAAAGGATAGGCATATCTAATCGAGCGACGTTTGTCCTGAATTGAGTCGGGCATTTCGGGTGGATTTCATAAGTATCGTAGCCTCTTAAGTAATAGGTGCTAAATTACCTACCTATATTACATAGTATATCATTATACTTGTCCTAGGTAGAGCGATCGGTAAAGTCAAGCAACGCCGCGCGTAGTCGGTTCGTGGACGGGTGATCCCTTATTATTTTTTTCTTGCCTAATAAAACGTTTTTTTTCCGATTTCAAGAAAAATATAATATGTACCTCGGCACTGAAGTTCTTTTTATGACTCATGTGGTTTATTTGCCTCGGCCAGAGGCCTCAGCAAGTAAACTCCACATGAGTCATAAAAAGTTGAACTTCAGGGCCTTGGTACATAAATAACTATTATTTTACAAGTACCAATACCTTAAAAAACAACAAAACTGATTTTAGGGAAAAGGTTTATTTTAAGAAAAATGATAGGTAAACAAATACATAAAATACCTCGTAAAATACCTATATTAAAGCAGAATTATAGAAACATTTTAATTGGAAATTGTATAGTAGGAATTTATGATTAAATACTTTTCAAAGTTTTCCAATAAAAATCTTTGCCTTCTGTCGTTAAAAATATATTTATACATATATAGAAAAGCTTCTCTCAACATCTGCCGATGTAATTACTGACAATTAATGACATTATTTTAATTTGGGTAGTAAGGTATAAGGCCAAGGTGCAACTTCGTTGGATGATTTACCATCAAAAATACTCTTTACTGCCATTAAAGATTTGAACCCTTCATTATTTTCTACAGTAGCACCTAATGATGTAATCAGAATGTAAAGTTAGGGGAGGGGCTAATTATTTAAAAAAATTCTTCGGTAATATTTACGGCAAAACTATTGTTTTAAAATAAATTTTATTTAGAAATAAATACCACGCGACAGATCTTTGGGGGGGGGGGGGGGGCTAAAGCCACTGGTATAGCATCTAATTTTTTTCTCACTGGGAACCTTTCTACATTTAGCGGAAAATGTATGAACAAAATCAATCAATCAATCAAGCCTAAATTTCTACTTTCTAGTGAAATTACCTGGTATAAAACTAAAATTGAGTCTAATAAAAACAAGTTGGTTAGCTACATCAGCACTTTTCAGGATTTCTTGACTTTGCACTTCACACTGCGAGTTGCCTCTGCGGGCTCTCATAATCTTAGTTATATCTTATATCTATAAATAAGTATAGAAAAAACATGCAAATATGCACAAAAATATAGTTTTTCCAGAAATATGCAATGTTTTGGGAAATTGAATAAAATATGCAAAAAATGTATATATATATGCAATTTGCATATACTCCGCTCTTTATTGATTACACATGTTTATTCTGTTCGTTAGCTCCAGAACTTAACACAATGAGATATTTCTTAAGATTATACCGATGCCGGTATATTATCTTGGTATGGGTATGAGCCCATAAAAATTATTGTTAAAGCGGGTATATCTGCCTACCTGCAAAATAAGTGGAGGTGGTTTTTTACTACAATTCACCGTAGACGAAATGAAGAACCAATAGTTTAAATGAAGCATAGGACATTACAAGACCACAACATTATGATTTTTTTAAGTAGGTACTTGACAATAATAAGTAGGTATAATTTTCAATAAATTACACATTATTACCTACATGACAATTTTCCACTTTATATAGTATATTGAATCAATGTTGTATACGTATTCTGCGTTTAAGACATTTTCAATATGAACACTTAGAAATTTTTATTTTAGTCCAAAAAATCCCGGGGGGACTGTAACGGCGCCAATGTTAAGTAGTAAATTTTATTGTAACATCAGACGTTATTGTACTTGTTTACAAAATCCCTAAAATGCTAAAGAAACAATTTGTTGTTAACTTGTAAACAACGTGCTTTCAACTTAGGTGAACGTCTTCTGGAAACCAATTTAGTTTATTTATTTCATTAGTTTATTTATTTAGTCGTTACTCGTGCATATTTTGGGTAGGTACAAAAAATGATAGGTGAATTGTCTCTGGAATGCAATAGGAAAGTAACCCCTATAAATCTAGAAGTTATTGGAAATTATTTTGCAAAAGTTTTAGGCTACCTTGTTTGTAAATACATTATGTTTTGTTCCTCAATTCAAAGAACTATGTACCAACGTTTGTGGATGTTTCATAAATAATTAAAACCCTCTTTTTACTGGCCTCAGTCCAATAATTTAGTATTATAGATGTCTTCCTAAATTTTCATATAGATAAGTTAAAGAAAGAAGCTGTAATTTTGCTAGATTTTAGATAACAAGCAGTTTTAAATTAACAGCTACAATCTATATTCTATACAGGGTGTAACTGAACTGATGGTCAAAAATGAAACCACGTATTCTTGGAGTCAAAATAAGGGCACTTCTTCATATATTTTTTTCTCCTACGGGCCATAGTTTTTTTTATACAGAGCGTAGAAATTTAGAGAAAATACACATATTATTTCTTAGTATCTCTAGAAGTATACGAGATATTTTCTTCAAACTTGGCGTGTCACATGAGCGGATGAGCTGTCAAATTTAAGCTTAATATGAAGCTTCTGAGATCCCCAGTTACGGAGATACAGGGTGTTATTCAAATTAATTAGTTCAGAAAAATATGAATACCCTGTACAATCGCATTTTTTAAGTCTGTTTTTAATGGTAAATTAAATGGTTAACAAAAAGTATCTCTTAGTATTTTTTCATATTCTCAGCCGTTTCTTAATTATTTTCAAAGAACTGCAATGCTGCAATAAACAAGTCATTTTAAGAATAAATCCTACAATCTGTGGAAGTCAATTAAACTTGGCATTATTTGAATCATTTGGCTGCCAACTTTGCACTAGTATCAATATTTTGAAAAATGATATTTTTATTCGAAGAATTGACTGATATGCACTTTTGCTATGGACTTGCCAATGGCAATAGTAAACATGCGGAATGGCATAGTTGCGTGTATTGAAAGAGACGGCGGTCATTTCGAACATTTAATATTTTAATTTTCTAGTTTCTAGTAGCATTACGTTTCTTTTATTATCGATTTTGCTTTTGTATTTTGTTAAATAAAGTTTAATTGACATCCACAGATTGCCAGATATTTATTCTTAAAGTGACTATTGTTCATTGCAGCGTTGCCGTTCTTTGAAAATAATTAAGAAACAGCGGCGAATATGAAAAAAATACTAAGAGATACTTTTTGTTAACCATTGAAGTTTCCATTCAAAAAAAAATAAAAAAATGCGATTATACAGGGTATTCATATTTTTCTGAACTAATTAATTTTAATAACACCCTGTATCTCCGCAACTGGGAGCCTCAGAAGCTTCATGTCAACCTTAAGTTTGACGGCTCATCTGCTCATGTGACACGCTAAGTTTGAAGAAAATATCTCGTATACTTCTAGAGATACTAAGAAATATGTGTATTTTTCTCCAAACTTCTACGCTCTGTATAAAAAAAACTATGGCCCGTAGAAGAAAAAAAATATATGAAGAAGTGCCCTTATTTTGACTCCAAGAATACGTGGTTTCATTTTTGACCATCAGTTCAGTTACACCCTGTTTATCCTCGTCATTACCTATTAATGCCAGTAGAGAGAACTTTTTAATCTTTTTAAGCGGCAACTGAAAACTACCTACAACTCGGCCCTTTTCACCTATCCAGGGATACACCGTAGGTAGGTTTCATGTTGAATACGAATAGGCCAGGCCTTCTTTTATCCAACAATAGATATCTAGTCATCTGTTCTGCCTTTTTGTCACGGCAAACACACGATCATGCATAAATTTTCGTACCCCCAACTTTCCACCTTCCCAGAAACTTTTCCCGCACAAAAGTATCCGGGGCTCGGGCTGAAATCCCCGCCGCATTGTGCCCGTGCCTTTGTCGAAGCCCGGCTTGGAACTATGAATTATAAAAACGCACGAAACACGAAACTAAGGACCGGCTTTATTGTTCCTGGCCAGGCTGCGGGTGGGGGGTTTTAATTTATTATTTTTTTCCTTTCATTAAGGCTTTTCCATTTATATTTCGCGGAACGGGGTCCGTTTGTTTGGCTGTCTTCTTCGCGTCCCGGGACGATTCTTGGAATTTTTAAGTTGTTCGTGATTACGTATTCTGGGGCGGTCGTCGGGCCTGCGAGATGAGGGGTGCTAATAAGGGGTTGTAAAGAACAGAGCGGGCTGTTTTACGGGCTAGTTATTCCTAGAAATTACAATAATAATCGTATACGAGCACCCCATTATTGGCTAATGGAAATTTTGACGGGTAGTTTTTATTAATTAATAAATATTTTGGGAACAAATAACAAACAGAACTAAGGATGTCGTCAAGACTTCAAATAAAATTGCCGTTTTCAAAATATTTTTGCAAAAAAAATATCCGGAATACAGTTTGTTCGTAATGAAAACAACAAAATGTATTATAAAATAATTAACTTGAAAATTGAAGTGTTTTTTACAGGAAAATAAAGAGTTATATTTAACAAAGACAGATTTTTTAATACCTTTATTATTATAAATAATAAAGGGTATTTTAGTGGCATATCAGGTAAATGGTATCAATTGAAAAAAATGCACTCCAGCCGGGACTCGAACCCGGGACTCCTACTGTTCATGATTGTTGGTTATGTGAACTTCCTATTTGTTCATCAACCCACAATATTCGACAATTCGACATTTAGCGACTTAATGCAAGAACCGAACGTGGAAATTCTAACCTACAATGTCAAGCCAAGAATATTAACAAAGAAAGATTTTTTAATACTTGTACTTATTATAAATAAATAATAAAGGATATTTTAGTGGCATTTCAGGTAAATGATATAAAAAAATGCACTCTAGCAGCCGGACTCGAACCCGGGACATATCTCCGGTAGCTTAGTTGGGTTACGTGCCTACGGCTACAACAGTAGGACTTCCGGGTTCGAGTTCTGACTGGAGAGCATTTTTTTTTCAATTGATATCATTTACCTGAAATGCCACTAAAACATCCTTATTATTAGTTATATTTAAGTTGGTGTGAAAATTAAAATAAATGATCGAATTAAACGAAACTCACGCAAATATACAGTGTGACCCATTTGTTTTGGGGTCAGTCTGTAAAAAGTGTATCAATCGTGCGATTTGGCTGATTTTTTTTTAAATTGTAGAGCTCGATGAACTGCACATTTTGAACAAAAATTGCCTGGTTCGCATAAAATCCAAAGCCTACTATGACCGTTTTTATGAGCAAAATTTTAAGAAACCATATTAGCGTTTTTTTTTGAAAAAATCTGTGTGCGCCAATGGATTGAGCACCCCTCGAAATGGGTATGTACAAAATTTCATCAAAATATTTCAAGTAATAACGATTTTGTAGAAAAATTAAAAATGCAGCCAAGGTACGTCTTTATTTTCAAAAATTCAAAGTTGGCCATGGAAAATAATTGAATTGTTTACTTTTATTAAGTGTCAAACTGTCTAAATTGAGTTCAGAAATTGTTTGTGCTCAATACAATTAATTATCATAATTATGGAATATTTAAGCATAAGAGACAAAATAGAAATTGTTCGACTCGTGGGCGACAACGAGCGCTCGGCAGCAGAAGCTGCGGCCGAATTTAACAATAGACACCCAGGTAGATCAGTGAGTCGAAGTACTGTACAACGTATAAACAATATTTTTGATGAAACTGGATCGATTTCTAAAAATTTATTAAAAACTAGGCAAAATGGACGCCGTGGACTTGTTGAAAATAACAATCAAATTCTGCAATACTTTAGTGACAATCCTCGAAATAGTGTTCGAACGGCTAGTTTAGACCTTCATATACCCAGAGAGAGTATAAGGAGATGTTTGAGACAAAACAAAATAAAACCGTTTAAGCCAAAATTTTTGCACACCCTGGAACCAGGAGATGAGTAGAGAAGATTAGAATTTTGCTATTGGCTGCAAGGTGAATATCTCCATAATGGCAACTTTTTAAATGAAATTTTATTCACCGACGAAGCCACGTTTACTACAAATGGTGTAGTATCAAGTCAAAACTGCCGTCACTGGTCAGCTGAAAATCCAGAGTTTATAATAAATGCAAGGAGACAATATTCACAAAAAATTTACGTTTGCTGTGGAATACTACGCGACAGAATAATTGGCCCATTTTTCTTTGAAGGGAATTTGAATGCGGCTGGCTTCTTGAATTTTCTAGAAATTAAATTTAGAAATGCTTTAGATGAGTTACCATTAAGATACCGTTTAAATTTAAAGTTACAGTTAGATGGCAGTCCTATTCATAATGCTCGTTTAATCAGAAACTGGCTAGATAATAATTTTGAAAACTGTTGGATAGGGCGAAATAGTCCTTTCTGTGAGTGGCCACCGAGATCTCCGGACTTAACTCCTTTAGATTTTTTTCTTTGGGGTACACTTAAGCAAAATGTTTATAAGTCAAGACCCCATAATTTACAATAACTGCAAGCTAGGATAAACCGTAGTTGTGAGGAAATTACTCCACAGCAAATACGAAATGTAATTTTGAATGTACGCAAGAGGAACGACAAATGCATTGTAGAAAATGGAGGCTTGGTAGAAGTTACAAAAATTTTATAATTTTAATTGTTTTTATGTTTTGTGTTTATAAGCATAAGGTTGTATTATTACAATTCAATTATTTTCCATGGCCAACTTTGAATTTTTGAAAATAAAGACGTACCTTGGCTGCATTTTTAATTTTTCTACAAAATCGTTATTACTTGAAATATTTTGATGAAATTTTGTACATACCCATTTCGAGGGGTGCTCAATCCATTGGCGCACACAGATTTTTTAAAAAAAAACGCTAATATGGTTTCTTAAAATTTTGCTCATAAAAACGGTCATAGTAGGCTTTGGATTTTATGCGAACCAGGCAATTTTTGTTCAAAATGTGCAGTTCATCAAGCTCTACAATTTAAAAAAAAAATCAGCCAAATCGCACGATTGATACACTTTTTACAGACTGACCCCAAAACAAATGGGTCACACTGTACGTAACGCAAATAATGCCAATTTTTGCCGAAAAACTATAAAAAAACACCGCATTTTCTTAAGACTGAATGTACACCAATTTTAATCTAAGTATAATTACTCACATTTTGAGACAAAAATTATTTAAAAATATTTATCGCAATATTTTAAAATAATTTTTGTCTCAAAATGTGAGTAATTACATAAATTAAAATTTATTTTGACCAAAAGTTTAAAATTATGCGTGTTGTTCGCTACAGATCGAAAGAAGCCATTTTATGGGTCAAAATGTTGAATCACCACGCATGTGGTGTACAGTGTACATTGAGTCTTAAAACCCCGTATCAAGCTAGTATATGCAATGTTTTTTTGTTTGGGAGGTTTTTAATTATTATGACAAGATGTCCATTCACCTGCTAGGCTACTAAGCAAATCCCAACAAATGTTCAAAGTTAAATAACCTAATTTTTACTACCCAACTAGCCAGAAATTTATTTTGACCAAACCAGTTACCTCCATAATATGAGGTAAAAACTTGCAAAGTGGAGAATGAACTGGATGTTCTTTTAAGTTTAGTCAAGTTTACCACTGAAATAGTAAAAATTATAGGTAAAAAAACAGCAGTATGGTAGATATATTCCGGTTGATACAATAAATTAAATGTCGTCTGCCTTCGTCCTATAACCTAGAGGTAACTAATATCTATAGTCATAGAAGAATTTTTATAGTATATCTAAGGTATTTGTATTTTGTTATCTGCGCAAAAATTTATTGTGCGGAAAATATTTCTGTATATTATAGTTGCACTAGTTTTTCTTTACTTCTTTCCCTCATTTTCAAAAATATTTATTAACAAATTTCGAACAGGGCAAGAAAACATTTCAAGCAAACCTTTGAAGAGTTAATTTGGTGTTCCATGTAAACTGCGACTTTTTCATATTTTGAAAAATAATTGCATACACTTTTAATCATTTTGATTGCAAGTTTGCCAGGTAAACACGAGATTAAGTAAATGATAGGTGATATTTACAGGGTGATCATTTTTAGACGCCCGGCCTTTGTTGGTGGAAAATGGTCGAAGATATGGAGATATTATTATATCGGAGATGATATAGGGTGTATAAAGGAATAAATTGGCCCACTCTTTGCAAGTACGACGCTAGGCGTCACGACGCCAAGAAATATTTTCCCCACCAACACACCACTCCTAATTTTTCTGAACGTTTTCCGTTACTGCCATTTTTCTTTATTCTCTTCCGTTAAAAAGTTATTCTTCAAAAATGCATTCAAATACCTCTTTGTTTAATCGCTATTACCGGGGATGACGTAGCGTTTTCAATGATTTTATTTTTGGAGTTACTCCTCTGACCTTTTATTTGTTTAAAAGATGTTTAAACTGCGTCTTTTGACCTTCTTACTGCCGTCAACATGTAAATCCAGGACTGGCTACGACTTTTTATACCCCCAATTTTCACTAGATGCATTTAGTGTTTTTTTTTTGTTTAAAATCTGGTACCATAGCGTTAATTAGGAGCTAACAGAACACAGAACCCCAATATAATATCATTGATTCAATATTTAACATATTTTTGACCTAACCTGCAGGGACAATAATTATTGAGACAAAATTGACTTCTTCATGACCTCCAGCATTTATCTTTTGATCACAAGAGCACCTAGAAAGTTAAAAATATATAAATATGGGAAAAAAATAAATTAAGACGAAATAAAGTTTACTAGAAGTTGAGCGTTTAAGAAGCTTATAATTAGGAGAGAAATTAGCAGTTCTAGGTAACAAACATTTTCTTCTTTCTTCTTAGATTTTTCGCACTTTAAACATTTTTTTGTAAAGGAAAAAATTGGTATTATTTTTTGTATTTCTCCCTGAATGGAGTTACCACAGCCCAAGCAGCATTAAAGTTGCGGTAACTGAGATGGGAACTTTGAATAAGTAGTTATTACGTAATTATTACTTAAAAATCGACTTATTAGTTTTTATTACTTATATTTAGAAAGTATGAGTAATTCTGTAGTAACTATTACTACAAGTTGGAACTTTATGGTTTCAGTACTTCTAAGTAGTTTTTGAAGTATCTGAGACGGAATTGTTACTATGCAAAATTACGTTAAAGTCACGTTAACTCTAAAGTTATATTCAATGGTCACAATTACTTTGTTGTGTTACTTGTTTATCACTTTAAAGTTTTTATTACTTTATGGTAACGGTGAAAGTAACTTCTACATCTTAGCGACTTTAGAAATACCTCCAAAGTTACGGAACTATATAGTCATATTTAAAGTGGAATTAACTTTCCCGCTACTCGAGAAAACTACTGTATGGTAAGTTTTACTTCCCACTCCATTTTAAAATTACTAGAAAGTTCCAATTACTACAAAAAAATACTTTAAAGTAACTGTCACTTCTATAGGGACTAAAATGGAGACTACATTTAGTTCCTTACAATCGTTTGAAGGATTCGGTAGTTTTTGCGAAGTGATGAAAATGTCAGCCATTAGAAAGAAGAAAAATTATAGACACACATTCACATTTTATAGAAAATTTAAGCAGCAGTTGGATGAAACGAATCGAAACACGAGCACCTGTCTTCAATACAAAATTACAAAACGCTTCTCTTGAATGCCTACAATTTTAAATATGAACATTTCGAAATATAGCACAAAACACACCGGCTGAAAACAACACTCTCATATAAAAATTATAGGTTAAAGTTCCAAATGGAACCTAGTAGTAGCATTCGGAACTTAGACGAGGCTTCTGGAACTTTGAAGTTCTCTTGTAGTAATTGGGACTTTAGAGTTTAAAATATCTAAAACTAATTTTCGTCTTAAAGGTAGGAATTACCTTAAAGTGAAAAAAGTCTAGTTGCCGTTACTACCAGTTAAGTGGCAAAGCCTTCAAACCCCCATTTTAAGGTAAATAATACTTAGAAGTAATTACTGAAAATTACGCCATATTTTCTTATAAAATGATAGACGCCATTAATATAAAATGTCAATTTCCTTTGGTACTGAAATAGTTATTTCTTCAAAATTGTCCCAAAAAAGAGAAAATTGAGCAAAAATGAACTCGTATAACTTATAGAAATATTAAAAAATATTTTTCAGCATTTTTAGGTAATTTCGCACATTTTCGTAATTTATCCTCCCGATAAAAAAGTGTTAAAACATGCATTTTGAGAGGGCGCGTTGTTACTTTTCAATCTATCAACGTCATATTTGACAGAAAATTTTCAATCGTTTTAGTTTCTTGAATCTAGCAACGAGAAATAAATCAGCAAATTAATACCTTTCTCATACCTACCATTATTCATAGATGTAAGTTAAAAATAAATATTAGGTACTTCCATTTTCCACGGTTATTGAAAAATGACGGAAGATGCTGGGCTAGAATACTTTTTAATTATTTAGACAAAGACAAAGCGAGGACGCGAATGTAAAGAAGCAAACAAATCCAACAAAGTAGCGGTGACCACGCTGCTACGTCTCCACCACGTTGCCGGAACGTAAGCGCGTCGTAGCGGTGTAAGTTGCTAGGTGGTCGCCGTTACGTATCTATCACCCTCAAAATGTTCCCCATTTTGGTCGCAGGGACGTAATAGGAACGTAGTAATTACGTTCCTATCAGTAGTAATCACAACTTGAAAGTTGCAAACAAAAGTCGCCGGAACGTAACGGCGACTAAAAATGCTGCTTGGTCAGGGTCTTCCTTAGAGGGGCAGTATAAAATCCAACCAGTATATTTTACACGAGTTTAATTTAATTTAATAAATTATTTAAAATTAAAACAGCAAATTAAAATTCAATAACCTCTAATTTTAGTATAAAACCTAAACTTTTTTCAATTTAGTTAATATAATTAAATAGTTAATTAATGCGTTTATAATAACCAGACTGGCATTATTTTGTAGCTATATTCAATGCCAACAAATTACATTTCCGAAAATTTTTACCATAGAAAGTAATCCCGATGAGTTATTTAAGAACATGTTGCGAAACATATTATTTCTAAACATTATTCAAAACCGATTCCAACATGAACCCAGCTTTTTTTTTCGTCTACTGGACTAATGACTGTTGTTTGTGGTGCTAAGCTAAGTAAAGGTAATTGTTGTTATAGGAACGGTGAGCCTTACATGGCGAAGTCAATTCCCTGTTAGACCGGGAGATAGTGACAGATTTTTGGACGTGATTTTACTCAGTATGCCTTTCAAAGGGCATTATGTGGCACATATTCTCACAATAATAAGGTATGAATCAGAGAGTCATCCTGGGTTCTTCATATGAAAAACTGAGTGTTCAATTATTCGAAAAATATGCGTTTTGATATGATTTTAGTCAGGCTGCCATGTGTTTTATAATGAACTTCAAAATAAAAAATTCCTCGGAAAAAATAGGCATACCGTTAGGGTGGGTCCAAAGGGCTATTATTGCCACGTGATCTTGTATTTTAATAATTAATTTTTCCACGTTTCTGAACAGGCTGCCAATGAGAAGTATGCAAGTTCTTATTATGAAAATGCCGAAAAAAAAGATGGCATACCTTTCGCGCATGTCCAAGTACTGTTTAAATTGAATGTTATTTAATCATTTAAACAAGTAAAACACATGGCAGCCTGTATAAAATCATATCAAAACGCATATTTTTCGAATAATTGAAAACTCAGTTTTTCACATGAAGAACCCAGGATGACTCTCTGATTCATACCTTATTATTGTGAGAATATGTGCCACATAATGCCCTTTGCAAGGCACGCTGAGTAAAATCACGTCCAAAAATCTGTCACTATCTCCCGGTCCATGTGGGATCAGCCCCTGTCACGAAGACTTCATTTTCTTTTCAGGCTCAAGTATAAATTACCAATTCAATCTTTTTATATTGACGAGCGGTTGTTCGTCGAACGGACGAAGCAACAATGCCCGCGTAAATCTAATTGAAAATTTATTACTGGCGTACCCGTTCTCCTAACGCATTATGCCCCCATACCATAAACCATTTTTATGCAATGGAGCTAATAGAAAATAAGCATTAAACCGTCCATAAATAACAATGGGAAGTAATCCTGCATTCTTATTCGTGTCGTGGTGTTGTTAATGCATGTGGGTACCCAGTCTATTGTTGTCACCCAACGTGGAAATTTGTTTAGGCAATTTAGTCACGGAATTTAAATTCGGTGCTTTGCATGAAAAATGAGGGCCCCGACGTCTAGAAAATTACAGAAAATTGGCTTTTGTCTTGCGGACCTTTTGCGTCGGTAATGTCTAGCGTGATGTCACGTTTGCTGGAATGCAAACTTTCACAGAGCCGCACCGTGGTTGCAACATTGTCATTTGACACTGTACCATTTCAGAAATCCATCAGTTGCCACATTCTGTGTCTAATGAGGGATGTCAACGTGTTCATGCAAAAAAAATGAAACAACAAATCTCTTTAGCCCTGTCATACAAACTTTTAATTACTCCTTTTTTAACACTAATATATGATTTTGTTCCAAATCTGAGTTGACTAGATATGTTCACCAACCTAATGTTTGGTGGAGATATGTAGATGACATATTTGTTATATGGGAACATGGAGTAGATAATTTAAATTCATTATTAAATTTTATAAACTCACATGAACCTTCTCCTTAGAAATTGAAAATAATAATCAATTACCTTTCTTAGATGTTTCTATAACGAAATCAGATAGTATAGAAACTAATGTCTATAGAAAACCAACACATACTAATAGCAGTGACTATATAGAAGGAATCTATAGTCACTGCTAATAGATATCCATATTAGTGTTACAAAAGGAGTAATTAAAAGTTTGTATGACAGGGCTAAATAAATTTGTTCTAATAACACAAAATTTGAGGAGGAAATTAAACATATAAAACATGTTCTTGAGAAGAATAGTTATCCTACTGAATTTATTGAGCAAGTTTTTCAGGATTGCCAGCAAAATACCAATGCTAATAGAATTAGAGAAATATATCTGGTGGACCGACCAGTAAATTTAATTATTCCTTATATTCCTGGACTATCAGATAAGCTAAAACGCATAGGGAATCGTTTTAATGTCAGAACAGTATTTAAAACCAAAAATACATTGAGATCGATGCTAGTTAAAATAAAACCATTTAATGAGGTACAAAGTTCAAAAAATTGCATTTATAAAATTCCTTGCGAATGTGGAAAGTTCTATATTAGGGAGACTTGTAGGCCATTTAACGTTCGTTTAAAAGAACATAAAAATTATATCAGGCAGTCAAATTTCGAAGAAAATAATTTGAACACTCTTTTAATAACAATCATAGGATTTTGTGGGATAGTTCCAAACCAATTCTCAAAGAAGAAGTAGGAAATAGACGAAAAATTAAAGAATCAGCATTTATTCTAGGAAATACAGACAACTGTGTTGCTGAATGTTCAGTGGAATTCGGTAAAATATTATTGCCACTTATTCAAAGAGAAGTTAGTATAAATAATTAGGTAGAACACAGGGTACAATATGGCTAGGCTAGGCTATTGTTTCTGTTGTCATGACATTTTAACCTGAAATTTATTAATCTGTCATTTTACTTTGACATGACAGGATATTTGAGAAAGGAGGAAGATTTATTCTCCGAAAGCTCAGGAAACAAATTTGTTGAAGATATTTTTTGAGTTACAAGTTCAAAGTTTAGTTAATTTTTTATTAATTTTCCAGGCAACTTGTAAAAGTTAAAACCCATTTAAAATTCAATGGAGCTGTTTACGTCACAAATAAATTTTAGAAAATACTAATAATAGTGAAATGAGTTTGGTTTTTATTAATTTATTTTTAAAAATTCAGATGTTTGTGAGTGGCCTAATTGTTCCTTTTTATAAATTACCTAAGAGAATATATAACGTAGTTACTAATTAAAAACTGAATGTACAAGTCTTGATTTGTGACGTTATATTGGCGGAAAAACTGGACCAACAGTGTCGATCTAGGCCGGACTGTTTGGGGTTTGTTGGAGTACCATAACAGGGGTGATTTGGGTAATTAACTCTTAACTCAAAAGGCCGTGGGCATCTGCATAAACACAGAAGAATATAACACTAAATTTTAAATTGTATCCCATAGTTGAGTTCGCACTATTTTATGTGCTAATTTGGTAATAAGTTAAAAATTTAAAATATATACAAATAAAGGACAAAAGAATAAAGGACAGATTTTCTTTGACCCAACTAGATATATGTACATACTCGATATTTATAATCAAAAACAATTGAAATGTATCAAGTAAATTTAGAAATATCTACCCTCAAATCTTAAAAAAATATATAGATATTTTTAAAACTATTTCAACTCAATAAATAACATACCTAACCTTTAAATGACAACAAATACTGAATTTGTTTCTAAATTTAAATATTTACAAAATAACCAAAATATGTACAAAAAGAGCAATAATAATGATAAAGTAATAAGGTAAGATAAAGGCAAAATTTACAGGTAGCGCTAACCTTAAAAGCAACGAAACAAATGCAGGCAAACATTAGCCAACAAAATCACATAATATCATCAAGAAATAACTTTAAGGTACAATTTTTAAAATAATTTAAACTGAGGCATTTGTAGCTCAATAAACGAATATAGATAAGCTTTCCCAGCGTGATAAATAAAAGCAGAGCTAATAGATAAGCTTTCGTAGTTCGATAAAGCTAATAAACAAAAAATATGTACAGGCACGGCCTCATAAATAAAAATCGAGAAATAAGAAAACAAACACGCAATTTACAAGAATGGCTTTAGAGGATTTTCCGTCGGTTTCGTCGATTCTACAGTTGTCCCGTTTCTCGAAAGTGGTTAATCGTGAATCGGGAAATTTTCTTAGATATCGTATTTTCGAGGTTTTTTTCAGTACTGGAGGAAAGTACGACACCCAATGAAGAGATTTACCACCTTCTTCCAACGGCTATTTTCGAGGTTGTCGAAAGACTTTTGAGAAAAAAGCCGCCAATGTAAAAAATTACTGTTTTTCGCACTGTAACTGGCAATGTCGCATAATAAGATGTTAGATTTGCCGTCACGTACGCCTTTACTAAAATTAAAAAAAAATATTAAAAAATTTTGATCAAGAAAGCGGCGACATATACCTACCTGAATTAAATGAAGACTTTATCAAATGTGAAACTTGAGCCTATGTAGATAATAGGAAAACTTGCGGAAAATATTTGATAAATATTTGATATACGCCGAAATTAATTTATCGTTTGAATTTTGAAATTAATACTAATTTAAAATGTATGACCAAATTGTTGCTTGACTATTATAATGTAATGGCAATTACAAAATTTCCGTTAGGTACACTATAAACAATAAGTCAGAGTGGTAGATAAATACATACTTCAAGAGGTAAACAGCAACTAGGGCAAAAAGTTCATTGTACGAAGCGTGAAAATTGCAAAAAGGTATACATACAAGCGTCGTTAAGCTTGTATGAATACCTTTTACACTACACCTCACATTACATCAGATTTTGTTTCAGTTTATTTTGAATTCCATAACGTCGCATTAACAGCTATTTAATTGTGTTTTCAAACTGTGCAAATGCATTTAACTGAACGGATATAATTAATAATTATAATAATTGAAATCAACCAACCACTGTCGAGCTTTCTCCGGCGAATATTGACGAGACGTTAGTGTGATCTATCAAATTATCTTCGACGAGTATTCAAATATTATCCGTTTAGCAGCTATCACACGGTACAGGGTAACCCAAAATTTGGGACACTTTTGGAGGTTTCTCATATTTCCCGAAAATATAGACAAAGGATAACTACATAACTTGTGTAGAAGTTATCGCGAAAAATATATACAGTGCTATTAATAAAGTTTGCACCAAATGGGAAAAATTTGTATTAATATATTTTTTGAAAATCTGATTTTGGGATATGTTGGTGCATGTTATGTTTACACTATTGCATCTTGGTGCAAAGACTCTTTCATTTTAAGATGGGTTTATTCCCTGGGCCAGTGTTGTAATATTTTTACATAAAATACAACCATATTTTGAAATTCAGTGAAACAAAATTATAAGGTACAGTTTTGTCTCGAATTTTATGGATTCAGTTTCAATTCCAGGAATATCGAGTAAGAAACACGAATATTCTGATATCCTTCTGAAAATTTGCATATGGGCAAAATAATACAATAAAAACACATTTTCTTAATAACTTTTTCCGTTATTTTCAGGGCAAACCTGATTCTTCCTAATTTTTTATTTTAAATGTCAAATTTGTCAGACAAGGGCTGTGACGTCACGAGCCTCTTTAGGCGCAATAGTGTATCTAAACAAAACATGCACCAACATATCCCAAAATCAGATTTTCAACAAATAGAGTAATACAAATTTTTCCCATTTGGTGCAAACTTTATGAATAGCACTGTATATATTTTTAAATCGTACCTCCCTCATCCTGGAACTTTTATATTATGCATTTTCGGACCCGTGTTTATAGTAATCTGTTCAAAATGACATTTTATATACCTTTCGTGTTACGTTGGCACAATGTTTTTACCCAAATCGAATATATTCACAAACCAATCGAGGTTTGCGGCATTCAACTTTTCTCTAGCGCTATGGACACCTTAGCAAGTTTATACATGTCTAGATTTTCGGGAAATAGTAGAAACCCCGAAAAGTGTTCAATTTCGTACATTCTATACAACACATATCCACTGTTCTACAAACTAGGTATTGTTTGAGTGGAAATCTCAAGATCGAAGACCGAAGAATGGCAGTTCAGCCTACTGTTATTGTAGCGTGCGTCCTCCTTGGCGATAAGGCATGAGGCAGCTTAAAGATATTAAAATTTCAGACACACATTCCTTAGAGAGAAGGTTTTAGGTTCCCAACCATAGTCGTAGATTAGAACATTGTTGGAGAATTATTATTAATCGCGTACCCTCGTCTCTCCGGGGTACACTTAATGATTTAAAGGGGAGGCACCGTTGGTAATCCGGACCCGGGCGTGCACGCTCGCTTATTTTCTAATTTATTTGGGGCCGCATTGTCCGCCTTGGCCCCTTTCCGCTTTCCGGCCCTGCGGGCTTATTGTCGGTTAAGAACGATTCGTATTACTCCGGTGCGAACGAGGGTTGCGCTAAGAAGCTTTTTGTGCACCTCTGAGAATGTCCTGAATGTGAAGTGTTTGTTATTAAATTTCAGCCCCATCTGTAAGATCGTTCCTCGGTGAGCTCAAACGGAAACGCTTTAGTCGTTGGCCAAATAGATAATTATTTCTATGGGAACCTTTATTAACTATATGCTAAGATTTATACTATACAATAATGCCCAAGGAGAACTAACTAGCTGCCAAAATGACAACAAATAAATTAGCATAATCAATGTTTAGTTTTAAAAATAAGATACCTACATAAGAAATTGGACTTGATGGTGTTTTGGAGTTATTTTACCGAGCTACAGTTTTAGGTATGTACTGTAACGGACATTTCGTCATTTCAATTTTTAATAGCAATGTCTAGAGAATAGTATTCTCTAGACTTTGATATTATGAGATTTTGTCGGCTAATGTTTGCCTGTATTTATTTTATTGCTTTTGAAGTCTATCGCTGTAGATTTTGTCTTTGTCTTACTTTATCGTTATTATTGCTGATTTTCAAAAGTAACTTTTTTTTGTTATTTTGTAAATATTTAGTTTTAGAAACAAATACAGTATTTGTGGCCATTTAAAGGTAGCGTGATTCCAACACAGAGTTCTAAACCAGTTCTATAGAACTGGAATACAGAACAGTTATTCCAGAACTGTTTTCAACCAATTATATCGCCGAGAATCGGTTCAGAACTGCTGTCGGAACAAACCCAATGTTACTTATTCATTGAGTTGAAATATACTAAAAATACATATTATTTTTGTTAAGAGCATGTGGTTGCTTCTGGGGTACTCCTAGTTTGGAGTATTGTGAGGGGGAGAATTATTATTATTATATATATTATTATTATTGATTTGGAGGTAAATATTTAAGGAGGTTAGATTAGTAAATGTATTTATAGTCCTCCTTATGGCAGAATGCGTGCGACGTAAGGGGGAAGAACTCGCAAATATTATAGAATTAGTCACAGTTCAGGGGCGTAGCTCAATTTTGTGTAACTCACTGACTTAATTTTCATATAATTGTTATTTAATTTATTGTTAATATTATTCTTAACGGTGATGCCATAGACTATGGAGGAAGGCAAACCCTTACAACATTGGCAATTATTTCTCGTGCTTGAGAATGCAACGTTCTTCCCTGTTTACTCATTTTGCACACGTTAACTCCCGAACATACGAAACGCCACTAAGCTCTCTGATCCGGCGGAAAAAACTTGCCAACGGAATAAAAATGAGGTCTGTATGGTAGCCCAAATACGCAGTTAATTTTACGTACTATAGAAACAGGCACAAAACGCGTTGGCTAACTGCTTTTGTCAGCCTACTCCTTCGCAGAAGTGTTGTGTTGCCGTATTTCAAAGGCGATGGTAGACGCCACGATGTTGAAAAAAAATAATAGGTGTTTTATCACACCGCCTTAAAAATAAATTATAAACAAAAATGGGTAAGTGGTCCCGTGATGCGAGCTTTATTTTTTCGGTATAATAGAGTTCAGAAATTCGGCTTCAATATGATAAATCTTGTTTTCGCCAATAAATAACGACTACTCGTATAGGAAATCTCGCAACGCTGCCCGCATTCTTTAGAAACGATTTCTTTCGTGCTTTGGTCTATGTAATAAAAAACGATGATGGACAATCACTCAAACCAATTACAAAAACTAGTAACCGCGTACACGTGTTTCGTGTTTGGCAATCATCAGTACGGTGTAACATTAACAAAATAAAAAAGCTAGGCATGATTTTGGAAGCAACAAATGATGCCTATCATTTTGATTTGGTTAATGTTACACCGTACTGATGATTGCCAAATAGCATGAAACACGGGTATGCGGTTAAGGTTTTTGTTGTCGTTTTGAGTGATAGCTCATTATCGCTTTTTTTGGTAAATATTTATAAATTTACTTGCTAATTTTTCAGTTGTTTTATTTATAAATTACAAGTTAGTAAATATATCTAGTTAGGTTAAAGAAAATCTATTTTGGTTAGAATCTCAGTTCTGAAAATAACTTTGATTTTCATTTTCGTATATTTTCAAATTTATCTTTTTACAAATTAGCACACAAAGTAGTGCGAACTCAAGTGTGATACAAATTAAAATTTATCTTTCTTTTTCGTCTGGTTCTAATTACCATTGAATTGTCATCTGTATCTATGCAGATGGCTCCCACAGCCCGTTGAGTTGAGAATACCTACCCTCACAGATACCCTTTAATTACCTGACCCACCCCTTTTATGCTACTCCAACAAACTCCGGCCAGTCCCATAATTATAATAACGTCACAAATTGCAAGGCTCATACCTACATCAATTTTTTTTTATTAATAACTACGTTATGTATTCTCCTAGGTAAACAATGAAACTCGCAAAGATCTGAATTCTTAATAATAAATTAACTCAACCCAAACCCCAGTACTAGGCACATAAATTAATAAACTAAACTTTATATAAACTAAACGCAAGTGAAACATAAACACAAGTTTTTGCATGGCTAGAGCGTGATACGCACGTGATCGGCTTGCTATTGGCCAGCCGGCAATAAAGTCTGGCCCGGCGGGCGAGTGCAACGAGTCGGTGTTTATTACATAGGTGTATTGAGTTGCAAGTGGACCTTTATTTTTTTTTCGATATAATTCTTTCGCTGTTAATTAATTGTTGGAGCTATAATTTGTATTAATAGTAGAAATTTGCAGGTAAGTGAATGACTAGGTGTGCCATAAAAGTTTGTTTTTAAAGTTTTTAATACTGGGGCATATTATTTTAACATTTTATATTATAAAATTCAGAATTGTTCACGTGCTTCCATAGTGTAAATGTTTACGCGCCACTTGCATTTAGTTTCAATAAAATGTAGCTATAAACTGTGAGTTTTCTGAATGTGTTTCTATTTGCTGTTGAAAAATGTTCCCATCAAATTCATCCACCATGCGAAATCCTTTACGCTTTACGCGTCTTTTGTCCTTTGCCATACGCAACGTAACAAGTTCGTTCCACGTTTTTGTCTTACTTATCTTACCTATCGCTCTCTAGAGTTGGTTATCTAAAACGCAGTGAATTTGTCCCTTGTCCGATTTCTATACTATACCAAAGTTTACAGAAATTCTGTAAGCTTTGACTATACTTATTAATTCGATGAATTTATTTCGCTAAAACGCGTGGAACCATCTACGTTTGTTATCATCGAAAAACAGATTAGCGACGATTTCCACCAATATGCGATGCTACCAAAACCCTCCTGACATTCCATTGTCAGAGACACTCCCCGTGGATCCGCAGTTTTGCCCCAACAAACGAATTTGAATTTTTCGTTGCGCGACAAACGACAAAGGGACGTGCCGAATCGGGGTCCGTTTTTTGTCGTACTTGGGGGCGGGGGGCCCAGTCCATGGAGTCCATTAATTTCAGGAACTCTCCCGGCGGCGACGGCTGGGTGGCGAGGCCCCATTAAATCATTTTCGATGGCTTTTATCGGAAGCAATTTGGAGCTGGGGGACGTTCTTTTGTAGGTCTTTACCGCAAGGGATTTTAGATTTTTCTACACCTTGAAAAGTTTGCGGTAATCTTCGTTGAAATACCGTTAATATATTGTTCTTATTACAGTCTCCATAATTTCCTTAGCAGCTTTTATTTTGTACCTCCGCACAAGGATAACAGACCGCAGCTTATACTTAGAAAAAAAGTGTTACCTTAATTAACAGACAAGCGTTTTGTTATGAGTGACCTTGTTTCTTGAGTGAATTGTGAATTGAATTCTGAATTGTATTGACTACGAATGGGGAAGTAGGTATTGTTTCCGAGAAACAAATTAAAACCATTTTTTGCTCAATTTTATCTATTTTAGATTAGCTGATCTTCATCGGTGTAGCCAAATCATTGAACGTGACGGGAAACTTGAAGGACACAAAAGAAGCCCAAATAATAAAACAACAAACAACATATTCACAGCTAGAAGAACTGAAGATTTAGAACTAACGTCTCAACTGAAACTAAGATAGACCTATATAATTATTACTCCAAGCTTAAAGATTCAACATTCCAATAATTCGGTTACACAATAACGCGCTCTTAGGTCCCATTGCTTATAGATTTGTTGTCGATGTATTATAGTATATAACAATGAATAAAGAACCCCAAGGAGGAGTCAAAGCTCTATGGATAGGTATTATAAAATTTGTGGGACGGAAATGGCCCTATGTAGGAACCAAGTTTTGACACAATATTTTGATATCCGACACGCGGTGATAGGTGCCATTATGTGGTGTTTCGATACTTTTATGCTTAGCTGTGCGGCATGTGGCCCTTTCCTGGCTTGCAAAACTAAATGTTCGAAGATAATAATCCATCGGTAAGTGATTTTGTAATTTAAATTAACTTTTGAGGACATGCACCAAAGTCGCATAGGCGTTTGTGTAGGTACCTACTTCTTCACACGATACACTTACCCACGGTATGTCATTGTGCATCTTGTGACGTCAGTTGCGAATTTTAATTGCTCCATATGTTTTACACAGCAATAGATACCTTTTTATGGGTTTTTGTTTATTTTAAACGTTTTCTTTTAAATAAATGTTGTTAAAAATATGTAGATTATATTACTAGACTAGATAAATGAATGAATATTCTGTTGATAAAAAACACATTTAATTTCGTATATTAAAATCGTATGCATGCAAATAAAATTGATGTATATTCCGTTAAATTAACAGGATTTTTCTTTTAAAAGACCGTATATTGGTAGACAATAAAAAAATATCATAAATGTATCTAAATAATACATTTTTGTATTGTAAATAAGGTAATCCTGGACTAAGTTTTGGCTCCTATCGACAAAAACTCTCCATCGAAAATTGTATTTTACAGATGACTTGTTATAGGCAAAGATATTGATAAATAAAATTCAAAGCCTTACCAAAAATATAACTTTTTCCTTCCAGTGTTTATGTCGGTTTATGTCAATTAAAGCCTTATTTAGGTACCGATTAATGCACACAAGCCTCGACACAAGCACAACCTACACAACTAATGCTTAGTTTATAGTTAAACAACAAACAAAACAACATAATAAATAGTGAATAAAATAGGGATCAATCAATCAATCAATGATTCCCTTTAACCATAACAAGGCTAATTTTTTATTGCACATTCTATTTTATTTGCTGTATAAACCAGGCATAAACTCTGTTGAGTCCCCTATTTTTAATGCTCTGTTCTATAAATAATCTGTTTCGTTACCAGATTATTGTCCTTGGGAAATCTATAATACTTAATTTCCGTTCCCTTACTGTTTCTATTATTATTTGGACATACGCTGACTGCACATCCCGGCATTTTTGTCCTATTTCAAAGCACTGTCGAGCTGGACTGACGATCAGTCAATTGTTTGTTTACACTTTTTTCTTGACACATTAAACTGTAAACTATACAAAATTGTAAAGCACAACCGCAGCCGTCATTAAACACCATGCATTATGTAGAATTCGTGATTTGCAACTGACGTAGATGCGCAGAGTTGCCTGGTTTTCGGATTCGTTAGTGACATACCGTGGGTAAGTGTATCGTGCTTCTTCATTCTTTTAAAATTAGAATTGCTAATATTATCAAGGATTCCTAAACTTAAAGACGTAAAAGTGCCTTATAATTTTTGGCCTGTATTGAGGGTTTCTGCCTCGATTAGTTTGTCGAAACAACCCAAAGGTGCACGCCAGTGTGAAACCTAAAACGGCATCCCGCAATATACAGGAACTATCCCTGTCGCGCGTTAATCCCAAACATGGTCCTTCCTGGGGTTCTTTATTCATTGGTACCTATATACCTACACTTCATTACTTCTGAAGCTGAAAATGTGTAATTAATGAACATGCCCATAGATTAAAGGAGCCATAGAAAGTCAGAATCATTGTTGAAACCGTCCGCAAAAACTCCTGCTACACCAAATTTCAAACGTTAATTTTGAAACGAAAACGAATTAAAACAGATAAATTGTAATATCTTACAATTCTTAGGATTCGATACGAAGTTGAGGTATACAGGTGATTTAATTTAGTTATTAGTTTATATATAAAATTTTAATGGTGTAACGTGCGGAAATTTCAAGAAGGGTCTGACAGTCTGTGCGTAGCTTTGTCTATGACACGACGCACTGACACTATACGTAATTTAGTAGTTGTTCCGCCACTGACCTACATTCAATATTTACTAGGAGACTTAGTGCAATCCAGTATTAAACCCTCTGTCCTAATCCCATCGGACCTCGCACACAATCTGTCTCCATGGGTTGTCATGTCATGATCACAGATCGCAGACGAGACACATGCTGTGTAAGTGTAAATTTGCTGTTTGCCTTCGAAGATAGTGCAAATTGTAATAATGTGAAAAATACACAAAATTTTTCCTCTGTCCGGCATTAACATTGTTGAGTTCTTCTATCCTCCCACTTTTTGCTTTTTGTTATCGAAAGGGCTGGAACTTTTGTAAAAGAGATCTTTTAATGTGCATATTATCACAGACCTATATATAGCTTCGCTAGCTATATAGGTCTGTGATATTATGTTTTGTTATGTTTACTAATATAAATATAGTTTGTTTTGACCGCAAGAACCTTTCACGTCTACAATTTTTTTTACTTATATGCAATTGTTTGTTGTCACAAGAGCGTTCGTTGTTAGTGGTTTTAAATTAATTTCATTTGCTAACAAAAATGGACAAGTAAAACCTCATCAAATTTTTGGTTTTAACAAATTGTTGCAAAGTTTACTGTATTTACATTTTTTATTAAGTAAGTTAGTAACGCAAGTTGAATATCAAAGAGAAATTAAATTGGTAAAAATCATTTTTGGAGTGCTTTGTAAAAGAAGATCTATACCTTAATAATTGAACTGTTCGAATAATAACTTGCCCTGCTTGTGGGGGAGGGGGGGCAGTTGTGAGTTTTCAGTAGTAGCAAAAAATACGCGATTTATCAATAGGCCGCATAAAATGTCAGCGCGCCTGGCAACAGGGATGTACTCTATCGCAATAGTGTATTTACGCGGTTTTATCTTGTTCTTTTCAGCTTTTAGACGCTGACACAAATAATTTTATCGATGTTTAGAACCATTTTAATTAAGCCAATAATTTTTTTCCGAAATATTTTGATGTAAACCATTGTAAAACTAAAATTAAGTAAGGGTCGTGCCTCAGTGCGGCTCTGGCGAATATTTCAACGCACGTGCTCTTCTTTACGCCAGGCGTAAAAGTTGCTCGATTTTAGTATAGGGAAATACATTCTGTTCCAAATTTCCCCCTGAGCATAATATTAAATTACTTTTTTTAAACATTTGATCAATTTTCATTAACTTTTCATTATTGAAAACAATTTATTGATTTAACTAAATGTCTCGTCAATTTCATTTAGTGTGATTTCCTATTGCGTAGAAGACTTCATAATAATATTCTTCAATTATTCTTCGCCAACTTTGAGAGTAAAAATTTACCTGAATGACTTAATCTAAAAAAATCGTACATTATGCGGACTTTACCATCATTAGCTTCATCAGAAATCTATAATGTCTGTTACAGATCCGGTGGGAAAAGCTAACAATTTTTTGCGACTGGTCGTAAATCAACGTCATCTCGCATGCTTCGCATTTACGAGGGCGACTAAACGAAATCGCCGTCAAGCTAGTTATACGGGGGCAGGTTCATATTGACTTTCCATTATTTACTAAAGTCTACAAATATTAGTATACCTATTTGTAGACTTTTGTACAACATTATTTGTGTAGGTAAGTGTACCGTTAGTTTTTGGTAGGTGCAGTTAAATTAAAATACAAGGTAGCTATTATCAGAATCTACATAATTAGTAGGTATATCTGTAGACTTTGGTTGGAACATGAATAAAAATGCAATTTTTTAGGTTTTACGTTCATTTTTAATAAAGCCTAACAAAACATAGAGCAGACAAAAACATAAATAACAAATAAATATTTAACGACAAAGAGTTAAACTAATCATATCTACTTTTTCATCCTGTAGTAAATATTTTGATTTAAATAGACATAAACAATACAGAACAAAATATTACGCATACGTATTACCTACACAAGCATGCGTCTTACCATAAGCTTCTGGCAATAATCTTAATGCTTAATTTTACTAAACGTTTTCCGGACGAAGTGAATGACTGACAATCAAAATGTGCCTTGCAAATTCTTATAGGTTTATATCTAGCCTCTTCAGGTGGAATATTCGCAAATTTATGTTCTCCGATGAACCCTAAGGCATTCTTCCATTGCTGGAACCTTCAAATTTTCAATATTTTATTATTATATCTATATTATTATTCTTCAATTAATACCTAAGTATTCAAATGTCACATAAAAATGTCTTAATTTTTGTAGGTAGGTACCTCAAACTCAATCTTACCTTTCAGGGTCTTTAGGAAATGAAGAAAAGATAATATAGTCTTTTGAACTGGTTTTACAGCCATCCGCACTGCAGTAAAAAGCGTTACTAGGCATCACTACAACACAGTCTCGGTCGGTCGGTAATATTTTGCGCGCACCCGGTAGAATGCGAACGAACCGCTCTCAGCTTCACTCTGTACAGCTTATTTTCTTATATTATAAGATATTGATCGGCTCGATGAGGAGGGGAGCGGGAGAGGGCAGGAAACGTTTGTTTACACAAGGCCGAGTGCCCGGACTTATTAGTATATCTCTGGACGCTGCTCCTACCAGAGCCTATAAAACAACCAGCAGTCTTTACTCCCCATGGCGGGAAAATTCTGCGCACCTGTTCGCGCAGCCGCCATTGGGGAATAGATTCTGTCAAATGGATGCAGTGTCGGGGCGATTGGGCAGTTCTTTTTTGGCTGTATGAGAGATATTACAGTGCCGTGGAGTGTGCTTTTTTGTAAAATGTGCTTTGTGTTAGTATCTTTAAATAAAGAATCCCAGGAAGGGGTCAAAGCTGCTTGTGCTTACCACGCACTATATACTTTACTAATACTACTCTGTATTTTCGAATACACCTCTGACTTCTATTCCCCCAATATGGCTCAAGGTCATTCAATTTGCGGATGATTTCAAAGCGTAAGTTATACCGTTGATTGAATACTGCTGAGTGCAGGTTGTTTTATATGCTCTGCTCCTACTCCGCGCCGCGCTGTTTGAGGAAGATATTTTTGAATTCAGTTCAAGTCAGTAGAATCCGAAATGAGTGAAAAAGGAATGATATGAATCAAGTCGAATTTATAACTTAATTCTGTTTCGGGAATTCAAGCGCTCAAAACTACACATTAGAGCCGTGCGCTGTTGTCAAATGCATTCAAAACCTCTTTACATGTTTTAACGAAGTTCGTTATTTTTTTTACGAGAAAGGAACGTATTTTTCATTTTTTTTCTGCCGACCGCACCGCGCCGTGTATTTTTATTATTTTCACCGGCTAGATAGATGCATAAAAAGCAAGTAATATATTTTTTCATTTGAACAAAATCTTATTTTCCGTATTTTCGTATTTTATATACCGTGTTTTAAAAGTCGCTATTGATTGTAGGCGGGCAATATTTTTGAAAAATATATGTAGTAGGAAATAATCGTTATTTTTAGGGCTAGAGACGCGTTTCTTTTTGGAAAACCGATTCAATCTATTCATACTAATTAGTCTTATTATCGGAAGCTGCGTCGCATCGCCGGCTATTGGTGTATGAGATTTTTCTAGTTTCTTTTATGTATTTCGCACCGCGCACCAAGCCTCGATGCCGGTATAGCAACCGGGCTCTTTTTTCCGACCCCACCAGCCCGGCCGGACTCGGGTATAAAAGGGGAACCGAAAAATACTAATTTATCAGATTTTGATCGACCGCCGATTTAACAGTATAGGTAAGAAACTCTTGTATGATAACCATTCCATTTTGCTATATAGTGCCCAAGGTATTTTCTTTGTTTGAATTTTGTCATTTATAAAAAGGTGATATCAGATTTAACTGCCGGCCCTTGCTATTGTAGAGTCCTAGTACTGCCATAGGCAAGAGGACAGGTCCGTTGCAAAACCCGAGATCAACAGATAAATAGTTTGTACTTGACGTCAGGTGTAACTGCCGGCCATTGTCCGTAGAGTGCCAATTTTTGGTACTGCTAGACAAGCGGCCAGGTCGGTACTCTGCAAAGCCAGAAGTCAAACTAAACTATTTTTTTTTCGACTAATTCCAAGTATATAAGTTTTTGTTGCTGGCCATTGCTATTGTAGAGTACTTGTACTGCCAGGCAAGCGGCCGGGCCGTTACGTAACCTGAAAAGTCGACTACAGGCTATTTTTCCACTTGATCTCAGGTCTAGCTGCCGGCCATTGTCCGCCGAGTCCCAATTTTTGGTACTGCTAGGCAAGAGCCCAGGCCCTTCTAGAAATACTGAGAATTAAAGAAATAAAATAAACCGCGCTTGTCAGACGGCACCGCTGAATCCGTTTTATCTAATTTTCTTTTCTAAAATCTGCCGCCGTCACCTAAAGGCCTATAGTAAAGTGTTATGGGACACATTGTTTGATACGGAGAGAGTTTCTTGCTTATAGTTTATAACCGTAGATTTCACAATTTTCCGATTTTCTCTCATTTTCCACCGTTTCTATACTAGTTAGATTATTTAGTTGTCTCCGCCGCATTTCCTACGCCTAGTTTCCGTCTCACAGAATAGACTTTCCGTTGCCGCGAATACAAAAATTATTAATCAGATTAATTCGTTCACAGGTTCCGAGAAAAGACAAGTGGAGCATACCACTATAAAAAACTGGCGCCTGAGCAAATTGAAGAATAAAAACTAAAGAGAGGCAGCGTCCTTCACAAACTATAACACCTTTCTATTCCTAAAAATAAGCGTCAAAATCGTAACGTAAACCATTACACATCTATAACAAAATCTTAAACAAAATAAAGTAATAGGGTTTATTTACGTTACAATGTAGGAATTTAAATTTAAACGTTAATTATTATTGTTATTGTCCATGGCAATCGAAGTAGGGATTCCTGCGGAGATTGCGTCCACCGTATTACGAAACATTTTACTTCCAAAATTTCTGGTAATTTTTTTAGGCATGGCGATTTGGAAGAATACATCGCCTAGTTCGACCCGCGGTCGCCGTTCGCAACGTTTGCTACAAAACCGCCGCTCTGGCCGGTTTACGGTCCCGGTATGGCAGCGCCGTAAAAAGAGCGGGTTACGTAACCCCCTCCGGACCGCCTGATTTATGCCCGAATTCATAGGCCATTGTTCTAGGGAAAAACAATAACGATTTCCATAGGAAACCGATAAAGCCGGAGAGTGGAGGCATGTCGCCGCGCCGTCGGTAATTTATGGAAATGCCGGAGGTTGGGCAGGAACAGGAACATAGGACAGGAGAGACAGATGTAGTTACAGACCGACGTGGTTTTTACATGGATCGAAGCAAGTATTGGGCATGGGAACAGTAGGTATAAGGTTCAGAGTTTGGTTCAGATGGTCTTCAAGACTACAAACTACAAGTCGGAGGTTTGGGATCTTCGATTTTAGGGGAAACAGCTCCAATTGGTGTGTCTCCACGTAAAATGAATTTCGTGAAATAGACGTTCATTTGTTCACTCTTTCTGTCAGTAACCTAGTCATCAGATATGCTAACATTTGATTTATAAAGTCAACGTCAAGATAGAAAGAATAATTGTAGCAAATCAAATGTATTACACAGAGACTCTTTAAAGTAAGGAGACCCAGCATTATACTTTCCAAAGTGAGGCCTATTCTTTCCTCATTCTAATGGTATCAGTGATGCCAAGTATGCCACTTTATTGGAGAATCTATGAATATAACAGGTACTTTGATTGTCGCTAAAAATTAATATCTAATGGTTTCCATGATTTCTAAAAATCAGACAGAAATTGATTTCCAGCAATTATTTCCACGAATTTAAGTAATAACTATGGTATAAGTCAGTGCAGATTTTGCTTATTTAAGAATTTGTCGCTATTGCGCCATGTTACCAGGTTCCTCAATCCATAGGTAATATGTATACTCAAACTTTCTTCCCTTGTTCCTTGTTGAATGTATCTACCCAAAGAACTTTCACAGATTTCGGGATGGACTAATAAAATTAGGTCTAGTAGTTCTAATCATGTAGTTTTTCTCGGTGTTCATTATAAAATATTTGTAATTTTTTTCTCTCCCAAGGTACCTCACAAACTTAAAATAAACTTGTAGTCCTAGAGAAAAACTCTTTAAAAAAATACCTGACTGAAGCTACCTGCTTGATAATTTAAAATTTACGAAATACGATTCTGGTTTTAAACTACTTATACGTAATGCACACGTAATGGGAATTGTAGGATTACTAAAGGTGATACGGGAAAAATTTGGTTGCAATTATTGGGACTACTACAGTACTACAGGCGGCCGCATTACCTTTAATTGACACATCTGAGTATATCTGGAAGTTAGAAAACTTAAAAATTGTGAATTATGATGGGAATTATTTTGCCTCCTTTAGAATCTATGACACTGGCACATCATGAAAAGAATATAATCCGTCATCTTGAAGCGGCGGCCATATTGAATTTAGTGTGATGTCACTAACTTTATCGTTTTCTACTCTTCAAGCCCTTTCATTTGATGGGGTTGACAAAAAATACACCATCCACCATTTTGTAGCGACGGCCATTTTGAAAGTATTACAATTGAGTATTGCATAATATAGTATTGTCACCAATGTCACCAGAACTAAAGGTGCATGCAAAATTTCAGCACAATCGTATGTCAAGTGTTTCTAATTCAGCTTGCAAGTTTCGACCTACACATACATACATCATACTAACAGGGCAAGTTAAATAAAAGCTTGTAGAAATAGTAAATGGAGATCTATTGGAAACTCATAGAAATAATCAAGGACGGAGGGAGCAAAAGCATCGAAATGCACAGGTTTGTAGTCAACCAACATACGAGTATAACGGAAATTTACCAAAATAAACAAACATTGCGTCCGGGTGTACTTTTACCTGTTATATAGCTTATGTCCTGCGAAATAACAATATGGCCACACACCACACACTTTCTACGTCAAATTGTATGCAAAATTAGTGTCTATATTCTAAATACAAATAAATACTTGTAAATTAACAAAAAAAAAACAAATAAAAACACGAAAAATGCACACGTAAGCAATCAGACAAAATGACACACTGGAGTAAACAACACCAACACTGCAGCGAACTTGAATGCGGCGGCGGACGAAGTGTCTGTTGACGATTTTATTAAAGAGATAATTAGCTTACTATAATTACAGGGCAATTTTGTTTCAGTTTAAAATTGTCATGTAGCTACATATAATTTGTTAAATTAATGTTGTTGGAGGTGTGTCTTGATTTAGTTCCATTATTAAACCCCTGCTCTAAATTGAAATGAAATGCTGAAATATACGCCATTGTTGATATTGACCCTGTTTATTTTTTGTTTTTACTCCCTCTATCCTTGGTTATTTCTTTATCTTATATTGTTAAATCAATCCAGTAAGATACTAAACCAAAAAAATGTTGAATCGAAGAATAATCTCAATTTGTAATACAATAGAACTATAAAAAAGCTTTTAATATTGCTATAAAATGACACGGGCTCCTTTCGCAATAATGCTACTGTCTAGAGATGGCGCGACAATCGGGTCCAGTGTAGATACCCACGGCCAGTTGTTGCCGGATTGTGCATATTTTGCCCATTGATACACAGAAAACAGTAAAGCGGCAGAAATCGACGGAGGGTGATTCGATGAAAGAGAATCGGCAACGGCGACTATACGATTCTGCATTCACGCGCCATCTATTAAGGAGAAGCCGAACAAAATTTGATACCAGGTCCATGCTAAGCAAAACTTCTTTTACGTGGGCTATCTTTTCTGTGGTTCTACTATTAAGGCCCTATGGTATTACAACTTTTGATTTCTCGGCGTTTTTGTTGCATAATCATAATTGACTATTTGAAGGCTGTTCCGCACCGAAAACCCATTGTCATCGCCATTGTACTTATCCAGAACAGAATTAGATTAAAGCGTCCCATTCAGGCATTCATTATACGTTTCGTTGCATTATCAACGTCATTGTGTTCGGGACGTTCCGTGAATAAGGCCGGTGTTTATCTCAATCGTGTTTTTATATTGCGTCATTATTCTCGGGCCATATAATGGACGTCTACATTTTACGGTAATGGTAATGGCGGCGGAGTTGCGCCCTTACCGGGTCTAATTCCGTTTGAAATTGGAATAATATGTTTGGTAGTAATCCCCGGGGCAGTACATAATACCGGACGGAGCTATTTACTTTCTAAGGGGACAATTACGTGAGCGGAATGCGAAATATTGTGTCGCGGTGCGGCAATGGAATTCGGAAAACCGTTCGGATTTACGGCGGTCTGATATGAATTATTGCCCTTAATTCTGAGGCTCCCCCAAATTCGAATATTCCATAATATTCCGTATCTAGGTAATATTATACAGCCATCTAATCTTATTAGATATATGAGTATATTTTCCCCCTTGGTATTAGGTATGTTCATTTTCCTATCAAATTAATTTACGCGTGTAATGGTATATTATATAACCTACAGACCTGGAATTACCAGGTTTGGTGTCTGCATTTTCACTTCGAGTGTGGAATAAGTTTGGTGTAATCCGTATACGATTACTATTTGAAGGATAAAGATGGAATGATACCCCTACTCAATAAGTGTGTAGGCGGGCAGTTTCTCGAAGTTGAATTATGGCCGCGGAAGTGGAAGGGGGCAAGAAGGAGACTGTCGAGGGCTGAGGGGACCGCATAACCCAGCCCCCCCCCCACACACCACCCGGCATGCTCATAATAATTGGAATAATGGAAGCCATAAACTGGTGGGGACATGGGACAATTTCGCGATGATCCCAACTTCGAGAAACTTCTCGTTAGAAGAAGATATACACATATAGGGCATCTCATCATGACCCCCACCAGCGAAATAGGTGTCTTAGTTGACGTAGCAACTACATGACCACTCCCCCTATACCAAATTGGATTGGCTCGATTCTTTGTACTAAAACTTCAGGACACCAAACTTGGTATTTCCAGCTTTGTATATGCCAATAGAATTAGTTCAACTGACCATAACTTCTTCCGTTGAGTGAGTAATAATTTCATTCAACGCTTCTTCTTCTTCGTTTCACATCAGTATTGAAACCAGGAAAAGGCCATTATATGCTTTTATGAATGGAAGCATCCAGAATCATCTGTGGTCTATAATTTCCATAGTAGGTATAGGCAGCGTGCAGAGATTATATACTAATAAGTCCAGGCACTCGGCCTGGCCTCCTCATCGAGCCGATCGATATCTTATAATATAAGAAAAAAAGCTGTACACAGTGTAGCTGAGAGCGGTTCGTTCGCATTCTATCGGGTGCGCGCAAAATATTACCGCAAAATATGACCGACCCACCGTGACCGTGTTGTAGAAACGCTTTTTACTGCAGGGCGGATGGCTGTAAAACCAGTTCAAGAGACTATATTACCTTTTCTTTATTTCCTATAAAGACCCTGAAAGGTAAGATTGAGTTTGAGGTACCTACCTACAAAAATTAAGACATTTTTATGTGACATTTGAATACTTAGGTATTAATTGAAGAATATATAACATACAGGATCCTCCAAAAAGTTCGCACCATAGGTGGAAAATTGTTAATTAACGTTTTATTTTGAAATTTAACTTCCTGGTTACCTTTTGCTTTAAAAAATATGAAAAATGACCCACTCAAACGTGGTCATGTGACTTTCTTTATCTGTCAAAAATGACATTTAAAAAAATATATCGCCAAAAATGGGTTTGATAACTGTCAAATAAAAACAACTATCAAATAAAAACGATTGCTTCTATTCTCTCCATGGCCTACTCATTAATATCGATTAATGTGAAATTAAACTTAAAGGTAATAATTATTTGTTCCATAAAAGTCAAGAATTTTGCTTAGATACGTAAAATAGTTTGATGATATTTTAATTTATTATTATTTTGGCATCAATTTAGAACCGGGAAACGTAATGTAACTAAATTTATACCCCAAATGCCAGACGGTACATAAACTTTTCAACAAACAACAGAATTTTAAAGCATAAATATCATTTTCTTTTGAAAAATACCTATTCTTATCGGTAATTAGTAATAAAAAATTAATAAAATGATAAAGCTAGTGATACAAAATAGTTTTTACGAAGTTTCAAGTTTTTAAAATTTTCAGAAATTTCATAAATAGGTATTAAAAATTGGCAAAAAACTAAATATTTTAGAAGGGCGTTCAAATTTGGTACACTTACGTAAAATTGAAAAACAAACAACTTTTTCAAGTAAAACTTTTTGATATTTTAACAACTAAACCAATTTTTGGCGATATATTTTTTTAAATGTCATTTTTGACAGATAACGAAAGTCACATGACCACGTTTTTTTCATCTTTTTCATAGCTCTTTTATTTTTTATAATAACTATGCCGAGTATTATATCTTTGGAAAGCTCAAAAATGGCCGACTATGATTTACATAAAAAAAACACAAGTTTATGTCATATCTCAAAAATCACAACCAACATAAAAAAATTGGATTAGATTATCTTATTAAGCCCAAAATTTTCTACAATTTTTGCCTCTACAGTTTAAAATAACGGAGTTATTTCTGATTATACAGAGATCTGATGGAATAGCAAAAAATCACTCTTTTCAAAATATCTAGTGAGCCATGAAGTTTTTAAAAAATCCAAAAGGGGCATTAGATTGAGCACTCAAAACCGCAATTCTTTCCCCATTTAACCTTTGTTCTAGCTCTGCTAGTTTCCGAGATCCTCATTGTGGTCATCGAAAAAAATCTCACCCTGTAAACACTATCGCATTTGCATCATATTTGCACAGCAGTATTATTGTTATCGTTATTAATATTATTAATAATTCCTGTACCTAACTGGGTTTATCCCTGTTGGAAATAACCACTTCTTTCTTCTTTATAATAGATCTAAGTTTTCCACAGGTATTTGTCGCATGTTCTAAGCAAATCCCTTTCCCACACTTATCACTTAAGTTAATAGTTTCCTCCCTACTGCAGCTGCCGTTCGTTATCTGTCGCATCTAAATGTTGTTCTGTCGGCGACGGTCGCTACTGTTCATATACTACCGAATTTTATCGCCCCGGCCGAACGAGTTCTCTCCGTGCTGGGGCGATCTGATTAATGATGGACTTGAAACGGGACGTCCCGCGGATTTTGGATGAGTAACGCGGATATAAAAGCCACTAATGAAAATGAGAAACTCACGATTTATGTTTTAATAAACATAAAAAATAAGAAATAACACATATTAATAGTTTTATTATAGTCCTCCTTACGGCAGAATGCGTGCGACGTAAGGGGGAAGAACTCGCAAATATTATAGAATTAGTCACAGTTCAGGGGCGTAGCTCAATTTTGTGTAAGTCACTGACTTAATTTTCATATAATTGTTATTTAATTTATTGTTAATATTATTCTTAACGGTGATGCCTTAGATTATGGAGGAAGGCAAACCCTTATAACATTGGCAATTATTTCTCGTGCTTGAGAATGCAACGTCTCTTCCCTGTTTACTCATTTTGCACACGTTGACTCCCGAACATACGAAATGTCACTGAGCTCTCTGAGCCGGCGGAAAAAACTTGCCAGCGGCCTAAAAAATGAGGTCTGTATGGTAGCCCAAATACGCAGTTAACTTTACGTACTATAGAAACAGGCACAAAACGCGTTAGCTAACTGGTTTTGCCAGCCGACTCCTTCGCAGAAGTGCTGTGTTTATGTAATTCAAAGGCGATAGTAGATGCGACGATGTTGAAAATAATATAATAGGTGTTTTATCACACCGCGTTAAAAATAAATGGTAAACAAAAATGGGTAAGTGGTCCCGTGATGCGAGCTTTATTTTTTCGGTATAACAGAGTTAAGAAATTCGGCTTCAATATGATAAAACTTGTATTCGCCAATAAATAACGACTACTCGTATAGGAAATCTCGCAACGCTGCCCGCGTTCTTTAGAAACGTTTTCTTTCGTGCTTTGGACTATAATATAAAATTGCGAATTAAAATTAAAGGTATTAAAGGAGCTCAAAAATATATTTTTCTTATGTGGCATTTTGTCCCATAATATGACTAAACTATATTTCTTATTCAACAGGCTATTAGAGACCAATGAGGCTATTAGAGACTAATCGAAAGCGTAATAAAAGTTAGAAGAGATTATAATAAAGTATATTAAAAGCAATACTTAATATATACCTATTTCATTCTTGTTTTATTATATTTATTATTAATTGTAATTGTGGTATTTTTGGTAAACAGCATCAAATAGTATAATATTATAACAATAGTATATTTAATATATTTTAACGTAAAAAAGTAATATACGGTAGTAAATAGGACAGTAAATTACATGAGAAACGTATAATATCAAATATGTGGAAATTCTTTAATATACATACATACATAATATAAAAGATAATAATATATTTTTTTACTACTAACCTGAGAAATCAATATTATTTACCACATTCCTCTAATGAGAAGTAATATTTCTCACCCTAGGTAAATGATGATAATAAAAAAATACCTAGGTTAATAATGAAAAATTTTCTATATTATGACATTTAAAGATTAGTGTCATTTTATCAGCTTGACAAACAACTGAACTCCCAGGCTAAATCTAATCAAATATGTAAAATATGGCAATATTTCAATGTTAGTAGTAAAAAAAAATTCTATATACACTTCGGTTGAGAAGGCCATTATTTACCTCGCATATTATATCCTTCGGCGCTACGCGCCTTAGGATACAAAAATGCTCGGTAAATAATGGCTCACTTCTCAACCTAAGTATTATTATTTACATTAGCTAATATTATTTTTTAATAACCTTTATTATAATAAAAACTAGTGGATAATCAGTGGCTTTCTAACTTTTAACCCATATTATAGAGTGAAAAGCAATTTGTAGACAACCAAAATACAATTTTTTAAGATGTTTTTTTTGTGACGATTTTAATGATTAGGATTCAATTTTGGTTAATTGGATCATCGTCTTTGGTTACGTAAATAAAACTATCATTATTTCATCTTTATCGACGTTACAATTTTTTTAGTAAAGCCTCTAGTTCGTTCTCACAGAGTAATGATAATAGATGATGAATCAGCAATTTATGCAAAGTGTCACTCAACGCTTCACTAGGGTAAAATTTACTTCTACAGAAGTGTCTTGCCATATACAGGGTGAGTCAGAATGTATAGTAACTAGTTTAAAGGCGTGTTCGGCAGGTGGTTTTAAGGGGGGTCATTCATATAAAATTTTTCGATTTAGGCTTTCCTTGCCTACAGGGTGACCCAAAAGTATTTTTTTATTTCTATCTTAATAACGTAGCAAATTTGAAATTTGGTATGTGTTATCTACTTGCTGGAAGACGCCTTAGGGTACTCTATTCATTTACACACTGCCCTAAAAACGGGTAAAAACTAACAACCTCTAATAATCTTTTTGCTCGAACTTTTTTGTGGGTCATTTTTACGTATAACAAAAATATGATTTGTGTAGCCCCTTTATTTAAGAAACTTTTCTCATTTCATGCCAAATACCATTCCCCTGACTGTTCCAGAAAATTAAGTAAAAATTCATAGTAGGCGGGCGTCAAACAATTTAATTATTTTTATTGAACATTAAAACAACAGAAATATCAGGTAACAATAACAATTCACCATCAGGACAAAAAAAAAGATGTTACAGTAGATGGGTCACCCTGTGAACCCGAATAACTTGGCAAGGAAAACCCAAATCGAAAAATTAAAGTATTTGCTATACATTCTGACTGCATATTATGACGTGAATTCGGTATAATATGTAGTTAAGCGTGTGGCATATAATATTTAAAACTAAATTTGTATATATTTATTTTACAGCTTGCCCACGGATATGCATGTTATATATGCCAGATAATATTATGTTGTAATAATAGGTCCCTATTTCCTGATCCTCTACACTTATCCTAGACTATTAGCTATTACAATGCGATATTCACTGGCATTATAGACCGATTTATTACTAATATTAGATTTCCTTGGAATTATGGTAACCTCAACATGCACATGTTTCATGTTGTGGAAACCCATGCGTGTTTGGACATAATAATAATGGGGTCTGATGAAATTTTTGTAGACTAATACGAAATTTTCTATGCAAAATATAACATGTTCCGTTCAGGTAGCCACCTAATTCCCAATTTTTAAATGATTGTATAGTCTAGAACATCAATCATTTTTTCTTTGTTATCTGATCATATTATAAACCCTGGAATTTTAAATTTGAAAGAAATAGCATGTTGGAACTGCTGTCTATAAAAAATTCAAAAGTAGATGCTAACGGAATTATATGCTGGAATATTTTTACATCGCCCTTTTTGAACCCATTATACAGGGTGATTCAGTTTTAATCTGCAACACTTCAACAGGTGATAGAAAACCAAAAAATAACCGCACTTTCTTCCATAAACTATATAATTTTAAGGCCTTAACAAAAAGTTACAGGGTGTTAAAGTTGCAAGAAATATGTGGAATTTATTGAATATTTTACAAACTAGTTGAGATATTTAAGTCATATTTAGTACACGTTATAACGGCTTGGGTTAGCATAAAACCTGTGGCGTAGAAATGGGTAATTAGTATAATTTATTTTAGAAAAAAAAATAGAACCACCTTGTATAGCAATAAAATGTAGGTATTCAATTTCTTATGTAAATTTTAATTGTAAACAAAAACGTTCTCTTAGCATTTTTTCATATGTGTCATGGTTTCATAGCAAATTTGATTTTTTCGTATTATTTCGGGGTATATCTGAAAAAATACCTTAAAACTTTTCTCCATTAGTAACACTCAAAGTAGAAAAAAATGTGTTTTTTACTTTAAATACAGTAACTTTTCCCAATAAACTTACCCATTCAAGGTTTTACTTATCAAGATACAGAGCGTAACATTAATTGTATCTTCCTTAAATGTTTTAGACCCTGTTAGCCTTAAATGGGTGAGTTTATTGGAAAGAGTTACTTTATTTCAGGTAGCAAACACATTATTTTTACTTTAAGTGTTACTTATGGAGCAAATTTTTTAGATAATTTTTCAGAAATACCCCGAAATAATACAAAAAATCAAATTTACCACGAAACCATGACACATACGAAAAATTACCAAGAGGTCATTTTTGTTTAAAATTACAATCTACATAAGAAATTGAATACATTTTATTGCTATACAAGGTGGTTTTATTTTTTTTTTTTTCTAAAATAAATTATACTAATTACCCTCTTCTACGCCACTGGTTGTTCAAGATGTTTGATATTAACAGGTTTTATGCTAACCCATGCCGTTATAACGTGTACCAAATATGACTTAAATATCTCAACTAGTTTGTAAAATATTCAATAAATTCCACATATTTCTTGCAACTTTAACACCCTGCAACTTTTTTATAAGTCCTTAAAATGATATAGTTTATAGAAGAAGTGCAGTTATTTTTTGGTTTTCTATCACCTGTTGAAGTGTTGCAGATTAAAACTGAATCACCCTGTATTTAAAAGCAAATTCCAATATTGCACACAAATCCCACAATTAATATATACGGACCTAAATATTGTCCGATTTTTTTTTGTGGCGTAATGAGGTTTTTCGCTACAGAAACCTGAATCAGACCGAGCTTTTGGAGAATAAATCTTCCTCCTTTCTCAAATATTATGTCACCTTAAACTGAAATAGTGTCACTCCTCATTTAGTTAAGTGGACGCATTTCCAACCTTTTGCTATTATGGTTGTCTCGATGAACCTAATAATGATAAACAGGCTTATCGTAGTCTACCCTTTTAGAACAATTCAAGCGGTACGCATATCCACTCGATCTTATAGATGCCGGTTTAGAAAATGATCAGAAGCAGGCAATATCTTCGTTCCTTACCATTACCTTATCCCTGTACTTGTTTTAAAATAATGGCCGTGTTAAATCCTCTTCCACCATCGTTGCATCATTTTTCAGACCCTTTACATTCCTCGACACGGCCCGGCTTGGAGCTCGGAGGTAGGTACCTAATAAAACTATTCTTTCGCAGAGAGAGATCCGAGGGATACCGGTGTGCCTATGGAGTAGATGCCGCGATGCGGGATGGAGATAGAGCAATTACTTGCAGCGAGATAGCGACGGCGGAAGAGCGATGCCTGTATTATTATCCCATCAGGGTGCGGCTCTCCCTCGCCTCTCTCGCGCCGTCGTTCATCAGAGAGATGTCTGCGAGATATATCAGGGTATTTACGGCACGACCCAAAGTGCCAGGACGTGGACTGGAAAAGATTCGGGGAATGCGACGGTGTGTATGGGGTCAAACATCATGGATGGCCATATGGAGGACCATAATATGGACCCACTGTGAACTGAAAAAGGATGCAAAGCGCGGTCATTTTTATTTACCAACGCGGAAATGGATTTCTGCATTGGCACAGCCGACTCTAGGAGAAGTCCTGAAGTTGAGAAAGCTGGCAACATGGCTTGCGGGTCTGCGCGGCGTGGCCTGTCACTGTCAGTTGATTTTACAAGAAATTTACCATAATTAAATTTGTATAGGGCGGGTAGTGCTATCGTCACCAGATTGCTACGACGAAGCAGTGTGTCTCTGGGTGGAAACAGGACGGCCCGAAGTGCTTGCGACAGCTTTTTTATAAATTTGTTTCGTTTGTGCAAAAGTGAAACATTTCTATATAAGTTCTAAGTGAAGAATCGTGCCTTTACAATTTCAAGCCTCAAGATGCTTAGAATCGCCGAGGGATGCTAGAGCTTAGTTATATACCTGGCTGTAAGTCAAATTGTAATAATAACTTGAAGTAGCTAGGTTTTCTTTGCTTGACGGCAGGCGGTAGGTAGACTTGTATTCGTTTTGGGCTTTCCAAAGGACGAAAATTTAAGAATGAAATGATTACGGGCCAATTGCATAGACAAACTAAAGTACCCTTTAAAATTAAAGGATCTTTCTAACAATCCAAACATTGTTTACTATTGTTGCCAAAGTTTCTTTACCTAATTTTAAAGTCAAAATATATTTTAGTTGAATGTATTATGAAATTGACGCTAACTGCCATTTCAATCACAAGAGATATTACTCTCCTTCACAACATGCAGTTCTCTGCTCGCTTGTTGTTTGTATTTTTATGAAAATTTAACCATAAGGGAAGATAGGCAATTATGATTTGCCTGACGGCGCACTTTGCGAAAAATGCTCACAACAAATTCGACTTGCAACAAAATGTAGTTCCCTCTATTTGCCCAAATGTATCATATCATTTGTCGAAAATGTACCTATCCACACAGGAATCGTACTTATTATTACTTACATTATATTATGATGTGTACATTTTGTTACTTGTTACTGCTTTTATTGTCTGTTAAACATACCTACCTACTTACTTAGGTACCCATTTAATGAAACAAAGGTCACAAATGTATATAATTATAATTAAAAAGAGGGTTGAACATTTATTAAAAAAGATAAACTTAGCCGAAGTGCAGACTGCTCTAGACTGCATAGACCCGTTGAACTGTCCCGCTACAGCGTTGACACATGTTTGCACAGGGCTAGAGATTCATGGCTTGACTTGATATTCAAGCTACTTGACTTGACTTGATTTGAAATCAAGTCAAGTTCAAGTCAAATAGTAATTTTCCAATATCAAGTCAAGTATTTATTTTTCAAGTACTCGAAAAATCAAGTTTTTCTTGAAGCTACTTGATTACTTGATTTTTTATCAATTTAAAATTTTATTATCAGTTAGGGCAGTTACAAGTAAATAATAATAATAAACCTTTGCATGGTACACTTTTTTGCAAAATTAGGAAAGGACTAGGAAAGAACAAAAACTAGGAAAGAACAAAAATAAACTATTTCAAGTCCACTTTTTAATGTTATCATTTTCCATCCACGACTAGGCATCTAGTGGATTTGGCACTTAACCGATTTCGCGTTTTTGTAACTCTCAAAACAGCCCTGGAAAACTGTCTTTCAATAGGAGCTGAAGACGCTGGAGTTGACAAGAATAGAGATTCATGGCTTGACTTGATATTCAAGCTACTTGGCTTGACTTGAAATCAAGTCAAGTTCAAGTCAAGTAGTAATTTTCCAATATCAAGTCAAGTCAAGTAATTTGTTAAAATGTCAAGCTACTTGACTTGATGAAACCCTACACAGGGCTTGTAAAGTTTGAGAAGGTTGTGGCATTGGCCAACCAGACATCCAATAATTTACAAAATACCAAAAGAATTTCAAATGAGCGATGCAGCTTTGTTTTCGTAAATTGGTAATTGGAGGAAAACCGAAGAGTAGACAGGCACGAGGTATGTTTTGGATGAATTTTTTAATTCGAATTTTTGTATGTTCCAAAATAATGGTTGGGATGTCGGTTTAAATGCAATGCTACAAAAAATACTGTACTTACTTCCCACACATCAGCCGAACCAAGCAAATATAGGCTTTTATTGCCTAAACATTTCAAGCATCTAATGAATGTAAAGAAGGGTATATTTTCAAAATTTCCTACTAGTGAAGAATAGAGACAAAATATAGAAATGGAGGCCATTCCCACGATCTTATACAAATAAGGAAAATCGCATTATTCTCAATATCTAATAACTTTGGAAACTATTAGAAGGCAACGGAATTGTTTCATCTACCTACTGAGAATTCTGAAGAGGTTACATTTATAACAACAGCTATATGGAACAAATGACAATAAATTTTGCATGGATAGTACCGCAAAATAGGCTAGAACTAATATCTTATTTTTCTAGAGCATCCGCAGGAAAGCACCTGACTGCACCTAGATAATCATTACTAAAATTTTTAGAAATATTGTTCTCTTTCTAAATTGAGTTATCTTTGGATTTGGTGACAGTCATAAGGCAAGGAATTTAAATCTATTTAGATATGAATACGCATCATATCCTACATACATCATATACTGTCACCGACTCCAAAGATAACTCAATTTAAAAATAAAAACATATTTCTAAAATTTTAGTTGAAATGTGCATACGGTGGTATTTTTTTTTTAATTTTTAGTGGAGTGTGCATACGGGAAAATTTTTGAATTCGGTTTTAATTTTTTTGTTAAAATTTTTTTTATTTCTTACTTTCTAGTGAATTATTAAGAATTATCGAAATAGGTCCAATATTAAATTCCATCCCCTATTTGTCCACCCTTAGGATTGAAAATTTTCTCTTCAAATTTAAATGTGACCACCCCTAAAGTAACCCCTTTCTGATAAAATAAGAACAATCCAAATCGGTCCAATATGAACTTTCATCCCCTATTTATCTACCCTTAGGGATGGAATTTTTTCTTTAAACTTAAATGGGACCACACCTAAGGTACCCCCTTTCCAGTAAAGAAAGAATCATCGAAATCTGTTCAATATGAAGTAACAAACATAAAAAACATACAACCGAATTGATAACCTCCTCCTTTTTTGAAGTTGGTTGTATGTGTGGATCTTTTTTCTCAGTTTTAAATTAATCCATAATAAATGAACCATTTGAACCATCTTATCGGGTGTGTGCATATTATATTTTTAAAATTTTTAATAACTGAGTAGATTTGCAAAATTTAAAAAGTCTGGGATTACTTTGATTTTTTGAAATTTTTTATACTTTTTTTAGAAAAGTTCTCTTTCTGTATTCACGCCAAAATGTTATTAAGGAAACTTGTTCGTGATGAAAAACTGCATAGGTATGAACAATTTCAAAAGCCTAAGCCTACTTTGCTTTTTGTGTTTTTAATTTTTTTTAGCAGAAAAAATCAACCTAGGCCTAGGCTTTTGAAATTATTCGTACCTACCCGATTTTTCATGATGAACAAGTTTCCTCAAGACTCGATGTACAGCACGTACGTGGTGATTCAACATTTTTACCCATAAAATGGCTTTTTTCGATCTGTAGCGAGCAACACGCATAATTTTAAACTTTTGATCAATACAATAACAATAATAATAACAAAAAAGTAATTTTATGGGTCAAAATATTTAATCACCACGTACGTGCTGTACGTTGAGTCTTAATAACATTTTGTTGTGAAAGCTACACAAAGGGAACATTTCTAAAAAAGGGAAAAAAGTCCGCGCAGACCACATATTTTCACAAATTTGTCAACAATGAAACCTTAATATTATACAAAATGAATATTTAGTGTCCCCATTAAGTATAATTTTGAAAGTAATGGCTCGTGGCATATGGGACAAAATGCTTTGGTAATTGGCAACACCAAACTAGTTTCCAATATCTAATGGAAATTATGTATGGGTCTTTCGGAGGTGTGCAGACCACGACCGGTACCTGCTTCGGGCTTGTTGGCACTCATCAGGCAGACGTAGTGCACCTCACCGAAAAACCCAGATTATGTTGGCTAAGTGGAATAGGAAATAGTATAATGCGGTGAGCATTTACCATCCAGCTTCATCTAGCTGGTACTGCCAAAACCAAAGCCATGTGAGTGTATATATCGACCGGTCGATCGACTATAAAAAGAACTCGGCAAAGCGGCGCGGCGCGGTGGAAAAAGCAGAAGAAGCATACATACGGAGAGCCAAGAAACTCGTTTGATTCATCACCGAGTATCTTCTAATATATAGAAATCAACAAGGATCGAAATGCTCACCGCATTATACTATTTCCTATTCCACTTAGCCAACATAATCTGGGTTTTTCGGTGAGGTGCGCTACGTCTGCCTGATGAGGGCCAACAAGCCCGAAACAGGTACCTGTCGTGGTCTGCACACATCCGAAAGACCCATACATAATTTCCATTAGATATTGGAAACTAGTTTGGTGTTGCCAATTACCAAAGCATTTTGTCCCATATGCCGAGAGCCATTTCTTTCAAAACTAAGGATATTATAGTTGTGCCATCAAAGGAAAAAATGTGATCATTCTAATACAAATACAATAACAAATTAAAATGTCTTTAGTAAGGCTATAAAATTGGCTACTTGGGCAAAAATCTGACCAATTCTCCCCTACATCAGGAGTTCCTCAGGGCTCGGTTCTCGGGCCTCTGTTTTTTTATCATTTTTATCAATGATATAGGTGAAGACCTCAATGTATCCTATCTCTTATATGGAGATGATCTCAAGCTTTACTCCACAGTTTGTGATTATTCAGATTGTATCAACTTGCAAGAAAATATCGAATGCTTGAACAGATGGTGTAAAGATAATTCCTTGACAATGAATGTCCAGAAGTGTAACGTTGTTAGTTATACACTGAAGCAAAATTCTTTATTATTCAATTACGAATGTAATAACAGTGTACTATCTAGAGTTGAAATTATGAAAGACCTTGGTCTTTACTTCGATTCAAAGCTATCTTTTTCTTTTCATATACATAAAGTTTGTAGTGAATCCTATAAGGTGCTGGTGTTTGTCATTCGTAACACCAGAGAATTTGCAAATCTTGAATCGCTATTTACACTTTTCAATGCATATGTACGATCTAAAGTAGAATACGCCTCACCTGTTTGGACCCCCCACCACACTACATACATATCTGAAATTGAGTCAATCCAGCGCCGCTTCTTGAAGTATGCTGCTTTCAAGCAGGATGGTGTATACCCTCCTTTTGGCTATCCACATGAACTGTTACTTGAGCGCTTCTCTATAAAAAGTCTTGCGCAAAGAAGATTACAAAGTCAACGAATCTTGCTTTTTAAAATTGTTCATGGAAAAATTGACTGCCCGGATATACTGCACCGACTTGACTTTCATGTTCCACGTGTCTTGTCCAGAAACTGCAACCTGTTCTACTTGCCGACTGCTAGAGTGAATGTTCAAAAATATTCTCCCTTATATAATATGTGTGACAACTATAACAATATAGTAAGTCCTCAGGTTGACATACTTACTTGTAAAATTTCATGTTTAAAAAGTTTGAGCTAGAATGTGTATGTTTTGTAATAATGTTTCTGTAACTATTGTTATTGTATTTTCCTACCCCATAAATGGGTTCGCCTGTTGGGTAGTGTATAAAGAAAAAAAAATTGTAAATGTAAAATTGATGCCTAAGGGATCAGTGTCTCCCTCTTGCACGAAACACCTACTGCGGCACGTGCCCCCGAAGCTGCCGCGTCCATGCGTGCCCACCCCCGAACTTCAAAGGGGGAAAAATGGAAGTCCCTCCCGGTATACAACCCATTTAGGGATTAATAGATTAACCGGGATATCAAACGATCCCCCGACGGGACTCGTCCGGTTGTTTGCTGCATGTGACACTTGCATTATATCGACTTTCATGGGAATTGCGGAGAGCCGTTTCGCCGGGAGAGCCTGGGACACGCAAATTACGTTGGGCATGAAAAGTGTGGAGAATGTTTTTGAGTGATTGAGATTTGTGGAGAGGCGATTATAGCAGATCGTAAACACGCATATCACATTCATGGGCGCTCGCAGGAAATTTCTTATTAATGTTTATATACAGTGTGGTCATTTAAGTGTGGAACATAAGGGATTCTTTTTAATTGCACAAACAAAATACAGATATTGCCAAAGGTTGATGTTTGTTCAATAATTATATGGTTGTAAGTCAAACAGCGTACAGGGTAGGACAAAAAAATATAAAAATTGTAAAAGTTAATTTTTTTGTAATAAGTTAGTAACAAGAACAATTCAAAAATTTTAAAAACAAAACAAACTCTTAAATAATTTCTTACTATCAATAATTGTTTCCATGGTTAGCTAGATTTCGGAAAATGATTAGAAAAATTCCATGTTTTTTACATATTTGGCACTGTAGATTTTGAACAGTAAAAGATACCGAAAATCTTTTCCTACAAAAGTTGTAGAGATTGATAAGGACTTTCAATATACAAGGTGGCCGTATTTCGAGTCTTTGCATGGGGATCTTGGTTATCTTAAGAGATACGAGGTCGGTTAAATTGGGGCAAAGTTGCGGAATTAGATGCCAAATAACATGGTAAAAAAAATTTTGGCTAGCTCTTCTCGTTTTGAAAATAATGCGAAAAACTGAAAATTGTCGTTTTCGTTTTTATTTTTTTAAACGAAAACGAATGGCGCTGGACATTTCTAAGTTAAACATTATTGAGGCACTTTTTTACAAGGAATCTAAATATGATCTTGCATTTTTTTTCTCGCCTCCCTGGACAAAGATATGACGATCAATTTTTATTTTTCTTATGGGCGCCATATTGGATTTTTGTATTTTCAAAAGAGTATTTTTTTCTGGTTAAAATGATATGTCACACATTATGCTTTACTTTGTTTTTCTTGCCGTAATATCAAATTAATCAAATTTGCATAGAGTGCCTTGGAAACGTAAGCCCCATAATGTTTGACGTTTTTGCATAGAGTGCCTTGGAAACATAAGCCCCATAATGTTTGACATTTGTGCATAGAATATCTTGGAAACATAAGCCCCATAACGTTTGATAGTTTAGTACAATTTTAAATGTCAAGGGTAGGTACTTTATTTTACTAAAAAAATGTAATTTTCACATGAAGAAAAGCGTGACATGATTCAAATGTATTATTCCTCGAATATATATGACGTCGAAGGGATATTGGACAAGCCATAAACAATGTAAAGAAACGTGCTGCATTGTGCCTTGAGGAACAAGGAGGACAAATTGAACATTTATTGTAAAATGGGATTGTCCATTCGTCTAGGTTTTTGTTGTTCTTTGTGTTTCTAGTATGACTCTTTTAGTATTAATGTGATCATACTCTTGTCCTCGCGGTATACGTTTATGATTTATTTAATCAATAAATTTAACATTAACTGAAATTTTACTGAACCGTTAAACAATATTCCAAAGCACACTTCGCAACAATGGGTAACTAGGCTTATGTTTCCAAGGCACTCTATGCAAAAACGTCAAACATTATGGGGCTAACATTTTCAAGGCACTCTATGCAAAAACGATTAATTTGATATTAGGCAAGAAAAACAAAGTAAAAGCAAAATGTGTGACATATCATTTTGACCAGAAAAAAATGCTTTTTTCAAATAAGAAAAATAAAAGTTGATCGTCATATTTTTGTCCAGAGAGGCGAGAAAAAAACTGCGAGATCATATTTAGATTCCTTGTAAAAAAGTGCCTTAATAATGTTTAACTTAGAAATGTCCAGCGCCATTTGTTTTGGTTTAAAAAAATTAAAACGAAAACGACAATTTTCAGTTTTTTTTGCATCATTTTCAAAACGAGAAGGGCCAGTCAAAAAGTTTTTTTACCATGTTACTCGGCGTCAAATTCCGCAACTTTGCCCCAATTTAACCGACCTCGTATCTCTTAAGATGATCCCCATGCAAAGACTCGATATACGGTCACCCTGTATATGTTTATGGAAAAATAATATCGATGACGTCCTAGCGGCCATTTTCCCAAATATCAAAAAGCTAATTTTCGGTCAAAATTTTCCGAATTGCATTAAAACCCTTTCTTAACAGTGCTTTCCTAGTCAGCTGGTAAGCTCGCGCGTCAAGACTGGTGCGCAGTTGCCAATTGCACAACATATCGTAAATTTACTTATTTTTTACTTGTTCACAGAAATAATTTCAAAAATGAAGAAATTCTGAGAAAATCCTAAAAGGTCAATATTTTTTGTGCTTTTTAAATTTTCAGGGAAACATTTTTCTGTTGTGGCGATAAAAACATCATGGTCTAACTTAATTTATTACCTTTTTGACTCGCTTTTTGATTTTCTAATGTAAATCCTTTTATTTTTTTGTAAAAAATATCATTATAATGTCCAAAACTGTATTGAGAATTAACACTGTGCACAAAATGCCACTAGTAACTTGACTAAAGGCACAAGTTTATTCTGTTGGTGAGCGTCAGATCTTAGCATCTCTTAGCCTGTATAAGAAATCTGATGTGATATAGTAATAAACCCACTATCGTATAATAATAAAACCGCCAATTTATGATGGGATGCTTCCAATTTTCTCGTGCAGCAGGCGTGTTCTACCCATGCTGTCGCCTGTCGTACGTGCTCTGGTGAGGATGGTATCCAAGAATCTGGCGGTAGCAGCGGTTCACAGCGTCGATCCACGGGAAGAGTTCAGAGGCACGTGCCTTCAACTCGGCAATGGCGGGCGTGGCGGGTGGCGGGCGGTACTGACACTGCGGCGGTGGCGGCCCGGCCTGCCGCGGAGCGGACGTTCACCCGATCAGGATCAGCTGTCTACGCAGCTAGTGGGCTGTTGGAACAGGCGGCGCGCACAAGTGGCAACGCAGCGCGTCGCAGCCTATACCGGAGCGCCGAGTTACTGGGGACTAGGGTTGATTTGCCACATGTTTTAGGCTTTTTAGTTTTTCGCATTTTTTTACATCATGACTGAATCACCTTGTACAGCAATAAAAATGTATTCAATTTCTTATATACATTTTAATTGTAAGAAAACGTTCTCTGGGCATTTTTTATGTGTCATGGTTTCATGAAAAATTTGATTTTTTGTACTATTTCGTTGTGTATCTGAAAAATTATCTAAAAAATTTGCTCAATAAGTAAAGGAGATGCAGACAGTGTAGTGTATGTCAGTGGAAATGGAAAGAAACCACGCCCTACTAGAGTACCTATAAATAGGTACTCAGAGCTTCACGAAAGAAAGGGGATAACCTTTAGTCTAAAGAATGTAGTTGAACCGTCTTTTGTATAAGTGTTTCCATTTACTCAATGTATAGTTTTCTATGAATGTATTTTTGATCTCCACATCCACATTTGCAAAAATTTAAAATACCTAATAAAACTATCACTTCTGCCAGTGTGCAAAATTAACACGCACCAGCGGGAGGCCACGTGTCTACTGCGTGTGCACGTGACCCTACGTGTGTGTGTGCCACCCCCCAACTTTAAAAGGACAGAAACCGAAATCCGCCCCGGTAGACAACCCATTCAGGGATTAATAGATTAACTGGGATACCAAACGATCCTCGACCCCTGCCGACAAACCTGATTTGGTTGTTTGCTGTAAGGATACCTGCATTTATATTGACAAGTTGCATTCGAGTGGAAAAAGTATCGAAAATGTTTCAGATGACGCAACATAGTTTGACAATAGTATATTTCATTACGAGTCTGGAAATAAAGATTTTTCCATGCGCGCGTGACAAATTCCCGCAGCCGAACAGGGGAAGTCATGCAAGCACGGAAAAATCTATTTCTGGACGTGTAATGAACGATATTTTTTATTATACTTCTTTGAAAACGGAAACTTAAAACATTTTATCGGCATATTATAATAAATTTAATTGACAAAGAATAAACAATGCAGAGAATATAGTGTTTGGTATGTATGATGCGTTTCCATATGGTTACTCTCAAATTATTTCAAAGGTGCTTTGTTGTAAATTAGTTATTGTCAGATAAGGTAAATAAAACGTCAAAAATATTACAGAAATGTATCTAAATATTGAAACACTTACGAATTAAAATACAAAATAGGTATATGTTAAATATCAGAGAGCATATAGAGTTTTTTAAATTTAGTTTACTTTGCTGTATATTTCTATTTTAAAGCCGTATATTCGGTATTTTTATTCAGCGCACGGAAAGTTTTTCCATGCGCTGTTTCCGTGCGCTAGCCCGAAAAACCCCATCTTTCATTATTGCTAAAACAGAAGAAAATAAGGTGTTTTCAAAGAAGTATAATAAAAACAAGTTTACTAGAGCAGTACCTATACCCCATTATTGTGCAAAATGTTAGAAATGCCACAAGACTCTGTTTAAAACTGTTATTGTCTTTTTCTACTCCTATGCTAGTAACATACCTATTAAGTGACGGTTTAGGTTATAAGTAAGTTCATTGTTACGAACACTGACACGTAATGACTGACACGTAATAAAAAAAATTACGTATATGTTCTTAATTAAAACGCAATTATCACGGGTGCCTTGTTAGCGCGGCATCCGCGTCACCATAGCAACTAACCAACATACTAATTGTTGCCTGTCAGATAATCAGAAGTATAGTTTATCTATTATAATAGTTTTTCTTTCGTCGAAGAAAAATTATAATACAAAACTCTAGTTGTAAGCTTATATTACATACTCGTGGAATTACAGCACTCGCCGCTGCGCGGCTCGTGCGCAACTTTTCCACTCATACGTAATAAGCTGTTTACAACTCTCGCTATGTAATATACTATTTCAATCTTTATAATAATTCAAGCAGCGTTGCTATCAAAAAACTCCGTCCCTTTGTTCTTGTCGGTCATTAAATGTAACCACAGGTTTTCCAGTAAAATGAACACACACATTGTTATGAAATTATGGGTTTTAATTAAAAATGAGGGCCGCAAAAAACGAGCGTAATTATTTTACCTCGTTCCAGTTACAACCGTACGAATTGAAAACAAAAAATCTCGAAATTTAATGAAATGGTAATACAATTCCCAATTGCGAGATAGACACCCATTTCCATTCCGGTGAGCAGGGCAAAAATATCTCGTTAATAAAATATTAAATACCAGCAAACTTTTCACGGTAAATTTGATATGCACAAAACATTAGGTACTAGCTAATTCGCCGTAATTACCGGGTTTAGAATAGTATTGCGGCAATGTAAAAGCGTGAACCGAGAAAACCATTAGGTACCTATACTTTTCTGTCAAAGATATATGTATAAGTATAATATCTTTGCTACTATGCATTATGTGGACTTTATGATAAAAATGTTACATGTAGATATGTACATTAATCACCGGATTATAAAAAGAGGACAGGCATAACCCGCCGGAATGTTGCATTACGTATTCCAGGAGGGTGAGTCATAACATAAATAACATGTTTTATCAGTCAAACTTCGCTGATACAGGTACATACAGCATAATGGTATGTATGATGGCGGTCGCATGTAGGGGTGCATACTGATATTCCTGTTTCTGACGTAGGTACAAATTTGTATTTTATACCGGCAGAATTTGAAATACCTCACAACCCCTGGGCTAAGAGACATATAGTTTTAGACTATCCATATTCAATTTAGTATATAAAGGGCAATTGTTACATATTGATTATACTTTCAAGATATATTTATTTTTATAAGTAATGTCCAAAATTTCTTGAGACTAAATATTTTGGTATCGGGTAATAGAGAACAAGGGTTTTTGGCGCCAGTCTCTGTAAAAATAATAATTGATATTCCAGTCATATTCGCAACACAGCCAATATGTCATTTTTAATTCCCAAAAACGCTTTTGTTTGTTACAGTAGTTCTGGAACGCGATCTAAACGGTTGAAAATAGTAGTTCTGGAATTACTTTTCGGTATTTTTATTCTCTAGAACTGGTTCAGAACTACGTGTTGGCACAAAGCTGTTATTATTAAAGATGGACAACATGCCACAAGAAATAGTTGTTCGTAATCTCGTCAAGATATCAAATACAAAGTTCTAAGTAAATATTTTTTATGTTGCTATAAATGATATATTTTGTGATCTGTTTACTTTACAGAAATATTTTGGCCAACCAGAGGAAAATTTTTCAGTATTTCTTGTTCAATGTGTTGCAAGAAAAGCTCAACATGCAGGAGAGTCTTGGACTATTTTCATTTTTCTGCATTTTTACCGAGAACTGTTTAAGTGAGATATTGGGCTCAATTGTAGAAAAATATTCATAGATAATTAGGGAAAATTGTATTGGAAGGCAGCCAAATTCCGATTAGGTTTAAATTGAAACAATGTGAAACAATGTGAAATAATGTGAAATAAAATCTACAAACAAAAAACAAAATGCCTAACAATAGGTGATAGATAAATTTACAATTTGTTTTTTTTAAGTAGTGTGATGTTTCCTTTTAATAGGTTCTTGTTCTAGGACTTACATAACCCTCAATCAAAAATTAACATCGAAATGGTAAGCTAATAGCAGTGACTAGAGTCCAAATAATATAACTTTGATACAACCCGAATTTTGCACATACGTTTCAAACGTTAGATAACTAGGGTAGGACCGGGAGAGTTGGCCCACTTTTTCTAAAATCGTTGTATCAGTGAAATGCATTCAGACAGTTGAGTAAGAAAATTTATTTAAAAAGTAAATACAAACAGTGTCATAGCAGAGGTACGATTTTGACAAAAACTAAATATGTTTTCTCGATAAAAAATAAAATAACTTTAGGCATAGTGAGCCATCTCACCCGTAGTACTCGTATATGGGTGAGTTGGCCCAGCTAGGCGGGTGAGACGGTTCGACAAAAGTATTTTTATTTATTGTCTCTTTTTGCATAAAACTTTGCCACAGAGATCTCATAAATTTAGGTATTTTGAAAAACTCTCATAGAACCATTTCTAAATGATGAGAGAGGAATGTTATTGAATGTGCGAGAGGCTTCTCTGACTCCTATTGTATACCATTTCTAACTGCTTGTGCAGCCATTTCAATATCTTCGACGCACAATTGCCCTCTTACTGTTGCTTTTCATTTGTAATCAGTTGAAAAAACAAATAAATAATTTACCGTATATTTTCCATCTATCCCATGACGTCAGTGGGCCATCTATCCCAACAATGCGGGAGAGATGATCCACTCATTTGTCAGTTTACCCGTCATAATCATTTCAATAACGGCCCATCCACATAATCTCAGTAACCTATGAAGCTATTTCGACACCGGTATTTTTATTAAAAATAAAGTATACGATAAAAAGACAACGCATTTCCATAAGCGTAAAATAATTTCAAGCCATCCAAATAATATTATTGAACATAACTTACCAGTATTTTGCTTTAACACCATACTAAACACGAAATAGGTTGTCAGCTGGACATTAGACTCGCAGTGACTAATTGAGTGGGTGTGCAAATGTAATGCTGGCGAAAATATTTGAATGCGCCATCTCACCCGGTGGGCCATCTCTCCCGGACTTACCCTAAATATTTTGTTAAAACGATATTTTTACTGCTAAGATTGGATGTGCAATTCTTACCAATATCTAAGTGTTACGGAAGCTGACGTCGTATCTGGTACACCGTTACACCGTTGTTTATTTAGTTTTGCTCATGCATGCGCTTAGGTATCATATTTTTTAGTTTTCTCCTTTGAGGTATTTTATTTGTGTTCATATTTCGAGCTTCATTCCACATAATATTCTGTTTCGCGCCAGCTATATTTGGGAATATTAAACAAAACGCAATTTCATTTCCCAAATCTCTCACAGCCCCGCAAAAAGCCCCTTTCCATAACGTATCCGCGCTACTTATACAAAATAAATAATCCGCCGTCAGTCAGGCGGCATCGGGACGTGTCTGAAATAATGGATGTTGCCCGTTGCATTTCGCGTTGAGGTCCAACCTCCCTGGATACGAACCGGGGCCAGTTTTCACGTTTCTTATACCTACCTGTGTAATACATCAAGCTCTGGAGTTTCGCCTCGGCCGACACGTCAAAGCGAGCGCGTTTCGTGGGAAGATGGGTGTTGGAAAGAACGCTCGCAACATCTCGGACACCGAACATATAACGCATAGAAGGGTCACTCCGAATATGTCCGCGGCAGTCGGACCGCCGTTACGACGAGACATAATGGTGAAGGCGACGGGAACGGAGGGCTTCCCTTCTGTGGTTCCAATTCTACTTTTGGTCCCGCGCCGCCTGGACTATTGTTAGCCGCGGCTAAGTGGAGTAGTGTAGTTATTATACGGTGCCTTGGAGCTAAACGACGAAGGGAAATCTGTTAGTTCTTTAGGTCGTTAAAGGAGATCGGGGGCAAGACTGCGAACGGGATAAAAAGAGGAAATTTCTTTTCATGGTGGTAGGCGTTATTTCAGTTGTTACGGAAGGATGTGACTTCCTCTACGGCCTTTATGCTAATTGTTTTTGCTTCATCCCGTAATTTTATCAATAATATATAGGGTCCCCACGCAAGACTCCTCAAGCACGTAACTTTTTTCATTGTTCGACCGGTTTTATTGATCTCTGTGTCAAAATAAAGATCTTTGAATTGACTGAATTTACAAATTCAAAAATCGCAAGAAAGGTTTTGTAAGTTTTTCAACTTAATTTTATTATGAAAAATCGTTAGGAATTAAAAATTAGGTACACTGAAAATTGAATGAATGTAAGAAATTGTATAAGTAGGCTGTTTATATTAAAACGTATGAAGGATTTTTTTATTGGAAATAAGTTCCTATAATGAACATTCTTCTTTTATCCTAATGAAAGTTACTGGTCTTGGCTACCTACGAATACTTATTGTTGTTGTTTTGTTATTTACAGATTTTTGTTAGTTTACCCTAGTTTGTAGCAACTAATCAAAATCAATATCCTTGCATCGTATAGCAAGAACTTTAGGAACATCATATTGCTTAGGATTGAGGTCAAAATAAACAATTTTTTTTACCTACGTTTGCAATGTTTGCATGACCCAACTACTTCATTAAATCTGCATGTACAGTTTATAACTTCTAAATGGTCAAATTTGTGGAGTGTAAAGTAAATTCATTTTCAACACGCAATGAATATTAACAAGTACCCACATGGCAGGCGTGGACACTACCTGAACAGGGCGCATTAAGAACCACACCTGGACCACCTAAAATAAATATAATTTATATTCCACCTTAAGAAACAACAGTTTTAAACATAACTAAGTGAATGAACATTATTTATGAATAATTAGAGAAAATACTAATAACCATAATAACCCACGGAATGACGTAGGTATAATTTATTTTTAAAGCACAAATTACGATGATAGACGGGAGGACCAGTTAAACCCCTCGGTTCTTTTGAACTGACTTGACTAAGCCAATAGCAACTCTCTACTTTAGTATTTAATTTTATAGCCTTTTTCCAATATCAATATGTTAACTGTTATAGAAGTAAAAACTTATAGGTACTTGGCCTCTCCTCCTACTTACATGAAAATTGTTTGCAATAACTGTTATAATCGAATTAGGTATTATCAGTTTTGAAATATCGAATATGATAAAATTTTTACTCTCTGGTCCGACCGAAATAAAATTTTTGTGTCACACTTACCGGTTTGTTCTGTATTTACTAAAAAATAATACCTAGTAATATTGATTGGGATGTAAGATCTAGATATGGAAATAATTATTGTGCGTTATGACGTTAGTAATGTCGCCATATACAATTTTTTTTATGATACTATGTAAAGTTTACTCCACACTTCGCAAAATGTGAAATACTAAAAAATGAAAATAGTTGAAACATGCAGCTGAAATTATAAAATGATGAAAAATCGGGTGCTATATTTGTAGTGAAAAGTAGGCGAAGAAAATAGGGAGGCATTCATTTTGAACATTATTATAGAATTATTGTTTTTATATAACTTATTTTCATAACAAAATAACTTATTCCACGTTTTTTAATCATATGCGAGTAAAATAACAAAAAAATACGATGAATCTACCAAGCCTAGGTAAGTATTTTAATTTAGAGTAATAATCGATCATTTATTTCTATGGTTAACTATAGTCTATCCAAGTTACAGCGGCAGTAGATATATAAACAAAGTCACATGACCGCATTGCGACCGATTACCAGGGTCTGACTAATATGAAATTCCCAGCGGCTTGTAATTCTGAACTAATTCTTTTAGAAGTTATAAAAATTGTATTTTTACCTTTCGTGGATCTTTATAAATTTCCTTAAATTAAGTAGCAAAATAAATTTACAGAATATACTGCTCGCGATCCGATCTAAAATATGCAGGAAACTCGACTGAGGGAACAGCCGGCCCTGCATTCTGCTTGCCGCGTAAACACGACTTGACATTATTTTATGACGGCCAGACCAATAAGAGTGGTGGCCAATGTTTTGATCCACTGCCTCTGTAACTAGGATAGACTTTAGTAACATTGATATTGATTGGGATGTAAGATCTAGTAAGATATGGAAATAATTATTGTGCGTTATGACATTAGTAATGTCGCCCTATATAATTTTTTTATGATCCTATGTAAAGTTTACTCCACACCTTCCACCTTTGCAAAATATGAAATACTAGAAAATGAAAATAGTTGACTTATGCAGCTGAAATTATAAAATGATGAAAAAACGGGTGCTATTATGTGTTGGGAAAAGTAGGTGAAAAAATAGGGAGGCGTTCACTTTGAACATTATTATAGAATTATTGTTTTTATATAACTTATTCCACGTTTTTTAATTATATACTAAGCCTAGGTGCCTAAGTACTTTAATTTAGCCTAATAATGGATCATTTAATTCTAAGGTTAACTAAATCTAATATGTCAATCACAAAAATATTACCATTAGTTTTTTTATTTTTACAGTAAATACAGATCCACTGGAAAGTCTAGCGCCTAAAATTAAATGAGATATTTTGATTTAATATAAAAATGCCTCTTTGCTATGTTTCCAGATACCTAATTAAATTTTTGATCCCAAAGAGCCCAAATGGCTTCAATTCAAATACCTATTTCAGAACTGACATCTTAATTTATTTCCGACAAATTTTGCAAATAATTTTTGCAATAAACTTTGTTTTGTATAAATAAAAAAGTTACGGCGGTTTACAAATTTTGAACTTTTTCGACTTTTCGCCATAATTTTTACAGGTCTTTAGACCACAACTTTGTTGGTGACAACAGAAGGCCGTCAATAAGCTATGGATCGCACCTGCCAAGATTTTTTTCTGAAAATAATTAGCTGAGATAATGTTGAGTATAAGGCACACATTGTAGAGGGTGTCCACGCTAAGTGTCCCATTACCCCATAACTTTAATTTTTGTGGTAGAAAAAAGTTTTATATAAAAGTTGTAGGGAATTTAATGCAGTTTTCTGGTAGAATAATGAAATTATATACAGGGTGTATTAAATACCTGTGTCTTAGAATAATATCCAATATCCCAACACGTCCCATATGCATAATTCTGAGACCAAATTAGAACATTTGAATCCCGATCTATACGCCAGAACCGGGCCAAACCAAATCTGGGCCCGCAGACCGAACGGCGTAAAGCAATTATTATCGGGGCCGAATTCGCAATTAAGGCGTAATCCGGTTAACCGGATCGAAGGCCCGGAACCGCTGTGCCGCCTCCGGGTCCGGGGGCTGCAAATCAAACTCCGGGTAATGACCGGCCCGACGCGGGGCGCCGTTTCGTATAGTGTAAACGCTACGGCAAATCATACGCGATATGAGGCAGAATTAGGCTCCAGCGTATCGAATTTATGATATCGATTTCGAAAATTTATCTACAGGGTGTCCCTGTAGAGGTCTTCACCACTCTCTACTAGATAGAGTGTAGCCCAAAAAAATAATCGATTTAGCTAAACTTACCTTAGAGCAAAGTTGCTTCGTTTGGGCGTAATTCGGCCCTAAAGTTTTAATTTAAAAATAATAATACCTATACCTAATAAGCACTAACAATTTTTGTATATTTTTTAGACGCGTTATTAAAATCCAAGTTAAAAACAGCTTTTTGGATATAAGAATGGCCGTACTTCTCCAAATAATTAATAATTATTGCCATTTAAAATAATAATTTAAAAAAAGACAATTTTTGTTGTCACTTCCAGTCTTATTAAACCGGAAGCAGTTTTAAAGAATAGATTGACGCAAATTTTTATTTCTAGAACTGAGGAAAAATTTGGGGGTGCTAATGCACGGCTGGGGGCGGTTGTCAACTGGTTCCCCGGTGCAGCCATGTATTTTTCATTATTTAATCATTTTAATGTATTCCGAAAGTAAAACAAAGTTTCTCAGGAAAATGACTTCCATCCACAATATCTTGATTTTAACTAACTCTTCAACTGTTTATTAGATTTTAAACTAATCTCCGAGTCCGAGTGCCCACCAATTCGGAACACCAGGAAAGCCTGGAAAAGTCGGAAAGTTAGTTTGCTGGCATTGGAAGTTGAGGAAATGAGCACTAATGAGCTAGAAACCTCGAAAAATGTTGAAGTTTAATAAACCACAGTTTCGTATTTTCTGGAACAGGTAGAAAAGAAAAGGGGAACATTGTCACGAAGTGACAGTTCGTAGTGATACTTAAAATAAAGTTTGAATTTATAAAAGAGGGAGTAAGTTTAATAAACTTAAAAGCGAGGACATACAGGGTGTCCAACTTTAAAACTGTACAAATCCCTAAAATCTTCATTTTTGGAGATAATGGCCTAAACTTTTTTTTGTTTGAAAGGCCCTCAAAAGCCGTCTCTTTTGAGCTTCCTTCCATTTTCAAAATGCAAATCCAGAGCCGGCTGCGATTTTTGTATACCTCCGATCTTCATGAAAACCATTTAGCGATTTTTTTTATTTAAAATCTGACCCCATAGCGTTAATCAGAACACCCCAAAATCCCCATACCTATACCAAATTCGAACAAAAAATATACAGGGAGTTATATTCTGTAGGGTGTCAAAGTTGAGCAAAATAGGAATTTTAAAGACATCTGGCGAGTCAAGTGTGACTGGAATCCCTTCCAAGCAGTCGAATGGTTAACAGGACCACTTAAAATGTTGATGTGAAAAGATTTACTACAAAAATATACAGGGTATTTTTCTCTGCGCCATCTCAAAAGTCTCAAATTTTATGAAACTTATACGGATCAAGAGTACTCTGGAATCATTGAAAAAATATTGATAAACACAAAAGTAATGTATTTCTTTACAAAATGCCAACTAACAAATAAAAACAATTTAAATTATTGGAACTTTCTCACTGTCTAAGATGATACATTTTCTGTGCGTTTCCTGTTGTGGCACACCAGCCACCTTAACTGATATGGACTTACTGAGTGCTTCTGTATTTTTTAGATTTAGTTCGTTTATAATGTGTGGAGCGGCTTTGATGTACTTGATTTTTGACCCGTATAAAGTCTCAAAAATGCAGTCATTTGAGATGGCACAAATAAGAATACTCTGTATATTTTGTATTCGACCTTTGCACACCAACACCTTGAGTGGTTCTATTGACCATTCAACTGTTTAGAGGAGATTCCATGGTACAATTGAGTATTGACTTGGCACATGCCTTTAAAATTCCTATTTTGCTCAACTTTGACACCCTGCAGAATGGAACTCCCTTTATATTTTTTATTCAAATTTAGTATATAACACTGTGGGGTCATATTTTAAATAAAAAAATCGATAAATAGTTTTTGTGAAAATCGGGAGTATACAAAAATCGCAGCCGGCCCTGGATTTGCATTTTGTAAATAGCAGGAAGGTCAAAAGACGCGGTTTTTGAAGGCCTTTCAAGCAAAAAAAGTCTAGGCTTTTGTATCCAAAAATTAAGATTTTACGGATTTGTACAGTTATAAAGTTGGACACCCCGTATATTAACTAAATAACTAAACCAACTATTTTACAAATAGAAAGCATTTATTGGCAAGCACATACCAACTTAGAATAAATTAATAGTTAATCAATATTCCCAATCGGAGCAATTAAAATCACAGCCGAAATGTAGGTCACCAAAGTGTTGACATCATAAGCAGTAAGTTAGGTATAAATTTCGGCGCTTCGGCCGCCAAAACATTCAGTGGATCAATCGGTTTCCTGGCCGCCACTTGGATCATCCTGAGTTCTTTATTCAGTCAATATCTGCTACAACCTCCACATATTTTTCGATTTCCATTTTGAATTTTAACAAATTCAACTTAATAAAACACAAAAACCTAAAATGCAGATATACTATTATATTTTTCAAGGCTTCATTTTTATGTTTTGTTTATTTATTAACACCCTGCACATCTAATCTAAGATTTTTATATGGTAATTACGAAGGCCTGGAAGGGACACTCGCCTCTTTTTTCTAGATTCACTCCTAAAATAATTTCGACTTATAAGTCGAATCTTTAAAATTTCGACTTATAACTCGAAGTTTTAAAGTTTCAACTTATAAGTCGAAATATTGAACTAATACCCGTCCATGAACCGACTACGCGCGCCCTTGCTTGACTTTGGCGATCGCTCTACCTAGGTCAAGTATGACGCGAGACGGCACTTTCTGACAGAAAATCCAAACTGCTGCCTCCATGTAAAATAGAATAATATTCAAACCTACTAAAATATTTCTACTGAAAGATTGCGCCGCTTATAGGTAACAATTTCGCAATGTGTACGAAAAGTTAAATGGGATAATGGGATTTATTGGCCGGGTTTTCAATATTTTTGGTACATACGGAAGGGGGTAATTCTTTGTTTTTGTGGATGGAGAATAAGCTGAAAATGTAAATTTCACCGTATCTCACAGAGGGCGCCACTTGCGCTGTTTTTTGATCACGCTTTTACGCGTAACTTTTTTGAGGTTATCTTTTTGGTCCTGCAGGTTTATCATTTTAGTGCATCTTTTCATTCTGCAAGAAAAAGGTACTCTCGTTTCATAACGATTAAATCAACCGTTTGCTTTGAAATTGCCAAAACGTTCTCCAAAACACCTGTTGATTCCAATATTCGAAACATAAAATTTTCACCTACAGCTTTCAAATGTTACAGATCAACTGTACATTTAAAATGATGAAAAAAATGCCAAATGGGCATTAGTCAAAACACCATTGGTTTTCTTGAAATAGAGTGTCCAAATTTTGTCAAATTCAATCCTTTCCATTTTGAAAGCGAATAATTTTTGGTACATTGTTCATAGGGATTTTTTTCTTAGTTTAAATGGTACAGTTGATCTGTAACACTTGAAGGTGGTAGGTGAAAATTTTATGTTTCGAATATTGAAGTCAACGGGTGTTTTGGAGAACAGCAAACGGTTGATTTAATCGTTATGAAACAAGAGTACCTTTTTGTTGAAGAATGAAAAGATGCACTAAAATGATGGACCTGCAGGACCAAAAAGATAACCTCAAAAAAGTTACGCGTAAAAGCGTGATCAAAAAACAGCGCAAGTGGCGCCCTCTGTGAGATACGGTGAAATTGACATTTTCAGCTTATTCTCCATCGCCAAAAACATAGCAGTGCCAAATTTCAGTTCAGCAGCTTGATTATTTCGGGAGATGTAGCCAAAATTCAATTAAAAAAAAATGAAATTCAACGCCCTGTATCTCAAAAGTTAGGACGTTTACGACATACGTTCATATGAAGTTTTTTTCTTAAAATGGGCCAAAGAATTACCCCCTTCCGTATGTACATGATATTTAGGAACACCCTGTATAATCTAATCGAAATGTACCTACTGATTTTAACCAGGTACCTACTCATTTTTTGCAAATGCAACTATGTCTACCACACCACAATCTTATTAGAACTGTCATTTCTTCTTCGATTAATGGTATCGCGGAAATTAGCTTTAAACGGTATAATTACCAAAACTGGACGATGTCAGTTAATTCCATTAGCCTACATTATTACTAGACTTCGAGAGCCTTTTTAAGTCGACGATGGTCGGGCGCTTACATGACAAAAACTCATTAAACAACGCAATTAGGGTAAATTATTTAGGCTAGACCGTTTTGGGTACCGGCTAGTGCATTAAGTATTAATACCGCGTCTTCCTGGCCTCCGGTTCTGGCTTCCGTTATACGCCGTGTATGTGGGGTATTAATGTGCAATTTTACAGCCCAATGTAAAAATAATGGTCGCACGGTGCTCTCATACTGTCATCAGTATTAAAAAGGAATAAGCGAGAACTTTCCATTAACTTCCACTTGGAACCATGGCGAGAGGGGGGTCTCGGTTGCAGAGATATATTTGGTTGAAAGCACAAAGATTTGAAACCATGTATGAAACTAACAAAAAAAAATAACAAAAAATTAACACTAACCTAACCCGCCATTTAACAAAACAATGTAAAACCAGTCGTAATTAAATACAGATACAGGGAATGGGCGGTAAGTTGTAAAAAATGCGGGCGGAAAAATGACAGACGGACGTTATTGTATTTGTATTGTTCTATATTATAATTTATTCTATTGTGCTCCTTAAGGTAATGGTTATCTGATAGCGATCGTTCTGAATTGGATGTGAGTGTTTGTACTATCTTGCTGTCGCATGAATGTTTAATACTCTGTATTGAGTAAGTTCAAGAACGAGGAAAAAATGTACGTATAGGAAACGACGCAAGCGTTCAAGAAGAATAGCTTATAGGAAAACGTAAATTCGAGGTTTTAGATAAATGGTTTCATGACATTAAATTTTTTAATTGGGTTTTTCGCCATCAAACTGATTAAAGACAACTTTTTCAAGTTGCCTGGAAAATTCATAAATTCTTAACAGTAAATGAACGAAACTTTGAACGTGTAACTCAAAAAATAACTTCAACAGAACAGTAATTAATTTATCTAACAGAGAACTTACCATTTTAGAAAAGTTAGTTTTGTCAAAAGGGTTAAATTTTTCTGTTGCTGACAGCAAAATTTCTAAGTTTGATATAGTAGCATCGGTAGAGGAAACAGCTCAAGCATTACCTTAGGAACTAAGTCAAGAATTTAGAGTCAGGTCAAAAATAATCTTAGGAAAAGATTTTAAACCAAAGTCAAATATTTCAAAAGAAAAAAAAAAACAGCAATTAGATCACTAGAGAAATGCAACTGTTATTTTAGAAAAAAAACTGTGTATGATAATAATAATTAAATGATTTTTATTAAATGAATGAACTTACAAGAGGATAACCAAAGACCCTACAGCTTCAACAGAAACTAAAATATACAAAACACTGTATAAATACCGCGTACAAAAATGACACAGAGACAAAGGACACTCAAAACCTCCACACTTATATGGATTACCAAAAATACACAAAACTAACATTTATCTTCTCCCCATTGTAAGTTCAATAAATTCACCATGCCATTCGTTAGCAAAATGACAAATTTGAATATAGATGCAAAATTACAACCCTGTGTTAAAACCACCTATTTTCAACAAGGAAATGAATTTTACCAGCAGGAATTTGCAATAGCTATGGGGTCTCCTTTATCACCATTCATTCATAAGCAATTTATTTATGGAAGATTTTGAACAAAATAAGTTGACTAGATATGCTGACCAACCTAATGTTTGGTGGAGATATGTAGAGGACATATATTTGTTGCATGGGAAAATGGAGTAGATGATTTAAATTCATTATTAAATTTTACAAACTCGCAAGAACCTTCTATTAAGTTTACCTTAGAAATTGAAAATAATAATCAATTACCTTCCTTGATGTTTATATACTGAAATCAGATAGTATAGAAACTGGTGTCTATAGAAAACCAACTCATACTAATAAATATCTCCATTTTAACTCCAATCATCATATTAGTGTTAAAAAAGCATATAAAAAGTTTGTATGACAGGGCTAAAACGTTCTAACAACACAAAATTTGAGGAGGAAAATAAGAATATAAAACATGTTCTTGAGAAGAATAGTTACTGAATTATATTGAATGTGTTGAGCAAGTTTTTAAGGATTGCCAACAAAATAACAATGCTAATAGAATTAGAGAAATAAATCTGGTGGACCGACCAGTAAATTTAATTATTCCTTATATTCCTGGACTATCGCAGATGTGCTAAAACGCATAGGCAATCGTTTTAATGTCAGAACAGTAGGTATTTAAAACAAAAAATACATTAAGATCGATGCTAGTTAAAACGAAACCACTTAATGACGAACAAAGTTCAAAAAATTGCATTTATAAAATTCCCTGTGAATGTGGAAAGTTCTATTTTGGGGAGACTTGTAGGCCATTTAACGTTCGTTTAAAAGAACATAAAAATTATATCAGGCAAGATCAAATTCCGAAGTCAAAAATATGTGAAGACTCTTTTAATAACAATCATAGGATTTTGTGGGATAGGTCTAAACCAATTCTCAAAGAAGAAATAGGAAATAGTCGAAAAATTAAAGAATCAGCATTTATTCTAGAAAATAGGGACAACTGTGTTGCTGAATGTTCAGTGAAATTCAATAAAATATTATTGGAACTTATTCAAAGAGAAGTTAGAATAGATAAGTAATTAGATAGAATACAGGGTACAATATCAGTCAGGTGGCTAGGCTATTGTTTCTGTTGTCATGACATTTTAACCTGAAATTTATTAATTTGTCATTTCATTTTGACGTGACATGATCTTTGAGAAAGGAGAAAAATTTATTCTCCGAAAGCTCAGAAAACAAATTTGTTGAAGTTATTTTTTTTTTACACGTTCAAAGTTTCGTTAATTTACTGTTAAGAATTTATGAATTTTCCTGGCAACTTAAAAAGTTGCATTTTAATGAGTTTGGTGGCGAGAAACCCAATTAAAAAATTTAATTGATCTATTTGTGTCCCAAATAAATTTTAGAACATACCTATTTCATGACATATTATATTCATCTGGAGTTTCAAGAAAAGTTTGCTTACAATAGGACATTCTTTGCATCATTCAACGGACATTGTTTGCATCATTCAACATAATATCGATAGATCTATCGATATGCAGTGACGTCAAGTGAACAACACTGTGTTCCACGAATTCAAGCGAATACAACTACTTCTCTCATTTTTCTACATAATGTTTGATTTTACTAACGGCATTTTTCAGTGCAGAAATTTATTTGTTGTAAACGTACACAGTAAAAAATTTGCCCGTGTAAGGCATAAACAATTGCTGGTAAACTTTTCTCGTGTAAATTTATACACCAAATTTCCTTAAAATGGATTATTTTTACCAACTTGCTTTTGGTAAATCTATTTTTTCCACAGAAAATGCCTTCTGATGTAAAAAATACACGAGCGGGTGTTGAAAATACATGGTGTGTGTTTCTAAAAACACATATCTTAAAGTGTAATTTTTGTGATAATCATGGATGCTCTATTTAACACCGATCGTGTCTTTTTAATACCGTTCGTGTTTTATTTACACCATTCGTGTGTTTTTTAAACACTGCCCGTGTTGTGATCAAGGTCGAAATAACAGAATAATTGGATTTTCTCCTCTTATTGCATTTCTGCGCGACTTGTTCTGTCTATAGGTTCGAAAGAAAATTATAGTTCTAATCAAATCTAAATAAAAAAACCTGATTATTATCCGTTTTGTGACACTGCTGGGACTTGTCCGGATGTGCTGACTATACCCGTTGAGTCGAGAATATACCTATTCCTTCCCTCAACGCTACCTAAAGGTAAGCAATTGCCTAGCACAATATTATTATTCACTATTCTTCGATTTTTACAGATCGAGTGATTAGCCACTACCAAGTATATCAAGTAAATATCAAAGTTTAAGCATTTCAAATATGTTAGTCATGTATTTAATAACTGTCTGTACATTTTAAAAAAATTTTAATAAATAAATTTTTAAAGTGACTTTCTATAAAAATCCTACCTCCTATCATAGTATTGACTTGCCCAAAAAGCACCTACTACCTACACTATGGTAGGTGTACTTCTTATCCAAGTTTCGATTTTTAATTGTATACAGGGTGTTTAATAAATATAGGGTAAAAATTCAAGGGGTTTTTCGATGGGTTACTTTAAGAATATTTTTTTATTTCATGGTTTTCTGAAAGACGCTTTTGTTTCGAAGATATACAAGGATATTCCTAAAGGTTTTTCGACAAAAACAATATTTTGAATGTTAGCTATCGACTTTAAACAATTGAGTCTATGCATTGCAATATATTTTATTAGAAAAATAATTTTAAAAATAAAAAAAAAATTATCGATAAACCTTCATCGCTGTGTATCGCCGAAACAAGGCTGCTGTCCTGAAATACCCTGTATATGGGTAAAGACCGTATTATGAAACACCAGATGTCGTGAAATTTGTACACGGAAAAAGGTAAATTTTACACTAAAGGCGTGTAATATGCTACACACGCCCGTGTAAATATTCGTGTAAAAATTCAAATTTTACCAACACGAAAGTGGTTAATTTAACCAGAATCCGTGTGGACTTAATGTGACCACTTTTAGTGTTTTAATTTTACCAAAATTTTTTACTGTGTACTTCCTACCAATTTCACAAGTCCTTAATGCCTTTTGAATTCCTGAAGGCTCCTCAAATACCTATTACCTGTAAATATACATGAACCCTTTACATAAATTTTCATTATTTGCGTTCATACGAGGCAAATTTTCGACGTTATTCGTAAGCTGCAGCTCCAGCACATAACAGAAACTTTTATAAAATGTAAATGCTTTCCCGGAGCCAGCATAGTAGAATTCCATGTGAATTTATTTGCTATCATAAAAAGAGATTGCCAATATGCGTACTTATATTTAGGTGCTATAGCGATGCAATAGCTGAATTGTTACGATCAAATTTTACAAGCTTTCTTCAACCCCTTATCAGAAAACAATTTAATATGGTAAGTCTATATTTTGCAAAAGCGTTCCTTCGTTAGACGGAAAAAATAAATCAAGCAGAAGGCAGAATTTGGTGGCTTATGAACCTAAATATTTCAGCATATCTCAACTAGTACAGTTTATTATGGGCTTTTTTCTTGCATTTTATTTATAAGTTCACCATGAAGTATGTTGAAAATAAAGCTCAGTTCTTGTTAGTCTTGAAGTTTGTTGATATCAAAGTGTCTAGGCTTATACGTCCAAAAACGGTCTAAAAGGGAACTCATTTAACTGAAGCTGAACTTAGTTAGGTATATATCCTCCTGATGAATTCATGAATACTATCAGCTCCTTATTCTCAAATATCTCACTCCCGATCTTTAGAAGCCATAAGACGACACAAGTGCGACCCCCATTGTTAAGGTACACGAATTTGGGAGTCTGCAGAAGCTTTATTTGTGCAAATACTACCCTGCCGAAAGCCGCCCTTTCAAATTTCATGTAAATGGAGCGATCCTGTTCGCCAACGGTGAGAATTAAATTCGGTTGGCAAATACTTGTCGAGCGAACAAAACGCGAGGAATAAAACAGAGATAGGATAGGTCCATTAAAAGTGGCGAAGTGGGAATTGTGTTATCAATTAATTGGGACAATGGGTTCGAGAAATAATTGTGGAGTATACAAATGTTTTTATCGAAACTAAACAGAAAATCTGAGCTGTTGTATGTTGCATTTAGTAATGTTTGATTATAATTTTTAGATTAGCAGGTACCTACCATCTAAACCACGAGAGGTGTCTCTGACGCAAGATTCAGTCGATAGGTATGCTGAAAGTCCTCTGTATAGCTAAGTTCACGCAATCTTGTTTGATATTATTTGTGAATTGTCAATTTTTTACAAATCTAACCTATAACTAATTACCTATCCTTGGTATACTTCAAACATTTAAAACTGAAATAATTTTAATTTTGAAATTTTAGTTTTAACGTTATAACGAGTTTTTATTATTATCTATATCTATTAAAACCAAAAATGACCTTATTTATCTGCTTACCAAAATAATAAACCTATGTAATATTTATAATGTAGGTACCTAGGTAGGAAATATATAGAAATGTCTATTATAGGTATAAAATCTGGTTGATATATTTAGATACCAGATACTTCCAAGATTCCTCTGCTGAAGATGTTATAGTGATTCGTGTTCTGTTTTTTTTTTGTGCAGTTTGCTGTATCAAGCCAATAATGAATAGTGAATGCGAAATAACTACCTTTTAATGTAAGTACTTATTTAAATACCAAGCTAGAATTATTGTATTGCAGTGTATTTTTTCCTATCTAGCTTGAAGAAAATACAATGAATTGGGAAAAATTTTTACAAGTTCCACACGTATTCGCCTTCGATTAACCTGACGTTCTCCCCCATATTTTTTTTACCAAAACTAGCATCCAAAATTTGAAAAGAGGAAAAGAAGCATTTTAAAAACCAAGAATTTGTCGAGGAAGAACATCACGGGCGTAGCCAGGATTTAGTTTTGGGGGGGGGGTTTAGTTTGAGAAGTAAATAAAACAACAAAAATATACTTACATGGAATTTAATATCTATATATTCATCCGAAAAACTACGACATATTTATAAAGTTCTTAACTTTAAATGAAATGGATAAATTAATTTCGTTCCTCTGCGCTAAATCTAAAACCATTAAAGAAGAAATCTTCGGCTTTTTCTTTTAAATATATCCACTACTTCATCTGCATGAATTTCTGTTCCATAGTGAATGTTCATTAGAGCCAAACCATTAAGTCTGTTTTCACTTGTAGTGTTTCGTAAATAGTTTTTCAGTCTCTTTAGGCTCGAGAAAGACCTTTCTGGGGTAGCAGTGGATACAGGAATGGTAGCCAAGATTTGTAGTAATGTGTAAATATTAGGATAAAGGTTTTTATCGCACATATCTAGGCATTCCAAACTAGATTTCGGGGTAGGCAGTCTTCTTATCAGCATGCAAGGTAGCTGAAGCTTTGATAGCTAAATCCAAATTTGTTTCTTTATTATAAACCCCTTGACCTTGACTACACCACTTTTTCCAGTAGTCCATACCTTTAGGTTTATCACCCTTCCTTTTTTCCCCTCCATTTTTCCACAGTAATAATGATTCACGTATCTATCCTTAACAAGGTCATCGAATAACAGTGCACTAAAATTACTCACTTACACGGTACACTTAATTCTCTTCACTATTCGTTCACCACTTTTCACTTTTATTCGCTTCGAGTTCGCATGGAACAATACTGCCGTAAGCGCGGTCACGCGCCGCGGCGCCGCTTATATAGCAGCCCAGTAGCCGTCCAGAAACTTCCACGAACTTCCACAAAGTTCCGCTCATTTCGACCTAGGGGCGTGGCGAATAATCGAGAAACAACGCAAAGTGTCCCTACAATACAAAATAGTTCGGCTGCAACTGCGTCTGCCTCTCGTCAAAAGATGGCGCTAGGCGCTACTATTACTACATAATATATTCAAACGTAATAATAATTTAACTCTTCACTCCTCGTATTTTTTCGGTATAATATTAGGTAATATTTTGCTTATTTCGGGGGGGGTTTGAACCCCCGAAACCCCCCCCTTGGCTACGCCCGTGAAGAACATAATGACGAGGAAAAATACATAAATAGAGAGATCAAAAAATATCCATGATATACTTAGTATCATACTTGTAAGCATGAATATTCACTAGCTAATCTAATATTAAAAATATATAAATTTACCCACCCTTGTACTTTCACTGTTCTATTTTCTGGTGAAAATAGATCTAAATTGTTTATATAATATCAGTGCAACAGTCACCATAATGGGAGGATTGATGGAATAAGCTTTTTCAAAACTCTACTCCATACCTACTTTCTGCAGATTATTTATTAAACTTCAAAAGGCCACTTTCACAAGCACTAAAAGGAAAATATGTTTTCAAATGAACAAAATATGTATACGGAAATACTGTGGGATTTAAGTGCTTACATTATTTATTTACAAAAGGTATTCATGGGTACCTAGGTACTAGGTACCTACCCTCCAGGCCTTGGTATGTAACAACAGGGACACTTGAAGCAAGCAGTTTTATTCTTAGAATCCAGCCTCATCCAGCAGATATCAGGTAATCATACTTTAAGCTGTCATACTGTCAGCCCACAAATCACTAACCAATTAGGTACCCTGAAGTTGCCGTACGCGGTTTTGAGACAGACCCATGGATATATTATGATGTCGGTAAAGAAGATTTCTACTACCTTAAATATCTTTAAAAAATTTCTTAGATTGTGGATATTTATCTTGGACAAGGTGCCCTTTTAGGGAACTAGATGACTGTAGTTCACCATTGCAAACATAAAATTAATTTTTAAAATTTAATCGTGCTAGCCCATTAGCTAAAGTAATTTTATTAACACGCTTTCATTAGCTGGACTTATGTATATATAACTTTGTAATCAAATCTAGGAAATCGATTTTCACTTGTTCACCCACTACTAATAATTATTGTCTTATTGATTTGAAATTTCGCAAAATTATTCAATTCTCCCCATTGGGAAGTGTGGAAATTTGCAAATTTTCCAGATTTTCAAGGAATTATCTGCCGGTATGGCCACGCTGTAGTAGAAAGCCATCGCTTCAATAATGAAGGGACACCTTGCTACCAGTGGCTCCCAAACTGTCTCTTAAATTCGGAACCCACAACTTTTCAGAACCTTGTAACGAAGTTACTAAATTTCCAGGCTTTTATTTTTATTTTACAACGGTTTGATTCTTTCGCCGCGCTATTTCTAGCGTCCGGCCGCCGTAGTTTTTATATCCATGCCGATAATTATTTTTTACTGTTAAGGGCCGCGTTCTTTATTCCCAGTCATTTGCAATTAATACAATTAATTGTGGGGTTGTTTCCAGCTAGAATTCATTAGTCAAAAATGTTTAGTCTATCTGAGAGGGGTATTTAGGACATCGCCAACCCAAGGAAGCCGCCGCTGAGGGCGCGCCAGGGGTGGTTCAACCCCTAGCCGTTCCACCCGGCCATCAGCCGCCGCTGAGAGGCCTATATATATGGAGGGGATCGCTTGCGAATTCACGTCTGCGACGCCGACCAATGGGCTGCCGCTTGGTCACGTGGTTCCCGGCTATAAGCAGAGCATATAAAACAACCAGCAGTATAACTTACTCTTGAGAAATCATCCGCAAATTCAATGACCTTGAGCCATATTGGTGGAATAGAAGTCAGAGGTGTAGTCGGGAAAATCAATTCAGAAATACAGAGTAGTATTAGTAAAGTATATAGTGTGTGGTAAGCACAAGCAGCTTTTACTCCTTCCTGGGATTCTTTATTTAAAGATACTAGCAAAAAGCACAATTTACAAAAAAGCACACTCCACGGCACTGCAATATCTCTCATACAGCCAAAAAAGAACTGCCCAATCGCCCCGACACTGCATCAATTTGACAGAATCTATGATCTATGCCCACATGGCGGCTGCGCGAACAGGTGCGCAGAATTTTCCCGCCATGGGGAGTGATACTGCTGGTTGTTTTATATGCTCTGCTATTAGACAGCCTGCGGAAGCCACGGAGGCCCTAATATTATACCGAAAAAATACGAGAAGTGAAGAGTTCAATTATTATTACGTTTGAATATATGTAGTAATAGTAGCGCCTAGCGCCATCTTTTGACGAGAGGCAGACGCAGTTGCAGCCGAACTATTTTGTATTGTAGGGACACTTTGCGTTGTTTCTCGATTATTCGCCACGCCCCTCGGTCGAAATGAGCGGAACTTTGTGGAAGTTCGTGGAAGTTTCTGGACGGCTACTGGGCTGCTATATAAGCGGCGCCGCGGCGCGTGACCGCGCTTACGGCAGTATTGTTCCATGCGAACTCGAAGCGAATAAAAGTGAAAAGTGGTGAACGAATAGTGAAGAGAATTAAGTGTACCGTGTAAGTGAGTAATTTTAGTGCGCTGTTATTCGAAGACCTTGTTAAGGATAGATACGTGAATCATTATTACTGTCGAAAAATGGAAGGGAAAAAAAGGAAGGGTGATAAACCTAAAGGTATGGACTACTGGAAAAAGTGGTGTAGTCAAGGTCAAGGGGTTTCTAATAAAGAAACAAATTTGGATTTAGCTATCAAAGCTTCAGCTACCTTGCATGCTGATAAGAAGACTGCCTACCCCGAAATCTAGTTTGGAATGCCTAGATATGTGCGATAAAAACCTTTATCCTAATATTTACACATTACTACAAATCTTGGCTACCATTCCTGTATCCACTGCTACCCCAGAAAGGTCTTTCTCGAGCCTAAGGAGACTGAAAAACTATTTACGAAACACTACAAGTGAAAACAGACTTAATGGTTAATGAACATTCACTATGGAACAAAAATTCATGCAGATGTAGTAGTGGATATATTTAAAAGAAAAAGCCGAAGATTTCTTCTTTAATGGTTTTAGATTTAGCGCAGAGGAACGAAATTAATTTATCCATTTCATTTAAAGTTAAGAACTTTATAAATATGTCGTAGTTTTTCGGATGAATATATAGATATTAAATTTCATGTAAGTATATTTTTGTTGTTTTATTTACTTCTCAAACTAACCCCCCCCCCCCCAAAACTAAATCCTGGCTACGCCCGTGCCTCAAACACACCACATTTGCACTCTGGAATTATTTTTCTCTGACGAAAGCTATCCTGGGTAAAAGCGGAGCATACCGCTCTAAAAAAACTGGCGCCTGAGCAGTCCGTTCCGCCAGGGTTCTGGTTTTCCCTTTCTTCATAAAAGAGGCTATAAAGAAGCCCCCCGCACCTAAAGAAAGGGAATCTAGAAAGGGAAATCAGAACGGGAAATACATTAAACAGTATAAATTTCCGTTTGTCAGTTCTTGAATATTCGAAAATCAGATCGGCTGCAAAGAAAAAGTAATTTTGTAAAAAGTTTAATTCCGAAGTAAAAAAGCACGCTATAACCTACCGCCAGTTAGATTTTATGTACTAATCAAACTAACACGCTGCATAGACAACAATTATAAAAAAAAAATGTTTTCTTGAAATCGGCAGTAAAGTGTCCCAAAATCGTCATTAAAAGCACAGAAATCGTACAATAATGGGCTACATTATTGTACGATTTTTTCAAAACCCGGCCACAAAAGGCCCATTTAACTTTTCGTACACATTGCGAAATTGTTTCCTATAGAAGCGCAATCCTTCAGTATACATATTTTAGTAAATTTGAATATCAATAGATTTGTTGTGTAGGCTGCACAAGAAGCAGCAGTTTGGTTTTTCTGTACGAAGATGCCGTGTCTTGTACTTGACCTAGGTAGAACGATGGTCCAAGTCAAGCAACGCCGAGCGTAGTCGGTTCATGGACGGGTGATCCCTTATTATTATTTTCTTGCCTAATAAAAGATTTTTTTCCGTTTTCAAAAAAAATATAATATGTACCTCGGCACTGAAGTTCTTTTTATGACTCATGTGGTTTATTTGCCTCGGCCAGAGGCCTCGGCAACTAAATTCCACATGAGTCATAAAAAGTTGAACTTCAGTGCCTTGGTACATAAATAACTATTTTATCATGTACTTTCATTTTAAATCTACATATTTAAATAAAAAGAAATCGGTACGTCAAGTGAGATTATCTCTTACGTTATAGATTCATGATTTCCAAGCATACTATATTCTAATATTTAGAAAATTGCTTTTATTGCCGTGTTGGAACAAACAAAGTTTCAAGCGCGGTGTAAAATTTTATGACAGCTTCCAAAAACCGTTACCTCTATCGATATTATACCATGCGCGATTTCCCATGCATAGGAAAGTAAGTTCTTTCTCGTAAACACCTTTTTACTCCCGCCATTTGTTCGGCGAATTTAATTCCGGGACAGATCGTGCCATTTACATTAAATTCGAATGGGCGGGCGGCCCTGCCGCAGCAGCCCTATTTACATTTCACAAAAGTTTTTGTTCTGGCCCGGAGATGGGGCTTCGGGGAAACGTCGAACTTTAACCTCGGCAGAATAAACACAAATAAAGCCCCCGGAGGCCGGCAAAATAATTTTTGTGGCTCGAGGTGTGGCTCGGTAACAATAGGGACAGACTTCGTATCGCCTTATGGCTTCCAAAAGCGTAGAATAATAAAGGTGTTTTGTACTGCGGGGGACCAGAATTCTTGCTTGTGATCAATGGAAAAATATAGGGAAGACATATAAAGGCGTCTCAAAAAAATATTCTCATTCGAGTAACTATATTTTATATACAGTGTGTCTCACTTAAGGGCAAGCCACCCCTGTAAAATTTACAACTTATGAATGAATTATCTTAATAACATTTTGTTTCCTAACTGAAAATGCCAAGGAAGATCAAAATAACCTTGTCCATTAAAAAATATATATATCGCAACTTTTAAAAATTATTTTATTTTCTTATAACATAATCTGAAAAAGTGGGAGAATCCAAAAGTCTTCTAGTTTAGTAATTAATGTAATCACCTCAAATATCAAGATATCAATTAAATTTATGGATCTATCTTCTATAAAAAGCTTCTTAGAATCGAAAAAAACTCGACGAATTACCATAAATAACTACTCTTCCAGGTGATCAATAATGTTCTATTAAATGCTACTACATTGATTTTTAATTGCGAATGCGCCAATTTAGAATGTACCTATAGCATATTCCTAAATATCACTGAATACTAACGAAACCTAGGTAATATTAGCAAAAAATATTACGTAAGTCAAGTGGTAGTATTTTTCTTTGTTAACTATGATGCAGGGGCGGATTAGAGCTATGTTGGGCCCTAGGCTAAATTTATTTAAGGACCCCTTGACCCGTCGCAATAAAAAAATTAGGTAAAATTTAGGACAAATTTTAAGTTCCGATAGTTTTTTATCAACAATTTTATTTATTTTAGAAAAGGACATATTGAAAAAAATATCTTTATGTTCTAAGAACAGAGTAGATACAATATATTATATGTACTTATTATTAATTAAAACCTTTTTTCCTGGCTTTTATACTTGCAAAGCTTGCCATAATTTTTTTGGTTTCTATATTATTAAGACTCAATGTACAGCACGTATGTGGTGATTCAACATTTTGACCCATAAAATGGCTTTTATCGATCTGTAGCGAGTAACACACATAATTTAAAACTTTTGGTCAATGCAAATTTTAACCTAAGTATAATTACTCACATTTTGAGACAAAAATTATTTATCAGAATGGCCGTTATTAGGCTTTTTGCACAAATACTATAATAACTGCCATTGTGATAAATATTTTTAAATAATTTTTATCTCAAAATGTGAGTAATTATTTAGATTAAAATTTGTATTGACCAAAAGTTTAAAATTATGCGTGTTACTCCCTACAGATCGAAAAAAGCCATTTTATGGGTCAAAATGTTGAATCACCACGCACGTGCTGTACATTGAGTCTTAAGGATTCAGATTTTTGTTCTCAACAAATTCATCTAAAACCAAGGAAAAAATAATATCGGGATTTATGTAGGTATCTATCTAAAGCGAGACCTAAAGAGCAAAAAAATCTGAAAAAGCTAAAAAAAAACACAAAAAAATGCATAGGTATACCTACCCTTCAGAACAAAAACCAAAAACAGGAAGCAAGCAAATCCCCTAAGCTTAATTTTTTAAATTTCAGCAGAAAAAATTCAACCTACCATCAACTTTTCGATAATTCACACGCATTTTGACATTCAGAATCAATATCAGTGGTAGGTATTAGTATTAATGCCTTTAAAAAAAACATTTATTTTTAGAACATTTCGCAAAACTTCGGCTTGCCTTGAAGCCTTTAATTTTGCAATTTTTCTTTTTTTTTTGCTCCACTTGGAACCGAGCTCGTCTGAGGAACACCATACTCATCGTTTTATTATTTTTAATTGCTTTGTTGTTACTGATGTGAGTGGACTAAAAGAGTACCCAAGAGCCTAGATGAAAAAAATAAGGAGTGATGTTTTCTTTTTCTGAAATTTGCAATTGCAAAATGCAAAATGTAAAACCTTTTCCAATTCCGAATTCAACGGGCCCCCTAAAGCCTTGGGCCCCTAGGCTATAGCCTACTCTGCCTATAGGGTAATCCGCCACTGCTATGATGGACCCATAATGATTCAAGAAAGAAGTAAGAAATATTTGAGTTATATTTTTTGCAGTAGGTAACTAAGAGGTAGATACTCTTTTTTCTTTTAAAGAAGAGACAGACGACAGAAGAGTCAAGTGGAAGTAAAAAAAAATATAAGTTAGAACCTACGACATTTTTGCCACATCTTATACTCGTAAATTATCATGTCCCAGGGTCACACTATATCTGTAGAATACAGTGTGTCCCAATTTGATACTGGACACCTCAGAACTATATCTATGAAGGACAAGGAAAACGAATGGTCTCTATTTTTTTATTGGTAGGCCCAAGGGAGACTATCTCGTAGGCGGTGGTATTTGGATTGGGTAATGAGTTCATGACCCACTATGATTTTTTAAAATAGCAAATTTTCAAGAAACCCCATTAGGGATTTTTTACGATAAAATGTTATTAAGAAAACTTGTTCAGAATGAAAAACTGAGTAGAATTGCAAAATTTCAAAACTCTAGGCCTACTTTGATTTTTAGCTTTTTCGCCTTTTTCTCCCACTTTTTTCTTAGAAACGTGTCCTTTTTGGAGCTTTCACGTCAAAATATTATTAAGAAAATTTATCATCGTAAAAAATAAAATTTTGAGGTGAAAGCTCCAGAAAGGACAATTTTCTAAAAAAAAAGTGAGAGATAAATCTAAAAATCAAAGTAGGCCTGGCCTTCTGAAATTTTGTTAATATACTCAGTTTTTCATTCTGAACAAGTTATCTTAGTAACATTTTCTCGTAAAACAATCCCTAATGGGGTTTCTTGAAAATTTGCTATTTTAAAAAAATCATAGCAGCCCATGAAATAATTACCCCATCCAAATACCACCACCTATATGAAATACTCTCCCTTGGGACCACCAATAAATAAATAGAGACTATTTGTTTTCCTTGCCCTTCATATATTTCTGAGGTGTCCAGTATCAAATTGGGACACACTGTATACCTACCCTTACTTAATTATTTGCTTATTTGCTACCGACCTATCAGAAATTCATTTGGAGGTGGGCCCATAAAGATTATTAAAACCAGGCATTAAAAAGTAGGTAGTCAGGTTTGGCCATTAAAATGCACCGCACAGGCGCAATTTGTTATACATTTTAAGGACAAAATGGAGCGATCCTGTTCGCAGTGTTCGCCAACGGTGAGAATTAAATTCGGTTGGCAAATACTTGTCGAGCGAACAAAACGCGAGGAATAAAACAGAGATAGGACAGGTCCATTAAAAGAGACGAAGTGGGAATTGTGTTATCAATTGGGACAATGGGTTCGAGACATAATTGTGGAATATTGTATATACAAATGTTCTTATCGAAACTAAACAGAAAATTTGAGCTGTTGTATGTTGCATTTAATAATGTTTGATTATAATTTTTAGATTAGCAGGTACCTAACCATCTAAACCACGAGCAGGGGCGTGCAGTCCATGGAAGCAAGGTAAGCAGTGCTTCCCCTAAACCCAAACAATGTAAAATGATAAAATGTAATTTTTGACAGGAAGCAATTAGTTTAGTTACCTAGGTATATCAAAAACGCTAAAAATTATCTTATATATCATATATCAAATCTACAATATGTTATGCCTATAGCAAATGCGGCGTTGACTCCGACTGCGCCCCTACCGAGCGACAGTACAGTACAATGTAAGCTATGCCGGCCGCTAGCTTTTCTGTAGCGTTCGATAGTCGAGAGGTTATGGAACTTTCCACCTCTACCGCACTGGCTGACGCGAATGAGAACGCGTGTTTTAAGCGTGCGTGGAAGCTACCGTTGCAGTAGGTTCTTTGCTTAGTTTAGTTGGTTTTGATATCTGCGTTGGTGCGTCGCGCGCGTCGTATCTCGGGCGATATGGAAGACAATACAATACGGACATGAACATGCAAATACCGTCAACTTCGGCTGTTGGGAATGACGTTGAAAATGTTAAAGTTTGACAATTAAATAAGAGTGTGTGTGAATGTGTAGTATATGCCTTAATAATAAAGGGATTTTCAACATTAAACTTTGCGGATACGCTTCAATTAATTACAAACGGAAGAGCAAAACCCCCTATGAAAAATTTAACCACAAAAATGAATGAACGACTTTCACAGATATTGCTGTTGTCTATTGAGAATATACTTCTCCAGAACATGTTAGAGCATCGACGTTTTTATGGTGACGTCATTGACGAATTCGCAAAAAGTGATCGAAGAATCGAATTACATTACAAATAGGTAAGTTTTTAAACATTGCTTCCCTTACTTAAAATGTCACCGCACGCCCCTGACCACGAGAGGTATCTCTGACGCAGGATTCATTAAGAAGAAACTCATATTCATTCATTGCAGTTATTAGTTATCTGATTTAATTTGTTTTCGTTTTAAAGAAGAGACAGACGACAGACGAGTTAAGTGGAAGTAAAAAATATAAGTTAGAACCTACAATATTTTTGCCACATCCTATAAATTATCATGTCCCAGGGGGTCACATTACATCTGTAGAATATACCTTTACTTAGGTATTTTATATACCGTATACATTAGGTAGTTAAATAAAAGTGTTAAAAAAGTGCGACAAAGAAAATACTACTTTCTTTGATAGTGAGTAGGTACCTAGTGAAGAAGTACAAGTAAAGCTTCCTTCCTCCTAATATTGAATTTATTGTCACAAGAATGTAAATATGTCTATTGCGTTGCCACGTCTTTTGTGGACAAAGTATGGCATTTTCATCCCAAAAATATGATATCGGCGTCGCTTTGTGATTCAGACGATGCGTTTCTAGCAATCGTCGATTTTTATGCTCTATAAAGCGTCATTTTATGGACGTTCGTGACCGTTAAAATAATTTTATTAGTTTTTATGGTCCCAGAGGCCTGGAGCTGCGAACGGATAATATATAGGCTGGCGTGTTGTATATATCCGTATATAAACGACATTATTTTGGCGAGATTTGGGGCTCAGTTTAGCGGAAATTGGATGTAGGGTAGTGCACAAGGATTGGATTAAATCGGTATTGTATGCATAGTGAACCAAAACTTTAAAGTTGTAGGAAATGCGATATATTAAAATTCTACCTAATTTCTTACATGTGTATTTTATATTATGTACCGTGTAATGTTTATTTCCTATTTTAAGTGTATTTATCAAGTAAAAAAAAATATATTACGGGCACGCCAGGTGCCTTAGATATAAATCATATAAAGTTGTGTATCCCCCTTCCAGTACTTACTTGTAATTCTTTTTTAATATACGTCACAAATGGACAAAGTCAACAATTGAAATTACATTACCTTGCCATTAGATTGGTTTGATCGTTAATGTGTATTAGGTGGAGATATATGCACGGAAGTGTAATAAATATTAATTATAAAATAATACCACACCGGCATTTTCTCATGTGGGTAATTCAAATTGACCCTACCCATTACGCCCAAGCAGACCTATATTAATTTCTAACTACATTCAATTGCAAATTGATACACAATACAATAGAAAAAATAACACGCCAATAGCAAATATGCGATTAACCTACTTTTTATTAAATATTTTAAATTGTTTTTTTATTGGCGTGGCTATTTTTCTGTAGAGTGTGTGAGTAATACTGAGTAATTGAATAAATAATATAAATGACGATTGTTTCAGCGCAAAGATTATCTAGAATCAAAGTCAACGGGGTCTAGGAAATTATTATAAGAGACGACTTTCAATCAAACTATTACAATAACTACTCGTTAAACAAACAATTTCAAAATGGAATAATCTGGTAGTAACTATTTTGCTATTTCAGTAAATTGTACAAAAGCGAAAGGCATAAAAATATCGTTGATACAGGATAAGAAAAAAGCGTTCTTTGAATGGGGAATATAATTCCGTTATTCCTGGTATTTCATGCTTTTCAATGGATGAATATATTATCATTCAACTGAAATGGTGAACAAACACCAAAATTCAAAAGCGAGTTCAAAAGGCTGTCGTTGCCGGCTGCCGCAGCCCAATTCTTTTCCATCACGAAAAGTCCTTCATAAAAAGTCGATGAATAGAGAACACAATAAAGAAATTATTCAGGGTTAAAGGAAAGTTCTTTAAAAATAATGTATTTCATTTTAGTTTATATTTATTGTAAATAATTATTATCGTACTGTATATTTGAATAAATTTTATCATCTAAACGAAATGATATTGGAGATGCAAACCAACTTTTTATTATACCTACCTACATAATACAGGGTGGTTCACTTTTATGTGGTAGGACTTTAACATTAGATAGAAAAAGATAATCTAAAATGAAAATTTTATATCAACATATATCGGGGAAAGCTTAGTTTCCGAGATACAGGGCGTTTATAAAAATTATTAAGAAATAATACTAGATTTGATAAAAATGTTAAAATGATAATAAAGTAATGTACCTCAAACCAAGTGCCAGTTTATTTTTAAAATTGTTTCCATAAAATTAAAAATAAAATAGCTGAATCCGATAAGTGTTCCATAATTAATTTCTGTTATTTGCGATATTTATCAATAATCTTAGAAAACACATTTTTAGGCAAAAAAGGCTGAGATGGAAACGAAATAATTTATTTACTACACAACCGTGGCAGATACAAAAAAATATCAAGATACACTTTTTGTAGAGAATTGAATGAACTTTACGAAAAAAAAATTACGTTGATGTGAGACAGGTCCGTACTAATTACTTTTTAAATTTAGTGATAGTGAAAACCCATAACTCCACCACTGGTTATTTCAGGACCTTCATATTATCACTAAATATCGTAGTCAAAAAGGTGGTACTACACATCAAATTTGGTTTAAATATCTCCACTGGTTCGGACAGTGTAAAAAATACTTCATATTTTTTCCAACACTTCAACGCCCTGTATCTCGGAAACTAAGCTTTCCCCGATATATGTTGATATAAAATTTTCATTTTAGATTATCTTTTTCTATCTAATGTTAAAGTCCTACCACATAAAAGTGAACCACCCTGTATATTTAGGTGTAAATATAATATATGTACAGAAAACCACATTTATTACATTTTTCAAATCATCTTCGAAACGGAATTTTAATTCACAAAAAGAAAAGTTAGTGGCTCTATTATGTCTACCCGACAGTTAGTTGTTTCTCTAAATTGGTTGGTCAAGGCAGCCGTAACTCCACTTGAAGAATTCAAAACGAGAAGGTAGCTATTATAGCAGTGTAATATGCACTGGGAAAAACGTATACCTGTTTATACAGACTCAGATTCTCTATCATTTACATTAGATTAGAAATTAAATGTTATTACAAGGTACCATGTCTCTTTGGAACAACCTATACCGACAATTTAAGTTCCCACTCAGGCTAACAGTGTCCCTGGAACCTATAATATAGAGAGAATGCCGTGTCATTTTCTATAACAATAACCAATCCAATATCAAATAAATCGGCTCATACAAAGCACAGTAAAACAGATTGATAACCTACCCATATCCCATCATTTCTGAGGCTATTGGATCACTTGGAAAGCATGTGATCGTTCCATGCATGCTTCGCCTTTCAATCTTTCAATGCATGTAGGTAGAGAGTATAGAGGTTGGTACGGGCACTACTTTTATATTGTCATTACAAAACACTTAGGTGCGGGACAAAAAAAATTGAATAGACCAGAATACAATGAAGACAAATTCATTTTAATCCGGACAAAGGCTATCTTACAGATCGGACCTCAGACCATAAATAACGAATTTGAAAAGGGTACTTTCAAAAGAATAATTACACGCGGTATTAATACCAAGTCGACAAACAGTGGCGGTTCGTCAAAAAGGAAGCTAAAAAATGCTTTAGTTCGATATTTTATGATCGATATTTTCAGCATAGTTGAGAACAAATAATATAATAGCATAGCAAAGCGTCGACAACAAACAACAACCCTAGAATTCAAGCAATCGGAGCTTTCGGGGCAAGACTTCACTTAATATTTTAGTAGTGATTCCATTGGCAGCGGTATTTGTTATGTTTAGCATAGGGCGACCGTGGACTATAGTAAGTAAACCACTTAGGGTAGACTACTGTATACTAGGCCAATATTTTTCAAATGGCCATAAAAAACTGGTTTTTAATTTTTTTCCGACTTTTAGATATTGTTCCATTACATTGAAAATATAAAAGTTTAATGAAGTAAATATGTGTAGTGTTGCCTAACCATGTCAAGGTCAAAGGAAAGACTTGTCTCAGTACCTTTAAACCAAAGTCCCACTATACACCAACCTACTGTTTTATAGTGGGACAGAGACACGTGCATACTGGGACTACTGTATTTAATTAGTAGGTACAAAAGTAGTTAAACAGAAACGAAAAACAACAATTTTTCAAAACTTTCCTAGCCTTTTCAAACAGATTTATTGCCTAAGTCAAGAAACGTAGTTATTAAACAAAAAAAAAAGAAAATTACAATATTAGTTATATTAGTTACGGATTAAGGGTCACTTGCTTTGGAGGAAACATTTTTTGTCGGGAAACTTTTTTCTAATCTTCCTATCAGAATGGAACACATCAAGCTTCACAGTTGCTTACAAATGAATGTTAATATAATTTGCAAAATAATTAATGTAATAATCAATGATATACAGGATGATTTTTTTAGGTCTACCACCGCGATTTTCTCGCTCATTTTGCGGCCTACAAAAAAAACGTAAGAAACAAAAATGTGGCAATTTTGGACAGCTAAGTGGTGCTGCAAAAGAAATCAGCATCCATGGCCAACTTGTCGCGCAATATTAAAATAACCTCAACTATTAATTAAATGGCCGTGGAATGTTTATTTTAAGAGACAGAGAAAAACTTTTATATTAAAAATTGATGGCACTAAGAAGCTTCATGCAAAAGGGTACTCAGATAGTTTCAGAAAATTACACAGGGTCTTCGGCACTCTTGAGACTATGCATTTTTTTTTGTTTATTTCTTATTAAGCGATTTTCTCGCTTATTTTGGGCCGCACAGAAAATATGTAAGAAAACAAAATATGGCAATTTTGGTCAGCGTGGCGACTTTATAAAAGGAATGGGCCTCCATACCCAACTTTTCGCGGTATACTAAAAAAACCTAAAATCGACAAAAATTTTCATGATCTCAAGAGAGCCGAAGGCCCTGTGTAATTTGCTGAAACTATCTGAGCACCTGGGTGGATAAAGCTTCTCAGTGGCATTCATTTTCAATATAAAAGTTTTCCTCTGCCTCTTAAAATAAATATTTCACGGCCATTAAGAGTTTTGCTCAATTTGAGGTTTTTTTAATAATGCGCGACAAGTTGGCCATGGATGCCGATTTCTTTTGCAGCACCACTTAGCTGTCCAAAATTGCCACATTTTTGTCTCTTACGTTTTTTTTTTGTAGGCCGCAAAATGAGCGAGAAAATCGCGGTGGTAGACCTAAAAAATCATCCTGTATAGGAATAGATGAGTGACGCTAATACAAATAACACGGTTTTATGTTGCTTCTACCACAGAATAGCCAGGTGGCTATTCTGTGCTTCTACATTAGCAAGTCGGGGGGAAAAATACAAGGCAATTTGTTTACATTGGCATTTTCTAAATTCATGCACTCTTTCCTATTTTGTAATGTCTTTTAATAAATGTTTTTTTGATAAACTTGTATATCGCATACAATCTTTGAGATACTTATATTTACAAAATAACTTAAATCGTATAAAAAAAGTGGAAACCTTGAATGTGCCAACAACATCTTTTTAAAATCGTAAAACAAAACAAGCTGACTTTGGTAATGTACCTATCTATTCCTATATATAGGCATCGTTGGTAATAATAATTTTTTTGAGCTTCCAGGCATGCTGTCCCACTATGAACCACCCAATTTTGTTCCACTATAGACGACAGTAAACAAAATTTATTTTACACAATATTTTCAACAAAGTTATAGAAAGACTATTCGATCTCACAATAAAGTAGGTGGCGATGTCAAATCTATAGTTTAGTATTTAGTTTGTTGAACATTTTTTCATCAAAGTTTGAAGTTATAAATGTTTTCCTATAAGTATTTTAAAAATATTTTATTTAATTTACAAACTCGCACTTTAACTATAAGACCTCAGCATTTGAGTAAGATTTATTTTTCTTTTCAATTCTTCAGTCGTGTTCTTGGAAAAGAATATTTTGGTGGGAGATGCACAAAATGCTACTAAGGAAAATTGTTCAAAATGCAAAACTTAAAAACCATCCGCCTACTTTGAATTTTTAACTTTCTCCAAATCAAAATAGGCCTAGGATTTTGAAATTGTACAAAATTATTCAGTGTTTCATTCTTATACAACTTCTTTAACATGTCGTAAAACCTATAGAAACCCTTTGCATGTGGGAAAAAATCAGTATTTTAAAAATTTTCAATTTACTTGACTTTTCAAAACTAAAATTACCTATGTCACAAATTAGTTTTTAGTCAAGCAGGTTTTATTTCCAAAGGATCGCAAATTTTGGATATAATAGAAAATTTTTAGTCTTTTACACTACTTGTTCACTTATCCTGGGACACACTGTATAATATGATAAATCGAGTGCCATAGGTATGATGTAAAATGAATGTATAATCAAATTTGAAAAAAAGTCACGGGTACAAGTGAAATGTCGGACGCATATAGGCTGTCTCGATTCTTCGCTCTAACTATGTCTAACCATTTATTTCTATAGGTGCGGCATACTATTATAAGTCTTTTAATAATTATTAAATTAAATTTTCAATTGGACAAGTTTGACAGAGCCACGATAGCACTTACCCGACGTGTGTTGCAACATCTGGCGATGGCGTTTGTCCGTTTAATAATTTTCAACAATCACCATGTATCCATTTGTAGCAATGTGAATTCCTAACATCCCGTAATTGTCGGTAATTGTTACGTATTTGTGCCTCGCAAATTACATCCTTTCCAGCGAAATTTTATCTTTCTTAACAGACTTCTTTTGTGATGTTAATAAATAAATGACGATGTCTCGTAATTATGGCAGAAGCAATTTGAAGACTTCTGAATTATGGAAGAGGTTACATGTATAGAACAAAGTTTCTCAACTATACAATTAAACAAATTACCGCAGCCGATGAGCGTCCTCCACGTGAACAAGAACTTTATAACAAGTTCGAGTAAATATACCTACTTACCAGCTTTAATAATAAATGATAAATGATTTGGTGAATGCAATTTAGGTTTATTATTTATAACTTATTGAGAAAGTCTAGTGCTTTTGGTTTCTAGGGACTTTTAAAACGCATTATTGCAGCATCAAATTTGTATGTAGTGTAATAAACTTTCAAATGAATTATTTTGTATGGTTATGGATTAAAACAATGGATGCTTCACTTGCGAATTTAATGCAATCGGGATTAATTTAAATTATTGATTACGTATTTGTTTCATGTCTAAATATAGTTTAAAATTTTGCATTTTGGAATAGACAACCTTATATCGTTGACTGAAGGTTTAAAAAGACCTCTCACGGATCCAGATAAAATGCCGAGCGCTTTTGGAGGCGAAGGACTATGGATATTCGAACTTTTTCCAATGATCCTAGTCATTCGCCTCCGCGCACCAACTCCATCTACTGGTGTATAGCGGTATTATTATTTCTATTTAGCTCTCGTCCAGTACTACTGTTTAGCACCATCTATTTTCGATAATTACAATGACTCTAACAAAATCGATAATTAGTGGTAGGTTTCGTACTCGACAATTTCGTATTCCAAAAGGCTCGTTTGTGTTCGGGGCGGGGCAAACAAGTCTAAAAATAGACACGGGGGGAGAAGGGAGAAGGGGCCAGTGAAATAATTCTACGATTTGGCTTTTATAAAATTAGGAATAGATTCAGGGTTGGGCGTATTTCAGTTTGATATTTGACGATTTTAACGGATTGGCAGATTTTTAAAATTCTCTTTTTTAGGATATAGTGATCTACATTATGTTGCTTCAATTTCTTACGTTGATTTGAAAAACAAAACATATGTCCAAAATGAAAACTTTGAGAAAAGTGAAAAAACTGATTGCCTTCCCTCTATTAGGGAGTATTTTTTAATGTACCTAGGCGTTTTTCTGGAAAAATGTTGAATACAGAAAGAGGTTGTTATTTATTTTTATTTTTTTAGCTTAAGTAACTAATAAAAATATATACTGTGTGTCCGGCGATTCAGTGCCCAAGGGGTGTAAACGATAAAAAAATTCTAATTGTAAGTTGACATTCTGTTTGGTGTTGCCCCAATAATTGGCCGAACCTATCAGCAAAGTCTAGAGAATACTAGACTTTGCTATCAGTACACAGTGTATACAGGGTGTATTTTTGTCGAAAAAAAAACAAGGCTGGAGTAAACTGTACCCTCAATTTTAAAAGCTAGCTAGCTAGGACGTTAAAACGATATTATTGCTTATATCTGCCAAACTATGATACCACACCACTTAATCAGTGGCGGCTCGTAACTATTTAAACTTAAACAGGCGGGGCCAAATATCGGAAGACATTTAAAAATCAATGTGCCTAACTAAACCGGTGTAAAGTTAGTAGCCGATTTTCTGGCAGCAAAAAATTTTCCTCGCCCTTATTTCCACAAATTTATTTTGATAAAAATAAAGTAGAAAGGGTAACTATTATTAAACCTTCTAAGCAGATTAAACTGGAGAATGAAGAAAAATATTCATCAAAAAATAAACGTTGAAATTTTTGGCTCCTAGAAAATTGGCTGCTAAGTGCTAAGTTCAGTTTTAAGTAGACACTTTTGTTGAATTTACGTGATCGCGTTTTTTATGTTCTGCCGTTTGATTTTTCTCTATAGTTAAATCAAGGTAACGGCCTGCCCTCTATAACTGTTTAATTTGCAGTTTTTGCTCAAATTACATTGACGAAAATGAATTCCTTAATAAAAAAAACTAACACTGTTTTATGAAATGCTACTTTTATTAGTGATATAAACAAAAATAGTAAAAGTAGGTAAATAAGGATTTTTTAAACTGTTGACTATGTTTGTACCTACATGTAGGAATTGAGATTTTTTAAGTAGGTATTGACTGAACACGCCAGAAAGTAATTACCCATTTTCAGTCAGAATTACCTTTGAACATTTTTTGACAGAGAGGAATAAAATAAAATAGTTAAATGAGAAAACACATTTATTAAAAAAACACCTAAATACCAAATCCAGAAATATTGTCAACATAAATAAATTATATAAGTAAGAACATTTTAACGCATATACAATTATTATACAGGGTGTCCAACTTTAAAACTGTACAAATCCGTAAAATCTTCATTTTTAGAGATAATCGCCTAAACTTTTTTTGTTTGAAAGGCCTTCAAAAACCGCTTCTTTTGACCTTCCTGCTATTATTAAAATGCAAATCCAGGGCCGGCTACCATTTTTTTATACCCCAATTTAGAAAACCATTTAGCGATTTTTTTATTTAAAATCTGACCCCACAGCGTTAATTAGAACACCCCAAAACCCCTATATACCAAATTTGAATAAAAAATATACAGGGAGTTCTATTCTGCAGGGTGTCAAATTTGAGCAAAATAGGAATTTTAAAGAAATACATTACTTTTGTGTTTATCAATATTTTTTCAATGATTCTACAGCACTCATGACCCATATAAAGTTTCATAAAAATTCAGCATTTTGAGATGGCACAGATAAGAATACTCTGTATATTTTGTATTGGACCTTTGCACACCAATACCTTGAGTGGTCCTATAGACCATTGAACTGTTTTGAGGGGATTCCATGGCAATCTTGACTTGGCAGGTACCTTTAAAAGTCCTATTTTGCTCAACTTTGACACCCTGCAGATTGGAACTCCCTGTATATTTTTTATTCAAATTTGGTGTAAAGGGGTTTTTGGGTGTTCTGATTAATGCTGTGGGGTCAGATTTTAAATAAAAAAATCGCTAAATGGTTTTCGTGAAAATCGAGGGTATAAAAAAATCGCAGCCGGCCCTGGATTTGCATTTTGAAAATGACGGGACGGTCAAAAGAAGCGGTTTTTGAAGGCCTTTTAAACAAAAAAAAGTTTGGGCGATTGTCTCCGAAAATGAAGATTTTACGGATTTGTACAGTTTTAAAGTTGGACACACTGTATGGTTTTTGTTTTGGCAATAATAATAGTCCCCCACTAGTCAATAGTTTCACAATGTGTAAAAAGAGTTTCAAGGCTAAAAAAAATTCGAAGTCTCGCCCGCAGCTCTAGGGTTTACTATAGATCCCAACGTACCCGTTGAAAATAAACACCATCTATGGAGCTGGAAATATAAAATTTTGTGTCTGTATTTTCTGCTCGTGTGTGGTTGATGTAATATACGATTTCTATTAAAGGGAAAAGGATGGAATGATACCCCTGTTTAATAAGTGTATTTGGGCGGGTCCTTTCCCCAAGTAAATTTCTGGTCGCGAAAGGGAGCAGTGAAAGGGGCAAATAATATTGTAATGAATCTCAAAAATCACAGTCCAAACTCGTTACCTTGGTTACCACCTTTATTGTTTAGCCTTCAAAAATCACAAATAAACTTGTCAGATTACTGTCACTGCCCAAGAATATTCTTTCAGCTCCAAAATTCGCACAAAATCGCTTTCTAACCTTTCACTTTCTCCAGGCCCAATTCCCAGGTCTTAATGTCAAGTAAAACCCTGTCAAAAGTCAAAATCAAGATATTGCCAGACTCGAAATGTCCCATCTGTAATTCCCACCGAGCTATCCCAGTATACCCCAGAAAACAGTGTGCTGTTTTCTAGACTTTGCTTTCGAGTCAGCGACACCGACTGTGAATAATTGTTACTTCCGCTAGCCGCAAGATGGCTCCGGCGAAAATGCCAGAAGATTTTCGATATCGATCCGCTTTAATTTCTGGTCCGGAATGTAGAGGGTGCCAGCGGGCTCCGGAGATGTTTTTAAATCGGCACGCTGTTCCATGGGCGTAGATTCTCTTTTTAAATCTTCACCCAACGCTTATATACCACTACAAAGTCACCATTATTTGTAATGCTAAATGAGATAAATTTATAAAAATTTGAAAATAAGGCTTTTAACGATTTTTAAATTTAATTTTTTAATGTTAATTTCGTTTGTATTTATTTATTATCAAAATATCAACACAGTTTACTAAAGTAGATCCCCTTTTACAAGGAATTTAACCCCAATCAAATATTACCTAAAGGCCTTCATATAGGAGAAATTGATATAAACCGGGAGATAGTGACAGATTTTTGGACGTGATTTTACTCAGTATGCCTTTCAAAGGGCATTATGTTACGTATATTCTTACAATAATAAGGTATGAGTCATCCTGGGTTCTTCATATGGAAAATTGAGTGTGCCTATGGTTTTCCGAGGAATTTTCTATTTTGAACTTTATTATAAAACACATGGCAGCGTGACTAAAATTATATCAAAACGCATATTTTTCGAATAAAGGAAAACTTACTTTTCCATATAATGAGGAACCCAGGATGACTCTCTGATTCATTTGAGAGAAAATACACAACATGATGCCCTTTGAGAGGCATATTGAGTAAAATCACGTCCAAAAATCTGTCACTATCTCCCGGTCTAATATAGTCCTACAAACGTTATTTTTGAAATAAAATTTAAAATATGTCAAAAACGGCTATTAGTGTATCCCGAGTAGAATCTAAAAATGAAATGCTATATATTTTGCCCCTATATCGACTTTAGTAAACTGTCAACTTTTCAAAATTTTCCAAAGTCTATTTATTTTCCGAGAAATCGACCGCGGCAGTTCGTCGTGGGACACCCTGTATATGGTGGTAGAACTCTAGCGTTGACTGAACAGAATAATCCTCACCCAACGACTCTAGGCTTGGGACGCGCCCACTGTATTGCATAGCATCAAGGAAACAAAAAATTCCAAGCTTCACGGAGCAGCCTTGTTTCGGTAATGGAATTACCGGGTCGCGATGAATTTTAACCTGCTGAGTAAGAGGCACGTAATTAAAACTAATTAACGTCGGCGACACAGGAATTTCGTAGCGACTCGGCGGTTTTTCCTTAGGTCGACGAAGAATTGCTCTGGGTGTGTTTTTCTTCTCTTTCGGTGAATTTTAAACAAAAACTGACGACGCAGCACCCAGTTTACAAGCCGGGAAAGTAAGTATGAGATGGCAGGTTGCAGTCGCTGTAGGATTTAGAAAATCGTCGTGCGGAAGGATCTTCGTTTTTTAACAAAAAGTCGAATTCCTTTCTTGGAGTTTTCATTGATTTATCCCAATTAAATTATAACTTTCCTTGGCATGATTTTTAAAATAGATATCTAGAAGCCAAACAGCCAAGTTAGTTTGTGTTTAACGAGGTAAAGATTTAATAATAATAATAATAATAATTCTCACCCTCACAATACTTCAAACTAGGAGGAGAGAGAAATATTTAAATTTTAACTAAAACAAGGGTAGGCCGCCTATTAGGAGAGGTGAGATCATTACAACCGTCAAGTTACTAGATAAGTTAGATTTTTCTTGAATTAGCCACTTTTTCTTCTTCACTTTCTCTCATTATTTCATATCCAAAGAAAGAAAGATGTATGGACGACGAATTGGGTGATCCATAACCACCATATTGTACTGTATTTCAACAATCACAGTCCAAACTCGTTGCCTTGGTTACCACCTTTATTGTTTAGCCTTCACAAATCACAAATAAACTTGTCAGATACTGTTACTGACCAAGAATATTCTATCAGCTCCAAAAATTGCACTAATATCGCGTTATAATCTTCAACTCTCTCTCTCTCAAATGGAAGCCTGGAGACCAGTGGCGGATCTAGGCTGGAGTCAAGGGAGGGGCTTCTATTTCCGAAATTTTGTAATAAAATAGGAAACAAATTATTTTCTTCATTTTATTCATTAAAATACAATACTATTAATACATTAATATTCTTAGTTTCGTTCAGTTCCGTTCCGCTGTTCCAGTTCCGCTCTACTCGTAGTAATAGAATAGAGCAACTGTGAACCTGAACTGTCGATCGGTGAAGGCGGTGACTGGACTCGTGTTCTGTGCCGGGCCCTGTCCCTATCCCATTGCGTTCGCCAAATTTTTAAATTTGTACTATAAAAACTATTTAGCGTACCCTCTTTAGAAACGGAAGCAATAATTATCAATGATTCAATATTCAATAAAAATAGTTACTTTGCGACCTTCACGCCCACATAACCTCAAAATGGCATGTTAATGTCAGCGCATTTACAACCGGTCCGAAACGAGTTGTCAGCGAGTGAATCAAATCGTACCTGTTGTAAAGGATCTGAGCGCTGTAAGCACTGACAGCGCGATTTGGACCACGGCCTTAGAAGACTATAAGTTAATAATATTGGAACTGGAACAGGTTTTTTAATTGCCAGACATATTTTTTAAGTGCCTACCTTACGGTATTAGGCCAAGGGGGGGGGCTATAGCTATAGCCCCTGTAGCCCCCTTCCCCCGTACCCGCTACTGCTGGAGACTACTCTAGAATATTCCTGGCCAATGACAGATGCACAAATCATAAAGTTCTAGCACATTTATAGAAACTGATGGAAGCTCTGCAGAGAAAACAATGAAAACTAAAAGAGAATGGGGCCTTGGGGGCCTCAGGCCAACTAAGATGCGACGGAAAATGCCTCTAAATTTATCATAAACATTATAACACTGTAAGTAGAATATCCAAACTTAAAATGTATCTGCTAAATCTTTGAGTAGGTTAGAAAACAATGCAGACATGTTCAGGCATTTTCGTTACGATGTCAACGATTGATTCATTCAAGATGGTGTTTTCATCAGGGAAAAGCACTTATACATTTTATGAACTTGGACTAGGAGGACTCATTATACGTAATGAAAAACTCATCATATGACCCCGGCACAATCTACAATATGGAGTGTTTGTAAATCAGAAGATTTAATGGAGTGGAATATCAATTACGATTCCTACCCTATGTAAAACATTTATGTGAAACGACTAACACCAGCCTTCAACGGAATTGCATGATTTGTCCATATTTTGTTGTTTGATACAAAAGTAAGTTTAATATGAAAATTATTTGTAGCGTGCAATTGTCGTGGTTGAAGTTGGGAGATTAGGTTTCATTTTCGTTCAAAAGAAAGCCCAAAAGTATCACATTCGCAGACTGACACCATATTATACAGTGGTTGGAAACAATTTAATTGTTAAACTTTTTTGTATCTCGAAAAATAATCAAGTTACGACGATCTCAAATGGAGAAACAGACGCGAAATAAAACTTTTGAATTATTTAGAACATACAATATCAAATACTTTTATATAACTTCACTACTATAAATGTTCCATTGTGGTAGTAGCATTTCTGAAATCTCTGCCTAGGTCTTGCCATACTTTCCAGGGTTCAGGAAAACTTTAGATGGAGATTACCCAAAATTTGACACAGGTTTGTTATATGACACTACTGATGGAAAAACAACGTATCGAAATAATGAACCATGTTTGGAGCGTGGCCTTTTCTGAAAATTGTTTTTCATTTTGGATAGTAATCTGAAATATAACTAAGCTGGAGATAGGTATATTTAGTTGATTGTTTACATCTTAACAGAGTTCACCACAGTCTATTTATTTTAAGGAATCCGTAAGTATTAAAACAAAATCACACTTACGGCTGAATTGTACAGGGTTGCATTAGGGAAAACGCAGAGCACGCCGATGTCCATTATTTCAACGTCTTTTCTGGTGGAGGGATACAAGTTGGAAGTGCCGCTACCGACGCGCCTACGTTACGAATAATTTAAGTATTGACTTTATATTATGCACCGTGAAGTGTTAGTGTATATCGTTAGTTTTTGGTACAATGCTAAAAATTAAAATAGGAGTAATAGGTATAGTAGAAAAATAAGGAGCATATATATAATATATATAATAAAAGTGCAGGTATTTTACTTTTTACGTTTAAATAAAGCAAGATATACCTACCAAACTAAACCTAGGGTTAAAAATATACATAAGTGTGTACCCAGGAGCAAAGAAAATTATTTACATACTTTACAAGTTTTGCAAAATTGTTAGTTTTGGATTTGATTTATTTTGTCTTTGGGTTGTTAATTCCCTATTCACAAATTTAAGTATGTAGTAAATACGAACTCGCGTATATAATGAAACCAAATAGTCGTGGGGTAAATTTGCACACGGATGTATGTATTTTACTGATCGGAATTCCTTTAGTAGGATAGAACCTAAGCCATCCTGATGAAAGTCATTAAATTTTGATAAGAAAATATTTTCCAAATTGATTATATATTCACTAAACTCTCGTGGAGGTACTGTCAAATTGCCAAATGGTCCTGAACTGCCTTCATAATCTTTAATTCACAAAATATTCTTGACTTGTCTCTGCCTGCCAGATTACGCAGACGAATATGCCTCTAACCATAAGCTTCTGGTAATAATCTTAATGGAACATCAGTTGTTAAAACTTTTTCCAGACGAAGTGAATGATTGGTCATCAAAATGTGCCTTACAAATGTGTATATACATTTATGTGCCTCTTCAGGTGCAATATTCGCAAATTTATGGTCTTTGACGAACCCTATCAATATTTTTATTTACAACAAAGAAAAACACACCTGTAACATGTTAGTTTTATATTATTCAACACACTACTTATATTATGCAATAATATAATAATATTTCGATCACTATAGAAATAATTGATTAAGACATTTTTCATAGTTATACGTCAAACTAAATCTTACCTTTCAGGGTCTTTAAGAATTCGCAATAGGACACACAGTCTTTTGAATTGCTTTTACAGTCATCCCCACTGCAGTAAGAACCGTGATAAGCCATCACTACTCAAAATAGGCAACGGTATTGGATATAATTTGTGTAATAATAAAGTGACGCTCGGAATCGGCCGCTCAGCGGGATATCGATCAAGGGCTGAAAGGCGAAGGGAGCGGGATCGGGCAGGAGGGAAATATTTGTTTACAGAGGCCAAGTGAGCGATCGTATAGTGTTCTCTAGACTTTAGTGTTGTTCTGTGCCGAGTCTCTATAGACACGGGTAGTCGTGACCACCTTCATCCTAAACTGACGATTTATTTTAATTTCAAAGGTCTTTGGTAATGGGTAGAGAGAAAAGGAAAAGTGATCGAATGACTCGCCCATACCACGGAAACGGAACGAAATTAAACCATAAACGTGCGCCTATTTATTAGACGGGAGGCCGGCCATTAATTCAGTCCCTAATGACGGTTCTAATAAGAAATGACATGGGCGGAAAGCACAAATTAAAACATAGAAATATGGGTCGAGACCGAATACATTAGTTATGAAAATTGCATAGTGGGTTGAATGAGGCAGCTAATTTTTGCCTTCCACGAAATCTGGAAGTTTGTGTTTTCCGAGGTAGGTATTTTCTTTGATGCAGCTGCAGCCGCTTGTAATAATTTGAAACGATTTCTGTTCCCAATACGGCATATTTCTATTCTAACTTAATTGTGGCATTTGTAGGTATATAGGATAGGACACCAACTCTGCGAGCCACTTGATTAATTGAAAAAGGAAAAATATATTTTCACTACGTGGTGCTACATACTCTGCTACAGGATATTTTCGAGGAGGACACGTCATATTTTTACTAATACGTAAATATGAACACCAAATTGGTCGATAATTTTTGGACAAAAACTTCCCATATACAGGGTGGCCGTATTTCGAGTCTATGCATGGAGATCTTGGTTATCTTAAGAAATACGAGGTCGGTTAAATTGGGGCAACGCCGTTTTCGTTTTTATTTTTTTAAACGAAAACGAATGGGGCTGGACATTTCTAAGTTAAACATTATCAATGCACTTTTTCTACAGGGAATCTAAATATGACCTCGCATTTTTTTATCGCCTCCCTGGACAAAGATATGACGATCAACTTTTATTTTTCTTACGGGCGCCATATTGTATTTTTGCATTTTTGAAAAGAGGATTTTTTCTGGTTAAAATGATATGTCACATATTATGCTTTACTTTGTTTTTCTTACCGTAATATCAAATTAATCGTTTTTGCATAGAGTGCCTTGGAAACATAATCCCCATAATGTTTGACGTTTTTACATAGAATGCCTTGGAAACATAAGCCCCATAACGTTTGATAGTGTAGTACAATTTTAAGTGTCACGGATACTTTATTTTACTAAAAAAATGTCATTTTCACATCAAGAAAAGCGTGACATGATTCAAATTTATTATTCCTCAAATATAAATGACGAGGAAGGGATATTAAACGAGCCATAAACAATTTAAGGAAACGTGCTGCATTGTGCCCTGAGGAACAAGTAGGACAAATTGAACATTTATTGCAAAATAGGATTGTTTTGTTGTTCTTGTGTTTCCAGTTTGACTTTTTTAGTGTTAATGTGATATATCGCAAATGACGAATAAATAACAAGGTTTCAGATCATACTCTCGTGGTATATTTATGATTTATTTAATCAACACATTTAACATTAACTGAATTTTTACTGAACCGTTAATCAATATTCCAAAGCACACTTCACAACAATGGGTAACTAGGCTTACGTTTCCAAGCCACTCTATTCAAAAACATAAAATATTATGAGGCTTATGTTTTCAAGGCGCTCTATGCAAAAACGATTAATTTGATATTAAGTACCTCAAGAGAAACGAAGTAAAGCATAATGTGTGACATATCATTTTTACCAGAAAAAATCATCTTTTCAAAAATGCAAAAATCCAAAAATGCGCCCATAAGAAAAATAAAAGTTGATCGTCATATCTTTGTCCAGGGAGGCGATAAGAAAAATGCGAGGTCATATTTAGATTCCTTGTAAAAAAGTGCCTTAATAATATTTAACTTAGAAATGTCCAGCCCCATTCTTTTTCGTTTAAAAAAATAAAAACGAAAACGACAATTTTCAGTTTTTTCGCATTATTTTCAAAACGAGAAATTTTTTTTACCAAGTCACTCGGCATCCAATTCCACAACTTTGCCCCAATTTAACCGACCTAGTATCTCTTAAGATAACCAAGATCCCCATGCATAGACTCGAAATACGGTCACCCTGTATATAGGTCCTCAAATGGTTAGCTTTTATTGATGAATTATTTATTGTAGTGATCATACCAATATCTACGCCAATGGTTAATTGCGGACCATGATAATGACATGCCATTTTGTGAACTACAAAAATCTTTTATTTAACTTCTTTTATTTAACTTCTCCTGTTAGTGTGTTATTATGTGGTAGTCAACTCTTGCAACTGAATTTTAAAATAGTTCCACTCAATCGATTGAGCTGAAATTTTTCCTCCATAAACTGCTTAAAACCACCTGAGGACAATCAAGGCCCTACAAGTCCTACAGGTTTGTCTTCCCCTCCACAAAGAAACCTCCAACTACGCCCATGCCTCCCCCGACGGGCACTATGCGAACTAACTATTGTCACCTCTAGCTTTGGGAACACTTTGGGTTTACACTGCGTTGTTCTTTGTTCTTGTTCATTGTTCTTGTCGTCTTCTATATAATTTTGTGGTCGCCTTCATAAAGTTATTTTGTTATTAGGTAAAAGTTCCCCCCGACAATCGGCGCGCGCAAAAAAACACGGCACAAATCTTTCCAAATTTCGGATTTTCCGCGGGTTTCCGCGAAGTTTCGATGTTGCAAAAGGTGCAAAATAGTGTGGTGATCAGTTTGAGCTGCATATAGTAAAAATTCATCCGGATTATAACCACAAATATCGCCATGAAAAGTGAGGTGTCAAAGGAAATTTGAAAATTCATTTTCTCGGAAACTACGCCCGAGCACCAAAAACTAAGGTCAGATTCGTGTTCAGGGACCCCGAGAATAGGGGGGGTAGCCAAAATTAAAAAAAAATCGGGGCAGACATACACCACGGGAAACTGTACTTACCGGTTATTATAAAGTTTAAACATTATTGTTTATGATTTATGTAATTGCAAAGGCAACAGGCAACTAAAAATGAACTAAAAGCAGAATTCGAAATAGAGAACTTTTTTGTTGGTTAAATTAAATCGATTCGAAACTTGTTCCATCTCGAAAATGTTTTCAGGAACAAAAAATGTTTAGGTTAGGACCTCGGCGATCGAATCAAGACGGTTTTTCGTCCGAATCTCGCACTAAAACTTCGTAATTACACTGCATAACAATTTGGCATGTTCAAATTCCACTTCTGATAACTGTGGGAGGCCTTTTGAGCGTGGTAATCATAATAAAAATCACATTTTACTTGCTTTATTTTATTTTCTAACAACTCTTCTTTAACTCTTCTCCCTTTTTTGGCACAAGCGTGGCGGGAATATTTAAACATTTGTATTCAACTGTTGTTATTTACCACATTATTATAATAGTCAACTTTAGAAAATAAAGCTTTTTTGACTGATTTTGAACAAAACAGAAAACATAATTACGGATCAACAAAATGGCATGGCCCATAGACTTAGTTTAGCATTGAGCCTACAGGGGGTGTATTTCTTATATTCAATCGCGTATACCTCGACAACGCCAGACGTCGGCGGCGGCGGCGGTCGACGTCGTCTGTAATTTTCTCCGCATCGCGGACGGTGCACGCTCACGCTCGCCGGCCCTCTCGATGTCCCGCTTGGGATGTTCATGTTCCGTGTTCCGATAGAGGGAGCGGGGTCGAGGACAATGGGAAACTGTTGGTCGGGGTTCCGAGTGGATGGGACTCGGTAAAGGGAGGATAATAAAAAAGGAGCTCTCTAAATGTTTTGCACGAAATTACAAGGGGAAAGAGTCATTGAGACAAAATCGATACAATAGGGAACGACTAGGGCGAAATTAAAACGTCATAAAAGGTGTGTTTCGTTGCCTGTGCCAATAAAATTTTATTTACTATGTAGTTGGAAAAAGTGGTGCATTTGAAGGTTTACAAAAATAAAGGAAATTTAAAAATGCTATTGTTTTTCTGATAGTATTGAGATCACAAGGAAATTTCCTACAATTTTCATATTTATATATTTTTTCTTTAAATAGTACCCCTTACAATGAAATGTGACAACAGCGGTCATCTTTCAACCATTTGATATTTGATATTGCATCTCCAATAGTATAAAAATATTGTAAATAATAACATTATCCAAGCCAATAAACCTAATATCCGTTTTAGAACGTAATCGTATCTATACTAAAATCGAGCAATTCCGACGCCTGGTCTAAATAAAAGCACGTGTTCGATGACGTTCGACGAAACAAGGCGATTGGTCAATAGGCCATAAAATATCAGCGCGCCTGGCAACAGGGACGTACTCGATCGCAAAAGTATATTTACGCAATTTTATCTGGTTGTGTTCAGCTATTTATACACTGTCACAAATAATTTGATCTATGTTTTAAACCATTTTAATTAAGCCAATAATTTTTTTCCGAAATATTTTGATGTAAATAATTTTGTAAAACTAAAAGGTCGTGCCTGAGTGCGACTCTGGCGAATATCTCAATGCACGTGCTCTTGTTTACGCCAAGCGTAAGAGTTGCTCGATTTTAGTGTATATCATACATGCTCTGTTGACGTTTGATTGCCTGCTGTTTTGTTAGTAGACCTTTGATATTTTTAAAAAGGTTGTTTTTTTATAGCGAAACTGTGTGTTCGTTCTCCGCTAAGACATTCTATGTAACGTAGAAGTAGATGTATAGACCGACCTATTATCATTTTACACCCAACAAAATTTCGAATTTCAATTTGGTATTTACATTGCGAACAGCATCATCAAAGGAAAGCAATTTTACGCGAATTTGTTTTGAAGTGTTTGATTTCATATGGCTGAAATGGTAATTACCGGCCGGCTTTGGCCCGAAGATATGTTATTTCACGGTCACAATGGACGACTAATATATGAGAGGGTCCTACAGAAAAAATCAAATTACCGAAGCGCCTGTCAGCTGGCCCGTAAAAAAATATTATAACTATGGTTTGGGTACATAATAGTAAATGAAATTCTGTAGTCATTTTAGTAGTAATGACGCCATGCAAAACGCATATCAAATAATGCATATTGCAATTGAGTAAAAGAAATGGTTACATTGTAGTCCATTTTTCATTTACAACTTTTGATTCAACTACGCTCTGCACCGCCTGAAGCTTATAGGCAAGGCAATTAGACATTCGGAAAAGTAAATTATTCTGGATTTACAAACGGAAAGTACGATATTATTGGATTCTCTTCTATCAGGGACACCAGACAATCAGATATAAAAAGAGGCTCACACTTATAAAATTGATAGTTATTCGTTTTACCAGAGGTTGCACAACGCTCGAACCTCTTACCGGTGTACAGGGTGATTCAGTTATGATGTAAAAAATTGTAACCACTGACGAAAAAAAAATAGAAATTAAAAAACTCTAAAGTCGACAAAAAAACTTCCGAAGTGCGTTAAAACCCCTACTTAATGGTGCTAACCTCGTCAGATGGTAAGCTTGCTCGTCAAGACTCGTGCGCAGTTGCCAGTTGCACAACATATCGTAAATGTACCTAGGTTTTTACGTTTTCACAAAAATGTCAGAAAATGTTGAAATATTCTGCTGTGACGATGAAAACATCATGGTCCAGTTTAATGTATAACCGTTGACTGACGTACTTATAAAGACTTGTCACGGCTATAGCTGTATTTCCTGGGAAACAGATGGCTCTGATGGCTAGCAATGTATTCTGCATTGTATTTTATCTCCGGAAAGCGTATGGTGAGCCAAAAATGTGTCAGACGTGACAGCCGTGAGCAGTCTTTATTTATTTAATTGCAAAGAACCCAACATAATGTTAAAACATTACAATTTACAAGGTACAGAATAATTAGATTGGTACATAATACATATTACAACATTACAGAACATTGTCCAGTGTACTTTAAATCTTTACAATTATATTACATACAAACACAAAAAAGTGAAAACAAAAAAGCAAAAGCAAGGTGAAAAAAATAAATACTAGCGTAACTAAGTGGGATTATTGAAGACACGCGCCGCTTCGTGTCAGACTGAAGACAATCTAAAAATATCAATATGTTCAAAATAACTGTTGTATGCTTTCTGAATTTGCCGAAGAGGGGAGTTGGAGGCATGACTTGTAGTATAGGGACAGTAAAATAGAGAGGCAGACCGAGTCTGGAAGCTCCTAACATTAAATTGCAAATGATTCAGAATCTCAGAGCAGTCGACTGACCTGCTCAAGATCCTGTGTAAGAATATAATATAGCTGACGCTTCTCCTAGTAGGTACTCAGCTTTGACAAGTTATATTTAGATAAACTACATTGGTAAGATGTGCCTAGTAAATGTGTAGTAAACCGATAATTTAGATGGTATAGGAATCTTCTCTGAACCCTTTCAATTCTTTCATTATATTTCAGATATTGAGGATTCTAGATAATTCAGCAATACTCTAGATGCGATCGAACTATAGAGAGTTAAAGAGGCATATTAATGAGTTCGGATTCTTAAAGTCGGATGTTACACGAAGTAAAAACCAGAGATTCTTGGTGGCCTGTGACACACAGTATTCTATATGTTGCTCGAAAGAAAGTTTATTATCCAACAGCATGCCCAAGTCCTTGACCAAGTCGGTTCTCTTAAAGGTTTGATTCGCAAGAATGTATTGAAACTCGATCTTATTAACTCTACTGAATTTGATGATATTACATTTGTTTATGTTTAGGAGAAGGCGATTTGCACGACAATAATCAGAGCATCTGTCGAGATCGGATTGCAACAGGTCACAGTCTTCTTTATCACGGATCTGTTTATATACTTTGAGATCATCCGCATACAGATCAGATCATCAGATATATGAATGACGAGAAAAGTAGGGGGCCCAGATGGGATCCCTGAGGGATACCAGATGTGATGCTTGCATAGGATGATCTGTGGTTATTTAACTTCACGCACTGAGATATATTATGTAGATGTAGGTCTTTAATAATATATCAGTCAACGGTATAACCTTTTTGACGCGCTTTCTGATTTCCAACGTGAATCCTTTTCTCAACTGCGCGGTGCGCACGAGCGGCAAGATAGCATGCCGGAGCGCTGAGTTACTGGGGTACTAAGGTTGATTTGCCCCATGTTTTAGACTTCGTTAAAAAAAAATTTTTCTCATTTTCCTTTTTAGTAGACCTCCTACCATTAACCATGGTGTACAAGGAAGCCGGACTGTACGTGCCGATTCTTTGTTCTCGTTTCAGAAACATACCACCAGATACCCAGTCTACTCACTCACTCTCACACTTATGTTGAAACTAAAACACGAAAGGGTGCGACGTTTCAACTACAACCGAGCGTTTTGCGAGAGAGTGGATAGTAGTCGAAGCGTGGGAGTCTGAACAAGTTTGATAGAGTGAGTCTACTGTACTCTAACAATATCTAAATATGTCTAGTATTATTTTCCTTTATTAAGGGCCACTCTCCAAATAGGTATCTATCTTTTTTGTTTATTTCTTAAGACTTCAAAAAGTTACTCAATTACCCAAAGCTCATCTATCGCTATCGCTATTACTACGTTCCTATTACGTCCCTGCTACCAAAATGGGGAACATTTTGAGGGTGATAGATACGTAACGGCGACCACCTAGCAACTTACACCTCTATGACGCGCTTACGTTCCGGCAACGTGGTGAAAAAACTGACATTACTATTAAAAAGGCTGGATAAAAGTTCCTTAATAATGTCAAAACCCTACTTTAAAACTGCTGGAATGAACTCATAGGTAAACCTAAACCTTGTTTCACTTTCTTTTGTCATGTGTTGTGTGCCTTTTAGGATCTCGCGTCTATTTATTGTATATTTGTTGTATATTATATTCATGTATTCCTACCCTGTAACGTAGCAGCGTGGTCACTGCTACTTCGTTGGATTTGTTTGCTTCTTTACATTCGCGTCCTCGCTTTGTCTTTGTCTAAATAATTAAAAAGTATTCTAGCCCAACATCTTCCGTCATTTTTCAATAACCATGGAAAATGGAAGTACCTAATATTTATTTTTAACTTATATCTATGATTAATGGTAGGTATAAGAAAGGTATTAATTTGCTGATTTATTTCTCGTTGCTAGATTCAAGGAACTAAAACGATTGAAAATTTTCTGTCAAATATGACGTTGATAGATTGAAAAGTAACAACGCGCCCTCTCAAAATGCATGTTTTAGCACTTTTTTATCGGGAGGATAATTTACGAAAATCTGCGAAATTACCTAAAAATGCTGAAAAATGCTTTTTTAATATTTCATATGAGTTATACGAGTTCATTTTTGCTCAATTTTCTCTTTTTTGGGACAATTTTGAAGAAATAACTATTTCAGTAGGTACCAAAGGAAATTGACAGTGGACATTAGTGGCGTCTATTATTTTATAAGAAAATATGGCGTAATTTTCAGTAATTAGGTACTTCTAAGTATTATTTACCTTAAAATGGGTGTTTGAAGGCTTTGCCACTTAACTGGTAGTAACGGCAACTAGACTTTTTTCACTTTAAGGTAATTCCTACCTTTAAGACGAAAATTAGTTTTATATATTTTAAACTCTAAAGTCCCAATTACTACAAGAGAACTTCAAAGTTCCAGAAGCCTCGTTTAAGTTCCGAATGCTACTACTATATATTTTGAAATGTTGATATTTAAAATTGTAGCCATGCACTCAAGAGAAGCGTTTTGTAATTTTGTATTGAAGACAAGTGCTCGTATTTTAATTTGTTTCATCCGACTGCTGCTTTAATTTTCTATAAAATGTGAATGTGTGTCTATAATTTTTCATCTTTCTAATGGCTGACATTTTCATCACTTCGCAAAAACGACCGAATCCTTCAATCGATTGTAAGGAACTAAATGTAGTTTCCATTTTGGTCCCTATAGAAGTGACAGTTACTTTAAAGTATTTTTTTTTTGTAGTAATTGGAACTTTCTAGTAATTTTAAAATGGAGTGGGAAGTAAAACTTACCATACAGTAGTTTTCTCGAGTAGCGGGAAAGTTAATTTCGCTTTAAATATGACTATATAGTTCCGTAACTTTGGAGGTACCTATTTCTAAAGTCGCAAAGATTAGGCTAGTCAAAATAGGTGGTAGAGGTAGAAAAAATTAGTAACAAAGTGATCTCTGCGGAAATGAGTAGTCAATGAAGTCATTATTAACCCCTCAAAAGTCTCTCTTTGTCGCATTGGTGGAACTTGGAAAAAAATTACCGCCATCTTGAATTTTTTTGAATTTACTGAATATCTCGTAAAGTATGCATTTTATCAAAAAAACTCAAGAGATCATTTTTATAGAGAATCAAAAGCTACCTAGAATGGAGACATTTTCAAGACTATTGGCCAAAAAACAAAACAGTTATGGAAATTTATATGATTTGGCACTTTTTAAAATTCGGTTAATATCTGGAATAGTATGCATTTTATGAAAAAATTTGAAAGAACCTTTTTTTTTTGCAGAATAAACTACAGTACACAAAATAAAAATATAATAAGAAAAATCTAAATATTTTTGTAAAGGTAGAAAAACAAATAAACATAATAAGAACAACATTTTACATTTGGGCAGGAACCAGGACACTAAGTAATTAAAATAAATTTAATTTTACTTTATAAATCGTCTTCTTCATCATCATGCACTATGGCGTTATTACAGCTTACACCGTAGCACTGACCACATTTTGCTGAGCACTTTAGTCCAACTTTTCTGCAAGAACAATTCTTCAAGCAGCTGCTTTCTTTGCAATTGCAAAAAATTAATTTCAACAAATTTGAGGGTGCTATGGATCTTGTGTTGTGGTAATAGGTACTAGATCTCCATTTTCGTCAGTTTTCCAACCATATTTAAGGGGGTCGAGGGAGTTCCCCAGCCATTCTTGAATTTATAAAAATATACAACGTAAGCATAATAAGAAATGTACCTTATTCTTTAAAAAAATTACCTGAAAATACGTCCTAAGAATGTGCTATTTGGCAGATTTTCGGTTGGTGGCAGTGAAGCTAAACATAATTCTGAATTTAAGCTTTGCCTTGAAATCATCCTCATATACAGTGTGTCCCAATTTGATACTGGACACCTCAGAAATATATGAAGGGCAAAGAAAACAAATGGTCTCTATTTTTTTATTGGTAGTCCCAAGGGAGAGTATCTCATAGGTGGTGGTATTTAAATTGGGTAAATATGTCATGACCTGCTATGATTTTTTAAAATAGCAAATTTTCAAGAAACCCTATTGATTTTTAGCTTTTTCGCCTTTTTCTCCCACTTTTTTTTCTTAAAAATGTGTCCTTTCTGGAGCTTTCATGTCAAAATATTATTAAGGAAACTTGTTCATAGTGAAAACATAAAATTTTGACGTGAAAACTCCAGAAAGGACACTTTTCTAAGAAAAAAGTGGAAGATAAATCTAAAGATCAAAATAGGCTTAGACTTTTGAAATTTTGGGAATCCACTCAGTTTTTCATTCTGAATAAGTTTTGTCGTAAAAAAATTCCTAATAGGGTCTCTTGAAAATTTGCTATTTCAAAAAATCATAACAGGCCATGGCCATAATTACCCCATTCAAATACCACCGCCTGCCTGCCTATGAGATACTCTCCCTTGAGACTACCAATAAAAAAATAGAGACCATTTGTTTCTCTTGCCCTTGTCCAGTATCAAATTGGGACACACTGTATAGTGGGTGATGTACATACCTTGGTTAATATCATGAATCTTCTTTGGACACCGGTAAAGATAAAAAAAATAAGTCCTGATTTAATCAAAACTGCCACTATTTCAGATATTAACAAAATAAAAAAACCATATTGCCAAATCATATAACTTTCAATAACTTTTTGGTTTTTTGATCAATGGACTTGAAATTTTTTCATTATAGGTAACTTTTAATTCTTCATAAAAAGAGTCTCTTGAGTTATTTTGATATTATGCATACTTTACGAAATATTTAATAAATTAGAAAAAAATCAAGATGGCGGCCATTTTTTTGCAAGTTCCACCAATGCGACAAAGTGCGATTTTTGAGGGATTAATAAGGATCCCATTGACTACTCATTACCGCAGAGATCATTTTGTTACTAATTTTTTCTACCTCGCCTGTATAAACCTGCCTAGATTGACTAGGCTAGATGTAGAAGTTACTTTCACCGTTACCATAAAGTAATGAAAACTTTAAAGTGATAAACAAGTAACACAACAAAGTAATTGTGACCATTGAATATAACTTTAGAGTTAACGTGACTTTAACGTAATTTTGCATAGTAATAATTCCGTTCCAGATACTTCAAAAACTACTTAGAAGTACCATTGAGTAAAAGAATATATATTTTTAAATATATATTCTTTTACTCAATGGAAGTACTGAAACCATAATGTTCCAACTTGTAGTAATAATTACTACGTAATTACTCATACTTTCTCAATAGAAGTAATAAAAACTAATAAGTAGATTTTTAAGTAATAATTACGTAATAACTACTTATTCAAAGTTCCCATCTCAGTTACCGCAACTTTGATGCTGCTTGGGCATCGCAACACCGGATTTGCCTTACGGTAATTTCGCCGCAAAAAGAAGGAATATTTTTAGATTCTGGAGCGTAGATCATCTGTGCACTCTCAAAAAGGTAATCTTAAAAGCTGAGAATATGGTTTTTTCAAAACTATTTATTCACCTGAAATAAATTATTGCTCCGACGAAAAAAATATTGTACAGCCAAATGCAAACAGTTTCATAAAGAAAGTAGTCGCGCTCCTCTTAAAGTTGAAAATAACTATTATTTGGTTCAAAAATAAAAGTGGTAATTTAATTTTACCATGTATTTAGAAATCAACAAAATCGTATTTCTTAAATCAAATAATCATTGGCGTAAAATGAAGCAACATTTAATCTTTAAATGAATACTGTTCAGTATATTTGAGTTCAAATCTTTGTTATATTATGTCAAGAGTAGTTATTATTATTATGAAAATTCTTCCTCTTTATCCAAGTAACGGTAAGCTTGTCTGGTATAATCCAAGTAAAATGTGTATTTCACCTCAAATGTACGAACGTTACAAAAACCGACATAAAAAATGATTCGATAGTATATATTCAAGAATAGTGCACTTCAATCAAGAACACTATATTCTGGAAATGTATTTCTTAGGGAGGGGGGAGCGCCGGCGATAGGGAAGAGCCAGGCCGTGGCCAATTTTTTTGCAGATGCCGTTTGGACTTGTCACACGTTTCATCCGCGCTCGAAGTGTTGTGCAAAAACTAAAATCATGGACTCAAGACTGTAAGAGTGGGGGTTGGAAAACTTTGGGTCTATTTTCGAAGGTAGGCATATTTATTATATAACTTTATATAAATAATTAGTTATTAACCATCATAATATGTTACCGGTATAGGTGTAGTGTAGGTAGGTAATAATATATTTTTTCTTGTTAATTCATGGCTTTATAATAAAAGATTGTGTTGTGCATACGGCATAAGCGAGTGGTCGTTGTTCTGCGTTCTGCACACTGAACAGCATTCCCTTAAAAATTGTTTATTGAATCCATTGCACATTACGTACCAGGTATCCGAAATTGGACATATTTGGGGGTTTCTTCTGTTTCCCAAAGAGATAGACAAAAAGTAGTTAACGCAGTGATATTCGTTTGGAAGATTCACGACGATTATCGTTTTATCACATTTCTTGAATGTGCTATTACTTTTTATTTGTAAATATTTTTAGTTTTGGTAAAAAATATGTTTTATTTAGTTTCTACGTAGATCATTGGTGCAGAGAAATATTTTCTTTTTTAAAATAGATTATATATTTTAACTAATAAAATTGCTGCAAATGATAGTTTAAGGCAAATATAGTATTTTATGTTAAATATTAATGTATTTTATTTTTGTTATTCAATAAACAAACAATAAATCGAAATCATTTGTATAGTTTTGTTTTAAATTTCCTACCAACTTACATACTATTCCTATTATAACGACTAGATAACGTATTAATAGGTTTATATAATATTCCAGAATTCATTGGATACATTGTGTGAAACGACCCTTTTAAAGGAAAAAACAACAATTGAGTTTGGAATTTATATGTTTTGTTTTTGCAACTAATTTGTTACATAATTTTTCCTTCGTTAGATCACGTGTACATGCATTGGAAATTTTGACTACTCTTAATAACACACCTAGAGTTGCAGAATTTAAAAACTATGGGCATATTGTTTAGATCGTCATAAATTGTTTCAAAGTTTCAAAGTTTGTCAAAGCAGCATAATTTTTAATTCTTGACAACTTTCCATTTTGCTCTATCTAATATAGACAATATTGTTCTGAAGAGAAAAGAAATTTTTTTCAAAGTTTCCAAGGCTTGCCTGATTTTTCAGAATTACAATTATCATGTCCCAAATTTGTTTGAAAACTTGAATGAAGTTTTCCATTGCTACGAAAAATGAGTCGTCTTGAGGTAAGTAATTATTTTGTTTAGACGTAAGGCATAATGTTCTTAATCAAATACTATAATATTCTTTAAACAAGAAAATCTAATTTATTGATTTAATACTTAAATTTGACCCAAGAAATCGATAATTTTCAGACAAGTGTCATTTTTTTAGAAAAAGAATAAATATATTATTGAGCTAATACAAATTGCTCTCAAGCTAAAAATATGGTACACTAGCGCAAATATTTTATTTACTTGGTCGAATGCTTCAATTATTTTAGACCGAAGAAACCATGTTCTCAATACTCAAAATAGATGTATTTTGAGTGAAGTATCATATTCTGTTTAATGGAAGTCAGTTATAGTCTTGACTAGAGACTTTCATCAACTTGCTTTCAAAATTATCTACAGTTTTCAGTTAAGTAAATATATATTTGTGGCATATGAAAACAACGATGCGCTTGATTCAATACATATATTCTTGCTTGAAGATTACCTTTTTGAGAGTGTGCAACACGACGTTCTCATATTATCAAAGGTAAGCCTGCCTAGAAGGGCCATGTGAAGAGACTGATAAGCAAAATACCGTATTCCATCGAAACCGTGCAACACTAGACGACGGCTCCCCTGGCTCCCGGCTATCTCGGATCCGGCGCAATCAGTCATTCGTAGCCCAGTCGCCCCAAGCCCCGGGACGAGGGGAGGGTGGCTATCTAATACCTGTCACAAAGTCCACTTGCCGCAATTTATGGGTGGCGCGCCCCGCCCACCCGGTGACGGATGCGGCGGGGTGCCGGTGTCGCCTTTCGAGGGCCCCCAGACCGATGGCGGTGGTTACACGAAGGGAGCGTGGCGCGGAGCATAAGCCAGGGCCGATTTCGAACGGTGTAATATAAAGCTGGGGACACGTGGTATGGGGTTTGTACGCTCGGTAACATAGACGTAACTAGGTGGTATGTTTAGGGGGGGGCTGATCAGGACCGGCTCAAGATTTTGCGGGGCCGGGTGCCGCATGAAAATGCGGTGCCCCAACAAGGAATTATTTAATCCATTAAGAAGAAATTTTTGAAAGTCTGTACGCTACTTACAAAGGTATATTTTTTGCATGTCATTATGCAAAATGGTAGGCCGGGGCTACGAGTTTGGATCACTTCTGTGACGTATATAGGAATTAATTTCGAGTGGTGGAGGGACAATGTTTGTGTCTTTTCATTTAAAATAATTCTAAAAAATGCGCCGCAGGCGAAATTTTTTAAAAATTTGAAGAAAAATTACATAAAATTAGTCTTGGGAAATCCCAATATCTTCAAATTTACAAGCTGGAATGAATATTTTCAAATTCCGAAATGGGTTCGGTCCCGCCCTTCTAAATACGTTACTGACTGGATCACCCTGTACCACCCTTGAGGTGCCACACCCAAAAACGTTAATTTTAAGGCTTCAAAAAATAATGTATAGATCTATCTACTGGTAATTTTGATCATCTTTAATACCTTTAAGAAAAAACTTTATGAAAAAGTAGAGGTTTCCGAGTAGAAACCAGAGAAAAAATGTTGGGAATGTCTGCTATTTTGTGACGCAAGATTATTTACATAGTACATATTATAACGAAACAACAATACACTGAATGAATAACAAAATAAAAGTCTGGAGTCTGGCACAGCAAAAGTACATTCTCCGACGCCCGTCTCGTCTCTCTTTCTCTCGGCAGCAGGCACGGTGTGTTCGCTCTCGCTTGCGCGTTTAAATTTCAGTCGGATTTTGTGGGGACACAAGGCCCAAGATTCCGCAAGAGCAAGCGATTTGTCGAAACTGGTGAATTTAAAAAGGCGCGTGCGGTGTTCGCCCTGTTGCGTAACGTTGCGTTGTCAGAATGTTAGATCTATTCTGTTTACGAGAAGCATATCTTCGCACATCCTTTACATTTTAGGGAGGGCTAATAGAAAAGTAGGGGGGGCTAAGCCCCCCCTACCCCCCCCCCCCTAGTTACGTCTATGCTTGGTAACCTGACACGCCCCCAGAAAATCATAGAAAATATAGGCGCAGTATACAGGGTGTTTCGTTAAGGGTGAAGAGGTACCATATATCAGGAATTAATAGTCCTGGAGCTTTGGGAAAAAAATCTTCTTAAGTAATGTGGTCACGAAAAATCGCTGGAAATTATTTTTAAGTTCGTAGGTCAGCCGCTAGGGGGCGTATTCGAAACAGTAAATTTGAAAAATGAGTTTTCTCATAAAAGTGACTAATAAAGTTATATGAAAAATAATTTTATTGCACTCTTCAGTAAATTCTGAACAATTTTCGTTAAGGATTTTTTGCTGTACTCTTCAATTAGAGGTGAAACGGGCGCATAAACCTTGACTTGAGAAAAAGCTGCTAACTCCGGTTTGGCTTAACCGAATTGCTGGAATTTGGGCTTGTTGAAGAGAGCTTTCCTTCTTCTATCAAATGATTGTCCAGTAAGGTTATTTCGAATTTCGAGGGCGTTAGGAGCTTACTCGACATTTGAGGAACTTTGTGACTTAAGTATGTGGCCACACGAAATGTCTCCGAGAGTAAATCTCGTACCCAAGCTGCCCGCGCGCCAAACTGAAAACTGCTGGCGGTAATAAGATGGGGCATCGGCATCCATAAATTTTTTCACACGGGGCCGGAGCTGAATCCTTTGTCCCCCGGAAAGGAAACCCGAGCACTCGGGTTTCCGGAGCAGAGCCGTACAAATGCTTCACCTGGGCCCTACTGTCTCACCCTGAATAGTCGGACGTTGAAACCCCAGACAAAATACAACTTGGAAATTTTTCTCAAGAAATAAATCGTGTTCACTGTTTGATAAATCTCGTACCCAAGCCGCCCGCGCGCCAAACTGAAAACTGCTGGCGGTAATAAGATGGGGCATCGGCATCCATAAATTTTTTCACACGGGGCCGGAGCTGAATCCTTTGTCCCCCGGAAAGGAAACCCGAGCACTCGGGTTTCCGGAGCAGAGCCGTACAAATGCTTCACCTGGGCCCTACTGTCTCACCCTGAATAGTCGGACGTTGAAACCCCAGACAAAATACAACTTGGAAATTTTTCTCAAGAAATAAATCGTGTTCACTGTTTGATAAATCTCGTACCCAAGCCGCCCGCGCGCCAAACTGAAAACTGCTGGCGGTAATAAGATGGGGCATCGGCATCCATAAATTTTTTCACACGGGGCCGGAGCTGAATCCTTTGTCCCCCGGAAAGGAAACCCGAGCACTCGGATTTCCGGAGCAGAGCCGTACAAATGCTTCACCTGGGCCCTACTGTCTCACCCTGAATAGTCGGACGTTGAAACCCCAGACAAAATACAACTTGGAAATTTTTCTCAAGAAATAAATCGTGTTCACTGTTTGATAAATTTGATGGCATTGCCCAGTGCAGAATTTACCTATACCTAGATACATATTATTTTATCGACTTATTTGCGTCTTTATTATTTATGCATTATACAAATAGTTGGAATCTGTAAAATATTGACTTCCTCAGATGATCGCACTATCCGGCAACTCCGCGGTCGCGCCGTGGATGATTGTTTCATTAATATGCTCCGATTTAACTGGGTCCACATTCGATATATTTCGTAGCAAATGCGAAATGAGTGATGTTTTAACTCTAACAAGTTCATAGTTGTGTATTAGTGTACTTATTTTGAACAAGGGGATACGAAACGTCTGTTGCATGCAACAAAAATTGCCAGCGAAAGAATCTTTTTGATTTTGTAGTGTATATTATGTTGAATGATTACACTGCAATTTGTTATTATTGGTCCAGTTTTATTTTGTCCATGGTCGAAGGCAACAAGCAACGAAGACAAAATAATAGCAATTCCCCTCACAAACATTCAGTTGCCTCTGGGGTACTCCTAATTTGGAGTATTGTGAGGCTGAGAAATATTATGTTTCCTTTACCCCAAAATCTTCCGGTACTGTTGTTGTTTAACCTTGCCACGATGCTTTGAGATGGCATCGAAAGGTCAAAGGTAATCAATTATGTCAGAATTTTCCCGCCTAAAAATAGCCCAGGCGCCGGGCGAGCCAAAGCAGAATTGGAACCACAGAAGGAATCGCTCCATTCCCGTGGCCTTCACCATTTTCTATTGTTGATTATAGAAATGTGGTTTTCAGCGGCGGCTGGACTGCCGCGGCTATATTCGGTATTGTCCAGTCATCTTAGGGGTTCCACCTCGGAATGAGACATAATAAGCGGTAAGCTTGTAAAAAACCTTTATTGTGGCATTCTAAGAGTTCTCTCAAAAGTCTCATAAAATCTCGTGTCCGCGTCTTAATATATTCAAGGTCAAAGGTCACAAAAATCGGTTTTTCGAAAATATCTCGCTTCCAATGATTTCACTGATGTTTTCATTTATTATGAAAATTGTAGAGCATAAAATTCTCTAAGTACAAATCTTGTTCCAAACATTTTTTTATGTGCTTAATCGTTTTTGAGATAGAGCGCAGAGAGCGCGTAGCGCTCAAACATACATGGCATACATGGGGTTGGGTGCTGCAAAATGAACTACCTACTGAACGCAATATTTTGCAACTGCAAAAATGGTTGTAGTTTACGCTACGGATGTGGGAAATCGGTGCTCAATGTTTCATCGTATCAAAGCGATCTCGATTAAAAAAATGCATTTGACTCCGAAATTCTTGACTGTTTAGAGACAAATATATCCTTGAAAACGAAAATGCGATGATAATGAATTGGAAATTTTCGAGCGATCGAAAGACGATAATAAAGAAGAAGAAATGTGAGACTCATGTCCTTCTATAAACGTAAATCCTCCCCACATTTGAACTTCAAAATGTATGATATATAATTACTAAATAGAGATATAATTAAAATTAACTTAAAATATTTTACTTAACATTTTTTTTATTACACTTAGTAGGTAAGTTAAAACGAATATATATGACAAATGCAAAAAATATTATTAAATATAACGTAATAATTATTAAATAATGCAAAATATTCAAAATTAAGGATTTTTTAGTTATTAATTAACTTTACACATGAATGTCTGAGCTCTGCGCGCTCTCTGCGCTCTATGTCAAAAACGGTTAAGCGTATAAAAAATATTTAGAGGAAAGTCGCCTAATATGGGGTACATTTTTGTAATTCCCCTAAAAGTTGAGTGTTTTTAAAAGAATCAATGTAACTTTTTCTAACTTTTTCGTTTTTTGCTTTTAAACTTTTTTCGGCAACTACCCTATATTAGGAAACTCTATCCCTAATATGGGGTACTTCTATTTCCTAATATGGGATACCTAAGAAATGATTAAAATTGGTGTTTAATTAAAATACCTGCTAAAGAAACACGGTGGGTTGGATAAGTACGTCTTTATTTGGTGTTATTTTAGAAACAAAACAAAAATTATCAAACAATAATTATGCTTTAAAACAATTATAAAACTATTTAAGGATTCATTTCACACAAAAGTAAATATTTTATCTCAGTATCCATATAACATGATTGACGATTGCATTTTCCATGTCAACGGAAAAACAGGTTTCCGCCTAAGACTACCATAAACAATATCATCCGCTGCTTACATTCATTTTTACATCTTTCCAACGTTGTCTGGGGTACCCCAAATTAGGACTCCCAGAGTAACCCATATTAGGCCTAGGGCAGTAGTAAAAATAAAACAGTAGATTTTAAGAAATAAGCAAATATTTACATAAAAGAACCAGTCTAAGCCAAAACTAGTCCATAATACACGTTTTGAACAACATACAATAATTTAACTTACCTTTTTTGTAGCCAAATTCACAGGATTTTCTAGAAGCTAAAAATTTTCAATACGCTCAATAATTTTGTTGGTCATGTTGTATTGGAACTGTAGCTGTCTGCATCCCGAGATGTTTACTAGTTACATGTCACTTCTAGAAGCTTAGTATAGCCACAGACCTATATATAGCGAAGCTATATAGGTCTGTGGTATAGCCCTCACTAAGAAATTGAGGTACCCCATATTATAGGGACTATCCCCATATCAGGCGACTTTCCTCTACAACCAAATTTGTAGAGAATTTTATGTTCTACAATTTTCATAATATAGATGAAAACATCATTGGAATCATTGGAAGCGAGATATTTTCGAAAAACCGATTTTTGTGACTTTTGACCTTGAATATATTAAGACGCGGACACGATATTATATGAGACTTTTGAGACCACTTTTATAATGCCAAAATAAAGGTTTATATAACAAGTTTACAGCTTATTATGTCCCATTCCGAGGTTGAACCTCTTTTCTGGCTTAAATTTAAGTGACTGTACTAGTATTCTGGGTGAAGTTCTGTGAAAACGAAAGTCGGGTGTTTACTTTATTTTTTCGGATGCTTTGGCCACAGCTTACCCTAGGGTAAGCTGTGCGTTGGCGGTACATCATACTAAGATATTTTATTTTTATTGGCGTATGGTTTGAATAATATACCGCAGTGTCTCCCGCACATAAGAGTAACGGACCAGGAAGTAATTCCCCGATTGGCAATATCTCCCAGCGATACACGTAATTTATTATCGCCATTCCATTCCAACGGGCATCCAGAAAATTATTACTCCCAACAATGGGCCACACAAAATGCGTAATAAAGGCCGCTAAAAAACATTCGAACAATCTGCGCATTGTTTCATTAAAATAACATTTATTAGTTCATTGTTAGGACGTTCCATTGTTGTGCGGGGCGGGGGCCAGGCCGCGGGTTGGGTCCGCTAACAATCCATTGTTCCGATTTTTTAGCCCCCGAAATGTTTTCTAGGCGGTCACGCGGAGTTGCGGCAATGAAGGAAAAAGCGTTGTGCCTCCAAACTGAACTGGACGTTGTGGGATGCGGTTATCTTGGTGGGCAGTCAGTGGGCAACTGTGGGGCGACAATGCCGTTTGTTTAGTTGTGACAACACAAATAGAAACAATAATTCTGCGATTACTCTCACCGTTCATTGGAAACATGTATTTATTTGGCCAGTTTGTCTAGCAGTAAGTCTATATGTTACGGTTAAAGTGTTTACTTGGCTAGTTTATAGACTAGCTGGATAGTATACAAACTATTCAAATGTCTGGTTATTTTGATGGAAAATCATCTTTTCACTAAAATAGCTACGAATATTGGTTGGTTTATATACTATCCAGCTTGTTTACAAACTATATAAGATTTGTTGCTAAAGTACAAACCATAAGAGAGTTACACAAATTAACCGGCGTTTTTGGCTAGTTTACAAACTATCCACAGTAGTTGGATAAAGTGTGAACTTAATATTGCTGGTAATACATAATAACCAACTCGTTGGTTAGTATATATGTAAACTATCCAATTCCCTTTTCTTAATTTAGTTTTCGATAGTAAAAAAATCTTTGTAAAAAATAAAGTTTATTTAGGTACGACATTACATTTTAATTACTACTTAAAAGTATAAATAAAAAAATACATAAAAATACTGTTTATTTTGTGTGACAAAATATTGTTAATAAAACTCAAAACATTGAAACCACCAAACAAACAAAATTATTATTATTTATTGGAGCCGTTTGAGCTGACAATTTTCGCAAGTTTCAATAAATAATTTCAGTGTTAGGTCCAGTTTCCCGTATTCTCCTTATACGTTGTAACAATTCACTGTAACCATTGACATTAATTAATTTCGAATTTTGCGACTGTTGCTTGTAAATTTCCAAAAGTTATTGCTGTTGATTCATTTTTAATATTAAAACACACAAAATTTACAAGACTCAGTAAACAATAACAGCACTCACTTGCCATAAATAAACATAACCTCGCTTTTCTAACAAATTAACCAAAGGGAATTGGTTAGTTTACATACTAACCAACGAGTTGGTTATTATCTATTACTAGCAATATTAAGTTCACACTTTATCCAACTACTGTGGATAGTTTGTAAAGTAGCCAAAAACGCCGGTTAATTTGTGTAATTTTCTTGTGGTTTGTACTTCAGCGACAAATCTTATACAGTTTGTAAACTAGCTGGATAGTATACAAACCAACCAATATTCGTGGCTATTTTAGTGAAAAGGTGATTTTCCATCAAAATAACCAGACATTTGGATAGTTTGTATACTATCCAGCTAGTCTATAAACTAGCCAAGTAAACATTTTAACCGTAACATATATAATACTTAGCAGTGACTACGAGGACTCTTTAAAGTAAGGGGACCCAGCATTATACTTTCCAAAGTAGTGGTCTCAGTGATGCCAAGTATGCCATTTTATTGGAGAATCTATGAATATAACAGGTACTTTGATTGTTAGTAAAAATTAATAATGGTTTCCATGATTTGACAATTTTGTGTATACAAGTGCAGAATGTGGCAACTGTCAAATGAATGAAATTTATTTTATAGTTGAAATTTTGATTTCCAGCAGTTATTTTCACGAATTTAAGTAATAAGTATAATAAGTCAGTGCCGCATTTTCCTTATTTAAGAATTTGTCGCTATTGCACCTTGTTGCCAGGTTCCTCAATCCATTTGTAATATGTATACTTGAACTTTCTTCCCTTGTTGAATGTATCTACCCAAAGAACTTTCACAGATTTCGGGAAGGACTAATAAGATTAGGTCTAGTAGTTCTAATGATGTAGTTTTTCTCGATGTTCATTATAAAATTTTTGCAATTTTATTTCTCTCCCAAGCTTAAAACCTCACAAACGACACAAACTTAAAATAAACTTGTATAGTCGTAGATAAAAACTCTTTAAAAAAATACCTGACTAAAAGCTACCTGACTAATAATTTAAAATTTTCGAAATACGATTTGTTTTGAACTACCTACTTATAGGTACGTAATGTCCACCTAATGGGAATTGTAGGATTACTAAAGGTGATACAGGAAAAATGTGATGGTTGCAATTATTGGGACTACTACAGGCGGCCGCATTATTACCTTTAAGTGACACATCTGAGTATCTGGAAGTTAGAAAAGTTAAAAATTGTGAATTATGATGGGAAATATTATTTTGCCTGCTTGGCACTGGCATGTCACATAAAACCTGATGGCAGTTAGACACTGACATATAACAGAACCTTGCATCAGCCCCCTTGCGGTCTCCTTGGAGTCAACAGAAAACAAACTTCCCCTCAAGGCTTCACTTTTCCTATGTGACATGCTGGGTCCCCTTATTTTAAAGGGTCCCTGAGTGACTATATAACTGTAGTCCTGGATGTAAATCTAAGCCACAATATCAAGACTGTCAATGTCATCGCTCAGAATCACGAATGAAAAATGTATACCAGTAAATAAGGGAAATTAATTCAAATTAAGTCTAACATTTTTAAAACTTTGGGGTAGCATAAAGTACTTATCAATCAAATCGAAAATATGCAATTTTGCAACTTTATCAAAGGTTGACAGCGTTGTTAAAAATGCTAAAAACTAAAACTATAAATTTCTCGCGGAACAAAATTTTAACATTGTTGCAATTTTGAAATAACCTTCCTTTTAATACTTAACATCTACAGCCGATTTTGCAGCGATTTGTAAATATGGGAACATGGTTAATTGTGGTAAAATACCATTTTTTTATCTAATTTTGTCACCTCAGATGGCAGTGAAAATTTGCAACTTTCTGGATTGATGGCATTGCCCTATTTTTCTAATTTTTAACGAATTTTTTTTATGAGATTTTACAAAATCTAAGACATATGACATAAGACAAACTACGACGTCGATAAGTAAATTTGCAATAACATTTTTTTTGCAAATTGTGACTATCGAGAAAATATTAACATTTTTTCAAATTGTATGGAAAACTCAGTTAGCCTTTTTCCTTTTTTTTTCTTATGTACTATACTAACTACTGGTTAGCTAGACATAGTTAAAATAAGTGTACCTACCTACCTACCACAGCCTCTCCTACTAATAATAGATATACTATTTTTTAAGAATTTTTTTAAAAACCCTATAGCTCTGATCAAGTTGCAAATTTGAATATAAGCTTCTCAAGGCCAACCGAGTTTTCCATGCAATTGTTTTCAAAATTTTAATATTTTGTCGATAGTCACAATTTCCAAAAATTTGTTATCCGAAAGTTAGATACCTACCTGCCGAAGTCATAGTTTGTTGCAAATTTAGCAGCATGTTTAAACCATGTCTAACACCTTAATCCGTTAAAAATTAGAAAAAAGCACTATGCCATTAACTCAGAAAGTTGCAAATTTGCACAGGCATCTGAGGTGACTTCGACGAGTTTACTGTGAGAGTCATCCTGGGTTCTTCATGTGAAAAACTGAGTTTTCAATTATTCGAAAAATATGCGTTTTGATATGATTTTATACAGGCTGCCATGTGTTTTAGAATGAAGGACATGCGCGAAAGGTATGCCATTCTTTTTTCAGCATTTTCATAATAAGAACTTGCATACTTCTCATTGGCAGCCTGTTCAGAAACATGGAAAAATTAAATATTAAAATACAAATCACGTGGCAATAATAGCCCTTTGGACCCATCCTAACGGTATGCCTATGGTTTTCCGAGGAATTTTCTATTTTGAACTTCATTATAAAACACATGGCAGCCTGTATAAAATCATATCAAAACGCATATTTTTCGAATCATTGAAAACTCAGTTTTTCACATGAAGAACCCAGGATGACTCTCTGATTCATACCTTATTATTGTGAGAATATGTACCACATACCTTTGCAAGGCATACTGAGTAAAATCACGTCCAAAAATCTGTCACTATCTTCCGGTCTAAAAGTTAGATCAGAAAATGTTATTTTACAACAATTAACCAGGCTGCCATATTTACAAATCGCTGCAAATTCGGCTCCAGATCTTAAATATTAAAAGAAAGACTATGTCAAAATTGCGACAATATTAAAATGTTTTCCGTCGTGAAATTCATAGATTTTGTTTTTCTCAAATTTTAGCAATGTTGCCAACTTGTGATCAAATTGCAAATTTGAATATAGACTCCTGGACAAAATTAACGCAACATTTGATGCTATTTTTTTTCTGAATTTATGATCCGATTTGAATGATTTTTTTTTTGCATTGTAGGTTGGTTCCTTGACAATGTCATAGTTTTCGCTGTTTATGATAAAAAGTTCATTTTCGATTTATACCGGGTGTAACAAAAATGTTATATTTTTTTCTGAAAATTCGTATCACCCTGTGATACAACCGAATGATGCAACCGAAACATATAGCAGTTGACATTAGACGGTAGGTCCATCTTTCTTCAACATTTTCTTTTTTGGTTTACTTCATTATCTCTGTTATTAAAGGAGATACACTGTTTTATATCGTGTTATAACATGTTTTTATAGACTTTATTATTCAACACAGTCATTGTTGAAGGTTTTCAAGTAGGCTATGGAACTTTTCTGACATTTCAAGCGATGTGTCAACAGATGTTGTGTTTTAAAGTTACAAAGGTCAAATAAAATTCGCCATACCGATAAAAACTGTTAGGAAACTGCTTATTAAACGTTCGTTTCATATGCCCAGTTGCCCGACTATTCTGTCGTTTAAACCAGCCTCATTTAAACGTCTTCTGATTGCTCGGGACGATAATGTATGATGGCGAGCAGTTCTAAGCTCACATTTTACCCTAGTACTAGTGTTATTCCTGTTTCTTAGAGCAGTTTGCCTAATAAAACGCTCATCCCTTGGATCGGTACATCGGTTTCGCCCTTGGCCTGACCTTCGAGAGTAAGATCCTGTCTCGTTAAATCGTTCAACCATACGACTTATAGTCGAACGATGTCTTCCTATCACATTAGCAACATGACATATCGAATAGCCTTCATCCAACAAAGTTAAAGCTCTTACTGCTTCTACTGCCGATAAATTTTCGATTCATCTTTCAATTTTAAAATACTCGTCGGGCAACTGGGCGTATGAAACGAATGTTTAATAAGCAGTTTCCGAACAGTTTTTATAAGTATATCGAATTTTATTTGACCTTTGTAACTTTAAAACACAACATCTGTTGACACATCGCTTGAAATGTCAGAAAAGTTCCATAGCCTACTTGAAAACATTCAACAATGACTGTGTTGAATAATAAAGTCTATAAAAACATGTTACGATATAAAACAGTGTATCTCCTTTAATAACAGAGATAATGAAGTGACCCAAAAAAGAAAACGTTGAAGAAAGATGGACCTACCGTCTAATGTCAACTGCTATATGTTTCGGTTGCTAGTATACTCCACAGGGTGATACTAATTTTCGGAAAAAAACATAACATTTTTGTTACACCCGGTATAAATCGAAAATGAACTTTTTATCATAAACAGCAAAAACTATGACATTGTCAAGGAACCAACCTACAATGCAAAAAAAAATCGTTCAAATCGGATCATAAATTCAGAAAAAAATAGCATCAAATAAGTGGCACATTTATGATGTTCCGTTAATTTTGTCCAGGAGTTTATTATAAGCGTCTCTAGGCCTGTGTTTCAGCTTAATATTCTTAATAATATTTCCAGTCAACCAAGGAGGATAAGCAAGATAATAATATATATAGAGTGTTTGAATTTGACGCACCCCCTAATTTGAGGGTTAATGGAAGAGAGACAAGGTGACGGAATCATTTTACATTTTTTGAGATGGGCGAGATGGGTAATAGGATCACTCTTACATAGGCAAAGTCCACTTTCCAGGTAATTATCTGCCTGAATTGCTAAGTTTCTTCAGTAGAAAACCTCCGATGCTTTCCAGGAAGTAATCTTCCAATTACCACAATGTTGGATGACTGCGATAGAGTAAAAGTAGCGTTCCGCTCGTCACGTCGCGGCTCAAACGTCCCCGTCGCGGTTCCAGCGACCAATCTAGGCAAAAGTGGCGTTTCGCGTCGTTCCCCCCGCACACCGAAGCACCCATTTAGCAGTACCGCTCGCAATTAGTGGCGGGTACGTTGCCCTCGTTACATACCTACCTATATAGGTATGTACATTGTGTGCGGCTCTGGACCAACACTATATTAAAGACCCGGGCAGTGTGCATAGCGATGTTTCACCCCACAATAATGTGTCTGAATATCCAAAATAAAACAAAACTTGTTTACATAGATTTTCTTTTGGTTTGAAATGAATTCCCTGGCTAATTATTGCAATGTATAAGTAAAGCATATTGGTTTCAAACAAATTTTTCACGTAAATTGACATAATAATTGTCCGTGCATACGATTTTCTTCATGCGCATTGTAATTTCATCCTATCAGAAATAAATCCAAGAGCCGGCCGCAACTGTCCTAAGCTTATAGAATAAGATGTTATATAAAATGTAGAGAGTATAATATTTCTTTACTGAAGCGAGTAGGTTGCCTCAGATAATATGGGCCCGATCATTGTTATTTAAAGAAGTTGTGGATAATTTTTATTTTTTTAATGGGTACAACCCGTCCCACGAACATATTTACTACTTTTTCGCAAAAGTCTTTTGACAAATTCGAAAAGTGCCGTTCTAAAAATCGAAGAAGATGGTACATTTCTTAATTGGGTCTTGTACTTTCCTCCAGTACTAAAAGAAACGTCGAAAATCCGATATTTAACCAAATTTTCCTACTCCCGATTTCCAAGTTTCGAGAAACGGGACGGCTGTAGAATTAGCGAAATTGACGGGAAATCCTGAGGAACCCCTCTTATAAATTGCGTGTTTTTTCTCATTTTTTAATTTTTTGGGGGCACCGGGAACATCTGCACCTCACCTGAAGACTTGAGGGAAGCTTTAAAAATTCCGACTCCAGAGCCCCGAGCCGAAACAACTTAGCTGTAGCTCGGCGGAAAAGGGCAATTTCTGACAGTTTACGGACTTTGGCATTTTGCACAGATAGAAAGAGATACTTGAATCAAATAAAATTTATTTAACTCAAACAAATTTGATGCTTGTATACGGCGAATACTGACTTTGAATAAAACATTTGGTTTGTTTCAATTTAAAAACAGCATTTAATTTGGGACAAATAAAATATTATTTGGAAGAAATTAATTTTTAATCCCATGGAGATACAAATGATTTGAATTGAATAAATGATATATTTCGAAGGAACAAATATATAATGTAAAAAAACATTTATTCTATTTAAAAAATTAAGAAAGTTGCGCCAAACAACTGTGGTGGGTTGAATTACCCATTCAGGGTATTCACTCAAAAAAATAAAATATTATTTATTTAAAGTAAAGCAACCTTTATCTTTATCATTATTTACAAATTTCAGTTTTTGTCCATTCATAAAAAACATTAAGTTTACTCGATTCATAAAGATGGGAAGTGGATTAGAAAAACACGATAAATTGTAATGCTATAAAAATATTTATTTAAATACAATTAAAATAAACTTTATTTGGTATAAAAACAAACTATGCAAAACATACCAACATACCATCATAGAGGTGGTCTATATGATATATTTCAAGTAGGTTCTTTGAGATTTGTTTCTATTATTGTTTATGCGTGTACTTACAAAATAGGTTGAAAAACACAATACACACTACACACAGTACACCACACTACACTCGGCTACTCGGCAACTATAAATGATAATAAAACTGCGTGCACAAAACCTCCAGGGATACTGCAGGCGGGTACTACTTTCACGGACACTGAACAGTGCTGAACGCCGACACTAGAGTGCGCCCTCTATGCCTCCCATATTTTCTCTTTCTTTCTATCTTTCATTCTCTGGAGTGAGATAGCTATAAAATGGTACGCAGTATTATTTAACTCAAATAAGGTCAAATTTAAACCAAATATCAATGTGGTTGATCCAAACAACCAAAAGGTATAAACAATAAAGAAAAATTATTCTTGTTTGCACCAATTAATACCTTATTTCAGGAAAATAATATATGCTTCCACTAAACAATAATGTGTCAAACAAATTAAATACCTTACCCAAAAAACACTTATTTTTTAATTGAAAAAAATAAATCTTCGTTTAAATAACATAGTTTTTACGGAAATAAATATTATTTCTGGCAAATAATTCTTGATCAAACAACAAATATTTTTCTATGAAGAATTGTATTTCTATCTGTGTGGTGATGGGAAATGGCGGCCAATCATGATGTAAAAAAGATGCGTCCCACCTGTGTTGATCGTTTTTTTCGCCGAAAATCCTTAATAACTCGAAAACGACAAATATTTACCTGAAAAAGTGTCTTTAAATATGTTGACCCGTTCTCCGACCATCTCGCCGTACCGTCAGATCGCCAGAAAAACGCGTTTGAAAATTTTTTCCTGTGCATCAAGCGGTATATATGGCACTGGCTGTATAGCGGGGACTTCGCACACAACTCGCGTCCCCGAGGTCCAGACTTGCCCCCGTCTTTCGCGCCGTATTTAACAGCGGAGGATTTTCGGGGCACCGAAAATACGCCTATGGGATTTCTAAAGGACCAAGGGACCCTTTTTTATTGTTGCTCCATGGGCCTTCTTTCCTATTTTGTACTATAATCATATGAGAGTAGATCTGCCAAAAAATTGACCGCAACTTCTTTAAATAACAATGATCGGGCCCATATAAATTGAGGCAACCTACTCGCTTCAAGTAAAGAAATATACTCTCTACATTTTACACAAGATCTTCTATAAGCTTATGAGAGTTGAAATCATGCAGCGGCTTTCGTACTAAATAGAAACTGTGCTATTGTGCTAATATATTATAATATAAAGAAATAAGAAACCGAAAAATGTTATGTAGGTACACCAGAAAATAAAGCATTCTGAACAGTCAAGTTCGTATTAATGAAATAATAAACTCTATGAAATTCAGCAATAATTATTAAAGGTGGATTTATGCAGCACTCATTATGGCTTCTCTGTCATTTCATTATCATTTTATAGAGCGGATTACAGCAGACTACGAAGATAGAAGTGGGTTATCTTCTAGCGAGATAGTAATGAAATGTTAAGGAAATGAAAACTACATATAAAAATCTCATGCAACAAGCAACATTATGAACTAATAAACTCAATGAAAATAAAAAACACTTGCACGCTAATTGCTTTATCAATTAGGTACGTAGACGTAGAAGTAAATATTATACATATAATGAATGAAAATGAAAACAAGAAATATCACTTACTCCCTAATTTCTTTAGTTTTTTCTCAGCCTTTTGAGCCATTGTTCTAGCATTTTGAATATTTCGATAATTTAGCCAAACATTTTACAATTAGGTAACTGATGATAGGATAAATCGCAAGAACAATTTTCATCTCCGTCTGTTAACAACGGCATCTTTTGCAGAATTTTGAGACAAATTTTCTGTTGTTTCACACATCTGCAATTACGCACTGCCCCTGTTTTTTTTATTAAATGATGATATAATATGGTCTTAACTGAATTTAGCTTATCATTACATAAGAAAGGATAACTGCATAATATGACGATTTGTAGCTGTATAGGAGTACGCAAGAATACCGTGCCGCAGTGGCGTAGCGAGGGGGGGGCAAGGGGGGCCATCGTGCCCCGGGCGCTACTCACAAAGGGGCGCCAAATGGCAAAACAAAAAATCTGGATAATTTTTATTTTTATTATAAATAAAATTAAAAAAATATTTAATATCTCTAAGGAGATACATATATCATATATTTAATAATAATATGATCGTTGTCTGACGTATTATTAAAGACTGCTCACGGCTGTCATGTTTGACAGTTATCTGGCTCACCATGCGCTTCCCGGAGACAAAATACAATGCTAAATACATTGTTGACCAGGCGCCATCTACTTTCCAGCACATGAAACTCTAGCCGTGAGAAGTCTTATTAATACGTCAGTCAACGATATGATTATAATAGGTAGGTACATTAATAAAACTAATTACTATGTATAAATTTTCCTTGCTTTTGATGAAGCAAATTTATCGATAATATCATCAAAGTTGATAATTTCAAATTTTTCTCTTTCCGCACTTAAAAATGCTAGGTCACTTAGGCGATTTTGCCCCATCGTTGATCGTAGATATGCCAAAATTTTGAAAAACATCTTCTCCATACGAGATTATAAAAGTAAGAAATTCTATTGGAGTTTTAGGTTCAATTTCTTTTCTACCGCGGAGTAACATTTTGCAGTCACATATTTCGATAAAGAGTTCTATTCCATTGAAATCTGTATTATAAAATTCATACAAATTTTTAAAAATAAAAATAATTTTTATTAAATTAAACTATGTGCTTCATTCAGTATCATTTTATCCTAGAGGCGCTTCGTTTTGTGGATTCAATTAAAGAAAACTGTAAACGGATTTTCGGATAGTGCAATATCCAAAATTTGACAACTATCCAAAATTTGACGACTTTCCTCTACTATAAATAATAATAAAAATGGAATATTGTCTATTTCTTCAATTGTTATACTGATAATTATTAATTAAATTAATAATTGTTTTAAAACTGCGTGTTTTTAAAATATTTCTTTATAAATATGTAAAATAAATAATAGGTATCTTTTGAACTAATTCTAGATGATCATATATTATACATTTCAAAATATAGTCTTGTTTTCTCAACTACATTTTTTGTCTCAAATTTAATGCCTAGCTTGAGCCCATGACTTTATTTACTTTACTTTATTTATTTATTTATTTGTGAGTATATTTTACATGTAATATTATATGGTTTTCGAATGGGGGGCGCTAAAAAGGTATTGTGCCCCGGGCGCGAGTTAAGCTCGCTACGCCACTGCCGTGCCGTCAGCCATGTGACTCGGTGCCTCGATTTGAGAGCATGAACAAGGCGAAGGCGTTCGACAGGCCTTCTATCAAAGTCTAGATATCTCTGGACGCTGCTTCTATTCCCATGTGCCTCGACCAGAGACGGCTCAGTACAAAAGTAATAAAAAAGTAAAAGTACTAAAGTGTTAATTGATAACAATGGGTCAGTTGGAGCATATTATACGTCGAAAGATCAGGAGATCATAGTACCACTTAACTTTTGAACCAATCCACACCCAAAATCAGAAAAATGATCGAAAACACCGAACGGCTTTTCTCATTCGGATTCTTTTAGATACTCATTAAATACTTTAAGTTAAGTACACATAGGTACTCATTAAATGTATAAACAATGACTCAATCGTTATACCACAATAGCACCCAAGATCTTAATTATGATAGCCATTAGGTACTCGTTCGGGTATATTTTGTGCCACAAACCCGTAGTCCTTCCTCTATTGCTTTTATTTTCTATTGTGCCATGTTGGGACAACATATAATAATTTTTAATTAAAAACAGTAAAGTTTTAACGGCTCTTATAAACTACATTAAAAAATGTGGCTTACGATCTTGATGAGTTACGCAAACTTCGGAACTTGGGTGGATTGCTGCGAAAATTACGAAGTTTTTATCTGGAACTTTCTTATTTCATTATTAATTAAAACTGTTGGAGACTTTGTGAAGAGAATAAGTCGAATGAAAATGAAAATAAGAAGGTTAATGCGTATATGAAGCATTACACTAAATAACCATAAAAATTATACAGGGTATTTCAGAAAACCCTGGCATAACTTCTGGAGCATACAGAACATAAAAAAATAAAAATAAAATTTTTATTGACCATGTGTCTATCGTCTGTAGTTTCTTAGATACAGGGCATCTGAGAATTAAATATTAACCTTACCTTGTACTTTATACTAGGTACATACTACTGAAATTTGACACTGCTGTGTTTTTGGGGATGAAAAATAAGCTGAAAATGTCAATTTCTATATGTATGCACTTACGCTACTTTTGGAACGTGCTTTTACTCGTAACTTTTTGAGGTTATGTTTTTGCAACAAGAGTGTGCCTACTCTTGTTTCATAAAGATAAATCAACCGTTTGTGTTGAAATTGGCAAAACGTGCCCCAAAACACCTGTTAACTGCTCCCAACTTTCAAAACATAAAATTGTCACCTATATACCGCTTTCAATTGTTACAGATCAACTCTACCACTTATAGAGAAAAAAATCCTATGAACGATATACCAAAAATTATTCGTTTTCAAAAGGGAATGGACTGAATTTGACAAAATTTTGACACCCTTTTTCAAGAAAACCAATGGTGTTTTGTCCAATGTCCATTTCGCATTTTTTCATCATTTTGAATGTATTGTTGGTCTGTAACATTTGAAAGCAGTAGGTGGAAATTTATTGTTTCGAATGTTGAGTTAACAGATATTTTGGAGCAGGTTTTGCCAATTTCAATACAAACGACAAACGGTTGATTTTATCGTCATGAAAAAAGAGTACACTTTTGTTGCAAAATGAAAATATGTACTAAAATTATGAACCTGCAAGACCAAAAAGATAACCTTAAAAAAATTGCGAGTACAAACACGATCCAAAAAGAGGGCATATATAGAACTTTACTTTTTAAATTATATTCCATCCCCAAAATCACAGCTGTGCCAAATTTTAATAATTACCTAGTATAAAGTAGAAGATACGATCCATATTCAATTTTAAAAAGGAATCTTGGACTCCTTGTATCTAAGAAGCTAAAGGCAATAGACACAGGGTCGATAAGAATTTAATTTTTATTTTTTTAAGTTTTATATGCTCTAGAGGTTATGCCAGGTTTTTATGAAACACCCTGTACATATATGGTGCAGGCATAGACGTTTATAACGTTTAAGACTCAATGTACAGCACGTATGTGGTGATTCAACATTTTGACCCATAAAATGGCTTTTTTCTATCTGCATGACGCATAATTTAAAACTGTTGGTCAATACAAATTTTAATCTAAGTAATTACTTGAGACAAAAATTATTTAACGCATTGGCCGTTATTAGGCATTTTGCGCAAATGCGAATGACAGCCATTGTGATTAATATTTTTAAATATTTTTTGTCTCAAAATGTGAGTAATTACTTAGATTAAAATTTGTATTGACCAAAAGTTTTAAATTATGCGTCATGCAGATAGAAAAAAGCCATTTTATGGGTCAAAATGTTGAACCACCACGCACGTGCTGTACATACATTGAGTCTTAACTTTTTCAAAATGAACAATGTAAATTTTTTTATTAAGAAATTCGTTTTCGTCAATGGAATTTGAACAAAAACTGAAAATTAAAGAGTTGGGCAAGCCGTTACCCGATTTAACTATAGAGAAAAATCAAAGGGCAGGTCAAAAAACGCGATCTCGTAAACTCAATCTCAATAAAAGTGTTTACTTAAAAAACAATTGGTTGTGCGGGTTTGAAGAAAGTTGTTATGTTTTGTATGGTTTCGGCTTTGTATGGTTTTGTTCGGCGGTGAAGGGAATCAACGACACACGAAAAATCGAAAGGTACACATGAATAACATTTTTAATTTTAGTATATGCTGGGTATAATACATAAAAAACGCAGCTAAATTCAGCACAATATTATTCCGATACACTGCTTAAACATATGATGAGCAGAAAAATCGATACGTTTTAAATCAAATAATTAACTGTGTTCGTTTTTGTGGAGCTTTCGAATTGGCATTAGGAGGACACATAAGACAGAGGCTCAAACATTTATGACAACCGAGGTGAACTTTTAAAATTGTGTCTCAGTTTGTGTTATTTCCCTGGTTATTTATTCAAAAGCAAATTGGTTCAATTCAAAAAATCGTTTAAATCTAACTTTAATAGTCTGAGTTGTCAGATGTCCATGTAAATAAATGCTACTGGAAAACTTTGGTACCTTTTCCTGTATTAGTTAGGCGGTGTGAACTTAGCAGCTAATTTTCTGGCAGCCAAAAATTTCAAGGTTTATTTTTTGATTAATATTTCTTCATTTCCAATTTAATCTGCTTAGAAGGTTTTATCGAAATAAATGTATAGAAATAAGGAAGGGCGAGGAAAATTTTTTGCTGCCAGAAAATCGGCTGCTAGCTTCACACCGGTTCAGATAGGCACATTGATGTTTAAAATGTCTTCTGATATTTGGCCCCACCTGTTTAAATACTCACGAGCCGCCACTGAATTGCAGATGCGAGCAGATTCAAACCAGCTGAGATCAGATGTGATATATAACGATATGTGACAAGTTAACCCTATACATTCTTATTTTTCACAACATTAATACTCAGGGTCTTTTTATTTTTGTATCCTGGTGTCAAAAATGAATAATGTAAAAGTAAGAGCAGGCGTATTATCCCTAGTTCAGGAAATATTTATTTGAAGATGAGGAGGAACAGAGTTATGCAGCTTTGGAAAAGGTGGAACATTTTGCAGAAGAAACTGCACCCAATTTCAGCATTATGCAGTTCCAACAACATTTTAGAATGTACCTATCCTAGTGCAAAAACATTTTCCCCCATTTGTGTCTCCCCTCAAAAATTGTATTCGGTACCATTTATTAGAGAAATAAACACTTAACATAACCTCAATAGTTACGTCAAACGTCAAACACCGTCCTAGGTAGCACGTCGCACTCGTCGGCTAAAATACTCAGAACAGCCGGAGCTTGCTTAGACGCGTTCGATTTTAAGGTGGCATAAACACACATGGCATTGAATACTACCAACCCAAGTGAGTTTTTTGTGTTTATTTTCAAAATCATTATGTTTTTCAAAAAACCAATGCCCAACTCAAATACTGCATTATATTGGGCATATTTGGACAAAAAATCAGCCAAATCTGATGTCTCGTTTGGAAAAACAATATACCTAAAGTTTCTGGTAATTTTTTATTAGAGAAGAATAAGAAAACACATTTCAGGTATATTGTTTTCGCAAACTAAACATCAGATTTGGCTGATTTTTTGTCCAAATATGCGCAATATAATGTAGTATTTGAGTTGAGCATTGGTTTTTTGAAAGACCTAGTAATTTTAAAAACAAACACCAAAAACCCACTTGGGTTGGCACTATGTGTGATAATGCCCCCTTAATATCCGAACTATCGGAAAGAGCACTCTGAGGTAAATACCGAACGCACTAGAGTTTGCTCATTTTAAGACACAGTTTCGTGGTAAATTTGAAAATTTGTTTCAAGATTTTTTTGTGAAAATGTCAGACATTTCTGTTCTACATGAGTTATTCGAAGTGCTCCTAGCACTAATGTGTTTTTCGCCCATCGGCTTTAACAACCCTTCTACTACAATTAATAATAGTGGTTTGGAGTAACAATATTTCAAATAAACCTGTCATCATTAATAATTATTAATATTATTACTACAAGTACAAGTAGGTATATCTTGAAAAATAAACTAAGTACCTACCTAAGTAGAGACGCAAGAAGCAAACTAAATTTGGGATTTTAAAATTTGGAATCTTAACATTTAGTTTAATATTCGTCATTTCGAAGAGGTTCACAAATTTATTTACAAGCAATGATTACAATAATAGCCGAACATATGAACATGGACCATGCAAAAAGAGAAACTCGATAACCTTTACTGTCTAGACCGTGCCGTACCATCACCTCCTTAAACTTCATAATCGCGCCTAAGTACGCATCCACCCTAGTATTAACTCCTGGATATGATTTACGAAATAATTTATGAATGAATGATGGATTCCCACATTCCATTCCGTACGATATGATCCCCCTTTGCTCCCCTTCGCACATCAGTGGACCCCCTGCATCACCCTGGCAGGCGTCTTTCCCTTTCTCATACGTGCACACCTGGTGCATTATTATTGTCCAGTCCGTCTTTTTAAGCCTGTTCCTGCATTCATCCTGCGAAATTACTCTTATATGCATGCAATGTAGTTGATCAGGATAGCCCGACTTTTTATGAAGCTTTCCATAGCCTATCAGCAGAGGCTCGGGGCAGCCTACCTCGAACGGATCCAGTGATTGTTGTCGAGGTATTCTAATAAACATTTTCGCGTTGGTGACCTCGACAGCTTGCGATAGTTCGACTATACCAATATCATTATGTAAGGTTGAAAGCGAGAAGTTCTGATGGGTGTAGAAAGCTGACACGTGGTAAGTCTTCTTCATGTAATTTATAACAACTACCTCACCATCGTTCTCGTACGCTTCTGAATAGCATTGTGCAGCGGTTAAGATGTGTTTTGCGGTTAAGAGAGTCCCTCCACAAATAGGTATAATCTAGAAAAGGAATAATGTTATAAGTATGAAGACTTTTTTCTACGATGCTCACATAGGTGAAGAGGGTTACGGAGATGATATAAAGTTCTTGATATGTGGAACAGAATTTTGAAACAATGTAGTCCAGAAAGTTGGGCTTCTCTTGTGGAGTATACTAAAACTGTCATAGACGAATGGTACAAGAGGGAACATGTATCATGGATACTGTGCCCGAATTTGTAATTGAAATTGTACATTCGGACGATGAGAGCAATTCAGATTTATCTTTATTTACCTTTTCCTATACACACCGACCTTGATGTATCAAATGAAAGTGTTTGACCTAGACCGGCACTATATCAAAGACCCGAGCATGACGTCATATTTCGGACTGGGGTGGCGCTACTCGACGAAAAAAATTGCGACTTTTTATAGATCATAGGGGGTGTTCTGTGGTTATTGGTATGTCAGTTTCTGACGTTTAAAATGTCCCAAATTTTAAATATCCAGATTTGCCTTCTTTTTACGGTAACGAATTCTCTTCGCGTCCAGTATTTAGCAGTTTTATCCTATTACACAGCTTTTACAGGTTTGTGATAAGTAACATGAAATTTCCACGCACATGAAGAAAATGGTATGCACACTGCACAGACCATTAGGTGAATTACAGAAGAATAAACACTATTTTGGAATTATGGGTTGATCTGATCAACCAGGTGAAGAAGCGACAATTCTATATAATATTTTGGAAAAGTATTTTGTAACATATGCAAGAATGAAAATAGAACATTTTGTTTACAGCTCCAAAGCGAACCAATAGTCTTCCATATAAAGAAGAAACTGAAAAATCTAATGCCGTTGACTGACGATTAATACATCAGCTAATGCGTTGTATGCTTACTTACACTACAACTAGCCATGGACTTCATTTCAAACCAAAGGGTACCAAGTACTCCTGCTTGCTTTTTAGACTCGCTTTCCTTAAGAAAATGTATGGAAATATGCCATTTGAACTTGTCAAATTAGAAGGACATAACAAACAAATATTTTGTGTTATTCTGAATAATAAATTCGTTGTAACAGACATATTTGCATGTTTTTGTTTTATAACAGATTCTGCAACAATGATGTTTTAACATTAAACCACCGTGTAAATTTGTTTCGTCATGTGGCGCCAGTGGCGATCGCTTGCACAGGTCTTTAATATAGTGTTGGTACAGGTTTGACGAGTAGAATAGTATAAGCTACGTACCGTCATTCTAAACTCAATATTTATGGAGGATGGCCCTAATGTGTTTTTCTAATAATTGTTTGAAAACTAAAAAAAAATTAAATCTAACAAAACTTAAGAAAACAGTGGGTTTCCAAATTGCACTAGAAATATTTTTTCAGCTGATCAAAATAATGTTAAACATTTGTAAAATCACTGACCGCTCATAAAATATTAATTTGTCCAATCATTTGACTTACGTTTAGATTTTTACCTTTATTAATCCTCACAGGAGATCTATGGAGCAACAATCAGCATTGTGATAAAACATAATATTACGAATAGTAATGTTGTAATATAACAGCAACAGTAACACTTTGTGGTTTTCCAGTTTTCTTTTAAAAAATGATGAAAATTATTCCGGTCAGCTTATAATCGCGAAAAAAAATATTTTATATCTGGCACATATAATAGCCAACAACAAAAAAAAAACAAAAAAAAATCTTTTTTTAAATCTACGGCACTGGAAGCTGTAGCCTCGATTTGCTTGGTTCAGTGACGTAGGTAATTTGATGACGTGTATGCCAACACTCCTGCATCGGACTTTAAAATTAAACATTTTTTCTAAATAATAAATAATGGCACTTCTTGAAATATTTTCATGTTTTCTTAATTTAGTAACACCCTGTATATAACATCTAAGAATTTTGAATGGTAATCTTGTTCGATCGACAAGCAGAATTTTTTTATAAAGAATGACTTCGTAAAATGAGTAATAAATTTTTTCTCTTCTTCGGAACTCCATCCGCGGACACACTGTACACTAGTGCAAAAACGACTTGCCCCTTATAATCGGGCAACGTTTTCCTTCTCCCTTCAAAAGTTATATTTGGTATCATTTATTAGAGAAATAAACACTTAACATAACCTCAATCATTACGTCAAACATCGTCCTAGATCGCACTCGTTGGCCAAAATAGCTTGCGTTCGATTTTACTACCGAACGCACTATAGTTTGTTTATTTTTAAGACACAGTTTTGATTTCATTAATAATAGTACCTACCTAAGTAGAGTTAAACAAGCAAACTAAATTTGGGATTTTAAAATTCGAATGCTTAACATTTTGTCTAGGTTACAACGAATATCCGTCATGTCGAAGGGATTCACAAATTTATTTAGAAGCAAATGATTACAATAATAGTCGAACACATGAAAATACTCCATGCAAAAAGAGAAACTTGATAACCTTTACTTAGACCATGCCGGACCATCACCCGCTTAAAGTTCATAATCGAGTCTAAGTACGCATCCACCCTGGTATTAACTCCTGGATATGATGGCTTCCCACATTCCATTCCGTACGATATGATCCCCCATTGCTCCCCTTCGCACATCAGTGGACCCCCTGCATCACCCTGGCAGGCGTCTTTTCCTTTCTCAAACGTGCACACTTGATTCTTTGTTACTTTCCAATTTGTTTGTTTGAGCTCGTCTCTACATTTATCTAGCGTAATTGCTTTTATATTCATACAAAATAGTTTATCAGGGTAGCCTGAGTTTTCTCCAACTTTTCCATAGCCTATCATCAGAGGCTCTGGACAGCCTTCCTCGAACGGTTTCGCTAATTTTTCTCGAGGTATTTTAATAAACATATCCGCGTTGGTGACCTCGACAGCTTGTGATAGTTCGGCTACACCAATATCATTAAGTAGGGTTGCAAGCGAAAAGTTCTGATGGGTGTAGAAAGCTGACACGTGGTATGTTATGTTCGTGTAAGTTATAACAACTACCTCACCATCGTTCTCGTACACTTCTGAATAGCAATGTGCAGCGGTTAGGACGTGTTTTGCGGTTAAGAGAGTCCCTCCACAAAGGGGTGTAACCTGGAAGAGGAATAATGTTGTAAGTATGAAGAATTTTCAACTATTGTGTTTTGAGTTGTAAGTTGGACAAAATTTTGGCAGCAATTGTTATTCATACTAAAGACCATACGTCGCCATAAGCAAACAAAACCTTAGAGACAAAAAGTTGGATGGACTAGGAAATTTAAGCGAATTTTAGAATGACACAAAATGTCTCTGCAGAGAAGTTCGTGAGTCGGGCTAGAGGCCCTGTATGACACAAAAAGTGACAGTTATTCGTTTTAACAGAGGTTGGACAACAGATTTTGGCAGATCTAGTAACATTGTTTTTATTATATTCTTATCTTGGCAGGTGCCAGTTTGTCAACAAAACTGTCGACAAATTATTGAGCGTGCTCATTTTCTTTTGCAAAAAGGAATGTTAACAGTTAAAAGTGACATCTTGTGTAATAAGAAACTGCAAGAATTCTGAGCAGGATGAATTTTTCATAACACCCTTTCCAAAAAGCGCAGAACGAGCACGATGGTGCAAATGAAATACCCTAACATGAGAGTTGGAAATGATACGAAAATTTGCGAGGTAAGTAAATTTAATTACATAAGTATCTCTAGTTTTTTATTTTTTGTTTGATCTGTGATTTTAATCTGCAGAATAATTTTCTTAATCTGCATCAGCAACATAACATAAGATACCTAAATTAATACGTATTAAATATTAGTACCTACCTATTTATTTTCAATAAAAGTCCATAAGGTTCTACAAACCCCCTATTAGAATTCTTATGAAAATTTCCCAATGTTAAAGAGATAAAATTAAAATTTTTGCCCTTCAAGGAGGTAAAACCTGTTAGGTATATATATTTACACTGGACCGGGCTAGGCATTTTTCGTTTCATGGAATAATAAAAATGTAAGTATATGTGTTAGAGAGAGGCAGTTTTGAAGGTGCTTTATTTTGCACCAAGACCAACAAAATCGGACAAAAAAGAAGTTAACACGGGTGGGAATATAAAGAACCCTTTTTGTGTAGTCAGTTAAATGTGTGAGCTTATATTCCATTACAAATTTCTTGCTGATAAAAAAATAGCATTTGATGGCAGCGTTTTATTATGTTTAGGTAGCTTAAATTTATAGTTCTTTAACTTTCAGAGATTCACTTCTCCGACATGGATTTTGAGTGTCAGGTTGTGCTGAAGAAAGGATCATCTCCTGCAACGTTTGATAAACGTGACTTTAGCAAGAAAGAACCATTATTAAATATGTATAAATTTCTGAGAACTTGTACTAGTTTGATTTTTCCTATTTACTTGCAAAAATATATCTTTGAAAACAAAAATACTGTTGTCTTCTTTATTGAAATTCAAAACTGCAAAATGTTGCATTAAAAAGTTATTAACTTTTATTTTACCAAAAAAAGAATGAGAGACTAATATATCGATATTAAATACCTAGGTACTCATTTTTTATTCAGCCTAATTCCTTATTATTATTGGTTGATTCATATTACCAAAACAAACTTTCCAACTTTTTGTTCCGTACAAATGTCAGTATTAATTGTCTTAAAATTATGAAGAGAGTTTGAAGAAACGAAACCATACAGTAAAACCATTTAAAAGACCTTTTTTATTTGTAAATGAACGGAATAATTATTATTGCAGCTATGATTCCTATTGAAGAAATATTCGAAAGTTTGATTAGTTGGTATGCTAGAGCCTTGTTTAATTTTACGTACATACCTATCTACATATACCACCCTCATACAAAAATTTAATAAATGTTTTTATCCTGATATCCTAAAATTTCTGTTTTCTTGGAACAAATTATATGTTTCTTCACTTTTCCATTCAAACTTCAATAATATTATTAGTTAAGCTTTGCAAATAACATACTACTACCTAACCTATTTACCTATTTATTGGTTTTATCTATATTTTTATACATTTTAAACTGTGCCCTCATCTACCTACGCTTATGGCAGTTAACTGTCGTTAGCTTAACCTTAAAATCCAATTTTGATACATCGTGCTGCTAGGGGAATGTTAGAAAGAGCGAAAAAATATATGTCTGTTGCACAAAATGAATTTCATAGGGAAAATAAGACCCTCGCCAGAGAGAGAGAGATCCGATCGTTGTCCAACCTCTGTTAAAAGGAATAACTGTCACTTTTTGTGTCATACAGGGCCTCTAAGTCGGGCCTGTCAACGGTGAAACAACTAGACCGGTGGCCGCATCACGTATTCCGATTTTCGTTTGAAATGTCTAATCCTACATTACTAGATATAACTTAATGTGCCTAATCTCTAAAGAATTGATTTGAAGAGGTTTTCTGGAGGTTGTGTAGACCAGGCGTACTGTTGAAATGAACTTGATGATCGAACTTCCATCGACTTTATCGATGAGTTAGACGACGTTTAGACCAGTTTGTTATTATTTATCTTTGATCGTTTTCAAGTGGAAATTATGTTGTCATTGGGGGGCTTCTGCTTCTTTCATTTATTACAAAGGCGCCAAACAATTATGTTTAAATTTAATTTAAATCAACATTTAAATAACATCAAGCCATCTATTAAATTCACAACGGAAAAGGAAGAGAACAGCTTTTCTGTATCCCGCTTCTACACGTACTGGTCTAGATAATTACAGTCAAAAAAATTATATGTTGATACTGTTGATTAGAAAGGTCAAAAGCCAAATTAGCGTAGGTTCACCCCTAACCCGTTTCATCGCCATCTTGAAAAAAAATTAGAATCGATTTATCTTGTTTCTTATTGGCCGGAAGAAGACACGTGTTTTTTTTTAGAATTTTAGAATAGCATTCAAAAACTTAGCATGGGAACATCAAAAATACTCTGATAACTGCGGAAACCCCACCAATTTTCTCGTTAATGAACATGTGACTCGCCGTATCTCAGACGGTTTGAAAAAATTAAAGTTAATATAGGTACAGTTAGACACGTGGTTATACAAACTTCAGTAGTTAGGATATACAGAATATCGACGCACACAAGTCAGTATCTGGGTACCTGCATTATGAATCAAACCATTCTCAATCCACAAAGAAAGTAATAATAATTAAGACCCTGCACAAACGAGCCACCATATTATGCAATACAGAGGAAACTATAAACGTACAAAAATAGAGAACAAAAAAGGAGATCCGACAAGCAAGGGCTTCCCAAAGATACCTCACGATAGAAGAAGATACCATCACATCATTCTGCAAGAAAATGGCCACACAAATAAAGGAGGAAGGAAATGACCCCAGCGTCGAGTTTCGCAACGTTTGTAATGAAAAGAAGAAGCCCGTGAAATCAATGGAGTCAAAGACAACATCTCATAAGGCTCTATACTATTTCTTTATCTGTTGTATTGGATATATGTGACGCTCTTTAGTAGAACCAAACCACACTGTGGCTATACCCGAAGAAAGAATATAGAAAAATGACTGCCACGTAGTCTAAAAAGTCGGACTGGTTGTGATAATAAAACAATGTCTATCTATGGTCTAGTCTACGAAACGTTACTTTTTGGCTGACTTAGGAAAACACTAAAAGAAAATGGACCATATTTACGTATCCAAATATAGTAATGACAATGTCATACACATAATTTTATATATAAACTTTAAATTATAAACAAAATAATTATTATTACAAGTAGTATAAGTAAATTTAACATTAATTTGGTAACAATGAGCTATTAGTGGTATTCTTTCCTACGGACATACCTACTGATACGGTAAGATGTGAGACAGATTCAATGTTATTTATTTTTTGATGATAATCTCGACCGTTTGTGTGTGTGTTGTTTATCGTTAAAATAACAAATGGCGAAAAAAAAAAGATATCATGGTAGGTATTTCAAGTGCAAGATATCTTTATACTTACTATATTTTTCCACTTTGTGTATATCACTGATTTCAACGGTCGCACCTTGTTCCGCTTATATATTCTTTAAAAATAAGGAAAAAAGGATTTAAACTTAAATTTTCACCCAAATCGCTACCAAAAATGAAGTGTGGGGTTATAATATAATCCATCTGAACTTAGAATTTGATGATGCATGAAGAGTGAGGGGCGAGGAACACTGGTTCACTTTAAAACGAATCGGAAAACTTATCTCACACGAAAGAACAAGCCCAACTGAGATAGATCAGATATCTCGGACATCTCACCACAAACGAATATCACTATTATTACAGACTAACCAGTAATACAGACAACTCTTTAAATACATGACAGTGTGTCAAAAAGAGACTTGCTTTTAGGTCAAATACCTTCTAAAGATATAAACATTTTATTTGATTATACTTACGTTAATGTACAAAGCAAAAAGATTGCATTAGAACCAAATCTATCTTTAATAGTATCTGTTTCTCTGTGAATTGGAATGGAGACTCTCTTCATTTTGACACATGTCATTAAGGAGGCTTCGCGACTGAATTTAAGATGCCAACGCCCCGACGCGACTGGACTATGCGAACTAATATATGGGCCATCGTCACCATGGAAACGGTGCCAGTCTTGGGTCTATATACTGGTGTGTTCTTTGTTCTTGTTCATTGTTGGCATGGCCCATAGACTAGTTTGGCATTGAGCCTACAGGGGGCGTATTTCTTATATTCAATGGCGTATAGGCATACCTGATATAGCTATAGTTGTTTTACAAGTTGTTTAACTTATAAAATTGTCAGTCTACGTGATAATAAATACGTAACAGTGACTACGTTTATCTCGTGACAACTCGATCGGATTGAAATGGATCCGATTGAGTTATGTCAAATATTTTATAATTCTACATTTACATCATCAGTATTGAATCCTACGGTTTTCAATCCTCCCTAGGGACATAAACTTATTATACTTATTCCACAGTAGGTTGGTGCACATTATGGCCAACTTCTGTTTGGAAATAGCGGCTTGACTTCAAATTTTAAATATGATTGAATTTCAATCTGTAGAGTTTACGCCGTGTATTTGAGTCTGTTCCAGTGAATTCAATCCTCTCTCAATCGGATCGAACGCGTCGAGATAAACGTGTAGTCATTATACAAGTAATGTGGTTTTAGGCTTTTACAAAGAAATATAAATTTGTAGGGTAAAAACAATAAAGTTTTTTATAGCTATTGGTTTTATACCTATGGTTTAAATTTTAACCACTGATTTGCATTCTCTAATTTTGATGTTCGAAGAAAAAGGAAAAGAAAATATTGGCAATGTCAGCTTCAACAAAATCCAAATAATTGGTTCAATTGTTGAGATGACACAATGTGTGACTTTCAAATCTAATCATAATCAAGATAATTTGTCTTACGGTTTGATGTTCGCTTATGGCCCTGACTTGACTGGCACTACGATTCTGCAGGCAGCAGACTGCTCGGAAAAATTGACTTAGTGGTTTTGACGTTTTCCTTGCCAGGACAAAAAACCCTAGAGTTGAAAAGGATACTTTACTTTAATACTTTGAAAGTACTTCATAACGAAACAACTTCTTTTGATTCCAGTAGATTGTGACACTTTCAGGTAATCAGGTAAAATATTAATGCAAAGCCTCATTATTTCTCTAAGTGCATATCAATGTTTATTTATTTAAATAATATGATGAAGATTCTAAAGGTTTTTGGTTGCTCGATAACAAAATTGACGTGATGAATCAGAGAAAGTTGTTGGAATATAAACAGAAAAAAAACATAACAAGAGCAATTTTCGAGGAAACGTCAGTAATAATTTACTAACCTCATTCGATGTTTGAGGGTATTCTCAACGGGACCATTAAGCTATGTAGTTTTGACTTTACCGGACTTTATAGATTTTATATCGGCGCCCATAGCCAATTTGTAACAAAAAAATACCAAATTTGGAAAAACTATATTAATTACCATAGCGTGTTTATTCTAAGAGATATGTAGAAGAAAATTGTAATTGATGGGAAATTGCAATTGATGCAACCGGTTGTTCAGATAGTTGCAGAAAATTACACAAATTTTGAAAGATTCGTACGTGACTGTGTTTCAATGGTCAAAACGCAATGTTCCAAGTTAGAATCATCAAACCTGAAAACGATTACGACTATTACGAGTACAACAGGGTCCATGTAGTTCCGAGCAGCTGACGCATTCGGGTGCAGAAACGTGTAACTCCCAAGCCTAAAATTGTAAATAAATGTAAAAGAATCTGTACCAGAAATCTCAATGAATGATGTTAAACTTAAATTTTAGTTATTCCACAACTTAAGTCAGCCGAAGTAAGTAATTAAGCGATGTTATTGCGATTGAAATTAAGTACTTAATTGGACCAAAAGTGCGCTACTATTTTGTTGTACTGATTGACTAGGCCATATTTTCAACTAGGTACCATTATTTATTATTCTAGACAAAATATTTAGGGAAGTAAAATTTTAAGTCAGGGTTTATATAGAATTCTATGTTTTATTTTTTCAAGTCGAATTTGTGGAAATCCAAAATGAAAATCAGTCATGTTGTTAAACAAACAATAAAAATGAAATAACGATTTGGGAGCTTGTGGAAAAAAGTATTTTAATAAAATAATGCATAATACTAAATTATTAATTTCCTTCTTATTATCCGGAAAAACTATATTATATTATATAAATATACTTTATATATTTATTATATTTGTATATCTATATTATATATACAAAGTGTCAACGGATGCAATTGACAAAACGAGAAAATTTTTTATTATTGATTTGAGGACGTTAAGTCATTCTTTATAAAATATTTTGCTTGTCCAGAAAATGAGATTATCAAATGAACATATTAGGTCAGATGTACAAGATATTAATAAATTAATAAAACATGAAAAATCAATATTTATTATTTTACACAAATTTTTTATAAAAGGATTTTTTTTTATAATCCAAAATAAAGCCTCAATACAAAATTAGAAATCTGAATTTTGTTTTTATTTTTATACAGTGTGTCCCAATTTCATACGGGATACCTCAGAAAACAAATGGTCTCTGTTTTTTATTGGTAGTACCAAGGGAGAGTATCTCATAGGCGGTTGTATTTGGATGGGGTAATTGTTTCATGGCCTGCTATGATTTTTTAAAATAGCAAATTTTCAAGAAACACTTTTAGGGATTTTTTTACGACAAAATGATATTAAGAAAACTTGTTCAGAATGAAAAACTGAGTAGATTCACAAAATTTCAAAAGGCTAGGCCTACTTTGATTTTTAGATGTATCTCCCACTTTTTTCTTAGAAAAGTGTCCTTTCTGGAGTTTTCACTTCAAAATTTTATTTTTTCACGATGATCAAGGTTCCTGAATACTATTTTGACGTTAAAGCTCCAGAAAGGCCACATATCTAAGAAAAAAGTGGGAGAAAAAGGCGAAAAAGCTACAAATCAAAGTAGGCCTAGACTTTTGAAATTTTGCAATTCTACTCAGTTTTTTATTCTGAACAAGTTTTCTTAATAACATTTTGTCGTAAAAAATCCCTAATAGGGTTTCTTGAAAATTAGCTATTTTAAAAAATCATAGCATGCCATGAAATAATTACCCCATCCAAATACCACTGCCTCTCCCTTGGGACTACCAATAAAAAAATAGAGACCATTTGTTTTCCTTGTCCTTCATATAGTTATGAGGTGTCCAGTATCAAATTGGGACACACTGTATACGTGTGTCGGCGTTTGCTTGTAAACACTTCGGAAATCTATGAAGAGCCGAGTAAAATTCGGCATTATTTTTTAGATTCACCTAAGGGAAGATATCTCGCAGACAGATTAGATGATTAACTAGCTGTATTTTTTTTAAATGACCAATTTTCAGAATACCATATTAGGCATTCTTCTAAGAGTAAAATGGATGGTGCCGCCAAATTGACCATAGAAATTGGACGAAAAAAATCTGTCCGGATTCCACTACATCCTCCATCCTTATACCTAATTATTTATAGGCTTTATAATGTTATATGCTTTATTCATCTCCTTGGTTGTGGTTATCTCTTACCCTTTTCGAGATATTAATATATTTATGTTTTTTGGCAGTATAACACCGCGGTCGGTTATTTCAGCAACAACTACTTTTTCACTATATACTAATGTAATAACCAATAACTACCTTAAAATTCCTGATTCCTAAGACCTGGATCGACACTTTATATTAAAAACCCGAGCATGACGTCATATAGTTAATTGTTGTTTACGAACTGAGGTGGCGCTACTCGTCGAAAAAAATGGCGACTTATTATAGGTTATAGGGGGCTGTTCTGTGGTTATTGGTATGCCAGATTCTGATGTTTAAAATGTCTCAAATTTTAAATATTCAGCTTTATTATGATTTACCTTCTTTTTATGCGTCCAGTTTTGGCAGTTTTATCCTATTAACACAGCTTTTACATTTGTTTGTGATAACATGAAATTTCCATGTACATACATGAAGACAATGTAATGCACGTACCATTATGTGATTAGGATGATCTGATCAACCAGCTGAAGATGCAAAAATTCTAGATACTATTTTGGAAGAGTATTTTGTAACGTATGCAAAAATGAAAATAGAAAATTTTGTTTCTGGCTCCAAAGTCCTCCATATAAAGAAGAAACTGAAAATTTTAATGCGTTTTATGCTTACTTACACTACAACTAGCCATGGACTTTATTTCAAACGAAAAGGTTCCAAATACTCTTGCTTGCTTTTTAGACTCGCTTTTCTTAAGAAAATATAGGAAAATATGCCATGTGAACTTATCAAATTAGAGGGACATATCAAACAAATGTTTTATTTTATTTTGAACATTAAATTCGTTGTAATAGACATATCTGCATGTTTTCATTTTATAAAAAATTCTGCAACAATGGTGTTTTAACAATAAACCACCGTGTAAATTTGTTTCGTCGTGTGCGGCGCCAGTGGCAATCGCTTGAAACAGGGCTATGCACAGGTCTTTAATATAGTGTCGGTCCAGCTAAAACTTGTAAGACATTGCACAATTTATCTGTTTTAATTGATTTTCGTTCTTAAATAAAAGTTTGAAAGTTGGTGTGCCAGGATTTTATGAGGCCGGTTTCAACAATGCCTCTGACTATCTACAGCGTGTCCCGCTCTGATGTCCGGAAGAGGGAAAAGTTTTTTATTCGTGGGTTTACGACAAAAAGCCACTCTTTATAAAAACTTCCTGCCTGTTCCAAAACGCCCAATACTGTTAAAATATTTTTGATTTTTTTATACAGGGTGTTCAGTATTTCGATAAATTTAGAAAAATTTTTTTAGTCGCCAAAAGTAAAGGACCGTTGTTTTCAACAATATCGAAAAATATTATCAAGGATGTCATTTAGAATCCACAGGGGGTTACAAATTTGAGGTTTCAGCAATTTACGTTGAATTTTTTTTAACAAGGCCTGAAACAAAAAGTTTATGCTGAACCTTGATAATAATGTGGACACTTTAAAAAACAGAATAAGGGATACAATTGCAAATATTCCTCTATACGAAATACAAAATGTGTATAGAGAATTTATTAGAAGAGTTGTAATTTGTGCAGAAGTTGGAGGTAATAAATTTGAATGAAATTTATTTTTGTAAATTTTAATATTATTGCTTGCTTAAGTAAATTTTCCATATTGTTGGCAATAAATTGACGTAATAGCATTGAAGAAATTGATTACTGTATAAATTCTGTAAATATCAAATAAAGCGGCACAAACAAATTACCTATCTGCCCGCCTTTTTAAAAAAATTAACATAAATTGCTGAAACCTCAAATTTGTAACCCCCTGTGGATTCCAGATGATATCCTTGATAATATTTTTTGATATTATCAAAAACAACGGTCCTTTACTCTTGGCGACTAACAAAATTTTTCTAAATTTTTCGAAATACTGAACACCCTGTATAAAAAATCAAAAATAATAAACAGTTTTGGGCGTTTTGGAATAAGCAGGAGTTTTCATAAAGAGTGACTTTTTGTCGTAAACCCACGAATAAAAAACTTTTCCCTCTTCCGGACATCAGAGCGGGACACGCTGTATATGAATCCTTTAATTTATGTATTTACCCTTCAAAATCGCAGTGTAGAAAGTATCAACGACCATTCTGATTCAAAATATAAAAAAATTACCGTAATTATTATATACAGGGTGATTCAAAACTCCGTGCACAAATTTTAATGACGTATATTTTTTAAACCAAAATAAGGCTTATTTCCTATAAACATGGGGTGCACATGTTTGACCATTTAACGAACGAAAAGAAGATAAATATCCTGATTTCTCTAATTTTTGCACTAAGACTATGTCGTAGTAGGGCTTGGTTTTTTAAGGAAAATCTCTTTACCTAGAAGCAATCCGAAGAGTCCAGTTTTAGGCACGATTACGTGACCCACCAAAGCAGATATCTTAATCCGTTGCAATTTTATTGTCACACCATCACACAAACGTCACAAACGCACCCACCCGGGTTTGGGGTGTCTGACTGGGGCCGAGGACGCGCTGAAGGAAGCGTTTCACAGAGTTTTTAAGATGCGAGAATGAGGGTTTATTTATTTTTTTGCTGATATGGAAAATCGGACTTTTCTAGGTACCTTAATGTGTTCAAAACTTGCTGTTGGAACCAGTGCCGGACTGGACAGGTGAGATAGTGAGAAAAATCTCACGGGGCCCCCTCTGTAAAGGCCGCTTGGGGGCCCCTGCCCTGAATGGTTTCAAAGAGCGCAGGCGCGCCCGACGGATGAGGGCCTCTATTATTACCCACTCAAACAAACGAATCCTATAATGTGAGTATGTGAGGTAGGTTGTACCCAAGTAGCATGTCAGCGCGTCTTTTCCAAATTAAAAATAATTAAATCACGCCTTCGGCCAAGCTTGTCAGAACACTTACTGGAAAGTTTTATTTTAATGAGCGTGGAAGCAGAAACATTGCATTTAATCGATCCTGAAAAAATTATCTTACGTTTGGCTTCAGAAACTTCTTCATATAAAAAAAATATTAGCTTGTTAGAGTCACTTGGAACAGCATAAAAACCTTTAAATTTTATACGGGTGATTTCTGCTATGATAACAAGCGCCTCTGTAATAAAATACGAGACAAAGTACTTTTTTAACCATATTAAACCACACCTGGTATTAGTGGTGGAAAGAGATTGAAGGAGAGAGAGAGGATAGATAGGCTACCATTGTAGTAAAAAACAAGTGACTGCATGCTCGCGTAATATAATATCATCAACCGGGGGCCCACGGTTACACTGTTAAACGGCTGGCCACTTGTGCAGCGAAATTCGGTGGATAGGTGTGCCATAATTTCACAGATCATTGGATATACTTGCGTAAATAGTTATAATCCATATGGCTTTTTAGAGACCTGTTGACAATATTATATGGTGCGTTAACCTTTACGTTGTGTTTGACGACAACCTTAAAAAAACCTTAAAATTGGAATATTACATTGCTTCTAGAATATGTATATTTTTGAAAACTGCGCGTGACGCTTATGTCCTATATTCTTTTTGTGACACCAATTAGAGTTTTTTATGCTGTTTCAAGTGACTTTAGAAATAATATACTTACATAACCCCTAGGTACTTACTACTTAGATGTGATTCGATATTGTGTAGAAAATTAAGTTCCAATTTTTTGTGTTTTAATTTTTTTTATTTTATTGCTTAGACTCAAACTTAAAGCATTGACTGAAAATTGGAAAGACTTGCTACGCGGCAGTTCCTACCACTGCTTTTTATGTGTCAGTAGAGTCGACAATGCAAAATTCATTGTGTTTGTGCCCCTGGAAACCGCTTAATGATTAAAAAAGTGTCAAATGTCAAGCCATTGTCTGTCTTCACAATATTTCAGTAAATGTTTAAAGAAAGACTTATATTTACTATATTTACATTTGAATAGGTACCGTACCTGTTTCTAGATTTTTAATTTTCTTGTTCATTTATTCTTTTGTTATACTTTTTATAAATATATTGTGTTTACTTTTCAAAAAGCAATCCGATGTTTCCATGTAGCTACCTATACCTACATACATTGTAGAGTGAGAGCTATAAAAAATTTTGGAGATAAAATGTTTTTGAGCAAAGCCCATTTTCATCATTCATCTAATGTGGGGGCCCCTTGTTTAGACAAATCTCACTGGGCCAAGATGGGCCAGTCCGGCACTGGTTGGAACACAGACAGGCATTAAACAATTTTTGCTGAAACGTTAGCTTCCGACGTTTTTTACTGAATACTAGATAATGTTTTAAATTTTTTGCTCGAAACAAATATTCCACTCACGTCCTGATGTGGAACTAGTAGTAGTAACCTGCTTTCACCAAAAAATTACACTCAACAAAAATATTAAGTGCGGACAAAAGAGTCACCAAATACAAACGGGTTCTTACCGTCGCTGGTTCCTTGTCGCCAAGCTTAGTTTTAAGTCCTATAGTCACCAAAAACGGATACTTTTGATGGGAACATTCCTGGGCTCCCATCATTCTAGGTCTATATGGAATTTTAGTCTTTTTTTTCCGAAATTGCACCGTCGCTGTTTTATTTTCATCTTGAGGAACATCTGTAGATGTCAAAGACGATTGATTCATCACAAGATTATTCACGAACGCTTTGAAGCTATCATCTGATGTTTTAGTTCTTTTGGATCTTCTTAAAGGACGAAAAGGAACATATTCGGGATTAAATAATCCAGGAGGTAGCTCCAAAGTGTCGTTTATTTTGACATTCTTTCGGCAACCCCAATTTTTAGATCCATAGGTTATGGTTTTGTTTGTCGTTTCATGTGTGCATGTTGGTGTACATTCATGAGATTTATTTACGCCAGTTTCCATTTCATTTTTACTGTCATAGTTTGAAACAAATAAATCGTTGTCTTGGATAACATCATTAATAAAATCTGGAAAAATTTATTAAAGGGCAATACTCATTTTGGCTATTCACTTACCATGATAATCATTTACCATCGTATAGACTGATATATTTTTACTGCTACGCGGCGAAGACAAAATTCCAATTAATTCCCCATTGCAAAATAATGGATCTCCTAAATGTCTCTCTAATATGTCTTCATTTGAGATACATAGGATGTTGTTCTGTGAAGTTATATTATTTCCCTCGTATGTCTCCTTGCACTCTTGAGTAGAAATCAGGGGCAGACCAACACAATTAATGGAAGTATAATGCTCGGAAATCTGGTATTCAAAAGCTAAAGATTGGGGGCAATACTGATCCACTGGCTTTGTAATTCCTCCCTAAAAATGATAATAGCGGAATAATTTTGTTAGATTTTCACTGAAGAGTATAGTGGTAAACATTTTTGGTATAACAAGAAGTCCTTGTAGATTAATAACCGCTACTTAAATTACGAGATCATTACCTGCGATTAAATAATTATACAGGGTGAGTTTTTTTCGATGCCCACTATGGGGATCTCGGAAACTAGCAGAGCTAGAACAAAGGTTAAATGCAGGGAAAGAATTGCAGTTTTGAATGCACAATCTAATGCCCCTTTTGGTTTTTTAAAAAAGTGTGAAAAGAGTGATTTTTTGCTATTTTATCAGATCTCTGTAGCTCCGTTATTTCTGATTATACAGAAAAACTGTCGAGACAAGAATTGTAGATAATTTTGGGCTTAATAAGATAATCTGATCCAATTTTTTATGTTGTTTGTGATTTTTGAGATATGACATAAACTTTTGTTTTTTTAAATGTAAATCATAGTTGGCTGTGGCCTTATAAAATCGGCCATTTTTTGAGCTTTCCAAAGATATAATACTCGGCATAGTTATTATAAAAAATAAAAGAGCTATGGCTAATTTTCTGATTTTGTTTAAATTTTCACATAGTCAGCCATGGAATATTTTCATAATTACGTTCTATTTTATAATTAGACATACTTTTCAAACTTTCTAATATTTTCTTTTTAGCTGGTAACAAAATGAAACAAAAATTAAAAAACTCAAATTCAAATTATTATTTTAAAAGGTCACCTTTTAAAATAAAAAAGGTGTTCAAACAATCCACCATTATTATTTATGCAAATATTGCATCTTTTTAAAACTGAATTTGTCGCCTTTCTTAGAGAGCGCCTGTCAATACTGGCAATTGCTTCTAAAACAGCTGCTCTTAATTCAACAATTATTATTGTCTCATACTTTATTTTGTACTGTTCCCCACAAGAAGAAATCCAAAACAGACAAATCGGGGCTGCCAGGAAATAGGTCTATTTGCCCCTATCCAACTATTTGGATAGAGCTGATCTAGGTAATTTCTTATGGGCAAATAATTATGTGGTGGAGCTCCATCATCACAATTTTTGTTTTATTTTGTTACCAGCTAAAAATAAAATATTTGAAAGTTTGAAGTATCTCTTATTATAAAATAGAACGTAATTATGAAAATATTCCATGGCTGACTATGTGAAAATTAAAAAAAATCAGAAAATTAGCCATAGCTATTTTATATATTATAATAACTATGCCGAATATTATATTTTTGGAAAGCTCAAAAAATTTCCGATTTGATAAGGCCACAGCCAACTGACTTACATTTAAAAATACACAAGTTTATGTCATATCTCAAAAATCACAAACAAAATAGCAAAAAATCACTCTTTTCAAAATATCTAGTGAGCCATGAACTTTTTTGAAAATCCCAAAGGGGCATTACATTGAGCATTCAAACCTTCAATACTTTCCCCATTTAACCTATGTTCTAGCTCGGCTAGTTTCCGAGATCCCCATAGTGGGCATCGAAAAAAACTCACCCTGTATATGTATGTTTGGTTTGAATGATCAAACGTTTATATGATGGTACAAAATAAACTAAAAATTCATGAAACATGACGACATTATGCTCAAACAATGAAGAAAAGGTTGTCTGGGTATTGATAGGTAATCTTCAAAAGTACTCTCTTATTCCCCCTCTCTTTATAAATAATCTCTATTGCTTATTGCTTACCACTGGCAATTTGATGAACTCGTCATCACTTAGCGATTGAATCTCTTTTTCCAACAAAATAATGCCAACGTCATTATCACTGCCAATTTCCTTGAACTCTGGATGAAAATAGAACTTGTCTACATCGTGAAGCTTCCGTTCTCCATTATAAGCAACTTCAATTTTAAACTCCAGCCTCTCGCTCTTACATCGGGCAGCTGTAAGTACGAATCTTGAGCTCAACAGCGCACCTCCACAAGTTTGGTTCAAACTTCCGTTTGTTTCCAAATGGCCGATCCTGACGTAACTTCCCGTACATTCTTCCGTGGGAGAGGAGGACTGCTGCACCTTTGCTTCAACAAAAACATTAATAAAAATAAACAAAAATAAGCAACTCTTGTTCATGTCGGGACAAAAACTGACATACAGACGTGCTCTGACAAACCTGTGCCTACAATGGCTTTCTGTTCCTGGTTTTCATTGTTTGTTCGGCCAAAGATATTCTAACCTCTAATAAGATGTTCGGAGACATTGCCGGATGCTGTCAAATTTTAACAGTTTTCGACATGGCGTACACATCGCCCCTCAAAAGTTTTGGTATTTCCAGGGACCCTTTAAAATATTAAAGGGTCCCTGGGTATTTCCATTGTTTTTTGGGGTTATAAACGTTACAGTATTGAGTGTATGGGCGAATCCCTCCTTGGAAAATCCTCAAAATTTATAAAAACGCGGGTATCACAGTAAAAACGACACCGGAATATTACATTAAAATCATTGTTTTTACTAATTGTTATATGTAATTTTTCCTTATAGGTACACGTACAACTAAGAATTTACTTGTCGCGCAATTTAATTTTAATCTCTACTAGGTATTACAAGATATTCCATGAAGCTAAACGTAATCTATGTGAAATTTACTTTTAAATTACTTATTATTCCATTTGATTACATTATTTTACAGATTCATATATTTTACATGTACGATAATTGAATATTGCCCCAGCAGTCAATATATTAACATGTAATTGCAACGCCGCTTAGCCGTCCTCCCGAATTTTCACAGTTTAGTCATCCGTCGAGATGCATAGGCATTGTCTCCGCAGAGTGCCCTATAATAATTATTATTTATATTGATAGTATTAGCAATTTTCTTACGCTGTGTTTGTATTATTTAGTGCAAAATGTAGCTACATGTGTGTAGTGAGAACCGCAAGGACTGTAATAAAAGGCTGGTACCACAGAAAATATGCGTATATTTTCTGTGGCTGGTACATGTGGGATACAAATGCACAGTGTGTCATAGCAGAAAATTTGCCGTCGTAATGGAGAACAAAAAATTATAGAATCGGACTGCTTGAACGAAAGTTTTGTAAAAGCTTTCTGTGAGGTTATCCGCCTGAAATAAGTACCTACCACCATTACTTATTCAATGGGGTACCATTGAATAAGTAGTAATAATAAGTAGTGGTAACCACCACCTTATAGAATTTATCCAAAGATTTGTTTTCGAGAACGGGTGGCGACAAGGTAAAAGAAACCAAACAGTAAATTTAAAGTGATAAATTGTATAAATCGACTATGCAGAAGAAAGTATTAAGGAATGCTGGAAGGAGAAAGAAGGGGGAATACCGAACGAAGAAAGAAGGTTTTTATTTAAAGACTAGTTAATAGGAGTATAATATAATAATACTAGATAATATAGTATAATAATATAATATAGTAAAATAATGTTTTTTTTTTCAATAAAACTATTAAAAACAAGTAGGTGCAGAATAATTTTCTTCTCACAATTTAATATGGTTACAGAAAGTTCTCTTTCACTATTTAAAAATCTCACAGCTAGTAAAATTGAACAAACATATTGCACGATTTTCTATTATGTTCCTTTTAACATCCCCATGATCATTTCGGAATCAGACACATAATGAAGTTACTGACTGTTCAAATAGGTGGACATAATATTATAATTTTAATACCACAAATACACATTCAAAATTTATAACAATAATAAAATAAATGGAACAAAAAGTGTTTAAATAGTTATGTATTGGAGAGGTATAAAATTGATTCAAGCTTAAGTTTAGGCCTGCCTCTCTAGTAAACCAGTACATTTAGTGAAATAATAGTTAGGTATTTTGGTGTACCAAGGCACTGAAGTTCAACAGTGAGGTTGAAACGTTGAATGAGCAACTGTAAATATCATTCAATATCCATGTAGGTAAAAGTTTTTTTAATTTTTTGCTCAATGTATTTTTTTGTACACATTCACGGAAAACCTGAGAATCCACTGTAAATATCTTCCAAAATACATGTTCGTTCATGTTTTTTTAATTATTTGCTCAATGTATTTTTTGTACACATTCACGGAAAACCTGAGAATCTACTGTAAATATCATCCAAAATACATGTTCGTTCAAGTTTTTTAATTATTTTTCTACGGAAAATTGCTGTTGGGGAACTGAATTTTTCTTTGCAAAGCCATGTAGAATTCAGTAAGTTAATGGAATCTAGGGTATTATTAACATTTAAATATTACCTTAAAAAATAATTAAATGCTTGGAAAATTGTTACATGTTTTTACTAGGAATTTTATGAAACTGGAGGTACAAGTAATTTTACCTGTACAAGTTAGGTAGGTATATTGTTGCCAATGTCAGACATGGTAAAATTACCGGGAAATTATTTACTGTGTACAGGGTTATTCACTGAGAATTGACCCCACACCTAACTTTTTTGTTTTTTAAGATAAAAGGGTGATTCGAAAAACAAAATCAATGGTTCGGCGAATACTTTTTTATGCCATGACCGTTTAGTGCACAGGGTGTTCCAAAAAAGTAGGACCAGTGGCAACTTAATTTTTTTAAATGGAACACCCTGTATATTATTGGTTTTTTGAAATCTGCTCATCAAGGCAATCAAAATGATATTAAACTTTGTGGCATTATCTTTTTCCATTTTTGAAAAATTCCGTATTCAAATTTTTTAATAAATTTATTTAACTCGAATTTGTGGATCTCGTGATAAAGATATAGACGATCAATGTAGTAACGAAAAATATTTGTTTTAAACAAGAGAGTAATATAGTGAAACTCCAAAATGTTTAGGAGCCTTTTCAAATTTTACTGATTATACAGGATGTTTTTTTAGGTCTACCGCCGCGATTTTCTCGCTCATTTTGCGGCCTACAAAAAAAAAACGTAAGAAACAAAAATGTGGCAATTTTGGACAGCTAAGTGGTGCTGCAAAAGAAATCGGCATCCATGGCCAACTTGTCGCGCATTATTAAAAAAAAACCTCAAATTGAGCAAAATTATTAATGGCCATGGAATGTTTATTTTAAGAGACAGAGAAAAACTTTTATATTGAAAATTGATGGCACTGAGAAGCTTTATCCACCCAGGTGCTCAGATAGTTTCAGCAAATTACATAGGGTCATCGGCTCTCTTGAGACCATGCAAATTTTTGTCGATTTTAGGTTTTTTTAGTACACCGCGAAAAGTTGGGTATGGAGGCCCATTCCTTTTTTAATGTTGCCTCGCTGACCAAAATTGCCATATTTTGTTTTCTTACATATTTTCTGTGCGGCCCAAAATAAGCGAGAAAATCGCTTAATAAGAAATAAACAAAAAAAATCATAGCCTCAAGAGAGCCGAAGACCCTGTGTAATTTTCTGAAACTATCTGAGTACCCTTTTGCGTAAAGCTTTTTAGTGCCATCAATTTTCAATATAAAAGTTTTTCTCTATCTCTTAAAATAAACATTCCAGGGCCATTAATAGTTTTGCTCAATTTTCGTTTTTTTTTAATATTGCGCGGCAAGGTGGCCATGGATGCCGATTTCTTTTGCAGCACCACTTAGCTGTCCAAAATTGCCACATTTTTGTTTCTTACGTTTTTTGTAGGCTGCAAAATGAGCGAGAAAATCGCGGTGGTAGACCTAAAAAAATCATCCTGTATTCTCGAAATAAAGAATTTCAGGAAAGTCGTAAAAGCTCCTAAACATTTTGGAGTTTTACTATATTACTCTCTTGTTTAAAACAAATATTTTTCGTTATTACATTGATCGTCTATCTTTATCACGAGATCCACAAATTCGAGTTAAATAAATTTAGTAAAAAATTTGAATACGGAATTTTTGAAAAACGGAAAAAATAATGCCACAAAGTTTAATATCATTTTGATTGCCTTGATGAGCAGATTTCAAAAATCTAATAACATACAGGGTGTTCCATTTAAAAAAATAAAGTTGCCATTGGTCCTACTTTTTTGGAACACCCTGTACACTAAACGGTCATGGCATAAAAAAGTATTCGCCGAACCATTGATTTTGTTTTTTGAATCACCCTTTTATCTTAAAAAACAAAAAAGTTAGGTGGGGAGTCAATTCTCAGTGAATAACCCTGTACATCATTATAATCCATTGAGCGTGATGCTGCGTATAGCGAAATCATGGGTCCAAAAAAAAACTAGATGCACTAAACATTATTTGTAAAATTGTTCTCATTATTCAGGTTGTCAAACGAGAAGCTATATATTTTTAAAGGGAGATTAATTATAGCCGAAATAAATTACTGAGGTCGTTTATGTTTTCCCTGTGCTGGCCCGTCCGGGCGCTGGCCCCAGCAAATTTATTCTCAGGCGCGACGTGTCGTTTTCGCGCCGATTTTCCATTTGTTTTCGCGATGAAGAATGTCGACGGATAATGTACAGGTAATTTAGGACGGGTAATTAATGTCTCCGGCCCACCGGGTAACAACCCAGCGGGTAATTAACCATTAAGTTGAGCCTTAAAATACTTTCTGTTTGTCGTGCATTGCAACAACGATAATGGGACGGACGCCCGTATCTCAAACGTAAGAGAACACGGTATTATTGTAAAATCAAAGCTTTATTACATAATTTTGTATGTCGGTTCAATATGAGCTCCTTCTAATGTTATGCATTCGCTAGCTCTACGAATTGAAGTTTTTTAAATCGGTACATTAAAGAATGTAAATTTCGTGGGATTTACGAATGCAATAAAAACAAAAATAGTTTTTTTTTTAAAGAGTTCATTTTATCGATATCAACCAAGAGCGTCTTTTTTTTAGTTTAAGGTTCAAGCTATCTAAACATATTATTTTTGTACCTGTATCGTAAAGGGTGTAAATAAAATTGACATTGTGCTACAGCTGCTAGTCCGTCCCTGGCAAAGCAAATAAGCCAAAATTGTTTTCATGGACCCTTTTTAACGGGTCTTATGTATCGTCCATCGTATTAAAAAATAACTAAATTAAACAAAGTATTTTAAAAATCGATTTTCAGGGGCGTCCTTTAAGGGTTTGTATCTCCGTAACGTCCCCTGTATAAATCCTAGAGATTGCCCACATATTCTGGGACATCTTCTCAGGTTATAGTATCACCTTTAAGTGTTGAAGGAAATTAGAATTCGCACTAAAACCATATTCGTAAACAAGGAATTTTAACAACCATTTTAAAATTCTATTCACTACAGTATTCCTTAGGAAAGGGATATTGAGAACACGGCGAATGTGACGATTGACCATGTACTCAGCACCTGTAATTGCTCTGAAGACTTTGTTTCGAAAGCTATTCGACATGATGGGGCAAATTTCTGAAAAAGCAACATCTACCCAAGTAACATTTAAAGTTGCATAAAAAACGTGAAGACGTTGTTGCGACCAATAATACAACTATACGACTATAGATATCGTCCTTTTTTACAACTCCTTTATGACTGAATATGGACGGTTGGAAACAGGTTTTCATGACTTTTCATACAACTTTTATCTGACTTGATTAGATATGACTTTTATAAGTCCATTAGATCGTGTAAATTCAAAGATACCTTAACGTCATAAAGAAGTAGCTCTAAAGTTGTGAAGATCTCTATTAATACCTTCATATTACCAATTAGTCGTAAATATGGAACGCAGTGTTATATTGTGCAGTGTTTGCTTGTAATACGAAGACATTTCATTCTGTCTCGGCCGTAAGTGGTAAAAATAAATTATACGTTGGTGATATTATGCAATAAAGCATCTCGGTTTTTAACGATTGTACACAACGGAATCTATTGCGAATTTTTATTTACTGCGAAAATTATAAATATAGCTCGAAAATTTACAACGCGCCTTTAAAATAATGGAAATTAAAGGAAATGAAAGAAAAAATGTAAAATATGAACGTGCTTTAAATTAAAATTTAAAGTGTTATAGTTGTACAGGATCGTTCGATATGTCGAAAAAACATGTTTTCTATTCAAATTTCTATGATTTGTCCCACAAATTAAATTCGAAGTTTTGCCACTTTCGTAAGACAAACATGGTTGTCCTATTTAACTGAATTTCTGATGGCAAACATGGCCGACGGTGCTTATATGACTTAGTAGTTGTAAAACTTCAGTCAAACTACTAAGAGGTAATAACTAGTTCTAAAACTGTCAAACGACTATTAAGGGGCGACTAAAACTAAAATTAAAATTACAAAATAAGTATTTAAATGCGCATGCGCGTGGAGGGCTGTCTTTAGAAATTTCTGCAGTCCGGGGTAGGTGCCTCGTCAAGTTCGTAGTATTGTTAGTACCTAGTAGTAGTACCTAGTAGTAGTAGTATAAAAAAATAAAGATTTGTATGACTGTAACTGCTCGTCTATAACTTCCTGAGCATTTGTATTTGCCCAGTCTTTTGTAAAGCTCATAATAATTTTTAACAGATGCTGATATGCTTGTACTGTCTTATTACTGCTTTACATTTACTGTATGACATATGGCACATCATATGATACAATAAATTACGTCTCACTTTTACTAATGACCCTACGAAAGTCGTATAAAGGTATTTTATTAAAATTACCACTTACTGGGGTTATATTGAGGTTTAAATTAAAATTAACGCGCGTGTGCACTACTTTCTTAACGTCATGTTCTCATTTCTATGTCGTATTAAGATCTTGCTTAAAACTGTTCTACAACATCTATGACTTCCACTTACTGATGTCTTATAATATATTTAAATCCTCTTTATACGACTATCGCTCCACAAAGTTTTAATGTGGTCAAATTATTTTCTTTACAACCGTCGTACAACTATATTTCTAAAGTCGTAAAAGTTATTGTATTCTTAACAACGGAGACCTCTTTATACCTTATATTAACCTTTGAAAGACTATATATAATGTTGACGTTAAAGTAACCATGTTATGTCTGTTATAAGACTTTTATAGGACAATTCCTTTCACGGTTCTAGTAAATGATATCATAACAACTACTATAAGACCTATAGTTATTTTGTCTACCCTAAACGACAATTTTATAACCCTAATACAACTATTTGGACATAAGATAAATAATTATTACTTAAAATGTTACTTGGGAAGATATAGCAATGGTATTAAATCTTTTCTGTAAATTATAGGTGACGCCTTTCACTAATCCTGCAATTTAGTGTGGGTAGGTACTCTTTATTGGGAATTGCAATAGCATGTTTCAAAATAGATCGAAAGTGAACATGGCTGAGGCAATTATTGATATTGTTCAGTTTTACGTTCAGTTGACTTTGATCTTGCAAGGAAGCATGGCGACTTTACGTCATGATGTAAGTAGAGCTTTTGGGGACGTCAGAGAGGAGGTAATGGAAATTATCTCTTCATATAGGTGCAAACTACAAGAATATTCCCCTTCATTTCCATACTCAAAGCTACCATCTTCACAGAGTATTTTTAGAAATTCTATACGGTATAATATAGGCTAACAAGAACTAAACTTGTATTTATTATTGTCGACCTAGATTGTTCTTTGCGGCTCCCTCTCGCTCCTCTTCCGTTTGGAAATAATTCATAATGCATTCCCGAGGCCGCCGGTCAGACCTAAATCTCCGGCCCTTTCAGCAGGAAACCACGGAGGGCCCCCCTTTAATAATGCATGCTAGCAAACACACTGGCGGATATGCATCTACGCTTCCGACAAAACTGCGCTGACCGCGAAACAGGAAGCGAGTGGATGGAGGCAGGGAGATTGGATGGAGAATAATGTGGCGAGAGACAGGATCAGGGCTCGGGAAAGAAGGGATTTTACATATAAACAGAGAGGTTTTTTTTAGCAAAGGCGTACGTGTAGAGGAAGTTGGCTGGCGTGCATATACAGGGTGATTCAGTGATGATGTAAAAAAATTAAGTCAGTAGAGGAGGTCTATCAAAAAGGAAAATGCAAAAGACATTTTTTTTCTCGAAGTTTAAAAAGTGGGAAAAATGATCCTTAATACCCGAGTAGCTCGACGCTTCTGCTTCAATGTCAACCGTCAAGGTTGGCACTGGAGAACTATGTTGCTAGATTTCAATCCTTTTTTTTTGTGGAAGGTGAAACTAAAGAAATACCTAAGAAATACCTACCTTTCATCTGCATTTTTGGTTTATTCAGTCTTGATTCTCTAGTCTTAAAAAAATGTTGTATTCACATCATACAGGGTGTCCAACTTTAAAACTGTACAAATCCGTAAAATTTTCATTTTTGAAGATAATCGGCTAATTTTTTTTTGAAAGGCCTTCAAAAGCCGCTTCTTTTGACCTTCCTGCCATTTTCAAAATGCTAATCCAGGGCCGGCTCCGATTGTCAAGTGTGCCATGGAATTCCCTGAAAACAGTTGAATGGTCAATAGGATCACTCAAGGTGTTGGTGTGCAAAGGTCCAATACAAAATATACAGAGTGTTCTTATTTTTGGAACTTTATACGGGTCAAAAATCGAGCATATCAAAACCGCTCCACACACTATAAACAAACTAAATCTAAAAAATACAGAAGCCTGCCAGTCAGTAAGTCCATATCAGTTAAGGTGGCTGGTGGTCCACAACAGGAAACGCACAGAAAATGTATCATCTTAGACAGTGACTGTTGAGAAAGGTCCAATAATTTAAATTGTTTTTATTTCTTAGTTATCATTTTGTACAGAAATACATTACTTTTGTGTTTATCAATATTTTTTCAATGATTCCAGAGCACTCTTGATCCGTATAAGTTTCATAAAATGTCAGAATTTTAAAAAATTTGTACAGTTTTAAAGTTGGACACCCTTCGCGAATTTGCGCACACACGTTTGTATCACAATTTTTAATTTGTACGAGAATATTGCTACCCGGCAACGCCGGGGTGCAAGGGGGTGAATTTTAAACTAGCAGGTTTCTTGAAAATGTTAAAAAATAGTAAAATCATTGCGCCTATACAAGGCTACAATAATTGTAATGTTTCAATTTAGGTATGTACATGCGTTTAAATGTATAACAAAAAATCCCAGGCCGTACGGAGATGGCATTTCTTAACATGCTTCTACAAGACTGTACTTTTGAGGGAATATTCTCATTGTGTTAAGAGCCAGGCGATTCTGACGGTTTCATGTGCTCGCCAGGCGAGTGTACAGGATAATTTTTTAGGTCTAACCACCGCGATTTTCTCGCTTTTTTTTACACCCCACAAAAAAGTAAGAAACAAAAACGTGTCAATTTTGGATATAGGTATAGATGACGCTGGCATCCATGGTCAATATAAAAAAAACTCAAATTGGGCAAAACTATTAGCAGCCGTAGCAAGTTTATTGTAAGAAGAAAAAGTGATAATGGACAAGCACTCAAAATTAAGCAAACATTATCTAGTAGCTGCATACACATACAAACATGCTGTTTGGCAGTCATCAGTACGGTCTAACACTAACCAAATCAAAGAGATAGGCATGATTTGGGAAGCAACAAATAATGAAGTCCAGGCAGTAGCCAACAGCGCATTTGAAGCTTCAGTCAGCACATCGATTGCTTGCTTGTCCATTATCACTTTTTCTTGTAAATGTTTTTACACTCGTTAATCTCCCATCCTTATGGTTATCGTATCTTAGGTTATGAGATTTGCACGCAGGTCGCTTTAGCAGCCTCCGTGGCGATGTGAGTACAAGGCCCGAATCTAAGCGATGTGCTGACTGAAACTTGAAATGTGCTGTTGGCTCCTGAATGGACTTCATTTGTTGCTTCCCAAATCATGCCTATCTCTTATTATACAGTACTGATGATTGCCAAATAGGTATAGCATGAAATACTTGTATGCGGTTACTAGATATTTTTGCTTAATTTTGAGTGATTGCCTATTATCTCTTTGTCTTGTAAATGTTTTTGCACTCGTTAATCTCACATCTTTATTTTAAGAGGTAGAAGAAAACGCTTAAATTGAAAATTGATGGCACTGAGAAGGTTTATGCAGCCAAGTGCTCAGATAGTTTCAAAAAATTACACGGGGCTTTCGGCTTTCTTGAGGCCATCAAAATTTCCGTAGATTTGAGGTTTTTTTAGTAATGTCCGTGAAGTTGGCCATGGATGCCCATATTTATTTTTTAAAGAGGCTGTAATTTTGAGGGAATATATAATTAAAGATTGTGTGTTAGCCAGGCGATTCTGGTGGTTGCAAGTAGGAACGCACCGAATATTCGGCAAGCCGTATATTCTGCCGAATATTGAGCCGAATAATCAACTAATTGTTCGGCAAGCTGAATAGATTTTTGCTCGGAAGTTTAAGAGTCACAGACTGAAAGCAATTTTCAAAAAATAATCACCTGTTTCTAAATTTGTCTCTAGATATCTTGCAAACAAACGGTCAAACGGTCAGACGGTTTATATCGAAATTATTCCCTGCACAAAGCCAAACAACAATGATTTTCTGTTATACACTTTACTAACTCTTCATCAGATCTGGGAACAAAGCCTAGAGCGGGGGGGCTCGTCTTATTTCTTTTTGAACGTCGCCAGCACCTACACTCTAAAAGGATTACCCCCAATTTTTACGCCATTTAGCTATCCAGCTCGGAGATCTTCTACATAAGTCCTCCGAAACTTCGTCGCGTCGGAAGGCGTCGCAGTTTTAAATTGCTTTCCGAACTTGTTCAGGAGACGATAAGGAACTTTTCCACGTGTAAAGTTAGGTTCACAATAAGGACTAGGCGCATACCCACAGTGGTGATATCCTCTCGAAAAGTTGCCCTGCGGGATTCCCGTTTTTATTGATAAAAAGCAGACATTTGGCACTGAACTAAACAAAAAAAAATTGGTAAATGGTGTATATGTATAAGCGGAAACTTTTTCTTTGCTTCCGAGGGATGGAATATTAGATCGATCGAAACCTGTTTTTTTTAAGTTTTTTTTAACTCGTTATTAATACGAACAATGAAAGATGCATTAAGAGAAATTGAATTTATAGAAATTGATTTCCAACTTAATTGTCTTTGAGGAATTGCTGCCTATAAACAACGTAACCTTTCAGTATGAGCAGTTTGGTCGGTTTGAACAACGATAATATTATGTATGTAGACAGCAATATACAGTGTGTCCCCAGAGGAGGTACGGCACTCTTGTAAAGTTTCTTATATTTCATTTTTCGAGAAAAAGCCATTCTTTATAAAAAGTTTTGCTTGTTCTTAAAATAAGATTGGCACAAAAAAAGTTAAATAGTATGACAAAACTGTATTAACAAAAGTTACCCAGAATGGAAGACTGCGCCTGATGACAAAATTTAACAATTCTAGGCCTACCTACTTTGTATTTTGGAAAATATTGCAAGAAACTCAAAGTAGGCCAGGGTTGTCAAAATTTTTTCATATTACATAGTTTGCTACCCCGAGTAACTTTTGCTAATACAGTTTTGTCATACTGTTTACAGAAAAACATTTTATCGAAGAAAAACAAGAAAAAAATTTAAAAATCAAAGTAGGCCTTACACTTTGAAATTTTGTACACCTAAGTAGATTAACACGCTGAACAAATTTTCTTTATAACTTTTATCAGTATCTCTACAAATAGAGGCAGTTTACTCTTATGTTAATTAACGTTTTTTTTGTAAATTTCCTGGTCACAAGTAATGTTAACTTTTTCCATGCCAATCTTATTTTAAGAACAAGCAACACTTTTTATCAAGAATAACTTTTTCTCGAAAAATCAAATATAAGAAACTTTACAAGAGTGCGGTACCCCATCTGGGGACACACTGTAGATATTATGAAACGTGCAGCAAGTCGACTCCCATGAGTAATAGTCAGGGAGCTGGCGTCAAATTTGACCAGGTCATTTCACCAAAGTTCATCTTTTCACTTCAGGTTGATGTTTCAAAGCTTATTAAAGAATCATGTGTCAGCTGGCACAAACCCGTGACCTAAGGGTAGTAAAGTGTTGTAAATCTGTCTGGATTATTTTAGCAAAGCTGAAAATTATTTATATAATAAATTTCGATATGGAACTCGTATAAATAACTGTCAGCTGGTGCAAAACTAATTAGGTACAGATTTTCATATTTGCTGATATGACTTTACTAATAAAGAAAGTGATTCAAAGAGCATATTATGCTTTCTCGTTGAATCAGTACCTAATTAGTTTAATATATTAAAAATAGAAAATCAATAGCCAGCTGACAAGAAAATGTGGTAAAATATGTTAGCTGCGTCATCAAGAAGGCAGCGCGTGGCGCCCGCTTAAGTACAGGGTGTCCCAGTTAACGTGAAAAACCCTATTTTCTCGGTAATTTTGAAGATAAATTCATGGTTCTAAAACCAGACTTGTGTAGAATTTTCTAAGGAATTCAAATGTGACGTCAAACTAAATATACCTGGTGTTAAAAAGATATTTCAAAAAATACCGTTTTCAAAAAAATTGTGAAGTTAGATTTTAACACGAAATGTTAGTAATGAGTATACGGGGAGTAACGAAAAGTGTCGGTTTTCATTTCTGGCTTCCGATTTTATCGGAAGTGAGCATCACTTTGTCAGATTTTTGAGGCAACCTGTATATTTTGGGTTTTTTAAGTTTCTTTTGTTCTCCCAATTCTAACCATATATATTTTTATATAGTTATTTCTAAAAATAACCAAGAAGTAAATTTTTATTTTTTGATAAATTTCGTCGAATATAACAAATTCACATCTTTACATGGAATACTAAAATATATCATTAGAGATAACTATATAAAAATATATGTATATTGTTGAAATTGAGAGAACAAATGGAACTCAAAAAATCCAAAATATACAGGTTGTCACAAAGTGATGCTCACTTCCGGTAAAACCGACACTTTTTCGTTACTCCTCGTATACTCATTACTAGCATTTCGTGTTAAAACCCAACTGTACAATTTTTTGGAAAACGGTATTTTTCGAAATAACTTTTTAACAATACCCGGTATATTAAGTTTAGCTAAAATGACCCGAAAAATATTTCTGTTACTAGATTCGTAGTCCCCTAGTACCCTTTTGCCACGGGGGTGCGCCTGCTGACACTCACCTTACTTGTTTATTAAGTAAAAACTACCGTACAGAATGAAGAAAAATTATGCTGAAATGACCCATGAAATTTTGACGCCAGCCCCCTGACTATAACATATTATGCAGGACCAGGTTTACTGTATTTCGTGGTGTCTGCATTGTTTTTTCTACATCATATACCTGCGGCGTGACAGAGTCTAATGTCAATATGTATATATTGTCTCGTGCACGCATGCATTCGTATTTCTTCTTTTGGAGTGCCTGCACAGCATTATGTCTTGGAGCGAACCTGCAATCATTCTCTCCAGAAGAATGTACGGGAAGTTACGTCAGGATCGGCCCTTTAGAAAGAAACGGAAGCGACATAAACCGAACTTGTGGGGGTGCGTTGTTGAGCTCAAGTTTGGTGCTTACCTCGGCCCGATGTAAGAGCGAGGAGCCGGAGTTTAAAGTTGAAGTGATATATAATGGAGAACGGAAGTATTATGACGTCGAGAAGTTTTACTTTCATCCAGAGTTCAAGGAAGGTAGCAGTGTTAATGATGTTGGGATTATTTTATTGGGAAAAGATGTAAATGCATTGGAAAATGGGAAGTACGAGATGTTACCAATGGTAAGTAGTTGTTTCACAAACCAACGACTAATATTTATTCTGTGGTTGTTTAATCTAATTTAATTCTTGAAAAATATCAACTATAACGTAACTAAAAGGGGATTGTTTATTAATGATTTATTTTGACTTTAATTAATTAATTTAACTTTGGGGTTACCTTTTGCCTTAAAAAAGATGCAAAATTAACCACACAAGTGTGATCGCGTGACAATCACTATTTGTCAAAAATGACATTTTAATAACTTCTGGACATTTTAAGAATTTTTTAAGTTAAGAACTAAACTCCTGGACAAAATTAACGCACCAACATATTAAATCCCCACAAAAATCAACAAATTGCATTTTCTAATTTGTTTAACAGTAGTAAATGTCCAAAGCCTACTATTTATATTCATGGTACACATGCAAAATAATTATTTAAAATATACTTAATTTGAAATTTTGTAGGTTGGTGCGTTAATTTTGTCCAGGAGTATATTTTATATATCATTAACTATTAAAATATTATATCGAAAATTAAAGCCTGGTTCATACAGCTTCTTTATCTTTTAATTTTACTTTATCTTTAAGAAATAACCAACGGCATTTGTCCCTTGATTTGAATGACATGACCAATGACATTTAATATTTCTCAAAGATAAAGTAAAATTAAAAGATAAAGAAACTGTATGAACCAGGCTTAACTCTTTAAAATTCTGTTATGTTTGATGCAAAGATGATGTAATTTCAAGGATATAAATTTTATTTAGGTACCTAGGTACATACAATTTTCCGGTACTAAATTTTTACCAAAATAATAATAAATTAAAATATGAGCAAACTATTTAACCAAACTTTAGAGCTTTTTAACAATTTATCTTTCATATTAATTGCTGGATTTTAGCCATAAAAAGTGGCGGTACGTGAAATGGTTTGATGACATTTTGATTTATTATAGTTTTGGCAGAAATTTAGTATTAAAAAATTTAATGTAATTAAATTTATATCCCAAATGCCTTATGCCTTATAGGTAGGTACATCAATTTTGCATCAAACAAAACAAAATTTTAAAGCGTTCATATAATTTTCTTTTGAAAAATACATAGGTATATTCTTATCGATATATTTAGTAATAAAAAGTTATAGAATAATAAAGCTATAGTATTATAACAGTTATTTATGTACCAAGGCACGGAAGTTCAACTTTTCATGACTCATGTGGAATTTAGTTACCGAGGCCTCTGGCCGAGGCAAATAAACCACATGAGTCATAAAAAGAACTTCAGTGCGGAGAAACATATTATATTTTTTTGAAATCGAAAAAAAATGTTTTATTAGGCAAGCAAATAATCACACGGGATCACCCGTCCATGAACTGACTACGCGCCGCGTTGCTTGACTTTGACGATCGCTCTACCTAGGTCAAGTATGACACGGCAACTCCGAACAGAAAAATCAAACTGCTGCTTGTCGTGCAGCCTCCATAACAAATCTATTGATATTCAAACCTACTAAAATATTTATACCGAAAGATTGCCCTGCTATAGATAACAATTTCGCAATGTGTACGAAAAGTTAAATGGGATTTATTGGCCGGGTTTTGAATATTTGGTGTCTTTTGACGGGCCATGGCTCCGCGTCTGACGTTTGACGTTTACATCTCGCCAAGGCCTACTTATTGAAAAAATCGTAGAATAATGGGCTACTTCAGTGCCGATTTCTGAGCTTTTAATGATGATTTTGAGACACTTTACTGCCGATTTCAAGAAAAATATTTTTTATGAAGTTGTAACTTGCAAATTCAAAATAATGAGAAGGGTAATTATTTGTAACCCCAGGGCATAGAACACGCTGTATAATCATTTCTGTTACACTCTTTATATAAATATGTACTATGTACATATGGGAAAAAGTTTTTTAAGTGCACGTTTTTTTAAGTAGTACCTACGTTGTTTTTTATTGCAAGTGAAAATAATATACCTAAGTTGCACATACAGAAACGGCGACTTCAAAATTAGCTGTAACTTTCAGTTTATAAACAAACTTTGAATATCTACTATACAAAGACCTATCTTTTTTAGGCAAGAATTACACAGCCGCTGAATAAGTACTGTTTCAGAGGTTTAGCCTTTGAATATAGGATGTTAAAACAATCCAATTTCGTTCATTGTGCTTACCTACCGTTGATTTCTACTGAAGAATGCGATGCAATATGTGATAAAAATAATATTTACCAAAAAGACAATGCTATTTGCATTTTAACGAAAGAAAAAATTGAAAGATATTTGGGAGATCCCTTATTTTGTAATGGGGAACTAATTGGGATTCTCTCTTCACCACATCTGAAAAACGATGAAAATGTATCAATTTATACCAGAGCGGACAAATATCATGGTAAGTAGCTAGCTGAAATTTTTTGAATAAAGAATCCCAGAAAGGAGTCAAAATTCCATGGGCATTATGAAGAGACGGAAATCGCCCTGAGTAGTAAACAAGTTTTGACACAATACTTTGGTATCTGACACGGTGATAGGTGATATAATAATAATAATAATTCTCACCCTCACACTACTCCAAACTAGGAGTACCCCAGAAGCAACCACATGCTTGTGCGGGGGCGGGGGGCAATTACTATTATTTTGCCTTCGTTGCCATTTGCGGCTAGGGCCGACTTTTTTCCCGATAGAAGTAGGATAGCATTCGCTCAAGTACTACGGAAAACCCTATAGAAAACCGTAGTAACCCCAGTGAGTGTAGGACAATTAGTAAATCACACGGATAAAGCCTATTTAGGAGCAATACCGTGGACCCACATTTGCCCAGCCCTCTTGGCCATAGCGGTGTTTTTCTTTAAAGGCATATGCATGCGCCTGCCTCGAACCAAGGTCGATCGAAGGCAGAAAAACATGCAGCCTAAAAAGTCAGCGCCGGTACGAGCGACTCCACCGCGGCCCCTATAATAATATGTGGTATTTACATACTTTTCGAGTTATTATGCTTGAGAATAATGATAATCCATCGGTAATTAATTTTGTAATTTAAATTAACTTTTGGGGCCATGCACCAAAGTGGCATAGGCGTTTGTGTAAGTACCTATTTCTGCATAGTTGAAAGTTTAAAATCATAATGAATAGCTGTTATTTTCAAAGATTCCTAAACTTAAAGACAGAATCGTGCCTGTAGGTACTGATTTCACGAAAAATGAGGATTTCGGCCTCGACTAGAGTGGGTGCGCGCCACTCTAAAAACGGAAACGTCACTCCGCCATATGCAGAGACCAATGACGTCAGAACCTATAGACAGGTTTGTTTTGATAAACGCTTGATGCCCAGAACTAATCAAAATCTAAGCGCTCCATTAAATTATTCCGAAAATGTCGCGAGATTATCAGAAATTGCCCCTTTTTGTCGAGCCGTAGCGGACTTATTTAAGTGTGATTCTGGAGGAACTATAACCGGTGATCACCGCCCAAGTAACATTTTAAATTCCAAACGCTCTTGAACAGTTTTATAACAGTTTTAATGTGACTTAGATGAGTCAAAGATATTTAACAATGCTGGGATAAATGCAAAACGCACTGAGGGCATGACTGTTTTATAATTAAGTTTTGTAGCAGTCCTCCAGATATATTTTAGAAGAGACAATACTCTTATAGTGAATGTTCTCTTGTAAATGCTTTGTTAATGGGGTTTAGAAAGTCCGTATAAAACTTTCTTTCCTTAAAGTGGCTTTCAATTCGAAGTAGCTTTATTATGTCTGAAATACGTGCAATATGGCTTTATGGTAGCATCAATAACAGGTTTTATAACGCCCTTATAGAACATAAAAAAGCTAATAGTTGAAGGTTTTATGTTTACCTTCAAAAAAAGCAACTATTCTATTATAAATCCAAATGTTCTTTATATTTTCTAAACTTTGAGGTTAATGCTTGTTGCTCAAACGCGCAATTGTCAAGATTATCAAAAAACCATCATAAAACTAAGTAGCTTTATGACTTACTTGTGTAAAGCCAAAAGGCTCTGAAATAGGGTGACCTGATTTGTACACAGCAAAATCTCCCCGAAAGGTGCAAATTGATCTTTTAAGTATCGTCATTAAATGCAATATTAAATATAATTAGTTTTAATATGACTGAAGTAAGTAAATTTGGTTTTGTGACATCATTTATTGAAGAAGTGGCCATTTTTGTTCAAGACAAGCCAAGTTGAAATGAATGTTGGCTGCCATATTGGACCATATTGTTAAATGAAAAGTTGGATATTATGGACTTTCTGTACAAAAATTTAAAAAAAATCCGTTTTATTAAAATAATTAATAGAACAAGGCTGTATTTCTGAAAATCAGACCCATTCGAATTTTTAAAATATTCTGAAAAAAAAATCACAAAGCGAATTTTTTTTTACTTTTATAGGCCCTTCAATTTTCCGGGCCTACCCTATGCTACTTTATCAGAAAACTAAGCTTGGTTTGCTATTTTGAGTAGGGGATCAGGCGTAAAAGAGATAATAAAATTCTGGGGTAACAATTGTATCCTATATTATAAAACCATATTGAACCTTTGGAGACATATAGGAATGTCTAGCTCAAAGACGTATGACACGGACGCGGATATAATATTATTTAATCTTGTTTATGGAATCTTATAAAATAAAATATACTTTCAATGAGCTTCTTAAATTTGCAATAAAACTGAAAAGTGTAGTTGTCCTTATAGAAGTTTTATGGATGTTTTAAGGCAGGTTTTATAGTTAACTTGTAGTCGTTGTTAAAATATATTGGTCCAAGGCAAGTATGTCATAAAGAAGTTTTATTATTTTACTCTTAGAGCTTCTATAAGATTCTCCACTTTTGACTTAAAGATGTTTTATCGTAGCTCTCAGGATATCCTGCAGGCAAAACAGTTTTAATCCGCACCTTTGAAAATTGGTTTTATAGCTATCTTGCACGCCATAATAAAACTTAAAATGTTACTTGGGCGGGTGTATAGTTGGTTGATGGTTGACTTTCTGTCTTTGTTTGTAGCATGTTTTTAGAGTAGTATGGATATATTTAATCTTGGAGTCAAAATAAAGGGCATTTTAACAATGGGGCACCACGTCTATAGGTTTTGACGTCATTGGCAAAGACTGTCCCGGTCGATCGTTAAGCCCAACTTTGCTCCTTCCTGTGGTTCTTTATTCAAAGCTGAGAATAGTGTCGAGGATTAACTTTTATTTGTATAGAGTTTGTTCACGGCGTTATAAATGAAATGAAAATCGTGGGAAACGTATCTCATCCATGTATTAAAACAAACTACGCAAATAGCTTTGGAGGCAAAAATGTATCACGAAACACTCAAAAAGAGGAATGTGAAATCAATGCTAGCATAAATGAGAGGCTGGAAGCTGATTATAACCCATACCATCCACTAATAAGAGTCAAAAGGAATAAGTTTTCGCGTGATATCATAGTAAAAGAAAAGTATCCGGATCCATCGATCCAGTCCCCAGAGACAGACAAGATTGTACCAGAAACCAGAATAGTTGGAGGCAAGGATTGTCCACATAAGGATTATCCATTTCTGGTGAGAATAGGACTGGAAAGTAAGAATAAAATGGTAAGAACGATAACTAATTATTAGAGATGCGAAGGAGGGAATGTTCCCGTTCGTGCTCGTAGAATATTCGCGAACGTTCCTTACCCCGTGCGCTTATACGTATAGTCCAAAGCACGAAAGAAAACGTTTCTAAAGAATGCGGGCAGCGTTGCGAGATTTCCTATACGAGTAGTCGTTATTTATTGGCGAATACAAGTTTTATCATATTGAAGCCGAATTTCTGAACTCTATTATACGGGACCACTTACCCATTTTTGTTTATCATTTATTTTTAACGCGGTGTGATAAAACACCTATTATATTTTTTTCAACATGGTCGCGTCTACCATCGTTTTTGAAATAAGGCAACACAGCACTTCTGCGAAGGAGTCGGCTGACAAAATCAGTTAGCCAACGCGTTTATGCCTGTTTCTATAGTACGTAAAGTTAACTGCGTATTTGGGCTACCATACAGACCTCATTTTTTAGGGCGCTGGCAAGTTTTTTCCGCCGGCTCAGAGAGCTCAGTGGCGTTTCGTACGTTCGGGAGTTAACGTGTGCAAAATGAGTAAACAGGGAAGAACTTTGCATTCTCAAGCACGAGAAATAATTGCCAATGTTCTAAGGGTTTGCCTTCCTCCATAATCTAAGGCATCACCGTTAAGAATAATATTAACAATAAATTAAATAATTATATGAAAATTAAGTCAGTGAGTTAGGTACACAAAATTGAGCTACGCCCCTGAACTGTGACTAATCTATAATATTTGCGTAGTATACCTTATTTGCTTAGAAAACGTGTGGGAAGAGGATACATTCACAAAATGTCGTAAAAGTTTATTGTTAAAATAGTTAGGGCAAATTAAATTAAATAATGATAGCGTACGCAGCGCCCTCTACGGATTGCACCAAAAATAATACCAAATTATCACTTCTCTTCCCAAAAAAAAACACGGCTACCAAATTTTGCAAGAAAATTTTGTCGTCTCAAAAAGTTACTTAAAAAATCGAAAATAAAATTTGGTCACATGAACTTTTCGTCATATTTTCCATTTATTTTTCAAGAAAATGTGCGCGTTCTCGCATCTGAGTCGACTATAGAAAATTCTTTGCTACAGCAAAAGTTTTCGGAATCTGTTATTCGTTCTCCCGGGTAGGTAATAACTTGAGTTTAACCTGGACCAACACTATATTAAAGACCTATGCATAGCGCTGTTTCAAGCGATCGCCACTGGCGCCACACGACGAAAAAAAACGACAGGGTGGATTAATTTTAAAAACACCATTGTTGCAGAATTTTTTATAAAATAAAAGCATGCAAATGAGTTTTACAACACTTCCAAAATAAAATAAAATGCTTGCTTGTTATGATCCTTAAATTTGACAAGTTTACATGGCATACATTCATAGATTTTATTAAGAAAGGCCAGTCTAAAAAGCAGGCAAGAGTATTTTGGTACCTTTTGATTTGAAATAAAGTCCATGGCTATATTTTTAGTGTAAGTAAGTGTAGAAAGCATATTTTTTTTAGTTTCTTCTTATAGTGGACCATTGGTTCGCTTTGGGGGCTATAAACAATATATATTTTTTTTATTTTCATTCTGCATACGTTACAGAATATTCTTCCAAAATGTAATATCCAGAATTCTAGCTTCTTCAACTGGTTGAACAGATCATCCCTTAATTCCAAAATAGTGATTATTCTCCTGCAATTCACATAATGATCTGTGCATACGATTTTCTTCACGAGCATGGAAATTTCATATTATCACAAACAAATCTACCTATAAAAGTTCTGTTAATATGATAATAATACTGCGAAATATTGACGCAAAGACAATTCGTGACCGTAAAAAGGACGGAAACGATGATAAAGCTAGATATTTAAAATATGGGACATTCAAAATGTCAGAAACTGACATACCTACCTATAATCACAGAATAGCCCTGTTATGACTTATAATAAGTAGCCATTTTTTCGTCGTGTAGCGCCACCCCAGTTCGCAAACAACAATGAAATAATATATGACGTGATGCTCGGGTCTTTGATATAGTGTCGGTCCGGTAACTTAAACTAGGTATAGGGTATGTCCCAGATAAGACATTACACACTATTATTTTGGTAATTTTTAAGATAAATTGATAGTTCACTAACTAATCTTCCTTGGCATTTCCCAAGGAACTCGAACAATAATATAAGTAGATTGTGTTTTCCGCTTCTAACTCATTTGACCTTGAACTCTAAAGTTTAAACTTGGAAGGTCAGATTCTTGAGGTGACCGCACACTTGGATTTAGGTAAACATAATATGTGTCGGAATGATTCCATCCTCATTTCGTGTTTCCATAGCAATATAAGTATTACACAATAATCCAGATGAGAAAAAGTAGTCAAAGTAAATGTCCGAAATGCCTATACCATTTACTGATAAATGCATAAAAACAAAATATTCTTTTCTCAAAAAAATGTCCTGGCGATTTTTTTCTGTTGTCCCATAGAGACTTTATTGAATTTGTTCCAACCTGCACGTGCTCTCTGTATAAAACTACATATAAAGACTAAATTTTAGGCCTTTAAACCTAATGCTCTTATTTATTTTCTAGGTAGGCTTCTTTTGTGGGGGAACCCTTGTAAGTTCAAAACACGTCTTAACAGCTAGTCATTGCTATTCAGAAGATGACGAAAAACAAGGAAGAGTACTGATTTCAACTTACAAGAACGATAGGTACTATGTAAAATCCTTCTACACCCACATGAACTATTCAATCGATACTCTACTCTACGATGTTGCCATGTTAGAACTCCAAGATCACGTGAAAATGACCGACAAGATGTACGTCAAGATACCTTCAAAACCGATAAAAGAACCGCTCGAAAAATTCTGTCCCAACGCATTGATCATGGGCTACGGACAGCTCGAGTACGAAGGACGGAAACCTACCACCTTACAATGTGTGAACATCAAAACGATATCTTTGGAATCCTGTCAGAAGTACCTTCGTAGGTATAACCCGGTGACGGATTCGCAGATGTGCATACTGGAGCCCGGAAAGGACATATGCCACGGTGACTCGGGTGGTCCGCTCCTTTGCGACGGTATGCAAATGGGAATAGCTTCGTGGGGTGTCGGATGTGCTACGCCGAACAGTCCTGGGGTGTTCACCAGGGTCGACGTCTACTTGGACACAATCAAGACGTTTAAAAAGCTGATGGCACGGCACAACTTTAGTAGAGGACAAAAACTTCCGCTGATTGTATGGTCTTCGTTCGTATCTTCGGTTATTGTTATAGGCAAATATTTATAAATAAAAGTTATTGTGTTAGTGTTTGCGATCAGCGCGGAACAATGATCGTATACAGAAATAAAAATTATCTTTATAAATAAAGTGTTCAGTTTGATAAAGCATTAATCATTTGATATTTTTTAAAAAGCTGATGGCACGGCACAACTTTAGTAGAGGACAAAAACTTCCGCTGATTGTATGGTCTTCGTTCGTATCTTCGGTTATTGTTATAGGCAAATATTTATAAATAAAAGTTATTGTGTTAGTGTTTGCGATCAGCGCGGAACAATGATCGTATACAGAAATAAAAATTATCTTTATAAATAAAGTGTTCAGTTTGATAAAGCATTAATCATTTGATATTTTTTAAAAAGCTGATGGCACGGCACAACGTAAGTAGAGGACAAAAACTTCCGCTGATTGTATGGTCTTCGTTCGTATCCTCGGTTATTGTTATAGGCAAATATTTATAAATAAAAGTTATTGTGTTAGTGTTTGCGATCAGCGCGGAACAATGATCGTATACAGAAATAAAAATTATCTTTATAAATAAAGTGTTCAGTTTGATAAAGCATTAATCATTTGATATTTTTTCAAAAGCTGATGGCACGGCACAACGTAAGTAGAGGACAAAAACTTCCGCTGATTGTATGGTCTTCGTTCGTATCCTCGGTTATTGTTATAGGCAAATATTTATAAATAAAAGTTATTGTGTTAGGGTTTGCGATCAGCGCGGAACAATGATCGTATACAGAAATAAAAATTATCTTTATAAATAAAGTGTTCAGTTTGATAAAGCATTAATCATTTGATATTTTTTAAAAAGCTGATGGCACGGCACAACGTAAGTAGAGGACAAAAACTTCCGTTGATTGTATGGTCTTCGTTCGTATCCTCGGTTATTGTTATAGGCAAATATTTATAAATAAAAGTTATTGTGTTAGTGTTTGCGATCAGCGCGGAACAATGATCGTATACAGAAATAGAAATTATCTTTATAAATAAAGTGTTCAGTTTGATAAAGCATTAATCATTTGATATTTTTTACTAAAAAATTTTTTTTTTCTTAAAGTTAATACAAGTATTTTCAGTATAGTACACTATACTGTATGATTTTTTTAGGACTACTATTATTTTGCGCCCCACAAAAAACGAGATAAAAATGTGGCAATAGGCTAATACCAATACCTAAGACAAAAAATAATAAACATAGACTAACCTAAAGGCTGCATTGTAATTAGCCAACATAAAAAATGCCTACTCAAAACAAAAACAACATCACAATAATAATATGACAACAAGAGGTTACGTTTCCTATGCCACAAATCTAACACTTTACTCTTCCCATCGTTCTTAAAACTACACTAATTCACTAATTACTAACTCAACTATATGTCTTTTGTCCAACAGCCCCAAAATCTCCTCAAAAAAAAAAAAACAAGAATAACGCGAAAGTAAACACTACATAGAAACACATCAACACAAACCGACGAAATCTCAACGAACTCTGAATCAGCTGTTGCAAGCTCGTGCAACGTTGCCACGTTAGCCAGAATAAGCAATTTATAAAGGATATTATTTATAGACCAAGTAGCATCAGTAAATTCACAAACTGTGAAAATTTTTACTATACCTATAATGTAGATTGTAGATATCAACTAATTATTCCAAATTGGTGTTTTTTAACGTTGGTTATACATTTATTTCGTAAGTACAAGATAAATTTATGAAGAAGTTTGGCAATGGTGCAATCATTGCATTGTTTTGTTTTAGATTTCTATTACTAACTCAGACAAATAATGTTACTAAACATTTTTTATCTTATGGCAGAGTCTGTATTGTATTGAATTATTAGTCTATGTTTATTATTTATTATTTCTCTGAGACTAATACACTAAAGAACAAATTCTTGATTTTTCATTTGGATTTTATGAAGAGTCTCTAGATATAATAATATATAGAGGGAACCGCAGTTAGTTGATTTTTTGGGTCTTCATTAAGTCAAAAATGAAAATAGAAATTTAAATTTCCGCAGTAGTGACTTAATTCACTCTTCCGGTCCATATGAGGGTATTTCCGTGAATACATGGAATAATTTCTACGTCTAGGAAGCAGTTAAAGCATATTATTGCAAAGAATATTCTGTGTATACTTTAAATACCTCAATAAATCCTATTAAATTGTAAGATAATCCTCATTTAACCTGAAATTTTCCACTTGTTTCAATTAAAGTTTGTGGACCAACCTTTTATAATATGTAAATTGGCGAATCAACCCATTTTTAACGCTAATAAGTGACCCTGAAAAAATCGACATCCACGGCCAACTTGTCGCGCAATATAAAAAAAACCTTTGTAAAACCTTTATTGTAAAAGATAGAATAAAACTTGTATAATGAATACTTATGGCATTGAGAATCTTTATGCAACCAGGTGTTCAGATAGTTTCAGAAAATTATACAGGGTCTACCCTGGTGATCTACTTTGTATACATAATTTCCACTCTAAAAACGGCTTTTCTACAAAGCGAAATGCCATCTAAATTTCCTCGTCTTTTATTACGACGTAACATAAGTAGCAGTTATGGTGTAGAATTTATGGAGTTCTCACGTTCTTTTCGTTTCAAACTACAACGCACACAGGTACGAAAAAATAATAGCAGCCATAGCCGCATCAGATGTGGTGACTGTAAAGTATAATTAAACCTAGATGTACGAGCCGTGTGGCCATGTGTACGTGTACCCCTAGAAGCATTATGGCTGTTACCGTGAAAACGTTTAAATATAACATTCGTGTTAGAACGCACTTAGCCGGCGGCAGCTGCTTTTTTGTTGTTTTTTTCGGAGAAATTTTCAACGGGCCTGAAATGCGGGACCTTCATTATTTAGATTTCCATTTCGTACATTCGAATTTCCACATTGTATATAAAACATGACGTTCACATTATAAAGCAGATTTTGAACAATGATCGTATACAGAAATAAAAATTATCTTTATAAATAAAGTGTTCAGTTTGATAAAGCATTAATCATTTGATATTTTTTAAAAAGCTGATGGCACGGCACAACGTAAGTAGAGGACAAAAACTTCCGCTGATTGTATGGTCTTCGTTCGTATCCTCGGTTATTGTTATAGGCAAATATTTATAAATAAAAGTTATTGTGTTAGTGTTTGCGATCAGCGCGGAACAATGATCGTATACAGAAATAAAAATTATCTTTATAAATAAAGTGTTCAGTTTGATAAAGCATTAATCATTTGATATTTTTTAAAAAGCTGATGGCACGGCACAACGTAAGTAGAGGACAAAAACTTCCGTTGATTGTATGGTCTTCGTTCGTATCCTCGGTTATTGTTATAGGCAAATATTTATAAATAAAAGTTATTGTGTTAGTGTTTGCGATCAGCGCGGAACAATGATCGTATACAGAAATAGAAATTATCTTTATAAATAAAGTGTTCAGTTTGATAAAGCATTAATCATTTGATATTTTTTACTAAAAAATTTTTTTTTTCTTAAAGTTAATACAAGTATTTTCAGTATAGTACACTATACTGTATGATTTTTTTAGGACTACTATTATTTTGCGCCCCACAAAAAACGAGATAAAAATGTGGCAATAGGCTAATACCAATACCTAAGACAAAAAATAATAAACATAGACTAACCTAAAGGCTGCATTGTAATTAGCCAACATAAAAAATGCCTACTCAAAACAAAAACAACATCACAATAATAATATGACAACAAGAGGTTACGTTTCCTATGCCACAAATCTAACACTTTACTCTTCCCATCGTTCTTAAAACTACACTAATTCACTAATTACTAACTCAACTATATGTCTTTTGTCCAACAGCCCCAAAATCTCCTCAAAAAAAAAAAAACAAGAATAACGCGAAAGTAAACACTACATAGAAACACATCAACACAAACCGACGAAATCTCAACGAACTCTGAATCAGCTGTTGCAAGCTCGTGCAACGTTGCCACGTTAGCCAGAATAAGCAATTTATAAAGGATATTATTTATAGACCAAGTAGCATCAGTAAATTCACAAACTGTGAAAATTTTTACTATACCTATAATGTAGATTGTAGATATCAACTAATTATTCCAAATTGGTGTTTTTTAACGTTGGTTATACATTTATTTCGTAAGTACAAGATAAATTTATGAAGAAGTTTGGCAATGGTGCAATCATTGCATTGTTTTGTTTTAGATTTCTATTACTAACTCAGACAAATAATGTTACTAAACATTTTTTATCTTATGGCAGAGTCTGTATTGTATTGAATTATTAGTCTATGTTTATTATTTATTATTTCTCTGAGACTAATACACTAAAGAACAAATTCTTGATTTTTCATTTGGATTTTATGAAGAGTCTCTAGATATAATAATATATAGAGGGAACCGCAGTTAGTTGATTTTTTGGGTCTTCATTAAGTCAAAAATGAAAATAGAAATTTAAATTTCCGCAGTAGTGACTTAATTCACTCTTCCGGTCCATATGAGGGTATTTCCGTGAATACATGGAATAATTTCTACGTCTAGGAAGCAGTTAAAGCATATTATTGCAAAGAATATTCTGTGTATACTTTAAATACCTCAATAAATCCTATTAAATTGTAAGATAATCCTCATTTAACCTGAAATTTTCCACTTGTTTCAATTAAAGTTTGTGGACCAACCTTTTATAATATGTAAATTGGCGAATCAACCCATTTTTAACGCTAATAAGTGACCCTGAAAAAATCGACATCCACGGCCAACTTGTCGCGCAATATAAAAAAAACCTTTGTAAAACCTTTATTGTAAAAGATAGAATAAAACTTGTATAATGAATACTTATGGCATTGAGAATCTTTATGCAACCAGGTGTTCAGATAGTTTCAGAAAATTATACAGGGTCTACCCTGGTGATCTACTTTGTATACATAATTTCCACTCTAAAAACGGCTTTTCTACAAAGCGAAATGCCATCTAAATTTCCTCGTCTTTTATTACGACGTAACATAAGTAGCAGTTATGGTGTAGAATTTATGGAGTTCTCACGTTCTTTTCGTTTCAAACTACAACGCACACAGGTACGAAAAAATAATAGCAGCCATAGCCGCATCAGATGTGGTGACTGTAAAGTATAATTAAACCTAGATGTACGAGCCGTGTGGCCATGTGTACGTGTACCCCTAGAAGCATTATGGCTGTTACCGTGAAAACGTTTAAATATAACATTCGTGTTAGAACGCACTTAGCCGGCGGCAGCTGCTTTTTTGTTGTTTTTTTCGGAGAAATTTTCAACGGGCCTGAAATGCGGGACCTTCATTATTTAGATTGCCATTTCGTACATTCGAATTTCCACATTGTATATAAAACATGACGTTCACATTATAAAGCAGATTTTTAACGGACTGGTCCAAAAACTGGATTTGTTTAATGTTAAACAACCTTTATTTGAAAAGTTACATTTAAAAACGGTATTTATATCGATTACAGTATCTTTATAAGAACGGACTAACCATTAGTACGTTATACTTAGGTAGACAAATTTTAAATATAATTTTATCCCCGTATACATGGAACGATTCTTGTAAGAGACAAAAAAACGAGTTGAAACTTGAACTTCTGGGGTTCAGCCTTGCTTGTTTCGATACTAATTTGTGACTAATTTGTCACTCCGTTTTTCATTCTGAACAAGTTTACCCAATAACATTTTGCCGTGAACCTACACAAAGGTCACTTTACTGGTGTGGAAATATACTTTTTTCAAAATTTCCAAGGCATATCCACGTGATTAACGAAACTAAATTGTGTTACAAATAAGTTTCAAAACAAGAAAGGCTGAACCCCAAAAGCTCAAATTTCAACTGGAATTTCTTTTGTCTTTTACAAGAGTGGTTTCAGTTTCACCTATCCGGAGACACACGGTATAGACTTGTTGTATCTTTGGATATCTACCGGCTATACCGGTAAAACGCCAAGAATGCATTTTTCCATAAAAGTGCTTAAACTTCTGGAAGTTAAAAGTGCAGAGCGACTCGAATATTTAAAATGTTTGCGAGATTTCAGGATTTAATGTGCAGGCGGAGTTTGTAAAGTAGTTATGGAGTAGTCAAGATTGCAACTTTGATACGAGAATGGATTTTGTGCCTTGAATGCTCTTATCTAGAGAGGCATATTTTTTTAGATTCTCTATTAAATTCTCCACAAAAATGGTCATATAATTTTTTTGCGTATCTCCCACCCAACGCTAATAAATGACCTTGGAAAATAAGCATAGTTTTCAGCGCGAACAAAAAATTAACCTTGCGCCGTCTTTTGAGTCGATTATCTCGAAAACTAGTGGCGTGAGCAAAAAAATGTATAGAATCAAAATTGTATAGCAGTTCTTTCTCTACAAGATCCATATTGGATAACATATTTTTGAGAAAGTATTAGTATTTATTAGTGGAATAGACCTATAAGGGAAAACCACATAAAAAACGTACTGAGAGCGTTACCTCATGGGTGGTGTGGAAACACGCTCAAAGTGCAGAATACACAGGTATAAAAAATCATCATATGTCCGCTAATACTTTCTCAAAAATATTTTATCAAATATGGATCTTGTAGAGAAGGAACTGCTCTACAAAATTGTGCTTCTATATTTTTTTTGCTCACGCTACTACTTTTCGTGATAATTGACACAAAAGACGGCGCAAGGCTTATTTTTTGTTCGCGCTGAAAACTATTCTTATTTTCCAAGGTCATTTATTAGCGTTGGGTGGGAGATACGCAAAAAAATTAGGTATATGACCATTTTTGTGGAGAAAAAAGTTTTATAACTTTTCATCGTCAGAGTTACGGTTTACGTGCAAAACGTAAAAAACACCTTCATGGTCACGTTTGAGGGTGGTTTTTTGGGCAAAAGGGGATGAAGCTCCCCCCGGAGGGGTGGGAACTCTTCGGATCTGTATTCGGGTTCCTACTGGGAGTTCACAACCAAAATTTCAAAACTTTATAATTTTTTTCTTCTAAACGTCGTTTTTGTATCTAACTTGCCTACACTATTTACCCAGTATACATTGTGGTCATTTAAGTGTGCAACATATGGGACTTTTTTTTATTAATTGCACAACCAAATTACAGATCTTGCTGAAAGTTGATGCATGTTCAATAATCATATTAGGTGCACTTAGAATGGTTGCAAGTTAAACAGCATACAGGGTAGGTCAAAAAATTTAATAATTGTACAGTAGTAAATTACCCTTATTTCAAAAAAGTCAGCAGGGTATTGAGAAAAGTTGTTTAGAATTAAAAGCTATGCCTAAATACCAAAATATAGCCTCCTAAGAAGTAAAATATTTCGTTAATTAATTTCCAGTTTCTTAATAATCATTTAAAATAAAATTTTGAGAGAGTTTTTTAATATATACATTATTATTACTAATGTTTTACCTTGTTCCGAAGAATTTTTGCGAAATTTTAAAGTTTTGTTTAATATCGTTGCAACATGACATTTGTGATTCCATAAAAAATAAAAAATCTAAGTTAATTTTACAAATATGCTTCAATTTGAACCAAGTTATGCGTAAGTGATTTAATTTTGATTGATTTATGAAATTGTTTAGGGTGAATATTAAAACATTTTTTTAGGAAATTATCAACGTTTCTCAAAAATAGTATATTTCCTAACAAGTGCGGAAAGTGCCACTTTTCCGCACGCGATTGCAGTTGGCTGAACGACGCGTAGCGGAGTTCAGCCAAGAAATCGTGTGTGGAAAAGACACTTTCCGCAAGAGTTAGAAACACTATTTTTTCTACAAGCGTGCGAAAAAGTAAGACACTTTTCCGCACGCATTTACTTTTCCGCACGCATTTTAGTTTAGAAAGTGTCACTTTTCCGCACTAGTGCGGAAAAGTAGTGCGGAAAAGTCACACTTTCTAAACTAAAATGAGTGCGGAAAAGTGTACTTTTCCGCACGCTTGTAGAAAAAATATTTTTTTGTCTTAGTAGGCCATGTTTTGGTATTTAGGCATAACTTTTAATTCTAGACAAATTTTCTTAATAACATTTTGCTGAATTTTCTGAAATAATTGTATCTACTTTATTCTTGTACAATTTTTATATTTTTTTACTCACGCTGTATACTGTTTGACTTGCAACTATTCTAAGTGCGCCTGATATGATTTTCGAACCTGCACCAACTTTCGGGAATATTTGTATTTTCGTTGTGCAATTAATAAAAAAAAACCATATATGTTGCACACTTAAATGACCACACTATACATACAGGGTGGCCCACCACGAACTGCATCAATCTATATATAGAAAACTAAAAGTAGGAAAATTCTGAAAATTTTTCACCTCACCAATGCCGATGGGCGCTGCTCAACTAAAATATTTTGGTGAATCTGGCACTTCCGGTTATACTGGAAGTCGATATCAACTTTCTTATCTCAAATGGAACACCCTTTATATGTTATTGCATTTTTGGATTCTAGCCATCATTTTGGAACAAACACATGCAACATGTCCTATGTCTAAATCCAACCGTTTTTGAGATATTTGCATTTTTCCGAAAAAAATTACAGGTGCAGAACTAAAGTCAATTATTAGTAATTTATACTAGGAAACCGCGAAATTTCAAAACGAATTTTTGGCATCGTGTAACAGAGCCCTGACCTAGTGATCTCTGCTGAGAAATAAATCCGTTCTTATACAGGGTGTTCACAAAATGTGAATAAAAATTACATTCAAAATGTGCTTAAATCTCGAAATTTTTAAATGGAAACCCCCATTTTTTTAATGCGATCTTATTCACCACTAAAAATGACGACAATTTTGTGTAAGGTTTCCTATACCTAAATGCAGTAATTTTCGATTAATTTACGAAAAACCCACTTTTCGCCCATAAAATGCGGGGTTTGATTAACGCTTGGAAAATCATATTAGCCGTGGACGTTGAAAAGACAATCGCGGCTGAGGAAATGTCACTTGGTTTATAAATTATTGTCAACAACAATGCCGGCGCGCTTAAATTACACAAACGAAGATTATTTAAATTTTTTTTATTATTATCTACGGAGAATGCAACAAAGGTATCAAGAACGTGCTATACATAATCTTCGTTTGTGTAATTTAAGCGCGCCGGCATTATTGTTGACAATAATTTATAAACCAAGTGACAATTCGTTTTATATTTTAGTTGAGCAGCGCCCATCGGCATTGGTGAGGTGAAAAATTTTCAGAATTTTCCTAGTTTTACACAGAACGAAAAACCTACGTAAATATAATTAAAAAAGACATTGTGGTAATGAATTTGTACATTAAATTTCAACCGATGCCCGGTTTGATCAATATGATGTTTTATTGGTCATTGCTTGAACTTAAGGTGATTGTGATTATCATTTCAGGGTGATGGTTTAATGTTCGAAGGCATCATTACTATGTCAATACGGTCTTCCTCGTAATGTTTTTTACATTGGCTTTATCACTTCAGGACATTGGCTCAATGTTACAAGTCATTATTATTATGTCGAAACGGTCATGCTCGTAGTGATTTCCTGTACATTGGTCAATCAGCTCAGAGCATTGGCTTAATGTTCGAGGACATTAATATTATGATATCACAGACATTCTCCTGATGATCTATTATCATTGGTCAATCACTTCAGGGCATTGGCTTAATGTTCGATGACATTAATATTAGAATTCGTCATGATGATTTGTTATACAGGGTGCGTGTCAGAACTCTTTTTTATTGATTATTCTGCTAAAAATTAACGGATTTTGTTTATTAGACAAATTATTCGATTCAGAAAAAATGGAACCAAATGGCTGTTCATACGTTGCTATAAAAGGTATCAAAAACAGATTGTACGAAAAAATTAAGTCAAATTCTGCGAACAGCTTTTGCTAATGAGTATATACCGAGCATATACTGAGTAGGTACGGTAGGTCAGTTTCAATTTCCGACTTCTGGTTTAGCCGGAAGTAGCGGCCACTTAGACAGCATCTTGATCTATACTTGAATATTACCTTGTGTATGTACTGTAATGAACATGTAAAAACCAACATGTTGGTTATTTTTAAATATTTATAGTCATGTTGTGTATATTATATTGCTGGAAACGCTGGAATATACATATATACCAGGTGGCTCAAGGCCGCCACTTCAGGCTGAATGGGAAATCGAAAATGACAACTGACATTTTTATCATACTTCCTATATATTCATGATAACGTATACAATGGTTCGTATTTTTTCTAAACCATATTATTTTTTATAAATCGTTAAAAATCTGTTAAAATCTTTAGCAATATAATCAATAAAAAACGAGTAATGACACACCCTGTATACACACTTCTATCACTTTGACCTTCGGTTCAATATTCGATGTAATTCTGATCTGATCTAAGTGCCCAATTTTTACTTTTTGGATTTTTTCAGTAGTTTTTACCGTTGAGTGCCAACGTTTTTTGAACAGAAAATAAAAAGGATATTTTAAAAACTCTCACCGGTAATTTTATTTAGAAACCAATTTCTTATATAAAATTTGCAATGGAGAGGTAAAATCTAGGTCAAAAGAACTAAGAACACAACAAACGAAATTCTTATAGAACCATTTATTAAACATTTTTTAAATATTCCCATAAACATGTGTTTTGGAGTAGGAATTTGTAGATTGTATTCTATATAAAAAATTCGGCTAAAAAGGTTTGAAACATAACGCTATTGGAAAATTGCTTGGAGTTAAAGTAATTATTTATTAAATGGCGTATTATTTATATTTTTAGATAAGCAACATTTTTATGAGGTTTCATTTTGTCATTACTCGTGATTACAGGTACTTACATCATCACACTGTACCTTAATGGATGTACTACTTTGCCTATTTTGTTCCTGTTGCAATCTCTCTAGTAGAGTTCTGATGATAGTCTTGCCTTACCATTCACATATGCCGTACCATACTCAAATGTGCCTATAGGTATAACTTTTATTGTGGTACTTCCTTTTCCGAGCTTATTAGAAGTTCGACCCCATTCTCCGGTCCTATACCCATAGTAAAGTCCATATTTCTGAAAATACAACAAATTAAATTAAAAATAGCCTCAAAAATGCTGTTTATGTAGGTAACGAGTTAGGAAAAAGTCTCTTACTTTTCCTAATTAGGACGATTTGACACCCTTGAGTCTTCCAAGTCTCCAACATTATGTACGTATATATCAAAATTTGAAGTATAAACTTCCAGCCTAAATCTTGACGATTGTTTGTAAAATGGTAATTTTTCTATAACAGCTGAGTTGAGTCTATCGCACTAATTTCGTTTAGACGATACCTGCTGTCTAGCAATGGTCAAATTTTTCTTGTGACAAGTTATCAGATTTCAATGATCTTATAGTCTTTCGTATCTTCTGAGTGGTACATACTAAAACAATTATTATTAGTTTAATTGAAATTAATGAAAACAGCATAGGTCTGTTGGTATAATATTTTGAATGTGTGTGAAAGTTTTCATAGTTTTCAGAGTTTAATTTCGCTGGTTGTGCACACACACACACACAATCAAAAATCCATTAAATTACTTACCTTAGCAAAACTCTAACACAATCGTCGCACTAACAGATCATATTAGTATTATACGCACAGACACAGGATAACTTTACAAGTTAACACACCGGCAGACAGTTTCATACTAGAGTACAGCGTGATGGCGTTGGGACGTGGCAGGTCCACAATAAATAAAAAAAGACCAGTATTGATAACTTAGGACATTGTCGCAAGGCACAAGGACATTGACAGCACGCATTAAGATATTAACTAATGATATTGTTCCTTATATTTATGCTTGGGTACATTGGCTGATGTTTTTGAACATTACTATGATAATACAGTTGTATTAAACTATAAAACTGTACGTTGACATAATCACCACTAAACATTAGACAATTACGTTATACATCATAGCAACAACATACAGTGATGAACGGTACATAATATTAAACACCTTGAAAACATTAAGTCAATGTATTTGTGCCTTGTTTCAATGCCCAATTTGCATTCACACAACGTATTATTCACTGTAGACATCACTTTTTACATTGAGTTAACGACTTTAGTACATTATAATAATGTTCGTTGGGTCATTATGTTAATGACCATGTTAATTACCTAATCACCAACATTCATTGTTACAAACATTTTTGTTCATTGTGTCGATGAAAAAGGCATTGTGACAATGGCTCTGAAGTTAATCACTAGTGGTGATTAATATCATGCCAAGAATTTCTTTCTGTGTAGTTTTCCATTCGTGGTGGGCCACCCTGTATACGTTAGTTAGTTGTAAAAAATAACCTATAATGGGCTAAACTGGCAGTATTTTTTTTGGTCTTTATTTTTACTATTTTTTTTTTGAAAGAGCACAAAAAATGCAAATAATATTAGATTCATGTCATTTAAATTTTCAAACACAATTATTCTGTCTGTCAATCTATTAAAACAAAAATAATATAAAAGTTAACTATTGATATTAAAATAAGTTACACAAATTGCTGATAGAATAATCGAGTTTAAAATTTTAAGCTCACAAGTTCCAGTTCCAGAAATATCTGGAAGAATTATAGCCCCCTTCCCCCAGCCCCCTCATCAGTAATATATATACGATAAGTAGATAATTCTTGAATTTCCATCCCAACAAACATTCCAATCTAGTTTTCGGAAAGTATCTGCGCTCGCCAGGCGGAGAGCCTATAGAGTCGAGAGCCGACCGCCGCGTAATCCTATTATGGGAGCGCGCCTGGCGCGGCTTGCGTTCCCGTCGGCCTTATAATATTACGCAATCGGCCGGCCCGCATTTCGCCGGGACAATGGCGAACGTGCCGCAGATGCCTGCCCGGCGTGGCGCGGCGGCGGGCCTCCGAGAAACGTCCGCCGAATTTCTATCGAAATTTTACGAACAATTCCCGGGCACTTGCATAATAGGCTTTATTCGAAATTTGGCAAGAAAGCACCTACGACGACACAAGTGTTTTAAAAAAGGCAATTTGGCAACATGGCGATACCACTGAAGCGTTCTGAAACATGAGACATAACCTTAGTCTGCGGTGAAAGTTGCAGGGAAAGTTGAAATTTCAAAAGGCTTACCTCAAACCCCCAGACTTAAGATGCCCCGTGCAACCACATTTGTTTTTTTTTTTAATAAATCGCCCTGATTTTATCTACTAATGCTTTGTTTGAGAGGCATACGGAATGACAGCAGAGCTGTCACAAGTACTGGAAAAAAATTCTTCAAATATCTGGAAGAACTATAGCCCCCTCCCCCCAGCCCCCTCATCAGTAATATGTACGATAAGTAGATAATTCTTAAATTTCCACCCCAACAAACATTCCAATCTAGTTTTCGGAAAGGATCTGCGCTCGCCGGCCGGAGAGCCCATAGAGCCGACCGCCGCGTAATCCTATTATGGGAGCGCGCCTGGCGCGGCTTGCGTTCCCGTCGGCCTTATAATATTACGCAATCGGCCGGCCCGCATTTCGCCGGGACAATGGCGAACGTGCCGCAGATGCCTGCCCGGCGTGGCGCGGCGGCGGGCCTCCGAGAAACGTCCGCCGAATTTCTATCGAAATTTTACGAACAAATCCCGGGCACTTGCATAAGAGACTTTCTTTGAAATTTGGCAGGAAAGCACCTACGACGTCACAAGTGTTTTAAAAAGGCAATTTGGCAACATGGCGATACCACTGAACCGTTCTGAAACATGAGACATAACCTTAGTCTGCGGTGAAAGTTGCAGGGAAAGTTGAAATTTCAAAAGGCTAACCTCAAACCCCCAGACTTAAGATGCCCCGTGAAACCACATTTGTTTTTTTAATAAATCGCCCTGATTTTATCTACTAATGCTTTGTTTGAGAGGCATACTGAATGACAGCAGAGCTGTCACAAGTACTGGAAAAAAATTCTTCAAATATCTGGAAGAACTATAGCCCCCTCCCCCCAGCCCCTCATCAGTAATATGTACGATAAGTAGATAATTCTTGAATTTCCACCCCAACAAACATTCCAATCTAGTTTCCGGAAAGTATCTGCGCTCGCCGGCCGGAGAGCCTATAGAGTCGAGAGCCGACCGCCGCGTAATCCTATTATGGGAGCGCGCCTGGCGCGGCTTGCGTTCCCGTCGGCCTTATAATATTACGCAATCGGCCGGCCCGCATTTCGCCGGGACAATGGCGAACGTGCCGCAGATGCCTGCCCGGCGTGGCGCGGCGGCGGGCCTCCGAGAAACGACCGCCGAATTTCTATCGAAATTTTACAAACAATTCCCGGTCACTTGCATAAGAGGCTTTCTTCGAAATTTGGCAGGAAGGCACTTACGACGTCACAAGTGTTTTAAAAAGGCAATTTGGCAACATGGCGATACCACTGAAGCGTTCCGAAACATGAGACATAACCTTAGTCTGCGGTGAAAGTTGCAGGGAAAGTTGAAATTTCAAAAGGCTTACCTCAAACCCCCAGACTTAAGATGCCCCGTGAAACCACATTTGTTTTTTTTTTAATAAATCGCCCTGATTTTATCTACTAATGCTTTGTTTGAGAGGCATACGGAATGACAGCAGAGCTGTCACAAGTACTGGAAAAAAATTCTTCAAATATCTGGAAGAACTATAGCCCCCTCCCCCCAGCCCCCTCATCAGTAATATGTACGATAAGTAGATAATTCTTAAATTTCCACCCCAACAAACATTCCAATCTAGTTTTCGGAAAGGATCTGCGCTCGCCGGCCGGAGAGCCCATAGAGCCGACCGCCGCGTAATCCTATTATGGGAGCGCGCCTGGCGCGGCTTGCGTTCCCGTCGGCCTTATAATATTACGTAATCGGCCGGCCCGCATTTCGCCGGGACAATGGCGAACGTGCCGCAGATGCCTGCCCGGCGTGGCGCGGCGGCGGGCCTCCGAGAAACGTCCGCCGAATTTCTATCGAAATTTTACAAACAATTCCCGGTCACTTGCATAAGAGGCTTTCTTCGAAATTTGGCAGGAAGGCACTTACGACGTCACAAGTGTTTTAAAAAGGCAATTTGGCAACATGGCGATACCACTGAAGCGTTCCGAAACATGAGACATAACCTTAGTCTGCGGTGAAAGTTGCAAGGAAAGTTGAAATTTCAAAATGCTAACCTCAAACCCCCAGACTTAGGATGCCCCGTGAAACCACATTTGGTTTTTTAATAAATCGCCCTGATATCTATACATTGTGTTCCGTTAATAATGGTCCATAGAGCAACTGCACATATTTGGGGCCAAAATATGACGATTGAGGCTAATATGCCTTATAGAAATGTTCGTCTGTTTAAGAGATACAGGGCGTTGAAGTTCATTTCTTGAAATTGAATTATGGCTACATCTCCCAAAATAATGAAGCTGCTGAACTGAAATTTGGCACTGCTGTGTTTTTGGGGATGGAGAATAAGCTAAAAATATCAATTTTGCTGTATCTCACAGAGGGCGCCACTTGCGCTGTTTTTGGATCGTGTTTTTACTCCTAACTATTTTGAGGTTATCTTTTTGATGTTGCAGGTCCATCATTTTAAGGCACCTTTTCATTCTGTGCATATTTTCATTCTGCAAGAAAAAGGTACTCTTGTTTCATAACGATAAAATCAACCGTTTGCGTTGAAATTGGCAAAATTTAACCCGAAACACCAGTTAACTTCAACATTCCAAAAATAAAACTTTTACCTGCTACTTTCAAATGTTACAGATTCACTGTACCATTTAAAGTGAGAAAAAAATTGCTATGAACAATGTACCAAAAATGTTTTGTTTTCAAAATGGAACGGATTGAAACTTGGCAAAATTTTGACACTCTATTTCAAGAAAACGAATGGTGTTTCGACCAATGCCCATCTGGCATTTTTTCGTCATTTTGAATGTACAGTCGATTTGTAACATTTGAAAGCGCTAGGTGAAAATTTTATGTTTCGAATATTGAAGTCAACAGGTGTTTTGGGGCACGTTTTGGCAATTTAAAGGCAAACGGTTGATTTGATCATTATGAAACAAGAGTACCTTTTTGTTGCAGAATGAAAAGATGCCTTAAAGTGATGGACCTGCAACATCAAAAAGGTAACCTCAAAAAAGTTAGGAGTAAAAACATGATCCAAAAACAGCGCAAGTGGCGCCCTCTGTGAGATACAGCAAAATTGATATTTTTAGCTTATTCTCCATCGTCAAAAACATAGCAGTGCCAAATTTTAATTCAGCAGCTTCATTATTTTGCGAGATGTAGCCATAATTCAATTTCAAAAAATGAACTTCAACGCCCTGTATCTCTTAAACAAACAACATTTCTATAAGGCATATTAGCCTCAATCGTCATATTTTGGCCCCAAATATGTGCAGTTGCTCTATGGACCATTATTAACGGGACACCCTGTATACTAATGCTTTGATTGAGAGACTTACGGAATGACAGTTGGCACGACGGGACGGTCGGGACGTCGTGTGCCGCGGCTTGGGTGGTCGAGTGGTGTTGCTACATAATACAAGAATATTTCCGCATTGTTATAGTCTGAATGAGAATAGGGAAGTTGACGATTTTTCAAAGTTGGCATTATTTGTTTCCTTTTGCGGTTCAGATTAGTGTAAAGCAATTAAAACAAAATTAAAATGTTTTATTTACTAGAAGATTATTTTTCCATCATTTATAAAATATAAAATTACATCATAATGTATTTGTGCTATGTAAATCAATCCGATCGAATTTTTGATCGCATGTAAATCAGGCTTTCCTGGTCAGAGGTTAAGTTAGCTAAAAATCAACAATCGCGGCGGACCTTACTTTTTTCATTTTGTAGAGGAAATCCTAACTTGGCTTTCTTCAGTTTATTTTTTTAGTTAGTCGATTGTTAATTATAATATTTATGGTTTTATGTTTACAACGTTTCTGAAAAAACAACCGCATTATGTTTAAAAAGTGTTTTGTTAGCTATTACAATAATAATAGCACAGATAACGTAACCTAGATTGGCAGGGCGGGTTGTTCCTTCAATCACCGCCAAAATATAAAAATTCTGGGTGATTCTTGTTTACGCCGAAAAGGTCTCCGCCCCCCGATCGATACGGATGTTGTCATAGCAACCGAACACGCTAGTCCGGGCAGAATATTAAAATAATTCCGGTTTCTTTGTATTTAATACGAGGTGGGTATTTTATGACAAGCAATAAAACTGAGTATAATCAGAGAACAAGGAAGGGTGTTCTCTGGTATAATCCTACGGCTACTTCTCCCCATTTACAAATATTGCTAGGGGCTAAATAGTATTATTCATTCGATCTCTGCTCTTTCGGAATCGGAAGTGTAGGTACCTACCTATATTGTTATTCTGGTGAAGCGAATCTTAGTTTGGTTTGAATAATGGTAATATAGAGTGCCAGGAATCTAATCAAAGGAAACCGAAGGAAAGAAGAAAGGGTAACAAGTGTGTTTTTATGAATTGCAAGAATATTGCAGGCCATGCTGTCATGCATAGATTCCCCCCGAACGAAACCATACCTATCGTAAGATCAGATTGTAAGATCAGGTATAATAAGCATATTTCGCACTATTGTTATTTACTTAAATGGCGGATAAACTATCAATTTTTTTAAATAGGTAGTAGCATAATTAGAGGGTGCGTTATCTTTACGCTACCTCACAATTTGTAAGTTGTGAAATACAGTGTGTCCCCGGGCAAAGATGTACCCTATAGATCAACATACAGCGTCTCCTGCTCTGATGTCCGGAAGAGAGAAAAGTTTTTTATTCGTGGGTTTACGACAAAAAGTCACTCTTTATAAAAACTCCTGCTTGTTCCAAAAAGTCCAAAACTGTTAAAATATTTTTGATTTTTTATACAAGGTGTTCAGTATTTCGAAAAAGTTAGAAAAATATTGTTAGTCACCAATAATAAAGTAGTACCGTTGTTTTTGACAATATCGAAAAATATTATCAGGGATGTCATTTAGAATTCACAGGTGGTTAAAAATTCGAGTTTTCAGCATTTTATGATGATTTTTTTAACAAGGCCTGATTCTTGCCTGTATAATAGATTGAAATTTATTTTTGTACATTTAAATAACATTATTCTTTGTTTATGAAATTATCCATATTGTTGGCAATAAATTGACGTAATAATATTAAAGAAATTGATTATTGTACAAATTCTGCAAATATCAAATAAAGTGGCACAGTTAAATTAGCTGCCCGACTTGTTAAAAAAAAATAAACATAAATTGCTGAAACCTCAACATTTTTACACCTTATGGATTCTAAATGACGTCCCTGATAGTATTTTTCGATATCGTCAAAAACAACGGTACTCTCTACTTTACTCTTGGTGACTAACAACATTTTTCTAAATTCTAAATAGTGACTTCTTGTCATAAACCCCATCAATAAAAAACTTTTCTCTTTTCCGGACATCAGAGCGGGACACGCTGTATGTTCTTCTTAATGAAACTTTACATCCAGAATTCCTTTGCGCTATTTTAAACTGCAAAAGCATAATATAGAATATAGGAATTTTTTATGTCGTTTCGATATTTCGATAAATAACTGACGTTTTTTTCTTGTCAAATGTCAAATTTGACAGTTACCACGTGACGACGAGACCACTTTTGCGAACGTAATTTTTATCATTGTACAAGCACAAACTGCTGGCAAAGTCAAATTTTAAATAGTTCTGCAAAAATTCCCTTATTATACAGACCTTATTTTTTGTCACATTGTATATTATCCAAAGGAGAAAAATGGTCATTATAACTTATATTATATAATCCTACATTGTCCTTCCCTCGCATTCATCTATAAAACGTTAAAATAACACTCCTACCACCTACCTCATAAATGTGTTACCTAAATAGGTACTTCCACACTAGAGTTCAAGAAATTTCCTTATAGTGGTTGTTATAGAACTGCAACGCTGTCTGCCTTATTATTATTTTTTTTCTGTACCTACCTACCTCTACCTATTCATAAATACAAAATCGCCTGTGCGGGTTCGCAGTATTTTTTTACAGAATACTCTCATAATGAGCGCCCCTGGTAGAATTGCCTATGAGCCTTCCATTTTGAGAGAGGAGGGGCCACCGGCAGAGGGAATGGATTTATTGCACTTCTTGACTGCCGTCGACAGTTTTTGAGACTATAAAGTAGGGTTTTGGAATATTTTCTAATAGGTGACTCTGAGGCGAATCCGAATTCGGAGAACAAAGGATCTGCCAATCTAGGTTACGTTATCTGTGGTATAAGTGAAACATATCTCATCTAGCCCAAGTTGTTTATATACTCGGACTAAGTTGGGAATCAGGAACCTTTGGCACTTAGAAAATACTTCTTTTGCTTAACTTCACACACCAAAACTTTGTTGAGTGCAAAAAGCAAAGTTTTGGTGTGTGTATAACTACACTGTGTAGTTAAGCAAAAAAAGTACCTATATCTTCGAAGTTTATTTATATTGCCTATTTTTTCAGTGTTATAATATAGTACTCCTTAATTTTCCACTATATACTTTTTTGCTGGCAAAATTCCGCACACCATGACGGATTGACGGTGATAAGAGAACAAGTGTATAAAAATACCGAAACAAAAACCGTAGATATTTTGTTTTACGAAGTATCCTTTTCCTACTTTATTAGAAAGTCTGCCTCCCCATGTGAAATTGGCACGAGCCGCCATCATAGTATCTTTTCTTGTCCGCGGCTTTGAATAAAAGACTTGCCGCTATCGGCCAGATGTATGTCCTCGAATTTAACCGGAACCAAAAATAAAATTATAATCCAGGATATTTATCCATTGTGAAAAAAAAAATGCTGGCAAGCTGATTTTTTCAGGGTTGGTCGGGGACTGCCTCCTGAGTATCCAACCAAAAAATCACCTCGAACCCCTTCAGGGTTTTGTGCAATAGGGGTGGTTTCTTATTTATTCTTTGAAATTTTTTTTTCCAGCCTGTGCATAATAATAAGCTCTACAACTTTGCCTTATAAAACTTTTTTTATAACTTTCATATCTCACCAGTTTTCAAACATTGAACGAACGAAGCATTCGTATTAAATATAATTGCATTTTTAAAAAAATGAAATGCGGTGTAACTGGTGAGATATGAAAGTTATAAAAAAGTTTTATAAGGCAAAGTTGTAGAGCTTATTATTATGCACAGGCTGGAAAAAAAATTTCAAAAATAAATAAATAAGAAACCACCCCTATTGCACAAAACCCTGAAGGGGTTCGAGTGTGATTTTTTGGTTGGATACTCAGGAGGCAGTCCTCGGCCAACCCTGAAAAATTCAACTTGCCAGCATTTATTTTTTTGCGCCTCTTATAAGACGGAACTAATTATCTTGGACTATTATTGGAGACACAGAAGGCAGCGCTCAGTTGTCGCCTTCTCCATTATCTCCCGCCGACTATAACGTTGTCATGCATGGTTTTCAGCGGAAACAGGAGGCACGAAAGGGCGGCGGACTGCCTCGCCTCGCAGTGACTCTGCTGTGTTGTTATACACATTGTCCCCGTGCGCTTGCTTCTAGTAGGTATCCTTCGAAATTCATTTCGAACGTAAAAGCCCCATAAAAGATAACGCTCGTAATGTGCGGTAGGTAAGTGCAATGCAATAAGGATACCCGGAGCAATGTAAATCATGCGCTGGCGCGTCTTCCGACGGCGTCGCGCCGCACACCACCCATAACGGGATGTCCCCGGCATTCCCGCCATCCGCCGGGTAATAACAGAAAATTACGGCGCGGCCAGAACAAAACGAGATCCGTCACGGCGACGGCGTGGCGGAGACGCCGCGGCACGCCGCACGATAATTGCACAACACGGCCGGTCGCGGAGGACTAAGCTTCCTTAACCGAAACACCGGGCTCCATTGTCTGGATTCTTTTTAAAACGACACAGTTTGCTCGGTTCACGTATCCGAGGGTTTCCGAGCGAAACGAGAGGGACAGTAAATAAACTAAGAGAGTTCTACCACTTGCCCCACGTAAACGCTTGTGACCCCAGTTGACCCTGAGATCCTATGAGAGTTTTGGACTATGGCAGTTCTAGTAATCTTGCTGTTGGTGGTTGAGACCCATATAAAATATCTCCCCGGTTAGAGAAAACTTTTTATTTTACATTTTACGGAAAAAGTATAGTTGACAAACGGTTTTTTTACTACGGAACTCCCATATATGTGGCAGAATTTGCCGACGTTGACTATTAGAAGATGTTGGACGAAACTTGTAAGGTGCGGTGCATTATCAAGTGTTCTTTTTACCTTACAATGTAAGTTTTCCCTCTTATATTCACTCTAGCCATAGATATACTGTAGTTAAGGGAGCACAATTAATAACCCAAAACATGTAGGTCCATATTTGAAGTTTCATATTCCCCTACTTGAACAACAAAATAAAATAATCGTTTATGAATCATTCCAATGATAGAATTTGATGTACAAGAGTTTGAAAAGGTTTGAAAGTGTCCAGAATATGAACACACATGCCCGAAAGGTCAAATTAACCAAGCCGGTGCTTGGCAGCGTGACAGCGATTTTGCAGGGTTTTTTGGTCTTATGGCGATTATCTGGTTGTTATGAATGCTAACAGCGCTACTGTCATAATAATAAAATTCCTTTCTGGATGACATCGCTATAGACAAATAAATTAGACGCGCAAACTGACGTGGAATATTGACAGTGTGTGGGATGAACTGCGTACAGGTTTACCTTATAGGAAACTAGCAAAGACTTCCCTCTGTGTGTGTGGGCCCCTTTATGAGCCAATAACATAGGGCAAGTGGTACAGAACTCTCTTAGTTTATCTACTAACAATTTACCTACTGAAAGATATTTGGCCGGGGGACTTTGAAACTAAAGTGTAAAATTCAATTTGAAAGAAGTTCGAGCGTTGGGTGGAAGATCGGGGTTAAAATCTGTTGCAGCAGCTCTGAGAAGAGGGTTACTATGATTCCATTTGCAATGAAAGTGTGAAGCAAACACTATGCGTTTTTTTACACACCTACTTGCTCTCAGTCGTTTAAATGTAAAAAAATAAATATTCATAGTCTTTATTTAAAATCTAGTGAGTTTTATGCCTCCGAAAATATATATATTATGGGTTTTGGTTTACTCGGGTTTGGCAACAGTGATGTAGAAAATCATGAAAATTGTGTTATGAAAATCATGTTAAAAAATATATTTTTCGATTTATCCATCAATTCGGAGATACCTCTAGGGTCTTTTTCAGCAGAACTTCAAATCGTTTGAAATTGTCAGATGCATGTGGGGTTTTGCTTTTGGAATGTCAAAATGAAACTGTGCATGCTCCTGACAGTAGTTTCAAACTGTTTTGAACTTCTACCCAAACAAACCTATAGGTATGTCCAAAAATGGTGTTCATGAGAGTAGAAAATTTTGAATTATTGATTTTAAGACGAAAAATGTTTGGCGAGAAAATACGATTAGGTATCATATAAAAATCTTAGATCAGATGTACAGGGTGTCTACATTGTTTAATATTTTACACAATATAATTTATAAGTTGTATATAATTTAAAATAAATCCTCAATAAAATATTTGATAATCTAAAAACGCTCATTAATTGTATACTAGAAATGAAATTTCTTATTTTGGTAATAGAAGGTTGGCAGCATTGTTTCGGGCGCCTCCAGGGGCGTATTTACCATGTCTGGCAGAAATGTCAAAGTTGTGACAGAGGCCTAACCTTAAACTTGATATTCTATGGTTTTAACCGAACTTCAAACACTTGAAGTATACATATATTCTTTTTCTGCACTTCAAAGAACAGAGTTTAATGTTAATTTCCATCTATTAAAATTTAGGATTCGTTTGCGTAAAACGTATATAATCGCATCAATATGGACGCCGCTTAGGGAATTCTAGGGACATGAAATATTTACCTGTCAAAATCTAGTGTACCTACAATTAAAGAGCGTTTTTAGATTATCTAAATTTTGAATTTTATGTTCAGTTAAAACCTATATATTATGAAAAATATTAACTACGAAGTTTGCAAGTGTACATTACTGCTTCTAGTGCTTTTTTTAATTGGCCTGTCCTTGTATAAGGGTGCTATGGTATTTTCTCAACTTATCTGATAACTATAACGTCAGTCTTAAAGGGGCACTTTTCTGTGTTGTCAAGTTATTCGCGCAGTCATCTTGAATCAACTTAAAACAAATCAGGGGGTGATCCCTGATTTAGGTATATGCACTGACTTAGAGCTCTTATCCTCAAAATCGGTAGGTATGATACAGGCCAAAAATTATAAGGCACGTTTATGTCTTTAAGTTTAGGAAACCTTAATAATATAGCATTTCTAATTTGAACTTCCAATTATAAAGAAGTAAGTACCTATAGGTACAAACGCCCATGCCACCTTTATGCCTCAAAAGTTAATTTAAATTACAAAATTACTTACAGAAAGATAGTTAGCGGCTTTATGGGACTATAAATTTTGGCAACTGGTAATATCATACCAACATCCAAGTTCTAATGGATGTGCCGGTGTTTTCATATTTGAATCGTTCGAGAAGGTAGACTACGACAGCTGTTTCCCCTTATTAGGTTCATCAAGGCAGCCATAACCTTCTCAAACGGCTCAAACCGAAACGGTAGCACTTATAATAGTGTGACATGCACTTGGAGGTAACAAACCAACCAGTGGCGCCATCCAGTATCAAGCTGATAGTACCAGAGCCGAAATTTCACAAAACATAGTAAACACCAACAAGAAAAAGTTAGGTTGGTGTTGAATCTACAAAATAATGTGAAGAAGAAGCGACACAGGAAACAGGCTCATTGGCCATTCACCACTGTATCTTCCAAATTTGTGGAAATCAACAAAGATCTGGCTGGGAGCCCTATCCATGTGAAACTTGCGTCTTATAGCCTAGCCGTAGAAAAATATTAAAAAGATAATAAAATTTCACGTCCCCAATAGATTTTCACAGAAAGAAAGTTAGCGGCTTTATGGGACTATAAATTTTGGCAACTGGTAATATCATACCAACATCCAAGTTCTAATGGATGTGCCGGTGTTTTTATATTTGAATCGTTCGACAAGGTAGACTACGACAGCTGTTTCCCCTTATTAGGTTCATCAAGGTAGCCATAACCTTCCCTAACGACTCAAACCGAAACGGTAGCACTTATAATAGTGTAACATGCACTTGGAGGTGAGAAACCAACCAGTGGCGCCATCTAGTATCAAGCTGATAGTACCAGAGGCGAAATTTCACAAAACATAGTAAACATCAACAAGATACAGTGGTGAATGGCCAATGAGCCTGTTTCCTGTGTCTCCTCTTCTTCACATTATTTTGTAGTTTTCTGGATTTAACACCAACCTAACTTTTTCTTGTTGGTGTTTACTATGTTTTGTAAAATTTCGGCTCTGGTACTATCAGCTTGATACTAGATCTAGATGGCGCCACTGGTTGGTTTCTCACCTCCAAGTGCATGTTACACTATTATAAGTGCTACCGTTTCGGTTTGAGTCGTTCGGGAAGGTTATGGCTGCCTTGATGAACCTAATAAAGGGAAACAGCTGTCGTAGTCTACCTTCTCGAACGATTCAAATATAAAAACACCGGCATATACATTGGAACTTGGATGTTGGTATGATACTTACCGATGGATTTTTTACAAGAAGTGAAGAACCACAAGCCGCACAGCTAAGTATAATAGAGAAAGTATCGGAGCACCACATACTGGCACCTATCACCGTGTCAGATATCAAAATATTGTGTCAAAAATTAATTCCTACACATGGCGATATCAGTCTCCCGTATTTTATAATGTCCATAGAGCTTTGACTCCTTCCTGGGGACAGCTAACACTCCTGTGACGTCGGCATTCCTGTCCCTCTCTACGACAGTAGGTAACCTTCTTACTTTACGGCTAGCTATTATTGCTCTACTGTAACTTACTCTATAAGTGGTTGGATTGTTACCGTTGTGTTTGCTCCGTTCTCCCCTTCCGCTCATTTTTTCCTTCTCGACCTTCCGGCCGGTAATTGAGACGTCAAACCCGTCGATTAGCGCCACCCTCGTAACCATCATCCCTCGAAGAGGGCCCGCGGCCTCCGCCCGGCCCGGGAACGGCCTCCTTTGTCCTAATTAAGTTTTCCCGGTAATCGCGGCGGCTTGTCCCTGGGGCGCGGGGGGGAGGGGGCGGCGAACGGGCGGCGATAACGAGCGGCCATGTGAGTGTTTGGGTGAGCAGTAACGCCCGGTCACGTTTTTCTCTCGGGTGGGATTTTCTCGGAACGGACGGGAAAACGACGTTCCAGGAAATGGCGCGGCCCGTTTTCCGTGTACCCTTTGTTCGGCTCAGCATTGACCTAAATCAAATATGGTAAAAAAATAGACGCGCTAGAATGACCACGGATGAATGTGCAGGGTTATTACGCGAAGGTTGCTCACCCCCTTAACTTTTTAAATTTTTGACCTAGAAAATAGACTGTATACCTACTAAATTTCTTATTTGATTAGTGGTCCATTTGCCCGTATCTCCGCTACTGGTTAATTTAGAAACTTGGTATTACACTTTGTTACATCCTTCCATACAAATTTGGTTTGAATACCTTTACAAGTTTAGAAATTAAAAAACAAAAACTTTTTTCGAAATCTTTAACGCTTTGCATCTCAGAAACGAAGAACTTTTATATGAGCAACCCACCTTAAAATGACTTTTCTGTCATCTATAAAAGTTTGTCCTGAACAAACCGGAATACCCTGTATTCATTTAAAATAAGCAATATTATCATTTTCAATCAAATATAGGTACCTAACTTCAAAGCCGAATAGAACCTTGATCCTTGATCCTGATCTACTGAAATAAGTATTTAGTTTTGTAAACGTGGTTCACTTAGCCCCCTTCTGCATTTAACCGTCGATTTTTGTTATGAAGGACAACTTTTAATGTGGCAGTCATAGATAAAGGATTTATGGTGGCAGTCGACTGTCAAGATCTGTCAAGTAAGAAGTTTGCTTTATATTGAAAGAGAGAGAGAGGGAGAGCATTCTGATCGGCAAGTATTTATACCTTAGAGAAATAACCAAGGATAGAGGAAGTATAAGAACAAGAAGTAAACGGAGCCAACATATTTTTGAGTGATGCCACGTACTCCATTGTTTACAGCATTTCATTTCAAAATACACGGATTCAATAATGGAATTAAACGAAGGGACACCTCCTATAATGCTAAATTAATAAAAGACCTGTTAATTTGTTGCATGTAACAATTTCCCGGAAGATAGTGACAGATTTTTGGTCGTGAAGGTATAAATCTGACTCTCTGATTCTGGGTTCTTCATTTGGAAAAGTGAGTTTTCATTTATTCGAAAAATTTACGTTTTGATACGATTTTTGTCAGGATGCCATGTGTTTTATACTGAAGTTCAAAATAGAAAATTCGTCGGAAAACCATAGGTGTACCGTTAGCGTGGACCCAAAGGACTACTACGAGTATTGCCACGTGAACTTGTACTTAATACTTAATTTTTACACGATTCTGAACAGGCTGCCAATGCTAAGTAGATATGTAAGTTCTTGTCATAGAACTGCTGAAGGAAAGATAGTATACCGTTTTCGCATGTCCAAGTACCTACAATTTACATCGAATAAATCATTTAAATGGTTAAATATCATTCAATTTAAACTGTACTTGAACATACGCAAACGGTATGCCATCCTTTCTTCAGCAGTTTCATAACAAGAACTTGCATACTTCTCATTGGCAGCCTGTTCAGAAACGTGGAAAAAATAATTATTAAAATACAAGTTCACGTGGCAATAATAGCCCTTTGGGACTTTGGGCCCACGCTAACGGTATGCCTAGGAATTTTCTATTTTGAACTTCGTAATAAAACACATGGTAGCCTGACTAAAAGATTTTCATATTATAAAGAACCCAGGATGACTCTGATTCATACCATTATTGTGGAAATATAAGCAACATAATGCCCCTTGAAAAGAATACTGAGTAAAATCACGTCCAAAAATCTGTCTCTATCTCCTGGTCTACAGTGTGTCCCAATTTGATACTGGACACCTCAGAACTATATGAAGGACAAATGGTCTTTATTTTTTTATTGGTAGTCCCAAGGGAGAGTATCTCATAGGCGGTAGTATTTGGATAGGGTAATTATTTCATGGACTGCTATGATTTTTTAAAATAGCTAATTTTCAAGATACCCTATTAGGGATTATTTTACGACAAAATGTTATTAAGAAAACTTCAGAATAAAAAACTGAGTAGAATTTCAAAATTTCAAAAGTCTAGGCCTACTTTAATTTTTAGCTTTTTCGCCTTTTCTCCCACTTTTTTTGAGAAATGTGTCCTTTCTGGAGCTTTTATGTCAACATATTATTAAGGAAACTTGACGTGAAAGCTCCAGAAAGGACACTTTTCTAAAAAAAGGGGGAGATAAATCTAAAAATTAAAGTAGGCCTAGCCTTTTGAAATTTTGCGAATCTACTCAGTATTTCATTTTCATCAAATTTTCTTAATAACATTTTGTCGTAAAAAATCCCTAATGGGATTTCTTGTAAATTTGCTAATTCAAAAAAATCATAGCAGGCCATGAAATAATTACCCCATCCAAATACCACCGCATATGAGATACTCCCCCTTGGTACTACCAATAAAAAAATAGAGACCATTTGTTTTCCTCGCCCTTCATATATTTCTGAGTTGTCCAGTATCAAATTGGGACACACTGTATAATAAAATCGTCAACGGATACCTCAAACCGCCCAACATGGCAACGCCGCCGTTGCCGCCGCGTTCATTACTCGGCGGTATTTGTTTTGTGTTCGCCCAGCAAGTTAAGTTTTCCGATTGTTTACGTACGTATTTTTCGTGTTGTTTATTTTGTACATTTCTGACTATTTATTAGTATTTAGGATATAGCGACTGATTTTGTATACAATATGACGCAGAAAGTGTGTGGTGTGTGGCCAAATTCATATTTCTCAGGATATAACCTGTCACAGGCAAACGTTGTAAACACACGCGTACTGTTTGTTTACTTCGGTAAATTTCCGTTAGATGTTGATCGACTACAAACGTGTATATTTTGATACCGGTGCTCCCTCTATCCTTGGTTATTTCTCTGAGACTCACTAAATATAGAAAATCAGTGCATCAAAAAATCCAATCCCACACTCACCTTGCCAACCTTTTCCTACTGCAAAACGTGGAATGGCTCATTTTCATAAACTCTTCATGAAAGTTACCGGCGTTCCTGCATTTGCATTTTAGGGCGAAGCACTCAAATAAAAACCTGCTCTACATAATTTTCAGACATTTAAATTTTCATCGTGCTATATTTGAATTTAAAATGCCCGAAAAAAATTGCTCGCCTCGCTTACATAATTCGGATGTTCGTCAGTTAAAAAATTACGATGGAACGAGCGCAGTGCATATTTTTTTGAGAAATACGTGAAGCATTAGTTTGCGCGGAGAAAATAAAAAAGACGTGAAACCTTGCTTTTAATTTGAATACTCTAGTTAGAAAAGGACAAGTAATAGTTTGCGCTATGTTAATTTGCAACAATAATTGTGTCTCTATCCAGGACGTAACTTTGATTAATACATAAATTTTAACAGTCGGTGGGTTCCGACCCAAAAGCAAGCCCATGAAAGTACTTTTTAAGTTTTCAGAAAATAAAAAGGGACAGTTTGAGAACCACTGGTCGCAAGGTCCCTTCATTATTGAAGCGATGGCTTTCTACTACAGCGTTGTCATGCCGTCAGAAAACTGTAAACATTTGCAAATTTCCGCACCGCCCCATGATAGAAGTAGCGCGTTATCTTTTTTTAAGCGGATGTTCGGCCTCTAGCACTATCATCCCGCACAAAGGATAATAATATCAAGACTGTGTGACAGTTTAGCCAAACTTCGGGTCCTGGACGCTATACAGGGTGTCCAACTTTAAAACTGTACAAATAGTAGATAAAATCTTCATTTTTGGATATATAATCGCCAAAACTTTTTTTGTTTGAAAGGCCTTCAAAAACTGCTTCTTTTGACCTTCCTGCCATTTTCAAAATGCAAATCCAGGGCCGGCTGCGATTTTTTTATACCCCCGATTTTCACGAAAACCATTTAGCGATTTTTTTATTTAAAATCTGACCCCACGCCGTTAATTAGAATACACACACATCAGAAAAAATGAGCTCTTTTAAAATATCCAAAAATATACAGGATGTATATTATTAAAAACAAAAAGTATATTTTGTCCCACTTTTACGATACACCCTGTTTAAACCACAGGTCTACCTTTCTAAAGCCAGATACTTACCTAGCAACTTTTATATAAAACTTTTTTTTCTATCTGCAAAAATTAGGGAAATAATAGGGGGGGTCGGAGTTTTCGCGTGAAGACACTACCTAGGTACATATAATATTTTGTCAAAAATTAAAATATTGTTTAAAAATATGGGCGGGTTGGCCCGTACTTATTTTGTTTTCAAATGACGCCCATGTGTATAACAGCAACTTTCTCATATTTTTGATGATTTAAAAAAAATCAAAAGCATTCCAGAATTTACCTATTCCTGGATAAAATCCGACATCTATAGACACAAAAGCATCCAAGCAAATGTATTCCATTAGCCCCGAACGAACACTATTCACTATAAACCGGTTCGGAGGGTCGTTCAACCCACGCTACTCATCTGTAAATGGGAAAGAGTAGACATTTAGTGGTGTGTTGTCGGGCCTCGTTCATTTATCCAAAGTTATTATGATTGATTTGACGTCGCGATACAGTCGGAGCGCTAGTCGATCATCGCTGGCGACAAAAACAATTTTAATTTTGGGCGGCCCTGTCACGCTATTGGCTCTGCCGAACAATGCGGATAAATGAGAATATGGGGACCGCGTAATCCGGGGGGCAAATAAAACACATGGGTGTTTTATTCAGTGGCGGATGCAGACATACGCGACTATTCGTGTGTTTTTAAAAAGATGTTTTTACTCGGAAGCTCTAGAAGATTGATAGATGATCTGGTGGTCTAGTCAGGGGCGGACTGAGCCCGTCGGAGGCCCGGGGCGGCAAAACGAATTGAGGTCTCCGATTTGTTCAGAAATTGATGTTGTATGTGTACGTCGTGTGAGTACCCGGATGCATAGGTATTCGGTAACAGCAGACGGGCTAGATTTTCGAAGGCGCTTCGGCTCTTCTCGGATTTTCAGTAATGGCTGCCACTCCGTGCTGTTGTTCGACTTAGGTTTGGTTAAGCTTTACACGGTAGCTCAGAAAAATAAAAAACATAGAAATGGCATCTGTAGATTGAAATGTTTGTAAGGGGTAGCAGTTTTTATACTATATTATTTATTTACTAGTTAAAGTTTAACAGCGTTGCCAATAATTTATAAGATCAAGATCAAGACTAATAGGTGAATCTAGTATTTATTTATAATTATCTAGACACTTATTAGGCAGTATTTATATACTACGTATATACTTAATCTGCGATACAACTAAGGAAACAATAATATACCTACAATTACCAATACCAATCGCACAATCTGACAAACGCGCAAATCGGTCAAGAGTGTGCCTCACCTTGTGTTTGACATAACTGGTGCTGTGTCTTTTAGAAGCAATTTTTCGCTGTTTTTAAGTGTTTCTTAAGTATTCGTTGGTTTAAAATGCTTATATAGACAATTAAGTTATACATTATGGGCAAAAAAGTGTATTGTTTGCAAATCAAGTAACTCGCCAAAGGCGGTTACATATCATGCGCAAGCTCATAGGCGTAAATAGTTCGGGGCACGGTAAAAGATACCAGAGGGAAGATAATTCTCAACATGGGTATCAAACGAAAGGGCTCGACGGGTAGAAAACAATATGGTGAATGACGTCATAATAAATCTAATATGGCGGCCTCCCCGAGACGGCGGATTGCCTAATTCTTCACAACATCCTCGACATGGGTATCAAATGAAAGCATTTGAAGAGTAGAAAACGATAAGGTGACTGACGTCATACTAAATCCAATAGGGCGGATGCCCGATGCCCCAAGATTGCGGACTAAATTTCTTTACCACCCTTCTGAGATGGGAATCAAATAGGTACTTAAAAAGCACAAAATAAAATAAATAATAAAAAAACCTTTTTAAAAACAAGCTTTTATTTAAGTAAGCCATTTACTAAAACGGATAAAATAAGTTTAGGTTTTCGTTAAGATAATTCAATGCCAAAATTGTCGCGCAAACTTTAAAGAAAATATATTCTTTGGCATGTACTTGCTTATCAACCAATCACTGTCCGATAAACTTAATTGCGGTACTTACTTTTATGAACATTTCGCGTGACGAGCTTTTCGATTTAAAAAGCTTGCCGCAGTGTGGCATGGAATTATCTTAACGAAAGCCTAAACTTATTTTATCCGTTTTAGTTCATGGCTTAAATAAAAGCTTGTTTTTAAAAAGTTTTTATTTTTTATTTATTTATATTGTGTTCGCCGAACAATCCCCAATTAGTAACTGTCAATAACATTGATAAGTTTGAATTTTAGAATTGACGCGTACTAGTTGTACCTGGGGTTAGACTTCAATTTTTATAAAAAAAAATTGAGATATAAAGGCAAATATATATTTTCCTATTTTTATAACTATTTAAAAAAAAAGAGGTACGCCACTGCTTTGTAATCGTTAGCAAAATGATATTTTCCCGTAGTTTTCTAATGCATAAAAAATGGATTTGTTACCAGACAATTATAATTACAAGAAATTTGACGATAACAATACCTTAAGATGTAATTTAAAATTAAATCAGAAACTACAAAAAAATTGCGATTAGTGATCTGCTGTTTGTAAAAAATCATGCATCTACCACATTACATATTATTATATATTTTAGTACTTTTTGATTTTAACATAATACCAATAGTCTCCCCTTATGCTGTGACCATCTCCTGTACCCTTTGAGAGATGGGTAATTGCACTAGTTTTGTTTAATGCAGGTCAACCTTTCAGCTATAAAGGTTTAACTTTAACCATAGTGCAATAGACATTTGTGGTACCTATCCATCAGTCCCCCGACTTGCCTATAGCTAAGCGAAAGTTCCGGGAAACAAAATACCGTGAACATTTACATAATTTCGAATGGGGCAAAGTTATTCCCAGTTGTTTTTCTTTTTTATGCACGGCAAACAACGCGAGGAATGAAAAGAGGGAAAATTATACATCTGCTAAGGAAAACGAATCCTTTCCGAATGGACGGCCATTTATCCGCGAAGCGGGAGAGGGGGCCGGAACGGCGTGGGCTGCCGGATTTCATTTGTTCGCGTAAATAGATGCAGGGCGTTCGGGCCGTTCGGTTTAAGTTTTCCGGGAACAGATTTGCGCCGTTGGTGCGGGGTCCCCCGGGGGCGTTACGCGAGAGTGCCGGCTTCGATCGGCGCGGAACACACGGTGGAAACATTCACTGTCGAAGCTGAGCTTTCAGTTTAACACCTATCCATTCGCTCGGATACTGAACAGCTTCTAGTAATATGTAATATGTAACAAACACGGTGATTTAATATGAAGTTTAACCATTAACCGGATATTCCAGAGAATAACAAATTTAATTGTCATAATTGAGTATATATAGGGCCATATACGTCTGTGTCTTGGGTCCTAATTTACTTAGGAAAAGTTCCATTTCCCGACAGAATTTCATTCAACTCTGTCACAGCGCCACAGCCACAATTATTAGAAATAAAATCGTGACAATTTTCTAAGCATACCTATACCCCTTGGAAGAATAAAATTCTCAAAAATCGGTCATTCGGCATTTAAATACCCATATCCCAGGCAACGCGCTTTGACGAAAACCTATGCGTTTATCGGTCTCCAGCCGATCCGGTGATATAGGTACAACGAAAAATAGAACTTTGTGTTTTCTATTTACATTTAAATTTGAAGGTCATTTGCGCCAAAACGGTTGGAGCTACGAATTTGTTCCTTATACGACAATCGGCGCAGCGCCTCGAGATGTACAAGTCGCGGTTAAACCAGGCCATTGAAAAATGTCTGCCGAATACATTCCAGAAATTTTCGGGGGCCAACACCTCTGGAAACTGAAATTTGGCGATTTTGAAAAAATAAATAAAATTGACCGGAAACAGACATATCCGACGCTGTTTGACCAGAAAAAGCTTAAATCCGGTCTAAATTGAACTTAGGGCATTTTTAAATGCCCGATTTTTAAAAACACCTAAAAATGTCATTTTTTAAAATACGGATCCGCCATTCAAATGTCGCTAAAAAATTTCTAAATGTTCCATTGTTAAATGTGCTAGTTAACTTGTTTGAATTTGGAAAAATATAACCTGCTTCGAAAATGGGTTTTTCCAGCATACTTTGACCCGTACCTAAATGTTGGAAATTAAACTTAAACTCAATTTCGTCCGGTCGTTTTCTGCGATTTTATGCATTGTCTAAAACCTCCAAAATCAAGGAGTCGAATTTCAAAAAAATCATTTGAGCCATACCGCTATACTAAATCACAACATAGCCACAACTAGGTACTTAGGTATAAAATCCTGACAATGTTATTGCCGCTTTTGCCATTATAAATTTTGTTCTCGTTTTTGCGCTTATTTCTTGTACATACCTATAATAGTCCGAGAGGTGAGTGACAAAAAAATGCAACAGTTTTAGGAAGGCTGTTTTTTTTATACAGTGTAGTATTTAGGGTGTATTTATAGGTGTACTTATAGGTAATATTATAAAAAATCATAAAACCATAGTCAGCCAGAATCTTTATTTAACAAACGCCGTCAGCTGCGGATATAAGAGCGGGTGAGTTTTTTTCGTTTTTTTTTTCCATGTTTATGGGGATCTCGGAAACCAGCGGAGCTAAAAGGAAGGTTAAATGGGGAAAGATTTGCAGTTTTGTGGGCCCAATTTAATGCGCCTTTGTATTTTTGAAAGATTTCATGGCTTACTAGATATTTCGAAAAAAATGAATTTTCCCTATTCCTTCAAATCCCGCTAGCTCCGTTATTTTCGACTTTACAAAAAAAGTGTAAATACAAAAATTGTAGGGAATTATGTTCCTAATAAGAAGGTCCGATCCTATTTTGAACGTGAGCTGTCGTTTTAGAGATATGGCATAAACTTTTTTTAATGCAAACCATAGTTGGCTGTAATCTTATAAAATCGAGCTTTTTTTAAGCTTTCCAACAATATATTACTCGATATAGTTGTTTTAAAAAATATGGGAGTTATGGCGTTATCTCTGTTTAATTCTTATTTTAACGGCCATGGAAACAATGTAATGCCGCGCGCCTCATTTATACAACGCGCTCGATGGCGCAGGCGTGTTATATTATATCCAATAGCTGAGTAACAAATATATTTCTATTTTATAAAAATTTCATCAAAACCAGCCGCAGCTCCCCGACTATAATATCTTCAAAATAGGAAAAATCCTAACCAATTGTTCATTTTTCTCCTTAGCAGCAAAAACCTGTAACGCTGGGACTCTCGGAAAGGTGTAACATTAATTATCATCCCTAAACTGTTTTCCGAAAGCTCAAAATTTTTATGCAATTACTGAATGTAATATAGATCATGAATCAAATAGTCAGATAGCAAAATAAAGGGACGCATGGCGTCAGCACCGCAGTATCCATTCCTAAAAAGTGAAGTTTGAAAGCCCTGTATTGTAAATATATGACATATATTTATCGTTGGAACCGGGATGAAGCGTAGATTCAAAATATCCAACAATATACAGGGTGTATCTTTGATAGGTACAGAAATTTTAACCACGTAATCGGAAACGTTCATAAAACCGAAAAATGAAAAAAAAAATTTTTTTAATCGATGTTTAGAAAATGGGGCAAATCAATCTTTATCCGTGCTCAATGCACGCCGCTGGATCGTCACTAGAAGCGCTTAGAGGGGAGGTCTAACCTCTCCCTAGGAGATGGAGGGGAATAACGTTAGATTAGGAAGGGGAATACCGCGACGTTGCCGCATGTCAGAGTGGAATAAATCTGCTTGCAGAATTAGGTACCTAGGTACCTTTGAAAATTACTGCTGGTAGGTATCCACGTTTTTTTATGATGTCGGTTGCTGTGACGAACTGTTTATTGCTTTCTTCACAGGCGCACACAATAATTTAACAAACACGTCAGTTTTTATCACTTTACTGTTATTTTAAGTCCCTAGGCAGCAGAAATGTATCCGAGCGCCGCTCGGAGAAGTCATTGCTAGAAAACTCATTGCTGATTTCACACTCATAATTTTTTGACAAGTCTTTTGTGGAGTAGGTATCTACCTACCTACCTATTTTACAACTGATTTTCAGGCCGCAATTTTTTTATACTAATAATTAGCCATCTCTTGGGACACCTTGGGATAATAAATTTCTGATCGGCAATCAACTGAATAAAGTATTTGTTTTAAAATACAAATTATCTGTAAAAATTGCAAATTTCCACAACCACCCATAGGGTAGAGCGTAGAGCAGCGGCGCGTTACTTTTTTTTAGCGAGTGTTCGCCTGTAGCCCTATCATCTCGAAAAAAGTGGGGGAAGACTGTAATTTGACGTGAATTTAACGCGCGGCTTCGATTTGTTCATAGTTTTTAATATTTTTCAACCCTTGCCCGACAGTGCGCCACCTTTAAACCCCCTCAGGGTTGTGGTCCTATGTATTATCTACTTTTAAAAAATTATTCGTTTCCGAAAAAAGTGGGGGAAGACTGTCATTTGATGTGAATTTAACGCGCGGCCCCGATTTGTTCATCGTTTTTAATATTTTTCTACCCTTGCCTGATGGTGCGCCACTTTTAAACCCCCTCAGGGTTGTTGTCCTGTCTATTGTCTACTTTTAATAGTATATTACACACCGAGGTGTCTCGAGATAAAGTAAACTTTCCACCCGGGCGGGAGGGCGGGAAGTAAAAGTCAAAAAATTGACACTTTCAAACTTCTAAAAAGTCAGAAATGTCGATATTACATACATGGTTGTAAATAAAAAATTATTCGGTTCCGAAAATAGTTGGGGAAGACTGTCAAATTGGCGTGCTTATCATTTCCGCATTTTTTAACCCTTTGCCGTTTCGGAACTCTCTCAAGTTAATTCCTTACCATTCCTCTTACTTTTCGTAAAAACTTGGTGGCGAAATGTCGCGTAATGTCCCCAAAAACCGAAAAACAGCGACTCCTCCTGGTGAATTTAAGCTTCTGTGTGCCCTTGACTACCGCCCGACATTCCTTCGCCGAGATTCGCCAGGCGCGGGCATATGACGTTGGCGTCGGGCGCTGGCGTCCGACGCCAACTTCACACAAAAACGACGCCGCGCCGAATCGCGCAATAATTACAATTACGAATGAATTCACTGGCACTGATTCACTCGATTTTGCTCCATTTCCATTCCGCCCGGCCCGGCCGACCTACTAAATTACAGCTGGGCGAGGAGCGCAAGCGCGGGGCGCCACTTGACATCGACACTACAGGTGATCCCCACTACTCATAACTAGTGCGCGATATTAGCCAATCGCGGCTCGCGGCCCCTACTTCTCTCGGGGCGGCGCTACTATGTTGCCAAGTGTGCTGAAAATTTACCTGATTTAGTAATTTAATTCCGTATAAATTTAATTGTGTAGTGGATTTTTACATGGATTTACCCGTTTTTGTGCGTAATAATTATACGAGATAGTAGATTAACTTATAACGAATGAAACCCCGTATAAATCCGCGAAAATCAAAAATCGGATTTAAGGGACTTTAAGTCAGTTTGGGGACATGTCGGCATAAACGGCAACACCGAATAGTGGTATTGAATGGTATGGGGGAAAGCTTGTGCGCCGTCACCGTACCGCCGCGCCGTAGCCGACGCGCTAGTCGAAGATCGTCCGTCCGATTATTATGGGATTTAACAGCTGATTGATATCGATCCGCGTCCGCCTGTAATTTTTGGGAGCGCCAGCTTCAACAAGCAATTTATTATTATACAGAATGCCTTACGTGTGGCTATTCTGTGGTATAACAATTCTGTTTCCAAAACGTGGACGCGTATGCAAACGTCGCGTCTCGCTAACCGATATTGTTCCGTTACTTTGCTTTGTTTTACGAACTGTCGTCGGAACTGAACCTGCTTCTGCACATTTTTCCAGATCCGTTCGCCATTTTTTTGGACCAGCAGTGATGTCCAAACCTGTTGCAATTGCCGCTACGAATTTGCAGTGAAATAACAAGTGATTTTTTCATATTTCCGTTAAGAAATGCAGTGTTAAACTTTCGCGGCCTTCGTATGAAAACAGTGCTAGATAGGTTCCTACTAGGTACCCCAATTACGCGCGAGGATAAAAGAAGCAGCTTCAAGGGTTCGCGAAAATTCGGGTTTTATTAGACGCATACGGTATGGATCTAATTGTACAATCCACCTAGTCGAGTCCCCGTTAGAATAAATCAGCTGAGGGAAACCGAGACGTCCCTAATATTTGGCATCGCGCCGCTTTAAGTGTGCAGTGAAAAAAAAAACAAGTGTTTTGTTCGTATTTCCGTAAAAAGAGACTATGAAGTGTTATACCTTCGCGACCATCGTATAAAAACAGTGCCACTAGTTAGGTAGGTACTTAGTGCTTTATGTGATTTTGTGAAGATTTTTGGATAGTATCTAAACACAAGAAAATAGTAAAAATAATCGATGCATCTCAAAGGTAGGCTTTTTCATGCTATTCGTCGAGCTATTCGCTAAAAGAACCTTTAAGGAGTTGTCCAAAAATTATTTATTTATTTATTTAATCTCCACATACACCAAATGATACATGGTTGCGTCAATATTCTTCAAATACTGCGAAAAAGCCTCGGAAAAAGCGATTCGACTGGCAACCAGTTACCTAGTGCTTCTTGTGATTTTCGAGAGGATTTTTGGATAACATAAGAAAGGAGTACGACACCCGCAAGGAAAATCATCCAAGCATCCGAAAGGTAGTTTTTTTGCATGCTATTCGCTAAAAGAACCATTAAAGATTTGTTCAAAAACTAGTTGAAAGACTATTCCTGAAATACTGTGAAGGAGCTATACGTCTGACAACGCTGCACGGCGGAATTGGGGGGGATCCGCCGGAACCGGCCTCAGTTCCAGCTGGTTCCGGCAAGGTCAAGGACCCATGGCCGTAGCGTCGGAAAAAGGGGTTTTAATAGCGTTTTAAAAAAAATTATTTCTGACGTTAATATGCACTTTAGAAAAATTTTAATTGCATAGGCGTAACAAGTGCATTTTTCCCGACCTGCCCTTAAAATTTCTGTACTTATCAAAGTTACACCCTGTATAGGGTGATAACAAATATGTTTTGTTTATATTTGAAAATGTTACGTTCACCGTGTGCACCGAGATCGCGAGCGAATTTCCTACAACTTTCATATTTATAATATATGAAAATAGACCGTATGCATATGGTCTAGTTGGTATCTATACATACAGCCTGAATGGCTCAGACCGTATGTAAATGCCATGGTATTTCATATACGGACTATATAGACCATTAACATTATACATACGGACTATTGACATTCAGACTCTATGTGCAATCGCAGTGAATTGAATTACCCTTCTTTTTTATATAGGTCCATTAAAGAAGAATATGCCTTCTTTTTAGAACGTATTTCGCAGAAAAAGATGTAGGGTACTTATATAAACTATACTAAATAATCACCTTTTTCCCTTCATAATATAAAAAAGGCAGGGTAATTCAGAAATTGCGGACGTCGAAACCGACCGGAAAACATTGCACATTCATTCTATGTCTTTGTTTAAATCTCTCTCTATATGATATAGGTATATTATGGTCCAGTTGCAGAATATAAATGGACTAGTCCGTTTATTGAAGGACATATATGATCTAATATCTTCAGTCAAATTTTCAGCTTTCCGAAAATAGTTTAAGGATAGTAATTAATTTTACACCTTTCCCAGCGTCCCAGCGCCAGGTGTTCCGACCGCAGAACTGTTGACCCTACAGGGACTCTCTATTACTGAAATACAACTCAATCTGAAAATATCAAAGGGATAATACTTACTTACACTATATTAGGTACTCTAATTTTTAACTATATGTATAAATAAGGTAACTGAAATTAGTGATTTAAATACATTAAATGGCACCAGGTACACAACATATTTCTCAGCGAATTTTCAAATACCACTGTCAAATAAATAAATATCATCTACCAGCTGCTGTTTTGCGATCGAGAACGCGCGTGCTCAGTAGCGACTTCGTTACGTAATTAGATTTTATTTAAAATTTCTAAGAATGGTATAAGAGAGAACGGTACTGCGATGTGCTTATTTTCATTTAAGAGTTTTCTGTTCGTTTTCATTTTTTAGACAAACCGAGCTTCAAAATAATTAAAAAAACACATACAAGGCTATCACAATAATATAAGTTAATCAACCAAACATGTGCTATAGGCCCATTCCGATAGCGACCGGTATGGCTGATCAAATACTGATCCCAAGGCCTACTATAAAGAGAGGCCCTGGCGCACAAAAATCACGTGACCATCTTAGCCAGACGTTACATGTTATTTGTCACATAACTGAAAGCGGCAGCTTGGGTTTTGAGAAGTTTTAAATGTTTAAAGTGTTTTTAAACGTCTTAGTTTATATTTTAGAAACAAGTTTGTGTTTAGTGCGCGTGTGTCCTGGCGGAGGGGAACCGCCCAGGTGTTATTATGGCCTCTGGGTGTCTGGGTGGGAGTCGTGCCGTCCAAGAGTATTGGTGCCGCTCGCACCGACGCGTGAGCGCTGTAAAGGGGAATTCTCCCTCGAACCATGCAGAATAGGGAACCCGGAATGGACTATTATGGACATGGACAGTATTGGACAGTGGAGCCTGAGACACAGAGGGGTGAACTGCTTACGGGAGATCCGCGAGTTCAGACGGTCCGGGTGGCTGGAAGCCGTTCCCGTTGACCACGTTCGGGTTTGTGTATTTGTTGTGTTCACCATTCACCATTCACCTTGTGCGAAATAAATCAGTGTTGTAACGTACTCGAGGATTTTCGTTGTCAACCCACGCCCTGATACGGTTTCTATTCGGTCTTTCACGCTGCCGATCAACTGAGACCTCGTCAATATTTACAGTATACCTGCTGAGGTTAGTTTTCATTTTTATTTCGTAAACAATAACCTAAATACCAAATATTGGGTCTGTTTATATTATATTTATACATATTACAAAAGCCAGGAAGAAAGTGTCGCCATAACAAACATTTGTTTTGCCTCGGGATGAAAATTTCCGCCAAAAATGGATTCGTCAAATTCCAACTGAGATTTAATTTCTAAAAAACCCTTAAGTATGTGTGGCTAACACATTTTCAAGAAGGTGAAACAATTAAACTGGACAAATGTGTTGTGGGAGGAAAATACCTATAGAGAATATCACTTAAGCTAAAGGAAGGTGATGTCCCAACAATTTTTGAGAATGTGCCAAACTATTGTGAGTGCCTAAAACAGCTGAGGCAGGTTGAAAATTTTGAAAAAACAATAAGAGACTTAACTTACGGGATCGGAACAAGACCTTTTTAAAAAATGCAAAGTTTTTTTTATTGGCAACTAGTACAGAGTCTGATAGTCAAAAGTCGAAAAATGTGGAGCGCGATAGTTTATATAATTTAAGGAAAGCAGAATTCGCAAGATTTCAAGGTGTTCGAGAGTCCATCTAGACTCTGCTGAGTTTGTAGTTTCTACGGCGTAATTTCTATGATGAGGTAGCAACTTCTAGAACATAACTCCTCCCGCCTTAAGTGGAGACTTCCGGAGTAAACAGGATGGAAGGCGACGTTGTCTTCTCTTCTTTCTTCAAAATTTTGAATTTATTTTTCATTTTCCAAATAGTATAGGTGATCAGGATGATGACGATGCTTCCTACGGTGATCCATAATATCCAATCTATCGGAGATGAAGTATCGATGTCGACTATGCTGATCGGGTTTGACGCTTGAATTTGTTTTTCCAATTGGTGAATATCTTGAAGGTTTACATTTTCGATTTTCAGGGGGCTTCTTCTTGTTTCGATCTTGATTATTGATGGATTTTGAATTTTAGGTATTAATAAAGGATTTCCAATGGTTTTTGTTTCTTTGTTACCAATTTCATAAGATTTGTATTGAAATGTACAGTTGTAGGGTATCTGAAGTAAGTTGTTGCCTTGTAGAGTATGAAACTTCTTTTCTGGACATGTAGAAGTGGCTTGAATTTCTTCTTCGCTGATTATTATGAAATATTTATTATTAATTTTATTGATGATAAATTTTGGTGGTACGATCGGAATTTGGTTGCATTGATTTGGATGACCATTTATTAAGGTGGTTATGCAGTCATTATTTTCTTGAATATTTTCTAGGTTACAGATGTATATTTCGTCAAGTTGCGGGCATGGTTCTTCCATGTATTGATGAGCCTTTTCTTCTAGGGCCAAGTAAGGTTTTGGGGGTACAATAATTAGGTTTTTATCCGTAGGGATTGGAAATAAATGAAAATATTGAAAGGTACTAGGATGTATTATAGGGAATTCCATGGCAAATATTATATTATTTTCCGAAAAATGGCAATTAGTCTTAATTATTGAATACCAAGATTCTAATTTTATATTAAGAATTTCTTGTTTTTTATATTGATTAGAAAGTTCGTTCAAAATATCCACAAGATTTCGCCTTGTCAAAATGTCGGGGTGTGCTACATGTAATTTTGAAAAGGTGACAGCATTCTCTAAATTATCTAGTAAAGTAATAATGATATTAGTATTTATAAAAATTTGTTCAACTATCGACATGTAGGTCGTATATCGGTAAAATTCATTGGTAATATTGGAGATATTGTTTTGGATTTCATTAACTAACTTTGCGATTTTCCTTTGATTGGAATTAATGTCTTCTATAATTTTAGATTGCTTTTGCATTAACTGTTTAGAAAGAGACATTTGTAAATTAACTTCTGAGACAATTTTTTCTTGATTAGATTTTAGTAATTTTAAAGCATTATCATAGCGTTGACCGTCATTAGCATCCAGGGTGCCAAAAAGCCATTTTTGTACAGTGCCTGCTAAATTTACAAGACCTCGTCGTTTCCGTTTGTGATTAAAATTTAAATTTTCATATTTTTCGTTAAGTTCGATAATTAAAGGATATAAGTGTTCTGAAATATTACGAGAATTTCTAAGTAGAAAATTCCAACTTCCAAAGTCGAGTGAGGAATTAATGTTTTGAAAAATGTTTGTTATCCCATCAATTTGAGTTTTTATGTCTAGTAAATTTATATCATATAAGAAAACATGTTTACTTTTTATAACGCGAGCTTGGCCTAATTCAAAGGGGAGAATTCCGGGAGAGTTGATTTTGGATATTTCTATTTTATTCTGAAATGTCACTATTATTTGCAGCAGAAGTAGAAGGATTCTCAGCTTCATTTTCCTGTAACAAAGGAGGTTGTTTTAGCTCCTTCATATGAATTATTTCTTCTTTGTTATTATTTTTGTTTTTTATTTTGAATTTATTATGTTCTAAAATTTCGATAATTACGTATGGACCTATAAATTTGTTGCTCTTTTTATTTCTGTTAAGGGGATTTTTCTTAAATACAATTTGATTAATTTTAAAAGTAGGATTTGTATTGCCCTTTGCATTTTTCGTATTAACAATCTTTTCTTTTTCTTTTATTAACCTCGTTTGGACGTCACCATATACGTGTTTTAATTTTTCCGCGTGATTTTCGACATAGTTTGAGAAGAAGTGTTTAGGAGTAAAAATTTCGGGGTTTCTTAAGTCCGTATGACCGTATACTAATTCAAAAGGCGTGAATGTCGTCGAACTGTGTATTGAGCAATTATAACCTAAAACGGCGTAATTTATTAAGTCGGTTTCGTTAGGGAAAGATTCTTTTAAAATTCGCAGGTGTTCTATTATTGTGGAATGGAAACGTTCTACTATACTGTTTGACTCGTGGTGGCCTGGTGTAGTGAAATGAATATCTATTTTATGTAATTTTAATAATTCCTTAACCGTTTCATTATTGAATTCACGTCCATTGTCTAAAATGATCTGTTGAGGAGTACCAAAAGAACAAAAATATTTTACAAGAGCATCACATATGGTTGTAGCGGATTTTCCGGGAATTAATGTAGCTTGCGCGAATTTCGAGAAAGCGTCAACGAAAGTTAAATAGTTTCTGGTGTCATAATAGAACACATCGACATGAACTAACTGGAATGGTTTACAAGGAGTTTCAGTTAATACTTGAGGTACATATGGAGGGTTTCTACCGTATTTGGTTCTCTGACAAATTTCACATGCATTTATATATGCAGTAATATCGGACTTCATATTTATCCAAAAATAGTTTCTCTTTAAATAATTTAGTGTTTCTTGTATTCCGCGATGATTCGTTTTTCCTAAATGGTGATTTTTTATTAGTAATAACTGTTCCTCTTTGTCTTTTATGGTATTAATTAATTTTGTACATATTATCAGTTTGGGACCTAATCGATTGAAATGCTCTGAGTAAATATTTGAAAATTGTGTTATAAATTGCGAATGATTAAAATAAATGTGATACGTAGTGTTTGGTCTTAGATATTGTTTTAGAAAATCTAGGATTAATTGCTCATTTGAAATTAAAGGAATTTTGACTGTCATAATTTTTTGGTGCAAGTAGTTTTCTTGTTCTACTGAAAGTTTATCGACGTTATTTTTGAAAATATGTATTTGATTCGTTTTATTATTGATAATTTCGTCCAAAATAGGTAAACTTTCATTACATATTTCTTTTGAGAGGGAATGGGCAGTTTCGTCATCACTAATTTCAATAGGTGCGTCATTTAATATTGTCGGTCTAGGTTTATCAGGAGGTCGGATTTGTATGTCGGAGTGAATTATTATCTTAGGTTTCGTTCGCGGGACGGGGTCAGCTGTGTGAGTGTCTGGCGTTAATGAACTTGCTTGGGTATTGTTTACATTACTGTTAAAAATTTCTTGGCTTGTACTGGGTAGTTCAAAATTTTCTGGGTTTTCTACATAGTTCCTTAAAAATTCGAAAGTTTCTTGATTTATATCTCCTGGATTATTGATAACAGATTGGGTTTCATGAATATTCAAATTTATACGAGAGAGTGCGTCGGCATTGGAGTTTAACTTTCCCTTTTTATAAACAATTTTGTAATCATACTCTTCTAATTTGAGACGCCAACGAACCAATTTCGAATTGGGTTCTTTTAAATTAAAAAGCCACGTGAGGGGGCGATGATCGGTAACTATTGTAAATTTTCGACCATAGAGGTAGGGACGAAAGTACTTACAAGCCCAAACAATGCTCAATAACTCTTTCTCAATAGTACTGTAATTTTGTTCACTGTCATTTAGGGTGCGTGAGGCATAGGCAATAGGTTTGTCTTGTCCAATGGTGCCTTGGGATAATACTGCGCCGATAGCGATGTTGGAAGCATCAGTAGTTAGAATGAATTCTTTGGAAAAGTCAGGATACTGTAATATCGGATCATTACACAAAATTTTCTTACATGTGTTGAAAGCTTCTATGAATTTTTGACTATGAGTAACTTGAGCGTTCTTCTTTAAACAGAGAGTTAAAGGTTTAGTTATTTTTGCGAAATCTTTAATAAAGCGGCGATAATATCCAAGTAATCCAAGGAATGATTTTATTTCTTTTTGAGTTTTAGGAATGGGGAATTTTTGAATGCAGGAAATTTTTTCGGGATTGGGTTTCACTCCTTCTGATGTAATAATGTGTCCGAGGTAAGCAACAGTTTTTTGTAGAAAGTCGCATTTGTCAAGTTGTACTTTAAAATTCGCGTCACGTAGTCTGTCGAAAACTTTTTTGAGATTAATTATATGTTCTTGGAGAGATGTACTGAAAACTATTATGTCATCTAAATATACGAGACAAATTTCGTTTGTTAAACCACGTAAAATATTATCTATTAATCTCTGAAATGTACTGGGTGCATTTTTAAGACCGAATGGCATTCGTAAGAATTGATAATGTCCAGAATCAGTAGAAAATGCAGTTTTGGGTACATCATTTTCGTCAACTTCAATTTGATGATAACCGGAGGCCAAATCGAGTGTTGTAAAGTAATTCGCACGTCCTAGTCTGTCTAATATGTCCGTTATGTTTGGAAGGGGATATTTGTCACTAATAGTTTTGTCATTTAACTTACGATAGTCGATGACTACTCGCCATTTCCTTTTTTTACTAGCGTCGAGTTTCTTTGGAACGATCCAGATTGGACTGCTCCACGGGGATGTGGATGGTTCAATAATTTTTTGTTGTAACATTTTATCTATTTGGGATTTTACTTCTTGTCGATGGATTTCGGGAAACCTATACGATTTAGTAAAAATAGGTTTTTCGTCTGTGAGATTAATTTTATGTTTGACTTTATTTGTAAAGCTAAGAGGTATTTTTTCACAGTAAAAGATGTCCCTGTATGAATAACAAAGTTTACGTAAAGCGGACTTTTCTTCATAATTGCAATGATCAAGTCTAATATTTTTTAAATTTTGTTTTAGTAGATTATCTTCAGTTTCTGAGAGTTCCGAATTATCTTCGATTTTGTCGATAAAGTTAATCTCATTAGGGTTTAAAATTTCAACGTCTAAAGGTTCAGTAATTATGACTTCAAAGGGTTCTAAATTTGGATTTATAATTGTTGTTGTCGCGAAATAATTTTGAATATCAACTACAGCACGAGGGGATTCTAAATTGTTATCAAAATTATTGTAATCTAAAATACCGAGGCCATTTTTATAGCATACTGGAACTTTAACTATTTTTTGAGTTCGAGGTGGTATAATTAAAGAGTGATAACATCTTTGGAAATTTTTCTGTTGTTTTGAATTGGAGTTTTCCGAAAGTAGAGGTATTTGAACTTTGGGAGTCTTTAGTAATTTATTGTCGAGATCTATATTTGATCGTAGTCTTTTCAATAAGTCCATGCCAATAAGACCGTGATATTTTGGGGAAAAATCATAGATATAAAATTTATAAAATCGATTTACGTTAAAAATGTCGAAAAGTGGAATTATGGCAATTTCATTGTGAAAAGTAATATCGTGAGAGGTCTGAATACTAAAATCTTCATGAAAAATGCAATTACTGTAAAACTTATAAGCTACATCGGGGTTAATTATACTACGGGAACTACCTGTATCTATAAGGAATCTGGCATTAATTTCTGGAATTTCTATATACGTTAAATCGCTCTTATGTAGATGATTTAAGTCAATTATTACGTTGGGTTCTGTGGATTCGAAGCCTGGGAAAAATTTTCAAAACTTTAATAAGTTTCGTTCGGTACGAAATTTTCATCGGAGTTTTCGTGGTAAAAATCGGGAAAAATTTCATCGGGATTTTCCGGGTTTTCGAGACTTTCGTCGAAGCTAAAATCTGCCTCTTCAATATTGTGGAGTTGTGGAGTTTGGTAATTTTTTGGAAAATTATTTCTGAATTGAGTTTGTATAGTAGGAATTCGTGATGTAGTAGACATCGGTTCAGGTTTATGTTGCGGAGTTATACCGGTGGGTTTAAAAACATTTCTGGAAGTGTTAGGGGCTCCAAATACTTGTTTATTGGTAAAAAATTTAGGGGAAGGCATATTCTGTCGAGGTTGGATGTTTATAGGTTGAGATGGGAATTGAGCTCTTTCGGGAAAATTTTGATTTTGGGAATAATTTTGATTTTGCGAAAAATTGTTATTATTTGGCGGAAACATTGATTGTTGTCGTGGTGTTATAGCTTGTTGATTATTATAAGAATTCATTTTTGGAAAGTGTTGAGGATTTTTATTTGGTAATGTTGAATTTTGGAACTTACTTGTTTGAGACTTTTGGAATAAAATAAAGTTTTCTTCTTCAATAACATACGATATTGCGAGTTCTAGACTGTCAGGATTTCTTAAACGAACCATATCTTGGATACGTCCAGATAGACCTCTTATAAAGGTTTTTAGTGAAAGTTCATCATAATTTTTAATTTTAAAAGCACGTTCTTCGTTAGTCATTTCCATTGAAATTATTTTAGAAGCGATGGAACTACGGCACTTTTGTAATCTCTGCCCAAAATTACGAAAAGATTCATTTTTGAAGGGTCGCGAAACAAGCATTTCTTGCACTAAGCAATCAAGGTTTCTTTGGTCACCGAAACTTAGTCTTAATAATTCTTTTAAATTTGCCCAATTTCTTACGTCAGGTCTACTACCAGCAATAACTAAAGCGTGTCCTGTTAATTTTCCAATAACAGCACGTATTAGGAAGGTATTTATGGGATCAGCGGGGTTTGCATTGGAATATGTGGAAATAAGAAAATCACAATGTTCTATAAAAATTTCGAGAGTGTGTGGGTCTCCATTAAAATTTGGAATTGTATCGACATACAATCTAAGCAGACTATAATTGATTTGTGCAGGTTGAGGTTGATTATTCATGATTTCTTCTTCAATTGTACCAATACTATCACTATCACTATCACTTAAATCTAGAGAACGGAACGAGTTTGAAATATCTTCGAGTGAATCATTTTTGAAATTTAAAATTGAAACTTAAAATGAAATTGAACTTCTTAACCTAACTTAATTATATCTTTTGAAGTATTATATGCTCTAATATTTCGCAAGACGCAATCTTATGAATAGATTCAACTAGAAAAACATATACACTGGATTTCTAGGGACCTAAGACTGACCTGTTTGCCACAGAAAGGACAAGGGAAAGGAAACACGGATTGGCCCTTACCTTGGTCTCTTCCTGGCTCTGCAGCTTCAATCGGATCTTGAAGTTCTTGTTTGTTGGGAGTTCGATACTCCAGAAGCGCGAGACCGATGGCGCCACGCAACTCAAACAATCCGCACGACTGCGCCACTTAACTTACGGGATCGGAACAAGACCTTTTTAAAAAATGCAAAGTTTTTTTTATTGGCAACTAGTACAGAGTCTGATAGTCAAAAGTCGAAAAATGTGGAGCGCGATAGTTTATATAATTTAAGGAAAGCAGAATTCGCAAGATTTCCAGGTGTTCGAGAGTCCATCTAGACTCTGCTGAGTTTGTAGTTTCTACGGCGTAATTTCTATGATGAGGTAGCAACTTCTAGAACATAACTAGAGAAAGCGCAAAACCAATAATGTAATAGATGAAAGAAAACTCGCCAAATTGTTACGAAATTTGTTTTTTCTACTTGTCTCCAAAAATGCCTTTCATTAAATATGACTAAGTTGGTCACGTGACTACGCGATTATGCGTTAGCGCCGTGGCCTGTCTTTATCGTTGGCCTCGTACTGATCCGCAGTGACGTCACTGCGCGAACTTTTCGAGATTTTACTGTCGGGAGTAGCATATTAGAATTAAAAAATACTGTTTCTTCATTCTAGCAATAATATCCCTATGGACAGTTTCTCTGCTTTGCGATTGGAAAATCTTTGGAACAGCACAGTACACTATACTCCGCACGGTTTTTTTTTACAAAATGACAAATAAAAGAGCCGGAGTCCGCTGCATCAAATTCAGCTGATTGGTCACCATTGTGGAGAAATAAAGAACGTAATGGTCCTTTCCTCCGCTCAGCACAATGCGTGCTATTTTAATCCACTTGTGAAAAACCCGGAGACCAGCTCCAATGCGCTTTTGACCGCACTCACAATGGGCCCCAAATTAACGCAAACCCTCAAGTCATCTGCTCGGCTTCAATTGTTAGACTTCCAGTGGCGTGGAAGCCCGCACTATGAAACCTTGCTCCAGGAAAAAAGCAGGCATTTTTTGATAGTTTGCGATTTTACCGAATTATGGCGTATGTTTTAAATGTGGGCTATACAGGATGGTCTCTCTTACAGTGCATACCATTGGGATATCCAAAACGAATATTTCAGAATCTAGTTGGCGTAGGAATTATTTGACATTTCCATTGAAAAGCTCACATCGAGAAATGTAAGACTGCCAGGTTTCATAAATTTTCCATTACATATAAAAAAGTTATGAAGGAAAAAAGAAAACGCATATTTTCAGTTTTTCAGCAATATTTCAGGAACTACCCAAGATATGTTAGATTTCTTTTCAGATTATTGAAAGGCATACAAAAACGCAACTTTTCTCTAATTTAACCCACGCTGTATCTCTTACCGTTTCGGATATCCCAATGGTATGCACTGTAAGAGTGACCACCCAGTATAGCTATATAGGTAACTCATAGTCGGTGCTGGGGCAGTTTCGAAGATCTATTTTTTTATGTATTGTAACGAAAAATTCTAAAGATATTTTATCATAGATACTCTTCCATGAACATATTTGCACTGTTTACTGTTTTCTTGCCTACTTAAAGATTTGGCAGTTGAAGTTTCGGTCTTTTACTTGAAGTTTTATAATAATTATAAGATTAGTTTGGAGATATTTTCCGTTACAGCTTTGTTGGCCTGAGGCCAACAGGCTCCCATTTTTCTTTAATTTTGAATTATTTCCCTTGTGATCCTTCCATAGGTTTTCTGGAAATACTCTAGAACTTTAAGATTTGTGCATCTCCGATTGGCCAGGAATATTCTAGAAAAATCTCTAATCTTCCTTTTGGGTATACAGGATAGTCAAAAGAAGTAGATTTTTCGTATAAACATGTATCGAAATCAGGGCGTCAAAATTAATAAGGAATATGTTTGGACAGTGACAGTGTCTGACAAGTTCATTTGTAAAGATTACAATAAAAAGTTGGAAACGAGATTGGATTGCTATTGGCGAAATTCAGTACATTTAAATCAAATACATAGGTACCTATATCTTGAGACAAAACTAAAACCATAAATGATGTAAATCCACCGATATAAGTTTTATTGTTTTGCCAGAAACTGGCACTTCCTTAGAGCTTTGCTCGCATTATATTGTCACGTTGGGCTACAGACTGACCGTAGCAACCACATCATCACGTAGATCACATAAATTGGTTACTACTGCGAGATGTGTTATTAAAATTAAAGGGTCGATTAACATGGCAACTTATATTTTCTAAAATGCATTATGGCGCAAACAGATCCATTGAATTTTTTAATTGAGTTTTTCGCCACCAAACTGGTTAAAAGACAACTTTTTCAAGTTGCCTGAAAAATTTATAAATTCTTAACAGTGAATGAACAAAACTTTAAACGTGTAACTCAAAAAATAACTTTAACAAATTTGTTTCCTGAGCTTTCGGAGAATATATCTTCCTCCTTTCTCAAAAATCATGTCACATCAAAGTGAAATGACAGATTAATAAATTTCAGGTTATAATGTCATGACAACAGAAACAATAGCCTAGCCAGCTGTCTGATATTGTACCCTGTGTTCTATTTAATTATCTATAGTCACTTCTCTTTGGATGAGTGGCAATAATTAATATTTTACTGAATTCCACTGAACATTCAGCAACACAGTTATTTGTATTTCCTAGAATAAATTTCTTCGAAAATTGGTTTGGACCTACATATCCCACAAATGCCTATGATTGTTATTAAAAGAGTGTTCACATATTTTCGACTTCGAAATTTCACTTTGCCTGATATAATTTTTATGTTCTTTTAAACGAATGTTAAATGGCCTACAAGCCTCCCCAACAAGAACTTTCCGGGATAGTTGAATATAAGAAATAATTAAATTTACTCGTCGGTTCACCAGATTTTTTTTTTTTTTCTAATTCTATTAAAATTGTTATTTTGTTGGCAATCCTTAAAAACTTGCTCAACAAATTCAATAGGGTAACTGTTCTTCTCAAGAACATGTTTTATATGTTTAATTTCCTCCTCAAATGTTGGGTTATTAAAAGAAATCGTTTTAGCCCTGTCCTACAAACTTTTAATTACTCCTTTTTAACACTAATATGATGATTGGAGTTAAAATGGAGATATCTATTAGTATGTGTTGGTTTACTATAGACACTAGTTTCTATACTATCTGATTTCAGTATAGAAACATCTAAGAAAGGTAATTGATTATTATTTTCAATTTCTAAGGTAAACTTAATAGAAGGTTCTTGTGAGTTTAGAAAATTTAATAATGAATTTAAATCATCTACTCCATGTCCCCATATAATAAATATGTCATCTACATATCTCCACCAAACATTAGGTTGGTGAACATATTTAGTCAAAATTTCCATGAATAAATTGCTTATGAATGGTGATAAAGGAGATCCCATAGCCATTCCAAATTCCTGCTGGTAAAATTCATTTCCTAGTTGGAAATAAGTGTCTCTGAGTAAAATATTCAATGTAAAATATTCAATATTCAATGATTTGTCAACAGGCACATTAGTAAAAAGACTTACCACATTAAAGCTAGCTAATGGTGAATTTATTGAACTTACAATGGAGCGAAGAGGAATGTTAGTTTTGTGTATTTTTGGTAAACCATATAAGTGTGGAGGTTTTGAATGATGCGGAGTTAAGAGTGTCCTTTGTCTCTGTGTGATTTGTTCGTGGTATTTATACAGTGTTTTATATACTTATTTTAATTTCTATTGAAGTGGGTCTTTGTTTACCCTCTGTAAGTTCCTTCATTTAATAAATCATTTAATTTATTATCATACGCAACAACTTCGCAATTCCGCACATTCGATTTTGTACTATATTAGCTTTTAATAAAATTGAAGGTTTTATACCATAACGTGTTTTTAAGGAAACTTCTATAGAATGAAAAACTGAGTAAATGCCGTGTAAATGTAGCTCTTCACAAAAAGGCAGGTTTTCTGAAAAGAAAAGTGATATTACCTACATTAATAAACCGTATTTCGAAATACGAAATTAAGCTCTAAAGTTAAGTCTTCACACCCATTGCTATCTCTTCATTATCGTATGAATTTTAGTAAACTAAACCCAAAACACTAACTTCGTAACAACAACAACTCTCGATCCTTCCAAATGTTTAAACGCGAAACTGTACGAGATACGATGGCCGAAACATATTATGAAAACTTACTTTTTGCAAACAATGCTGTCCTCAAAAAACCACCGGTCTGTGAACGTACAAAGCCGTGCTACCCTTCCCCGGGACGCGCACATGTGGAAACCGCAAAGCTCCCCTAAAAATCAATTCGTTTTTATCTAACCCGTATCTTAATTTCAAAATTGTTCCCATGGCCATAAATATTCGGTGTTTTCGTTCTGCGAATATGACGAGGCGTTTATGCATTCGGGCCCATGTGCGGCGGGCCGATAACGCGGGGCCAGGGCCGTCATTAATATTAAAAGTTGTGTTCGGCTGGAAACAGGGCCGGAGGGGGTGCCATGCCGCCTCCCTTTTCCGATTCGCCGTCGGAAGCGGATAATTTAGTGGCAATAATATAACGGATCAAGAGCTAGTATGGGGTTGGAACTAGTATATTACACCCAGAGAAATATCTATTAACCATTAATAAAAATCTATTAATATCAGCAAAATAAGTATCTGCTTTAAATAGGCCTCAATTATACAGTGTGGAGAGAAATTGTAGAATATTGCTTATTTCTTAAAATAATCCTCATATCAAAAACATGTTTTAATAAAAGTGTTAGGGGAAATTATTTCCCGTTTAGTGATATCAAGTAATCTTTCGTAGCACAAAAAATGTGGTTGCGATGGTAACCGATTTAATTTTTTTAAATGGCACCATATACTTTTTTGAGGAAAATTGATACATTTGAACTTTCTGAATACGATACAATACAATTTTAATGGGGTCGCATAAGAAAAAAATACAAAAAAAATAAGTTTTCTATTATGCTATTGACAATGTTTATCAAAATAATTATTAACATCAAGTTAGCCTTGCCAAAATAAGAACAATGCGAAACTGTCACTAGCTGTGTAACTGTGTACATTGCTACACTAAACGTACTTTTTACTCAATTTTCTGCGTACTTCAGTTCTTAGTATGTTAACATGTATTCTTTCCGTTTCACTTAATATATAAAATCATTACCTAATGTGTAGGTATCCCAGGTTAAACTATATTTACTCTATTTACCTACCACTTCTTTAAAATGCATGCTTGTTACAGCCCTCGCTGTATACTTAATTTTCCTCAAGGATAGAATGCATATCTACAACTTCCGTCTATATAGCATGCCTGGAAGCCCTTTGCCCCATTGATTAATGCTCTTCCCCTCTAGACAGCGGCTATGTCCGAGTCGTTCATTCCAAATTACTAACGTATATAGGGGCATTCGACTGTTCGATAATCAAAGAAAGGCAAAGCCATACATTTCGTGGCCATCGTGCGGCAAGTAATGCCTATGTTTAAGTATAATTTATACGTTCCTCCGCTAGCGGGAACCAAGCAATAACAACAATAACACGTCTCACCGTAATGATGGTTTTTGCCCAAAATGCGTGTCTATAAATTTTTGGCTTTATTAAGGCCATCTGTCTGCCTAACCGAAAAGGGAAAAAAGAGGCGACTGCCGTGTAACGGTGGCATGCACCTCGAGCGTACCTGCATGCCATTTTGGGCATGAATAAGGAATTGCTTCATTAAACTGGGGAATGTATGCATATTCTCGACCTGAAAATGATTAGTCTGGTATTTTAGACCTGGAAAATATCATCAAGTGTTCTGTGTCATCATGAAATTAATACGTCTTCTGAGGGTTGAAAACTGAACCGATGCAATTTTTCTCCAAAACTGGTACCTATACCCTCATAAATTGCACATATAAAAGATTTCATTCGTAAGTTACTCATATGGAACTAAAAATGATGTGTCCGTAGTACCAAATTTGAAAATAAACGGTCCATTTTGATTAATATTTTGGGGTTTGGTTTTAATTAATTTATTATTAAGAATTCAGATGTTTGTGAGTGGCTTAATTGTTCCATTTTTATAAGTTACCTGACAGCATATACAAGGTGATTCAGTTTTATTCTGCGACACTTCAACAGGTGATAGAAAACCAAAAAATAACCGCACTTTCTTCTATAAACTATATCATTTTAAGGCCTTATAAAAAAGTTACAGGGTGTTAAAGTTGTATGAAATATGTGGAATTTATTAAATATTTACCAAACTAGTTGAGATATTTAAGTCATATTTGGTACACGGTATAACGACATGGATTAGCATAAAACCTGTTAATATCAAACACCTTAAACAACCAGTCGCGTAGAAGTGGGTAATTAGTATAATTGTTTTTAGAAAAAAAATGAACCACCTTGTATAGCAATAAAATGTATTCAGTTTCTTATGTAAATTTTAATTGTAAACAAAAATGTTCTCTTAGCATTTTTTCATATGTGTCATGGTTTCATAGCAAATTTGATTTTTTCGTATTATTTCGGGGTACTTCTGAAAAATTAACTTAAAACTTCGCTCCATAAGTAACACTCAAAGCAGAAAAATGTGTTTCTTACTTTAAATACAGTAACTTTTCCCAATAAACATACCCATTCAAGGTTTTACTTTTCAAGATACAGAGAGTAACATTAATTGTATCTTCCTTAAATGTATTAGACCCTGTATCTTTAAAAGTATAGCCTTAAATAGGTAAGTTTATTGGAAAAAGTTACTTTATTTCAAGTAGCAAACATATTATTTCCACTTTAAGTGTTACTTATGGAGCAAATTTTTTAGATAATTTTTCAGAAATATCCCGAAATAATACAAAAAATCAAATTTGACACGAAACCATGACACATAGAAAAAATTACCAAGAGGGCATTTTTGTTTAAAATTAAAATTTACATAAGAAATTGAATATATTTTATTGCTATACAAGGTGGTTCTTTTTTTTTAACAATAATTATACTAATTACCTACTTCTATGCCACTGGTTTTTCAAGGTGTTTGATATTAACAGGTTTTATGCTAACACATGCCGTTATAACGTGTACCAAATATGACTTAAATATTTCAACTAGTTTGGTAAATATTCAATAAAGACCACATGTTTCTTAAAACTTTAACACCCTGTAACTTTTTAATAGGGCCTTAAAATGATATAGTTTATAAAAGAAAGTGCGGTTATTTTTTTGTTTTCTATCAGCTGTTGAAGTATCGCAGATTAAAACTTAATCACCCTGTACAACGTAGTTATTAATTAAAAGTTTTGATGAACGAGCTTTGATTTGTTACGTTATATAGCCGTACTGATCGGGGTTTGTTGGAGTAGAATAAAAGGAGTGGTCCGAAGGGCTCAAAAGGCCGTGAGTGCCATCTGCATAGACACAAAATAAAAAGGAAAGGTAAATTTTAAATTGTATCACTCAAGTTTGCACTATTTATTGTTTGCTAAGACAACAAATGAAAATACCTACCTACAAAAATGAAAAAGTTATTTTCAGAATTGAGATTTTTAAACCAAAACAAAAGATATATTTTATTTAATCCTACTATAGATATATTTACATACTGTCATATTTATAAACAAAACAAATGAAAAATTAGCAAGTAAATTTATAAATATTTACTTTCAAATCTTAACAAAAATAATAGGTATCTTTTAAATCTATTTCATCAACTCAATATCCAAAATATGTGCCTATATTCTGCTCTACAAAACAAAAAGAGCAAGTTGCATAAAGGCAAATGTGCAGGTACTAATAAACTTCAAAAGCAACAAAATAAACTTGACCAACTTTGGGCATCATCGAGGACCATCCAATATCGCAGCAACAATAGGTATATTTATAATCCACAAGGTCCGACATGGAAATTAAGATGGGAATTGAGATAGCAATTGAAATGTTAATTGGTGCCTACGACAATAGAAAAATTCGGCATAAATACCTTTCACAAAAGACAATAATTGAAACAAGAAAAATATGCAAACATAATAAGAAACCTACCTATATCATCTGTAGTTGTTGTGTGGTCTCTTAGGCTGAATCGGAAATCGAACAGTCGTAAAAATTCCGGAGTTACAACATAGGTTTTAGGTCAAAAAACAAAATAACAAAAAGGTAGGCGCAGACAGGAATTGTCTTAATTAATTTAAGAAAATAATAGGAATAATATAATAATATATAGTATCGGACAAAGTGGGTCAGTTCCGAACTTTATTTGAACGCAGTTATTTATAATTTTGTGGCCAAGGATTATTCGAACGTCAATTTAGGAGACCCTAGACACGCGCCAAAATAAAAAGTGAAGAAAAACTTGGATAAATAAAGCTGTCTGTGTTGGAGAAGGCGGAATGTACCTGAAAAGTTTATCAAATGTGAAACTTGAACCTAGGGTATAAAAAAACTTGCGGAAAATATACAGTATTTGATGTACCTACGCCAAAATTAAATCGTTTGAATTTGTTAAAGTTTGTATTTTAAATAATTAATGACTATTAAATTGTTTCTTGCTATTATGTTGTAAGAGAAATGACAACATTTCCGTTACACATTGTTTAGAACAACGAACCAGTCAAGTTAAAAATGTTATCCAGTTGCATAAACAAAATCCGCAAAACTTGTTTCGCAGTAAAACGCGCTAAATATAGCCTAACACCCCGGCCCAAATGATGAATGATTCACAATGATTCGCCCCGAATCCGCAAAACGCGAACCCCGGCACACAGACGACACATAAATGCCGTCCGGAAATCATTAATATTCATTCGAAGGCCCCATGTTGGCCCGATGCGAACGATAACTCCGAATTACGGGGGAGCGCACGTGACGCAGACCGCGGCAAATTATTCGAACGGAAGGCGCAATTAGATTTAATAAAGGGGAGAAAGGGCACGATAAGAACCGTATGTAAGCGAATAGGAAGTGGTTAGGAGCCATAAGAAGAAAAAGAAGAGATTGCGCTTTTCTTTAGCTCCAGTTTTCTCTTAAGGACGGAAATAAAACGTCATCACCTCGCGACGACCTTCATTTGACCGTGTTCCTAACTAGGATAAATGTTGCTAAAACAGAAATTGGGCACTGGAGTGCAAAAATTGCGCAAGTGTCTGTAAGATGGCGCTGGAGTTGGAGAGCGGCCATTGGTACAGAGCGAGAATAAAAAGTAATGTTTCGCCTTGCTAATATAAGTTTCCGTTCCTTATAAGTTGTTTTGTTGCCCGGCAAGGTCGTTGGTCGGAACCAGGGGTCTAGGGGGAGGCAGGCGGACCGACCCCCTTTTTTATACAAATAACAGCACATCGCTTCCATCCTGGCGTATTTTGGGATTGAAACTGTGAATTGTTAAACACAAAATAATAATATGAATATTTACGCTCCTTTATTTTTCTATATTTTTTCATAGTTATTAAGAATATTGTTGAGTAAAATATTAAGTAAGAGGACTACCTACCGGCTGTCAAATCTACTGTCATGACATAATAATTCTCCCTCAAAACCGCATGAATGATCACAATACTTACCCTAACTGACACTTAGAATTTATGTCACTATAGTTTTATCTTTCATTCTATTAACTTTTCATTAAGTACTTAATATTGATAAACCGAAAGAAACTAAAATTCTGTTGTATTTGATCCAAAGTTTACGTAAAGTTGTGAATTTTGTTAGATACGTGAAATACCTACTATTTGCTGATATCTTAATATATGTATTATTTTGGCATACATTTAGAGTAATGGAAAATGTAATGTAAATAAATTTATAGGTACTACCATAGAAGAATTTACGTAGTAGATTCTTCTATGGTACTACCTAAATGCTTGCCGGTACATCAACTTTGTGTCAAACAGAAATTTAAAGCGTTAATATAATTTTCTTTTGAAAAAGACATATTCTTATCGATATTTTTTAGTAATAATAAAAAGTTAATAAAATTATAGAATGATACTAGTATATTATGTTGTATAGCTAGTGATATAAAATAGTTTTTACGAAGTAATGACTTTTTAAAATTTTAAGAAATTTTATAAATAGGAAATAGGCGCTTATGTAACATTAAAATAGAAACGACTTTTTCAAGTTAAACGTTTTGAAATTGTGACAAATAAGCCAATTTTTAGGGATTTTATTTTTTAAATATAATTTTTGACAGATAGCGAAAGTCACGTGACCACGTTTGAGTCGGTTATTTTTCCTCGTTTTAATCGAAAGGTAACCCCAAAGTTAACTGCATATGTGTTCTATTATTATCCGTTAATAAAAAAAAATATGTTTAAATTAATAAAAAGATACATTTTGCACCATATCTTCATTTTTTCCAAAAAGGTTTTTTGGTTATAACTTTTGTTTGACGTTCGATTGTTTTTTTCCAAACGACATTACATTGTTTGGAAAAAACTGCAACAAACTGGTTTTTAAATCATTAATTTGTCTCAAAAAATACGGAATGGTTAAAGTGAATGTTCCTATCACCTTCAGGCGGACACCCTGTACCTAATAAAAATATTATTAAACAAATAATAGTACTTTTTGAAATTGAGCCCATGTGTTGACAGGTGGCCGTGATTACAGCCCAAAAGTAAAGTTACACACATTGTTTAATGTGCTTTTTGAACCTAACAAAAAAAAGTTTATCAAAATCGGTAAACAAATAAAGATATTTTACCAGGGAGGTAACTCCTTAACGGAGGTCACACTGTAGATGTTTAACATATAGGTACAGAAGATGTTCTTTCGCATCAATATATCGTTTTCTTTTTTATTTTCGAGATATGTATTTATCTTAATTATTGCGTTACTTAAAATGTGTGTTTGAATGTAGTGTTAATGCAAACGAAGAAACACCTTATGTACACATAAAAGACCATGTTTCATTTCATTGAAAAAACTAAACATAATTTTGTAGAACTTTTAAGCCAGCAATACTATACCTACAGAAAACGTGCCGAATAACATTATTTAACTAAAGAAATTTTATAAATAGGAAATAGGCGCTTATGTAACATTAAAATAGAAACGACTTTTTCAAGTTAAACGTTTTGAAATTGTGACAAATAAGCCAATTTTTAGGGATTTTATTTTTTAAATATAATTTTTGACAGATAGCGAAAGTCACGTGACCACGTTTGAGTCGGTTATTTTTCCTCGTTTTAATCGAAAGGTAACCCCAAAGTTAACTGCATATGTGTTCTATTATTATCCGTTAATAAAAAAAAATATGTTTAAATTAATAAAAAGATACATTTTGCACCATATCTTCATTTTTTCCAAAAAGGTTTTTTGGTTATAACTTTTGTTTGACGTTCGATTGTTTTTTTCCAAACGACATTACATTGTTTGGAAAAAACTGCAACAAACTGGTTTTTAAATCATTAATTTGTCTCAAAAAATACGGAATGGTTAAAGTGAATGTTCCTATCACCTTCAGGCGGACACCCTGTACCTAATAAAAATATTATTAAACAAATAATAGTACTTTTTGAAATTGAGCCCATGTGTTGACAGGTGGCCGTGATTACAGCCCAAAAGTAAAGTTACACACATTGTTTAATGTGCTTTTTGAACCTAACAAAAAAAAGTTTATCAAAATCGGTAAACAAATAAAGATATTTTACCAGGGAGGTAACTCCTTAACGGAGGTCACACTGTAGATGTTTAACATATAGGTACAGAAGATGTTCTTTCGCATCAATATATCGTTTTCTTTTTTATTTTCGAGATATGTATTTATCTTAATTATTGCGTTACTTAAAATGTGTGTTTGAATGTAGTGTTAATGCAAACGAAGAAACACCTTATGTACACATAAAAGACCATGTTTCATTTCATTGAAAAAACTAAACATAATTTTGTAGAACTTTTAAGCCAGCAATACTATACCTACAGAAAACGTGCCGAATAACATTATTTAACTAAAGATATGCCTTTAACAGTAAAAAACACAGTTGACATTCAAGTGACCTTGAAAACGTCGTCTGCCTACAAGTGAAAACGTGCGTCTCACATTGCACCTCATATGCTTCAACTTTTATGTGATTTTTTGCGATTTTCGTTTTTGAGATATTTATAATAGCTGCATTTATTAAAATGGAACACCCGGTATAGATAATTTTCGACATACCTATACATATAGAGACATAGACATATGAATTCACCCCTAATGTCAGTTTATATGCTAACGATTGTGTTTTCCTCACGAAAAATACATAACGGCGACATACGTATAAATAATGCAAAGTCAACTAAAGCAGTTTTTAGCGCCGTGTACCTTTCACGCTAAAAATCAATGAACCATTGCTAAAAAGAGAGGGGTTAAAATCACAGATCGGAGTCTTTGAGCTACGGGGGTCTCCCGAATATACCCTTTGAAGTTTTATATTATTTTAATATTAAAAATTCGCAATTCATAGTATATAATAATATGGAAGTAATACAAAAACATAAAAAAATAATCAGACAGCTTAGTTGCTTAAATATTATATCGCCAAAACGTAAAATTGATCATATGAACATAATATATGTAATTATTAAACTGGACCTGTAACACAGCGTCAACCGTTCATCGATCGTCTGTTTTTCGCGCCATCTGATAAACAATAGCTACACTTTTGGTATTCCCGCTGCATAATTTAAGGGTATTTTGCCTATGTTTTTTATTTACAACAAGACTGGATAATTACAATGTTTACTACCGGGTTTTCGTTCCGAGCACATTCGGAAACCTCTGCCCATCTTAACGAAGGTAAAATTCCGGCTCAAGAGACAAAATAGACGAATTTATGCCGGCATAAAGTTTGAAATTCAAAAAAAATTCTTGCCCATAACTTTTAAACTAGTGTCATTAGTATCTATGGATATTTTAAAAATACTTTTTAATCCTTTGAAATTCGTTACTTTTTCCAGCTAGTTGGAAATAAAAATGCATTGATACAGGAAACCAAACATACAATGGCGAGGCCCCCCCTTAAATGAATCTTCCCAATGAAAATAATAAAACAGTTCCATGTCTAAAACAGTTTATCACTTACAAACAAACAAGCTGCTCAATTTACAATCGGTGGTTTAATATGTTTCTGTGAAAATACTTCGAAAGATCTGCTGCCTCTGCTAAGTGAGTCCATTTCCATCTGCCAAAACTTTTTTCGTTTGGATTTTATTTTGAACATTTCCTAATGTAGGTACCAACTTTCTTATGCTTCCCCTTTGAGATATAGTAATGATAATCGTGACGGCTAACAGGTTTTCTTACATCACTTCTGTAACTTAGTAAATTTGGGGTATACAGGGTGTAACTGAATTGATGGTCAAAAATGAAACCACGTGGAGTCAAAATAAGGGTACTTCTTCATATATATTTTTCTCCTACGGGCCATAGTTTTTTTTATACATAGCGTAGAAGTTTGGAGAAAAATACACATATTTCTTAGTATCTCTAGAAGTATACGAGATATATTCTTCAAACTTGGCGTGTCATATGAGCAGATGAGCCGTCAAACTTAAGGTTGACATGAAGCTTCTGAGGCTCCCAGTTGCGGAGATACAGGGTGTTATTAAAATTAATTGGTTCAGAAAAATATGAATACCCTGTATAATCGAATTTTTTTTTGAGTGGTGAATAGAATAGTTAACAAAAAGTATCTCTTAGTATTTTTTCATATTCGCAGCCGTTTCTTAATTATTTGCAAAGAACGGCAACGCTGCAATGAACAATAGTCACTTTAAGACTAAATCTATCAATATGTGGATGTCAATTAAACTTTATTTAACAAAATACAAAAGCAAAAACGATAATAAAAGAAACGTAATGCTATTAGAAAATTAAATTATTAAATGTTCGAAATGACCGCCGCCTCTTGCAATACACGCAACTATGCGTTTCCGCATGTTTCTTATTGGCATTGGCAAGTCCATAGCAAAAGTGCATATCAGTCAATTCTTCGAATGAAAATATCATTTTTCAAAATATTGATACTAAATTGCAAAGTTGGCAGCCAAATGATTCAAATAATGCCAAGTTTAATTGACATCTACAGATTATTAGAAATGACTTGTTTATTGCAGCATTGCCGTTCTTTGAAAATAATTAAGAAATGACTAAGAATATGAAAAAATACTAAGAGATACTTTTTGTTAACCATTGAATTTACCATTTAAAACAAATTTAAAAAATTCGATTATACAGGGTATTCATGATATTCTGAGCTAATTAATTTTAATAACACCCTGTATCTCCGCAACTGGGGGCCTAAGGAGCTTCATATTAACCTTAAATTTCACAGCTCATCCGCTCATGTGACACGCCAAGTTTGAAGAAAATATCTCGTATACGATACGATACGATACTAAGAAATATGTGTATTTTTCTCCAAATTTCTACGCTCTGTATAAAAAAAAACTATGGCCCGTGGGAGAAAAAAATATATGAAGAAGTGTCCTTATTTTAACTCCAAGAATACGTGGTTTCATTTTTGACCATCTGTTCAGTTACACCCTGTATAATCTACCTTCTTTAAAACAGATTATGATAATGATGATGAAATATTTCAGTACATTCTAAAATAACAAAGAAATTGTTTAAAATTTCCTCGTGGGTCGCCAACACAATATACCTACCATATACTGGCAAATTTACATTATGCATTCGTCGCAGAAGCTCTTTCTTCCCTGAAACTTCCCGAGTTCCCGGGGCAATTCATATAATAGTATACACACGTCGTCCGATAACGAGTAAACCTCTCCCGGGGAGATTGCAAGATATTCGAGCCTGTTAGACACTAGAATACTTGGCTTTGTTCGAGAAACACCATTATTATTGTCTGTAACACACGGACTACCTAAATGTAGGGCAATGCATCAGAATATCAATTCTGTTATATTATGTTCTGCACTTGCCATATATTTCTTTCTACCAGTACCTCAGAGAAATAACCAAGGATAGAGGGAGTAAGAACAAAAAGTAAACAAAGCCAACATCTTTTTGAGTGATGCCGCGTACTCCATTGTTTACAGCATTTCATTTCAAAATAGAAGGGATTAATAATCGGATTCAATGAAGGCACACCTCCCATAACGCTAAATTAACAAATGTAGTTATTAATTTCTAGTTTGTAACAATTTTAAACTAAAACTAAATTGCAGTGTAATTATAGTAGGTATCTATTTATCACTTTAATAAAATCGTCACAGGTACCTCAAACCGCCCGACATGGCAACGCTGCTTTTGCTGCCGCGGGCGCCGCCTCCGTTAACTCAGCGATATTTGTTTTGTGTATGCCCAGCATGTCAAGTTTTCCGATTGTTTACGTATGCATTTTTCCTGTTTTTAATTGTTTTTCTGTTAATTTAAAGGCTATTTATTAGTATTTAGGATATAGTGACTGATTTTGTATACAATGGGACGCAGAAAGTGTGTGGTATGTGGCTAAATTGATATTTCTCAGGACATAACCTATCTCAGGTAAACGTTGTACACACGGGCCTAATGTTTGTTTACTTCGGTAAATTTGCATAAGATGTTGGTTGACTACAAACGTATGTATTTTGAGGCTGTTGCTCCCTCTAACCTTGGTTATTTCTCTGAGACCAGTACTGATAAGTATCTAATTTAAATCGTCCTTATACTTTTGACTCTATGACCAAACTTTATCAAATCAGGTGTATTAGTTGTTATCAGAGAACTCAACTCAAATCTCCATGGCTAATACGCGAACTCCTAGTCCTTGGGCGTTCTGTGGCATCCGAAATTTAGGAAGCCCATGGGGTAACGGGGCATGTCTTTCCGTTTTACATAAATACGCCATATCTCCCTGATACGCGACATAGCACTCTGTAGGGGTTCTCCAGACAGACCAGTCATGGCTATCATCGATATACGAGTGGAAACTGGGAAACTATGCAAGCATTTGCCAAGATTTTGCACTGTTTGAGGGCATTTATATGGAACCTGTCTTCGGTAAAATCGAACCCACATGGGTCCTGGTCCGTCGTGTCGGCCGAGTTTTGTTTGGGTTACACGGAATAAATAAATAGATTATGCTTAGGTCTTAGGTGATGATATATATGTACGTACACGCGCGGCCTCATAAATCGTTCCACTAGGCATGAGAAATAAGCAAGAAATCAAGAATTTCGGGTAAGTGCGGCAACGTTGCGCCAATTTCACGGCTTCACAAATCAACAACTCCCCCTACATTCCCTCGTACCGACTCGCTCCTCCCCGTAGAAAATAAAAATTGCGATACGTCAGTCAACGAAAATAGGTTAATAAATCGCTGCATTATCATTATAATAAAGTGGATTTAAAGTTTTACACAGTTTCTTGATGTTTTGAGATTCACGTAATGTGAAGTTACGCGGATTTCTTTGATTGTCAAAGTGGTATTAGTTAAATAAGGTATAATATCTAATATAGAAGAATGTCGTAGTGGTTTTTTACATTGATTTATTACACTTCTCTATCCAAATCTTTGGTTTATTTCAATTTTTAAAGCTTCCCTGGAGTCCTCGGGTGAGGTTCTGATGCTTCCAGGGCCCCCGAAAAATCGAGAAATGAGAAAAAACAACCAATTTCCAATAGTGGTTTCAGAGGATTTTCCGTCGGTTTCGTTGATTCTACAGCCGTCCCGTTTCTCGAAAGTGGTTAATCGTGAATCGGGAATTTCTCTTAGATATCGGATTTTCGAGGTTCTTTTTGCTATCGGAGGAAAGTACGACACCCAATTAAAAGATTTACTACCTTCTTCGATTTTTAGAACGGCTCTATATTCGAGGTTGTCGAGACTTTTGCGAAAAAGGCCACCAGTGTCCGTGGGCAGGGTTATAACTATTACTATTATTCAGGCAATCTAAGGCCAATCTAACAGCGCCGAATTTACTGCTTTTTGCACTGTAACTGGCAATGTCGTGTAAGGTAATGTCGCGTAATAAGATGTTAGATTTGCCGTCACTTGCGCTTTTAAGGTTATCGCTGGCTTTCAAACCGCGAGAGAGGGGAGGGGTAATTGCAACGTTGTCAGTTGAACGCCTTTGCGTCCTCACGTATTGGAACGATTTCATTTCAAGGGCCGCGCGTGTACATGTCGGTGGCGTCGTCATGTTATAGTTTTTAGGCAGCCGAGTTCTAGATATTGATGTTTTAAAACCTTGGCTCCTAGAGTCTATCCAAGTTACAGCGGCAGTAGATATAAACAAAGTCACATGACCGCCTTGCGATCCATTAACAGGGTCGGACTAATATGAGATTCCAAGTGGCTTGTAATTCTGAACTAATTCTTTTAGAAGTTCTAAAATTTGTGTTTCTACCTTTCATGGATCTTTATAAATTTCCTTAAATTAAGTAGCAAAATAAATTTACAGAATATAATGCTCGCGATCCGATCTAAAATATGCAGGAAACTCGACTGAGGGAAGAGCCGGCCCTGCATTCTGCTCGCCGCGAACTTGCACTTGCAGCGAATGTGTAAAATTTATTTAGAGTTACTATTCCTATAAAAATTAATGTAAAATAATTTTTTTTATTATTATTTCTAAATGCAGCTGAAAGGAATTTGTATAATTCTTGCATTGCTAAACTGTTTATATTAGATTATATTTAACCAGTGTTAAAAAGGTGAAAAAATCGCGCCTGCCTTGGACATCCAAACGCATAGATATGTCGTTGGTTTTCTCAAACGCTCCAGTCGAAGCTGCTACTTTTACGATAAATGAAAAAATAGTAGTATCTCGTTCAAAATGAATCGTTAAGAAATTAATAAAGAAATAGTATTCACACGTGGCGAAAATTTTCCTTGATATATTTATTCTCAAGAACTATTTTGCGTTGCTCGTACAATTTGGCCTTTTATTTTCAGTTAAAATCCCTCGAGCTCATCTTTCTAGGCAAAATTTAAAGATAAAATTTCAGGCAGCAGTGATTATACACAATAAACATTGTTGAAAAATAAACTAAGTATTTTTTTGCCGTTGTGTTTTTCCCACTACGTCCCTCTCTAGCCTCCGCCCATCCATCAGGAAAGAACCGTCTAACCCAACTACAAAGACCAATTATTGATTTATCTGTTTGCTATAATTGTCTATCAGATTAATTAATGATTATCCGCTGTGGGAATTGGGGACCTCAAATCTTATTTGGTGGGCCTACCTTTAATAGACACATGAATTTTGTATACCTGGCTTATATACAAAGTAATGCTCATGAACCCCGAGGGAATATTATAAAGCCTCATCAAATGTTTGTAATCTTTTTACTGGTTTAAGGAAAGACTAACGTAATAAACTTAGGTAATCCTACGAATGCTTTGGAAAGTATTCAAAGCAACACAAACTCTCGTATAACAAATTGCATTCCCAAATTAAATTTGTTAGCAGAAAAATCGCGTCGGCGACAGATGCGAGATGTTTATTCAAAGGGAGACATCATTAGGCTCAAGAGGCACTTGAACGAGGGCGAGCGTAGTCTCAAATAGTTAATAACTACTTTAGGTACGTTTGGCATCGGGCGAATCCAACGGATCACATAGGCGGGGAAGAATTGACTAAAAAATAGGTTTTTTAGTCAATGTTGGAACTTAAAAAGTTGTCGACTTTGGACAATCGAAGTAGTAGCTGCGAATGAGTTGAAACAGCAGTAGTAGTAACCTTTTTGTAGTCACGCCGAATTCGCTGTTTTTATTTTGCTTCTGTAATCATTTTATTTAACACAGGGTGATTGAGTCATGATGTAAAAAATGTCAACCACACATAGTGGCGGAGCCTAGCAAAAACGAAAATTCGATTTTTTGTCCAAGTTTAAAATGTTGTAGCGAAGTTACTAGTAGTTTTCCGCTAGTTGTGAATTTTTCATTTTATTTCATTTATTTCTTCGCCGCGCTATTTGCAGCAGCCGGCCGACCGCCGTAGTTTTTATATATTCATGAATGATTCTTTTTTTCTACATAGGAGACCGGCGGTCGATATTTTAATTGCATTTAATTAAACGTCGGTTTTGACTGTTTTCCGGCTTTCCGCCGCTTGTAAAGAATTGTTTATGTTGTCATAAGGGATGAGGGATACCGACTAGGGGTAGAACCGGGTTACTAACTCAACTTACAGCTAGAACCACCGTTCTTTTTGGGAATCAGGGTATATTGGACACGCCCGACCCAGAGAGACCACCGTCCGAGACCTGTGGGGGGTGCAACCACCCCTAACGGCCACTCTAGCCCCCGGCAGCCGTTTTGGAAGCCAGAAGAGTGGGGGCGATCACCTGAGTCCTCGCCGCGGCCCCGACCAATGGGCGGCCGGTGCACTCTGTAGAGAGCGCCACCCAGGCTGATAAATACGCTGCGGCTGCCGAGGAGGCTCTCTGATTTCCGTCATATTTCCTGGTGAGCATTATTAGGTTTAGAATACTGTCCCGAACCGTGTTGGTGGCGCGAGTCATTTATCCCAAGCCGACACCGGTTCATTTCACCCCCAGATCAAGGTTAACTGTAGCTTGGAACCGTGTTGGTAGCGCGAGTTTATTATCCACTATACCAACACCGGAAAATTATTTAAGCAGAGTTTGCACCAAGCAAAGCCGAACAGTACCGCTTGGACTGGGTGTGTAGAACCTTACCGCGTTTTATTAAGTTTGCCGTGTTTTCTACTAGTTAACCCGAATAGTTTTGAGCTTGCTTACCGCCTGTAGACAAAACCGTGTCCATAATAAACAGAATTTTCGTGATAGAGGCTTAACCTGCACGTTTTTTTTTCTTTCCAGATACTCACGTGGATCTCTAGACCGGCCGTGGCAATAGTTTGTTTTGTTAAACTAACATTATCCAATAGTTGTTATTGATAATCGAATTCTTTGTAAAAATAAACCGTGTTAAAATTTGCCAAGCCTCCCTTATTTGTATCCTACCCTCGACGCCCCACTGACCTCTAGAATTATTTTTCTCTGACGAATGCTATCCCGGGCATAGCGGAGCATACCGCTCTAAAAAAGCTGGCGCCTGAGCAACCGCCCCGCCGTAGGTCCGATTTTCCCTTTTCTAAATAAAAAGAGGCTATGAGAAGGTCCACCGAAAAATAGAAAAAGGGGAAAATCGGATAGGCATAAAAAGCAAACGCTATAATGTGTTAAATCAACCGGATACAGGGGGATAGGTATTAGGTAATCTAAAAACGCTCTTTAATTGTGCACTAGAAATGAAATTTCTTAATTTGGTAATACAAGTGTTGCGTTTTCGTTTTTAGGAAAAAGGAAATTTTATAAAGTCTGATTCAGTAGAGAATTTATGTTAAAAATGTGACACTGGATTGGTTCCGCTCTTGCCGGGTGTGCGTTTTCTGCCCTTTTTTTTAAACTATTTTTTACTGTAAAAAACAGAATAAAGAAGTGAGTCGGTACTATACTTTCAACTAAGAAGGTTCGCTCGCGCCGCCGCGAATAACTTTTCATCGCTGTCTTCTGATAATCCGATGAACAAATAAAATATGTTGCATTAGAAAGTTGTGATCATCATATATCGCGCCGTGCCGCCATAAGATTGTGGCCCACGAGGAAAAGGTATCAGGCCCGAACAGAGTGAGGTACCTCAAGAAGAGCTGATACCCCTGCAGAAGATCTCCCAGGACTTTCATGTAAGTGGTACCCTTTTCAGTGTCACTATTATTGCCCTCACGGCTTTGCCTTGATATTTTTTTTTCATGTAACTCCGCCCCTCTGGTTATACAGAGAACACTAGCTACAGTTATCGTTACGCAACATTGGTCCTTCGAACCTGGATCGATCGGAAGAAAATTTTCATTTTCTATTTTTCCTTTTTATAGGAAGTCGCATCGCCCGGTATTATCGGGATTTTCTACGCCAAATTCGGCTTTATTGTTAATTCCCATTGTGAGACCACGCAATTTATTATTTTCCTTAATTGATAAATTGAGTCGCCGCATCGCCGCTATATTCGCCGAATTCAATTACGCCGTATTTTTTTTGCCGTCCGTTTTTGGAATCGGTACGCCTAGTGCCTGGCTGAGCGCAGGTCAGTTCTTATTACCCCCCCGCAACCCGCGCCACCAGCCATCGATCCCATCGACTTGTCCCTTCAGGCTCAGTATAGTACTGCCTTCCGAAGTTAACCCTTCGCCGCAAAATTGATAATTTTTCGCCGCATTCCGCCGCCGCGAGTACGTCGTCGGTGCTACAGTTGAGTATATGTACCTCGCCGCTAGATACTTAATTGTGTTCGATTGAAAGTGAGATTGGTGCAAGATTACATACTTACGCTTGGATTACACGCTTGAAGCCATCTTATATTACGCATTACGCCACGTGAGTCATTAAGTAATTAGTTACAAAATGACCGAACAGATTCGTCTTAAAAAAATTACCAATTTAAGAACTCAATGTCTTACAGAAATAGCCACCTTATTAACACTGGGAGAACGTGCCAAATCAGATAGAGCAGTTCGCAGAGTTTTTAAAGTCCGATGTGCCGAATTAGATAATTTAAAAGAAGACTTTCTGAAGCATCAGCAAAGTATAATATCCGCTATATTAACAGAACCAGATGTTAACTTAGACTCTGAGAACACAATTCGTGAAGGCTTTCTAAATGATTTTTACGCTGTCAAGGCGCTCTATGTAGAATTTGCCGAGGTGGAAGGTTTGATGTCTCACACAATGAACTTAAGTACTACTGGTGGTGGTCACTTTTCGAATTCTTCTCAAGTTAAATTGCCTAAGATAGAAATACCAAAATTTAATGGTGATTACAAACATTTTGCACCTTTTTTAGATTTATTCAAAGCGCTGGTTCACGAGAATCCTTCCTTATCTCCAGTTGAAAAATTTAATTATTTAATGGCCTCACTTGACGGCCCCCCTTTATCGCTCATCCGCACATTACCGATGACGTCCGAAAATTACCAGGTTGCTTACGACAACTTTGTTGACAGATATTCCAATAAGAGATTGCGCGCTCAAGCGCATTGGCAAGCTCTGGAAAATCTCCCCAAAATTAATTCTGAAAATCCAAATGCACTTAGGAAGTTATTGGACACTTATTCCGAAAATATCGCCGCTCTAAAAAATTTAGATTTTCCCACAGAACATTGGGACTTTATTCTAGTAAATATGATTCTAAAGAAACTAGATAATAATACTATTACCAAATTCGAGTTGGAACATGGGTCATGTGACATTCCAACATACGCTAATTTAACTCAATTTCTTACAAAATGTTGTAACGCTTATGATTCGCTAAATTTTTCCGCGCCGCACAATGTTTTCAAAAAATCTAGTTCTTTTCGCGTTCAATCATCGAACCGTACCGCTTCATTTTTTGTCGACAGACCAACTGAAAAATCGCACACAAGTTATCACAAATGTTCATTATGCAAAAAAGAGAACCATTCCCTGTATAATTGTCAGTTTTTCTTACAGAAAACACCTCAAGAACGATACAATTATTGTAAAACAAATCGCTTATGTTTAAATTGTCTTAGTAATATTCATTCTACCCAGAGTTGTAGATCTGAAGTCTCATGTCGAAAATGTAGTCATAGACACCACACGCTGTTGCATTTCCCGCCGCAAAACAATAACCAGAACATAGGAAATGTTTCTTTTTCGGAAGATTCCAGTCGAGATACTGCGCGATCCGAAAATAGTAATGCAACTCACTCTGTAACACCTGTTCCATTAAATACTAGGTCAAACCCTCACCATAATCAAGTTTTTTCAGCTGCGGGAATTATTCCCAATAAGAAATCGGCTTTATTAGCAACTGCATTAATTGAGGTTAAAAATAAAATAGGAAATTTTGAAAAACTTAGGTGTTTACTCGATGGAGGCAGCATGACATCCTTTATTACTGAAAAGGCACTCAAAAAATTAGAAATACGGGGACAAAAATGTTATTGTGAAGTCAGTGGCCTTGATTCTATGCAATCTACTGCTCATAGTAGCGTCACTCTGTTAATCAGGCCTATTGGCTCGCATACTATTGTTTTTTTGGTTGACGCGCTAGTTTTACCGAAAATTTGTGAACAATTACCTATTTCAAAAATAGACACAGCCAATTGGAATCATTTTAACGATCTACCGCTTGCAGATCCCGCATTTTCAACGCCTAATCACATAGACATGTTATTAGGTGCCGACGTGTTTTCGAAAATATTAATTGACGGACGGGTTTCTGGGGCGCTTGGTCAGCCAGACGCTCTTAATACTGTTTTCGGTTTTGTTATTACCGGCTCATTTATTGAACAAAATTACGCACCTCCTTTTACATTTTTATGTAACACACAAATGTTTAATAGTTTAGATACTACGCTCCGCAAATTTTGGGAAATTGAAAGTTTACCTTCAGAACATTTTTTATCGCCCGAAGATCAATTTTGTGAAAATTCCTTTAGGTCAACGCATTCAAGAAGTCCAGACGGAAAATATGTTGTATCACTTCCGTTCCGCGACAATATTTGCCCTATATTTCCAGGTAGTCGCGACCTTGCAATTCAACGTTTTTTGTCTATTGAGCGCCGCCTATCAAAACAACCTTGTTTAAGGAAACAATACATTTCTTTTATAACCGAATACTTGGAACTAGGACATATGGAGCTTATTTCTGAAGCTGTGATTCCGCCGCAATCTTATTATATTCCTCATTTTCCTATTTTACGCCCCGAAAGTATATCAACTAAACTTCGCGTAGTGTTTAATGGTTCCGCAAAACTGTCACATGAAAAATCACTGAATGAATACCTATTGCCTGGTCCGAAACTACAGAGTGATATCGCTGTGATTTTATTAAACTTTCGCTTACATGAATTTGTTTTGAGTGCAGATCTTAAAATGATGTACCGCAATATTTGGGTACAACGCCAACAATGTGATTATCAACGAATTGTATGGCGAGTTTCGCAAAATGAACCTTTGCAAGATTATCGGCTTCTAACTTTAGTTTATGGGTTAACGCCTTCGCCTTTTTTAGCAATTAGAACACTTCAACAGTTAGTTACCGATTATGGAAAAGATTACCCGCTCGCTTCGCATTCAATATTACATCATACGTACGTTGATGATGTAGTAACTGGTGCTTCTTCGCGCCAGGACGCAATCAATCTGAAGAATGAATTAATTGCTATTTTTAATCAAGGTGGATTTGACTTACGAAAATGGTCATCCAACGACCCTTCTCTTCTCGCGTCATTTCCTTCCGAATATTTATCAAAAAATTCGTTTACATTTGATAGCAATCCCGAAAATACATCTTTAAAAATTTTAGGGTTACAATGGGACCAGCTTTCAGATTGTTTTTTATTTTCTATAAATCCTATCGAAAGAACTTGTACTAAGCGTACCATACTATCAGAACTTGCGCGTGTGTTTGATCCCCTGGGCTTTTTGGCACCCATAACGTTTTTGACCAAGACTTTAATTCAAAAGTTGTGGACTGCAGGATTAAACTGGGATGACCCATCGTCGCCCGAAATTGTTAACTTATGGAATCGCTATAAACTAGAACTTCCCACACTTTGTAAGTTGAAAATAGAAAGAAAACTTTTTTTCTCGCATACTGCTGGTTCGTTCGAACTTCACGGATTTTGTGACTCCTCTGAAAAGGGTTACGCAGCCTGCGCTTATCTGCGTGTAATATCGCATAATGATGACATTACTTCTAGACTTATTTACGCTAAAACCAAGGTTTCTCCAGTTAAAAAACTTACCATACCTAGACTTGAATTATGCGCCGCTGTTCTTTTATCCAAATTGTTATCTTTCATTACAAGAACCATAGGTGACCGTCTCGCTCTGCAGAATATATTCGCTTGGTCGGATTCACAAGTAGTTCTTTCATGGATACGCTCATCACCCCACAGGTTGTAGCAAACAGAGTTGCATATATCCAGGAAAAAACTTCACCTTGTACTTGGTTTTATGTCACGTCTAAGGACAACCCAGCTGATATAGCTTCGCGCGGTTTATTCCCTTCGGAAATTTTGCTTCATACTATGTGGTTTAATGGGCCGTCCTTTTTATCGAACCATGAAAGTTTTTCGGCTGCTCTTTCTTCTATGCAAAATTTAAAATTTGTTGAATCGCCTGATGTTTCACAGGAGGAGAACAAATCTTCATTTTTTGCATGTGAAAGTAACGAGCACATTATTGATAGGTTATTAAAGCGTTATTCTAATTTTGTTGCTTGTCAAAGGATTTTTGCTTATGTTATTCGCTTTGTTAAAAATCTAACAAATAAATCACAGAGAATTAATGGATCCTTAACTTCCTCCGAATTAAATTCTTCGCTATTGTTAATAGTTAAACGCACGCAGCAATTATCTTTTAAACATGAACTGTCCAGCAAAATTTTCTCCAAACCGCTTAAACAATTGAATGTTTTCGTAGATGGGGAGGGCATTTTACGTGTCGGAGGCCGCTTAAAACATGCTTCGCTTTCATATAACGCAAAACACCCGATCCTTCTGCCAAGAAAATGTTACTTAACTACGCTGTTAATTGAATTTTATCATAAAAAGTACCTACACGTTGGTAGCAGCACTTTACATTTTTTAATTTCCCAAAAATTCTGGATATTATCGCCTAAACGCGCTATTCACTCAGTAATCTCTCGATGTATAGCCTGCTGGCGCACGAGACCTCAAACCTTTCAACCACCAATGGCGGATCTACCTTTGGAGCGAGTTGCACAGGTGAAAGCATTTGCCCGCACAGGAGTGGACTATGGGGGTCCATTTTTTATCACTATGAGTAGGCACCGAGGAGTTAAAACATGCAAGTCGTATATCTGTTTATTTGTATGCCTTTCCACAAAAGCAATCCACTTGGAATTGGCAAGTGACTTATCATCAGAAACCTTTTTGGCAGCTCTGCAAAGATTTATAGCCCGCCGTGGCAGATGTGAAGAATTTTATAGCGATTGCGGCACAAATTTTGTGGGTGCGTATAGAGAAATTCAAGCATGCATGCACGCCGCTGCTTGCAAAGAAAATATTTCATGGCATTTCAACCCCCCTTCGGCCCCCCATTTTGGAGGCTTATGGGAGGCTGGCATTAAATCCGTAAAAACTCATTTAAACCGTGTTGTAGGCCACCAAGTTTTCACATATGAGGAGTTTTATACGCTGCTTACTTTGATTGAATCAATATTAAATTCGAGACCGCTTTCTCCATTAAGTTCGGATCCCGATGATGTAAACGCACTGACGCCTGGACATTTTCTCACTATGGAACCGTTATCCCCGCTGCCAGTACCAAATATGTCTGACATATCTCTATCACGCTTGTCGCGATGGCAACTATTGCAGCGTTTACACCAGGACTTCTGGAAACGCTGGCATACCGAGTACTTGCATACCCTTCAGCAAAGGGGTAAATGGCTAACAGATGGCGTTACACCGGAAATTGGTACTCTTGTGGCCATTAAAAACGAGAATGTTTCACCATTGCAATGGTCTCTGGGACGAATAAGCTCCATCAATTATGGGACGGATGGCGTGGCCCGGGTTGCCACTGTTAGGACCTCAACTGGTCGCTTAAAAGTAGCGGTCTTGCGAGATGATGTGGCGTCTGAATTTGTTAATTATTAAGGTAAAATCAAGAACATTTTTGTTTTTTCTTTTTTTGGGTAATGGATATTTTATTTTATTTTTAGTATTCTTAAAATGCTCGCTTTCAACGCGCATTTTAGCCGGGGAGAATGTTGCGTTTTCGTTTTTAGGAAAAAGGAAATTTTATAAAGTCTGATTCAGTAGAGAATTTATGTTAAAAATGTGACACTGGATTGGTTCCGCTCTTGCCGGGTGTGCATTTTTTGCCCTTTTTTTTTAAACTATTTTTTTACTGTAAAAAACAGAATAAAGAAGTGAGTCGGTACTATACTTTCAACTAAGAAGGTTCGCTCGCGCCGCCGCGAATAACTTTTCATCGCTGTCTTCTGATAATCCGATGAACAAATAAAATATGTTGCATTAGAAAGTTGTGATCATCATATATCGCGCCGTGCCGCCATAAGATTGTGGCCCACGAGGAAAAGGTATCAGGCCCGAACAGAGTGAGGTACCTCAAGAAGAGCTGATACCCCTGCAGAAGATCTCCCAGGACTTTCATGTAAGTGGTACCCTTTTCAGTGTCACTATTATTGCCCTCACGGCTTTGCCTTGATATTTTTTTCCATGTAACTCCGCCCCTCTGGTTATACAGAGAACACTAGCTACAGTTATCGTTACGCAACAACAAGGTTGGCAGCAATGTTTTGGGCGCCTACAGGGACGTATTTGGCATGTCCGGCAGAAATGTCAGAACTTGTGACAGATGCCTAGCTTTAACCTTGATATTCGATCTTTCTGTCTGTGGCTCTAACCGTCGATGGAGGAAAATCAACGCTCTAACTTAACTTCAAACACAGAAACTATAACTAAGTATAGCCTTTTTCTATGCTTCAAAGAACAGAGTTTAATGTTAATTTCTATCTATTTAAATTTAGATATCGTGCGCGTGTAAAATGTAAATTCTGTTGTTTACGGCCCTGTCCTCTGTCTCCATCAATAATGTCAATACGGCCGCCTTTTAGGGAACTCTAGAGACTTGAAATATTTACCTGTCGCAATCTAGTGTACAATTAACGAGCGTTTTTAGTATATTTCCCTCAGTTGACTCAGTTTCATAATAAAGCTTGTTCTGGCAACACCAGTTCGAAGTCTCATGGCGACAATGACAAGAAAATTTTTGAATATACTTGCCAGTTTCCCGAAAAGCAATGCATCGGCGGAAATAAATTTTTCTTCAATTAAAATAATTAAAACTTGGTTACGTATTCCAATATGGTCCAAGACAGACTAAGTAATTCAGCCCTATTAAATATACACCTCAATGTAGGTAGGTACCCATAAATGAAGAAAAGATCAGTTTTCGCGAAAGAAGAGAAAATATGATTTTATTTTGTGATAAGTACGTTATTTTTTAAATCTAAAAAATTATTGTTTCTTCTTGTGATTTTGTTTTGTTATGATTATTATTTAAGTTTGTTTATTTTGTTTGGGTAAACATTTTTTTGTGTTTGTTTTTTCTAGAGAAATAAATTATTTTATATTTCACAAAAATACATATTATATTATAAAAGTTTACCTTACCCCGGCCCCTCAGGAAAAATTTTTACCACGCCGCCTCCCCGTTTTGTTTTGCCTGGATCCGCCTCTGAAATCAACCTTAGCAGCCGAGGAACTCGTCGCTCATGATTGAAAGGTGAGCGCTGTTGTCATATTTCATTGTTCAGTGTCAAGTATTTTTGAAGGCTCGTTTCAAGATAGCGAAGGAATAAGAAATACCTACCTCTTATCTCCCAAGTTGATTGCAGAAACTGGAAATAATCGAACACACCTATTATTATGAGGAATTGTGCTCGAGTCGAATACCCGTTTGCTTTTGAACGCTACGTCACTGTTCCTTTCGAAGGACCCCTGCTGCCAGAAACTCAAGTTATCCCGAAGATTAGCCACACACATATAAATTCATCCGGCGACGTTTACGCTTTCGATGTTTCTAAGAAGTCCTCAGCCCCGACAGCAGTCAAGATTAAAAATCCAATTTTAATGCGTTATGTATGTTGCGGACGTGAGGTACACGGGGCTTTTTGAGTTAAGAGGATGTAACGGATATGTGCGTTTTAAGCCCAACTGGTACGACATCACGTTCGTTATTTAATGGGACATTTCCGAATGAGGGTGCGTTTTTCTTTATATCGTTGCGACACAGCTGCATGTCGTGTAGCAGCAAATTAGCTTAAGTAACTATGCTGTGATGACATAAAAGTGACTGATTAGGTATGTGCCATAATGTGAATAAATTTTTGACGGTACAGCATTTCATGATTTATGATGATTGATTTATGACGGATATTGATTTGCTTTTTGTTTTACAGAAAGCACAGGAATACTTTAATAAATATTAATAAGATTATTATATTTTGTATGGTATAGGTATTTATGATAAGACACACTGAAGAAATAATTATTTGTTTAAACAGGTGAGAATGTATGTATATCTATAAATAATAAAGAAACCATATACCTACCTTGTGGTATGAACATACTAGCGGAAGGTTCCTAAATTTTCGTTATAAAGTAGTTTTTTAAGTGATTGATATGACCACCAACTTTGCCGTCTGTTAAAAAACGTGTGTGACTTTTGGCGTTTTGCGAATTTTTTTGCCGAATCTCCCATTTATACGAATTACTTTTCGATAATTTTTCCTCACATTTGCACAAACGCTTTTATTGCTGTTGTAGAAATAAGGCGCTTGTCTTCGACTCATGCCCATTTTCCATAGCAAGAAAAGCATTCGTGAGCTCAAAAAAAATTATAGGAAATAATTCGTGCACTATGGAGATTATAAGTGAATATTTTTTACACAATCTATAAGTAGGATGGCCGAAGTTTCAGTACAGTCTGGGGATATCGCTGACCTCGACGCTATACGCGCTTCTTATATCCCTCGCCTGTAATGAAAGGTTTTCCACTTCGGCACGTAATACATTATTCTATAACTAAAGGAACTTAGATATCGGCGCCCCTCATTTTTGTCGAATCAATCTCCCGCAGGGCTGGCCCTAATTTGTATGGCCGGCGTGTCGGCCTGGGAATTTCGGGGGGTGGCAAGGGTAGGTATTAAGTGGGATTTCGATTAAGCCCGCCAGACCTCGCCGGTTGCATACTGCGAGGGGCTGACGGAGAGATCGGAATGCAAGGGGACGGATATAATGAATGCATTAAATTTTCCAGTGCATGCGGGGAGAATGTAGTTACAGGGACAGGACGAATAACGAGGTATATGGCGAAGGTACAACTTGAAAAGTAACGACTCTATAAAACCAGTGACTATAGAAAGAATTCTATAGTCACTGATAAAACGAAGAGTGGAACACTTATAGGAGCACTTCTGGAGAAAGCGTATAGGTATTATGTAGGTCATTACGGGATCGCCCTTTGCTCAAATTTTTTGAAGCCAAATATACGATTACGTAGAATTGCAGCCCAATATAGGTAGGTAAAGTAGTCGCACCCACGATACGCTTACCCACGGTATATGTCACTAACGAATCCGAAAACAAGGCAACTATGCGCATCTACGTCAGTTGCGAATCACGAATTCTAAATAATTGGCGGCTGCGGTTGTGTTTTACGATTTTTTATTGTTTACAGTTTAATGTGTCAAGAAGTATAAACAACTGACTGATCGTCAGTCCAGCTGGACAGTGCTTTGAAATAGGCCAAATATGCCGGGATGTGCAGTCAGCATATGTCCAAAATAATAGAAACAAGGGAACAGAGCATTAAAAATAGGGGACTCAACAGAGTTTATGCTTGGTTTATACAGCAAATAAAATATAATGTGCAACAAAAAATTAGCCTTAGGGAATCATTATTTGATCCCTATTTTACTCACTATTTATTATGTTGTTTGGTTTGTTGTTTAACTATAAACTAAGCATTAGTTGTGCAGATTGTTCTTGTGTCGAGGCTTGTGTGCATTAATTGGTAAATAAGGCTTTAATTGACATAAACCGCCATAAACACTGGAAGGACAAAGTTATATTTTTGCTAAGGCTTTGAATTTTATTTATCAATATCTTTGCTTATAACAAGTCATCTGTAAAATAGGTACTTTTTTTCGATGGAGAGTTTGTGTCGATAGAAGCCAAAACTTAGTTCAGGATTACCTTACTTATAATAAATGTATTATTTAGATACCTATATGATGTTTTTTTATTGTCTACCAATATACGGTCCTTTTTAAAAGAAAAATCCTGTTAATTTAACAAAATATATATGAATTTTATTTGCATGCAGACGATTAGCTAAAACGCAAAGAAAACAAAGTATTTGTAAAATTATAATTATCAAATTAAATGTGTTTTTATCAACAGAATATTCATTCATTTATCTAGTAATATAATCTACATATTTTTAACAACATTTATTTGAAAGAAAACGTTTAAAATAAGCAAAAACCCATAAAAAAGTATCTATTGCTGTGTAAAACATATGGAGCAATTTAAATTCTGATTCGCAACTGACGTCACAAGGTGCGACAGAGATAGGCATATGGATGCGCAATGACATACCGTGGGTAAGTGTATCGTGGTCGCACCGAAGGACTGCGTCCGCGGGGAAGTGGAGAAGCGCGGGGTACGCTTTGTCGCTATTGGCTGGCCGTAAAAACGCGACGCTGCGCGCTTCCTTATTCGCGATTATTAGAACCACGCGACGTTGAGAGGAGGAATGATTATCCTTAGGCGTACGCCTCGAAATTTACAGTTTTGGAAACTTGGTAGTATTTTCGAGATCATAAGTCGTTCAGGGTGTACAATACATAGCCAAGCGCAATCTCATATTACATTTTTCTATCAGTTATTTCCGCACATGAAAGTATAAGTAAAATAACAATTTATTTGACAAAAAGTAATCTTTCCGCACGCCTTTGCTTCCTTCGGCGCTAGTTATTCCCACGGGCGCATCTTCACCCCTTTTACTTTCCTCACCGCGAACGCATACTCGTTTGCTGCGCGTACTATACAATCTGTTGAGAAGAATCACCATCAGAAGGTGACGATAAACATTATCAGTTGAGAATTACAGGGCGCAATAAGTCTGAATGATTTCTTTGTTGCAGAAAGTCTAGATGTACAAAATTTATGAATACATCATTACCATGAAAGCCGCAGTCGATCTACATTACAGATGCGGAGTTGTACGCATTTCCACTCCCTATATCCTTTTCGCGAAGGAGTTATGATTTATTCGGTCGGGTCCGGCTTTTTAAATCTCCCAGCAGGGTACGTAATTCCGCGCAACTTTAAATATAGATGCCAAGGCGGGCCCGGGCGCGAGCGTTTTTGTAATTTAGATGAGCGCCGCGCCGCCAGCAACACTCCTCGGCACCGATCTTCTCCTATATATTTCTTCTATATTTTGGCTTCTGTTTAGTCTGCGTTGTGAGTAGATGAACAAATAAGAAGTTTCCATAACCAACAATCATTAATGATCACCCTACACTCTCTAACCTCTTCTGGGAGTCTCCGGACTCTCCAACATCTTACCGCTACTCCATTGAAGCAAATGCGACCTAGCCGATGAAACCCGTATGCTCCGATAGAGTTGGCATGATCTTTGCTACGGCCAAAAGTAAGGAGTCTCGGGTTCGAATTCCGGCTGAAGCTTATTTTTTATGGACTAACCATTACCTTGTAGGTATGCCATGAAAACATTCATCTTGATTTATATATACAGGTACAAAACCCCATCATTATTTAACAATAAATACCTAAAGCTTGTCATTTAAGAAAGTTGTAAAACTTTTGAAATTATCAATCAAAAATAATTTTTGTATAGACAAATCATTTGCTTGACGAAAACATTGACCATTATTTTAGGGATGTAGTTTTTCTATCTTCCCAGGATCATAAATCATTGTGGATGTTTTTGTGCATAGCAGGTAAATGATAATCCGACAAAAAGGGAAATGCCACTTAGCTTTACCTTCTATGTCACAACACATCCAACCAAAAGTCACTTGACTACAAGATGGTGCGGCGAGAAAGGGCCACTAATAAAAAGGATTCCTTCCGGTAAAATAAAACGAAATTAAAACAAGGAAACTGTGGCTTTGGGTAGGTCCAAATGAATATTCTCTTGATAAAAATGTCTTTGACATTAGAGATGCCAATTATTTTCCCCTAAAGAAATTATCATCTGATTAGTGATATAAAAATTTCTTGTTCTTGTCTTGCTCTTTCTTGTTCTTGTCTTGTTCTTGCTGCAAGAACAAGACAAGAAGTAGTGGAGCAAGAAGCAAGACAAGACAAGAGTAGCTCCAGCAAGAAGACAATATTTTTGTCAAGAAATTTGCAAGAAACAAGATTTCTTGCTTTCTACCGATGGCAAGTAAATGAGACAAATAAACAAGGGAAACGTGATTTATTTAAATCATATTAATAAGAAACAAAGTAGGTAATTCTTTTATACAAAAAAAAACTGAAACTACAGTTTGTTCAGCGAATGTTCGGCCCTACGTCACAACTCCCGAGAATTTAGCCTATTTCGGTGTTTTCTTATAACCAATGATGCCTTCGAAAAAAGTCTTTCGGCAGGAACTGACGTTGCCATAGTACTTAGAATATCCCTGGCCATTTTAGATAAAATAGGGTGGCTCGCTCGGCGCCGGTGAGCGCACAGAAGGCGTAAAATAAAGGGAATCCCCGAAAAAGAGTTGGGGAATCCCCTAAAAAGCAAGAACAAGAAGTAAGCAAGAGTCTTGCTAGCAAGACAAGAAATAACTGTGCAAGAAATTTGCAAGACAAGAAGTAGTTTTACATCTTGCCTTGCTTAGCAAGACAAGACAAGAAGTTGCCGAGCAAGACAAGAAATCTTGTTTTTTACATCACTACATCTGATGCAAGGAAACATTTTTGAGGTATTAATAGTGACTACTTTGATGCAAGTATGTAGGTACTTTTTATGCATTATCTTGATTTAAGATAGTGCTCTTAGAACAAATGTTATGTACCTTGAATTAATTCCTTATCACAAGGACATTACACTTAACGCAAAGTAATTTATCTTCTATTTGAAAACTGGTAGAATTTAATTTAAGATTATATTTACCTAACGCAAACGTTAGCATATTATAGAGTAGTGAAATTTTACTTACCTTAAATATATTCTTTTTTATGTTACTTAATTTAAGGATTTATATCCTTTTTATCGATTGGTAGTTCACTTCAATGGATGTAAGATTAATTTCATTCAAGTAAAATTTATCTTGATTCAAATTCAAATTTTCTAATCTTGTCAGAAGAGAATATTTCTTTGATATTTAAGTATTTTTCAAAATGGTATACAGGATGTTTCAGTGTCGGTTCTCTACATGATGATCTCGAAAACCGTAAGAGATACGAGTCGAACAAACTAAGGCACTGTTGCACCAAATATGACTGACTTCGTAGATATCTCTTACGGTTTCGGCATCCTCTTTTTTAGAACCGAAACTAAAACACTCTTAAAAGGTGATTGATTATAAATTATAAATAATTGACCGGCTTTCTTGATGAATAATAATATATTTATTTCTTGACATACAGATGGTAATAAATTGATGATATTTATGGACCAGATTATCGTCTTCATCAAGGCAGGTTCTTGCTCTTCATCGGTATTTAGATTACTATTTGGTTTTAGTTTTTTTTATGCAGGTTCTGAATCTAGCAACGATTCTTCACACTGAAGCTGTAAAAATAGAAAAAGAATAAATCGGCAAACTTGTATTAATGTCTAGCAAAAAATCGAAAAAATATATATACCGGATTGCAATAATTATTGCTGTTTGACCTTCAAGAAACCTAAACCTCAAACTACGTCCTTCTTAACAACCCCCCTTAAACCCGGCATAATATTTGTGACCTCATTTTCTTCAATATAAAATCGTGATAAACAAAACTTCCATCGACCTGCCTATCGCCATAATACGTCGAGATTTTTTACTTACCAAAGATATAAAAAAAGTAAATGCATGCCCGTTTCATGTTTTTATTTATTTTTCTATGAAAAAATACGTAAGTAGTTAGCTGAAATAAATCGGAGCTTGTTCTTATATTCAATATTTTATGAATAAATAACTGTTTGCTCATACAAACAAGGAGCATTTTAAATTTTGAAATCATAAAGAGTTTATTACAAATAAATAATCTTGAAATAAGTGCAACTATATTACAACGAAGAATTCCTACCAAAATTATTAATCTTTAAATAAACACAGGCAGACTTTCCACAAGGCAATCTTTCATTCCTTCAAAGTTGCTACCTTAAGATAAGTATTAAAATACTCCACGCAAATATTCAGGTTAAAATAGTTGTTCAATGTTTATAGGAAAGAATAAGATAATAATACTAATAATAGCCATGTATACGTATATTTTATGACTTACTTATCATTTGACAAAAATATGAAATAATATGTATAAGTTGTTCGTAATTCAACCTATAAAAAATATAATCAAAACGAAAACTTAGGTACCTACTTACCTTTAAATTTAGACGTTAGGTGACCTAACTTTGAATTTTCCAGAAAATCTTTTACTTCGCCTGCCATAATTGTTATTCACACGTCAGTACGTCACACACTAATATTGCTAACTGCTAATTGCAGTTCAAACACCAAAACGCACTTGAAGCACACGGGTAGCATGCAAGCAGCGACCGCAACTGCAGGTGGCCAAAGATCGAATGCGCGTCAAGTCAGGCGTGAATCTTATATCAAGGACATCATTTCTTTCATCGAAATACCATTTCCTTAATCATTAAGATCATATAAAAATTGTACTCATATTAAGTCTACTGTTTTTATTTGAAGAAAATTGTTTATCAAGATAATTGAAAAAATAAACCAAGGCTCTAAATAATCTCGTTATAAGATTATCTGATTTTGAAAAGAGAATATTATCTTCTTATAAGAGAATTTTTATCAAGGAAATGAATTTCCTTGTTTGGAAGTCTACTGTTTTTTCGGTGAGGCGTGCTGGGAATCCATAGTCCCGTCACATTGATGTCGCGTGGCGCCCTCTCACCGGCGGCATTTTCATATCGGCGGCTGGCTCGCCGACTACAAAGGCCAGAAGGGTGGCGGTTGGGTTTCCCTTCGCCGGGAGGGCGGCCGCCCGGGCGCCGCTATATATTATGCGGAAAAAGCGGACTACAAAGTACTTAGAACAAACCAGCTCCTAAACTGCGAGACAAAAGGGCGGGAGAATCAAAGGCGTGCATTTAGAAATGTTCAGACAATGAGTCAGTGAACTTTCAAGAAGTATCTACGTAGACTATCGAGTACTTATTATTTTTCTACTCTATAAGCGTAAGTCCAGGTCGCTGACTTAGTACTGTATTCCATTTTAGACGCTTGTTATCAAAAACTGCAAAAGAAGGAAGAGGAAATGATAATATTTCACGTTACGTAATATTTTACTTTAGGTTACTACTGTAAAGTATAAACCAGGGACCCTTTAAAGTAAGGGGACCCAGCATTATACTTTCCACAGTGAGGCCGTTTCTTTCCTCATTCTAATGGTCTCAATGATGCCAAGTATACCATTTTATTGGAGAATCTACGAATATAACAGGTACTTTGATTGTTAGTAAAAATTAATAATGGTTTCCATGATTTCTAAAAATTAGACTTGACAATGTTCTGTCAACAAACACAGAATATGGCAACTGTCAAATGAATCAAATTTATTTTATATTTGAATTTGGCTTCCCGCAATTATTTCCAGGAATTTAAGTAATATAAGAATGGTAAGTCCGTGCCAATTTTGCTTATTTGAGAATTTGTCGCTATTGCACCTTGTTACCAGGTTCCTCAAACCATTTGCAATATGTAGGTATAATAGGTACGTACTTGAACTTTCTTCTCTTGTTGAATGTATCTACCCAAGGAACTTTCAGATTTCGGGATGGACTAATAAGATTAGGTCATGTACTTAGTTCTAATCATGTAGTTTTTCTCGGTGCTCATTATAAAATTTTTGTAATTTTATTTCTCTCCCAAGGTACCTCACAAACGTAAAATAAACTTATAGTTGTAGATAGAAACTGTTTAAAAAAAGACCTGACTGAAGCTACCTGCTTAATAATTTAAAATTTACGAAATACCATTTTTGTTTTGAACTACTTACTTATACGTAATGCCCACGTAATGGGAATTGTAGGATTACTAAAGGTGAGACAAGAAATATCTGGTTGCAATTATTGGGACTACTGCAGGCGGCCGCATTACCTTTAATTGACAATCTGGAAGTTAGAAAACTTAAAAATTGTGAATTATGATGGGAAATATTTTGCCTCCTTTAGAATCTATGGCACTGGCATGTCACATAAAACCTGATGGCAGTTGGACACTGACATATAACATAACCTTGTACCAGCCCACTTATGTGATGTGGTCTCCTTGGAGTATACAGAAAACAAACTTCCCCTCAAGGCTTCACTTTTCCTATGTGATAGACTGTGACATGCTGGGTCCCCTTATTTTAAAGAGTCTCTGGTATAAACTTTTGCTTCGGTTTTGAGAGATGTCAAAATTTAAAAAAATACAATACGACATACGATTGAGAAATCGAATAAGTATTAAAGGGATAGGTATAAATGCGACATTGCCACTACTTGAAAACAATCAAAAATTGCAACCAGGGTAGGGAGAGGGACGAGCGAATAGCAAATGGGATGTGATTAGAATAAAATATAATAATCAGGGAATTAAGTAGTGGGAGGTGGTGGGGTGAAGTAGAGGCGGCGTCAGGCCTCCACTGAGGGATTCGCCACCTAATAGGAGTAATAGGGAGAACTTACTTGCGGTTGGTGCCCGTCCACCGCGATGGGTTGAACCGCTTTGATTGCGTTAGGAAGTAGTGGCAACGTCACCTTCATACCCATCTCTCTTTTGCTTATTCGATTTTATATTATGGATATATTCTTACACACTGTTCGCCAGACTACACCTTTAAAACTGCCACATCAGTATTGTGATGTAGGACATCAGCTGTGATGCCCTTTCATTTCTGTGCAGTTATTAGATTTTTCTATGTGACAGAACAAAGAATTGTATACCTGTAGATAATTATTTAGTTGAAACCTGTGACATTCGAAATAGGACGCTTCAAATGCCTTGTTTGTGGTTTTCATAATTCACAGACAGACGCAACCTTCCATGGGTAAGTTAGAGGCCACACTGAGTTCAGATGCGTTGCTCCTAGGAAGGACACATTCGAATTTGTTATGGTATTTTAGATGGATTGGGGGTACCTCAGAATCCATACTACCTAATCCTTGTACAGACTAGGGTTCCATCAAGTCAAGTAGCTTGACATTTTAACAAATAACTTGACTTCACTTGAGAATCAAGCTTTTGACAAATTACATATTTGACTTGACTTGCTTACAACTAGTTATTACTTGACTTGATATCAAGTGATTTCAATCTACTTGATATTGCTTGATCTTAATTACGAATTACGAATCTATATTACTAACACCCTTGTTTATACAGAATAAACAACGCAACAACGCATGAACCATTTCTGCAAGCTCCACATAATCTAAGTGATTATACAGGGTGTTTCAGACCTAAATACAATAATTTTAACTACATACTCAGAAAGGTGTCTAAATGCGGAAAATAAAAAAAAAATTTTCGGAAATATTTTAGAAATAATTAAATAATTTTAATATTTCCCCTAACGAGCCGCTCAGTTTTATTTTCGGGTAGACGCGTACCCAAGGCGCCAGGGAGAGGCAAATTCGTTTCAGGTCTTCCTTACGACGTTGCCAGACCGCGAGGCCAGGCAACGAAAAACTCAATATTTTTTTATCTTTTCAAGGTATCTACTGATTTATCTAAATGCGCCTACCTTTTACTATCCTATAGGATAATAATCGCTGATAGCAAATGAAAGGTGGTTTAAAAACTATCCTCCTCTGGTAACACCTCTGTATAAGACACGCACTCACATTCGCACTTGCCATATTGTCACAAAACTCCCGGTTTACGTTGTAGTAGATTCTTCTATGATAAAACCTTAACTAAACGCCGTGTTTTGTGCCTTTATTTTTTTGTTTGCTAAAGATTATCCCTGTAGATTCTTCTATGGTTTTATGTTTTAAAAGACGACACGATAGCAACTAAAAACTAAACTGGCATATACGGCAGATAGATACATGATCGCCCCCTCTTCTGCCGCGCGGAAGGGCCGCCTCCACCGCCTGATTTCAATAGTTTAATTGAATTGGCCTTTCATAAATGCATAAATGGTAAAATTACTTAAAAGTAGGTACTTAAAATCTGGGAATACCAGCTAAAACCAGCAACATTGCACGTCGCCCAATAATGTAGCTGCTGGCCGGCCCACTTCGCATTCCTCACTCAACGGCGGACATTACCTCGCCAGTGGCGTCGTTATTGTTTGTAAAAAATAGCTTCCTTAAAAAAATTTCTGGCTTTATTATTGACTTTTAATTTTTTTTAATTGCGGATTCGTATTAAGTTCAATTTTCTCCGCATGTGGCTAAAATTATTGTATTTAGGTCTGAAACACCCTGTATAGCGCAAAACTAGTTGAGTTTTCGATGCGCAATCAATTAAAATCTGAATATTTATCTATAGCAGGGGTTCTCAACCTTTCTTTGAACAGGTACCACTAGAACTTTTTTGATCGGTGTGTGTAGGTAAGGGCCCCAAAGTCCGAAATAAACAGTGTGAAGATATAAAAATAAATTTTTACTTGTCCCTTGTCCCACATTCCACATTCCATTCCAGCGAAAAAGTCCTCTAACTTTATTTCGAGGACCTGAATTTAGTGATCCCCAGGTGATCAGCGGGCGGAACACTGGTTGGGATTGTTGGGAACCTCTGATCAAGCTTACGTTCGCCCCAGAGAACGAGAGGAGAACGCGATTTGGCCTACTGCGCATCATGATTTTCGTCTACAATCTGCCGGCCATTTTGAAGACACTTTTGACATTTTACCGGCTGGTGCGGAGTGCTTACCTGTTTCGATTTGTAGTTTTCGAAGTAATTTCGATTGATTTTAGCGTTATGTCGTGTGTGCAGAGTAAGCCCCCATATTGAAATAAATTATTTAATTATTAAATAATTATTTTTAAAAATGCTTTTTGACTACATCCGTCGCGAGCTTTACGAATACCTACTAATTCAGCTTTCACAAGTAAAGTTTTAGTTTCGTTGGCTGATTACAACGCTATAAAAAAGGAATGCCTATATTATTTTTGGTGCGAAACTACCACGCATTAGGGGAGAGTCGGGTAATGGTGCCCCAGTAGATAAAATATAGCAACGAATATCCCCACGCCATCTGTTATCCATTTTCTCAACAATCATAAACAGAGCACTAAGTGCGATTGCTCGGTCGATCCACTATGGCCGCTCATTTGTTTTGACGTGTTGTGTTGCAGTTTGGAGCTCCCACGAAATAAGCGGTAAGTACTTCATTTTTCTCAATTTTTAATAACTGAATACATCATTAGGTTGTCTAATAAGTTCTCTTAACAGTGTTATTTGCAGTTTCAGCGAAATTATTGTTTTTCAGGTTTTTTTTTTTTTCAATAAAATATCTTAAACTGTTACTGTCGGCTAATTGGGCGCATTGCCCACAATTAGCCGCTAACTGCGCACCATTATCCGCCAGCGTCTCATCATTTGCCCATATAGTGATTTATGAGGAACCGATACCCAATACTGCCTCCAATTTTGAAAATCAGGACCCCAATTTCCGAACAGAGAGTCTTATTAACCAAATTAAAAATGGTCCTGTCCCCAGCACATCTACATGACGTGATATCTTAGAAACACTGAGTCCTCTTCCCAAACCGTGTGTAATAAAAATGCAAACTCGCAAGAAACAAAATTATGAAATACTAACAGAGAAAAATTAGAGAAAGCAGCTGCAAAGAAGGCGGAAAGACAAAAATATCTAGAAGAAAGACAAATAAAAAAACATAAAAAGACCAAAAAAGTTAAAAAGGCCACAAAAAGAAAGGTAGGTATTTGATGAAAGCTGATCTCGACTACGACGAAAATGACCGATATGTATCATTTGTGACGATGGTAGCAAAAACGACGAAATTTTGTTTAAATGCTCAGTTTTTCAAATATGGGTACATGCCCCGTAGATAGCTCTGAACGTTATGTGTGTGACTTGTGCGACACATAGAAATCCCAGTTTTGATTAAGGCATTTATAGAGATATTGTATACCTGTTATTTATGTTTAATAAACAATTTTGATTTAAATTTGATATTTTTTAATATGCGCACAATTATCCGACACATGCGCATCATTGTCCGCATATGTCGGATAATTGTGCGCAGTGCTACTTTTTTATATTTTGTGTGTCTCTGCCATAATTTATAAATTTATTCGAAATCTAATATAGATTATTATAACTAAAAATTCTTAGTACCTGTTTGCCAAATCTGAACTTTAAATTTTTTCTTCCTTCAGAAATAACTTCATTTTAGCTTAGGTGCGCACCAATACCCGACTCTCCTCTAACTTTATCTCTGGCATAAAAAAATTCTCCGCTAAACTTATAACAAAAAGGGACACTTGCAGGCAGCGATACTCAATTACTATAGTCACTGTTAGCAAAGATATAAATATGTATATATCTTTTCTGTTAGTATCACTAGTCAGCTACTGATCGGAAAACGATTTCCTATGAATTCGTAAGGATAGCATTTCTGTGAGAGATCTAGTACAGCCGCTTTTTGTGAGGCACGTCCCGCCTACTTCTGCGTCCGCTATTCTTGATCTCTACCTTTCCCTCGAGTTTTTTCCGTCCTAGGAGCCTTATCGGAGATTTATGGCGCACGCGAGGTCGCCGGAAGAAACGTAACGCTGACGCGGTCGATTTCTTATCGAGCCCAGAGACAGGCCCTCGATCCGGAGGAGATTTGAAATTTATCACGCGTTTAGAACGTGAGAGGTGATAAGAAACAATTAAAATACAAGTTATGGCGAAGTGGACCAAGATTTACAAAGAGAAAATTTAGTGGCATCTGGTAATATCATACCGGCACCCAAGATGTAATGAATGTAGGGGTTTTAAGAGTTTGAATTGTTTATGACGCTATAGACTACGACAGCTGTTTCCACTTATTAGGTGGTATCAAACCAGCCATAACCATCATCGAAAAATTCAAATTGAAACGTTAGCTATATTATAAACAATGCAAGTAAAAATATTGGTATAGGTACAATTAGACCTTGGAAGCTATACATATAAGACCGAACCTAGGCAATAACACAATATTCGTGAGTTAGACAAAGCACAAGAAGTGACGTTGCCTCTATTCTTAAAAGTGCCTACCTCCGAGCAAAGATCATAATATTCAATGATCTTTGCTCCGAGGCCAGAAAAGAGCTTACGCATCCTGTAATGTATTATTTTTTTTACTAATAAGAGTTGCATATTTTACGTTGAAATATGCTTTAAATGAACTATGGGATTTTGAATAACGCCACCATTCTACAACCCACCTCTCTAAGTAAGTTATCAAATTAGCTGTGAAAAAAATTCGCGGCTTGAAGTTCGCTGTGCGATACGTCAGATTTTGATTAATATTTTTGAGTAGATTGTGAGTAATAATCTGTTTTGATTGAGAGAATAAGTACTGATCTTGGAGTGAAAACACATAGCGTATTCAATACATGCAAAGGTTTTCATGAGGGTATTAAAATAGAGTTGAAATTACTTTAAATTCAAGTTGCGCAAAATTCGACCGTTGGCAAGTTTCAATTGTCAAAAATATGTCATACTCCCGAGCTGGCGAAATAAAGCAGAAGAAGAAGAAGAAGAAGAAGAAGACCTGAAAGCGGTACCAGAGTTTGAGAATGTTGTGTTCTCTACAAACTTTCAGCAAAACAATGATGTCTTCCAAAAATAGCGCTTTTGGTAATTTATATTAATTTTTTCTTGCAAATTAATCAAAATTTTGAATACTAACAAGATTTGAGCAATTTAAGGGTCTTCTCCAAATCCTTTTTGAATTCGATTTAAATTCAGTTGGTCCTTATACATGGCGTTCTATCCCGATACGATCCAAAAAGTTGTCGAATCTACCTTGAAATTGAAACCGGTTTCAATAAGTTTCAATCCCACAATACAAGCGGCATGATAGGATTCAATACGACGGGTACTTTAACCCGTACGCAAAATTAACTGCGTCTATAGATTGTGCCCTATAAGCCACTCTTATTTGACACTGAGTAAAGATTGATATTATTAATTTTTCTTTCGTCTATACACCATTTAAGTTTTTTTAATAAAACCAGTTTATAAAACGACTGTTGTTAAAAATATTAAAATTGACCTATATGTTTCATGTTGCTACATTTTCCCGTAACCCCTAACCCGTAAAGTAAGAAGGTTACCTACTATCGTAGAGAGAGAGAGAGAGAGAGAACGCCGACGTCACAGAAATCCTGTCAAATGATGTGGTTGGCAGCATTCCCAAGGCCTACTATAAAGACAGGCCCTAGCGCACAAAAATCACGTGACCATCTTACTCAGACGTTACATGTCATTTGTCACATAACTGAAAGCGGCAGCCTGGGTTTTGAGAAGTTTTAGATGTTTAAAGTGTTTTTAAACGTCTTAGTTTATATTTTAGAAACAATTTTGTGTCTAGTGCGCATGTGTCCTGGCGGAGGGGAACCGCCCAGGTGTTATTATGGCCTCTGGGTGGGAGTCGTGGCGTCCAAGAGTATTGGTGCCGCTCGCACCGACACGTGAGCGCTGTAAAGGGGAATTCTCTCCCGAACCACAGAATAGGGAGCCCGGAATTCCGGAATGGACTATTATGGACATGGACCGTATTGGACAGTGGAGCCTGATTCACAGAGGGGTGAACTGCTTACGGGAGATCCGCGAGTTCAGACGGTCCGGGTGGCTGGAAGCCGTTCCCGTTGACCACGTTCGGGTTTGTGTATTTATTGTATTCACCATTCACCTTGTGCGAAATAAATCAGTGTTGTAACCGTTGATTTTCGTTGTCGACCCACGCCCCGATACGGTTTATCGTTTATCTATTCGGTCTTTCACGCTGCCGAACAACTGAGACCTCGTCAATATTTGCAGTATACCTACTGAGGTTAGTTTTCATTTTTATTTCGTAAAAAATAACCTAAATACCAAATATTGAGTCTGTTTATATTATATTTATACATACCTATTACAAAAGCCAGGAAGAAAGTGTCGCCATAACAAACATTTGTTTTGCCTCGGGATGAAAATTTCCGCCAAAAATGGATTCGTCAAATCCCAACTGAAATTTAATTTCTAAAAAACCCTTAAGTATGTGTGGCTAACACATTTTCAAGAAAGTGAAACAATAATTAAAGTGGACAAATGTGTTGTGGGAGGAAAATACCTATAGAGAATATCACCTAAGCTAAAGGAAGGTGATGTCCCAACAATTTTTGAGAAGTGCCAAAATATTGTGAGTGCAGTGCAGTTTAACTCTCAGCCCAAAATAGCTGAGGCAGGTTGAAAATTTTGAAAAAACAATTAGAGAAAGCTTGGATGCACAAAACCAATAATGTAATAGATGAAAGAAAACTTGCCAAATTGTTACGAAATTTGTTTTTTCTACTTATCTCCAAAAATGCCTTTCATTAAATAGCACTAAGTTGGTCACGTGACTACGCGATTATGCGTTAGCGCCGTGGCCTGTCTTTATCGTTATCCAGAGCCCTCTCTCTCTTTCTCTTCTTACTTTACGGATTTTGCTACGTACCTTTCAATTATGATATTACATAATAAGAGTTACCTAATAGTGCCTACCTATAATTTTCATGAAAATCCCGATGAAACTATGTATATATAAATTTCAGGTTTATTGATGCAAGGAAAAGCTGGTAGGGCAAAATTCGCTTCCAACGGAAAATATCCTCTATTCTAATCCCTCATATTTCTGGAAATCGTGCCTAGAGGCCCTGATATAAAAATCAGGCAATGAACTATATACGAGCCGGCCGGCCATTAAAATGACGGCCGATAAATTCTAAAGGGAACTTCCGCCCTAATATCCCGATAAAATTTTCCGGGGAGCCGGTTTCCGGGAATTTTTCATCGCCGTACTCCGGGGCCCGATGCCCGATGCCCGGGCGCCGGTTCCATGCGTATCGGCCGTAAAGTTTTTTACGGTCGCATAAAAGCAAACAGTTTTCTCAAAGACATGAGCCGCTGCCCGTATACATTGTTCTAAATAATATATCGTCCCCTCTCATGGAGATAATAAAGAACGGGAAATATGGCTGGCGTGCGGGTTAAAATTGCAGCGAACCGAACGAATGCGCGTGGCGTCGTCGGATCGGAATCGGAATTGATGATGTCGCATGATAAGGGGAAAAGGGATAGCAGTATAATAAACTGTGAGGGGCACGGGCGTAGCCAGGATTTAGTTTTGGGGGGGGGGGGTTAGTTTGAGAAGTAAATAAAACAACAAAAATATACTTACATGAAATTTAATATCTATATATTCATCCGAAAAACTACGACATATTTATAAAGTTGTTAACTTTAAATGAAATGGATAAATTAATTTCGTTCCTCTGCGCTAAATCTAAAACCATTAAAGAAGAAATCTTCGGCTTTAATATATCCACTACTTCATCTGCATGAATTTCTGTTCCATAGTGAATGTTCATTAGAGCCAAACCATTAAGTCTGTTTTTACTTGTAGTGTTTCGTAAATAGTTTTTCAGTCTCCTTAGGCTCGACAAAGACCTTTCTGGGGTAGCAGTGGATATACAGGAATGGTAGCCAAGATTTGTAGTAATGTGTAAATATTAGGATAAAGGTTTTTATCGCACATATCTAGGCATTCCAAACTAGATTTCGGGGTAGGCAAGTTCGGCTGCAACTGCGTCTGCCTCTCGTCAAAAAATGGCGCTAGGCGCTACTATTACTACATATATTCAAACGTAATAATAATTTAACTCTTCACTCCTCGTATTTTTAGGTAATATTTTGCTTATTTCGGGGGGGGGGGGGTTTGAACCCCCGAAACCCCCCCCTTGGCTACGCCCGTGGTGAGGGGGGATATAAAAAGGAAAACAATGAAGAACCGCAGATAATAATAGAAAATAGAATGGCGCTTTATACCAACTACCACCTTACATAGTAAAAAGTCCGGTGTTGAATGTTAAATTTGACACGAAAAGTGGTCTATATAAGTCCACACCATATCTGGTAAATTTTACACTTTCTTTTTTGGTCAATTTCACCAAATGTTCTGGTGTCAATAAGAACTATGCTGGTGTGAATATTTAATACGGCGTTGTGTAAGATTAACACCGTGTTGTGTAAATTTTACACGCAATTTGGTCAAAATGGTGTAATTTAATTTATTTGGTATTTAAGATGAACACCGCGTTGTGTAACTTTTACACGAAAGTTAGTCAAAATCGTGTGATTTAATTTACTTATGGTGTTCCCATTTTCTTCTCCTTTCTCTCTTATAGTTTTACATATACCTACTTTATTTTAGAAAGAAATTTCAAAATGTCATTGATATTATGTTCAAATTAAGGAAATGTGTTATTTGTAAAAATAAAATAAACTTAAAAGATAAAGAAGCTGTACGAACCAGGCATAATATGTGCTTGGTCTTCAATTTAAATTATTTGTAGGAAATAATAAACAGTATAATAAGTAAAGAAAATACTTTATTTCAGTTCCAAAATATATGAACGATTCCTTACAAATAGGTATAAAAATATCAACATTTTATTTCTTAAAGCTATAAATAAATATCCATTCTCGCAGCCAAAAATATTTGGTTATAACAAAAGTTATATATTATAATATCGTACGAATTAGTAAGAAAAGTGTACCTAACCACCAATGAGATAGTATAGGGGGGAGAATCTGTCACGTGACCACAAACGGGAGCACCTACGTCACGTAGTTACTACTTTAGCGTCAGTTGGTTGTTCAGTGTAAAATGTGCAGTTTTTGTGAGATATATTTTCTATTTTGAACTAAGTGTGTAAAAAAAGTAATTATAACAATGGTGTGCGCTGTACGGAGTTGTACGAGTTGGAATAATGTGGACAATAAGAAATCTACAGGAATAACATTTCACAGGTAACATAAACAATAGACAGGGCCGCATTAATATAAATTATAATATCCACTTTGGTACCTTATGAAAAACCTTATTAAATCCTCAATAACTTGTAAGATTTTTTAGTTTAGACCTTGTTTATATAGGTTTAGATATAACCCAAAATTCATTTATTTTCATGTTTTTGTTGAAAATTGAATAAATTTTCGTTAATCAGGCCCTGGCGTGTCAGCCACATCGTCACTACTCTTAGCCACACCCCCTGATCCCATTTCTAACATACGGCGAAGTAACGTTATAGCGTCTCCCCCCTATACTATCTCAATTCTAACCACAAACACAAGAAATCCTTTATGTTAGGATGTTATTTGTACTTATACTGCAAAAGAGCATTTTCTTACAAATTCGTACGATATTTTCATGCGACCAAACTATTTCGTACGAATTCTCATACAATGTACTTAAGTAACTGTTGCCTTACAGAATTGTCCGTGTGGGACAAAAACAAACTTCAAACATTCCGACACAGCGATTTAGTTAGGTAGGCCTGTTCTCACAAGCACAAGCAGGCCCCAACTAAGTCAGAGCCAATCAAAAACAAACAAACAAAAACAAACTTCAAACATTCCGACACAGCGATTTAGTTAGATAGGCCTGTTCTCACAAGCACAAGCAGGCCCCAACTAAGTCAGAGCCAATCCGAAGGCATCAAAACAATCAGAACAGCCAGATAATTTAAAATCCGTCAATCAGATTCGCGACTGGTTTCTGATTTCGGTGAGAACAAACTCATATCACAGACCTATATAGCTTCGCTATATAGGTCTGTGCTCATATCAACACAGTCGATGAGTATAGGTTAGGGGTTAGGGGCTATCACCTCGGCTCTCACACACACACAGTACCTTTCGTCGTCCCATCAGCATATTCGCCTGTCGTTTTAATCCATCTGACTTTACTATGAAATTTTACTTTACATAACAACACCATTTTTGCACTAGCGGTCGATAGAATCACTTGTATAGCTATTATACACGCCACGTGGTCGTATCACACGTCAAACAAACTGATAAGCTCCGTCGCGCAACACGTTTGACAAACGAATGATGCAATGGCTTCGATTGCCTAAGATTCTACACCCGCAACTGGCGAAATACCTTCCCCCTCTCATCTCCCTAACACGAACTTGTGTTAATACGTTCGATTTAGCAACGCCTAGTTCTAAGGGGCACCGAATAGTGTTAAGAAACACCGCGTGGTGTAAACAAACACGAAGCCGTGTTAGAAATATAAAACAATTACACCCCTAAGTGTTAAAATTTACGAATTTGTTGTAATGTGAATTTTACCAAATGATGTTTGGTTAAGATATTTGGAATCCGCCAATTTTCGTGTCAATTTTTCACCATATTTCTTTCACCATTTACACTAAGAGGATTTACATCGATTTTTTTAACTGTGTATGCATTTTTAATACCTATTATAAAATACACAAAAAAAAATTACCACGTTACTCGGCATCAAATTCCACAACTTTGTCCTAATTTAACCGACCTAGTATCTCTTAAGATAACCAAGAACCCCAATCAGACTCGAAATACGGTCATTTATATCTTCAATATACAACAAGAGAACTAAGTATGTACCTTTTAATGATTGCACCCGTATAGAGGTAGTTTTATTAGGTTGTAGGGCAAGTTATTTTTAATTATCATTAATTGATATTGAGTGCCATCGAAAGGTTTTGCCGAAAGAGGTCCCGTCCGCGAAGCGCGAGTAGCGGGGAGCGGCATACAATAATGAAATAAATCTCCGCCGACGAGTCTGAGTCGGACGGCGGCGGCGTGTCCCCCATGGAGCTAATGACCCGGCAGCCGGCTTGGCGCCAGTTACCATAAACCATGTGCGGATCAAGCGGGAATAAATCAAGTTCAAAATTTGAATATTATAGTTTTTACTTCTTATTTAAAAAAAAACTGAAGAAAATAACCAAACTATGTAAGGTGTGTCCTTATGCCCTTGTGAGGCGTATCGCCATGGTGACAGTACCACTCCCTGTTTTATTTTCGACGCTATATTTCAATGACGTCAAAACCTATAGACGTGGTGCCCCATTGTTAAAATGCCCTTTATTTTGACTCCAACATTAAATATATCCATACTACTCTAAAAACATGCTACAAACAAAGACAGAAAGTCAACCATCATCCAACTATACACCCGGCGATTCCCGGTTATAGTTCCTCCAGAATCACACTTAGATATCGCATGTTTTTTCTTGTTTGGGGGCGCCGGAAGCATCGGAACCTCACCTGAAGACTCGGGGGATAGTCTAACGACGCCAGCCTCCGAGCCCAGAGTCGAAATAAGTTCGCTACGGCTCGACAAAAAGGGGCAATTTCTGGCAATCTCGCGACATTTTCGGAATAATTTAATGGAGCCCTTAGATTGTGATTAGTTCGGGGCTTCAAGCGTTTATCAAAACAAACCTGTCTATAGGTTTTGACGTCATTGCTATATTTCGTAAATTTTACATCACTACCTACTTCCTGCCCAATACGATGCTTTTTTTATTGAACCGTTAACTTTTTTCCTCTCGGCTGGGGCTACCTAGCTGTCATTAGATACACTGGAAAACTGTTGGTCAGGAAATTTAAAAAATTACATTATTTTATTGGACTATCGTATTTTTTACAATGATTTAGAAATAGAAATTTTTGGTATTAGTCAATGTGCCAGTCTCGAAACGTGCCTGGATAAGTAGATTTTGCCATATAAACATGTAACGAAATCCTAACGGTTTTTGTTATACAACAGTTAGACAGTTAGGACAAACATATTTGGTACAGTTAAGACCCTCATTAAATACTATAAATTAAAAATAATTCTGCCCATCTACTTCCACTAGTGCCGGTGAGACGGGGGTCAACAATCATATTTTTTAATAAAAAAATGGTACACCACTGGAAAACTAATCTTTTTTTGACTTCACTAAATTTCCCAATCAATTCTAAGAAAAAAAAATTATGACAACAAGGATGTAAGATTAGCGAGTGTAAATGTAATAATTACAAGAAAAGGTGATAATGGGCAAACACTCAAAGGAGCCAGCAGCTCCTGCCTGGACTTCATTTGTTGCTTCCCAAATCATGCCTATCTTTTGATTTGGTTAATGTTACACCGTACTGATGATTGCCAAATAGCATGAAACACGTGTATGCGGTTACTAGTTTTTTCTTTTTGTTAACTTTGAGTGTTTGCCCATTATCACCTTTTCTTGTAAAAAAAATATTCTTGACTTTTTTTCGAAAGGAAAATTGTTCAGAACTCAGTTGTTCAAAACTCAGTATAGGTGTGCAAAATATTGAAAGCCTAGACCTACTTTCATTATCTGCTGTAAATGAATTAAAACACAAAAGTGAATTTTTTCAAAAACGGTACATTTTTCGAGAAAAAGTCAAGAATATTTTTTTCTTAGAATTGATTGGGAAATTTAGTGAAGGCAAAAAGATTACTTTTCCAGTAGCGTACCATTATTAAAGAATATGATGGTTGACCCCCGTTTCTCCGGCACTAATGAAAGTAGATGGGCTGAATTATTTTTAATTTATAGTGTTTAATGAGTATCTAAACTGTAACAAGTACATTTGCCTTAACTGTCTTCCTTTAGGAAAAATAAACGAAAATTTGAAAAAGAGTGAACTTTGACGTCCTGTATAACAAAAATCTTAGTTGGACCACTCTGTATTTAAGTAAATTAATAACAAATGCAAATTTTTCCTCGGTCACGATTGTCTGGATTATTTTGAGAAAATTATCTCTCGTTATCGACTTAATTAATAATAATAATTCAATCGCTAGGGAGATTATTAGCAACTATTTCCCTCGTCTTAATTTCCACCAATCACAAACGCGCAATTTTGAATTACAAATGGTTTCTAGATGGAAAAACTGTATGACAGCACCTGTCAGCAGTTTTTTCGAGTTTAAGAGCGGCAAAACTTGACAGCTGTTGTATAATAGGTAGTATGTTTTGTGAGCTATGTGTATGCAGAATAATCTATTACTCATGAAATAGTCTTGTCAAATACCATTCGGGCATCTATTTTTTCCTGTGAAAAAAATACAAAAAAAACACAATGCTAAGTAATATATTTTTAACAAAATACATTCGTGCAGGTGCAAAAATCCTCGTCTTGGACTCGGATTTTTGTTGCCACCAGCACTTATGCTTGTTGTTAAAATATTACTTAGCAACGTGTTTTTTTTTTGGAAAATTAGATGCCCTTATGATTATACTTACGAAAATCTCATTAAGAATTCTCCAGCGAAAATCTGGCAAAAACAGCATTTTTCTAAACACCTTATTAAAACTCAAATATCTCAAGTTTTATGAATTCTTTCATTCTTTGAATTTACGGCAACTGTAAATTTGTATTTTGTATTTGTTTAGGCTCCGGTAGAGAACCTTATTATTTGAGGCATAGATCTACTGTGGTTCCTTTATTACGAAAGCGTGGAAGGGCCACACCATTTCTTTTAACTCGAAGTTTAGACTTTGAACTTCGACTTTCAAAGTCAAAGTAAAATCGCAACTTCGAGTTCAAAGTCGGAATTTCTACTTCAAAGTCGGATTTCAATTTTTAAAGTCGGAATTTCGAGTTCAACAAAAATAAAATAATGGTGTGGCCCTTCTAAGTAATGACACTGAGGCAAAGAAAAAAACATGTCGGATATTGCCTCCTATAGGCTCGAGAGAGTAATTAAAGCAGTATGAGAATTTGGCACTAAGTATATGACACGGTAATTTAACTCTAAAATATACTTCATGAAGATTACTGGTACACCCTGTACAGTACGCAGCTTCCAATACTCTCGCTGTCTCTATGTCAGGTTTTATTTTTATTCCATTCGTTGCCAATCGACCTTTGTTAAATTGCACACTGCCCTCGTATTTCTGCACAGATAGAAAGAGATACTTGAATCAAATAAAATTTATTTTACTCAAACAAATTTGATGCTTGTATACGGCGAACCCTAGACTGACTTTGAATAAAACATTTGGTTTGTTTCAATTTAAAAACAACATTTAATTTGGGACAAATAAAATATTATTTGGAAGAAATTAATGTTTAATTCCATGGAGATACAAATGATTTGAATTGAATAAATGATATATTTCGAAGGAACAAATATATAATGTAAAAAAACATTTATTCTATTTAAAAAATTAAGAAAGTTGCGCCAAACAACTGTGGTGGGTTGAATTACCCATTCAGGGTATTCACTCAAATAAAATATTATTTATTTAAAGTAAAGCAACCTTTATCTTTATCATTATTTACAAATTTCAGTTTTTGTCCATTCATAAAAAACATTAAGTTTACTCGATTCATAAAGATGGGAAGTGGATTAGAAAAACACGATAAATTGTAATGCTATAAAAATATTTATTTAAATACAATTAAAATAAACTTTATTTTGTATAAAAACAAACTATGCAAAACATACCAACATACCATCATAGAGGTGGTCTATATGATATATTTCAAGTAGGTTCTTTGAGATTTGTTTCTATTATTGTTTATGCGTGTTACAAAATAGGTTGAAAAACACAATACACACTACACACATATACTACACACTACAACTATAAATGATAATAAAACTGCGTGCACAAAACCTCCAGGGATACTGCAGGCGGGTACTACTTTCACGGACACTGAACAGCGCTGAACGCCGACACTAGAGTGCGCCCTCTATGCCTCCCATATTTTCTCTTTCTTTCTATCTTTCATTCTCTGGAGTGAGATAGCTATAAAATGGTACGCAGTATTATTTAACTCAAATAAGGTCAAATTTAAACCAAATATCAATGTGGTTGATCCAAACAACCAAAAGGTATAAACAATAAATAAAAATTATTCTTGTTTGCACCAATTAATACCTTATTTCAGGAAAATAATATATGCTTCCACTAAACAATAATGTGTCAAACAAATTAAATACCTTACCCAAAAAACACTTATTTTTTAATTGAAAAAAATAAATCTTCGTTTAAATAACATAGTTTTTACGGAAATAAATATTATTTCTGGCAAATAATTCTTGATCAAACAACAAATATTTTTCTATGAAAAATTGTATTTCTATCTGTGTGCATAATGCGACAATGGCAGTGTCTGCACATGTACATACACTGGGGTGGAGGCCCGGGCCCCGATCAGAATACAGTGGGGCAATTTCGAATAATTGATTGCTAAAAATGCGCGCCGACGAGCGACCCGCCTGACTGGCTGGAACTAGTATAATAAAACTGCCCCCCAGCCCCCAGAGTTATTAAATAAATAATGGCGGCTATTTCGCACTTCGAATGGCTTATAAGAGCCGGCCTGAATATGAATTAGTGGGAAGCGGCCGCCAGCCATGGGCGGGTAAAGCTTAGGATTTGTGGGGAAAAGGTAAATTTTTCGCGAATAGTAATTTTACCGTAACATAGGAGAAAATGGGAAATGGTTAGCATTTCTTGGCAATTGGATATTTTGTACTAGGGAATTAATAAATTTATGGAAGCAGAGAAGTAGGTGTAGGTACTACGATAACTGGTGCTATAGGTGATACATATTATAATGATAGTAAAGTGGGCCCAAGAAATATTTAAACTCACTTTCGGATACCTCACGCACGAGCAACCATATTATGCTTGTGCTTGTGCAGAAGAGTGTATGTTATGTGTTATGTATAGATAAGTTGAGCGTGACTGCCATTATGCTACTGTTGGTTCAGCTCTCAAAGTGTCTCTAAAATTCGGAAAATTTTTGAGGGGCCATAAGTTTTTATTTTCGGTACATTAAAAAAATACTTTCTTGGGCGTGCTTTTCGGGTCGAAACCTATCGCTATTTAAATTGTATGTAGGTATCACCCTCTACAGTGTATATAATGTATATGTCGTTCGCGGAAAGTCTAGTCATTACACGTATTGCCGCTGTAATAAAATAACTATTACCTTGTTTGACTCAAATTTCGCGTCATTTCAAGGATTGCCCTTGCCCTTGTCAGTCAAATAGAGTAATCGGCCGTTACAGTCTCTGACTGCCGTTTGTTCAGTCAAATTCTTCAAATTTTCAACAAATGACTGAACAAACAGCAATCAGACGCTGTAACGTTCAATGGTTCGACCGATTACTCCGTTTGACTAACATGAAGAAGGGCAATCCCTGAAATGACGCATAATTTCAGTCAAACAAGGTAATAGTTATTTTATTACAGCTTACGACATATATATAGATAATAATTGACAATTTTAAAATACCTACAGTGTGGACGGTTTGGAATGGACACACCTCTGTAAAATTTTTATTTTTTATCCGACTTTAGCCGGTTTTTTTTTTCTAAGGGTAGGTCTCAAAAAGCTCTAATTTTGGCGCGAAGTTTCAGGTCTTAACCTCAATTTTCAAGGCCTACTACGAATTTTTTCTAGTAAAAAAGAGACGAAAATCATATAGCCACTATTTTATTTAAAATCTGACACCACAGCGCTAATCAGAACACCCCTCAAAACCCCCACATACTAAATTTGAATAAAAAATATATAGAGAGTTCCATTCTGCAGGTTGTCAAAGTTAAGCAAAATGGGAATTTCAAAGGCAGCTGGTAAATCAAGTGTGCCATGGAATCCCCTCAAAATAGTTAGGTAGTTGAATGGTCAACAGGACGGCTCAAAGTGTTGGTGTGCAAAGATTCAATACAACAATCTACAGGGCCATTTCGAAAAAATTCAATATTTTTGAATGGAGACACCTTTGCAAAATTTTTATTTTTGCTCCGATTTTGATGAACTTTTTTTAGATTTATTCAAATTTAGTATATGGGGGTTTTGGGGTGTCCCTATTAACGCCGTGGTGTCAGATTTTAAATAAAAAAATCGTTAAATGATTTTCGTCTTTTTTACTAGAAAAAAATTCGTAGTAGCCCTTAAAAATTGAGATTAAGACCTGAAACTTCGCGCCAAAATAGAGTTTTTTGTGACCTACCCTTAGAAAAAAAAAACGTCTAAATTCGGATAAAGAATAAAAATTTTACAGAGGTGTCTCCATTCCAAACGGGCCACACTGTATGCGATAGATATCCAAAGAAACTATAAATTGGGAAATCTTAAAAATGGTGTTTATAGGAAAGCCCAGCCGTGTAAACAAATGTCATAAAGTAAATTGAAGCCACCATATTACTATTACTGCTAAAATAATGAATGTTTATAGGAAATTTTAATGACAGGTCTATAAAACAACTTTTGCAATCAAAATGAATTCTAAATGCAATAATTTAAAAAATAGTACCGAATACTAGTCTAATGATTTTTTAAGAAAAGTTTTATATTACTGCCTATAAACAGTGACTATAATTCGTCCGTAGCCATTGCCATAAAAGAATATCTAATAATAGAGTTAGGGAAATAAAAAAAGAATATCCATTAAAAACTTCATTAGCTGTAAAAGCAAAAGCAGTATTTTGAATATTAAATGGTTAGTTGCTATACTCGTAAGAGCAAACCATTTAATGGGGGATGATGAGTTTCTAATGTTCCTAATAATAGAAGCGGTATATTTTAGGTGTCTCTGAAGTTTCTGGATCAAAGAGATTGCCACAATATTTTCCACATTGGTATTAGTCGGTTCGATGTTTCTCATTTAAACGAAATTAGATAACTATTGCTATTATTTTTATTCGACTTATTCCTATTTTGTGTTATAGCACTTAGAGGTAATTATGAAATTGATATCGAAATATTCGAAATATTTGAAAACTAAAAGTACTTATAATATTGAAATCATACAAGAAAAACTTGATACCTACAAACGACTAAATTTTACCTGCAAATAAAGTTCAAAATGGATTATTCCTCATAAAACATAGGCATACTGTATAAGGCTATTATGGTCACGTAAACTTGTATTTTAATGCGAATAGCAAATGGGATGTGATTATAATAAAATATTATAATCAGGGAATGGTGGGAGATGGTGGGGTGAAGCACGGGCAAATTGGAGAGTAGAGGTGGCGGTGCCACGCCTCCCCTTCTTGTTATAAAACTGCTGAAGAAACGTATCATTCCTACGGCCCAAAATTACAACCTTTCCAGATATTGTATATCGAAGTTTGTTTAGTTTTTCGTCGTACATGTTGGAATGTACTACTTCAAAAATGTTGCTTGCAATCCGACTTTAAACGAGGACGTCGACTTGTCAACAAGTTATAGAAATTATATCTTTCAGCAACATGTTTTTGAAACATCTTAGTGGTAATGGACGGGTCTTGATGATGACTTATTTGCTAATTTTTTGTTACAAACGATTTTAATCTACAAAAATACCCATTCTAGTTAAAAAAGGAACAGTCAACACTCATTGAACACCACTCTTTCGTCACAGCTTACCCTAAGGGTAAGCTGTGCTTTCGTAGTCTCGGAAGTGAAGCCAGGCGCGGTCTTAGGGGGGGGGCATGGGGGAGATGCCCCCCCCCCCCTAATAAAATAAAAAAAAATAATAAAAAATAAAAAATAGATACCAATAATATTACTAATGTTATCTAACCTACAGTGTCCACTGATTGAGTTCACATAAAGTGTAAATAACAAAAAAAAATTCGAGTTGAAATTTGAGCTTCTGGAGATCAGCGCTCCTTGGTTTGAAACAAATTTGTGACATAATTTTACTTTCGAAAAATCACCTTGGAAATCATAAAGAAACTATAATTTTCCACCTCAGTAAAGTGCCCTTTTTGTAGTTTACGGAAAAATGTTATCAAGGAAACTTGTTCAGAATGAAAAACTGAGTAGGTTTGCGGAATTTCGAAAGTCTGGGCCTATACTTTGATTTTTTGGCATTTCCCGACTTTTTTTAGAAAAGTGCATTTTGTCTAGTTTTCACATCAAAATGTTATTAAGAAAACGTGTTATCAACGAAAAGCTGGGAGAAATTCCAAAGTCTAGATACTTTGATTTTTGTGCGTTTTAATTTTTTAGCAGAAAAAAGTCAACTTAAGCTTTTGAAATAATTTTTCATTGTCAACAAGTTTTCTTAATAACATTTTGATGCAAAAACTACACAAAATGCACTTTTCTAAAGAAAGTGTGAAAAATGCCAAAAAATCAAAGTATAGGCCTAGACTTTCGAAATTTCGCAAACCTACTCAGCTTTTCATTCTGAACAAGCTTCCTTAATAATATTTTGTCGTAAAAACCTACAAAAAAGGCACTTTACTGAGGTGGAAAATTAGTTTCTTCATAATTTCCAAGGCATATGTACGTGATTTTTCGAAAGTAAAATTATATCACAAATTCACAAATTAGTTTAAAACCAAGCAGGGCTGATCCCCAGAAGCTCAAATTTCAACTCCGAAATTTGTTGTTATTTATACTTTATGCGAACTCAATCTGTGGATACACTGTATATAACGCACGTGCAAAAAAATTTGTTTACATAATTTTTATTTAAAATATATATTTTTTTATTTTTGTGAGGAATATACAGGGTGAGTTTTTTCGATGCCCACTATGGCGGGGATCTCGGAAACTAGCAGAGCTAGAACAAAGGTTAAATGGGGAAAGAATTGCGTTTTTTTTTTAAATGTAAATCATAGTTGGCTGTGGCCTTATCAAATCGGCCATTTTTTGAGCTTTCCAAAAATATAATACTCGGCATAGTCGTTATAATAAATAAAATAGCTAGGTGGCTAATTTTCTGATTTTTTTTTAAATTTTCACTTAGTCGGCCATGGAATATTTTCATATCTAATTACGTTATATTTTATAATAAGACATACTTCAAACTTTCAAATATTTTATTTTTAGCTGGTAACAAAATGTAACAAAATAAAACAAAAATTATTATGATGGAGTTCCACCACATAATTATTTGCCCGTAAGAAATTTCCTAGATCAGCTCTATCCAAATAGTTGGATAGGGAGAAATAGACCTATTTCCTGGCAGCCCCGATTTGTCTGTTTTGATTTCTTTTTGTGGGGAACAGTAGTACAAAATAAAGTATGAGACAATTATTGTTGAATTAAGAGCAGCTGTTTTAGAAGCAATTGCCAGTATTGACAGGCGCTCCCTATAAGAAAGGTGACAAATTTAGTTTTAAAAAGATGCAATATTTGCATAAATAATAATGATGGATTGTTTGAACGCCTTTTTTATTTTAAAAGGTGACCTTTTAAAATAATAATAATTTGAATTTTTGTTTTTTATTTTTGTTTTATTTTGTTACATTTTGTTACCAGCTAAAAACAAAATATTAGAAAGTTTGCAGTACCTATGTCTAATTATAAAATAGAACGTAATTATGAAAATATTCCATGGCTCTTTTATTTTTTTAATAACTATGCCGAGTATTATATCTTTGGAAAGCTCAAAAAATTGCTGATTTTATAAGGCCACAGCCAACTATGATTTACATTTAAAAAAAACAAAAGTTTATGTCATATCTCAAAAATCACAAACAACATAAAAAATTTGATCGGATTATCTTAGTAAGCCCAAAATTATCTACAATTTTCCTCTCTACAGTTTTTCTGTATAATCAGAAATAACGGAGCTACAGAGATCTAATGAAATAGCAAAAAATCACTCTTTTCAAAATATCTAGTAAGCCATGAACTTTTTTAAAAATCCAAAAGGGGCATTAGATTGAGCATTGAAAATTGAAATTCTTTCCCCATTTAACCTTTGTTCTAGCTCTGCTAGTTTCCAAGATCCCCATAGTGGGCATCGAAAAAAACTCACCCTGTATATATTTTTTTGTGAAATCGCCTTATTTTATTTTCAATTTTATTGTTATACTCGTAGTAGGTAGGTACTTAAAAACCGCCTAGAGGAAGTACATATCCATGTGCTCCCCCCCCCTTTGCAAATGGATATGACCGCGCCTGAGTGAAGCTAATCTAAAACCAAGTGGTATATCTTTTTCTGATTCGAAAATAAGGTGATATCATCTAAAATAATAACAGTGTTGTGCGCCCGTAGCTAACGTAATCTTCTTACAGCTCCAACCCAAAATTAAAACCGTTCCATCAGCCGTCGGCCGTGGTCTCAAAACCTTTCATTAGCCTAAAGGCCGGTCCACACGCAACGATGTATCGTACGATTTGCATGCGCAAGTAAATCGTTACAGATAAATCGTTGCGTGTGGACAGCAGATTTGCACAAAATTGAGAACTGTGCAAAGTTGGACGTCGGAGTTGAAAGTCTGAGCCGAAAATCATAGAAAACGTGTGTACGCTTGTCCGAGATTTGACAGTTTTTAGGTGCGACGGTAGCTGACTCCTACCTATTTTTAGTCCGGATATTATTAAATTAATTAAAACTAAAACAATAACTGATTTATTTTAAATTTGTCAAAAAATATGTCGACAATTTCGCATAATTTTATAATAGAATTCAATTGTAAAATAGACTTCGTTTCAATAACCATGCTTTAGACCAGGGGTCTCCAAACTACGGCCCGCGGGCCAAATCCGGCCCGTCAGTGTCATCAATTCGGCCCGCGACAGCTAATGGCTGAGTTTCATCAATTCGGCCCGCGACAGCTAATGGCTTATTGTTAAGTTGGATAATTTTTATACTCCAATTACTGCCACCTAGAAGTGAGTGGAATACACCAGAACTTCTAGAACCATCGAGGTTCAACCAGAGATATGGAGTAGGAGAATGCCCTTTGACCTACTGCGCATCCGATTTTTCGGCCACACATAGGGCGCTTCGATGGCCGCCATGTTAACCCATAGTCTTGTCTTGTAGTGTAGTTTGTTTACGTTTTGACCTGCTTACTTTTGAATTGCTTTTTTAAGGTCTTTTTCGTGTGTTTAGCGTTTTTGCTGGCGTGTTGTTGTCATCGTGTTGTGTTTTGTGTTCATTAACAGGTCTCTGTAAGAACATGCACAAATTGCAAAAGATTTAGACCTGCAGATATATCCTTCCATTGGTATGTTATTATCCTAGAAATCCTCGGTTTCCCAAAGACCGGGACCTCTATTTGGAATAGTTAAAAGCTTTAAATTCGCCCAGCAATGTACTATAGTCGAAGAACAAATTCGTTTGTTCACACATTTTAAGTCTGATGATTTTTTGTTGGTGGGCAATAAGAAATGCCTCCAGTCAACTCAAGATAGTAAATGAATGCAACAACAATTTGAAAAAGGAAATTATTTTGAATTTGTCGCACTTTCGTGGGTTAAAATGGAGGAAAAAAACAACGCGATTTGAGTGCTATCTGTTAGTGATGGATAGAGAGAGTACACTACCTATTTCCGCGTGTAACCACCAGATGTCGTCAAGTGTCGCGGTCGTAAACAATATAGTACAACACAATAGTAATTGAACAGCACAACACAATAGTGATTGAACTAGCGAATTTAGAAAGCGTATGCTCGCTCAGGACGCGTACTCGGCGACTAGTCTAGAAACTTTAGATACTGACAGGAGAATTAAAATGGTGTTGGCCCTTGGAACTCACTGAAGTAATCAGTATGGCCCCTAGGCTGAAAAGTTTGGAGACCCCTGCTTTAGACTTTAGACCATCTAGTTCTATTTAAAAGTTTCCTGATTTCCCCCTTTTCTTTCAACATTTAAACAAAACGTCAAAATACTCCGAAAACCCTTCCTCCATGATTATTGTATCAAGCGAAAATTGCAGCTTTACTACGATAAGTTGTTATAATGTGGACGCACTTAATTTGTAACGATTTATCTGTAACGATTTACTTGCGCATGCAAATCGTACAATACATCGTTGCGTGTGGACCGGCCTTTACCCATCCGTAGAACCGGCGACGCGTTCCGCGTGTAAATCTCTTCCCGAAAAACTCGCATTTTTACCGGCCCATAAATACCAATTTAAAGGCAGTGTTATTTGGGAGATACATAAATTAACGAAATTATTGCAGAGAGGAAGTTGATTAAGTATTAAATTTATTCGTGATATTATCCGCCCGTCCCGGGGGTTGCCCTTATGGGAGCCGGCAATAAAAGGAGACGACGCGGCGCGACGCTCTCGCGTGCTATACAAATTTTATATACAGGGGAAAGGGGCCACGAAGTTTATACGCACGTAAAGCCCCGAGATAAGGGACATTATTTTGGGGTTGTTTCGGCATTACGGTGCTGATGGCGTAGATATTCCTGAATAGAAAAAAATATTTCAGAGTTTTCAGTGATGATACCAAAGCACTGAACGCCGAATTTTCTCGTGAGGATTTTGAGAACAAGCACTCCAGTTTACTTTTCTTAATATCGGTGGTACTTTAAACCAGCAGCGTCCCTCCCACTCAAACGTTAATTGTTGGTTATTAAGTTTTCTCATAAATTACAACCGAATAGAAAAACTGTTATTTTCAGAACATAGTGAGAATAATATGGCGAGTAGTGGGCTTTTGAAATGCCGTGACATTTAAACAGTCGTTGCAAAGGGCTTTGTAGCGTCTTTAATAATAAATTATTTTGAGCAAGAACGCGACAATAAAGGAACTTTAACTAGAGTTACAGAATTAAGCCAGTTACAGATATTATTTATGAAAATACAAATTTTATCTGCGAGTGCAACATTTTTTTTTTCTTGAGTTCTGTCACATTTTTCTGACTAGGTATACGGCAGCACTGTGTCTCGTGACGCAACCGTTCTAAATGACACGAACGCTGACGTCCATCGGATTTTATTTTGTGTAAACCATATCTAATTATCTATACTAATTATACAGGGTGTTTCTAAATTATGGTGCTAACGTAATATGACAGATAGAAAATGTCATTTTGAACAAAAGATTTCCTATAAACATGGGTCCTAAAATGCATAACAAGAAAGTTACAGGGTGATGAAAGTATAGTTTGAAAAACATCTTTATCGCAATAACTTCTACAGAAATTATGCAATTTAAATGAAACTTGGTGCAATTCTTTAGTAACTGAAGTGCAACAATAATGTGTAAAAACGATTTATTCCCATCGACCAGAGGCGGAGGGGCGGGGTAGCACAATGGGTTTTCTACTCATAACTTTTTTGAGGTCATCTTTTTGGTCTCGCAGGTTCATCATTTTAGTGCATCTTTTTATTTTGAAATAAAAATGTACTCTTGCTTCATAACGATAAAATCAACCGTTTGCGTTGAAATCGGCAAAATGTGCCCCAAAACACCTGTTAACTCCAAAATTCGAAAAATAAAATTATGGCCTACCGCATTTAAATGTTTTACAGATGAATTGTACGTTCAAAATTAAGAACAAATGCCTTGTTGAGTAAAACATCACTGGTTTTGCTGAAATGTGGATTTCAAAATTTTGTCGACTTCAATCAGTTCCATTTTGAAAGCGAAAAATTTTTGATACATAGTTCACAGGGATTTTTTTGTCACTTTAAATGGTACAATTATTTTGTAAAATTTGAAAGCGGTAGTTGAATATTTTATTTTTCGAATTTTGGAGTTAACAGTTGTTTAGGAGCACATTTTTTGCGGATTTCAACGCAAACGGTTGATTTTATCGTTATGAAACAAGAGTACATTTTTGTTGCAAAATAAAAAGATGCACTAAAATGATGAACCTGCGAGACCAAAAATATAACCTCAAAAAAGTTATGAGTAGAACCTATTGTGCTACCCCGCCCCTGCGGCTCTGGTCGATGGGAATAAATCGTTTTTACACATTATTGTTGCACTTCAGTTACTAAAGAATTGCACCAGTTTCATTTAAATTGCATAACTTCTGTAGAAGTTATTTCGATAAATATGTTTTTCAAACTATACTTTCATCACACTGTAACTTTCTTATTATGCATTTTAGGACCCATGTTTATAGGAAACTTTTTGTTCAAAATGATATTTTCTATCTGTCATATTCCGTTGGCACCATAATTTAGAAACACCCTGTATAGAAGATCACTGCTATGATGAATCACAATTTAAGGAAATCCACGGGTTTCTTTAGCATCAATAATGGTATATTACAACTTTACACCATAACTTTCAATTATCCAAGCTTTCGCTCCTACTTTGAGAGATTCATCAGGGCTAAAAGGTAGTAGGTAATTCTAATAAATGCCTGAGGAAATTTTTGAAAAACTACTTACAAAAATTGATTTATGGTTATGTTGTAATAACAAATTTTATGACATTTGGTACAAAGTGGCCGAAAATCATGGAATGGCGGCAGGAAACAGAAAAAGGTTGTATAACAATTGTAAAATTATTAATAATTGAATAACAATTTTGTTTATAGCAACAAGTTCTAAACAAAAGCTTGGATTGACAAAAAATATATTATTAGAAACAATTTGAAGTTATAATATTTATCAAGAGAGAAAGAAGAAAATGCTTAAAGGTTAGAAAAATTGATTTATGTTTTATCAAATTCTAAAATGTAAGAATAAATTATACTTAAATCTGTATGTATGTTCTTTTATTCCTAGCAAACCTTTCATTATTAATTTCAACCATCTCTATATAGAAATAGAACTTACTCCAAAAATTACTGAATGCTTTAGAAACGAAGATATAAAAATTGCTTTGAGAAATGTAAAACCTATTGCTAATATTTATACACCAGACTAAAGGATTCCAGCCCTATCCTTAATCGATCTAATATAGTTTATCGTCAATCCAACATATAAAATGTCTTGTATGGGGTCTTTACATGCGCATAAAATTCAGAAGAATTACATATTTATTTTATATTTTCTTGACCCACTAGAATTTAGTAAAAAATCGAAATTTTATTTAACTGATGAACGATCACACTTTATGGTTTTAACAATTTGGTATTAAACCGAGACAAAACTTTATTCTTTATTTATTCAACCAGATGCTTTCGACGGACGAAATTTCACGTTTTACAAATTTTGAACATTGTGTTATTCAAAATCTTCGAAAACATTAAACATCATATGAAGTTTTCGACCGTAGAAAACATGTGATTGGATAAATAATGACATGAATGTTTTAATTTAAAATTATTAATACCAAAGTGTTTTTAGATTTAAGGGACAAATACAAAAATGCGCATATTTTCTTAATGATTTCGTATTTAAATATTAAAAAAAATAAGTAATAAGACTATGAGCAGTTCTAGCAACTGATAATGCAAGCGCATTATTGTTTTTTACATTAAATCATTCCAGATGTTTTTAAAATTCAAACGAAAAACCTTCTTAATTTAATAAGAATTTGTCATTTAGGGCCAGGCAAGTTTGGTTTGATTTTAAACATTTTATGATGCCGAAACATCATTTGGCACGTGAAACGATGTTACATGCTATTGGCATGTTGGAGGCTGGAATTTCACAGAAGCTCTTAACACACCGAAGATAAGATTCCGAGACGTCAGAGAACGGCATACAGGCCATTCAAGGGTAACTACCCAATTTAGGACAGATTTATAAGATTGCTATAGTCTTACGAGAGTGCAGTATCACTGCGTCGCAATTGTACGGGTTAGTGACCAAACTGTCCGAAACAGACTCCATGATGGTGCAAAATATTGTGTTTCAAACTGATTAGGAACTAGTCCAGTGCCTTTCAAATAAATGGAATGCCAACGAACAACATGACATTGACAACCTAATTCTGAGTATGCCTCGTAGATGCAGAGCGGTTGTTAACAGTCGTGGTGGTAATAAAGTACGATTCACGAATTATGGCGTACACGTCATCAATTTTTGTATCAATCAGAGACACAAGATCTATTCTTATACGCCCAGCACTGATTTACTGCATACGCACCCTTTTGTCTTTGATTAGTCGACATACGTTCGGCTGACTTCAATCCGTCCGTGCATGTGTCAGACAAAGACGCCAATAGGTCGTATAGCGTAGAGTTCATAATCGCCGACTCGTGAAGGATATATGTCACAGCATAAATTTAGAAATTCTGTGATTTTGTGCGTATTTTTAAGAATTTTCTTTGTTTTCAAGTTTGGCTCTTAGTTTTTACTTGTTCTTGTTGCGGATTCTTTTGCTATAAGTTTTGTAATAATAGTTCGGCTTTGGTAATAGATATCTGTTACTGCGTTACGGGTTTGTGAATAAACATTTAATAATAATCTTAAGATGGCTGGCCACAGATTTAATTTGCAAGCCAGAGAAATTGTAGCGAAGTTATTAAATTATTTCAAAGATGAAAAACGCAACGGAGGACCACTTTTACCAGTTCACGCAGTCCAAGAGGTAAATTGCAAACATTATGGCAGTAGATAGTGATTACGGAATCAAATATTTTTCAGCGTGTTTCTCAAGCTTTGGGCATTAGTTTATGCACTGTTTCACGCATTTCCCACGAAGTGCAGAGAGTAGGGGGTCAAGATGGTCCTCAGGAAAATCCAACTACTTCTGCCGCGAAATATGGACCTCGACAAAAAAACAAAACCACGGACTTGCCAGAGGAAACGAAAATGGTCAGAAATGTTATTTATAATATGTATTCAGAAAGTAAGTTAGCATTCTAGTTGAATTAGGTATGTGTGTAGTTAAATGTTAAATTTTCTTTTACGTTTCTACATTGCTATAACTAGATAGTCAGACTATCACTTTACAATTTCAAGGCACGGTAAAATGTATAATTATAATATATAAAAGTAAAACCACACACAGACCTAATATTATAACTTCTCTAAAAAGGGGATGGTAAAACGCATTATTTTACAATTGAAATTTGGGTGAATTCACCGGGGTGAATGAAGTATCTGGTATATCTGGTTGCGTTTACAAGTATAAATTTTCCCCAGTTCAATCTACGGCACTGGAGGATGCAGCCTCGATTGACGTAAATTGATGACGTGTAGACCATAATTCGTGAATCGTACTTTACTCTGTATTAGTTATTATTTAATGCTGCTTTTTGTTGTTAACTATGTTTTGCAAAAACATGCTTAATTTTTTCTTCAAACTATGTAAATTTGAAGAATTTCTCAATTCTATTGTAAGTTTTGACACATACAGAGTGTCTCACTTAAGAGTGAAACAACCCTATAACTTCTTTAATTTTTAACACACCGGAACGAAATTTTTACCAAAGGTATATGGCATTGTTGCCTGATTATTTCCAGAAAATTAGTTGCCTACTACAAAGTCAAAGCCACCTGCCATGCCACAAACGAGGCTAAAAATCCGAAAGTCATATTAGGCATTTTTTTTTCAAAAAAATTTACTAAAGAAAGTTGTTCAGAATCGATTCGGAACCCTAAATACAAAATTTTGTCAAAATCAAAAAATATTAAATAAATGATATTAAAGTAAAAATTTTAATTTAAATTTTTAAAATTTGTTTTGTAGCTTTTATTTTAAAATAATTACTTTTATGAAAACAACTTGCTTTCAAAACTTCCATGGCACACTTTTCTAAACGCAGAAAATTATTAAATTGCTGTTTTTGGAATTTAATTTTTTTAAATTCATATTTTTTGATTTTGACAAAATTTTGAATTTAGGGTTTTGAATCGATTCTGAACAACTTTTTCTAGTAATTTTTTTTGAAAAAAAAAGCCTAATATGATTTTCGGATTTTTAGCCTCCATTGTGGCATCGTAGGTGGCTTTGACTTTTGAGTAGGCAACTAATTTTTTGGGAATAAGTAGGCAACAATGCCATCTACCTTTGGTAAAAATTTCGTTCTGGTCGGTTAATAACTAAAGAAGTTATAAGGTTGTTTCACTCTTATGTGAGACACTCTGTATAAGTCTATTTAGGGTACAGCTATAAAAGAAAAAAAATATGGCAAGATGTCTCCCTTAGATTCTTTTGATGTGTGTATTTTATTATTATTAATAACACCGTGTAGCACGTATAAAATTTGTAAAACGCCGCACCTTACTGCCTAGAATAAAGGCAACCCTTGGGACTGTCGGATAATATCACGAATAAATTTGATACTTAATCAACTTCCACTCTGCAATTTCGTTAATTTATGTATCTCCCAAATAACACGGCCTTTAAATTGGTATTTATGGGCCACTGAAAATGCGAGTTTTTCGGGAAGAGATTTAACTCGCGGACCACGTCGCCGGTTATACGGATGGGCACGGCTAATGACGGGCTCTGAGACCACGCGCGGTCGACGATTGCCGTAGGCCGACGGCTGATCTGGAACGGTTTTAATTTTGTGATGCAGAAAGATTATGTTAGTTACGGGCGCACTACACTGTTATTATAGGCGACACGGGCGTAGCCAAGGGGGGGGTTTCGGGGGTTCAAACCCCCCCCCCCGAAATAAGCAAAATATTACCTAATATTATACCGAACAAATACGGGGAGTGAAGAGTTAAATTATTATTACGTTTGAATATATGTAGTAATAGTAGCGCCTAGCGCCATCTTTTGACGAGAGGCAGACGCAGTTGCAGCCGAACTATTTTGTATTGTAGGGACACTTTGCGTTGTTTCTCGATTATTCGCCACGCCCCTAGGTCGAAATGAGCGCAATTTTGTGGAAGTTCGTGGAAGTTTCTGGACGGCTACTGGGCTGCTATATAAGCGGCGCGTGACCGCGCTTACGGCAGTATTGTTCCATGCGAACTCGAAGCGAATAAAAGTGAAAAGTGGTGAACGAATAGTGAAGAAAATTAAGTGTACCGTGTAAGTGAGTAATTATTTTAGTGCACTGTTATTCGATGACCTTGTTAAGGATAGATACGTGAATCATTATTACTGTCGAAAAATGGAGGGGAAAAAAAGGAAGGGTGATAAACCTAAAGGTATGGACTACTGGAAAAAGTGGTGTAGTCAAGGTCAAGGGGTTTCTAATAAAGAAACTAATTTGGATTTAGCTATCAAAGCTTCAGCTACCTTGCATGCTAATAAGAAGACTGCCTACCCCGAAATCTAGTTTGGAATGCCTAGATATGTGCGATAAAAACCTTTATCCTAATATTTACACATTACTACAAATCATCGCTACCATTCCTGTATCCACTGCTACCCCAGAAAGGTCTTTCTCGAGCCTAAGGAGACTAAAAAACTATTTACGAAACACTACAAGTGAAAACAGACTTAATGGTTTGGCTCTAATGAACATTCACTATGGAACAGAAATTCATGCAGATGAAGTAGTGGATATATTTAAAAGAAAAAGCCGAAGATTTCTTCTTTAATGGTTTTAGATTTAGCGCAGAGGAACGAAGTTAATTTATCCATTTCATTTAAAGTTAAGAACTTTATAAATATGTCGTAGTTTTTCGGATGAATATATAGATATTAAATTTCATGTAAGTATATTTTTGTTGTTTTATTTACTTCTCAAACTAAACCCCCCCCCCCAAAACTAAATCCTGGCTACGCCCGTGATAGGCGATATTACCTCCTTTTCGAATCAGGAAAAAGGGCTACATTACTTGGTTCTATAGACAAGGGCGGATCCAGAAGCTTTCCAAAGGGGGGGCCATTTCAATGGACGAGCGGAAAACATTGCGGGGGGGGGGGGGGGGTTCAAGGGATTTTCAAAGAAATTGGAAGATTTTTTATCTTAAAAACTTTATTCAAAAATAAAACAAAATAAAATTCTCTCTTCTGTAAATATAAATAAAAATAATATTTTTCTAAAACTAGAGCACAAATTCCATTTGGCGTTTAGATTTGGCAAAACGATTAAGAACTGCATCGGTGTCGATATGCATATCGCGATGCACATGCAATAAAGCTAACCCAAGTAGTCTTTCTTCAGTCATTCTATTACGAATCCAAGTCTTTAGCCTCTTTAACGCAGAAAAGCTCCTTTCCGCCGAAGCAACACTTACTGGAAGTGTTATTAAAATTTTTAGTAGTACATTGCAGTTAGGAAAATTTCTTTATCGCAAAAAATAGTATTAATGCACTTCAAAGCTACCAAAAAGTCTGCTGTTAAAATGCTGCGTAAAAGAATATTAGCTTTTGAACTAGTGACGTTATCATTCCAACTACTAACGCTTTGTAGAACTGTTACAATATTTTCAAAATTATTATCAAAGTATATGGACGTGTTGTGCCTTTCGACCCATCTCGTGTCACAAAGGCTGCTTAGTTTGGTTCCAAGCAGTTTCTTTAAAGGGAAACTTCTTTTTGCTGAAATGTGGAAGAAAGCTATAATTTCTCTTATTGTGCCAAAACAGTTTCTTACACTAGGTACTTTCAAACTTTTAGATAAGGTTAGGTTTAAAGAATGGTTGTAACAAGGAATTCTGGTGGCATATGATGCTTGCTTTTGAATTTCTGTAACTGCCCCCTTCTGCACGGAAGTCATCAAACTGCATGTATCAGTACAAATTCCAATACATTTTGTTATATCTATTTTGTGCCTTTTTAGAATATTTACAACTGACTGCCCTAATTTTGTTCCATCAATTTTTGGTTCAATATTAATTTCAAAGTCAGTACCGTAATTTAATTCGTGGATATCAGTGAAGCCTATGAAGTCTTCTCTAATTTCACCCAGCTTGGAATCTTGTACATATCTCAGTATTATACTTATCTGCGATGTCGCGGAAATGTCAGTGGTCTCGTCAAATATTACGGAATAATAGGTCGCTTCATGGAGAGAGCTTATTATTTGACTTAAAATTTCTTCGGCGCAGCAGTTTATAATTTGATTTTTGGTAGTTTTGGAAATATACGTCGAACGGGAGCTTGTAGATTTAAGGTGTTTTTCAAGATCTGTATCGCCAGCCCGAATTCTCATTTTTAACAGAGCTCTAAAATTTCCTTCATTTGTTATTGACTCTTCAGATATATCTGAAATGCCATTTATCAAATTTCCATCATCTCTGTGTCCTCGTAGGGCTATGTTTTGTTTTCCCATAGTGATAATTGTGTCAATTATTGGCTTCAATCTTTTCCTGTTTTCTTCAATTTGTCTTAGTCGAGCAGTTGACACTTGGTTACATATTTCTTTTGACGGCTCGTAATAGTTCTTAAGAAATTGCTTTGCTGCTTCTACAGAATTTTTGTGATACCCACTATTTTGGTGAGTTTCCAAATGACCATCTTTTCCTAACAATTTTGAAAATTGTGTAAGTGGCTTTGTCACCAAAACACCAGCCTTGATTTGACAGCGTGAATTTCCGACCGTTCGTGCAGCGAAAAGAGAACAATATTTGCAATAAACTCCTTGCCTTGCAGGTGAATAAACTAGCCAAATGTATTTATTTAAATGACTTTGGTTGAGATACCTTTTTACCGTTTTACCACTTTTGGTATGTTCTGAATACGGAAAATTGTATTGTTTTGGAGGGATAAAAGGATTTTCTAAAAGTTCACGTTTTTTATAGTCACTTATGCGAAATAATTCATCGCTATCACAGTATATTCCAATATCATTATCGTATTCTATATTATCAGTCTCATTATGTTCTATGTTAGTATTAGTTATTTGACTGATTTGAGTGCATGTCTTTTGTTCTGTATTATCGAAAGTTTTGAAAGTCGTAGTTGAAGTACCTGGTAAATTACATTGAGTGTCCTCTTCAGTAGAAGGCGATGACGATTTAATAAAAAACGACTCCAAAGTTTTTTGTTTTTTAATTGGTGGTTGTGCCATTTTGAATCTGCAAAACTTACGTGCTGTATTCTAATCATAAATAATATTTTAAATTAAGTTTACTTACCTGCAAATTGCCCTGAGTTCCCAGCGACGGCAGCGACACCACCTGATATCACAGATCACAGCTACTACTATAGTCGGATTGTCGGATTCAAATGCGTAGGTACACGTCGATTAACGGTTTTTGGGGCGTGTCATTGCCAACCTAAAATAAATTAAAATCTTCAGCAGAAACTTCATTGTTATGAGACATTTCAGTTCCTAAAATAGATAGAATTGGGTGTTTATTACCTGAACTAATTGAAATATTTATGAATATGACTTTATTACCTATAGCGATAAATCGAAAACTAAGTTGAAAATTCCTGTTTTTTTTTTATTTAAAATCTGACCATATAGGGTAATTAGGACCCTCTAAAACCCTTAAGTTCAAAATTTGAACTAAAAATATACAGGGAGTTCGGTTTTACAGCGCCTTAAATTTGCGCAAAGTAGTGATTTCGAGGGCCCCTGGAGAGTCAAGCGTGCCATGGAATAATTTTAAGACAATTGAAGAATGAACAGGACCACCCAATGGCACCCAAAGTATTGATGGACGGCCTCAGCTGTTGCCGTAAGAACTGAAATGCCCCATAACAATGAAGTTTCTGCTGAAGATATTAATTTATTTTAGGTTGGCAATGACACGCCCCAAAAATCGTTAATCGTGAAATCGTGTACGCATTTGAATCCGACAATACCACTGTTCACAGTTCACGTTCACTGTTTACTCAGTTTATTGTTTTATTGTCAATTGTGACCCCACAAACCATATAAACGTGAAATTTGTTGCGCGCGCAGTGTGGCAGTCAGCTGTGCGGCAGACGCGGCACTCGCGGCAGTGGCGTTCCGTGTTTTTTTTCCCAAATTCTTATTATGACACCTATTCTTTGATATTTTCGTTTGTTAAACTGAAGCCTAAGGGGGGGCCATGGCCCCCATGCCCCCCCCCCCTTGGATCCGCCCTTGTCTATAGATTAGATTTACCTCTGATAATAAGAGACTTCCAAAGAGTGGCGTTGGATGGGCAGTTAACTGTTCACCAAAACTTCCAAGGTTTTAAAAAACTTATTCGATTTTAACTGGGAACAACTAACTATAATAGATATTTTCGCAGAATAAAATCGTTTGTAACAATATATGTATATGCATTAACAGAAATACAGAAATTATTGTCACTAATCTCATGCGGTAGTAGGGTTACCTACAATCATCGTCGTTTTGAGTGGGGTGTTAGGTGGGACATTTGCCCCCCCGCTGTAATTTGGCACATATAATTTTTTTGCCTATTAAACTCTGCTCCTGAATACCTCTTACTATATAGAGTCTCACATCTACAGTGTGTTCACGTTTGCTTGTGAACACTCTAGAAATCTATTAAGGGCCGAGTAAAATTTAGCAAATACTAGGGCCGTGACGTCACCTCCCTAGAGAACCGATTTGCTGAAATATTGCGGAGTTGCCGTGTTTCTGCAAGCTGTGTAGAGCAAATATCAATTTGATATTAATGTTTAAATGGAGATCCGACAATTTTGAAAGTTGGCGAAAACACCAGTATTATTGAAATTCCCTTCCTAAAAGAATGTATCTGCGCAATCTCTACAACACCAACAAACTTTTTGATTACCTGGTCCGAGAACAAATGTGCTGAATTTCCCGCCACATTCACTACACTATCTTCCAAGTTTGTATAATGTTCACAATGTAATGTTGATTTGTTTATCCTGTCTAGTAATTGGGTTCTTTCCTGTAAGACAGTGCACTTATATGAATAAATAATATATATATATATATATATATATATATATATATATATATATATATATATATATATATATATATATAAATATAAATACAGTATTCAGTAGGTATAAATATTGGATTTATTTAAAAACGCATTACATCTTTTGTTTGGCACTCGGTAGCCGTAGGCAGATATATTTATATAAAAACAGAAATAGTCTAAAGGTTAGACTGTCGCCACAAAAGGGAGGTTGTCTTTAAAGATAGCTTCGAATTTTCTCGTGGGTTTCAATCAAGATCTACAAAATATATTGAGTTTCAGCCTCACTTCAACATATTTATTTTATTCAATGCTATCTTTTGAGAAGAAAAGGAGTAATACCTTAAAACTAAAAAAAAAGAAATATACCGCTGTTATCTGCCTGAATGTTGTTTTATTTACTCATTTTGTTGTTCTAATAGTTTTCGAAGTTTTTTTTCTCTATTAGCCTATGAACAACTTATCTAGAATATTCAGAAATAGCTGCATGGAAAACGAATTTAAAAAGTGTTTCAGCAAAAAAACTGAAGCAAGTGAAAAAATAGCGTCTTTTATCTGGGCGATTTTACTTATACACGCATACAAAATTTGTAAAACAAAGCGAGAGCTCCACAGCACCGCATCGACTGTTTTATACTGCTCCGAATACAGGTCGGATAATATCACGAATAAATTTTAATGCTTCCACTCTGCAATTTTGTTAATTTATGTATCTCCCAAATAACACGGCCTTTAAATTGGTATTTATGGGCTACTAAAAATGCGAGATTTTCCGTTATTTTGGGCGGTAGGAAGTGTATGTTTTATCCAGTAAAGTTGTGCTGGGCCTATAAGCAGTGGCGTAGCTATGCTAGGGCAAAATAGGGCCCCGCGGGTTTAGGGGCCCCCTAATGTCAAGACATTCCTTTCGTACTTGACAATATTTCTCTCCCGAAATAAATATTTTTTTAATCGCCAAAAAGGCGAAAACATTTTTATTAAAAATGCAGGCAATCCTGATTGCGTCTCTTAAATATATTCCTTGCTACATCAGCTTTTAACACTCAAGTATTTTTTGTGACAAACGCGACACCGCTCGCTGGCCGAGTATTCCCACATTCCCATACAAAGCAGAGTCACAGAGATGTTTTGTTCAACATTCAGTAGCGATTATTATTATTATTATTATTATTATTATGTTACGTGTGTATATTAATATTAGTTCTCAATTAAAACTATTGCGGACCAGCTGATTTTTTCCAGAATTGTTCTTGGATTGTATTCCAATCAAACGATGACACAGTGCTGGTTTATGCGATGGGCGCTCGGGGCGGGCGCGCAGGGGCCCGGTTCCAATCTTTACATTATGCGCATGCAAAAACATTATAACTGACAAAAGTCTAGTTTTCAGGAGAGAGGTTTAAAAAGATTGGCTATTAAAAATAATAATATATTTTTAACTAATGGATATTTTTTGTATTTTTTTCAATAGGCTTTTAGATGAGTGGGTATTAACTACTATTATACCTAGTTACTTTTTCGCACAAGAGAGTTTTTCTACTTTTTTTGTACTTCCAATTCCAAAAATGTCATCAATTTTAAGGTAAAAACATTGCACAGTATTTTACAATGTTTTTCCATGTTACAATTTTAAATATTAGAAGTTACAATGTATTTGATTTTAAACAATTATCGTGCAAAAACATTGTAACACCTTGTGTTACAATGTGGCTTTCTTAAAACAGACCATATCTCATATTTGTTTGATTTAACATACAAGTGAAAAAATTAAATGGCTGTACTAAATAATTGTAAAACAGGTAAAAATGGAAAAATTTACTTCTTTTAATCTATAATAAATATTATATAACCAACAATAATGAATGGTTTCCCTACACCCTCTAACCCCTTCTAGTAGCTGTAGAAGACGCCGACGTCTTCTACATCTCACCGCTACTAACTATATATCAATTGGAATAAATAACACCTAGCCGATGGAACCCATATCTCCGGTAGCTTAGTTGGTTAAAGTGCCTACGGCCACAGTAGGAGTCCCGGGTTCAAGTCCCGGCTGGAGTGCATTTTTTTCAATTGATATCCTTTACCTGATATGCCACTAAACATCATTTATTAATTATAATTGTAAATGTATCGTGTCTCGATAAAACTTCGTAAGAACATTGTAAATGCCATGACCTTTAAAAAACTTAATAAGTGTTGTAGGGATGAAATTCTGAACAACTTTTCTTCCTAAAAAAATTTGTATCTCTAATACTTAACAAGTTACAACGAATTATATGACAAGAATTCCTCACGCTGCAGGGGTGGTCTTGTAGCATTGCTATAGTGCAATAATTCGTACCAGGAGTTCGGGTGTGATCTTTTGGGAGGCAGTCCCCAAGCAACCATGAAAAACCAACCTGTTTGGATAAGTTAGCCATGTTCGTACAACACCATTATTGTCTACAGTGTCTACAGAAAAAGGGACGTTATTTTCACCAAGCCAAGATGTGTGGTCTTGGCCCATTCCCGCCAAAGAAAAAAAAAACGACAAGCACATTGAATGCAAGCGAATGAACCCGATCTCCCGATTTCCCCACGAACCCATCGAAATCAGAACTCATTCGCGGTTCGTGCGAAGCCGCAATCTCCCATTGCATTTCGCCGGCCGTGCGGGCGATATCAAATTAGAAATGCCGGACACTTCGGTAATAAGCGGGCAACGGCGGGCGAGCCTAACCGGCCTATAACGCCGAAACCGCCCGGCAATATCGGAACTATCCGGGCAGCTTTATGGGACCTTTCATTACGGCCTTCGCCGCAACTCCTAGGGTAAACAACCTCGCGGGAACTAAATAACCAATTTTACGAGCGGCGGTGAATCCGCCGGCTGATAGACATTCGAAGAATAGGAAGTGGTGCAAAATACACTGTAGAATCAAGGCATATAAGGTGGTCCTATTATTCCTTGGTAGTATTGACTAAAATAATATAGTAATTTTTCTGCTCTATAGAGAGCAACATTTCAGATAATATACAAAATTCGTGTTTTAACCATAAAATATGTTAAAATGTAAAACAATTAATTTATTTTTAATTTTATAACACCCGTCAATATCAGCTAATATATTTTTATATGAAAAAGCGAGGTGTATTTTCGTGCAAAAATATGTTTTTTATTTAAATTGGCATGCCAATTGAGAGCATCTGTAGTGGTAACATCGCCGGATAAGTATCTAGTATGGTGACCTAACTGATAATCAGTTGTGACATAGGACGAGTCGTCACTAGAGGTTTAACATCACGGAAAAAACAGGACAAATTGGAAAAAAACAAGGTTTTTTTTGCGTTTTTTCCGAAGCGCAAAAAATTGGAAAAATTGGAAAAAATGGAAAATTTCAGACAAAATTCGAATAAACAAAATAAACAAAGAAAGTTGAAGAAACACTCAAATTATATTTTTTGTAGGTATACCTACATATTTTGCTCGAAAAAAACCTCAAGAAGTATGAAAATAACATATTTTGATAGTAATGCTTCATCTAAAACAAATTAAATAAACAAAACACTTATTGATCAACAATAAAAACTAAAAACAATAATTATATTTAACTTTTTATTATACAGTGTGTCCCACTTAAGGACTGACCACCCCTCTAAATTGTTTATTTATGGCTCGATATCCATAAACTTTTTTTTGTTGGATAGAGCTTCAAAAATGTCATTAAATGCATAATTCAGGTACCTCGTGCCTTAAATTCATGGCCCACTGAGACGGCGCTTTAGTGCTGAAATTTCGAAAAGTACTATTAGGGATTTTTTTTAGAGGAGAATCAATGCCGGATTCTTATTCAGCGTTGTTCGAAACCCAAACGTACCAATTTGCATTACCATAGCTCTACAGGGTGTTTCAAAATTTTTAGGTCCCCACATAATTAGTGACCACCCCTGTAAAATTTTTATTTTTAGCGCGATTTCATAAACTTTTTTTTTGGATAGAGCATCAATAATGGCATTAAATGCATAATTCAGGTGCCTCGTGCGTTACATTCATGGCCCACTGAGACGAAGTTTTAGTGCTGAAATTTCGAGAAGTATCTACTGTTAGGGAGAAAAATTAATGATAGACTTTTATTCAACGTTGTTGGAAACCCAAACGTACCAATTTGCATTAGAAAATGGAGGACTAATTGAAATGACTGAAATTTGAGTTTATGTTATGTTGTGTTGTTTATTCATGTATTTGATCATTTGATCATATTAAATTAAATAAAAATTTTGTTCGCTAATAAATTTTTGAAAGAATATTAATTCCTCATGAATATTTTAGTGACCAACTTACCAGAAATTAAGAAAATTAATTACAAATTAGTACGTTTTTGTTTGGAACCTCTCACTGCATATAAGAATCTGGCCATACTTTTCCTTTTAATTTTTTTGGAACACCCTGTAGAGCTACGGTAATGCAAATTGGTACGTTTGGGTTTCCAACAACGCTGAACAAGAAACCGGCATTCATTTTCCTCTAAAAAATCCCTTTCTCTAAATTTCAGCACTAAAACACCGTCTCAGTGGGCCATGAATTTAACGCACGAGGCACCTGAATTATGCATTTAATGCCATTTTTAAAGCTCTACCCAACAAAAAAAAGTTTATGAAAATCGAGCTATAAATAAAAATTTTACGGGGGTGGTCAGCCCTTAAGTGTGGCAATAAAAATTTTGAAACTCCCTGTAGAGCTACGGCAATGAAAATCGGTACGTTTGGGTTTCGAACAATGCTGAATAAGAATCTGGCATTAATTTTCCTCTAAAAAAATCCCTAATAGTACTTCTCTAAATTTCAGCACTAAAACACCGTCTCACTGGGCCATGACTTTAACGCACGAGGCACCTGAATTATGTGTTTGATGCCATTTTTGGAGCTCTATCCAACAAAAAAGAGTTTATGAAAATCGAGCTATAAATAAAAATTTTACAGGGGTGGTCATTCCTTAAGTGGGACACACTGTATATATAAATTATTTTATTTAAAAATATGTATTTTGTTTCTTTTTTATTTTGTATGATTAAAAAAAAATACGATCAGCAAAAACTTCTGGAAGATTTGCATCGACCACGACGAGATAACCTGGAAATTTGTTTTCATATAGTAATTTTTTATATTATATATGTATATAAATATTACTAATTACTCGTACACTATAAAATATATATTTAAAGTAATATTTCAATATGTTCACCACTATTATACACAAATTTTTTTCTTAATATTTGGACATTATAAAAAAATAAATATTTATTATATTTTATAATAAGTATTATTACATTATTTATTTTTTTATGATCGCCATATTGTGCCTCACCTATTGTCTCACTGTTTATCTTTTTTAGTACTTCAACAATCTGTCAAAATATATCTATTAATCAACATCTTAGTTTTCACTGGTGTCACAGCAGTCGGCAAACGTCACACCGTGAATTTTTTCATGGCTAACTTCATGACTTACTTAGAGAAACGCTATGCAAATGTGAAATATAATGCGTAAGCTCTTTTTGGCCTCGGAGGTACTTTAAGGACCGAGGCAGTGGCACTTTGCCGCGGTCCTAAAAACAAGAGGTCTGGAAAGTGCACTTAAACATCTTGCAATGTGACATTACCTATAAGAATCAAATGAACTTTTTGGTGTTTAAGAACCGAGGCGTTTCGCAAATTGTATAGGTAAAATTAAAAAAATGCTTTATGTAACGCTGGTCGATACCTATTATTGATCGAGGAAAATGCCCACATTTTTGCAAGACGTGTAACTATTCCGTTCAACTTTTACTTGGTTAAGTAAGTTTTTAGTTTTTCAATGAAGTAAGATAACGGGTATTTCAGCCAAAATTATGTATTATTTATTCTTTACAATGAACCAAGCTTTCGGCCATATGTTTGGCCTTATTCATTGTAAAGAATAAATAATAAATAATACATACCTAATACATAATTTTGGCTGAAATACTCGTTATATTACTTCATTAATATATAAATACAGCCGTTATTAAAGAAGATCAATTTTTAATTTTTCGTTTAGTTTAAAAAATAAAAAGAGTAGGAAAAACAGAAATCAATCAGAATTGTTGTATGCTCCAACTTGAATATTGTGTTCCAAGTCGAAATTGAATTTTTGAAATGATTTAGAATTATTTTGAATCTAAGTATTGCATTCTGGGAAAACTAAAATTGCAGCGACAGTTTGGTTGATTGCTGGATTAAAAATATTCTAAACTCTATTCAAAATAAACTTAAAGTGAAACATAAACACAAGTTGTTACATAGAGCGTGATACTCACGTGATCGGCTTGCTATTGGCTAGCCGGCCAAGTCTGTCCCGGCGGGCGAGTGCAGCGAATCGGTGTTTCTTACACAAGGTGTATTGTGTACGATTTGTTTTAATAGTAGAAATTTGCAGGTAAGTGAATGACTAGGTGTGCCATAAAAGTTTGTTTTTAAAGTTCTTAATACTGGGGCATATTATTTTAATATTTTATATTATAAAATTCATAGAGATCGTCCTTAATGCGGCCCTGCCTCGTATTAGCCCTCAGAATTGTTCACGTGCTTCCATCGTGTAAATGTTTACGCGCCACTTGCATTTAGTTTGAATAGAGTGTATAGGTACATATTATCTGATATCCCACTTTGCCTGAAAACATGTTTTCCTACCCTGAAAGCAGTATTCTACAAATATGTTTTAAATATATGTTTCCGAGTAAGATACTATCTTATATATCAAAGATTGCGTATTATTATCGACCTGATAAAAAGTGATATGTAACATTATGTCTCGTCAACTTTATAGAAGGGACAAGACGATCCATTGTAAGTAATTTTCTCAATTTTTTTAGTCGTTTTGTTGTGACCACTGGTAGAAACTATTAGGTCACTGGTTAAATAGGTAAAGGTAGGTAAGTGTCTGTTATTCTGTAATAGTTATTGCCCGTAAAAACTTTCTGTACTTTCAGCGCAAATAATGCTATCTGCCGGCTACAACTGCATGCAAATAATTGATTAGATAAGATTAAACATCGATATTTTTAGTGAAAACGAAAACTAGTTGAATCTTCACCGTTCCCAAGACCTATCGTGAACAAATGTAGTGCGTGTAAGTATAGTTGTGGAGTGTAATTATTATAAATAGGTAAATGTAGATATGGATAAGCTTTTTTAATAGGTATTATTAATTCATAGCCTAAGTAAGATATTGTGTATATGGTCATTACCACAGACCTATATATATATATATATATATATATAGGTCTATATATATATATATATATATATATATATAGGTCTATATATATATATATATATATATATATATATATATATATATTATATATATATATATATATATATATTATATATATATATATATATATATATAAACCATGATGCATATATGTATATATGTATATATATATATGATGTATATATATATATATATATATATGATGTATATATATATATATATATATATATACATCATATATATATATACATATATACATCATGGTTATATATATATATATATATATATATATATATATATATATATATATGATGTATATATATATAGCTTTGCGAAGCTATATAGGTCTGTGTCATTATACTAAGCATTTAAATATTTCAGTCAACAATATGACTGCATTAAAATTTTTATAAAAAATTACGACGTATCATGACAAATATGCAAAGTGGGGCGAGGAAAATCACATTGGGAAGCGAGAGGAAGGTTCTAAGAGATTTAATACATTTTCGGATTTTCGAAGAGGAAATTTCGAGAGATATTAAGCTTTTCCTCGCGAGATATCGCACCGTTTTTATATATTGTTCTATAACTAGAAATTATTCCGGAAATAAGGCGAGATCGTCAGAAATTGACCTTTTTTTGTCGAGCCGTAGCGAAGTTACTTCGGCTCGAGGCTCTGGGGCTGGCGTCTTTCTATCTCTCTTTTAGAGTAGAATGGATATATATTTAATCTTGGGGACAAAATAAAGGGCATTCCATCAATGAGGCGCTACGTCTATAGATTTTGATGTTATTGGTGCTAATCACCACACTTGGTCAAATGTCAAATTCATTTTTTTATTCTTCGCGCCTCCTTGTTCACTTACATTCATTTTGTTTAACAAATTAACAAGCCCGGTGCATCCATTTACAAAAAAGTTGATCTAAAAACTGAAAATGATTTCAAAGTTGTATTGATAAAAGAACCAGTGGTATATAATGTTTTGGCAAGTGTGTGGTACAAGTCAAGTTTTCTGATTACCTATATTATAATGTGTTTAAATCTAATATAATTCTGATTGTTTATTGTGACTAATTTTTGTAGGTGTCTCGGCTCTACAAACTGCCATGGAAACAAATATATGCTATATTCTTGCCGCAATATTTGCATTGAGTTCCGTAGAATCTGCTTCAATATTTAAGATTTTTCAAATAAATGGCAATTACAACACTCCAATCGATTTAAACGTGTCTCTAGCGGGAGAGTACCAAATCCTCTATCCTGTCTCAAATGTAAGTGAAAACTTCTTTTTCGTGGTTTCTAACTAAATCTAGCATTTAGGGGTGCAATGTAAATTGCTTGTAACTTACCATTTGCATTGTAGACGAACAACCCGTACAGGGTAAAGGCGTGGTCGCAAAATGCAGGTGAGGATCTGCCGGTTCTTTTGGTTGTGCGACAAGCAAAGTTTGTAACCTCCTGGCAGGTGCCTATGGCCATAGAGTCCTCACAGAAACAAACTCTACTCTTCAGGAATACCTCTAAAACCATGTGCCATGACAATATGGATAACATATTATCGAATAGCAAAAAAGGTAAGGAGTTGTGCAATGGCACTGACGTTCACCTTTTTATGACTCATGCGGAATTTAGTTCCCGAGGCCTCTGGCCGAGGCAAATAAACCACATGAGTCATAAAAAGAACTTCAGTGCCTAGGTACAGCCGCGGCCACAAAAAACTTTCAGGCTGGTCCTTGAATCTCCCTCCGAAGCGCGAAATCCGGCAACGTGGCGGCCCGCCCGCTCCGCCCGTCCCGCTCGCCGCCGTGGACCGGCACACCGCGGCCGGTCGTCCGCGACCGGCCGGCGGCGGCGTCACGAGACGGGCAGCCGCGGCGTTGCCGAGTTGTGCGCTCATTTGCACGGATTTCCACCAGCCTGAAAGTTTTTTGTGGCCGCGGCTGTACATGTCATATTATATTTTTTTTTAAATCGGAAACAAATGTTTTATTAGGCAAAAAAATAATCATAAGGGATCACCCGTGCATGAACTGCGCGCGGCGTTGCTTGACTTTGACGTTCGCTCTATGTAGCTCAAGTATGACGAGGCACGGCGCTTCCCAACAGAAACTCAAAATTGCTGCCTGTTGTGCAGCCTCCATTTAAAATAGATTGATATTCAAACCTAGTAAAATATTTATACTGAAAGATTGTGCTGCTATAGGAACAATTTTGCAATGTGTACGAAAAGTTAGATCTTCGATTTTTCCGTATCAACATCGCGATAAAATCATTCAAAACAAAATTCTTACACATCAAACATCAATCTAATTGCATATTTCTTCGCGGCCTACATTAATGTGATTGAAACGTGCATTTTGAATTAAAATGATAATAAACGACTCTTTCTAAAAAATTGTGAATAAAATAGTATGCATATTTATACCTACCTCGGCGAAGTTTCATTACAGGCTTCGGATATCGCTAACCTCTGCGCTACACGCCTCGGTCGATATAATGTATCTCTCGGCTGTAATGAATGTTTTTCCGCTTCAGTCAGTAAATGAGTGTTTTACTCCTTCTAGGCACATTAGGTCAATTCGCAATTAGATACTATTATGCGTTAAACTTTTTCGCACATTCAAAGTTTGACACAATGTTTAGTGCTGAGGTACCTATGACTTGAAAAGTACCCAAACTGAAAATAAAATTCAGCGTCTCGTTCCTATAAACAAGCATGATAAAAGAATAAAAAATGTACTAACTCATAATATAGAGCTCTATTATAACTTTCTGAATAGTCAATAAAATAGAATAGCGCAATATTACTAATAAAATTTTAAAATAAGATTTTGTTGCCTTTACAGGAATTATTACAACTAGACCAATAATAATTTCTCAAAGCTTCATTTTGTCCGTTTCTACGGCATCTGCAAAAATGCTGGACGTACACATAGAGCTCGAAGAAGAGAAAAATTTCTACGTAATGCCAAATAGAAATTATTCTCTTGAAATATCTCCCAGTCAACCTAGATACGTATTTTTCAGGTAGGTTCTTAAACATTTGCAATATGGATACTATGATATCACTTTCAAATTTTCATTAAGATAAAGTTCAACCTGTATTTATACGCCAGTTTCAAGGCATATAACTGTTTGGCTGAAACTACTTTTGTAGGTTTGCAAATGATTCATCCGATACTGTCATAATCGAAGTGGATTCTGCCGATAACGTATGTTTAACCGTGTCCGTTCAAGACAACAAGGTAAATAATTGCAGTTTCTAGGTTCATAGATAGATCTGTTTACCGTGTAAAGAATGACACTCCCAAATTGTTCTTTTTGGGGTGTGGCTGCAGATCGGTAAATACCTAAATCTACGACATACGCATATACAGGGTGTATCGGTCATTAGTAGGTACGTTTAATCGGGGACGGCCATAAAGCCGGTAAACGCAAAAAATCTTTGCTCGGTGTTTACAAAATGGGGCAAATCACTTGTATAATACACGGTGGGCAAGCAAAAAACGGGATATCTATTAGGTGCATATTGTTCCTATTTTTTTTCCTGGATTTTATAAAAATGGTCAAAAATGAAAATGGGTATACTCGTAACTATACTTATAAACAATTATTTTTAGTGTCCGGTTTTGGACTCAAACAAAGATATCAAGTACGAGGGCACATACCAAACAATAAACCGCAAAGGAGCTACCACAATCAAGGTGAGCAAAATTAAATTGTCAAAAATAGGTTTATTATGTTATCTTTTATTTCGTAGAAAACAGACTTTGAATTGGGATTTTTCTTGATTTTCGTTGCTAGACCAGACAACTACGATTGCAGTCAAGAGAACTCTGTTATTCCTAAGCTTAGAAAGAAGAAGATTACAACAATAAATCAGTCAATAGTTACCTTTAAGGTTCGAAATAGCATAGGGAAGAATGATTACATTGCAGCTTCCCTGGGAACATTACTAGCTCTGGGTGTATTTGGAATAGCTTTTACCGTCATTTCAATAGCTTTTAATAGATGTGGGACTATTTCCAAAATGAAAACTGGAGGATGTTAGTACAATTTTCACTTACTTACCAATTTTTTAAAATATATAGTATACCTATACATGCTAGGTAGGTATATATGTATATTATATAGGTTCATGCCATATTATATACCTATATGTCGTATAGCAGAAATATGAAACCAGTCGTTTTTTAGTTATTTTAAAGCAACTTGATGTACAGGGTGTTCCCGTATATTTTGACCCACCCCTAGAGCCTTTATTTTTCTAGTTGGAAAAAAATTACTTAAATGAAAGTTGTAGGGTTTTTTCTGAACCGCTAAGATCTGTTACTAGATAAAACAAATGAGCGTCGCAAATTTATGAAAAAATATAAAATTACTTTTTTTAATGGAACACCCTGTATATTTGTGGATTTTTGAATTGCACGCAATTTTCCGATTCCAACAACATATAAATATGTTATATGTTTGCTCTAAGCGTTCGCATGATATTCCAAGTTGTAGATAAATACGATCTTTATATTTAATCATTGATTAAGTATTCAATGATTTAATCAAGGTTGCCATGGAAAAACATTTCATCTTAGACAAGAGCATTCCTGTCAATCCATTATTTTTGGGACAATTGAAAACCCTGGCTTAAAAAGGCTATAAGCCACATTTGGCATATTTTGAGAAAAAGAGGTTTAAACATATATTTAAATATGTGAAATCCAGTTAAAAAAATAATTTATTTTTAAAGTTCTAGGAACACAGGAATTAGCACCTATTGTGCTTTATGTAAAGTCCGATAGTAAAAGAATGCACTATATTAGTGTTAAAAGGGTTTATTTAAAAAAAATTTCTCTTGCATCCTTATTACGCACCAAAATAAACCTCCCTTTATTTGTATAACTTGAGCCAAGATTTCGACGTATTTGGTGTCTTTCCAGGTGTTGTCATATGAAACGGCGTTTTCTAGGTAAATAATCATAAAATTTGAAGTTTAGGAGTAAGATTCAAACAAGTCAAAATTAAATATGAAAAATAATTTCGGTAAAAGGCTATATGCCGCAGAAATTTAGGAGTAAGCCTCAAACAAGTCAAAATTAAATAAGAAATAATTTCGGTAAAAGGGTATATGCCACAGTAGGATAAACTCCCGCCTGTTGTGCATCAGGATAACGAAGAACTGTCACTATTATCACTTGCAAAATAGTTCCTGTCCTTTATACTATCATCCGAATCCCACAGATTCTCATTATCATCCTCCAAGCCACTAGAAAAATAATAATTTTCGCGAGACGGTCTAGCATGTTGAGCATCGGTGGCTTATAGCTTTATTCTGAAATTTTTGCCGGTAAAATAGTAATATGAATAAGGTCATTTTGATACGGTGGCGCCATCTGTTAACTAATAGTTGAAAAATTAATTGTGTGGCTTCTACCCTTATTAAATATTAAGTTAAATAAGAAATCTCAATATTAGTGTACTTGTGGCTTACACCCTTTTTAAGCCAGGGGCTTCAATTCACCTTGGTACCCTACAACTTTCATTGAAGTAACTCGAAAAATAAAGGCTCTAGGGGTGGGTCAAAATATACGGGAACACCCTGTACCTATTGTAAAACGGTAGGAGATTTGCTGCCAATTTTTCAGTCATTTCATAAAAACCCGTTGGGCTGTTGTTAAATGAAACATACATGTTCCTACTTTTTAAAACATTCGCTCTATTATGAAATTTAAAAAAAAAACAGATATTTCAGATCGTTTCACAATATGCCAATTCAATCTTAAAAAAAGACTAGGCTTGTTATAAAATGACTGATTTCGTTAGTCGACTGCGACATATCTACTATTCCAATATTAATTTTTAGCGAATCGAGTTGCAGCTTCAGTGGAACCTCTATCAAAAGATGAAATATCGAAAATGTTGCAATCTGAAAATCTTACTATAGACGTGCTGGCAAAGCATCCCAAAAGAATAAAGAAAAAATCGTTAAACTATTTAGCACACACGTTTAGTATAGCTTTATTCTACGGCATACCAGTGGTACAACTTGTTGTAACATATCAGAGGGTACGCAAAATTTACGTGGTCTGAAATGTTTAAGATTTCTACAAGAATATTTTCAGATGGTCAATCAAACTGGAGACCAAGATTTGTGTTATTACAACTTTGAGTGTGCTCATCCTGCATTAGGTCTCAGTGATTTCAATCACATCTTCTCCAACATGGGATACATCATAATTGGCATTTTCTTCATGTTTACTGTGATACATAGACAAACTAGGGTGAAATTACCTGAGGTTGGTCGGTAATAAGTAACATTCTTACATTACCAAAAGTATTTAAAACATGGTTTTAGGACAAAGGTATTCCAGTCCACTATGGGTTGTTTCATGCGATGGGGGTAGCACTTATCATTGAAGGAATTTTGTCTGCTTGCTATCATGTTTGCCCTAGTCAGTCAAACTATCAATTTGGTAAGATTATTTCCGCACTCTTTGTAAGCCTGCTTTAAATAACGAGCTTTATAATCTAGATACAAGCTTCATGTATATCATGGCTGTCCTCATGATGGTAAAACTCTACCAAAATCGCCACCCAGACATCAATGCTTCAGCGTATTCCACATTTACCGTTGTAGGCTTAACTATTTTCATGGGTAAGTTAAGTTAAATGAAAAAGTCCCTACAAAATTTCGCAATGTATATCTGTTTTAGCTATGGTTGGAATTCTAGATGGCGGTATCGTTATTTGGACTTTGTTCATGGTGTGCTATGCGATTCTGGTCGTGTTGCTCTCGTTCAGAATTTATTTTTTCAATAATGTCGTGAATGGACTGCGGCAGTTGAAAACTGAGGTAGAGGATGTTGGGCTTGGCGCCAAAGCATTTTTACCGATAAGAAAATGTGAGTACATGATGAGTCCTGTCCTGATTACTTCGATAACAACTCTGTATGTTGTTATCTTACCTATAAGATATAAGAATATAAGTTAACTAGGGTTTATTATTCTTAAATCTGTCTGTAACCATTTCTATTTAATTGTCATGGTATTGATTAGAGTACCTTTTTAGCTCAATTTTTAGTACTACTACTAGTAAATATACTAAATTATGGTATGCTAGTAGGTGGCATAATATTGTACGTGAATCAAATGTCTGATTTTGGTACATTCATCTTGGGGCTTCTTATGGGAAACACGATTACATACTGCGTGTTTTACACTGTAATGAAAGTAAGGATTTAGTTTAACATTTAAATTTTTTAAGTTATTTTGTTTTTATTAAATATTGCAGCTTGTGAATCACGAACGAATTTGCCTGGAAGCAATTCTGTATGGATTATTGGGAATAGCTTGTTGGGTATCCTCATGTGTATTTTTCGTAGATGCTGCAACTGAATGGACTGTAAGATTTTTTGTTTGTTTGTTTGTTTTTGTTGTATTTATATAGCAACAACTATTCTAGGTTACTCCAGCAGAATCACGTCAATGGAACCAGGACTGCATTCTTCTTAACTTCTATGACAAACACGATGTTTGGCATTTACTAAGTGCTCCAGCTCTCTACTTTACGTTCATGTATCTTATGCACTTGGACGACGACGTGGTATGTAAAGATCGAAGCCAAATTGCAGTGTTCTGAAAGCTATAAATATATGAATCATATTTCAACTCGACTGTGATTATCTCTATATTGCTAAACCACGAGCAAGTTTTTAATCTATTATATAGCGAAATAAGAGCTATCTGTCTCTATACAAATCCAATTTACAACCAGTGAAACAAATATAACTTTAACAGTATCTACACTATCTACGCATTCATTCTTGAAAATTTGCATGTATTTTTCGGAACTACATACTTTGTAATTTGAAAATAAATTTTGATTAATAATTATTGTAAATGCCATGTTTTTCCTTTCCACTTTATATTGTACCTACCTTATAAAAAAAACAAAGAAACCAGATTTAAAACGATTTTATTCTAATAAAAGTCAACATTGTTACCTCAGAACTCCGTCATTTCTAAACCGATTTGGACAATACTTTTTTATTTGATAGGGTATACCTACAGAATGGTCCCATTTAAATTTGAAGAAAAAATCCCACCCCTAAGGGTGGACAAATAGGGGATGAAATTTCATATTGTACCGATTTCGATGATTCTTTTTTTATTAGAAAAGGAGTACCTTAGAAGCGGCCCCATTTAAATTTGAAGAAAAAATCCCACCTCTAAGGGTGAAAAAATAGGGGATGAAATTTCATATTATTCTTCTATAGTCCTGGTCGTTATAATATTCGTTATATCGTAATAATAATACTGGGAATCGACCACAATTTTACATAAGTTTATTTTTCAAAACATATACAGTAATTTACGCGTTTCGGCATAATGCCATCATCAGAACTATTATATTTATTATTTATAACATTACAACTTTCATTTTACTAAAAAAGAGAAAAACAATACATTACATTTATAAATAATATGTGTCGAGAGGTAAACGCTATATTAATTCATTAAAATTCTCAGTTGTGTTCACGTAACAATATAAAATCTACACAGAAAACGTCAAACAACATTTTAAAATACTTTATTGGCTACTACATTAGTGACTACGAATGGGCAAGGAGTCGTGTCGTGTAATAGTCTGATGATGGCATTATGCCGAAACGCGTAAACTACTGTATATGTTTTGAAATAAACTTATGTAAAATTCTGGTCGATTCCCAGTATTATTATTACGAGAAATTTCATATTGGACCGATTTCGATGATTCTCTTTTTAAAAGCTTTTATTTAACTTGCAATGTATGTATGTATGTATGTATGTATGTAATTTGTTCGGGTGGAATCTTGCAACTCAATTTTGAAGCAGATATCTTCAACCGATCGAGCTGAAATTTTGTACACACGTTTAATTTGGATGACAATGCATGATTATATGTGTGACGTCATTCTAAATCCAACATGGCGGATCACCCAAGATGGCGGACTAGTTAAATTTCAACCGATCGAGCTGAAATTTTGTACACACGTTTAATTTGGATGACAATGCATGATTATATGTGTGACGTCATTCTAAATCCAACATGGCGGAACACTCAAGATGGCGGACTAGTTAAATTTCAACCGATCGAGCTGAAATTTTGTACACACGTTTAATTTGGATGACAATGCATGATTATATGTGTGACGTCATTCTAAATCCAACATGGCGGAACACTCAAGATGGCGGACTAGTTAAATTTCAACCGATCGAGCTGAAATTTTGTACACACGTTTAATTTGGATGACAATGCATGATTATATGTGTGACGTCATTCTAAATCCAACATGGCGGAACACCCAAGATGGTCATTAGAAGGTCTCCTCATTGAAGAGCTAGACTGTTCTAAACTAACCCGCAAACGACCTTGCAACAATGATGCGTTAACTGATATGAATAGACTCAGACACCTGGCCAAACTAAAAATTACAAAATAAATTAAAAGTAAAAAAATATTTTTAAAAAAAGCTTTTATTTAAATGCGCTAAAAAGAATAAAATAATCTTTTCTTTTAAAACTTTTACTATCAACTTATAACGTCATTCCACAATTTATATGATATAAAAGCTTGTCGCGAGATTTAAGTTTTCAAACTAAGTAAATACCACTACTTAAATCTCGCGACAAGCTTTTATATCATATAAATTGTGGAATGACGTTATAAGTTGATAGTAAAAGTTTTAAAAGAAAAGATTATTTTATTCTTTTTAGCGCATTTAAATAAAAGCTTTTTTTAAAAATATTTTTTTACTTTTAATTTATTATTAGAAAGGGATTACTTTAGGAGTGGCCCCATTTAAACTTGAAGAAAAAATTCCACCCGTAACGGTGAAAATAGGGGATGAAATTTCATATTGGACCGATTTCGATGATTCCTTCTTTATCGAAAAGGGGGTACCTTAGGTGTGGTCCCATTTAAATTTAAAGAAAAAATTACACCCCTAAGGCTAGATAAATAGGGGATGAAAGTTCATATTGGACCGATCTGGATGATTCTTATTTCATTAGAAAGGGATTACCTTATGGGTGGACACAAAAATGTCAATCCTAAGGGTGGACAAATAGGGGATGGAATTTAATATTGGACCGATTTCGATAATTCTTAATAATACACTAAAAAATAAGAAATACAAAAATTTAACAAAAAAATTAAAACCGACTTCAAAAATTTGCCCGTATGCACACTCCACTAAAAATTTTAAAAAAATTAAAAAACAATAACACCGACTTCACAAATTTGACCGTATGCACATTTGAACTAAAATTTTAGAAATATTTTTCTCTTTCGAAATTGAGTTATCTTTGGAGTCGGTGACAGTAAGTTATGATGTATGTAGGATATGATGTCATTTCATTGGTTCATATTGGTAGTTTTTGAATGAGTGAAAAGTAAATGAATTAAATAACATCATATCCACTCTTGTTGTACAGGGTGTCCCATTTTGGGTGTTTTTGGGTGTTTTTCTAAAAAATCTCGGTTATTATTAAAGCTAGAGGGTTGCGGTTTTCACGTCACTGTACTACTTTTTTGAGAGGAATTTGGTGGACCAATCAGATTTTAGATAAGTTTTATGGTTTCCGCACATTGGCGCAGGACTGAAATTTTCGATTTTTTGGAATCCTCTCTCCTGGCTACAACTTATATATATATCGACAAATTTAATCAACTATTTTTATAGATTTTTTGGCGTAGAATCTAATGGAATAATTAGTTTTTTGGTAGCGTTAATAGTTTTTGAGATATGAACTATTGTTTCCATTTAAAAAATATATAACTTTGGTTCATATCTCAAAAACTATTAACGCTACCAAAAAACTAATTATTCCATGCGATTTTACGCCAAAAAATCTATAAAATTAGTTGATTAAATTTGTCGATATACATATATAAGTTGTAGCCAGGAGAGAGGTTTCCAAAAAATCGAAAATTTCAGTCCTGCGCCAATGCGCGGAAACTATAAAACTTATCTAAAATCTGATTGGTCCACCAAATTCCTCTCAAAAAAGTAGTACAGTGACGTGAAAACCGCAACCCTCTAGCTTTAATAATAACCGAGATTTTTCAGAAAAACACCCAAAATGGGACACCCTGTACAAACTACCATTTTCTAACTGTCGTTGGCCGCACTGTAAAATTCAAAGTCCATGAGTGAGTGGTTCAACCCGATTGAAACCCCGAAATCCCGACGCCCATGTCCCCCCTCCCCCCATCGCTCGATTGTAAATCAAATAGCGGACGGCCGACTGGGGCATGTGCCACGTCACAGGGAAACATTTACCCATGAAGTGGCCGTAATTGAGGGCCTGCAGTCTGCAGAGATAAATACCGACGATCACAGGGCAAGTCGGGTACAGGCGGGCGTTGCAGTCCAGACTCCTGAAACTATGACGGCCCTCCACATTGAGCAAACGGCATATTACGGGCCAGTGCTCGTTGCGTAAATCAGGCGTCTAGATTTGAGAGGTCGGAGGTTTTGAGGTTCGGTCTTTGAGCGGGAGGCAATCAATGTAAAGTCTAGGCGAGAAGAGACCACCAAAGAGACGTTATAAGATAAAACTAACATAGTTTTTCCACCAGTTAATAGGTAGGTATATACAAAGACGATACAAATGCAGCATTCTTGCTTCCTTGGTACTCCCGGTTACATTTTGCGTCAATGGAGCTGTTTGAGCAAAGCTTTTGTCCACAATTACTTGTGAAGAGGAATAAATAGAACAGAAAGTCGGTCTGTGTATCTGCCACAGCTTACGGTAAGCTGTGTATCTGCTGTCTAAAAATTGTCAAACTCGCACATAAACCAAAAACCCCCGTCACATAACGACACTATTGAACAAAGAAAATCAGTTAAAAAATTAAAAATCTAATATGGAAAATAACAATTCTGGTTACGCTACTGACGCAGGAAACATAATAAAGGTAAGTAATAAAAAGTAAACATATATTTGCCAATGGCTTAAAATTCTCCATAAAACGAGAATTTTAACAAAAATGCATGTACATTGTGATAATAAAATGCTTTACAATAAGTTGGTTTATTTGCGATTTAATTTTTCTTCATATTACGTATTTACAAACACATTGAAAAAATCACTGGCACCGCTTGTTCCTATTCACATAAATAATGCCACTTGGTTTTATACACACATGGTTTACTGCTAAATGATCTGAACATATTCTTTTTCTTTATAGCCCAAAATGCCGATCCATTTTAGCCTTAAATTTGAGTCTGAATTATTAAATTAAAATTCTCCAACAAAAATATCCCCACTACCTACTTCCTCATAATTATTGAAAATTTAAAATTAGAATTGCTGTATTATCAAGGATTCATAAACTTAAAGACATAAAGGTGCCTTATAATTGTTTGCCTGTTTTGTAGGTACACAGTGAAAAATTCGGTGTAAGTCCTCTTCGTGTAAGTGGTGAAAGAAATTTAGTGAAAATTTGACACGAAAATTGGTGGATTCCAAATATCTCATCCTAACCTCCTTTGGTAAAATTCACACTACAACAAATTCGTTAATTTTAACACTTAGGGGTGTATTTTTTTTTATTTCTAACACGGCTTCGTATTTGTTCACACCACGCGGTGTTCCTTAACACCATTCGATGTCCCTTGGCACTAAGCTGTGTCAAATTAAACGTATTAACACAAGTTCGTGTTAGGTAGATAAGAGGGGGAAGGTATTTTACCAGTTATAGGTGCAAAATCTTAGGCAATCGAAGCCATGGCATCAGTTGTTTGTCGAACGTGTTGCGCGACGGAGCTTATCAGTTTGTGTGACGTGTGAAAAGACCGCGTGGCGCGTATACCTATTAATTATAAAAGTGATTCTAAAGATCGCTAGTGCAAAAATGGTGTTGTTGTGTAAAGTAAAATTTCATAGAGAGTCAGATGGATTAAAACGACAGGCGAATATGCAGATGTGATGACGAAAGGTACTGTGTGATAGCCGAGGTGATAGCCCCTCATCGACTGTGTTGATATGAGTTTGTTCTCACCGAAATCAGAAACCAGTTGCGAATCTGATTGACGGATTTTAAATTATTTGACTGTTCTCATTGTTTTGATTCCTGCTGATTGGCTCCGACTTAGTTCGGACCTGCTTGTGCTTGTGAGAACAGGCCTATTTAACTAAATCGCTGTGTCGCAAAGTTTGAAGTTTCTTTTTGTCTCACACGGACAATTATGTAAGGCAACAGTTACTTAAGTACATTGTATGAGAATTTGTACGAATTATTACCGTTTATTATTTCTTACAAATAATTTAAATTGAAGATCAAGCACATATTATGCCTGGTTCATACAATTTCTTTATCTTTTAGTTTTATTTTATTTTTACAAGTAACACATTTCCTTAAGTTGAACTTATCATTGACATTTGAAATTTCTTTAAAATAAAATTCATCTAAAACTATAAGAGAGAAAGAAGAAGAAAAGGGGAATACCAAATAAATTTAATTACACCATTTTGACCAAATTGCGTGTAAAAGTTACACAACACTGTGTTAATCTTACACAACGCCGTGTTAAATATTCAAACCAGCATAGTTCTTATCGACACCAGAACATTTGGTGAAATTGACCAAAAAATAAGGTGTAAAATTTACCAGATATGGTGTGGACTTATATAGACCACTTTTCGTGTCAAACTTAATACCGGATTTTTTACTGTGTACTGATTTCGCGAAAAATGAGGATTTCTGCCTCGATCAGTTTATCGAAACAACTCAAAGGTTTCTGCAGCTTTTTATAAACACCGCACAGTTTTTATCCATTTTTAAATAGACCACAAGCCTAAAAATCTAAAAATCACTTTCACAGCACTGAAAACCGTACGATTTTCGCTAAACAAATATTAACAAATTCAAAATCACAACAGCAGAAAATAAAATGCGTAAACGGATCGATGAAGTAGTGCTGCCAACGGAATAATAGACCACTTTTCGTGTCAAATTTAATACCGGATTTTTTACTGTGTACTGATTTCGCGAAAAATGAGGATTTCTGCCTCGATCAGTTTATCAAAACAACTCAAAGGTTTCTGCAGCTTTTTATACACACCGCACAGTTTTTATCCATTTTTAAATAGACCACAAGCCACAAGCCTAAAAATCTAAAAATCACTTTCACAGCACTGAAAATCATACGATTTTCGCTAAAACAATATTAACAAATTCAAAATCACAACAGCAGAAAATAAAATGCGTAAACGGATCGATGAAGTAGTGCTGCCAACGGAATAATAGACCACTTTTCGTGTGAAATTTAATACCGGATTTTTTACTGTGTACTGATTTCGCGAAAAATGAGGATTTCTGCCTCGATCAGTTTATCAAAACAACTCAAAGGTTTCTGCAGCTTTTTATACACACCGCACAGTTTTTATCCATTTTTAAATAGTCCACAAGCCACAAGCCTAAAAATCTAAAAATCACTTTCACAGCACTGAAAATCGTACGGTTTTCGCTAAAACAATATTAACAAATTCAAAATCACAACAGCAGAAAATAAAATGCGTAAACGGATCGATGAAGTAGTGCTGCCAACGGAATAATGTTGCTTATCGGAGCAAAGTCTCTAACTTTTTTGCCGCCCAATTAAAATATGCAATTTTGATTGGCTGAAGCGCTTGAACACTCCCAAATAAACAAACGATCGGTGTTTTCAAAACGGAATAATGTTGGGAAATACGTTTGGTATCATTTACTTTATCTACGAATTTTGGTCGCAGTCTGGATCGATGAGCTGAAATCGGCAATCAGCAATAATTTACAGTATAAAGTGAAAAGTCATCTTTTTAAAGTAAAGTCCCTGGAAAGCCAGGCAATCAGCATTCGTCAATAAAATAATATTGTATTCCCGTAGAATGTCGCTGCCTACGTCGTATGAAAAGAATTGGAAGGTCAGAGGTGCTTTGAAGGATACCCGTTTACTAGCTTTGAATATTTCAAGACAAAACATTGAAACGCTAGCACAAAGAATAAAGAATTGAAAATAACTCACTCAATTGTTCTGTTTATAACAGGCTTATCTCGTCATGCAACAAAGGGGAAGCCGCAGAAAATGAAAGGGTGTGCACGTTTTACTTTGCATTGTCAGTCTATTATATTTTTAGATTTACGAAGATAAAGGAAATGTCTGGATGGGGCGATATTATAAAGTAAATATTTGCTTCAAACATCAATTATTAGGTATAGTCATAGTTGTCGATGGAGAAAGGAACTCTTTAAAATAAGGGGACCCAGCATGTCACAGTCTATCACATAGGAAAAGTGAAGCCTTGTTTTCTGTATATCTCCAAGGAGACCACATAAGTGGGCTGGTACAAGGTTATGTTATATAATGTCAGTGTCCAAGTGCAATCAAGTTTTATGTGACATGCCAGTGCCATAGATTCCAAAGGAGGCAAAATATTTCCCATCACAATTCACAATTTTTAAGTTTTCTAACTTCCAGATAGTCAGTTAAAGGTAATGCGGCCGCCTGTAGTAGTCCCAATAATTGCAACCAGATATTTCTTGTCTCACCTTTAGTAATCCTACAATTCCCATTACGTGGGCATTACGTAAGTAAGTAGTTCAAAACAAAAATGGTATTTCCTAAATATTAAATTATTAAGCAGGTACTCAGATGTGTCAATTAATACGGCCACCTGTAGTAGTCCGAATGTCCCAATAATTGCAACCAGATTTTTCTTGTCTCACCTTTAGTAATCCTACAATTCCCATTACGTGGGCATTATGTATAAGTAGGTAGTTCAAAACAAATCGTATTTGTATTTCGAAAATTTTAAATTATTAAGCAGGTAGCTTCAGTCAGGTCTTTCTTTAAACAGTTTTTATCTACAACTATAAGTTTATTTTACGTTTGTGAGGTACCTTGGGAGAGAAATAAAATTACAAAAATGAGCACCGAGAAAAACTACATGATTAGAACTAAGTACAAGACCTAACCTTATTAGTCCATCCCGAAATCTGTGAAAGTTCTTTGGGTAGATACATTCAACAAGGGAAGAAAGTTCAAGTACACATATTATTACATATGGATTCAGGAACCTGGTAACAAGGTGCAATAGGGACAAATTCTCAAATAAGCACAATCAGCACTGACTTACCTTACTTATATTACTTAAATTCCTGGAAATATTGCAGGAAATCAAATTCAAATATAATATAAATTTGATTCATTTGGCACTTGCCATATTCTGTGTTTGTTGACAGAACATTGTCAAGTCATAATTTTTAGAAATCATATTAATTTTTACTAACAATCCAAGTACCTGCTATATCCATAGATTCTCCAATAAAATGGCATAGTTGGCATCATTGAGACCATTAGAATGGGGAAAGAAACGGCCTCACTTTGGAAAGTATAATGCTGGGTCCCCTTACTTTAAAGGGTCCCTGATAAAAACGCTTGGGCGGCGTTTGCTCTGTAAAACAAGGCCTACTCATAGGCGGCGCACGGCCCTTAATAATATTATACAAATTTTATTTAAATGATCTAAAAGGAATAAAATAAACTTTGAAATAATTCAAACCAGGGCAAACTAATAATTTTGTTACACACAAAACAACACCACACAAAAATCTATGCACAAAACCAAAATCCGCAAAATAAAACGAGATCCTTATTTCCGTGGACGGCACTGGATATACCGGCCTAACTGGCCTACATCGACACCTGCTCCATGGATCTCCGAAACGCCGACCAATGAAATCGCTACGCTCGCTTTCTTATTGGCTGCCTCCTTGACTAGGTCGATGTCGACCGCATAAAAACCTTTTAATTTTATACGAGTGATATCTGCTGATAAACCTGGTATTTTTACCAGTAGCAGAGCGTGGTAAATGCTATGAAATAGATCGCGCCCCTTATTTCACTGTGTTCCAAGTGAGTTAGTTCATTTATACTATACACATATCGAGGTGGAGTGCGAGTTTCATTAATTATTGTAAACAATAATTAAGACGAATAACTGGAAATGCTTTCCAATATGGAGCTTACACATTCTATAATAACTTTTGGTTGATATTTTTCGTAGCGTTTGATATATCGAATAAAAATTGAAAACATATTTTGATTTTGCCGTATTTTCAGCATATTTGTTATTGATACGAAAAATGCTTCGAAAGTTGTTTTATCGTGCTTTTAATAATGAATACATTTTCACGGTTTTGCACTTTATGTTTCGGTATTTCACTTTGTTATTATCTAAAAGAACATACGATTCTGTCGTTATACCGAGCAGAATAAGCTAGCAATGCCGCCACTATCTGGAGGCGGTCGTCACGCGCTGTGGATTTGTTATGGCACACAACGACAACTGTGACGACCTTTCTTGTGATAGCACAAAGGAAAAAAGGTATTTGTAGATAATTATTTAATTGAAATATATCTGTGTATCTGTGACATTCAAGATGGGACGCTTGAAGTGCTTTGTAGCATTAATAGTTTGCAGACTGTCGTAACCCACCATGGGTAAGTTATAGAGGCCGCACATTGAGTTTAGTGGTGTTGCGCCTATGGCGGAAACATTGTAATTTATTACCTTACAGAAAGAAATTTTCCTTACTTGATTCCTTACTTCAATCATTATTTCTAAAAATATTTTATGCCTAGGCCCCTCGTGGGCTTTACGTAAGCAGCTGTTGTACCATTACAAGGGAAGCTTTAATAACGTATTGTACAACATATATGTTGGTTCATAAAGCTCCTATATAAAATAGTAGGCGACACCAAAGGGAAGCGGGCGCAGCCTGCCTCTGAAATTACTGTCAACGTCTACGACTACAGCGGGCCAAAAAATTAATCGGCGGCAAGTTGCTTAAACTCTATTCAAACTAAACGCAAGTGAAACATAAACACAAGTTGTTGCATGGCTAGAGCGTGATACGCACGTGATCGGCTTGCTATGCTATTGGCTAGTCGTCAATAAAGTCTGTCCCGGCGGGCGAGTGCAGCGAGTCGGTATTTCTTACAGAGGTGTATTGGAGTTGCAAGTGGACCTTTATTTTTTTCCGATATAATTCTTTCGCTATTTATTAATTGTTTGAGCTACGATTTGTGTTAATAGCAGAAATTTGCAGGTAAGTGAATGACGGGGTGTGCCATAAAAGTTTGTTTTTAAAGTTCTTAATACTGGGGCATATTATTTTAATATTTTATATTATAAAATTCATAGAGATCGTCCTCAATGTGGCCCTGCCTCGTATTAGCACTCAGAATTGTTCAGGTGCTTCCATCGTGCAAATGTTTACGCGGCACTTGCATTTAGTTTAAATAGAATGTAGAGGTACCTACATACTTCGCTAACTGCACAACGGCAGCAGCGATTAATTTTTTTGGACCGTTGCTGTCATAAACGTCAACAGTAGTTTTGGTGTCGCTTACTATATACAAGGGTACAAACTTAGTATTACCCCGCCATTTCAGTTTAAAAATAGCTCTTTACCTTAGATAATATGGTGTGATGGGGTTCGGACAGTTAAGTTCCTCGTCTGTCCCCCGCGGTTATTTCCGGTTGCATTGTAATTGCCGGACCTCGTTAGCGAATATCTTTCGGGTCGATCATCTATTTTGATCGGTTATAATATGAGTGGCGACAGCTGGGATCCCTGGTCAATCGCAGACCGTGATGATTGATGATGTATTTGACAAGTTCCTTAGAACTTATTATGGACTATTTTTGCCGTCTTACTTACTTCCACATCACCACGCGATTGCAATCACTGTTTCGGCAAAAAAATATTTAAAAATGTATCCACGAAATCGATTTGGAACGTTCTAAAACGTCGGAAACCAAAGTTTCAGCAAGAAACATTTTGGTGTCTGTGTGTTCTCATGATAACTAAAGATAACTATTGGCTTCAAATTTGGTATACGTATAATATGTATCTGGTAAAATTGCGAGTGCCGTTTTCTATATTTTTTAGGCTCGAGGAATTCAATTTTTAACCGATTTCAAAAAAGGAGGAGGTTATCAATTCGGTTGTATGTTTTTTATGTTTGTTACCTCAGAACTCCGTCATTTATAAACCGATTTGGACAATTCTTTTTTTATTTGAAAGGGTATACTTACAGAATGGTCCCATTTAAATTTGAAGAAAAAATTCCACCCCTAACGGTGGAAAAAATATGGGATGAAATTTCGTATTGGTCCGATTTTATTAGAAAGGGATTACTTTAGGAGTGGCCCCATTTAAATTTTTGAAAAAAAAAAGTCACCCCTAAGGGTGGACAAATAGGGGATGAAATTTCATATTGGACCGATTTTGATGATTCTCTTTTTATTAGAAAGGGGTTACTTTAGAAGGGGCCCCATTTAAATTTGAAAAAAAAATCCACCCCTAAGGTTGGACAAATAGGGGATGAAATTTCATATTGAACCGATTTCGATGATTCTTTTTTATTAGAAAGGGAGTACTTTAGAGTTGGTCCCATTTAAATTTAAAGAAAAAATTCAACCCCTAAGCGTTGGGACCTTCAGTCAACGCCCTAAGCGTTGGGTGAAGCCCTAAGAGTAGATAAATAGGGGATGAAAGTTCATATTGGACCGATTTGGATGGTTCTTGTTTTATTAGAAAGAGGTTACCTTAGGGGTGGTCACATTTAAATTTGAAGAGAAATTAAATTTGGAGAGAAAATTGCAATCCTAAGGTTGGACAAATAGGGGATGGAATTTAATATTGGACCGATTTCGATAATTCTTAATAATTCACTAAAAAATAAGAAATAAAAAAATTGTAACAAAAAAATTTAATTACGTAGATGTTGGTGACCTGAATTTGATAATACGAGCCAAAACAAGGCAATAGTGGTCGGGATTAGGTCAAAGAACTTTTATTTAATTTTTTTTTATTTTTATTTATTTTTTTATTCATCGACGTTTCGACCTTTATAAGGTCATCTTCAGGATGCTACAATGTTACAAAAATACATAATTAAGGTTGGAATATAAAATTAAACGATATAAAAGAGAGACAGTAAATAAATTACACATACAAACTCCAAATTCAAGTCAAGTTTTTTGACAATTGAGATCAACATTTTTATGTGAGTATTGCCTGTATTTTGTGTTTTCTTTCCTTTTGAATTTGGAGTTTTTATGTGTTATTTATTTACTGTCTCTCTTTTATATCGTTTAATTTTTAATTCCAACCTTAATTATGTATTTTTGTAACATTGTAGCATCCTGAAGACGACCTTACGTCGACACAAAACGTCGATGAATTAAAAAATAATAATAAAAAATTCTACAAGTTCTTTGACCTAATCCAGACCACTATTGCCTTGTTTTGGCTCGTATTAAAAAAATTAAAACCGACTTCAAAAATTTGCCCGTATGCACACTCTACTAAAAATTGAAAAGAAAATTAAGAAAAAATAACACCGACTTCACAAACTTGCCCGTATGCACATTTCAACTAAAATTTTAGAAATATTATTCTCTTTCTACATTGAGTTATCTTTGAAGTCTGAGACAGTAAGTTATGATTGTAGGATATGATGTATTCATATCTAAATAGATTTAAATTCCTTGTCTTGACTGTCACCAAATCCAAAGATAACTCCATGTAGAAAAAGAAGAATATTTCTAAAATTTTAATTGAATTGTGCATAGGGGCAAATTTCTGAAGTATAGGTGTGATTTTTTGTTATTTTTTCTTAAATTTTTGAAGTCGGTTTTAATTTTTTTGTTAAAATTTTGTCAATCTATTTCAGAAATAAAATAATAATGATCAAGTTACGAGGGGACAAAAGTCTAAAAGAGTGAAAATATGCGGGTATATTGTGGGATTTGTGTGCAATATTGAATTTAGTACTAATTAAATAATGATAAATAGGTAAGGTCTTAATATTCTCACACCTCAACTTATTTTTATTAAAATAGACGACCGGTCGCCAAAAATGGACTCACACGAAGTAACAGAAATACTAAATGGATTTATAAAGAGTGATTTTGAAGTAGTGGTTCCATTGTCAGCGGTTTTTGGTTGAGATTTTGAGGTTATGTTGTGTACCCAGATGTCTCCAGTGTGTAACAAAATAACCAAAAAAGTGGTGAAAATTCAAAGACATTCAGAGTTTAAATTTGACTATTCAGAGTCCAGACCCAATTAACCTGAATAATACTAATCTCATCCACATTACTGGTTACGTTCCATTCGACTTGGGAGGTGCCGCGAGCGGTGCTTGAAATGAATTAGGCATTGATCGCATTAATGAAGCATTATAATCCAGTTTATTTTTAGTTCTTGATGACCCAAAAAGGATATTATGTAATATTCTCGGCGATATTTTACGTCATAAAGTATCTTCTATTATGTAATTTTGTCGAGGTTTTTGTCAATCGTTCGAAAAGAGGGAAAATGTAACTATATGTACCGAAACCTATTTTGTATGCAATTATTTTTGCTGGGCGAATTTATAATATTCATCATTTTGTCCAGTGTAGGTAAAAGCGCATCGCCTATATTACTTCTGGTATATCTAACACTAATACCATACCATCTATACAATTTCCGCACACTCGTTTACTGAAGAGCCACGTAAGCCTATCATTACCCCGCCATTTCCGTTTAAAAATAGCTTTTTACCTTAGAAGCGACACAATGGCCTTCCTCAATAATCCATAACCCGCAGTCCGGCCAGGCTATGATCTCCCATTCGGTTTTGTTCCCGCGACAAACTACAAAGGACGTTTCCGTGCCGCCTAATAACACGGTGTATGGGATTCGGACCGTTACGTTGCACGTCTGTCCATCGTCGTTCTTTCCGGCTGCATTGTAATTGCCGGACCTCGTTAGCGAATATCCTCCCGGGCTGATCCTCCATTGTGATCGGTTATGCGTGGCGACAGCTGCTGGGGTCCCGGGTCAATTGCGGACCGTGATGAGGTCGGAAAAGGATTAATGATGTGTTTGACCGAGTACCTTCCATCCGAAACTTCGAATTTCCGTCTATTGCGCTTAGAACTTACTGGGATATTTTTGCGGTATGTAAAACCACTAGTGCCGGAAATTTTATCGATATATTTTTGCCTAGAAAGATCAAGGATATACCGTACTTTCACCGTTTTAGTAGGCATTGACATGGCTGGGAGGCGCGCCGCCGTGTATTCGGCTAGGTGACTACTGTGTACTCCCCCCGCCAACGACTGACAAACCTAGCTGGACTCACGGCGACGCGCGGCATATTCCCCTATGTCTACCAAAACGGTGAAAGTACGGTAGATTGGTCCCTTTATTTTCTGATAGAATCCCGGAGAGGGGAGCTAAAACTAAAATGGCAATTTTGACTAATGATCTTGCTTGCGGGCAAGAAAAACTTCCGACACGTGTGGTTTTTGTTGAGAATATTTCGGGAATACGATTCCTTTATTGATTTTTTGTATATTTATATCTCCAAAACGATTAATTTCGAACGGAATTTTTATTTTGAATAGTCGCAAAAGTAGCAGCTTCAACTGAGATGTCCCAGTACCTACCTAACGACAGAACTCTTGGTTTATTTTCTGCAATGTTATTGTTACCAATGTATACAATTATACAAATTATGTAAATTATATAAATTCAACTAGGAAAATGTCTGCTAATACCGCGCAACATAATGTTGTATTTTTAAAGTCCAAAGTGGTTGGGATTCGGGGTCGTAAAAAAGGGCAGCGTAAAATTAAATCATCTCTTCACCAACTTTTCGGCTTATACAGAGTGTCCCAGGATAAGTGAAACAAGAGGTGTAAAAAGACCAAAAATGTTCGAGTTCGAATTTGGCCATTTGGGGTCCAGGCCTGCTTGCCTAGAAAATAATTTTCGCCATATTTTTAATTTTGAAAATAAAGTAGGCTCTGACAGGAACGATTTATTTATTTTCCGTGTAGGTTAAGTGCCCTTTCTCGACAAGATATCGAAAAATTTCATTAGAAAAAGTTGCTTCGAATTGAAAACTATGACCCTGTGTCAATTTTCAAAATAATTGGCCTACTTTGATTTTTGTCCACTTTATTTCCTATAAGTAGGTGAACTATCCTTTTCGTTTAAAACATCGAAAAATTTCATTAGAAAGAGTTATTCAGAGTAAAGAAGTATGCAAGACTGCGAAATTTGGACTCAATCGGCCTACTATGATTTGTTTGAGATAATGTCAAATAATCAAAGTAGGCCAATTATTTTGAAAATTGACACTGGGTCATAGTTTTAAATTCTAAACAACTTTTTTTATGAAATTTTTCGATATTTTAAACGACAAGGATAGTGTTCACCTACCTAAGTATAGGAAATAAAATGGGCGAAAATCAAAGTCGACCAATTATTTTGCAAATTGGCATAGGGACATAATTTTCAATGCTCAGCAACTTTTTCTAATGAAATTGTTCGATATCTTGTCGAGAAAGGGCACTTAACCTACACAGAAAATAAATAAATCGTCCCTGTCAGGGCCTACTTTATTTTTCAAAATTAAAAATATGGCGAAAATTATTTTCTAGGCAAGCAGGCCTGGACCCCAAATGGCCAAATTCGAACTCGAAAATTTTTGGTCTTTACACCTCTCGTTTCACTTATCCTGGGACACACTGTATACAACCATCTTCAGGGTTCGAGATATTCTTTTACTTGTTCAAGATAATCTTTTAATTGTTCAAGATATTCTTTTACTTGTATTATTTAATTTTATGCTGCCCTTTTTTTACGACCCCGAATCCCAACCACTTTGTACTTTAAAATCAATTTTTGGTCACGAAAATCTGGTATAATTTAGAACAGACCAATTTTGACAAGTCGGTGTATGTAGATATTGAGAAGATTTGCGGTTGGCAAGCAACGAAGAAATACATTCCCTTGGAGTTATTGGTTCGTGATAATTCCCAAGAGCATTTTTATATCTAGCAAGGGCATATTAGGTATAGGATTGGGTATATGTTTAAGAAATTGGCTACCTTATTGGGTACAGTTATGAGGGAAATAAACAGAATAATCTTAATTACTTTCACATCACTAAGTGATTGGATGTACCGTTTCGACAAAAAAAAATTAAAAGAATCAACATTCTAAACTGTCAAAACCACAGTTTCAGCAGTTATCTTTGTGTAACGATAACAATCCAATGAATTAAAATATACAATATATATAATCTTTACATGCAATAGGATTGCGCGGATTGCTTTTGGGCAAAATCACTCTACGCAGAGAAGTGGGAAAAGTGGGGATGTAAATATATATAATATTTAGTTTTCCACAATACAATAGTTTTTATGCAACAGAATTACTACATAGTCGATAGTCGTTACTAGAGAGCATTTTTAACATTAGGTATTAAAAAAGATTGTTCTTGAGATCAGGTGCAAAGGGATAAACTTGCTAGTTATATGTTGTTTTCTATTTCTTGTTGTCAAGATATTCATTTCTAGCATTAGTTTGCAGAATCAAAGGAAAAAAGAATGGTTATGATCACGTGGGGATGAAAATATATAAATGGAAAATATATGTATGTTATAGGTATATTGAGTGGAATATTTAAATGTGCAATTAAATAATGGGTTTGAAAAGAGCGATGTTTAAGTATATAGGTACTTATTAAAGTAATTCTATTGTTATTGTTGTGTACCAATACGTATGAAATTTGACCATTTTGCGCCTATAGCCTTGCTTGATTATAAAATAATTTCTAGCATATTTTCAGTTTTTAAAAATGAAGGTACCCTCAACCGAAACTATTTTCTTATTTCAAGTGATTGGAAAAGTGAATTTTCTGTCCAAGATATCGAAAAATTCTATTAGAAAAGTTGTTCAAGGCTGGACCTCAAGTTGTCAAAAAATTTAACTTAACAGACATGTTTTGTCTTCCAGTTAAAATGCCTTAGTTAATACATCCACACTGTATGCATAAGTTTGAATCCAAAAGTTGCAAATTCCCTATCAAATATTCAGAAGTTGAGCCTGGTAATGTTAAACGTGAAAACAAGAATGAATTTATCGAACTTGTAGACATAGCGCTGTGAGTTCTTGACTCGTCAAGTCAAATCAGACAAACGAAGTACCTACTCGAAATTTAACAAAATTGTTCTATATACCTACGCTTTAGCAATATTAAGAAATAGAGAAAATTTATTACAAAATATGGCAAACAAATCACGAAGATAGGTAGTTCCCTTGCCAGTTGATCCTCACACTTTGGTTAAAACCAGGAACTCTTTAAAATAAGGGGACCCAGCATGTCACAGTCTATCACATAGGGAAAGTGAAGCCTTGAGGGTTTTGTCTTCTGTTGAGTCCAAGGAGACCACAAGGGGGCTGATACAAGGTTATGTTATATGTCAGTGTCCAACTGCCATCAAGTTTTATGTGACATGCCAGTGCCATAGATTCTAAAGGAGGCAAAATATTTCCCATCATAATTCACAATTTTTAACTTTTCTAACTTCCAGATACTCAGATGTGTCAATTAATGCGGCCACCTGTAGTAGTCCGAATGTCCCAATAATTGCAACCAGATTTTTCTTGTCTCACCTTTAGTAATCCTACAATTCCCATTACGTGGGCATTATGTATAAGTAGGTAGTTCAAAACAAATCGTATTTGTATTTCGAAAATTTTAAATTATTAAGCAGGTAGCTTCAGTCTGGTCTTTTTTTAAAGAGTTTTATCTACGACTACAAGTTTATTTTAAGTTTGTGGGGTACCTTGGGAGAGAAGTTTATTTTAAGTTTGTGAGGTACCTTGGGAGAGAAATAAAATAATTACAAAAATTTTATAATGAACACCGAGAAAAACTATCATCATTAGAACTACTAGGCCTAATCTTATTAGTCCATCCCGAAATCTGAGAAAGTTCTTTGGGTAGATACATTCAACAAGGGAAGAAAGTTCAAGTATACCTACATATTACAAATGGATTGAGGAACCTGGTAACAAGGTGCAATAGCGACAAATTCTTAAATAAGCACAATCGGCACTACTGACTTACCATACTTATTACTTAAATTCGTGGAAACATATAAAAGAAATTTCTTTCATTTGACAGTTGCCACATTCTGCACTTGTATACACAAAATTGTCAAGTCTAATAATTTTTAGAAATCATGGAAACCATTATTAATTTTTACTAACAATCAAAGTACCTGTTATATTCATAGATTCTCCAATAAAATGGCATACTTGGCATCACTGAGACCATTATAATGAGGAAAGAATATGCCTCACTTTGGAAAGTATAATGCTGGGTCCCCTTACTTTAAAGAGTCCCTGGTAAAAACGGATTGCTTTTCTTCCCAGCCTGTCTGTTTCTGTTGCTCGCGAGTCGATCATTAGGTATAAAAAATTGATTTCAGGAGAAGAGGTGACTTCGGTTAATCCAAAGTGTATTGCTATATTGGGTAAAAGTTTGAAGATGTAACAGGAATGAACTGCTCATATAAGAAACATCAGGGCCGTTCCTAGCGGGGGGACAGAACGTGCACGTGCACGGGGCGGCACAATCAGTGGAGCGGCAAAAAAATAATAAAAGCGCAGAGAGTGTTGCTTTAATAAGTATCATATTTTCTTAATACCTAGTTTGTTAGTTTTGTAAATATTCCTATATTTTTGTGTTTCTTTTAGCTAAGGGTAACATGACTAGAACTGAGAATTTTTTTGCCTTCATATGTACTATAATGTATACATGTTCCTTGTACCAGTGACTATACCGAGTTCTATAATCACTGCTTGTATAGTGTGTACGGATTTATACCGTTGACCTTTCTGAAATAAATCAACTAAATGATAATACCCCCCTGTATATAGGTATAATATATTACTGGGGTGCAGGGTCGGCTTAAACATTATTTTATTTATATTATTTATTTATTTTTATTTTAAAATATAAGTAGCCATTATAAACTAAATGAAAATACAAAACAATGAATAATAATATTTTATTAAATATATTAAATTATACACGTACGACATAGAATTTAATAAAATACATACTTAAATTTACACATTTAATTTAATTAATTTTAGTTAAATAATTTAAATTGACTTGTCGGTATGAAGACATAATTAAATTTGGAAACCCAATTGTACCTTACTCAATTAGTTCTATGTCACTATCACTATTATCCTCATCTAAACCTAAACTTATTATTATCAGTGGTTGAGCATTTGTACGCATACACATATAAGAATTTTCCACCTTAATTACATGTTGTATACAGTTTTTCCAAATGTCCGCAGAGATGTTACTTACTACGTTTTTTATTAATTCTACTACAGACATATTTAATGTTGTAGAAATATTATTTCTTCTAATATTTGATTTTAATTGGTGCCATATTAACTCAATGGGATTAAAAATACAGTAGTAAGGGGGAAGACGCAACACTACATGTCCATTTTCAGATGCAAGTTTGTCACAGACGTATTCCCTATCAATTTTGAAAGCTTTTAAGACATCCAAAAGATCCTGTTTTTTTGTACATTTCTTCAAAATAAATATCATTTTCTATCATGAAATTTTGAATCTCCGCTTTAGTACTGCTACAATTGGGGATTGTTTTTAGTTGCCTGCTATGAAAACGCGCATTGTCCATTACAATAACGCTATTTTTTGGTATATTTTTCAAAAGACGATGTTCAAACCAATCTTCAAACAGTTTTGCGTCACTGTCTTGGTGGTAATCTAAGGAAGAGACTGCTATGTTTTTAGCTGAAAGCAAAAGACAGTTCGGAACAAACCCATTTTCTGAACCTGCGTGAATTATCGTAATTCTTTTGCCTTTATTTGAAGGGGCCCTGGTTTGACAGTTTTTTGAAAAATCAACCTATCTTTTTTTGCAGTGTAATGGGGTATCAAACCATGTTTCGTCAATGTAGATAATTGGGCGATTTTCTGGTCTACATTGTGTAATAGCTGTTAGATATTGATGACGCCATTCTCGTAAACGTTGAGATTCCATTAGAGTTTGTGTCTGGAATCAAGGCCTCTTGCCAGCAACGATTGATACACATTTTTAATTATTTCTTTAGCATCAAGAGATAAATGCTTTCTTCTGAACACGACACTAGATGACCCACTATGAGCACAAAGCACAAGCACCCGATCGCCACACTATAACACTAAGACAAGACTAATACAACGCTGATACAATTAGCTATATTTATAAGTATAAAAAAATACTTGCTTAAAATTGTATTTATATTATGAATTACGGTTGCAGGTAAGTATATACCTACTCCGACCCTGTACCTACGAAATTCGAGGCATTTTATGGTCAAAGGGATAATGACCGTTTTATGGTATAGGCAAAAGATCAACGGTATAAATGCGTACGTACTATATCTAATTAATTACAGGATTTTCACGATATTTTGATTTATTTTCCTATATTTGAACGAACAAACTAATTTTTTATGGGGGGCGGCAAAGTTTATTTTGCACGGGGCGCCAACAGAGCTGGGCAAGTAATTAGGCGAAAGTAATTGAACTGTCAATTAATTCCTTTTCATGGAATTGTACTTAGTTGGAATTACTTTTGAAATAGAGACAGTAATTGTAATTTAATATCAAGTACTTTTTGAAAAGGAATTGTACTTGTAATTTAAAATCAATTACTTGTGAGAATTGCAATTCCTTTTTAAAATTCCTTTAATGCAATTACTGTTTCAATTATAATTACTTTTCCAATTACAATTACTTGTCCAATTACAATTACTTTTTCAATTACAATTACTTACACAATCTCCTCTTGCGGTGGATTGATTTTGGAAATATTGCAACGTTGTTTAGGCCAACCTGGCCAACAAAATGCAATGCAAAATAAATGCGTCATCACTGACAAAGTCCGCAATAATGTTTTCTTTCTTAGCCACTCCCATTTACTATTTACGCGTCACTGGCAAGTCATAACGATTGGTATGTATTCTCTATCTCTATATTAATAGTTAATTCGTAATGCCTATTGTTCACGTCACAATAGACATTTAAATTCTGTTTTTTTTTTTCATTAGGTGGTATACGGAATTATCACTATTTATTGGATTAGTAATTCAAAATTAAAACAGTTTTGATAGAAATACATTTTAGATTTTGTAACTTTATAAATATTGTACCACATTTTATAACACAAATTTAGTTCAATACAAAAATTGTCAGTTTGTTTGGTTGTAAAATTTTATTTCGGTACCTACATAATGTAAAAAATTAAACTTTTTTGTGAGTCGTTGAGCTTGAATCTGAAACTCATTCGCATTTTAAAAGATTTATTTTATTTCTCTATTCATGTAGCCGTTTATTTTCAGTTTTATTTTCATAGAAACTGAGCTGTGCTGTGACTCTGTGAGGCCATTGTGTGTTTTTAGACATAGGTATTACTATATTATACTGTTACCTACTGAATATAATCCCAGAAAAAAGCTTTTTTCTGGGATATAATTCGTTTTGTTCCTTAAAATACTGCACATTTTATTTATTTTAATTTGAATATTTGCCATTTAAGGCTGAGCCGCAATAAGGTGATACTTGGCAGGAATGTGAGGAATAAAGTCCCCCTTCCTCTCTGAAAGTCTATTGGACTCCTCCGAACTCCTATACTTGCTGCGATGCCGGATGAGGGGTTTATTTTGTAGCGGATATCTCCAGCACACTTAAAAATATGTGGTAACCGCGACGTTGCATCTGAGTGCGTGGCAACGCTGCATGCCCAGGGTCCGCCCCGATATCTGCCATCGTATGCTAGCCACACGTGCTCTCTTTGTTTATGAGATTCGAACTCCTCCCACAGGCCCCCTTTGCTCCTCAGACCGAAAGTATCTTTTAAATGCGTCCCCGCTTTACAAAGACACAAAGACTAGAATTTTTTTGCATCGCAGAACAAATAATGCTTAATATAGTTAAGTTATCAGTTATGGTTTTTTAAGTAACTAGGTAAGTACCTACGTTCATAGAAAATAAAGCAAACAGAAGTAATTGAAAAAGTAATTGTTTACATCAATTCCAATTCCAAAGACAAGTAATTGTAATTGAAATTCAATTACATTTCAAAATATCAAAGGAATTGTAATTGGATCTAATTACATTCCTACAAAAGTAATTGGAATTGGAATTGGTCAGTTTTTAAGTGTAATTGACCCAGCTCTGGGCGCCAAAAGGGTTAGAAACGGCCCTGGAAACAATCGTTTTAATCCGGACCGTGGCACTCGCATAAAACCGAGTATAAAACCAACCCGGACCAACTGCCGCAAAACCCACATAACAAAAACCAGTCTCGTCCGGTTCCGCCTGGGCATACCGTGGCGAGCCCGCCGATGGTGGTCCGCGATCCTTATCTACCACCATGCGCGGAGCGGCCCAAAGCCGATTACGGGATTTCGCTCCGAAAAATCCTCCCGGTTCTACTCGTAGCGTCTCCCTAATTGGAAAAATTAAAATTGAACGAATTTCTGGCCCTTCGGATGGAGTTATTATTGTTCGCCGGGATCTCGCGCCTTTCTGCTTGTCGTTGGTCGGCCTGGTATGGAAGCAAATATTGGCTACTTGAATTTATCCGTTTTAGTGGAGTCAACGTAGACGAAAAATGCGGTGTTAATTACGAATTAATTAGGGAAGTCATGGATTTGAATAAAACCTTTTGAAACACCTTCAAACATACTTTTATTTAAAAGTCCGCAGGTTGAAAAAGTGCGCTTTTTATTTTAAAAATAAAAAAAATAAAAAAATCGATCTTTCACCGAAATTTCTCAAACGTCGTCTACAATTAATTGTAGAATCATTATTTTTCAATGAAAATTTATATTTTTATGTTTTTTGAGATGCTGATTATGAATATGAAGTAAAAAAAACGACGCCTAGTAAAAATGAAGTTGAATGCAAAAATAATCTAATTTTAATTTTTTTATTTTTTTCCGAGATAATCTCATATCAATACGACAGGTAAGGTAAGTAAATTAGAAATACGTTTAAGGGAATAAAAAGTGAAAATCTAGCTATTTACGAAAAGCTCAAGCAGATTTTTATTTATTTCATGGAATGCTTGACCACGAAAATCTTTGAAAACAAATACCTAGGTACCTTCTTCTTTCAAATAACATATTAATAATTATTCTTTTGGCGATAACTCCGAAACTAATGAAGATATCAAAATACCAAAGTATTTTTGGTTGTAAATGTAATCTACTTTTCGATTATAACAGAATAAATGTCATTGAATTTAAAATTTCGGAGAAAATTGTAATAAGAGGGAAATTTTTCGAATTGCGCCCTTTAGCGGCGACCACGAAATTCGAAGTGATATTACTGGACAATCTTTTGATAGAAGAAGGAAATCTCTCTGAAACAAGCCCAAATTCAACCAATTCGGTTAAACCAAACAGGAGTTAGCAGCATTTTTTCAAGTCAATGTTTATTCGCCCGTCTCACCTCTATTTGAAGAGCAAATCCTTAACGAAAATTGTTCAGTATTTGCTGAAGAGTGCAATAAAATTATTTTTGATATTTATTAGATATTTTTTTGAGAAAACTCATTTTTCAAATTTACTGTTGCGAATACGCCCCCTAGCGGCCGACCTACAAACTTAAATATAATTTCCAGCGATTTTTCGTGACCATATTACTTAAGAAGATTTTTCCCCAAAGCTCCAGGACTATTAATTCCTGAGATATGGTACCTCTTCACCCTTAATGAAACACCCTATATATAGCTTGGATTTTCGGGGGATATATATAGGCTGTGCCATTCGTCCCCACGTCAATACAAGCTGTGCTCCAAGGGAACAGAATGACATCTGCCGACTACCTGCCGACTAACACGCCTGACAAACACACGCCCATACATACACACATACAAACGCATGTTCTCAGTGGATCAAAAATGGGGACTATAGTAGTATACAAACATGTATGAAGTATTTACGAGAAAGAAAGCAGAAAGTCACTATTGAGTTTCAATATCTAATTTTATGCGGATATTATGAGCGTTTGAAATAACTATTAAATATGCGATAGCAAGAATTTATGAAAAATCTCTATGTTCAAAGTGAAAAAAGAAACAAACGAGGTTTGCTATCGTAATCTCATATTGCTCATTCAAAACTACATACATTTAGTAGAAACATTCTGTAATATTGCTCAAAAATATTACAAATTGGCCATGTAACGTCAATTATTGTGAAAATGCATGAAATGCATGAGATCAAGGTCAACTTTACAATAATATGACAGGCGTATCCCTTCATGGAAATTAATGCTACAAGATTTTTTTTAATTGCTTTACGGTGTCACTTTCCAATAAACTTTGTTGCATATGAATTAGTTGTGGGTGTAAAAAGTTATTACTGTTTAACTGTCTCGCGCTCCACGCGCCGCTCTCAATTTCGGCTGCCTCTTAAATACGAGGAAGCATGAAAACGTATGATCTTAAAAAAATTCTCATTCATTACTTAATTATTTTACAAAAAATATGTAAATACATTTTTTTTGAGAAATTGCCTGCTCTTTCGAATGGTCTTACTTAAATTCTATAAAAACGCTTATTGAATAAGTTATTAACAAAAAACCTATATTTTTGACAGTTAGTGTCAAATAAAAAAAATCCCACACTATTTTGCGCTGCGGACTCTTCGGATTTTGTTTCAAGACATCAAAACGAACATATTCCAACAAAATCTAAAACTCCCGGAATTTCTTCGAAGTTATTTTCCTAGTTGACTCCACTATTTATTGAGGCATATACATGGAACATATATAGCCATATGGGAAATACCTCCGATAATATTAAGACCATGAAATGCGGTTTTTAAGATTTTAGAAAAAGATCATTCTTTCTAAAACGATTTGGGTAGACGATTCATTTTTATACAGAGTGATTCAGTCGTGATGTAAAATATTTTAACCACAGTTGGGGAAAAAGTAGCTTAATACGAATTCGAAATTAAAAAAATTAAAAAATCAACAAAAAAATAAAAATATAGTTTCAGAAGTGTATTAAATCCCCTTGTTAATGGCGTTCACCAGATCAGCTGTTAAGCTCGCGGCGTCGAGGCTACTGTCCCCGTGGCGCGGAGTTGCCAGTTGCACAACATATTCGTAAATTTACTTTTTTTACCTTTTCCCAAATACTGATTTCAAAAAATGTATGCATAGTCTAAGTGAATTTATTACCTTTTTGATTTTTCAATGTCAATCAACAGTAATTAGTGGGTGTGTAGGAGTATAGGGAGCTCTTAGTTTCCCACAACGGATACACGTTGTTTGCAGAGACTGTAGTAGCAGACAAAACACAAAACTAAGCACAAAATATACAAATCAAATATGCATCAAAATTAAAACACTCTATCACTGTTTACTTACAACAATAGGCACAGGTTTATGGCCTCGCGTATCGCGGAAATTTCTACACAACACGGTCCACACACCTGCACCTGTGTCCTGTACTATAGAGATATTGACAAGACGGAGTCGTTTAGTCGCCACCTCAGAGAAATAACCAAGGATAGAGGGAGTAAGAACAAAAAGTAAACAGAGCCAACATCTTTTTGAGTGATGCCACGTACTCCATTGTTTACAGCATTTCATTTCAAAATAGAAGGGCTTAATAATGGGATTAAATGAAGGCACACCTCCCATAACGCTAAATTAACAAATGTAGTTATTAATTTCTTGTATGTAACGATTTTAAACTAAAACTAAATTGCGCTGTAATTATAGTAGCTAATTATCACTTTAATAAAATCGTCACAGATACCTCAAACCGCCCAACTTGGCAACGCTGCCTTTGCTGCTGCGGGCGCCGCGTTCGTTAACTCGCCGGTATTTGTTTTGTGTTTGCCCAGCAAGTCAAGTTTTCCGATTGTTTACGTATGCATTTTTCGTGTTTTCAATTGTTTTTCTGTTAATTTATAAGCTATTTATTAATATTTAGTATATAGTGACTGATTTTGTACACAATGGGACGCAGAAAGTATGTGATGTGTGGCCAAATTGATATTTCTCAGGATATAACCTATCTCAGGTAAACGTTGTACACCCGGGCCTAATGTTTGTTTACTTGGGTAAATTTGCATATAAGATGTTGGTTGACTACAAACGTGTATATTTTGATGCTGTTGCTCCCTCTATCCTTGGTTATTTCTCTGAGGTCGCCACAGTCGCTATAGAGAGCTACAGTTGGCACGGGCGTAGCCAGGATTTAGTTTTGGGGGGGGGGGGGGGGTTTAGTTTGAGAAGTAAATAAAACAACAAAAATATACTTACATGAAATTTAATATCTATATATTCATCCGAAAAACTACGACATATTTATAAAGTTCTTAACTTTAAATGAAATGGATAAATTAATTTCGTTCCTCTGCGCTAAATCTAAAACCATTAAAGAAGAAATCTTCGGCTTTTTCTTTTAAATATATCCACTACTTCATCTGCATGAATTTCTGTTCCATAGTGAATGTTCATTAGAGCCAAACCATTAAGTCTGTTTTCACTTGTAGTGTTTCGTAAATAGTTTTTCAGTCTCCTTAGGCTCGAGAAAGACCTTTCTGGGGTAGCAGTGGATACAGGAATGGTAGCCAAGATTTGTAGTAATTTGTAAATATTAGGATAAAGGTTTTTATCGCACATATCTAGGCATTCCAAACTAGATTTCGGGGTAGGCAGTCTTCTTATCAGCATGCAAGGTAGCTGAAGCTTTGATAGCTAAATCCAAATTTGTTTCTTTATTAGAAACCCCTTGACCTTGACTACACCACTTTTTCCAGTAGTCCATACCTTTAAGTTTATCACCCTTCCTTTTTTCCCCTCCATTTTTCGACAGTAATAATGATTCACGTATCTATCCTTAACAAGGTCATCGAATAACAGCGCACTAAAATTACTCACTTACACCGTACACTTAATTCTCTTCACTATTCGTTCACCACTTTTCACTTTTATTCGCTTCCACAACTTCCACAAAGTTCCGCTCATTTCGACCGGGCGAATAATCGAGAAACAACGCAAAGTGTCCCTACAATACAAAATAGTTCGGCTGCAACTGCGTCTGCCTCTCGTCAAAAGATGGCGCTAGGCGCTACTATTACTACATATATTCAAACGTAATAACAATTTAACTCTTCACTCCTCGTATTTTTTCGGTATAATATTAGGTAATATTTTGCTTATTTCGGGGGGGAGGGGTTTGAACCCCCGAAACCCCCCCTTGGCTACGCCCGTGACAGTGGGTCATGTTAGTAGTGTTCCTTCCTACCGCATGCTACCGCCATGCGCCACCGCCCGCTGGGAATAGTTATTTAACCGCAGTTAGTTCACGTCAACGACGCTTTAACGTAGGACTAAAACGAATTGTGACTACTTTTTTAAGAGTAGGTACCTTGAAACAACTTTACTGATATAAATTAGCTGCGGCTAAATAACTATTCACAAAAACAATCCTCCTTCTTTCCGAGATGAGTGGAGCCATCGCCATCTATCCGGCGCTGCCTGAACTTGCCGTCCCGTATAAGTCATCTGTAATAATTAAATTACTGGCGCCTAGTCACTGACTGCCAACGCCGCCAGCGTCTAGTGGCCGGCCAGTCAGTAAACGAGTAAACCACAGAAAATATAGCTAGGCGTAGCTATATTTTCTGTGGACTAAACTAAACAATCATGTCAGAATAACCACTGTCAGGCTGTTTTGTTGCTATATTCTCGAGCAATTTAAAAATTGTGATACAAATGTGTGTGTGGAACTTCGCAAAAAATAGTGGCGCTTATGATGTGAGTAACATTTTTTTAAGAAGTGTTAAATCAAGATTGAATACACCAAAAATGCATATGGTAGGTATTCCTTATTTCTTCAGTTTCACCTTCCACAAAAAAAACAATTGAAATGTGACAGCATAATAGCTCTCCAGTGCCAACCTTGATGGTTGACATTGAAGAAGAAGAGTTGAGTTACTCGCGAGTATTAAGGTTCATTTGCCGCACGTTTTAAACTTCCAGAAAAAATTTTCTTTCGCATTTTCCCTTTTAGTAGACCTTCCCCACTGTGTGGTTAAAATTTTTTACGTCATGACTGAATCACCCTGTATAATTTGGAATTGATTTACTTATCCGAGCTGGTTAAGGAACATAATAGTATTCTTATACCATCCTTAATAATAAATTATTATTGATGACGAAATTCGACGGAAGTTACACCCCAACGGTTCTAGTGAAAAATCAAAATGCAATCTCTTACTACTACTAATCAAAGTTAGACCCTGTATAGGTACGACAACTTATCATAAATCATAAACCCCTTCTCAAAACTGAAATAGATTATGACTCCGACCACAACCTTTCACATCAAATGACCCCTCTGCACTTTTTGAGCAATAGTCCGATTTTACTTCTATTTTACTACTTGCTAGGCAAATTGCACACCTGCTTGCGCTATAACTTCAAAGCCAAGGCTTCTTCAAAAACCCGCAACACTCCTTCCCCGGTCGAATAACCTGCGGGCAATGTCTATAAATATTAAAGTCCGCTCGCAGTGGCGTGCCCATGGGGGGGGGGGTTTCGGGGGTTCAAACCCCCCCCCCCCACCAAGCAGGTTAAATTTTCAAACGAAAACTGAAGAAAAAAATGGAAAACAAAAGAAATTATTATTGATGACGAAATTCGACGGAAGTTACACCCCAACGGTTCTAGTGAAAAATCAAAATGCAATCTCTTACTACTACTAATCAAAGTTAGACCCTGTATAGGTACGACAACTTATCATAAATCATAAACCCCTTCTCAAAACTGAAATAGATTATGACTCCGACCACAACCTTTCACATCAAATGACCCCTCTGCACTTTTTGAGCAATAGTCCGATTTTACTTCTATTTTACTACTTGCTAGGCAAATTGCACACCTGCTTGCGCTATAACTTCAAGGCCAAGGCTTCTTCAAAAACCCGCAACACTCCTTCCCCGGTCGAATAACTTGCGGGCAATGTCTATAAATACTAAAGTCCGCTCGCAGTGGCGTGCCCATGGGGTGGGGGGGGTACGGGGGTTCAACCTCCCCCCCCCCCCACCACCAAGCAGGTTAAATTTTCAAACGAAAACTGAAGAAAAAAATGGAAAACAAAAGAAAAACCGAAAAACTACTCTACTAAACTACTCTATTAAACAAAAATTTTATCTTTTATGAGTTAAAACAAATGCACACTTTGTAGTCTAAAGAGGGATATTCGGATAATGATAATAATTACACTGTACAGTTATACTTCTGCGGCGTAGGTACAGGAGTAGGGGTACAGAATACAGATGATCAAATACATCCGTATCGTCAAATGGGACGAATCGGGACGCTGCGCTGGGGTCAATCGGGACTCGGGGCAAACAGGTTTTTGGGAAAATAAGTCGCCGCGCTGTCGCGAGGCTAATCCCATATACATATATAGCAAAATTACATTGGCGGAATATTCCGATAATATTTTTTCAGAGAACATGCATATTGTAGGAATATTCATAAAAACTGTAGAAACATTATCTGAACATTCAGGCAACATTCAGGTGTTTGCCTTTTGAAGGTACTATTTCACGTATTATAAATATCCACAAATATTCATTGAAGATTAATTTGAAACTTCAGAAGAATTTTTGTATGTTCTATGTATATCCATTTAATATTCACGTGGTTCGAACCTACGACCGTCGATTTACAAGTTCAACGCTCTGACCAACTGAGCCATCGACGTACTTGGAACTATTAGCTAAAAATAGTGTAGCTAGAATCTCGGTGACGTCATGATATTCCAGTTATTGCCACTCGTGAACATTGATAAGATAAGTATATCGTGAATGTCTTATATACAACCATTTGTGAACATTCCATAAGATATTTGCTGTATGGATATACTATTTAACATGTTCCAGCAATATTCCAAAATTGCACATTCCTAAGGTGAACGTGCCTGTAATGTACTTAAGTTAAATGTTCAATTTGTAAATATTTATAAGAACCACTAAGTTAGGAATATGTTACACAATCATTTGGATATTCATCTAATATATTTGTATCTGCGCTTAACAAATATCTTGGCTATATTATGCACTTACTGAACATATTTCGTAAAATATTGTAACAATGCTTTATAAATATGGGGGAATATTTTTTGCACATTAGGAACTTATTTTGTATATTCAAAAAATATTAGATGCTATATGGGATGTTTTTAGGTCGGATAGTAGTCGGAACTCTTAGTCCAAGTCCAAATCCAAAAAACGAAAACTTTATTTTGGATTGTAGGTTTATTAAAATCAGTTTTGTTCCTTTTTAGGAATAGTTTTTTTAATTTTTAGTGTATTTTTTAACTACCAGTCTTAGATTTTTCTCCCCTCCCCCCTCCCATTCTCCCTCCCGTAAACCTCCATTCGCTTAACCCCCGAACCCCCCCCAGACACAATTTCTGGGCACGCCACTGATCTCTCGGAAAAGCCCACATTTTTTTGCGACCGGTCGTAAATCAGCGTCACCTCGCACGCTTCGCATTTATTGACTTTCCATTATTTACCAAAGTCTGTAAATATTAGTATACCTATTTGTAGACTTTGGTACAACATTATTTGTGTAGGTAAGTATACCGTTAGTTTTTGGTAGGTACAGTTAAATTAAAATACAAGGTTGGAACATGAATAAAAATGCATTTTTTTATGTTTTACGTTCATTTTTAATAAAGCTAACAAACATAGAGCAAAAAAACATATATACGAATAAATATTTAACGACAAAGAGTTAAACTAATCATATCTACTTTTTGATCCTGTAGTAAATATTTTGATATTTAAATAATTGAACAGAACATACAACAAGCATTTGACATTAACAATTTAAGTTCTCCGATGAACCCTAAGGCATTCTTCCATTGCTGGGACCTTCAAATTTTCACTATTTTAATATTAGATCTATATTATTCTTCAATTAATACCTATTCAAATGTCACATAAAAATGTCTTAATTTTTGTAGGTATAGGTACCTCAAACTCAATTTTACCTTTCAGGGTCTTTACGAAATGAAAAAAGGTAATATAGTCTTTTGAACTGGTTTTACAGCCATCCGCACTGCAGTAAAAAGCGTTAGGTACTATAGTACCTAACTACAACACAGTCACGGTCGGTCGGTAAGATTTTGCGGTAATATTTTGCGCGCACCCGATAGAATGCGAACGAACCGCTCTCAGCTACACTGTGTAACCTTATTTTCTTATATTATAAGATGTCGATTGGCTCGATCGCGGTACTCCGATGACGCCGGGCAGAGGGGAACGGGAGAGGGCAAGAGGGAAACGTTTGTTCACACAAGGCAGAGTGCCCGGACTTATTAGTATATCTCTGGATGCTGCTACGGGTCTGTTCGTAATGGATTTCCTATCCTGTGGAAATGTCAACATCCCAGCCCAAATAATTATTTTGTAGTTTCGCACAATTATAACTTATAACTCTCCCTTGTTCCGCCCATGACGTGTGCGGGGCCGATTGCCAAATTGCGCGGACTCGCCCACATTGGAGCCGACGGGGATGGTGAAGTGTGTCGGGAACACGACGCGGCTCGACGATAGCGGCCGGGGGGGGTTGATTCCATTGTGCCCCCGGATCCGCGGGGGTTGGGAACGGAGCGTATGGCGATACTGGGGGTGAATGCGCGCACTCCCGTTATTAAAACTCTTCTGGCCGGGACGTGATTGACACGTACAATCTGCGCCCGAGTGTCTGGGGGTATTAGTTTAGTTGCGCGCCATTAGTTTTGTAGAGTATTATTTTCCCGAGTCATGTCGTGGCGGAATCGAATAAGTTCTAGCCAGAAAAATAATCTAATACTGACGTGATTGTGATTGGCTAAACTGGGGTTTTCAATTAGGGTGGAATTCGCACGTCCTAGTAAAAAAGTGGGCACTATTAACTACTACTATAATAAATAAATGAATTTGTTTCGAGCCCAAACATGTTCTTAAAAAGCTCTACATAGGTAATTGTTCAATCAAGTATAATGATGTTGTAGCTCCATAAACATCGAGAAATAGTGGAGAAAACAAACAACAGGTGAAAGGATTCATATATCATTGACCTCATAGTTTGAGAATGGTACTAAGTTTCGGTTGCACAGTTTTTATAGAATCCCAGTAAGGAGCCAAAGGTCTATATTATGTGTATTATAAAATAGGTGGGACGGAAATCGCCCTGAGTAGTAACCAAGTTTTGAAACAACATTTTGGTATCTGACACGGTGATAGGTTTCAGTATGTGGTATTTAGATAGTTTTTCGAGTTATGATCCTTAGAGCTGTGCGGCTCGCGGCACTTCCCTGACCGCCAAAATTAAAATGTCTGAGGATAATAATCCAGGCATCGGTAAGTAATTTTTGTGGCTATGCACCAAAGTGGCATAGGCGTTTGTGTAGGTACCGACTTCTTCAAAATTATAAATTAAATTGCTGTGGGTATAATCAAGGATTCCTACCTTATATTGTTTTGGCCTGTATTGTAGGTACCTACTGATTTTGCGAAAAATGAGGATTTCTGTCTCGATTATATAATTTGTCGAAACAACTCAAATGTGCGCGCCACTGTAAAAACGGAAAAGGCATCCCGCCATATGTAGAGACTGTCCCGGTCGAGCGTTAAGCCCAAATTTGCTCCTTCCTGGGGTTCTTTATTCAAAGGTTTGACCAAATTGATTACATGGAGAAAGACTGATTTTGATTATTTTGGGGAGCACCCAACCACAGCCGACTCTATGAAAGCGCTGAAGTTGAGAAAGCTGGCAACATGGCTTGCGGGTCTGCGCGGCGTGGCCTGTCACTCCCTGACAGTTCATTTTACAAGAAATTTAGCAGAAATAATTTGTGCAGTGCGGGTAGTGCTATCGTCGCCAGATTGCTACGACGAGGCAGTGTGTCTCTGGGTAGAATCCTACAGCCCGAAGTGCTGGCGACAGCTTTTTTATAAATATGTTTTGTTTGTGAAAAAAGGAAACATTTCTCTAAAAGTTCGGAATAAAGAATCGTTCCTTTACAATTTCAAGCCTCAAAATGCCTAGAACCGTCGAGGGAAGCTAGAACTTAGTTAGGTATATACCTGGCTGTAAGTCGAATCGTAATAATAACTTGAAGTAGCGATAGGTTTTCATTGCTTGACGGCAAGCGGTGAACTTGTATTCGTTTTGGGCTTTCCGAAGGACGAAAATTTAACAATAAAATGATTAAGGGCCAATTGCATAGACAAACTAAAGTATTCTTTAAAATTAAAGGAGTTTTCTAACAATCCAACCATTGTTTAATATTGTTGCAAAAGTTTCTTTACCTAATGTTAAAGTCAAAGGATAATTTAGTTGAATGTATTATGAAATTGACCCTAAACTGCCATTTCAATCAGAAGAGATTACTCTCCTTTGCAACATGCTGTTCTCTATTCGTTTGTTGTTTGTATTTTAAAGAAATTTTAACCATAAGGGAAGATAGGTAATCATAATTTTTGCCTGATGGCGCACTTTGCGAAAAATTCTCACGAAAATTCGACTTACAACAAAATGTAGTCCCCTCTATTTGCCCAAATTTACCATATTATTAAATAATATGGTACATTTTCGACAAATTTTGTCGAAAATGTACCTATCCACACCAGGAATCGTACTTATTATAAATACTTATACTTCTGTGTATATTTTGTTACATATGGCACTGCTTTTATTGTCTGTTAAACAAACGTACCTACTTACTTTTAGGTACCCAATTATTGAAACAAAGTTCACAAAAATGTATTTAATTATAATTAAAAAAAAACGTTGAACATTTATTAAAAAAGATAAACTAAGCTAAATAAGCCCAAGTGCAGACTGCTATATACTGCATAGACCCGTTGAACCGTCCCGCTGCGGCGTTGCCACCTGTTTGCACAGGGCTTGTAAGTTTGAGAAGGTTGTGACCCAACACACCGCGATATTTCGTGGTAAAATGTCAAAAATTCTGGATGGAGTACATAGGTTTTGAGTTTGGGTTGCTTTCTTTATTCTAAACAGCAATGTTGCAAAGTTGAAGATTTTCAAAATGCCTAGAGGGAATTAAGTACTCTTCTTAGAGTAGGATGTCCTTTGCCTCTAACTATTAGCACATTTAGCACAGACCTATATATATTATATAACTATATAAGGTCTGTGATATTAGAGGATTGTTGTTTGAAGATTTTCACTTGAAAACAATCAGAGATTTGTAGTGATCGAAATGCCGTGTTTAAAAGTAAAAAAAAAAACAAAACAAGACAATAGAAGTCCGACAAAAAATGTTACCAACATTAATGATATTCTATAAAGCATCACAATTTATTGAATACAAATATTGTACCTATAGATATAATGCAATTAACACAGTTTTTTTATATATACAGCAACGAACTAACTATGCCTCAATTACCTATACTCTCAACAAGAAAGACTTCGGTGACCGCATTTTCATCAGTACCTCTCATTTTGCGTTCCTTTATTTGGAAATCGCTAAAATTAGCTGAGGCTGCCACCATCCCAAGCTTTCACAGAACGTAATTAAGCGCTGAAGAGTAGCTCCTATGTGTTTCGAAGACCATATCGACTTTTTTCCCGTTCGGAACAAGGTAGTTGAATGAGGCATCCGGGTAGTCGGCAATAAAAAGGGACCGGAGGTATGCTCCCGCGGCATGCCCGCTTCCGTTAAAGGCAACGGGGGCACGTGACCGGTTTCGCAACTAACTACACGCCGCTTTTGTCGACTTTTGTTGGGATTCGGTTTCTCGTAAAGAGTGCAGTTTCGGTTTTTTGTTCGGCTTGTTCTTATTTTTGGTAGAATAACAAAGCTTTTAAATATTTTACTCACACCCTACCCTCGATACACCATTGAACTTTGGAAATTATTTTCTCTGACTGAAAGTTATCTGAGCACAGCGGAGCATACCGCTCTAAAAAACTGGCGCCTGAGCATCCGTTTCACCGGAGGTCCAATTTTTCCTTTCTTAAAGAAAAGAGGCTATGAGGAAGTCCACCGGTGGGTATTAAAAAGGGAAAATCGGACGTGAACGCAAAAAGCGCTATAGTAGATTTTTTTTTGCTTCATGTCATATCATATAGCCTATATTACTGAATTGTTTTTTATTTATAAAAAGTTAGAGATAACTTTAGTACTTATACCTATTTGTGCAATACCCAAATGGAATCTATGTTGTGCTGTTTTTATATTAGAACATGTATACCTAATAATCTATAACCTAATAAATGTACTTACAAGTATATATTTGTTAGTGTTATTGCTTCCTCCGCTCATTCTGTCATACTGCCATTTTAGTGTCTGCTATGGACATCGATAAATAATATTGTTATTTTCTCATTATTTTCATAATATGCAAAATCATTGAAAATACGAGTATATCATTAGAATAGCCTGAGATTTTTTGTGAGTGCAAAAAAGGATAATCCTCTTAATCTGAATTACAGTTTGTCAATCTTTAGATTCTTTAATGATCTAGGTCACTAAATTATTTTTTTTAATACGTCTTGCCAATTATTTTATATAGAAAGAGAACTGGTTTGCGCCTATAATAGGTATATGCTCGCGGATCAGATTTAATTTTAGTGGCTAAAAATATTTCAATCCTTCTAACCACTAATAAATCCTTACTAGAGCATATATTGGATCTGTTAACCACAGCAAGGGAGCTGATTTGCGCCTAATAGTGTAGCCTTTTAACCACTAGTAAGCATATATTTGGATCTATTAGCCATAGCGAAAAAGCTGATTTATGGTAAGTATGGCATCTATTATTCATAGCAAGGTTATCGGATACTAGTGACAATTAGGCATACTTTAGCAAAACGTGTTTGATTGTGGCAGCAACTGACTCTTGCTGGCGCCTATTGTATGCAGATATTTTGCTGCGGCTATTAAATTTTTTTTAACGGTTAGTAGAAATTTTTCTCGGTGTAGCTTAACCTAAAGGCTGCATTGTAATCAGGCACCATAAAAATGCCTACTCAAAACAAAAACAACAAATTTGACACTTAAGCCTGCATCATATCCAACACTTTACCGTTCCCATCCTTCTTAAAACTATACTAATTCACTAATTACTATAGTAATAACATAACTACATGTCTTTTGTCCAATAATCCCAAGATCTCATCAAAAAACAAGAATAACGCAAAAGTAAACAATCAAAACCCATTAACACAAAGCGGCGAAATCTCAAGGAACTCTGGATCAGCTGTTGGGGCATAACAAAGCAAATGCGCAACGATCACAAAGAGCTCATGCAACGTTGCCACTTTAGCCAGAATAAGCAATTCATTAAGGATATTATTTATAGACCAGGTAGGATCAGTAAATTCACAAAGTCAGTAAAATTTATTGTTAAATGATAACTGTCCAAATTTTTACTATATGTAGATTATAGATATGAACTAATTGTTCCAAATTGATGTTTTTAAAGTTGGTGATACATTTATTTCGTAAGTACAAGATACATTTATGAAGAAGTTTGGCAATGGTGCAATCATTACATTGTTTTGTTTTAGATTTCTATTACTAACTCAGACAAATAATGTTACTAAACATGTTTTTATCTTGGCAGGGTCTGTATTGTATTGAATTATTAGTCTATGTTTATTATTTGTTTGAGTTTCTAAGAAAAACAATATTTTGTACCACTGAACAATTTTGAATGAAAGTTGGTTAAAGAGGTGTGTCTGATATGAACCAATTCATATCGCTGCGAAGAATAAGTTCTTTCAATAATTAATGTCTATATTTTGATTGATTGTTTGTCGTTTCATCACGCCAAATTAAAGGCTATTTAAAGAATATTTATTAATGCAAATTACGACAAAATAATAGTTATTGTTATTTATGTACCAAGGCACTGAAGTTCACCAAATGTGGAATTTAGATTCCGAGGCCTGTAAGGCCTCGGCAAATAAAGCACAATTGTTATAAAAAGAAACTTCACTGCCAAGGGACACATTATATAATTATCAGGAAAAAGAAAAAGAAGTTTTATTAGGCAAAATAATTTAAAAAGGGTCACCTATCCATGAGAAAACCACGCGCACCGTTGCTTTGCCTCTACATCCCTCTACCTAAATCGTAAATTTATTAAACAAAGAAAATTCCTTTATACCATCTTCGTTTATACAATTTTTCTGTTTCAAGTTCTTTCCACAAGACCACATTTGATGTACCGTCGTTCCATTGTACCGATAGGAGTGATAGGTACATCCATTTCATGCAAACGTTAAACAGTTTATGCATATAGCATAATTTTTTCTATATTTGTCGTGTCAGAATAGTATTGTAAAATGCGTAAACTTAACTTATTGTTAAAACAAATCGACTTTTTAAGCGAAAGTATCGAATTGGAGTCGCAGTACAACACAGCTGATATTTCTAGGTTAGGATTTGAGGCCTATTTACTCATGTGTTAATCAGATGCGCCAAAAGATGTGTGCGGTTATTTAAAAATCTCCATGTACGTTTCTCCGAGCGTTTCTCACAAAGTGGCGTAAAGTATATATATGCCTCTGCTTGAGACACTCGGTAACTTTTAACAGTTACGCCAATTTAAGAATTAATTATCCTGACGTAAGTACTGGAGGTACATTTACGCCACTTCGTGAGATGAAAAAGGACGTTAAATTGTGCATATAACGGGCGTAACTCATATTTTGAATTTTTGGCAGTTACGCCACTACGTGCGGAGACCGACGAATATTATATATCGATACAATTGGTTTTGGTAGTACCCGCCTCAACCATGTTCGATATATAAACATGGTATTAATGCGCCAACGCAATGAAATCTTATCTTACTATTACCTGTCCAACACACGGGCGTAGCCAAGGGGGGGGGTTTCGGGGGTTCAAACCCCCCCTCCCCGAAATAAGCAAAATATTACCTAATATTATACCGAAAAAATACGAGGAGTGAAGAGTTAAATTATTATTACGTTTGAATATATGTAGTAATAGTAGCGCCTAGCGCCATCTTTTGACGAGAGGCAGACGCAGTTGCAGCCGAACTAGTTTGTATTGTAGGGACACTTTGCGTTGTTTCTCGATTATTCGCCACGCCCCCCGGTCGAAATGAGCGGAACTTTGTAGAAGTTCGTGGAAGTTTCTGGACGGGTACTGGGCTGCTATATAAGCGGCGCGTGACCGCGCTTACGGCAGTATTGTTCCATGCGAACTCGAAGCGAATAAAAGTGAAAAGTGGTGAACGAACAGTGAAGAAAATTAAGTGTACCGTGTAAGTGAGTAATTATTTTAGTGCACTGTTATTCGATGACCTTGTTAAGGATAGATACGTGAATCATTATTACTGTCGAAAAATGGAGGGGAAAAAAAGGAAGGGTGATAAACCTAAAGGTATGGACTACTGGAAAAAGTGGTGTAGTCAAGGTCAAGGGGTTTCTAATAAAGAAACTAATTTGGATTTAGCTATCAAAGCTTCAGCTACCTTGCATGCTGATAAGAAGACTGCCTACCCCGAAATCTAGTTTGGAATGCCTAGATATGTGCGATAAAAACCTTTATCCTAATATTTACACATTACTACAAATCTACCATTCCTGTATCCACTGCTACCCCAGAAAGGTCTTTCTCGAGCCTAAGGAGACTGAAAAACTATTTACGAAACACTACAAGTGAAAACAGACTTAATGGTTTGGCTCTAATGAACATTCACTATGGAACAGAAATTCATGCAGATGAAGTAGTGGATATATTTAAAAGAAAAAGCCGGAGATTTCTTCTTTAATGGTTTTAGATTTAGCGCAGAGGAACGAAGTTAATTTATCCATTTCATTTAAAGTTAAGAACTTTACAAATATGTCGTAGTTTTTCGGATGAATATGTAGATATTAAATTTCATGTAAGTATATTTTTGTTGTTTTATTTACTTCTCAAACTAAACCCCCCCCAAAACTAAATCCTGGCTACGCCCGTGGTCCAACATGTCCTTTTGTTTTATCTTCCGGGTTCAGGGTTCAGTTAACTTTGTTCTTTGAATAGAATTAACAACAATTGACTTGCAATTAAAGCGAACAACGTCTTCTCAAACACGAAGAAAAAAACAGAAAAAAATTCAAAATGTTTAATAAATATTGAGCTTTTTCTCATTTTCATTTATCCGCTGATTACAAAATAATCTGCCCGCAAGTAGGTATATGCGAAAGCAGCTTTAATTCGTAATGACACACTAACCGCTCAGATCGCTATCTGGCCGATATATGGAGCAGGGACGGAACTTTCTGCCCACTTAACTTTTTAATCCCCGCACGTCAGTTATGCAAATGATCCTCTTTATGTTGATCGTGTAATTTTTGTCCAGATGCCATGCGAGATAAGAACGCGGAGCGTGCGTGGACGTGTTGCGCGCCTCTTGATTGCCCGTTTATTCTTCGGAACAATGCATGCTTAATTAGTGCGGCTGGCACGGAAATGGATGTACATTTTGTACAGAATAATATTTTATTATTTTTGTTAACCCGCAGTAAATTCCTTTGAGTTTTCTATTGGTCCATTAGTGGATATCGAAAGTGCATTTCCTCAATAACAGCTGGATTATTGTTTGAATCTGTTCAGAATAATCTATATAGAACAACATAGTAAATGCGCACGAAATCCTGAGGCTATTGACAGTTTAATCGTTGACTGATATATTATTAAAGACTGCTCACGGCTGTCACGTCTGACACGTTTTTGGCTCATCATGCGCTTTCCGGGGATAAAATACAATGCAGAATACATTGTTAGCCATCAGAGCCATCTGTTTTCCAGGACATAAAGCTATAGCCGTGAGAAGTCTTTGTAAATACGTCAGTCAACGGTTTAATATTATAATAGCCGTTTCCACAATTTTTCGCTACATTTTCTTAAATAACTCATCTAAGGATGACTTCCTAAGGTAAGAATGTCCGGAATGTAATTTGTTCGCAATGTGTGACTATTATAGCAATCATGGATTAAACGAGAATTAAAAGTAATTTTTAAGTTGCTGTGAAAATTTCAATAAGAATTGATGAAATTAAACGAAACTATGCAAAATATACCTCGAACTGTTTACAATAAGTAGGTACACAATAATAAAATTAAAACATTAAAAGTGGTCACATTCAAATTAAAGTCCACACGGATTCTGGCAACTTTCGTTTTGGTATAATTGGAATTTTTACACGAATATTTACACTGACATATATTGTGTAACTCATAATAATATATGCTTTTAGTGTATAACTTACCATTTGTTTTTTTTTTTTCATTATACAGGGTGCATAGTGAACATATTTTAGGTATATTTTGTCCCCCTAGCGATTTTAGGACAACAGCTTTGTTTCGGCGATATACGGTAATAAAGGTTTTTCATATTTTAAAAATTATATTAATCCAATCAAATGTATATTGGAATTCTTTAAAGTTGATAGCTAACATTCAAAATGTTTTTATTGTAGAAAAAACCTTTATAGCCATGTATCTTCGAGACAAAAGGGGGTTTCTAAAAATCATCAAAGAACAAAATATTCTGAAAATAACACCCTGTATACAATTAAAATCGAACTTTGAAAAGAACTGCACCTACCCTGGTGTTGAATGTGCTTTTTGGGCTGGACACTGTCTCTTCACTTCTGGTATACAATAAATACAGAAGCCAGAATTGAAATATACGAGTCACTAGTGTGGCAGGATTATTAGATGTAGAAAATCACTTACTTATAGTTTGGAGATTTATTTATTACATAATTTTTTTAAATATACCTACAGGCAATAATTATTTAATACGTGACTAACAGTCGAAATATTTAAACTTTTAATATCTAGTTAAAGGTAATGGCTAATCACTCGATCTGTAAAAATCGGAAAAGAGTAAATAGTGATTGGGTTAGATAATAATTGCTTAATATCTTTATAGACAACACAACTACCAGCGACGTCGTACCACGGATATTTAACAATAAGGCTTTTGATTTGGTTAGAACTAAATTTTCTTTCCGTAATTTTGACCTTGATAAAAAGATATGTGTTTTTAAAAACACACATTGTGTATTTTCAACATCCGCTCGTATATATTTTACATCCGACTGATGACATGCTGACATCATTGAATATTAGACAGTAAATATTAGATAATATATGGAATTTCTACTCTAAATCTTACTATTTAGCTGTAAAATTGTTGTAATTATTATATTATTGTATAAATTAATTACGTTACAGTTATCATTAATATACAAGGTGTTTTAAAAACATCTGTCATGAATTTAAAATATTCATGAATTCCTCTGTATTAGAACATTTCGTATCTAAGCTAAAAAACTAATAAAATTATAAAAATGGGTATGTTTAGAGATAAAGCTACATGACAGGTACAGGGCGTCTTAAATTTGATGCTCTGTCCACTCTGCAGCCAAATGAACATTTTGTCTAAACTCAAAGTTGTACATTTCCAAAACTCACCTCAGTTTGCGTTTACTATATTTTAATTTTAGTGCTTAAGAAGAATGCTTTTTTAATTTATTATATTTATATTAAGAAACAAAAAAAACGGGCTTTTTCTAAGACTAAAGAAATTGCCTCATAGCATTGTATGTTCGTTTTTAATTGAGAAATGTAATTCAGTGTGTATATAATATACTACGATATATTTTCTGTGATAATATCATTATAGCAACCAGTGCGGGAATGTTATTGTGCACGGTTTGCCACAGCAAACTGTGCGGGAGTGTCATTGTGCAATGCAGATTTAAGAGAAGTAGTTGGAGGCCTTGGGAAAACAGCTCGCGTCTAGTTGTTTATTTGGGAATTAACGTACTTCACTGACTTGGAATTTCATCAATTTTCAAAAACGTACTAAAACAGCCTTATCGTGTCTTGTGGCACAACTATAATAGTGTTTTGTTTCTCAAATAATAAAAGGTGATAAGAAGTGTTTTTTTGAGTGAAAATATGGTTGTGAAAAAAATGAGTCTTTCAGTTGCTATGGTATTCAGCGTATAAAAACAATTTAAATTGTAGTAAAGTTTACGAGGACAACATGTTTAGAGAATTGGAAGAAACGACCACTCACTGCTAGTAAGGATTTTTTTAATTTTGTCATAGAAATTGCGTATCCACATATATTTCCAAAAGCCGCTTAAAAAGATGCTTATCTCCGGAGAATATTGTTACCAATACTGGAACTCCAACTGTAAAAATGCAGCGGCGCGGCGTTCAGAAGTGACAAACTTTAATTTTAGAGATCAAGCAGGTTTGTACTGTGGACAAAAGTGCGATTTAGAAAAAAATAAAAAGATCTTCAACGATGGCAGTTCAGAGTCGTGGAAGACAAGAATACGAAAAAGCAATGAAGGAAGCTACTTATTTTACAAACATGTGTGGAACAGAATGATACCTGGGCTGCTGTTGTTCAATTACGGGTGGGTTGCTGTTACAATGAATAGTAATGAGTCACCTAAAAAACAGACACTATGTATACCAGGGGGTCCATTTAAAGGTGGTTAGTGGGTATTATTGAGTGTATAGTGTGTACAAAATTTGAGGGCGATCAGTTAAACGGTTCTGAAGTTAAGAAAAAGTTGCCTCGTGGAGCCCCTTTGAGGGATCGTAGCTCCACATGGGGCCGCTTCACTAAATCTTCATAATTTCTCGAGAGGAATCTGTTATGGCACCCTGTATATTAAAATGCCTATAAAAAGCATGTAGAGCAGAAAAAGTTGTCTTTCGTTTCTTTTATAGCTGTTTTAATAAATTAATTACAAAATAAAAACGATACCCGCCTGGTTCATTTTCGAAAAATAAACATTAAAAGTGCAAAATTGAAAGTTTCTGGGTCGAATTCTTTACAAACGCTTGAAACAAAGACATTATTACATGTGTATACATCATTGAAATTGTGACAATGAGCAGATTTCAAATATCTAAAAATATAAAGGGTATTCGATTTAAAGAAACAAAAGTTTGGTTTGGCACCGCTTTTCTGAACACCCTGTATAAAAATTAATAAACGCTGAAAAAAGCTTGCTTTGGCTTCTACAACTTGTATCTGAAACTTTTTTCCTAACCTCCAAAATATCTAAAATAAGGGGGTGTAAGAGTATACGTGATCACGCATGGTACGTATTAAAAGGATACCCTGTATCTCAAATTGCTCAAGGATGACAGTTTGTCATCACTTGGATATCAAAACTAGGAGTCCTAGAGATGTCAAATCCGTTTTGAAAAAAACTTCGTCCCATATTTTTGGGTTTACCCCCGTGGCTGCCGGACTAGCATATTATACAACGAAATATCTGCAATATTTCAAAAACGACGACGATGCGTCTTTTTTATTTTCATAGGCGGCACACAATCGTGCGGAAATTGCTAATCGCGTGCGATTCCGCCGATAACGGTTGAATAGTGCCGAATAGCATGCATGGATGGGTAGATGATAGATACGTTGCCATTGTTGTCTACAATCTACACTGTACCTGTACTACTATAATGGCGGAGGGGTGCAGAAAGGTTGACGGTTCGTATAGATGCGGACAATTTGCCTGTGCTATACGGGCTGTAACTTTGATTAGAACATAAGTAAGTACATTTTAACTGGCGGTAAGTTACGACCTCAAAAATATGGTCTTTCAACAATTTTTCAAAATTTTAGAAAGGAGCCAGTGGTCGCAAGATCCCTTCATTATTAAAACGATCGCTTCCTACTAGAGGGTTGCCATACAGACAGATAATTTCTTGAAATCTGTAAAAATTTGCAAATTTCCACATCTATCATTCCGCATAAAGGATAATAATATCAAGACACACCTACTACAGAAACAGTCACCATAACTTAGTAATAATCACATTTACCACTTCACTAATTTGTTTTCACTTTTCACCATACTTTCACGAGGCAACACACCACTTCTTAATGACGTAGCACTATGACCTACTAATAATAGTTATTTATGTACCAAGGCACTGAAGTTGAACTTTTTAAGACTCATGTGGAATTTAGTTGCCGAGGCCTCTGGCCGAGGTAAATAAACCACATGAGTCATAAAAAGAACTTCAGTGCCGAGGTACATATTTTTTATTAGGCAAGAAAATAATAATAAGGGATCACCCGTCCATGAACCGAATACGCGCGGCGTTGCTTGATTTTGACGATCGCTCTACCTAGGTCAAGTAAGACAAGACACCGCATCTTCGTACAGAAAAACCAAACTGCTGCTTCTTGTGCGGCCTACACAACAAATCTATTGATATTCAAATTTACTAAAATATGTATACTGAAGGATTGCGCTTCTATAGGAAACAATTTCGCAATGTGTACGAAAAGTTAAATGGGCCTTTATCGGCCGGGTTTTGAATATTTGGTCACTTTTGACGGGCGATTTCTCCGCGTCTGACGTTTGATGTTTACATCTCGCCAAGGCCTACTTATTGAAAAAATCGTACAATAATGTAGCCCATTATTGTACGATTTCTGTGCTTTTAATGACGATTTTGGGAAACTTTGCTGCCGATTTCAAGAAAACACATTTACCATACTTTATAGGTTTGCTTTTGAAAATGTGGTATTGCTATTCCAGAGCTTGTATACTAACCACGTCCTCCATTTCCTTATTCTTAAAGATATTCTTATTCTTATTTCTACTCTTATTCGTATACAGGGCACTTCAGTCATGATGTAAAAAAATTTAACCACATCTGGAAAAAAAAGCTTAATACGAATCTGAAACTATAATAAAACTATAGTCAGTTGGAAGCTGGCGCGTCAAGGTTTGTGCGGAGTTGCCAGTTGCATAACATATCGTAAATTTACTCACGTTTTCACAGAAATCTCAAAGAATGTAGAAGTATTGAGAACATCCTCAAAGATCGATAATTTTTTATAAATAACCTTCTGATGTGACGATGTGAAAACATTATGATCTAAGTTAATTTATTACCTTTCTGACTTGCCTTTTGATTCTCCAATGTCAATCTTTTTGTTCTTTTGTAAATATCAATTTAATGTCCAAAAATGCGTTGAGCGTCAGTTAAGAACCAAAACTACCTGTTACTATACTGCTTAGGGCAGTTATTCAAAACTGCCACCGATAACTTTAATACACAGACTATACACCCACAAGTTTCTCCTGTACGTTAGCGTCAGAACTTAGCACACCGTAGCGCGTATATTATATATGTATATTAATAAGCCCACTAGCGTATAATAAAGCTGCGACTTCATGATGAGATATTTCCATAAGATTGTACCGTGAGCAATTTTCTCGAGAAGCAGCCGATTCTACCTGAACCGTCGTACCCCAAGGTATGTGGGAGCAGGAGCACGAGTGTGGTAACGAAGAATCCAACGGTAGCAGCGGCCACACAGTCCACAGCGCGGATCGGAGAGCGGAGACATACGTGCCCTTCCCTCTATCTTCGATTTGGTACTGGCATGCAGTATTGCCAGATGGATGTTTTTCCAATGAACAGGACACGACAAAAAAAGCACTAGATATATTTGCCTATCTGAACAGTATCAGAACATTTCTGCAAAAAATGTGTTTGGCATCTGTCAGAACTAGAGTTTAGTTTGTATAATGATTGTAGTCTATCTGACGAATAGGTAAAACTAGGAAACAAGTTACGTTAGACGCGAGCCGAAAGAAACTCTCAATCGGCAAATGGGTTTCGGTACGCTTTAACTGCGCAGTGAGCACAAGCGGCAACATATCATACCCGAGCGCCGAGTTACCGAGGTAATAAGGTTGATTTGATTTTAGACTTCGGCAAAAAAATATTTCGCATTTTCCTCTTAAAATTGTTTACATCGTGACTGAATCACCCTTGATAAAATGTAATATAACAATAACAATATAATCTTTAGGCTCCGATGTTCTTTGTAGATATATACTCGTAATGTGTACGTACCTACTGATGTAGGAGATAATAATGAGTCATAGCTGATAAGCGGAAGTAAGTTTCCTTGTGAAATACAAACACCAAAACGTTTCGGAGCTTCTGGGCAATTTCGGGTGCATGCAAACTCCCTTCACTCGGCAGCTAATATAACACTCGTCCCCTCGCCGGTTCTCTAGGGCCCTTTCGAGGACACGCCCCGCTTCAAGAACCGTGTGGGAAAAGGAGGCCGGGCTCGTGGCCTTCTTTGTGCGCTTCTCTTGTCTCCGGTTTCCGCTTCCTTGCGCTTTCGACTGCTAAGGCGGCTGGGAGTAATGGACAAAGGGTAGAGGCCAGCGCAGCTCTTGAAACACTACCACGCAAAGGAGACATCGACACGCAATTTTGAACTATTGCAATCAGAACACTCAGGTTACTATAAGTTTCCTACCATCAGGAAGTTTGATTTTAAGGCCAACGGCCAACGCTAACGAGATAAACATTTAGCAATATTGTTGTTGTTTCGACATACAACGTGGCTGTACTGACCAAATAATTTTTTATGTTTAATTTTACTGAAGTGATGTTTCCACTTGCCACTCCTGTTAATTTATATGAGTTGTATTACTGACTGACATGATTGTATTAATGATTCTTCAAGAGTACTCTCGCTTTTGTGATATTTATGTGTCCTGGTGACACGGGCGTAGCCAGGATTTAGTTTTGGGGGGGGGGGGTTTAGTTTGAGAAGTAAATAAAACAACAAAAATATACTTACATGAAATTTAATATCTATATATTCATCCGAAAAACTACGACATATTTATAAAGTTCTTAACTTTGAATGAAATGGATAAATTAATTTCGTTCCTCTGCGCTAAATCTAAAACCATTAAAGAAGAAATCTTCGGCTTTTTCTTTTAAATATATCCACTACTTCATCTGCATGAATTTCTGTTCCATAGTGAATGTTCATTAGAGCCAAACCATTAAGTCTGTTTTCACTTGTAGTGTTTCGTAAATAGTTTTTCAGTCTCCTTAGGCTCGAGAAAGACCTTTCTGGGGTAACAGTGGATACAGGAATGGTAGCCAAGATTTGTAGTAATGTGTAAATATTAGGATAAAGGTTTTTATCGCACATATCTAGGCATTCCAAACTAGATTTCGGGGTAGGCAGTCTTCTTATCAGCATGCAAGGTAGCTGAAGCTTTGATAGCTAAATCCAAATTTGTTTCTTTATTAGAAACCCCTTGACCTTGACTACACCACTTTTTCCAGTAGTCCATACCTTTAAGTTTATCATCCTTCCTTTTTTCCCCTCCATTTTTCGACAGTAATAATGATTCACGTATCTATCTTTAACAAGGTCATCGAATAACAGTGCACTAAAATTACTCACTTACACGGTACACTTAATTCTCTTCACTATTCGTTCACCACTTTTCACTTTTATTCGCTTCGAGTTCGCATGGAACAATACTGCCGTAAGCGCGGTCACGCGCCGCGGCGCCGCTTATATAGCAGCCCAGTAGCCGTCCAGAAACTTCCACGAACTTCCACAAAGTTCCGCTCATTTCGACCGAGGGGCGTGGCGAATAATCGAGAAACAACGCAAAGTGACCCTACAATACAAAATAGTTCGGCTGCAACTGCGTCTGCCTCTCGTCAAAAGATGGCGCTAGGCGCTACTATTACTAGATATATTCAAACGTAATAATAATTTAACTCTTCACTCCTCGTATTTTTTCGGTATAATATTAGGTAATATTTTGCTTATTTCGGGGGGGGGGGGTTTGAACACCCCGAAACCCCCCCCCCTTGGCTACGCCCGTGCCTGGTGATGTGACTAATGTTAAAGTTACGAAACCGGTAGCCAAGATTAAATATAGAAATTACGAGATAATGGTCTTATTTACTTGAACAAAATTCTTCAAATTTAGCAATATGGTTGATATTGAGTGTACAAATGGATATTTGAAATTTCTGCCGTTTTCTAATTCTAAAACTAATCCAATTGAAATCTTGCTTTCTAAACAACTTATAACAAGTTATCCTACCTAAGCACACAGCAGAAGAACTATTAGATCGATTATAACAAGTTATCCTACAAGCATCCCAACCTAAAAGTAGGAATTTTCGTATGCAATATCACAAGTGCCGGAAATTTTGTCGATAATTTTTTCGAAAGCGCTATTTTGCCTAGAAAGATCACGAGTATAAATTGGTCTTTTATCTCTGAAAATAAAAGCCCAATTTATACGAGTGGTTTTGCTAATGGGCAAAATAGCGCTTGAGTATAAAATTATTTAGAAAAATTTCCGGCACGAGTGATATTTGTCGAGGTTATTTGACGAATTCGATTTAATAATTTCTGTATTAATTTTTTCTATGTTTTCATTTCCAAAACAACTCATTTTGAACCAGTTTATTGACAGCTTCGACTGTAGCGTCATTCGAGTAAACAACCATGACGCTTGGATATCCAAGGCAAATGAGATTATACCAACACCCTGTTAGCGTTGGTTTATTTTCTGAATGTGTGTCATAAATTGAAACGGAGACGGAGGTCTAATAACAACAATTTAGCAATGTAAAAGTTATATAAATTCATTGATACAATGCGCTTACTCGTAATAATACCGCAACATAATTTATAAGCTGCATAATTTAGAACAGTGTTGTAAAACACACCAATTTTAAGAAGTACGTGTTTGTATCGAACAGATTCGCGGTTGCTAAGCAACGAAGTGATAAATTGCACAAGTGATATTACCGCTTTACTTTTGCACGAGTGCAGCAGAGGCATATGATTGGTTGGATTTTTGTAAAAGGAGCTACCTTATTGGATGCAAACAGTATGAGGGAAATAATCGCAAATATTTTTGGGATATGAGTAGTTAAGTTTCATGTAAGCATGTTACGCTGCTCTACTATATAATATTTATGACGATATACCTATAGAGCCCAACAGTTCGCACCAAAGTTATTTTCAACTATATTATACATTCCTCCATGCGTTCGTCACACCCAGATGAATAGCAACCATCTATAACAACTTCACGCGCCCCCAAAACTCACGCAGAATTTATTATCGTGAAAAAGTTTTCAACATCCATTACTTACGACTGCGTCCATACAAATACTGAGGGCTGGTGGGAGGACCCCTGTAGACCCTACCCCCAACGGGGCCGGTGTGTCGTCTGTAGATTGAGAAGCTCATAAATTACTGTTGTTTGAAGTTTGTAGACAAGGTGTAACGTCGAGATGAACTTGATGCTTGGACTTTAATCTCGACTTCAATTGATCATTTACACGATGTTTCGATTAGTAATTATCTCTGATCGTTTACGAGTGAAAAATGTATTTTTGCATTTTTCTCTTTAAAATAAATAGACTATAATTAGTTTTTTATTTATAGTTAATTTTTTGTCATCTTTGAAAATTATAATAAAAAAAATAATTTAAATTAAGGAAAATTTTCGGGAATTAATTTATTTCAAACTATAATACTTAACAATTTTGTTCTATATATACCCAAAATTTCGCAATGAAAATCAAAGGAACATTTAGGCACATTAATAGGCATTTAGGTCGTGATATCAAGTTTATACTTGAAATTTGGAGTTCGAAGTCGAAATTTTGTTGTTTTTTTTTTAGAACACATGGAGAGTTTCTTTTTCACACAACTCCGACATAGGATATACAGTGTCCTCCAAAAAGTTTGCACCATAGGGGGGAAATTTTTAATTACACTCAAACTTGGTCATGTGGCTTTCATTTTCTGTCAAAAATGACATTTAAAAAATATGTCGCGAAATATGGGTTTATTTGTTAAAATATCAAAAAGTTTTACTTGGAAAAGTTTATCATTCTATTAACTTTTTATTACTAATTACCGATAAGAATAGGTATTTTTCAAAAGAAAATGATATTAACGCTCTAAAATTCTGGTGTGTTTGCTGCAAAGTTGATGTACCGTATAGCATTTATTATAGGGTATAAATTTAGTTACATTACGTTTTCCAGTTCTAAATTGATTCCAAAATAATAATAAATGAAATTATCATCAAACTATTTTAAGTATTTAAGCAAAATTCTTGACTTTTATGGAAAAAAATAATTATTACCTTTTTTTAATTTCACAATAATCGATATTGATGAGTAACCCATGGAGACAATTGAAGCAACTGTTTTTACCATTCTCCATTTCAAGAGTCTTAATTAAACCCTCAAATAAAAATAATTTCTTCAATTCTTTCCATGGCCTACTCATCAATATCGTTTAATGTGTAATTAAACTTAAATAAGGTAATAATTATTTGTTCCATAAAAGTCAAGAATTTTGCTTAGATGTGCAAAATAGTATGATGATAATTTAATTTATTGTTATTTTGGCATCAATTTAGAACTGGAAAACTTAATGTGTAACTAAATTTACACTCTAAATGCTAGACGGTACATCAACTTTGCAACAAACGTAACCGAATTTTAAAGCGTTAGTATCATTTTCTTTTGAAAAATACCTATTTATATCGGCAATTTGTAATAAAAAGTTAATAGAATGATAAAGCTAGTGATATAAAAAAGTTTTTAGGAAATTACAAGTTTTTACAATTTTCAAAAATTTCATAAATCCCTATTAAAAATTGGCAAAAAACTAATTATTTTATTAGAGCGTTCAAATTTGATACACTTACGTAAAATTGAAAAGGAAACAACTTTTTCAAGTAAAATTTTTTGATATTTTTACAAATAAACCCATTTTTGGCGACATATTTTTTTAAATGTCATTTTTGACAGATAACGAAAGTCACATGACCATGTTTGAGTGGGTCATTTTTCATCTTTTTTCAAGCAAAAGGTAACCCCAAAATTAAATTTCAAAATAAAACATTAATTAAAAATGTCCTCCCTATGGTGCGAACTTTTTGGAGGACACTGTATTCTATTCAAGATATGGTGAAAAATAAGGCTACCTACATAAATTGGACAAGATTTACTAATGAAAACCTAATTGCTCATAGTTGCCTAAAAAAGATAGTCGATAACTTGTATACAACAAATTTTCAGCCTCGTTTCTTCAGTCCGACAACCTGAATATGTCAGTTATATGGCAGGTTGCGTTTTGAGATTACAAAAGCTATAATTTAATTTTTTTCACTTTCAAATAAAATATGTGTATTAAAAAATAGGTGTCTGGCAAAATAAATGACGCCTCATGGTTAGCCAGGCTCCACACTTGGGTGGAGCGAAAAAATTAAGTTTTTTCTTTTTTTGGAAATTCGCGATAGGCTACTAACCAAAAATTGCTACTTATAAAAAAAGTGACTAATGTGGTACATAGGCTATTTTCTCGCCGCAGGAACTAATACAATTTAAAAATTCGCAAGACATTATGTAAAAAGAAACAGTCGACATTGACATATTGCCAATTTACTACTTTGCATCGTTGAGGCGAGTCTATTTAATTTATTTTATAATTATTATAATTTATTCAACAGGTATTTTTAGCCTACGTATACTGTGTTAAGTACCTATAGCTTTTAAGGGAAATCCCTATAGGTACCTATATACCTATAAAACTTAATAATTGAACCCTATGTACAAAAAGGATTCATTATTGGCAATAGAGCAAATCCGGGACTTATTATTTGATTGCTTTACTTTAATTACAACAATCTCCTTAAAACTCATAACAACTTTATTATTGAATTCATATTTTTCAAATATAATATTCTATATTCTAATATTCTATATTCGACATTCGGAAGTCGAGTACCGCGGTGCGAATAAGACGTGTCTCAGCGAGCAGTGTACCTTACTTGCTGAGTTTAAGTTAATGCCTACGTACAAGTATAGTGGTTTGCTTTGTGCTGGTTATAAAAGTGTTGGATATTAACAATCCTATCTAAAAGATAGTGCCATCTGTGAGCTAGTCTTGTTAATTTTAATTACATTAGTTCATAAACTACGCATGCCGCAAATTTTAGTACTGGTCCATAGACCACCCGCACCAATATCAACACACGAATACCAAGAATGAATGAACCGACAAACACGGAAATTTTAACACAACTTCTTAAAGCGATTCAAGAGAGCGCAAAAGAAACTAAAGAGAGTGTAACTAAAGAAATCATAGAGCACATAACAGTCGAAAACCAAAAACTTACACAACAAATTAACAACCAAAAGGAACGCATCGAACAACTGGAGAGTAAATACAGTAACCTGGAGGCAAGAAATTTGGAATTCGATAGGTACACGAGGAGGAATAACTTGGTCATCTTTGGGCTAGCTGTTAACGACCATGATGTATTAGCAACAGTTGTCGACTTCTTCAAGGTTTACTTAGATGTTGAAGTAGCATCCTCAGATATAAACATTGCCTTCGTGATCAAAAACAATAATCTGAACACTAACCTCATTAAGGTAGAATTTGTAAATTTATGGATTAAAGAAAGATTACTTAAAAATTGTTTTAAACTGAAAGGCAAAGATATATATGTATCTCAAGACCTGTCGTACGAAGATCGTCAAATTAGAAAGGTACTGCAACAGCATCTTAAGTTAGCAAGATCTAAAAATGCTTCAGCGAAAATAGTAAAAGGAAATAAATTACTAATTATTGGTAATTTGTACTCAGCAGCTCAATTACAGGAAATGAATGATGTCGATCTAGAAAGTGAAGTTTTTTCACCTGATGATTTGGCCTTCACAAAATCCAATAGTGCCCCTAATACGCCTGTAGCTAATCCTCAAAGTGAGCTAACAAGCCGAAACGAAATTGAACAAAGCATCGAAAAAGGAAATCAAATAGCGACACATACATCAGATGAAAACGAACAAAATGATACTAAGAAGAGAAGCAGGGATATGAATGTAGCAACACCATCTGCTGAAAAAAAGCGCGTAAAAATCGACAAACCCAAGATAACAAAAACAATCTTTCTGCGTTCAAATTCGGCTTCCAAGAAATAATTTGTTTGGTGCAGTCGGACTGGCTCCTTCATATGCTATTATTTTTTTATATGAAATTGTTTCTTTGTGTCCTGATATTTTTCCCCAAGATTATATTTCAATATACATATATACAGTTTACCCTCCCTCTAGGTTTTACTTTTTTCTGGTGTATAATATTAATTTTAAGTGGATTGTGTTGAGTGAGATCGATGTGAATACTGTCTTTTTAAATTTATTTTTTAATTTATTTTTTTTATATACCTTATATAGACATCTTTACAAATTAAAATGAATCAGTACATAAGGGATGTAGAATGCCTGCCTATTTCAACCTGTGTTGTGCCGAATTTGAGCGAGTATGCCCACATAGTAAATAAACAAGATCAAAAGTATAATTTCAGTCTGTTTCATCAGAATATAAGGAGTCTAGCAAAAAATTTTGAACAACTAGAGGTTTACTTGAGTAGTGCGCAGAAGAAATTTGATGTCATTGTTTTGAGTGAAACTTTCAGAATTGAGGATATCGGTTTGTTTGAGATAGAAGATTACGAGATCTTTTATAGCGACGGGGATTTCAACAGAAATGATGGGGTGGCAGTATATATTCGAAAAGAAATTTCGCATAAAACTCTCTCAATCAGTATTGGTTTACATAAAATACTTGAGACAAAGTTAACACTTGCGAATAAAACCATCATCATAACATCAATATATAGGTCACCATCATCTGACGTATTTTTATTTTTACAATCACTTGGAGAATATCTACGTATCAGTTCTGTGAAATTTCCCAGAGCTGACTACCATCTTATTGTTGGTGATATTAACATTAATATCTTAGATCCAGTAGACGCTGAGGTTGCTGAGTATTTGGATTTGTTGGGTGAGTATGATTTTCTTCCAGTTATAAATAGTTTCACCCGAATTGATGGCAATTCAAAAAGTTGTATAGATCATATTTTTATTCGTGCCAAGGAACCCGTTACTAATGACAATTGCCTACCGTTTGTACTTAATAGCACAATTACAGATCATTTTTCAACAGTCATTAATTTACCTCTTGATGCCCCAAAGAAAAAGTCACACAAAATAAAATCCATAAAATATACAAATTATGTCACCTTGAAAAACGATCTAAAAAATTACCACTGGGATGAAGTCATTCTTCCGCACGACGATGTAAATAGAATTTCGGACACTTTTGTTTCAAAGATCAACGAACTTGTAGAAGAAAATACAACCACGGTAACCTTAAAAAGTAAAAACTATAGGAGGTCACAATGGATTTCCAATGCACTTGTAAAATCAATTAATAAGAGAGATGAAATGTACAGGAAACTAAAAAATAATCCTTTAAATATGGTACTAAAACAACAGTATTCTACCTATAGAAATAAACTAACTAAATTAATTAAAGAATCAAAAACTAGGTACTACAAGACACAAATTCTAAAAGGAAAAAATGATTCTAAAAAATTGTGGAAAGTAGTCAATGAGATAGGGAATAAAAAAGACCACGAAAATATAAGCTTTATTAAAACATCAAATGATGAAATTGTGGAAAATGATTACGATATAGCGAATCAGTTTAATAAGTATTTTGCAAATGTAGGTACTGAATTAGCATCCCAAATAGGAAAACCATCAACTCCAATTCCAGAGAGAAAAAAAGTCTCAAGCACATTCCAATTCACTCCAACAAGTGCAGGAGAAGTAATAGAAATCGTGGAGTCGTTAAAATTAGGAAAAGCCCCCGGTATCGACAATATTAGAACAGAAATATTGAGAAAGGTAATAAATGAGTTATCAAGTCCTCTAACTGCATTAATAAACAAGTGTATACATATCGGAAAGTTTCCAAACAATTTTAAAATTGCTCTTATAAAACCTTTATTTAAAAGCGGCGAGAGAAGCGTTCTGAGTAATTACAGGCCAATATCTCTAATATCAACTATCGCAAAAATATTTGAAAAGGTCTTAAAAAACCAAATGGTGTATTACTTAGAAGAAAATAAATTGATATCTCCAGATCAGTTTGGATTCCGAAATGGCCGTAATACTCAGGATGCCATTTCGGCCTTGACAAAAGAAATATATTCTTCCCTAGATGAGGGTGATGCTTCTCTGTGTGTCTTTCTAGATTTGGCTAAGGCCTTTGATACTGTCAGCCATGACAAGTTACTGGAGGCCTTGGCGGATATCGGATTCACGGGTACGACCCATTGCTTAATGGAAAGTTATCTTCGCGATAGGAAACATTTAGTAATCATTAATGATTCAAGAAGTGATCTGGAATATGTGAGGTATGGTGTCCCACAAGGAACAGTGCTTGGACCGGTTCTATTTATTATTTATATGAATAACTTGCTGAATTTAAATAGCGCTGGTAAATTTGTTAGTTTCGCGGATGACACTGCAGTCTTTTATAGAGCGAATACATGGGATGAGCTAAAACAAACAACACAAGTAGACTTGAAGAAAATTATAGATTGGTTTGGACACAAAATCCTTACAATAAATTTTAATAAAACTGTATTTTTGACATTTAGCTGTGACAAAAGAAAACAACCCAAATTTTCCTCTAAAAAGATTGACAACACAAATATTGAAATAAAATCCTCCGACAAAGTTAAATATCTTGGAGTAACAATAGATTGTTACCTTAGGTGGGACCTGCACATAAACAGTCAAATATCTGTGCTGCGTAGACTTCTTTACAAATTTCAATATTTTAAACAAATTCTGGACATAAGACAATTAAAAACTGTTTATTATGCCCTAGTTGATTCTAGGCTCTCGTATGGGATACTAGGTTGGGGTGGAGCCGCAACTTGTCATGTCTACCGTCTAGAGGTGTTACAGAAAAAGATTTTAAAATTGATACATGGAAAGGGTTATGCTTACCCTACGGATTTGATTTATTATGAATCCGGCGTTCCTGACCTCCGGCAGAAATATTTCATTTCTTGTGTAACATACCAATTTAAATGCGGTCCTGCCGATAGTGAGATGTACAGTCATAGATATGATACGAGGAATCAACAACAAGGAAATTTACGAACACCTTATTCAATAAAAACGGTAGGTCAAAGATGCCATTGCTTTTTGTCTCCGCGCTTGTATAATATTTTACCTATTGAGATAAAACGGATAATATCTACAAGAAAATTTAAAAAAGAAATTAAGAAATTTGTTCTCCTGAAAGGAAGAACCTACATAGCCAATTTAATAGGAATGAAACTAAATCCGTAAATGTTCGAATTAATTACGGGAGGTACTTTTGAGGTGTATATACATACTTTGGTTGGTTTTGTGCGGGCGTATTTCTGCACAGAATGCATACCTACACTCTTATGTACATAAGTATTCACATTGTTTGCTGGAACAATTTTTATGTATTATACATTATACCTAATAATGATATTTAAATGCAGCACTCGTGGTGATGAATGAACGGATTAAGTGTCCTGCGTTCAAGCTCTGTGAGCTTTAGTGGGATAATGTCTGTTTATTTTTTTTCAATACATGTGTATTACGAGTATTAATTGTTAATATCACATTATCTGTCTGTTTTGATCAAATTGTTTCTTTTTTGTATTTGTTTAGTTTGTTGTATTGATAAATAAACCTTATTATTATTATTATTATTATTATTATAAATATGTTATGAGTTGCCATATCCAACCAAACCGAGATGGATTTAACGGTTTTCATTAGAAGATTTATTTATTTTTTGGCCATCTCAAACATATTTTTTAAAAAACACTCATCTTCCTTATCACCTGTCATAAGGGCTTATAGAAAAACGCTGTAAAAATTTAACTAGAACATTTTTTAAACAAGTAATGCTAATGTGCAATAAACATTTCATCGGAAAGGAAATTTTCAGCCCATAATTCAAATAGTTAATCATAATAATAATTACAATATTATAATATGTTCTATTTAATAAAGTAAGAAACTTAATAACAGGAAGTACCTAGTTTCGAAAGTTTGATTAAACTACATACAAACTGGGCCTACTATATACTATCTCCAGTCAATCCAGAGATTTAACCCACGTTTTGTTAACTAGTTTATTTTGAAAGTCATTTACGCAAAACGTATATAAAATTTGTGGTGATGGCGTAAAAGGTGATAAAGTCATTACACCCCGGGTAAAAAATAAACACAGAAATCACAATATATTGCACCAAAGCGTCAGTAATGCCCCAGGCGCTTGCATGTCATGTTTTCTATGCGTACCTACGTGCAATCAGGCGGAAATTTTAACTGCACAAAACTTAATTACTGTTCCCGCCTTTCTATTTATCGACGATAGATGCTGAGTATAATTAATGCCCCCTCCGTTTCAATTTACAATAGAAACACGCAATGCGGTGCGGCGAAACGTCTAATCGTCTAATTAGTTATTCGAGTGTGAGGGCCTCCATAATAACAACTTATAAGGTATGATCTAACAGGAATTCATAATGCGGCACGCCTCATACACCGCTTGTAAATCTGCCCAGTGTGGTTTATTTCTGCATGGCGATAAATAATAAATAATAATGAACATCCCAACATCATTTTTATTCAAGGATGTTCGCTTTGGGGGCTTATGGCCCAGTCCAAAGATCCAATACCGCCTACGAAGATAAGACAAGCGGCTAGAGTCTGGGTATGGACTTTTCAACCGGCCAATCATAGGCCGCGTCAATATGAGAATACTTAAATCTGATTGTAATAACTGCTGAGAAATGAGCAAAGTGATATTCATTGTCAAAGTGAAGTAGGCATCGGGCGTAATACGACGTCATTTCGCGGAATGTCTAGTCATTACACGTATTGCCGGCAAAAGGTGTATAATAAAATAACTACTTATTACCTTGTTTGACTCAAATTTTGCGTCATTTCAAGGATTGCCCTTGTTAGTCAAACAGAATAATCGGTCGGACGTCGGACCATTGAACGTTACAGCGTCTGACTGCCGTTTGTTCAATCATTTGTTGAAAACTTGTAGAATTTGACTGAACAAACGGCAGTCAGACGCTGTAACGGCCGATTACTCTGTTTGACTAACAAGGGCAAGGGGAATCCTTGAAATGACGCAAAATTTGAGTCAAACAAGGTAATAGTTATTTTATTACAGCTTTTGCCGGCAAACAACGTCAACAACCGAAAACCGCGGGCTTTCGATTTAAACCTCCAAATTTCTTTCGACGACGACCGCCTGTGATTGGCCGGTTGAAAAGTCCATAGCCAGACTCTAGACGCTTGTCGTGTCAAACTACCACAGTAGGTTTCGTATAGGTATAGATAATAACAGTGGCCCAACTGGGATCGCCGATCCTTTATTATTCTCGATCCCGCAGAATATCTATAGCCCGTTGCCAAAGTCATCAGAACCCCTAGACCCCAGGATTCATACATAAAGTCTGTTTTATTTTGCAAACCATATGACTAGAGATTCATGGCTTGACTTGATATTCAAGCTACTTGACTTGACTTGAAATCAAGTCAAGTTCAAGTCAAGTAGTAATTTTCCAATATCAAGTCAAGTCAAGTATTTATTTCTCAAGTAATTGAAAAATCAAGTTTTTCTTGAAGCTACTTGATTACTTGATTTTTTATCAATTTCAAATTTTATTATCAGTTAGGACAGTTAGGTAAATAATAATAATAAACCTTTGCATTGTACACTTTTTTTGCAAAACTAGGAAAGAAGAAAAATAAACTATTTTAAGTCCGTACAAAAACTATATGTGTATAGTCTGTGTAACAACAAAAACTTCTATTTGTTTGTCTGTGTCTGTGTAACATAGACAACAAAAACTTCTATTTGTTTCACGTTAACACCGTTCAAAGCACTTTCTTTTTCTTAATATACAGGACGATTTTTTAGGTCTACCACCGCGATTTTCTCGCTCATTTTGCGGCCTGCAAAAAGAAGTAAGAAACAAAAATGTGGCAATTTTGGACAGCTAAGTGGTGCTGCAAAAGAAATCGGCATCCATGGCCAACTTGTCGCGCAATATTAAAAAAACATCAAATTGAGCCGTGGAATGTTTAGTTTAAGAGACAGAGGAAAACTTTTATATTGATGGCACTGAGAAGCTTTATCCATCCAGGTGCTCAGATAGTTTCAGCAAATTACACAGGGCCTTCGGCTATCTTGAGACCATGAAAATTTTTGTCGATTTTAGGTTTTTTTAGTACACCGCGAAAAGTTGGGTACGGTGGCCCATTCCTTTTTTAGTGTCGCCTCGCTGACCAAAATTGCCATATTTTTTTCTTACATATTTTCTGTGCGACCCAAAATAAGCGAGCAAAATCGTTTAATAAGAAATAAACAAAAAAATCATAGCCTCAAGAGAGCCGAAGACCCTGTGTAATTTGCTGAAACTATCTGAGCACCTGGGTGGATAAAGCTTCTCAGTGCCATCAATTTTCAATATAAAAGTTTTTCTCTGTCTCTTAAAATAAACATTCCACGGCCATTAATAGTTTTGCTCAATTTGAGGTTTTTTAAATATTGCGTGACAAGTTGGCCATGGCTGCCGATTTCGTTTGCAGCACCACTTAGCTGTCCAAAATTGCCACATTTTTGTTTCTTACGGTTTTTTTTGTAAGCGGCAAAATGAGCGAGAAAATCGTGGTGGTAGACCTAAAAAAATCATCCTGTATAAACATTTTTCTCGGAAACTTGGTTCTTATTTTGTGTGTTAATAATAAATAAACATGTTCACAAGTAAAAGTAAATTTTATTTTATTGCCAATTTTTGAGATTTATGGCTTGACTTGATATTCACGCTACTTGACTTGACTTGACTTGATATTCAAGCTACTTGACTTGTCTTGACTTGAAATCAAGTCAAGTTCGAGTCAAGTAGTAATTTTCAAATATTTAAAATATTTAATTTGTCAAAAGCTTGAATTTCAAGTCAAGTCAAGTTATTTGTTAAAATGTCAAGGTACTTGACTTGATGATACCCTAGATATGACTGTATTTTGTCTCTCTCTCTCACTCATTAGAATGAAACACTGACCGCCCACTGTCGATAGCGCTAGGTCAACACCACCAACGTACAATTCTTTCGTTTTTGTGACAAACACTGCACTTCCTCGCCGTTTTCGAATCGTTACCTTTCAGGCCACAGTTGACTCACACAAATCTCTCAAATTCTTAAAATAATGATTACATGCACACAAGTACCGCTTTGTCAATTCGCCATTACATCGTACACCGTTTGCATGGGCGCGCAACCTATATAGCTGGAGGAGAATAATTGTGAATGAAATTCTAGCAAGTATCTGTTGCGGCGGTGCCAGATGTCGGTACAAACCCGATTTCCCAAGTAGACAATGTAAAGCAGTAATTGGTTTTAAATAATATTTTCCCAAAGTTCGCAATGCCGGAATTATTTATCTAGTATTGTCACAAAGGCTTTTACAGTATCATATAAGCTATAAAAAGTGTAATTTTAAGATAAAACGATGTGTTTCACTGGCAACCCTGGTACGTCAGTGGCGCACCCAGAAAATATTATTGGGGGGGGGGGGGACTTAAAAAGTTTGACGTATTGCATACAAAATATTTTATGATTAAAAGAAATTTCCAGGCCAAGTCTCGGATTGTGAAAATAATTGCCGAGAGTCGCACAGAGGCTAGTACATTTACGATACCACCCTCGAAAAATAGAGGTCTGGGGGGCCGAGGCCCCCTGGCTTTTTCCCTGGGTGCGCCACTGTGCTACGTTCTGTACCATCGGATATTAGATTGTGACCTGTTTATGGAAGCATAACAAATGTAAATAATTGGATAGTAACTTTGTCCGTTTCAATCTTATTCAAGGTCATTCCACATGAATATTTTGCATTCGTTCTTTTCATAGATTTCACCAGCTTATCCTAGTCCTAGATCCTTAGAAATTATCAAAAAAACACAATGAAAAATAGGCGTTTATAAAAAATGATTATATTTTATTTTCTGTACATTTTACTCTAAATTATTATATGTTGATTTCCACAAAAAAAAACAGTAAGAAAAACCGTAAATCGTAAATAGCCTCCAAATGCTATTTCACTGCCTCAAGATTCTTTGTGGTGGAGTAGGTATGGTCTGTACGGTGCTGGTTCTAGCGAAGAGGTATACGAGTAGACAGTGATTCCTTAATCATGTCATCTTTTGAAAACCTAAAAACAGGAAGACATCAAACCATTGTCAACAAAATAATTTGTCCTGATTTTATCCATTCATAGTAGAATAGAATAGAATAGAATACATTTATTTTGCAAAGATAATACGTATTATATAGCAATAGTCAAGAACAATAGTTTCTCAAAAACCAGTGTACAGAGAAACATTTAAATACTATTAAAATAGTCTACTTAATGTGTTTACAACATGACAAATAAATACAACACAAAAAGAGAAAAAAGACTAATCAAAATGTATCACAGAAAGTAGTCATCGATTGTATAAAAACACTTATCAACTAGTAGAGAGCATTGAGGGCTCAAAGCATCTCGAAAACGCCACAATAATTATTCTTCAACAACATTTTTTGTAGACATGTAAGTAGGTATTCTTCCAGGTCATTATTTAGGTGTTTGGTATCTTTTTTTAATTAGTTACCGGCAGATCTATTGGGAATATAAAATAGATCTTGTCCTGGACTTGCTCTTTTCCAATACCTGTATAGAAAAAAATAATATTTTTACTAATACGCAAAATGCAATGTTAATCTTATTACACATGGAACCTAAATTAAAAACTTGTATTGCCGAAAAATGAAACGAAAACCCGGTATAAAAACTGATTCTAACTTATTTAAATAACTGCGTGCCACGGGGACGGTGGCTTATGCACTATCAGAGAACAAACTTGGTTGTTCTCTTGCACTGTTTGTATACTTATGCATCCATCCTAAATTTTAACATTTAATCTTATTTTCCTTGAATCACCGCTACACGCCATACCGGAGTGAGCCGGCATTAGCGCCAGTGATTTATATATACCATGGGTGCCATTTACACGAACAATAACGCTAATCTATAGGAAGCACGTAACGAGTTCCGAACCGGTTGTGTTTATCGCCGTGAGACGCCGGTCCTGGCCCTAGTTTGGGAAGTTCCGAGGAAAGTTCGGGGAGTTTTGACGGTTACGACGATCCATCAACGTCGTATTATATACGGTGCACAAAAGTGCCTATTCGCTTTTACGGTGTTACAAAAATGCTATTGTCCCAGCAAAGAAAAAAGAAGATGTAAGATGCAGTAGTAAAGTTCTATACCTACCCACTACATGCAGCCTTTTTTCCAAAATGTTTTAGTACTGTACTTTACTCCCTTTATAGAATTAGTTTTAGTGTTACTTTATCGAATTAATGAAACATAGAAGTTAGGTTTTATTCTTCTCTACCATATTCAACTTTAAGATGGGGTACATGTAAACAATAATATTCCGGCATATACCGACAGCAATCTAAAAGGCGCAAAAGGGACGTCGCACCGGGGGAATAATTCGGCGGCCATTTGTAGGTAACCCTAAATGAGGCGGGAAATTTGAAATAATTTATACGGGTGGGTGCCATAAATAATGTAATGTCTTGGTTGTCGTTTTGTGTAAAATGGAAAATATTTTAGTTGAAGGTACAACATAGGTCCAAGATTTTTGTTGATTTTAGATTAATGCATTCGGAAAACGAAGCATTTAACTAGGTTGAGAAATTATACAACTTAATCAAAACACCAAATTTTAATTATCGTAAAAGAGAACTAATATAATTATTATTGTACATTATACCTTATGCAATAGCTACAATACAAATAATTACCTAGATACTTATAAAAAACATGAAAATATTATACAGGGTGAGTTTTTTTCGATGCCCACTATGGGGGATCTCGGAAACTAGCAGAGCTAGAACAAAGGTTAAATGGGGAAATAATTGCAGTTTTGAATGCTTAATCTAATGCCCCTTTTGGATTTTTAAAAAAGTTCATGGCTAACTAGATATTTTGAAAAGAGTGATTTTTTGCTATTTCATCAGATCTCTGTATCTCCCTTATTTCAGATTATACAGAAAAACTATACAGACAAAAATTGTAGATAATTTTGGGCTTAATAGGATAATCTGATCCAATTTTTTATGTTGTTTGTGATTTTTGAGATATGACATAAACTTGTGTTTTTTTAAATGTAAATCATAGTTGGCTGTGGCCTTATCAAATCGGCCATTTTTTGAGCTTACCAAAAATATAATACTCGGCATAGTTATTATAAAAAATAAAATAGCTATGGCTAATTTTCTGATTTTTTTTTAATTTTTCACATAGTTAGCCATGGAATATTTTCATAATTACGTTCTATTTTATAATAAGACATACTTCAAACTTTTAAAAATCCAAAAGGGGAATTAGATTGCGCATTCAAAACTGCAATTCTTTCCCCATTTAACCTTTGTTCTAGCTCTGCTAGATTCCGAGATCCACATAGTGGGCATCGAAAAAAACTATATAGTATGTATGTATATAGTTTTATTCCTTCGAACTTTTTCTTTTTGTTTGTTCAAAAAATACAAGCAAAAGAAAACTTGATAACTTCAACTTCTACCACTTTAATCTTTGCTTCAAAAATGCAAGTGAAGTGATTTCTAATTACGCTCTTTGATAAGCTTCTTTTGCGGGCGGTGATTTACAGTTAACAGGTTCACTTGCTGCTGCTGTTTGCATTTCTTCTGTTAATTCTATATTTGCTTCAGAAATGCCGCGGCTCTGTTCGTCGTATCTCCGTTTTCCTCATCTCCAAGAGTTACTTCTTGAACCGGAATGAATTTCTTTGGTGGTCTTACCAATTTTGACTCCACTACTTCTACGGTTAGGTTTCTAGATGGTAGAGCGCCACTTTTCACGTTCTTTCGTGTTGCATTAAAACATCCTGTTCATCAAAATGAATAGAACAGGCATACATAGTCCCTTCCAGAGAATATTCTTGTCGGTGACACCTAGAGTACTAAACCGCTTTTTAAATTTAGCTTTTTCTCTTGGAAACCTAAAAATCAGCAAGAAATTAGAGAATATCAATGAAAAAACAATATTATTTGGCAAAAAATTATACCTGTTTATACCTATGGAATATAATTTCACAATCTGGATGTAAAAGTCTATTCGCATTTTTACAATGCTTTACCAAGTCATTTCTTGATCTCGTAAATAAGAAAACGAAAGCTATTAACCGTACAAAATATAAAGAAAAAATCGCGATTAAAAACTAAAATCGTTGAATTAATACGTCAGTCAACGCTAAAAACGCATTTCTCAAAAAGGCATGTTACGGTGACTTTTATGATTTTACCGGCGCCTTCAAAAAGTATAATGCAATTTCGTTCATATACTGTGTAAAAAAAATTTGAACAAGGAATAAAGTGGCCATCATTCAAACTGTCGATATACGGTTAAAAATGGCGGCGAATTCCATCTCGTTTCGTTCCCTGCCGTGCGCAATAGGGCCAAAAGCGGTAGGTATATGTTAATATGTATATAAAAGTAAATAAAAATTACTGGAAAAATTATGAACACAGTTTCAATACTCTCAAAAAGATCGAGAGTTTCGAATCGAGATCCAGATTTGTTTTCGAGAAAGACATCGAGACGAGAGTATGTTAATTTCTAGTCTCGATGATCGAGACGAGACGAGAAATTTCTTTCGAGACGAGATTTCTCGTCTCGTGAAATCCTATTCCGGAGTATAGAGCATATTTTTGGCAAACGGTCATTTGGCTTTGATAATATCGTGAACTGAGTATTTATTTCGGCCAATAGGGTCTAACATATTGACATAGAATTTGTCAGGTTTGATAATTAATATTATTATAAATTATATAATTAATATTATTTCAATTATTTTTTCACGAATGACTAGATTTTAAAATAAACTTGAGAAAACTAAAAAGTACCTCTAGTATGCGTTTTGAATTTTTCCATAAAATCGTTATTAGATACTTGAAATTTTTTGGTAAAATTTGGTAGATACAAGCCCGTGAAGAATCCAGGGTCGTGCACAGGCTTTTTCTAAAAAAAATCGCTAATGAAATCAGAACCTTTGTTGAGTGAGTGTCGCTGCTCTTGAAACACTTGGTAAGTACGAATATATTTAATAGGTTTATTGCTCCTGTAAACTAGAACTATGAAGGTGATGTTTAACTTACGAGTTATTTTACATACCAAGAAAGTTATTAAAATGTGAATACGGATTCAATGGGTTATAACTGCACAACTGCAGTCTTTTGCACCGGTTAAGAGGGGGTTGCCGACAGCGAAAGTGACGTTAGACTTCGTATTTTTTTAAGTTGTATAGCATAAAATCTAATAACATTTTACCTGGCAAAAATTTAGTACAAACATCTCTGTCTTCATTTTAATCATAAGATCTCACAAGCAGTGTTTTGTTTTATAGGTTATGAAAACCTTGGGAGAAATAATAATTCTATTGCATATGCTTTTAAGATCTTATGATTAAAATGAAGACAGATATGTTTGTACTAAATTTTTGCCAGGTAAAATATTATTAGATTTTATGCTATAGGTACAATTTAAAAAAATACGAAATCTATCGTCACTTTCGCTGTCGGCAACCCCCTCTTAAGTGCAACAAGTGTAACAGTGAGACGTGTTCCAAAATGTAAGTATTGTCACACTGTTCCCGTATATCTTACCTAAAGTCTATACAGTTGCAAAAAATTACAATCTTTGTTGTCTTTCGACATAGGTCTTCACTCGATAGACATTAGTTAAGTTGCCTTATTACTGTGCCGCCATATGAAGGGAAGACATTATTTGTTTGTTAAAAAAAAGGTTTTTTAAAATACGAGTTCAAATTTTTAGTTGTCTTATATAACAATAGCAAGAAAATTAACTTTAACTTATATAAATATCGCGTGGAAGTATTTTTCTGTTCAATCTATTAAACCTTAATATAACTCTTTGCGTCTCACTGTACCCCCCCAACAAAATCGCCATCTTAATTTTTTTATTCGGGTGACTTTTGAAATTCAACTGTTATGTAGGTATTCTTGCTGTGTGTGTACCTACTCTTGAAAAATTTTATAACTTATCTCTCAATTCTTAACGCTTTTTTATTTAGAAAAAATGAAATATCGTGTGTAGATACCTAAACAAAATTCTGTAATACCATATAGGTTCACACATCAAAAGAATCTAAGGGACAAGGATAAAAATTATGAAATAAAACGTAATTTTTTCTATATTTTTTTATATTATCTATATAGCTGTAAGTACTCTAAATAGACTATGTGTCAAAATTTACAAAAGAATTAAAAAAATTCTTCAAATTTACATAGGTTGAAGAAAAAAATTAAGCATGTTTTTGCAACAAATAATAATTAACAACAATAAAGCAACATTAAATAATAATTAATATAGAGTATTACCACCACGACTGTTAACAATCGCTCTGCATCTACGAAGCATACTCAGAATTAGGTTGCTGTTTGTCATGTTGTTCGTTGGCATTCCATTCCTTTGAAGGGCACTCGAATAGTTGTTAGTCAGCTTGAAACACAATATTTTGAACCAAAAGTCTTCGTCCGAGCATATCCCATAAGTGCTCGATGGGATTATGGTCAGGGGATTGAGAAGGCCAAGGCAAAACATTTTCCTGCAGAAATTAGCTTACGATTCTGGCTACATGGGGAGGCGCATTGTGGTGCATTTGAAATTTTGGTCCGATTCTCTCAGCATATGGAACAACAATAGGCCGAAGAATAATGTTTTGATAATCATTGGCATTCAGATACCGTTCCAACCAAAGGAGATTAGTTCTTCCGCCGATGTTGATACCGCCCCATACCATGATCGTACCTCCTTGAAAGATGTGAAACGCTCAACAGCTGCAAGGCGTTCTGCACTTCCAGGACAACTCCACACGCGATTCCTCCTTGAATCTGGCCGATGTCAAAATCGGGACTCATCAGGAAATAATATTGGAGTCCATTCCTGCTGCTGCCAATTTAAATGTTCTTTTGCCCACTGTAACTTTGTTGTGTGATTTTCTCGTGTTAATGCTGGAAGTTTTACAGACCGGCGGGCATTAATGTGATCTGTATGAAGTCTGTTTCGGACAGTTTGGTCATCATCCCGTACATTGTGAGTATTGTGCAGCTGGATAACCAATTGCGACGCAATGATACTGCATCATAAAATGTTTAAAATGAAACCAAACTTGCCCAGCCCTAATACTTATACGTTTGCATTATCAGTAGCTAGAACTGCTCATAGTCGTACTATTTTTTTTAATATTTAAATACGAAATAATTAAGAAAATATGAGAATTTTTGTATTTGTCCTATATAGATTCTTTTGATGTGTGTATAAATAATAATATGGTGTACATAATTATTCGAAAGCATTTCGTCGGATGCTTTGAAGGTACAGCGTAGCCTTTCTAAATAAAAGACACGTGTTTTGTCGTTCCTTTTTATTCCCGTCTCCGTAATTACACCTCTCGAAAGAATCCATAAAAAGTCCGCGTATTGACAAAGCCGGGAGGAGCGCAGGCAAGCCGCGTCGAGCCGGCCGGCTCTGCAGACAGCCCGAAAAAATTACCATTTACCTTACTAATTACTTTTTGCCCGGACGCAATGCCGTCGGGTAATTAGATTAGGCCCCGTAGTAAATTAAACTCTTAATTGATTTCACGAGCGGGGCAATTTGAAATTATTAAGGCGTAAATGATGCCGATGCGACGAGATATATAAGGTAACATAGCGTCGCCGGTGAAATTGTAGAAGCGTGTAGACGCAAAATTGATATTTTACAGTGTCGTGAATATCTTACATAAATATAATAATATATAATATAATAATATATAATAATATATAATAATATATAATAATATATAATAATATATAATAATATATAATAATATATAATAATATATAATAATATATAATAATATATAATAATATATAATAATATATAATAATATATAATATCTTACATAAATCTCGGCGACAAGGGCTAGTAGTTTGCTAGTATAGTTTGCACAAAATGTCCTTTGAATTACTTATTCAATCTCCGACAAAATCATTATTAAAACCGTTATTACGAAATGATTATGAATGGAGATTTGACAGTTTACATTAATTGTTGTATTCCCACAATTACATACAATAATATATTACAAAGCCAATACTGCTGTGGAAATTTTCCATAAGTTATATATTATATTTTCTGTCATGTCAGTCTTAATAAAAGGCATATTTATGGATGGAACGTGATACTTTATTATGAATTAAATTATAGAAAGTGTTCTATAATGTTTCCATTTTATTCAACACAGAGAGCATGCCTTCTTAATAAACTTCTCTTGTAGTTAGCCACGATACGTGCCTCGTTCATCTCTCTGATCCGCCTGAGATATTTTTTCTTTAACTTGGTCGATATTGTCAACAAAGTGACATCTGTGGACCGATGACCAAACCATTCAAACTCATTTCTACTAAATCATAACAAGTAAAGATAACATTATACAAACTTATAAGTACAGGGGACAATTAATAACAAAACATACAAGGATTGTTCAAGAAGATAAACACTAGATAGATCGAATTCCAAACGCTAATTCGGCAAAATCTGCTAGTATAAATTCGGCACCAGCCACAAGCTGGGCATCGGTAAGCCCCGCTTATTAGCAGCTACTCGATCACTGACCACCCTCGGTGGTCTGACCTGGCAATGGACCCCGCTTATTAAGTAGCCTCCTTGTTCAGGTCGGGCTCCGAGGGGCAGACGACAGCGCCCCGAGCACTGTTGAAGTCGTCAGTGGGTCAGCAGCGGCACCGCGCCGCCGGGTCAAGGGCGCAGCTCGCGCCCCGGTCACTTCCACGTAGTATCGGTCGCGTCGATCCACAGTCCGCGCTACCCCCGCCATGGTCCAGATACTGTTAGAGGCATATCTGTGAATGGAAGAATAAACATCACCACGGGCGTAGCCAAGGGGGGGGTTTCGGGGGTTCAAACCCCCCCCGAAATAAGCAAAATATTACCTAATATTATACCGAAAAAATACGAGGAGTGAAGAGTTAAATTATTATTACGTTTGAATATATGTAGTAATAGTAGCGCCTAGCGCCATCTTTTGGCGAGAGGCAGACGCAGTTGCAGCCGAACTATTTTGTATTGTAGGGACACTTTGCGTTGTTTCTCGATTATTCGCCACGCCCCTCGGTCGAAATGAGCGGAACTTTGTGGAAGTTCGTGGAAGTTTCTGGACGGCTACTGGGCTGCTATATAAGCGGCGCCGCGGCGCGTGACCGCGCTTACGGCAGTATTGTTCCATGCGAACTCGAAGCGAATAAAAGTGAAAAGTGGTGAACGAATAGTGAAGAGAATTAAGTGTACCGTGTAAGTGAGTAATTTTAGTGCGCTGTTATTCGATGACCTTGTTAAGGATAGATACGTGAATCATTATTACTGTCGAAAAATGGAGGGGAAAAAAGGAAGGGTGATAAACCTAAAGGTATGGACTACTGGAAAAAGTGGTGTAGTCAAGGTCAAGGGGTTTCTAATAAAGAAACAAATTTGGATTTAGCTATCAAAGCTTCAGCTACCTTGCATGCTGATAAGAAGACTGCCTACCCCGAAATCTAGTTTGGAATGCCTAGATATGTGCGATAAAAACCTTTATCCTAATATTTACACATTACTACAAATCTTGGCTACCATTCCTGTATCCACTACTACCCCAGAAAGGTCTTTCTCGAGCCTAAGGAGACTGAAAAACTATTTACGAAACACTACAAGTGAAAACAGACTTAATGGTTAATGAACATTCACTATGGAACAGAAATTGATGCAGATGAAGTAGTGGATATATTTAAAAGAAAAAGAGGAACGAAATTAATTTATCCATTTCATTTAAAGTTAAGAACTTTATAAATATGTCGTAGTTTTTCGGATGAATATATAGATATTAAATTTCATGTAAGTATATTTTTGTTGTTTTATTTACTTCTCAAACTAAATCCCCCCCAAAACTAAATCCGGTGAAATTGACATTTTCAGCTTATTCTCCATCCCCAAAAACATAGCAGTGCCAAATTTCAGTTCAGCAGCTTGATTATTTCGGGAGATGTAGCCAAAATTCAATTTAAAAAAATGAACTTTAACGCCCTGTATCTCAAAAGTTGGGACGTTCCTTAATAACATGCTAATACTTAAGGGAGTTATTTTTGGGCCCATTTTAAGAAAAAAACTTCATATGAACGTATGTCGTAAAAGTTGGGACGTTTACGACATACGTTCATATGAAGTTTTTTTCTTAAAATGGGCCCAAAAATAACTCCCTTAAGTATTAGCATGTTATTAAGGAACACCCTGTATATGTCTATATATAATAAGTGTCTCGTAATAATACCTTTCTCGATACTTACCTTTTAATAAACTTTATACTTTTACTGTTTCTTACACTGCAAAGGACTGGACCAACACTGCATGACTATAAGTTGTTTTATAAACCTCGGGCAATAACATCTTCTTAGCAACTAGCAACTATGGAAAATAAATGAGTGATACTTGCAAAATGAATACAACAATTTTGATTTGTGTTTTTTTTTAATTTCAAAACAAAAGGGTTACATATTAGGATAGGCAGATTAATAATAATAATAGAAGATACATCTATACTATATAAAATAAATATCAAATTTCTTACAATAACTATGATCACTATAGGCATACCAATATACAAACGGCAACTTTTTTAATTTATTCAAAACAATTTAATAACAGGTAAAATTAAGAATTATTCAAATAATGTAGGTATAATATCTAAAGATCTAGGCGGAACAGCATAAAAATTAGAAATAAGGGCATTTGTTAGGTGCGGCAAATTCACAATTAAGGAGCCACCCCTGGTTAACATAGTACCTACATATAAAAATCCTGGAAGTAGGTACTTATAAATAATAATATGTGTAGGAATTTGAAATACCACTTACCTGGATTTTTTGTACACACACTATTACCGTACTATTACTACACAGCAACACACGCTATTAATCGATAGGAATTGGCAACCGATAGCAATTCTGGACCGACTGAGATGAAAACGACTTGACCAAGTGTGATAGCCGGGAAGCGAAAACAACAGTCCAATCATTCGATTTTAACAAATCCTGCGTAGAGACTTACATTTTTATGAGTCGAAATGACACTGAAGTTTATGTTGCGTTGCAAAATGAATAACTGAATGTGTTAACTCTACATGCATGCAAGTATTAAATGCACGTATTCTGTTATTCAAAACATATCGAAATAAGTTAAATAATAAATGTTAAACTTAACACAGAAGATAGTTACATCAACACATTGTACATATTCAGTAATATTTTTAACATTTGTGCGAGTTAAAATGTTACAGTTTTATACATTCACGTATCTAGATGATTCGACATATTGCTCGTGCGTTAATTGAAATAACAATGTATGTCACTTTTTGACACAAATATATTAACATCCAAAAAAAGTAACATACTTCAATCCGATTTTTAACTGTGTACCCCACAGAAAGGAATCGAACCGGGTTAAGTCTGGGCTTCTGGCAGTCCATCCATTTGAACCAATCCACTGCCTCTTCACAGCATTTGATTTATGTGCTGGAGCACCGTCTTGTTGCCAAACAATATTCGGCTCATTAACTTTCTCCTTAAAATTGTAAAAAGATTTTAGTCCAGTTAAACCACCTTCAAAAAATACTGGACCAATTATGCGATTCCGAAAAATACCACACCAAACATTTATTGAAGTTCGACCTTGTCTTTGAATTAAAATAAACTGTCATGTATTTTCTGGACGACCAATAGTGTGTAGTGTGTACCTATTAATGTTGTAAAAGTGACTTCATCAGTCCACAATATAGAATCTGTAATAGTAATAACCGTAGGAGAAGTAATAGAAATAGTTAATAGTAGTATAGTGTAATCGTTATAATGATAATTCACAAGTGATAAAAATAAGCAACTACAAACTGACCATTTTCCGCTTGCCTGTCCAACACTAAAATATTCTCGCTTTCTATGATTATCATTTCCATACAGTTTTTGAACTGGGCGATAACAATATGGTCTAAACTTATGCATTTTCAGCACTCTCTGAACTGAGCTCCATGATATTTGCAAATATCTGCATCTTTGATGGAATGTCTCGGATTTTCCTCGAAGTATAATAAGACTGCTTCCTGCATATTCTCGGTTAAAACATGGTTTATTTATCTTTTCTTTATTTTTTAAACATCCAGTAATTCTCAAGCTCTGATTCTCGTAATAGTTGTTTTGAATTTTCCATGGCAATTTTGATTTTGTCACACATTCATAACCCTGTATACTGCAAAATGTTTACTTAATACAAATTTAAATTTCTAATTGCCCCCCTCCCCCTCACAAGCATGTATTTGCTTCTGGGGTACTCCTAGTTTGGAGTATTGTGAGGATGAGAATTATTATTATTAGCTTCTTTTTTCAAAAACTATAGTCGTTGCCTAAATTACGGGACGTGTAGTACCTATTTCTTTCTTATTAATAGAGAATATGTTATTTCGATTACTTCATTGATTAAGATACATACGAATTTCTTTAAACGTACCTAGGGCCACACTTCCTATAGAGGAACCAATGCACAGAGAGAATTTTCCTCCATATCAAAAGTAGTTAGTTATATGTGATACCAAGTAATAAATGGTCTTTATTGTGAATAACAATTTCAAGCATTTTTCAACACAAACACAACAAAATACATAGGTATCTAACCGTTTTCGCAGGTCTTTGTTGAATAGTAGATATCGAGATACCACATCACTGTTGTAATAGGGTACATGACAATATTTTTAATTGCTCTAAAATTGTACTCGGTTTACAGTAGATGCACCAACATAACACGTAGGTAATAAATGAAACAACGGCTTTTAACCCTTATTTATTTATGATAATTAAAGACGAAGTTGCACAATTTTGTTCGTGCTAAAATCTACAGTTTCGTCGTTCTATTGTCCAGAACGCCAAACGTGGCAACTCTGCCTCTCAGGAAAAACGGAACTGCAACGTTGCCGGTGCCCGTTTGCAATAATTCGTGAAACAAAGGCAAATTTTACTTTTCTATTCAAATGTCTCCAGCTTGCCTATGAATATCTGTTACTTAATGTATTGCTACCTTTGAACTTTAACTAACGCAATTGCACAAAAAAATGTTGGCACAAAGACTTTTTATTACGAATATGTACCGTACCTATAGCAAAATTGTGTATGTTTATGCTGCATATGCTGGAAACTATAATATCCTTCATCTCTTTCACGTGACACTTTCATTAAAATATCTGTATACGGAACTTACAAGAAATATTTAGGAAATATAATATGGAAAATTTCGCGAATGTGGCAACGGCACCCGCCCACCTGTCATGTCATCTAACACATATGTATGGTTTTCTGATCGGCAGTTGACATCCCGTCGTGTCAACTGTCATTCCGTATGTCGGTAAATCAAAACATTAGTATAGATAATATCTGTGCGATTTATTATAGTTTGTTATTGATATTTATTATTATATATTGTTTGCGTAGTTATCTTATCGTGTTGTTAGTTGTGTAGTAAGAAGGCAGGTTAGTGTAAGGAATCATGGACCCTGAAAGTGCAATCCGTAATTTGCCGAAATTGGATACTTTCTTGTTAGCACAATTTTTTTCTAATAATACGATTTTCGCGTCTGCCGAAATTCATGGGATATAAAACTGCAAAGGTTTGTACCTATATGTTGTAGTAATAGTAAAGTATTATGAGTTATTATATAATAAAGGGAGAACTTGGGGCTAGGGACCATCTTGAAGGCGCGTTTATAAAGGCGCCATTTTAGTGCTTAGAAATACTGAGCCCAAATTCCGTAGATTACCTACCTAGGCCCAAATTTGCCAAAAAAATTGCAGACAAACGCTACTAAATATTTACGAAAAACACTTCTTGAGCAAATGTGGTTTGAATTGAGGTTAGAATTTTGAATTTTGAAATTTCAACTTTCCTTAAATCTTTCACCGCAGATTAAGGTTAAGTATGTCTCAGAACACTTCAGTGGTATCGCCATGTTGCCAAATTGCCTTTATAACACACTTGTGACGTCATAAGTGCTTTCTCGCCAAATTTCGAAGAAAGTCTAATAACTTGCCAATTACGTAAATATACAGTGCTATTCATAAAGTATGCACCAAATGGGAAAAATTTGTATTATTCTATTTTTCGAAAATCTGATTTTGGGATATGTTGGTGCATGTTTTGTTTACACTTTTGCGCCTAAAGAGGGTCGTGACGTCACAGCCCATGCCTGTCAAATTTGGCATTTAAAATAAAAAAATGGGAAAAATTACGTTTTGCCTTGAAAATATCGGAAAAAGTTATTTAAAAAATGTGTTTGTATTGCACTATTGTGCCCCTATGCAAATTTTCAGAAGGATATCACGATGTTCGTTTTTTCTAAATTATTTCTCTTCAAATCGGTACTCGATATTTTTTTCTCGCAAATAACCGAAGAAACTTATTTAGTGGTTGCTCTCTTACTAAATCATAACAATACAAATAAATTTCAATGCAAAGTTAGGGAGAAAAATGAGATTTTTTAAAATAGCTATTGTGTAAGAACGCAATCTTGGTGCAAAGACTCTTTCATTTTAAGATAAGTTGATTCCCTGGGCCAGTGTTGTAATATTTTTACATAAAATACATCCATATTTTGAAATTCAGTGAAACAAAATTATAAGGTACAGTTTTGTATCGAATTTTATGGATTCAGTTTCAATTCCAGGAATATCAAGTAAGAAAGACGAATATTCTGATGTCCTTCTGAAAATTTACATAAGGGCACAATAATGCAATACAAACACATTTTCTTAATAACCTTTTCCGATATTTTCAAGGGAAACCTGATTTTTCCCTATTTTTTTAATTTCAAATGTCAAATTTGACAGGCATGGGCTGTGACGTCACGACCCTCTTTAGGCGCAAAAGTGTAAATAAAACATGCACCAACATATCCCAAAATCAGATTTTCAAAAAATAAAATACTACAAATTTTTCCAATTTGGTGCAAACTTTATGAATAGCACTGTATATTTTTTAAATAATCGTAGTGTCTTAGGCAAGTGTCCAGGAATTGTTTCATCAAGTTTGTAAAATTTCGTCAAGTACTTTATTGAACAATAAGTAGGGTACTTCGCTACAATAACATTACAATGCCTTTTTCCTGGAATTCGAATTTGTTCGACTCCACTCCTCCCTCTACCTTGATTTAGTTTGGTTTGTCTGATTCGTTACCATTTGGCGCCGCACTCTTCGGATCTATACGGCTTTCAATCGGCGGGGCCCGGCCAGATACTCCGAGGCACGCCGCGACGCATGACTGCACGTAATTTCGGCTGGCGCCCCTTTCCATCAAGTTTCCAGATAATAAACGCCGCTCCTTTTGATATCCGAACGGAGCCGGCCGTTTTTTGCCTTACCGATCGTTCCGCTTCTATTCGGCGAAGAAAAAAAATCTTAATTGCCGCATTTTAATGCGGGCTGTGGGGATTCTCGACGCCACCAGCCACCGCGGTAATTTCCTGGCTGGGGTTCCGACGCCGCATTTTCTATGGGGTCTATTATTCGGACGTAAAAAAACTCTTCGTGCTGCTATGCGACGTATTATTACTTGGAATAAGTCTACGGAAAAAATTATCTATTATAGAACCATGCATGGACTCGTGTGAAATACTTGCTACATGAAGATGCCTCGAGCCTCCTCTTGAATAATCTCGTTCCTGTTCCTGCTTGGCTTGCTTTTCTTCCTTTGGACTTTTCAAGGAAAATGAAACATGAACCTGGCAGAGCCGCCGGCAGAATAATATACATATAGGGAGGGTCCAACTTTAACAAAGTGTAAGTTAGTAGCTATTAATAATTTAGAATCAAAGTAAAAAGACAAAAAAAACGTACTTATACAAATTTTATTAAAAAAATACATAGACAAGAAGCTATTTATGTAAAAATTGTAAGCTCCTATTACCACTATCGTCGTTTGCATAGAACACAATATTATTATTTATTGAATAGGAATATAAGTATACTGCATGAGACATCAAATTCGTAAAACTTACACGATCGCATTTTTTTAATGTTGAATTGGTAGATTAGTTGGTCTGCTTTACACATTGCAGGAAAATATCTAATCTGTAGACTGTAATAATGTATTAGTTTTCATATTTTTTCTATATCGGTCATCATTGTATAGTAGCAATGTTGTCGGAATTTCGCTACTTAGGTATAGGAGATGAGATGATTAAGTTCAACGATTACCTATCGGTTTAGTCGATCTGTTATCGGTTTAGTCAATTTTGAATCCAATCAGGTAATGTTCAAACCAGGGGGGGTCGGCCGACCACCCTTGACCTCCCCCCTGTCGTCAGCTATGGAACCGGTATACAGATCGACATACAAAAAACATTGGGTTTATTGAATTATACAGGGTGTTTCTAAATTATGGTGCCAACGTATTGTGACAGGTAGTAAATGTTATTTTGAACAAAAAGGTTCCTATAAACAAGGTCCGAAAATGCATGATAAGAAAGTTACAGGGTGATAAATGTATAGTTTGAAAAACATCTTTATCGCGATAACTTCTACAGAAGTTATGCATTTTAAATGAAACTTGGTGCAGTTCTTTAGAAGCTGAAGTGCAACAATTTTGTGTAAAAACAATTTATTCCCATCGACCAGGGGCGGAGGGGCGGGGTAGCACAATGAGTTTTCTACTCGTAACTTTTTTGAGGCTACCTTTTTGGTCTCGCAGATTCATCATTTTAGTACACCTTTTTATTTTGCAACAAAAGTGTACCCTTGTTTGATAACGATAAAAGGAACCGTTTGCGTTGAAATCGGCAAAATGTGCCCCCAAAACACCTGTTAACTCCAAAATTCGAAAAATAAAATTTTTAACTACTATTTTACAAAATAATTGTTCCATTTAAAGTGACAACAAATTCCTTATGGACTATGTATAAAAAATTTTTCGCTTTCAAAATGGAACGGATTGAACTAGACAACATTTTTAAATCCATATTTCAGAAAAACCAGTGATGTTTTACTCAGTATCCATTAGGCATTTTTTCTTAATTTTGAACGTAGAATTCATATGTAAAACATTTAAATGCGCTAGGCGGTAATTTTATTTTTCGAATTTTGGAGTTAACAGGTGTTTTGGGGCACATTTTGCCGATTTCAACGCAAGCGGTTGATTTTATCGTTATGAAACAAGAGTACCATTTTATAGCAAAATAAAAAGATTAACTAAAATGATAAACCTGCGAGACCAAAAAGATAACCTCAAAAAAGTTATGAGTATAAAACCCATTGTGCTACCCCGCCCCTCCGCCTCTGGTTGATGGGAATAAATCGTTTTTAAACAAAATTGCTGCACTTCACTTACTAAAGGTCTGCACCAAGTTTCAATTCAATTGTTCAACGTCTGTAGAAGTTATTGCCAAAAATATGTTCTTCAAACTGTACTTTTATCACCCTGTAACCTTCTTATTATGCATTTTAGGATCCATGTCTATAGGAAACTTTTTGTTCAAAATGACATTTTCTATCTGTCATATTACGTTGGCACCATAATTTAGAAACACCCTGTATATTAGGTCTGCTAGGATAAGCGAAAAAATTTGCATATTGAAAATGAAAAATTGGATTGTTCTCCAGATGTTTTTCGGACGATTTGATAACTGCCCAGTTTGCTGATAAGTTACTCAAGTAACTAGTAGTAAGACGTTCAGTCCCTGTGGTAAGAGATAAGAGCTTGAGTAGTTTTCAAAAATATGATTTTTTTCTGTAGTTCTAGTATTTTGTGGTTTTATTTTTTTAACAGTTTTGCACATTTTGCACTTTTGGTTCATTGCAAATGCAGAGTGGTTAGGTATTTTGTTTGTTGATCGAGCAGAAGGAATATTGTAGCCCACAATCGTCTTGTGCACCTAGTGAATTCACCAAATTTTTAAAACCCAATGCATTTATTTTTATATCCATTTAAATCTAGCCGTTGACTGAAATAATATTTCAGTCAACGATCTACCGCAACGAGAAATACTTTGGCTTTATTAAAATACCAGCAAAGGTTAAATCCTTGTCTATGCATTACAAATTACAAATACATTTTATTAAGTTAAATGGGTTTTCATTTAATAGTTGCAATGTCGAATAATTTGCCATATTTGTCTTCGTATATCTAGTTCCAGATTCGCTCTTCTGTCTGTCACCCTCAGTAGTATAGCAAAGGGGATTCTGGAGCGGAAGTGACGTCACAAGATGGCCGCCAAGGCTGGAAATTTAAAAAGCGACTCGAAACGACTAAACGAATCGAAAGGCGTTTTGAAAGACATCTCAAAACGGCTAGTCGTTTTCAGAGTAGTTTAGTCGTTTTTAGAGACGCTTAGATGTTTTTCGAGACGCCTAGACGTTTTTCAAAACGCTTTTCGAGTCGTTTGGTCGTTTGTTCAAGTCGTCTAGTCATTTTTCCGAGTCGTCTAGGCGTTTGTTCAAGTCGTTTAGACGTTTTTCGAGTCGCTTAGATGTTTTTCAAAACGCCTTTCGAGTCGTTTAGTCGTTTCGAGTCGCTTTTCAAATTTCCCGCCTTGGCGGCCATCTTGTAACGTCACTTCCGCTCCAGAATCCCCTTTGCTATACTACTACACGAAGTGGGCGAAAATCCTCATTAGACCTTCTGGGCAATTTATCAGGGCCACTACGGCTCCCCCCGCGCCAGTTTGAGCACTTTATCGGTCCGTTATCGATCTGCGGCCGCGTGGTGTTAGACCATAAGCGGCCCTATTATCGTCCATCCAATCTGTGCGGTACATCTGGCCGAAGGAGGAGGAGAGAAATGACGAGATCTTTCCAGTTATTATTTCTTTGCCTAAAGGCTATAAGAACGAGTATCTCAGCGCAGCAAATTTCACACGCCATCACAGATGATAATCCAGCTTAAGTTGGCAGATCCGCAGATCCTTTGTTGGGTCTCAGTCTCTGACGAAAAATACAATTGAGGCTCTTTTCTTATGAAATTTTGTATTCAGTATTTTCGTAGTATTTCCTTGTATATTTTCTCATTAATTATAACATTTTTTCCTAGGATTCTGATATAATTTCATCTATTGGGGATCACCCCTGCTAGTTTTAAGTACAATTTCTGCCAAATTTTTATTTCCGAAAAATTAAGTCTTAAACGACAATGATAGTTCACCTACCTATAGGAAATAAAATGAACGAAAATCAGCGTAGGCCAATTATTTTGAAAATTGACACAGGGACATAATTTTCTATTTTAAGCAACTTTTTTTAATAAAATTCTTTGATATATATCTTTCAGAAAATGGTGTTTACCTACATAGAAAATAGTGTTTATGCTCCTGCCATAATGCCTACTTAATTTTTCGGAAAAAAAATGGTCAGAAATTATTCTCAAAACTAACAATTAGTATTTTTATCTTAAAAGCAGCATAAACATTTTCTAAAATGAGAAATTTAGAAAATCTATAATCTTTTTCTAAAATGAGAAAACAATTCAATTCACTAGTTTAATTACAAAAATGCAACAAAATCGCCATATTAATTTTATTCCAAAAATATATCGGTTATTTAGCCATGACTGTTTTGTTTGAAATTCACCTACGCTTTTCATTCAATTCCTTGGAAAAAACTTCACAAACTTGGTGTTTCAACCATCAATTTACCATAAAAATTACCGAAATAATCGCTCGTGACTGGGACACCCTGTACATTCTAACTCTTTTCTTGTAAAAAAAAATTGCGGTCACTTTCTCACCAACAACGATACAACCACGCTAATACAAATAATACAAAATAATGTCATTATTTGTTAAATTCAGTCTTTCCTATTTTGTAATGCATAATAAATAGTTTTTGATAGACTTGTATATTGTATATGTATATACATGCTTTGAGCTACTTTTATTTAGAAAATAACCTAAATTGTATCAAAAAAATGGAAACCTTGAATGTGGCAACAATAACATCTTTTTAAAATCATGAAACAAAACAATTGCCTTTGGTAATGTATCTATTCCTATATATCGTTGGTCACCAACTTGTCACTTTCAGTTGTTAATATGTATACCTATCAATAATTATTTTTTTGAAGCATAATGTGAAGGAAAAATACAGATAAACGGTTGTTTCTTCTAATATGAATACAGAAAATGCCCTAAGCCTTGTATTATTAGATACGCCATATTATAAAAAAAATAATATTTTAAACATTAAGTTTACTTGACCACCCTGTACCAGACCATGTTGTCGTTGGCTCCATCCGCACACTGATAATTTTTAAATTATTATGATGGTAAGTTTTTCACCCGGAACAAATATATTCCTTACATAGTAATATTTAGCCGTATAGCATAGTTAAAAAGCACTGTGGTGGTTTTACTTTTTTGTTATCGACGAAACTCCGTGCGCATAAGCCTTTTAAATGTGCTTTGTCTCCGTGGTGTTTCAGAAGTGATGGCGTTGCATTATCTCTACCGACTAAAACCATAAACCCCTTCAGAGACACTCTCCAGTGCACTCTATTCTTATTCATCAGAGTTGGGCCGTCGCGTCCGCGTCGTTCAGTGGTGTAGGTACCCGCAGTTTTCTTTACCCCAGTAAACGGACATACTAACTTGTGCACACAATTTTCACATGTAGTAAAAAATACTGGATATAATTGGAGAGCGAACCTCTATGCATACAAAGAAAAGTAGGTTTTCTGCTAGGCTTTACCGAATTATTTTGTATAAAAATCATTCAGCACTCCAGCATTTTTATTGGTGTTTGGTATTTTTATCGTTTTACACCTCATGTTAGGCATCAAAAGTTTTTTTACATCCACTATTTTTAATCACCTATGAAATAGTCATCATACTACAATTCCACAAATTGAAGCAACCGATATAGTTTCTGGAAACCGTTTAAACTCGGCGATATGACCAAAATATTATTTCGCTGAAAAATAATAACCCACGGCAATGGGTGCATTTGATTCGGCTGTCGTTTGTAATCCAGGAACGCTGGGATTAAATTTAAACGCCGCCCCATGGCACATCATCCAAATTAATTTGGTGTTTGAAGGGAACGTGCAGCGTTGGGCCTGCACCCCTAAATTGGTTCATTTTTACGAGGTATTTTATGGAAACATAGTGAGTCATGGCTTTTATTGCAGATTTTTAATGTCAGGGGGGAACAAAGGCATCTCGCTTGAAAACACTTTGTTTCATATAAAATTTTTCGATTTGGGCTTTCCTTGCCAAGTTATAGGGGTCTACAGGTTGACCTAAAGTATTTTTTTATTTATATCTCAATAACGGCGCTACTTAAAAATTTGAAAGTTGGTATGTGTTATCGACTTACCTACTAGAAGACGCCTTGGATAGTTTATTCATTTACACACAGCCCTAAAAAAGGGTAAAAACTAACAACCCTTATTAATTTCTTTGCTCGAACTTTTTTGTGGGTGATTTCTACGTATAACAAAAATATGATTTGTGTAGCCCTTTTATTTAACAACTTTTTTTCCTTCTCAATTTTTTCTCGAAAACACAATATTTTTCCTACAAAAAAAATTTCATGCCAAATACCATTCCCCTCACTGTTCCAGAAAATCAAGCAAAAATTCATAGTAGGCGGGCGTCAAACAATTTAATTATTTTTATTTAACATTAAAACAACAAAAATATCAAGGTAACAACAATTCAGCTTCAGGATAAAAAAAGGTGTTGCAGTAGATGCTCAAAATGATGTCATGGACATAGTATAGCGTATAGCACATAGCGATCCTGATAATCTTGATACAGAACTGGGTTATCTTACTAATATTCTATTTGCCAACAATTATTCTTTTTATAGCATCCAGCGCTTTATTAAGAAGTTTACTAACCCCAGCAATAATACTAACAGACGCGTAAATGACCCGTCCACCACTATGGCTATGCTTCCTTACATCCATAACAACCGATCGCATCTCCAAAATTCTAAATCGACAAGATTTTCCACGCTCCCTAAATTATCCCAATATTACCGACCGATTAAGGATGTTATTCCATTGAATACGAGTGGTGTATATTATGGACAAGTGTATTGGAGAAACGGGACGTACTGTATAAACGCGTGTTAAAGGACATGAGCGTTGTATACGCTTGCGTCAACCGGGCCATTCTGCACTTGTAGAACATTATCTGGACACGGGGCACCAAGTTTTGCTTAATGATACTAAGATCCTATCAAAATTGGCCCATCCCATCCAAAGAAAAATCCTCGAATCCATTGAAATCCTTAAATTATGTAAACAGTGACCAGGGTTTATTTTTACATATAGACCTTAATATCATCTCGTTATATTTCCCGCATTTTCGCCTGGTCCCTCCAGTTCCATTTTCAGGGGTAATATAACAAGTGGTGTGCCTATATTATCGATTATTTCCCTCATACTGCTTGCATCCAATAAGGTAGCTCCTTCCACAAAAATCCAACCAATTATATGCCTCTGCCAGCGGTAATTGCAACTGTGCAATACCACTTCTTAATTTCTGGTAAATTGGTCACTAAAATATTCGTGAGGAACTCATATTCTTTCAAAAATTTATTAGCGAACAAAAATTTTTATTTAATTTAATATCATCAAATACATGAATAAACAACACAACATAACATAAACTCAAATTTCAGTCATTTTAATTAGTCCTCCATTTTCTAATGCAAATTGGTACGTTTGGGTTTCCAACAAAGTTGAATAAAAATCTAGCATTAATTTTTCTCTAAAAAAGTCCCTAATAGTACTTCTCGAAATTTCAGCATTAAAACTTCGTCTCAGTGGGCCACGGATGTAACGCACGAGGCACCTGAATTATGCATTTAATGCCATTATTGAAGCTCTACCCAACAAAAAAAAAGTTTATGAAATCGAGCTGAAAATAAAAATTTTACAGGGGTACCCTAATTAAGTGGGGCACTAAAAATTTTGAAACGCCCTGTAGAGATATGGTATTGCAAATTGGTACATTTGGGTTTCGAACAACGCTGACTAAGAATCTGGCATTAATTTTCCTCTAAAAAAATCCCTAATAGTACTTCTCGAAATTTCAGCACTAAAACACCGTCTCAGTGGGCCATGACTTTAACGCACGAGGTACCTGAATTATGTGTTTGATGCCATTTTTGAACCTCTATCTCTATCCCACAAAAAAAAGTTTATGAAAATCGAGCTATAAATAAAAATTTTACAGGAGTGGTCAGTCCTTAAGTGGGACACACTGTATATATGAAAATAAGTATAATACACAAATAAAGGAAAACTATGCCCATCGGGGCCACACAATTTTCCCCTAAAGGTGGCCACACATTTCGCTTTTGCCGGACATTTTTGTTCGACCAACAAGTCTGTTCGAACAAAACCGCAAAAGGTTGAGTTTACACACACTTCAGTTTTGTTCTCCATCCTCAGTCGACAAAATAATATCTGTGAGAGAGGTGAAAACGTTATATTTGTGTTCAGTGGCGGCGGCATTAGCTACAAAAACAAAAAATAAAAGAAATCGGTCAAAATGGTCAAAGGAATGGCTTTTGAAGAGAACTCACTTTTCCCATATTAATCTGCTGAATGAACTTAAACTAAAACCAGGAGATTGGTTTAATTATTTAAGAATGGATTACGAAACTTATTGTAGATCAGTCATTTTTGCTACCCTGCAGGTACGTTACTGCGAAAACCGTAGTCTTTTAAAAATGTTTATGCCACACACATCAGACTTGTTCGAACTCGTATGTTCAGCGAACAATACCGGCCGCCCTAATCAAGTACCACCTGATTTTTTCGACGGTTTTGTTTGCCAGAAAAAAAATACTACACATTTCGGTTTTGCGACGGTTTTGATCGAACTGACTTGTTCGTCGAACAAAACTGTCCGGCAAAAACGAAATGTGTGGCTACCCTAATAGTTAGTTCCCCAGCTGTGCTTATCCAAAAACCGCAGCCACCCGGAGATGATGTTCGCCAACAATGGGCAGAGCCGCCTTTGTGATTAGCCGTTCCTGGGCAGTGGCGATTACCATTTCGTGAATAATTTTAATTAAATGCGATAATGGCACAAAGGAGACAGGGCGATACAACGGCAACATTGAATTTGCTCGCCTATGGCCAGTAGAAACTCATATAATATAATAGGGGAGTTGTGCGGTGTTGTTAAAACCATCATAATGAAATCGCCGCTATCTTAGAATATTAACCCCTACCCTCGGGCGAATGCAGGAAATACGGGGTCTTCTAAAATGTCGTGGAACCCTAATAAGGATCTGAATCACCACTGTCGACAGAGAATGTCAATAAGAAAAAATGTGTTCATTATAGTGTATTGTGTATTCAATAGTGCATAACAAGGAAATATATGACCTTATAGATCAATATTAAAGTAGTTATTATGAGGTTAGGATATTCTTTGGAAGGATAGATTTGATTTAGGAAATCTTTAGAATGACTTAACTGACTTTCCTTCTGAATATTGAGTGCCGTTCTAAATCTTTTTCTGGGGCTCTTGTGCTTAATACACACCCCCAACCTGCCCAATAAAATAAGAAAGATAAACCCTTCCAGGTAACTAACCTCTATTTATTATCGGCAACCAGGGACTCTTTAAAATAAGGGGACCCAGCATGTCACAGTCTAGCACATAGGAAAAGTGAAGCCTTGAGGGGAAGTTTGTTTTCTGTATACTCCAAGGAGACCACATAAGTGGGCTGGTACAAGGTTATATTATATGTCAGTGTCCAACTGACATCAGGTTTTATGTGACATGCCAATGCCATAGATTCTAAAGGAGGCAAAATATTTCCCATCATAATTCACAATTTTTAAGTTTTCTAACTTCCAGATAGTCGATTAAAGGTAATGCGGCCGCCTGCAATAGTCCCAATAATTGCAACCAGATTTTTTTTGTCTCATCTTTAGTAATCCTACAATTCACATTACGTGGGCATTACGTATACCTAAGTAAGTAGTTCAAAACAAAAATGGTATTTCGTAAATTTTAAATTATTGAGCAGGTAGCTTCAGTCGGGTCTTTTTAAACAGTTTTTGTCTACAACTATAAGTTTATTTTAGGTTTGTGAGGTACCTTGGGAGATAAATAAAATTACAAAAATTTTATAATGAGCACCGAGAAAAACTACATGATTAGAACTGTACAAGACCTAATCTTATTAGTCCATCCCGAAATCTGTGAAAGTTCTTTGGGTAGATACATTCAACAAGGGAAGAAAGTTTAAGTACGTACCTATTATACCTACATATTACAAATGGTTTGAGGAACCTGGTAACAAGGTGCACTAGCGACAAATTCTCAAATAAGCAAAATCGGCACTGACTTACCATTCTCATATTACTTAAATTTCCGGAAATAATTGCAATTCTAATATAGTTTCCCGGTCTTCAATGTAACTTAATTAATTAATTAATTTTATGTCTGTCATCCTTTATTACATCATTTTTAAATTTATATAGACTCGAAACAATTATTTATAACTATAACAAAGAATATTTTGGCTAATTCATCTTTTTAAAAATATTTGAGGTCATGTTAAGGCTTTACTCTTGAAAAAGCTCCAAATCAGGAGCGAAATGTCGAGTTATATTACATGATTTTGTTAATATAAACTTTACAATTTATGGTCTTATTTTTGGGAAAGTTTGTATAAAGGAAATAATTGCAAGAATCCAAATTCAAATATAAAATAAATTTGATTCATTTGGCACTTGCCATAATATTCTGTGTTTGACAGAACATTGTCAAGTCTAATTTTTAGAAATCATGGAAACCATTATTAATTTTTACTAACAATCAAAGTACCTGTTGTATTCATAGATTCTCCAATAAAATGGCATACTTGGCATCATTGAGACCATTAGAATGAGGAAAGAAACGGCCTCACTTTGGAAAGTATAATGCTGGGTCCCCTTACTTTAAAGGGCAACCAATATACCAACGACCTTTTTGGGTATGAGAATCAATTTAGTTATTAATATCAATACCATAATATGTTTTCAATACCCTTGTATTTACTACCTACTGGGAACCAATTTACTAACACCAGTGACTATAGAAAGAATAATTATGTTCACTGCTAACACCCCCTACAGCAAGACTATATTTTTTGTTACCTGTAGGTATTTTTATCATTTTGTATTGAGATCAGTTGCTTCGTATTCAGCATTCAGCTAAAAGTAAGCGAATAAAATTGAATAAAACAACCTATAACAAAAGCACCATATATATGAATAATGAATAAATTTCGCGATTTTGTATGTATCTGCCGAGATATTCCAGAAATTCGTGAAATAAATCCCGGCAATCTGAATATGGGGACCAGGCACACACTCTGGGAGATATACCATCTACTTCTGGGATCGATATGCCTCGGAGGCCATTAAGTTTATGGCATCCTCGGTTGTTCGCGGTTGACATACTTTTTTATGGAGGCCGACGTATGCTCGAAATGCCTCCATATATAGGAGATCTATAGCAGATGCGATGCGCGATATGGCTGCCGTTTTCGACGTAAAGCGGCATAACTTTTAATATCTCTGCCTCCTCCGAGAGACAGAGATAAGGCGCGGCAAATGTGTTTTTCATTTCGAATACAACCGTCATCAGATCAGATGAATCGCGCGGTAAACATACTCGTGGGAGTCATTACTGAATAAGATCCTCGTGTGAGACGAACTGATAAGCTACTAGGGCCCAGAACGCTTTGTAACTAATACACGCAACTATAAATGCTTGTAGGAGGGCGGGAGGCAATTACCATTACTTCGTTTTCGTTGCCATTTGCGGCTTGGGCCAACTTTTACAGATGGAACTAATACGGAAAACCCTATAAAACCGTAGTAATCCAAGCGAGTGTAGGACAATTAGTAAACAACACAGATAAAGCTATTAAGGGTACAGAGCGAGAATAAAAAGTAATGTTTCGCCTTGCTAAAATAAGTTTCCGTTCCTTATAAGTTGTTTTGTTGACCGGCAAGGTCGTTGGTCGGAACCAGGGGTCTAGGGGGAGGCAGGCGGACCGACCCCCTTTTTTATACAAATAACAGCACATCGCTTCCATCCTGGCGTATTTTGGGATTGAAACTGTGAATTGTTAAACACAAAATAATAATAGGAATATTTACGCTCCTTTATTTTTCTATATTTTTTCATAGTTATTAAGAATATTGTTGAGTAAAATATTAAGTAAGAGGACTACATACCGGCTGTCAAATCTACTGTCATGACATATAATAATTCTCCCTCAAAACCGCATGAATGATCACAATACTTACCCTAACTGACATTTAGAATTTATGTCACTATAGTTTTATCTTTTATCATTCTATTAACTTTTCATTAAGTACTTAATATTGATAAACCGAAAGAAATTAAAATTCTGTTGTATTTGATCCAAAGTTGACGTAAAGTTGTGAATTTTGTTAGATACGTGAAATACCTACTATTTGCTGATATCTTAATATATGTATTATTTTGGCATACATTTAGAGTAATGGAAAATGTAATGTAAATAAATTTATAGGTACTACCATAGAAGAATTTACGTAGTAGATTCTTCTATGGTACTACCGAAATGCTTGCCGGTACATCAACTTTGTGTCAAACAGAATTTTAAAGCGTTAATATAATTTTCTTTTGAAAAAGACATATTCTTATCGATATTTTTTAGTAATAATAAAAAGTTAATGAAATTATAGAATGATACTCGTATATTATGTTGTATAGCTAGTGATATAAAATAGTTTTTACGAAGTAATGACTTTTTAAAATTTTAAGAAATTTTATAAATAGGAAATAGGCGCTTATGTAACATTAAAATAGAAACGACTTTTTCAAGTTAAACGTTTTGAAATTGTGACAAATAAGCCAATTTTTAGGGATTTTATTTTTTAAATATAATTTTTGACAGATAGCGAAAGTCACGTGACCACGTTTGAGTCGGTTATTTTTCCTCGTTTTTAATCGAAAGGTAACCCCAAAGTTAACTGCATATGTGTTATCCGTTAATAAAAAAAATATGTTTAAATTAATAAAAAGATACATTTTGCACCATCTTCATTTTTTCCAAAAAGGTTTTTTGGTTATAACTTTTGTTTGACGTTCGATTGTTTTTTCCAAACGACATTACATTGTTTGGAAAAAACTGCAACAAACTGGTTTTTAAATCATTAATTTGTCTAAAAAAAATACGGAATGGTTAAAGTGAATGTTCCTATCACCTTCAGGCGGACACCCTGTACCTAATAAAAATATTATTAAACAAATAATAGTACTTTTTGAAATTGAGCCCATGTGTTGACAGGTGGCCGTGATTACAGCCCAAAAGTAAAGTTACACACATTGTTTAATGTGCTTTTTGAACCTAACAAAAAAAAGTTTATCAAAATCGGTAAACAAATAAAGATATTTTACCAGGGTGGTAACTCCTTAACGGAGGTCATACTGTAGATGTTTAACATATAGGTACAGAAGATGTTCTTTCGCATCAATATATCGATTTCTTTTTTCATTTTTTATTTTCGAGATATGTATTTATCTTAATTATTGCGTTACCTAAAATGTGTGTTTGAATGTAGTGTTAATGCAAACGAAGAAACACCTTATGTACACATAAAAGACCATGTTTCATTTCATTGAAAAAACTAAACATAATTTTGTAGAACTTTTAAGCCAGCAATACTATACCTACAGAAAACGTGCCGAATAACATTCTTTAACTAAAGATATGCCTTTAACAGTAAAAAACACAGTTGACATTCAAGTGACCTTGAAAACGTCGTCTGCCTACAAGTGAAAACGTGCGTCTTACATTGCACCTCATATGCTTCAACTTTTATGTGATTTTTTGCGATTTTCGTTTTTGAGATATTTATAATAGCTGCATTTATTAAAATGGAACACCCGGTATAGATAATTTTCGACATACCTATACATATAGAGACATAGACATATGAATCCTCCCCTAATGTCAGTTTATATGCTAACGATTGTGTTTTCCTCACGAAAAATACATAACGGCGACATACGTATAAATAATGCAAAGTCAACTAAAGCAGTTTTTAGTGCCGCCGTGTACCTTTCAAGCTAAAAATCAATGAACCATTGCTGAAAAGAGAGGGGTTAAAATCACAAATCGGAGTCTTTGAGCTAGGGGGGTCTCCCGAATATACCTTTTGAAGTTTTATATTATTTTAATATTAAAAATTCGCAATTCATAGTATATAATAATATGGAAGTAATACAAAAACATAAAAAAGTAATCAGACAGCTTTGTTGCTTAAATATTATATCGCCAAAACGTAAAATTGATCATATGAACATAATATATGTAATTATTAAACTGGACCTGTAACAACAGCGTCAACCGTTCATCGATCGTCTGTTTTTCGCGCCATCTGATAAACAATAGCTACACTTTTGGTATTCCCGCTGCATAATTTAAGGGTATTTTGCCTATGTTTTTTATTTACAACAAGACTGGATAATTACAATGTTTACTACCGGGTTTTCGTTCCGAGCATATTCGGAAACCTCTGCCCATCTTAACGAAGGTAAAATTCCGGCTCAAGAGACAAAATAGACGAATTTATGCCGGCATAAAGTTTGAAATTCAAAAAAAATTCTATATTATTTTAAAAATACCCGTGTTTTTTGTAATCCTTTGAAATTCGCTACTTTTTCCAGCTAGTTGGAAATAAAAATACATTGATACAGGCAACCAAACATACAATGGCGAGGCCCCCCTTAAGGAGCAATACCGTGAATCCATAATTTGTCCAGCGCTCTTGGAAATCAGCGGTGTTTTTCTATACAGGGTGAGTTACGTAGGCCGCGGTGGTCCATATCTTCTACATTGTTAATGCTAGAAAAAAAAGTATAGACAAAACTTGTAGAGAAACATGAGTACCTACTACATTCTGAAAATAGTTTCCAATACACAGGGTGATCCAATAAGTACCTAGTGGCCACCCAAAGTTATGGTTTTTTTTTCTAATGGAAAACCCCTTATTTTGTTACATTTTTTGAAAGCTCTTAAAATGTGTCTTCTTTTTGGTGCAGGGTATTAAAGGTCTATCTTTAAAGGTTAGGGAATTATTTTAATTTTAACCAAAAAAATTGGCCACATTTGGAAATGTATTACTCAAAAACCAAATAATATTTTGGGATATAGCTTGGAATGGAGTTTGCCTGTTACGTCTAGTTGACAATTTTGGACTGGTATTGGGATAAAGTTCTGAAGAACATACCGGGCGATTCACTTACGCAAATCCTAAGTTTACTCGTTAATTTTAAATGGAACACCTATATTTTATTACATGCTTGGAAACCGCTTAAAGAGTAGATACTTTTAGTATGGGGTATTATGGGTCTAAGTTTAAAGGTTAGGAAGTTATTTCCATTTTATTCTAAGAAAGGGCCTCAAAAGGGCCGATTACCTGATTAGGGTGTCAAAATGTTACTGTTTAAGCAGTAAAAAAATAAAAAGACATGTTCTTGTTAAATGGTGTATTGGATATATTTGAAAACCTACCTGTAAGGCCATAAATCAATAACATAAGCCGTTGCCCTCATCTGTCTGTCTTCATATTATGAAGTACGTTTTATATTATTGATGGCGTCACACGTACGTTTTCATCCATTTCCAGTGCATCGATAATTAACAAGAACGTGTCTTTTTATTTTTTACTGCTTAAACAGTAACATTTTAATTTTGACACCTTAACCAGGTAATCGGCCCTTTTGAGACCTTTTCTTAGAATAAAATGGAGATAACTCCCTAACCTTTAAAGTTATCCCATAATACCCTAGGTATATCAAAAAGTATAACTCTTTAAGCGCTTTCCAAGCATGTATTAAAATATAGTTCCATTAAAAATTTGCGAGTAAACTTATAGGATTTGCGTAAGTGAATCGCCTGGTATGTTCTTCAGAACTTTATCTCAATATCAGTCCAAAATTGTCAACTAGGCGTAACAGACAATCTCCAGTCCAAGTTATAGCCCAAAATCTTATTTGGTTTTTAAGTAATGCATTTCCAAATGTGACCCCATTTTTCGTTTAAAGTTAAAATAACTCCCTAACCTTTAAAGATAGACGATTATTACCTGTACCAAAAAGAGCATACTTTAAGGGCTTTCTAAAAATGTGGCAAAATACGGGGTGTTCCGTTTAAAAAATATAACTTCGCGTCGCCACTACTTACTGGGTCTTACTGGTATAGTGAAAAATATTTTCGGAATGTAGTACCAAAGTCTAGAGAATAGTATAAGTCAGCTCACTTCTTTGTTCTCTCGGAGAAAACAACAATTTTTTGCGACTGGTCGTAAATCAGCCTCGAACCTCTCTCAGCTACATATAGAGGGGGAGATACTGACAGATTTTTGGACGTGATTTTACTCAGTATGCCTTGCAAAGGGCATTATGTGGCACATATTCTCACAATAATAAGGTATGAACCAGAGAGTCATCCTGGGTTCTTCATATGAAAAACTGAGTTTTCAATTATTCGAAAAATATGCGTTTTGATATGATTTTACTCAGGCTGCCATGTGTTTTATAATGAAGTTCAAAATAGAAAAATCCTCGGAAAACCATAGGCATACCGTTAGCGTGGGTTCAAAGGGCTATTATTGTCACGTGAACTTGTATTTTAATAATTAGTTTTTCCACGTTTCTGACCAGGCTGCCAAGGAGAAGTATGCAAGTGCTTGTTATGAAAATGCTGAAAAAAGGATGGCATACCTTTTACGCTTGTCCAAGTACTGTTTAAATTGAATGTTATTTAATAATTTAAACGATTTATTCGATGTTAAGTGTACTTGGATATGCGCAAACGGTATGCCATCTTTTCTTCAGCAGTTTCATAACAAGAACTTGCATACTTCTCATTGGCAGCCTGTTTAGAAACGTGGAAAAATTAATTATTAAAATACAAGATCACGTGGCAATAATAGCCCTTTGGACCCACCCTAACGGTATGCCTATGGTTTTCCGAGGAATTTTCTATTTGAACTTCATTATAAAACACATGGCAGCCTGTATAAAATCATATCAAAACGCATATTTTTCGAATAATTGAAAACCCAGTTTTTCACATGAAGAACCCAGGATGACTCTCTGATTCATACCTTATTATTGTGAGAATATGTGCCACATAATGCCCTTTGGAAGGCATACTGAGTAAAATCACGTCCAAAAAATCTGTCACTATCTCCCGGTCTATAAGCTTATTTTCTTATCAAATCAGATATCGATCGCCGTACTCCGATGACGGCGGGCCGAGGGAGCGGGAGACGGCAGGGGGGAAACGTTTGTGTTTCCGAGTGCGCCGACTTATAGTATTCTCTAGACTTTGGTAGTACTGATGTTTCTACACAAGTTTTGTCCATATATTTTTTTTCTAGCATTAACAACGAACCAAGGTCGATCTAAGGAAGAAAAACATGCAGTCTAAATAGTTAATAGTAGTAAAAAAAGTTTAAATTTAAATTTAAAATAATGAAAAAAAAAATAGTAGTTTGTTTTCTTTTGTTCTGTATAAGCATAAGACCAATATTAATGTCACCAAGTTGTTAGAGTTTAGTAGTTTGTTTTCTTTTGTTCTGTATAAGCATAAGACCAAGTTGTTAGAGTTTAATTTTATTTGTTTTTGCTTGAAATTTGTTGGTGAAATTTGGTACATGCCGGTTTTGAGTGGTGGTGGATTTTTTTGCTTGTTATTTCCTTCGTCGCGCTATCTATTATTATTAGCCTGGCAAGAATCGACGCGGGTCGGTGCCTCGCCTTCCCACTATCAGTTCTCTACGGGCCCTAATTAATCGAAAGAACAAAGCGCAACTATTAATCAAAAGGCGAGATTTTCCTTTTATATTGCAAATTACAACCCGTGCTAATGAAAATTAATAATGGGCTATTAAAGGCCGGGGCGTGAAATTTTCGAAGGTTCAAAGACCCGGGGACCGACAAACAAGGAGGCGAGTAACGGCCCCTGAACAATCCAGCTTGACCCGGTAGGGAGTGTGGCCACCCCATAGACGCCTCCGCGCGGACGATTTTGGGGAGGTTTGGTAAAGGAATGATTCGCGGAAAGCGGGAAACGATTAGGTTTGGAATCTACACAAAGGTTGTATCTGTGAGTATTGTGCGTGACAGAAACAGGGACGTACAGAATCTTATTTTGAGGGAGGGGGGCAGTTGGGGCACATCTAAATTTAGGGGGGGCGGCACTCATATTATAGAATTTTACACTAAAAAAATAATTGTGGAAAAACTCAACACCACCTAAACATATATTTTTTTAAATTAAAAAAAAAGTCTTTGTAATTTAAAAAGAAAACGTAGGTAATTAGGGTAAAAACAAGTACTAAAACCTACACGGAAAAAAATAGATTTATTAGAATTTGTTTTAAAAAATAAGTAATATCACATATTATAAATTTTATTAATTTTATTAACACAACCTTCTATCAATTATTATTTTTTTATACTAAAAGAATTATATTGACAATACTTTAACCCGTAAAGAAAATTCTAATAAACAAGAGGCCAGTATAAAAAAGTAATATTTAATAACATAAAATAGTGTACGGGCACTAAATAATATAATTTTATTGTACGTTTTAAAATATGTTTGCTTTTAAAAACAATTTTAAAATACGCACTTTATATGTGCTATTATGTCTGGTTAATAAAATATGCATTTTTACTAAGTGTGGTGTTTAATTTAATTATCTTTGGTGTTACTTCTTACAACCTGAAATAATATCAAATACGGCCTCCGCGAAGACTGAATACAATAGTTTATCGGTGGATTTCATAGCTACAGTTTCGCGAGGTGACGCATCATTTTGGTGTATTTATCTGCAATTTTTTTTATTAGTTGCATTGATCGTATCGTAATAGATAAACTTATGGCGTGCAATTGTGTTTTAAATGTAAGTTTTAATACAGGGAGTATGTAATCAATATTGTGTTTTGTTTTTTGTTCCCTGCATACGAAATAATGCAAAATTGCGGCACGAAATTCAGAAAAAAATGTGCAATCCACGTAAATGAGGTAAGAAGTAAGATATTTTTGCAAGATATATTTACCTTCTTACTTAAAATGTTCAAGCACTTAAGTTTTTTGTGATGCTGAATAGGTCTAATAGGAAATAAGTTTGGTTTCCTTTGGTAACTAACACGAAAAATCTGGGAAATCACTCGCCTGAAAATAAATTATTTGCCACTATACATTCTGAATTAAAATTAAAGGTATATTGAAGCAGTTCAAAAATATTTTTTCTTATGTGGCAATATGACCCAGAATAATTTATTTCAGATAGCGAACCTTTGAACAGATAAGTATTTATATGAACCATTTTTTCTTAAAAATGAATCACGTTGATCACCTTATAATATTACATCGTCCTTCAGTAACACCAACGAATTTCTTAAATTTTTTTTACAAAAAATTATACCATGAATATTAATTTTTATTATCATTTGAAATACACCATATAAAATATCTACATCTATTTCAACAAAAATTTTAACTAGACTTTGTAGACTGTATTATAATGAATTATATTTCTTATTATACTGGCTAATAGAGACTACAGGGAAATTATAATAAAGTATATTAAAAGAAATAATAACTATATCCCTCTTTTATTATTATTTATTTTAATCCTTAATGGTATTGTTAGTAAACAGTATTAAATAGTACAATTACTGTTTAATATATTTTAACATAAAAAAATTATATACGTTAGTAAAGAGGATAGTAAAATACATGAGAAACGTATAATATAAAATATATAAGAATCCTTTAATATATAAAAGAAAAGATATTATATTTTATTAAAAATTGTAAAGCAAAATTATTGTAACTACTATTATACCAGATGTTGGTCCTATAGAGTATTAAAATTTACATTAATTAATATTATTTTTTTAATAACTTTTATTATCAATTTTTTTCCGTGTAGGTACCTACAGTTATAACAGATATTAGAATAATTAAAAACTTAAGTCCATTCTTCTCCTTTTTTCAGCAAATAAGTATATCAATAATAATTTTATTAATATCTATTTTTTACTACTGATTTCTCAATTGATAAAATGGCAAGATTTGATAGTCGCATTGTCCATTCTATTTCAAACAAGAAAATTTTTGCTCACAAGAAGCACAGGAACTAGAAGGGCGATTAAAACTATCTTACCTATGTTTCTGCAAAAAATTCAATCTTATATATTTTTCTAAAAAACTTAATAACCAACTGAAATATATTTTTAACCTCAATGTTATTTTCTTTTCAAAATTTAAAATGCTTTTTCGTAAAATTTTAATTTCAGATTCCAAGCTCTCAGTATCACAATTATTATACCTAATGAATTGCAATGTTTTCAAAATAAAAAAAAATCAAGAAAATGTTCTTGGTTTCCCTTTAAAATGTCACTATTTTCTTTAAATCTGTTCTTCAGTTCCATAACAATCCTATCAAGTATAGGAATAAATATTTTAATTTTAAATAATTATTAGTGTTTGTCTGAAACTCAAAATTTTCTTCAAAAGAATAGGTACTTACTGAAATAAGGAAAGATTCATATTTTTTTGGATTTTTTTTGGTCTGTTGCTTTTAAAATCCGATTTAATTTCAATATTATTGTGAAGGGCAATGGAGCTAGCCTTTTCAAATACAGAATTCAAGTGTAGATAACTGTAATCTTTACCAAAAGTTGTTTCATTTATTTTACTCTACGAATTTAGTGGGTCTGTTCTAACTGAAAAATATTTAACGCAGGGCGGGCCATTGGGGGGGGGGGCACTAAACAGGGGGGCAGCGGCCCCTCCTGGTCCCCCCCTGTCTACTTCCCTGGACAGAAATGGTCTCTTGTTGGTCACAAACGGGCATCGAATAAAATTCTGCGTCTTCGCTAAAGTCTGTTGTTTGGAAATCAAGCAGGTTATTTTGTCAAAAATACTGTTGTGTTAGCAGTTAGGAAAAAAATAAATTATTTTGAGGTTTCCGTTAAAATAATTGACCGTCTTTTGGGAAATTTCAATACCAGAAAAACCGTAGCCCGCAAAGAAAAAATATTATGAAAAAGTGTAGGTAATTATTTTCACTCTAAAACACGCTATTTACGAAAGCGTAGAATGGCTACCCATCGAACAAAAAAAATACATTATTCCGACTTACTAAGTCAAAGTTTTGACTTTGTAGTACGAAAGCGTAGATGGCTTTCGTAGAAATCAGATTTTCTAAAAATCTAATAATAAAAAATTAACCTTTTGGTGCAAACTTTATGAATAGTACTGGAATAGTACTGTAGGTGTATTGGACATCATTTATAATAAATATTATTTCCAAGTCAACAATACATTTATTTTCTCATACATCATGTAGGTAAATATTATTCATATGCAGGCATTTTGGGTATGTTGCCTTTTATATTCGCGGGTAACTTTAACCACGTTTTTTACTTTCTAGGTTTAGTGTAATCTTTAAAAGTAGCTATATAAAAATAAAGTTTCACTAATAACTAACAGTGAGGTGGTGGCGAAACAGGATCAGGAGCGGGTTCAAACGGGGTACTACTGTAGGTACATATATCTCATATTTTTTTGCTTGGCTATTTATTTCAATATTTGATAACAAAGTTTGAAGTTTCTGCACAAAAATGGATTTTAGTCATGGCACTGAGATGCCCTGCTTTTGAGTAAAAATTATATTTGAACGTGTTTGTTTTTTCATAGTATTCATTGCATTTCATATTTTTATCTATGGAATTTTAATTATAGATCTAGTAGACTGCGACATAATCTTGACATTCTGTTTTATTTTAAATACAATTTCAATTAATTGAAACTTTTATTTTTAATATAAATAAAAAATAAAATTAAAAGCAAACCATCTTTAGAGTTTAACTTTTAACACCCTATACAGAGTGATCCAAACTCGACGCCCCAGGCCTACTGCGGGAACAAGAAAATAAAATTTCGAACAGGTCCAATAATTATGACCGTAATTTTTCTCTGACACATCCATTTTTGTATTATTTTTTTATCTGTGTTTGGCGATGGTTTTGTTTTTTGTGGATAGCGAGCCCCAAATGTATCGCACGTTCTTGATATTATCTACTTTGTTGCATTCTCCGTAGATAATAAACAAATTTAAATAATCTTCGTTTGTGTAATTTAAGCGCGCCGGCATTATTGTTGACAATAATAATTTACAAACAAAGTAACATTTCTTCAGCCGCGATGGTCTTTTCAACGTCCACGGCTAATATGATTTTCCAAGCGTTAAGCAAACCCCGCATTTTATGGGGGAAAAGTGGGTTTTTCGTAAATTAATCGAAAATTGCTGCATTTAGGTATAGGAAACCTTACACAAAGTTGTCATCATTTTTTGTGGTGAATAAGATCGCATTAAGAAAAATGGGGGTTTCCATTTGAAAATTTCGAGATTTAAGCACATTTTGAATGTAATTTTTATTCATATTTTGTGAAGAACGGATTTATTTCTCAGCAGAGACAATTAGGTCAGGGCTTCTGTTACACGATGCCAAAAATTCGTTTTGAAATTTCGCGGTTTCCTCGTATAAATTGCTAATTGACTTTAGGTCTGCACCTGTAATTTTTATCGGAAAAATGCAAATATCTCAAAAACAGTTGGATTTAGACATAGGACTTGTTGCATGTTTTTGTTCCAAAATGGTTCCTAGAATCCAAAGATGCAATAATACACAGGGTGTTCTATTTGAGATAAGAAAGTTGATATCGACTTCCGGTATAACCGGAAGTGGCAGATTCACCAAAATATTTTAGTTGAGCAGCGCCCATCGGCATTGGTGAGGAGCCAAATTTTCAGAATTTTCCTACTTTTAGTTTCATATATAGGTCGATGCAGTTCGTGGTGGGCCACCCTGTATACTTACACATTTTCTGATACACCTAATTGCGATGTTATTATCTCCTTTTTCATTTGCTACGAAATATTGCCAAACGGCTATACACATAACTAAAGTAAACGCTATTGCACTTTACACCTAAAACGTGAAAAAATGCCGAAAAATTTACACTTTTCGCAATAACTAAAAAACGTGAAAATATATCCTGCCAACAATAAGGCCCAGCTTTACGCATGTAGCACCTGGTCGTTAAATATGTGAATTGGGCATTTTAAACACTAGCAAACAACCAGTTTTCTCTTTGTCTCCTTGGATAAACATTTTAAAAATTTTGTCTGGGGTACAATCAGAACAGAAATACGACTCACGTGAAAGACTCTAGTCCAGGACATCGCATACGGCTAAAAAATTACAATATTTTTGTAACGCCCGTGATTTTATCAGAAAATAAAAAGAGACCAGTGTATACTAGGATCTTTCTAGGCCAAAAGCTCTGTCCGACACTTGTGATTTTACAACTTACTTATTTACTTATGTTATACAGGGCCTTAAAACTTTTCTTTGAAAATGATTTGTCTAAATACCAGTATACCTCCACCACTGATCATCTCAGAAAGTCTTCAGATCTCATGCCCCTTTATGCGTGTATCTTTCTGCCGAATTTTCTTAAAGTATATCTCAACCGGTTCAAAAATAAAGAGATACATTCTAATAATATTGTCGAAAAACTTCTTGGAAACGAAGGCTTTGTATGAAAACTGCAGGTACCTATAGCAAAGTCTAGAGATCGCTGTTGAGTGGAATCACCGTATATAAATAATATGTGTATAAATTATACATGTTTAAATGGATAGAGCCAACATTCAGCCAAAGGCTCTTGTTCTCTTTCCCTTATGTTCGTTTGATATAAACGCAACCATCAAGTAAAAGAATATATTATATTTTAATAGATTACTTAGGTATGGTTCGTACAACACCAATTCCGTTGCACGTCATCAATAACAATTAATGACGAAAATTGTGTTACCAACGTTTTATATGAAAACATGTGATTTTGTGTGTTGATATTTGAATTTGGCCTAGTATTATGTTGGTACCGCTGTTAACGCTACGGGCGATGTTGCCGAATTTACAACCGCCAGAGCCCGAGTTATAAGTTATAACCTCGTGGACGCGCACGTGAACGTTTCCACGCGTTTTGCATTGTTTACCGGCTTGGTGTACGTTTTTCGAGGTTTTGCTATACTTAATTTGCGACCAAGTAAAACAACTGTTTATCATATAAAATACATTTTATGCTTGTGGTTTAAAAATATGGTGAATGCGACGGTTATTGTTTATATCTTTATTTATCACGATACGGCAACGCTGCGTCCCTATGACGAGTCTTTTCCAATGCTGTATACGATGACGTGCATTGGAATTTGTTTTGTACAAACCATATATTCTTTTACTCACTGTCGCAACTCATTGGCTACCCAGTACCTTATGAATTTTCTATTTATTCTCCTGCACTATTATACAGTGAACCCCGGGGTGTGCGGCATTTAATGTTTACAGAAAAAATAAAGCCCACAGGCTGAATTCGGGGCAAATATTTACTTTCGTCTTGATGTATTTCGGAAACTGCTATTTATTTTTTAAAATAACACAAAAAGCTTAATGTTCGTATTAATTACGGTTTCGTCCGTTCCAGACGGGAGTGCGAATTGGCTTCTTGACATTTCGTTTTCATAAAACGCCGCATTGAGAGAAAAATTACTAAAGCGTTTACTTTTTTGACGGGTGTATTAATGACTACATTTCTTAGAATTCAGATGAAGTGTACGTAAACAAAACATTAGAGAATATCGTTTTTTTAAGAAAGTAGTCAATAAACAAGTTTACTTATTATTTACTTTAAAATAAAGCTAACGAGAACTTATATAATATAGTAGGTTCTTCAAACTTTGTCCCAAGGAAATCACATGGGTCCCCTTTTTAATTTTCTCTATAATAATATGTTACAATTAGATTAGAATTTTACTCAAACGCTCAGGAAATGTAAAAAAAAAGTTTTCTGTTATACTTCTTTGAAAACATATTATTTTCATCTGTTTTAGCAATAATGAAAGATTGGGTTTTTCGGGCTAGCGCACAGAAACAGCGCATGGAAAAACTTTCCGTGCGCTGAATAAAAATACCGAATATATGGCTTTAAAATAGAAATATACAGCAAAGTAAACTAAATTTAAGAAACTCTATATGCTCTCTGATATTTAACATATACCTATTTCGTATTTTAATTCGTAAGTTTTTCAATATTTAGATACATTTCTGTAATGTTTTTGACGTTTTATTCACCTTATCTGACAATAACTAATTTGCAACAAAGCACCTTTGAAATAATTTGAGAATAACCATGGAAACGCATCATACATACCAAACACTATATTATAATAACAATAATAATAATAATAATTCTCACCCTCACAATACTCCAAACTAGGAGTACCCCAGAAGCAACCACATGCTTGTGCGGGGGAGGGGGGCAATTACTATTATTTTGTCTTCGTTGCCATTTGCGGCTAGGGCCGACTTTTTCCAGATAGAACTAGGATAGCATTCGCTCAAGTACTACGGAAAACCCTAGAAAACCGTAGTCATCCCAGTGAGGGTAGGATAATTAGTAAATCACGGATAAAGCTATTTAAGAGCAATACCGTGAATCCACATTTGTCCAGCGCTCTTGGCCATAGCGGTGTTTTTCTTTAAAGACATGTGCATGTGCCTGCCTCGAACCAAGGTCGATCGAAGGCAGAAAAACATGCCGCCTAAAAAGTCAGCGCCGGTACGAGCGACGCCACCGCGGCCCTCTGCATTGTTTATTTTTTGTCAATTAAATTTATTATAATATGCCGATAAAATGTTTTAAGTTTCCGTTTTCAAAGAAGTATAATAAAAAATATCGTTCATTACACGTCCAGAAATATATTTTTCCAGACTCGTAATGAAATATACTATTAACAGCTACACAATACTAGGGTTGCCACCTGCCCTTTCTTGAAAAGGACAGCCCTTTTTTGAAACAAATTGTCCTTGTGACTTTTTTTAGCCCTAAAATGTCCTTTTTAATATAACCTTAAGGGTGACGGAGTCTGTAGTTCGAGTTCGGAAAGCGACATATGCTCTATACTAGCTCCTGGTGACCTGACTCCTGGATTATCGTTTTTATCATCGTTGTCGACTTTACTGGATTGGTGGTACCTATACTAAAATCAAATAACCCTGACGCCTAGCGTAAATAAAAGCACTTGTTCGATGACATTCCGCTAAATAAGGCGATTATGGTCAATAGGCCATAAAATATCAGCGTGCCTGGAAACAGATATGTACTCGATCGCAAAAGTGTATTTATGAGGTTTTATCTTGTTTTCAGCTATTTAGACAAATAATTTTATCGATCTTTTGAACTATGTTAATTAAGCTAATAATTTTTTTCTGAAATATTTTGACGTAAACAATTGTAAAAGTAATACTAAATAAAGGGCGAGCCTCTCAGTGCGGCTCTGGCGAATATCTCAACGCACATGCTCTTGTTTACACCTGGCGTCAGAGTTAATTGATTTTACTATAAGTCCATTTTATTATATTGATATTATCAAAGATCTATTCCAACCTAGATATTCAGAGAATGTATTTGACAAAGGGAATGAAAATTGTAACCCAATTTTCGGCCACTTTAGTGATTTAATTACTTAGAATTTTGACAAAATTTAAACTCTTAAATGTTTTGTTATAATTTAATTTGTAAGAAAATTTCTAGAAGAATTTTTGGCAATGTCCTTTTTTCACTTTGCAAAAAGGTGGCAACCCTACACAATACTCGTCATATTAAAATAATAGGCAGGTTTTGCAGTCTTGTCCCTGCTGCGGAACGTAGCTCAAAAGGCACGGCACAAAAATGAATTAATTTGCCTTTACGTAAGCGAGGTGGATATTAAAACCTTTTTTGAAGGGTTGCACCGTAGGAAGTGCGATTAAAAGCCACCGCGTGTATGGCCGCTGATGAAACGAAAACAGATTTACGTCGGCCGGCCAAAGGCAATTTAGCGTTAATCCTGGAAAATTTGTTGTACGGAACACGAGGTAAGCGCGCCGCGGGAAAATAAATTTCCAGGAAAATATGGATGGAGAGGAAGGAACAAGAAAGTAATGAAAAGCGCCCCTTATCGGATTCGACTGATAAAATGGGGTAGTTGCACTCAGTTAAAATCAAAGTGGAAATCTCTTTTTTAGAACAAAAAAAACATTTTTATTTCCTATAATTCAAGTTTCAATCGAATATAGTTTGCAACAAAGCCGTTATTGCATTTTAAAACATAATTTTTCAACATTGACGTCATCAAGCGGTAACTATAGGAATTTTCGTATAGTTGCACCGTCAGGTTGGTAGCGACGCGTCATCAGCGCATGCGTCTATCCTCTAATAATAATAGCTTTGTTCGCCGAGCAGTTCGGAACAGTTCTGAACCAGTAACTATCAATGTGATTGGCTTAAAAAAAATCTAAAATTTGAATTAATCAATCACAGCGACAGTTACTAGTTCACAACTGGTTCCAAACTGCTCCGCGAACAAAGTTAATATGTGAGTCTGTCAGTGATTTTTGTAGTTGTCAGTTTGTATTTTTCAAGGTGACAACGCAATTTTTTGTTGGTGATTTTTATCATTTATTGTGTTTAAAAATTAAAATGGTAGGTGGTTATTTAGAGACAAAATCCGATAATTTACCAATAGATGCTTGTATGCATATTACCAAAGAAAATGGTCGTAGTACCATTTTCTTTGATATTACATATTACTATACAAAATAAATTCATATTTTCCTGTTACCTCTAAAGAGAAAGATAAATAGGTAATAAAATGCTGGCTTACGTTTTTAAATAGTATAACTGGCTTATCCGCAAATAAATAAGTAAGTATGAAGCCAAAATATTTTCAATGAAGAAAGTTATTCAGGCATAATTTCACAAAAAACTCCATAAAACCCACATGATAAACGCCGAAACCGATTGACACGAGAGGACAAAATTTACAGTTTAGAACCAGATAACACAGGGTTGTTGACAATCCCACCAACATTTTGGACTAAAAATCACTAGCTTGCGCGCCACTTTCAAATAGCCGCATGATGACGTCACGTAAATAGCAAAACATTATTTTTCAGCTTAAATAAACTCGAAATGAAAAAAACAAAAATACGTGTCTAGTATTTTTGTTCCTAGTTTTCATTTTCATTGTCATTAAAAAGAGTGCAACTTCCCTATTAGGACCTAAACTAAAAGCATGAATGAAAAGAGAAAATCTTGAATTTCCGAGTATTCTTTTATAACTATATAACTAGAGGACAAAGATATTTGTCTTTCCATATAAGGCATAGAGGAGGACATTTTATATTGATGATTTATTTAGAAACTTAACATTAGCCTTACCATAGAAGAATCTGTCGTAGTAGATTCTTCTATGGCCTTACCTACCTTTTGCTTTAAAAAAATGAGACATAACCCATTCTAACGTGGTCACGCGACATTGGCTATCTGTCAAAAAGGATATTTATTTATACAGTGCCGTCCAAAAAGTTCGCACCATAGGGGGGAAATTTTTAATTAACGTTTTATTTTGAAATTTAATTTTGGGGTTACCTTTTGCTTTAAAAAAGATGAAAAATTACCCACTCAAACGTGATCATGTGACCTTCGTTATTTGTCAAAAATGACATTTAAAAAAATATATCGCCAAAAATGGGTTTAGTTGTTAAAATATCAAAAAGTTTTACTTGAAAAAGTTGTTTGTTTTTCAATTTTACGTAAGTGGACCAAATTTAAAGGCTCCACTAAAATATTTAGTTTTTTGCCAATTTTTAATGTTTATGAAATTTATGAAAATTTTAAAACTCGAAACTTCGTAAAAACTATTTTATATCACTAGCTTTATCATTTTATTAATTTTTTATTACTAATTACCGATAAAAATAGGTATTTTTCAAAAGAAAATGATATTTACGCTTTAAAATTCTGTTATGTTTGTTGCAAAGTTGATGTACAGTCTAGCATTTGGGGTATAAATTTAGTTACATTACGTATCCCAGTTCTAAATTGATGCCAAAATAATAATAAATTAAAATATCATCAAACTATTTTACGTATCTAAGCAAAATTCTTGACTTTTATTCACATTAATCGAGATTGATGAGATTAATGTGAAATTAAACTTAAAGGTAATAATTATTTGTCCCATTTTTGGCGATATATTTTTTAAATGTCATTTTTGACAGATAACGAAAGTCACATAACCACGTTTGAGTGGGTCATTTTTCATCTTTTTTCAAAGCAAAAGGTAACCCCAAAATTAAATTTCAAAATAAAACGTTAATTAAAAATTTCCCCCCTATATGGTCCTTCTGTAATAGGCAAACCTGATTAGCCTACCTATGATCAAAACATAATTAGACATTAGACGTGTTGCTCTTCAGCATTCCGCCTGGGGGAAAGTCGGGGCTTAGGCACAAAAAAGACACGACGGATTTTGAGGCAAGCAAATCGTGACTCGCCTGAAAAATTAAGTCGGCAATTCAGTTTGATTTTAATTGGCTTCCTTGAAGGGGAATGCTCTTTGTTTCTCGTTAATTAACTAATGAAATACCTGCCTGACGCCTGACTTCTAAAATGCCCTTTAGCCATTTCTGAGGGGATTGGAAAAGTAACGGCGACTTTGTAATTTTCAAATTGGAAAGCTTTCTGTCGAAGTCACTGCATGTAGCTACAGAGGATAACGGCACAGAAAGAAAGGTATGAAGCGTTAATTGATATAACAGAGTTTGGGGATCTCGATATAAAGACAGCTGCTGATGCAACGTCAAACAATATTTATTTGAACGAAAGAAATATGGAACTGCAACTCTGAAATGTTAGGAAAGATTTTAGATTTAAAATACCTGCATTTTTTTAAGATAAATATTACTAAAATCTCAGAAAGCTCCCAAACTTTTAGAATTTTAACACGAGATTTCCTTGGATGAGACAAACATTTTTTTGTCGTTGCACTGATCGCTTGTCTCTTAGATTAGATCGCCAAATTCAAGTTAAATAAATATAGCTGATGGGGGGAAAATTTGAAAATGAAATATTTCGCGGCAAAAGATAATATATTATGGCATACAGTTTTATATAATTTTAGCAGTGACTATATCACTTTATTTTGATAGCACTATTTGAAAGAGGTCATTTTTCTACATATCTACTGACCGATGATTTTTGGTATAAGTTAGGTACATAACACTTTTTTGAGAAAAAAAAAGGTTTATTTATTTACTTTCTTATGTATTTGTCAATCTATTTAATTCTAACAAGAACAGTTAAGGCTCAATGTACAGCACGTGCGTGGTGATTCAATATTTTGACCCATAAAATGGCTTTTTTAGATCTGTAGAGAGCAACACGCATAATTTTAAACTTTTGGTCAATACAAATTTTAATCTAAGTAATTACTCACATTTTTAGACAAAAATTATTTAAAAAGATTGATCACAACGGCCGTTATTAGCATTTGCGCAATAAGCCTAATAACTGGCATTGTTAGTTAGTTAGTTTAGTTTAGTTTTCTTCCTTGGAACTTTTTCTCTTCGTTTGTTTAAAAAATACAAGAAAAAAAAATCTTGGTAACTTCAACTTCTACCAGTTTACCTAATCTTTGCTTCAAAAATGCAAGTGAGGTGATTTCTATAATTTCACCAAATTTTATATACAGTACCGTATTTCAACAATAACACTTCAAATTCGTTGCCTTGGTTACCACCTTTAATGTACTCTTCACAAATGAGGCGTTGGGAACCAGAATGGACCAGCCCTATTACAAGTTGTATGGAGTTATTGCAAGTTCTAAGTTTTCACTTGTTTTGGATTTTTTTTTCGACAGATAAATCAAATTATCGTGTCCGGATTTTAATTAAACATTTACAATTGGGTTTATCAGTAAAGATTAAGCAAAAAACACATATTTTTTGAATATTTTCTTAAATTTCGTGTGGGTGAGTCCGTTTTGGTTCTTAGGATATACACATTTTTTTAAAATTTAGTGTGGGTTAGTCCGTTTTGTTTCTTGGGATATATTTTATTTATTTTTTTATGATGTGCAATTGATCAAATAATACAAATCAAAAATATTGTTTGGTTTTATTCAACCCAAAAAAATCATTTCCTCTAATGGGTACATCACTCTGAAGAGCATAAAAGCTGTGATAGATGGGTGGAATGCATTCTCTCAACTGCAGCAGATCCTTATTTTTCGCTGTAGTAATACTATGTTAAATAGTTGACAGCTGTAGTCGTTTCAATAGACCGAAAGCACCGCAACGTATACCTATATATTTCCGCCAGTGCCAAAGTTGACTAAGCTGCATAGTTCATTATAGCATGAAGATTGAACTGCAACGTATTTAAATTCCACCAATGCCAAAGTGGACTAAGCTGCATAGTTCATTATGGCATGAAGATTTTGCTAGTCTAATTCATGTGGACCATCCTCTTTGGTGCTGCCATCTGTAGTAGACTAGCTAAGGCTAAGGCTCATTTGGTCCGCTTTGGCATCAAAGATTGTATGTTTTACTACATAAGACCGTACTTATTTGGATATTAAGAATTTTGTGGGATGGTCCGCTATGGTTCTCAGCTCCTCAAATTATATAAATGCTTGTCAGGCGCACGGTCACTGACTAGAAATATTCTTCTGTTCTCAAACTTGCAGCAAAATCGCTTTGTAACCTTTTACACACACAATTACCAGGGCTTATATATACTCAAATGGAAGACTGGAGACTATTCTACAATATTCCCGGCCAAATGATAGATGTATCTATAGGGACAGGGTGTTCCATTTTCGATACTTTTGCAGGGTATTACGGTATTTTTATTTAGAGATAGAGAGTTGCGGTTTTCGGGACACTGGTGTACAGTGGTGTCCCCGTAAACAGAATTTTCATGGCCTCTTTAGTATTTCTGATACAAAGTGATTTTCATAATTTGCCATTTTCCTGCACCCCCCTCGTATATCCGTTATACGCTAACCTGTTGAAATGGTAAATATCGACCCTTAAAGAGTTTTCCACGTAGAATTCAGTTGCGTACACAGATTTTTCTAGGAGGTAAGAATTTCAAAATAAATAAAAATTTAACCTGTAAAGTATCGAAAATGGGACACCCTGTAAAAATCAGAAAGTTCTAGAGCATTTCTGGAAAACACATTAACAAATTAACAAAAATGGTGCCTTGGGGGCCTAGCCTAGACCAACATAGTTGTAACGGAAAATGCCTCAAAATTAAACTTAAAAATTGTAAAACTGAGAGTAGAATACTGAAATGGAAATATAAAATTTATATGCCATATCTATGAGTAAGTTAGAAAACAGTGCAAATGAATCATAGAACAACTTTAGAGGCATTTTTCGTTATAATACCTATTTTGTAAGGTGAGTTAAGGAACTTACCTACTATTGGAATAACTTCCCGCTGAAGTCATGATATGCTCAAGTTATGTATCTATATCTAGTTACAACTTTGCTTGTTATCGAAATGTAGGTAGGTATAACTAATACGTTGCTGAATATGAATGAACAATATCCAGTGATGAATGCCATTCCGTGCTAGTTACACCTACTAAAATATACTATTTTCTACCCGAATAGCATCTAAAATTTATTCTTTTAGATGGCAATTTTCTATTTCCCATTAATGTATTTTTGGGTATTTCTGTCAATATTATTAGCTGCTAACAGTAACAGATCTACTTGTTTGAGATCTATGCTGGTCCAGTATAAGCTAGAGAAATTTACACTGTTTTATTTCAGATATGTTTTTCTTTTCGAAAAATTTAAGATCGAGATGTACTTAGGGGCTACTTGAAGCTTTTTTTGCGGTATGCGGAATATATTTTTTACTATACTTCTTTGAAAACACCTTATTTTCATCTGTTTTAGCAATAATGCAGGATGGGGTTTTTCGGGCTAGCGCACGGAAACAGCGCATGGAAAAACTTTCCGTGCGCTGAATAAAAATACCGAATATGTGGCTTTAAAATAAAAATATACAGCAAAGTAAACTAAATTTATAAAAACTCTATATGCTCTCTGATATTTAACATGTACCTATTTTGTATTTTAATTCGTAAGTGTTTCAATATTTAAATACATTTCTGTAATATTTTTGACGTTTTATTCACATTATCTGACAATAACTAATTTACAACAAAGCACCTTTGAAATAATTTGAGAGTAACCATGGAAACGCATCATACATACCAAACACTATATTGTCTGCATTGTTTATTTTTTGTCAATTAAATTTATTATAATATGCCGATAAAATGTTTTAAGTTTCCGTTTTCCATAAAAAATATCGTTCATTACACGTCCAGAAATAGATTTTTCCGTGCTTGCATGACTTTCCGTGTTCGGCTACGCCTCACACGGGAATTTGTCACGCGCGCACGGAAAAAATCTTTATTTCCAGACTCGTAATGAAATATACTATTACAACAAAGCACCTTTGAAATAATTTGAGAGTAACCATGGAAACGCATCATACATACCAAACACTATATTGTCTGCATTGTTTATTTTTTGTCAATTAAATTTATTATAATATGCCGATAAAATGTTTTAAGTTTCCGTTTTCAAAGAAGTATAATAAAAAATATCGTTCATTACACGTCCGCAGAAATAGATTTTTCCGGGCTTGCATGACTTCCCGTGTTCGGCTACGCCTCACACGAGAATTTGTCACGCGCGCACGGAAATTTTTTTATTTCCAGACTCGTAATGAAATATACTATTAAAAACGCTTTCTAGTACCTTCCGTTTCCGTTGAGTAGATATTATATTTAGAATGATAAAATTGAAAAATGAGAAATAGAGTCGTCGCGCAAAATAAATAATGAATAGTCCCGACCGACGGGGGCGTCGCAAGACAAGCGGCGCGGCGCTGCCGCCGTCGAATGTAGGCCGACGCCGGCGGCGGCGGCGCGATACGCCCAGCTGACTCGGCTCGTAAAGTGAATTTATTTGCTGCACTTATCCGAACCTAGGGACGCCATCCGCCTATACGCCGGCTGAATCCCTGAATAGGATCGACGGAACTTCGATTAAAAACTCCATTGCATAGATGCAGAGAAGTATTGATAGAACCGGGGGGGGGGGTGGGCTACAGGGGCTATAGACCCCCCCCCCCCCTTGGCCTAATACCGTAAGGTAGGCACTTAAAAAATATGTGTGGCAATTAGAGATGGTGTGGAACTGCGTTTTCTTGGAACAGGTACAACCTGTTCCAGTTCCAGGCAATACCTGTTCTTAAAAAGCCTGTTCAAGTTCCAATATTATTAACTTCTAGTCTTCTAAGGCCGTGGTCCGAATCGCGCTGTCAGTGCTTACAGGGCTCAGATCGTTTACAACAGGTACGATTTGATTCACTCGCTTACAACTCGTTTCGGACCGGTTGTAAATACGCTGACAGGAACATGCCATTTTGAGGTTATGTGGGCCTGAGGGTCGCAAAGTAACTATTATTATTGAATATTGAATCATCGATAAATATTGCTTCCGTTTCTAAAGAGGGTACGATAAATAGTTTTTATAGTACAAATTTAAAAATTTGGTGAACGCAATGGGATTGGGACAGGGCCCGGCACAGAACACGGGTCCAGTCACCGCCTTCACCGATCGACAGTTCACGTTCACAGTTGTTCTATTCTATTACTAGCGGAACGGAACTGAACGAAACTAAGAATATTAATGTATTAATAGTATTGTATTTTAATGAATAAAATGAATAAAAAATGTGTTTCCGATTTTATTACAAAATTTCGGAAATAGAAGCCCCTCCCTTGACTCCAGCCTAGATCCGCCACTGGATAGAACCACATAAGTTATAGAACCACATGCACATATTCCACAACCTCTACAAAAATATGTTTTGTACTTTGTGCTAGTTTCAAAGTTGAACGTTCATCAACTACACAGGGTCACACGTGAAGTACACGTTGGGTATATAATATTTATAACAGAAAAATTAAGAGGGACGAGGGCCATCTACAAGTGGATATAGTGAGATAATGAAAATGCATAAATATAGCCGGTAAACGTAGTAAAATTTAAAGGCGAAGAACTTTTCTATACAACATTTTTCTAAATTTTTAAAAATAATGTAATTTTCAGAAAAATGAAACAAGAAACGTCATAAATAACATATATTATGATAACTGACGTATTTGCTTGTGAGCGCGTCAGTTGCAATAATTCTTTAAACAAAAACAACCGGCAACATCAAAATTTACTTAAATCGAATAATAAAGAAACAATCACATACGACTTTTATGTGTGACATTACATTCCCCGATTTCGAGGAAAATTCAACATTGGACAATAGCAGAGACTTTTTACAACACAACTTAAAATAGCACGTTGATATAGTTCTTTTCCAGTGTTTATTCAAACAAATAGTGGCAGTTTTCGGCTTCCGGAAAAATTAAAACAAAGTTTGATGTTGTTCGCGACGTTTCGTTATATTTAATAACTTCTTCAGGCTAAAAAGACACAAAAACAGTAAATGTAGTGTGCTAATTCAAACACAACGACTAGCACCCATAATAAATACTGAGATATTTTAAGTTACACACAAAAAAGTTAGAAAAATAAAAATACAAACAAAATAAAACCAATGGAGAGAGGGCACAAAAGATTTACCGACAACTAACCTTCTGTCATTATTATCTATAAACAGCTAATTATTATTAACATACATACAGGCAACATTTTAGTTATTCAGTCAGGTAGGTATTTATATTTTTAAAACACGATGTAGTCGGGAGCGATTTTCGTTGAGTTCTGACATGGATCCCACTCCCACAAACCGCTTCCTCCCAGCTTAAGGTGAGTGTGTATCTACGATATTATGGCGACCATGAATCAACAGCAAAATAGCACCTTGAAAATCTATTCGTTGTAGATTTTCTCTTAAAATTTATTCGTAGTAGACCTAGCCCGTTTTTTAGAAAGCTCTTTCTATATTTTTATTCGTTATAGAAAGGTAAAGTAAAGCCCCCAAAGCCCCGCCTAGAGTTACGTTACTTATTTTACAACCTATAGCATTTTCTCTGACCGAAGTGTTGAGCTTGTTGCATTGCTTCCAAAAATCATTAGTCCGGGAAATGTTTGTTTTTCCAAGCCACTTTTATTATGTGCGCCGCCAACAGTTTGTTTTGACAGTGCCCGTTTACTGCGTTTGAACGTTCGGTCGAAAAATGCAGACGCGTATCTAATCCTGCTCTGAAGCGACGAGAATACAGAAACCCGACGCTTCTGTTATAATGGGGGTGGTATAGGATTGGATCCTGAAACTGTTATTTCGATAACAACGTTTAAGAATAATTATATGCACCGCATTACGAGACGAGCACGCAACTTCTTGCGGGTTGTGATCGCAACTTCTTCTTATATGCCATAATGTTTCAATCGGCGAAAGATCTGGACAACTATTTTAAAAGCGAAATATTGTTTTTGTTTACATCCAATCTTTCACTTTTTTGGTCGTATGACAAGAGGCGTCATTTTGTTGGAAGATACATTCAATATTTTGCAAACGCAGTTCTTCAATTTTTGGTTTGAAATTATTTTGAAGGGCGTAAATGTATTTCTCAGCGTTCGTGATGCCACGCAATTGTAATTTTCCGACCCCTCTAGCTGACATGGATCCCCAAATCATCACGGAGGACGGAAACTTAACTTCCTTCTTAAAGCAGTCCGTGTGATACATTTCTCCTTTAGTTCTAATGACTCGGCTTCGACTATCACCAACACAAACTCCATATAATTGAGTTCCATTGATGCTGAGACCAAGCTCTGTGCTCTTTTGCCCACAAAAGTATATTTTTCTTCTGTCTCTTTGTTAGTAAAGGCTTTTCCTTTGCCTACAGATCGTAAAATTATAAACATGGGAAAAAATCAAAAAAATCAAAAACAGTTTGGGCTTACCTTGTAAGTTTTAAACCCTAGTTTTCGGGCAGCCCTGTGACAAGTTGCCCTTGAAAAACATTTATCTGTTGCCTGATTCCATAAAACTCTCAATTCTCCATAATTATTTCAGCGATTTTGCACGATAATCCTTCTCAGAGCTCGTAAATTTGTATCAGGCTAATATGGCCGACTTCCATTTCTCTGCTTCTGAGCAACGGATTCAGTAGTTTTGTAAAGTTTAATAATATTTCGCACTATATATCGTGATAAATTAACAGTGTCTGCGATTTGCGCATCAGCCTTTTGCCTTTTGAATGCAAGTGAATTATAACATTCCTTATTTCTTCAGAAACAGCTTTACCACGAGATATTTATATTGGTCAACAACAACAATTAGTGCTCAAATATGTTGTGAAATGTCACTAACGCCTTGTTCAAATTCCTCGAAACGTCAAATATTGTGATTTATTTCAGAGCCGCCTACTAACTTAAGCTGTTTTCGTCGTGTATTTCGTTACAATCAAATTATTATACAAAACAACCAACTGAACGCTAAGTATATCTAAAAATGTTTTTAAACATCCTCTAAAATCTGTAAAGAAAGTTCTGCTTCGAGTTCGACATGCTATAAATAATTCATAAATTTGATATTTTGAATGGTTGGGCTAACTTCACTGAGACAGGGCTCGTATAGGTATCTACCTCTTTTCTCAGTAAGTTAGTAATTCTGTGAATTTTAGCTCTAGATAAACTCGATTTATACCGTCGTAGCGTTTTTTAACATTATTAGAAATAGAAAGGAGCGTTTCTGCAAATAAAAATATTGACCGATATTATTGCTGAAATTTGGCGTGTAATCCCTCAGTTTCTATCTACTTTTGGATATTACAAACAAGTTATTTCCTGCAGAGAAACTAGAAACTAGAATAGGAATTTTATTTTCAGAGTTTCTAACTAAGCAATCTGAAATGATTTATTTTTTATTAAAAAATGTTTGCACTTTACTGTACTTTTGAATATTTATTGTAATGTTTTAGGTATTTGAAGGTTCTTATTTTCTCTGGAAATTTGATACCCATGTTCCACCAAATAAAGCGAAATTTCAATTCCTTGACTGAAAAATCATATACACGGTTTCCCAACGTAAACTTGACCCCCCCCCAAAAAAAAATTAGAAAACCGAAAAATATTTGAAAATTCGCCGAGACCCGTCGATTTTTGTTTTTTTGGGGAGCTTTTTTGACAGTCAAGCCAACCCGATATGTTCATCCCCATAATACCTAGCAACCCCAACTTTAAAATTTCAAATGGAACTACCCCCCCTTCTTGTGGCACATCATTTTAAAGCCCTTTTTATTGCGAATACAGTGATATATCTTTTTTAGAATTCTGTTGAGATTTGACAGAATTATTCGCTAAAAACGGAAAGTTGACAATCCACTGTACGCATAGTAATTTCTACACAAATGTCCGCCACTAATAAGTTTTTTATCTACTATACACACGACCAAATTGCCTAGTTTTTATTGACGTGTCGATCAGGTTACAAAAAAGTGACAAATGAAAAAGCTGAAGCAAAACAAAAAAGTTCATACGAATACAAACCTTATATCTTTTTAAAATATGTAACAAAAAAAGTTACCGTTTATTTGCTTGTAACCACGAAATCGTTAGCCTGGCTATTGAAAGTGGAAATATTTTCGAAATGGTCTATTCTATAGCGGAATGGGTAGAAATTGTTGCAGAAATCATGACTGCGCTAAAACTACAGCACGAATTGCAACAATTTCTACCCTTTCCGCGATACGTTTCCACTTTCAATAGCAGGCTAACGATTTCGTGGTTAAAAGCAAAAAAAACGGGAACCTTTTTTGTGACAGTGACTTCTTGTTACATATTTTAAAAAGATTATAAGGTTTGAATTCGTATATGAACTTTTTTTGTTTTGCTTCATATTTTTCATTTGTCACTTTTTGGTAAACTGATCGACACGTCAATAAAAACTAGGCAATTTGGTCGTGTGTACTAAATAAAAAACTTAGTGGCGGGCATTTGTGTAGAAATTACTATGCGTTGATTGTCAACTTTCCGTTTTTTTCCAATAATTCTGTCAAACCTCAACAGAATTCTAAAAACGATACATCACTGTATTCGCAATAAAAAAGGCTTTAAAATGATGCGCGGGGGTAGTTCCATTTGACATTTTAAAGTTGGGGTTGCTAGGGATTAGGGGGATGAACATATCGGGTTGTCTTGACTGTCAAAAATGCTCGCCCCCAAAACAAAATCGACGGGTCTCGGCGAATTTTCAAATATTTTTTCGGTTTTCTAATTTTGGGGGGGGGGGGCAAGTTTTCGTTGGGAAACCCTGTATAGAAAATAGCATACCACTCACCATTTTAATATATCTATATCAGACCAATAGTTCTTCCTATGTACTAATTTAATATTGTTAAAAACTAGCTGCTGTACACGGAAAAGTAAATAATAAGCATTTCGTTCCCTCTATTTCCACTCCTTCAATTGGAGAAATTTTCTAGTTCAAACCGTCCTATACCTAATAGACAAGATTACATGTAGCTTTGACGTGACTTTAATTAAATTTATTTTGTTAAATAATAAATCTATAGATGAATAACTTCTTCGATTTTTATTCAACAAAGCAAAATTCTCTCAGTCAGAATTTTGCTTTGTTTAATTTCACCCTCTTACCCCACTGAATGAAAATGGAGTAGGTATTTTTTTAAATTCTTCGATTTTACTCGTTTTGATATTAGTTATTATAAACAAGTAGATAGGTACCACCTCAGACTAATCAATAAAGGGGACGAATTTGTTTAGAAATTTAAGTGAATTGTTGACATGCATAGTTGTTTATTACTATCCATCCCGATGTTTACAAATATTGGTCTTACTGACCTGCCCCAAACATGTTGTCACATTTAAGAGTAACAATAACTAGGAATATCATAAATAAAACCGGCAATTTCTTTAGTAGATGCATTGAACGTAAAATTGCCCCCACTTATAAAATTCAGGCGGAACAGTAAAGTAAAACAACCTTTTCGTGTTCAAGAAAGATTATGTAGCTGTTTTATTATTGACAAAATGGATATAGTAGAGAACACCCATTATTCTTCGCACTAATCGGCAACGTTGCGGCAGTTTGACAGGGACCAAAGTTAGCGCTTGCTCAACTTGTTTGTTTTCCATTTTGTTTGTTTTGGTGGGTGCTTCGGTATTTGCTTAGTTTTACCAGGAAACAAACGCTAAAATCGAGTTTTTCGTGCGGTTCCAAGTTTAAAATATTAAAAAATGGTAAAAAGGTGCATACAGTGCAAGTGTCTTTCCTCTAAAGTGAATAAAGAGAATATTTCGTTCCATAGGTAATGTTTGTAAATACATTTATCTCTTTCATAAAGTGAGAGGGTTCAGCTTACTGTTTACATCTGTATAACGACGCTATAATGCGGTGTCCCCTTTATTCATTAGTCTGAGGGTAACACCATCGATAATTTCTAAAAAAATTCCAAATATATGAGATTTCTTGACCAATAAACATTATCAAAACATACATAAAACCTGCGCCTTGAAAGTTTCAAGACATAGACCATTGCCTAGCCATAATGGCACATCCTTACCGAAATCCTACCCTACACATCGCTCTATGTCTTCCCCGACGGCCGTGAGTTTGTTTTGGATTTTACTGTTGACTTTATCCTTTTCTCCTGTCCCGTTTCGCACTCGGGGCCCCTAAAAACTGTTATAAAAAAGGCACGGGGGCGTCGCGTTACAAGCCCTACCCTATACCCCCCACATTTTCGTGTTTACATTCGGAATTGGTGATAGGCCAGCTGGGTGGCCCCGTCTAGAATTACGTTTGGCGAGCAAACATATAGATATATACCCGCACCCCTTGTCTAGATAAAAAGCGATATTCGCTCCTACCAGCGCCGCTGGTGGTCTTCGAATGACTCGGCCGAAGACGGAGACTTTGCAGTGCGGCTCATCTGAATGGTAGGTACTCTATTAACATGGGTACCATTTGGAGAGCAAGGACACTTGTCCCATAGTTTAACATTCAACCATCGTTTATTCATTACTACTTATGCCAAATGTTTGGACGTTTGTTTACATAAGATGTTGGTCATTTGAATAATACCTACCTTCTCGGCAGAGCTGGGCAAGTAATTAGGCGAAAGTAATTGAACTGTCAATTAGTTCCTTTTCATGTAATTGTACTTAGTTGGACTTACTTTTGAAATAGAGACAGTAATTGTAATTTCATATCAAGTACTTTTTGAAAAGGAATTGTACTTGTAATTTAAAATCAATTACTTCTGAGAATTGCAATTCCTTTTTAAATTCCTTTAATGCAATTACTGTTTCAATTACAATTACTTTTCCAATTACAATTACTTTTTCAATTACAATTACTTACACAATCTCCTCTTGCGGTGCCGGCCGGCGACGGCCCGAGCTGATTAATTGGGGAAACCTGAATTGATTTTGGAAATATTGCAACGTTGCAAAATAAATGCGTCATCACTGACAAAGTCCGCAATAATTAGAAAAGTTTTTTTAAATATGATTATTGTATTCTTCCATCGTCAGCACCAGTCGAGAGACTATTTTCGTTTGCGACAATTGTGAATGCCCCCAAAAGGCATGCTCTAACTGATAATAATTTTGAAATGTTGGTAATAATGAAAGCTAACAAAATTTCTTAACAAAGACGCCTGTTTTTTATTTTTCTTATATCTCTTGTAAAGCCCATATGGCACGGCCTTAAGATTTTTTTTTGTATACATTTTAAAAGATTTATTTTATTTCTCTATTCATGTAGCCGTTTATTATCAGTTTTATTTTCATAGAAACTGAGCTGTGATTCTGTGAGGCCATTGTGTTTTTAGACATAGGTATTACTATATTATACTGTTACCTACTGAATATAATTCGTTTTGTTTATTAAAATACTGTACAGGGTGGGCCAAATGGGACACTTTTAAAGGGAAACTCCTGTTTTTAACGGAGATAGACGAAAACTGATATCGGTGTCTGAAGCTCATTTTGTATGATCAACTTAATGGCGAAAACCGCAAATCTGTATCTGTCACCGTTCTTGAGTTACAGGGTGTTTTTCGAATATGTCCGTTTCCGAAAAGTGACCGTAACTTTTTTCAGGTTTAAAATTTTGTGTTTCTGTAAAAACATTTCTAAAGCACTTTTTCACGTAGAATCCAATGCAGCTACTACATTTTTTTCAAGTCAATGGTTTAAGAGTTACTGATGAAAAAAAAAATTTTTTAAATGGAACACCCTGTCTATTTGTGCATTTTCTTAATAGAGCAAAAAATTAACATTCCAAAAATATATAACACTTAATGATTTACTTAAGTAGTTATCAATTACTAATAGCTTTTATGAATTTTTTCATCAATAACTCTTAAACCATTGACTTGAAAAAAATGTAGTAGCAGTATTGGATTCTACGTGAAAAAGTGCTTTAGAAATGTTTTTACAGAAACACAAAATTTTTTTACTGAAAAAAGTTACGGCCATTTTTCGAAAACGCACATATTCGAAAAACGCCCTGTAACTCAAGAACGGTGACAGATATCGATTTGCGGTTTTCGCCATTAAGTTTATAATGAGCCTCAGACACCGATATCAGCCTTCGCCTATTTCCATTAAAAATAGAAGTTTCCCTTTAAAAGTGTCCAATTTGGCCAATCCTGTACATTTTATTTATTTTAATTTGAATATTTGCCATTTACAAAGACACAAAGACTAGAATTTTTTTGCATCTCAGAACAAATAATGCTTAATATAGTTATCAGTTATGGTTTTTTAACTAGGTAACTAGGTAAGTACCTACCTTATTTTGGAGTCTACAAATTTAATAGAAAATATAGCAAACAAGAAGTAATTGAAAAAGTAATTGTTTACATCAATTCCAATTCCAAATACAAGTAATTGTAATTGTAATTCAATTACATTTCAAAATATCAAGGGAATTGTAATTGGATCTAATTACATTCCTACAAAAGTAATTGGAATTGTAATTGGTCAGTTTTTAATTGTAATTGACCCAGCTCTGCTTCTCGGTTTGAACAAAATCATAAAGGACGTTTACGTTTGGATAAAAATCAAATGGTGTAAAACTTACTCGTATACCTGTATTTATGAAAATATTATAAGCTAAATCAACTAAAAATTGCTCTCAACAACACATCTTAATATTTGGCAAAAAATGCTATCACTGTAAATATCACACAAGTTGGAGATTACTGTTAAAATTATAGGAGACACAGATGCAGCTACTCTGTACACTATAGGTATTATAAAATATGTCTGACGTGGACCAACACTATTTTATTATAGACCCTATCACAGTGGCGGATCTAAGGGGGGGGGGGCACAGGGGCAATTGCCCCCCCCCCTTGGCCCTAGATTTATGTTATGTTAGTATAGAAAATATAATATAACCGTTTTTCAAAATCAAAACATAGATTAGATTTGGTCCTGTAAACTAGGAGTCTAATAAAAATTTGTTGTACTATTCGGACTTTTACTAACAAGGGCCCCAAACGCCTCATTTGCAAGATATAGGGCGATAAAATTTCAATAAATACATCGAAAATTTAGAGACATTCAACTGAATTTTGATTCGAGCTATGTCCATTATGTACACGGTGGACCAATTGGACACTTTTAAAGGGAAACTCCTATTTTTGACCGATATAGACGAAAACTGATATCGGTGTCTGAGGCTCATTTTTTGGCGAAAACCACAAATCGATATCTGTCACCGTTCGTGAGTTTCGAAAATGTGCGTTTTCGAAAAGTGGACGTAATTTTTTTCGGGTTGAAAATTTTGTGTTTCTGTACAAACATTCCTAAAGCAGTTTTTTACGTAGAATCCAATGTTGCTACTACATTTTTTTAAGTCAATGGTTTAAGAGTTACCGGCGAAAAAACTTATTTTTTAAATGGAACGCACTGTATATTTGCATTTTTTAATAACTGAACTGATGGTCAAAAATGAACTGATGGTCAAAAATGAAACCACATATTCTTGGAGTCAAAATAAGGGCACTTCTTCCTATATTTTTTTCTCCTACGGGCCATAGTTTTTTTTATACAGAGCGTAGAAGTTTAGAGAAAAATACACATATTTCTTAGTATCTCTAGAAATATACGATATATTTTCCTCAAATTTGGCGTGTCACATGAGCGGATGAGCTGTCAAACTTAAGGTTGATATGAAGCTTTTGGGCCCCCAGTTGCGGAGATACAGGGTGTTACTAACATTAATTAGTTCAGAAAAATAGGATATATATAATATATAATCGCATTTTGAAAATTTGTTTTGAATGGTAAATCCAATGGTTAACAAAAAGTATCTCTTAGTATTTTTTCATATTCTCAGCCGTCTCTTAATTAGTTTTGAAGAACGGCAATGCTGCTAATAAACAACTCATTTCAAGAATAGCGATCTATGTGGATGTCAATAATTAAACTTGGCATTATTTGAATCATTTGGCTGTCAATTTTGCACTTTAATATCAATATTTTGAAAAATGATATTTTCATTCGAAGAATTGACTGACATGCACTTTTTGCTATGGACTTGCCAATGGCAGTAATAAACACGCGGAAACGCATAGTTGCGTGTATTGAAAGAGACGGCTGTCATTTCGAACATTTAATAATTTTCTAATAGCATGAAGTTTCTTTCATTATCGTTTTTGCTTTCGTATTTTGCTAAATAAAGTTTAATTGACAGCCACAGATTGCTTTAGATTTATTCTTAAAATGACGTTTATTGCAGCATTGCCGTTCTTTGAAAATAATTAAGAAACGGCTGCGAATATGAAAAAATACTAAGAGATACTTTTTGTTAACCATTGAAGTCACCACTCAAAACAAATGTAAAAAATGTTGAAGAAGCGAGAATTCTACATATTATTCTGTGTGTCCCTGGATTGTTTGGACGACTCTTGTAAATGACAAAAAAATTATATCTTGGGATTCAGCCGTGCTTGATTTGAAACTAATTAGTGACATAATCTTAGTTTCGAAAAATCACGTATGCCTTGGAAATTTTGAAAAACTAATTTTTTTACACCAATAAAGTGACCTTATTGTAGCTTTTACGGCAAAATATTATCGAGGAAACTTGTTCAGAATGAAAATGTGAGTAGTTTTGCGAAAGTTCAAAAGTCTAAGCCTACTTTGATTTTTAGCTCTTTTCTCAGTTTTCCATTAGAAAAGTGTCCTTTCTGCAGCTTTCGCGGGAAAATTATATTTTACTTATTAATACGTATTCATGATGAAAAACTGGGTATAGGCGTGATAAATTTCAAAAGCTTGAGATTATATTGATTTTTGTGCGTTTTTTTTAGATCGAAAAATCAAAGTGTCTCTAGGCTTTTGAAATTTTTCGCACCTACCCAGTTTTTTTATCGTGATCAAGTTTTCGTAACAATATTTTGAAGTGAAAACTACAGAAAGGGTACTCTTCAAAAAAAGTGGGAAAAAAGACTAAAAAATCGAAGTAGGCCTATACTAGGTATCTCTTAAATGGTCATATTTTGGTTTCCCTTATCTCCGGTTTCTGGATTTCTCATCCCCAATGTATCACTCTATATAAAGAAGAAACTAAAAATCTAATGCGTTTTATATTTATACTTACAACTATAGCCATGCACGTCATTTCAACCCAAAAAGTAAATGCCATGAGAAGTTGTCAAATTAAAGACACAACAAACATTTTATTTTATTTTTGATGTTAAATTCGTTGTAATAAACACATTTGCATTTTTTTTTCTAAAATATTGAACAACAATGGTGTGTTAACATTAAACAACCCTGTCGCTTTTTTTCGTCATGTGGCGCCTGATGTGGCGATCGCTTGAAACAGCAATATGCATAGATCTTATATAAAATCTGACGGTCAATACCTGCTGAGGTGGTTCATAACATTATGTGCTTTCATTAAATAATTATTTGAGACATGAACGCACGTCTTTTGTCCCGTTTTTCTTAAGAATCCCCGTCAATTCTGAATGTAGTTTCTGGATGCGTCCGGTCCTTTGAAAATACCCTCAAATGGAATTCTTAAGGACGGAAATAAAACGTCATCACCTCGCGACGACCTTCATTTGACCGTGTTCCTAACTAGGATAAATGTTGCTAAAACAGAAATTGGGTACTGGAGTGCAAAAATTGCGCAAGTGTCTGTAAGATGGCGCTGGAGTTGGAGAGCGGCCATTGGTACAGAGCGAGAATAAAAAGTAATGTTTCGCCTTGCTAAAATAAGTTTCCGTTCCTTATAAGTTGTTTTGTTGCCCGGCAAGGTCGTTGGTCGGAACCAGGGGTCTAGGGGGAGGCAGGCGGACCGACCCCCTTTTTTATACAAATAACAGCACATCGCTCCCATCCTGGCGTATTTTGGGATTGAAACTGTGAATTGTTAAACAAAAAATAATAATATGAATATTTACGCTCCTTTATTTTTCTATATTTTTTCATAGTTATTTATATGTACAGAAGATGTTCTTTCCCATCAATATATCGTTTTCTTTTTTCATTTTTTATTTTCGAGACATGTATTTATCTTAATTATTGCGTTACTTAAAATGTGTGTTTGAATGTAGTGTTAATGCAAACGAAGAAACACCTTATGTACACATAAAAGACCATGTTTCATTTCATTGAAAAAACTAAACATAATTTTGTAGAACTTTTAAGCCAGCAATACTATACCTACAGAAAACGTGCCGAATCACATTCTTTAACTAAAGATATGCCTTTAACAGTAAAAAACACAGTAGACATTCAAGTGACCTTGAAAACGTCGTTTGCCTACAAGTGAAAACGTGCGTCTTACATTGCACCTCATAATATGCTTCAACTTTTATGCGATTTTTTTGTGATTTTCGTTTTTTGAGATATTTATAATAGCTGCATTTATTAAAATGGAACACCCGGTATAGATAATTTTCGACATACCTATACATATAGAGACATAGACATGAATCCTCCCCTAATGTCAGTTTATATGCTAACGATTGTGTTTTCCTCACGAAAAATATATAACGGCGACATAACTCTAACAATAACATAACAGTACCCAACCCACACGTATAAATAATGCAAAGTCAACTAAAGCAGTTTTTAGTGCCGCCGTGTACCTTTCAAGCTAAAAATCAATGAGCCATTGCTAAAAAGAGAGGGGTTAAAATCACAGATGGGAGTCTTTGAGCTACGAGGGTCTCCCGAATATACCTTTTGAAGTTTTATATTATTTTAATAATAAAAAATCGCAATTCATAGTATATAATAATATGGAAGTAATACAAAAACATAAAAAAGTAATCAGACAGATTAGTTGATTAAATATTATATCGCCAAAACGTAAAAATGATCATATGAACATAATATATGTAATTATTAAACTGAGCCTGTAACAACAGCGTCAACCGTTCATCGATCGTCTGTTTTTCGCGCCATCTGATAAATAATAGCCACACTTTTGCATTCCCGCTGCATAATTTAAGGGGTATTTTGCCTATGTTTTTTATTTACAACAAGACTGGATAATTACAATGTTTATTACCGTGTTTTCGTTCAGAGCATATTCCGAAACCTATGCCAATCTTAACGAAGGTAAAATTCCGGCTCAAGTGACAAAATAGACGAATTTATGTCGGCTTAAAGTTTGAAATTAAAAAAAAAATCTCGCCCATAACTTTTAAACTAGTGTCATTAGTATCTATGGATATTTTAAAAATACCCGTCTTTTTTGTAATCCTTTGAAATTCGCTACTTTTTCCAGCTAGTTGGAAATAAAAATACATTGATACAGGCAACCAAACATACAATGGCGACCCCCCCCTTAAGAAGCGACACGTCATTCCCGTGGAAAGGAAATGCAATTATTATCGCGTGTTTGCTTACAAGGGGAATTTCTCGACGCATCGTGCACTGCATCTAAGAAGAAAGGCACTATTTGCTGACAATTATTATTGATTGATGAAGAAGCATACAACAGGTAGATGTCTCGTACTTGGGAATCTATGAAACTAGAGAAAACTTAACATTTACTTGACAAATAGGGCGACTTCGCCAAAATGTTATATGTGAATTTAAACGCTATTATTCCTTTTTGTAAGGAAAGTAATTCACATCATTGGGTACCTAGCTCGCTACCTATAGTCACTACAAGAAATTTAGTTCTGTAGTCAATAGTTTTATGGAAGTTACGATAGAAAGTAATAAAATTGTGGCGCAAGCAAACACATTTCAAATTTCCAATGGCAAACAGTTTAAATGAATGGCAAACAGGAGTAGCAGTAATGGCCCCATCACTGAACTCTGCGGAGCTCCCGATTTAACATTGACGATTTAAATTTAAAAAAATGACTAGGTTGTTTTCACGCGCCGCAGAACTCTCATAGAATAATAACGAAGACACGCACCGCCGTCCCTCATCGCCCACCCCAACTATGCGCAAACCGCCGGCGGTTCCAATCTAAACCGCGGCCACAAAGGACGGGGCACAATGAGCCCTTATGCGTCCGTCATCCGCTCCTATAGCACGATTCCGAATCGAAAATAAATAACGCCGAAAATGTATTTTTAATTCAATAAGGATGGGGGACCAGATGTTGCTGAAAGGCGCGGCCCTGCGCTTTCTTCGTCCCTTTTCAACGGGAATCGGGTTATTAATACTGGGAGCGCTCGGAGCGTGGCCTGCAGATTTGCATTTTGCACCGTTCGTATTTTATAGCGGTGGCTTCCCAATAAGAGCTGCAGAACCGCGTAGTAGCATTGTTGAAAAGGCATTTAAATTACTCCTTAGTAAGTATTTGATTGAAGTAACTATATACTTACCAGGCGTGGCTCGTGAGTTATTGTAGAGGTGGGTCAAATCGAGGTGGATATTAGTCCCGCAATCGAGTGCTACGCAAAAGCTAACTTTTATGTATTTTTTATGTCTTTTACTTTTTTTCGACCTTTCTTTAATAGAGTAAAGAAAATATATACAGGGTGATTCACGTAAGTGGTTCATTAGAAGTTTACGGGGAAGGAGTGCGAATTTTGATTTGAAATTTTGGTTACTTATATGTATAACAGGTTGTAAACTTTCTTTCTGAAATATTTTCAACTTCCGATCACTTCCGGTTATACCCGAAGTCGATAGCAACTTTTTTATTTCAAATAGAACACCCTATATATTATTACACTATTTGGTTCCCTATTAAATTCCAAATCTTTTTTCTGAATATAATGTGTACCCTGTTCCTAACCCTTTTCGAGATATTGGCAAATTTTTGATTTTTTTTTAGTGTTGCAGCCATCGACCATAGTGATGATAACTTTGAAATTTATGAATCTGGAAAACTGAAATTTTGGACTGTCGTAGGCGAAAGTCAACTTTATTAAATGGTCTGTATGCCATTTCATAATATTGTAATTATATTCCCAATATCAACATCGAAAAATTGAAAAATTTCATTTTTTTCAAATGGAACCCATATTTTTTTATTCCACCATTGAAATGGTTGTGAAAAGACAGTTCAAAAAGCTAAAGACACTATATGTCTAAATGAAGCGGTTGCTTCGTTATTACGCAAAATACGTATTTTTGCTGCTCCATATCAAGAAACAACGGACCTTTTCTAATAGGCGGCCATGGATTTTTCATTTGTTATTGTCATTTATTGTGTTCCAAACAATAAAATGTTAACTGTTGACAAGAATGGCTCAAATTAACTATTTTAACGAAGATATTTTAAATATGTTTTACACTCATGGAGAGTGTAGAAGAATTTTAGAAAGAACAATTAGAGTTTTTAATGGAAGGCATTTACATTTACCACCTTTCACGAAAAGAAAATTCAGAAAGTTCGAACAAAATTTCATAGTCCATGGCAAAGTCCAAACAAAGAGAAGCAAATGTAAATACGTAACAGGTAAATAGCACAATATGAATAAAGTGTTTTACTTATACCTATGTAGTTTCTTGTTTTTTCTTCTAGTACCTATTATTATGAAATTGTTAGTATTATTTAATTTTGTATTGTTGCTTCTCAGGGAAAAATATTATTAAATAGCCCTTAACCGCGTTATTTCATATTCCATGGCCCCCTATAATGTGACGCTCCTTGAGAAATAATGGCATCTTTGTTGATACAGAGCAGAAAAAATACGTATTTTGCGTAATAACGAAGCAACCGCTTTATTTAGACATATAGTGTGTTATATCCTTTTAAACTATCTTTTTACAAGCATTTCAATGGTGCAATAAAAAAATATGGGTTCCATTTGAAAAAAATGAGATTTTTCAATTTTTCGATGTTGATATTGGGAATTTTTTCCCGAACACCCTGTACAATGTTTTGAAATGGCATACAGACCATTTAATAAAGTTCACTTTCGCCTACGACAGTCCAAAATTTCAGTTTTCCAGATTCATAAATTTTAAAGTTATCATCACTATGGTCGATGGCTGCAACACTCAAAAAAAATCAAAAATTTGCGAATATCTCGAAAAGGGTTAGGAATAGGGTACACATTATATTCAGAAAAAAGATTTGGAATTTAATAGGGAATCAAATGTTGTAATAATATATAGGGTGTTCTATTTGAAATAACAAAGTTGCTATCGACTTCCGGTATAACCGGAAGTGATCGGAACTTGTAAATATTTTAGAACGAAAGTTTACAACCTGTTATATAAGTAGCCAAAATTTCAAATCAAAATTCGCACTCCTTCCCCGTAAACTTCTAATGAACCACTTACGTGAATCACCCGTATACCTTGAGATATCCATTAGAGAATAATTATTATGAAAAATAATACCTAATATTGGGATAATTCCGAGGCTAATTCACTCACCTTTTAGAAATTCGGTAATTATTTCCAATGATGTAATCCAGCCACGATTTTCTTGAAATGTTGACTACTTCCCATATTTTCAAGGTCCCTGAACACGAATCCGGCCTTGGTTTTTCCAGGTCGGACGTATTTTTCGTGAAAATGAATTTTCAAATTTCCTTTTGACATCCCGGATTTCACGGCGATATTTGTGGTTGTAGTCGGGATGAATTTTTACTGTACCCATCTCAAACTAATCACCACACTATTTTACACCTTTTGCAACGTCGAAACTTCGCGAAAACCCGCGGAAAACGAAATTTTTAAAGATTTTTGCCGTGTTTACGTACGCTATTTTCGCCCATGCCCGACATTCGGCGCGCGCCGACATACTCTATCTACCCTACTCTACTTACGCCTATGGAGGCGGTTTCGCATAGCACTCGACTTCGATCGCAGTGACTGTTTGGTGGGCGTGGTTCCGCTGCCAAGCGAATATCTATGTGATCGGAGTAGGTACACGCGCGGCCCTTGAAATCGTTCCAATACGTGCGGACGCAAAGGCGTTCAACCGACAACGTTGCAGATACCCCTCTCCTCTCTCGCGGTTTGAAAGCCAGCGATAACCTTAAAAGCGTAAGGACGGCAAATCTAACATCTTATTTCGTGACATTACCTTACGTGACATTGCCAGTTACAGTGCGAAAAACAGTAAATTCGGCGCTGTTAGGTTGGCCTTAGATTGCCTGAATAATAGTGGAAAATCTTATAACCCTGCCCACGGACATTGGTGGCTTTTTTTCGCAAAAGTCTTTCGACAACCTCGAATAGAGCCGTTCTAAAAATCGAAGAAGGTGGTCAATCTCTTAATTGGGTGTCGTGCTTTCCTCCGGTACCAAAAAGAACCTCAAAAATCCGATATCTAAGAGAAATTCCCGATTCACGATTAACCACTTTCGAGAAACGGGACGGCTGTAGCATTAACGAAACCGACGGAAAATCCTCTGAAACCATTATTGGAAATTGCTTGTTTTTCTCATTTCTCGATTTTTCGGGGGCCCGGGAAGCATCAGAACCTCACCCGAGGACTCCAGGGAAGCTTTAAAAATTGAAATAAACCAAAGATTTGGTTCGCAGTTATGATAAAGAAGTGTAATAAACCAATGTAAAAAAACACTACGAGATTCTTCTATACCTAATAACACAATTATACTTAGATATTATACCTTATTTAAAATACCACTTTGACAATAAAAGAAATCCGCGTAATTTCACGTTACGTGAATCTCAAAACACCAAGAAACTATGTAAAACTTTAAATCCACTTTATTATAATGAGAATGCAGCGATTTATTATCTAACCTATTTTCGTTGACTGGCGTGTTAATACGCCAGTTAACCCAATTTTTATTTTCTACGGGGAGGATCGGGTCGGTACGAGGGAATGTAGGGGAAGTTGTTGATGCGAGAAGCCGTGGAATTGACGCAACGTTGCCGTACTTACCCGAAATTCTTGATTTCTTGCTTATTTCTCAGGCCTAGTGGAACGATTTATGAGGCCGCGCGTGTACCTAACAGATACTGTTATAACTGTATTGTTATGTATGCTTATGAAAAAAATCTTATTACCTTTAATATAATTTTGATTTTAAAAAATTGTTTTTCCTACTCCTATATACCTATTGGTTCCCTTGCAATTGCGCTCTAATCCGGCCCTGGCTGTAAGTATCGAACACAATGGGTTTTATTGAGGGTATCTACTATTATTGCAAATATTACGGTCAGACGATATTTATAAAGATAGAAGCACTAGTTCAACTTTTGACTGAAATTGACTTTTCATATTTTTAAAATTTTTATCCTTCCCTGTTAGATACTCTTTGGCCAAGTCACGTCACGTCCGTCCCATGTTCTGTTCACAATGGAAGAATGACCGACAGAAATAAATCGGGCGATCGCAGCCGTTGTTTTCATTGCTCTGATTCGGATTTCCAATATTTTTTCAGCGACAATGGCCGCCTTGATGAATGACGCATGAGACTGACGTCGAGCGATTGGGGAAATATTGTTCCTGCCCGGCGGGCCCCGCATGATTTTCCTTTTTCCACGAGAGCAGAAATCGACGTGGCAGTGGCAATAGCAAATACCTAGTACCTACCTACGTAATAGGAATAGGCTAGATTTCCTGTGCCAACATAAAATTAGTTAAGTATTTAAGTCTTAAGTACTTTTGACGTCACAAAAAAGCCCTTCTTGCGTCTTCGTTATAACCGACAATAACAGCGGTATTTACTCAACAGGAGCAGGGTAATTACCTACGGCCAGTGTTTAGGAACAACAAAAATGTCATTTGTAAATTAGATTTGCCAATTTGTTGCGAGTTTGAATTTTTCAAAACATATAAATATATTTGCTGATTTAGGTAAGTGCAGTGATTTCATATTTTCATGTAGATCCATAAATTTGAAAAAAAAAATTATTTCATTTTGCGTCTAGGAACTATGAATTTGAGTGTAACCGTAGACAATATGCAATAATTTGTAGGGAACCATGTAGTCCATCCAGTCCATGTCCATGTTTAAATTGTCAAAACTTTTACTATAATAAATTAGGCAAAAAAACTATATAAGATATAACGCGGAGATGCAGATTGCAGATTGCCGACTCCGGACTCGTTAGAAACAGCTGACTTTAAAAGTGACATAATTTGAAGAAACTTTGTACGGAAATACTGTCGCCTTCACCAAAATTTGAACATACATTACAGAGAAAATAAAGCCGATAATAGCGTATTTTCTGTGGTTTAACTTTGAACAATCACATAATTTGTTAATAAGCGCAAGCACACAATAAGAATAGGTACATTTTATGCAAAAGTTGTTTATTGCTAGAGCATATACTAATTAAGGCAGAAAACAAATGAATACAGCTGCTAAATAACAATCTTAACAATAACGAATCATTTAATATCATTTTAATTGGAAATATATTTGCAATTTCAGTAGACGACGAAAAAACGTAAATATTGTAGCATTTATTTGTGTTTTGCATGCCTATTTGTAGGAAAAAAGTGAAGATTTAACTAAAACTGAAATTATATAAATAAATTTACCTATTGTTTTCCTCGTGATGAAAAATTGTCAGCAAAGAGTATGAGTATCTACAGTAAAGTACGTCCCTCCATACATGCAGAACCAACTATTTGTCAACAAGATTAAATAAGCAGGTAAGTAAAAAATTAATGGTAAAAAAATATTTTGAAAAACAAGCTTTTATTTAAATGCTCTGAAAAGAAGAAAATAAACTTTATAATAAATCAAACCACGGCAAACCCATAATTTTGTTACATTATACAACTGTATATGATATAAATGCTAAACAAACACACGGAAATATCGCGACAAGCTTTGATACCCATATTAAGGGAGTTGACAAAAAATACGCCATCCGCCATCTTGTGGCGACGGCCATTTTGAAAGTAGGTATTACAATATTGAGTAGGTAAGTATTGTCTATTGTATTGTCACCGGAACTAAAGGTGTTTGCAAAATTTCAGCTCAATCGGATGTCAGGAAGTGGTTCTAATTCAGCTTGCAAGATTTGACCTAAACACCATACATTGCAAGTTAAATAATAGCTTGTAAAAAGACAACCTCCGGATTTATATTTAGAAGAGACTTTCCAGTTTTTTTGTGGCCATAAATGTAGGGCTTACAGTATGATTGTGATTAAAATTATTATACGACCAGGGTTTTTCTGAACCAGTTCGGCAATTACTTTTCTGCATTCGGATTCGCTAGAACTGGTTCAAAGCTATAATAATAGTTTGTATTTTTTAATTTCCGTGAACAGCTACCGGGTCATCTTCCTGCCGAATTAACCTCTGCATTTAAACATCTTAAAATTTTATAAAATCCATTCATCTCTGACAGCAGCTGATGGCTCATTCTCGGCTCCCAAAGCACCAGCGGAACAATGTTTGTATAGATGCCGACGCTCTTTGAATCTTTATGATAATGTTGGGCCCTTGCTAAAAGCATTTTCAAGCACATTTTTAAAACTCCTTTTGTCCATCATCTAATAACCTCTGCTATGCACTATGCGCACGCCGTAATGAGTTTTGTTTTCGGATTTAATTAAAATTTAGGTCCCGCGGCCTCCAACGTAGTAATTAAAAATGTACAATTAAAATCCGTCCGTCTTTATACCGTTCCTTTCAATTAAGTTTGTTATAACGTTTTTATTGAGATTTTACCGTTCGTATAAAATTTATCTCGGGAACATTTTATCTAAATTCGAGGTACTTAATTAAAATGAAGCATCTAGAAACATCCGGAATTTAAGGGCAACTTAATTAGGTGCTTGCTTTGTAGTTGCCTGTCCGGGCTTTGCCCCCGCCTCCCGACAGGTGATTTTCGTTTTATTTTTAATTAACAAGGAATTTTTTGCTTTTTATTACTGCAGGTTTACTTCATCTGCAAGCAGTGAAGTATGAAGTATCTAAATGAAAATTTATAAAGAGATTAGGTGCACTTCTCTGATCATTAAAAATATACAGGGCTAGTCGGAATGTATAGTAAATACTTTAAAGGGGTGTTCGGCAGGTGGTTTTAAGGGAGGCCTTTTATATAAAATTTTTCGATTTGGGCTTTCCTTGTCAAGTTATTCGGGTCTACAGGGTGACCCAAAAGTATTTTTTTATTTATATCTCAATAACGGCGCTACTTAAAAATTTGAAATTTGTTATGTGTTATCTACTTACTGAAAGACGTCTTGGGGTAGTTTATTCATTTACACAGTGCCCTAAAAAAGGGTACAAACTAACAACCCCTATTAATTTTTTTGTTCAAACTTTTTTGAGGTTATCTTTATGGTCTTGGAGGTCCATTAGGTTCAGTGTATCTTTTCATTTTGCAACAAAATTGTACTGTTTCATAAACAAGAGTACACTTTTGTTGCAAAATGAAAAGATACACTAAAATGATGGACCTGCAAGACCAAAAGGATAACCTCAAAAGAGTTTGAGCCAAAAAATTAATATGGGTTGTTAGTTTTTACCCTTTTTTAGGGCACTGTGTAAATGTATAAACTACCCTAAGGCGTTTTTCAATAAGTAGATAACACAAACCAAATTTCAAATTTATAAGTAAAGCCGTTATTGAGATATAAATAGAATAAATACTTTCGGGTCACCCTGTAGACCCGAATAACTTGGCAAGGAAAGCCCAAATCTAAAAATTTTATATGAAAGACCCCCTTAAAACCACCTGCCAAACACCCCTTCAAAGTATTTACTAGGTATACATTCTGACTCACCCTGTATAACTAACGAGCGTTCATTTAAATTCAACCTCAAGTTGGCGTTGGAAGCTCAGACTAATGAATAAAGGGGACGAATTTGTTTACAAATTTAAGTGAATTGTTGACAGGCATAGTTGTTTATCTATCCCCATGTTTACAAATATTGGTCCTTTACTGACCTGCCCCAAACAGGTTGTCACATTTAAGAGTAGCAATAACTAGGAATATCATAAATAAAACCGGCAATTTCTTTAGTAGATGCATTGAACGTAAAATTGCCCCCACTTATAAAATTCACGCGGAACAGTAAAGTAAAATAACCTTTTCGTGTTCAAGAAAGATTATGTAGGTGTTTTATTATTGACAAAATGGTTATAGTAGAGAACACCCATTGCTCTTCGCACTAATCGGCAACGTTGCGGCAGTTTGACAGGGACCAAAGTTAGCGCTTGCTCAAATGGTTTGTTTTCCATTTTGTTTGTTTTGGTTTGTGCTTCGGTATTTGATTAGTTTTACCAGAGAACAAACGCTAAATTCGAGTTTTTCGTGCGGTTCCAAGTTTACAATATTAAAAAGGTGCATAAAGTGCAAGTGCCTTTCCTCTAATGTGAAAAAAGAGAATATTTCGTTCCATAGGTAGTATTTGTAAATACATTTATCTCTTTCATAAAGTGAGAGGGTTCAGCTTACTGTTTACATCTGTATAAAGAGGCTATAATGCGGTGTCCCCTTTATTCATTAGTCTGAGGTTGGAAGTTCAAACGTATGTCTGTGATACCTTTCGATCATTTGCGATCTAATCTTTTGACCCCTACTCCCAAACTCAGTGCGTATTTCGTTGCTTGAAATATCCTGCATTAGATGGTCTTTACGCAAGAACAAAAAGAATTTGTGGTCGAGGTCGAATCATATTTTAGAAACGGACACGAAATGTTGACGGACGTATTCTGTGGTAGACTGCTATAAGGAATTTCAAGAACAGTTTCTTGGGGACCACATCAACGTTGGACACAACATGTTTAAGTATTCTCTTCGTCTCTATTCGTCTGTGTGCAGCTTTTTCGAGAAACGGGGAGTGTGGAACGAAACAAGGGAAGTAACCGACCCGCAGTACAAACCACAGATTAAAGACCCTAGTGCCACAGAAAAACAGCTTGCTGGTTTTCTGTGCTAGTGCAAATGGAGGAGCAAAAAAAAGGTACCTGCCATAGTGTTAAAAAAAAATTATTACAAATGCATCCCTACCGCTTGCTCTCACGAAATTGATGATAATTATCCGCGTAGGGCGTGTATTTTACCTGATTGATTTAGACGTTATTTACGTTTAATTACGTTAAAATAAAATTTTCATTATGGTTTAGAACAACCAAAACTTTTCATCGGTCCTGACAAACTTGCATAAATAAAAAGTTTTCCCCTCCGAACACTAAATCAATCAATAAATATTTCAGAAACCCAATATAGATAGTCCCGCTCAAAAATCATCTGACTAAATGCATATATTGATAATTGATAAGATAGGTTTCTATAAGCACTAACCATTACAAAACCTATCTGAAATAATTACAATTTTATAATTATATAATACACCGTCCTAGCTAGCCGTATTATATGGGAGCAATTACCGCTATTACACCAAATTCGGACCAATATTGACTTTTCGGCGATGGCATAACCTCAATTATGGTCATTATCGCCATAATTGATCGAGGCGATGGGTCCGTAATTGGTGAACGCTAAAATAAATTAAGTGTTTTATTCGCCTCCGTGTACAGAATATTTAAAATATACCAATAAAAATTACTATACTTAGGTATTAATACTAGTAGATACTAATTTAAGGTGAACGATAAGAAGCCTCTGAAGTTAATTTTTGTCAAAGCAAGCTAGCGGCAGCGACATTTGTGTTTTCACTACACATTTTGTTCAACAACAATGGCTTTTTAAATTCATTTTAGTTTTCATTACCAACTCCAGGGAACTGTCAACCGTATTTTATTCAATGGCAGAAGGCAGAACTTGTTTAGGAGCTTTAGTTTCTGAATTTGCCTCGTATCAATATTACTGAAGGGAGCGGGAGAGGGGGCTCGCATTATAGCTTCGATTTGGGCGGAGGTTCAAACCCATTAGAGGGGTTTAAACTAATTACTCACCTGTAATTGCTTAAGCTATTCCTAAGTGAGCTTTTTTAGAAGGCCTGGACTTAGGGCACAATATAGCCAATATTCTACATATTTCTACGTTCTACGCATTTTAAAAGCCAATATCTGGACACCTACTTTTTTTGTATGTTTTTATGTGTGTTCATTAATTTCCAGTTTTTGTAACCAAAATCCATAGATCTAAGTGTATGCAAACATGTGTCAATCATAGAACCGGTTTAATATAATGAATAATATAACTAGCATGGAATTACATTAATTTCCCTGGAGTAGGTAAGTATACTTATTGTATGTTGATGAAAGTAGCTAACAATTAATTTTATTTGACAGTGATTGGTTGATAAACAAGTACGTATTTGCCAAAGTATGCATTTTTTCCTTTACACAATTGGCGCGACAAGCTTTTCAATTTGCAAAAACTTGTCGCAATTTGGAATTGAATTATCTTACCGAAAACCTAAACTTATTTTATTCGTTTTAGTACATGGCTTAAATAAAAACTTATTTTTAGAAAAGTTTTCTTTTATTTTCAATTTTATTTTGTGCTTTTTAGTACTTATTCCCATGTCATCAGGAGGGTGGTTAAGAAATTTAGTCCGCCATCTTGGGGCGCCGCCATATTGGATTTCGTATGAAGTCATTCACCTTATTGTTTCTATCCGTCTAGCAATTTCATTTTGATACCCATGTTGGGTATCAAATAGGTAATCCGCCATCTTGGAGCGGCAGCCATATTGAATTTAGTGTGATGTCACTATCTTTATCGTTTTCTACTCTTCGCAAGCCCTTTCAATCGATTCCGTCGCAGCTTAGCTTTTTTAAAAGCTTCATTTCTGTGAAAAGCTGCTAAATTCCTTTTCAACTATTATAATAAATAATATTATAAAAATTTGTCGATTTTGTTTTTGTGTCCAAAACGATTTTAAATTTTAAGGTTTTCTTTCTACGAATAAATATCCTGTTTTCAATATTGATTTTATTATTAAAAAAATTGCGTTTATTAATGATGATTTTAATTACGATTTGAAACAACTGATTTAAAGCATCTCAACCCTGGGCAAAATCACAATGATCAAAAATCGATCTATCGGCATCTGAATACGTAATTACCTAGGGCGCTGATCCGGAAAACCTACGACTTTAAGGGGTAGCTGGATGGGCGGGAGATAGCCCCCAGCCAGTCTGCAGCCGATCCGGAGATGGAACTAGAAAACCGAATTTCGAGTTTTCACTTTCGATCCGACTTTGAAGGCCATTTGCGCCGAAACGGTTAGAGCTACAACATCCTACCTTGCGCCAATCGACGCAGCGGCTCGAGATGTATAAGTACGGGTGAAATCAGACACCCAAAAAATGAACTGCGAGCGTCAACCCCTTTGTTAACTGAAATTTGACCATTTCGCAAAAAAAAATAAAATTGGCCGGAAACGGGCCTATCCGACGCAGTTTGGCCCGTAGAAACCGAAAATCCGGTCGAAATTGAACTTGGAAGCTTCTAAATGCCCGGCCAGCGCACTTTTCAGAAAATCGCCTGAAAAACCTAAAATGGCAACTTTTTAAACGTGCTCGGGACGACTCCAAAACCAGTCTATCCGACGTAAATTGACCCGCAGAACACGGATCCGGCCTCCAAATTCCTCTAAAAAATTTCTAAATGCCCGGCCAGCGCACTTTTGTGAATTTCCGAAAATATTAACCTGCTCCGAAAATAGGTCTTTCCCACGTAGTTCGACCCGTAGATGTCGGAAATAAAGGTTAAATTCGATTTCGTCCAGTCGTTTCCGAGATATTAGTATTCAATATCCAAAATTGTCCAAAACCTCCAAAATGGAGGGGTCGAAATGTCAAAAAAATTATTTGCTCGAGACCGGTGAGCGCTATGTCTTCGGGACCGTGCTAGATCGATTCGGCTGATCGATTTACGTAGGAAAAGTTTCATTTCACGGTTGAATTACGTTTAATTCGGAGGCAGCAACAAAGTAGTAGAAAATCGTGACAATTTTCTATGCATACCCCTTGGCAAAATCAAGGTTGATGAAAATCATGATTTAAAAAATATCTACGATTTTTTAAAAACATCATGATTTTTATTTCTTTGTTAATTAATGTTGGCTAGTTTTTATTAACATGCATATTTTTAACAGATTTTATTATCTTGTTTCGTCAAACGAAAAAATATTTTCCAGCATGAATAATATAATCAGATCAGTAAAGTACTTCTTATTTCATATATACTTATACACTTCACAAGTCTTTTTACCCACAATGAACCACAATAAAGTTAAACAATATTCATTTTTTATTTTCAGATGATTTCCTCTGTTTTTTAGAAGGATTTTTTTAAAGCTTCATTTATGTTAAAAGCTGCTAAATTCCTTTTCAAGTATTATAATAAATATTATTATAAAAATTTGTCAGTTTTGTTTTTGTATCCAAAACGATTTTAAATTTTAGATAAGGTTTTCTTTCTACGAATAAATATCCTGTTTTTATTTTTACTTATTAAAAGCGGTTTTATTAGAATATATGAGAACGGGATATTATCCAGTTATCACTTGTTGTGAGATCATTGCTATCATTTCATTTATTGCTCCATGGACATTTTTGACATTTGTCAAATCCGCCAATCTCCATCTCACCAATACAATCTCAAAACCATCTTCATGAACTGCAAAGCAACTAATGAAATTCGGAGACAAATATTACTTATATTAGGTAGTATATAGGTAGACACTGAACACTAAAATTCTTACTATAAAGAATCGTTGAAATAAAATTTTTACGTAAGTAAAACAAATAAATCCTTTATATGGAAAAATTCCAGACACTATTTTATTCAAAAAATATGCAAACAAAGCATTTTCATGTTCTAATAATTTCCTACATGTTCTCACATGCTATTGAAATCAAATTTAGTTGTCCTTTGTCCTCAATAGAACGTCTGAGTTGTACACTATACTTTGTGCACGACCTGCAATTGAAATTTCAATTTGGTGTTATTTGAAAAAAAAAATTTCAAGCCTACATTGCCTTTACTGCCCTTGATAATACTTGACGCAAGTACACTTGATAAAAAAAATGTCAAATATTTTATTGACATTCGTCAATCTAGTATATATAGAGACCAATGAATAAAGAACCCCAGGAAGGAGCCAAAGCTCTATGGGCATTATAAAATACGTGAGACGGAAATCGCCCTGTATGGAGACTGAATTTTGACAAAATATTTTTATATTTGACAGTTGTCACGGTGGTTTGTGCTATTAGATATTTGTGTAGTTCTTCGATAAGTACTTTTTGGAGGTCTATTATGGTTAGCTGTGCTGCCTGTGGCTATTCCGTGACTACCAGAACAAAATATTTGGGGGATAACATTCTATCGGTAAGTACTTTTGTAAACCGGAAACGGCATGCCGCCATATGCAGAAACTGGACCGGTCCAGCGTAAAACCCAAATTTGCTCCTTCCTGGGGTTCTTTATTCCTAGCTAGAGACGGTGTAGTGACGAAGCATCGACAATATTATATTCGATATCGAAACTATTAAACTCAGGTAAAATACTTACAATTATTGCAATTCATATACTCAACATAGTTAATTTAGTGTCGCTAAATTTAAATATTGAAAATATGGTTTGCCAGATTCCCACCTAATATACCCCAGTCTGAAGTTAGCGTTGTTATCAACTATCTGTGATAGCTTCAAATTTCACTAGTGGCAGTGACTATAGTCACTGCTAGTGGGCAATGCAATGTTAAATAGCCAACATTGCGGGTCTGTCGTGCACAAAGTAAATTTACCACCCACTTGTTCGGTGGAAACGCTAATTAGTTTACCTGTAATCGCTTACCTAACCTTCTAATTGGACTTTTTCCACCTCTCCCAAACCCTGGAATCATTAAGGGCCGATCGATGCCACCTTGATTATAAATTCCAGTTTTAATTCGAATTTATTAATTCCCCATCTGACGCATCGGAGATTGGTTCCGTTTTCCATTATGGGAATAAATCCCGAATTATAATTGCTCATTTTTTAATAATGTCCAGGAAACGATTTATAAAATGAAGAAAATCAATTCGAACCTGTTATAATGAAAAAAGTGCCTACCGTATCAGGCATATCTTCAAAATGTTCCTCTTTTAGAATGTGCGAATGAAAATTAGCGAATATGAAATAGTATGGTATAAATAATGAAGTCACTTGTGACAGCATAAAAACGCTTGGGAATTTGCTTTGTAAAACAAGTACGAGTCATAGGCGGCGCGCGGCCCTTAATAATATTATAAAAATTTAATTAAAAAAAATAATATTCAAATAAAATAATAAATCAACTTTCAAATAAATAATTAAAACCAAAACAAACCAGTACTTTTTTTAACACAAAACAACACCACACAAAAATCTATACCCAAAACCAAAGTCCGTAAAATAAAGCGCAATCCTTATTTACATGCACGGCACTGGTTATACTGGCCTAACTGGACTACCTCGACACCTGCTCCGTGGATCTCCGAAACGCCGACCAATCAACCAATCAGATTGCTACTCTCGCTTTCTTGTTGGCAATGGTATGAAATAGATCGCGCCCTGTATATCACTGTCTTCCAAGTGAGTTCATTTATATTTTACCAGGGTAGCTCGAGAACAGGCGCCTCGGAAATATTATATGAGACAAAACACTTTTTTAACCATATTAAACCAAACCTGGTATTAGAAGTAAAAAGAGATGAAGGAAACAGAGAAGATAGATATTGTAGTAAAAACAAGTGACTGCATGCTCGCCTAATATAATATCACCAATGCATGGGTTACACTGTTCGACGGGCCGACGGCTGGCCACTTTTACAGCGAAATGCGGTGGATAGGCGTGCGATAATTTCACAGATTTTAGGATATACTTGCGTAAATAGTTATAATCGATATGGCTTTTTAGAGACCTTTTGACAATATTATATAGTGCATTAACCTTTACGTTCTGTTTGACGACAACCTTAAAAAAAACTTAAAGGTGAAATATTATGTTGCTTCTAGAATATGTATATTTTTGAAAACTGCGTGACGCTTTGTACTCTTACTCGAATAGAGACTTTCACAGTTATTTCTTATTGCATATTATCCTGAATATAACATTTTTCAACCTTTTATAAAATACCATTGCATTTGATTTGTGGGGATTAAAAGTATGAGTGACGTTGTGCAACACCAGCCAACTCTTTCAAATCTTTATTTATTTCAGCAAATGACTGATACACTCGAGGCTCATCAATAACCCAAATATGCAACACGCATATTTTGCATATTCAGCATATTATATGCATTTTTTAAATATTTGCATATATCCTTAAAATATGGCATATTGTGCATAATTGAAAGAATTTAGGATAATTTATTTAAATATTTGGCAGGCGTTTCATTCATTTTTGGGAACAGGGGTTGGTGTCTAGGGCTCTAGGGCAGTTGTTCGAATGACAATTGTTCGAAGGACAGTTATTCGACGGACACTTCTTCGAATGGACAATTTTTCGTATGGACAATTTTTCGAATAGACAGTTTTTCGAATGGACAGTTCTTCGAATGGACAGTTTTTCGAATGTACAGTTCTTCGAACGATCAATTGTTCGAATGGACAATTATTCAAAAGATGGATTTCTTCAAAAGACTAGTCGTTCAAAAGCAGTATTTAATATTTTAGGATTTTATATTTTGCCTTTTTTAGTACATTTTGTTGAAAAAAAGCCTAATATGACTTTCGGATTTTTAGCCTCGATTGTGGCATTGTAGGTGGCTTTGACTTTGGAGTAGGCAACTATTTTTTTGAAAATAAGTATTCAACAATCCTATATACTTTTAGTAAAAAGGATTTTCGAAAAACTGTCTATTCAAAAAATTGTCCATTCGAAGAAGTATCCGTGGAATAACTGTCCTTCGAACAATTATCATTCGATCAACTGCCCGGACACGGGTGTCTAGGTAGGTACCTGGGTTTTCCGAAAATAATATAGGTAAATTATAATTTTATGGGCACTAATCCTGGTGATCTGAAAACGAATAAAGTAGGTATTTATACCTATTTAATAAAGTACAATTATTGAAAAGGACAGAATAAATTATAGATAGGTAAATATTTATATAGGAAGGATAATCCATTTCTGCATTTTTGGAGGAATCTAATTTGCCATTAACCGGAAGTGTAGAACTGGTAACACAATCTGAGGTTGCTTTTCAAAATGTCACAGGTAAAATTGGGGACAAAATATTTCAAAAATTTAGAAATGTGATGGAAAAAAATAGTGTCTTTCAGTTTCTTAGCCAAGTAGCAAATATTTTAAAGGGAGATTTTACCGAATCCATCGATTTGGATCCTATGATAGTGAGCAATTTTAAAAGCGCACCTCTTACATCTGTTGATGTGGAAAGGAGTTTCTCCATTTATAAATTTTTAAATTCTGATAGAACACAAAAATTTTTAATTGAGAATTTTGAGCAACATTTAGTGGTTTATTGTTTTTACAACTAAATTTCAACCTGATTTTTATAATTTATAATAAATGCATATTTAGATTTAGTTCAATCGCCCTGTATGTAGAAAATTTAAAATAAAATATCGTTACTTTTACCATGTATAAATGCATTTAGAATTTGTATGTACATTACATATGTTTATTTGTAAATGAAACAATAAATTTATATTTTTAAGTATTTCTTAATTTGCATATTTTCAACATTTTCCTGCATATTTTGACTAAATTATTTGTATATTTATGCGCATATTTTTAGGGATTCGACTTGCATATTTGGGTTACTCTAGTCATCAGCATACATACAGGGTGTCTCATTTTGATCTGGAACACCTGTGTAAAATTTGAACTGGCTTACGGATTTTAACGAATTTTTTTGTATATAGGGCCCTCCTAGACGCACTTATCAAACACTTTTCAATGACCATACGCTTATTCCAGGGCCGGATTAAACAAATTTTTGACCCAAATTTTCGAGTTAAAAAGGTATCAGCGATTTTTTTTATCGGAAATCTGATAACGTGGCGTTAATCGGCGCCCCTGAACACCTCCAGATTCCAAATTTCAAGAAATTATTCCCACAAATTATACTTTTTACACTGCATCACAATTGCAAAAAATCAAAATTTCAATTTGAGTTCAGGTATTAATGTGGCTATGGAAACAAGTGAAAATAGTCCACAGGGGACAATAGTAATAAATCTGATTGGAAACTGTACTCGGTTTCTCTTTTCATTATTGCTGTACAGTACAAATTTTATGTCATTTGAGACGCAAGAGAGCTCGCTGCCGTCGCAGGCAGCCGTGAAAAAACAATGGCTTACAGAAATGTGAGTTTATGCATTTACAACAATTTTTATTCAGGGGTTGATGTTGCTAAAATAATTTAGGTGTTAAAAATAATTAAGTGGGTATAAAATGTAATTTTTCTAATCGATTCGTCAATACATTTCTGTCGTTTAAAATATTGCTGCTTTTAATTACATTCTTCAAATACGTACTTTGTAGTGTATAATCTTATACTTTATTATTTGTAACAAAAAAAAAAGTAAAAATTAACGTTTCTCAAAGTGTTTGCATTTGCACGGCTGCCTGCGACGGCAGCGAGCTCTCTTGCGTTTCAAATGGCATAAAATTTGTACCTACTGTACAGCAATAATGAAAAGAGAAACCGAGTAAAGTTTCCGATCAGGTTTATTACTATTGTCCCCTGTGGACCTCTTTTATCCATTTTCACTTGTTTCCATAGCCACCTTAATAGCTGAACTCAAATTGAAATTTTGATTTTTTGCAATTGTGATGCAGTGTAAAAGTATAATTTGTGGGAATAATTTCTTGAAATTTGGAATCTGGGGGTTTTCAGGGGCGCTCATTAACGCCACGTTATCAGATTTCCGATAAAAAAATTCGCTGAAACCTTAAATCGAAAATTTGGGTCCAACAAAATTTTTAATCCGGCCCTGGATTAATCGTATGGTCATTGAAAAGTGTTTGATAAGTACGTCTAGGAGGGCCCTATATACAAAAAAAAATTCGTTAAAATCCGTAAGCCAGTTCAAATTTTACAGGGGTGTTCCAGATCAAAATGAGACACCCAGTATATGTTGAACAATATTGAACAAATTTGTTGAATTGGCTGGTGTAAATAGTGAACGACCATGGCCCAAGCACCGAACCCTGAAGAACACCCCTAGATACCGCACTTGCCTCAGAAATACTGTCCTTAACTTGACGCTTCGAGTTCTATTTCTAAAATATGCCTAGTCAAGTTTAAAATTTGCGTACCTACTTATCTTTTCTTAGAGAATAAATCTAAATGTTGGGACTTCATTACACAGTTATTGTCGCGGCCGAACATCGCAACTAATTCGTTCTTCTGGATATTCGTCTACGATCTACGATCCCGAATTTCCCCTTCATTTATCCCCTCCATCGCCGGCGACGTCATGGGGGACACATACTGTTTGTTTGCGGTTATTGTTCCTGCACAAAACGCCTTCGGGATTTCCAATCGGAAAACAGCACGAATGGGTTTCTCGCCCCTTATCGTCGTCATTGTGCAAACACGCGTACGGCTGGGCGCAGGGTCGGACTTAATAGAAAGCAAACCGGGCCGGAGACGAGACGTGAATGAACGGAAGGGAGCCCCGCGCCCCCGGGCTGTAGCAGACGCGACCGCCAAGAGGACGATCTCTTAAAAATAACATTGGGGTGGCGCAACGTTGAATTGGGATAACGCAACTTTGAGTTATCTGAGCCCCCCCCCCCCCCCCAATAATCCAAACTAAGATGTCAAAAAAGAGCCGTGATTGAGGAACAGAAAAATGCATTATAAAAGTAAAATATTGAAGTCTAAAGTGTACCACATATAGGGGCGAGGAACTTCAACTTGAACAACTTGAACACATTTTCGAGGTGCTATACGAGCGACAGTCGTTGCTAGGTAAGAAAAGTGTCTTTTAAACTTATTTGGATTAGAACAAAAATTATATAAAAGAATAGTTATTTACATTGCAAGATGCGTAGTCCACTTTTTTTGGCCGAGGATGTTGTTTAAGGACCGAGGCAACGCCCGCGTTAAAAAAAAACTTGGGTTTTGTGCGGGGATCGAACCCGTGACCTACGGTTTACTATCTGGACGCTTTTAACCCAGCGCTACGTTCACCGCTGCTTGATTTCACTATTAGCCACATTATTTGATAAATATATCCATATTCTCAATTTTTCTTTGGCATAATTCGTATTCTTTTTTTTGCTAGGCAATACTTTTTGTACTTAGCGACCACTTTTTGTACCTAGCAACAGGGCACCTCGAACATTTCACTTTCGCTTTCGGACTTGTTGGCGAGCATGTAAAGTGAACTTACGAGGGAGGGAGCAGGAAAAAATTAATAATATCAATACGTATTTTCGCAATGTTAAATAATAAGGATGGCGTATATAAAACAATATATAGTTAATTGGGCGCCCGGGTTAAAGCATGGTCGGTCGCTCAAATCCCACAAATCGCGCTTTTTTTATTTGTATTATCATTATCATCATCATTCTATTTCGTCAATTACTATGGAGATTATTACTCACGATTTATACACAAAAATATTAATTAAAATCAGGATTGTCCAGTTTAAAAAAATTCAGCATTTTGGTGTGGCAGAAAAACATCCAGTTCTATTTTTTATTGGATCATTGCACTTCGAGTGATCCCGTTTTTAAGTAATTCCATGACACACTTCGCTCATCAGATTTCAGATAACTCGTAAACGCTAGGGGGGTAAAAAGAGCCTAATATTATATATTATTTTTTTTTGCTATCGGCAATAGTGGTTGTCTGATCTACAGAAATCGAAAGAACAACGAAACATCGTCATTGACTAAAGGGTAAACACTATCACTAACGAGATTTGTGATGTCCACAGCAGCACCCTCATTTTCCGGATCTTAATCCGTCGCATTTACTACGCTTGTTTTTCATTTTCATTTGTTTCTACAAATAGAGGTTAGAAAATAAACTGAGCCAACTGATCCCAAAATTTCTAGGTGCTATAAGGGTGAGGGGGGAGGCACACCGGGTCAGTTTAAGTAGGGAAGTAATATTGGTCGAAAGAACAAGGATAAGTAAACTGATCAGTAGGATCATCACGAAAGAATACCACTAATTTCGTATTTTAATTTGAATTAAACTCGACGCGTAGGCGAAATGCTCAGTTGTTCGAGGACGATATGGACTGTGATGCTAATAAACCGTCAAAAATATTCTTTATGCTGATGTAAACAACCTTTATGGTTGGGCGATGTGTAAACCTATTCCTTATGGTTGATTTGAGTGGATCTCCAACGACATTGATATCACCAAGTTTGCTGAGGATTCTGATGAAGGTTATATTTTAGAAGTTGATTTGTCACACCCAGATTACCTTCATGACTTTCATAAAGACCTTCCTTTCACACCTGAACAACTCGTAAACCCCCAGGTTCCAAAATAAAAAAGCACGTGACAACTCTCTATGATAGGGAGTTGCGGTTTTCGGGACACTGGTCTAATTTTTCGTAAAAAGGAAGGCCGCTTAAATATAATTTTCATGGCCTTATTAGTTTTTGAGATACAAGGTGATTTTTAAAATTTGTCATAATTTAATTGTCACTGTAAGGGCCTGATCAAGCAAGAAAGAGTGTGTGTGTCGGTATCTTGTATCCAATGTTACAATATTTTTTTTTTGAATGCATAAAATTTATCAATATTACTTAAATTTTCAGGCAAAGCTGAATATTATTTCAGAGCAAGGTATTCTAACCAACAGCTTTGTTATATTTCGGCAAGTACACATTTCTCTCCTTATTTCTAGTAATATAAGAGTGACCTACTGATTTATTTCTTAGTTTTCCCTTTTTAACGAATAATATTAATTTTTTGACACGAATTTGACGTACATCAATAATTCGCGTCACTGATATATTGAACAGGATTTCTATAAATAATAATAGTTTTTAATAACAATAACCATTTTTATAAGATATTCAGAGTCAACTCTAATTGTTTATACTTATCCATTCTGCATATCGTGAAGAAAATGACAAAATATCCACATGGGGGTAGAACAATAATTTATCTCGGATACTTTGTTTAGTGTGGGGGCTAGAACTTATATAGGCAATACCCTGCGGATATGGCCGCACCGGGGCCAGTGGGTATAAACATAAAGACGCCATAAGATATGAGAAAGCATAAAACTCATGAAGAAAGACATTTCATTTCCCCATACAAAGTAGGCAATGTTTTTTCCAGTTTATATTCATGCGGACCTAAGAGTGGGTGGGGGTTAAAATTGAAAGGGAATATCGATATACGATATCGTAACGTAACTATATTTGGGAAAGGAACATCGTATGCTGCAACTAGAATCTCTGTATGAATAAAGGAAAACTCTTTTATACAAAGGCTGAAGTTTCAATTATAATATTTACCTACTTTTCAGGGGTAGGGGTAACATGTCATTCCAAATCTTCTTCACTTCATCGCTAATCTTCGGTTAATGTATCTCTGTCCCTCCGCAACGTTGGTGCATTATCTCGCTATATTTCACCAGGGCCCAATTTGGCCGGGCCTCCGACAATCTCTGCAGGATATCGGGCCAGCTTATCTCTGAGTTATTATTACGGGGATCTCGGCTCTTCACGGCCAATGCGGAGGGTTGGGGAAGGCCAAGGGAAAGTAGGCGTCATCGACCAGGACATGGAAAAAATACGGAATGAAAATGTACCTAAGTGATGTATTGAAAAAACTGCAACTGTTTTCCCAAAAATGGGCATATCCTGACAAAATATGAGATAAACCCCGAAACTTCCTTAAAAAGTTTCTAAATAGGTGACAGCGCACTTTTTTGATACTTGGCCTAATGTCTGAATTCCGTCCAAGAGTTTTCAAGATTTCCGCGTTTAAGTTCCAAAATAGTTTCCCAAAGTCGAGGCTACGGATTTTTACAATCGACTTTTTTGCCTTGCAATTTAATTATATTCATAATGAAACTTATTCTTCGGTATTAGTGTTTATTGAGCCAGATTACTTGCTACAGGGATGCTTAGTTACTGATAAAGTACTCTCAGTGGTCTATAAAACTCTTCCTTTGAAAATATTTCATTCCCACAGCCATTTACTGCGAATGTAATAGGGGATATAATGTATGGACGTCGCTCGACATTATTGTTGTCCATTAGGAACTATTCCAAGATCGTTTTCCCCCAGCCCCTAGACGCAATACGCAATGTCTATTTCTCAAACATTATTAGACATTCTTAGGTCCTTTGGCCGCGCGCTTCGAAATTCGGACCACCCTTCAATATAAACCCTCTATGTGTGGGTGCTGTCAGAATATGACAACCCAGAAACTCTTCAGCCAATTGAAATTAGGTACTCTAGGTCAAGGTTAGTTTATAGGAAGGTTAGGACATTCCCCCACTCTTAACAAAACCAAAGGCAGTCCCTTTGCACCGGCAACATCGCGCGACGGTGCCGCTCTCACCAGCTGTCCTTCAGCTTGATGCCAATGGCGTATCAAAAGGGACAACACGGATATTGAAAACCGAAAACAAAGTAAAAACAGGAACATAAAGTTAAATACCACTAGTGGTATTATCGCTAAAGTCATCACCTGATTGGTTAATGTTTCAAAAATCATATCATTTCATTGGTTCATATTGGGAGGCGTTGAATTCTCGTATGTAATATCACAATTGCTGAAAATTGTATCGATAATTTTTTCGAAAGCTCTATTTTACCTAGAAAGATCACGAGTATAAATTGGTCTTTTATTTTCTGATAAAATCCCGAGAGCGAAGCTCGAGGGATTTTATCTCTGAAAATAAAAGCCCAATTTGTACGAGTGGTTTTGCTAATGGGCAAAATAGGGTTTGAGAATTAAACTATCTAGAAAAATTTCCGGCACGAGTGGTATTTGTCGAGATTATTTCTCGAATACGATTTAATAATTTCTGTATTATTTTTTTCTATGTTTACAAAACTATTCATTTTGAACGAGTTTATTGACAGCTTCGACTGTAGCGCTGTAGCATTCGAGTAAACAAACATGACGCTTGGATATCCAAGGCAAATGCGATTATACCTAGGTACACCCTGTCAGCGTTGGTTTATTTTCTGAATGTGTCATAAATTTAAACGGAGACAAAGGTCTAGGTAATAATAAAACTTAAGCAATGTAAAAGTTATATAAATTCATTGATACAATGCTTAATAGTACCGCAACATAACTTATAAGCTGCATAATTTAGAACAGTGTGAAACACACAAACTTTAAGAAGTAGATACGTGTTTGTATCCAACAGATTCGCGGTTGCTAGGCAACAAAGTGATAATTTGCACAAGTGCAATTACAGCGATAATTTGCACAAGTGCAATTATCGCTAGCAGAGGCATATACATTGGTTGGATTTTTATGGAAGAAGCTACTTTATTGGATGCAAGCAGTATGAGGGAAATAATCGCTGAAATCCGTCCTAGTTACGCTAAACCAATATTGTGGCAGCTAAAACTGATAACCCGATAACTTCTTCACATTAGATATACCAAATTTAATATAGGACTAGAATATATGTTTTCAGTTAACACATTGATCTTTAAATATCTATTAGCACAAAAAACATATTCAGAACCGAAAGTTAAATGATAGCTAGCTGTCAAACTAACTATTTGCAGTTGTTAAATTCTCCTTTTAAATACAACTCGTGGTATGCCTAATAATAGATAATACATTTCCTTAATTTATCACTCATTATGATCCCAATGCTAAGAAAATACCACTCCTGCTGCGCAGTCGTGGTATTTTCAGCTTTGGGATTATAATTGGTAAAATTAACGAAAGGTATTATCAATAATAGGCAGACCACTTGTTATGTTACCCCTGAAAATATACATTGGCCCGTATGAATAAAAATAAAGCAAATACTCATGAGCATGAGCAAATGCTCCAAGCAAAAGCTTAGAGTAAAAGGTCGGAGCATGAGCATCTACTCCAGTTTGTATGAATAATGATTTGCTTATACTCAAGAGGATTTGCTTCAACAAAATAAGCATCTGCTCATGGCCTGATTGTCAAACCTGTCGAAACTCACATAAATTAGTCTCGAAATTAGTGTAAACTCGTGTTGAGTCTGCATTAATTTGGCCGCATTGTGACTGTAAGTGTAATTAAAATAAAAATGATGAGTGGAATTATAAAGGGTACCGATTATAAAGAGTACCAATCTGTTTATGGGGTCGCCACCATATTTCTAATTTTAAATTCCCTGACTTTTCCCGGTTTTCCCTGACCAAATACAGTGCGTCTCCCTGTAAACGAACAAAGAAGTGTAAAAGACAAAAAAATGCAAGTTGAAATTTCATCATTTGGAAACAAGACCTGCTTGATTTTATAAACTGATTGGTGACATAATTTTAGTTTCGAAAATCAAGTATGCCTTGGGAATTTTGAAAAAACTGATTTTTCCCACCTACAAAGGGCTGTTTCTGTAGATTTTACGACAAAATATTATAAAGGAAACTTCTTCAGAATGAAACGCTGAGTAATTATGTAAAGCTTCAAAATCTTTGACCTACTTTGATTTTTTTTAATGTTAAACAATTAAAATTAAAGTAGGTGGATGGTTTTGGATAGTTTTTAAACTCCTTAGAGCACCCTAATTTTGCATCCTGAGCAATAATTTTTCTTAGTAACATTTTGTGATGGGAAACTAGGGACAAATTTAAGAGAAATCAAAGTAGGCCTAGGATTTTGAAATTTCACACACTTACTCAATAGAGCAATTCAATGAAGTGCATTTGTTTCAAATACTAAATGTTTAAATTTCATTAAATTACAGTTTAAAATGCTTTGTTTTTGTTGTGTTGTTAATTGAAGGAGTAGAGGAAGTTGAGATAACTTTAGTTTTACCCGAATTACAAGTGATTTGAACTAAACCTATAAGTAAGTGCAAATTTCATAACAAAAAGCCGATTAAAGTTTTCTGACTTATGTTCAAAACATTTTATTACAGGTGAATCATGATTTTTTCTTGAAATCATGCTGGGCTTCGTTTACTTTGGGCAACGTTGATGGAAATTTGATCCACAAATGGGCCTTTTGAATTATTTTGTTCATAACAGTTGAAATTGTTTTTGAAACAATCTACTGATCGATTCCTAGTTCATCTGCAACTCCCGTCTGAAATCCAGGATTGGCCATATACCGCAAGAAAACCTTCATTTTAAAGTTTGAAGAAAGGGCGCCTCCTCTTTCATGATTTTCTCCTAAAAAGTAGGTTGCCATTCAATTTACATTTTCTTCTTTAAATCGGCAAATAGATTTAAAATCTCGACTATTAGCTTCTTTTCGTACTTTGTATTGTTCCCGTTCACGTAAATTCACGAACTCCGCAATTTTATGACCAGCTCATGGCAAGGTGCATCTATCTAATACTAACGAGATGCAACAATTTTAGAGCAAATGCTCAAAGTAGTAAGCAATACCTTTATTTTATTCATAACAACTTGGGGAAATACTTAAATGTGAGTAAATGCTCATGCTTATAATACAGTTTCGAGCAAAACCTTTTACCTACAATTTTATTCATGAAATGTATAGCATATGCTTCAAGTTTTACGAGTAAAAGGTTTTGCTCACTTTTACCTATTCATACGGCCCACCGAGTTTTTCTTAAACGGTGCCACAGTTGATCAAAATAGGAATTTTAAAGCCAACTTACGAGTCAAGTTTGCCATCGAATTAACTTCAAAACAGTTGAATGGTTAATGGGACCATTCAAAGTATTGCGGCAATAGGCTATATTTTCTGTGCTATATTAGGTATATATTTGAACATATTTTTTTCCTCTTTCATTTACGTAACTTTTCTCTCTAGCCCCAAATGTAGGTAACCAAGTTTCTTCGACCACACCTCTATATCACCCCTAATCGCCCCATATAAATAAGGCCTCCGCGGCGCCGCGGTATAACAAAAAGCGATAAATATTGCCGCGGCTGAACTTCGCTCCCGTATCTACGAACTTCCATTCCCAACTGGGGAGCAATCAAAGTTGGCCCGTCGCGTAGTGTCGCAATTAAGATGTTTGTTGCTGGCGGGTGATATAAAACCCGCAATTACGTCAGTTTTATTGCGGTGATGGAGTCGCGTTATGTGTTATGAAACTGTCCTGTTCGAGGACGAAGGGGGATCTTTAGGGGGAGATTATGATATTGAGGGAAAAGGGGGAAGTTTAGGACTAGAATGGAAATGTTAAAGGCCAGACGTGACGTTTCTTTATTAAACAAATGCCAGTTGTATTTTACGCGAACGGGCAACAGCAGGCATTGCCAATTAAAGTAGCTAAAAAAAGTCCCTTGTTGTCAGTGAAGAGGAGGCGCAGAATTAAACACCAAATTTATTTATCCCGATTCCCTACAGACTTTAAATAAAAGTGAATTTATTTCATATTATGGGTCCGAGTCCAAACTGCGCATACATATCAAATAGGTATATAGTTTTTTTAAAGATAATGTATGAAAATAACGTGTTTTCATACCTATAAATATTGGAAACCTATACCAGAAAGGCGGTGTTGCAATACTTGCAATGCGATAAAAAATCTTTACGTTACGGTTATACCTAATTTAGAACAATTTCTTGTTATATGATCCGTAAAGTAAGAAGGTTACGCCCCTTATCGAGATAGAGAGAAAGAGAGTAGGTATTCTGGTGCCGTCATGACCGTCATGGGAATGCTGACAGTGATCATTCTGAATATTTTCTAAAATTTATTTGTGGCGCAAACAGATCCATTGAATTTTTAATTGGGTTTTTCGCCACCAAACTGGTTAAAAGACACCTTTTACAAGTTGGCTGGAAAATTAATAAACTCTTAACAGTAAATGAACTAAACTTTGAACGTGTCAAAAAATAACTTCAACAAATTTGTCTTCTGAGCTTTCGGAGAATAAATCTTCCCCCTTTCTCAAAGATCGTGTCACGTCAAGGTGAAATTCCAGATTAATAAATTTCAAGTTAAAATGTCATGACCACAGAAACAATAGCCCAGCCACCTATCTGATATTGTACCCTGTGTTCTATCTAATTATATATACTAACTTCTCTTTGAATAAGTGGCAATAATATTTTACTGAATTCCACTGAACATTCAGTAACACAGTTGTCTGTATTTCCTTGAAAATGCTGATTCTTTAATTTTTCGTCTATTTCCTACTTCTTCTTTGATAATTGGTTTGGACCTAGCCCACAGAATCCTATGACTGTTATTAATAGAGTATTCACATATTTTCGACTTCGGAATTTTATATTACCTCATATAATTTTTATGTTCTTTTAAACGAACTTTAAATGGCCTACAAAGTCTCCCCAACATAGAACTTTCCACATTCCCAAGGAATTTTATAAATGCAATTTTTTGAACTTTGTAACTCATTAAATGGTTTTGTTTTAACTAGCATCGATCTTAACGTATTTTTGGTTTTAAATACTGTTCTGACATTAAAACGTTTTAGCTTATCTGATAGTCCAGGAATATAAGGAATAAATAAATATTTTTACTACTAACCTGAGAAATCACCATTATTTACCTCATTCCTCTAATGAGAAGTAATATTTCTCACCCTAGGTAAATAATGATAATAAAAAAATACCTAATAATGAAAGATTTTCTATATGACATTTAAAGATTAGTGTCATTTTATCAGCTTGACAACTGAACTCCCAGGCTACATGATATTTCGAAGTATTTGAAAAAAGCGAGAAATGACTAAAATAAACTAAAATATGGCAATATTTCAATGTTAGTAGTAAAAAAATTCTATATACACTTTTCTGTTGAGAAGGCCATTATTTACCTGGCATATTATATCCTCGCTACGCGCCTCAGGATATTAAAAAAGCTCAGTATATAATGGCTCACTTCTCAACATAAAGTCTATCCAAGTTACAGAGGCAGTGGATGAAAACATTGGCCACCACGTGACCTATTGTCTTATTGGTCTGGCCGTCATAAAATGCCAAGTGTTTTCGCGGCGAGCAGAATGCAGGGCCGGCTCTTCCTTCAGTCGAGTTTCCTGCATATTGTAGATCGCATCGCGAGCAGTATATTCTGTAAATTTATTTTGCTACTTAATTTAAGGAAATTTATAAAGATCCACGAAAGGTAAAAACACAATTTTTAGAACATCTAAAAGAATTAGTTCAGAATTACAAGCCACTGGGAATCTCATATTAGTCAGACCCTGGTAATCGATCGCAATGCGGTCATGTGACTTTGTTTATATCTACTGCCGCTGTAACTTGGATTGACTATAAGTGTATAATATACTGTTACTGGTCGATCCACCAGATTTACTTCTCTAATTCTATTAGCATTGTTATTTTATTGGCAATCCTGAAAAACTTGCTCAACAAATTCAATAGGATAACTATTCTTCTCAAGAACATGTTTTTTATGTTTAATTTCCTCCTCAAATTTTGTGTTATTATAGAACAAATCTTTTTAGCCTCTTTAGATATATTAATATGTGTTGGTTTTCTATAGAACTAGTTTCTATAGGTACTATCTGACTTCAGTATAGAAGCATCTAGGAAAGATAATTGATTATTATTTTGAATTTCTAAAGTAAACTTCTTGTGAGTTTATACAATTTAATAATGAATTTAATTCAAGTACTCATATAACAAATATATCATCTACATATCTCCATCAAAGATTAGGTTGGTGAACATATCTAGTCAACTCATTTTGTTCAAAATCTTCCATAAATAAATTGCTTATGAATGGTGATAAAGGAGACCCCATAGCAATTCCAAATTCCTGCTGGCAAAATTCATTTCAATATTATAGACAATGTTTCGAAAAGCTCCTTTAATTTTAGTCATGTAGATACTTATCTTGATTATTTCATCTTTAAATTTTCCTTCTTTGGAAAGCTAAAAATGAAAACGAATACAAGTTGACCGCTTGGCCTTCAAGTAACAAAAATGTAATGACTTCGAGGTATTATATTAATTTGATTTTTATCATTGAGTAAATGAATGTATTCCTTATATTATAGCCAGGTAATATAGCAAGACCTAAACATTCAGAGGCTGCAAATTACAGCAGAAACTAGTGAAATTAGCCTCTCTTTCTTTCTCTCTCTCTACGGTAGTAGGTAACCTTCATATACTTTACGGGTCTTGGCTATACCATTATTTTTAAAATACAGTGGTGGTTTATTGAACTGTCACTTATCATTTAGCAGATACCAACTTTTATGTCGAGCACAATTTTAAACAATAATAAAAAAATTCCATAGGTTGCATACTTTTTGACAGACCTACACGTGGATGTTACATCCTCAATGATCCCTTAATTTTTAATTTCACATACGCGGAATTATACATTGCACAAGCACTCGGACATCCAACCCTCCGAGGGCCACTCCACAACTTCGCATCTCCCGCCACTTTGCGACTTCCGAAACTCCCGCCGGACGGATTAATCACGGCGATTAATTAATTATCCCGGTGTGCTTTGATCTTTCGCGTCGTCACCCTGGACCCGTCAAAGGCCTACTATAAAGACAGGCCCTGGCGCACAAAAATCACGTGACCATCTTAGTCAGACGTTACATGTCATTTGTCGCATAACTGAAAGCGGCAGCTTCGGTTTTGAGTTTTCAATGTTTAAAGTGTTTTTAAACGTCTTAGTTTATATTTTAGAAACAAGTTTGCGTCTAGTGCGCGTGTGTCCTGGCGGAGGGGAACCGCCCAGGTGTTATTATGGCCTCTGGGTGTCTGGGTGGGAGTCGTGCCGTCCAAGAGTATTGGTGCCGCTCGCACCGACGCGACGCGTGAGCGCTGTAAGGGGAATTCTCCCCCGAACCACAGAATAGGGAACCCGGAATGGACTATTATGGACATGGGACAGTATTAGTATTGGACAGTGGAGCCTGAGACACAGAGGAGTGAACTGATTACGGGAGATCCGCAAGTTCAGACGGTCCGGGTGGCTGGAAGCCGTTCCCGTTGACCACGTTCGGGTTTGTGTATTTATTGTATTCACCATTCACCTTGTGCGAAATAAATATAATATATAATAAATAATACTCGAGGATTTTCGTTGTCGACCCACGCCCTGATACGGTTCCAATTAGGTTAGGGTTAGTTTTCATTTTTATTTCGTAAAAAATAACCTAAATACCAAATATTGGGTCTGTTTATATTATATTTATACATATTACAAAAGCCAGGAAGAAAGTGTCGCCATAACAAACATTTGTTTTGCCTCGGGATGGAAATTTCCGCCAAAAATGCATTCGTCAAATCCAAACTGAGATTTAATTTCTAAAAAGTAGTTATAAGTATGTGTGGCTAACACATTTTCAAGAAAGTGAAACAATAATTAAAGTGGACAAATGTGTTGTCGGAGGAAAATACCTATAGAGAATATCACCTAAGCTAAAGGAAGGTGATGCCCCAACAATTTTTGAGAATGTGCCAAGATATTGTGAGTGCAGTGCCGTTTAACTCTCAGCCTAAAACAGCTGAAGCAGGTTGAAAATTTTGAAAAAATGGTAAATGTAATAGATGAAAGAAAACTTGCCAAATTGTTACGAAATTTGTTTTTTCTACTTATCTCCAAAAATGCCATTCATTATATAGAACTAAGTTGGTCACGTGACTACGCGATTATGCGTTAGCGCCGTGGCCTGTCTTTATCGTTGGCCTCGGGACCCGTCCGCCGAGTTTGCTGGCGCCCCTCCAGTGTTGCCATCTGCTTCCCCCGACCCTGCAAATAAAAACACCGAAAATGGGGAGGATTAAATTATTTTTTTAATGTCGGAGAAATCTTAATAAAGGGGAGAGGGGCGAAATTTAATGAAGGGATTTTTAGGAAGGGTTTTTTAAACGGCATGACAAAGCGGAAATTGATAAAGGTTTATAATTTAATTCGCCCTCGCCCTTAGTATACCTAATCTCTTTTAATTATGATAACACTACACTGACACTAACACTAAAAAGCAAAGCTCCCCCTCAAATTAAATTTCTAACTTGTTTCTTCAAACTCTTATATCTTATACTTTGTTCTCAAATTTGTCTTTATTTACTGGGGTAAAAATCAATTTCAATCGTCTAAGAAAGTTCCAACGTTGTTTTTAAATGACCCGCGACAAAGCTCCATCATCAATTTATTACAACCGTCATGTAAAGCAGAATGATCTCTTATTTATAACTTATAAAAATAGTAATATACAGTGTGTCCACGGATGGAGTTGAAAAGAGGGAAAATTTTTATTAATGATTTTAAAACGAAAAGCCATTCTTTTTTAAAAAATTCTGCTTGTCGAGACAATAAGATTATGTACCATATAAAAATGTTATGTCAGATGTACAGGGTGTTAATAAATTAAAACATGAAAATGTTTCAAGAGAGACAAAATGTTTATAAACGAGTAAATAATAGTAGGTACTTCTCTTTTGAAACACTTTTATGTTTTCTTAATTCATTAACTCAGTGTATATGTGACCTAAGACTTTTATATCATAGTTTCATTTTCTCGATAAGCTGAATTTATTTATAAAAAATAACTTTTCGTCGACTCTAAGGGCAACATTTTAACAAATTGGTAAACAAAAGCCATTTGGTCAGAAAGATATCTTATTTTTAATTCTGACGTGATCATTTCTTATAAAAAAGTGTAATCAACAGCCCCACTAACAGAGCAATAATTCTTTCACATCCTAAACATCATAAATTTAATATCTAATCAAAAAAGTTCTTCACAAAAATAACTATCCCCCTTCGATATATAAGCCAACCATAAATAGAAGACTCAATAAAATACATAATCAACATAACTCATCGAAGAAAAGTAACAGTGACACTAATAATAATCAACGATATTTCCAATACCTATATGGTTGCTAATAATAGAAAGTACTTGTTTTAAAAATGTCTCTGAACCTATAGCAAAAATTTTTAAAAACACAACGTCTTAGTTGGTCATAGACCTAAGAACAAAGCCAATTTTTATTTTTCTAAATTAAAACCCACAACTGAAAAAATATTTCAATCAAATTTAATATATAGGTAAAGTCAATTATTGCCAAGACTGCCCATCTATCTACAGGGTGTCCAACTTTAAAACTGTACAAATCCGTAAAATCTTCATTTTTGGAGATAATCGCCTAAACTTTTTTTTGTTTGAAAGACCTTCAAAAACCGCTTCTTTTGACTTTCCTACCATTTTCAAAATGCAAATCCAGAGCCGGCTGCGATTTTTTTATACCCCCGATTTTCACGAAAACCATTTAGCGATTTTTTTTATTTAAAATCTGACTCCACAGCGTTAATCAGAACACCCCAAAACCCCCATATACCAAATTTTAACAAAAAATATACAGGGAGTTCCGTTCTGGAGGGTGTCAAATTGAGCAAAATAGGAATTTTAAAGGCATCTGCCGAGTCAAGTGTGCCATGGAATAACCGCAAAACAGTTGAATGGTCAATAGGACCACTCAAGGTGTTGGTGTGCAAAGGTCCAATACAAAATATACAGAGTGTTCTTATCTGTGCCATCTCAAGTTAGTGAATTTTTGGAACTTTATACGGGTTAAAAATCGAGTATATCAAAACCGCTCCACACACTATAAACGAACTAAATCTAAAAAATACAGAAACCTGCCAGTCAGTAAGTGGTTGCTGGTGTGCCACAACAGGAAATGCACAGAAAATGTATCATCTTAGACAGTAACTTTGTTGAGATAGATCCAATAATTTAAATTGTTTTTATTTGTTGGTTGGCATTTTGTAAAGAAATAAATTACTTTTGTGTTTATCAATATTTTTTCAATGATTCCAGACCAATCTTGATCCGTATAAATTTTATAAAATTTCAGAATTTTGAGATGGCTCAGAGAAAAATACCCTGTATATTTTTTATAGTAAATATTTTCACATCAACATTTTGAGTGGTCCTGTTAACCATTCAACTGTTTTGAAGGGATTCCATGGCACACTTGACTCGCCAGATGTCTTTAAAATTCCTATTTTGCTCAACTTTGACACCCTAAGGAATGGAACTCCCAGTATATTTTTATTCAAAATTGGTATATAGGGGTTTTGGGGTGTTCTGATTAACGCTCTGGTGTCAAATTTTAAATAAAAAAATCGCTAAATGGTTTTCGTGAAAATCGGGGGTATAAAAAAAATCGCAGCCGGCCCTGGATTTGCTTTTTGAAAATGGTAGGAAGGTTGAAAAAAGCGGTTTCTGAAGGCCTTTCAAACAAAAAAAAGTTTAGGCGATTATCTCCAAAAATGAAGATTTTACGGATTTGTACAGTTTTAAAGTTGGGCACCCTGTATATTGGTCAAACAAAACGATATCTTAGGTAATATTTTATCTTGATCACTTGGTCAACATGCAATTAATAACACCCACTTCTTCGATTTTGGGAATACTGAAATTCCCAATTTCAAACATGATTTCACTATGAGAAATAGGGTAATTTTACAAACTTGATAAAACAATTCCTGGACACTTGCCTAAGACCCTACGATTATTTAAAAAATATATGTTTACGTAATTAGCAAGTTATTAGACTTTCTTTGAAATTTGGCGGGAAAGCACTTATGACGTCACAAGTGTTCTATAACGGCAATTTGGTAACATAGCGATGCCACTGAAGTATTCTGAGACGGCAGTGAAACTTGCAAGGAAAGTTGAAATTTCAAAATTCTAACCTCAAACTTCCAGACTTATGATGCCCCGTGAAACCATTTTTAGCGTTGATTGATTCCTTCCTCCATCGACGATTTGAGTCAAGAAGGGTTTTTTCGTAAATACTTATTCAATCGTTTTTCTGTAAATTTTTTTGGCTAGGTTGGGCCTAAAGTCCGGAATTCGGGCTCAGTAGGTACTTCTAAGCACTATGGCGTCTTCATAAACGCGCCTTCAAGATGGTCCCTAGGCCGAGGTTCTCTCTATATTAATAACTCATAATACTGTATTCTTACTACAACGTAGGTACAAACCTTTGCAGTTTTATCCCATGGATTTCGGCAGACGCTAACAGCATCCAATTTCGGCAAATTATGGATTCTCCTTTCAGGGTCCATGTCCATGATACTTTACCTTACACATCTAACAACACGATAACTAGGTCCGCAAACAATATATAATAGTAAATATCAATAACAAACTTTAATAAATGGCACAGATATTATCTACCTACTAATATTTTGATTTAGCGAGATACGGAATGACAGTTGGCATCACGGGATGTCATCTGCCGATCAGAAAACCATACGTGTTAGATGATATGTGGATATATGAATATGGTTAGATGCCTAGGTGGGCGGGTAACGTTGCCAAATACGCGAATATTTGCCCCATTATTGGTACCTGAATATTTATAGTATGTTCCGTGTACAGATATTTTAACTAAAGTGTTACGTGGCAGAGATGAAGGATATAGTTTCCAGCGAGTGCAGCATAAACAGACACCATTTTGATATAGAGGAGTCAATATATACGGAACATATTCGTAATAAAAAGTCTTTATGTGACAAAATTTGTGTGTGCAATTGCGTTAGTTAAAGCTCAAAGGTTTCAATACATTAAGTAACAGATATTCAAAGGCAAGCTGGAGATAGTTGAATAGAAAACTGCAATTTGCCTTTGTTCCACGAATGATTGCAAACGGGCACCGGCAACGTTACAGTTCCGTTTCTCCTGAGAGGCACAGAGTTGCCACGTTTGGCGTTCTGGACAATAGAACGACGAAACTCTAGATTTCAGCCTGAACAAAATTGTGCAACTTTGTCTTTAATTATCATAAAAAAAATAAGCGTTAAAAGCCGTTGTTTCATTTATTACGTGTTATGTTGGTGCATCTACTGTAAACAGAGTACAATTTTAGAGCAATAAAAAATATTGTCAAGTACCCTATTATATTGAGATGTATCACATACACAAAAATAAGAATATAATAAATTTAAAAAATGATTTAAAGAACTTTTCAATTGTTTATAAAAATTTTATTAATTAATAATAATTTTAAAATTGTTTTCACATGTTTTATGCTCACTGTTGTATATTACTGCTAACTTTTTACCTTGAACACAGATTACAAATCTGTGCCTTGAATATAAAAACTTAACTGATATATTATCGACTCTGAAATGCGGCCATTCTGCACCTTTGCTCCTTCCTTTTATGTATTGAAAAAAAAATTAAAAAAAAATAAAATGTAATAATTAAGGCCTAAAATGTTTTATCTTTTGAATGTAAATAAGCAAATATAAATATGTCAAACAAGATAGATTTTATGATGAATGAATGAATAAATATGGAGATGATCTTATGTAAGGATAGAAACATATGTTAGCAACAAACAAAGTTTAATGGACAAATAATTAAAAAAAAGGGTTGACGTTTTTGTTACGATAACTACAAAAGTAGAATTGGAACCACAGAAGGAAGCGCGCCGTTCCCGTCTCCTTCCCCATTATCTCCCGCTTATCTTCGGTGCTAACGCTAACGGTATAACTATAAATATGTACGGTGTTTCAGAGTTATTTCGAGATTTATCACCTCCACCGAATCAGCAGGGAAATTTCCTAACTATCGGATATTTAGCGGGCCAAAAACTTTAGAACGAGAAAACGGATGTTCAGGGAATTCCGATGGGAATCTCGCATGTTTAAACTGAGCAGCAAATTAATTAACCGCGAAACAACTGCATGGCGCCCCGGACGGCCTGTCCGGCACACCTATCGGTTTGTCCGCGGTAAATTCCGCCAGACGAAATTAACAACTATTGGACGGATTAAATATGGAATAATGTCCGTGTGGCGAGGGAAGTTTGGCCGGCAATTAACATGAATTTTGATTGGGGTATTTTTGTTGGGGTTGATCGAGGCACACGCGATAGAAGGTCCGCAGCCATCCCCTCCACTCCGCGGCAACGTCACACTGTCAGGCCATGCCAAACGCCTCGTTCACGCCCTCAGTTCTCAGTCGAGGCGTACCGAGGCACGCGGCTTTACGGCACGGTGTTCATGCATATTAGAGCTACAAATCCTCATATTCAGTTATCCTTTCTTAAATATTGTTTGGCGCAATTCGGGTATTCAGGCCGTATATCATCATTTAATTAGAAAAAAATAGGGGCAATACGTAATTACAGATTTGTTAAACTACTGGAAATTTGTCTCAAAATTCTGCAAAATATGTCGTTGTTAACAGAAGGAAATAATTGTTCTTGCGATGTATCCTATCATCAGTTTATAATTAACTATGACGCAAATTGCTTTTGCGATTAAGTACGTATAGATATATACAGGGTGGAACTGAATCATGGTACACCCCACTTTTTTCTCTTGTTTTTTGAGATACAATTTTGAAATTTGGCATGTCGATGTTACTTTATAAATGTCACTTTTTGACGTATAAATTCATTTATTTCCGCTTCCGGTTTTACCGGAAGTGACATTCACTTTTGTTTTTTAAATGGAACACCCTGTATATTATTTAAGTTTCGGATTCTCCTCGATGTACTGAAACCAACGATGCCTCACAAGTGACATTTTGGCTAACAGAAAGTGGTTTTTCTTTAACTTATTTGGATTTGCAATAATAAACTATAAAGGTGGCTATGAAATTTTAACATCAAATATTTATTATTTAAAATATGTCGTTGTTAACAGAAGGAAATAATTGTTCTTGCGATGTATCCTATCATCAGTTTATAATTAACTATGACGCAAATTGCTTTAGCGATTAAGTACGTATAGATATATACAGGGTGGAGCTGAATCATGGTACACCCCACTTTTTTCTCTTGTTTTTTGAGATACAATTTTGAAATTTGGCATGTCGATGTTACTTTATAAATGTCACTTTTTGACGTATAAATTCATTTATTTCCGCTTCCGGTTTTATCGGAAGTGACATTCACTTTTGTTTTTTAAATGGAACACCCTGTATATTATTTAAGTTTCGGATTCGCCTCGATGTACTGAAACCAACGATGCCTCACAAGTGACATTTTGGCTGACAGAAAGTGGTTTTTCTTTAACTTATTTGGATTTGCAATAATAAACTATAAAGGTGGCTATGAAATTTTAACATCAAATATTTATTGAAAACAATGTCAATACAAACAAATGGCAACTCTGTACCGATTTTATAGTAAGTGTTCGAAATGCCCGCCATTCACTTGAATGCATTTTTGGATTCAACATATCCACTTTTTCTGATATTGTGTAAGTTTGCTGCATTTTGCAAACACTATTTTTGCAGTTGTTTTAATTGACAACACATTGATACCGAGAAGTACTTTTATAAGATAAGAGAAGTACTTTTCTGTAGACAGGCGGTTTGACAGTTCATTAAAGATGTTCAGTTTGTCGAAGTTCATTTGTTTCATAGCCACCTTTAGATTATTATTGCAAATCCAAATAAGTTAAAGAAAAACCACTTTCTGTCAGCCAAAATGTCACTTGTGAGGCTTCGTTGGTTTCAGTACATCGAGGAGAATCCGAAACTTAAATAATATACAGGGTGTTCCATTTAAAAAACAAAAGTGAATGTCACTTCCGGTAAAACCGGAAGCGGAAATAAATGAATTTACACGTCAAAAAGTGACATTTATAAAGTAACATCGATATGCCAAATTTCAAAATTGTATCTCAAAAAACAAGGGCAAAAAGTGGGGTGTACCATGATTCAGTTCCACCCTGTATATATAATATAACGAATGAAAATAAGAAATATCACAAACAAAATATCGCAAACAAAATATATCTCGATAATTATCGAAAGATTCAAAATGATAGAATAATGGCGCAAAAGGTTGAGAGAAAACTAAAGAAATTAGCGAGTAAGTGATAATTCTTATTTTCATTCATTATATTATAGGTATATATTTCTACGTACTTAATCGCTAAAGCAATTTGCGTGTAAGTTTTTTTTATTTTCATTGAGCTTATTACATTTTTTGTTTCGACGTATTATCACTTCACTGCTGCTTCATTATCATTAAGAAAAAGACAAATGTTCATATTGTTGCTTGTTGCACGAGGTTTTTATGCATTTTCATTGCCTTAAAATTTCATTACTATCTCACTAGAAGATAACCCACTTTTATCTTTGTAATCTGTTGTAATCTGCTCTATAAAATTATAATGGAGTGATAGAGACGCGATGACGAGTGCTGCATAAAGCTACCTTTAATATTTGTTGAATTTCATTTAGTTTATTATGTTTATTACTACGAACTTAATTGTTTAGAATTATTTATTTTCTGTTGTGCGCAACATTTTTCGGTTTCTTATGAATAATTTGGAAAATAAAAGAAATGGTTCTAAAACTCCCCAATTTACCGCAACGCATAGAATATCTTAGTTAGAATCGGCCTGAGTGTGTGACGTCATCGATCGAGTCTGCAGGCCTTCTATCCCTTGTACCTCTGGTTAATGTAGGTAACCAAAGAAGACTCTAGGATCTAGGCGCAGGGCCGCGCCGTCGACGTGTGCAATGTGTGCGGCGCACACAGGCGCCAGGTACGACGGGCGCCAAAAGGCGTCGAATAGCGACCCAAAGTAATTGGACATAACCTAGGTTTTTGACATCAAACGTTGAAAACAAGAATCCCCTTAAAAACCATAATTTTCAAGATCTCCTATAATAGTTTACAAATTTAGTAATCTCTATTTAATAAATTGCAAATTGCAAACTTATTTAAAGCATGTTAAGAGATATGAAATGAATTATAGAGATCCTATAGAGTAAATGCGGTCAGCAAGCCTTATTATAATCTGCATTTAAACAGGAAATTCTATAGAAACAATCCTGCCCGTTTCAAGGGTTGAAAAAAATTTAAATTTTGTAACTTGGAAAATTGTCATTGTATTGGCAAATTACCGGTTGATTTGCAAATTTTTTCAACCTTTAACACGGGCAGACAAAGAAAATTGTTTTCTAATACAGTCACCCCCAAGTATGGCAGCTGCAGTATATGGTCTTGTGAAACGGAACTAGAAAACTTGGAAAATTCTCATTGTATTGGCAAATTACCGCTCGGTTTGACAAATTTTATTATTTTTTCAACCCCTAAAACGGGTAAAGAAAACTGTTTACTCCCAAAGTTACCCCCATGTATGCCCTCTCTATCTAGCTGCAGTATTGGTCTTGTGAAACGGAACTGGAAAACTTGAAAAATTCTCATTTCATTGGCAAATTACTTCTCAGAGTTATAGTCTTGAGCCGTAAGCGCTCTAAACTCAAAACCGTTTGCTGTACCCTCGTTTCACGAAACCCGAGAAATAAAATGCCTCTTCAACAATCGCTACGTCAAAAATCGTGGCTGGCAAAAGCGTGACTAAGTTCACACAAACCGCTTCCGCCAGGTCATTATCGAAACATCGAAAAGGGTCTAAACGTCTCAAAGAACGACTTTAAAACATCTAAGCGAGTCGAAAAGTGTCTAGACGTCTCGACAAACACTCGAAAAGCGTCTAAAAATATCGAAAAACGACGCAAAAACGTCTAGGCGATTCGAAAGGCGTCTAAACTACTCGAAAAGGGCTCGAAAAAGTCTAAGCGACTCGAAAAACATCTAAGTCACTCGAAAAGCGTTTCGAAGAGTCTCGAGACGCGAGACGCTTCCTACGAGCGTTCTGGAGCAGACGTGAATTCATCAATATGGCCGTGAGATGGGAGATTATTGACCGTCAACTTACTGGCGATCTTTATGAATTCACTTCCGTTTCAGAACTCTCGTAGGAAACGTCTCGAGACGCTTTGAGACGCTTTTCGAGTAGATTAGACGTTTTTCGAGTCGATTAGACGCTTTTCGAGTCACTTAGATCCTTAGATGCTATTCGAAGCGCCTAGGCGTTTTTCGATACGTTGAAGATGCTTTTCGAGTAGGCGCAAAATTTTAGCCATCCGACAGAGAGCTCTGAGCTCCTTAGCCGCCATAGCCATATTGGGTGCATTCTAGGTTATTTGTGTGCATTTCATGGGCGCCATAAAAAAAAATTGCACACAGGCGCCACTAAGCATCGGCGCGGCCCTGTCTAGGCGTAGTAGATTCTTCTATGCCTAAACACTGTAAGCACCAGAAAGCGCTACAGCTCGATCTAGCCGTCATTTGGGCAAATAAATACATTAGCAATATAAAATCTTTATACAGTGTCCTCCAAAAAGTTCCCATCATAGGGGGGAAATTTGCAATCGATGATTTATTTTGAAATTCAACTTTGGGGCTCCCTTTTGTTTTAAAATTATGAAAAATGTCTCACTCAAGCGTGGTCGCGTGACTTTCGCTATGTGTCAAAAACAAAAACGGTACAAATAGGTTTATTTGTTAAAATTGTAATAAGTTTTAGGTACTTGAAAAAGTTGTTTCTCTTTCAGTTTTACATAAGGGTGTCCACGCTTAGTCTCCCACTACCTCTATAACTTTTTAATTTTTTGTTATGCAGTCCTCTGGTATAGTAAGAAATTTTATATAATTGCGTGGCGAACTAAATGTATTTTTTTTTTTAATGGAAGTCCCTAGGTATATATTTTTGCATTTTTGAAATCTGCTCGTCAAGGCAATCAAAATGACATAAAACTTTGTATCATTACATCCTTTCCGTTTTTGAACTATTCCGTTTTCAAATTTTATACTAAATCTATTTAACTTGAATTTGTGTACCTCGCGATAACCAAATTTTCCATAGTTTTTTTAAATTGTGGTTAACAACTAGGACACCCTGTAGTCCCTGTTAATTCTCCATATAAAAGAAGGTTTTGATCCTAAATAAATAAGTCAGTTTTTACTTACTAACCAGATAAGTATTCTTCCCGTCAAATTATGAAATTTTTAACTGCTAAGCCAAAGAAAAACATCCTCTTTGACTGTTCATTGCATGGCACAGGTTCGAAAACTGTTTTCCCGTTCCCATTTTTTCTTTAAAGTTGTAGTACTACACTTTCAAACCTATTTATTTAATTAACAAAAGCTTTAAACTTCAAATATTTTCATGCTAAAAAGCTAATTCATACGTTTAGTGACTTTCGTGTAATCAATAGGTATATCTGGCAAACAGCTTTGAGAATAATACACCGTAGAACGGTGAACTTCACCAGGATGTGCACAAAAGACTTTTAAACTTGTCCCAGAAAATGCTGCCCCGAAATTAATCCATTGTAATGCCGCTTGCGTTTTGAATGGGCCCTAAATTCGAGGTTTTAATTGGGTTCATTTAAGGAGTCCCCCTTTGTTCTCTTTCGACAGGAATGCTTCGGGCTTCGCGGAAGTTTGTGCCAGATATACATATATAGCTGCGAAACCTCATTCCTACCTAAACATCTTTGTAGATAAAGTAGACAATCGTTCGAACTCATTGTGTATTTATTTTACCTAGTATGTGTTCACGGATGACGGATGGACTTAACTATACTTGTAAAAAAATTGATTTTCAATTTTTCTAAAAAGTCATTCTTCACAAAAAAAAGTCTGCTTGTCCTTAAAATAAGATTGGCATGGAAAGAGTTAATTGGGTGACCAGAAAATTGAAGAAACGTTAATTAGCATAAGAGCAAACTGCCTCTATGCAGAGCACCGAAGAATATACCTAGTTCGGTGATGTAGAACTACTGAAAAAAGTTGTTATAAAAAAACTGTTCAGAGAGGTTACTTATAGTTAGGTCTACAAAATTTCAAAGCGTTAGACCTACTTTAATTTTTTATGTTATTCTCATCTTTTTTTCAAATAAATGGTTTTCTCTAAATAGTACGACAAAACTGTATAATAAAAGTTGCTCAGAATGGAAATCTGCGCATGATGAAAAAATTGAACAATTCTAGGCCTACTTTGTATTTTGCAAAATATTGGAGGAAACTCAAAGTAGGCCCAGGATTGTCAAAAATTTTATCAAACACAGTTTCCTCCTCTGGGTAACTTTTATTTATAGTATGTTGTCGTACCATTTACAAAAATTATTTATTTGAAAAAAAAAGGGAATAAAATAAATAATCAAAGTAGGTCTAACCGCTTTGAAATTTATGGTAGATACACCTAAGTAATACTTAACCATTTACAAAAATTATTTATTTGAAAAAAAAAGAGAATAAAATAAAAAATCAAAGTAGGTCTAACCGCTTTGAAACACAGATACACCTAAGTAATACTTACCTACCACGCTGAACATAATAGTATATTTCATTACGAGTCTGGAAATAAAGATTTTTCCGTGCGTGCGTGACAAATTCATGGGAAGTCATGCAAGCACGGAAAAATCTTTTTCTGGACGTGTAATGAACGATATTTTTTATCATATTTCTTTGAAAACTTAAAACATTTTAGCGGCATATTATAATAAATTTAATTGACAAAAAATAAACAATGCAGACAATATAGTGTTTGGTATGTATGATGCGTTTCCATGGTTACTCTCAAATTATTTCAAAGGTGCTTTGTTGTAGGTAAATTAGTTATTGCCAGATAAGGTGAATAAAACGTCAAAAATATTACAGCAATGTATCTAAATATTGAAACACTTACGAATTAAAATACAAAATAGGTACCTATATGTTAAATATCAGAGAGCATATAGAGTTTCTTAAATTTAGTTTTTCTACACCTATGCTAGTAACATACCCATTAAGTGACGGTTCAGGTTATAAGTTATAAGTAAGTTCATTGTAACGAACACGTAATGACTGACACGTAATGACTGACATGTAATAAAAAAAATTACGTATCTGTTCTTAATTAAAACGCAATAATCACGGGTGCCTTGTTAGCGCGGCATCCGCGTCACCATAGCAACTAACCAACATACTAATTGTTGCCTGTCAGATAATCAGAAAACAGTTATCTATTATAATAATTTTTCTTTCGTCGAAGAAAAATTATAATACAAAACTCGAGTTGTAAGCGTATTACATACTCGTGGAATTACAGCACTCGCCGCTGCGCGGCTCGTGCGCAAATTTTCCACTCATACGTAATAAGCTGTTTACAACCCTTGCTATGTAATATAAATACTATTACTTTGCCATAGCCATATATTCGGTATTTTTATTCAGCGCACGGAAAGATTTTCCATGCGCTGTTTCCGTGCGCTAGCCCGAAAAACCCCATCTTTCATTATTGCTAAAACAGATGAAAATAAGGTGTTTTCAAAGAAGTATAATAAAAAACTTTTTTCAGTATTTCCACATATAGAGGCAGTTTAATCGTATGCTAAATAACGAACCATATCCCGCTGCTGCGGCGTCGCACAGGGCTTGTAAATTTGATGTAAGATTGTGGTGGACATACCTCCACGGGTTTTGCCACAGTTATTTTGGGGATAGTAGATACTACGGATCCTGATCCCTGCGTCACAATATGGCCAACAATGGAATTTCCATTGTCGACCATTGTGACGCAGGGATCATTATTCGCGATATCCACTATAATAACTGTTCTCATAAAATAAAAAATAAAATCTACCCAAAAAATTTTTTTGTGTTGAAACTACTACACCACGGCACGTTCGGGTTTTCGAAATATGTATTGACAAAAGTTAATAGAACATAATATAAGAACATACAAATTGGCCCATTTGGAACGGGGCCACCCCTGTAAAATTTTTATTTTTCATCAGATTTTAGCCGACGTTTTTTCTAAAAATAGGTAACAAAAATTTGGTGCAAAATTTCAGGTCTCAATCTCAATTTTCAACGCCTACTACGAATTTTTTTTTTCGAATAAAAAATGACGAAAATCAATTAGCGATTTTTTTATTCAAAATCTGACATCACAGCGTTAATCAGGACACCCTTAGAACCCCATATACCAAAGAATAAATATTATGCAGGGAGTTCCATTTTGCGGTTTGTCAAAGATCAGCAAAGTAGGAATTTTAAAGGCATCTGGCAAGTCAAGTGTGCCATGGAATCCCCTCAAAACAGTTGAATGCTCAACAGGACCACTCAAAGTATTGGTGTGCAAAGAATCAATACAAAAATATACAGGGTATTTTTCTCTAGGCCATCTCAAAATGCTGAATTTTTATGAAACTTCATACTGGTCATGAGTGCTCTGGAATTATTGAAAAAACATTAACAAACACAAAAGTAATTTATTTGTTTACAAAATGCCAACCAACAAATAAAAAAACCATTTAAATTATCGGACCATACTCAATAAAGTCACTGTCTTAAGATGATATATTTTCTCTGTGTTTCCTGTTGTGGCACACCAGCCACCTTAACGCATATGGACTTACTGACTGGCAGGCGACTTAGTTCGTTTATAGTGGCTGGGGCGGTTTTGATATACTCGTTTTAAGTTCAAAAAAATTCGGTATTTTCAGATGGCACAGAGAAAGACACTCTGTATATTTTTGAATTAGATCTTTGCGCACCAACACTTTGAGTGGTCCTGTTGAACATTCGACTGTTTTAAGGGGATTCCATGGCACACTTGACTTGCCATATGCCTTTAAAATTTCTATTTTGCTCAACTTTGACAACACGCAGAATGGAACTACCTGTATATTTTTTATTAAAATTTTGTATGTGGGGGTTTTAGGGTGTCCTGATTAATGCTGTAGTGCCAGATTTTAAATAAAAAATAGCTAAATGATTTTCGTAATTTTTTACTCGAAAAAAAAATTCGTAGTAGGCCTTGAAGATTGAGATTGAGACCTGAAATTTTGCAGCAAAGTAGAATTTTTTGTAACCTATCTTTCGAAAAAAAACCGGCTAAAATCGGATGAAAAATAAAAATTGTACAGGGGTGGCCCCATTCCAAATGGGCCACTCTGAATATAAGAATCCAAAAAATTTCCCCAACGATTTCTTGAACGAATGATTTTTGGGCGTTTTTCGCTGAACACAAAAAAAATTATTGAACTTTGGTCGATATCTTGAAAACATAATATCTCAAAGCGGTTATCACCATAAAAACAAAATTTTGGTGCCGATTTTAGGAGAAAAAATTGCAATGAACCCCATGAAAATTACCACTTTTAAGATTTGGTTCAAAAAATGTTACAAAAAAAAATCCGATCCGATCTATAGGATTTGGTTTGGCTGTATTCGCCACTGGTCAGATTTCATTAAATTTTGATTGACGCATATGTATATGGAAACGGATTTATTTATTTTCAACATGAATTTTAGGTAGATGGGATAATGGAAAATTTAATGCTGGTTTCGCCCATCCAGTGTTTGTTTTTAAAACAATGGAAAATTAGTTACGAAAATATTGCGGCTAAAATCGAAAACCATGGAATAGATTGTGTTTTGTACAAAAACATATTTTGTTGTTTTAGTAAAACGTTTTTTGGCATTTTTTAAATGTAGGTATATAAAATATATTCGTGTTCAGACGATTAAAAGGTTACATTTACAACTAGCGCTTTTAGTATTTTAAACTTTTCAGTCGGATCAACAGCCGATTTTGAAATTTTCGTACCATAGCTAAGTATATAGGTATCAAATTTAACTACATATAATCACAGAAAATACAATTAAGATTATAGTAGACTAACCAGTACCATTGAGTAAAAGAATATAATATTTAAATATAATATTTTTTTACTCAATGCCAGTACTTATTAGTCTTCTACAGGGTGTTTCTTAATAACATGCTAATACCTAAGGGGGTTATTCTTGGGTCCATTTTGAGAAAAAAAAAACTTCATATGAACATACAGGGTGTTTCATCTTAAGTGCGAACACCCCCGTAAAATTTGTATTCTCCATCCGATTTTAGCCGCGTTTTTTTTTAAATAGGCCATAAAAAAACTCTACGTTGGTGCAAAATTTCAGGTCTTAATGTCAATTTTCAAGGCCTACTACAATTTTTTTTCTAGTAAAAAATGACGAAAACTATTTAGTGATTTTTTTTATTTAAAATCTGACACCACAGCGTTATACAGAACAACCTAAAACCCCCGTATACCAAATTTGAACAAAAAATATACAGGGAGTTCTATTCTGCAGGGTGTCAAAATTGAGCAAAATAGGAATTTTAAACTCATCTGCGGCGAGTCAAGTGTGCCATGGAATTACTTCGAAACAGTTGGATGATGAACAGGACCACTCACAGTGTCGATGCGCAAAGATCCAATAAAAAAATATAAAAGGTGTTCTTCTCTGTAGCAACTCGAAATGCTGAATTTTTTAAACTTTATACAGGTCAAAAATCGAGTATATCAAAACTACCCCAGACATTACCAACGAACTAAGTCTAAAAAATACAGAAGCCCTGCCAGTCAGTAAGTCCATATGAGTTAAGGTGGCTGGTGTGCCACAACAGGAAACGCACATAAAATGTATCATCTTAGACAGTGACTTTATTGATAAAGGTCCAACAATTTGAATTGTTTTTATTTGTTGGTTGGATGATGTAAAGAAATAAATAGCTTTTGTATTTATTAATATTTATTCAATGATTCCAGAGCACTCCTCCTGACCAATATAAAGTTTAATAAAAGTTCAGCATTTTGACATCGCCCAGAGAAAAAGGCCCTGTACATTTTTGTATTGAATCTTTGCACACCAACACTTTGAGCAGTCCTGTTGATCATTCATCTGTTTTGACGGGATTCCATGGCACACTTGACTCTCCAGATGCCTTTAAAATTCCTATTTTGCTCAATTTTGACTCCCTGCAAAATGGAACTCCCTGTATATTTTTTGTTCAAATTTGGTATACGGGGGTTTTAGGTTGTTCTGATTAACGCTGTGGTGTCAGGTTTTAAATAAAAAAATCGCTAAATGGTTTTCCTCATTTTTTACTAGAAAAAAAAATTTGTAGTAGGCCTTGGAAATCGACATTAAGACCTGAAATTTTGCACCAACTTAGAGTTTTTTGTGGCCTATTTTTAGAAAAAAACGCGGCTAAAATCGGATGGAGAATACAAATTTTACGGGGGTGTTAGCACTTAAGATGAAACACCCTGTATGTCCTAAAAGTCTTAACTTTTGAAATACAGGGTGGTAAAATTGGATCATGTTAATGTTAACTAACGACTTAAATACGTGACAACTAGACTAGGTAACTGTCAAAACTGTTAATGTTTACAAAACAAAATCTGCTTCTTGCGAACTAGATCGTTTTGAATAATTGTTAATATCTAATTTTATACCTTGATCAAGAGACCTCACTTATTGCTCAGAAAGGAATGAGGATTTCAAAAATAATTTTTACTTTAAGAAAAAAGCAGTGGCATCGCATATTCAATTCAATTCCAAACCCGAACAGACACCACTGGTAAAAGTAATAAAATTGTTTGTACATCAGATAATGCATCTTGATGCATAGGGGGCGTGTACCAAATTTCACAAAAATATCTAGGTTAATACCAAAGTTATAATAAAAAAAAAATTCTTAAAATTGTAGCCCCCTATAGTTCAAAAGTTAAGACTTTTAAGACATATGTTCATATGAATTTTTTTCTCAAAAGGGACCCAAGAATAACCCCCTATTGAGAAACACCCTGTATAATTAATTACTAAACACTAAGTAGAAGCAAAGTTTACAGAATATAAATTATTTTTTCTATTCCCAAATCTCAAATCAGAACATGCCCCAATACTACAGCATAATAAATAGGTGGTACCTATACCCACCTACTTTTGTTAAAGTTTCTAATATTCTTGACACTAACACAAAAAATTTCCGCTATAAACCCCATAATTTAAGACGAACTTCGGACTGTGCTTTAATCTGACAAAACAGTAAAATACCCACTCTCGGCGGCAACTTATAATGAACGCAATAAAGTTTGTCGCGCGCCTCTTCAATTTCCAACTTCGTGAGCGCGACGCCGCGTTCTTCGGCACGTTTCTGTGCCCCCGTAGATTCACCGCGAGATATGGCCTCGTATTTCGCTTCCCCCATTTAAACGTCCGCGAACTCCATAACTAATTTCACTGACACAACTCACGGCCGTACATCCTGTCTCCAGTCTCCATGTTAGAAAGCTTTCTTTCTTGCTATAGGAATTAGTCTAGGAATACCGTAGAGATGCAAAATGCTCAAACAGTTATATTTTGAACGAACGAAAATAAACGACATAGATAGGTATTTCGTTATAGCGTAGATTAAAGGAGCCATAGATATTCAAAAGCACAGTTGAAACCGTCCGCAAAGAATCCTGCTACACCAACTTTCAAACTTTAATTTATGAGCGAAGATAAATTAAAACAGATCAATGGGGAACTTGCACAAAAATTAAATTTGAAAAATATTACTTTCAAACGTAATTTATTGCCATTAAATGAACCACAGTTCACAATAAAACTCATATTTTACTTTTATGTAATAAATATAAGCAATTAAAAACGGCATAATTCAAATCATTCTTGTAACGCGCCCTCCTTGGTTCTGACGTCAAATAGCTCGTTGGTGGTGGCGCCTCTGGTGGGCGGCGGCAACCTTGGGCGGCGGCGCCATGTATAAACTAATATGGGCGGCACATGTATCAAAACTACAGCACCACGCAAACTTTGTTTAGAAAGAGCAACGACAACGTTCCATATCCTTGTCTATCCGTCTTATTATAGTCTTGATATTGCTGATAATGTTTGAAAAGAGTGTACTGTATTAAATGATTATTTACATTGCGAGATGCGAAAGCGCACTTTTTTGGCCGAGGAGGTTGTTTAACGCCCGTGTTGCCTCGGGTCTTAAAACTCTCCCCGAGGCCAAAAAGAGCTTACGCATCGAGCAATGTATTACATTTTTTCTGCTACTGACAATTTCATATTAGGTAGGTAAGTACTTTGAATTTAAATACACTATGGAGTAGATTGTGAGTTATAATCTTCATAATAACCATTGTCCAATTATTACTAAAAATGATAATCAGTGATAAATATATAAGAGATATAATGCAGTGATAATTTCTTGTGCGATTGAACCCGGGACCTTACCATTCAGTTAAAGAAGTGCTTGTTAAATTTAAACTTTTAGGCGGTTCTTATCTTTTGACCTACATCAGATCCCTCTGGAAATGTGTCGCCGAACTGTTTATTTTAACGTTAAATTTCCATTCTTCCTTCTCTAATTCTGTGTAGCTGTCACTCCCGTCACTGCCTTCTGATCGATCTAGCGCTGTGACGTCACAACCATTCCCGCGCTTTTCGTGTCGTTTCAAATGAATAGCTTATGACTGACAAGTAATAATAGTATATTATACACCTAGGTTGAGAAGTGAGCCATTATTTACCGAGCATTCTTATATCCTGAGGCGCGTAGCGCCGAAGGATATAATATGCATATTACGCTACGCGCCTCAGGATATAAGAATGCTCGGTAAATAATGGCTCACTTCTCAACCTAGGTGTATATAGAATTTTTTTTACTACTAACATTGAAATATTACCATATTTTAGTAATTTCTCGCTTTTTTCAAATACTTCAAAATATCAAGTAGCCTGGGAGTTCAGTTGTCAAGCTGATAAAATGACACTAATTTTTAAATGTCACATAGAAAATGTTTCATTATTTACCTAGGTATTTTTTTATTATTATTATTTACCTAGGTAGAGAAATATTACTTCTCATTAGAGGAATGAGGTAAATAATGGTGATTTCTCAGGTTAGTAGTAAAAAAAATTACATATTATCTGTTCTTAATTAAAACACAATTATCACGGGTACCTTGTTATGCCTCTGTTTTACATTGACAATTTCTTCATGAATTATTACACTGGCAATTTCTTCATGAATTAATTCGTAAATTCCTTCATGAAGTTACTTCACGAATTAGAGCATGTTCTATTTTCCGTCAAGTTTTACGTGAACTTCAGGCGAGTACTAACATTGAAAATTTGAACACAAGGAAGGTTATATTTTGATAATGGTTTTGTTTGAGGCATTAGACGAGGAAGAGGAGAGTAGGTACATAGTTTTAAAGATAATATACTTAGATAAAAAGTGTATGAAATGTTACAATATGTTTTATTTGTGTATTCCGCTGCCAAGGCGCAACTCCCTAATTCACGAAATAATCACAAAACCCCTTTTGGGCAGCAACGCAAGCATGTCTTGGTGAGCATGTTTGGTAAGAAAGTCCAAATTGAAATATATAGTCTTTATCAAGCTCTTCTAGGATGGAAGTAGGACATTCAGGTCTCAAAAATTAAGTAATGTGCAACATGCCAATGTTATGGTTTGCACTTTTTTCACATTAAAATTAATTGTAGTCAAAAAACTCTAAATCGTTTGGCAAAAATGCCAAATGCATTTTCAACTACTCTTCTAGCCAGACTTAATCTGTAGTTAAAGATGCTTTGGATGAAGATGGATATGGTTAGAAAATTTGTTCTGATAGGGGAAATGCAGCACAAAAAAATTATTTTGACATAAGGTGACACAAAATTCATCAATTTCTTCATCAATGTAAAATAGAACTTGTAGTTAATTAATTCATGAATTTATTCATAAACATTCATGAATTAATTCATGATTCTTTAAAATAAGGGGACCCAGCATGTCACAGTCTATCACATAGGAAAAGTGAAGCCTTGTTTTCTGTATATCTCCAAGGAGACCACATAAGTGGGCTGGTACAAGGTTATGTTATATGTCAGTGTCCAACTGCCATCAGGTTTTATGTGACATGCCAGTGCCATAGATTCCAAAGGAGGCAAAATATGTCCCATCATAGTTCAAAATTTTTAAGTTTTCTAACTTCCAGATAGTCAATTAAAGGTAATGCGGCCGCCTGTTGTAGTAGTCCCAATAATTGCAACCAGATTTTTCATGTCTCACCTTTAGTAATCCTACAATTCCCATTACGTGGGCATTACGTATAAGTAAGTAGTTCAAAACAAAAATGGTATTTCCTAAATTTTAAATTATTAAGCAGGTAGCTTCAGTCAGGTCTTTCTTTAAACAGTTTTTATCTACAACTATAAGTTTATTTTACGTTTGTGAGGTACCTTGGAAGAGAAATAAAATTACAAAAATGAGCACCGAGAATAACTACATGATTAGAACCAAGTACAAGACCTAATTTTATTAGTCCAACCCGAAATCTGTGTATATTATTACAAATGGATTCAGGAACCTGGTAACAAGATGCAATAGCGACAAATTCTCAAATAAGCAAAATCGGCACTGACTTACCATACTTATATTACTTAAATTCCTGGAAATAATTGCAGGAAACCAAATTCAAATATAAAATAAATTTGATTCATTTGGCACTTGCCATTCGTATATTATATATTTCTTATCTATGCTTGCCATATTCTGTGTTTGTTGACACAACATTGTCAAGCCTAATTTTTAGAAATCATTATTAATTTTTACTAACAATCAAAGCACCTGTTATATTCATAGATTCTCTAATAAAATGGCATACTTGGCATCATTGAGAGCATTAGAATGGGGAAAGAAACGGCCTCACTTTGGAAAGTATAATGCTATATACCTTACCTACCTACCTACCAAAACCCACACCAAAACTGCCGTGGTGCTAGCGTCTAGAATAGCGTCCCTCTCTCCTTAATTCCTGCCCTTAATTGCATGCATATTTAGAGCCAGGACTTTCGTGGAATTGCGGGCTTCGACCGTGTCGAAAGCGTGCTTTTAAAATATTCATGGACGCCTGGGCGCCTTGGCCTGCACCGGATCAGTCATTTCGCGAGGAAATCGCACTTAATGCGGGGTGAAATTGGCTAGGGGGAGAGATTAGAGGGGTCGGTTTTCGTGTTGGAATCGAGGTTATGCCTAGTTTGGAATTTTCGTTGGAACGACGAGGAATAGGTGAACAATGATACAAGATGCTATAATCTCTATTACCTGCTAATACTAAATTATTATCTGCTAATACTAAAATTATATAAATTTTCGAAGAGTTCAATTAGAAAAAAGAGTAATGAATTCGCAAACAATCGTGCACTGTGCATGTCTACGCCTAGACCGGTAATTCAATATTTTCCTCTAAAAATTGGTCAGTTAATTTCCTGAACCGTGACAGAAAAAATATGTCTGCTGTGTACCATAGATCATCTCCGGAGCGGATGGAGGTATCCAGCATGGGCGTACCGAGGGAGGGAGCAGGGGGACAGCTGTCCCCCTACCTGGTCCTGACTGCCACCTCTGGGCCCTTCCTGCCCCCGATCTATTTATGAACATTTTTAGTGACCAGAGATACTTTTACATTTTTTATAAAGGATATATGTATACTCGTTACCAAGTTCTATTACATTAACAAAATATTTCATAATAGCATTTTAATATACCTGCAGGTAACTAACATTTAAATATTTATAATGAGGTAACCGAACCTTTCCCATCACATTTTTAAAAATTTATTGGTGTTTGTCACTTAAAGTTGTATAAGGAGTTTGCAACGAGGTTTCAAGTGCTATGGTATACAACATTAGAAGTCTTAGTTTGCATAGAGGTGAGAGTAGAAAATGCAATATAAATTAATCTTATGGGGACACTATTCGCTCCTCTATATAATTATAGCATTTTTAAAGAGCAAGTAGCATCTTCTTAAGAACTTTAGGCTTAACAAAAGCTGCTTGGAGTATATGAAAACACTTTTATAGATACTGGAGATTCCTAAAGAACTCCTATAAAACATAAGAACTTTATCGTCACTGAGAGGAATAAACTAACATAAAAATTATACAGTTAGTTCCATTTATCCCTGCGAGAACGGTACCTAACATAATGTCGAGTGAATTAATAAATAACTGGAAAAAACACAAATATTCCAGTAGCTTTTACAGGAAACTTAATTATAATTTAACACAAATTTTAAAATACAAGAATACTGCTAAGTACTCAAGATGTTTTATTAAATATCCATGACATTGTTAAAATCAGCTGGCTCTTCTCGTCCTATTTCCTTTCTTTTTTTATTAATCTTTCCTCTTTGGTATCTGTATCGAAATCGGTATCACCACTTTTCGATTGTTTAAGCCAAGTCTTAGAAGTTGCTGAAGCACAGACACTTTTTTTTTTCATTTGGCCAATAAAGGATATTGTTATTTTCCCATGAGGCAGGAACTACTAACAACAGAGATTGCCGATACCCTGGTTCTCTTGTTTGAACAATTTTAAACATTATTTCTTTGGATGCAAAAAACCAAACACACTGTTAGCTAAAGCAAACACACATGCGGCAATAAATTACACACATTTGCAGGTTAGACAAGTGCTATAAGGTTACCATAGGTTTTATAACGCAACTACTTGGTTTATAGTAACACTAAAAGTTATACATACATATATATATAGAATAGATTAGAGTTTTAAAACTTCCCCGCTAGCTCTATAAAATCACCTATTTTCCTTTAACTTTCTTACTGTTGTTCTTAGGTCTCTTAGAGTTTTAAAATATTACCAATACTTATAAAACGTTTCCCTAAGATGTAATATATAACTTAAAAATTTGTAACAGTTCGGTTATAAAACTTTTAGTTATTCTCCACCAATTTTAAGCCGCCATTTTATAGGCTTCGCCTGGAAATTTCATATGTGAAAAATCTTAATTTTTCAACTTACACAAAGTATTTAGTGCACAGCAAATGAATTCCCAAATTCACTTAGTAATTATTTAAAGTTGGTTTTTGATAAATTGGAAGATTTTAATTTTTATATTCGCGAATAAAATCTAAAAGAAAGCATTAATTTTTGCTTGTTTTGGAGGCCCATTAGTTTTTTGGAGGTACATATTTGTATTAAGTTTACAGAAAATCCTAAGCCGCATAGAATATAAATAAATAAAATAAATAAAAATAAATAATAATAAATATAAATAAATAGAACCGAGGTCGAGGAAAATGCATGCACATGTCTTTATAGAAAAACACTGCTGATGGCCAATAACGATGGACAAATTGTGGATACCAATTGTCCTGCACTCATTGGGTTACTACGCCTTTCTATAGTTTTCCGTAGTACTTGAGCAAATGCTATCCTAGTTCTATTGGGAAAAGTCTGCCCTAGCCACAAATGGCAACAAGACAAAATAATAGTAATTGCCCCCCTCCCCCGCACAAGCATTCAGTTGCTTCTGGGGTACTCCTAGTTTGGAGTATTTTGAGGGTGAGAATTATTGTTATTATTTTATTTTTATTTCTATATCTCTATTTAACAATTTTTGATTTTTGAAATACAACTTTTTCAAGTTGCCTCGAAAATTCATAAATTCTTAACACTAAATGAACGAAACTTTAAACGTGTAACTCAAAAAATAACTTCAACAAATTTGTTTTCTGAGCTTTCGGAGGATAAATCTTCCTCCTTTCTCAAAGATCATGTCACGTCACCTACTAAGTAATCTGTGCGGTCACGTCAAAGTGAAGTGACAGATTAATAAATTTAAGGTTAAAATGTCATGACAACAGAAACAATAGCCTAGCCACCTGCCTGATATTGTACCCTGTGTTTTATCTAATTATCTATACTAACTTCTCTTTGAATAAGTGGCAATAATATTTTACTGAATTCCACTGAACATTCAGCAACACAGTTGCCCGTATTTCCTAGAATAAATGCAGATTCTTTAATTTTTCGTCTATTTCCTACTTCTTCTTTTAGAATTGGTTTGGAACTATCCCACAATATCCTATGATTGTTATTAAAGGAATGTTCACGTTTAAAGTTTCGTTCATTTAGTGAATTTTCGAGGCAACTTGAAAAAGTTGTCTTTCAATCAGTTTGGTGGCGAAAAACCCAATTAAAAATTAAATGGAACTGCTTCAGAGTATTGTGAAATTAACAAAATTGTATACACATTATCTTAAGCAAAATGGGTTCGACCGTAGTATATTGGTATGGGATGATACTGATCTGGCAGTAATTTTAATATACAAAGTGAAAAACTGAAATGAAGGTATATTATGTTGCCACCCGGTAGAAGCGGAAAAACAAACAGATTTACCAATGTTTCTGAAATGCAAAATCAATAACTCGGCTTTCCTATAGACATTTTGTTTGCACATGCCATATCAGCAGCTGACACAACTTGTTTATTTAAGAAGGGAAAAATATCCGCCTTAATAAAATTTTTAGAGAAATATGCTAAACTGCGAGAAATTTTTTCGGTTTTCATGAATCCTAAGGCAAACATTAACGAAAGAAAATTGAAGCCAGGGATGAATTTTTAATAGTTTCTATGGGAAACACAAACTTGCCAAAAATCTCAGTGAATACCTACACCAAAATCGATAGATCTAAGGTTGTAGAACCATGCACCAATCATAAAACTGCTTTAAATGCAATTCTGACTGAAATAAATGCAAAATAGAAACAGCAAATTTGACGCGGCTATAAAACGAGCCCACGTCACTGCTGTCCAAGACACGCTACATGCATGCTGCTATTTTAAGCAATTTTACAGTGCCTATTATGGAAACACAGATATAACAAATAAATGCCAAAGGTGCAGAAAACCTAGTAGAGTATTTTTTGGGTGATAAAAGGCATTCCTTTAAAAATGTCCAATGGAAAACAGATAAAAAACGACCAGTCCTAGTAAAAATAAATATATATTTATTCTAAAATAGATACCAAATTTAACAAAGCAACAAATTTGTAAAACCAATAATTATTTTCGATGGCACCAAACAATATAAATATGTATAATAACACGGTATATAAGGGGATTCTATTAAACAGTCACTCATTCCTGATAAATTCAATAGATATTTTACAATAACTGTCATAATTGGAAGTGTAACAGTATTAACATGTCTTATGTAATATGGCAATCACTAATTAGTTTTTTCCTATAATAAATTTAGAAGTGAACTTAAATTTTCAAGTGGACTATTCTATTTTTAAAAGGTTAATCTATCAGGAATTCCTCATTCTCATCACTTAAATCTGTGCGGGTATGATCTTTATAGAAGAAAAAGTCCATAATATTGTAAATACCGATTATCTGCAACATAATCAAAACACATTCTTGCACTACTTTCAGCTGTGATTGCTATGCCACTGTTATCTTCGGTACTGTCTCGACAAGTTTTGGAATCTTCAGAGCATAAAATAAAAGCATAATTAGAACATACGATTGAAGAATAAAAAATAATTATGGTTCTTACCTGTTTCTTGGAGACATGAACGAGATTGTATGATAAACTATTAAGTTTGTATGCCAAAATAGTCAAAGCCTTCTTAGTAGGTTTGATGTAGTACTTTAGTCCAAGTTGCTTGCGGATGGCGTAATTTTCGGCTTTTTGTAGTTTCTTGTAGTAATTTAGGAAGTTGGGATCTTCTGTCAGAGGTTTCTCGATTGATTGTGTTTGGCCAAATCCTATTTTTACTAAATTCTCACCCACATTGATTAGCTGAGGATGCTTTTTCTAGAAGCAAATAATTACAAAAATAATGAAGGATTATACAAACTCTACATTTAGCTCCTAAGTATACATTATGAATTCATCCATCGAGAATTATGTCATGTAAGTCTGTGCTATATCAGGTTTGTTTTCATCTTTCCCTACACAGACCACAAAGAATTTTCTTAATTGCTTATGGAATTTCTCAAAGAATAATTTTGTTTCCATAGGTACCTTATCACAAATATGAAATCTAGTAGCACACTGTTCTAAATAAATCTTTGCATATATCTATAATCTATCTATCTATTTAGCCCAAGTTATTTCACCACTATAAAATTTTACATTGACTAATATATGGGATTTTTTAAACATTTCACACACAAAGTGCACAAAAATTGGTGGAAAATGCTTAGGAAAATCCTAAACGTTGAAAGAATTTTTAGTCTTGCTTAGTCTTTACTGGATTTTTTTTATGATATTGGAAAATAGAAAACTTTTGGGAACATTACTTATTTTTAAATATAAACTATTACTTTTACACATTTGGTGAACTATTGCTGTTTTGCTAGTTTATTTATTTAATATTATTATTCTATGTAACTGCTTTTAGTTTTTACCTCGCTTTTTACCCAAGGTTAGTTAAGTTAGTTGTTTTTGCCCACGTTTTTACCAAACCTTGTGTCACTAATATTATTAGTGAGGGAAAATTTAAATGTTACCCACTATTACATCACATAGGTAATCAGTAATTTTTCTCAGTCAACTCAATTTATTGATTAAACTACTAGTGTTCTAGCACCTGTCAAAGATTATATTATAAAAAGATTATAAAACAAGTTTTCCTGCTCCCTCCCCCGTAAGTATTGCCTAGCAACGATGCAACGATTGTGCAGCATAAGGACCTTAAAACTTAAAACCATTAATAAAATATATGTAGCAACTTGAAACTGGCTTAAAATTTAATATTTTTCACATCGATTGTTAATTACGAGGTTAATTATAAACTGGTTTTGATCAAATAGTGCGACGTTGCCGGTTATACTAGTAATCGAAGTCCAAAAAATTCGATATCCGTTCTAATCTCAGACGTGCACACTGAATCGAAATCGATTATCTAGACAAAGACAGTTGTATAAGCGCTTGGCCGAACTCGACCCTCCAGACACAGGTAGTTGTTTTGTGGGTCGTGTGTCGTGTCTATAACAATCTGTGGGCTGGTCATGTCATTCTGTCATTCTTGTAAACCGAGCTAATAAAACTAAATGTTTTTCTGAAAACCTGCAAAAGTTAAAGTGTACACCGTATGCTGAATTGAAATCAAATTTAATTGGTCTTGTAATAAGGATGGTGCTAGGCACGTATTTAGCATTATCAGTATTTTATTAACTCCCTGAAGAACTGAAAAAAGTGATAGATCCTGTAATTGAGAAAAAGGAATATTTTGGTCAACCGGAAACCTTTTGATAGCCATTTTAGGGCATGATAGAAAACACATTCGAAAGTTAGCTTTAAAAATAATTGCAAAATGAAGAAGATCAACGGCAAAAAACAACGATGTCAGAATATTTCGAGCTAATACATTAAATTTTGATTGTCAAGATTATGTATAGTTGACTGACAAAATGTTGTTATAAACCAGATTTATTTAGGTTTGGACAAATTACAAGTTGGTGATCATTCTGTAAGTAACCTTTAACTCAACAAAGGAAAAAACATTGCGATTTTGGTGTATTATTAAATTAATTGATAGTGAGGTTATTTTTTTATTTCTTTTTATGGCATCTGCTCTTTTCGAACAATCTAGCAACTATGGGGCAACGTACGGTGCCAAAGCGAGGGGTACCACGAAAGACCCACCCACTCGAGCACCACCACGCCGCCCCCTGATTTTGAGGTCATGTGTTATGTCTATTTGGCTTTTGCCACAAAATATAAGTTAGGTAAATTTTCTTCTCCGGTCCTCACAAATCTCAAATGGAAACATATCGATATTGCCGTAAATCGTGTCAACGTCGCAAAAGTGTAGCCAATCAGCTTTTTGGGCCCGTCACGGGCCCAAGGAATTTGAATTTCAAAAACGGTTTTAGGGCATTTCCCGGCCGAAAAAAAATCGGAAAAAAATATTTTCGTGTTTTATTTGCCATTAAGATTTATAATCAAAAATAAAAAAAATGTGAAACAGGCCCATTGTTTATGCAATAGAGTAAGTTCAGTTTCATTAAGTATCTACAGCTTTTGTCAAAATCATTCAAATTTTGAGTCTTTATTAATAAGATGTGAGTGCATTTTTCATGGAAACGGAAACAATACAAATATTGAAGCCATTTTATTGCTCCAGAAATGAGTTCTTAGAAATTCCATGCAACCTAGAATTTAGGGAAAGCTGTATCTAAAGGAATATTTAGAGAAAACAGGAAACTATTCTGTTTGTCTTTAAAAATGGCCATATCTTCATTTCTCAACAAACAACAGTAAACACGACCTTAGCGAAAGCCATGTAGGTATATCGGCCAGTGTTATATAGTTTTTATACATTGGATATCGGCCAAAAAAACACTATCTGTCAATCCCGAAAATAAATCCTGAAATATTTTACTGACTGGGTCTTGGCCATCTATGTGACCTTTATGTACTTTTTACTGCACTTACAATTTTCTAATAATACCTAGCACCTGGCATTTTGAACAAAGTTCATTTTAAATCAAGCAACTTTTTAAAATTTCCATATAAACAACAATAAAACCCACATATTTTTTAAAATGTTTAGCTCCCACAATTCTTGGCAAATGCTGCATAAAAACAAGTGTAAATTTAGATCAATGATAAAATTCTGCCAAAGAATGATCACAACGTGCAACTGGAATAATCTAACTATAATAATTACCTAATGTACTTAGGTATCTCAGAATCTCATCATTTACATAAACATTATTTCGGTTATTTTTATATTTAAAACTCTTCTAAACTAAAAAAACACAACACAATACCTTTTCAAGTTCCCCTTAGATCCCCATATTTTCAGGGATGCATAAAATACTTATTATTTTCTATATTACCAGTTGTAACAAAGTAAAATTTTATTATAAAAGTCGGCCCTAGCCGCAAATGGCAACGAAGACAAAATAATAGTAATTGCCCCCCTCCCCCGCACAAGCATGTGGTTGCTTCTGGGGTACTCCTAGTTTGGAGTATTGTGAGGGTGAGAATTATTATTATTATTATTATTAGGTAGGTAGGTACTTAATTTTAACCTGGGTTTTAACATACTTTTAACGTTAGATATTAGTTATTTCAATTCTACATTTTCATCAATATTTTCTGTACCAAAACATTGGAAAACTACTTTTAAAAAAATTTTACATGCTATTTACTTACCCCTTTTGATGGTGGTTGAACAAGCAAAACTTCACACTGCACATAATTCTTCTCCTTTGCAATGGGAACAAATTTAACAACACTTCCCGCAACAATAGCTTGAAGCCAGCTTAGACCCAACCCCGTAACTCTGACTCCTGATATTTTAACTGGAAGCTGTCCCGAAGGAACTATGGGTAAATTCACTAGCGGCCTATGTTCTATCATAAGAAGTCCACCATCAGGCTCTATTCTCCGTACAATTCCAGTCAATTCTCTTCTTTCATCGATGAAGTGATTGGGAATATCGTTGGGTCGTTTGAATTTACTAAACTACAAACTGATTAGATAATAGCAAGGTTCAATGTGGAAATATTTACTTACAGGTCGCACTTTTCGAAGTGCAACGGTTAAGCCTACTAAAGCTACTGAATAGCAACCAATCTGTAAAATACATAATTAATAACAACCGTAAATCAAAATTAATTATCGACCACACCTGGACACCTCGAATATTCTGATCCATCAAATTCGTGAATTTGTTGAAAGCCTTTGAGACCTCCTCGATCATTTTGTCTGGCATGATGTCCTTCTCCTTCTTTTCAAAGTCGGTTAAGGTACCAAAATTCGAACACGGGGCTCTACTGTCTAAAAATAGAGATTTTAAAATTAATTCACCTTGATTTTTTAGAGAATATTACCTCACGTTTATTTAGCGGGGCGGTTGTCATTTGACTTTGACAAATTAATTCCAAAGGTAAACAAACATCCACAAAACAACATGAAATGGCCCAGAATTCATACTGATCAAACGCCATACTTTCGCCTAACCTAACTTGGGAACATTCTGCGAGGGTTCGTTCACAGATTGAATTTATTATAGCTTTCTCGCCGATTCTTGATACCTACTTCAGCATCCCTACCTGCTGAAAAGCATATCGCAGATCAAATAATAGCAATGAACATAAATACGTACCTATTTTACAAAGAAATTTCAAAAATAAAATAGTGCAATCACAGATTAAAAATAAGTGCTAAGATATGGACTGTACTCTAAAAAAAAAACCGTTTTCCTATTTTGGGTTTGTCCTCTGTCTATTAGGGAAAAAAGTCTGTATTTAATATTTGCTTACTTTATACCTATTTTTGTTCTCTGGGGTGCACTCAAGAATGCATTACATCCATTTGAAATACAAATAAACCAAGATAAATCGACTAGAATTTTTTTAACCTTGAGTTTATTTCAGACGCAGACACATTTTTTATATCTGTACCGTAAACAATGACAACGTATCACTGCAGTTTCTTTGTTTGCATTCGATGTATTATTTTTCTATTTGTGCTCGAATGAAACAAAAACATTGGAAACGAATAAGAATAAAATCAACTTATGTGAAATTTTCTCTTTTTGTCATGTGCCTACGGAGACTAGTGAACTGAGACGAGAGTGACCCCAAGTAGTGACCCCGATCAATACCAGTGTTGTGGGAGTGTGAAGTGATGACATAACTTGTCAAAATTTTGTCATTCGTCTTGTCATGAACGAGCTGTCACTGTGCTCTGCCTCTGCCTCTAGCTGTCGCCATTGTATTTAAATATAAACTTATTCAATTAATTCCAATAAAAACGTAAGTATCTGACATACTTTGTGTTGCTCACATTTCCTCAGATTATCAGATAGTGAATAAAACGAAATATCTTATACCTACATCGTCCTATATGTTAAAACTAGCTAATTCAACCCTTCTATGACAGTCCTTCCAAGACTCATCTTTGTTATTGACTATTTGCGAATTTAGATCAAATAACTAGATGATATGGCAACAATTCCTAATCTAACGAATTTTCGCAGTAAGGAAAGATGAATGCTGATCCACGAAGACCAGAAAAAGTTCAAAGATACACTCCGAAAACTAATGGAAATGGGGAGGACCTAACCCCAGACTACATGAACTTGATGGGTGAGTAATTTCAAGGTATTTTGCTTTCTTAATGAGGTTTCTATTTCATTGCAAGAACCACCCACATTCCAATGTCTTGTAGACGTCTCGTATTCATATTAGCCGTATTGAAAGTTCTGTGAAGGGTGAAGGTATGAACTAAAATAGAGTACAGATTTTGTAAACTGTAAATAAATAGCCACTTGTGGGTATAATGCCTATGATAGTTTCTTTAAACTTTACTTGGGGTAACCAGTTAGGTGTACCATCTAGGAGCCCGGAAATATGTATGTTAAATTTTCGGCCATAACCATCTTAAAAAATGGTTTCATGTTATTATGATGTTAGCTTTGTGCATTCCTCTGCACAAAATGATCACGCAAAGATTTGGAGTTTTTCGTAAGAATATGTTTAAAAATAAGTAATGTTTTCATACCTACCCGTTTCCACACTGCGTCGACATTGACGCAAACTGTAATTTCTGGTAGCCTCGAGGGTATATTATAGCCCTTAATGTTGTTAGTGGTTCACATTATGGAAACGTAATTTACTTAAGGGGGGGTTGCCGACAGCGAAAGTGACGTTAGATTTCGTATTTTTGTAAGTTTTATAGCATAAAATCTAATAACATTTTACCTGGAAAAAATGTAGTACAAACATCTCTGTCTTTATTTTAATCATAAGATCTTAAAAGCAATGTTTTGTTTTATAGGTTATGAAAACCTTGGGAAAAATAATAATTCCAGTGCATATGATTTTAAGATCTTATGATTAAAATGAAGACAGACGTTTGTACTAAATTTTTGCCAGGTAAAATGTTATTAGATTTTATCCTATACAACTTAAAAAAATACGAAATCTAACGTCACTTTCGCTGTCGGCAACCCCCTCTTAAGTGTCATTTTCAATTTTAGCCACCTACCTACTTTATGTCCGAATAGCCTTCGAAAAACCCGATCAATCAAATTTATTAAGCCTCATATGCTCATAGATATAGGACACATCAGCTCCTGATTTGATCAGAATAAAAGTTGTCCTCTGAGATACCTACTAAGAAAACTTAAAAAACAAAGTAGGGTTGTCCTGTGACATACCTACCTACTAAAAAAAAACTTAAAACAAAGTAGGGAATAATATAGTTCTAAAATGTGTAGTAATTTCTACTAGATTTTCTACATTTTACAGCCTTAAAATAAAAATGACTTGATAAATTATTATCGAAGTAAAGTGTGAAATTAGTTTACATGTTTAGGTATAGGATCAATTTTTAGCATTTAATAAATTAAAAATAAAATTAAGAATAATTAGGTAGGTAGGTAGGTACTCTTTATTTATCAGAGCTCTGGACAATCCGTATTTATTATAGGTAGGTAGGTACCTACTTACCTCAAAATGCTATAAATTGGATTTTGACTTGTTTTGAAATCATTATAAAAATATCTACATACCTAGGTATATTTAGGAAAGAGGGAAAAGCTTCAGAAAAAGCATTTGGTATAGGTGACCTTAGAAAATACAGGTCTGAATTTTGCAGTGTTTCTGCTCGCTCATTCAGTGGCGTGCCCACAGGAGGGGGTAAGGGGGATATATCCCCCCCAGGAAGTCTCACCAGTTCCCCAAACTTACCAATAAAAGACCTCCAAATAAACTTATAATAATTACTAAATCAACTACAAACAACTGTAGGTAAGAAGTAAGTTAATAAATAAAAAAGTCATGTGTCTCCAAATTATTACGAGGTTTTTTTGAGACAGAGTTTAAAAACACGTTTCCTGCTCTATCGTCGGTTGGCTATGTGAGTACTATGATGTCAGTCGGCATAATGATAATGGAGAACCGGCGATATTTGTGGTTATAATCCAGATGAATTTTTACTGTACGCAGCTCAAATTAATCATCACACTATTTTGCACCTTTATTGCAACATCGACACTTCGTGGAAAACCGAAATTTTGAAAAATTTATGCCGTGTTTACGTACACCATTTATGCAGTCCGTCCGCTATTTTTGCCCAACATTGGGCTCGTGCCGAATGAATATAGTGTGGTGATCAGCTTGAGCTAAATTCATCCCGATTATAACCACAAATAATATCACCATAAAAAGTTAGGTGTCAAAAGGAAATTTGAAATTTCAGTTTCTCGGAAACTACATCCGAGCACCAAAAACTGAGGTTAGATTCGTGTTCAGGGACCTCGAAAATAGGGAGTTAACCAAAATTAAAAAAAAAATTGGGGGAGCGTATATCACGGGAAAAAATTACCCAAGCCTTTCCCAGTTTCAATAAAAAAAATTCTCGAATATTTTTTATCCCCCCCCAGGCCAATGCCTGGGTACGCCACTGCGCTCATATATTTGTTTATTTCATGTCTCGGAATCAGAAGCATCAGTTTAACTTAATAATTGTTTTATTTATAATGTCAGAGCCTTCCATTTGGGGCTAATCTAAACTAATAAGATGTAAATTTTTTTATTGGTTGTTCGAAATTATTCACTCTTTCTTTGTTGTAAGTAAATTGTAATGGTAAAGATTAAGTACCTAATGTGAATTAAAAACTTAGGTCCTCGGTCAATATCGAGGTCAATATTGATTTATGCAAGTATTTGTGGACACGTTTAATTCCGGGCATGGGTTAGGATAGGTAGGTAGTTACTATTCATTTACTTTATAAGATATTATCATATTATCACTGACTACCTATATAATTATGGCGAGTTATTATATAGGCCTGTGGTATTATGTAGTTATCATATTTTTGAAATATTAATTTTTCAAATATACTTAATTTTTACAAATCCTAGAGTTCAGAAATAACCTTGGTTATTTCTCTGAGGTTCAGTTTAACTAGTAACTAGGCAAGTAACTAGGTACAAATTTACACAAAGAACACGTGGTGACAAATTTTCAAAGAGTTAAAAAAATTCCGGGGTAAAATTAATATCCCGAGATGTGTTTTGCAAATATTTGGTCAGGAAACAATTGGAACGAAATCCCATTTGAGGTTTGGAAGTAATGGGGTTTTCCCACAACAAAATCTAACCTTTCTGAAAATCAAAGGATATAAATTTTATATAAGGTACCTAAGTTGTAAAGTATTAAAAATACCAACCTAACTATATGTAATGCAAATATGTGGTTTACTATAAGGTGTTACCTAGAGAACGATCTTTCTGAAACTAAACTCCACATGAAAAATTATTTAGTATAGTACGGATCTGTCTCTAACTATTATTTTTAAACTTATTGTACTCATAGCTTTGAGAGAAGTGTGACGGCTGTCAAATCTCGACCTCCCCAACAGTCTCAGCTGGTGCAAGGATAATGAAAATTAGATTGTGGTTAGACCAATGCTGATTGTTGGTGGCCACATTTTAACAGATGTTTTGTCTGTTAATTCATTATTTCACTCAATGCTTAAGTATATCTTATCTCTACAGTAGCTAGATTTTAACTATTTCTATTATTGCAAATATTATTATTAATTTTATGTATATAATACCTATGCTTGCTTTACTACTATATTTTTGGATTTTAAGTAATTGGGCCATCAACTAGCAAATACCTCATATAATATGGGGTGGTATGAATAAAAACGAAGTACTTGCTACTACTACAAGTATTAGTATCTTCTACCTAGTATTTACTTTAAAACGAAGTAGATACTACATTTCCATAGTATTTACTTCACCTGTCAGAGAACTATGGAAATGTAGTATCTACTTCGTTTCAAAGTAAATACTAGGTAGAAGATACTAATACTTGTAGTAGTAGCAAGTACTTCGTTTTTATTCATACCACCCATGGTACTGTAGTCTGTGACTGGTGTTTCAAGGGAGTACTTAAGTATTTCATTTAGACACGTACATGTTGCAATAGTCTGAAATATCAAAATAAAGATGAAAAAATAAAAACCTTTGATACGCCAAAGATGTATACAACCTAGATATTCAGAAACCTGAAAATAAATATATAATTGTGCCATCTAGTATCAAGTAAATGAACCATCTGGTTCCAAGTGGTCATTGGCGAGCGACTCTACCCGTCCCATTTCTGCTTCACTTCGACTCTCACACCTGCCATTCAAGCAAGTTTGTCTCAGGATTCTGTGTTACCGGAATCTGATGTCATTCATGTCAACATTCTAAAGGGTGTAAGGTCTTTCTATTAAAAAAATGTAACCCAGGCTCATAGGGCGTGAAATTATACTATTATAGCAATTTTTATCAGTATTTTTTTTATAGTTTTTATAGTTTTTCTATTTCCTATTTTAATGTATTCTGTTTAATCTAATACAAACATGCCAGAGCTTCTAATAGCTGATAAAATACATTGAAAAAATCTTGTAAAGATTGCCAATTCTTCAAGTAACCTTTTCTTTTTCCCATCTGTTTTTTTTTTATAAAATAAGTGCTTCGATAAGTGCTGAAATGTGTCAGTTTAGTTATTGAATTGGCGGTTTCGTACAAATGGGCAACTTACACAAAAATTAAATTTGAAAAATATTACCCACAAGCGTAATTTATTGCCATTAAATAAACCATAGTTCACAAAAAACTCATTTTTTATTTTTATGTAATAAATGTAAACAATTCAGCAGGTAGGTACTTTGAATTTAAATACTTTGAATTTAAATACACTATAGAGTAGATTGTGAATAATAATCTTCATAATAACCATTGTCCAATAATTATTGCTATTAATGATAATCAGTGATAAATATAAGAGGTAGAATGCAGTGATAATAAAAAAAACTTTGGCTTTGTGTGGGATTGAACCCAGGACCTACGAATTACTAGTCCCGTGGCTTCACCATTCAGTGCTTGCTAAATTTTTACTTTTAGCACATTCCGTGTCGTTTCAAATGAATAGCTTGCGGTCACAATTTTAATTATTTATTGCAAATTAAATATTGCGATTTGAGGGCTGATATTTGGTACCTATGTGCTCTTTCTATAGATAGGCAAATATTAAAGAGATAAAAAAAATTCTTCAAGTTCCCCATTATTTCAAGCTTTAAATTAAACCAGAATATGCTTCTCTTGTCTAAAAATACTAAATTAGGTTATTTTTTTATAGTATTTTTTACAACCTTAATTTCCTCTATTGGATATTTGCGTATATTAGATGGTGAAATTTATGTTCTATTTTTAGGTGCTTTATAAATATTTCAAATCAAATTCTAATAGTGATAGGGCATACATTAAATAAATTATTTGCACATTTTAAATCAAGGCCAATGGCCATAATATTTAGCTGTGATTTAACGTTGGCAATCAATAGGTAATCAAATTTAAAAGTTTTTTCAAGACATTAATTACAACGCAGTTGGGTTTGGTTCACACAGACCTGCAAAAATTAACATAGCAAATAATTATAAAGAACAAACTAGTCGCAATGAAATATTTAGTAGAATGGTATTAATAAAACATTTAAATTTTGAAAGGCAAAGTTTTGTGAGTTTTTCTATAAATCGAAGTAAAACAAATCATGGACAATTAGTATGTCAAATTTTATAGAGTTGGTATTAGGCCACGCAGGGCACCATAGAGTTGATAATTAAGTTGTTGTTTTTTTTTATGGAATCGGATTTTTATAACATTAAAAATAAAATAGATGTTTTGTTTAATTCCCAATCCTTCACTAGATCGTCAAATATACAGTATGATGAACTGAAATGAGGAACAATAAGGTTTAAACAAAATTGGTATTTTGTTTAAAGCTTTTGTTAAAAGTTGAAAAGTACAGTTGTTATGAAGCACAGTATACAATACATATAAAGCATGTCAACAAAGGTTGGAGATCCTAGTTGTTCTACTGTTACATATATGTATACTGTGGTTGAAGTTACAATGCCAAATATTTTGCACTATGTTTTCGATGGATATAATTTACTTTTAGTAACTGTTGTCGGTGTTAATCATCTAAGATTTGTTTTGTCTTTCACTCTACTTTATGCCAAGTTTTGTATGAAAACACATTTTTCAATTTCATAGTACCAATTGAAATGGGGATATAAAATAAAAATTGACTTATCTATTTTTAGCAATGATTTAGTGGCTTTAAATTGATATTATACCAGGGAGAATGAGAATTTGAATATAAAAATACAACTTTGTTAAGGTTAAATTTTACCCCTAATGGTTTTTTTTATTTTGACTGTAGGATAAAAAGTTTACTATAAAAGTTCTATAGCACCTTTTCAGATGTTTTATAAATATTAGTCAGAGTGTCTAAAAAAAGGGGACCAAGCCAAAGTAAAATTTTTTTGAATAGAGTACCCTTTATTAATTAGTTGGAATGCACCGAATATTCCGCAGGCCGAATAATTGGCTGAATAATCGGCCGTTTTTCGAGCATTGCCGAATATTCGGCAAGGTCGATTAATGCTTTTAAAAAGCCGAATATTCAGCTAAGTATTCAGCGAGTTAATTCGATTTCCGATAAACTGTTAGATAAATTATAACTTTTATTGAAAAATACACAGCAAGATTTAAATTTTTTGAAAAAATGTAATGTAGGTACCTAAAAACAATTAAAAATTTAAAAACAACTATTATTCATCATCTCCAGCCTGCAGTAAAAACATTATTCGGCCTTGCCGAATAGTCGGAAATTCCCAGAATGGCCAAGTATTTGGCCAATTATTCGTTCTGCTAAATATTTGGAGCATCTTTACTCAGCATTATCCTTTATTTCCTCGTCTAAGGGTCATTTTTAATATTGATGTGTGGGTTTATTGTTCAGTTATCATCATAGAGGCTCTTATAAAGCGTTTCAATAAAATACTATAAATTTGGCCAAATATTTGGTATTGGGCGAAATATTCGGTATTCGGCCAATGCTACATTTCACTATTCAGTGCACCCCTATTTATTAGGTACATGGTACATATTTTTGAAATCTGCATTTGTTGCCATTTCAAATAAATTTAATATGCTATTTTTTACTTACCGTTTTCTATTTAGAGCAACTTTTATAACCTCAGAACAATGATTTCTGTAGGTATGTTGCAAACTACAGTTATCGGATATAGCAATTATTGGTGTCTAGGGGGTATTCTGTTTCAAAAATGTAACTTTGGTTAGATTCTAGTTTTTAAGATGTCGTGCAGAATATGCGATAAGGCCTCTAAAAAGGTATTATTGTGTTATACAACTTCTATATTGAACTTTTTTCTGCAAGGTAGAGACTTTGTATATTTGTGCAAGTTTATTCAATAATATATATAATATATATAATAACATCATCATCAACAACTAATATTTTATGTACAAGATTTTGGTTCTAATGAAACATTCATTTTGTTTGTGGAATAATTCACTGGTTGCATTCCACTCCACAATTTTATCTATTCACCATTGTTTTTTCTTCATGTGTTCAATTTTGGGATTTTTTCTTTGTCAAGTTTTTTTCTTGTTGTCAGTTTGACTGATTTTGTCTAGCGATATCCATCTTCCAAAATATGCAAAACCTTATTTATATAGAATACAAAGTAGAAAGCAGCCGTATTGAGTGTAAGTGGGTAGCACAGCAGTATCATCACAGAAAATGTAGTTAAGCGCATACCAGAGTGAACCTCAACTTGGCGTGATCTAAGAAATCACTGTTGTGCCGCACAAACCGACTAAGCTTGTTTAAAATGACTCTTGGCAAGTTGTTCACTCGAGAACATCTGGTGTGCCTCTATATTTTCTGTGCGCGCGAGTAGCCATCTCCCCGACCCCCGTAACCTAACCTATTGCATTCCGTAGGTCAGCACACGACCACGGCAAATGCAGCGGAGCAACCTAAGGCCGAGCCCAAGCCTCAGGAGGGTGGAGCCGTCGACGACACCCCCGTGACCTCCAATAACTCGATGCCCATCACCACGAGCGCTACTAACGTGATACCCACGAGCCCTCAGTACGGCGTCGCTATTATACCTACCGGTACTGTCACGGTACCTATCGACTTGCCCACCGACGCCGTGACACAGCCCACGGAGACCGTTGCCGATGTCGCGGCTAAGCCGGTCGACGAGGGCAAGGAGTTGCATTCGACTCCGAGCAGGAATGACAGATTTAAGGTGGTCAAGATTGCTAGTTTAGAACCGTTTAAAAGGGGCAGGTGGAAATGCATGGACTACGTGGACGAGGCGCCGCCGGCAAACGCGCAAAACAAAGTGACCACACAGTCGGCCGGGTCGAGCATAGTCGCGGGCGGTATGTACCTCCAAACCCAAAGTCTTCCCCAGCAGCAGATCCAGCAGATGTTGGGCTTCGCGAACGGGGCGCAATTTTTCCCCAACATGCAGGCCCAGATGTTACCGCCGGGCCAATATTTCTATCCGCAAATCGCCAATATGCAGGGCCAAGGTGTGGGGCAGGTACCCAGCGGTATGCCCGCGCAATTCATCGGCAATCAGCAGTTCATACCCGCCGGTGTGGTGCCGAACAGTGCGGGTTTCACCGTGCCGCAGGGCTACGCGAATGTACAGTATGTGCCGGCGAACCTCTTAAATCAGGGCGGTGCCTTTGTGCCCACTTCCCAAAACGTGCAAGTGCAAAACTTCCAACAAAGCCAAACGTATTCCGGACAACCGAGTATATCGCAGTCTAACATGGTTCAACAGCAGCAACAGCCACTCGTAAACGGGCACGCCTTCCCTCAGGGTGAGCAAGTGTCCGGGAGTAGTTTGCCAACGCAAACGGCCAAAAGTGTGATAATGAACTCTAATCCCTCGCAACCTGTGGTGAGTCAGACGCAAATAAATCAGCAAAGTCTTCCGAACCAGGTGAATATGCAGGGCCAAACGCAGCAAATACCGGTTGTGCAGGGCCAGCAGCAGTTTCAGCAAAACCAGACCTTTCAGCAGCCGATCCAAAATCAACCGGCCCAAAGTTTGACGCAACCACAAAACATGTCGCAAATTGTGCAACCGGTGCACGTCGTGCAAGTGCCTCAAGGACATTCGCAGAATATCGATCAAGGTTTAACGGGCACCGTATACACAAACCCCCAGTTTACCATGAGCGTCAATAGTTTGTTAGAAAACGACACTTCGAACGATGTGAACGAATCGAGCGGCACAACCGAGACCGTTAGCGAGAGTACGGACGACCCCGCCAAGACCAACCCCGTGGTAAATGCCATCGACAATAAAATAGAGCAGGCGATGGATCTCGTTAAGAGCCATCTGATGTACACGGTGAGGGAGGAAGTGGAGGTGCTCAAAGAGAAGATCGCGGAGCTCATGGAGAAGATCCAGCAGCTCGAAACGGAGAACAACTACCTGCGGTCGCAGCTGTTCAAGGATCCGTCGCTGGGGTCGGGCGGGGCGCCAGCGCCGCCAGGCACGAACCAAGCGGCGACGACGACGCAGGCGGCGAGCGTGAATGTGGTGTTGCCGATCGGCACGAACTCTCAAACGAACGCAGTGCCAAGCGGGCAAAGTGCGCCGATACAAACGAAAGACCTGAACGTGCAGCAGTAGTGCCGATCCGGGTGCGGTTTAAGTGTGTTTGAAGGACGGGCCGCCCGCCAGGACTAGTGACAGAGTTTTGTAAATAGGAAGGTAGATAGAAGTGGGGGAGGATGTGAAAATTGGTCAGACTGTGTTTATTTAAGGTAGCAATAAGCGAATAAAGGTTTAATTGAAACATGCAATGTACTTTGGAAATTTATCTTGTCTATATCAATTCTATTATTGAGTTAGCTGTTAGTATTTGGGAAAAAAGTTGGATTCAAATTAATTCATATTTTTGGAACGTAAAAAATTTGTAGCATTGCACTTGAGGAGTCAGGAGTAGAGACACATCGCTGAAAATCGTCAAACTTGGTTCACTGGTTTTTGTTACTAGTTAATATTTTTTTAACTAATTTTATATACACAGAGTTTATATGATCAAAAACCAATTTGTTTGTTTGCTTTTATTGAGATAATTAGAACTAGCAATAAAATAGCAATTTTGATGATTGGGATGTTTTATGTGTGAACTTTTAACAAACTATTTGTAAACTAAAATTTAAAACATGGAACTAGACAGGTTATATTTTCAGTATTTGCAACCTTTCTCTTCACTATCAGAGTGATAAGTGAATTTCTAGTTATTGGATATAAAAGTTGAACATTTCTACATTATATTAGTAAAGAACGATTAAGGTTGTATTGATATGCACAGGAATAGATTTTTTTAATGGTGTTAAAAAATATGAAATGAATTTAAAACTATTATAAGAGGTGTCAAAATTTTAATATTTAAATTTGATCTATTATGACATTTCATTCGTTTGGGAATTATTCAGCAAAATATAGAGGTGTCATAATTTAAAGATTTGAATTTGATCTATTATGAAATTTCATTCGTTTGGGAATTATTCAGCAAAATATTACCTATAATTTGTTGAGTAACCAGCTAGTTAAAACATTGACAGTTTTTGTGATTTTTTTGTTTAAATTCTTATTTGCAATGGTCATCTCTACAGACCTTTGCTATGAAATTGCCTTTTTTTCCTAAAACATAACTCTAGTATAATAGCTAGAAGCTTAAACTATTTATCAACTAATGATGACATCCACAATTAGCCCCAAAGCTGGCGACACTAAATTTGTAAGATTTTCCAACGATTAGTTTTATTTTATTTCTGTCATATCGGAGCTACAAAAACTTGAAATTGACTCTTGCAGGGGTATCAGCAGGACAGCGGCTTGAAAATACTGAAATATTTTCTATTTATTTAATAATATTTCAATAAGATATAAAACTACCTCCTGCCACTTCTCCCGTAAAACGGTCTGCTCCTGCCATAGTCGTATTTTTGTAAAAAATATATCAAAATTGATACCTATAAATACTAAAAGCTGAAAATTTGTGTCATTTCGTTGATAATTAAGGCAATTAAAAAACGTATCCTGCCAGCCATTTGATGAAACCTGGCTTCGGCAAGAGCAAAGTTTTTGTGTGTGAACATCTTATATATTTGCAATTTCTAAGCTTGGTTCTCAATGCGTTAGATGAAAGTATTTTGGTTCTTTTGAATGAAACACCTTGGTGTACCTACCTGGGCGAGACTGTAGAATCCCTATTGTATGTACAGGGTGAGCAAAACTCAATATCAAAGCTCTTATAAAGGAAAAACAATGGAAAAAATCTGAAAAGAGGTTCTTAAATGGGATTGAGTCCATTTTAAGCCAAATTTGGAAACTGAACTTGTGAAGTCATCGAATTTTGTTTTCTGGAAACATACTATATTTTTACATATTTAAAAAGAACTAATTTTTCTCTTCCGTTAAAAAATTATAAGTAAATTTCATTTTGGGGCTTCCAAATTTCGAAAAATATGCAAATTTGGCTTAAATTTGACCATACTCAATTCCATTTCTTCAGATTTTTTCCATTGTTTTCCTTTTCTTATAATATGGCTGAGACATTGAGTTTCGCTCACCCTGTAAATATAAAAGGGACTGCAGTCTATCCCAGAAAGGTATATCAAGGGCCTTTGGAAGCTTAAAGATTGTGAATATATTAGATGTTCATATATTCCTTAAAAAAGGCAGGTAGAGCTCATCGAAGACTATTCGTAGGCTCAAATTGAATTTTCATAGTGCAAATTGTAGATGGCGCTGCAGTCGAAAGAAATTTTGAAAAGTGGTGCATCCGAATTGCCCTTCAATTTGAAGCAAATTATGCGCTATAAACAAATTTTGATAAATCAACAGTTTTTATCGCACTATAAAGTTGACAGTACATGACTAAAATCTGTAGTAGACAATCCTAAGATTATTTCCAAAACTAAAAACAAAAAAACTATTTTTCTGAGGAGTTCTTACAACTATTCTAACATCTCATAGAGTTGTTTGTCATCTTAAATCTACAGGACGTACCAAGAAACATTCCTACCCCTTTAACTCTAAGTTTTTGAGACATAAAAAAAAATTCAAACAAAAGTTGTAGCTTATTATAAACATATTTCTATGGGCCATTCCATGAATATACAGGGCATTTTATCCCATTTTTAATGGGAACACCCCATATGTTTTTAGTTGTTTGAAATTACTCGCAATTACGGTTAAAACGGTATAAAACTTTATAGCATTATCTTTACAGTTTTTGAAATATTCAATTTTCAAATCTTATACCAAACCTATCATGGTCAAAGTAACAACAATAAATGCTAGATGTAACCAAAGGAATATATCATTAAATGTCAGGTGAAATCCGAATATAAAATATTTTCATTTTGAAAATTTAAGTACCATCTTACATAGTTTCCAACGTTGTAGAATTTTAATATGACTACCTGGTTTCTTTCTCCTTCTCGTTATTGCATATTGCCTGGATTTTCTATCTTCATCATGCGATCCAAAAATTTAAGTTAAATAGATTTAGTATGAAATTTGAAAATTAAATATTTCAAAAATGGTAAAAGATAAAATGTTTTTAAATGGGGTGTTCCCATTAAAAAAGCGTATGTTTGGTTTGCCCCGCTTTTAAGAAATGACCTGTATATTTATAGTATGGGTCATACAAAACTGATTATAATGAGCTACAACTTTTGTATGAATTTTTTTTTGTCTCAAAAATTTAAAGGGTAAGGAGTGAGATTTTTCCGTGGAACAACCTGTATATTTAAAATGACAAAACAACTCTGTGAGATATTAGAATAGTTGCAAGAACTTTTCAGAAAATAGTTTGTCGTTTTTAGTTTTGGAAATAATCTTAGGATTGTCTACTACAGATTTTCGACATGCATCCACTGCCAACTTTAAAGTGCGATAACGAAAAAACTGTTGATTTTTCAAAACTTGTTTATAGAGCATAATTTGCTTCAAATTGAAGGGCAATTCGGATGCAGCACTTTTCAAGGTCACTGGACGAAAAATTTCTTTTGACCGCAGCGCCATCTACAATTTGCAATAGAAAAATTCAATTTGAGCTTACAAATAAAGTCTTCAACGCGCTCTACCAACCTTTTTTTGCGGAACTAGCATATCTCATCTCATTTTGTTACTGAAATATGAAGCATGTTTTAAGTGAATCACCCTGTTATATTTTTTTACATAAATATGACTATGGCAGGAGTAGACTGTTCTATGGGAGAAGTGGCAGGAGGTCGTTTTATATTTTATTGAAATGTTATTAAATAATAAAAAAAGTTTCATCCTTTAGAATTTTCAACATTCATCTCTTCTTTTAACATGATTGGCAGGGCCGCTGTCAATCGCTGTCCCACCAAGGAGATGGCAGGAGTTTGTTTTCTTGACGAGTGTCATTAATAATACAAAGTAAAAGAGAAACCAAGCTTTAGGAAATGTGACAATGAAAAGTGTCGCCAGCTCTCTGTACGGTATTTTCAAATGAATCAAAATATATCGGAACTGAAAAATGAAAGTTGAAGCATAGACTTTCAATTTGTTTGTAGATAGAAATGGAGAAAATGTGCGTTAGCAAACAATTCTGATTTTCACATCTTCCCGGTTTGCTTATGTTTTAAGAGCTACAAGTTCTATGCTTAAGAAGCAGCGTATTCCGAAGGAAGTTAAACCATTAATTTCCACCTGTTAGTGCACAAGTTACGTAGCACGTGATCATATTTGGTTTTGTAGTGTTTGTTCCCCCGCATATTTTATAAATGCCTGTAGACGTAAATGCTTGTGAGATACGGTAGGATTTAAACGGGATTATGATCGAAAGCATATTATGTAAAATTTTGTAAATTATGTATGTAAATCAGTGTCCAGATCGGCTCATTTTTTGTTAGTATTAAATCCTCCAATTATAAATCTAGTATTGTTTTACAAATTAGAGATGCTCATGCTAGAATAATTAATTATCAGTAATGAGATTCATTTGAAGAATGAGCTGATCTGCGATTACGTAACGAGAAAAATTAAGCCAAATTTTTTATTTGGTGCTAATCAATACTGTGATTTTATTGCAACATTTATTTTTCGTTAATTGAAATAAATTGCGATTGTAATATCAATATTTTTATAAGTAATCCCAAGTGTGTAAAGAGAAAATTTAAATTTATACTTATATTATCATTATCTGATGTGTGGTGTAATGTAATGTTATTATGACTAGTAAAAGTAAATAATTAATCATGTAACTCTCAACATTTCGGAAGCTCTTTCTAGGACCTCTCTACAGAATCTACATCTTTTCACCCTGACTTTTTATGCCTTGACTCAAATTGTACACTTTGGAATTATGCCAGTTTTGTTCGTTGCGGTAGTAAATTCTCATGTCTAGTACATAAATTGTTTAGCCGCTAAATTTTTACAAATTGAGGTCAATTTAAAGGATGAAGTTGGTGTTGTATTTGCTTGGGAAATAGAAAAGTAAAGAATTTGGGAAAGGTGTAGAAGATTATGGCTGTGTTTATTAAAAATATATAGTATGAAAAAATACTGAAATTTTCCTTGTAGCTACTCGGAAATAAATATGTTGATTAGTAATACACGGACTGCACTTGACTGTATTTAAATGTAACATGAATTTAACTATTCGTGTGTAAGAGAATTATATAAGCACAGAAAATAAATGGCGAAGTTTATTTTCTGTGATGTAAACTTTAGCGATTTATTTTGTATTTGTATTTCTGTTGTTACTGTAACTTATTCTGTATTAAATAGCTGTTGGGTTAAGAAATAACATACTTGCAATTTCAATGTATATAGAGAGACCAAAAAATATTTTATTAGAAATCAATAAAGACAATTAAGACGTATCTTTGCTTATGATGTACCTATAAGAGTGTATGTGGAAACATAGATTTGTAATTAATTTTAACAAAAAAAAAGATCCTAACCATTAAGTCACAGAATATATAGCCTTAGCATATAGCACTATTTATTCTGTGATTAAGCCTAAAATCAAGATCTGCTGCAATGCTCTAATCATCCATTTAATTCCAACAGCAAAATTGAAACGACTTCTGTTTATTTTTTATCGTGCAAAATAGGATGTTGTGGTCTCCATAGCTAGGCAGCTATATAGGTAGAATAATGTCATTATATTTTATTACACAATAATCACAATATCTATAATAAAATATGTTACTGAAGTTCTTTTAGACTTTCTTTTCAATAAACAAATGCATAGAAAATTTAATTTGGCAAAACCTGAGGAGATACTACTCTACAAACTCTTTCAGGCATGATTTTCAGCATGGTTGGACTCATGATGAAGCTCAAATGGTGTGCTTGGGTTGCCTTGTACTGTTCTTGCATCAGTTTTGCCAACTCGCAAGTCAACGATGACGCAAAACAGGTAATAAAGATTTGCTCTTTTAAATTAGGTAAATACTGCCTTATAAATCACTACTCCAGATTTCTGGTTTGTTAGTAAATGTAAACAGAGAAAATAAATGTATTTTCCTGCTCTCTCCTACATATTTGCCAGTGAATTGTTCAAGGTGTTATTTCCGTTGCTAGCTGCGAAAGTGGTTGCTAGGTACAACATTTTGGATTTAGAGTTCTGGATCGAATCTGAACAACTTTTTAGTACATTTTTTTGGAAAAAAATGCCTAATATGACTCAGATTTTTAGCTTCGATTGTGGCATCGCAGGTGGCATTGACTTTGATGTAGACAACTAATTTTTTGGAAATAAGTAGGCAACAATGCCATCTACCTTTGGTAAAAATTTCATTCTGGTCGGTTAAAAATTAAAGATAATATAAGGTTGTTTCACTCTTAAGTCAGACACTCTGTATTTCCTCACTAATCAGCAAGACGTTTTCAAAATTTTATCAAATATTGTGATAAGACTGAAAGTAACCACAAAATGTACCTATTTTTTACATTGTAATTGCAAAAACATTTCACAATAAATGTCAACTTGTCAGAGGTCTTCAAGATTTATGAATGTGATGTGCAGTCCAATATGTCTGTTAGCGCATGAGACATCAGTCAGTTCGATGGATTTCTAATACATGTGCGTAAAGATCAATGAATTAAAAAATTCGCCAATAGCAACAAATGCAACGTTAGTTAATAATATCAATATTATACAGGGTGTTCGAAAAATAGACGGAGATATTTTAGAGGGTGATTCCCTGTTAAGAAATATGAAAAAAAGTTTCTATAAACATGGGTCCGGAAATGCAGAGTTTTCAAGATACAGGATGTTAAATAAAAAAAAATAAAACATGAAATTATTAATGTCTTAAAAATTATTTACTCGATTCTGTTGAAATTTGGCAATGTTATTTGTTGTATTAAGAGGCTAATTTCGCCCTAACTAGATTAAATTTATTAAGTCCAGTGGCGTCCCGGGGGGCACCTTAGCGAATATTATTATCAAAAAAATGTACGCCACTACCTTTTTTGTAACTTTAATATTTTTTGTTTGATTAAGCATCTAAAAATACAACTTCTTTCCCTCTTGTATTGTTTTCCTATCTCACTTCGTTTTCGAGAAAAAAAAAACCGTTTTATTGCATGTCACTGGACAAAATTGGTTGTAGTGTACTTTATGTTATGATATTGGAAAAGTTGCAATAACACTCTTTCCTAGAAATGCTTTTGATTATTTGTTTTCCAAGGCACTTGTGATTTTTTTTGCAAAAATTGATAAACCAATTTTGTCCAGTGACATGCAATATATTTAACATCCTGTATCTTGAAAACTCTGCATTTCCGGACCCATGTTTACAGAAACTTTTTTTCATATTTCTTAACAGGGAATCACCCTCTAAAATATCTCCGTCTATTTTTCGAACACCCTGTATATTGTCACGATTTGGATAGATTTAAAATGTATAGATTATTTAGAGAGTTCATAGTTACTGTTAGTGGATTAAGAAACAGGCCATTAGAGCTGCAGACGCAGACTCGGACCTGTAAAATCAGCAACATTTTTTTTTATTTTCAGTTTATGGATTAGAGACTCATAAAACTACTTAATATATAGGATTTCAAAGAACGACTTGATTATTTATTTTGAGAGTTATTTAGCTCTACAAGTTTATGGACATTTTATTCTATTTTGACATATTTCATTAGAAGTTCGATAAATTTTAAAAATTAAGTATAGTATATTCGCATTTATACTGTTGACCTTTCTGAAATAAATCAACTACCTGGTAAGACCCCATTGTGTACAGGTATTATATTTTACTGGGTGCAGGGTCTGCTTAAACATTGATATCTAAAGAAGATACTGAAACAAATCTGTTTTCAGAACCTGCACTAATTATGGTAATTCTTTTGCCTTTATTTGAAGGGGCCCTGGTTTGACAGTTTTGTAAAAAATCATCAAAATCAAATATAATCCGACCCTGTCTGAAATTTGAGGCATTTTATGGTCAAAGGTGTAATCCTTGTTTATGGATACTCTAGTTAACCAATGTCTGACACTGACATAAGGACATGACAGAAATATAGTAGATACAGGGGACAGATTTTGCAAAAACTAAAGTTGGCCAACTGTTTTTTTGGTAGATTTTAATAGTAGAAAATTAGTAGACAATGACTGGGCCACTTTAATTTTTGGCACCATCTGTTGCTTGTATCCAATATTTCTCTCGTATCCTTAAAACTCTGTCACACATTGGCTAACTAGGGATTCCATAAACAAGGGTATGACCGTTTGATGGTAGGCAAAAGATCAACCCTATAAATGCAAATATACTATACTTACTTTTTATTATTATGACTGGTCAATAATAGTGCATTGTGTACTCAAAAATTAAGTTATTCTCTTGTACAAACTTTACATTTCATATTTTTGGTCAAGTTTCTTAGTCGTAAGTTGCAATCTTATTTTTCAAAGAATATATATTTTTGTCAATGTGAAGGGTTTGAAATATCAAAAACTTTAAAATATAAGTTTTCTTTGTAAAAAATCGAAACATCTTGATTTGAACTGAAAGTTCTATAAGAATATAACTTGAACAAAATTCAGTGGAATATGTTTGTGAACAGGCAAAACACAATAACATTTATTTTCTTTGGTGACCTTTCATAAGTCTCAATGTCATCGGAGCAACTAAATAGTTCATTTATTTCAGGTTATAAGTTCCTTTATGTTGTCAATTGCCGCCATCGCAATGTCCTACCTTCAAAACCCGGCTCCTATGACACCTCCATGGGTTTCTGCTACTGATTAGACGATAGATCCGTAGATAACAGTATCGATATCAGCTAGGCATTGGTAGATGGATAAATGGGTAAATAAGGTGAAATTAATTTAAATACATAATTTCTTACAAAAATGTCGTTATTTATAAATATGTACAAGACTAAGATCATTATCTTGGAATACTGTTTCCATGAGTCACAATAGTTATTGTTAAACCTACTTTTGGAGTCATTAAAAATGAGCAACAAGAAATAGAAGTTATATTGTTCCATAGTATTATTTTTCTTTTTAGACACGGAAAGTGCTGACAATCTATATATTTACAGGACAGATCATTGAAAACATATTATTTTCGTTCCAATGAACAATTTTTCTTGAAGCAATACAATAATATTGTGGGTAAAGTGTCATTTCAATTGTACTAGCCAATAAGACTAGAGATACGGAGACACATAAAAAGCATTATACAGTATATTTATTAGCCTATGAAATGAGCTGATAATTTTGCTAAAATGAAACACTTATACAGGGTGACCGTATTTCGAGTCTATGCATGCGGATCTTGGTTATCTTAAGAGATACGAGGTCGGTTAAATTAGGGCAAAGTTGCGGAATTTTATGCCGAGTAACATGGTAAAAAGAAATTTTGTCTGGCCCTTTTATGATTTTTTTTATGATTTATTTAATCAATAAATTTAACATTAACTGAATTTATACTGAACCGTTAAACAATATTCCAAAGCACACTTCGCAACAATGGGTAACTAGTAACTAGGCTTATGTTTCCAAGGCACTCTATGCAAAAACGTCAAACTTTATGAGGCTTACGTTTCCAAGGCACTCTATGTAGAAACGATTAATTTGATATTACGGCAAGAAAAACAAAGTAAAGCATAATGTGTGACACACCATTTTAACCAGAAAAAAATCTCTTTTCAAAAATGCAAAAATCCAATATGGCGCCCATGCCCATAAGAAAAATAAAAGTTGATCGTCATATCTTTGTCCAGGGAGGCGAAAAAAAAATGCGAGGTCATATTTAGATTCCTTGTAAAAATTGCCTTAATAATGTTTAACTTAGAAATTTCCAGCTCCGTTCGTTTTCGTTTAAAAAAAATAAAAACGAAAACGACACCTTTCAGTTTTTTCGCATTATTTTCAAAACGAAAAGGGCCAGCCAAAATTTCTTTTTACCATGTTACTCGGCATCAAATTCCGCAACTTTGCCCCAATATAACCGACCTCGTATCTCTTAAGGTAACCAAGATCCCCATGCATAGACTGGAAATACGGTCACCCTGTATATGCCGTTAATTCTCGTTCGTTCTTGCTGAAAATGCTCAAGGTATAAATGCTCGAGCATTTTGCATCTCTACTTTGGACAAATGAACTACTGTCCCGAGAATAGATTAGAAATCTGACTTCACTGATAGACTATAGGGCAGCCCAACAAAATAGCTGATCGACTGCAAAATGGCATCTGGAGGTCAAATAAAGCTTGGTTGGTAAAGCAGTTTAAAAATTAACACAATTTTGCATAGTGTTGAATTATTTTAGAACATTTCGTGGTAAAAATTGCAGTTTGGTTTATTTTCATGTGTTTCTATTGTGCGATGGGGGCATATAAACAGTCAATATCTAAATGTTTTAAAAAGCTAGACCCTTTCGCACTTAGCTACTCAGTGTTCACTTAAATACTGCAAATGTTATAAGAACCAACAAAAAGCCTTCAAAAACTTATATCTGAAAATATTAAGATAAGTATTTCAGGCCGAGGCTTAAAAATGCCTTAAAATATTTGGATTTCTGTTAGTGGACATGTAGGCATAAAAAATCGAAGACAACATTGTGTTGTTGGAACGATAAGCTAATCCTGAAGAAAATAATTTACAGCGATCTCTAAAAAATTAGCAGGTCAAACATTCTCAAGAGAATGAATCCACTACCGTCAGATGTGTAGCTCGAATTATTTACGGACAGAAAGGGAAGAAACCCAAGTCTTTTTTCAATTTAAAATTTTTTCCTATAAACAGTGTAAAAAAAACTCTATTTAAAAATAAAACAAAACGTTTAAAAAATTATTCACCTGTAATAAAATGTTTTGAACATATGTGAGAAAATTTTAATTTGCTTTTTGTTATGAAATTTGCACTTTTGATAGCAATTCTTCTGATAAAGAAAAATTCGCTTCGGCGTTTTTTATGTTTAAAGCTCAAAACACTTGGAATTCAGGTAAAATTAACGTTATCTCGACTTCCTCTACTCCCTCAATTGACGACAGAACAAGAGCAAGGCATTTTAAACAATAATTTAATGAAATACATTTAGCATTTCAAACAAATGCAAACATTTGTCCTCCGGCGGCCATTATCAGCTGATCATGACAGTTCGACAGTTCGTTGGACTGCCCTATTTGTCAAATTTGTTGACTTTTAGGTTATATACCGTCTCGGACGTTTGCTGACTATGTTGCCAATTGTAACCTATTTCCAAATCTGTGACTTTAGAGGTGTTTAAACAATAAAACCACAAATTTTAAACTAAAGCAAAAAAAATTGTTCAGAGCAATTTTGGTACTCACCTGACAAAAAAACTATAGCTTCAAGTTAGTGTTAAAAAATTGTTAACCCTATTAACTTCCATTAAAAATCAGTACATTGACATTCCTCAACAATTTCGACTTTTCAACGAACTATACCACAATGAATCAGGCACTCAAAACAACCCCAAAAAGACATTTTCACTGATTTTCATGGTTGAAAAGCAACTATTCCACTCCACACTATATTTACCAGTCACACACCACACAATATTAGTCCAAACTAAAAAAATTGAATTAAACAATTTTAACAAATAACCATTAAATCTTCCTCGAGTGTTGTGCAGGAAACCGATTGGTCTGGAATAGTTATTTGTTATTTCCAATGGCGAAAATTATTTTGTGTGCTGATTCATTGCAGTAGTGTTTTTAGCAAACTATTTCACTCAAAACCAATTGCACACAACAAAATATTAACCAAACTTAAAAATTACCTGAGAAATTAAATAACAGAGGATTGCCACATAATATGACAAAAAGTGACTGATTGACAAGAATTTGTAATCTTAAAATCATTACAGTTGCGTCGGATACATAGAACAATTTTGCCGGTAAAGGTACCTATGTATATAAAGTATATGTCATATCCAGAAGTGCCTTAAATCGGCCAAGAATGACAAGCACTGTCCTGATCCTCATAATAGGGTACTTGACAATATTTTTAATTGCTCTAAAATTGTACTCTGTTTACAGTAGATGCACCAACATAACACGTAATAAATGAAACAACGGCTTTTAACCCTTATTTTTTATGATAATTAAAGACAAAGTTGCACAATTTTGTTCAGGCTGAAATCTACAGTTTCGTCATTCTATTGTCCAGAACGCCAAACGTTGCAACTCTGTGCCTCTCAGGAGAAACGCTACTGTAACGTTGCCGGTGCCCGTTTGCAATCATTCGTGGAACAAAGGCAAATTGCAGTTTTCTATTCAAGTATCTCCAGCTTGCCTATGAATATCTGTTACTTAATGTATTGAAACCTTTGAGCTTTAACTAACATAATTGCACACACAAATTTTGTCACATAAAGACTTTTTATTACGAATATGTTCCGTATATTGACTCCTCTATATCAAAATGGTGTCTGTTTATGCTGCACACGCTGGAAACTATATCCCTTCATCTCTGCCACGTAACACTTTAAAATATCTGTATACGGAACATACTATAAATATTCAGGTACCAATAATGGGGCAAATATTCGTGTATTTGGCAACGTTACCCGTCCACCTAGGCATCTAACCATATTCTTATTTCCACATGTCATCTAACATGTATGGTTTTCAGATCGGCAGATGACATCCCGTGATGCCAACTGTCATTCCGTATCTCGCTTCTCGCTAAATCAAAATATTAGTTGATAATATCTGTGCCATTTATTATAGTTTGTTATTGATATTTACTATTATATATTGTTTGCGGACCTAGTTATCGTATTGGTAAGGTATCATGGTATCATGGACATGAACCCTAAAAGAACAATCCGTAATTTGCTGAAATTGGATGCTGTTAGCGTCTGCCGAAATCCATGGGATAAAACTGCAAAGGTTTGTACCTACATTGTAGTAAGAATACAGTATTATGAGTTATTAATAAAGAGAGAACCTCGGCCTAGAGACCATCTTGAAGGCGCGTTAATGAAGACGCCATAGTACTTAGAAGTACCTACTGAGCCCGAATTCCGGACTTTAGGCCCAACCTAGCCAAAAAAATTTACAGAAAAACGATTGAATAAGTATTTACAAAAAAACCCTTCTTGACTAAAATCGTTGGAGGAAGGAATCAATTAACGCTAAAAGTGGTTTCACGGGGCATCATAAGTCTGGGAGTTTGAGATTAGAATTTTGAAATTTCAACTTTCCTTGCAACTTTCACTGCCGAATAAGGTGTTGTTATGGTATCGCTATGTTGCCAAATTGCCGTTATAAAACACTTGTGACGTCATAAGTGCTTTCCCGCCAAATTTCAAAGAAAGTCTAATAACTTGCTAATTACGTAAATATATATTTTTTAAATAATCGTAGGGTCATAGGCAAGTGTCCAGGAATTGTTTTATCAAGTTTGTAAAATTTCGTCAAGTACCCTATTCAGGAACACTTCTCAAACACTTCCCACATTCAACATTGGATAGAAAAAATGAAGTATATACCAGTGATGTTTTATGTCAGAATAACACTACTGTAATGTACTTTGTCAAATCAGAACTGAAAATAGTCCCAATTCATTATATCACAACCGCATAACTCTCAGACTTTCACAATAACGCTTGCACATTTCGCACTATAACGCAACGTCCCTGTACTTCTGCACATCGTCCGAGGTATTGCTCAACGAGTTCTTACTCGTCAGTTTGTCCACTTGCTTCTTGTATATCAAAAAATCCGGCCCGTCCAACGGGCCGTAATAGATCGGCACCCCGTAATTGGCCAGCGGCTGAGCGTAGAACCCTGTCCGGTTCCTGATGATGTGCCCGCCGCTGCCCCTGTTGATTTCGTTGAGATCGTCGACGGAATGGCACTTGGTCAGTCGTGGCGACTTGACGGGGTGGCCGGGGTCGATCTCCGACATCGTGCCATAGCTGGGCGGCAGGATGGCGCTGCTCGTCTCGGTGATGGACTGGGTCAGCCAGGGGGCGGAGCCGAAATGGTGCGGGACGAGAGTGTCATCCAGGAGGCGGAGGTCCATCAGGCTCTGGGCTTTCTTGCCTGAAAGGGATGGAAATACTTAGGTAGTTCAAATTGGAATGTTTCATTTCCGACAGGCACATGTGTTGTGAGGAATCTGTCATTTACAATCCATTTACAATATATTAACATAATATATACCGCTTTTGGTCCTACTGCACAGGGAATGAAAAGAGATACCAGTTTGTATGACGGATAAATAAAACCTCATTGGTGGCTATTTTGTATATTCGAAAAGTCATCTCAGATCACAAATGTGTGTGGGATAGGTTCAAAAAATGTTATGTCTTGAAATCGCATTTCATATTGTTTTTTTATTAATTTTTGGACCAAAAACAAGTTTATTAATTTATGTTTAGTTGTTACTGAGGATTGACTGTGTTCTGCAAGTTGTACTAAAAAAAAAGATGGGCCTCATGAGGATCTAAAAAATGCTAAGAAGCTTTTACATCCAGAATGGATTAGTAAAAGTATGATTTTTTAACAAATGTACCATATTTGTCACTACCATTGAGTAAAGGATATATTATATATTCTATTAAAATATATATACAAGGTGAGTTTTTTTCGATGCCCACTATGGGGATCTCGGAAACTAGCAGAGCTAGAACAAAGGTTAAATGGGGAAAGAATTGCAGTTTTGAATGCTCAATTAAATGCCCCGTTTGGATTTTTAAAAAAGTTCATGGCTCACTAGATATTTTGAAAAGAGTGATTTGTTGCTATTTCATCAGATCTCTGTACCTCCGTTATTTTTGATTATACAGCAAAACTGTAGAGACAAAAATTGTAGATAATTTTGGGCTTAATAAGTCAATCTAATCAAATTTGTTATGTTGTTTGTTATTTCTGAGATATGACATAAACTTGTGTTTTTTTAATGTAAATCATAGTTGGCTGTGGCCTTATAAAATCGGCCATTTTTTGAGCTTTCCAAAGATGTAATACTCGGCATAGTTCTTATAAAAAATAAAAGAGCTATGGCTAATTTTCCGATATTTTTTTTAAATTTTCACACAGTCAGCCATGGAATATTTTCATAATTACGTTCTATTTTATAATTATTAGACATACTTAAAACTTTCAAATATTTTATTTTTAGCTGGTAACAAAATGTAACAAACCTTAACAAAAATTATCATCATGGAGCTCCACCACAGAATTATTTGCCCGTAAGAAATTACCTAGATCAGCTCTATCCAAATAGTTGGATAGGGAGAAATAGACCTATTTTCTGGCAGCCCCGATCCCCCCTGTTTTGGATTTCTTTTTGTGGGGAACAGTACAAAATAAAGTATGAGACAATTATTGAATTAAGAGCAGCTGTTTTAGAAGCAATTGCCACTATTGACAGGCTCTCTCTAAGGCGACAAATTAAGTTTTAAAAAGATGCAATATTTGCATAAATAATAATCGTGGATTGTTTGAACATTTTTTGATTTTAAAAGGTGACCTTTTAAAATAATAATAATTTGAATTTGAGTTTTTTAATTTCTGTTTTATTTTGTTACATTTTGTTACTAGCTAAAAATAAAATATTTGAAAGTTTTAAGTATGTCTAATTATAAAATAGAACGTAATTATGAAAATATTCCATGGCTGACTGTGACAATTAAAAAAAAACTGAAAATTAGCCATAGCTCTTTTTTATAAGAACTATGCCGAGTATTACATCTTTGGAAAGCTCAAAAATGGCCGATTTTATAAGGCCACAGGCCACAGCCAACTATGATTTACATTTAAAAAAACACACAAAACATAAGTTTCTGTATAATCAGAAATAACGGAACTACAGAGATCTGATGAAATAGCAAAAAATCACTCTTTTCAAAATATCTAGTGAGCCATGAACTTTTTTAAAAATCCAAAAGGGGCATTTAATTGAGCATTCAAAACTGCAATTCTTTCCCCATTTAACCTTTGTTCTAGCTCTGCTAGTTTCCGAGATCTCCATAGCATCGAAAAAACTCACACTGTATAGTATAGGTGCCCAGCGACATAAAGTTGGATTTATAAATACTTCTTGGAAAGTTTTGTGTGGCTTAATTGTGGCTAGACTACCACTTTTTCCCTCTATGCAAACTTTTGTAGTGGGGGCTTTTCCTTTCTAATTTTTCCGAAAGCAGACTATTTCGCGTAGTGCAAAAAATTTATAGATACTGTTTTTTTTTTAAATTTAATCGCGAGACAAATTTATAAAACGCGCGAAAATAAAAATGTTCGACAAAAATGTTTGGTCGTTAAGGGTGTCCACCAACTCTAAACACATCCAATTCACGAGATAAAAAAATTTTTGAATAACGAGCCGATTTGAAAATGAAAAGGTGCACCAAAATGATGAACATGCAAGACCAAAAAGCTAACCTCAAAAAAGTTCAGCGACTAAAGGACTGCACCAAGTTTCATTTCATTTTAATTGCATAATTGTATCTTTATCACACTGTAACTTTCTTATGTATTTTCCGACCCATATGTTTCTAATTCCAGTGGACTCAGGGACTCTTTAATAAAGGGTCCCTGGGTGGACTAATAAGACTGAAAGTGTGAAGTGTGTCACACTCATACAGCAACAATACGAACTTTAAATATCAAAGTCAAAAGCTACTATGAAAATTACAAAAACAAACTTATAAACCGTCATAAATCTACTGACATAATTATTTATTATATTTTCTTGATAAGAAAAAATCAACAAAATAGCGTTACCTTATATTCTTTTTAATCGTATCAAAATCAAATATGGCACCTATAAGAAAAACCTTAGTTACTACTAGTATCCGGAAACTACTCAATTTTGAATAACTACAATCAAGTGCCTTAAAATCTGCCCGAACAATTCATTATAAAGTTCGCATGTCAAATTACAAAGACAAAAGATATTTTTTTAAATGCGGAAAATAAGTTTTTTGTCAATACTTACCTTGAAAATACGGAAGCGTAGAAGGGTCACCAAAATTTATTTATTTTTTAATTCCGACTTTAAAGTCGGAATTAGTGCTAATTCCGAGTTTGAATTAACGCTAATTCCGAGTTTAAAGTCAGAATTAGAGCTAATTCCGAGTTTAAAGTCGGAATTAGGGATAATTCCGAGTTTAAAGTCGGAATTAGGGATAATTCCGAGTTTAAAGTCAGAATTAGCATTAATTCCGTGCCTAGGTCTAGGTGTCTCGGTACGGAAGCGTAGAAGGGCCACCAAAATTATTTTTTTTAATTCCGACTTTAAAGTCGGAATTAGTGCTAATTCCGAGTTTAAAGTCGGAATTAGCATTAATTCCGTGCCTAGGTGTCTCGGTACAGTATACAGTGGATTTCGGGGGACTCTTTAAACGAGTTTTCATCCAGCGCATTTGTTGAATAGGGAAACTAAAATTATCTTATAACTTAACCGTAGTATCTTGGAAATTTAATTTTTTTGAGTAATAGCTATTTATATTATATAAGCAGTTAGGAAAAGTCTGATTTTACCTAAAGAGAGGAATATTTGCGGGACGAGCGAAGCTATAGTTCGCACAACATTACGCGAGTTGCGCAAAATCATAAATCCTCTTCTGTACATACTCTTTTCTTAATTTGAAAAAGATTGAGATTAAGATTTACAACAAGTTTTTTGTACTATAACAGAAAAATGAAGTGTTTTTGTTATCATTCTAGACGTTTTTAAAAGTAGAAACAATATTTGAATATAGAATATAAAGTAGGTATCTAAAACAAAGTTAATCATTTCTAACCGTTGAGAGTCGCTTTACAAGAAGGATAAAATTCATCGATAATATGTAAACCCAAATTAAGCATATTTGCAATAATCCAGTAGAGAGGCCACTGCAATTTCAGTTGAGTCAGTAATAATAAGAATATAGAAAATAATGCGTTTGCCTCCCTCCATGATTGCCCGTATCAATGGGTGAGGTTCAAAAAAATTCAAAATTTTAGATCTCGGTTCGCTCCACTAAACTTGTCCACTTGACATCGGATACCTGCCTAATTTTCATTCAACTTTGATTACTATTTTTTTGGATTTTCTATTAGAGTTTCGCAGGTACATACCACTTGCATGCTTCTTCCTTATTTTTATATCCCGCATTTGGTTAAAAACAGCTATTTAAAGAAGAAACAAAAGAAAAGTTCTTGCTAAGGTCCCGGAAAAAGAACGGCGTAAAGGGCTGTTTTAAAATTCCTTTAAATGAAGCTCACATTACGTCATAAAAGTAGCCCATCATCGTTCCCTTTTTTCTGTTTGAGCCGAGCTTTCGGCCACGATTACACGGGACATCCTCAGGGCACGTATCAAAAGTTCTGAGCATAATAAATGAAACTGGTTGGCACAAGTGGCGCCCTCTGGCGGTTGCGGATATTGCACTATAACCATTGAGTAAAGGAATAATTTATTCCTTTACTCAATGCTATAACATAATTATGTGACATAATTATCTATGAACGTGTGCAAAAGATCATTAAAATCGATCAAGCCGTTTAAAAGATATAGGGAAAAAACGAAATTTTAGGGCCCCTTTGAAGGGCCCGTGGGGCCCTTAATATAGAGCTTTGAACAAAAAGAAAAAACACGGCTCGCTTTATTTTTGGAGTAGAATACCGCTGTGCTCCGAATGGCATTTATTGTTGAATAACCCTGTATATAAATAGCTATTACTCAAAAAAATTAAATTTCCAAGATTCTACGGTTAAATTATAAGATTATTTTAGTTAAGACATATTCTCCTCTTTTAACAAAAGGGCTGGATGAAAACTCCGAAATCCACAAGTACCTAGGCACGGAATTAATGCTAATTCCGACTTTAAACTTGGAAGTAGGGCTAATTCCGACTTTAAAGTCGGAATTAAAAAAAAAAATTTGGGTGGCCTCTACGCTTCCGTATGAAAAACCAAAAGCCGCTAGAAAATAAATTTAAAAGCACCAGTGAAAAGGCCCTTATAATTGCCCATATCTTTCCCCATTTGACTGAACTCTTATATCCATAACAACAAATTCAGGATGAACTTTAATTTATCTGAGCTATAAACCCTGGATAAAAAATTATTTTACCTGATAGGTCATTTGTTGAATTCACAACACTACTTGGCATGAATATGCTGGCATTGAACTCACTAGTTGTGTAAAATTGGTAACCCTCAACAGGGAATGGCATCATATTGTTTGGCATCGACGGGTGCCAGATTTGCGGTGTGGAACCAAACCTATGAAATAAAGGTCTCCTCAAAACTCCACCAGAAAAATTGTAATCAAACAGAATACATTGGAAAAGATTATTTTGTACCTATGTTCTAACCTTTTGAGGTTTGCATTGTGGACATTCTCCATCGAATGGTCATATCCGTTGTTCTGATAATACTGACTGTTGAGCGGCAGTTGGTGCTGGGGTGGTATGGCAACAGCTGACATGCTGAGGTCCCTCAACCTTTTGTCCAAGAGGTCCTCGTCCTTCCACATTGTATACAGGGACTGTACAAGGATTATCTCCACTACGTTGACTACGATTCGGATGAGCCAGCAGGCCAGTTCTGTCATGCCATATACTGTTTCTATTCGCTGTAAGAAAATCGTTCACAAGAAAGTTTGCCATAAAATTTTTTTATTAAATTACCCACCCAGTACTGAATGCTCATGTATATCACAAGTCCTGATTCTGGGAATGTTAGTACAGTCACAGCAAACATCCAGGCTATCAGGCATAGGCAATTTTTCTAAAAAACGGGAAACAAGATTATTTCATTGGCAAATAATTTTATGAATATGTGCCTGAGTTGGAATTTCTTCTTAACGCCATTGAGAGTTTCCTACTGCAGAGAGTTATTGTGCATTTAATAAAGATATTGCAGAGAAATATTATTCCTTTCCGTTTTCAATGTAAGAGATGTACAAAATATGAAACCCAACTTAATCTATGATAAAATATCCCGTGATTAGTTACCTACCTACCTACAGATTGTTAAGTTGGTTATACTGGTGACTTGAATGCGAAGAGCGTCTATTTAATTTTTGTTGAAGAATTTGTAGAAAGCACTAATTAAAATGCACACTGCACTTTTCAAAGCAAACTTTCTCAATTTCTCGGAAATAAAATTGCAAGTGTACTTGGTAATGATAATGAAATGACTACAGGACTATGGACTATGGGTTGTATGAGCTCTTAACTATTTTACTTCTATGCATTAATTGCAAATTAGCAATAATAGGTTTGCCGCAGCTAGTCGATTTTATTGAAAATGGACATACAGAATAAACATTCCCAATCACGGTAGGATTTTTGAAATAGGTAGGTATAAGTAGGTACCTGGAAAAATTCAATTTGTCCACTATTCAAGTACCTACTTATTTTTTAAGTACCTACTGAACACCCTGGGTGGAAATCACTTAATTATAATGCAAGGTTTTTTTATGGATGATGAAAATATGTTTTGTAATAGTAAGATGAGTATTGCATAGTATAAAAATAAATATGATGACTATATATTCACGTAATTGTGGGAAAACCTTTTGTATTGTTCTAATATGAAATTCAGAAATTCCTACAAAAAATATAGTACAAATGTGACTGCACCTCTTAATGCTGCTTTTACTTTTACTTATCTATGTCTAATTATCACGTTAGTACCTTAATACTGATACAATAAGTATATGTTCACTTATTTCGATTTATAACCGAAATCCATATATCGGTAACAAAACCAAACATCCCTCGAGAAAATAAAAAAAAAACTTTTGTGTTTTATTTCTATCTACTATGCTAACTGGTATAAATACAAAATTGCAATGGGGAAAATGAAAAAATGCTTTGATGTAAAACTATATAAACTTTTTAAAAAATCCTATTCGTCGTGTTGTGCTCTGTTGAAGAATCAAATAAATACTTGCGGATTTCTTAAATACAAATTGTTGTCTACCCAACTATAAAGATCACACTAGTATAGTAAGTATACGGTTTATCTTTTGTGATATTTCCAGATAAAAGTAACTGTCCACTTTTTTGTAAATCCCATATTATTAAATTACGCTAAGGAATCCGCAGTTGCAGTTCACCATTTCCTGTCCTGCATCCAGTCCAGTGTGGCCACATAACGCATTGTATAACTACGCAAATTGCGTCTACCTTGCTAATTTTTGCGGCGCTCTTATTTTTCAAAATCGAGATAAATAATTACCGACCCTAGCCTGTTTTCCTGCTCCAGGTATCAATTACAACTGTTTTCGTTCTAAGTTACCTGAGGTAATTCGAAGGAAATGTCTCGGCGGTCCGTTTTTTAAACGGCACGCACTAATTTATTAGTGCCGCGGTAATTGACACGTGCACCGCGCACAGTGTGTCGACTCGACACTGTCGAGTTTTGTGCCAAAGAAAATTGCTCAATTCGCTCGCACGGCAGGATATGTGGTGTATGCCGTGAGATTTCCGTTTTTTAAGGCTTTTTAAGATGTTGCGAGAATCCAGAGAACAAGTTTATTAAGTATCTATACAATATGATAGTCGGACAGTTTTAAATTATTTTGAACATACTTAATATTATAATAAGTCAACCATTTTTTACCCTTTTTCCGCATGTGAGGAAAAGCCTGAAAACGGGCCGTAGGCTCACGCAAGAGCAGTGTAAACTCAATTACCATATATTATACCTACACGTATTACGATATGTTCTTCATCTACAACCTTGTGGGATTTTTAAAGAAATGTAAAAGCCAATGATTTGTAAAAAGCCGTTTCAATAGATAGATTGATAGATAGATAGCTAATAGATAGATAGATAGATAGATAATCTATCGCTTTTTCAACTTTAAATTTCTTTGTAAATGATTAATTTCACATTGATCCCCGTTCTGCACTCATACTTATGATTTTCTTCTCAATTTCGATTTTAATTACCTAATTCTTATTTTTAAATTTTATCATCCAAATATTTTAGCGCGTGGGATGATTTTTGTATGAAGCAGATGTTAGAGACATATCCAGATACCTAAGTCAAAAAGGAGATATTTTTTTCTCCCTTGATAATTTTTAGTTTTGATTAATTTCAATATAATATATCTCCAACCAATTTGAATTTTCTTCTACATGGGTTATCATTCCTATTAACTATATTCCTATTTCTTTCATTCCAGGTGTATTTGGTAATATTTCAGTTACAAATTAAATATTTTATTCGTATTTGAATTAGTACCATAATACCTATTGCGATGGTTGATTTTATATCCCTATATTATTAAGTATACCCCTATACGCCTACGCCAAGTTTATAACAACATTTGGAGTTTCAGGTTCCAGACAAAACATCGTAAAAATACATTATGTTTCAACAACTACTGAGTTACGACTCAAAGTCAATTTCGGAAACCTGACCAGTCCATTGTATTTTTTAGTATAGAAGCAACGACTTTTCATTTTATTAAAAAATGACTAGTACCACACACTATAGTACCTAAAATAGTATACTATCCTAGCATACACTTGATGGGCCAGAATTTGGGATGATGCGGCACTTTGCAGGAAATTTTTAACGAAATATTTGTAAAAAAAGTGTTTGGACAACTGACAGATTACACAGCATCCTTAAAAAACACGACCCATCAACTACATTCGTATAGTTTATCTGACGAGAAAATGCTGTAATTATAACACCACCAGTGCGTTGCGTATCTATAATATAGATAAAACTATACCTACGCTTAGACTGCATTCTTGAAATTTTCGCGAAGCACACCATATATTTTGCATAAGATTTTATGTAAAAACTAATAACTAAATTAAAATAACTATACCACAGAATAAATAGAATACTCATCCTTAGTCTGCGCCTATACTTACTCAACTTAGTGTACCTACACGGTGTTCAGCGAAGAACGGGCAAAATCATAGGTCCACCAAATCCTAGAGTGTAATTGTTTTTTGCTCCTTTCCCCTTATCCCATGAAACCAACCCCAACATGATGAATTTTGCTATTACAACGGCATTGGGATATCGAATTCTTGTGTTCAGTGAAAACTTATCGATATCTCGAAAATTAGATATTACAATGACGTTCTGACACCAAAATCAAAATTTTGAGGTTGATTTCATGGGGAAAAGTGAAACGAGGGAAAATTAATTCCAGTCTAGGATTTGGTGGATTTTTTATTTTGCGCGTTATACTCGCTGAACATAAAAAAATAATAGGTTTGTTCCATATATCGGAAAATCGATTTCCCGATGACATTTTGACACCAAAAACAGAAATATTGGGGTCGATTTCATGAGGAACAAGTGAAGCAACCAACGAATTCCATCCGGGAATTTGGAAGATTTTTCATTCTGCGCGTTTTTCGCCGAACACCAAAAAAAAATATAAGCTTTTGTCGATATATCGAAAAATCGATATCCCAATGACGTTTTGACACCAAAAATCTAAATGTCGGGCTCGAGTTCATGGGGGAACAGTGAAAGGAGCAAACAAAATTCTACCCTAGGGTTTGGTGGACTGTGGACTGTTGATTTTGGGCGTTTTTCGACTATTTTCGTTTTTGCAATTTTTTCAAGAAATCGCCCGTAATAAGATTTTGAGTTTTGACTTGACACTAGGTATACAATAAACATTTCGACACGTGTGTGCCAATACGAATGCGCCTCTCTTTCATGAAACATGTCGTTTGTTTGAGTAAAAGAAATTGAAGCGCAAGGGTAATTAGACGCAAAAGTTAGTACCTAGGAACCTACTACAACCTAACCTATCCGAAGCGCTATATGGGCCAAAATACGTAAAAAATAATTTACCGTTGCAATTCCGTGTATCAGCAGAGCTGCAAAGAGTGCCATCGTGAAGTACCCTGCACACAGCAGCACCGCAGCTGCAGGCAGGGCCGCCTCTGATTCTAGAATCCATAGCAGCTCGAATGCGAAGGCTATCAAGTAGGCTATCTGCAAGAAAACAAAAGAGTTTTAATTTACCAATGCAGGCAGAAAAACCTTTGAGTTCTTCAGTTCTTGTGAAAGAAATATTTATTAGAACGAAATTTTTACCCACCTCATTTTGTTTGCATTTCCCTTTGTTAACAAGTTTGACAAGTGCGGTTATAAACCCTTGTCTGTACTTTTAAATGAGAAAATGAAGCCAAACAATACGCCATTGTGAGACCTCTTTTAATTATATCACTTTTTTCATGTAAAATGAACGTTTTATGTTGTGTCCCGGATATGAAATCACCAACCGTTTGTCATTTATCAGGCGTCAAGAACGTCTGGGTGATTTTAATTACCAGTTGGATTTCTTCAGTTTCTTGCCCTGATGAGCCGACGCGTGGTTCTCACTATTAAGAGATTAAGTTCTTGTTTATGCGGTGAAATTGTGCTTTCTCGCTACTTTCGAAGCTAAATTAACTGCATCAAGCTGTATACTCTGTGCCATTGCTGAACCAAATAATGCACCCGATTAAGATTTTGGACTGATGATGGATGGGTCGTAGCCCATCCTCCCCTACAATACCGAAACAGATTCGAGCGACTTTTGATATCTCTTTTATTTTCTAAGATATTGAATTGAAACTTTTCGCTGTGTCACCCTGTATACAAAAAAAATGCTAAATGCACGTGGCAAATTGCAAATTAATTGACTCCCAATTAGGTAGGTACTAAGAAACACCTAATAAGAATTTGAAGTCGGTTCGATAAACGAGTCCGCCTATAATGGGTTTTCTAGATTTTTTCCAAGCAAGATCAGCTCTTAGAATCGCACGAGGTCGGCCGCTTTATGAATGAATGAAATCGCAATCTGATGTGATTAGCACAATTTCAACAATTTTCCGCTAAGGACTTGCGCCATGTCTCTAATTGCAATTCTCTGGTCATTTTTCTCACATCGCCTACCTAGTTACTGTTGCTGTTCTTACGGCGGGTTCTGCATAAATAAGAAATATCCGAATGAATCTTCTGATTTCATTGACCACATAATTTAAGTAACAGAATGTACCTATAAACGCACCTGCTTCGAAAGTGTGTAACATAAGGTGAGAGAAAAAATGCCGGTCAAGTGACTTTTATAGTTCAGAATAACTTTCTTCTGTATGCACCATAAACCGATAATCCGACAAAAACCATGGAAAGCAGACCAAGTGCAAGATGAATAATTAGTATTATAAAGATCGTATAATTTGTAGGGCAAAAAGGATTTTAAGGTTAAAAAACAGTCATTTTGTAGATAATTCAGGGCACCCATCACCAGCCATTTTTGTAATATTCCTATTTTGTCAGTTTCTGATGGATTACACTCTGGGGAGTGATATATCTTCTTAAAGAGGAAGGAAGGGCAGAGTACGTACGTACAGTACATATCCATATTAAAAGTGGTCTTCTGTTAAAAATTTCATTATAAGTAAAGTTAATGTCTAACAAAGTACTTATTGGGTTAGTTTATAGTTTAGTTGTTAGTTAATAATTATGGTGTAGGTGTAAGTATACTTAGTGCATACTTACTTTCGTTACGTCGTTGTGAACGGCGGCCATTTTATATGTGTCAAACGTCGTGAGTTAATTTCGAGAATTTATGAATTAAAAGTAACAGTGATTAAGGGGAAAATGTACTCTTACGATGGTGAATTGTTCAGCGTTTGGTTGCAAAAGCAAAAATGAAAAGCAAGGGCCCGGGATTTCGTTTCACGGATAAATTAATTTAACAAGCCCTACTTTTCAAAAAAGCCATAAATCTTAATTTTTTCTCAATATAACTTCTTAAAATTCCTTTTACATTTTAGTATGATAAAGTGCATTGTTTTGTTTGTAAATAGGACCAATATAATTATTTTTTAACATCGTTTTTATTGAAAATTTCTTAATTGATTATGATAGTTTCATAAAATATGGGCTGGTTTCCATGGGCGAGCAATATTTATTTTATTTTGATTGATTCCAAATCGCCGCAAATAAATATATTTCAGCGCTTCATCACACTATAGCTTTACATTAAATTTGAAAAATTATCTGCAAATAAATATGTACCAATATTTCAAATTACATGTAAGTCAAAATTGACTACTTTTCATTTCTAACATTTTTGTGACATTGCTTACACCAAATAGTATGGTTGTTGTTCTTCATTCCTAAATACAACTCGTGGTATAAACGCCTCCTTTACGCACCTGATACATAATAGTATATTACATAGCGAGAGTTGTAAACAGCTTATTACGTATGAGTGGAAAAGTTGCGCACGAGCCGTGCAGAGGCGAGTGCTGTAATTCCACGAGTATGTAATAAGCTTACAACTCGAGTTTTGTATTATAATTTTTCTTCGAAGAAAGAAAAACTATTATAATAGATAAACTATACTTCAGATTATCTGACAGGCAACAATTAGTATGTTGCCTTTAGTTGCTATGGTGACGCGGATGCCGCGCTAAGAAGGCACCAGTGATAATTGCGTTTTAATTAAGAACAGATACGTAATTGTTTTTATTACGTGTCAGTCATTACGTGTCAGTGTTCGTAGCAATGGACGTTACTATTATAACCTAAACCGTCACATATCAGAGGTATGTTACTAGCATAGGATAAGAAAAATAATTATACACCAGTCTGAATCACCTATACATAGGGTGTCCTAATATTAGTATTTGAACGGAGCCTACTTACTATTTTTTAAGACACCTGCTAAGCTGATTTATAACAAAGTTATGTGTAGGATGTCAGGGGACACATTTTAGAAATTTTTTAATACTTAAATAATATTTCCACTGAACTCCTTTCTTAATTAAAAAGCCTAAGTATTTTTTTTTTCATATTTTGGATAGCCATTCTCATAGGGAATCCAACATACAAATTAAAACCATTGCATAGTAGTTACAGCGCATAAGTAGTAACAGCGCATAAGCGTCGATGGAGGATCCCTTCCTCAATCAACGGTAGTATAAGTTCGAGAGTTTGTTCGTCGTCCGTCCATACTAAATAAAAGAATAATCAAAACGGCCTTTTCACGGAAAAATAAAATTCAGTTCCAGTTTCAGCTCCATTTGTTAAAGTCGTCACATTTTCCAATTACAATCTCAAATGGACTAAACATTACATATTTTAAGCAAACTAGTGAAAAATGATCTAAACGAGCCTTCCTTCAATACCAAATTAATTAAAGTCCCACAAATTGTATAACAGAATATACGAGTAACGAGGAAAATAGTGTACAAAAAATGCTTGACTTTGTCACTTTACTCATGAATTTCAAAGGCATTGACTCTTGTTAATCTATTATGTAAACTGTTAACTAATAAAATATTCATCTCGCAGACGTGACAAATGGGTTGAGTTTCCAACGATTTTATTGAATAGGTACCAATAGGTACGCATTTTCTCTTAGCCAATACAATTATAATCTCTGGTTTCAACACATTTTTGGTTGAGTATTTTATGGCTAGGTATAGTAAAATTTCGATTAATGTTTTTGTTGAAGCATTTTGCTGCGTTAGAAAAAAAAATAAAAATGACGGTGAAATAAGACTTAGGACTTGCCTAAACCGCATAGCTTCCAAAATTTTCAATGCTGACAATAAGTAGGAAACAGATAGTAGTGGAGAGAGCAAATATATTGTTTAAGTAATACATTCTTTAATAAACCAATACTTAATACCAATTAGTTTTTAGAAGAATTAAAGTAAAACGAGTCTTGCATTTTTGTTATTATTGAAGCATAAATCAAAATAATATACTTACCCAAAATAGAAAATATGTGGTAGGTATGTCTATTCACATAAGAAATTCACAAGCAGAAATTAAAAAAGCATAAAAAAATAAGGAAGTAGGTATTTACAAAAATATTTCAACCAGTATTTACTTTGATTGAACAGGACCTGCTTTTTACTTGCGTTATGTGTTATGTGAAGAGAAATTTGCATACAATTATTATAATAAACCAATACAGCCAATTAAGGGCAAGTAAGTACCTAGATATGCATAATACGGGCACCTAACTTAGATTTAACAATTTAGGTCAAATATTCCAGTAAATAATGAAACGACTATAATAAGCAGGCCATTTGAGATATTTTGAGAGATATTTTTAATTGAAGGTTACCTAGGCATGGCAGGTACAAGTAATGAAATTAGTACAATATACAGGAATTCTAATATTGCTGACAACAAAGAAAAAATTTTGAAATGAATATTTTTGCATTGCAGAAATAAAATAGTATGTAGATTTATAATAATAGTATATTATACACTTAGGTTGAGAAGTGGGCCATTATTTGCCGAGTATTTTTATATCCTGAGGCGCGTAGCGCCGAAGGATATAATATGCGAGGTAAATAATGGCCTTCTCAACCGAATTGTATATAGAATTTTTTTTACTATTAACATTGAAATATTGCCATATTTTACTTATTTGATTAGCTTTAGCCTGGGAGTTCAGTTGTTAAGCTGATAAAATGAAACTAATTTTTAAATGTCATACAGAATATTTTTCATTATTTACCTAGGTATTTTTTTATTATCATTATTTACCTAGGGAGAGAAATATTACTTCTCATTAGAGGAATGAGGTAAATAATGGTGATTTCTCAGGTTAGTAGTAAAAAAAATAATTTTCGTATACTCAGTGGTAAATAGTATATGCGTTGCTTCGTTGACTAGGCATACATAGTTGTTACTACTTACTACTAACTAAACTAGGTTAGGTAGGGTACCCACCTAACTTTCTACCGAGCATCACATCTACTTCTCAAGCTTTTTTAATTATTTTTTTCCAGCGATATCTATGCCCAAAGTATTAATTAGTTGGAAACACCTTGTACACTACTACTACATTATTGTATTAATACATTTGAAATTTTTTTAAATATATTTCTTTGATTAGAATTATACTTATACAGCACTTTAATTAACAGGTTCTTTCCGTCCAAAATTTCGCGTCTAGCAACTTCCGTTCACTAAAACAATTTAATTAAAATACGTGTATTTTTCACGCCCAGTGATTAATCATAAACCCGATAAAAGTTTCCAGGAAGACATGAAAATAATCCACATTCAATTTTTTTTATATTTCTTGCGCATAATTCCTTATGAAACAGTCACCTTCAAACGATTCTGAATATTTTATTCATTACACAAAAGGAAGACACCTACTGACGTCGTCCTGAACAAAAATTAAGAACGGTTATGGTATGCCGAAGGTAGTTGTCTCATTATGAATTCTAACTTTTATTTGTTAATTTAAAAAAGAAATAATTATATTCCAATCCAACTACAACTTATGAAATTTGCATTTTGATTTGGTTATGGAGTAGCGGTTGAAACGTCGATATACAATAATATAATTATTATTATAGGTATGCAGTTTCTCAGTTAAGAATAATTGTATAAACAGGTATCTCTTATTGCAATTAAAAATTAAATTGTATGCTTATCTACAATATTTCAATGTAAGCAATGAGCACATTATGAGTTCGTTCGCAAGATTATCTATAAAATACAATGCAACAGGCTTTGATTTAAAAATATATATATATAAATATGGTGAAAATTCCACTAATACGTTTAGACCGTCAGATAGTGAGCAGAATGAGGGGAAATTTACGAGTGGCCCCTGGGGATAACATATTATGGAAAATCGAAAAAAAAATGCTGTTATATTTTCCGACCCTAAAACGTACGTATGTACTTATCTATTCGCGCCCCTCAAGCCGATATGTTTTTCGGGCTAGTGACGATGTATACCTACGTTTTATCAAGGATGTCATTTAGAATCCACAGAGGGTTACAAATTTGAGGTTTCAGCAATTTATGTAATTTTTTTTAACAAGGGTGGGCAGGTAATTTGTTTGTGCCCCTTTATTTGATATTTTCAGAATTTATACAATAATCAATTTCTTCAATGCTATTACGTCATTTACTGCTAACACTTAAGCAAGCAATAATGTTATTAAAATTTACAAAAATAAATTTCACTCAAATTTATTATACTTAGCTCCAACTTTTGCACAAATTTCAACACTTCTAATAAATTCGCTATACGCATTTTGTATTTCGTGTAGAGGAATATTTGCAATTATTGTATCCCTTATTCTGTTTTTTAAAGTGTCCGCACATTATTATCAAGGTTCAGCATAAACTTTTTGTTTCAGGACTTGTTAAAAAAAATGAACATAAATTGCTGAAACCTCAAATTTGTAACCCCCTATGGATTCTAAATGACATTCTTGATAATATTTTTGGATATTGTCAAAAACAACGGTCCTTTACTCTTGGCGACTAACAAAATTTTTCTAAATTTTTCGAAATACTGAACACCCTGTATAAAAAAATCAAAAATATTTTAACAGTTTTGGGCGTTTTGGAACAAGCAGGAGTTTTTTTTTTATAAAGAGTGGCTTTTTGTCGTAAACCCACGAATACAAAACTTTTCCCTCTTCCGGACATCAGAGCGGGACACGCTGTATATCGAGTAGGTACCGTTTCAAGGCCGGTGATTATCCTTCATCAGTATGGCTCACCCGGCTATCAAGTGGTATATATATGTAGACAACGAGTCTATCGATGACTTTACTAGGGAATCAGTTAATCATCGAATCAATCAATTGATCATGGAGTACCTATTAATAACGACAAATTTTAAAAGTAACTTTTTCCAATAAACTTGCCTATTTAAGGCTAAACTTTTGAAGATGCCGGGTCCTATCGAGCAAATTTGTTTACAATTAAAATCTACATAAAAAATATTTTATTACTATACAAGGTGATACATTTTTTGTTCTAGAAAATAATAATTATTATTATTATGCTAATTCACCACTTCTACGCCACTGGTTGTTCAAGGTTTTTGGTATTAACAGGTTTTATGTTAACCTATGCCGTTATAAGGTGTGCCAAATTTGACGTAAATATCTCAACTAGTTTGGCAATTATTCAATAAAGTCCACAAATTGTTTAAAAGTTTAACACCCAGTACAGTTAAAAGTGAACCACCCTGCATTTAGAAAAAAAAAACTGCAAAACTGTCCATATAGCCCCTTAGGGGGCATTTTTGGGGGCATGTTTACAGGAAGTTTTTAATTTTTCGGGTCGCAGAACGTCCTGGTAAATTATAGCGGGCTAACTTCGGGAAATGTATGTATGCCGTACTTTTAGAGATACCTAGACCTAGGTACCTACTTTTTTAAGACGTCATTAGTTTGCGGCTTATTAGAGTAGAGAGTAGCTTTTTTAAATGTGATAATATGTCATAGTTAGGTAAAAGCAATCTCAATTTCTATTTAATTGATGCGAAAGACTTGAAAACTTTGCTGCACTGTCGGTTGCACAGCTACCTACCTATATATTCATGGTCAAACCATGCGCGTTAATTACACACTCAAACAAATCAGTGCCCACTTCCACTTCTTGTTAGTAATAATAATTTACTTTCATAATTTTCTTTTTTTCTCTTCATGCAAATAGAAGTTACGTGTAAAACTTAAACTATTTCGATGTCGGTAACGCTTTTATTTTCATTAATTAGTGGATATAACAGTAGAGCGCATTTTTTTGTTTAAATTATAATTAAGTTGGCATGCATAATATGATTGAATATTGTTTTTAAAGTGGTGCATTGGAGCAAGAAATTGATAATAAAGGTCATTCCGCAAAACTGTATATCTCAGGACTTGAAAAAAGTAATACCTAGTATAGTACGTACGCATTTATACCGTTGATCTTTTGCCTACCATAAAACGGTCATTATCCCTTTGACCATAAAATGCCTCAGGGTCGGAGTAGGTATATTCCTCTGACCGTAATTCATAATATAAATACAATTTTAAGCAGGTAAAAATACACCAATTAATATGACACCAATTAAAATTAAATATTAGAAGAAATAATATTTCTCCCACATTAAATATATCTGTAGTAGAATTAATAAAAAACGTAGTAACATCTCTGCGGACATTTGGAAAAACTGTATACAACATGTAGGTAATTAAGGTGGAAAATTCTTATGTGCGTATGCGTACAAATAATGTTCAACCACTGATAACAAGTTTAGGTTTAGATGAGGATAATAGTGATAGTGACACAGAACTAATGGAGTTAAGGAACAATTGGGTTTCCAAATTTAATTATGTGTTCATATCGACAAGTCAATTTGTAAAACTCCTATATTGTGCTGTGTTTTAATCTAAATGTGTAAATTTAAGTATGTATTTTATTAAATTCTATATCGTACCTGTCTAATTTAATATATTTAATAAAATATTATTATTCCTTGTTTTGTATTTTCATTTAGTTTAGAATTTCTACTTATTTTAAAATAAAAATAAATAAATAATATCTCAAAAATGTTTAAGCGGACCCTACACCCCAGTAAAATATTATACCAATATACAGTGGGGTATTATCAGGTAGTTGATTTATTTCAGAAAGGTCAACGGTATAAATCCGTACACACTATACCTGCTATAGGTTAGGTACAATTTACATGCCGTTGAAAAAATATATTGTAAACTGCAATGTAAACTCGTGAACTCTATGGAACTATACAATTATTATACTATTTTTTACAATTTATTAATATTTTGAAAATTATATCATCACCTACTAAGTTAGTAGGTTAGGATGAAGAACTATAAATATACAATATTGTATAGATACCTACTCTTTCTTTTAAGCGTAAGTATTATTTAAATGGTAAGTATACATTTATTTGTAGAAATTACAATTTTTAAATTAGACGTACCTAAATGTATTCATTAGGGGAGGATATATATTAATTATGTTTTGTTGCTAGAACTCTAGCGTTTATATTTTACTCGCGGAAAATACAGTACAATACGTCTGGCAACACAACATAAATATGAATATGACTGTAAGAACGGATATTATTTAAAGATTGTTCACTTTGTAAATTTTAGATCTAGAAAAAAATGATAAATATGAAAGTTGCAGGAAATTTCCGTACCCGATCTCACTGCACTGAACAATTGATTGAACATTTTTCAAATGTAGAAAAAACAAAAGTTTTTAATGAATCACCCGGTATATTATTGGATATTTGAAAACTACATGAAATTGCGAGTCCAATGATATATATGTTGTATATCCAGTTATGTATGTATTGTATTTGTAAAAACCTTTAATTATGTGCGTTTTGTAAAGCATAATGTCCCATTCAATTTGATGTGTCACATCTGTCCGTTTGTTCTGTATTTACAACAAACATTTTTTTAAGAAAAAATATTGATAATATTTGTGGTTGACATATTGCAATTAACCTGCAGAGTATTATGTTCAATTGAAAATATTACTAATTTATTTTCATAAAATAACATAATGTCTACGAGATTCGTGTTTTTATTATTTAAAATAACGGAGTAGATATTTGACGTTCGATTAGGCCATTGAATAAGGAAACATTAATCAATGATTAGGCGCATATATGTAAACCACTTCATTTTCAAATTTTTGAAGCCTACTATGGCTAAGTTAATTTAAAGTAATAACCGATTATTTATTTCCATGAATAACTAACTATGCCAATCACAAATTTTCCCAATGATTTTTCTCAAATTTTTGTAGTAAATAGAGAACAAATTCACAAGTGTGACACATAAAATTAAATGTGATATTTCGCTTTATAAATATGCGTCATTAAAATTTTGTCCAGATAATTTAATTTTTGATCCCAGGAGAGCCCAATTTTAGTCATATCAAATATTTTAAAACTTATTTAACATTTGGATTCTGACAGTTCTTGCAAACAATTTTTATGTAATATATTTTTGTGTACCTTTAGAAATAAAAAGTTACAGCGGTTTTATGATTTTTTTTATTTTTGGCCATAATTTTTGTAGGTGGCCTTGGGCAGTAACTTTCATTATGACAAAGAAGGCCGCCGAGAAGATCTATCAATCGCACCCGCCACTGATTTTTTCTGGCAGAAAATAACCGAGATATTTTGAGTGAGCCACTTAATCATTGGATTAGCAATTTCAGGTAAATTTCAAATATCTAATAATATATAAGGATTAAAAAACAAAATTATGTTTTGTCGATATCTGAAAAATGCGAATTTCAATTGTTTTTGCGATCAGTGCATCGAGATTGTAATAAGGAAATTTCCTACAACTTTCATATTTATCATTTTTTTGTCTGTCCAAAATTTATTTCATGTTTTATTAAACGTATTTCTCTGGACATTTTTTAAATGGCAATTATGAAGATAAACAATGATTTTTTTTTCTTAATGGCGAAGTTTATGACAATGAAAGAGAACTAAGTACTTCGAGCCTCACTCAGTAGAGCAATATTCCAATTTCTAATCGATGTGTTCCAGTTTAAATCCTGATAATTGATTTTTATTGCCTGGGAATTTATGAAACTATAAGCGCCGGTACTTCCCACGTAACAGAAATATCGAGTTTCCTGCATACAGTGATTAGATAATTAGATATTTCACTGGATTTCACCTGATTTTCTTTATTTGTATGCGGGCACAATGCGGGTATAGGAACGCACTCGTTGCAAACTTTGAATAGGAATTAAAAACGAAAAAATAAACAGTGAATTGGTAACTATATGTAAAAAAACGCCCGAGGACTAAGCAAACCTTCATGGTGTCAAATTGTGAAAGTTTGGTTTGAGTTTTGTTTTGAATGCAATAGGTAGGTATATGTTCTTCGCCGAGTTCAATATATTCGTATAATAGGGTAGACTGGGGTAAGTGTCAAGCCAAAATTAAGAGTGTATCATTCAGTAGGGAAAAAAATATTTACAGTTTACTTAGAACATTTGTTTTTGCTGGACGGACTTCTTAGGGATTTATATGCCTTATGCTGCAACATGAAAGAACCAGCTAACATTGAGTTCAAGTTATGATAAAAAAAATATTTTGGTGTCCGACATTTTACACTTACCCCAACAAGGGGTAAGTGTAAAATGGGTCAGGAAACACTACAGAGTGTGTTTCTATTTTCACTGGGGTAAGTGTAAAACATTGCCATAATCAACACAAACACATAACACTTTGAATCAAACAAATATCTTTATTAGAAAATAAGTTACAAACTTTTCTGTCGTATAACAGAGCTTATCCATTTCGTCTCAAAAATAAAATAACTCATTTCTGTCCTAAAAGGCAATGATTTATATTTAAGTATGTTAAAAATAAATTAAAAAAATTAACTAAGTAAATAAAAATTATAATATTTAAAAATAATGTCTCTTAAGTACCTATATAATAAGAACTTCGTGAATTAGCAGTGTAGAGAAATTGGTTCTATAGCATGTTGTTCTATAGTAAGTTTACACTTGCCCCTTGCCTTATATTTGAAGGGGTAAGTGTAAAACTACCTAGAATGCTTCTAAATTCTAATTTAAATGGATAATTTGTTAGTGAGCCTCTAAAACATTGTTTGTTAGATATGAATACAAGAAACCAAAAAGAACTTACCTTTTTTTACTTTAAAATTAAGGATTTTTGAAATGCGTTATCCTTAAAATCGAAGTGACAGCTAGTTAGTATTTACAAGAAAATGCTAGGCAACCAAAAATACATATTGATGTTTTGCGTGTTGATAGGCTTTCAGGGCGTATAAATTAATGCTATGGGTAACTCATCTGTTTCCTATTAATATTTTTCTTCTTTTGGCACACCTGTTTTACACTTACCCCATTTATACACTTGCCCCAGTCTACCCTAGTTCAATTAAAAAATGGTGGTGAATGGTGAATGCTCAAAGTATCTCAAAATATGTCTTCCATCTAATTTTTCTTTGAAGTACATTTCCAGGACGATCTTGCAATACTAGTGTTGAAAACTGTCTTGTGGATATAAATTTTGTATCTTATGAAGAAAACATGATAAGAATAAGGTGTTCTGCTAAAAGCAGTTGTTTCTATTGTAGTTGCTGTGACACACGATAAGCCATAAAACTAAAGTAATAATAATTATGGGAATGCTTTATATGCTTGCCTCATCCTCATTACCTTCTTAATGGAATGTCAATTCAATGTGCAACCGTTTATTTATAACTGTTAAATAAAGTAAGGCGATGAAGGCGACCAACAATGAAAACACCGACGCACCTTCCGCAAGAAAAACAGCCAGGGCCGGACACTATTACATTTCCAACTATGACGGTTCGTCTATGGTACTTACTAGGCACTGGCATTATCATACCTCATAGTCACTTTATTGTTTGCTTGAGAATATTACAGTAGTATTATCCCTCAGCTGAGCTTATGTTAGCAAACCAACTTAGCAAAATGAAATGTCATTTTTGTCAGTTAATATATTTAAATAGAATCGAAGATATATAAATAAATATAAATTTTTCCCATTCAAAATTGCAATTTTATCAACTACATGGAAATCTACGTCCAAAAGCAAAAATTAATATAAAAGTTGACAGGGCGGGCAGAAATAATCATGATTTAAAATACCTACTTCCACTCACGTAGGTAGTAGAAAAAACACAATTTTTACCATATAAATGAGCACAACTGTACAGGGTGTCCAGATTTGGTTGTTAATGAAAAAAGTAGCAACGGTTCGCGAAAACCGCAACTCCCTATCTCTAAAAATAACCGAGATACCCCGCCTTTAGAACCAAATCTGGACACCCAGTAGGTACTTATATAATTATACATTATACAAGTAGAAAAATAATCTCAAAAGTGTCCATTTGATACAGTATTATTTGGCAATTTGGTACTAATTCTGGAAAGAGATATTATATCTATTTATCTAGAAAACAGTGCCTTCCAGGATGTGGTGGGATATTATTTTATCTACAACCGATAACATAAAAATAGCATTTAAGTTTTTAATAAAGCTGACGGAATATCTTACTTTGAATTCAATATTTCATGTGTAAGCTAAAAACACTGAAAAAACGACTACATATTCTGGTAGGCGTAGGCAGGGCCGTATCTAGCGAAAATTTGGGGGGGGGGGTTCAGGATAGGCTCAAGCTTTTGTGAGGCTGGGTGCCAGATGAAAGTGCGGGGCCCCGGCCAGCGTCCAGAGTAGTAGTATTTCTAGACTTTGCACTAGCAAGGAATTATTTAATCCATTGAGAACAAATTTTTGAAAATTGATACGCCACTAGAATGGTATATTTTTTGCTTGTCACTTTTTAAAAAGTAGGCCGGGGCGATGAGTTTACATCACTTCAGTGACGTATATGTATAGAAATTAATTTCGGGTGGGAAGGGATAATTTTTGTGGATTTCTTTCAAAAAAGTGATTTTAAGATAATTGTGTAAAATGCGCCGCACGTGAAATTGTTTAGAAATGTTAAGGAAAATTACTTAAAATTAGTCTTAAGAAATCCCAATATCTTCAGATTTTCAAGCTGCAGTGAATATTCTCAAATTCTAAAGTGGTGTCTGGTGGACTGGATAACCCTGATCACGGGACTCGGGCACCGTTCGCACCCGCCTAGAGCCGGCCCTGGAGGGGTTAGACCAGTGGCTGTTGAACTTGAAATAGCTTAAAAGTTTAAAAAACCTACTATTTTTAAATGGTTTTTAATAAAAAACTGAAACAGGTTTAAGAAAACTTTAAAAATATTAATTATTATGATAATAGCTGAAAATTTCTACTCGCATTTATACCTATCCTTTTTCTACTTATTTGATTTCTCATTATTACAGATAGGTAATTCGTACACATTCTTCGCCTGGCCTGACGGCACCTATAGAATTGCCAGTAGGTATGGTAAAAGATTTCTTCGCGACACTTGCCTAACTGAACTTTTCATAAAAATAATATATGTATAAATCTTCAAATACAAATTAGTACTCATCTATTCATAAAAGATACTCTGGGAATCCCCTATTCTCCTAATCGGAATGGCCTGGCGGAATGCCCTGGTAAATTATATAGCAAGTCAATTTCGGGACCCCCTGTATAGGGTAGGGTCCTCTTACACTTTTGATTTTTTTTCACTGACCTGACTCTACTTTTCAATATACACCTATATTTTCACTGGGATTACTACGGTTTTGTAGCGATTGCTATCGTAGTTCTAGATATTGGGAAAAGTCGGCCCTAGCCGCAAATGGTAACGAAGACGAAATAATAGTAATTGCCCCCTTCCCCCGCACAAGCATTTATATCTATTTTAGTTGCTTCTGGGCCACCTCCTCCTAATTTGTGTATTGTTAGGGTGAGAATTAATATTATTTTATTCTTATCATCTATTATACAAGGTGCGGGCAAAAATTGTTAATGGATTCTTTAAACAGGTGTATTAAAAAACCAGTATTGTGTCATCGAAATGCGAAGCAGGCGAAATATTTTATAAATTTTAAGGAAGAATATAGGAAATTCCAAAACACAATCTTCGTATTTACAAACTGCTGTGAATTTTTTCAAATTTCGAAATGGTTTTGGTGCTTGCTACACGCCCCTCTGTATACGCCACTGGTGGGTGGCAAATAACATTAATTTGATACCTTACACAGGGAGTTATCACATTGATATCCAAGGATTTTTTAATCCATAACTTTAATGTTAGGAATGTGACTTTATTTGATGCAGTTTTTATTTTACAATAGAAAAGGTATAGGCATACTCTTGTCGGAACCCATCTTAGAGCTATGTCGTTATTAATTGAGAAAACAGAATAATAAATTAAAAAAAAACAGCTATAACATATAATGGGATGGCCTTCTTTTTTGTGACATCCTGTATATACATAGATGCAGGCATTTCCGTTTTCTAATCGCAATATAAGGATCAAAACAAAAAAATCAAACAATGTGTTATAATAGACCTCACATACATAATTTGCAACAATTTTAAAACAATAGGTTGTAACATTTTTTCTGGACTAGTAATACTTTGAATTCGACTTTTTTTAAAATAGAAATATGTGTAGTTTTTATTCCAACGCAAGTATAATTATTATGGACAAATAAATTTTTGGCAAGTAGGTGTATAGCAATAGCAACAAACGAGCAACGAAGCAACCCATCAAATGTAATAAATATTTACCAGCAGATAGGCCGCAAAAAATCCACATGCAATCGGGAGACCACAGCAGAAGCAATGTTTCACTAAAGCCATATTTCCGTTTTCACATTTTCGCTCCTAAATCGCACGATTTCCGAAAAAAACAAAACCGCGATTTGTCGCACATCTCGCGCATATCCGCGCTAGTCGCTTCACCATTTTTCTTCAAGGTTCGTCTCGATCAGGTAGAAGGTTTTTCGGTCCTGCACAGCATGTTTTCTTCTTTTTTTCCCGAAATGCGTCTGGAGGGACCGCGCGGAGAGAATTTCGAGGAGCCGTCGACCGACCCGGCACAATGGGTGAGGCAAGACTAAGAATGAGTAATAACATCGTGGGTTATTTGCAAACTATTTGAATATTTTATTCACGTGCGTATTTTACTTTCTCTTTTAAATCCGGACGGGATACTATTGTTCGAACTGGCGCGCTCGGGATGGTAAGGATGGTAACGGCAGGCAGCCAGTAATACATGAACCAGTATAACTAGTTCCGCCTGTGAAGAAAGCAGAGATATGGTAAACAAACAGGGTGTCACTGGATAAGTGAAACGAGGTGTGAAAGACAAAAAAAGAGTGGAAATTTGACCATTTGAGGCCCCGCCTCGTTTGATTTGGAAGTAATTCCGACATATTTTCAGTTTCGAAAAATCAAAGTAGGCCTTATTGGCATGAAGAAAAAAATTAATTTCCTGCCCATAGGTAAAGTGCGCCTTTTCTGTGAAAGGTACGGGAAAATTTAATTAGGAAAAGTTGTCCGGAATAAAAATTTTACAAAAAATGGAAAAATCAACATTTTTTTTGTCTTTCACCCCTAATTTTACTTATCCTGAGACACCCTGTAGGTAGGTGCATCTATTTATTCTCTGCATTTCTCTGAGAAAACGGCCAATGGTCAGATTATTGAGACACCTGGTATATATTGGGCTTTTTAGATTCCTTTTGTTCTCCAAATTCTAACCATACAGTGTGTCCACGGACTGAGTTGGCATAAGATGTAAATAACAAAAAAAAATTGAGTTGAAATGTGAGCTTCTGGGGATCAGCCCTGCTTGGTTTGAAACTAATTTGTGACATAATTTTACTTTCGATAAATCACGTGCGCCTTGGAAATTATGAAAACACTAATTTTCCAAATCAGTAAAGTGCCCTTTCTGTAGGTTTTACAACAAAATGTTAAAATAAGGAAACTTGTTCTGAACTGTCATTTGGTGTAAACATTATCAGATGTTAGTTTTTAAAATATAGGTAGTTTTTTACCAGCAGTAAGTATGCGATGAAGCGCAGTTTTCTCAGTTTCTCTGAATGGAATTCTAGGGTCTTCATCCTCCTTTATTATCTATTTACGTAGTAAATTGGTAGGTACCTATGTCAATTTTCAGTTAAGTATTTTTTTATTATTTTTCAATTTTGATTGTGAACCATTTGTTGACGAATTAATGATGGACTCTGACGACTGGGATAAAATGAACGATCTGATAAGAATAAGATAGGTAGGTATAATACATTTTTTATAAAAGTAAATTTATCAGTAATTTTGAATTTGTCGCAATTTAGCCAGCAATTTAGCTATACTATGTGCCTTTTAGCAAAATATAACATATATTAAAAATCAAAACATTTGCTTTAGCCTAGCCATAATAAATAAAAATAAGCAGTATATATAGATACCCTTTGATTTTCGACTCCGACTAATCCCATTTTGCCCATATTTGGAACCCTGTACAATAGAACTCCCTGTATACTTTTTGTTCATATTTGGTATGTGGCGCTTTTGGAGTGTAGTAATTAACGCTGTTGTGTCAGATTTTAAATAAAAAAAAACACTAAATAGTTTTCGGCATTTTTTACTAGAAAAAAATTCGTTGTAGGCCTTGAAAATTGAGATTGTGACCTATCTAAAAAAAACAGCTAAAATGGGATGAAAAATAAAAATTTTACGGGGTGCTTCCATTTCAAATGGACCACCTTGTACATCAGATTTTCAAATAGGTATCTATTATACTCATTTTTATATTTTCGTAATTTTTTCTGTGAATTTTATAAAACCTAACAGTGCTTTCAATTATTAAGCCTGGTTCATGCAGCAACTTTATCTTTATGCTTTGAAATAAATTAGAAGCGTTCAGGTTCAGGCAACACTTTTGCTTTATGTTTTACTTTTATTTAAAAGATGGGAAGTTAGGGGGGAGTAAAATTCAAACTTTATTGTTTTTGTTTATTTCAAGCACGTTCTATTTTCTAAAAATAACACGTTTCTCTACAAGCGTGCGGAAAAGTACATTTTTCCGCACGCATTTTAGTTTAGAAATTGTCACTTTTCCGCGCTACTTTTCCACACTAGTGTGGAAAAGGGACGGACTGGGTACGAAAATATTGGCGGGCTGATGAAACCTGCGGCGCCAGCGCCTGGCGCCCACTTTAAAAAGGCAAATATCTATATTAGTTCGTCTTATATTACTATAAAAATACAAAAAATATGAAAAATAAATATATCTTTAAAAAGTATGTCTAAAAATAAATAAAAAACACTTTTTCTTGAAATCGGCATTAAAATGTCCCAAAATCGTCATTAAAAGCACAGAAATCGTACAATAATGTAGCCCATTATTGTACGACTTTTTCAATAAGTAGGCCTTGGCGAGATGTAAACATCAAGCGTCAGACGCGGTACCATCGCCCGTCAAAAGTGACAAAATATTCAAAATCCGACCAATAATGCTCATTTAAATTTCGTAGGCATTGCGAAATTGTTATCTATAGAAGCGCAATCTTTCAGTATAAATATTAGTAGGTTTGAATATCAATCTATTTTTCATGGATGCTGCATAACAGGCAGCAGTTCGGAGTTCTGTTGGGAAGCCCCGTGCCTCGTCAAACTTGACCTAGGTAGAGCGATCGTTAAAGTCAAGCAACGGCGCGCGCAGTCGGTTCATGGACTGGCGCTTCCTTATGATTTTTTTTGTCTAATAAAACATTTTTTCTTCTTTTTATTTGAATACTTCGATACGATATTTGTCTTCTTGAGTCAAAGGAACTTCAGGTATGGAACAAAAAAGTCTTAATTTTTCGATTTTTGTTATTCTGTATTTTAACACAGTCGTTGCGTTTCGGCGCTGTTATTAAAAGGGCGGCGCGGCGGGCCAGTCCGTCCCTGCGAGTGGAAAAGTGACACTTTCTAAACTAAAATGCGTGCAGAAAAGTGTACTTTTAATTTCTTTGCTTTTCCGCACGCTTGTAGAAAAAAATAGTATTCCTAACTCTTGCGGAAAAGTGGCACTTTCCGTACTAGTTAGAAAATATACTATATCGTTAGAAAAACTAATAATATTAAAATAACATGATTCCTAAACAAAACAACACAATAACAAAAAATATCAAATCCTAAACGAAACAAAAAATAAATATTTCTCCGTATCTAGGATTAAATATTGGATATACGCTTTGGCATATTAAAAAACAAACACCAATTATCACCAATGTTACCAAAGTCTATATAGATATGTTGTGTACGTATGTATGGACAAAAAACAACATGTAAAATACTCATTTTATAATGGTACATTACAGAATATGTCCATGTAGACTTTGTATAGTATACAACAATCTCGACAATAATAATAAAATTAAGAAAATGCAAATTTTAACCTGCGGGGCGGTGGCGGCAAATTTGAAATCAATATTTTGTTCTTTACTGCACTTAATAAGCCTGCATACTCATAAAGAACGGATGTATTTTTGCACCTGTAATAAATAAAGAAGGACCGATGTTTTTGTGGAATATCAGTCATTATTTCACTGTAAATTTTTTTAGTCATGTGTTTATCATTCTTTGCACATGCCCCCCGCCCTTGCCCTCCCTCCTGCGGGCGCTCATGTAAATCATATAAAGCAAAAACCAACGATCGTTGGCAAAAACATAAATAAAAAGTTAAAGTTGCTGCACGAACCAGGCTTTTACACAAATAAAATTTAAGCTCAGTCAACGCGCAAACCGTTCATATTATAAGGTATCAAATAAAACGTTTAGATATATTGGACAATCAAAAATAATAACACAAAATAAAAATGGAAAACTACAACAGATTTTTTGTAGATGAATTTAGCGCAAACCGGTCCCATTAAATAAGGTATCAATAAAATGTTTAGATAAATCGGACGGTAAAAAAATAATAACATAAGCGATATAAAATTTTGTAAATTGAAGTTCCCAAAGAGCTCTATTTAGACACCTAGATAAATAAAATCGCTTCACAAATGAAAAAATGGACCTGGCGAGTTTGAATTTGAAGCGGCGAGACTTTGGGACCGGCGGACCTTGTACCAAAGCCTAGAGGTATTCTCTAGACTTTGCTTTTTGCTTGTACTATATGTATATCTCTCAAAAACAAAAACAAAATTTTTTTAAGGTCTAGACTTTGCTTGTACTATCTCTCAGAAACAAAAACAAAATTTTTCTTAAGGATAATCAGGAAAGATTAAAATAATTATTGCACTATTCAATAATTTAATAATTATTTAGTTGAGAATCGAAAATATTTACTTACCTAATTATATTGAGTTCTAAATATAAATTGTTCATAAAAACAGATATTCTGAATATAACTACAGCTACAGGGTGGTTTTAAAATGTTTATTGTGAAAAAAATTATTAAGCATACATCTACAATAACATGTAAGTATATAACTATATGTGACTACCTAAGTATATATATATATACCTATATAGGTAGGTACCTACCTATTACTGTGTAAATCGTAAAAACACTGATAATATAGAATGATAGGAAGTTATACCATTGAGTAACTATTTATTCCTTTACTCAATGGTTATACCCTTGTCTTAGACAAGGGTTATACCTAATATTTAGTGTATTTGATATTGAAATATTTTGTCTGCGGAAATGAGTAGGTACTTTTCGCGGCTTTCGCGCGTTATACCACAGAATATTCTGGTATCCTCTTTGGTTATACCCTTATTTATACAAAGAGTTATACCCAGAGATATCAACGTTTTTATAGATGCAAACGTTAGGCAACCAATGAAACCAGGATTTTCCCGCTAAAATTTTCTACAACAGGTGATTTCACCATTTGTGGTTTGGTTTTAGTTGGGTGCTTGGAAAAATAAACGAAATCTCGTGAAAATCACGAGGAAATCATAATTTCAAAAGTACCCATAGACAAAGGAATTATGACAGTACCCAAGTAATTTTGTATAGGATTTGCAAATTAATTTTCAAAGATGTTTCTTGAGGTGTTCTTTAAAATATTCAAAATATTTACGTTTTTCGTAACCCCGAAAACTCATAATTTTCCACACATAACTGTTGCAAATTTTGAAGATAATAGAATAGGAAAGAATAATGGCAATGGTAAGTTTAATGGCAATTAAAGCATCTAATAAATTGTTTAATGTTCATCACGTCCGACCGATCATCTTCATAGAGAAATCTTAATACTTAATGGTTTAATAACTTAATAAAAATTTACATGGAAATAATTTTTGCCACATCTTGTACTTTTGTCTTTGAATTAGACTTTAAAAAATTATATTGAACCTTGCGGTTGTAAACAACTTTATTTAGAATCTATAGAAAAATAAAAAAAACTGATAACATTTGACCCAACAGGCAATAATCTGACTTGTTTATAAAATAGCTCAAAGGGGATATTAACAAATCATTTATCTCAGATCCTGCTACAAGGATGGCGTCAACAAATGTTCGTGGGCAAGTTCTTTCGGGAAACCAAATTGCCAAGTAAGTTGTAACAGTAATTTACAAAAAATAGTAAGAAACCCTGTCCAGACAGAGGCAACATGTTGCCGCGACATGTTTACGAGTTTTGGAACACGTCGTGATAAGAGGAAACAATCCGTCCACATAGAAGCAACTTGTTTCGCTAGTCGGTAAACATGTATCTAGTTTGGAAACAGTGTGTCCACACAGAAGAAACATGTTGCCCTTCTCAGTCATGCACGTTGATGCCTTTTTGACGGACGACTGATTACTGTCGCCAGTCGATACGGCCGTCCACATAGAAGCAACAAAAGTCGCAAGTCGCCGGTTGTCGGCGCTTGTCACTCAATTTTCTTTGATGTTGCTTAAAGCCGTATCCACACTCAATTTTCTTTGATGTTGCTTAAAGCCGTGTCCACACAGAGGCAACATGCAGTAACTTTTGTAGGTGCGACATGTCTCCACCACAAAAGTTGCTCTGTGTTGAGGGATGTTGCTACTGGTCGCCGGTAGTCGCGTGTTTCCGCTCCAAGGGCGGTAAACATCAAAGAAAATTGAGCGACAAGCGCCGACTTGCGACTTTTGTTGCTTCTATGTGGACGGCCGTATCGACTGGCGACAGTAATCAGTCGTCCGTCAAAAAGGCATCAACGTGCATGACTGAGAAGGGCAACATGTTTCTTCTGTGTGGACACACTGTTTCTAAACTAGATACATGTTTACCGACTAGCGAAACAAGTTGCTTCTGTGTGGACGGATTGTTTCCTCTTATCGCGACGTGTTCCAAAACTCAGAAACATGTCGCGGCAACATGTTGCCTCTGTCTGTACAGGGCTTTATATTTACATTTTTATTTTAATTTTATTAGGGAAATAAGGGAACAACTCAAACTAGAAGTCGCCCAAATCAAACAAAAACTCCCAGGTTTTGAACCATGTCTCGCTATAGTCCAAGTTGGAGGGAGGGAAGACTCGAATGTCTATATCCGAATGAAAATCCAAGCGGCCATAGATATCGGCATTAGGCCGGAACACATTAAGTTACCACGATCTACGACAGAATCTGAGGTAAAAAAAATAGGAAAAATGGAATACTTGTGTAAACTATACATCATTTTTTTGTAGTTAGTGAACAAGTTGAAGAAACTTAATTTTGACAAAGACATACATGGGATAATTGTCCAGATGCCATTAGATTCGGAGAATCCCATTGATTCTCACTTGATAACCGATTTGGTATCGCCTGAAAAGGATGTGGATGGGTAAGATGTTACATTTAAAATTGTGATTGCCTTTAATAGAATAGCAACAACAGTTTGTCTAAGAATTTACATCTGGGGACAATATAGAATCTTGGGAATAATTTATACCAGTGACTATTGTCAAATTGAACAGTTAATTTTTCCTGAAACACATATGGGTGGCATGGGCGATCCAAAAACAATAAATAACATGTAGTTTAGATTGTTCATAGGTATGTATTGGTTGGCCAACACTCTGTTATTGGGGAAACAATTCACAACTGTTGTTACAAGACTAAAATAATAGTAGTGCTACATTTTTCTGAAACATATTGTATATTTACCAGATCTGCAACATTACTTACATAGTTTTTATCAAAATCTCCTACAAATTACATATTCAGGGTGGAAAAAATTTGGTACAACCTGTACAATTGACTTAAGTACTGTTTGTGATTTCTGAGATATTAGAAAATGGCTATTTTGAAAAATTAATTTACATTATTCTGTGTATCATTTATATAAGTGTTTAAAAGCTGAAACATTGGTGATCTTCAATTTCAAAATCGGCTTTGCCTTCGTGATTGAGTAATTATGCACTATCAGTTAATAACACTTAAAAGTTGTGACTTTGTGTAAATGGAAAAATGGATATATTTAATAACCATTGAATATCTTTATTACTTTTGCTTTATTTCTTACGTTACGAAGTTATAATTTAGACAAGACATAAATAATAAATGTTAAAATTTTGTTTAATTATGATGTAATTTTTAATACCCAAGCTGTTTCACTCTGAACTGTAGCTCTATCAGGAAATGTGATGCAAATCATATTATTTTCATCATCACATCTGGTCACCTAAAATTGGATTGTAAATAAATTTAATTAGAAAAATGATACATTAATTATTGTTTTAGTATTATATCATACACTTCATTACTTTCAAAAATATGTTTTTTATTATTACCATTGAGTTCCTTTACTCAATGTTATTACACAAAACTCTAATTGCCAAAAATACTACTTCAAGCGTTTTTCCTTCATGTCCCACTAGTCTCACAGTTCTGTTTTCTTCTGACAACAACTCGTATACCGAACCCAAGTTCAATTTATTTTCTCCTGGCCAGTTCAACACAATGGCGTATACAGCATCATGGCCTCTTCGAAAATAGGTTCGATTGTGCCTTCCTTCGTGGGCGAACATTTGTAATAATGTTTCCGGTCAGTTTTTGAACAGTTTTAAAGTTTGTGCCTTCGCATGTATTTAGTTCGTACCTCTGCATGCAACTATTGGTACTACTGCCTCGACAAGTTCATGTATTGACAGGTAAGCGGCCGAATTTGGGTTTCTTTGATTACCCCACAAGATGGACTGTATCTACCTATCTGTCATTTGTCACTATAATATTACTGACAGGGCTTTCGTTGTATAACCAAGCTAAGAAAAATTGTAAGTTGATATCTATACATTTTTGAAAATGAAAAAATTATCGCTATGCCTGTTTCAGTAGTAAGTATAGGTAAACATGAAGATTTTGTCAGTTTAAAGTATCAATTCTTATAAGAACTTCTTTATCTAAAAACTTTGTAAGAGAAATATATTCACTAAGAACCTCCTGATATGTTTCATCAATATCGAAGATAATTTTTTTTTTTAAATCAGCACTAGTCTCAAAATCATCAATAATAGCTCAGGAATTGGACTAAAGTAAGTTATTATTGTACGATTTTTTTCTGTAAGTTGGTCTTGGCGAGATTTGAAAACCAAACGTCAGACGGGTCTTTCGCCCTTCAAGTGGTCAGATATTCAAAACCCGGCCAATAAAGCACCATAACTTTTCAGACTCATTGTGGAATTGTTACATATAACAATGCAATGTTTCAGTATAAGTAAGTAACCCAATATATGCTCGATTTAAGTAGAGTTAGGGTTTCTGGATTGGGAGAGTTGGAACAAAATCGAATTAGTCTCATTCCTTGACTTTGGGCATTATAGAGATATTTTCTATCTTTTGCCTCCGCAAACATTTTATATTTCTATAGAAACTGAGTGTCCAATTAGAGAACTCATGGGCGGAGTATTTTTTATATTGGAAACTGATTCATTTTAGTTTGAGTTAACTTTTTTTTTTTTTCATTTATTTGTATTAAATTATACAAAATAAAAACAAACAAACAACATAGTAAATTACACATCTAAATGTTCATATTCATCATCGTGCACTTGTCGCGGATTCCATGCCCCCCTATGTGTAACTACAAAGTACAATACACTGGAAAATGATCTGAATAGACTTTATTTTGTAAGAAACCTCGTAATATTTTACCAACTTTATTAAATCGTAATTATTAATAGGAGACAATTTTGGTATTGTTAACTCTTCTATTAGTTAGTTAGTAGTAGTTTTATTTAACCAAAGTTGGTAAATATAGTTATTTTCTTGTTATTATACTTCCAGGATTGTTATAAAAAAGAAAAAAATGATAAAAATTGAAGCAGGCCAAAGTATATACTTCATAGAGAATTCAACGCCTGCCAATCTGAACCAATAATAATAATTCTCACCCTCACAATACTCCAAACTAGGAGTACCCCAGAAGCAACCACATGCTTGTGCGAGAGAGGGAGGCAATTATTATTATTTTGTCTTCGTTGCCATTTGCGGCTAGAGCCGACTTTTTTCCCGATAGAACTAGGATAGCATTCGCTCAAGTACTACGGAAAACCCTAGAAAACCGTAGTAATCCTAGTGAGTGTAGGACAAATACCTTTCGTTAATATATCACTCATAATCCCAATGCGAAGAAAATACCACTCCTGCTGCGTATTTTCAGCTTTGGGATTATAATTCGTAAAATTTACGAAAGTTATTATCGATAATAGGCACACCACTTGTTATATTACCCCCGAAAAGATCAAACAAACAAATGTTCTCTGATAAAATCTCAAGTCATGATGATGTAGTATATTATGATGACAAGCATATCATTATCCACCTTAAATATCATTACTACACTGCAAGATTTTAGTACATACAGCTTTGCGGCCATTCATAGTGACATGTGCAATAATAGAGTCCCTCATGATTTACCATAGTTACTCAGCACACATGAAACCAAAAAAAAATCAACGAAGTAATGTTTTGGATGCATATTAAATTTGTATTTTTTATGCCTTCGGTCTCGTCAAAATATCATCTGATATGCTAAAGGCACTTTTCATGCGAGTTGCATACAATATTATTTCTACAACTGTCTTAAGTATATAAAAGAGCATGCTGACATCATTCTAAACTATGTGACTAATAATTATTTTGTCTGGCAGGCTGACAGTTCTATTTATAGCTTAATAGCTTGATGACATTTCTTCTCTCCAGGCCCGAAATCATATAGACCGTCAGACAGTGAAAGATTCTCCTTACTGATTTTCTCATTTATGCCTTGGAGAGGGTTGAAAGGTAAATCGATGCTGAGTCGGAAAATAGTAATTTTAAATTTGATTCGATTTTTCAAAACAGAAAAAGATACTAATTCTCAGTTATGCCATGTTCACCGTATGAATTCTTATACTATTCCGACCCTCGAAAACCCAAAGGCATAAGTGTAGCGTGTGGAAAAAGAGTTGAATTAAGTCATTTTTGTGTGATCTGCCAAACCCTTAATTCAACCCTTTTTCCACAACGCTACACTTATGCCTTTGGGTTTTCGAGGTCGGAATAGTATAGGAAATCATACGGTGAACATGGCATAAGTGAGAATTAGTACCTTTTTTCTGTTTTGAAACATCGAATTTTCCATATGTTTTCCCCGGGGGCCAAACTTAAAATTACTATTTTCCGACTCAGCATCGATTTACCTTTCAACTCTCTCCAAGGCATAAATGAGAAAATCAGTAAGGAAAATCTGTCACTGTCTGACGGTCTAATAGTGTGCAAAAAGTACCTATTTTACTCACTGTTTTGAAACAGTCGCGTTGTTTGTGCATTGAATACAATATTTTAATGTCTACTTTTGGTCACGGTTTTAGAAGAAACATTTTTTCTCGTTTAACCTGAAAACTGTTTGTGTATTCTTGGAAATCCATTATATTTAACGATCTTTCCAGACTGAACACCATCAACGAAGGCAGAGTAGCCATCGGGGAGCTCTCGTCATTCGTTCCGTGCACTCCAAACGGGGTCATCGAACTTGTCAAGAGATCCGGCATACAGATAGCTGGAGCCGAAGCAGTCGTACTAGGGAGAAGTAAGATTGTTGGCACCCCTGTGGCAGAACTGCTCAAATGGAACCACGCCACAGTGACGGTTTGTCACTCAAAAACCGTCGATTTAAAAGAAAAGGTATGAGCAATATCACGGACCAATATCAAGAGCACAAACATTTTCGAGCTTGTTGTTGAGCCTGGACCAACACTATATTAAAGACCCGAGCATGCCGTCATATTTCATTGTTGTTTACGGATCGGGCTACACGACGAAAAAAATGGCGACTTATTATAGGTTATAGGGGGGTATTCTGTGGCTATTGGGATGTCAGTTTCTGACGTTTAAAAAATCCAAAATTTTAAATATCCAGCTTTATTACGATTTACCTTCTTTTTACGGTAACGAATTGTCTTTGCGTCCAGTATTTGGCAGTTTTATCCTATTAATACGGCTTTTCGAGGTAGATTTGTTTGTGATAACATGAAATTTTCGCGCACATGAAGAAAATGGTATGCACAGACCATTAGGTGAATTGCAGAAGAATAAACACTGTTTTGGATTATGGTATGATCTGATCAACCAGCTGAAGAAGCGAAAATTAAGGATATTATTTTGGAAGAGTATTTTTTAACGTATGCAGGAATGAAAATAAAAAATTTTGTTTATAGCTTCAAAGCGAACCAATACTCCTCCATATAAAGAAGAAACTGAAAAATCTAATGCGTTTTATGCCTTCACATGCTACAACTAGCCATGTACTGCGTTTCAAACCAAAAGGTACCAAATACTCTTGCTTGCTTTTTAGACTTGCTTTTCTTAAGAAAATGCATGGAAATATGCCATGTGAACTTGTCAAATTAGAGGGACATAACAAACAAATATTTTATTTTATTTTGAATATTAACTTCGTTGTAACAGACATATTTGCCTGTTTTTATTTTATAAAAGATTCTGCAACAATGGTGTTTGAACTAAAACCACCGTGTAAATTTGTTTCGTCGTGTGGCGCCAGTGGCGATCGCTTGAAACAGCGCTATGCACAGGTCTTTAATATAAGCCGTCCTCCTTTTACAGTTTTAAGTGATCTCAAATCGATTCCGAATCACTTTGAGATCACGTCAGCTGACATCGAGTGTTCCTTTTACAAATGTTCAGTTGATTATGAAGTGATCAGTTTACGCAGCAAATCGATTTTTATGTAATTTGTGTTGGTTTTGAGTGTTTCTGGCGTTAAGGTAGTGAAAAATATTGAAAAATTCATTCAAGGGTTAGAGTGTAGATAACGTGGTCGTACACTGTTCCATTTACCAATAAAAAGTCACTGTCAGATCACTTCATGTTCATTTCACTTCAAATTCACTTGTGCAAAAAGTCAAAAGGAGGACAACTAATGTGTTGGTCCAGGTATACTTAATATCATACTTGATATCTCTGCAGTAGCATGTCACATCTGTCAATTAGTTTAAGTAAATGTAAATAATATGTTAAGATTTTGACTGAATTTCCAGTGCAGAAGGGCAGATATTTTGGTGGTGGCAATTGGAAAGGCAGAATTAGTAAAAGGTGATTGGATCAAACCAGGGGCAGTGGTTATCGATTGCGGCATAAATGCAATTCCAGGTAATATTTGGTAATTTTAAAAACATACTATGAGATTTCAATAACATTAAATGGATATCAAAATAATAAATAAGGCATGTGCTTTGATTATTTTATTTTCTTAACCTCTTGCTACATATTTAGGGCTATCAGCAGTATGAACGAATTTCACATGTGCAATAGGTACCATAAACAAATAAAACAAAAAATAAAAATCATGTCCCTCTAAAAATTTTGTCAATAGCATTGACACTATAAAAACAGCCTATTTGGCAATAAATGAGTATTCACATTATGAACTGATAATATGATTAATGACATAACTGGAAGTAAAAGGTTTTTGCTGAATAAAAATAAATGCTTTAAAATATTAAACAAATTGACTTTGGCAATGGAAGTAGTATATTTTTCTTATGATCTGTGAGTTTGTGTGCTATGTCAAAACCAGGTAAATTATATAAAAAAAAAAACTTAGTTTGTAAAATACAAGATTAGAAGTGTGTAGGCAGCTACATGAAAAACACCTGGAGCTGTAGGACAGTTATTTGTTATCCGCTTTTCAAAATCATATTTACAAAATTAAAAAAAAATTTCAAACTGCTACTAAGTATGTATCTTTTTTATTTCCCGGATTTTTCTGAAACAACCTGAAAAAATAAAAGTTCTGATAATTGTACACTTCATGATCAAATCCTACTTACTTTTAAACATCATTATTTGATCTTTTGTATAAAAAGGCTCTATAGACCCCATGTTTATACAGGGTGATTCATTGGGAATGGGAAATCCCGAAACTGGGGGTAGGGGAGACCAAAATATTGCGATTGAGTCCAATATTGCTTAAACAAATGTTGTTTGTTTGACAGATACAGTGCATTCAAGTTCTTCTTTTTTAGATTGAATTATGGCTATATCTACCAAAATAATCAAGCTGCTGACCTGAAATTTGGCACTGCTATGTTTTTGGGGATGGAGAATAAGCTGAAAATGACAATTTCAGCGTATCTCACAGAGGGCGCCACTTGCGGGGTTTTTGGATCGTGCTTTTACTCGTAACTTTTGTGAGGTTCTCTTTTTGGTCCTGCAGGTTTGTCATTTTAGCGCACCTTTTCATTCTGCAACAAAAAGGTACTCTTGTTCCATAACGCCCAAATCAACCGTTTGCGTTTAAATTGCCAAAACATGCCCCAAAACACCTGTTGACTTCAATATTCGAAAAATAAAATTTTCATCTACTACTTTCAAATGTTACAAATCAACTGTACATTTAAAATGAAGAAAAAAATGCCAAATGAACATTGGTCGAAACACATTTGTTTTCTTGAAATAGGGTGTCCAAAGTTTGTCGAGTTTCAATCTGTTCCATTTTGAAAGTGAACATTTTTTGGGACATTGTTCATATGGGTTTTTTTCTCGCTTTAAATGGTACAGTCGTTGTGCAATATTTGAAAGCAGTAGGTGAATATTTTATTTTTCGAATCTTGAAGTCAACAGGTGTTTCGGGGCACGTTTTGGCAATTTCAACGCAAACGGTTGATTTAAGCGTTATGAAACAAGAATACCTTTTTGTTGCAGAATGAAAAGATGCACTAAAATGATGGACCTGCAGGACCAAAAAGATAACCTCAAAAAAGTTACGCGTAAAAGCGTGATAAAAAAACAGCGCAAGTGGCGCCCTCTGTGAGATACGCTGAAATTGACATTTTCAGCTTATTCTCCATCCCCAAAAACATAGCAGTGCCAAATTTCAGGTCAGCAGCTTGATTATTTTGGTAGATATAGCCATAATTCAATCTAAAAAAGAAGAACTTGAACGCACTGTATCTCTCGAACAAACAACATTTGTTGAAGCAATGTTGGACTCAATCGCAATATTTTGGTCTCCCCTACCCCCAGTTTCGGGATTTCCCATTCCCAATGAATCACCCAGTATATACACTTTGTGTGACTTTACAAACAAGAAAATTGTCCCATTTTCATAAAATTATTAAAGAATTATTTGAAATACACGCAATCAAGAAATAATGTATAACTGTTATTTATAATAGCCCTAAGGCTAACAACAATATCAATTTACATTTTTTATTCGCAGACAAAATACGATACACTTGTTATTGCAGGATAATTTCTTCTAGATCAGTTCGCTTTCTACAGTTTTGTGCTTTAGTTATTCGAAGAAAATATTTTAAATTCTCAAAGATGGAGGGTTTGTATTTATATTTATTTATAATAATAAATAATTATTATTATTGATGTGAACTTTTAGCTAAAAACTATTTGTAGTTTGCAGGATAACATTAAATGTACCACTGCAGACAGCAAATTCAGCACTGCCCTTTCAGAGAACTGGCAGATTGCCAAATTTTAATAATAATTATTGTTACTATTTGTTTAATATTAACATATAATTAACTAAATGTCACAATTGTTTTTTAATTAATGTATCAAATAAATGATCAGATAGCCAGTACCAAATTACACAAAAAGCAGACATACATAATTGTCAAAATTATTTAATGGTCGCAAAAGACAGATTTACAAAAGGCAAAATCTGCCATATTTCAAATCTTCTCCTTCCTATTGCCATTTAATGGTTATAGAAACAGAATCTTGTTTTTTTTAGGTGTATCATAACTTTTTTTTAATACAACCATTTCCAAATATTTACCTACGTCACCAAGTATTTGATGCAAGAAATTTGATAAGACTTGGTTAACAAGCAAATAACAATAATGTGTTTGTCTAATAGAAAATTTGAATGATAAGAGATAGTTGCAAGAAAATAATATATTTAACACATTCTACAATTTTAAACTTTTAAATTTTTAACGTTTTCCTAACAACCCAATTTTTAGACGACACAAAAAAGTCTGGCCAAAGGCTGGTGGGCGATGTAGATTACGAAGAAGCCAAAGAGCAAGCGTCTTACATTACGCCAGTACCGGGAGGAGTAGGACCGATGACAGTCGCCATGCTGATGAAAAACACTGTGCAAAGTGCACAAAGTATGGCAAACCGATTGTTGAACATCAGCTGGTCACTGAAACCTTTGGCCTTGCACTTGAAGGACCCTGTACCAAGGTGAAGAACCAACATAATTTTTTTATACATAAATTACGAATACGTTTTGTTGCAGCGATATCGATATTGCGAGAGCTCAAGAACCGAAAGATATTAGCGTGTTGGCAGATGAAATTGGTCTGCTCCCATCAGAGTGTGCTCAGTATGGCAGTAAAAAGGCGAAAGTGTCATTGTCAGTGTTTGAGAGGTTGAAGGATTATAAAAATGGAAAATACGTGGTGGTAACGGCGTAAGTAGCAAAGGAATTTCTCGAAAATCAGCAAACCTTTTCAATATTAACAAATATTGCCATATAAATAAATTTTCGAAAATTAACTGTTTATCATGGTAAATGTAGTATCTCAAAAGTTTATCTGATATCACTTCGTAATGCACTATATCAAATCTGTAATACATCGTACCTACTTCAGTTGATTGTATTATGAAATTGACCCTAACTGTCATTAATCAGAAAAGACTGCTCCAGGATTGGCTGCCCAGTGGGTAACCCAAAAAAAACAGTGGGTTTTATTTGGTAAAATCCACATAAAAAACACAAATTTTTGTTTTTTTTTTTACGTAAGGCACCTATGAGTGGGCGAAACACATTTATTTGTAAAAATAAAACCATCTTCCAAAAGACTTAAGTTTTTCAAATCAAAATAATAAAAGCTCCTTATTACCATCACATTTTTATGATAGAAGTGAAAACAAACATAACAGATTTTTAACCCAATTAAACCCCCCCAAAAAAAAAACTAATACTAAACCCAAAAAAACCCACTGGGTTTTTTTTTATATATACAGTGCCCGCCAAAATGTCTGCACCATATGGGAAAAATTTTTAGTAAATAACTTACGGAAAATTTGTTTGCGGCATCAGGTTTTGCTTGCTCTAGGACCAAAATTGACATAATCAAATGTTGTGACGTAGTCTCTTTTATATGTCAAATTTGACATTAATGGAAAAAATGTCCGAAAAATGGGCTTACTTAACCGAATTTCGAAAAAAGTCATAAGAAAAATATGTTTCTTTCGCAATTTTATAGCCCTATGCAAAATTTCAAGAGCCTACTACGATTTTCATATTTTTCCCTTTGTTGGATATTATTGGACATATTTTAAATTTTCTAGATATTTCTGATCAGATCAGCATGACAGAAATATTTGTGTGTTTTTACAACCATTTACTATAGAAAGAAGTTTGTAAATCGAATTTAAGTGTTTATCTGTAAAAATGAGATCAGTTTTGCACCAAGCGTGCTTCTTCAACAAGCCCTCATTTTATTTTTTTTGCAAAAAAAGGAAAAGAAGGATATTTAGACCGTAAACTAAGTATTGTGCAGTATGTATTCAGTCAATGAGTGTTTTAAATTAGATAGGATCGACTTTTATCGATTAACAAATATGGAAAAGGGCAACAAAGGGCAAAATATGAAAATCGTAGTAGGCTCTTGAAATTTTGCACAGGGGTATAAAATTGCGAAAGAAACATATTTTTCTTATGACTTTTTTTCGAAATTCGGTTAAATAAGCCCACTTTTCGGATATTTTTTTCATTAATGTCAAATTTGACAAATAAAAAAGACTACGTCACAACATTTCATTATGTCAATTTTGGTTCTAGAGCAAGCAAAACCTGATGCCGCAAACAAATTTTCCATAAGTTATTTACTAAAAATTTTTCCCATATGGTGCAGACTTTTTGGCGGGCACTGTATATAAACTCGGGTTTTTTCCAACCCTGGATTGCTCTTCTTCACAACATACAGTTTTCTGTTCGTTTGTTGTTTATATTATTATGAAAATTTAGATAATCATCATTTGCATGACAGCGCATTTTCCGAAAAATTCTCACAAAAATTTGACTTACAAAAATGTAGTCTTCTCTATTTGCCAAAATTTGCCATATTATTTGTTGAAAATGTACCTATCCACACCAGGAATGGTACTTATTATAAATACTTATACTTCTGTATATATTTTATTACTGCTCTTATTATTGTCTGTTAATCAAACACACTTACCTACCCAATTATTTAAGCAAAATTCACAAATGTATCTAATTATAATTTAACAAAGGGTTAAAAATGTACTAGAAGAGAGAAACTAGGCCAAAGTGCCGAAAAGTTCGCCAAAAAGGCCGATCGTTATTAGACTGCATAGACCTGTTGAAACGTCTTGCTGCGGTGTTGCCACATGTTTGCACAGGGCTTGTAAGTTTCAGAAGTTTATGTCTGCGCCTATAATTTTCTTCATGCGCATGGTAGTTTCACAAACAAATTTACCTATAAAAACCCTGTTGTTAATATGATAAAACTGTGAAATACTGACCGCAAAGAGAACTTGTTACCCTAAAAAGAACGTAAATGGTAATAAAGTTGGATATTTAAAATATAGGACATTCTAAACGTCACAAACTGATTTACCTATATAACCTTTGTTTCTATTAAAATCTACCAAAAAAACAGGTGGACAACTTTATTTTTTGCAAAATCTGCTCCCTGTATCTACAGTATTTCTGTCATGTCCTTATGTCAGTGTCAGACATTGGCTAACTACAGTATCCATAAACAAGGCTATAACCAATGACTTCAGAACCTATAGAAAGGTTTGTTTTGATAAACGCCTGAAGCCCAGAGGTAATCACAGTCTAGGTGCCCTATTAAAGAGGCAAAGATATTTTTGGGTGGTCCAGTGGCCCCTGAAAACTGTCTCCGCAGTGACCAAATCGAAAAAGATTCTTAAATATGGTCGTGGGGCGAGGAAAATCACAATGGAAGGCCTGTCTAAGAGATTTAACACATTTTCGGATTTTCAGAGGACATTTCGAGAGATATTAAGCTTTTTCTCGGGAGAAATTGGATCTTTCTTATATGTCGCTCTCTACCTAAAAATTATTCCGAAAATGCCGCGACATTGTCAGAAATTGCAATTTTTTGTCGAGCCGTAGCAAAGTTATGGATATATGTAATCTTGGGACAAAATAAAGGGCATGTCAACAATGGGGCGCTAGATTCTGACATCATTCGCTATAACCATAGATCTTATCTTGTGCAGGGGGTGGCCGCCTTAAATCGGCCCAGCACGTAGGTCACAGTGGGCCCGTTGTGCCCTCACGGCCAGCGTCACACGGCGGCCAGCATGCCGGCCCTCTTGATGAAGGCCCGCAGCTCACCCACCCTGACACCATACACATCCTCCGCACTCAGCTTGGCTGAGCCGAAGGACTCGAACCTTACTCTGTCAAGTGCAGGGCACTCAGTGACCAAGTGGTGCGGGGTCTCCTCATCCTCCAGACACCATCTGCACTCCGGCTCCCCTCCCACTCCTATAAGGTGCAGTTGGCGAGCCAGGCTGCAGTGTCCGGTGAGGACCCTTACCACTCCCCTCAACTCCGACCTTGGCAGACGCAGCAGCTCCCTAGACAGGGCGGTCGACGGCCCACGAATCGTGAGCCTAGTCCGCCTCATCCCCGGAGCCCGGCGCCGCTCCTCAACGAACCTGCCATGCAGCCATTCGTCCAGGGCTCCAATTGCGACCCGTGGCGCAATCCCCAATATTGGTTCTGGCCCCACTGGTCTTCCCATGGATCCCTCTCTAGCCAATAGGTCCACAGTCTCATTCCCCCGCATGACCAGGCACCCACGAAAGAACGACCCTGTTCCCTTTGGCCACCAGCCCGAGCAAATTCATTCTACAGTATAACCATAGAATAAATACCTCCCTATAATAGGTCGCAATTTTTTTTCATATAACTATTAGCGCCCCTAGATATCGCAATCAACAGTGAAATTATGACATCATGCTCGGGTCTTCAATATAGTAGTGTTGGTCCAGGTTATATTGATGCTTTCCTTGCTATAAATGCTGATTTGCAATAATCATCAAATCAAGTATCACACTTTTGCAGAATGACTCCTACGCCATTTGGTGAAGGCAAAAGTACAACAATGTTAGGTCTAGTCCAAGGGCTCTCAACTCAGCTGAAGAAGAAGGTTTTCGCCACCATGAGACAACCCTCTCAAGGGCCCACTTTTGGCATCAAAGGTATCAACATATTCTGTATATTGTATTTTTGCAAAAAAGGTGGGTTTGCAAGGGTGTACATCAATAATTTATCACTAGGTGGTGCTGCTGGTGGAGGCTACTCCCAGGTCATTCCGATGGAAGACATGAACCTCCACTTAACAGGCGACATTCACGCTATAACCGCCGCTCATAACTTGCTCGCTGCTCAGCTAGATGCCAGAATCTTCCACGAAGCTACGCAAACAGATGAGGCACTGTTCAATAGATTGGTGCCTAAAATTAAGGGGGCTAGAAAATTCTCGAGCATCCAGCTTAGAAGGGTGAAGAAGCTGGGAATCGACAAAACGGACCCAGAGAGTCTCACGGCTGAAGAGAAGACCAAATTTGCTAGGCTGGATATTGACAGAGACGAGATCATTTGGCCCAGAGGTAAGTTCTAGACTCAATAATTGCCTATTTACGTTGTCTTCAATTTCTCTGCTTTTTAGTTCTGGACATTAACGACAGGTACCTCAGAGAAATCACCATAGGCGAGTCCCCAACCGAGAAAGGACTGACACGCAAAACTGGCTTCATGATATCCGTCGCTAGTGAAATCATGGCCATCTTGGCCTTAGCTAAAGATCTAAGGGATTTTAAGGAAAGACTTGCCAGTATGGTTGTGGCATTTGACAAGAAAGGCAAACCGGTAACTGCCGATGATTTGGGAGTCACCGGAGCACTTATGGTGCTACTGAAAGACACTGTGGAACCAACTTTACTGCAAACTCTTGAAGGTGGACCTGTTTTTGTGCACGCTGGACCATTTGCAAATATCGCACACGGTGCGAATTCTGTGATAGCCGATAAAATCGCCTTGAAATTAGTCGGTGAAGATGGTATCGTTGTGACGGAAGCTGGATTTGCCTCTGACATTGGTAAGTGAAAAGACAAACTCGTATGTTTAAATGAATTATTTTGGCCACTTAGGCATGGAAAAGTTCTTCAACATCAAATGTAGAAGTTCGGGACAGATTCCAAATGCGGTAGTGGTAGTAGGGACGATAAGGGCATTAAAAATGCACGGTGGTGGTCCAACTGTTACCATGGGAGCTCCCTTACCTCCAGCTTATACAGAAGAGAACCTGGATCTGGTGAAAAAGGGACTCCCCAACCTTCTGAAGCACATCAGCAATGCTAGGAAGTATGGGTTGCCTGTTGTGGTGGCACTGAATCACAGAAGGTAGGGGACGGAGGATTGGTTGAAACTGGCAATTAATATTTTTATTTTAGCTCTGACACCGATGCAGAAGTCAAGTTGGTAATCGAAGAGTGTCAAAAATCTGGAGCGTTTGCGACAGTATTGTCAAAACACTGGGCACTGGGAGGCAACGGTGCAGAAGAGTTGGCTAAAGAGGTGGTCAGAGCAGTTGAGCAACCAAGTAATTTCAAGTTTCTGTACGATTTGAACCTACCTCTGAAAAAGAAGATTGAAATTATCGCTACTGAAATGTATGGAGCCGGTGAAATTAAGTATACGCCCATTGCTGAACAGAAACTGAAGCAATATGAGGATCAGGTTGGTATCAAAATACGTACACAGCAACATATATTCGTTAATACCTACTTTTAGGGATTTGGAAACCTACCAATCTGCATGGGCAAAACCCAGTCATCGTTGACAGGAGATCCAGCCGTCAAGGGTGCACCGACTGGTTTCACTTTGAACATTAAAGATGTTTCAGCTTCGGTGGGAGCAGGATTCATCATTCCACTAATGGGAGAGGTAAGGAACTGCGAAACCTTCTTGCCATATATGTCTATGTCAACTAGGAGCCCTCAGAAGCACTGATAAGATTATTTCTTACAGATTCAAAAACTGCCTGGCCTTCCAACAAGACCTGCGATCTATGACATTGACCTGAACATTGAAACAGGAGAAGTCGAAGGACTTTTTTAAATCAATTTTTATAACAACCAAGTTAACTGGCTGAAAAATATACAGTATAATATATTTTGTATTAATTTGTTTTAATTTATCTATTGTGATAGGTATGTAAATTTCTCCATGTCTGTAAATTTTCACAGATTTGCAAAACAAAAAAAATACCTATTTACTGAAAACTATTGGATGGCATTATGATACATAACCATGTAAATCTGAATAGATCTTATTTTTCAAGCAAAAGTTTTTATGAAGCATACATTTTTTGCAAAAGCCAAAAATAATAGTGTTAACTTTTAACCCAGCACTGCGTCCACTGTTGCTTGACTTTGCTATTAGCCACTTTACTTGTAACTTGAAAATATATCCATATTATTAAGTTTTCTTTGGCATAATTCGTATTCTTTTTGATCAAAATAAATTTATAAAACAATTGATGTGAAACATATTAAATTTGACGCCAGTTTCAAGTTGCTACATATATTTTATTAATGGTTTTAAGTATAGATGGCTGGAGCATTTATGAGCAGAAGCATTTTGAGCATTTAAGAGCAGGATATTTTTAAAAGTGTCTTGCCATTTTTGGTAACTGTCCAGCAGTTTTGGAGCATTTATGATCATTTATATAAATGTCATCAGTTAGAGAATTAATGAGAATTTCTGGTCACTTGTGAGCATTTATGGTCATTTATGAGCATTTATGGTCATTTATAAAAATAATCCCTCCATTTCTAACCTATAAAACTACAAAACCGTTTCTAATTCTAACCTAGAATATTGCGAACTATGTACCTACTTTGCAAAATGGTCAAACAAAATTCAATAGTCTGGAATTACTTCAAGAAAAGAAGTGACCAAAAATTAAAATATGGTCCTATTTGTGAATTTTGAATTTTGTAAAGCTGAATATTTTGCCCATGCAGGAAGAATCAGAAAACATTTAATTCAATGTTCACAGGCTCCAGTACAGACAAAGAAGTTATTTAGATTTAGTACAAAAATGTAAAAAGTATTTCTAACTAACCTACATCCTACATGTACCTATAGGTGTTGGGTCTTCTAAATCTGTCTTCAGTCTGTAACTAGATTTTTTTTTTAATTTTACATATTTTAATTTTTTTAATTTTTGTTTTACTTTATACTTCTTTAATCAAAAGTCATACATATGGGGTCTTTTTTTAAAGGTCTTTTCACAAGCAATCGAATGGCACCATTTTCAAAAATGTCCATAAATGCTCGAGGCCTCGGCAGACATTTTTAAAAGTGTCCTGCTCAAAATTATAAATGCTCGGACATTTGCCATCTATAGTTTTAAGGTCCTTGCTACATAATCGTTGCATCGTTGCTAGGCAATACTTTTTGTATCTAGCAACCACTTTTTGTACCTAGCAACAGGGCACCTCGAACATTTCACTTTCACTTTTGGACCTGTTGACGAGAATGTAAAGTGACGGGGAGGGAGCAGGAAAAAGTTTCTCATCTTATTGGCTGAATCCATGAATATACTGTATCATGATTATCATAATATGATAATACTAAGAATGGATTGCCAGTTGCAGTTTCTAAGAACCTCCAAAGTGTTAGAAAGGGGAGGGTCGAGAATTATACCTTGTGAGACACCAACATATGCATATTACGTTACGAAGTTTTATTATTTATTGTACACCTTGTTTCATTTGCTAAAGAAAAATAATTACTCACAATTAATTATTTTATCTTTACCGCCGCGCGGAATTTCGCCGACCTGCTCCTTGGATTGCTTTCAATTTCGTCAGCTCCTGGCACCAGAACGTGTTTGTGCAACATTTTCCAATTCGGGTGCATCACCTGGTCTACAAAGGCTTCATTCAAGTTTAAATCATGGCTGCAGTATTTCAGTGGCAAAGGGTTCGCTGAATTGTGTATAACATTTCCCGATATGTGTCGTTTTACTATTGTATCTTCTAAGGAATGGAAGGTTAATGTACCTAATCTTCCTCCCACTTTTAAATATTTATGTGCGAGGATTAAACCGTAGTTTATTTCATTCAGCTCGTTATTTACGAAAATCCTGAGTGCTTGGAAAGTTTTTGTCGCTACATGTGCCCTTCTTTGAAGCTTATCAAGTCTAAAGTCTTCCTTCATTACGGAGCTGACTAGATCGCACAGATCTTCGGTGGTTTTCAACTTTTTAAATAAATACCTGGCATCTACGATGGCTCTGGCGATTTTTTTGGCTTGCTTTTCTTCACCGTAGAATTTTATTATCTTGTAAAGGTCTTCCTCGCAGGCCCTTTCTAGAACATCGGCCGCAGTGGGTGTATCTGCAATGAAATAAAATCAGAACTATGCAGAGTGTTACACTTTTAAGCTGCCATATATTGCAAGTGTCGATAGAATAGCCATGAAATAGAGAAAAAGTTTAGATGATCATGAACATAAGTCCTAAAACGATTTAGAATTGATATTCAAGGTGTTTTCTTGTGGCCGAAAAACGTTCCATTAAATATTAAATACAAATTCCGCGACATCTTCAGTATTAAGACACCGATTAGGTACACAGATGTTAGGGTTCTTGAAAATGTTTTGCTATTATACCTGTTTCTCACATTTTCTGGTGCAAAATGTTGAAGAGGTACTTAGTTAAATGACAATCAGATACAATATTTTTTCGACTTCCATACTTCAAATGATTTAGGTGTTAGACGTTTTTCTACCTGTCACAAGCCCACTGCACACCGAGAGTAAAAATGCAAGTCAGTCGAAATCACCATTATCTTTGTGATATATAAGTATTTGAGAATTTTCAGCATTTTGAGCCCTTTGGGAATATTCTTGAGCATTTTAGAAATGTGCACGAGGATTTTCAGAAGAAGCCAAACCTCAGAAAGGAGCTGATCATTTTGCTATAATGAAACACCTATCTATGCCATTTATTCTGGTCAGATGTTAGGGTTCTTGAAAATGTTTTGCTATTATACCTGTTTCTCACATTTTCTGGTGCAAAATGTTGAAGAGGTACTTAGTTAAATGACAATCAGATACAATATTTTTTCGACTTCCATACTCCAAATGATTTAGGTGTTGGACGTTTTTCTACCTGTCACAAGCCCACTGCACACCGAGAGTAAAAATGCAAGTCAGTCGAAATCACCATCATCTTTGTGATATATAAGTATTTGAGAATTTTCAGCATTTTGAGCCCTTTGGGAATATTCTTGAGCATTTTAGAACTGTGCACGAGGATTTTCAGAAGAAGCCAAACCTCAGAAAGGAGCTGATCATTTTGCTATAATGAAACACCTATCTATGCCATTTATTCTGGTCAGATGTTAGGGTTCTTGAAAATGTTTTGCTATTATACCTGTTTCTCACATTTTCTGGTGCAAAATGTTGAAGAGGTACTTAGTTAAATGACAATCAGATACAATATTTTTTCGACTTCCATACTCCAAATGATTTAGGTGTTGGACGTTTTTCTACCTGTCACAAGCCCACTGCACACCGAGAGTAAAAATGCAAGTCAGTCGAAATCACCATCATCTTTGTGATATATAAGTATTTGAGAATTTTCAGCATTTTGAGCCCTTTGGGAATATTCTTGAGCATTTTAGAAATGTGCACGAGGATTTTCAGAAGAAGCCAAACCTCAGAAAAGAGCTGATCATTTTGCTATAATGAAACACCTATCTATGCCATTTATTCTGGTCCGTTCTCGCTGAAAATGCTCAAAATATATATATACCTGTTTCTCACATTTTCTGGTGCAAAATGTTGAAGAGGTACTTAGTTAAATGACAATCAGATACAATATTTTTTCGACTTCCATACTCCAAATGATTTAGGTGTTAGACGTTTTTCTACCTGTCACAAGCCCACTGCACACCGAGAGTAAAAATGCAAGTCAGTCGAAATCACCATTATCTTTGTGATATATAAGTATTTGAGAATTTTCAGCATTTTGAGCCCTTTGGGAATATTCTTGAGCATTTTAGAAATGTGCACGAGGATTTTCAGAAGAAGCCAAACCTCAGAAAGGAGCTGATCATTTTGCTATAATGAAACACCTATCTATGCCATTTATTCTGGTCAGATGTTAGGGTTCTTGAAAATGTTTTGCTATTATACCTGTTTCTCACATTTTCTGGTGCAAAATGTTGAAGAGGTACTTAGTTAAATGACAATCAGATACAATATTTTTTCGACTTCCATACTCCAAATGATTTAGGTGTTGGACGTTTTTCTACCTGTCACAAGCCCACTGCACACCGAGAGTAAAAATGCAAGTCAGTCGAAATCACCATCATCTTTGTGATATATAAGTATTTGAGAATTTTCAGCATTTTGAGCCCTTTGGGAATATTCTTGAGCATTTTAGAAATGTGCACGAGGATTTTCAGAAGAAGCCAAACCTCAGAAAAGAGCTGATCATTTTGCTATAATGAAACACCTATCTATGCCATTTATTCTGGTCCGTTCTCGCTGAAAATGCTCAAAATATATATATACCTGTTTCTCACATTTTCTGGTGCAAAATGTTGAAGAGGTACTTAGTTAAATGACAATCAGATACAATATTTTTTCGACTTCCATACTCCAAATGATTTAGGTGTTGGACGTTTTTCTACCTGTCACAAGCCCACTGCACACCGAGAGTAAAAATGCAAGTCAGTCGAAATCACCATCATCTTTGTGATATATAAGTATTTGAGAATTTTCAGCATTTTGAGCCCTTTGGGAATATTCTTGAGCATTTTAGAAATGTGCACGAGGATTTTCAGAAGAAGCCAAACCTCAGAAAAGAGCTGATCATTTTGCTATAATGAAACACCTATCTATGCCATTTATTCTGGTCCGTTCCCGCTGAAAATGCTCAAAATATATATATACCTGTTTCTCACATTTTCTGGTGCAAAATGTTGAAGAGGTACTTAGTTAAATGACAATCAGATACAATATTTTTTCGACTTCCATACTCCAAATGATTTAGGTGTTAGACGTTTTTCTACCTGTCACAAGCCCACTGCACACCGAGAGTAAAAATGCAAGTCAGTCGAAATCACCATTATCTTTGTGATATATAAGTATTTGAGAATTTTCAGCATTTTGAGCCCTTTGGGAATATTCTTGAGCATTTTAGAAATGTGCACGAGGATTTTCAGAAGAAGCCAAACCTCAGAAAAGAGCTGATCATTTTGCTATAATGAAACACCTATCTATGCCATTTATTCTGGTCCGTTCTCGCTGAAAATGCTCAAAATATATATATACCTGTTTCTCACATTTTCTGGTGCAAAATGTTGAAGAGGTACTTAGTTAAATGACAATCAGATACAATATTTTTTCGACTTCCATACTCCAAATGATTTAGGTGTTAGACGTTTTTCTACCTGTCACAAGCCCACTGCACACCGAGAGTAAAAATGCAAGTCAGTCGAAATCACCATCATCTTTGTGATATATAAGTATTTGAGAATTTTCAGCATTTTGAGCCCTTTGGGAATATTCTTGAGCATTTTAGAAATGTGCACGAGGATTTTCAGAAGAAGCCAAACCTCAGAAAAGAGCTGATCATTTTGCTATAATGAAACACCTATCTATGCCATTTATTCTGGTCCGTTCTCGCTGAAAATGCTCAAAATATATATATACCTGTTTCTCACATTTTCTGGTGCAAAATGTTGAAGAGGTACTTAGTTAAATGACAATCAGATACAATATTTTTTCGACTTCCATACTCCAAATGATTTAGGTGTTAGACGTTTTTCTACCTGTCACAAGCCCACTGCACACCGAGAGTAAAAATGCAAGTCAGTCGAAATCACCATTATCTTTGTGATATATAAGTATTTGAGAATTTTCAGCATTTTGAGCCCTTTGGGAATATTCTTGAGCATTTTAGAAATGTGCACGAGGATTTTCAGAAGAAGCCAAACCTCAGAAAAGAGCTGATCATTTTGCTATAATGAAACACCTATCTATGCCATTTATTCTGGTCCGTTCTCGCTGAAAATGCTCAAAATATATATATACCTGTTTCTCACATTTTCTGGTGCAAAATGTTGAAGAGGTACTTAGTTAAATGACAATCAGATACAATATTTTTTCGACTTCCATACTCCAAATGATTTAGGTGTTGGACGTTTTTCTACCTGTCACAAGCCCACTGCACACCGAGAGTAAAAATGCAAGTCAGTCGAAATCACCATCATCTTTGTGATATATAAGTATTTGAGAATTTTCAGCATTTTGAGCCCTTTGGGAATATTCTTGAGCATTTTAGAAATGTGCACGAGGATTTTCAGAAGAAGCCAAACCTCAGAAAAGAGCTGATCATTTTGCTATAATGAAACACCTATCTATGCCATTTATTCTGGTCCGTTCTCGCTGAAAATGCTCAAAATATATATATACCTGTTTCTCACATTTTCTGGTGCAAAATGTTGAAGAGGTACTTAGTTAAATGACAATCAGATACAATATTTTTTCGACTTCCATACTCCAAATGATTTAGGTGTTGGACGTTTTTCTACCTGTCACAAGCCCACTGCACACCGAGAGTAAAAATGCAAGTCAGTCGAAATCACCATCATCTTTGTGATATATAAGTATTTGAGAATTTTCAGCATTTTGAGCCCTTTGGGAATATTCTTGAGCATTTTAGAAATGTGCACGAGGATTTTCAGAAGAAGCCAAACCTCAGAAAAGAGCTGATCATTTTGCTATAATGAAACACCTATCTATGCCATTTATTCTGGTCCGTTCTCGCTGAAAATGCTCAAAATATATATATACCTGTTTCTCACATTTTCTGGTGCAAAATGTTGAAGAGGTACTTAGTTAAATGACAATCAGATACAATATTTTTTCGACTTCCATACTCCAAATGATTTAGGTGTTGGACGTTTTTCTACCTGTCACAAGCCCACTGCACACCGAGAGTAAAAATGCAAGTCAGTCGAAATCACCATCATCTTTGTGATATATAAGTATTTGAGAATTTTCAGCATTTTGAGCCCTTTGGGAATATTCTTGAGCATTTTAGAAATGTGCACGAGGATTTTCAGAAGAAGCCAAACCTCAGAAAAGAGCTGATCATTTTGCTATAATGAAACACCTATCTATGCCATTTATTCTGGTCCGTTCTCGCTGAAAATGCTCAAAATATATATATACCTGTTTCTCACATTTTCTGGTGCAAAATGTTGAAGAGGTACTTAGTTAAATGACAATCAGATACAATATTTTTTCGACTTCCATACTCCAAATGATTTAGGTGTTGGACGTTTTTCTACCTGTCACAAGCCCACTGCACACCGAGAGTAAAAATGCAAGTCAGTCGAAATCACCATTATCTTTGTGATATATAAGTATTTGAGAATTTTCAGCATTTTGAGCCCTTTGGGAATATTCTTGAGCATTTTAGAAATGTGCACGAGGATTTTCAGAAGAAGCCAAACCTCAGAAAAGAGCTGATCATTTTGCTATAATGAAACACCTATCTATGCCATTTATTCTGGTCCGTTCTCGCTGAAAATGCTCAAAATATATATATACCTGTTTCTCACATTTTCTGGTGCAAAATGTTGAAGAGGTACTTAGTTAAATGACAATCAGATACAATATTTTTTCGACTTCCATACTCCAAATGATTTAGGTGTTGGACGTTTTTCTACCTGTCACAAGCCCACTGCACACCGAGAGTAAAAATGCAAGTCAGTCGAAATCACCATCATCTTTGTGATATATAAGTATTTGAGAATTTTCAGCATTTTGAGCCCTTTGGGAATATTCTTGAGCATTTTAGAAATGTGCACGAGGATTTTCAGAAGAAGCCAAACCTCAGAAAAGAGCTGATCATTTTGCTATAATGAAACACCTATCTATGCCATTTATTCTGGTCCGTTCTCGCTGAAAATGCTCAAAATATATATATACCTGTTTCTCACATTTTCTGGTGCAAAATGTTGAAGAGGTACTTAGTTAAATGACAATCAGATACAATATTTTTTCGACTTCCATACTCCAAATGATTTAGGTGTTGGACGTTTTTCTACCTGTCACAAGCCCACTGCACACCGAGAGTAAAAATGCAAGTCAGTCGAAATCACCATTATCTTTGTGATATATAAGTATTTGAGAATTTTCAGCATTTTGAGCCCTTTGGGAATATTCTTGAGCATTTTAGAAATGTGCACGAGGATTTTCAGAAGAAGCCAAACCTCAGAAAAGAGCTGATCATTTTGCTATAATGAAACACCTATCTATGCCATTTATTCTGGTCCGTTCTCGCTGAAAATGCTCAAAATATATATATACCTGTTTCTCACATTTTCTGGTGCAAAATGTTGAAGAGGTACTTAGTTAAATGACAATCAGATACAATATTTTTTCGACTTCCATACTCCAAATGATTTAGGTGTTGGACGTTTTTCTACCTGTCACAAGCCCACTGCACACCGAGAGTAAAAATGCAAGTCAGTCGAAATCACCATCATCTTTGTGATATATAAGTATTTGAGAATTTTCAGCATTTTGAGCCCTTTGGGAATATTCTTGAGCATTTTAGAAATGTGCACGAGGATTTTCAGAAGAAGCCAAACCTCAGAAAAGAGCTGATCATTTTGCTATAATGAAACACCTATCTATGCCATTTATTCTGGTCCGTTCTCGCTGAAAATGCTCAAAATATATATATACCTGTTTCTCACATTTTCTGGTGCAAAATGTTGAAGAGGTACTTAGTTAAATGACAATCAGATACAATATTTTTTCGACTTCCATACTCCAAATGATTTAGGTGTTGGACGTTTTTCTACCTGTCACAAGCCCACTGCACACCGAGAGTAAAAATGCAAGTCAGTCGAAATCACCATTATCTTTGTGATATATAAGTATTTGAGAATTTTCAGCATTTTGAGCCCTTTGGGAATATTCTTGAGCATTTTAGAAATGTGCACGAGGATTTTCAGAAGAAGCCAAACCTCAGAAAAGAGCTGATCATTTTGCTATAATGAAACACCTATCTATGCCATTTATTCTGGTCCGTTCTCGCTGAAAATGCTCAAAATATATATATACCTGTTTCTCACATTTTCTGGTGCAAAATGTTGAAGAGGTACTTAGTTAAATGACAATCAGATACAATATTTTTTCGACTTCCATACTCCAAATGATTTAGGTGTTAGACGTTTTTCTACCTGTCACAAGCCCACTGCACACCGAGAGTAAAAATGCAAGTCAGTCGAAATCACCATTATCTTTGTGATATATAAGTATTTGAGAATTTTCAGCATTTTGAGCCCTTTGGGAATATTCTTGAGCATTTTAGAAATGTGCACGAGGATTTTCAGAAGAAGCCAAACCTCAGAAAAGAGCTGATCATTTTGCTATAATGAAACACCTATCTATGCCATTTATTCTGGTCCGTTCTCGCTGAAAATGCTCAAAATATATATATACCTGTTTCTCACATTTTCTGGTGCAAAATGTTGAAGAGGTACTTAGTTAAATGACAATCAGATACAATATTTTTTCGACTTCCATACTCCAAATGATTTAGGTGTTGGACGTTTTTCTACCTGTCACAAGCCCACTGCACACCGAGAGTAAAAATGCAAGTCAGTCGAAATCACCATCATCTTTGTGATATATAAGTATTTGAGAATTTTCAGCATTTTGAGCCCTTTGGGAATATTCTTGAGCATTTTAGAAATGTGCACGAGGATTTTCAGAAGAAGCCAAACCTCAGAAAAGAGCTGATCATTTTGCTATAATGAAACACCTATCTATGCCATTTATTCTGGTCCGTTCTCGCTGAAAATGCTCAAAATATAAATAATGTTTGTGCTTTTTGCATCTCTAATAATGAGTTTCGATATTAAGATACAGATTTTTCGTTATAGAAGTTTTAAAAAAATTGACAGTTACCTACACTTTACAGAGCTGTTTACTTAACAAGGTTTCTAAAATATATACTTTTTGTACAGCCTCCATAAGTTTGTTTTACAAGGATCATGACTTTTTGCAACCAAAATCTTCGTAAATATGTAACACTAAGGGAATTAGACTCCTAAAGCCTGTTTTACATTGGCAATTTCTTCATGAATTAATTCTTGAATAAGTTTAGGACTAAATTCATGAATTAATTCACGACAAGTTCTATTTTACACTGATGAAGAAATTGATGAATTTTTTTGTCATGTTAAGTCAGATTCTAGGGAATGCCAACACAAGAGAATAAATAACAAAATAATTTTTTTGTGCTGCATTTCCCCTATCAGAACATATTTTAAAACCATATCCATTTCGAAATATGACCGAAAAACAAAGCATCAAGCATCTTTAACTACAGATTAAGTTGGGCTAGAAGAGTAGTTACCCAAATGATTTAGAGTTTTTTTGACTGCAATTAATTTGAATATGGAAAAAGTGCAGACCATAACATTGGCATGTTGCACATTACATAATTTTTGAGACCCAAATGTCTTAGTTCTATCCGAGGTTCTATCCCAGAAGAGCTTGATGAAGACTATGTATATATTTCAATTTGGACTTTCTTACCAAACATGCTCATCAAGACATGCTTGCGTTGCTGCCCCAGAGGAGTTTTGTGATTATTTCGTGAATATGAGGGAGCTGTGCCTTGGCAGTGAAATACATAAAACATATTGTAAGATAAATCGTATAATATGTACCTAAAAATTGTGAACATTACACACACCTTTTACCTAAGAATATTTTCTTTAAAATTATGAACTCTCCTCTTCTTCCTCGTCTATACAGGGTGGCCCACCACGAACTGCATCGATCTATAGATGGAAAACTAAAAGTAGGAAAATTCTGAAAATTTGGCACCTCACCAATGCCGATGGGCGCTGCTCAACTAAAATATTTTGGTGAATCTAGCACTTCCGGTTATACCGGAAGTCGATATCAACTTTCTTATCTCAAATGGAACACCCCGTATATTATTGCATTTTTGGATTCTAGGCATCATTTTGGAACAAAAACATGCAACATGTCCTATGTCTAAATCCAACCGTTTTTGAGATATTTAAATTTTTCAGAAAAAAATTACAGGTGCAGACCTAAAGTCAATTAGCAATTTATACGAGGAAACCGCGAAATTTCATAATGAATTTTTGGCATCGTGTAACAGAAGCCCTGACCTAGTGATCTCTGCTGAGAAATAAATCCGTTCTTATACAAGGTGTTCACAAAATATGAATAAATTTTTTTATGAATAAACATTTTTTTTAATGCGATCTTATTCACCACTAAAAATGATGACAACTTTGTGTAAGGTTTCCTATACCTAAATGCAGTAATTTTCGATTAATTTACGAAAAACCCACTTTTCGCCCATAAAATGCGGGGTTTGCTTAACGCTTGGAAAATCATATTAGCCCTGGACGTTGAAAAGACAATCGCGGCTGAGGAAATGTCACTTGGTTTATAAATTATTGTCAACAATAATGCCGGCGCACTTAAATTACACAAACGAAAATTATGTATTCTCCGTAGATAATAAACAAATTTAAATTTCATATTTCATAAGAACGGATTTATTTCTCAGCAGACATCACTAGGTCAGGGCTTCTGTTACAAGATGCCAAAAATTCGTTTTGAAATTTCGCGGTTTCCTCGTATAAATTAAGTCTGCACCTGTAATTTTTTTCTGAAAAATGCAAATATCTCAAAAACGGTTGGATTTAGACATAGGACATGTTGCATGTTTTTGTTCCAAAATGATGCCTAGCATTCAAAAATGCAATAATATACAGGGTGTTCCATTTGAGATAAGAAAGTTGATATCGACTTCCGGTATAACCGGAAGTGCCAGCTTCACCAAAATATTTTAGTTGATCAGCGCCCATCCGCATTGGTGAGGTGCCAAATTTTCAGAATTTTCCTACTTTTAGTTTTCCACACATAGATCGATGCAGTTCGTGGTGTGCCACCCTGTATAATGCCTCAAAGAAAAACCTGTATCAAAATATAACCTTCCTTGTGTTCGAATTTTCAATGTTAGTAACTACTCCTGAAGTTCACGCAAAACTTGACGGAAAATAGAACATGCTCTAATTCGTGAAGTAACTTCATGAAGAAATTAATGAATTAAGAAATTGCCAGTGTAATACATGATTTTTTAAATTAATTTCTCCTTGAAGCAATTCATGAATTAATTCATGAAGAATTTGTCAATGTAAAACAGGCTTCAGAAATTGTGCAAAGGGCGATAAGAGCCACAAAAAATTTGTTACCCTTAAAATCAACAGAGTAGGTAGTTATTTGTGTACCAAGGCACTAAAGTTCAACTTTTTATAACAAATGTGAAATTTAGTTGGCCTGTAAGTCTGAGGCAAACAAACCACAAGAGTTTTTTCACGAGGTCTGTTTTGCGAGTTTATTTCCTTGCATTGATTTAGTGTGTAGTGATTTCAATGTATCCAATACTCGATCCAATATTAACAATGCTAGTCGAAAATCCATTTCTTTGTCAGATAAGTTGAATACTTATAGTTGACAAGCTCCAAAATTGTTGTGCAAAACGACAGTTTCCATATATATAATATACTTACAATAAGTATTGATCTATGTAGGCACGTATGTAGGTTGAATTTTCTGGCATTTTCAGAATAAAAACTTTCAGTTAACAAGATATTTTTCATTATTTATTTTTATAACAAACATTCACACATTACAAATAAATTTTAAGGTCCCTTAAAGGTTCCTTATAATTGGAATCAACTGTATACTATTCTTACAAACTTTATTGTCCAATAATAAATTCATAAATTCATATCCGTGCTTCTATAATTCTAATGAAACACCCGGCTTTATTTTTGCATGAAATTACCCACTGACTATGTTCTCTATTTTTAATCATACAAAATAAATACTTTACTTAATGGAAGTGGCTATACGTCTGACATATATAAAAGTCGGTACACGTCTTGCGCTCTCATTGGTGGATTGAGTCACCTGACACATAACCTTACTTCTACCGTCCGATGGATGATGAATCAGCTTCTTTACTAAGTCGATTGGATGATGTACGAGACTATTCAGACCTATCTTGTCTCATATTTTATATCGCGTATGCCCTCCTTTTTCGGCAATGGGCGCTGCGGTATGAAAAATTAAGTGGTAATTATTCCCAATGGTGTAACCCACCCCCGATTTTCTTTTCTTCTACACCCCGACATTCGAGGCCGCGCCGAATGTCGGGGGGTAGCCAAAATTTCAAGAAAATCGGGGGTGGGTTACAATGCCGAACGTCGGGCGAAAATAGGGGATACCTAGCCAAAATTTGAAGAAAATCGTGGGTGGGTTACACCATTGGAAATGATTACCAATTCGTTTTTCATACGGCAGCGCGCATCGCTGCCGACTGCCACATTATGATGCGAATGCCCCTTCTTTTTTCATACGGCAGCGCCTATACCCCAAAAAGGAGGACATACGCTCCTTATTGCAAAGATGCTTGAGAAAAATGCACTTCCGACGGCTTCTGACATATCTAAATAAGTTTACTTCGGACTTCGGACGTGTACGGAGTTAAATGTACGTCCAAAGAAGTCACGTGTCAACTCGCCAATGAGAGCGCAAGACGTATACCGACTTTTATATACGTCGGACATAAAAATAGCCACTGCCTTACTTAATCTAGTGCAAACTGGCGAGCCTATTCATCTATATTTCTGTTTTACCTGGATACCTATCTCCATCCATCCTCATATCCAATGGACCATTTTTTGCAATAGAAAATCCCCTACTTCCTGTGTCAAACTGCATAGATGAACAACCAAAATCAAAGAAAATATGGTCCACGGTGTTTTTTTCAACTCCATATTGCTTCAAAAGCTGTGGCAACTCCGAAAACCTCCCTAACATGGGCACAATTTGACCTGGATAATCTTTCGCTACTTCTGAAGCATAATTGTATGCAACTGGATCTCTGTCAAGTGCGAAGAGTTTAATGTTTGCAGCGGAATTCAATATTCTTCTACTATGACCACCTGCTCCGAAAGTCATATCTAAAATAACATGGTTGTCTTTTGGTTTTAAATACTGGATGACCTCATCAACCATCACGGGGACATGTGGCACCTCTGGTTTTAGCTGGGTTTCAACCACAGTGCTAAATTTCCTAACTAAACTAAATCTACATTTAAAAACATTAGCAATCATTTTTCTTTAGGATCTGCTGAACCCAAAGATTTTATCCGCTGCCAAACAGTTTGCTCCTCGTTCTTAAGTTCTTCCAAAAAGTCGTTTGAAAGCACCAAATTGCACTGTTCGGCAGTTAAACCAAGAGCGGTTGAAGATAAGAGTCGCTTGTATTTGTTTTTGTGTTCGTTATTGACTAATCTTTGAAGTGCCAGGTATTGCTGGTCCCAGTACTTTAAATTTTGCTCAAAATTGTTTGCTTTGTATTCGTCTGTAACGAATCTTCTGAGATATTCCCCCAAGTCCCTAAAAGGAAAAATGGTTGTTTTTTTAGGTTATGTAAGCAATCAAACTTCAATAAATAAATAATAACATGATTAGGTATAGTTTTTGATTTCACAGAAGTAAGTAATTTGTGTAATTATGTTACCTTCCTCCCGCTTTAGTTTTATCTAATGGCCATTTATCTAGAACTTGCAAAATTCGCTTGAAACTTCCGGCAGCAGCGGCCATAATATTTTCGAACATTCAAACATGAAACATGCATGAAAAGAAAAGAAATCGCCTTAATTTTGCGACCGACTACAACCTTGGTCGGCAGTCCGGTCGCAGTCCAGCACATTCATAGGCGGGTATACTCACACTTTTTATATAAGAAAATGAATAAGACTAAATTTCATCCTGTATACATAGATTTATAGAGTTTTATTAAAAACACCCTGAAGCTAAATATACAGAGGGATATATTCGCTTGGGATCAAAATTAGCAAACTTTCATCTCTCTCAGTGGCGTTCCTAGATGTTTGGCCGCCCGTCTGCAGGATATAATAAAAAAATTCTTTCGGGTTATAAAAACTAGGCTTTTCCGTCTCTTGTAATTACCTACGAGGTAATTGCAAAAATTATTAGGTATAACAAAAATAATAATAGGTATTCTCAAAAATATATATTTATAACAATAAAAAAATATAATTTTCTAAGAAAAAGAAACTAAAAATGTAAAAAGAATTAGTTTTACAAAGTAATAATACAACTGAAAACAATAAATATATTTTGCATCGGAAAAAAATTCAGGTACCTACTTGTAAAAATAAATAAAACATTTTCTTCTAAATGAAACAAAAAAGTAAAATATTTCGAAAATATTGGGGTTATCCCTTAGGTACAAGGCACAAGATACAAGTTAAGCCGCTACGATACCCCCCATTTTCAAGGGTTTCGTAGTTTACATCTCCTACTTGCATTTCTTAATATTTTCACTTGATTTTTTTTTGTGGCTTAGATAAAACTACGAAGAATCGTCGTTGTGTATCACGAAATGTGCAGGACTAATGCGACACTGTGAAAAAAAATGCCAAACATACCCGAAATTCGACTATATTCGGTTAAGAATTTCGAGTATTTCCACCGCTCAAAAATAATTCGAAAGACACAACGACGATTGAGGCATTCTATAACATTATTTTAAGACTACTTTCAAGTCGATACGTTTGTTCGTTTGGCTATGATTTGAAAACTACGAACCCATTGCCCGGCAATAAAATGATCCGTGAATTGGCCATTCGAGCAGGAATTAGACGTACGGAGATAGGCGGGCGGGCGGGCGTTCGCTGGAACTCGTGGTTCCCCTACTTCCCCCTACTTCGGCGTACCTCACCGGGCTCGGAAACCACGTCAGGGGAACTTTCAATCGATATCAGATGGTTCATTTTTCATTTTATTAGTCTCAGTCTCCCTTATTTGTGTTTCGCTTGTTTTGAATGTTAGTATGTTAGCAAATATTTATATTTCCGAGTACCCGAAGAAAATATTTTCTACCGCGACATTATGTATGTCGACTGGCATATAATAATACTCATTATTATTATTCCTCCAGGAATTATAAATAAATAATTATTAATCCATTGCGCCACAAATAAATTTTAGAAAATAAATAGTTATTATTCACAAAGTACCTACTTTTTGCTTTTGTGTAAAATGGTTTAATCCCTAGGGCATAAAATGGCCTGGTCGTGCAAAAAGAGTAAATTTAAATTCTAGACCAAATTGTGCGCTTGATTTTTACTTTAAAAATGTGATAGGTACAAGTAATAATTTTGCCAAATAAATGGGTCATGTGAAGCATTTTTTGAAAACGAATTCCTATGTAAATCGCTGCATGATAAAAGCTAATTTATATACTTTCCAGAGGGAACGATAATAATTCTGACATCCAGTCAGTTTTAGAAACTTCTTCGTTAGAAGACTGTTCGAAAGTCATTGGAGTTGAAAATCGGGCAAAATAAAAATAGTACATTTTATTGTTCCAGTCTGTCGAATTTATGACATTTTAATACATTTTCTAGGATGTTCGATAATTCAGATTTGCCAGAATAAGGTTCTGAAACTGAACCGCAGTCAGGGCAAGAATACCTATAATGTTTGATAATGATGTCACAACAGTCACATGGAGTGAAACCAATAGGAGTAATTTGTGGGCTTGAGTGCTTTTATTCCCGTAGGTACCTAATATGGTTTCCAGAATTTGAGAGAGGGGTACCTACATATTTTGCATTTTGCACACTTATTCGGATTTAGGTATAAGTAGTACTGCAGGTGCATATGGTTTGGGAAACAAACTTTCTGGGAAAAACAGGGCTTTGAATGGAACATTTACAAGGGATTAGAAATTAATAGCTCCTATTATCTCACAACTATTACTTTATTTAAAAAGGGAGACCAGTTTCGTAACTCTATAAATTAGTCCTTGAGGATGTAATTTTATAGATTAACGAAACCGTTGTGATATAATATGGCCTATTCACTCTAATCCCTCTAAAGTGAACTCTTACAGGGTAGAAAGTTTTTAGTTAGATTTATTTATTATTACACAAATGTAAATATGGAATACCTACTAGTTATATAAAACATTTTGAAGAAGTAGACTTTAGAGGCACTTTTTTAGTCGTAGCAACACTATTATGCAGAACAATTATCCAATCAAACATTAATAGATGTTCAACTGACCCTAATGTGGTTCAAGAAGAATTCGGTAATCGAATCGTTAATTTAGATTTTATAATTGAGCAATTACAGAAGTTTTTTTATACACGAACCCTTCATAGCATGCACCTTTGCTGATATGAAAAATAATAGTAAAATTGCTTCGACGCCAAAAAGCTATGCAGTGTGTTGCCAACGAAAAGTGAACGTCCTGAATAACTCCCAAAAAATATCATTTTTGCAATAAAGCAAACAGGCCACCGCCGTTTTTTAAATATATATTCGCGCTTCTTCGTCGGCATCGGCGAGACTCGTGTGACCCGTCGGCGGCCGTCGGCGGCGGCCGGCACCCGAGTTATTATTTCATATTATCTACACGTCTACACAGGAAAAAAAGACTGTTGTGATTTTAGTGAGTTCGTGTATATAGTCACTTTTCCATTACCTACTTTAAATATACAAGCAAATCCATGTGGTCCCAACAATATAATCTATACTTTTGACGTAATTGCAGATGAACCAATAAGTTTAAAATAGTTTGAATTTCCGTTAAGAAGACGTATTGTCACTTCGATACTAAAATTGGCATACTACAATGAAAGCATAACCTCGGTTTTAAAATATCTTATGTTTTATTTAAACAATTAAATTTATTTTATTTGAATAATAATAATTCTCACCCTCAGACTACTCCAAACTATATAGGAGTACCCCAGAAGCAACTGAAAAAACATAATAATTCATTGGATGAACAAAATAACTTAATTGCAACTTTTATATTCATCAATGTAAGTAATCATAGTCCAAGCAAATTGTCATTTTTTTATAGAGGTAGAAAAAAAATGATTCTTAACAGGTAGATATTTTCAGGGTTGGTTTTGGGTAGCGTCCTGAGTATAACCCCAAAAAATCACCGTCGAAGTCGTGTTACGAACCCCGCAATAGGAGTGGTTTTGCAAACATTTTTTTGCAATTTTTTTTCTTCTCATGTGTACAATTTTTTTTTCTTCTTATGTATACATTATTACGTTCTCTACAACTTTCCCTCATGAAGTTTTTTTTTAACTTCAATACTTCACGAGATATAGGTAAAAGATCACCACTATCTAAAGTGCTTTATAAGGGTAAAAAAAATTCTTTAAAACAACCTGATTTTTTCAGGGTTAACTGGGGGTTAACTTAGGAGTGCACACAGTGATCGCAAATTAAAGGTTTTGAATCAACCCTACACTCTATATCGTTCGTAGTCATAATGAACACTGCAAGTGAATGGCTATAATTGATATTAGTACCCACAATTAAGTATTACAAATCCAGCAAAAATTCAGTGACAATAGTTGTAATTTCAGTATAATGAACAGTTAAATGTATCCCTATTCAATTCAACACCATGAAACGTTATGTTGTTCTGACAAAAGAATGTGCTTAGAAAAGAAGTATTATAGAATCAATTCCAGAACACGCTATTTATTGAAATAAAATATTACATTTAAATTATTCATTAGAATTCAATATCAATTGTAATTGAATTGATTATTGTTAGTTACACAAAAGCTTCTGCTTGAGTTTGAGGAATAATATCTCATATTGAATTAAACAGGGTTTTTTTTACAAAGTTACAGATTTTTCTCAGTGTAGTACCCACGGCCGGCCTGCCCCTCAATCGTAGCACTATGAAGGGGCAGGCTGGAGTGGGGAGTCGTGGGGACTAGAGGAAGGAAAAGGATAGGCATATCTAATCGAGCGACGTTTGTCCTGAATTGAGTCGGGCACTTCGGGCGGATTTCATAAGTATCGTAGCCTCTTAAACGAATGCTATATTATACTTTTCTGGATTTAACACTGGAAAACTCATCTGATATTATATCACTGATCCCAGCCAGCAACGCTATAACCTTGACGTCAATACGACGTCGAATATTGGTGACAAGCTGTGTACTAATATTTTTTAAAATATAGGACGTCGAATCGACGTCGATTTTACGTTTTTTACGTATGTTCCATTATTGGAGATTATAAGACGTCGAAATTACGTCGAAATAAATTACTTCTATGCCCAGTTTTTATTCTCGTGATAGTTGACGTCGAGAAGACGTGATAATGACGTACTGCAGCCTGCGCTTGCGCAGTGCGCGTCCTGGCCGCGCCGCCGCGCCGTGCACCGTCTTCGTCTCCGCTTTCCGGTCTCGAACGCAGCACGCCACGCCGTTAATTGTCTGGAGCTGTTCCGCGAGCACGTGTCGTTCCCTGTTATTAACCTAGCTATTGTGTGGATCCGGTGTTCCGGTGCTTCGCGTTGTAGTACTGGAGTGAGTTTTTATTGTCTATTATCCCCTATGTAAGTAGTAAAAGCTCGAGAAAAAATAAACATGTAGCCTCTATGCCACACCGCTTCTCTAGCCACCATGATGGATTTACATTACGCAAATTTTAACCTAGCATAAAATTCACCCAAATGACATTCAGAGTCAAGGTTCCTTGTTCAAAGTGATTTAATTGTCCATTTTATACTGCAAAATTCTATACTACCTTCTACCATTTTATTTATTTCCATATAGGTTGTTTTAGCTGCCTCCATGGCAACGTTAACGTTAGTACAAGCCCCAAATCCAGAGCATGTGCTGACAGAAGCTGCAAATGTGCTGTTGGCTCCTGCCTGGACGTCATTATTGTGTTGCTTCCCAAATCACGCCTATCTTTCTGATTTGGTTAATTTTATACCGCACTGATGATTGCCGAATAGCATGAATTAGGTACTTTCTCTTGTATTCTATTTTATTTATGTTTTTGTATTGTTTTTTTATTTATTTTTTGTGTGTGTTTGTTGGCACTTAAAATATAATAAACGTATATTGATTAAAAAATGTATTTAATTTCATTTACAAATTGCAAACCCTTTTATATATCTTTTGAGTATAAAAAGTTTGTTCAGCGAATGTTCGGCCCTACGTCACAACTCCCGTCCTTGTCTTACTCGTGAATATACGATGGATATCGGTCGTATATTCACGAGTCGGACAAGGACGGGAGTTGTGACGTAGGGCCGAACATTCGCTGAACAAACACTGTGCGTTGCGACGCCATTAAGTAATTTTTCACGTCTTATTAGACGTCACCATTACGTACTTTGCACTTCCTATTACACGTCGTCATTACGTAATTTTGCACGTCTTATTAGACGTCGCTGAGCACGTAAATTCTCTGTGACATATTGCCGTCGATTCTACGTGTTTTCTGCGTCGAACTTTTCGTCGATCGACGTAATGCGGTACGTCTATTCAACGTAGAAGAAACGTCTTTTTGCTGGCTGGGATATTTATTGTATCAAGTGTAGGATACTTTCAATGGAAATTAGTGCTAAATCGGTTAATCTCTCCTGGCCATAGAAGACCTTAGATAGCTTTTTATAATTTTTAATTTGGAAAATGATCTCTCCGCGGATGCTACGGTAACTGGCAAGCACAAAAGTATTCGGCGGAAAACTATTCGTCGTGAGAGAATTTTTGAACAAGTATAGGTACTCTAAAATAGTTCTTGGACTTGCAGTATATTCTGATGGAAGAAAGATATTTAAATTTTTTAGCTCACTATACAGGTCTGAAGCCTCGATATCCCCTACGAAATTTGAGGTCTAACAACGTCGCGCCGCGCCGCGCAGTTGCCACAGAGCATAGACCAGAATAGAGGTAGTGCCGACTGCCGACGGCCGACCGACGCCGCCGACGGGTTACAGGTTCATATCTTCATATCAATATGGTCAGGGCCGCGCCAACACTCGGTGGCGCCTGTGTGTACAAATTTTCGTGGCGCCCATAAAAATTTAGTTTTCAAAAACATATTTGGTTATGGTTTTGTTAAATAAAAAAGTAGATAAGTAGAAACAAACAAAAAATTATTAAGTATAATATACAGGGTGTAACTGAACTGATGGTCAAAAATGAAACCACGTATTCTTGGAGTCAAAATTAGGGCACTTCTTCATATATTTTTTTCTTCTACGGGCCATAGTTTTTTTATACAGAGCGTAGCTTGGAGAAAAATATACACATATATTTCTTAGTATCTCTAGAATAGAAGTATACGAGATATTTTCCTCAAACTTGGCGTGTCACATGAGCAAATGAGCCGTCAAACTTAAGGTTGACATGAAGCTTCTGAGGCTCCCAGTTGCGGAGATACAGGGTGTTATTAAAATTAATTAGTTCAGAAAAATATGAATACCCTGTATAATCGCATTTTTTAAATTTGTCTTGAATGGAAACTTCAATGGTTAACAAAAAGTATCTCTTAGTATTTTTGCATATTCGCAGCCGTTTCTTAATTATTTTCAAAGAACTGCAACGCTGCAATGAACAATAGTCACTTTAAGAATAAATCTAGCAATCTGTGGATGTCAATTAAACTTTATTCAACAAAATACAAAAGCAAAATCGATAATAAAAGAAACGTAATGCTACTAGAAAATTAAATTATTAAATGTTCGAAATGACCGCCGCGGCCGTCTCTTTCAATACACGCAACTATGCCATTCCGCATGTCTATTATCGCCATTGGCAAGTCCATAACAAAAGTGCATATCAGTCAATTCTTCGAATGAAAATATAATTTTTCAAAATATTGATACTAGTGCAAAGTTGGCAGCCAAATGATTCAAATAATGCCAAGTTTAATTGACTTCCACAGATTGTTAGATTTATTCCTTGTTTATTGCAGCATTGCAGTTTTTTGAAAATAATTAAGAAACGGCTGAGAATATGAAAAAAATACTAAGAGATACTTTTTGTTAACCATTGAATTTACCATTCAAAACAAACTAAAAAAATGCGATTATACAGAGAACTCATATTTTTCTGAACTAATTAATTTTAATGACACCCTGTATCTCCGCCAACTAGGGACCTCAGGAGCTTGATATTAAGCTTAAATTTGACAGCTCATTCGCTCATGTGACACGCCAAGTTTGAAGAAAATATCTCGTATACTTCTAGAGATACTAAGAAATATGTGTAATTTTCTCTAAATTTCTACGCTCTGTATAAAAAAACTATGGCCCGTAGGAGAAAAAAATATATGAAGAAGTGCCCTTATTTTGACTCCACGAATACGTGGTTTCATTTTTGACCAACATTTCAGTTACACCCTGTATATAATATAAAAAAACATAAAATATAATACAAAACAAATAATTATAAAATTAAAAAATCTCTTTGGTTAAAAAAAAAACAAATAGGTACTCTGGGCAAGGTCTAACTATCAATAAAAATAAATAATATTTTTTTTCTGTTCGGTATCTACCTAATACCAGTGACTATCTATAGTCACTGCTAATACCTAATACCGTCGATGGATCAATCAACGCTAATACCTAATGTCACAAAATAAAATAATGCAGTAAAAAATATTAATTTTGTAAAATATTTGAGGATCAGAAATTGGTTCATCTTTATGTTCGTAATCGAAGTGTTTAGTTTTTTGTCGTCGCCGACGCCGTAACGATGTGTCTGTTTGAAAATTAGGTTGACCATGTAACTTTTCTGATGTTTCTCTTGCCGCAATAATAATTAATAATTAATGGATTGTTGTTTTTAAGGTTTGAGCTAAAAAATATGTTATGCCTAATACGGTTTAAGGCCGCATTCAGGCGCTTATAAATCGAATTTTGGCGCCTTATGGCGCGCAACGAATTTTGGCGTTTTTTGGCGCCCCTTCGCACCTGGCGCCTGTGTGCGCCGCACACATTGCACACGTGGACGGCGCGGCCCTGAATATGGTGTTGTTGCATTGTTGACGATATTCTTTTTGAGGGCGAATGCAAGTAATGTAGAGACTTTTCAATCCTGTTGTTTGTTTCTTCTTCTGGTCGATTTAAGATTGTGTAGATTAGAGGAGTATTTTATAGCTCGCCAATATAACCGTTCCAGCCCAGATGAGTTATCGACATGATTATACCTTTTTTCTTCCAGTAACGAACTTTTGTCGCGCTTTTTGGCGAGCGCTCCAAGTATTTATATATTTACCACTTATTACCAGTGATGAGTTATTAACTCCCGGGATTTTTAAAAACTCCCATTCCTCCCAGCCTGAAACCTCCCATCCGCCATTTTATTTAACTGTCAATACTATCCCGGAGTAAAAACTTCTGGGATTTTTCATTTTTCAAAAAACCCGGGAGTTTTCAGAATAATATGGATTCATCATTCTACCTGTATTTCTTACATGTACTTCTACTGAAATGTGAAGATAAAAAAATCGCATAAATTAAATAAAGAATAGAATATTAAATAAGTTTAGGTTTCAGCTTCAGCGTTAAGCATATATGCATATAATATCATATTGGCACCTTTGTATTTCATTTTAAGTCAAGAAAAAATAAAATTTTTAAAACAAAAGTTTGTTTTAGCTTTGAATTCTAATAGAAACATAAAAAAAACAAAAAAAACAATAAAAAAAAACATAAAATTAAAATCAAGGTCGTTTATTACAACAACATTAATAACGAACGTTCAGTTAGACAATTCACAGCTTAAATGCCGGCAAATTTAAACTTCAGGAATGTTCCTGGGAGTTTTCGAGTCAATGCTCCCATTTGTTGGGAATCATGGCCTCCTACGATTTACGGCTCCCTTAAGGAGGCCGTATTGGGAATATTCCCAATTTTTTAATGCTTCCCGTCCCGGCAATATTCCCGGGAATGTTCCTGCGGGAATATTCCCAGCGACCCATATATCTACTTATTACTTTCTTATTTGTACCACCCCGCGCTGCTTATTTCGGAGAGTTTTTGTTCTGCGCTAGGAGTCAAACTTTTATCTTTCGTCCGGCGCTATTTTGTTCCGTGCCATTTCGACATAAGCGAAAAGCTATGATAAGTAAACGTTCTCATCCTCCCATATTATTATTATTATTATTATAATAAATACGCATCTGACACACACAGACGCCGAGACGCCAACAACTTTTATGGATTCTCCACGTTTTAATAGGTTTTTAGAACATTTTGAAACGATATTATATTATTTAGTTAAATATTTTTTTGCCGAAACAATACTTCCGCACTTACGTGGTAATGTGGAAGCAAAAAACTGGATTAAAAAAGAGAAACGAAATGGTTTAAATTCCCTGGCACCTGGTATTCCACCACGATTACAAATTTTTATTCATGTGCAATTCGGTAATAAAATTTCTCTACGCCCATGGCAACAATTGCCCAATAACGTCACCACCAACCGACTTGTCAAATATTTTGACGTTCCGGTTACTCCCTTCTCTGGGAAAAAACCTTGCTTGCGAATTTCCCAACACTAGGCTCTGCTAGCGGCAGCATATGATTTGGCAATTGGTGATCAAGTCCGCAACCCCTTGAAAACACTGTCTTTTTGGGGGCTCCTCTAGACAATGTCCAGTATGTTGAGTATAGCCACGCGGAGCCTCCCCCGGGCAGTGCTTAGGACTTTAAACAAATCCCTGGAAAATGGTGTTACCGAGGTGAGAGGATGCCAAAAATAGACTGTTTGATGTAGCAGTGCATCATTAATTTATAATTATTATGTAATTTCTTTTATATAATGATAATTTTTGCACATCCTCTGAATAACAAAGGTAGATTTCTGTTATGTAACCTCAATGCTTTCAGGGAACTGCCAGGAGCAGATCAGTCAGCCAAGGGGCCAAGACGGTTAGGAAATACAGCGTTAAAGCGAGCAATACTGCTTTCACCAGGTACAATTGAAGCTTTGGAAGTTAATTTTGAAAAATGTTTTTTTCTTTTGTCTGCAGAACATCAAAATCGGTATGTGCCAGATCTGACAGATACTTTAGAACTTCAGGAGCTCTTCTGCAAGTCGAAACTATTAGTTGTCCACCATTTCCAGAGTCGGTAACAGAGGGTGATGTCAGGTGAGTTTGTAGGTAAAATAACTACTACTATTTATTATTTTGCAAAAAATTGGTTAAAAATGAGGTTTAACAAGTATAATTCGAAGGCGGACATGGGTTTAAAAGGATTAAGTGTGCCCTAAGCCAGTTAGAATCCAATACTGCTCATATTAAAGGCTTATGAATTTATGACTCAAGAAAATAACATTTATTTACAACCATGTATGTAATGTTGACATTTCTGACTTTTTAGAAGTTTGAAAGTGTCAATTATTTGACTTTTACTTCCCGCCCTCCCGCCCGGGTGGAAAGTTTACTTTCCACCCAGGAGGGCGGAAAGTAAACGAGATAAAATTTTGAAATTACAAAATATTGATGGTTTAAATAAAATAGTATACAAACCTCGGTGACGTGTTTCATTACTGTCTCGCACTTCGCACCTCGGTTAACTATTTAATCTCTCGACAGTAATGAAACACTTCCCACCTCGGTGTGTAATATACTATTTCCTACTCCCTTCCTCCCTAAGTACACTTTACATACTGAAAACAAAAGTGGTTACTTGGTACAAAAAGTATTGCCTAGCAACCCTTATGCTGCCTTAAATAACCATTAAAAATATAGGTAAGGTCTATTTCGGCAGAATTTCAAACCAGTTTGAAACTGCAAGGAGCATTCGCAGTTGCAATTGATTTTAATCGGTTTGAAGTTCTGCTGAACCGCCAAAATATTGACTCGTTACCATAGCAAATCGCAGTCGATCCTGCTACCATTGATTAAAGGATATATCCAACGATATAAAGGAATGGATAACCACTCTAATACAAATAAATTGGTTTTATTTTGCTTTTACATTAGCGGGTCACGAGGAAGAAGACGAGGTAATTTGTTTACATTGGCATTTCTTAAATTCAGTCTTTCCTATTTTGTAATGCATAATAAATAGTTTTTTGATAGACTTGTATATCGTATACAGGGTGACCCAATAAGGATTCCCGTCACCGATATCTTCGGAACAAAAAAAGACATTTTAATTCTGGGAACGCCGTTCGTTAGGATGTGAAGAAGGCTTTATTCCCAACTGATAAACGTTCATTTTGACGTTGGCGTATAGATGGCGCTGAGGTACAAATAAACTTTTTGATCCTAGGAACGTTGGAACGTAGCGCCTCTGAAAGACTGGGTAATTTGGAGAAACTTGTTCTTTGGGCGATTTTCCTATTGTTAAGTACTAGTTTCTGAGATAACCGCTCTACAATATAATTTACAAAAAATGAGCTAATTTGCTTAAAGTTAACTTTGAGGAAAAAGTTATTAAAAATATCTTTGTAGTGCACTACGGCGAAGAGAATAGTTGCATGTGTCAAATTATTACACATCCGGTTTGACCAGAAGTACCGGAAGGGATCCATTTTTCAGTTCAAAATGAACATACTGTACAATTTACCCTCAAAACTGAAAAAATACACCTACCTAATAACAATAACACCTTGTAGGTACATTACAAAATTATTTCCAAACCTAAATACGAGCGGCTACAGCACTCTATCAGTTGTACTTTCAACTTCAACGGCAAAACAGGTGTGTCATGGCTTCCAAGAAAAAAAGTCACTGCGTCGTTAATAGCCAAACTGGAGTAAAAATTAGTGCAAAGAAAGAAACTTGCCATAAAAATGTCATGAGAGAATGGACTAATACACCACTTTTTTTTATTTGCTCATCGGATAGTATTGGGCGAGGGGGAAATCGCTGCCGATAATTTGTACACTAAAAAATCCTTTTGCAAAAAAAATCCCCGCATATCCCCCAAAGAGTAATAAAAATCCTCGAAAATCCTCGCATATCCCCGTATATCCTCGCATATCCCCGTATATCCTCGCATATCCCCGTATATCCTCGCATTTCCCCGTATATCCTCGCATATCCCCGGCACATACTCGCATTTCCCCACATATCCTCGCATATCCCTGCATATCCTCTAAAAATGCCCGCAAATCCTCTTAAATTCCCCACAATTCCTTTCAATTCCCCTGTAAATCTTCACATATTTTATACTATATGGGTATATTCCCCTGCCAAATTTTACGAAAGAACAAATCTGATCTTTGGGTAATATTTTGTATTTAAAATAGGTTGGTAGGTACCCTCGAAAGTGCCTACATACTTATATTATATAAAAAATAAACTTTGATTATTTATTACAACAGAAAATAAAATCTCACACTACATACTAAACGTCATATCACAAGCAAATGACATTGTTAAAATAAGAAAATAAACTACTTAGTTGTCTTCTTAAATTCTTATACTTTTTATTAAGTGGTTCTACCCCCACCAGGTTAATTGGTCCTTAAAATATATATATATTTATATATATTTTTGAAACAAGAACTTAATCAATATTGCAGATTATATACAGGGTGACCCATTTGAAATGGAAGCAGTCCCGCAATTTTTTTATTTTTCATTCGATTTTAGCCGGGTGTTTTTCTGTAGGCCACAAAAAACTCTTTTGGTTCAAAATAAAGTCAGATACAATAGCGTTAATCAGGACACCCCAAAACCCTCACATACCAAATTTGAGCAAAAAATATACAGGGAGTTACATTCTACATAGTTGCAAAGATGAGCAAAATTGGAATTTTAAAGGCATCTGGCAAGTCAAGTATGTCAGAGAATCTATTCAAAACACTTGAATGAGCAACATAACCACTCAAAGTGTTGGTGTGCAAAGATTCAATACAAAAATACAGGGTATTTTTCTCTGGGCCATCTCAAAATGCTGAATTTTATGAATCTTTATGTGGGTGAAGAGTGCTCTAGAATTATTGGGAAAATATTAAGAATGTTCTATGGTAGTGACAGCCATATTGAATTTCCCATTTCGCATTTTTCTCCTTTAATATTTGATAAAAATGAACCATTCTTTTACTAATACGCTTATTTTTTACATAAGAATTGCAGATGATAAGAATTTTTGCAGTTTTGAAACAAATAAAAAAAAATAAAACCTGGATTTTTTTCAAAACAACATAAAAGGTATCATCTGCAATTCTGTGAAGAAAATTAAACATATTTTACCTCTTGTCAAAATGTTTAAAACTTAGCCGTTTTTAAATGATTTGCGAAATAGCGAAAATAATATTCAGTGCTTGATTGCTACCGTTAAAATATTAATAAGCACAAAAGTAATTTATTTCTTTACAAAATGCCAAACAAATACAAAACAATGTAATAACTGGACCTTTCTCAATAAAATCACTGTCTGAGATGATATATTTTCTGTGCGTTTTCTTTTGTAGCATACCAGCCACCTTATCTCATATGGACTTCTGCCAAGCTTCTGTATTTTTTAGATTTAGTTCATCGTTAGTAGTGTCTGGGGCGGTTTTGATATACTCGATTTTTGATCCGTATAAAACTAAAGTTCAAAAAGACACTCTGTGTATAGGTATTTTTGTATTGGATCTTTGCACACCAACACTTTGAGTTCTCCTGGTGACAATTCAACTGTTTTGAGGGGATTCCATGGCACACTTGACTTGCCAGATGCCTTTAAAATTCATATTTTGCTCAACTTTGACAACCCCCAGAATGGAACTCCCTATATATATTTTTTTAAAATTTGATATGTGGGGGTTTTGGGATGCCCCGATTAACGCTCTTTAGAAAAAAACTGGCTAACATCGTATGAAAAATAAAAATTTTTACGAGGGTGCTTCAATTTCAAATGGGCCACCCTGTGTATATACAGTGCCCGCCAAAAGGTTGGAACCATATGGGATTTTTTTATTTTTGGGCTAAGATGAAACTACTCTGGGGCGATCATCTCTGCTTCCAAAAAGATTCGAAATGAGATCATTAAACATCATGACATAATTTGACAAACCTGTCAAAAATGACATTTAATTAAATAAATAGCCAAAATACGCTTTATTTGTGATTTTATCGAAAAAAGTTATTTGAAAAAGTTGCTTGGAATTTTATTTTACCCCTATGTGCCAATTTTCAGACAATAATTTGTTATTACTAATTACCGATAAGAATAGGTATTTTTCAAAAGAAAATGATATTTACGCTTCAAAATTCTGTTATGTTTGTTGCAAAGTTGATGTACCGTCTAGCATTTGGGGTATAAATTTAGTTACATTACGTTTCCCAGTTCTAAATTGATGCCAAAATAATAATAAATTAAAATATCATCAAACTCTTTTACATGCCTAAGCAAAATTCTTGACTTTTATGGAACAAATAATTATTACCTTTAAGTTTAATTTCACAATAATCGATATTGATGAGTAGGCCATGGATAGAATAGAAGCAATTGTTTTTATTTGACAGTTTTTATTTTACAGTTATCAAACTGTAAAATAAAAACAATTGCTTCTGTTCTCCCCATGGCCTACTCATCAATATCGATTTATGTGAAATTAAACTTAAAGGTAATAATTATTTGTTCCATAAAAGTCAAGAATTTTGCTTAGATACGTAAAATAGTTTGATGATATTTTTATTTATTATTATTTTGGCATCAATTTAGAACTGGGAAACGTAATGTAACTAAATTTATACCCCAAATGTTAGACGGTACATCAACTTTGTAACAAACATAACAGAATTTTAAAGCGTAAATATAATTTTCTTTTGAAAAATACCTATTCTTATCGGTAATTAGTAATAAAAAATTAATAGAACGATAAAGCTAGTGATATAAAATAGTTTTTACGAAGTTTCGAGTTTTTAAAATTTTCAGAAATTTCATAAATATCGAGATAAATATTAAAACTTGGCAAAAAAACTAAATATTTTAGTACAGCGTACACTTGAAAAACAAACAACTTTTTCAAGTAAAACTTTTTGATATTTTAACAACTAAACCCATTTTTGGCGATATATTTTTTTAAATGTAATTTTTGACAGATAACGAAAGTCACATGACCATGTTTGAGTGGGTCATTTTTCACCTTTTTTAAAGCAAAAGGTAACCCCAAAATTAAATTTCAAAATAAAACGTTTATTACAAATTTCCCCCCTATGGTGCGAACTTTTTGGAGGACACTGTATGTTTGTGTGCGTACACTATTAAGGCTTGGGTGCGCAACCTACAGGTTTAGGTGCGTACCCTATAGGTTTCGGATGTGCATCTATCGTTAAAAAATCGGATGTGCACCTGTACCCATAGGTTAGATCTTTTGGTAAAACGATTGATACAGCGTGATAGGAAAATACAGAGTGATCAAAAATTATGTTAGGTAATAAATATGCGAGGGTACACAAATTTGAAATAAAAAAATTTAAATTCTTATCGCGGGAGATCGGCACTAGGTAGAACAAAACTACTGCCGCACGTGCGCAGATCAGAATGACTTCACAATTTCCCCAAAAATCATCCCAAATCCTCGCATATATCCCCGTATATCCTTGCATATCCTCGCGTATATCCCCGTATATCCTTGCATATCCTCGCAAATCCTTGCGTATATCCCCGAATATCCTCGTATATCCCCGTATATCCTTGCATATCCCCGCATATCCTCACATATCCCCGCATATCCTCGCATATCCTCTGAAAATCCTCCTCTGTGTACACTAAAAATCCCCAGCGATTTCCCCCTCGGTATTGGGTGAGATATACTTGCTGTATTTTTTTAATTTTTTTTTTCGCCCCCTTTTTGCCGCAATCAATTTTTAAGTTCAATATACGTAACTACCTGTTGGATTTTATTTTTACCTAAATTTACTGCCAGGCGCCACGTTTGGCAACGCTGCGCCTCAATGTCAAGAGAACTTAACCTATAAATCTCCAAGGACAAATCAGATCCTGTTATCCTGCTAATATTTTACCTACATTTGATCTATTTTCACTGTATTTTCGCCATTCATTCCATTAGGGTCGATTCGCCAGTAAGCCGGACACAGCCAATAGTCGGACAAAACTTGCATATTGAATAATAACTAGAAAATGCGATACAGATTTGGCCTTCTAAAGTTAAAATCGCAAATCTTGGAACCTTGTTATTATATTAGATATTTTTCATTTCTGCAGTTGTCATCCTGGAAACGATAAAAGCGCGCCAAACAACATGTCTGTGCTCTCTTCAAATGTTTAGGTGAACAATAAGTGTGGAGCAGTTTTATTAAGTTTAGATAAATTTGATTTAGTAAATTTAAGGAGTAGGATACAGTTTTATATATAAGAAATGATCTAAATTTGCATTATAAATCACAAAAATATGTGTTTTGCCCGATTTGGTGGTTAAAATTGAATGGACGGCACACTGGTAAATTATTCTGTTTTCTGTTATATAAACCAATAGTCGGACGGGTGTCCGACTGCTGGAAATGATCGGTCCATATACCTCCGCCTTTTTTTCACTTATTAACAATAGCATTGACCATCCTTTTTTATTTCATGTAGTGAACCAAAAGTGTAAAATGGTTGTCAGTGGTCGGACAGCGAAATCTAAATACAGAGAAGGATTAAGTAAAATAAATTTTGTCCGACCACTAACTGAGGTGTAATTTTCAACGCTTCGGAAGTCGGTCAATTATTTTTTCTCTGTTTTCTTGAAGGGGGTTTTCTGATTAGTTTTTTGTTATTTTCATTATTTTCTGTTATGGCGCCCAAAACCAAAGGAAAATTTCACCAATATGACAATGGATCTTCAATAAAAGCGGTAGAAGCTGTTCGTAATGGCGGGAAATTGCGTGAAATATGCGGAAATTATGGGGTTCCTTAATTTACCGCGCAGGACCGTATTAAAGGCAATTTCGGCGATAATTTTAAACAAATGGGCCTGGATCCTGTTTTAAAAAGAAGAAACGAAAAAGTTAGTGGCTTGGATTACGAACTTGGCGAGATGCGGTTTTCCCATACAAAAAAAATATGCTAGTGGATAATGTCCAAAAAATGTTTCTAATTATTTTTTATATACTTTACCTTCTTTCCTAAGAGTCGCCAAAGAATGTTACCTAAGCAAAATAGTTTTTAATTATTTTTTATTTTGTAAGTGTTCATTTTTATTTTTTATTTTTGTTATGACGAAACTAAGTTTTTGCTAACTCTATATGGAAGTAAAATAAATATATTTACAATAATAGGTACTTCCCAAGGTAGATAGGTACTATCTATTTAGGTAGGTATCATAATCTTCGAAAACACTCCCATTCTCCTAAAATACCCAAATCTAAAGTACATAGTAAATAAATTCAGTCCCTTTTCTTCATAATGGAATACTTTTAGATATCATTTTCAAATTAATTGTGATATAATAAAATAATACATATATTATGTACTTATACATATAATATATTACATTCCCAAATTTATCCTACCAAACAATATTCCAAAATACGGGCCTGTGGGATTGACCAATCAGGAGATGTCCGATTACTAACAACTACTTGGCCGACCACTGGCAAATACTGTCCGACCATCAGCTCTAATAAATTTAATAAAAAATAACCTTTGGGTTTATAAAATATAACAGTTATATTTAATCAAACACAAATCATGAAACTACATCTTGGAAAAGTTTCAGTCGCATTAACGGAGTGCATATAATTTTAACTGAAAATTTAAATTTAGATGTGCCTAAACATTCCGACCACCAGCGAATTGACCCTACATGACGGAAATGATTAGGAAAAAGACTTTTTTGTTCCTGTTTGTTCAAGTACAAGCGAAATTTAAATAAAATTGTATTTTTGTTTGTTAATAATAAACTTGTTCTACTGAGATTCAGGTAGGTAGCAGCATAACAATCATTCTATTCTCCTGAGAACTCTATTGACGACTCAGAGATAATGCCAGTTAGTCTACAAAACCTAGCAATTTGTTTATTGTAAATTGTAAACAAGAGTCGATTTTATTTTGGTCTGACAAAAGTATAGGAGTGTGGTACAAAAGGATACAAGTGCTGATACATTATGAAGCAAAAAATGATAAGAACCGACCAGGTTCAACTTAATATTTTATAATAGTTGATGATTTTTGTCATACAGTTTTCTGTGAAGTATATTCCGCCGATTGCTAGTTGTATGAAGGAACTGATATTTTGGCCTGAATCTAAATCTAATGATATTCAAAAAGCATTACCAGTGCTTTTCAAAGCAAGACATAAACAGTGTAGTTAATAATTGATTTATTAGAAATTGAGACAGAAAAGTCATCGAATCCTATAGACGTCCAGCACTGACCTGGTTAGAATATAAAAAAAATGTTATAATGGTTTATTAATAAACAGGGATTAATAGGTATAGAAGATTGGGCATTTAAACATATTGAGCCCTTACTTACAGAATGTAAGTCAGTAAGACCTGCATCGGTTCCAACACATATAATAGGTGTCAGCTCTAGATATTGTTCAAAAGATGACATGTAAAAAGCAATAAAGCCAAGTTTTTAGTAGAAAAACTTTATAGGTAGTAGGTCATCGCTTGAATTGAATTGACTACTTCAAACCCATTTAGGTAAATTATATTCCCGAATGCATACTCGTAAAAAATGATATACCATGGAGAACCACGAAGAAAGTTTGCACCAGAAAAATTTGTATTTGTTTATGAATAATGATTAATCTCTGAAAAGTAACTGGCATATTAAATAAAGTGGTGGTTTTATTTTCTACACGGGGTAAATCATAAAAATGTCAAAAAGGTGTTTTATGGAATAGAAACTTGAAACTTCATTGCTGACCTTACCTTTTAATTCTAAACTTTTCATAATACCTACATGTTTTCTCTAAAATTAACAATACCTAAGGGCGTTGAGTCCATATAAAATTGCGTGTCCGGTCGGAGTGTGCTTACCCTGAAGTCCCTCGTTGCCCCCACTCGTTCTAGCCGCCTAGCGACAACTTGTTTACGTTTTCGAGAACACTGATCCCTGTGCAACAGGCTAATGGTACAATTTTATTTATTTTTTATTTTATTGGAAGGATATGTATTTTGCTGTCTCGGACGCTTTACGAGCCGGCTACGCTGCGTCCCGTAAGGCTGCGTTTCTTATTATTCATTCATTCAACGCTAAGGATACTTTCTAGTCTTTTTCATATTTTCGAACCTCCCCCATATACGAAATGAGATATTCAAATTTTGAAAACTGCGTTTTGAGTTTGCAGGAATGCACAAACTTTTATCAAGAATAAAATTTTCTGATAAATTAAAATTAAAAAAAAAAACATATGGTGTGTACTTTCTGCCGGACACTGTATATTCGACACTACTGTTGTAATAAGAAAAAATATATGTCTAACATAGTAGTTACATTGCAACTTTTATATCTTATCGAAAAAAATAGAAAAATAATAGGGGGGCTCGGATTTTTCGCATGAAGTACATAGTAATAAAATACTTAGACCTGTGACTTTTTCAAATTTTATTCACAAACAAAAATTATTATTTGCTTACCTAAAGTAAATTGTTACATCAACAAAATATTTCCAATATATCATTATCCATTAGAAACACCATTACTTAATTGTTTTATTTATACTTTGGTAATCTTTGTTATAACAACTATTGGATGTTAGAATTTTTCTTGTATTTTGTATTTTGATTCCCCCGAACGCCACGTACACACCTGAGTTTTTTCCTTTCTGTGCTACCCCAGTGTCCAGCAAGCCTCTAGTGACATTTTGTTAAATATTTCAAGCTGCAAAAAATTAATTGCGGAAATTTGGATTTTTCTTGTTTTTGATCTCCCGATTGCCACGTACGCACCTGAGTTTTTCGTTTCTGTGCTACCCCAGTGTCTAGCATGCTTCCAGTGCCATTTTGGTAAATAGTTCAAGCTGGAGAAAAAACAATTGTGGAAATTTGGATTTTTCTTGTTTTTAATCTCCCGATTGCCACGTACGCTCCTGAGTTTTTCGTTTCTGTGCTACCCCAGTATCTAGCATGCCTCCAGTGCCATTTTGGTAAATAGTTTAAGCTGGTGACAAATCAATAATTGTGGAAATTTGGATTTTTCTTGTTTTCTGAATTTTTTCGTTTGGGGTTGCCCCATAGGTATATATAAAAAAAGACGAAATAACTACCAATAAAATAGCAGGTAACTACTTATTGAAATTAGGGATCGTGACGTCACATTCCCTACTTTTGCGACCGTTTTTTTTTTAAATTTTTGAGCAAACTAATGGACAAAAAAATCTGTTGGTGGGGTTCCGTGATTATCTAGACATGTTTTACAAATTCCAATGCAAAAAAATATTTTTTATTCCTAAGTATACTTGTCCATTAGAAGCTATTGACATTAGAAACTTTTTACAAATGGATACTGAATGTTTCAGAGAATTACTCAATATGGCGGGCCCCTTAATAACGAAAAAAGTAAAAAAAAGTAATTTTTAGTGTAAAGGAATTTACTCAATGCTGTTACATTAGTAACAATAATTGTTGCTAAAGCTTTGAATAATAAAATAAGTATTTACTTAAACTAGTTTACTTAATACATGTTTATTGTATCAAAAATGTAATATAAGCCACATTTAAAATTGGCTGCCAGCTATTAATAGACATTTGTCCAAATACAGTCTGTTTTTAAGTAGTTCATAATAAGAAAACTAACAAATATGTTGTATTGTTCAAATCATATTTATCTTAATATTGCTAGTGCTAAAGAAATACAAAATCAAAGTACTTAACACTTATGTACTTGTGGGTGGGTATGCTCAACTTAGACTTATTTATTTTCAAGATGCCGACTTATCAGTTTTACAACATTTTGTCATTTTTATGTGATAATTTGACTTTAAAATATGTCAATTAGTACAGTGACACTGATGATGCCGATAATATGTATACATAATATATTATATTGATACATGATCATGATAATAATAATTATTACATATATTGATACATGATCATGATAATAATTCTTCGGTACAATGATAAAATATCACTTTATAAATATGCATATTTCTATTTCTAGTATACTTTATTTATACAATTTTTTGTAGTTTGATGTATAACGAGATTTTATTTATTTTCATATTAAAAATATTCGGTACAATGATAAAATATCACTTTAAAAAAATATGCATATTTCTATTTCTAGTATACTTTATTTATACAATTTTTAGTAGTTTGATGTTTTATGAGATTTTATTTATTTTCATATTAAAAATATATTTCAGGCGATAATGAATTTAATCTAGGTCAGTGACAGATACAGTCCACTGATTTTATTAAACACAAGGCCACACAATACTTTAAATTAGTCTAAAGGCAATATTATTATGAAATGAAAATATCAGTATCCACAAGACAAATTATTGTTATGCATCATGCAACACCTCTGCCCCAATTGGATATACAGGGTGTTTAAAGACTTGTGATTTTATATTAAGGGGTGGTTAAATACTTAAAAAAAAGTTATTAACATTAAAGCCCTAACAAAAGCGGAACAATAAGAGATTATGTTTGAAACATTTTTAGGACTTCATTTTCAAAAATTTTGCTGACACAAGATATCGCCCTGTTGTTCAAGACAAGGTCTTGGCAGGCATAAACCTAAAATCAAACAATAAGAATTGACGACATCAGTAAGTCATCAATTGGGGCGCAGAACATGTAGGTATTAGTAGTACTGTTTGGTGTTTGATTTTAGTTTAAGTTCAGGCAGGCTCTGCATTAACAAACAACTGCTGTACAATATAATAATTGTATAGTATAATAATTGTCGATCAAAAAAAATTAAAAAATTTCCTATAAACATGGTCTCAAAAATGCGCCATAAGGGGGCTACATATATCCCCGAAATGGACACTTTGGTAAAGAGTTCCCCCCCCCCCCCGTATTTGGGAGGCCTATGATTAAGTATGTCAAACTATTTTCTACCTCGGTAAATGTTAAATCTCGCAGGTACGGGCCCACTGTGGGAACACGAAAACTGAAAATAAAATTTCGAACAAGGGTTTTTAAATGGGAAATACTAAGGTCCAATTATGACTGAAAATTTGCTTTTTTATGTTTGGGAAAATGGCCGCTGTGAAGTCATCGATATTTTCCTCCAGAAACATACCTACCATTTTCCCCATAAATATTGAAAGTCCTTATCTTTCTCAACAACTTTTAGAGGACAAGATTTTCTTTATCTTTTATTGTTCACAATGGGTCAAATATGTAAAAACATGGAATTTTTTCTAATCCTTTTTCGAAATCAAAAAAACTATTTTTTTTTTGAAAAAAAAAATCAAAAATAGTTTTTTCTTAGAATTGATTGGGAAAAATATAACGGTTGACCCCCGTCTCTCCGGTACTGCATACTCCAGTAGATATAGCATTTAATGTGTAATGTGTAATGTGTAGGGTACAAATAAGGAAGATTTGGCAAATTTTAACACGGTTTATTAACTGTTCGATTAACAATGATAAGTATTGGATAATATTGATTTAACAATGTTAACTTATGTCCACGGTCGGTCCAGAGAGATCCACGCAAATGTCTGGAAAGAGAAACGTGCGGGTTAAGCCTCTATCGCAGAAATTCTGTTTTATTATTGACACGGTTTTGTCTACAGGCGGTAAGCAAGCTCAAAACTATTCGGGACAACTAATAGAAAATACGGCAAACTTAATAAGACGCGGGAAGAGTCATCCACGCCCAGTCCAAGCGATACTATTCGGCTAAGCTTGGTGCAAACTGTGTTTCACGATTAAATAACTTTCCGGTGTCGGTGGTAGATGATAACTTGCGCCACCAACACGGTACCAAGCCTAGCTTCAGTCAACCTTGATTTGGGGATGGGGTGAACCGGTGTCGGCTGCGGATAGTAGACTCACAATAGCAACACGGTTCGGGACAGTTTCTAAATCTAACCTAATAATGCTCACCAGGAAATATGCCGGAAATCAGAGAGCCTCCTCGGCAGCCGCAGCGTATTTATCGGCCTCGGAGGCGCCCCCTATCTTCGTGAGTGCCCCGGCCGCCCATTGGTCGGAGCAGTGGCGAGGCACCAGGTGATCGTCCCCACTCTTCTGGTACCCGAAACGGTTGCCGGGGGCTAGAGTGGCCATTAGGGGTGGTTGCACCCCCCATAGGGCTCGGACGGTGGTCTCTCTGGATCGGGCATGTCCAGTATACCCGGATTCACAAAAAGAACGGCGGCTCTAGCTGTAATTTGGATTAATATCCCGGTTCTTACCCCTAGCCGGTATCCCTCATCCCTCATGGTAACATAAACAATTCTTTACAAGCGGCGGAAAGCCGGAAAATAATCAAAACCAAAGTCTAATTAAATGCAATTCGAAATATCGACCGCCGGTCTCCTATGTAGAAAAAAAGAATCATTCATGAATGTATAAAAACTACGGCGGTCGGCCGGTTGTTCCAAACAGCGTGGCGAAGAAATAAATGAAATAAAACGAAAATTCAGAACTAGCGGGAAATTCCTAGTAACTTCGTTACACTGCTGAACTGATATTTGGTACTGTTAAATTTGGAAATTGTAGTCATGGAATCCAGTTTTACGATTTGGTACCCATCCTGTAATGGCCATAGATCACAGCATTGAGTGAAGGAATAACAAGAGGTGCATCTAATGCGGAGATTTCGAGCCAAATTTCTACGCCCCGGCCGACTGCTTTAGGGCCACTTAATCAACGAGAAACTGCATCAAGTCGTCCTAAAGCAGTTGACCGGGATCTATCGGCACTGAGATTTATGTCCCGGGCGATGCCTTAGAATGACACGATCGATGAGAATTGTCGACTCGCTATTAGACGTGACGGTAGCGCCTCTTATTATTCTTCACTTAACGATCATAGATCACGAAAATATAGCCTACGGCAACAGAAGTTTGATCAGCTAATGGCTATATGTCTTATCAAATTTTGTTCGGCGTCTTGTTAATAGCACCTGGGCGCAGAATCGTACTCCCCTCACTCTTTTAAAGCCTACGGCAGCTGCTGCAATGGGCGCCGTTATCAATTCTCTTTCATCGAACTGCCTGCCGTCAAACTTTGCCAGTTTTCTTTACCTGTAAGATGCATAATCCAGCCACAAGGTACCAACACCTTCCCGTCGATGTCTAAACTTGACCTGGTTTTCATGCCATCTTTTAGAGAGTAGCATTAGCTGCATTCGAATATGTGCTTGCGTACATGGAAAGAAGCCCTTTGCTTTTTTTCATGTACTCTAAAATATTCAGACTTCTGTTGTCGTAGGCTATATTTTCTGTTTATAGATCTTTTGAGTGAGGTACTTGAAGTGGACAATGTATCTTTTCACAAAGGGGCTTGACAGCAAACTTTTCTTTTTTCCATTTGCTTGTAATAAAAAGCGTCTCTTACCTTCCAGGATCGAGAAGAAAGTCGGCGATGCCGTTCGTCAAGATGACACGATCATGGAGATCGAAACCGACAAGACATCCATGCCGGTCAATGCCCCGACGCACGGTGTCATAGAGGAGATCATGGTCAAGGACGGTGATACGGTGAAAGCGGGCCAGCCCCTGTTCAAACTGATGAAGACCGACAAGCCGCCAGATGCCGGGGCAGCTCCCGCCGCCAAGCCGGCCCCGCCTGCCGCTGCTCCTCCACCGCCCAAGCCAGCACCCCCCAAGCCGCAACCAAGTAAGCCTCGTTAGCTTAGCATATCCCTGAGAATTTGACAATATTTTCTATTTCCATATATTTTTAAATAATATTACCGTACAGCACAGTATTGACATGATCGACGGTGTGCTGGTTTGAAATCATCTCAACAAATTGAAATAACACAATGATTTTGATTTGATTTTGATTTGTCATTTATTTCCAAAGATCAAGAAACGTACATTGTATACAGATTCTTAATATAGGACACGTCACGTGCACACACACTATGCAATCTATCATACATCAAGTGTGGTTGTACAGGCCCGGCCCTTGAAATCAATCCAATACATGCGGTCGCAAAGACCTTCAACTGACAACGTTGCAATTGCCCCTCCCCTCTCTCGCGGTTTGAAAGCCAGCCATAACCTCAAAGGCGTAAGTGACGGCAAATCTAACATCTTATTACGAGACATTGCCAGTTACAGTGCGAAAAACAGTAAATTCGGCGCCGTTAGGTTGGCCCTTAGATTGCCTGAATAGTGGAAAATCTTACAACCCTGCCCTCGGATATTGGCGGCTTTTGTCGCAAAAGTCTTTCGACGACCTCGAATAAAGCCGTTCTAAAAATCGAAGGAGGTGGTAAATCTCTTAATTGGGTGTCTTACTTTCCTCCGGTACCAAAAAGAACCTCGAAAATCCATTATCTAAAAGAATTTTCTGATTCACGATTAACCACTTTCGAAAAAGGGGACGGCTGTAGAATCAACGAAATCGACGGAAAATCCTCCGAAATCACTCTTGGAAATTGCGTGGTTTTTCTTATTTCTCGATTTTTCGGGTGCCCGGCAAGCATCAGAACCTCACCAGAAGACTCCAGGGAAGTTTTAAAAATTAAAAAAAAATCAAAGTTTTCGTTCGCTGTTAAGATAAAGAAGTGTAATAAACCAATGTAAAAAACCACTACGAGATTCTTTTATAATAACACAATTATACTCAGATATACCTTATTAACAAATACCACTTTGACAATCAAAGAAATCCGCGTAATTTCACGTTACGTGAATCTCAAAACACCATGGAATAGTGTAAAACTTTAAATCCACTTATAAATTATTTTAATAATAATGCAGCGATTTGACCTATTTTCGTTGACTGGCGTATTAAAACGTCAGTCAATGCAATTTTTATTTTCTATGGGGAGGAGCGGAGGGGTACGAGGGAATGTAGGGGAAGTTGTTGATTTGAGAAGCCGTGGAATTGGTGCAAAGTTTCCGCACTTACCCGAAATTCTTGATTTCTTGCTCATTTCTCGTACCTAGTGCGTGTACATAAAATATTTTACTGGCCAAACTTATATATATTATGATATATGGCCAAACTTATATATATTATGATTCAACCTTGTTGTACAACTTGTTGAATGACAATGTCACAGACTATGCAATTATCGTTTCGACAGTTGAATCTACCTGGATTGTACAATTTGTCCTACAACAAGTTGTATAGTGTGGGCCGGTTAATTCTTATCATGTTTCAGTTACAGAAATCCGACTGAAATCAAATAAAATATTTGTTAAAGCGAAATATAAATGTCAAAGTGCTTACATTATGAAATTGGCTATATCACCACTTATACAGTCCAACACACGAGGGAAGTCCGATGGAAAAATCAGTTTAATCGCCCAAGTCCACTTTGCTAACATACAGCTGGCACTTAGTCTGAGTTTTTCATTAGACTTTCTCGTTTGTTGTGCTATATCTATTAGTATTTATTGCTTTAGAAGTTAGGAGTTATAGATACGTGGAGGGAAATCAAGGAACAGTAACTTCCGAACATTATTAAGTTTAAATTTTCGAATTAGTTGCTGCAAAGTCTCCATTTACGAAATCCCTAGCGACAACAGCCAAACCCGCTGCAGCGCCGCCAGCTCCGGTGGCACCCAGACCTCCGCCCCCGGCGGCACCCGCCGCCTCGATACCGGTGGCCGCCATCAGGCATGCCCAACAGCTCGAAGCTGCCACCGTCAAGTTACCGCCGGAGGATTACTCTAAGGAGATCACAGGTTTGTTGCGGATGTGAACTTTCAAGGGTGCATGGATGGATTTTTGTTTACGTGAAATTTATTATTAGGGACCCGCTCGGAACAACGTGTGAAAATGAACAGGATGAGGCTGAAGATCGCGCAGAGACTAAAGGAGGCCCAAAATACGAATGCGATGTTGACGACGTTCAACGAAATCGATATGAGGTAATTTTCTTTTGGCACACTTCTCTGAGTGTTTAGATTTTCGAATTTCGTCAGAGCAATTTTTGCCCGTTCTCAAGGTGTACACCAATTCATAATGAATTGTACCAACACCACCTCTACTAAAGCCAAACAACAATAGCGCTACGTCACTCTGACGTCACTGCCTAGAGGCTATCAGTTAAGTTGTCAAATAATGTCAGTCGTGCTTCTTGCGACAGAACTTATTTCTTTATTTATAACATTTTACAGAATCATATTCTTGTATCATTTGTTGTGCTCGGCATTGTGTAACTGAAAATGGTGAACAAATGTTGTGTACCGGGCTGTCCCGGTAACTATAAAAACATCGATAAAAGCAGTAGTGAAAAGGCGTACACACTTTCAAGTTTCCTAAGTGCGATAACTTAGGTACTCAGTGGATTCGGGCTATTCACAGGGAGGATTTTCAAGTTTCATCACACACTGTCGTGAGTATTTACCTACATAAATCTAAAATCAGAATGTTTTGTTCTCTTCACTCTTCAAGAGGTTTAAATATTAAACAATATGGGCTATTCTCATAATACGTTCGCTCAAAATAGCTACACCTACATAGGTATGTACAGTTCTTCCAGTATTAATTTAAACAGCAAAAAAAAATCGGAGTCGCCAAATGCTTTGTAATTCGGAAAAGAAATGCTCAGAAATTTGCAGCTGTATAGCGGCGGCTTGTTTTGCCAACTAAAGTGTTGTTTGCTGTTTCAAAATGGGATGACGAATATTGCCATGCCCTCATGCCCCATTTTACATTAGGTATACCTTTACCTACTTGTCTTATTACTAATATACGCACAAACATTACTTCTGCAATAAATTAAATTCGCGTTAATCAAGCGAATTTTCCTTTATTGCAGGTGTCACAAGCATGTGAATTGCAGTAGGAGTAGGTAGTTTTCCATTATTATTGGTTTGGAAGGTATAAACAAAAATCGATATTTTTTTGAAAGTTTAGTCACCCTGTATCTTCGTAACGAAGCTTTTTTGGACCCATGTTGATATGAACTTTTTGTCTTATTTTAACGAGTAAATTACGCCCCTGAAAGGGTGCTGCATAGTTTTGAATCACCCTGTATATTAAACATGATCATTAAAAATTGTGTTTCTATGTCTTTCTCTCTAGGTATACTTAGAATCTGATAAAGCCTATTCATTTAATTTATACCCTGACGTCATCGATACCAGCATAACAGCGTTGCCAAACTTTATGAAAAATTGCAAATACGAAGACTTCAGCTGCCACAATATTTGACTTTTAAACCATTTACAGGTTAGTTAATGTACACTGTGTTTTCTTAATATGAAACCTTAATAGGCCATGTGGATAAAAATGAGGAAAAGCTTAATACCACAGCTATTCTGTGTTAATAGGTACTTAAAAATTAAAAAAAAATGAAAAAAATTAACTATTTCCGAATAATTAATTTAAAAAAATTTTTGGACCATCTGATACGCCTTTATGTAAAAATAAAGCAGTGGAAATTTACAAAGAAAATATTTCCCTTAATTCAAAATCTTGGAAAATCTTGGAAAATCCATGTTTCTTCCAAGTAAACAAACTCTCGTGTTTATTCTCTTTTTGCTTGCATATGATTTCTTAAAAATTTAATACGTTTTATAGCAATATTATAGGCACCTCCATAAAGTCCACGTCGAGGATCATCTTTGCGGTACTTAAATCCAATGTTCCTCAATATTTTCCATAAAGATGTTCTACCACCAGGAAAAATATCTCTTTCTTCTAATTTTGCTTTTAGGGCGTTCACTGTAAAGTGCTTTTCTAAAAGAATAATTATAAAATTAGACGCATATTGGGGCAAATTGGCAAAATTCTTTAACATACTGTCCCTATATACATTTCATATATCACATTTCGGATTGCTGTCTGTTCGAAATCATCAATGTTGACTAGGTACAGGTTTTTTCTTTCTCTCCTTGCAGTTCGAGTAGCTGGTTCGTTTGAAATAATTGTTTTGACCGTGTCAAAACTAATTCCTAGAGCTGCTGCAACCCTCTTAAATAGAAACAAAATTATGATTTTTTAGAAATTATCGAAATTTATATCAGTGAAATAAAATAAAAAGTACTTACATCTTTTACAGCACAAAGCGGAAGCAGCGGACCCCCGTTTTCCCTTTCCCTCTCAAAATATTCGCCCAAAGCACGCACCATACCCTGCGCGCGTTTATCAAGATTTTGAGAACCTATCTTGCGCGGCATTTTTAAAATTAAGTGACAAACTGTGTCAAAATTTTAACGAAAAATTTGAATATTATTATTGCAACCCAGCCCTATTATGCCAACATGACAGATGAAAATTAACTATTATTTGTGTGGCATTTTTGTAGTGTCACTAGAATTTATATTGGCAGCAAAAAACACCAAACGATGACGTCAGGGTATAAATTAAATGAATAGGCTTTATAAAAAGGTGATTAAATTTCAAATCTTCCCTTGGCTTTAAAATATGTGTTTACTCGGCCTCTTAGGTGTGACATCACTCTGTTGTTGTTTGGCTTTAGTGGGGTGTCTAATTTTCAACTAATAGAAAAATTTTGCGAAAAATTCTAGCAACTTCTAATTCTAATAGGGAACCGCACTTTGAACGACCTCCGGGAATCACCGTTTAATTTTCCAGTAACATCATGGAGTTCAGGAAGGTGAACCAGGAGGCGTTCCAGAAGAAGCACGCGCTGAAGCTCAGCTTCATGTCGGCCTTCATGAAGGCGTCGGCGTACGCGTTGCAGGACCAGCCCGTCGTCAATGCCGTCATCGATGGCGGCGAGATCGTCTACAGGGATTACGTCGACATTTCCGTCGCCGTGGCGACGCCAAAGGGGCTCGTGGTGCCCGTCGTCCGGAACGTCGAGAGGATGAACTTTGCCGACATTGAGGCGGCGATGGCCGTGTTGGCCGACAAAGCGAGGAAAGGTGAGTGGCGCAACTTGTCTGTTTTGATTTTTTTACCATACCTGAGCATATTACATTATTATACAGTATTACAAAAAACTTAACATGCTACCAATTTCAAGCATTTATATCTTCGAAATACTAAAATACGCTAAAACAAATATTAGCTCTTTTGCACCTAGCAATTTTAACCATACATTCATGACAAGATTTGCAAGTGATCTTAGGGTCCCTGCTCACAACCTTTCCCTAGCTGAGAATAATGTTAGAATTGCAGGAGTGAAGTTATTTAATAAGCTTCCTCCACATATAAAAGGGATTGACAACTATAAGGAGTTCAAAAAATGTGTTTTTAATTCTCTATATGTAATTATCATGCAGTAATCTAATAGAATAATCAGTGTGATGTTGATTTAACCTATACCTTTGGTATTCATATACTTGTAAATGGTCGATTGGTTTAATAAAGTTACTTTACTTTACTATACATAGAATATACTGGTGTTCAATGTCATGTCGGGGTAAAAGCTGGGTTGTCACTACCAAAAATATGTTACGATAAACACAACTATGTAGGGCCAAGTGGTGTAAAAATGAGACAGCAAAAATATCAGGCAAAAAGAAGACACTCAAAAAACACTTTCCCTCAAATTTCAAACAGAGAAATTTGCAAAACCAAATGTTAGTTGTCCAAGATATACGAAAAACCTTCCTTGCATAATGCACAATATTAAAACAAAAATATTTTCTGTGTAAAAAAATCGATCAATGCACAAGTCATTTTTACTGCTGAAAACTTTTAATTTTTTAACCGAAACTTAAGCCGTTGCGATGGCACGGAAAATCGGATCACCTCGGCCGACATCGCAAACGGTCGGGCAAACGTTCTAGATTTTCTTCGAAAACAAAATTCAGTCTTATTCAAACTGCCGTGGGAGCAGACGCTACTCAATAGCAGGTGCAAAAACGAGACACTGAAAAGTTTAAAAACAAGACATACCTGTGGGAAAAAAAGACACTTGTTTATCAACATGCCGAAAGTTTATGTTGAAAAGAATCGTTCTTACACAGAAGATATTCAGGCAGCACTAACCATGATTAATAATCGAAAGATGAGCCTAAGAAAGGTAGCAGAGATTTTTAATATAAACAAAAAATCAGCTTTAAGCTTGTTCTCAACAAATGTTAAAACGATTTACTAAGTGGCTCTGATAAATAAAGGAAATCTCATCACTCAACGACATAGAAGTCACTTATCTGAGAAGATAGGGAAATGTATTTATCTTTCCCTCAATATAAGAAAGATTTTCCCTGGAAAAACAAGACGTGGAAATGAAGCTTCCCAAGCCGGAACTCATAGGGGGAACTTGTACGGCACAACAGTATCTATTTAAAATAGATTTTGAAAAATGTCAAATTCAGTAACAAAAAAAATATTTATAAATCTTTTAGTCGCTATTTTTGTTTAGTTATCAAAGTGTACAACCAAAGAACTTTTGTTTTAAGTTAACATTTTAAGATAATAAATGTTTTGTTTGCGCGTTGCGGTGTATTTTTGCTCAGCAAATAAAAAAAATGAAATTGGTGTCTCTTTTTTACCTACTATGTCTCATATTTCGTAGACGCGCTTAGAACACAGAATAAGCGAGGAAAAATATCTGTCTCGTTTTTGGACCAATTTTTTTGATTATTTCAACTTGTCCGGTACCCGAGTGTGCAATATAGGAGCATTATTAGAAAGATCTTTAAACAAAAATTCCTAAGAAAAAATAAAATATTTGAAATTTGTCCCATTTTAACCATCACTTCATTTTTGCGGCCAAAACTGACTTAGTGGAACAGCAGGGAACAAAAAAAATTCTTTTAGTACATAATGCCACCAATTTTTATACATATCCATAAATCTATATTTTTAGAGATATTCACCCAACGATATATAGGTATAGATACATTACGAAAGGCAACTTGTTTTGTTTCATGATATTGAAAAGATGTTATTGTTGGCACATTTAAGTTTTCCAGTTTTTTTAATACGATTTAGGTTATTTTTTAAATATAAGTAAGAAATGCCAATGTAAATAAATTACCTCGTCTTCGTCCCCCCCGACCCGATAATATAGAAGCAAAATAAAACCGATTTATTTGTATTAAAGTGAGTCATCTATTGATTTATATCGTTGTATTCACCAGTCTGCAAAACTACTTTTCATGTTCCTACCATTGTCAAAATGTAAATCCTGGGCTGGCTACGATTTTTTTAACACCTGTTATTTTCACTAGTGTATTTGACGTTCGTTTACTATCCGGAAAAAAATTTCTACCTCGCGACACCTTTTCAGGCAAAATCGCCATTGAGGACATGGACGGAGGTACCTTCACGATCAGCAACGGCGGTGTATTCGGTTCCTTGCTAGGCACGCCCATCATCAACCCCCCTCAGTCCGCCATCCTCGGCATGCACGGCATCTTCGACAGGCCTATCGCCGTCAAAGGACAAGTAAGTACTAGACACCCTCTTCTATTCACAGTGTATTTTCCCCCAAGATGAAATATACATAAACAAACCGCGCTGTGTGCTGCCTATGCGATGAGACTATAGGACATCGACCACATTATTTACAATCCGTGACGGCTGACACAAAGCATTTATTTGCAAACGACTTAATACTTTGCAATACTATAGAGTGACGTCAGGACAAGTCTTGCTTGCTGTTTATATTGGTTTCACCTCGGAAGTAAATACCCAAGCAGCATTAAAGTTGCAGTAACTGAGATGGGAACTTTGAATAAGTAGTTATTACGTAATTATTACTTATTAGTTTTTATTACTTATATTTAGAAAGTTTGAGTAATTACGTAGTAATTATTACTTCAAGTTGGAACTTTATCGTTTCAGTACTTCTAAGTAGTTTTTGAAGTATCTGGAACGGAATTGTTACTATGCAAAATTACGTTAAAGTCACGTTAACTCTAAAGTTATATTCAATGGTCACAATTACTTTGTTGTGTTACTTGTTTATCACTTTAAAGTTTTTATTACTTTATGGTAACGGTGAAAGTAACTTCTACATCTTAGCGACTTTAGAAATACCTTTAAAGTTACAGAACTATAGAGTCATATTTAAAATGAAATTAACTTTCCCGCTACTCGAGAAAACTACTGGATGGTAGGTTTTACTTCCCACTCTATTTTAAAATTACTACGAAGTTCCAATTACATACTACAAAAAAATACTTTAAAGTAACTGTCACTTCTATAGGAACCAAAATGGAAACTACATTTAGTTCCTTACAACCATTTGAAGGATTCGGTCGTTTTTGCGAAGTGATGAAAATGTCAGCCATTAGAAAGAAGAAAAATTTTAGACACACATTCATATTTCATAGAAAATTAAAGCAGCAGTTGGATGAAACGAATCGAAACAGGAGCTGCTGTCTTCAATACACAATGGGGTTGTTGCACTAAGTTGAAATAAAGGTGTAAACTTCTCTTTTCTAAGCGAGAAAACTATTTTTTCTTCCTGTATTCAACTTTTATTCAAATACAATTTGTAACAAAGCCGCTATTGCATTTTAAAATATAAGTTTCCAACAGTGACGTCATTAAGCGGCTTTCTAGGTATTTTAGTATTGTTTCGTCGACAAATTGGTAGTTGCACTCAGTAAAACGTCATTCAGGACAGTTGTCAGCTTGTATGTATGTTTTTTGGTTCGTATTTTTCAAGAATTCCCAAAAATCTCATGAAATGTTTCACAATGACGGAACTGATCGACAGGTGAAACAAAAAAAGAAAGGTTATAATTTGATTTTTTCCACAAAAATCATAAGTATTTTTTCAACGGAACCAGATAACCATTGTTGCTGAAGGAAGCACCAACTAATTTTTCAAAAAGCCGCTTGATGACGTCGCATAAACAGAAAATAATTATTTCTGGGTTTAGATAAACTCAAAACGAAAAATCCAAAAATACGGGTCCGATATTTTTGTTCATAGATTTCATTTTTATAATAACAAAAATATGTGCAACTTCCCCATTACAAAACACTTCTCTTGAGTGGCTACAATTTTAAATATCGACATTTTGAGGTATAGCACGAAACACACACCGGCTAAAAATACACTCTCATATAAAAATTATAGGTTAAAGTTCCAAATGGAACCTAGTAGTGGCATTCGGAACTTAAACGAGGCTTCTGGAACCTTGAAGTCCTCTTGTAGTAATTGCGACTTTATAGTTTAAAATATCTAAAACTAATTTTCGTCTTAAAGGTAGGAATTACCTTAAAGTGAAAAAAGTCTAGTTGCCGTTACTACCAGTTAAGTGGCAAAGCCTAGAAGTAATTACTGAAAATTACACCATATTTTCTTATCAAACGATAGATGCCATTAATATCAAATGTCAATTTCCGTTGGTACTGAAATAGTTATTTGGTCAAAATTGTCCCAAAAAAGAGAACATTGAGCAAAAATGAACTCGTATAACTTATAGAAATATTAAAAAAGATTTTTTTAGCATTTTTAGGTAATTTTGCACATTTTCGTAATTTATCTTACCGTTATATCTAACAACATTTTGCAAATTAATCTTTTTAAACATTTTTGAGGTCATGTTAAGGTAGGCTGTTTACAATTTTATTTATTTCGTAGATTTTTCTATTTGTATAAAATTTAATTAGTACCTATTTAATGTTAATTTTTTTATAGGAATTACTCTTGAAAAAGCTCCGAATCAGGAGCGAAACGTCGAGTTTTTATAACAATACTTGTTAATATCAACTTTGTAAAAAATGGTCTTATTTTGGGAAAGTTTTGTGTAATGTTAAAACATGCATTTTGAGAGGGCGCGTTGTTACTTTTCAATCTATCAATGTCACATTTGACAGAAAATTTTCAATCGTTTTAGTTTCTTGAATCCAGAAACGAGAAATAAATCAGCAAATACCCGTCTTATACCTACCATATTCATAGATATAAGTTAAAAATAAATATTACTTCCATTTTCGATGACACGGTTAATGAAGAATGACTGAAGATGCTGGGCTAGAATACTTTTTAATTATTTAGACATAGACAAAGCTAGGATGCGATTGTAAAGAAGCAAACGAACGCAACAAAGTAGCGGTGACCACGCCGCTACGTCTCCACCACGTTGCCGGAACGTAAGCGCGTCGTAGCGGTGTAAGTTGCTAGGTCGTCGCCGTTACGTATCTATCACCCTCAAAATGTTCCCCATTTTGGTCGCAGGGACGTAATAGGAACGTAGTAATTACGTTCCTATCAGTAGTAATCACAACTTTAAGGTTGCAAACAAAAGTCGCCGGAACGTAACGGCGACTAAAAATGCTGCTTGGGTACACTGTATTGTGTTGCTCGTTCGTTGAGGTGTCGTCATTTTGAGATTGGCTTTAATTTCCAGGTAGTAGTTCGGCCGATGATGTACGTCGCCCTCACCTACGACCACCGGTTGATCGACGGTCGCGAGGCCGTGTTCTTCCTGCGCAAGATCAAGCAGACGGTGGAGGACCCGCGGTGCATAGTCGCCGGGTTGTAAGTCGGGTCCGGGCCGCTAGGAAATACCGTTGTACATTATTAAGTTTCACCACTTGAGTTTTATTTGTGAGCCGCGATTAGGGGGTACGCGGGCGTATCCGGTACCCGACCACGAGGAGCAGCGTTTCGAATGATGGGACGGGCACCGCACGGGAACCTAGCCTAAATAAATTTATTGTAGGTACATTTTGTTCGTTTACCAAGTCCACCAGGCAGTTTATTACAATGATAATATATTAAGCCGTATTTTAAAAGAAAATTTTATTTCCGCAGTCGTGACTGTTACTGATATTTTGCAGGTTCTTATTATTTATTTGTTAAATAAAATATTTATGGTAAGCATTTGTGTTTTGTTTTCAGGAGTAATATTACTAGGTGTGCGTATTATTGATAATACATTTCTTTAATTTTACGAATTATAATCCCAAAGCGGAAAATACCAGGACTGCGCAGCAGGAATGATATTTTCTTAGCATTATGGGACTACTTATATTTACGAAAGGTATTATCCGATTATTAGGCAAACCACGAGTTGTATTTAGGAAGATAATTTAACAACTACAAATAATTTAATTATTCAGTAATTTGAAAACCAAACATGGAATTTAGGGACTTCGTGGAGGTTATGGAAACTGAATGCTGTATCTTTATTTTAATAGATATCAAAGATATATTTTAGCCGAAGTATGACCGCACAACGGTGGTTGGTGTGGTATGTCGAAATTGGTTTTTGCATATACAGTGTGTTCATAACAGGCTCTCAAAATCAGTTAATTTCAAACAGCATATTTTAATAGATATCAAAGATTTATTTTATCCGAAGTATGACAGCACAACCGTGGTAGGTGTGGTATGTCGAAATTGGTTTTTGCATATACAGTGTGTTCATAACAGGCTCTCAAAATCAGTTAATTTCAAACAGCAATAACTTATTTTTTTTCAAATGGAATGACCCATATTTCTATAGTTGTATGCCGGCGTCCAAGCCCCACATTTTATGTAAATAACATTCTATACCAAAAACTACCCGTTTTCGAGATATTTAGTTTTTAAGAAAATTTCTTTGCATTTTTCATTCAGGTGAGAAGGTTTTATCACAGATAACGTTTTATCAAGAAAGCCACAACTATTTTTTTCAGACACAGTGCCAGAAATAATTGTCATTTTAGATAATAACGGGTAGTTTTTGGTATAGAATGTTATTTACATAAAATGTGGGGCTTGGACGCCGGCATCCAACAAACTATAGAAGTATGGGTCATTCCATTTGAAAAAAATAAGTTATTGCTGTTTGAAATTATCTGATTTTGAGAGCCTGTTATGAACACACACTGTATATGCAAAAACCAATTTCGACATACCACACCACACACAGTTGTGCTGTCATACTTCGGCTAAAATATATGTTTGATCTTTGATATCTATTAAAATAAAGATACAGCATTCAGTTTCCATAACCTCCACGAAGTCCCTAAATTCCAAGAAAAACTCGATATCTTGGCAACGCTGCATCCAAAATACAAAAAAAAAACGGTTCTCAGCAAATTTCATGGAGAATACAAATATTCCAAAGGATTAATGCAATTGTCAAAATCTAAATATTTTATTTTTGTCCTGCGAATATGAATCGCCCTGTATATGTGAAAATAAAAGAGAGGTTACGTCCACCTTGCAACTTTTGTATTCAAGTTTTTTTCGTATCTCTTACGGTTCCTGAGATCCAGGGGGTAGGACAAACTATTTGGGACATGAGGTACATTTTATATTGATAACTATACTAAAATCCAGCAACTCTTACGCCTGGCTTAAACAAGAGCACGTGCGTCGAGCCCAAAGTCTGTGTATGAGAAGTTGGCTCACGCTCACTTCGTAACTAACCGGCGGCGTTCGGCTGTGGTCGTAATGTGACGTCTTCCGTAGACCGAAAATGATCGGCGGCCGGATTGCAAGGCACGCTGGAATCGGGGCGACTAAAATCTTCATGGGATTATCTGTTTATTTTTAATAATTAAGTACCTTAGTACATAGAACATTATTATTATTATTCTCATTGTTGCTGTTGCTATCATTACGTGTTTTCCTAGTACCTACCTAATAAAAATATAAAAAATACTTTAGTAACTTATGACCTGTAAATGAATCCATTAGTTTTAAAAATATGTATTAGATAATGTTTTTTATTGCAACTAAAGCCATAGACAATAGGCATAGATGATTGGAAAAGAATTAAATGTACTTATTATATCTTCAATGAGTGCAGGGTGTAGGGAAGTAAACGCATTTTAAACATGAACAATGGCTTTATGTAAAATGAAAACTATGTTTTATGTAATAAAATTTCTTAGATTTTGTATACACAGGGTGTCTACTTTTAAGTGTATACAAATCGATAAAAAATGTATTTTGTGAGATATTTTCAAAAACCTTTTTTTTGTTCGAAAGGTCTTCAAAAAACGCTTCTTTTGACGTTTTTACTTTTGTCAAAATGCAAATCCAGGGACGGCTACGATTTTTTTTATACCCCGATTTTCACAAAAACCATTTAGCGATTTTTTTAGGGGTGCGTTTTTCGAAAAACCATATTAGAAATTCTTCCATCAACACTTTGGGTGGTCCTGTTAATTCTTCCACTGTTTTGAAATAATTCCATGGCACGCTTGACTCGCCAGGTGCCTTTGAAGTCCCTATTTTGCTCAACTTTAACACGGTGTAGAACCGAACACCCTCTACATTTTTTGTTCAAATTTAGTATATGGGGGTTTTGGGGTGTCCTGATTAACGCTGTTGTGTCAGATTTTAAATAAAAAAATCGCTAAATGGTTTTGGTATAAAAAAATCGTAGCCGTCCCTGGATCTGCATTTTGACAAAAGTAAAAACGTCAAAAGAAGCGTTTTTGAAGACCTTTCGAACAAAAAAAGGTTTTTGAAAATATCTCACAAAATACATTTTTTATCGATTTGAATACACTTAAAAGTATAGACACCCTGTAGGTACAAGGGGTCCTAACAAGATTTTTTTTCTGCTATTTATATATACAGGGTGTTTATTGAGTAGTTACACTAGCTTTAAAGGGTGAATCTTTGAATATTTTTTTAAGACAAAATGTTCGTATGAATATGGGTCCGCAACGGTTTGGTTCTACTGTTTGTCTCTGACAGCAGCCGTTTTGAAGAAGAAAAACGGGTTTAAAGTTAAATCCGCGTTGGAATTTTGTAGTTGAATTATTATGAGTTTTTGAAACACAAGCAAAAAATGCGTCATTTATGTATAGGTACTTCATGTACCTATAAATAAAAGGCGCATCTAAATTCACCATAAAAACTTGAGAAAATGTTATAAGAAACACATATAGTTTACACAACTCAATTTTTTATATGTGTAAAATATGTTTACTGCCGGGGTTCAGTGTCCAGACGGCGCGGCCGGTCTACATTCTACGTCACAGCGGGCGTGCCCGGGTCCCCCACTCCATGCACAGCGAGAACCGGTTATTCGACGCAGGCACAGCAGGTGTCCGGGCGTGAGCCAACTTCTCATGCATAGACTTTGCGTCGAGCTCACGGCCGCACTGAGGCACGACCTTTATTTAATTTTACTTTTATAACTGTTTACATCAAAATATTTCGGAAAAAAATGAATTGCTGTTTTAAAAGGGCTCAAAACATCGATAAAATTTTTTGTGGCAGTGTCTAAATAGCTGAAAACAACAAGATAAAACCGCATAACTATATTTTTGCGATCGAGTACGTCCCTGTTGCCGAGTCGGGTGAAGTTTTATAGCTTACCGACCAATCGCGGAACGTCATTGAACACGTGATTTTATTTACGCCAGGCGTACGGATTGCTCGATTTTAGTATAGAGTATTTGCTGTTACAACTATTCTAATAAATGATGTTTATTTGCCTTTATGAAGAAAAGTTTTCTTCATTACAAGGTTTTCTAGAAAACCTTGTAATTTCTGTTTCGGTCATAGTATATACAGTCCGGCAAACGAAAGAAGTCCAATGAAAAACTCAGTCTAAGCGCCATCCGTATGTTATTAATATGGGCATGGGCGGTTAGACTCAGTTTTTCATTGGACTTCTTTTGTTTGCCGGACTGTAGGTACTCGCGACACTCGTATGGTTCGTACTACGGAGTGCTGTAAGAAGGAGATAAATTGCATTGTCAACCTAATGGGCCTGAAATCGGACTTGTAATTGAGCTTTTTGAAAACACCGCTAGAGGCGCACGTGTTCTAACCGAGTCTAAAAATGTACGGAATAGCTCTTTAAAATAAAAATGATTTTCAATGAATTATTAATTAACTTATATGTTTTTTATGTGTATATTGGGTGGTACACGGATTATATCAAATATATTTTGAAATTAATGCCTGACGACGGCTCTGAAATAAATAAAAATCGATTGTCTATATCGATGAATAAGGGGTTCTTTATTCATAGGGCTATATTGGCTAGTTTTAATCCCACAACGGAGCTGAATAAACTATCGCAAATAATAATTTGGATTTGTGGGCATATGATGAAGTTGGGAAATAAAACCATTTTTTTGAACATAAACAATTATTCTTAGAATATAAATATATAAATTAATATACACACGTGATTTATATAAAACAACGGTAAGCGACAACTTGATTCATGATTCACGCAAATCGTCGTGCCCGTCGAAAGCGGAAAATTCTTGGAAAATCTTATAGGTATAGTTTTCCAAGGTCTGAATATTTATGAGCATCAAACGTATCATTTTGGTGTGACATATGTTTTCTATGACCTCAAAACCTACACTTTTCTGTAAACAATCTCAAAAGTAAAAAAGTTCGCTCTCTATTTTCCTGGAGTATTTGGGAAATATTGCTTTTGTGAAATATCGAATTAAAATAGATCTTTTTTTATTTAATAATAGAAACAAGGTGTGAAAATGTAATTTATTTGTGAAATTTTACAAATATTTGTAACTATAATTAATTAGATTAGACTTAATATTTTAGATTCCTGAAGTTCTTCATTAGGTGGGGAAAATCAGAAGAAAACCATAGCTGTCTGGATGGTTAATATACATGTTCACAAGAAACATTTTCTTCTGAAATGTTGAGTTTTTTCCACATAGCTATATTCCATGAAGCTCCATCGGTTGTAACTACATCAAGAAAAAACCCTGCTTTTTCCAAAAGAATGATGCATTCGATGATGAGATGATGCAACACAGTTCCAGATCACAACCTTTACTTAAAAAGCATGCCAAAGATTGCACCCATGAACCTCTGCATGGTTGAAACATCATTATACCAAGGCATGATCTCCCTTTTAATTTTTTGATGTAAAGGTGTATAATCACCCAAATCAGTAAAACCATTAATTTTTAATGTTTTACTATCAAATGCCAAAGTTTCATTCAATTTCATCTCATCTATAAGAAGTGTAGGTATCTACGATAAGGAAAAATAATAATAAAGAAAAATAATCTGCTAGATGTATAAATACCCCTTTTTTCCTCTGATTTCATACCGAACGACTTTTTTCGATTTTGTGTGTTGATATTTGAATTTGGCCTAGTATTATGTTGGTACCGCTGTTAACGCTACGGGCGACGTTGCCGAATTTACAACCGCCAGAGCCCGAGTTATAAGTTATAACCTCGTGGACGCCCGTGAACGTTTCCACGTGTTTTGCATTGGAATAAACAATTCCGAAAGCTTGGCAATTAACCAATAGTTTTCTTTAAAGACCAACTTGACTGCAAAACCCACTAAAAGTTCAATCTTTTATCATATAAAATACATTTTATGCTTGTGGTTTAAAAATAATATGGTGAATGCGACGGTTATTGTTTATATCTTTATTTATCACGATACGGCAACGCTGCGTCCCTATGACGAGTCTTTGCCAATGCCGTATACGATGACGTGCATCGGAATTTGTTTTGTACAAACCATATGTAGGTATTAGGCCTGAGACAAAATATCTATAAAATCGAAAGTATCGATACTATCGATTTTATCGATACTCGATATTCAATTTCGATAAATCGAAATATCGATCTTTTCGATTTTATCGATCTTTTCGATTTTATCGATCATTTTGATTTTATCGATCTTTTCGATTTTATCGATCTTTTCGATTTTATCGATCTTTTCGATTTTATCGATATTTTCGATTTTATCGATCTTTTCGATTTTATCCATCTTTTCGATTTTATCGATCTTTTCGATTTTATCGATCTTTTCGATTCTATCGATCTGTTCGATTTTATCGATCTTTTCGATTTTATCGATATTTTCGATTTTATCGATCTTTTTGATTTTATCGATATTTTTGATTTAATCCGATCTTTCCGATTATATCTATCTTTTGAAATTGTTTGCAAAAATAAAGGAAAATTGCTGCACCCATTGCGTCCAGACTCCAGACCCCGCCCGCAGCAGGAGGATCGGCCTTTTTTTATATGCGCGTATTTATGTTATTATTATAATAGAAAATATATTTTGGTTGAGATTTGCGGTATAGATATCCATCTACCTGCAAACGCAAACGGATTTTACCTTTGTGATCCTTCTATTCTTGTATATTAGAGGTTTAGAGTCAACTCAATTTATACACTTTTTTGTTTGCCGTTGCCCGTTACGTTGCGTTACCGTGTGCCGTTGGCAAATATTACCGTAAAACTAGATGGTTTGCAAAATTGTCAAAATCAAAAACCTTTGTGAAATTTTGATTTGATATTCCACGAAACAAATCGAAAATTAAACTTTAAATTAGCGTCGTGCCATCTATTGTACAATTCCCTTTTTACATGGACCTCTGTCACTTTTGACAACCGTTGTTTTACTATAAACCTCTAATAAATGACTTTTATATCATTTACATTATTTGTCAAATAATGTGGATATACATTGTGTAACAAAGTCCTAGTTTTCTATCTGTATCTAATTCTTATTTACTTATCTATCGATCGTATCGATTTCTTAATATGATCAATTTTATTCGAATTTCCAAATTGTCTAGCTTCTTAAATAAAATCGATTATAGTAGAGTAAATAAGAGGGGACTGCGACTGATCCTTCGATCCTTCCGGGTGGGGGTAATATTTTTTCCATCTAACCCCGCCCCCTAGTGCCAGCCCCCAAATCCCCACCACTTTAGAATTGGTAGCCCCCCACCACCATAACCAACCAAACTTAAGATCCACATATACCCCCCTCAAAAGTTTGCTTCAACCCTCCCTCCAGCCCACCAAATCTCCGCCTACTGTATGATTCCCCATACCTCCCCCACCATCAAATAATTCCATTGGCTTGCAGCTAGAAAAAAATACGATCTGCTCCTTCATCTGTAATTATAGACCTTTTCAAACACAAAGAAGCAATTATCCGAGCCGAAAGGATCTTCAAACCCATTTAAGGCATACAGTCTGAGAGCTCAAACCTTCGGCAATAATACGGTCGTTAAGCAAACATAAAAATTTTAATTTAAAGCGGTGTCCTGTCTACAGCATATTTTATGTGAATATCGCAAGCGAAGGTAGCATAATATTTAACATATAAATGGTAATGTAGGAAGTCTGGCGGCCGTTAATTCAATATAAAAACATTAATTTAAAAAGCGGGTTATTTAGTCTGAAGAGCGCATTACCACAAGTGAAGGTTGCGTGCGCAAGGTTAGTTACAAAGAAATTCCTTGTCTGAATCAATAAACAAGATCATTAAGGCACCAGGAAGATATTTTCAGGTCAAATTAATAAACTTCGTTTAAGGAAAGAGTCTGCAGAATCCTTCAATTAAAAACATAATTTATTTACATCCTGTCTGGAGCACCGCTAAGGTGAAGGTGTCGTTTGGGAGAGGTCAGTTACAGACGTACTCGTAAGAACTAAAGTTTCAAGTTTTTTTTTTATTTGCAATGATATTTTGCTAAAGCAACCACTAATTAAGTAAGTTAGATAAATAATATTAGTGGATTACTACAGTAATCTGAAAAGTTATACAGCATTCGCCAAAAAGTTGGAACGATATGGGAATTTTTATTTTATTTTTGGGCTAAGATGAAACTACTCTGGAGCGATCATCTCTACTTCCAAAAAGATTCGAAATAAGATCATTATACGTCGTGACATCATTTGACATACCTGTCACAAACGACATTTATTTAAATAAATGACCAAAATACGCTTTATTTGTGATTTTATCGAAAAAAGTTATTTGTTTCATGAAAAAAACTCAACTAACATGGTTCCAACTTTTTGGTGGACACTGTATCTTACCAAACTGTTTGTCAAAAAATTGTTATCCAAATTTGAGCAGTAGGAGAATATTTTATTCTTAACTTCTCAAGTACATATTCTATTTTATTCTTAACTTCTTAAGTACATATTCTATTTTCTTTTGAATAGATAGACTAAAATTGTTTAGAAATATTAGGGATAAATAGTTTAAATGAAGTATAGGGAATCACAAAAATCACATAGCATATTTTATCTGAAAACTTATATCTTGCCAAATTGACATAAAAAAAAGTTTAAATTTGAGCAGTAAGAGAAAATCTTTAAAATTTTCAAGATGAACAGTTTATTGAATGAAAAAATCAAAGTAACCCAATACGAACAAAAAACTTCTTAAGTACATATTCTATTTTCTTTTCAATAGATAGACTAAAATTGTTGAGAAATATTAGGGACAAATAGTTATATGAAGCATAGGAAATCACATAAAACACATTTTTTCATCTTTTCTAATTTCAGCATAGAGTGGCTATCGTATATTTTTTATTTATACAGGGTGTATAAATTGAGTGATTCTAACACCAAAAGTCTACATAAACATAGATCCGTTAATACTTCGTTTTCAAAATACAGGGTGTCTAGCATTACCGTTTATAGCAATTTTTAAGACTAGAATAAACCATTAATATGGAAAAAATATAGGATATACCCTAGTATTTGTTAATTGGTAGTTTTAATTTTTTTATGTTGTCCCGGGGACATGCAATAAAGTGATTTTTATTTTTTTTTCTCAAAAACGAAGCGAGATACGAGAATAGTTCAAGAGACAAAAAAATTGTATTTTTAGTTGCTGAATGCGAAAAAAGAGTTTTAAAAAAGTCAGTGGCGCACTTTTTTTTTAATTATTGGTTAAGGTGCCCTCTGGACGCCACTGTTCTTAATAATTTTAGAAAAAATTCAATAGGTGAATCTTTCAGTCATTCTAAGACCAAAAGTCTATATAAACATAGATCCGCTAATGCTTCGTTTTCAAAATACAGGGTGTCAATCCTTTTTTAATAATTATAATAAATTAAACATTTTTTATGACTAGCATTACCGTTTATAGCAATTTTTAAGACTAGAATAAACCATTAATATGGAAACAAATATCGCCTATATCCTAGTATTTGTTAATTGGTAGTTTTTAATTTTTTTATGTTGTCCCGGGGACATGCAATAAAGTGATTTTTATTTTTTTTCTCAAAAACGAAGCGAGATACGAGAATAATTCAAGAGACAAAAAAGTTGTATTTTTAGTTGCTGAATGCGAAAAAAAGAGTTTTAAGAAAGTCAGTGGCGCACATTTTTTTTAAATTATTGGTTAAGGTGCCCTCGGGACGCCACTGTTCTTAATAATTTTAGAAAAAATTCAAGGGGTGAATCTTTCAGTGATTCTAAGACCAAAAGTCTATATAAACATAGATCCGCTAATGCTTCGTTTTCAAAATACAGGGTGCCAATCCTTTTTTAATAATTATAATAAATTAAACATTTTTTATGACTAGCATTACCGTTTATAGCAATTTTTAAGACTAGAATAAACCATTAATATGGAAACAAATATCGCCTATATCCTAGTATTTGTTAATTGGTCGTTTTTTAATTTTTTTGTATGTTGTCCCGGGGACATGCAATAAAGTGATTTTTATTTTTTTTTCTCAAAAACGAAGCGAGATACGAGAGTAATTCAAGAGACAAAAAAGTTGTATTTTTAGTTGCTGAATGCGAAAAAAAGAGTTTTAAAAAAGTCAGTGGCGCACATTCATTTACACTCTGTATTATAGCTTTTTATATTCAAATTTCGGCTTTTTAACCATTTTTTTTTGTTATACTAAAAAACAACATAAAAATAACCTATGGGCACTACTATCTTCTAGAAGTCCCTATTTATAATTTTTAGGTGTGCGGTAAACAGATTCAGAGAGCTCGTTTTCATCAATTCAATTTAATCAATTAAATTTAATAATCTTTTACGGAAAGGAAAAAAGCCTGTTCCTGAATTCATTTTCAACTTGCGGGTAAGAACGAACTGATACCTGCAGTACACACGTTGTTTGCGAAGATAAATGTAAGTGCTTGGGAGGGGGAGCAGTATTATGTATATAAATTCTGTAGGTTTGAGGCATTCATAAACTGATTTTTGTGCTGTTGCTGTTCTAACAAGACTAGTTTAGTGTACAGTGCTTGTGTAGCTTCTATTTTGGTAGCGCTTGTGGTGTTAAAGGGTAATATTAGTACCTAGATAATTTTTTATTTAGATATTTTCTTCAGTTTTTTATTTAGATATTTTCTTCAGTTTTTACTAATATGTCTAACCAAAGTACATGTCCAATTCATGATCTTCCAAACTGTTTTATATGTTTAGAAATGATAAAAAGGTATAATGAGGGTGGAATAAGTTGTGTGGACCGATTTGTGAAAAAAGACAGAAAACTTTTTGGGAGATTATGTTTCTAACTGTGCTACTACTTTTTCACATTCCTTAGAAATTCAACCGCCTCCATTAGAAAATATTTCAGAGAAATTAAATGATTCGAATAATTTGGATGATTTAGAAAAGGATATAATAAATGAATTAGTTAAGTTGATGGATGCGGCTGATTCTTTTGAAATACCAACTACAATAACTCCTTTACTTTATCAGCCAATTTATGAGCCTGTAACTCCTGAGCCTATAACTCCTGAGCTTATAACGCCTATATCACATCTTAACGGAGTAGTTAGCCAGAATACAGAAATTTTAAAGAAATATTTAAATCAACCTCAAGCATCCCTTACCCTAAATAATAGAAATACCTTAAGATGTGTGGCAACTAATAAATCTTTAATTTATAACTTCATACTTTTAAACGAAGAGCTCTCTAAACATTCCAATTTGGATAAAAATCTTTCTAACTATTTAACCCGTCAATCTAACCTGCTTTTAACCATGTCCAAAATTTTACTAACTGATATATAACAATAAATATTTATTGTAGGTTATAGTAGTGTCATAGTTTAGTACTAAAATGGGTTTTCTCTGCACCTTATGTTTAAAAGAATTCAAAATTAAAAGCAACGTCAAAAGGCACATAATCAAAAATTGCGTTAACAAGAATTTTGCATACTCGTCCCAAATAGAAAATTTCATTATAGATGGTAAGTATATCCATGTTTAATCACTATTTAACATAATTTCATGTAGATCTTATTTTAGTTGGTTCAGTAATAGCGACGAGTAACAACCTAATGGAACCGTCCACATCTCAGGTTATAACAACTCCAGGGAGCAGTACAAAGCGTAAGTGATATTTTTAGTATACATTATAGGAATTCACTTTTTTTTTGTTTTAGAGTATTGTTCTAATTGTAAAATATATATTCCGGAAAACCAATGGAGTTCACATTTAAGAACCAATATCCATAAATTAAATAGCTTTGAGGTAATAGAAGATGGGATCGAAATTTTGAGGAGTGCTTTTAAACAAAGGATTATTAGCTATAAAATTAAACCTCAAAACTACACTATAGATTTGGAGTCATTTAAAGATGAAATTAAAAATAAAGTCACGAAATTAATAAGGAGGGAGCAACTAAAACACACAGCGGTGAAAGTTAATTTTGAACTGTTCGGTGTTTATTATTCGAAAGTTTTGGATATGACAGATATAAAGTCATTCAACACGGTATTTTCGACTGCAGTTACAGCAACCGACCTTAATGAATTATATGAGAATCTTTTCATCAAAATCATCGAGAAGACTGATGAATTTTCAGAGCGTGGTTCAGGTAAATATAATTGTGCCTAATAAATATAATAGGTTAGTATTTTTTTTTGTTCTAGGGTGGATTTTAATAGAACTTCTACATCTTGAAGTTAACATTAATAAGTTCAACCCTCTTCGCGCCTCATCGTACGTACCACTACCACAAGAAATAACGAAAACTAAAGCTGTGGTTAATATAAAAAACGATGATCTCTGTTGTTTCGGTTGGAGTGTTGTAGCTGGAGTATACCCGCCTCTCGGACATCCCAATAGGACTTCATCATACCCGGACTTCCGGACAAAATTTAATTTCGAAGGTATTTCCTTTCCTGTTGTTTTAAAAGATATTTGCATATTTGAAAATCTCAATAACTTATCAATTAATGTATACGGATATGAAGTATTTTACAAAGATAACAAAAGGGTGTGTGAAATTGTTGGACCACTTTACTATACAAAACAAAAGAAGAATATCCATATAAATTTGTTGCTTGCAGAAGGATCTGATGGAAATTATCATTATTGCTATATAAAAAATTTGAATAGATTAGTATTTAGTCAGATATCTAAACATAAAAATAAAAAAAATTTGTGCGATGGATGCATACAGAATTTTTCAAGCTATGAAAAATTACAAAAACATAACACAGGACTGTGATTTTGTTAGAATTGACTTTCCTTCAACGAATTTTATTACTGATAAATTTGGAAACAATGTTCCTGGAAACATTTTAAAATTTGAGAATATTCAGAAACAGTATGTAATACCTTTGGTTATATATGCTGATTTTGAATGTTTTTTAAAACCGATAGTTAATGATAATGAACCGTTAGATCCTCATTCTAGCTATACTATAATTAAAGCTGAACACATACCTCACTCTTTCGCATATTATTTAAAGTGCTCTTTTGACAATAGTTTTTCAAAACTTAGAAGTTACAGAGGACAAAATTGTGCTAAAACTTTTATTGAATATTTAGAAGAAGATGTAAAATGCTTGTATTATAATTTTTTATCAATTAATGTTCCAATGAAACCTTTGACGTCAGATGAGCAGGATCGACATAACAAAGCTCTCAATTGTTACATCTGTGGAAAAGCATTTCAAGACACTCAAAATTTGATAAAAGTTCGCGATCACTGTCACATCTCAGGGAGTTACAGAGGTCCTAGTCATTCTATTTGCAACTTACATTTTCAACCTCCAGCATTTATTCCTGTTATTCTACATAATTTAAAAAATTATGATGCCCATTTATTTATTAAATCATTATGTTTTAATAAAGAGAATATAGATGTAATTGCTCAAACTAAAGAAAAATACATAAGTTTCAGTAAACATATATTAATGGACACTAAAACTAAAACTTTATTAAAACTAAAATTTATAGATTCTTTACAGTTCTTACCCGCTTCCCTCGAAACTTTGTCAGATACTTTAGAAGACAAACAATGCTTCGAAATTAGAAAAGCTTTCCCCAATGATTTACAGTTCCATTATATAAGGCAAAAAGGTGTTTTTCCATACGATTATGTCGATTCTTATGAAAAATTGTCAGAAGATTCATTGCCAACAATTGATAAATTTTATAATAATTTAAAAGGAGAAAATATCTCTGAAGTTGAGTATAGACGAGCGCAAGATGTGTGGCAAATCTTTAATTGTAAGACTTTAGGCGATTATAGTGACATATATCTTAAGTCCGATGTCTTACTCTTAGCTGATATTTTTGAAAATTTTAGACAAAATAGTATAGACACATATAGTCTCGACCCTGCTCAATATGTGACGTCACCATCTCTAGCGTGGGACGCAATGCTTCGCATCACTAAAGTAGAATTAGATCTCTTAAGTGATCCCGAAATGATTCATTTTTTCAAGAAGGGTATTGGAGGTGGCGTTAGCACCGCTATCACTAGAAAATCAGAGGCTAATAATAAATTTTTAGACAATTTTGATCCTAGCAAAGAGACAAAATTTATTATGTACCTCGATGCTACAAATTTATATGGATATGCCATGAGACAATATTTACCAGAAAAAAATTTTGTTTGGCTTTCTCAAGATGAAATTAATAACATAGATATTTTGTCACTTTCCGACACAGCACCAGAAGGTTATGTTTTCGAAGTTGATTTAGAATATCCTAAAGAGCTTCATTATGACCATAATGAATTGCCATTTTGCCCAGAAAACTATACACCACCAAACTCAAAATATTCTAAATTAATTCCGAATTTAAATGATAAAAATAATTATGTAATCCACTATTCATATTTAAAGCAATGTTTAAAATTCGGCCTTATAATAAAGACAATTCACAGAGCTGTTAAGTTTTCACAATCTCCGTGGTTACGAAAATATATAGATCTAAATACTGAAATCAGAAACGCTACACAATGCAAGTTTAAAAAAACTCAAGTAAAAAACCTAACTAACAGTGTATACGGGAAGACTATGGAAAACGTGGATAAGAGAGTCGATATTAAGCTAGTTTCTCAATGGGAAGCAAATAAAAATACGATATCTGCAGAAAAATTTATAGCTAAACCTCAATTTAAAGATCTTTGTATATTTTCAGAAAATTTAGTAGCTATACAATTACAGAAAGTTTCGGTAATGTATAATAAACCTATCTATGTTGGTTTTAGTATATTAGATATTTCGAAAGTGGTCATGTATAATTTCTATTACGAATTTTTAAAACCAAAGTATGGCGATAATATGACCCTCTTATACATGATACAGATAGCTTTATTTTAGAAGTAACCACAGAGAATTTTTATGAAGACATGAAGCATAATCTGGAAAAATTTGATACTTCTAATTATTCGGAAAATAACGTTTATGATATTCCACGAAATGTATCGGTTGTAGGAAGGTTTAAGGATGAATTTGCTGGGATACCCATAGAAACTTTTTATGGGACAGGGGCGAAAGCATATTGTGTAAAAACTAAAACCGATGTTCAAAAGAAGGCAAAAGGAGTTACTAAAAATACCGTTAGAAAACAATTAGATATTTCTGATTATAAAGAAGTTGTCGAAAACAATTCCAAAATTTTTTGTAATATGTATGTTTTTAAATCACGTTTACACAATATGTTTACCGAACTTATTAACAAACTGGCATTATCCTCGGAAGATGATAAACGATTCCGAATTCCTGGAAGTGTAAAAACATTAGCTTGGGGTCATAGGGATATTTCTAACAATTCTGAAGAAAGTAGTGAAAAAATGTTGGATTACTTGTTAGAGATTGGAGAAATCTTAAAAGAACAAGATGAACCAGACCTCAAAAAATTAAAAAAATGCTTTTAATTTTTTCAACTTTGTAGGATATATAAAAGGGTTCAATGTTTAGTTTATATTATAGTTCAGCGATGTGTCTGGAGGATGATATAGTATCTTACTCTAATTATAAAAATTGTGATGAAAGACTTGTGAGTTTTCAAAATTGGGCAGGTAAAGTAAATCCTGTAAAATTAGCAAAAAATGGATTTTATTTTACTGGTTATAAAGATGAGTGCTGTTGTGCCTTTTGCTATACAACTGTGTACAACTGGGATATAGATGACGACCCATTGACAGAACATCTGAAATTCTGTAAAATATGTCCTTTAGCGCAATGCTTATCAAAAAAATATGTGGAATATAGGAAATCTAACAAAGAAGATTGTATTACATTTAAGACTCTAATTTATATAATATGTTTTATTGCTATTATTGTAAGTTTTGTAAGTAATTATTTATTTTAATAAATATATTTTCTGTACTAGCAAAACAAAGTGTTTTATTTCGAATATAAAAGAAAATACATCCTTCGGCAAAGTCAGTTGCATTATAGATCTCATGAGAAAAAAATGAGTTCTTTAATAGTGCTAACTTCTCTAGTAACAAACACTTTATTTATTAGTTATATCCCAAAAGTGAAAGAAAGCTATGTGTGTCTTAGTGAGAATAAAACTAAAAACATTTCTGATTGTTATATACCGGTAAACTTATTAAAGTTAAATAACTACTCCATATACGTGAGTACAATAGACAACATTTCTTTGAATCACGCTAAATATTATAAAATTAAATACTTTTTTAATGATAATTCAACTATTACTTCAGATTGGAAATCATTATCATTGAATAGGGCTATATGCGATTATACTTTTTGTTATATTACTATAACTTTTGTTGCTTTAGTTAGCGTTTCATTATTTACTACATGGCTCATGTGGCAAATTTGGAAGAAATATAATTACTACTATTAATAGAGAAGTGGGGGTAAAAGTTAGGGGTGGGGAGGTTTATCATAAATAGGTATTGCAAAATGGTTAGCGTTAGTAAGAGTCAATCTTTTAAATTAAAATGTCTGCACAAGAAAATCAGTATAACTTTCTTGACCAGTTCCTAGTACTCCCCTCAAGTGAAAACAAGAAATGTTACGATCAATCTAATGTATTTTCGGACAGTAAAAAATTTAGTGAATCTAGTGTGTTTTTGGACAGTAGAACGTATAATTTGAATAAGTCTGCTAGTAAATATGTTGCAATTGGTTTGAATATCCGATTTGAACCGTGTGTAAAAATTGGTGGAAGTAAAGGATCTGTAACACTCACAGAGAAGGAGTGGAAATTGTTGTTGGATTACCAAGGATGTATTTTAAATTTTTTTTATTCCCACGAAGAATATATTTCACCGATAGAAGTGGAAAATTTTAAAATATTTTTTGAAAAGTTTAATGGTGACATACGCCTAACAAAAATATTTAAAGATACTCACTATGTGTACCTAGGATGTGAATCTGTGAGCAATTTGTTTCAACTCATGCCACTCATTTCCAACAAAATACATTCATTGCAAAAGCAACAATTTGGAAAATATTTTCACACCTTTGTAACTTCTTTAAACCGAAGTTATAAAAATATCTTGGACACTATTTATACTGTCTTGTTATCACGGAAGGATCAGTGCAACGAAAACGATTCAATAATGATGGAACTTGTGCTTCTACACCCGGATATGTTGAATGAAAAGTTAAAACTATGAAGAAAGTAACTTTTAATGAAGATAAAAACCAAGTACATGTAATGTTTGTATGGAATTTTGCTTATAGGAAAGCTAGAGAGAACATTTATGAATCAGCTGTACTCAATCGCTTACGATTTAAAAGAAAAATTGAATATACTGAAATATTATTAAAAAATGTATTAAGTTCTACTTTCAGATGTAAAATATACACTTCCCGATTTTTATAAATGCTGAATAAATTATATCTTATAAACGTTTGTTTTATTTGTGTGTGTGTGGAAAAAAAAAACTCGTATTTTTTTATTATATTTTTATTAGCCTTTCATTAAAAAATTTTCATATAAATAAAATACGTTTGATAATGCACAAACACAAGGATTTTTTGAATGATAAAAGCACTTAGGTTCTTGATGTTTCAATGTTGGTTGCTCTCCAAATTCAATTACAGGACTTGATGAAAATTTCTGCACGTATGTCGCTTTTTCTTTACCTTTGATATATACTCGGTCATTCTTGTCGGTAATATGTTGAAGAATGGTGGGAAACTTATGTATAGGGATAAATCCGTCCATCCAGTTAATACAATGATGATTATCTTCTAACCACACAACTTGTTTATAAATATGTGGAGGTAAGAGATTCATGTGGAAAGGTGGCTTGAATACATAATGACAAATTTTATCACCATCATATGCCGCAAATTCTTTCACTATAAATTTATTGTTTTCTTCTTTGAAACCTTGAATATCAATTATTACACTCATATTTTCAGGTTGCTAAACTTTTGGAAAACAATTCTTTTAATTTGATAAATCTGAATTAACTGTTTTAATTTTCTTAAATTTACTAAGAACTTCTCTAATCTGGAGACCATTTTAAACTGACGAGAAACATTTATTCAGCAGCCTTTATATAGCATAACTTGACACATTAATTTAAACCTGTCGTACAGTTTTGGTCAGGGGATTGTAAGCAAACATTTTATCGTGAAGAATTAAACAATAAGCGGAGGTTTTATCGGGAATATCTTTGCTTGTTTCAAACTCTACCCTCAACACAATTGGTCCCGTTTCAATTGCCTCCTTTTGATACATACAATTGATGTATGTAATTGGAGCCATATCCCTAAATTCCTTTGGCGTGAAGATAGGTTCAAGGGAGGTTTCATAATATGATTTTCGGAATGATGAAAACATTTCATAAAGATATGCAAATTTGTTATTATCAAAATCTAAATACAAATCAGAGTAAGGATATTTGTCAGAGTTCAAAAAGACTCTGATATTTCTGAGATTGCAATGGTCAAATTCACTCATGTTAGCAGAGACGTTCCCTCTTTTGTTTGTTTGAAAAGCTACAATTACGTGACGTGGTGTTTCCACTTTGGTAGATGTTTTAACTGGCCAATATGTCTGGTTGTTTTTAAAAGTTCTGGATATTCTATCAGCTCCCAAGATCTGAACGAAATTAAAAGTTCCTGTCCCTTGTTTATTACTTTTGTGAAATATAGTTCTTTTTCTATATCGACTATAACGTGAGGTACAACCCACTCCAATTTTGAAATATTTATTCGCGGTACTTCGTTTGCATCTGTACTATAAACTGCATTTTTATCGTCATTTGTCCTAACTAATATTAATTCTTGTCTAGCATTTAAAAGTATTGTTTTAAAGTCTTCAAAAAAACCCATTAATGTATTTAGAGGAATGCAGACATTGAAGTTACCAAGTGAGTCAACAATTGTTTCTGATTTCGAAAACCAACCGGCGTTTAGAAGCTTTTTAGTTTCATTTTGGGTGTATGATAAATATCCTTTTAATGTTGACGTTATACCGACATCTCTGACCGAATCAATGGTGACTCCATTCAATTGGTAGCGAATTTCTTTAAATAAAAAGGCAAGTGCGTTATTTACAAACTGTAGTTTTGTAGAAACCTTATCATTCTGATCTTTTAAGCTACCTTCGATATACAAAAAGCTTTCACATGGTAAAGTGTACTTTCCGATTTCTTGAATAGATATGATAATTTCATCGTTGTACTCAAACTTTTTTGATGATTGGGAGTCGTAGGTATGAAACTCTTTTCTCCAAATAGAATTATCAATCAGCGGGCTTTTGTTAACATCCAAATATTCCATTATTTAAGCACAACAAATCCGAGAGATTTCAAAAAGATTCGATTTTTGCTTGTTAGTCGTTTGGCAGCAGCTTTTGCACTGAGTCGTTTTATTTTATACTTTTTCTTATAAACCTTCTTATAAACTTCCTCATTAGTGAAAAGTCTATTATATCTGAGAACCATTATTCGGAATTTTTTTCACGTGCAGTCTTACCGTGACCGTCTCTCCACTGAAATTAACTAAATCTCCGTCTTGATCTAATATTTGAACAGAAACGTTGTTTATAATTTTTACATGGACCGGAAAGTAAATAATATTCTGAGGTGATTCTATAATTTTAAAACCAGGTCCTACCCTAGGAAAAAACTGATGAACGATATGGACAGGTCTACCATTATAATATGAACCCGCCGCAATGCTACAGTCTATACATATCGCATTTACTTTAATTATTTCTGCCGGATAATCAGACACATGTATGCCTGGTTCTAAAATACCATTCTTAAAACCTAAAATTTTTCCGATTGATCCTTCATAAAATTTAATTGGTTTCCCATTTTCAATAATGGTATGCAGCGTGTTGTTATTAGATGAAATTTTTAAAACAGAATCCACAGTTTCTAACTCCCCACGTACCAATTTATTTATGTCGTCTAATTCGTATGCGCCTGACGGTATAGTTATTGTTACATTCCCACACGTAAATTTATTGTTTCTCATCGATATTAGGTATAGCGTTAAATGTTTCAAAGTTTGTTAATCCGATTACATATTCGTCGTCATCTAGATAAATTGGAGGGTTAAAGTCGGCTGATAACACGTTTGAAGTTCCCGATAAAACCAATGTGAACGACATGTTGACCCCCTTATAGTTACAGATAAAATGAAATAACTATTATATTTCAGAAACCCTTATACAGAAATTTCAAAACCAAGTGTCCGCAATTCACAGAATCGTATTTTTGAAACTGATTGTAATTATATAATACTTTGTTTGGACTACCATCACTAAAAAAATAATTTATGACTTCGAGAGGTGGTCTCAAATTACCATAGCTATCAAAGTATGTTATATTTATCCCTTTTTTGACATATCCAGTCCAGTGGGTTCCTTCTCCTTGAGAATTATCTAAATTTATAATTCCCGTCTCGTATTTCCTTATTTTTTTGGGTAATTTATCTCTCATAAACACACCTCTAAAATATGGAATATTAAGAACTTTCACATACTTTTCCAAGTCTAAGTTTGTAAGCGCTCGGTGTGGTAGTCGATTTAGCAGTTTTTTTGATAAGGTTTGAGATATAAACCACATCCTTTTTTGTATGGTTTCAAATATAGACCCTTTCCCAAAGATACTTGCTCCATGACTTTATTATGTCTCTTTTGCTCTTCCAATTTATCCCTAGCAGCTTTAGCATCATTAACCGCTTTTGCTATTCCAGCTGCTCCTCCACCCAAGGCTCCTAGAGCTGATAGACCCGCAAACAAAGGAATTAGGGGCAATAACCCACCCACCTTTGGCACTTTAATTATACGATTTCTGGGTTGTTGTATTTTTTTTCGTTTTAAAACAGAAATTGCAGATTTAACAGCTTTTTGTAAATTTGCATGTTTAGAACCAATAATTGCATTTCTAGCAGTTTTTATAGCATTGTTAAACGATATACCCCTCCCACTGGATTTTCCTCTTTTGCTTTTCTTTTTACTACGTTTTTTTAAACCCATTCCTAAAGTCCGCTTGGCTTTCATTGCTGTCGTGAATTAGGAGCTCGAACCCGCTTTCTGGCCTCTTGTTCCAATATTTTATCAGCTATATGCCGATTTTCTAAATCACTAAACCTGGAATATGCAATATCGTGTTTCTTGCACGAATTATCCAAAGGATTAATACCCTGATCTCCTCTAGCTAATCGCTCACGTAGTTTTGTTCCAGGTCCACAAAAATTATACGATGGTATATGTAATTCAATCGGTAACTTATTAATAAATTTATTAAAGAGTCCTGAACCTTTCTTCATGGATGACTTTAGATAACTAAATCTCTTTTTATATACAAGCATTGTTATATATACTACTTTCACTGCTTTAAATATTAATGAGTTCATTACTCTTGGTTAGTATAGAATAGGATACGATGAAGATCGTTAAACAAAATTTCTCTCTGCCTATAAGAAATCATGATATGGAAACAGAAATTTTCCGTAAACATGCTGATTTATTTCCCGGTGATTGTAAAAGGGCTTTGATTGTAGGACCCTCGGGATGTGGAAAAACTAATGTTGTTTTTAGCCTTTTTACCGAATCGCATGGATTAAGGTTTGAAAACGTCTATATATGCTCAAAATCCTTAAATCAACCTAAATATCAATACCTACGCCAGCTATTTGAACCTATTAAGGAAATTGGATATTTCGAATGCGAAAATGAGGGTGATATAATACCACCCTGTGATATAAGACCAAACTCTGTTATTATATTTGACGATATGGTGTGTTGCAATCAGACCGCTATCAGAGAATATTTCTGTTTTGGACGCCATAAATCGACCGATTGTTTTTATTTATGTCAAACTTATTCCTCAATTCCAAAACAATTAATACGGGATAACTCAAACTTATTAATTATATTCCAACAAGACAGCACAAATTTAAAACACATATATGATGATCACGTGAACGTGGATATGACCTTTCAACAGTTTAAAGATATATGTTCCTTTTGTTGGTTAGAGAAATTTGGATTTTTAGTTATAGATAAAGATAGTTCTTTAAATAACGGTAGATACAGAAAGCATTTTGATCAGTTTATTGTACTATAAATATATATAATCTAGAAACTACATTTTAGTTTATTTACATTCTTTGAAGATGAATGAACAACTAACTAAGGAATTAATAAAAGCTAGAAAAATTGTTAAACAAAAATATCGATCCTTAAGATTGGATAAATCTAAAACGCAAAGACGTCTAGAAGAAGAATATAAACCAATAACCCAACCGTTGGAAAAACTTCTGTCGAATATAAAACCAGAGGTCAAAACTGAAGGTTCGAAGCAAGAGAAAATTCCCAAAGATATTAAATATAGTTATGGTAAAATTGCTGCTTCCTCGCCGCGATCATCGATATATGCTCACAAGCCTTTACCACCATTATTACCTTTTGGAGGACTCACGTTTTTAGAAGATAGTTTTGTTCCTGAACAAGGAGACCCCTTTGAATCAACTAGTCAAGATACCGTTACTGATAAGACGATTAATGATGCTGTTGAACAAAGCCGACAATATTTGGAGGATTTATCGAGGCAACCTGGTTACCAATTATGGTTGGAAGAATTTAATCCTCTACCACGAACCTACATTGATGGACAGACACGAGGAACCTCTACAGATTACGATTACGTATATGGTATAAAACATGATATACCCACAGGAAAATTTTCGATAGGAAACGCTTTAGTTGATTTTATTGGAAAAGATATTCAAATATTTAGAAAAAATACACTTCAACCTGATATGAAACGATTGTATGAAGGTACACCTGGACTGTACGAGTTATTGTTTAAACAAAACCCTCTAGGGTATACAAATGCAGACTTGGACAATTACATGGATATTTTAGATAAAACTTCGGCATATAGGCGAAACAATGATCCTGCCGAACAAGTACAGGGTTCTTTAAATTCCAAATATGTAACAATTGTGCGACCATGGCTTGTTCAAAAGAATATTTTAAAAAATGAAGTATTACGAACATTAGTAGAACCATCTGTGCTCAGAGAAAGATCAATGTCAGTTAGTTCACTGCCGCGACAAACTACAAGATCGGTTACACGATCAAAGAAAGGAGGAGGCATGATGAGTCTGTCTAACAAAAAGTTAGATTACGTATATTATAATGATCCCAATGAAATTGTCGAAAGACTAAAATTACTTCTGGCATCTCAAATCGCTGGTAATACTGGTCACCACAACGAAATGATGTCTATCGTCGAGGAACTGCGGGAAGCAAAAATTATTCAGTAGTATATAAATATACAGATTTATCAAGGAATAGGTTAGTATGTTCATGGCATTTAGGACATAATGACAATTGATAAATTTGGTTCACATATATTTAAAAAGACTAATCAGTCTTTATCAGCTCAAGACAATAAACTATATAATATAGTAGAAATAAAAAACGTAAAGCTTTATTATAATTTAGTGTTCCCATTTATTGGAACATTAAACAAAACTATTGGAAAATATCATTTGCTGCAGGATCAAAGAGAAACTTATTCATGTCCACTAACTGAATGTGAAATAGTTCGTGCCGAGTTCCCTTCCTCTGTTGTTTTGTTAATAAATGATAATGAAATCCTAACTCCCATTGGTATTCGTTTAATGAAAAATGATAAAATTGCTTTTAAGAAAGCTCAGACTGGAACTTTAAGTAACTTTTACGGTGAATTATTGGTGAAGTGTCCTGTAGAACAAGGAGATTAAAAATATGAGTAAAATAATTACGGATGCAAAAAGACAAGTCGTTGAAGACTTCATAAACCTGCAAGGAGAAACTATCGAAGACGCAGAGTAATTGTTAAAAGTCTCAACGATCTTTGGCAAGCGGATCTAGTTGAAATGCTTCCTTATGCCCGCTTTAATAAAGGGTACCGCTATATTTTAGTTGTAATCAATGTGTTTTCTAAATTTGTGTGGGCACAACCTGTTAAGACAAAAAGTGCAAAAGATGTTACTACTGCTATGAAACTAATATTGCTTAAAGTAAAAATATCTCCCTACAATCTCCAGACAGACATGGGGAAAGAATTTTACAACAAAGATTTTCACAAATTAATGCAAGATTTTAATATCAATCATTATAGTTCTTTTTCAAACTTGAAAGCTAGTGTCGTAGAGCGGGTTAATCGTACTTTAAAAAATGCTATGTGGAAACAGTTTAGTTTGCAAGGTAATTATAAGTGGTTACATCTTTTGCAAGATATTGTTAACAAATACAATAATACGAAACATCACACTACATCATTTAAACCGAAAGATGTAACCGTTAACAATGAGAAACAAATTTTGGAAGCTGTATATACGTACCCAAAAACTTTTAACCTTAGGACAATTAAATATTCACTTGGTGATTTTGTTCGCATTAGTAAGCATAGGGAAGTTTTTTCAAAAGGGTATACACCAAACTGGTCAAATGAAATATTTAAAATTAAAAAAGTCAATATTACCAATCCTCCTACATATGTATTAGAAGATGAAAAGGGAAATGAAATAAAAGGCGGTTTCTATGGAGAAGAACTTCAGAAAGCGAAGTATGGTGACATCTATTTAATTGAAAAAGTCCTTAGAAAGAAAGGAGACAAAATATATGTTAAGTGGTTAGGTATGGATAAGAGACACAATACTTGGATTGATAAAAATCAATTATCTTAATTCATGTAATTTTAATGTAAGCCGTTACTTATGTGTATTTTAATTATTGAAATAAAACAACTTAAAACTAATTTATGTATGTTTATTTTACTTCTTTTTCTACATCTGAACAATTAGTTTCTTCACTACCTTCACAAACAGAACAGTTACACTCATCATCACTGCAGTCACCATCATCGTAGTAAATTCGAATAATTGTATTAATATCTAAGATACTAACGACATCTTCCAAAGGAATGTATTTTTTCAAGTCTGACAAGAAACTTTCTAACTTCAACGATTTCAGCCCCATCACAAAATTTTTCACATTGTTGTCCTCTAAAAATTTTTCACACAAATCAACTGCACTTTGGAACTTTTCTGAACGTGCGCGACAATCTTCTTCAGACAAAATTCGACCCATTCCATATACAGCTTCATGGTCGGCTTCAAATTCCAAATTCGAAAAATGTCTTCTTAACCTCTCAACAGCACTATTCAAGTCGTGAGCTTCTGGTAACGCAGCTTCGGCATATGCAAACCACATGTTAACATTCGCAAATTACTAGGTTAAACCAGTCAAGTGATTTTGTAAATTTGATTTAGAAGATGGAGATCCTCAGCTTTTAAACTTAAAATTCAACGATGTGGGTGGATCTCAAGTTGGGTGGGAGACCTATCTTTTCTATTGTGGTGGGGATTTGTGAACTTTGGTTGGTCGCGGTGGTGGGGGGCTACCAATTCTAAAGTGGTGGGGATTTGGGGGCTGGCACTAGGGGGCGGGGTTAGATGGAAAAAATATTACCCCCACCCGGAAGGATCGAAGGATCAGTCGCAGTCCCCTCTTATTTACTCTACTGATTATATCGATTTTATCGATAATATCAATAAGATCGACTATATCGATAAGATCGATTTTATCGATAAGATCGATTATATCGATAAGATCGACTATATCGATAAGATCGATTATATCGATAAATCGATTTATTATGGGAGAGTACAGGTAAAGAATTCTGGGAAATCCCAAATCTGGTGGAATTCTCCCAATATATTTGAGTACATCCCTGATGCATTCCTCGCATTCCATTCTTTAGTGATTCAGGTCTACGCGATAAAAGCATTCTACCAGTAATGGCGTCGACTTATCATACTGGATATTATGTTTATCCTGTAATTGTACGCTTGTGAGGTTGCTTAGAATCACATTGCAATAGTTTCTTCCAGCATAATAATGGCTTAGTTAATCGCACTTAGGTATCTCATCGGTATCTGAAGAACATAATAATATGGTAATTATGGAACATACCGCATGCAACGCCCGATTTTCTTGAAATTTTGGCTACCCCCTCATTTTCGAAGTCCCTGAACACGAATCTGACCTTTATAATCGAGATGAATTTAGCACCACCCTATTTTGCACCTTTTGCAAAATGGAAGGCGCCGAATGTCGGGCGAAAACAGCGGCCGGGCCGGACGTAAACACGGCACAAATCTTTCAAAATTTCGGGTTTTCCGCTGGTATTCGCGAAGCAAAAGGTGCAAAATAGGGTGATGATCAGTTTGAGGCTGCATACAGTAAAAAGTAAAAATTCATCCGGATTTGACGTTATTTCTTAATTCATTTGCATAATTTATGTCACAACGGGCTATTGAATATAAGACGAGAGACTTATTCATGTAACCTTGAGTCGAGCAATGAAAACGTGGGTGGGATTTAGCCTCTCGTTCTGTACAAGTATTACACGTCTGTTCAAACCGTTTGAAATCAATCTGAAACGTTCAGGAGCTTACGCGGTTATTCGTTTTTGGAATGTCAAAATGAAACTGCGCATGCTCCTGACAGTTTCAAACTAGTTTGAAATTCATCTGCCGAAACGCAGACCTAATTATTTATTTCTTGGTATTTTTCCAGTACAAACAACATGACATACAGGTATAAAACGGTGTAACCTTGCCTAGAGGAACTCATACCTACACCTACCCTCGCATTCATACGACTGGTAGGTATCTATTATTAAAAGATACCGACAATGAAGGCAGTTTTGTTAGCAGTAGTATGCCTTGTGGTACTCGAGAGTACTAGAGCGCAAGTTTTGGGGGCTGGGCAGATTTGCAGTCAATGTACCCTTCAACAAAGAGTGCTAGGTGAGCTAGTTGTGGGAGCTGGGTCACATTGCAGTGACTGTACCATTTATCTAAAAGGTTTAAATGGGCAAATTGTGGGACCTGGGGCGGCTTGCAGTAATTGTAGATTTATTGTAGGTGAGTATTAAATGTCATATAAGTACCTGCTTGATGTTATGATTTCAATATAATTTTTAAAGAATTTATTTTTCTTAATAATAATTTTGAGTTTGTATGTATACATGCAGTGTCTCCCAAAACGTTCGCACGGAAATTTTTAATTAATGTTTTATTTTGAAATTTAATTTTGGGGTTACCTTTTGCTTGAAAAAAGATATCATGTGACTTTCGTTATCTGTCAAAAATGACATTTAAAAAATGTATCGTCAAAAACAGGTTTATTTGTTAAAGTATCAAAAAGTTATAATCGAAAAAGTTGTTTCTTTCTAATAAAAGATTTAGTTTTTTGCCAATTTTTAATATTTATGAAATTTCTGAAAATTTTAAAAATTTATAACTCCGTAAAAACTCGTTTATTTCACTAGCTTTATCATTCTATTAACTTATATTACTAATTAGAGATAAGAATATATATTTTTCAAAAGAAAATGATATTAATGCCTTAAAATTCTGTTATGTTTGCTGCAAAGTTGATGCACCCTCTAACATTCAGGGTACAAACTTAGTTACATTACATTTTCCAGTTCTAAATTGATGCTAAAATAATAATAAAATAAAATATCATCAAACTATTAATTGATATTGATGAGTAGGCGATAGGCGATGGAGAGAATAGAAGCAATTGTTTTTATTTGACAGTTAAATACTCTTGAAACGGAGAGGTAAAGGAGGTAAAAAATGTTGATTGTACAAAACAAAATTGAAATTGTTTTAATATTATGTGGAGAAAATACGACATATCGGCAAGTTGCTGAAATTTTAATGCACAAACATCCGGAAAAAAATTTACATAACTGGACTATGAGTAGAATTTTAGTAAAATTTAATTCTCTCCATGGCCTACTCATCAATATCGATTAATGTGATACTAAACTTAAAGGTAATAATTATTATTTGTTCGATAAAAGTCAAGAATTTAGCTTAGATACGTAAAATAGTTTGATGATATTTTAATTTATTATTATTTTGGCATCAATTTAGAACTGAAAAACGTAATGTAACTTATTGTATACCCTAAATGCTAGACGGTACATCAACTTTGCAGCAAACATAACAGAATTTTAAAGCGTTAATATCATTTTCTTTTAAAAAATAACTATTCTTATCTCTAATTAGTAATGACAAGTTAGTAATGATAAAGCTAGTGATATAAAAGAGTTTTTAGGAAGTTGCAAGTTTTTAAATTTTCAGAAATTTCATAAAAATATTAAAAATTGGCAAAAACTAAATCTTCTATAAGAGCGTTCAAATTTGGCACACTTACGTAAAATTGAAGAAAAACCAACTTTTTCAAGTAAAATTTTTGATATTTTAGCAAATAAACCCATTTGTGGAGATATATTTTTTAAATGTCATTTTTGACTAAAGTTACATGACCATGTTTGAGTGGGTCATTTTTCATCCTTTTTCAAGCAAAAGGTAACCCAAGAATTAAATTTAAAAATAAAAATTAATTGAATGCCCCAATTATGGTGCGAACTTTTTGGAGGACACTGCATATTCTTGTAAAAGTTAAAAATTCCATTGCACCCACAGACACACAAAACTATAGTTGTACCTATGTTATTAGGAGATTCTTCTAACAAGTATACTAGCGTCGACAGCATTGTAGCGTTTCACTCAACGACTGGAGGGTCATTTGTGGGGCCTGGGGCAATTTGCAGCGCTTGTACCGTTTCTCAATGAGCAGAAGCAAGGATGAAAGTGACCATACGTACCATTTCGCCATTTTCAATTTCAAAAAATGGATTTCAACGCCCTGTATCTCTTAACCCATTAGGGGCTGAATTTTTAAATTTACGAAAATATATGTAAAACAACGATATATAGGAATAGATATATTACTAATGACAACCTACTTTGTTATCTGTGCCAACTCATAATGATGAATTTTTGAAACTTTATAGAGCCAGAAATCGAGTATATCAAAATCACCTGGTGCCCCATTGTTAAAATGCCCTTTATTTTGACTCCAAGATTAAATATATCCATACTACTCTAAAAACATGCTACAAAGACAGAAAGTCAACCATCAACCAACTACACCCGGTGATTCCCGGTTATAGTTCCTCCAGAATCACACTAAGATATCGCTTTTTTTTTTCTTGTTTGGGGGCGCCGGAAGCATCGGAACCTCACCTGAAGACTCGGGACGTTGGGTGAAGATTTCTCGGGAGATGGTCTAACCACTCCAGCCGCCGAGCCCAGAGTCGAAATTAGTTCGCTACGGCTCGACAAAAAGGGACAATTTCTGACAATCTCGCGACATTTTCGGAATAATTTAATGGAGCGCTTAGATTGTGATCAGTTCTGGGCGTCAAGCGTTTATCAAAACAAACCTGTCTATAGGTTCTGACGTCATTGCCTTAGGCACTATAAACGAACTAAATCTAAAAAATACCGAAGCCTGCCAATCTGTAAAAGTTCATATGGGTTAAGGGGTAGCTAGTGTGCCACAACAGGAAACACCAAAAATGTATCGTCCTATAGTAGACAGTGACTTTATGTTTTAGAAAGGTCCAATAATTCAAATTGTTTTTATGTGTTTGTTGGATTTTGTGAAAAAAATAAATTACTGTTGTTTATTAATATTTTTTTGATAATTCCAGGACATTTTTGACCGGTATAAAATTTCATAAATATGCAGCATTTTGATATGGTCCAGAGAAAAATACCCTGTATATCTTTGAATCGAATCTTTGCACACTAATACTTTTAGTGGTCCTGTTGACCAATCAACTATTTTGAAATAATTCCATGGCACACACATGACTCGCCAGATGCCTTTAAATTTCATATTTTGCTCAACTTTGGCACCCTGTAGAATGGAATTCCCTGTATATTTTCTGTTCAAATTTGGTATGTGTGAGTTTTGGTGTGTCCTGATTAACGCTGTGGTGTCAGATTTTAAATAAAAAATGCCTAATATGGTTTTTCGAAAAACGCACCCCTTTAAAAAATCGCAGTAGGTCAGGTTTTCGCGGCAATGTCAAACCAAACTTCGAAAATGATATGAGCTCTCCGGTACATATCTATAAAAAAAATTGTCTAGTTAAATTCCCCCAGCCTACTTAGATTTTCAGGGGTGTTAACATGAAAAACCAGACACACTATATGTGTATATATCTATATATATAACAAAATGAAGACTCTTTTCTCTAAGTGAAAGCTTTCGCAATCGTTTATTCCAGACAACCGAAATCGAAAATATTCGCAATAAAAGTTATGAAACGCCACAAAACACGCCCTATCTTCCAAACTAATCGGTAAAATCGGGATACGGTTTGCGGCACTTTTTTGTCTAAAATAAATCGTCGAGAAATTTCTTAAAATTCCTAAAAGTGTATTATTTGGGACTCTGTACAAATACCTAGACCAATAGCATTTTCTGACTAGGTAAAGTGCCTTTTTTGTGCAAGATACGGGAAAATTTGTTGAATAATTAATTCTTTTTCTCTAATATTCGGTCATGCTATCCTGGGTTGTTTCACCGGAGTAACGCCCGCTTAGCCCCCCCCCCCCCTGGTTACTCCACTGAACTTTATTCTTCCTTTTATTATAGGGCATAATATGTGTTATTATCATTATAATTTTGGACGACTAGGTATTAAACTTACAGATTTACGTTTTGTTTATTTTAGTTTATTTTATTTATTTTATTATCAAAACTTTAACCCTTTACAATATCCTATAATAAATAGTTGTTAGTTTATTATTATTATTATTATGGGTTTCCCAATAAGAACGCTCGATCTTAAAAGTGTAATGAAACTGACACAATGTAATATTTATTTTAAAGCATATTGTGACATTACGTTTTAAAAATTATGTCATTTAAATGTCCGCCGGGGCTTTGCCTGGGTGAATCGAATTCTGCGAGTCCAATTTTTGATGAACTGGTTGCACAGATGAGGCTCAATCGCAGCAATTTCGCGCCTGATGTTGGCTTTAAGGATATCAACCGTCCGTGGTTTATCGGAATAGACACGAAATTTAAGGAAACCCCAGAGAAAAAAATCCAGTGGAGTTAAATCGCATGATTTGGGCGGCCAGTTGACTTCGCCATTTCGCGATATTACAGACCCCTCGGAACTGCATCGAAAATATTGGACTCGCAGAATTCGACTCAGCCAGGCAAAGCCGCGGCGGACATTTATTAAGTGACATAATTTTTAAAACATAATGTCACCCTATTATATGCCTTAAAATAAATATTACAGTATGTCAGTTTCATTTATACTTTTTTTTATTACACTTAAAGATCGAGCATTCTTCTTGGGAAACCTTTTATTAATAGTTGTTAGTAGGTAATTATAGTATTTTGCTTGCTTTATGTCAATATATAGAAAACAATAAATAACAGTCGTTCGTCGCCCACTTCATATTATTGTGTTTCGCTGATTTCTACCTTTCCTAAATCTTAAGTAATAACTTCATAAGCCTTATTTATACTCATTGCTCAGATTTTACATCTATTTATAGTTCTACCATGATTAGCTATCAGTCTTATTACAAAACAACAACAAAATATATTGTCGAATAATATTTGAAATTCTGCCGAAACCCAGAACTAATTATTTATTTCCTGGTATTTTTCCAGTACAAACAACATGACACACAGGTATAAGACGGTGTAACCTTGCCTAGAGGAACTCATACCTACCCACGCATTCATACGACTGGTACCTATTATAGCTTATTAAAAGATACCGACAATGAAGGCAGTTTTGTTAGCAGTAATATGTCTTGTGGTACTCGAGAGTACTAGGGGGCAAACTTTGCGGCCTGGGCAGGTTTGCTATGGATGTAGCCTTCAACAAACAGCTCCAGGTCAGCTAGTTATGGGAGGTGGGTCAGTTTGCGGTGACTGTACCATTTATCTTAAAGATATAAATGGGCAAGTTGTGGGACCTGGCGCAGTTTGCAATACTTGTAGATTTATTGTAGGTGAGTATTAAATGTCATATAATATAAGTACCTTGATATTAAGATTTCAATACAATTTTTAAAGAATTTATTTTTCTTAATAAAAATTTTGAGTTTGTGTATGTATACAGTGCCCCCCAAAAAGTTCGAAGCGTAGGGGGGAAATTTTTAATTAATGTTTTATTTTGAAATTTAATTCTGGGGTTACCCTTTGCTTGTAAAAGGATATCATATGACTTTCGTTATCTGTCAAAAATGACATTTAAAAAAATATATCGCCAAAAATGGATTTATTCGGTAAAATATCAAAATGATACTAATGCTTTAAAATTCTGTTATGTTTGCTGCAATAAGTTGATGCACCGTTTAACATTTAGGGTATAAACTTAGTTACATTACATTTTCCAGTTCAAAATTGATGCCAAATAATACCTAAGTTAAAATATCATCAAACTATTTGACGCATCTAAGCAAAATTCTTGACTTTTATGCAACAAATAATAATTATATTGCCTTTCACATTAATCGATATTGATGAGTAGGCCATGGAGAGAATTGAAGCAATTGTTTTTATCTGACAGTTAAATACTTTTGAAACGGAGAATGGTAGAAATATTGACTGTACAAAACAAAATTGAAATTGTTTTAATATTATGTGGAGAAAATACGACATATCGGCAAGTGGCTGAAATTTTCAATGCACAACATCCGGAAAAAAATTACATAACTGGATTATGAGTAGAATTTTAGTAAAATTTTAAAGTTTCTTAGTATTTCGTTTCCCAAATTAGTCTCACTTCTTAAGTATTTTTCCAAGGGTTGTGAGGTATTTTAAAATTATTTAAAACTGACCTGTACTTTAAAATTTTACTAAAATTCTACTCATAGGCGAGTTATGTACATTCTTTTTGGATGTCGTGCATTAAAAATTTCAGCAATTTGCCGATATTATGTCATACATTTTCTCCACATATAACAATTGCTTGGCCTACTCATCAATATCGATTAATGTGAAACTATTTGTTCCATAAAAGTCAAGAATTTTGCTTAGATACGTAAAATAGTTTGATGATATTTTAATTTATTTTTATTTTGGCATCAATTTAGATCTGAAAAACGTAATGTCACTTATTGTATACCCTAAATGCTAGAGCTTACATCAACTTGGCAGCAAACATAACAAAATTTTAAAGCGTTAAGACTCAATGTACAGCACGTGCGTGGTGATTCAACATTTTGACCCATAAAATGGCTTTTCTCGATCTGTAGCATTTGCACAAATTTTTGTCTCACAATGTAAGTAATTACTTAGATTAAAATTTGTATTGACCAAATGTTTTAAGTTATGCGTGTTACTCGCTACAGATCGAAAAAAGCCATTTTATGTGTCAAAATGTTGAATCACTACATTATGTGCTGTACATTGAGTCTTATAATATCATTTTCTTTTTAAAAATACCTATTCTTATCGGTAATTAGTAATAAAAAGTTAATAATGATAAAGCTAGTAATATAAAAGAGTTTTTACGAAGTTACAAGTTTATAAAATTTTCAGAAATTTCATAAATAATATTAAAAATTGACAAAACTAAATCTTTTATAAGAGCGTTCAAATTTGGTACACTTACGTAAAATTTAATAAGAAACAACTTTTTCAAGTAAAACTTTTTGATATTTTACCAAATAAACCCATTTGTGGCGATATATTTTTTTAAATGTCATTTTTGACAGGTAACTAAAGTTACATGACCACGTTTGAGTGGGTCATTTTCACCATTTTTCAAGCAAAAGGTAACTCAAGAATTAAATTTCACAATAAAAATTAATTAAAAATGTCCCCCTTATGGTGCGAACTTTTTGGAGAACACTGTATATTCTTGTAAAAGTTAAAAATTCCATTGCACACATCGACACACGAAACTATAATTATTGTACCTATGTTATTAGGGGGCGGTTCTTCGTGTACTAGCTTCGCCGGCGTTGGGCCGTCATTGTTGGCACCTGGGGCAGTTTGCAACACTTGTACCCTTTGTCAATGAGCAGAAGCAAGGCTTCGACGGCGTTGGACCGTCATTGTTGACACCTGGAGCAGTTTGCAACTCTTGTACCTTTTGTCAATGAGCAGAAGCAAGGATGAAAGTGACCATACCATTTCTCAATTTTCAATTTCAAAAAATGGATTTCGACGCCCTGTATCTCTTAACCCATTAGGGGCTGAATTTTTAAATTTACGAAAATATAATATGTAAAACAACGATATATAGGAATAGATACATTACCAAAGACAACTTGTTTTGTTATCTGTGAAAACTCATAATGCCAAGTAAGTAAGTTTAGAGTTTAGAGACAGCGTTCACCGGTGTCAGCGTTCTAACCTACCTCACATACTCACATTATATAGGATAGGATTAGTTTGTTTGAGTAGGTAATATTAATTAATAGAGGCCCTCTCGCCGACGCAGCCGCCACGCCGGCGCGTCGGGGCTCTCTGAAACCGTTCAGGGCAGGGGCCCCAAAGCGGCCTTTACAGGGGGGCCCCGTGAGATTTTTCTTACTGTCTCACCTGTCCAGTCCGGCACTGTCTCGTGGTACGTTTATGATTTATTTAATCAATAAATTTAACATTACTGAATTTTTACTGAACCGTTAAATAATATTCCAAGGCACACTTCGCAACAATGGGTAACTAGACTTATGTTTCCAAGGCACCCTATGCAAAACGTCAAACATTATGGTGCTTATATTTCCACTCTATGCAAAAACGTCAAACATTATGGGGTTTATGTTTCCAAGGCACTCTATGCACAAACGATTAATTTTATATTACGGCAAGAAAAACAAAGTAAAGCATAATGTGTGACATATCGTTTTAACCAGAAAAAAATCATCTTTTCAAAAATTAAAAAATCCAATATCGCGCCCATAAGAAGAATAAAAGTTGATCGTCATATCTTTGTCCAGGGAGGCGAGAAAAAAATGCGAGGTCATATTTAGATCCCTTGTAAAAAAGTGCCTTAATAATCTTTAACTTAGAAATGTCCAGCGCCATTCGTTTTCGTTTAAAAAAATAAAAACGAAAACGACAATTTTCAGTTTTTTCGCATTATTTTCAAAACGAAAAGGACCACCCAAAATTTCTTTTTACCATGTTGCTCGGCATCAAATTCCCTTTGAACTTTGAACTTTGTCCCAATTTAACCGACCTCGTATCTCTTAAGATAACCAAGATCCCCATGCATAGACTCGAAATACGGTCACCCTGTATACCTACTTACCAGAAAATTCGAGGTGAACACCCCCTCTCTCCCAAACGAATCAGGAAAATCGGGATACGGTTTGTGGCACTTTTTTGTCTAAAATAAATCGTCGAGAAATTTAGGAGTTCCCAAAAGTGTATTATTTGGGACTCCCTATACAAATACCTAGACCAATATCATTTTCTGACTAGGTAAAGTGCCTTTTTTGTGCAAGATACGGGAAAATTTGTTGAATAATTAATTCATTTTCTCTAAAATTCGGTAATGCTATCCTGGGTTATTTCACTTTCGAAGGGAGTGAAAAGCCCGCTTAGCCCCCCCCTCTTCTGGTTAGGTACTCCACTGAACTTTATTCACCTTTTATATATCACATATATAGGTCCCTGTTCCTGTTATTATCATTATAATTTTGGACGACTAGGTATTATCATTAAGTATAGGATATATATTCTATATAGAATATATCCTTTACTCAATGGTATTATACTTACAGATTTACGTTTTGTTTATTTTAGTTTATTTTAATTTATTTTATTATCAAAATGTTAATACTTTACAATATCCTATAATAAATAGTTGTTAGTTTATTATTATTATAATGGGTTTCACAATAAGATAACGCTCGATTTTAAAAGTGTAATAAAAAGACATGTAATATTATTTATTTTAAAGCATTAATTTGGTGACATTATGTTTTAAAAATTATGTCATTAAATATCCGCCGTGGTTTTGAATGGTGACTCTGGTGAGTCGAATCCTTGTCTATCCATTTAGACAAGGGTCGAATCATTCTGAGAGTCCAATTTTCGGATGAACTGGTTGCACAGATATTAGACGATATTAGGCTCAATCGCAGCAATTTCGCGCCTGAGGTCAACCGTCCGTGGTTTATCGGAATAGACACGAAATTGAAGAAAACCCCAGAGAAAAAATCCAGTGGAGTTAAATCGCATGATTTGGGCGGTCAGTTGACGTCACCATTTCGCGATATTACAGTCCCCTCGAACTGCATCGAAAATATTGGACTCGCAGAATTCGACTCGTCATACCCAGGCAAAGCCGCGGCGGACATATTTAAGTGACATAATTTTTAAAACATAATGTCACCATATTATATGCTTTAAAATAAATATTACATTATGTCAGTTTCATTTGTACTTTTTTTATTACACTTTAAAGATCGAGCATTCTTATTGGGAAACCTTTTATTAATAGTTGTTAGTAGTTAGTCTATACTAACTACTAACAACTAGAGATGGGTTTACACCGGGTTTTTTCATATTTGGAAAGGGTGTCAAGGTTTCCACCCTTTTTGGCACCGAGTGTCAAATTATGACACTAGTTTTTGGCATATTTCGATTGGTGACATCTAGACGTTTAATTTAACATAAAATACTCATATCTAAAAACTATAAACAACAAAAACATTGCAAGAAGATATAAAAAGTAAAAAATATGTTGCAGTTGCAGGCGAATTAGAAATTTAGTTGTTTATATCTATTACATTATCCTAAATTAAAATAACGATGACTAAATATTAAAAATAAATGAATAAATGTATTCTAGGGCATACAAAAACAAGATTCACCCTGCATTATTAACTTTAACAAACTAGTTAACGAGAAATAAAAAAAATGTCATCAGTATATATATGTATGTGTATTATACTTATTTATACTTTCTCATCTAAAAGCCATAGAGTTTATTATTCCTTTTCCATTTATATTTCTGATATTTGACATATTTATAAAATATTATTATAATAGTTAGGTTTCATTGACAAAAAAAAAAACAAAAAAAAATCGCGTTTCTTCATCTTTGCTCCAAATCCAGTGGCTTTGCTTCCCTTCAAAAATTCCATCCATTCCAGGATATATTTGGCTTTTGGTGACATTGAAAACACCCATTTTTGGGTGTCATTAGTTTACACCCTTTGAAACCACCCATTTTTGGGTGCCAAAAGTTTCCACCCTTTGAATCCACCCTTTATTTTAAAAATGAAAACACCCTATTTGCAAAGTTTACAGAATAAAACTGTAAACTTTGCTATGGGTGTCATAGGTTTCGCACCCATAGGTCGGCGGTGGTAACCTGGGCGCGAAGATACCTTCTATACCTGTATATGCAAAAGGATCTCTTAATTGTACAGGTAAATTGGGCGCGAGCCTCCCTCTAGGTAGAAAAAAGGATATTATTAATGCGCACAACAATAAAGCATCAATAAAATTATTGATAAAATTTGGAGTAAAAGCCAAAAAAAAGTAACTGTAAAGCTAAAGTTTACACCGTTGGACCTGAAAATGTAATATCAATAACCTACACAATCATGAGGCCGAAGAACAAAAATTAAATAGGAAAGCTCTTTCAAATTCGTGTAAAAGGAAAGCTAAAGAAGATATATCCGAGAGGCCTTCCAAAATTATTTGTAAGGCATTAGAATCCCACTTGCCACCATCCCTTACAACGACCGATCTAAGTTACATCAAGAAGAATATTTATAATTGCCGCCGAAAAATACTGCCGGGTCCGCTTCCCAAAAAAATGGAAGAGGTGCATGAGGCTGTTGGTAAATATCGTGAAATGCTGCTAACAACTAAAGGTGAAGATTTCTTGTTCATAAATGATATAGAACATAACATTATTCTGTTTACCTATACATGTGAAACAAACATTACTGTTTTAACCAAAATTGATATATTGTATATGGACGGCACATTTTCCATTAGTACCTACTAAGTTTTTTTCTCAGTTTTTCACAATCCATGGATTACAAAATGGCCACTATATTCCTTTAGTGTTTTGTCTGCTACCGCAAGCAAAACTGTTGAAGCTTACAAAAAATGTTTTTATTTGTTAAAACATATATATATTTTTAAATATGGCCTTTTCCTACATCCAAGTAAAGTTTTTGTAGATTTTGAAAAATCTATCCATACGGCATTGGGCCTAGTGTTGAAATTAACGGCTGCCGATTCCACTTACACCAGTTATGGTATCGAAAAATTCAGTCAACTGGATTAAGTTCAGAATATAAAGCAAAAACTGAAATCGGCAGCTGGCTAAAGAACACTTTTGGATTGGCTTATTTAAACCCAAATGAAGTAGAAGACTGTTTTATTTTCGACTTGATGTCATACAAACCACAAAATGAACTTCTTGATAAATATTGCGATTATTTGCTAGAGACATATATAGGAGAATAGTATATTATACACCTAGGTTGAGAAGTGAGCCATTATTTACCGAGGATAGTAGTAAAAAAAAGCTTTATTCCCTCCTTCTGTCTGGGCAGAGGGAACTGCTTCGATCACAAGAACGACCAATTGTTGTAAGCTCGGTTGTAAGTCATTCCATGCAAAATTCAATTCTTGATTTTACTCCACCCATCCATCTATTTATGTATTTCTTGATAAATTAAAAGAATGCCAAATTGACACATACAGGGTGTCACTGTCTAAGATGATACATTTTCTGTGCGTTTCCTGTTGTGACACACCAGCCACGTTAACTGATATGGACTTACTGACTGGCAGGCTTCTGTATTTTTTAGATTTAGTTCGTTTATAGTATGTGGAGCGGTTTTGATATAGGTACTCGATTTTTGACCCGTATAAAATTACAAAAAAATTCATTAATTTGAGATGGCACAGATAAGAGCACTCTGTATATTTCGTATTGGACCTTTGCACACCAACAACTTGAGTGGTCCTGTTGACCATTCAACTGTTTTGAGGGGATTCCATGGCACACTTGACTTGGCAGATGCCTTTAAAATTCCTATTTTGCTCAACTTTGACACCCTGCATAATGGAACTCCCTGTATATTTTTTATTCGAATTTGGTATATAAGGGTTTTGTGATGTTCTGATTAACGCTGTGGGGTCAGATTTTAAATAAAAAAATCGCTAAAAGGTTTTCGCGAAAATCGGGGGTATAAAAAAATCTCAGCCGGCCCTGGATTTGCATTTTGAAAATGGCAGGAAGGTCAAAAGAAGCGGCTTTTGAAGGCCTTTCAAACAAAAAAATGTTTTCGAAAATATCTCACAAAATACATTTTGTTAAAATACAAAGTTTACATATACCCATGAAACTTAAAGACAAAACTGTTAAAGCTAAATTCGAATCACTTAAAAAGCTTGAAAATAGATATAAATTAGGAGAAATAAGTAGAATAGATTATATAAAATGCACTTCGTATTTGTCTATAGTATAGTTTATACCTAAAAATTAAATAAATATGTTATCAGAAATCATTTAGTTCTTTTTTCCACGGTGTGCTTCGCGCCCAGTTTACCTATAGGTTTTAAGTTGCCCCAAATTCTCTGCGCCCAGTTTACCTATCGAATAAATTTCTACTTATGACTTTGCGCCCAGTTTACCTCCGTCCCCATAGGTTGGCACCCATAAAGGGTTTAAACCCATCGATGGGTGTAAACCCAAAACCCATCTCTATATATACTATATATTATAGTACGTATATATTATAGTATTTGCTTGCTTTATGTCAACATATTATACAAAACAATAATTAACAGTCGTTCGTCGCCCACTTTCATATTATTGTGTTTCGCTGATTTCCACCTTTCCTATAAGTAATAACTTAATAAGCCTTATTTATACCGTTGATTGGGGATTCCTTCCTCCATCGACGTTTATACTCATTGCCCAGATTTTACATCTATTTATAGTTCTACCATCATCAATCAATCTTATCATTGCAAAACAACCACAAAATATATATTGTCGAACAATTCTGCCGAAACGCGGACCTAATTATTTCTTGGTATTTTCCAGTACAAACAATATTTTATCTATATTCACACATATGAGACACAGGTATAAAACGGTGTAACCTTGCCTAGAGGAACTCATACCTACCCACGCATTCATACCACTGGTACCTATTATAGCTTATTAAAATATACCGACAATGAAGGCAGTTTTGTTAGCAGTAACATGCCTTGTGGTACTCCAGAGTACTAGAGGGCAAACTTTGCGGCCTGGGCAGGTTTGCGATCGATGTACCCTTCAACAAACAGCTCCAGGTCAGCTAGTTATGGGAGGTGGGTCAGTTTGCGGTGACTGTACCATTTATCTAAAAGGTATAAATGGGCAAGTTGTGGGACCTGGGGCAGTTTGCAATACTTGTAGATTTATTGTAGGTGAGTATTAAATGTCATGTAATATAAGTACCTTGATATTAAGATTTCAATACAATTTTTAAAGAATTTATTTTTCCTAATAATAATTTTGGTGCCCCCCAAAAAGTTCGCACCATAGGGGGGAAATTTTTAATTAATGTTTTATTTTGAAATTTAATTCTGGGGTTACCTTTGCTTGTAACAAGATATCATATGACTTTCGTTATCTGTCAAAAATGACATTTAAAAAAATATATCGCCAAAAATGGGTTTATTCGTTAAAATATCAAAATGATACTAACGCTTTAAAATTCTGTTATGTTTGCTGCAATAAGTTGATGCACCGTTTAACATTTAGGGTATAAACTTAGTTACATTACATTTTCCAGTTTAAAATTATTGACGCCAAATAATACCTAAATTGAAATATCATTAAACTATTTGACGCATCTAAGCAAAGTTCTTGACTTTTATGGAACAAATAATAATTATTGCCCTTAAGTTTAGTTTCACGTTAATCGATATATTGATGAGTAGGCCATGGAGAGAATTGAAGCAATTGTTTTAATTTGACAGTTATACTCTTGAAACGGAGAATGGTAGAAATGTTGACTGTACAAAACAAAATTGAAATTGTTTTAATATTATGTGGAGAAAATACGACATATAGGCAAGTTGCTGAAATTTAAAAGTTTCTTAGTATTTCGTTTCCCAAATTAGTCGCACTTCTTAAGTATTTTTCTAAGGGTTGTGAGGTGTATTTTAAAATTATTTAAAACTGACCTGTACTTTAAAATTTTGCTAAAATTCTACTCATAGGCGAGTTATGTACATTTTTTTTGGATGTCATGCATTAAAAATTTCAGCAATTTGCCGATATTATGTCATATATTTTCTCCACATATAACAATTGCTTCAATTCTCTCCATGGCCTACTCATCAATATCGATTAATGTGAAACTATTTGTTCCATAAAAGTCAAGAATTTTGCTTAGATACGTAAAATAGTTTGATGATATTTTAATTTATTATTATTTTGGCATCAATTTAGATCTGAAAAACGTAATGTCACTTATTGTTTACCCTAAATGCTAGACGTTACATCAACTTGGCAGCAAACATAACAGAATTTTAAAGCGTTAATATCATTTTCTTTTTAAAAATACCTATTCTTATCGGTAATTAGTAATAAAAAGTTAATAGAACGATAAAGCTAATGATATAAAAGAGTTTTTACGAAGTTACAAGTTTATAAAATTTTCAGAAATTTCATAAATAATATTAGAAATTGACAAAAACTAAATCTTTTACAAGAGCGTTCAAATTTGGCACACTTACGTAAAATTGAATAAGAAACAACTTTTTCAAGTAAAACTTTTTGATATTTTACCAAATAAACCCATTTATGGCGATATATGACCACGTTTGAGTGGGTCATTTTTCACCTTTTTTCAAGCAAAAGGTAACTCAAGAATTAAATTTCAAAATAAAAATTATTTAAAAAATGTGCCCCTTATGGTGCGAACTTTTTGGAGGACACTGTATATTTTTGTAAAAGTTAAAAATTCCATTGCACACATCGACACACGAAACTATAATTATTGTACCTATGTTATTAGGGGGCGGTTCTTCGTGTACTAGCTTCGGCGGCGTTGGACCGTCATTGTTGGCACCTGGGGCAGTTTGCAACTCTTGTACACTTTGTCAATGAGCAGAAGCAAGGATGAAAGTGACCATACCATTTCGCCATTCTCAATTTCAAAAAATGGATTTCAACGCCCTGTGTCTCTACCCATTAGGGGCTGAATTTTTATATTTACGAAAATATAATATGTAAAACAACGATATATAGGAATAGATACATTACCAAAGACAACTTGTTTTGTTATCTGTGAAAACTCGTAATGCTGAATTTTTGAAACTTTATAGAGCCAAAAATCGAGTAGGTGTATCAAAACTACCTCAGGCATTATAAACGAACTAAATCTAAAAAATACCGAAGCCTGCCAATCAATAAGTCCATATATATAGTGTACCACAACAGGAAACACCAAAAATGTATCGTCCTACGTCCTAGACAGTGACTTTGTTTAGAAAGGTCCAATAATTCAAATTGTTTTTATGTGTTTGTTGGGTTTTTGTGAAAGAATAAATTACTTTTGTGTTCATTAATATTTTTTCGATAATTCCAGAGCATTTTTGACCGGTATAAAATTTCATAAATATGCAGCATTTTGATAATATGGTCCAGAGAAAATACCCTTTATATTTTTGAATTGAATCTTTGCACACTGATACTTTTACTGGTCCTGTTGACCAACCAACTATTTTGAAGTAATTTCATGGCACACTTGACTCGACAGATGCCCTCAAATTTCATATTTTGCTCAACTTTGGCACCCTGCAGAATGGAATTCCCTGTATATTTTCTGTTCAAATTTGGTATGTGTGAGTTTTGGTGTGCGGCAAAAATGTCTAGTTCAATTTCCCCAGCCTACTTAGATTTTCAGGGGTGTTAACATGAAAAACCAGACACACTATATACAGGGTGAGTTTTTTTCGATGCCCACTATGAGGATCTCGGAAACAAGCAGAGCTAGAACAAAGGTTAAATGGGGAAAGAATTGCGTTTTGAATGCTCCATCTAATGCCGCTTTTGGATTTTTAAAAAGTTCAGGGCTCACTAGATAATGTGAAAAGAGTGATGTTTTGCTATTTCATCAGATCTCTGTAGCTCCGTTATTTCTGATTATACAGAAAAACTGTAGAGGCAAAGGGTAGATAATTTTGGGCTAAATAACTTTTTGTTTTTTTAAATGTAAATCATAGTTGGCTGTGTCCTTATAAAATCGGCCATTTTTTGAGCTTTCCAAAGATATAATACTCGGCATAGTTATTATAAAAAAGAAAAGAGCTATGGCTAATTTTCTGTTTTTTTTTTAATTTTCACATAGTCAGCCATGGAATATTTTCATAATTATTACGTTCTATTTTATAATTAGACATACTTCAATATTTTGTTTTTAGCTTGTAACAAAAATGTAAGAAAATAAAACAAAAATTAAAAAATTCAAATTATTATTTTATAAGATAAGGTCACCTTTTAAAATAAAAAGAAGTGTTCAAACAATCCACCTTTATTATTTATGCAAATATTGCATCTTTTTAAAACTGAATTTGTCGTCGTTCTTAGAGAGCGCCTGTCAATACTGGTAATTGCTTCTAAAACAGCTGCTCGTAATTCAACAATTGTCTCATACTTTATTTTGTACTGTTCCCCACAAAAAGAAATCCAAAACAGACAAAACGGGGGATCGGGGCTGCCAGGAAATAGGTCTATTTCTCCCTGACCAATTATTTGGATAGAGCTGATCTAGGTAATTTCTTACGGGCAAATAATTATAGCCGTCCTCCTTTTACAGTTTTAAGTGATCTCAAATCGATTCCGAATCACTTTGAGATCACATCAGCTGACATCGAGTGTTCCTTTTACAAATGTTCAGTTGATTATGAAGTGATCAGTTTACGCAGCAAATCGATTTTTATGTAATTTGTATTGGTTTTGAGTGTTTCTGGGGTTAAGGTGGTGAAAAATATTGAAAAATTCATTCAAGGGTTAGATTATAGATAACGTGGTCCTACACTGTTCCCTTTACCAATAAAAAATCATTTCACTATCAGATCACTTCATGATCATTTCACTTCAAATTCACTTGTGCAAAAAGTCAAAAGGAGGACAACTTATGTGGTGGAGCTCCATCATGATAATTTTTGTTTTATTTTGTTACATTTTGTTACCAGCTGAAAATAAAATATTTGAAAGTTTGAAGCTCCGATCAAATATCTGATCGGAGGTTTGAAGTATGTTATAAAATAGAACGTAATTATGAAAATATTCCATGGCAGACTATGTGAAAATTAAAAAAAAATCAGAAAGTTGGCCATAGCTATTTTATTTTTTATAATAACTATGCCGAGTATTACATTTTTGGAAAGCCCAAAAAATGGCCAATTTGATAAGGCCACAGCCAACTACGATTTATATTTAAAAAAACACAAGTTTATGTCTTATTTCAAAAATCACAAACAACATAAAAAATTTGATTAGATTATCTTATTAAGTACGAAATTATCTACAATTTTGTCTCTACAGTTTTTCTGTATAATCAGAAATAACGGAGCTACAGTGATCTGATGAAATAGCAAAAAATCACTCTTTTCAAAATATCTAGTGAGCCATGAACTTTTTTAAAAAACCAAAAGGGGCATTAGATTGAGCATTCAAAACTGCAATTCTTTCCCCATTTAACCTGTGCTCTAGCTCTGATAGTTTCCGAGATCACCATAGTAGGCATCGAAAAAAAAACTCACCCTGAATATACAGGGTACCTCATATGTATGGAATAATGCTTATATCTTCTTAAAAAATATATTTAGAAAAAAAATTGTTTAAATAAAACTTACAGTGTGGCCTATTCTGCATAAATACATTTTAAAAATATTTCGTGTCATACATCATGGCATTTGCAATGAAAAGTGCTTTCAAAATCTACAAAAAAAATCCAGGTCCGTATTTAAAAAAATAAAGTTGAAGATGGTTTCTCAAAAACGAAACGTTGTAGAACAAATCTAAAAACGCCATCTTAAGGCCCGTTAAAAAGTGCCATAAGAAAGTGTTTTTCTTTTTTCTCTATCTGTGATAACAACTTCAGAAAAAAATAAAATCGAAAACGCAAAATTTTTTTACCTCTAATAATGTGGTTGCTATGGCAACGAACTTTTTTTTTTCAAATGGGATCATATCTCTTTTAATCGATTTTTGGAATCAGCTAGTTATTCTGCATACAACAGCATAACAAAATCTATAGGTTACATAAGGAAAATTTTGAGAAAATTATTTTTATTTTTTCCGATTTAATAGTGGACGTTATCAGTAAACTCGATGGAGGCAAAAAATATGGTACATTAAAATTGTATCGGCTATGGTGAAACCCTTTAGTTGTTAGTAGGTATATTATAGTATTTGCTTGCTTTATCTCAATATATAGAAAACAATAATAATTAACTAAGTAATAATTTCATAAGCCTAAGTAATAATTTCATAAGCCTTATTATTTCTACTCATTGCTCAGATTTTACATCTATTTATAGTTCTACCATGATGATTACAACACAACAACAAAATATTTTGTCGAACAATAGGTATTTGGAAATACCAAAGTTTACATAATATAAAAACTTTGGAAATACTAATGTGTCTGTGTCTGTATAAATATTTACGTCTGTTCAAACCGTTTGAAATCAATCTGAAACGCTCAGGAGCTTGCGCGGTTTCGTTTTTGGTACCTATGTCAAAATGAAACTGCGCATGCTCCTGAGAGTTTCAAACTAGTTTTAAATTCTGCCGAAATGCAGACCTAATTATTTATTTCTTGGTATTTTTCTAGTACAAACAATTTTATCTATATATTCACACATGGACCCACAGGTATAAAACGGTGTAACCTTGCCTAGAGTAACTCATACCTACCCACGCATTCATACGACTGGTACCTATAGCTTATTAAAAGATACCGACAATGAAGGCAGTTTTGTTAGCAGTAATATGCCTTGTGGTACTCGAGAGTACTAGAGGGCAAGTTTTGGGGGCTGGGCAGATTTGCAGTCAATGTACCCTCCAACAAAGAGTTCTAGGTGAGCTAGTTGTGGGAGCTGGGTCACATTGCAGTGACTGTACCATTTATCTAAAAAGTTTAAATGGTCAAATTGTGGGACCTGGGGCGGCTTGCAGTAATTGTAGATTTATTGTAGGTGAGTATTAAATGTCATATAAGTACCTTGATGTTATGATTTCAATATAATTTTTAAAGAATTTATTTTTCTTAATAATAATTTTGAGTTTGTATGTATACATGCAATGTCCCCCAAAAAGTTCACACCATAAGGGGGAAATTTTTAATTAATATATTTTTTTGGAAATCTAATTCTGGGGTTACTTTTTCTTGAAAAAAGATTTCATGTGACTTTCGTTATCTGTCAAAAATGGCATTTAAAAAATGTATCGCCAAAAAATGGGTTTATTTGTTAAAATATCAAAAAGTTTTAATTGAAAAAGAGACAACTTTTTCAATTAAAACTTTTTGATGTGAAGTGTACCAAATTTGAACGCTCTAATAAAAATTTACTTTTTTTCCAACTTCTAATATTTATGAAATTTCTGGAAATTTATAACTTCGAAAAAACTCGTTTATATCACTAGCTTTATCATTCCATTAACTTTTATTACTAATTGGAGATAAGAATAGGTATTTTTCAAAAGAAAATGATATTAACGCTTTAAAATTATGTTATGCTTGCTGCAGATGCACCGTCTAACATTTAGGGTAGGTATAAACTTAGTTACATTACATTTTCCAGTTATGGAACAAATAAGTTTCACATTAACCGAAATTGATGAGTAGGCCATGGAGAGAATTGAAGCAATTGTTTTTATTTGACAGTTAGGTAAATACTCTTGAAACGGAGAATGGTAAAAATGTTGATTGTACAAAACAAAATTAAAATTGTTTTAATATTATCTGGAGAAAATACGACCTATCGACAAGTTGCTGAAATTTTTAATGCACAACATCCGGAAAAAAATTTACATAACTGGACTAGGTATGAGAAGAATTTTAGTAAAATTTAATTCTCTCCATGGCCTACTGTCAATATCCATTAATGTGATACTAAACTTAAAGGTAATAATTAGTATTTGTTCGATAAAAGTCAAAATTTTGCTTAGATACGTAAAATAGTTTGATTATATTTTAATTCATTATTATTTTGACATCAATTCAGAACTGAAAAACGTAATGTAACTTATTGTATACCCTAAATGCTAGACGGTACATCAACTTTGCAGCAAACAACAGAATTTTAAAGCATTAATATCATTTTCTTTTAAAAAATAACTATTCTTATCTCTAATTGGTAATGAAAATTTAATAATGATAAAGCTAGTGATATAGAAGAGTTTTTACGAAGTTACAAGTTTTTAAAATTTTCAGAAATTTCATAAAAAATATTGAAATATGGCAAAAACTAAATCTTTTATAAGAGCGTTCAAATTTGGCACACTTACATAAAATTGAATAAGAAACAACTTTTTCAAGTAAAACTTTTTGATATTTTAGCAAATAAACACGCAAATGACCACTCCGATCAAAGTCATATTTGATCGGAGCATGACCACGTTTGAGTGGGTCATTTTTCATCCTTTTTCATGCAAAAGGTAATCCACGAATTAAATTTCAAAATAAAAATTAATTAAAAATGTCCCCTTATGGTGCCAACTTTTTGGAGGACACTGCATATTTTTGTAAAAGTTAAAAATTCCATTGCACACACAGACACACAAAACTATAGTTGTACCTATGTTATTAGGGAATTCTTCTACCAAGTATACTAGCGTCGACAGCATTGGAGGGTCATTTGTGGGGCCTGGGGCAATTTGCAGCGCTTGTACCGTTTCTCAATGAACAGAAGCAAGGGTGAAAGTGACCATACCATTTCGCCATTTTCAATTTCAAAAAATGGACTTCAACGCCCTGTACCTCTTAACCCATTAGGGGCTCAATTTTTAAATTTACGAAAATATATGTTAAGCAATGATACCTATATAGGAATAGATACATTACCAATGACAACTTGTTTTGTTATCTGTGCCAACTCATAATGATTAATTTTTGAAACTTTATAGAGCCAAAAATCGAGGATATCAAAACCACCTCAGGCATTATAAACGAACTACCTAAATGTAAAAAATACCGAAGCCTGCTAATCAGTAACTCCATATGGGTTAAGGGGTAGCATTGGGGTATCTAATGTGCCACAACAGGAAACACCAAAAATGTATCATCCTACAGTGACTTTGTTTAGAAAGGTATAATAATTCAAATTGTTTTTTTGTGTTTGTTGGCATTTTGTGAAAAAATAAATTACTTTTGTGTTTATTAATATTTTTTCGATAATTCCAGAGCATTTTTGACCGGTATAAAATTTCATAAATATGCATCATTTTGATATGGTCCAGAGAAAAATACCCTGTATATTTTTGAATTGAATCTTTGCACACTATACTTTTAGTGGTCCTGTTGATCAATCAACTATTTTGAAGTAATTCCATGGCACCACTTGACTCGCCAGATGCCTTTAAATTTCATATTTTGCTCAACTCAACACAACCCTGCAGAATGGAATTCCCTGTATATTTTCTGTTCAAATTTGGTATGTGTTAGTTTTGGTGTGTCCTTATTAACGATATAGGCCAGGGTAGATAATTTTTGAGAACAAAAAAAATCTAGAACAGCTTGACACCCATTGGAAAAGGAAGAAAATATAGCAAACAGAACAGAAAAAATAATTTAAGGGCGATTTGAGGTACGGAAGTTGTATTGGGTGATCTTTTAGTGGTGGAAAACGGTTTATCATAATTTTTTAAAAAATATTTCGTGTCATACATCATGGTATATGGAATGAAAAGTGTTTTCAAAATCTGCAAAAAAATCCAGGTCTGTATTTAAAAAAATAAAGTTGAAGATGGTTTCTCAAAAAACGAAATGTTGTAGAATAAATCTAAAAACGCCATGTTAAAGCCCGTTAAAAAGTGATATAAGAAAGTGTTTTTCTTTTTTTCTATCTGTGATAACAACTTCTATCAGAAAAAAAGAAAATCGAAAATGCAAAATTTCACTTTTTTCAAAATAACTCAAAAACGAAAAGAGATATTAGATATCTGTTTCTACCATTTTATTGACCTCAAAATTGAGCAACTTTTTCCCCATTTAACCGTTGTTCTATCTCTCACCATTTGCAAGATCCCCATGCTGTTCATTCTTATCCGGGACACATTGTATATCGATTTGCAATTTCTTGGTTTATCAATATAACATGGAATCTTAACTTTTTCAAGTACCTAATTAAAGTGTAAATTTCAAAAAATAGCGCTAAATTTTAAACCATGATTAAAATTTTTTTTTCGAAATCGAGTTTTTTGTTTTTTGCATTTTCTGAGAAAATTTTCCATCGTGATGTATATTATTTTTCACCATTAGAAAGTAGAGGTTTCAACGAACAAAAAGCGAAACGACTTTTTTAAAAAGCAGCTTTTTTGACGTGGGCATTTTTGATTGAAAATGAGGTTACTTTTAAAATAAAAAAAGGGGTGCAAATAAATATTTTGATTCGAAAAAATTACAGCGTATTCGGGACATAAGAAGGTAAGTTTCCACCAAATTTGGTGGAAATTTTTTTTTGTGGGAGATAAAAATTAAAAACCAAAGAATCGGTTATTTCAATTTTTCGCGAATATTTTGAGGTTATGTGAAAAAAGTGTAAATACAATAGTTGTAGATCCTTTTTTTACTCACAACTTTGCCATTTAGCTTTTTTCGATAGGAGTTGCAGTTTTGCCGGAAATCGTGATAAACCGTTTTCCAATACTAAAAGATCACCCACTACAACTTCCGTACCTCAAATCGCCCTTAAATTATTTTTTCTGCTCTTTTTGCTATATTTTCTTTCCTTTCCAATGGGTTTCATACTGTTCTAAATTTTTTTCACTTTTTGTCATTTTCAAAGGCTTAGGCCCTGGCCTAATATGGTGTCAGATTTTAAATAAAAAATGCCTAATGTGACATGAGGTATGAATCTAGGGTTTGACTGTCAAACCCTAGAGATACGATCCTTTGTCAAACTTTGACAAAGGATCGTATGCGCCAAATCTTTACCAGAAAATCAATTTTTCCTAAATTTGACCATACTAATGCATTTTAAACGTGCATTAAGAAAGTCTTACAAAATTTGGGATATGCATGTTGAAAAACTTTTCAGTCATTAAAAAAAGTTTATTCCTGTAAAATTTGTTTTGTCAGACATCCGTCGATATTATGATTTTGTTTTCTGAAAGACCATATTATATTTTTTCAAGGATATATATGTTGACTCACAGAAATTGTAGGAGGTCCACCCAGGCATTTCAGTGACATAATTTTTAAAACATGTCATCATATTATGCTTTAAAATAAATATTACATTATGTCAGTTTCATTTATACTTTTTTTTATTACACTTTAAAGATCGAGTATTCTTATTGGGAAACTTTTTATTAATAGTTGGTAGTAGATATATTATTTTATATTATTTGCTTGCTTTATGTCAATATAGAAAACAATAATAATTAACAGTCGTTCGTCGCCCACTTCATAATATTATCATAGCCGAACGACCTACCTAAACACTGATATTATTGCGTTTCCCTGATTTCTTCCTTTCCTAAGTAATAACTTCATAAGCTTTATTTACACTCATTGCTCAGATTTATTTACATCTATTTGTAGTTCTACCACGATTACCCATCAATCAATCTTATCATTACAAAACAACAACAAAATATATTGTCGAACAATATTTGGAAATACTTATGTGTCTGTGTCTGTGAAAATACGTCTGTTCAAACCGTTTGAAATCAATCTGAAACGTTCAGGAGCTTGCGCGGTTTCGTTTTTGGAATGTCAAAATGAAACTGCGCATGCTCCTGACAGTTTCAAACTAATTTGAAATTCTGCCGAAACGCAGATCTAATTACCTATTTATTTCTTGGTATTTTCCAGTACAAACAATTTTATCTATATTGATTGCAGATTTGCAATCAATGTACCCTTTATCAAAGAGTTCTAGGTGAGCTAGTTTTGGGAGGTGGGTCAATTTGCAGTGACTGTACCATTTATCTAAAAGGTTTAAATGGGCAAATTGTGGGACCTGGGGCGATTTGCACTAATTGTAGATTTATTGTAGGTGAGTATTAAATGTCATATAATATAAGTACCTACAGATTTCAATATAATTTTTAAAGAATTTATTTTTCTTAATAATAATTTTGAGTTTGTATGTATACATGTGTCCCCCAAAAAGTACGCACCATAGGGGGGAAATTTTTAATTAATGTTTTATTTTGAAATTTAATTCTGGGGTCACCTTTTGCTTGATAAAAGATATCATATGACTTTCGTTATCTGGCAAAAATGACATTTAAAAAAATGTATCGCCAAAAATGGGTTTATTTGTTAAAATATCAAAAAGTTTTGATTGAAAAAGTTGTTTCTTTTTCAATTTGACATAAGTGCACCAAATTTGAACTAACGCTCTAATAAAAGATTTAGTTTTTTTGCCAATTTTTAATATTTATTTATGAAATTTCTGAAAATTTTAAAAATTTATAACTTCGTAAAAACTCTTTTATATCACTAGCTTTATCATTCTATAAACTTTATTACTAATTAGAGATAAGAATAGGTATTTTTCAAAAGAAAATGGTATTAACGCTTTAAAATTCTGTTATGTTTGCTGCAAAGTTGATGCACCGTCTTAACATTTAGGGTATAAACTTAGTTACCATTACATTTTCCAGTTCCAAATTGATGCCAAAATAATACTTAATAAATTAAAATATCATCAAACTATTTGACGCATCTAAGCAAAATTCTTGACTTTTATGGAACAAATAATTATCGCCTTTAAGTTTAGTTTCACATTAATCGATATTGATGCCATGGGGACAATTAAAGCAATTGTTTTTATTTGACAGTTAAATACTCTTGAAACCGAGAATAGTAAAAATGTTGACTGTACAAAACAAAATTGAAATTGTTTTAATATTATGTGGAGAAAATACGACATATCGGCAAGTTGCAGAAATTTTCAAAGCACAACATCTGGAAAAAAAAATTTCTACGACTGTAAAGGAATGGCCTCATTGTATGATCGTTTTTAATTGAGAAATGTAGTACATTGTACACGGTTTTGGGCAACCGGTGCGGGAATGTTATTGTGCACGGGTTGCCATAGTAACCAGTGCGGGAATATCATTGTGCACGGGTCCGCAAGTAAATGTTGACTAAAGTAGTAGGAGGCCATGGAAAACAAAGGCGAGTAAACGCGGGGAACGCTAAATGTGACAGTTCAGCGTTATTAATTTGTGTCTGTTTGCATTCATTTTGAAACTGAAAATATCAATTAGTTACTAGTAATTTATAAAAAAAATGGAAAGTTCCAGCGATAATGAGTTACAATTGACACACCTCATATTTTGGAGGCGGCAAGTCAAACTGCGGAAAATTTAATACCACAAATTTCGAAGGAGAAATATGAAAATACATATAGACTGTTTATGGATTGGAGGAATGCTCAAAAAACCAATTCATATTCCGAAAATGTTTTAATGGCATATTTTGGCGAAATATCCAAAAAATTTAAGCCATCAACTTTATGGGCACAATATTCGATGTTACACGTACTACATTAAACATCAAGAACGGTATCGATATTGCAAAATATGCCAAATTAAGGGCATTTTTAAAAAGGCAATCAGATGGTTACAGTCCAAAAAAGTGAAAAACTTTCACTTCGGAAGAAATCAATAGATTTTTAAAGGATGCACCAGATAGTCAATATTTATTAACAAAGGTAGGTTTATTTAACACTTTTGTCCACACGGTGATATTTCCATTTTCTATATCAGTTCTGGCCACAGAGATATTTGTAAAAACACGAAAACCTCCAAAAATATATTTTTCAGGTTGTATTAGTTATGGGAGTTATGGGGGCTTGCCGGCGAGATGAATTATATAAGCTGCGAACTAACAACATTAAAGATTTGAACTCGGCCATTTTAGTTGACTTGCCAAACACGAAAACAAAAGTATCTAGAAAATTTACCATAACAGGAGAGTTTTATGACATCGTGAAAAAATATATTCAACTTCGTCCACATAATGTTCATGATTCCTTTTTTTTTGTAAATTATCAGAAAGGTAAATGCACTACACAAAGAGTAGGTATAAATAAAAAAGGAAATATAAGTAAACAAATTGCCAAATATGTACACCTTCCGAATCCTCAATTGTATACCGGACACAGTTTTCGACGATCTTCTGCGACAATACTAATAGATGCAGGTGAGAATAAACATCACTTAAAAGGCATGGTGGTTGGAGGTCAACTGCTATGGCGGAAGGTTATATTGACGAGTCAATAAAAAAGAAATATCAGGTAGCGGATACAATTTTAAAATCCATTACAACATCGCCAAAAAGTGATGCTCCATTTACAGAAACTGAAACATTTCAAGATATTAGAAATATTGAAACGAGAAATGCAAATTCTCCGAAAATGATTTTTAATAATTGTAGCAACATAACATTCAATATTGTTAATAACAAATAGATGTAGACATAAGAAATAATTTTGTTAATATTCAAAATAAATAAATGTAACAAAAACTAAAATGTGTCAAACTTTGTAGGTACTTGAACTTACTTGAATTTTGAAAAATACTATGGTTTAGTAAATATTGCTCAATTTGTACTAGATACTTACAGTCACCTCGCAAGAAATTTCCATGATATGCAATGTAGTTTGTTGTTAAAAAAATACTGAAAACATGAAAATATGTACCTAAATCATTCGGGGCCATACCGCCGGCTCATATAGAGCTCATTGGCGTTTCGTATGTTCGGGAGTTAACGTGTGCAAAATGAGTAAACAGGGAAGAACGTTGCATTCTCAAGCTCGAGAAATAATTGCCAATGTTATAAGGGTTTGCCTTCCTCCATAGTCTAAGGCATGACCGTTACGAATAATATTGACAATAAATTAAATAACAAATATATGAAAATTAAGTCAGTGAGTTACACAAAATTGAGCTACGCCCCTGAACTGTGACTAATTCTATAATATTTGCGAGTTCTTCCCCCTTACGTTGCCCGCATTCTGCCGTAAGGACTATATAGTCCAAAGCACGAAAGAAAACGTTTCTAAAGAATGCGGACAGCGTTGCGAGATTTCCTATACGAGTGGTCGTTATTTTTTGGGAATACAAGTTTTATCATATTGAAGCCGAATTTCTGAACTCTGTTATACCGAAAAAATAAAGCTCGCATCACGGGACCACTTACCCATTTTTGTTTATCATTTATTTTTAACGCGGTGTGATAAAACACCTATTATATTTTTTTCAACATCGTCGCGTCTACCATCGCCTTTGCAATACGGCAACACAGCATTTCTGCCAAGGAGTCGGCTGACAAAATCAGTTAGCCAACGCGTTTTGTGCCTGTTTCTATAGTACGTAAAGTTATCTGCGTATTGGGCTACCAAACAGACCTCATTTTTTAGGCCGCTGGCAAGTTTTTTCCGCCGGCTCAGAGAGCTCAGTGGCGTTTCGTATGTTCGGGAGTTAACGTGTGCAAAATGAGTAAACAGGGAAGAACGTTGCATTCTCAAGCACGACAAATAATTGCCAATGTTATAAGGGTTTGCCTTCCTCCATAGTCTAAGGCATCACCGTTAAGAATAATATTAACAATAAATTAAATAACAATTATATGAAAATTAAGTCAGTGAGTTACACAAAAATGAGCTACGCCCCTGAACTGAACTAATTTTATAATATTTGCGAGTTCTTCCCCCTTACGTCGCACGCATTCTGCCGTAAGGAGGACTATATTAGAGTGAGTCATCAGTCATCTATTGCTGTATATCGTTGGCCGAAACGCAGACCTAATTATTTATTTCTTGGTATTTTTCCAGTACAAACAATTTTATCTATATTCACACACATGACACACAGCCCACACAGGTATAAAACGATGTAACCTTGGCTAGAGGAACTCATACCGATCCACGCATTCAAACGACTGTTATACCTATAGCTTATTAAAAGATACCGACAATGAAGGCAGTTTTGAGTACTAGAGGGCCAGTTTTGGGGCCTGGGCAGATTTGCAATCAATGTACCCTTCGACAAAGATTTCTAGGTGAGCTAGTTTTGGGAGCTGGGTCAATTTGCCGTGACTGTACCATTTATCTAAAAGGTTTAAATGGGCAAATTGTGGGACCTGGGGCGATTTGCACTAATTGTAGATTTATAGTAGTAGGTGAGTATTAAATGTCATATAATATAAGTACCTGGATATTAAGATTTCAATATAATTTTTAAAGAATTTATTTTTCTTAATAATAATTCCGAGTTTGTATGTGTATACAGTGTCCTCCAAAAAATTCGCACCATAGGGGGAAAATTTTTAATTAATGTTTTATTTTGAAATTTAATTCTGGGGTTACCTTTGCTTGTATATCATATAGATATCATATGACTTTCGTTATCTGTCAAAAATGACATTTAAAAAAATATATCGCCAAAAATGGGTTTATCTGTTAAAATATCAAAAAGTTTTAATTGAAAAAGTTGTTTCTTTTTCAATTTTACTTAAGTGTACCAAATTTGAACGCTTATTTAATAAAAGATTTAGTTTTTTTGCCAATTTTTAATATTTATGTAATTTCTGAAAATTTTATAAATTTATAACTTCGTACAAACTCCTTTTATATCACTAGCTTTATCGTTCTATTTACTTTTATTACTAATTAGATATGAGAATAGGTGTTTTTCAAAAGAAAATGATATTAATGCTTTAAAATTCGGTTATGTTTGCTGCAAAGTTGATGCACCGTCTAACATTTAGGGTATACACTTAGTTACATTAAATTTTCCAGTTCTAAATTGATGCCAAAATAATAATAAATTAAAATATGATCAAACTATTTGACGCATCTAAGCAAACTTCTTTACTTTTATGGAACACATAATTTTGTAGTGCCTTTAAGTTTAGTTTCATATTAATCGATATTGACGAGTAGGCCATGGAGAGAATTGAAGCAATTATTGTTTTTATTTGACAGTTAAATACTCTTGAAACGGAGAATGGTAAAAATGTTGACTGTACAAAACAAAATTGAAATTGTTTTAATATTGAGGAGAAAAAACGATATATCGGTAAGTTGCGAAATTTTTAATGCGCACTGATGTGCGGATGATTCCGGAAAAAATTTACATCTGGACTATAAGTAGAATTTTAGTAAAATTTAAAAGTTTCTTAGTATTTCTCGGAAGTCGTGCATTAAAAATTTCAGCAACTTATATACCGATATTATCTTCTCCACATATAAAAAGAATTGCTTCAATTCTCTCCATGGCCTATATACTCATCAATATCGATTAATGTGATACTAAACTTAAAGGTAATAATTATTTGTTCGATAAGTCAAGAATTTTGCTTAGATACCTACGTAAAATAGCTTGATGATATTTTAACTTATTAATATTTGGGCATCAATTTAGAACTGAAAAACGTAATGTAACTTATTGTATACCCTAAATTCTAGACGGTACATCAACTTTGCAGCAAACAACGCAATTTTAAAGGGTTAATATCATTTTCTTTTAAAAAATACCTATTCTTATCCCTAATTAGTAATAAAAAGTTAATAGAATGATAAAGCTAGTGAATAAAATAGTTTTTACCAAGTTTCAAGTTTTTTAATTTTTCAGAAATGTCATAAATATTAAAAATTGGCAAAAACTAAATATATTATTAATGCGTTGAAATTTGGCACACTTATGTAAAATTGAATAAGAAACAACTCTTTCAAGTAAAACTTTTTGATATTTTAGCAAATAAACCTATTTGTGGCGATATATTTTTTAAAATGTCATTTTTGACAGATAATTAAAGTTACAGGACCACGCTTGAGTGGGTCATTTTTCATCTTGTTTTAAGCAAAAGGTAGCCCGAGAATTAAATTTCAAAATAAAAATTAATTAAAAATGTTCCCCTTATGGTGCGAACTTTTTGGAGAACACTGTATATTCTTGTAAAACTTAAAAATTCCATTGCACACACAGACACACAAAACTGTAGTAGTTGTATCTATGTTATTAGGGAATTCTTCTACCAAGTGTACTAGCGTCGACAGCATTGGAGGGTCATTTTTGGGACCTGGGTCAATTTGCACCGGTTGTACCGTTTCTCAATGAGCAGAAGCAAGGATGAAAGTGACCATACCATTTCGCCATTTTCAATTTAAAAAAAAAATGGATTTCTTAACGCATTAGGGGCTGAATTTTTAAATTTACGAAAATATAAATATGTAAAACAACGATATATAGGAAGAGATACTCTACCAAAGGCAACTTGTTTTGTTATCTGTGCCAACTCATAATGCTGAATTTGTGAAACTTTATATAGAGCCAAAAATCGAGTATATCAAAACAACCTCAGGCATTATAAACGGACTAAATCTAAAAAATATGGGAAAATGTGTCACAACAGGAAACACCAAACCAAATTGGACTCGCAGAATTCGACTCACCCAGGCAAAGCCGCGGCGGACATTTTTAAGTGATACTTATAATTTTTAAAACATAATGTCACCATATTATAATATGCTTTAAAATAAATATTACAGTATGCCAGTATCATTTATACTTTTTTTTTTATTACACTTATAGATCGAGCATTCTTATTGGGAAACTTTTTATTAATAGTTGCTAGTAGGTATACCCCGATTACTGTAAGAAGTCCCGATTTTGTCAGATGACATTCTCCACAAAATCCCTAGGAATTTTTTTGTTAACCATGGGTATAACATTGGTATATGTGTATCAACCAGTTAATGACGTCACTCGTTGATTTATGATGTGAAAAGTTACCCAAGTGATACGAAAAAAAGAGCATAATAAAATAAAAACACCCTATTGCAATCACGATTATGCCGCTACAAATAAAAATAACTGTGACTACAACTCATTTTAATAATAATTTTAAACGTCATGGAAACACTTTCGTTTTGGTATTTTGTAATAATCAGCTGCTCTTGGCAGCGTCTAGGGGCGGACTCACGCAAATTTAGCTTCGGTGTGTCAAAGTGACAGTGAAGGTTTTCCAGATCGTTCAAACTGGTTCAAACATTCGGTAATGAAAATATTCGCGGGATTTCTACGTTTTGTGAGTTTTACCGTCATCTGAGTTGTTCTTGTTACTTTTCGTATTATTAGTGCAAATGGGCTCGTTACTGACCTCAACTTATGACCCGGTTGCATTTTTTGCTGCATTGATGCCAACTTAGGATATCGAAATTACCAATTGACAGTCCCAGTAAGGACTTCTTAAAATAATTTGAGTATATATTATAGTATTTTGCTTGCTTTATGTCAATATATAGAAAACTATAAATAACAGTCGTTCGTCGCCCACTTCATATTATTGTGTTTCGCTGATTTCTACCTTTCCTAAGTAATAACTTCATAAGCCTTATTTATACTCATTGCTCAGATCTCAGATTTTACATCTATTTATAGTTGTTCTACCATGATTAGCTATCAATCTTATCATTCAAAACAACAACAAAATATATTGCCGAACCATATTTGATATTCTGCCGAAACGCAGACCTAATTATTTATTTCTTGGTGTTTTTCCAGTACAAACAACATGACACACATGCATAAGACGGTGTAACCTTGGCTAGAGGAACTCATACCTACCCACGCATTCATACGACTGCTACCTATTAATAGCTTATTAAAAGATACCGACAATGAAGGCAGTTTTGTTAGCAGTAATATGCCTTGCGGTATTCGAGAGTACTAGAGGGCAAGTTTTGCCTGCTGGAAAGAATTGCAATCAATGTACTCTTGATCAAAGATTTCTATGTGAGCTAGTTTTGGGAGCTGGGTCAGTTTGCACTGACTGTACCATTTATCTAAAAGGTTTAAATGGGCAAATTGTGGGACCTGGGGCGGTTTGCACTAATTGTAGATTTCTTGTTGGTGAGTATTAAATGTCATATATTAAGATTTCAATATAATTTGTAAAGTATTTATTTTTCTTAATTTGAGTTTGTATATATGTGTATAGTGTCCCCCAAAAAGTTCGCACCTCGGTTCGCACCATATAGGGGGGAAATTTTTAATTAATGTTTTATTTTGAAATTTAATTCTGAGGTTACCTTTTGCTTGAAATAAATATCATATGACATTCGTTATCTGTCAAAAATGACATTTAAAAAATGTATCGCCAAAAATGGGTATTTATTTGTTAAAATATCAAAAAGTTTTAATTGAAAAAGTTGTTTCTCTTCCAATTTTACGTAAGTGTACCAAATTTGAACGCTCTAATAAATGATTTTTTTGCCAATTTTTAATATTTATGAAATTTCTGAAAATTTTAAAAATTTATAGCTTCGTAAAAACTCATTTATATCACTAGCTTTATCATTCTATTAACTTTTATTACTAATTAGAGATAAGAACAGGTATTTTTCGAAAGAAAATGATATTAACGCTTTAAAATTCTGTTGTTTGCTGCAAAGTTGATGCACCGTTTAACACTTAGGGTACAAACTTAGTTACATTACATTTTCCAGTTATAAATTGATGCCAAAATATTAATAAATTAAAATATCATCAAACTATTTGAGGCATCTAAGCAAAATTCTTGACTTTTATGGAACAAATAATTTGTGCCTTTAAGTGTTGACTGACGTATTAATCGATATTGATGAGTAGGCCATGGGGAGAATTGAAGCAATTGTTTTTATTTGACAGTTAAATACTCTTGAAACGGAGAAAGGTCAGAATGTTGACTGTACAAAAAAATAAAATTGTTTAAATATTATGTGGAGAAAATATACGACATATCGGCAAGTTGCTTAAATTTTTAATGCACAACATTCGGAAAAAAAATTACATAACTGGACTACGATTAGAATTTTAGTAAAATTTAAAAGTACAGGATAATAAAGACAATATATACTTTCTTTTACAAAAACTAAATCTTTTATAAGAGCGTTAAAATTTGGTACATTTACGTAAAATTGAATAAGAAATAACTTTTTCAAGTAATTTTTTTTATATTTTACCAAATAAACCCATTTGTGGCGATATTTTTTTAAATGTCATTTTTGACAGATAACTAAAGTTACAGGACCACGTTTGAGTGAGTAATTTTTCACCTTTTTTCAAGCAGAAGGTAACCCAAGAATTAAATTTCAAAAGAAAAATTAATTAATAATGTCCCCCTTATGGAGGACACTGTATATTCTTGTTGTAAATGTTAAAAATTCCATTGTACACACCGACACACAAAACTATAGTTGTACCTATGTTATTAGGGAATTCTCCTACCAAGTGTACTAGCGTCGACAGTATTGGAGGATCATTTTTGGGACCTGGGGCAGTTTGCACCGCTTGTACCGTTTGTCAATGAGCAGAAGCAAGGATGAAAGTGACCATAGGAATAGATATATCACCAAAGACAACTTGTTTCGTTATCTGTGAAAACCACGGCGATAAATAAACTGGTGGGTAGGCCGCGGCATCGCCGGGCGGCAGCCGCTGTCCGTCGAGTTGTAGATCAGCCTTAGAGAGAGACAGAGAATTTAGTCGAGCCGGCCGAGCTGTGGTCCGTGGTCCGCGGAGTTGGTAGTGTTTTCATAATATTTCGGGTGCGCGAGTAATGGGGGTACATTGTTTCGTACCCCAATATTATAGTGGCTAAATTTTTAATTTAAATAGAATAGGTGTTAATGAGCAGAACTCTTGATGAAATTATATTATTTAAGGAAAACAAATACTGCATAGAATTTACCTGCCAAACACATCGGGCAGATGTGCTCTCTAAAATTGTTTATAATTATATGATTATGAGAGTTAAACAATATTATAAACAAGAAACGAAACAACATAGAAATTCTAGCGTATAAAAAAGAAAAGAAGCTAAAGCTTCAAAAAACATAATTTAATTTCATACTGCATAAGTGGACACTTTTGTAATAAATAATTTGCAGACACGGTACTAGTTTATCGTCATGGTTACAGATATTCCCTATAACTATATGTACTTGTTTTTTTAATTAAGTGTTAATAATAAAATCGCAATTGCTATAGCAAATTTTTAGTGACGAACGTGTAAATTGTAAATGCACCTATTATACAGGGTGTTTCTAAATTGCAGCAAAATATTGTACAGGGTGATTCTCCCGTTAAATTTAAGGGGGGGTCTTTCATATAAATTTTTCCTCAAAACCCCTCGCCCTCCGAGTTACACCCCTCCAAATATGCGAGGGTAAAAAATTGTTTTTATTTTTTTCTCCACTATGGAAAGAGAAGTTGAAATTTGGTGGACCAGTTGCACTCATGGAATGACATTTTGTGACATTTTTTCAACCTTAAAGTATAAGTGGATGGGGATGAAAAAACCAACCCCTAAATTATTTTTTGCCAGAATTTTTTAACGTGTCGAATTTCAAAACAAAAAAAATGGTTTACAATGTCAAATGCGTTTAAAAACATTTTCAATTCTTGTCTTTTTTGTCCTAAACTTGACAGATTTTTCAGAAAAAAATAAAACTTGTGGACACCCACGCCACTTACGCATGGTTAAAAATTCTTTTATGAATCAGGTAATCTTAGGCTAATGTCAAACATCTAATTACTGCGTTTAAAAACGTTTAGGTATCTTTGGTTTTGGTTCTAAATTTGACATAATTTTAGTGAAAGGAAAACATAGTATTAATAATAAGTAGTAATTCTTTGTAATAATAATAATAATTTTACAAGTAGGTAGTTATCAAAAATACTTTAATTACAAATATTAGGGAGAGATGATACAGACCTAAAAAACTAAGGAAATAAAAAATCTGAGAACTTTAACAACTATAAATACTAACAACAACTTAATATGAATTCTAAAAATAACAACAAATGCTCGAAATGTTTCCCGTCTGCTAAAATGCACGACTCTATTCTTCGGGCCATAGAATTCCGAATTCTTTAAAATATTCCGGGAGTATTTCTAATAGTTTCGCATGAGCCCATAACAAAATGCATATCCCGCATTTCTTCATTTGTGAAGTTCACCATTTTTTTGTTATAAGGGTCACAACACAAATTAGTTATGACATCTAAGAATAATAATTAGATGTTTGACATTAGCCTACTAGATTATCTGATTTATAAAAAAATTATTATTAATCATTAACCATGCGTTAAGTCGCGCGGGTGTCAACAAGTTTTTTATTTTTTTTTTGAAAAATCTGTCAAGAAAAAAAGACAAGAGTTTAAAAAGTTTTTAAACGCATTTGTCCATTACAAATCAATTTTTTGGTTTTGAAATTTTGACACGTTAAAAAATTGTGGCGAAAAATAATTTAGGGGTTGGGTTTTTCATCCCCATCCACTCACACTTTAGTGTTGAAAAAATGTCACAAAATGTCCCCCGTATATTTGGAGGGGTGTAACTGGGAGGGGGAGGAGTTTTGAGTAAAAATTTATATGACAGACCCCCCTTAATTTTAACGGGAGTATTACCCTGTAAAATATTTTGGTGCAATTTAGAAACACCCTGTATATGTTGTTTAGACTCATTTAAAAGTTAAACCGGATTAAAACAGAAAATAGCAAGAGAAAATGGCAATAAAATCAAAATTCATTTCTCTATGGTTATTTTCTACTTTAATCCAGTTTAGCTTTTAAACGAGTTCATATCACATCGGTACACAGGGCACTAAAAATAATAGTAAATATGCTTTTTAGGTTGTGGAGAGACAAACTAACCTGGAAAAATAAGTTTTAGATAGATTTTAATTGGTAACATAAAGAAAGACTCGATCCACTATAGTATATCATATATCATACAATATAGGTACCTATCTATAACAACGAAAAGTTAAGAATATTTGAACTAATTGTCGATGTATGCTCGTACTTTTAAATTTACCTACGTACATGAAGAATATAATAAAAGTATTTAGTAAAGTGGTTACCTATATTAGAAAATATTGAAAATATGTTATTGATTGTTCCAAACCCTAATATACAAGAGAATTGCAGAAATACGATGGGAAGCGCCAATGCTCCTAATAATCTTGGCCGACTAAATCTTCCGTCTCTCTCTTCGGCGCGTCTACAGTTCGTTGGTCACCGCGGAGACGCTTGCCTCTTTACCAGTGCCGTGGTGAAAACTCATAATAGTATTATGAGGCATTATAAACCAACTAAATCTAAAAAATACCGAAGCCTGCCAATCAGTAAGTCCATAATATGGGTTAAGGGGTAGCTAGTTTGCCACAACAGGACACACCAAAAATGTATCGTCCTAGTAGACAGTGACTTTGTTTAGAAAGGTCCAATAATTCAAATTGATTTTATGTGTTTGTTGGCATTTTGTGAAAAAATATGTTACTTTTGTGGTTATTAATATTTTTTTGATAATTCCAGGGCATTTTTGACCGGTTTAAAATTTCATAAATATGCAGCATTTTGATATGGTCCAGAGAAAAATTCTCTATATATTTTTGAATTGAATCTTTGCACACTAATACTTTTAGTGGTTCTGTTAACCAATCAACGGTTTTGAAGTAATTCCATGGCACACTTGACTCGCCAGATGCGTTTAAATTTCATATTATTTTGCTCAACTTTGCCCCCCTGCAGAATGGAATTCCTTGTATATTTTCTGTTCAAATTTGGTACGTGTGAGTTTTGGGGTGTCCTGATTAACGCTGTGGTGTCAGATATTAAATAAAAAATGCCTTATATGGTTTTTCGAAAAACGCACCCCCAACATGTGGTTGTACACACAAGATTTTTTAATACACTAAACGGCCATAGTATGAGTCATTGGCCCAACTCGTCATTTCCATTTATTTCGAAACCGCTGGACATAGAAACCGCATTTTTTACCGCCACATACCTATAAAAATTATTAGCCTTTATGCACGGGCCGTGCGCTGAATTTTCTTTCCATGCTGGGTGGCTTTTTCAGCTCGCACTTTATATTCACGGAAGAACAATAACTATTGCATTTTTGGCTTAGAAATCATAAAAATGAAATAATAACGGCAATTATTTCTAAAATATTGATAAAGGAAGTAATAAAATCCAATTATTAATTTATACTATTATCACAGAAAATATTCTTAGTATATTTTCAGTGCTATTATTCTAATTGAGTATTTTTGTGGGCAGTTTCCTATGATGTCCTATACATATTTCTTTATTGTCTGTGTGTAATATTGGAATAATTCCAATAGATCCATAAGTAATTTAATTTCTTTGAACTATGAACGAATAATATTGTGAAATTAATGTTCGCTCGAAATGTTTTTTAGGTAAATGAATTGCTCAAAACTTGATTTAAAAATGACCCCATTGTCATTCCAAATTTCTGTGAAACCTGCCACTTGCAAAAGTGTTAAATAGAATAAATTTCTCCTTTTCTACAATAAATGTGACTACAATCCCCTGCAGGTAAACCCTTTTCTCATTTCATTACCTTTAAGAAACATAAATATATGGCGGGCCTGGGAAATTAAAAAAATAATTATCACTTTTTATGAAAATGTTTTAATATGAAAAGACCCACCCCTATAAAGTTACATTTTAAGTCTGTGATTATAGTAACACAGACCTACAGTGTGTTTCACTTTAAGTCGAGACAATTCATTATTTTTTTACGGATTGACCGATTTTCAAAAACTTTTAAAAAAAAAAATAGTACTCCGAAAGATCTACATTTTGACACAATTTTTTTTCAGATTCGTATTTTCCATGACCTACTGCGATCAAAATTATACCCCCAAAAACTACAAAGCAAAAGTACATTAGGAATTTTTTTAGGAAAAAAGTGAATAGCACAGTCGTATTGGTCTTACCCGAAAACCCCACATACCAAGTTTCATGTTCATAGATTATACAGGGCGTTCACAAAATAGCTTCAAACATAGCAAAAATACGGTTTTTTGGAATACTCTGTACAAACACCGAGAGATATTTTAAAATTATTTCTTTACAGTTTGATTAGGGCTGCCATCAATCTCTACGATTTCATGGCCCTGCGCAATAAAAATACAAATATCGAAAAAAATCGTTTTTTTCTATTGGTGTTTTTTTCACATTTTTTTCTACAATTTTAACATACGCCTATTAAAAAACATAAACAATATTAAATTTTAGAAAGTATTTTCAATAAAGAACACCCTGGATACGTGGATACCAAACAATTTTCAAATTTTTTCAAATCAAAAAAGGGTGCCCTTTATTGAAAATACTTTCTAAAATTTAATATTGTTTATGTTTTTTAATAGGCATAAATTAAAAATGTAAAAAAAACAAGAGAAAAAGGTTTTTTTTTCGATTTTTGTATTTTTATTGCGAACGCCCTGTATAGGGCAGGGCCATGAAATCGTGGGAATTAATGGCTTATGTGAGCCCTAATCAAATTGCAAACAAATAATTTTTAAATATCTCTCGGTGTTTGTACAGGGTACTCCGAAAAACCGTATTTTTGCCATGTTTGAATCTATTTTGTATAAGCTATGACCGTGAAACTTGGTATGTGGGGTTTTCGGGTTTAGCAAATAAGACTGTGCTATTCATTTTTTTTCCTAAAAAAATGCCTAATGTACTTTTGCAGTTTTTGGGGTATAATTTTGATCGTAGTAGGTCATGGAAAAGACGAATCTGAAAAAAAATTGTGTCAAAATGTAGATCTTTCGGAGTACTATATTTTTAAGAAGAAGTTTTTTAAAGTCGGTCAACCCGTAAAAAATAATGAATTGTCTCGACTTGAAGTGAAACACACTGTATATAGCTTAGCAATATGTCTGTATATCAGTGGCGCACCCAGGGGGGAGGGGGGGCAGGGGGCCTCGGCCCCCCCAGACCTCTCATATTTAAAAAAAATCTTGAGGGTGGTATCGTAGATGTACTGTCCTCTGTGCGACTCTTGGCAATTATTTTCCCAATATGAGACCTGGCCTGGAAATTTCTTTTAATCATAAAATATTTTGTATGCAATACGTCAAACTTTTTAAGTTGCCCCCCCCTCCAATCATATTTTCTGGGTGCGCCACTGCTGTATATGTATGTGTAGTAATTGTCAGCTACACGCTCAATCAACGGCTACACGTCGATGGAAGAATCAACGCCACTGCTCATGATCTTTGCCACTGCTTATTGTAGAATGCTTTTGCAGGTACACCTGGTACACATAATAAATATATAACACAAGAGACCGTACTGCCCTAAAATCCATGTTGGCTGGCAATTTGTTCACAGATGGAGACACTCCAATTTTGAATAGGAATAGGAAATCTGAAGTGTATATTTTCTGTGCCTGGAACTGAAAGGCATTATGTTAGAAATTTTTGCTTTCAGTGCACAGATGGCGCCACATCACGGGCGTAGCCAGGATTTAGTTTTGGGGGGGGGGTTTAGTTTGAGAAGTAAATGAAACAACAAAAATATACTTACATGAAATTTAATATCTATATATTCATCCGAAAAACTACGACATATTTATAAAGTTCTTAACTTTAAATGAAATGGATAAATTTATTTCGTTCCTCTGCGCTAAATCTAAAACCATTAAAGAAGAAATCTTCGGCTTTTTCTTTTAAATATATCCACTTCATCTGCATGAATTTCTGTTCCATAGTGAATGTTCATTAGAGCCAAACCATTAAGTCTGTTTTCACTTGTAGTATTTCGTAAATAGTTTTTCAGTCTCCTTAGGCTCGAGAAAGACCTTTCTGGGGTAGCAGTGGATACAGGAATGGTAGCCAAGATTTGTAGTAATGTGTAAATATTAGGATAAAGGTTTTTATCGCACATATCTAGGCATTCCAAACTAGATTTCGGGGTAGGCAGTCTTCTTATCAGCATGCAAGGTAGCTGAAGCTTTGATAGCTAAATCCAAATTTGTTTCTTTATTAGAAACCCCTTGACCTTGACTACACCACTTTTTCCAGTAGTCCATACCTTTAAGTTTATCACCCTTCCTTTTTTTCCCCTCCATTTTTCGACAGTAATAATGATTCACGTATCTGTCCTTAACAAGGTCATCGAATAACAGCGCACTAAAATTACTCACTTACACGGTACACTTAATTCTCTTCACTATTCGTTCACCACTTTTCACTTTTATTCGCTTCGAGTTCGCATGGAACAATACTGCTGTAAGCGCGGTCACGCGCCGCGGCGCCGCTTATATAGCAGCCCAGTAGCCGTCCAGAAACTTCCACGAACTTCCACAAAGTTCCGCTCATTTCGACCGAGGGGCGTGGCGAATAATCGAGAAACATCGCAAAGTGTCCCACAATACAAAATAGTTCGGCTGCAACTGCGTCTGCCTCTCGTCAAAAGATGGCGCTAGGCGCTACTATTACTACATATATTCAAACGTAATAATAATTTAACTCTTCACTCCTCGTATTTTTTCGGTATAAGATTAGGTAATATTTTGCTTATTTCGGGGGGGTTTGAACCCCCGAAACCCCCCCCTTGGCTACGCCCGTGCGCCACATACACTACATTGTAAAGCAATAGCTGTGTTCGCGGGCAGATTCCGAACTGGTTCAGAACTATAAATATAGTCACCGTCAATCATGATACAAAGAAAAGATATAAATATTCTTTGTATCATGACCGTCAATGGCGTCAACGTGACTGACTCAAAGAAATTCTAAATTTCAAACTCGCCAATAACAATAATATTGACAGTTATTTTTAATAATAAGGATGGATTTTTGCAGGAAAATATAAATTAAAAGATGGATGTTTCGTGATATCTACCAGGTAAAGGTTAATCAGTTGAAACAAAATCTTTGGTTGAAATAAAGATGCACTCCGACAGGGATTCGAACCAGGGTACTGGGGCCGTAGGTGCTTAAGGTGCGTAATTTAGTTTTATTCTGGGACACTTCAACAGAGGTGAGGCAAATTTGAATTTTTGTATCTATTATTTCGGAGCATTTCTGAAAAATTGTCTAAAAAATTTGCTCTATAAGTAAGCAACACTTAAAGTAGGAATAATGTGTCTACTACTTTAAATAAAGTAAATTGTTCCAATCAACTTACCTCGATCATTGAATAAGGAATTCACCTTAATCAATGGTGGAAGTGACCGGGACGCGAGCTGCGCCCTTGACCCGACGCGACGGCGGGGTGCCGCTACTGACCCACTGACGTCTTCAACAGTGCCCAGGGGCGCTGTCGTCTGCCCCTCGGAGCCCGACCTGAACAAGGAGGCTATTTAAGCGGGATCCATTGCCAGGTCAGACCACCGAGGGTGGTCAGTGATCGAGTAGCTGCTAATAAGCGGGGCTTACTGATCCCCAGCCTGTGGCTGGTGCTGGATTTATACTCGCAGATTTTGCCGACTCGGCGATTGGACTTTGATTTATCTAATGTTTATCTTATCGAGTAATCCTCCTATATTTTGTTATTGATTGTCCCCTGTATTTTGTATAATGTTTTCTTTATTTGTTATGATTCAGTAGAAGTAAGTTTGAATAGTTTGGTCATCGGTCCACAGATGTCACTTTGTTGACAATATATATTATTTTATTTGAGTATATTCTGATGATAAAACTCGGTACTGCACTGATCCAAAAATTATGTTTTGTTGGCAGTTTTCGGGCAGGTTTCCAGTTTCCATGCTCTACTGAAAACCAGTTTAAGAATTGCTCAGATTTTACACCTATATTTATAGTTCTACCACGATTAGCTATCAATCTTATCATTACAAAACAACAACAAAATATATTGTCGAACAATATTTGGAAATACAAACTAGTTTGAAATTCTGCGGAAACCATAGACGTAACTAGGTCGTATTTTTAGGGGGGGGGGCTGAACAGGACCGGCTCAAGATTTTGCGGGGCCGGGTGCCGCATGAAAATGCGGGGCCCCGGCAAGGAATTATTTAATCCATTAAGAAGAAATTTTTGAAAGTCGCGCGGTACGCTACTTACAAAGGTATACCTATTTTTTACATGTCATTCTGTAAAATGGTAGGCCGGGGCTACGAGTTTGGATCACTTTTGTGACGTATATAGGAATTAATTTCGAGTGGTGGAGGGACAATTTTTGTGTCTTTTTTAAACAAGGGCATTTAAAATAATTGTAAAAACTGCCTCGCAGGCGAAATTTTTTAAAAATTTGAAGAAAAAATTACATAAAATTAGTCTTGGGAAATCCCAATATCTTCAAATTTACAAGCTGGAGTGAATATTTTCAAATTAAGAAATGGGTTCGGTCCCGCCCTTCTAAATACGTTATTGATTGGATCACCCTGTACTACCCTTGAGGTGCCACACCCAAAAACGTTAATTTAAGGCTTCAAAAAATAATGTATAGGTCTATCTACTGGTAATATGGAATCATCTTTAGTTCATTTAAGAAAAAACATTATGAAAAAGTAGAGGTTTCCGAGTAGAAATCAGAGAAAAAATGTTGGGAATGTCTGCTGTTTTGTGATGCAAGATTATTTACATAGTATGTACATATTATAACGAAACAACAATACACAAATAAAAGTCTGGAGTCTCTCACAGCAAAAGTACATTCTCCGACGCCCGTCTCGTCTCTCTTTCTCTCGGCAGCAGGCACGGTGTGTTCGCTCTCGCTTGCGCATTTAAATTTCAGTTGGATTTTGTGGGAGCACAAGGCGCAAGATTCCGCAAGAGCAAGCGATTCGTCGAAACTGGTGAATTTAAAAAGGCGCGTGCTGTGTTCATTGTGTTGCGTAACGTTGCATTGTCAGAATGTTAGATCTATTCTGTTTACGAGAAGCATATCTTCGCACATCCTTTACATTTTAGGGAGGGCTAATAGAAATGTTAAGCCCCCCCTAGCCCCCCCCCCCTTGTTACGTCTATGGCGGAAACGCAGACCTAATTATTTATTTCTTGGTATTTTTCCAGTACAAACAATTCCTTTTTCTATATTCACAGGTATAAAACGGTGTAACCTTGGCTAGAGGAACTCATACCTACCCACGCATTCATACGACTGGTACCTATTATAGCTTATTAAAAGATACCGACAATGAAGGCAGTTTTGTTAGCAGTAATATGCCTTGTGGTGCTCAAGAGTACTAGAGGGCAAACTTTGGGGCCTGGGAAGGTTTGCAGTGACTGTACCTCCTTTCAACAAAGCTTTCTAGGTGAGGTAGTTTTGGGAGCTAGGTCAGTTTGCAGTGACTGTACCATGAACCTAATAGGTTTAAATGGGCAAATTGTGGGACCTGGGGCGGTTTGCAGTGATTGTAGATTTATTGTAGGTGAGTATTAAATGTCATATAATATAAGTAGGTACCTTGATATTAAGATTTCAATGTAATTTTTAAAGTATTTATTTTTCTTAATAATAATTTTGCGTTGACTGACGTATTAATAGTCAACGAATTTTGAATTTGTATTTATACCTACATGCAGTGCCCCCCAAAAAGTTCGCACCATAGGGGTGAAATTTTTATTTAATGTTTTATTTTGAAATTTAATTCTGGGGTTACCTTTTGCTTGAAAAAAGAAAGTATGACTTTCGTTATCTGTCAAAAATGACATTTAAAAAATGTATCGCCAAAAATGGGTTTATTTGTTAAAATATCAAAAAGTTTTAATTGAAAAACTTGTTTCGTTTTCAATTTTACGTAAGTATACCAAATTTGAACGCTATAATAAATGATTTAGTTTTTTTGCCAATTATTAATAGATATTTATGAAATTTCTGAAAATTTTGATAATTTATAGCTTCTTAAAAACTCATCCATATCACTAGCTTTATCATTCTATTAACTTTTATTACTAATTAGAGATAAGAATAGATATTTTTCGAGGAAAATGATATTAACGCTTTAAAATTCTGTTATGTTTGCTGCAAAGTTGATCCACCGTCTAACATTTAGGGTATAAACATTATATTTTCCAGGTCAAAATTGATGCCAAAATAATAATAAATTAAAATATCATCAAACTATTTGACGCATCTAAGCAAAATTCTTGACTTTTATGGCAAATAATTATTGCCTTTAAGCGTTGACTGGCGTATTAATCGATATTGATGAGTAGGCCATGGAAGGAATTGAAGCAATTGTTTTTATTTGACACTTAAATACTCTTAAAACGGAGAATGGTGAAAATGTTGATTGTACAAAACAAAATTGAAATTGTTTTAATATTATATGGAGAAAATACGCCATATCGGCAAGTTGCTGAAATATTTAATGCCCAACATCCGGAAAAAAATTGACATAACTGGACTATAAGTAGAATTTTAGTAAAATTTAATTCTCTCCATGACCTACTCATCGATATCGATTAATGTGATATTAAACTTAAAGGTAATAATTATTTGTTCGATAAAAGTCAAGAATTTTGCTTAGATACGTAAAATAGTTTGATGATATTTTAATTTATTATTATTTTGGCATCAATTTAGAACTGAAAAACGTAATGTAACTTACTGTATACCCTAAATGCTAGACGGTACCTACATCAATTTTGCAGCAAACATAACAGAATTTTAAAGCATTAATATCATTTTCTCTTAAAAATAACTATTCTTATCTCTAATTAGTAATGAAAAGTTAATAATGATAACGCTAGTGATATATACGAGTTTTTACGAAGTTACAAGTTCTTAAAATTTTCAGAAATTCCATAAAAAATATTAAAAATTAACTAAATCTTTTATGAGAGCGTTCAAATTTGGCACACTTACGTAAAATTGAATAAGAAACAACTTTTTCAAGTAAAACTTTTTGATATTTTAGCATGTAACTAAAGTTACATGAAACGTTTGAGTGGATCATTTTTCACCTTTTTTCAAGCAAACGATAACCCAAGAATTAAATTTCAAAATAAAAATTAATTAAAAATATCCCCCTTATGGTGCGAACTTTTTGGAAGGCACTGTACATGCTTGTAAAAGTTAAAAATTCCATTGCACACACGGACACACAAAACTATAGTTGTATCTATGTTATTAGGTAATTCTTCCAAGTGTACTAACATCGACAGAACTGGAGCGTCATTTTTGGGGCCTGGGGTAGTTTGCAGCGCTTGTATCCTTTGTCAATGAGCAGAAGGAAGGGTGGAAGGAAGTGACCAGGGACAGTTTGCATCGCTTGTACCGTTTGTCAATGAGCAGAAGCAAGGATGAAAGTGACGATACCATTTCCCCATTTTCAATTTAAAAAAATGAATTTCAACGCCCTGTATGTCTTAACCCATTAGGGGCTGAGTTTTTAAATTTACGAAAATATAATATGTAAAACAACGATATATAGGAATAGAAACATTACCAATGACAACTTGTTTTGTTATCTGTGCCAACACTGCCAACTCATGAATGAACAATGATGAATTTTTGAAACGTTATAGAGCCAAAAATCGAGTACCTATATCAAAACCACCTCAGGCATTATAAACGAACTAAATACTAAATCTAAAAAATACCGAAACCTGCCAATCAGTAAGTCCATTATGGGTTAAGGGGTAGCTAGTGTGCCACAACAGGAAACACCAAAAATGTATCGTCCTAGTAGACAGTGACTTTGTTTTAGAAAGGTCCAATAATACAAATTGTTTTTATGTGTTTGTTTGCATTTTGTGAAAAAATAAATTACTTTTGTGTTTATTAATATTTTTTCGATAATTCCAGGGCATTTTTGACCGGTATAAAATTTCATATAAATATGCAGAATTTTAATATGGTCCAGAGAAAAATACCCTGTATATTTTTGAATTGAATCTTTGCACACTAATACTTTTAGTGGTCCTGTTGACCAATCAACTATTTTGAAGTAATTCCATGCCACACTTACTCGCCAGATGCATTTAAATTTAATTTTAAGCTGAAAGTGGTGGTTGGGGGCCGTAACTTATAGAAAGCATGTTCAGCAACATTATTTTGATGAAAATTTGATAAACGGGGAGGAAATTGAAATTTTATTGTAATAAATGCTCAAAATGTTGCCCATTCACTTCCATGCAATAATAAAGATTTTGTTCAAAACGCTGCCGAACATTGTGCAACATTTCAGGGGTGATTTGTCGACATTCGTTTATAATACGGAGACGCAGATCTTCTATTGTTTAACAATACCAGGCAATAATTGAAAACGAATGTTTTGCATTTTATAGGCTGTATCTTTTTGAAAAGTCGATGGATTTTCGAAAAATGATGCAGGTGTATAGAGAATTGACAGACGTTTCCAAAGGTGTGCGACATGAAATTTTTTGAAGGAGTTCAACCCCTGCTCAGGGGGTTGCAGATAGATCTATCAATTTTATGACAAAAGGTGTCCCCCTGCCAAACAAAATTGACCTATTTTTGCGTTTTTCTAAGAAAAAATTTTCCCGGTCGTTATAGAGCTTGTTACGTTTCCGCTGGAACACCCTGTATAACACAGGAGAGCGTAATGCCCTGAAATTCATGTGGTCTGGCAATTTGTTCACAGATGGAGACACTCTCCAATTTTTAATAGGAATAGGAAATCTGAAGTGTATATTTTCTGTGCCTGGCAACTGAAAGTCATTATGTTAGTAATTGTTGCTTTCAGTGGACAGATGGCGCCACATACACTACATTGTAAAGCAAAGCTGTGTTCGCGGACAGATTCCGACCGAACTGGTTAGGAACTATAAATATAGTCACCGTCAATCATGATACAAAGAGGCGTCAATGTGATTGACTCAAAGAAATTCTAAATTTCCAATTCTCCAATAACAATAATATTGACAGTTATTTTTAATAATAAGGATGGAAAATATAAATCAAAAGATAAAGATGGATGTTTCGTAATATCTACCAGGTAAAGGTTAATCAGTTGAAACAAAATCTTCGGTTGAAATAAAGATGCAAGTAACATTTTCCAATCAACTTACCTCGATTTAAGGCTATTGAAGATACAGTGTCTAAAACATAAGGAAGATAAAATTAATGTTACCCTCTGTATGTTGCAAAAGTTAAACCTTAAATGGGTAAGTTTATTGGGAAAAGTTATTGTATTTAAAGTAAGAAAGACATTTTTTCTACTTTGAGTCCTACTTATGGAGCGAATATTTAAGTTAATTTTTCAGAAATGCCCTGAAATAATATGAAAAAAATAAAATTTGCCATGAAACCATAACACATGAAAAAATGCTTAATAGAACGTTTTTGTTTATACAATTAAAATTTACATAAGAAATTGAATACATTTTAAGGGCGATCCATTTGTTTTTCTAAAAACAATTGTAGTGTTTATCAACTTCCCCGCCACTGGTTGTGGAAGGTGTTTGATATTAACAATTTTTTTGCTAACCCATGCCGTTATGACGTGCACCAAATATGACTTAAATATCTCAACTAGTTTGGTAAATATTCAATAAATTCCTCATATTTTTCCAACTTTAACACCCTGCAACTTTTTTATAAGGCCTTAAAAATATATACTTTATACAAGAAAGTGCGATTATTTTTTGGTTTTCTGTCACCTGTTGAAGTGCCCCAGAATTAAATTGACTACCTATTTACAGTAAATAATAAATGGTGGATTAGAAGAAAAAAATGTAATTTAATTTTTACTTTATAGGATTTTGTATATAATAAGTAGGTATACCTATTTGTAATAAAGCAAGTTACAGTTTCTATAGTTTTCAATCCTCATGTCCCGGTGCAACTTGATTTAAGTTAGTAGGCAGGTAAGATTAAAATAGGTAGTTAAATCGCGAGTTTCATTTGTTTCTAGAGTTTGGGCGAGTTTTTAAAGTCAACACAAATTAATATGCTATGGAATCCATCAAGCCAATCACAAGTGCAGAAATTTTTGAACGATCCAATCACATTGCTGATGGATTCCATCACATATTAGCGATGACTTTAAAAACTTGCCCTTTTCATTGTCCGCTATTTTTTTAACAAGATTTGGTACAAACCCGTTTTAATCCGAATGCCGAATCCAGTGGCGTAGTCAGAATTTTTATAAAAATATGTCTAATATGATTTGTCCAATTTTGACTCAAAATATACATGTAAAAATTAAAACAAAGCAAAATTCTCTCAGTCAAAACTCCACAAGCCGTTTTTTTTATTAAAACTGTACATGTTTCGAACCGCTAGGGGTTCATCTTCAGCAGTAAAAAATTATTTTAGTAAGATAAACTAACCAAGCTAGAAAAAGGTAAAAGGGTAAAATACAGGCAAAATGTGAAAACCCAATTTACCTTACCTTCCAAGCAACTTTGAGGATATTAAAATTTTTGTAGTAAACTTCAAAATGAAAACCAAAGGTTAAATGGAGTTAAGTAACATCAATAAAAACCCAAATTAGAAAAGCAAAAACCAAAAGGCCTCAATCAAGCATGAGTAAAATTCAGAAAAGAAAAAAACAACAACGTGTTAAACAAACTTGCACTGCTGACAAAAGTAGAACATACCTTCAAAAAATAAACACACATATCAAAAACCCAAGGGTACATGGCCCCAGTAACATATTTGTGTTTATATCGGGAACGTTTTGGGGTTTAGAACGCCAAAAACGTTCAGAACCCCAAAACGTTCCCGTTATAAACACAAATATGTCACTGGGATCATGTACCCTTGGGTTTTTGATGTGTGTGTTTATTTTTTGAAACTACGACATATTTATAAAGTTCTTAACTTGAAATGAAATGGATAAATTAATTTCGTTCCTCTGCGCTAAATCTAAAACCATTAAAGAAGAAATCTTCGGCTTTTTCTTTTAAATATATCCACTACTTCATCTGCATGAATTTCTGTTCCATAGTGAATGTTCATTAGAGCCAAACCATTAAGTCTGTTTTCACTTGTAGCGTTTCGTAAATAGTTTTTCAGTCTCCTTAGACTCGAGAAAGACCTTTCTGGGGTAGCAGTGGATACAGGAATGGTAGCCAAGATTTGTAGTAATGTGTAAATATAAAGGATAAAGGTTTTTATCGCACATATCTAGGCATTCCAAACTAGATTTCGGGGTAGGCAGTCTTCTTATCAGCATGCAAGGTAGCTGAAGCTTTGATAGCTAAATCCAAATTTGTTTCTTTATTAGAAACCCCTTGACCTTGACTACACCACTTTTTCCAGTAGTCCATACCTTTAGGTTTATCACCCTTCCTTTTTTTCCCCTCCATTTTTCGACAGTAATAATGATTCACGTATCTATCCTTAACAAGGTCTTCGAATAACAGCGCACTAAAATTACTCACTTACACGGTACACTTAATTCTCTTCACTATTCGTTCAACACTTTTCACTTTTATTCGCTTCGAGTTCGCATGGAACAATACTGCCGTAAGCGCGGTCACGCGCCGCGGCGCCGCTTATATAGCGGCCCAGTAGCCGTCCAGAAACTTCCACGAACTTCCACAAAGTTCCGCTCATTTCGACCGAAGGGCGTGGCGAATAATCAGAAACAACGCAAAGTGTCCCTACAATACAAAATAGTTCGGCTGCAACTGCGTCTGCCTCTCGTCAAAAGATGGCGCTAGGCGCTACTATTACTACATATATTCAAACGTAATAATAATTTAACTTTTCACTCCTCGTATTTTTTCGGTATAATATTAGGTAATATTTTGCTTATTTCGGGGGGGGGGGGGGGGGTTGAACCCCCGAAACCCCCCCTTGGCTACGCCCGTGTAACAATAGCTTGTATATTTCAAGATTTAATGCCAACCTGATTCGGGCCTGGGACCTGGCGATCGCCACTGCTCCGGCCACCGCCTCCTGCTGCTTTATCAGATTCACCGCCGGCGGGGCAGCTGACTGAGTTATGGAAGTTCTGGACACATGAAAGACAGTCGCCCCTGCGGAGGCAGAGCAGGGCGGCATCTTACGGCCGATAAGGGCTAAGTGAATTAGGCCTTAATAGGGAATTTCTAGTTGGTTGTACTTCAAAGGGCCTGTGAGGAGCCGCAGTCGCCTCATCGCTGGAATACTGCTAATTGAAGAGGTCTCATAATATTTTTGAGAGATATTTATGTAGATATAAATGTAACCACACAGATAGAAATACAATTCTTCATAGAAAAATATTTGTTGTTTGATCACGAATTATTTGTCAGAAATAATATTTATTTCGGTAGAAAGTATATTATTTAAATGAAGATTTATTTTTTTTCAATTAAAAAATAAGAGCTTTTTGGGTGAAGTATTTGATTCTTTTGACACATTATTGTTTAGTAGAAGCATTTATTATTTTCCTGAAATAAGGTATTACTTGGTGCAAACAAGAATAATTTTTATTTATAGTATTAGCTTTCGTTGTTTGGGTCAACCACATTGCTATTTGGTTTAAATGTGACCTTATTTGAGTTAAATAATACTACCTATCATTTTTATTGCTGTCTCGCTCCAGAGAATGAAAGATAGAAAGAGAGAGAAAATATGGGAGAACGAGAGCGCACTCTAGTGTCGGCGTTCAGAGCTATTCCGTGTCCGTGTAAGTAGGTACGCGTCTGCAGCCTTCCTAGAGGTTTTGTGCGAGCAGTTTTATTATTATTTATAGCCGCCGATTAGCCGTCTGTAGTCTGGTGTATTGTGTGTATTGCGTGTCTTCAGATTCTTCTGTAAGTAGGATACGCATAAACAATAATGGATACAAATCTCAAAGAACTACTTGAAATGTATCAAATAGGCCACCTGTATGAGGCGCTTTCCTTGGTGAGTTTTGTATAGTTTTTTTATACCAAATATTGTTTTTTAATTGTATTTAAATAAATATTTTTATAGCATTACAAATTATCGTGTTTTTCTAATCCAATTTCCGTTCCATTCAACAGAACATCTTTATGAATTGAACAAACTTATTGTTTTTTATTCGAATCGACAAAAAAGTTTGTGAATAATGATAAACACAAAGGTTGCTTTACTTTAAATAAATAATATTTTATTTCAGTGAATACCCTGAATGGGTAATTCAACCCATCACAGTTGTTTGACGCAACTGTCTTAATTTTTTAAATAGAATAAATGTTTTTAAACATCGTAGATTTGTTCCTTCGAAATATATCATTTATTTAATTCAAATCGTTAGTATTCTCATGGGAATAAAAATTAATTTCTTCTAAATAATATTTAAATTGTCTCAAATTAAATGTTGCTTTTAAATTGAAACAAACCAAATGTTTTATTCAAAGTTAGTCTAGGGTTCGCCATATACAAGAATCAAATTTGTTTGAGTTAAATAAATTTTATTTGATTCAAGTATCTCTTTCTATCTGTGCATTGACTATATTATAAAGTATTACAGTCACTGATATAAGGTAGGTATATGGAAATTTTCATGGGGGACACGCGCCTCTTTGCCCTGACTAACGCTATCTACATACAGGGTTTCCCAACGAAAACTTGACCCCCCCCAAAAATTAGAAAACCGGAAAATATTTGAAAATTCGCCGAGACTCGTCGATTTTTGCTCGTGGGGGAGCTTTTTTTACAGTCAAGCCAACTCGATATGTCCATCCACCTAATCCCTAGCCTAGCAACCCCAACTTTAAAATTTCAAATGGAACTACCCCCCTTGTGGCGCAAAGTTGACAATCCACTGTACGCGTAGTAATTTCTTACACAAATGCTTGCCACTAATAAGTTTTTTATCTACTACACACGACCAAATTATCTAGTTTTTATTGACGTGTCGATCAGTTTACAAAAAAGTCACAAATGAAAAAGCTGAAGCAAAAAAAGGAAAGTTCATACGAATTCAAACCTTATAATCTTTTTAAAATATGTATGTAACAAAAAGTCCCTGTCACAAAAAAAAATCCCGTTTTTTTCTGCTTGTAACACGACTCTCTAATGCTATAATCAGTGCTAACAACTATATACTATCAGTAGGGTAACCCAAATATGCTAGTCGAAACCCTAAAAATATGGGCATAAATATGCAAATAATTTAGTCAAAATATGCAGGAAAATGTTGAAAATATGCAAATTAAGAAATATTTTGTAAATAAAAATTTATTGTTTCATTTAGAAATAAACATATATAATGTACATACAAATTTCTAAATGCATTTATACATAGTAAAAGTAGCAATATTTTATTTAAAATTTTCTACATACAGGGCGATTAAACTAAATCTAAATATGCATTTATTATAAATTATAAAAATCAGGTTGAAATTTAGTTGTAAAAACAACAAACCACTAAATGTTACTCAAAATTCTCAATTAAAAAATTTTGTCTTCTATCAGAATATAAAAATTTATAAATGGAGAAACTCCTTTCCACATCAACCGATGTAAGAGGTGCGCTTTTAAAACTGTTCACTATCACAGGATCCAAATTGATGGATTCGGTAAAATCTCCCTTTAAAATATTTGCTACTTGGCTAAGAAACTGAAACCCACTACTTACGTCGTTTCTTCGTAGTGTTTTCACTTGGGACATTAAATTTGCAATACTTCTGGAGAAAAGAAGTGAAGTTTTGATTACGTAGCTTTGACAACGCATTATTTGACGCCATCATTGCACGACATAGGTCTCGGTTTCGGTTAAAGATGTCTTTTTCATTTGGCTCCTTATTTTTGGACATTGGTTGGAAACATTGCGTTAATGTCGGTTGTGGCACATCTCCAGATTTCACCTTACTCAATTTGGCAATATGAGTAGAAGTTTTCACATGTTGGTCTACTTGGGATTTTATATCGCATGGAATCTGTAATGAAAGAAAAATTTAAATATTAAACTGAATATCAGTAGATAGGTACGTAGGTAGGAATGTAGATAGAAATGTTAAACAAAAGTGTCGTGATTCCTGTGTGTCCCAATGGTGCGAAATTGGTTGATATAATATGTGTTATTTGTGTAGATAAAAAAAATATAGATAGAGACAAACGAATAAAAAATATATGGGGTTACATAATATAGGTATCCCAAGAAGAATTTAACTTTCGAACGATTTTGCACCATTATTACACCCTGTATATTGAATATTCAAAAACTATACTTACCGAGATACTTAAAATTTTAACGCACGCAGAACAGTAGACTTTTCCCATATCTATTCTTAGTTCTTTGTATATCCTAATCCACACTGACGCACTATTGACTTTGGGCATTTTACTTAGTAAAATACAACAACTCCCAACACAAAACAAACACAAGTCGATGCCGACGTGATCACTTCAAAAGCAGAATCAGAAATAAAATGCAGAAATGGATTATGCTTCGTATATAAATGTTTACCTATCTATAATTTATTCTGTCCTTTTCAATAATTGTACATTATTAAATAGGTATAAATACCTATTTTATTCGTTTTCAGATCACCAGGATTAGTGCCCATAAATATATAAGGTAATTCCGGTAGTGTTGCCCCACATAAAAATAAAAGTAAATAAACAATAGTGGGATAGACTTTTTATTGATGAAGAATTCAACACAAATAGCAAGTCTTGCTAACTTTCGCCTCAAGCATAAAAAATACAACAAATAAACTTAGTTTCCCACTTTCAACTAAAAAAAAAAAAATTAAAAATAATCTGGCCATCTCTCCCGCATGTTCGGGTGAGTTGCCCCTATCAATTGGGACAGACGCCTCGCCTATAAAAAAACATCTAAAAATTGCGCTGTAACTGTTTTAGGGCGGTTTTGGCTTTTTCTTTGCGCTTATCCTCCCTTCCACAAGAATTGCACTTATTAAAATACATAGTGCATGTTTCGTGCATCGATTTCTGACAAGTTATGCACTGTATCCAATCGACCGTTTCTCTTGTCTGAAAATACATCTCCAAACATTCGACGCATTGCTCGGTATCACTATCTGAAACGCGTGTCTTCTTTAGAGTTAACTTTTTTTGTCGGGTACTCAGAGAAGCCAATGGTGCATCATCCGAAGAGGACGAGGAGCTGCTTTCACGATTACGTTTTCCTGTTTTGTTGACGTTTTTATTCTCTTTTGTCTGTTCTGCCGAAAACTGTTTTGCGTTTCGAGGTTTCAAAATCTCAGCGGACTGTTTTCTTTTTTTCTCTTGTTTAGTGGGAAGTACAGGAATTGGACTGATTTCTAACAAGTACTTTGACGGGGTTTCTTTACAAGATACTGTAGATTTTGACGATGTGCAAGTTTTTGGTTTAGACACAGGCGATGGTGATAGTTGGGAGGTTTCAGCAGTCAAAATTTCATAAAAACGTCTTGCTTCCTCTCTATTCATTCCCTCACTTCGTGCAAGTGACAAACCTTGAGATTTTCTAAGGTTCAACTCTTTATTTCTACATAGAAAAGATTCTAACCAGTCGTAGCCGGCCATTTCGGTATCTCTGTTAAATTTGTGGTTTATGCCTAGTTTTTCGGCGAACTGGTATGCCAGAGATCTAATGGTGTCGCGTTCAGGTGCAAATCCAACCTTTTCCAGTTTCTGAATATGGGCTACTAATCTTTTCTCGTTTTCAATGCCTAAAATACCCTGAGGACCAAGAGAAATATCAGAAACAACTCCAGTTTGCCTTCTTCTTCGAAGAGTTCTTTATGGAATACCATAATTACGCGCAGCTTCGTTGACGCCCATCTCGCCAACTTCTACCCTTCTAATCGCTTCCACTAAGTTTTCTTGCGTCCATTGTCGTCTTTGAATTGCACCGGGTTTTCTTTTATATTTTGTCGGCATGTCTAAAATGACAGAAATTATAAATGTTATTATTGAAAAAAGATTTGGGATAGATGCCCCGGGGCAATTCTCCTTTTATCTGGTAGAGACGCCTCGGGACTTCTATCCTTTTAGTACGGTATAGATGCCCTAGCCAGCATAGTTCATGTCGTTTGTGAACAGGCCGATCCCCTAGTTGAGACATCTCTACCACACGCTATTCACGCCATACACAAACATAGACAGGAATTAAACACCACAAACTACATTTACTATGCGCATTAACACATCCGTTCCATATATCACGAGTAATTTATAATAAAACTTACCTTAAATGGCGTAAAAAACCAAAACGAGCAGCCCGCGAAACGAACGTGCATAACTAAATAAACAACTAGCCATAATGGACGTGCCGATATAAGATGTGCCGCCCTCTAGTAGGCAATAGCGGAAATGCACAAAGTAGGGCATCTCTCCCGGTGGGGCAACTAACCCGGAATTACCTTAATTTACCTATATTATTTTGGGAAAAACCACCTACCTAGACACCGACCCGTGTTCCCAAAAATGAATGAAACGCCTGCCAAAGATTTAAATTATCCTAAATTCTTTCAATTATGCACGATATGCCATATTTTAAGGATATATGCAAATATTTAAAAAAATACAAATAATATGCTAAATATGCAAAATATGCGTGTTGCATATTTGGGTTACTCTAACTATGAGTCTTAGCCTGGTTCGGCATACATCTCCACCGCCAACCGGCTTCGCTTCTCTCCAAAACTAAAGGCCGAAGACGCGGATCCAAAGTCGGGCGCAAGAACGGGGTCCGGCCGGAGCTCCGGCTCGTCCCGTAAGCCGGCCGGCTTACGCCGGGCCAGAAACTCGCCCGGTTTAGGTGGGCTTCGGGGGAGTTGGGAAGTTGCGAGTCGCGTCGAAGTGGCCGCACGCCCTATTGCGCCCCAGGTATAAACACTTGTCGAACTAATTTAACTTATTATCTATGTTGGACGGGAGTTGTCCGTGCCGGGCATATACCTGGGGCCCTCCCGCCCCCGAAAAAAAAAACGGGCAAGGAGTTGCGGGGAGTTTGTCGGGGAACTCCCTGCGGAAACGTCGGCTTTGTGCGCCGGGAACTTCCAAGGGAGGATTATGTCGTGCCGGCTACTTTGTGTAACAAATTTCTACACAAATGCCCGTAGTAGGTATAGGCATTCTCCATAATAAACCATGACTAGGTATAGATTTCCTCCTCATTAAAATTCCGTAGGGTTACATACTGAACATTGAACAACAAAATACAATGCATAGTACCACACGTTAGAGAACCTAAAAAAATAAGTTAGTTATACAGGGTGGTCCAAATTTTATGGGGAATCTATAAACAGGTATCGAAATTATAACGGCTTTCCTTGTTCAAGTTTTCCTTTATTTTTCCTAAAGGAAGGCAATTAAAGTAAACATATTTGGTACAGTGTAGATACACATTAAGTGCTACAAATTAAAAATAATTTGGCCTGTCTACTTCCATCAGGGTTGGCGATGCGGGAATCAACCATAATATTTTTTGATAAAAAAATGATACGCAACTGGAAAAATAATCTTTTTTACCTTCACTAAATTTTCCAATCAGTTCTAAGAAAAAACTATTATCGACATTTTTTTGGAAAATGTTTCGTTTTTGTGCGTTTTAATTCTTTTAGCAGTAGAAAATCAAAGTAGGTCTAGGCGTTCAACATTTTGCACACCTACTGACTTTCTAATTCTGAACAATTTTATTAAATAACATTTTGCCGTAAAACCTATATAAAGGTCAGTTTAGTGGTTATAAAAAAAAATATTTTTTTAATTCCCGGAACACATGATTTTTCGAATCTAGAAAACTTTTTGTAGGTTTTAGGACTAAATGTTATTAAGGAAAGTTGTTTGGAATTAAAAAAGCTCAGTAGGTGTACAAAATGTCGAAAGCCTAAACCTACTTTGATTTTCATCTGCTAAAAAAAATTAAAATGCACGAAAATGAATTATTTCTCAAAAACGGTACATTTGTACTGGATCAACACAAGCTACGTAACAAATATTATAACAACATTACCAAATATGGCCAGCACCATTCCTCTGTCGACGTAAATCATTATGTAGGTAATTAGGATTGTTTCGTATTAGTTTATAAACAATAAGTGCTTACTTATAAGTTACAACATTAGGTTGTGTACTGAATTCATTTCATACAATATAGTCTGTCTAAAAACCTCAACGTGTTCACTTGCTTTAACCACCTACAAATGATCACCGAACAAGGGTGATTGCATGGCGATCCTGCCAACGCAAACCTGCCAACTCAAACCTGCCAACGCAAACCTGCCAACTCAAACCTGCCAACGCAAACCTGCCAACTCAAACCTGCCAACGCAAACCTGCCAACTCAAACCTGCCAACGAAAACCTGCCAACTCAAACCTGCCAACGCCGATCTGCCAACGAAAATAACTGGAAATGGGTTTAAAAGAATCAAAAGAAGAGGTAATTATCGCACAAGCAGGCAATAGCGGAGGTTCTACCACTTCACAAGAGATTCAGAGAGGAGTTTCCCTAGGAGAAGTTGTCGCACTGATAGCTGTAGCACTAGTCCTAGCAATAGTAGTCGCATATTGCTATTTACGCGGAAAGAAGAAATTGGAGCGGAAGATTCGTAGGGAAATTATAAGAAGCCAAGAAATCGCGTAAGCAGAGTTCGTCAACTGGCCGTACCACACCGGTGGCTGGCATCGTGGGAACGGGCTAGAGTGGCGTAATGCCTCTAGTTCGCAACGTGGGTTTTGGACCAGAAGCCCTCAAAGCAGCTCTTGGAGGAAAAAACGGCACAGAAAATGATGTTTAAGGTTAGAACTGTGTATCTCAAATTTTAAGTTAGATAGGCAAATGAATATTATAGAATTGGAAAATTTAAAGGAACAATTAGAATCCGTAAAAAAGTTTTATGGTAAGGTTAGCAAAGAACCATTAGATAGGCGAGAAAACCAGATTAGGCTAAACAAATTATTATTAGAAGTAGGTTTATTAGAGGATGAATTTACGAAAATAAAGTCAAAAGTTGCTAAAGTTGATAGGAAGCCAGAAGAGATACAAGTTATCAATTCGTACTTTAAAGAAATCGAAAAATATATTTATCATTCTAGACATTTACTTTTAAATAGATTAGGTACTTTAAGTAGTCAAGATAGTCAGGTAGAAATAAGAGAAATTCAAACTGTAAAAATGACCGAAAAGTTCGATTTACGAACAGCGTCTTCGTTACTACCTCTTATGGACGGTACTGAGGATACCACAAAACAATTAATTGATGCCATTGAGTTATACAGCGAGTTATTGGACGAGAATGGTCAAAAATTAATGATTAGTTATGTTTTGAAAGCTAGGTTATCCCAAAATGCAAAGCTTAGGCTTGATAGAACTTATAATACGGTTGACGATTTAGTAAACGATATGCGAACCCATTTGGTTAGTAAAAAATCAGCCACAGCACTTGCAAGCACACTTCACAGCGCTAAGCAAGAAGGCAAAACAATTGATAACTATGCGCAAATTATAGAAGATTTATTCGTGAATCTTACAATAGCTCAAGCTGACGGGAATAGTAATAACGCGGCAATACTACGAGTAGCAAACGAAAAACTTGCCATAAATGTTTTTTCAAACGGTTTAAAAAATAGTGAGCTTCGCACCGTTATAAAAGCTAGAAATTACTCTACTTTAAAAGAGGCTATAGTAGGTGCCAAGGATGAAGAAAGGTTAATATCTAGTAATCAATCCGGGTTTTTTCATATGCGGACACGAAATAATAACAGATTTAGTAATCATGGTATGAGAGGCAGATTCAATAGGTCTAGACAGTACAATAATAGTAACAGGAACGCTCAAAACAATGTAAACAGCACTCAGCGAAATTTTAGTGGTACTAGAAACTTTCGATGTCATGGTCGCGGAATTAGTCGAGGTCGTGCTAATTACCGGGGACAGCAGCGCAACAATCGAAGTACAGGTCACCAAGCTTATTTTGCAGACGCATCGGGAACTGAAGGTTTTAATTCAATAGGAGAAACAAGTAGTGTAAGCGAAACGCAGCAAAAATTTTTTCGTGTCTAAACGAGAGATTGAAGAAGAATGTGTGTTTTTAGAGTTAAAGGGAATGAATTTTGTACGTGTGAAATGTGGAATGCGAGATATGTTGTTCTTGTTGGACACTGGAGCTAGTATTAGCGTAATTTTTTCAGAAAGTGTACAAAAAACTGATAGTGTTGATACATCTAAAAAGATACGTGTAAAAGGTTTAGGTGGAAATATAGTTTCAACAGGAGTTGTAAAATTATCTTTTTCGATAGCTAATGCAAAAATTAAACATGAATTCTATATTCTTGAATTTAATACAGATTTTCAAGGAGTTTTAGGTATGGATTTTTTCATTCAACATAAGGCAAATTTAAATTATGAAAAATTTTTGTTTTCTTTTTGGAATAATGACTGTGATGTATTAGCACCAATAATATCTGATTTTGACTGTTATATGTCTATTCCACCCAGAAGCGAAATAATAAAATACTGCTCAAGTGATCAAACGGACGAGTGTGTAATTTTTCCAGAGGAACTTTGTGAAGGTGTTTTTGTTGCGGGAATTTTAGCTAAGTCGGAAAATGGAAGAGTGCCAGTGAGGTTGCTGAATGTGAATGATCGTGAAGTAAAAATTAGAAATTTTAAACCTAGATTGGAGCGTGCATGTAATTTTGAGGCGTATAATTTCGGGAAAACCAATAATTTATCTGTAGAACGTATCGATAAGGTATTAGATTTAATAGATACATCAGCGCTAAACAAGGAAGAACATCTTGCAATAGAAAAAATTTGTGCGAAATACGCCGATGTTTTTCATTTAGACGATGACCCTGTTACAGTTACTAGTTTATATAAGCAAAAATTGCAATTGAAAGACAATGCAGTACCTGTATATGTCAAACCCTATAGGTTGCCTCATTCTCAAAAAACAGAAATTAACAAACAGGTTAAACAAATGCTACATGACGGTATTATTGAAGAAGCTAAATGCGAATGGTCTTCACCACTATTAATAGTACCTAAAAAAGCTGATTTGAACGGTATAAGGAAATGGCGAATTGTTATAGATTATCGGTTATTAAATAAGCAAATAATAGATGACAAATTTCCATTACCATGCATTTCAGAAATACTAGATTCGTTATCAGGTGCAATATATTTTTCCCATCTTGATTTATCTCAAGGATATTATCAATTAGAGTTACATAAAAATAGTAGAAAATACACGGCATTTACTACAAATGAAGGACAATTTCAAATGAAACGATTACCAATGGGGTTAAAAGTTAGCCCTAGTGCGTTTTCTAGACTAATGACTGTTGCATTATCAGGTTTAAATTATGAGTCATGTTTTATTTATTTGGATGATCTAATTATTTTTGGAAATTCGTTACAACAGCACAATAGGAATCTTGTTCGTGTTTTACAAAGGCTTAGGGAAGTAAATTTAAAACTCAATCCCAGTAAGTGTGATTTTCTCAAAAAAGAAATTTTGTATTTAGGTCATATTATATCATCTGAAGGAATATTACCCGATCCAGAGAAATCTAGATCAATTTTGCAATTTCCAATACCAAAAAATGCAGACGAAACAAAACGTTTTGTAGCTTTTGCGAATTATTACCGAAAATTTATTAGAAATTTTGCTCAAATTGCACAACCATTAAATGAATTATCACGAAAAGGAAGTATTTTTAATTGGTCAGGTAAGTGTCAGACTTCATTTGATACTTTAAAACAAGCTCTCAGTAATCCACCCATATTGCAATATCCAAATTTTTCAGAAAACAACACTTTTATTCTTAAAACTGACGCTAGCGGATATGCCATAGGAGCAGTTCTTAGTAATGCAAATGACCATCCCATTGCTTTCGCATCTCGTGTTTTAAATAAAGCAGAGAAAAATTACTGCACAGTAGAAAAAGAACTATTAGCAATTGTATGGAGTGTACAACATTTCAGACCGTATTTATATGGTAGGAAGTTCGAAATTTTTACAGATCATCGCCCACTTGTTTACTTATTTAGTATTACAAACCCATCAAGTCGATTAACTAAATTCAGACTGATATTAGAAGAGTATGATTTTACGATAAGTTATGTTAAAGGTTCTGATAACGTAGTAGCGGATGCTTTGTCACGTGTAAGGATTGATTCAAATGAGCTGATGGATATGTGTGAAAGAGTGAATGTAATGACTCGAGCTCAATCAAAAAGAAGCGATATTCAAAGAAACCTACAACAGGAAAAAATGACTATTACTGAGGAAAGGCTTGATCACCCCGGACTCGTAGAAGTTTTAAACCGTCCTGTTGATAGCGTAGAATTACGGCCGATAAACAAAAATTTATTTATTGAATGTAAAAATAAAATTTGTGGAAATAGTGCACAATCAAATAAATCAACAAATGATGACTATATATATGATGAGTTAACCCAAATTATTTATTTCAACCAAGATTACCGATCAACGTTTGACTTAGGTACATCGTTGAGGGAACTTGCGAAAATTTGTAAAAATTGTGAAATAAAAGAATTATATATTATAAAGAATGCGCAAAGTAATGAATTTATTAAACATTTATCGCGATATAAACAAGACATAATAAATACCGGTATTATCAAAATAAGTATTATTCAAGGTGTAAAACGAATAGAAAATAAAGAAGTTCAGCAATTAATACTTAATGACTTTCATAACCTGCCTACAGGAGGACATTCCGGAACAAACCGAATGTATAATAATATTAAAAAATATTATCATTGGTCAAGGTTAAAGAAAGATATTGAGGAATTTGTAAAAAAATGTGACGATTGTCAGAGGTGTAAGTATGGAAGAGTAAATAAACAACCAATAACAATAACGACAACGGCTACCTCAGCATTTCAAAAAATCTATCTTGATTTAGTAGGCCCCATTAAAAATTATATTGATGAAAATTCTTATATATTAACAATCCAATGTGAACTCAGTAAATTTATCGAATGTTATCCTTTGTTGTCAAAAGAAGCAGATATAGTTTCGAAATCCTTTGTTGAAAATTTTATTTTACGTTATGGTATTCCAAGAGAAGTTGTTACTGATCAAGGAAAAGAATTTATAGCTAATGTGTTTCAAGAATCGTGTAAGTTGTTAGGCATAAAAACTTTAAACTCCACTGCTCACCATCATGAAACATTAGGAGCTTTAGAAAATTCACATAAACATTTAGGAGCTTATTTAAGAATTCAAGTTTCTAAATACACTCGTAATTGGAGTACATGGTTACCATATTGGTGTTTTGCATTTAATAATACTGTACATACTGAAACCAAACATACACCATACGAACTTGTATTTGGAAAGCTGAATCAAATACCTTTAAGCATTTCGGATAACATAGATCCTTTGTATAACTTCGGAAACTATTCTAAAGAACTAAAATATCGTATACAAAATGCTTGCCATGACGCTAGAAATAACTTATTGGTATCAAAACAAAAAAGGAAAGAAACATTAGATGAAAAAAGAAACGAAATTTTTTACAAGTCAGGAGATAAAGTACTTATTTTTAATGAAAGTAGAAATGCTAAAATGGATCCCTTATATACAGGTCCTTACGAGGTAGTACGAGATGAAAATCCAAATGTGATTTTAAAAATTAATAATAAAGACATTAAAGTGCATAAAAATAGAATTAAGTTATATTATACTTAGATATAGTTTTAGATAGTGGTATAAAAAAAAAAAAAAACTTAATGTTTTGCGTATTTTTTTTTCTCATCGCCAGGGGAGGTGTACTGGATCAACACAAGCTACGTAACAAATATTATAACAACATTACCAAATATGGCCAGCACCATTCCTCTGTCGACGTAAATCATTATGTAGGTAATTAGGATTGTTTCGTATTAGTTTATAAACAATAAGTGCTTACTTATAAGTTACAACATTAGGTTGTGTACTGAATTCATTTCATACAATATAGTCTGTCTAAAAACCTCAACAAGGGTGATTGCACATTTTTCGAAAAAAAAGTCAAGAACATTTTTTTCTTAAAATTTATTGGGACATTTAGTGAAGGCAAAAAAGATTACTAAACTGTTAAAAACAAATTTGCCTTAACTGTCTTCATTTAGAAAACTTAAAGAGAAGTTGACAAAAAATAAATGAAATTTTTGACGCCCATTATATCGAAAACCGTTAGGATTTCGATATATGTTTATAAAAAAAATCTACTTACTTGACGTTTTCTATAGATTCCTAAAGTTTTGTCACTAAAAGTTGTTCTATCCTGTATGTCCAAATGCTTTTTTCTTTGGACGTGCTAAATAAGAAGAATTTAACAAAAATTAACACATAATATCCTTTTATAGGATGCTATATCTTGTAAAAATAAGTAAGAATTTAAAGCAACATATGGCGGCAGTAGAGAGTTCAGTATACAGGGGCATAATGATTTTTTGTTCATTCAATAATTCAACACCACCACTGAGTGTTTAAAAAGTTTATTATTTTTACACTATGAGAGCCTGTAAATAATATTAGCAATTTTGGTTTTGGTTCAATTAATTAAATTAATATACAATATAATCTAGAACATATCCGAACAATGTCTTCTAATGTACGTAGATAATTTTGGGCTTAATAAGATAATCTAATCCAATTTTTTTATGTTGTTTGTGATTTTTGAGATATGACATAAACTTTTGTTTTTTTAAATGTGTGGTTGTGGCCTTATCAAATCGGCCATTTTTTGAGCTTTCCAAAGATATAATACTCGGCATAGTTATTATAAAAAGTAAAAGGCAAATTTTCTGATGTTTTTAAATTTTCACATAGTCAGCCATGGAATATTTTCATAATTACGTTCTATTTTATAATAAGACATACTTCAAACTTTCAAATATTTTATTTTTAACAAAATGTAACAAAATAAAACAAAAATTAAAAAACTCAAATTCAAATTATTATTGTTTTAAAAGTCACCTTTTAAAATAAAAAATGTGTTCAAACAATCCACCATTATTTATGCAAATATTGCATCTTTTTAAAACTGAATTTGTCGTCTTTCTTAGAGAGCGCCTGTCAATACTGGCAATTGCTTCTAAAACAGCTGCTCTTAATTCAACAATTGCCTCATACCTTGTTTTGTACTGCTTCCCACAAAAATAAATCCAAAACAGACAAATCGGGGGATTGGGGCGGCCAGGAAATAGGTCTATTTCTCCCTATCCAAATTTTAATAGAGCTGATCTAGGTAATTTCTTACGGGCAAATAATTATGTGGTGGGCCTCCATCATGATAATTTTTGTTTTATTTTGTTACATGTTGTTACCAGCTAAAAATGAACTTTTTTAAAAATCCAAAAGGGGCATTACTTTGAGCATTCAAAACCGCAATTCTTTTCCCATTTAACCTTTGTTCTAGCTCTGCTATAGTTTCCGAGATCCTCATAGTGATCATCGAAAAAAAAAAACTCACCCTGTATATTGCCAAACGCAAACGCTTGACCTTGATGGCATGTTACATGTTACAATCATCCAAGCAGTACAATCATCCAAGCAGTACAATCGGCCAGCACGATTATTAATTTTTCCATCTTGACGGGCGCCGGGCGTGTTAATTAATTTTATATATACCATCATGGGGGGGGGGGGGGTTTGAACCCCCTAAACCCCCCCTTATATACGGCCCTGCTAACACACAACTTGTTTCAATTAGTGACAATCTAAACTTCACATTCGTCTAAAAAGTTCTACTTTACCTACACACACACTTGTTTCATAAATATCTAAGTAGGTAAGTATATTGATTGCCTTATGAGGTCTGAAATTTTCTTAATTAACTGATAGTATCTGAATGTATCTGGAAGTATCTAGATACTTTTTTAACGTATCTGTACTCAGATACTTTCTAAGAAATGTATCGGTATCTGTATCTAGATACATCTGTCATCTAGATACCGAAAAAAATGTATCTGTTACATCACTGGACCTGCAATAGAATATAAAAACTCCCTAGCCGCAGTTTTTCATATAAACGACCCTGCCTCTTTTGGATCCATCTCCCTGCTAAGATATCTTCCAATAAAAAGGTCCTATACGTTTTCAAACAGAATACAACTTCGGTCTCAGAAAACCCCATTAAATTATCTGGCTACGGGCCCGGGCCAGACTCGCTAAATCACCCCTCTTCGCGGACAATGTGAAGGGGGCCCGCTTTTGTGTCTCCCCACAGTTGTTATTTCTCGGAGCGAGGCCCCACCTCCTTCCCTCGTTAGATTCTGCCAAGAGACGGGGGCTGTGCATATCGGAAGCGGGGAAGAATCCAAGGGGGCGCCTTGGCGGCACTCGACTTTAGATCGGTTTGGCTGCGGGACCGCGGTCGTAACTCTTAAAAATGTGACTTTTATTGGGGACGGGGATAGATGCTTTGGCGCAGGCCGCCGTTGGGACAGGGCCGTAGCTAGACTTTGTCGATGGGGTTCGCACATTTTTTTACAACGTAAAATTGTAGATAATTCAATGAATACCAATATGAACCAATGAAATGACATAATTTGTGAAATATTAACTAATCAGGTTAGAGGAAAGTACCCTAATATGAGACAGTTCCCGTTCCCAATATAAGACCCCACACTAACTCCTAAGTAAGTAAGTAAGAGTCTCCATCTAGCTGGCAATGTCTCAAATAATCACTAATGGTATAAGTCCCCACATGTAGTGCAGTGTCCAGCTTAGTTAAATTTTTAGGTTAAAAACGGCATTGTTTACTTCAACCGTACGTGCACAAACTTTTAAAGAGCTTCGGTTACCGTGTAATTCTGAATAACGTGGTAAGTGTTTAATATATAATTTTGTAGCTTGTTGTATCGAATAAAAGTTATTTTATAATTAGAGTATAGTTATATAACGCATTTAATAACATTTATTAACGATGGCAAAAAATTCTATGATATATGTATTGTACATCGGATTCCTAATATGAGACACCCCACTGTTCCTAATATGAGATATCTCATATAAGGAGACTCGCTTCATCCAATTTAGATTACTAATAATTTGAATATAACGCCATAAGTGTTATATAATTGAAGAGTTGTATACTGTGTTAAGCTGATATTCATTTAATGTATTTGAAATAAAAATTATTTTGTGGTACCTAAGTAGTATTTTTGTTAAACCTTAATATGAGACTGTCTCATATTAGAAACCTGTTAATGTGTCAAGTGTTATGTAACTAACTTGTTGTATACTAGGTTAATCTGATATTCTTTTAAAGTTTTTGAAATAAAAATTATTTTGTGGCAAGTAGTGTTTCTGTTAAACCTGGATATGAGACTGTCTCATATTAGGCAGCCAATTTTAAAAATTGAAGATTTGACTTTTTTTTCATGATTCTCATTTATGCAACAACTGTTAATATTAGTCAATCCTACATAAACTGCAGTGAAAATAGAGACCATAAACGTATTCGACGTAAGTTTGCGCATTTATAATATTGTATTATAGGACAAAATACAGAACAAAATGTAATGCGGTCTCATATTAGGGTACTTTCCTCTATGAGTCTGACGATAATACCACTATGGGAACAACAGTTCTTTTATAAGAATCTTTATTATCTCGACTAACAAAATATTGACAAATGTGTTAAAGTGAAAACAATGATCCAAATATCTCCGTTCCTTGGAAACCGGAGTTACACGGTTGTCGCTACACTAGCCCCCCGCGGAGACCGGAGGTCAGGGAAGACGGAACCTCACTCGACGACTTGATCGTTTTGTGCTGGAGGGTGCAATGTCATCAGTAGTAATACAAAGAGAGTACGGGACCACTTTGACCTCAGTTGACCCCTTGATCCTGATAGGTTGACCTTTGCCCTTTTGGCCACGTGTGACCCCCAGTTGACCCCCCCCCCCACTCCAACGGTGGGGGTCAGCCCCCACTCCAACGACGGGGCAACCCCCACTCCAACGGCTTGGTGGGGAGAGGTCTATATATCCGAGCGCAAGAGCAGTTTCCCCTTATATACACTTGCAGTTTTATACAGTCTAATTTGCCGAGTTCAAAATGCAGTCGTTCCTGAATCACCTGAACAAGAATTTGATCTCAAAGAAATTCGAAAGCGTTCAAAAAATGGAGGTGGGTGAAAATTTTCAAATCACGGGCGTGGACAAAGTGAACACGCAATACGGAGAGAAGGTCTACGTCGAGTTCGAAGAATTTAAGACGGTGCTGCCGCAACGATACACGGCCGAGTTTACGCCCCAACGGATCGAAGAAATTAATAGGGACATCGGTAACGGAAGGAGGTATTACATGAAGAGTCTTGGACCCGTCGGCCGATCTACAAATATCGAATTTATTGTAGAACCATGACGAAGCTGGAGTACAGAAGAAAACTGCAACAATATTTGAAGAATTTAGAAGCATTGAAATATGAACTTATGTTATATGAAATTAAAATGAAGATAAAACATATTGACTTACACAATTAATTTTAAATAAACGTTTAAAAATCTTTTGTTGTGTTTTTTTATAAGAATCTTTGTGTTGAAGGGAAAACACCTGAAGCATCATATTATAATAAAACTCTCACTCTAAGCAATAATATCACTCTATTCCACTGTTATGTGTATACAGGGCGATTCTTAACTTATACACATAAATTTGGAAAATTGTAGGTTATGTCAAGTAATGGCTAATAATGAAAAAAAAAGTCTAATAAAATTGTTATCGATAAGGTCTGCGTTTGTGATCTTATGAACCATAATTTTTAATTTATTTGTGCAAATAAACCCCGAATTGTTCAAGTACACAAAATTATAACTCAGCTGTTGCGTCGCATCGGGTTACTCGCTGCGAACGCGTGACCGCATAGTAAATATATAGTAAGAGAAAACACGTGGAATAGTTCACGGCAGACGCCTGCTTTGTTTGGTCGAGCACTCAGCGATTTTGCTGAAACCGCATATAGAACAATAGGCTACAAATTTCACCCAATTATCTTCTAAATAAAAAAATCTGAAAAAATTGCAGATAGAATAATAAACGGAAAATTTGGGAAAATCAGCATGTAACAGGAGGAACGGAGGCCGAAGGCCTCCGTCCGACTGGCATGTAGTTGCCCGAACAAAATCCACCCTTCCCCCTTGCACGCGTTTCGCGCATGCGCAGTTCCGCACTTTTGATACCTATGAAAATTCGAAAAATTTTGAAAATTTTTTATTCAAAAAATGTAATTTTAAAAAGGTCCTGATCCTATAATCCCGATAACATTTTGGGAAATTTTCATTTTTTGACGGTAAAATGTACAAGACAAGACTCAGACGAATGTTTTATATACAAGTGCAGATAGAATTTTTTCGAGTGACTGATAAAAACAGTTATTATAATAGTTAATCGGAAGGCCCCAGATAACATAGGAAATTTTGTTTGAACAAAATCTGTAAAAAAATCCAAGACGTGAAAATGTAGGTAGAATTTTCGAATAAGTTTTGTATACCGGTAAAAATATATGTAAAGGTAAAAATAACGTCAGTTTCACTTGGAAAAAAATGATGAAAAAATTTCAGTAAAAAAAATACGATGTAGAGGTTGTACCAAAAAAAATTGGAAATAATTATTTATTCCAGTAAAATATACACAAGACCGAAAAAGGTAATTGCGCGGCTGTCCCATTTTATACACCCTAGCTGTTTCAGTTCATCTCGTTTGGAAAAATTTTAGGGGTTATTACTTTTTTAAATACCGGTTTCCTCAACCTTATTTGAAAGTAAATATTTTTTAGTTCCCCACAGAAGGAAATAATGACGATATTTTATACCGGTGGATTCAAAAAATATATAAGGTTAGGAAAAAACCTTGGTAGGCAAACGCGGCTCTGCTGACCAGACAAAAAAAAACCTTAGTCGACAAATAATGGCCTCTAAGAAGGGTGCGTGATTCCACTGCGTATCAGTTCGAGTGCTCCAAGATGCAAGTAAGTATATACCAGCTGTCCCATTTTTAAACAGCTAGATATTTGGAAACCTTTCGTAAAAAAATTCCCAAGGAGAAAGAAAAAAATGTAAATATACCAGCTGTCCCATTTATAAACCGCTTGATATCTTGGAAACGAAAACTTATATAAAGGAAGTAAAAGCCATATCTTAATAGGCGGAGGACCGACTGTCATTCAGACAGGTGAAAAATTTTTGTGATTTTTTTGTAGAAGTTTTTTTAGCCAAAATTTTTTTTTGTCAATTTTTTTTTGCCAAAATTTTTTTTTGGCAGAATTTTTTTTTACCAAAGTTTTTTTTTGCCAAAATTTTTTTTTATCAAAATTTTTTTTTACCAATTTTTTTTTTGCAACATTTTTTTTTGCTGATTTTTTTTTTGCAAAATTTTTTTTTCCCCAAATTTTTTTTTCGTCAAAATTTTTTTCCCCAATTTTTTTTTCGTCAAATTTTTTTTTTGTCAAATTTTTTTTTGACAATTTTTTTTTGCCAAAATTTTTTTTTGCAAAATTTTTTTTGTCAAAATTTTTTTTTGTAAAATTTTTTTTGCCAAAATTTTTTTTTTGGCAAAATTTTTTTTGCCAAAATTTTTTTTTACCAAAATTTTTTTTTGGCAGAATTTTTTTTTACCAAAATTTTTTTTTGCCAAAAATTTTTTTACCAAATTTTTTTTACCAAATTTTTTTTTGCTAAATTTTTATTTTGCCACATTTTTTTTAGCAAAATTTTTTTTGGCAGAATTTTTATTAACAAAAATTTTTTTTTGGCAAATTTTTTTTTTTACCAAAATTGTTTTTGTCAAATTTTTTTTTGTCAATTTTTTTTTATCAAAATTTTTTTTTGCCAAAATTTTTTCTATAATATGTAAATTTATATCTTCCCAATGTTTTTTGAACTTTTTCACTTTTTTTCTATTTTTTTAGTGTAGCAAATGTGCCGTCCGATAGGTATATAAAGAGGTCTCGCATCGAACGGCACCAGTCTGCGACCGCACGACGAACATCATGGCTGCGGAGATCTCCGCAGTGAGTGACGACATCGTCGAAGTTTGCGAACGGGCTTTTCGATTACTAACAAACGGTATGGACATGACGACGCGAGAGCGCTGGCTGAAGCTAATCAACAGAAATATTAGACTGGTTTACGCCGCCATAAAAGTATACGATTGCAATCCCGGTACGATGACTAAACTTCAAACGAATTTGGGGCATTTAAAAAGATTCAGAGCTTACTTAAAAACGAGACACAGGGGGAGCGGTTTGACGAGACGCGATCGGGTGAAATGGGAGGAAACTAAGTCGGCATTTAAACGTAGAATTCGTTCTGGCATAATTATAAATCTGAGTCATAAAGACATTACGGAATTTTTGAATGACGCTTTTCTCCTTCTAAAACGTCGGGTACCTACGATCGTGAGAGAATATAGGATGATCAAGATCAACACCGTTTTCTGCGGTGAATTTATAAAAAAAATCGGAGACGAAGAAATTTTGGAAAATAAATATTTCAGCACGAAAAATGTCACTATCGACGGGGGGACGGACCTAAAACGATGGTTCGCCGACCACGTTACCGATAGCATCCTAAAGAGCCTGGAGGAGTTCCAGGAGCGCGATTCCGGTTGGGCGCTACATCGAATTTTAAGTTTGGAAGTTAACATAAGCAAAGTCGAAATGGGAAACGGCGGAGGGACCTACGTGAGCCTACCGAATGAAATTTTGAAGAAGCAAGCTTGCGTTAACGTTAAAAACAACGACGATGCCTGTTTCTTGTGGGCCGTCGTTTCCGCGCTATACCCCGTAGACCGTCATTCGGATCGCACTAGTGCATACCCCTATTTCACACAGGTTTTAAATCTGGATGGGTTAGAATTTCCCATGACGCTAGCTAAAATTGATAGGTTCGAAAAGTTAAACGAAATATCCGTAAACGTGTACGCCCTAGAGTTAGTATGTGAAGATCCGCGTAAATTTAATACCGGTCCGGTGCGGTTAACAAAAAAGAAGATGGATAGGCACGTGAACTTACTCATCGTTCAGGATCAATATTTCCCGAATATGAACGATTACGAGACGCCTCCCGCGGAAGACGTCCCAATGACAGATATAAAATATCATTTCTGTTGGATTAAAAATTTATCGCGTCTAATTTCAACGCAAATGAATAAACACAACGGCAAAATGTTCATATGTGACAGATGTCTGAATTATTTTCAAACCCAAGCGAAATTAGACGAGCACGCGGTTTACTGTCGAGAACGGAATAATTACCAGGTAACGTTCCCCAAAGAAAAATTTATATACTTTAAAAACTACGTACATAAGGAACGTACTCCTTTCGTCGTGTACTCGGATTTCGAGTCTATTCTAAAACCTTATCACGACTCTGAGCCGATGTCCCAGACTTCCAAGTATCAGAAACACGAGGCGTTCAGCGCCGGATTTTATTTTAAATGCTCCTACGATAACTCTCTTGTTACACTGTTTTTTTTCTTTTCTTAATCTACAAATGCAGGTTGGGTGGTGAATCTAGAACGGGATTCCCAAAATTCAATCTGAGGCAGGCCAGCTAGCCCCAGCCGTGAGGGTCTGGGGAGGAGAACGGTATAACGGTATCCTGAATGTTAAAAAAGAGGGCGCCACCCGCGTCAGCCTCTACGTGACCCTGGGATCCGACACGATAGCGATAACCCCCTCGATGCGGGAGAGGCAGGTGTGTCCGTACGTCGGTTACGAATAAAAGCGCTAGTGATTAGACAAACTACTTATATTATAATTAACACTTCAAACTGCATAATTCACAATTTCGGGCGGTAGCAAGAGAACACTTTAAAACTTTTATTAGAAATTAACTTAACCGAACCTAAAGGAGCGGAGGAGTAGGGAGCAGGTCTGTGTTTGGTCTAGCTGCTGGGTGAACCAGTGCCGGTGAGGAACGCACCCCCGAATGCGGACCGAAATCGTTTGGTGGGATAACCTACCCCTTTTATAATTTGTGTACTTTCGTATTAAGCCTTCATGAATTGTGGTCTAGGGGTTAGGTAACCACAAATAAATACAATAATTTGGAAACTCTGGGCCCTGGGGGCCGTGACGATACTAAACCCTACTGAATCCCCTGACCATTAATCGGTGGCGAGCCGTCGGGCCGTATTACAATACCCACGGGTAGGGCCTTGATGATTCTGACTACACCCCGATAGTTTCAGTGCAAAAGTGTTCCAGCACTGGTAACACAAATTATATTTAATACTGGCAGGCAGGACCGTGATTTGTCAAACTAAACCTAAGGCTTATCTGGCTTTCAATTATCAGATGTCTTCTACTGGGCTCCGCGTCCACTCTGGTAAGTGTATCTAGCCTTATACCATAACCATTATTATCAGTTACTGTCCTCTCTCAGGGGACTTGACCATGAAGGGTAGTGGGCCAGCATGCAGCTCGTGCAGGACAGGACATGCACACTACTGTGGGACGGTGATAAGGAAGCCGGTGAATCGCTCACTTACGAATGAGAGGCGAAATAAGAGGCCTAAAGATGTAAGGCGGCCTCTCGGTTAGTGTAGGTGGGAGCTGTGAAATCTGCGAAGGCTATAGGTACCCGTTCCCAACAAAAATCAGCCTAAAGCCACAAAGGTCCAACCTAGCACTAGTTGGCCCCTTAAAAGACGGAACGTACCTCGGATTCCAACAAATTTTGCTATATATCATCCACCCATGTGGACAGCTCGACACCTCAAAATTAAGTCCCCTTTTTTTTTTTCTAACCGACCAACTACAAAACGGAGGGAAAATGCCTAGTTACTTTTAGTTTCTCTGCAGAAATATTAAAGGTATACAGAAATAAATATCAAATGCCAGAATTATAAAAGTTGGGCAGAAATGACATATAAACCGAACTGCCAGAAATGAAAGGTAGGCAGAACTGCCAGAACGGACAGGACTCAAACAAAATATGAAAATCAACAACAAATGCCATGGGAATAAGGTAAGTGATGCCACTTTGGTTTTACAAAAATCATTAATTAAATCCTTCCTCATTTAGGCCAATCAACCGGACCATACCTCCAAGGGCTGTTATTATTCGTGTCTGACTGGTTACCTGTTGAACCTGAAAAGCCAAAAGGACCTTCTCAACGACCGGGGACCAATCGAAAGCTATAAGGTAAGCAGCCAGCTTAATATCTGTGGATAAATCAGCTAAATATAACTTAACTTGCAGGACAGCAAGACATGGGCGCAATACAAATATATTTGCTATCGGAGAATATCGTCAATGGTTGTGAGAAATGATTTAACTGTTTTACGCAAAATAAAGCTTAGTGATGAGTTTTCGAAGTTATTCATCTACTAATACCCAATATTAAAAGTGAACCGTAACACTCTGTCTTTCTACAAAAGCTATCGAGGGCCGGATTGCATGTCTTGGTTCGCGGATCAGATGGAGGAAATCGCGAAATTTGTCGCGTCGAAACTGACAAACGTCGAACCGATGAAGGAAAACATAAGTTTGAAAAATGCCACGGCGAATTGCCATATTTGCGAGAAAAGATTCACTCCCGATGACATCATAGTTCGCGATCATTGTCATTTGACTTCGCGGTTTCGTGGGTACGCCCATCAGAGCTGTAATCTAAATTATAGAAATTCGTTCATGATCCCCGTGGTATTTCACAATTTCAGCGGTTACGACAGTCATTTCATAATCAGGGATCTCGCCAAACGCAATCATATCACCCTGCTTCCCATAAATAAAGAAAAATACATAAGTTTTACGATTTTCGACGCCGACACCAACGTAAAATTCCGCTTTATCGATTCTCTCAGATTCATGGGGTTTTCACTCGACACGCTAGCTTCCTCTCTCACAAAAGCGGATTTCGTCAATACCGGAAAGGAATTTCGTGACGTTCCCTCTGACGATTTGGCATTGTTAACTAGAAAAGGCGTTTTTTGTTACGACTACATCGACGACTTGGAGAAATTACGAGAAAATTCGCTTCCGCCCATCGATAAATTCTATAACAAACTAAACGACACCGATATTGCCGAAAGTGACTACGCGCACGCGCAACTGGTTTGGGAAAAATTCCACATACAGACTATCGGCGAGTACTCGGATTTGTACTTAAAAACCGACATAATGCTGCTGACCGACATCTTCGAAACGTTCAGAAAGTCGTGTCACGCTAATTACGGATTGGATCCCGCTTGGTATTACACCATGCCAGGGTATACTTATGATTGTATGTTAAAATTCACCGGCTGTCGACTGGAGACGTTTCAAGATATAGATATTTTGCTATTTTTCGAGAGGGGCGTTAGGGGCGGACTGAGTCAGTGTTGTAAGCGCTTCGCGCGAGCTAATAACAAGTACATGGAAGAGTACGATCCGAGCGATCCCTCCAAATATATCTTGTATCTAGACGTTAATAATCTGTACGGCTGGGCGATGTGCGAGTGTCTGCCACAGGGCGATTTTCGTTGGGTCGACAATATCGACGCCATCGACGTCACTAAAATTCCCGACGACGCTAAAGAGGGATACGTGTTAGAGGTGGACTTAGAATATCCGGAGGGACTACATGACTCGCACAAAGATCTACCTTTCGCGGCCGAACATCGCATACCGCCGGAAGCGAAATCGTCTAAACTCATGACCACCCTTTATCCTAAAGAAAAATACGTGATACATTACAGGGCGCTCAAGCAGGCCCTGAATCACGGTCTGATTTTAAAAAAGACGCACAGAATTTTAAAATTTAAACAGTCCATCCAACAGACCATCATTAAACTTATGAACAACGCTATCTACGGAAAAACCATGGAAAATATTAGGAAACACAGAATCGTTAAGTTGGTGAATAAGTGGGAGGGCAGGTACGGAGCGAAACATTTAATTTCGTGTCCGGCTTTTAGATCCAGATCGATATTCGACGAAAACCTAATTAGCGTCGAATTGAATAAGACGCGTATTAACTTTAATAAGCCGCTGTATATAGGAATGGCGATTCTAGACATATCCAAAACCTGCGTCTACGAATTTCATTACGATTTTATGCTAAAAAACTCCTCGCCTTCCGACTGTCAATTATTTTACACGGACACGGACAGTCTCATCTATGAAATTTCTTGCGGACGTTTACCGCGATGTCATACTTAAAAATTTAGCTCGTTTCGACACCTCCGACTTCCCACCTAATAATGGTTACGAAATTCCGCTAGTAAATAAAAAAGTGCCGGGACTGATGAAGGACGAGTTAAACGGTAGGATCTTAACCCATTTCGTCGGACTCCGATCGAAAATGTATACTTATCTGGTGGACGGGGGAAAGAAGTGCGTGAAAAAAGCCAAGGGAGTCAAATACAGCGTAGTAAAAAATAAAATCACGTACCAGGATTACGTCGATTGCTTGTTCGAAAAGAGGGAAACAATCGCCAGCCAGTGCACCATACGTTCGTACGCCCATACAGTGTTTAGTATCGAACAAAGCAAAGTCGGCCTCAACCCTTTCGATAATAAGAGATATATCGTCGACAATATAGTCACCCTGCCTTGGGGTCATAAGGATATCATAGATGTAGATTGAAATGTGAGAATGTGTGGGTGTGTGAATAAAAAAATATTTTTAAAATGTCGTTTTATTTAAGAAAACCTTCTCCTATACAAGTCAGCTAACAAAAACTCCCTATCAAGATAAAAGAGTTCATAAATACAATACTTTTCTATGTTACACATTGGATTACAAAGTAACTTAATAGTATCTCTAATACTTATTCTAAAATTACTTTTTATCAACATCTCATTTACCGTATCTAAAAAATTAAAATAGAAATCAACTAACTTAAAACTGTGCAATAAAGCGATTTTAAAAGAAACATCCTTATCTATGCGTAGCAGTTCGATACAACATGCCTCGCTGAAGTAAAAGTATACGCCGTTTCTGCCGAGCGACACGATTTCTAGTCCGTCCGAATTAATCGTGTCCAATTCCATGTCGCAACCAAATTTCACAGGCAGACCATCACCGTGTTCGAAAAACTTATACAAGTGCAAGATAAGTTCTTTCCACTCCACGTGGTCCATGGTCATAACGCATTCTTCTCGGGTACCTTGTCCGCAGACGATATTTACAGCAGGTGTAAAAAATCGTAGTGGACTCAACCCACAATGTACGGTATATACGTGACCAGGTGCCAAATGAAAACATGTTTTCAACAGAAGAAGTCTCTCTCTTTGAGTCGTTTGCTGTGGAACGTCGTCGACATCGCCGGCTGCGTCAGATTCGTAGCCACTACTGTCACCCATGCTCCGCCACTACTACAAGACGTCTGTTGCGTCGTGGAGTCGTGGCTTTTATCGAACCCCAGCCAACGGACCAAAATCTTCTTTCCTTTTCTACGCAACACCTTTTCTACCAAGAAGACGTCTGGATCGGACGTTTTTTGCAATTCCTCGGTGTAGAAACCCCCCTGGATAGGTCTTCCGTTCAAGTCTTCCAAGAGATATGTGGGAGGGTTCGTAATTTGAACCTTTGAGATTTTAAACAATTCAGTCGTCCAGTTGGGCGTGTATCCCTTCTGAAAGACGTGCTTGACTTTGCTGATCCTAACTATGTCGCCTAAAACTTTTGTTTATCGAAAGTCTTTACGTGACTGAAAGAGGCATTAAGAACGTTCCGTTCGTTTGTTTTGTTCACATCTTTGGGTTTCATACGTATGATTCTATGTCTGCTATCATTATATTCGTCAACTAGCGTCGGTAAAATATCGATCCACTTGTACGTGCCACTTAAACTGAAATACTTGAACAGTTGTTCTTTCAAGGTGCGGATCACTCTCTCTACTATCGCCGCTTTCGTGTCGCTAAACGTGCTATAGTGGTTGACGTTAAAAGTATTCAATAACTTCTTAAAATGACAGTTGTAAAATTCCTTGCCTTGATCGGTCTGGAGATTTTGAGGTCGACGCCCCGAGGAATTTTTGAGAATATCGGCGAAAGCCTTCGTGACTTCTTCTCCCGACTTGGATTTTAACGGTTTGCACCAGACAAATTTGGAAAAGCAGTCGATCACGACTAGTATGAATTTAAAGTTTCTATTGCGGCTGGCGTACTGATCCAGCTGTCCTAGGTCGGCTTGCCAAAGATCATCCAAACCTTTAATAATAGTTCTACGCCTAGGGTATTTTTTTCGTATCGGTTTATGCAATTCCCTAATCAGTTGAATTTTTTCCTTGGTAGAGTTCATATCGAAATTTGTGACCCGCTTTCTTCAGCGCGACTAAGTTATCTGATGACTTTAGCTTCCTTCAGTTCGTTTATAATGGCTACGATTTCGTTGTCGTGAGAAGTGTTGCCGGCGTTTTTGGATGCCACCAGTAATCGCAATCTGTCAACTAATTCGTTGACGTCGTCCCAAAACATGTACTCCACCGGTTTTTCGTTATAAGTGAGACGCATACCTTTACCGCTTGCCCCCTCATCTTCTCCGCGTTTTAGTAACGGTTTAATAACATTCGTGTACTTATATCGAGATGAACCTCTAAATTTACCCGCGCTATTCAGATGTACCGACGTTTCAGTTAGAATTTTACTATAATTTTTCATCTCCACCAAATTGGCTCGAGGATCGTTATAAAAAATCAATTGGAAAAGTCCTTTGGTACCTTTATACCTCTTCCTACCCACTATTATATCCGACGTTTTTCTATCGAAATCTAAAGTTTCTTTTCCCAAGGTCCATTTTGATTCGCTTGCGCTATACTTGGGTCCGTATACAAAATCGATTTGGGGTGCCTTTGCGTTATATTTTTGAATATACGGTCGAGCTATTTCCGGATATGCTTCTAGGTAGTCCTTTACAACGGTAGGAGAATACTGAGATACATCTTCAAAAATCTCCTCTTCCTCTTCATTTTTCTCTTCGACTGATGGCAGTGTCGGACTAAAATCTGCCGTTGCCTTTTCGGCGTGTGGTGGAAGTTTCGGGGTAAAATCTCCTTTTAACTTTTCAATCCGTTGCTTTAATGTTTCTACTTTTTTCTGTATTCTTGTATCACTGCTTTCCCCAATTTCTTCTTCTTTTTTAGTTTCCACCTTAGTTTTTTCTTTCTTCGGTTCGATGTCTAGAATGTCTTTTTTTATTTGTAACGTTTTGATAGATTGCGTCACTGGTTTGAATATTTTTTCCAGCGTCTCGTCTTCATCGAATTTCCCCAACTTCAAAGCCGTGTGTTTTTTTCTAATCGCTCGTGCAAGTTCACTGATTTTCCTTGCGCGGTGCGCTTTTAGAATTTGATCCTCTGACGTCAGCGGCATGTTGACCACTAACGTCAGAGAAGTACTCACAGCCTTATATACTTATCGAAACCTTTCCTATACCGCCCGTTTTTCAGACTAAAATCCTTAACTATGACCAGAGTGCCATAGCTGTCGTCCCAACATTGATAGCACAGCTTTTTGAAATCTTCGTACGAAACGTCTGGCGAGACGTGTTCCTCGTAAACGTGTTTCAGATTTACGTCGTCTTGTTTAAATAACACGATCACGTTGCAATTATCGCGTATGAGCTGCTTCGGAATTTTCGAATACGTTTGACATAGATAAGCGACGTCCACCGCTTTGTGGCGCCCCATCGAATAAAATTCCCTGATTTTATTTTGTCTATCACAGGCCACATCATCAAATATGAATATCGAATTTTCTAGAGCTTCCGACGGATCGATGACGTCCTCGTTTATCGTATACGGAAAGAAGCCGATGCAACCGACTTTTTTTACTACATCCTGCAATAATTGATATTTCGGTTGGTACAACGATTTCGTATATAAGTAGATATTTTCGAATTTCAGACCGTTTTCGTTGAAAATCAAACTAAGGAGTGCGTTCGTTTTACCACACCCGCTAGGTCCACACAAGATTGCCCTAAACGAGTCTGGTAGTAGGGTACCGTGTTTTGATTTTACCGTACCCCCTTGTATGACATCTAGATTTTCGATAGGGAGACAAACTTGCTGTTGCTGAACTTGCATCTTGTCAACTGAGAAATTCTGCGTGCTACTTCTCAATATATAGGCGACTGACCCCAAAATAAAAACAAGTTTTTGTTTTAAAATTTTATTTGTTTTATACATTTACTACATAAATAGCTTATGGTAGATAGACACGCACTTCTATCTTCTATGCAAAGCATTACGTGTCCGCAGGGAATCATCACAACCTGTATATCGTTGTTGTAGCAAATTTTACATAAATTACTTTTTAATGCGGTTTGAGGTTGACGAACTACGGTATCTTCGACGACGGAGTTTGGTAGTATTGCGACCACTGGCAGGGGTTTAATATCCGCGAACGTCGTATTAAGTCCCGCATTACTTGCTTGGATGAAAGGGCAACTGGGGTTCCAACTTGCGTGGTCTTGCAATGGATCGTCGCCTTCTTCCCACCGGTAGCCTTCTATGAAGCAAAATGGACACTTGACTACGTGTTCATAATCTGTGTAATGGAATCCCGCTTCAGCCAATTGTATTGGGGAAATCGACGGATTTGACCACTTCGCGAAAGATTTCAATCTATCATTTCGGTTTGTATAGTCACACACTTCTTCCATTTTATACACAGTAGGGACATGCTCGCTGTGTTTAAATAGGTATGAAACAGAAGTGGGAGGCGTTTGTGGTGGGGGGAATCTTAATGGGAGGCTCCTGCCTCCCACTACCGAGCCAGGCAAATAATTTCTCGCAATTTATGAAACTGCACATCCACATTGACTCTTGGTTGTGGTGTGCACACATCGAAATGCTTTTTTCAAATTTAAGTACGCCTGAATGACGTTCCAGGTTAATTACTTCGGCATTGATGGTTTCTCGTAGGAAGCGTTCTTTCTGTTGGCCCTTGACGTAGACGCGCTCGACACTGAGATATTTTTTTAGGAGACCATCCACCTCGACGTAGTCCACATGGCCGCTAGTGTATGCGATCCCCAAATGATTTTTCTCCAAATACCGCACTTGTCTTTTGTCGCGTTCGTTGAGATCACTAAAGGTTTTCGGAGGTCTTATAAGAATATGTAAAGTTTCATCGTTAACTTTTATTGTCAGCTCTTTAGGACAGAAACGTCCGTCTATCATAAATCCCTGTGCGTCCACTACGGCGACTTTCATCTTAATGGGGATCTGTCTACCCCAACCACTTTATTTATCGATTTCGGAAAATGTATGGTAATGGGAGGGAAAGGAAACACCGATATTTTATTTTTTATTATTTTATTAGGTCAAGTACAAGTACAATAATACCTTACACCTAAAAAAACTCTCCGTAAAATTAAACTACATAAGTTCCCTAACTACTTCACTTAATGGTAAATATTCGATGGTACTATCATGTATAATAATACAATAAGCTCGGGTTGAGGCTGGAAATCCTTCGTTACTCTCGATGTCCAGCTTTACGTCAACCGTGGTGCTTTTCATGGACTCTATTCGTCGGGAACAGTCGATGACAAAGAGAGCTGCGTTATTTTTGTATTCGGTGTAGCTAAGCAAGGGGTGCCTCTCATTCATATAACTAGAGCAAAAGTCTACGTAATTATGGTAGGCCTCCAGATAGTCATTGCCATTAAAATCCAATCTCAGCCGTTCAAAAGGAAAATATTCACCATTTAAAATCAATCTGACATCCGCTATATTTATATTATCGAATACGGAAGGGTCCTTTCTAGCATTTTCATTGCGACTCCTTTGAAATCCCACTATAACGTATCGAGGACTCGACACGGACATTGAAGTTTTGACTGACCAAATTTCTCTGTTGGCATTGACCGTAAGACTTGGCAGTTCGTGAAGTTCCCATTTACGATACGGTATAATTATAGGGCGATCACGTTTAATAGACTGAAGCAGATCCAATCTAATGAAATCGCTAGGTTGAATATGTTTCACTTTTAACTCGACATTGGAAACTGTTATTTCTGCCGTCAATTCAGCAGCAGATGCAGGATCATCTTCCAGAAGTAAAGAGTTGTTATCGTTTCTAGCTCGCGTTAATCTTAAAGTTTGTTTTCCGCAAGTGGCCAACTGATAATCGTTAAATATTCCAAACAAATGTTTCAGAGGTATTCTCAAGCTAAATGTTCCATCCAAATTTACGGTCAAAGGCTTGGTTGGACCAGACCAACTTGCAGTTACCAGGAATTTTTCATCGCTGGGGGCGTAGCATAGATATGTTCTGATAGCACTCACAATTCCAGGATTTCGAACTGTTTCCAATTCCTTTCCATTCAGTTCATATGAAATCGAATCGAAGAGAAACGCACCTCCATTATTAGCAAAACTACATTTCCCCGTTCCCGTTTTCTTCTCTATTTTACCTTTGATATAAATTGCAGCGTCATACATCAATAACCAAGTGTCTCCTTGGTTAATCGTTATCTCCACAATGTCATTATTCAGAAAAGATTTCACAAACGGGTAATATGTTCGTTGCTCTAATCGCTGAATGGACTCATCGAAGGTTGGAGTGCGGTGCACGTCGAATACTTGCGGCGTTAACGACATGGTAGCCGAGTGCTTCTAGAAATCGACGGTTTTCCGGCGTTAGATTCAAGTTGCAATGGTGTTTCCACTTCGATGACGTCTTCGTCAATGAGGGTCGGAGGTCACTAAACCGCCTTTTATACGGTTGGTAGTTGCCTCCAAAAACCAAACGCATTTCACATAGACAGTCGTTTCACTTCCAATCTAACGATAATTTCTTCACCTCTGAAATTGACAGGCTTGAAATTCTGATCGAGGATGTTTATGGTCAGGTTGTTTATTTCACGTTTCGTGACAGGCACGTAGAGTAAATTTTTAGGGGTTTCGTCTATGGCGTAACCGGGGTCGACCCCAATGGCGAATTCGTAAATCGTGTGCGTAGGTCGGTTTACGTAATAAGCACCGGCTGTGATGTTACAATCTATATGTATCGTTCTAACTTTAATGATATTTACCGGCAAATCTGAAACGTGCACTTTCCCTTTATCTAAGTATCGTTCGGAAAACCCCAAAAGTCTTCCAATAGACCCGGCTGTAACAAAATCTATGGTATATTGATCGCTGTAGATCTCACACTGCAGAGTGCTCTTGTTCGCTTGTATCGATATGCTACCGTTATCGTTTTCGTCTTCCGATTTTTTCAAATTTTTCCGTATGTGCTCTTCTATATTCTTTATCTCGTATGAACCGGTGGGAAGTGATATTTCTTTGCTAGCACCGAAACTACCGGTTAGATAACGAAAATTGTTGTCGCCGCTCTCCTCTTCGATATTCGGTATGCTGTTGAACGTGTGGAATCCCAGCAAAGCTAAACCGTACTCGGCGTTTGGGTCCAAAACTATCGGACTGTCAAAATCGATGGAGAGCGTGGATGTGCGTCCGTGTAGAGTAAACAACAATGACATGACTGGCGACTTTTAAGTTGTCCCCCACCTTTTATAGAGAAATTCAATGCACAAATGACCGCAATTTATTTCGTTAAAATTTTGATAGGCGTCGTTATTGTACGTGACCTTGACACCCTTTCCAAAATATCGAATCAGTTCTTTGGGCGGTTTCAAAGCGCCAAAGCTATCGAAATATTCTACGGCACAGCCTCTTTTTTTGTAAGCTACCCAATGCGTTCCTTTGTTGCGTTGCACGTCTAAATTTAAAATGGCCGCTTCGTAATTTTTCGGCGTCGACGGAAGTGTATCTCTCATGAAGACGCCTCTGAAATATGGTATTTTTAAAATTTCGACGTAATTCAATATATCTTCGTCGGACAGCGGTCTATTGGGTAGCTTCATTGGGAGTTTTTTTGTTTCTTAAGGAACAGTCCTAATCCATTCTTATTTTTACGTAAATATAAGCCGGAGCCTTCCTTTCCGATGGCTTCCATCGACCGATTATGCCGTTTTTGTTCTTCCAAAAGCTTCTTCGCATTATTTGCGTCGATAATTGTCTTGGCTACAGCACCGGCACCGCCTGCCACCGAACCAAGGGCGCCCAAGGCACCTAGGAGGGGCAGTAAAGGAAGAAATCCGCCGGTATGCTGGAACGGAATTGTGCGAGGAATTTTCACGTTCCTCTTTCCACCCGCCTTCTTAACGGCTATTCGTGCCGCTTTTAAAGCAACCAACGACGCTTTCTTCAAGTGCTTCATGTCATTCAACTGACTGTTACTCAAAGTTTTTTTCAGAGATCTTTCAACTTTTTTGACGATGTCTCTTTTAAACGAAACCGGGCGCTTATTTATGCCCATACCGACCTTGCGTTTGACCTTCATCGTATTTGTAACGAACCACGCGGCAGCTTTTTCGTCGAATTTAGCGTCCCTCGATACCACTCGCTCCCACGCTCGATTTTCCAATTCTTTGTCTGCTTTATGTCTCTCTTCCAGAGACTTATTTTTGGAATATGCGATGTCGTGATCTTTGCAAGCGGCGTCTAGCTTATTGATGCCGGGATCTCCACGAGCAAGGCGTTTCTCCAACTTTGTTCCTGGACCGCAGTACTGGTAGCCGGGAAGGTGTAATTCGACTGGCAACCTATTGATGACGCTATTAACCAATCCACTTCCAGCGAAAGACGACATCACACTGAGCTGAACGAACAACGATGAGTTTTATTTATACATTTTTCCAAGATTTGAAAAAACAAACAAATGGCTTTTAAACGTTTATTAGAAATCAATTATTATACATATTTGTTATATTTTCCTATTAACTACAGCATATCACATTCAAATTTTTCAAATGTCCAGTTTTCTCATTCTACAATAAATTCGATATTTGTAGATAGGCCGACGGGCCCAAGACTCTTCATGTCATACCTCCTTCCGTTACCGATATCCCTGTTAATTTCTTCGATGCGTTGGGGCGTAAACTCGGCCGTGTATCGTTGCGGCAGCACCGTCTTAAATTCTTCGAACTCGACGTAGACCTTCTCTCCGTATTGCGTGTTCACTTTGTCCACGCTCGTGATTTGAAAATTTTCATCCACCTCCATATTTTGAACGCTTTCGAATTTCTTGACGATCAAATTCTTGTTCAGGTGATTCAGGAACGACTGCATTTTGAACTCGGCAAATCAGACTGTATGAAATTGTAAGTGTATATAACGGGAAAACTGCTCTTGCGCACGAATATATAGACCTCACCCCACCAAGCCGTTGGAGTGGGGGTTGCCCCGTCGTTGAAGTGGGGGGGGGTCAACTGGGGGTCACACGTGGCCCAAAGGTCAAAGGTTAACCTATCAGGATCTAGGGGTCAACTGGGGTCATCCGGTGACGTCACGTGACCTCGGGCATGACGTAGCCACTTTGCTCCCGTGACCTCGGGCCGTAGGGGACTCTCAGGATCAAGGGGTCAACTGAGGTCAAAGTGGTCCCGTACTCTCTTTGTATTACTACTGTCATCTGATAACATGTAGGCTGGCTTAACCCGTTCTAGAGCGACTTTTATTTCGTTGCCTTTGATCTTGAAGGTGATGGTTTGTTCGTCACGTCGAATTACCGGGAACGGACCATTGTAAGGAGGTCTCAGAGCGGGGCGCACGCTGTCATCTCTTAAGAAGACGTGGGTGCAGGTGGACAGGCTCTGGAATACAAAAGTATTTTTAGTGGAATGACGAGGGCGAAGCTGAGACATCTGGTGATGTAAACGTGTGACGAAGTTGATGTCGGCATCTTGATGGTTCATGTCTGAAGAAGCAACAATTAGTTCACCAGGTAGTCGAAGGGGTTCTCCGTACACCATCTCGGCGACGGAAGCATTGATGTCTGGCTTGTAGGCGCTGCGAATTCCTAGCAAAATGACAGGCAGGGCTTGTAGCCATGTCGAACCGGAGTGGCACATGATGGCAGCCTTCAGTTGTCTATGTAGACGTTCGATCATTCCATTAGATTTTGGGTGGTAGCTGCAGGTCCGATGTCTGGTTGCACCAAGAATCATCCCAAGGGTGCGGAACAGAGTAGATTCAAACTGGCGCCCTTGGTCGGTCGTAATGCGCGCCGGTGTTCCAAAACGTGATATCCAGCAGTTCATAAGGGCTTCGGCAACATCTTCTGCGCTGGTGCGTCTTAGCGGCCAGACTTCGGGCCATCGAGTGAACCTATCGATAACGGTAAGACAATATCGGTACGATTCAGCAGGTGGCAGAGGTCCAATGATATCGATGTGTATGTGTTGAAAACCACTATGGGAACAACAGTTCTTTTTTTAAGAATCTTTATTATCTCGACTAACAAAATATTGACAAATGTGTTAAAGTGAAAACAATGATCCAAATATCTCCGTTCTTTGGAAACCGGAGTTACACGGTTGTCGCTACACCACTATAAATAGGTAGTGATATTATCGCTGAATTCCTACTCTCTTAGTTAGGCTCTAGTTTCCTAGTTAGGTACGCTAAACCAATATTGTAGTAGCTAAACCTGATCTTCACAATACCAATATTATTATAGGACTAGAATTTCAGCTAACAGATTGATCATTAAATATCTATTAACACAATAAATATATTTAAAACTGAATGCTCAACTTTTAAGTGTAATTTCAAGTTTACGTAAATCAAGGTTAGCAGGGCTGTTGCATTTGCCTCCCTGAAAAGTGCAAATGCATCACATATAGGTATGTACATAGTGGGGCAAATGCAATATCTAGAACTTTTGCTTTGGACTTTCAGTGACAATTGACAATATGCCACGTCAATACCAAATGAAGGGTTATCGTCATCCATACACTATTTAACAACATTAGGAAGCATTGCAGCTAATCAAAAATAATCAGATACTTAACTGTAAAACATGTACAGGGTGGGCCAAATTTGACACTTTTAAATGGAAACTCCTATTTTTGACGGAGATAGACGAAAAGTGATATCGGTGTTTGAGGCTCATTTTTTATGAAGACGAAGACCTCAAATCGATATCTTTCACCGTTCTTGAGTTACAGGGCGTTTTTTGAAAATGTGCGTTTTCGAAAAGTGACCATACCTTTTTTTGGTTTGAAAATTTTGTGTTTCTGTAAAAACATTCCTAAATCACTTTTTTTACGTAGAATCCAAAGCTACTACTATATTTTTTTCGAGTCAATGGTTTAACTGATCTACATATAAATGTTGTCTCCGCTTTAAATCTGTTTTAACTCATTTTGCCCCTTCAGGGTCAAGCCGAGAGAAAAATAAATCTCCTAAGTAGAAGGTAGCGGGAACTGCTGAAAAAAAAAAACAAAAAAGGTAAAACCGCCAGCTTTTCTTCCGGCGGAGACGAAGAATATGAAAAAGACATTTCTGATCCAGACATGGATATGGATATACCTGATGAGGACTTGTGGCCGAGCCAGATATAAAAGAAGAACAATTTTATTTAGTTAATTCCCAACTAAAACCAAAATACGATATTTTGTCAGAAAATCAATAATAAAAATAAATGACAACTGGGAAATGACGTTTCTTGGTTGCAAAGATAAGCGGAGAAGAATCTTCACCATTTTGAAGTTGATGTTAGCAGTTATAACATCTCTTAATTTTAAAAATTTCTCCAATTTTTAAAGAAGGTACACTTTTGTTTGTATTAGGTATCATAAAGAAATGCTTTTACCTATGTTATTAGCAAGAATAAGTATCGTTGTGTCACAATGTAGGTATTCGATATCGAAACTTAAAACTAATTTATTGAAATCCATTCCAATCATTGTATATCATATACTTAATTAAATGTCGCTAAAGTTGAGATTACATTTTTATTTTCAACACTAGATAGTAAAATCTTAACTCGCGATTTTCGTTTTAAATATCGAAAATATCGTTTAACAGATTCCCGATTTACCCTGAAGTTAGCGTTGTTATTTGTTATCAACACTGTACAACAGCTTCAGATAGCCACCCACTGTTAAACTGTCAGCTATGACGAAACAGCTAACATTGTGAACAAAAGTAATTTAATTAGCATACTTCACAAAAAATTATTAGTAAAAATAATCACACACCTGACACTACTTTCAGGTGTGGGCATGTAATAGATAATTATCTAGCTATGAGCCAATCACTAACAACTTAGATGTATACTTTAGGCACAACACAACATGAAATTGAAATGTATAATATTTAGGGGTGCACTTACCCTCATCCACCCTACCTATAAAATACCTACCAAATAGCTCCGAAATTCGTCTTCGCCTTCCTAATTGCCCTTGTACCCCCGCAAAAAAAGGAGCGGCAGCCCATCAAAGAGCCATGGAAGGCCTAACGAAGTTAGCCGGCCGACGGGAGGTAATGATATTTCGCAGGGTCCAGTCAAGGGGGACGTCTTCTTGTCGGGCACGTCAGCGGCAGACTCGGCGAAGACCCGAGGGGCCGGCTCTCTTCCTCGAGAAACAACTATGGGAGTGTAATTATGAAGGTGATGACTTGACTGGGTCTTCACAATGTGACGGAACTTTGGGGTGCACTTTAGACTGAGGCACTGCCTTCGTTTGAACAAAAAAAGTTACAAGAAGCGCTTGGCTACGGTTTAGGCTTCTATACCACGGAGTTTCACAAATAATAATCTTTTATTTTTAAAAGAGGATTTTGCTTTATTGTCTTATTTTAAACAAAAGAATTATCGTCAAAAAGTTCCACCATTTCATCATCCATACCTAATAATTTTTTGAATCACAGGTATAGATAGGTATTTATTTTTCGGCGATGACTATAGATTTCAAACTATGTAGATTTCACTGAATCACAATCTGCAAAGATATCTGACTTTTCTTTATAGCTATTTTTCATATTATTGTTTTTACTTATCATGGTTAGGTCAGGTAATACTTAACAGTAATACTATAAATGGCAGCATAGAAAATTCTGTAGGGAAAAAGGTTTTTCTAAAAACTCCCAAAAAAATTAATCTGATATGAACAGGGTTTTGCGGCAAGGAAAAATTATGTAGGCAGGGAACATCAGTAGTTTTATTTGCAATGTCGAAAAATCATAAACAGATGGCTACAATGTAAAATATTTACCATATTTGTTATTTTGATGTTTACTAACTTATATTTCAATTTAAAAAAGGTTAGAATAACTGAATTAGGACAAATTTCGCAAAATATGATAGTACGAGAGCCGGGCTGCATGATTTCAACTCTCATAAGCTTATAGAATAAGATGTTGTGAAAAATTTAGAGAGTATATTTCTTTACTTGAAGCGAGTAGGTTGCCTCAATTTATATGGGCCCGATCGTTATTATTTAAAGAAGTTGCGGTCAATTTTTATGCAAATCTACTCTCATATGATTACAGAACAAAATAGGTACCATCGGAAGGAAGGCCCATGGAGCAACAATAAAAAAAGGGTCCCTTTTCCCTTTAGAAATCCGATAGGCGTTATTTCGGGGCCCCAAAATCCTCCGCTGTTAAATACGGCGCGAAAGTCTGGACCTCGGGGACATAAGTTGTGTGCGAAGTCCCGCTATACAGCCAGTGCCATATACCGCTTGATGCACAGGAAAAAACATTTCAAACGCAATTTTCGAGAGATCTAACGGTACGGCGAGATGGCCGGAGAACATATTTAAAGAAACTTTTTCAGGTAAATTATTTCTCGTTTTCAAGTTATTAAGGATTTTCGGCGAAAAAAACGACCAACACAGGTGGGACGCATCTTTTTTACGTGATTGGCCGGCATTTCCCGCCACCTAAAAGCCAAAGTCCGTAAACTGTCAGAAATTGCCCTTTTTCGCCGAGCTACAGCTAAGTTATTTCGGCTAGGGGCTCCGGGGTCGGAATTTTTAAAGCTTCCCTCAAGTCTTCAGGTGAGGTACAGATGCTTCCAGTGCCCCCGAAAAATCAAAAAATGAGAAAAAACACGCAATTTATAAGAGCGGTTCCTCGGGTTCCCGTCAATTTCGCTAATTCTACAGCCGTCCCGTTTCTCGAAACTTCGAAATCTGGAGTCGAGAAATTTGGTTAAATATCGGCTTTTCGAGGTATCTTTCGGTATACTGGAGGAAAGTACAAGACCCAATTAAGAAATTTACCACCTCCTTCGATTTTTAGAACGGCACTTTTCGAATTTATCAAAAGACTTTTGCGATATATGTTCCTGGGACGGGTTGTCCCTATTAAAAAATAAAAAATTATCCTCAACTTCTTTAAATAACAATAATCGGGCCCATATTATCTGAGGCAATAAATTGACGAAATTTTGGTCAATAAAATTCGGAAAAAAATACATAACATAATATAAAGACAATCCAAATTAATTTAATTTTTACAAATTTAGTGAAAAGGTCTATCGGAAAATTAAATTCTACAACAGCCGTTTATAAAAGTGTTTGTTCAAACTTTACAATAATCAGACTTTTCGTTTTTGCACCCCCTTTGGTGGCACAATTACACATACCTTTAGTAATTTTATGAATAAAATGTTGTCGGAAAATTAAAAAGAAGGGTTTGTCGTAATAATTGTTCACCATAATTTTAACTGGGGGCCCTTGGACTACAACTTTGTTGGTGACAAAAGAAGGCCGTCCATAATAGCTGCAGTGACTTTTCTTTTCTAAAGTCACTGTAAAGTTTTTAGTCAAATTTTCCCAGATATTTTTTGTATGTCACATACACAAATCGTAAGTTTACGATATACACTGTATTTTGTGTTTTTTTACTCCTTTCACTTTAACTTTACTAGAAAACAAGGATTCTTATTAGCTTATGCAAAAAATTCTTTATTCAAAAAGCAATGACGACTGAAACCTATAGGCGGAGGCAAGTGTTATAAAACAAAACCTAAAGACTGTTTCGAGGCGAGATAAAAGAATTTTATGGCGCAGCAGCAAATCCCGGCTGCAATAATCTATTCTTCAAGTAGAAAAAAGGAGCAGCAGGATGCGGGTAGACTGCGGTCTCCTGTTATTCCTGCTAAGATGGACGCTGTGCCCCGTCGGTTTTCAGCACTGCAGTATTAATCTTCCGAATTACTTCAGTGGTGTAGTTGTAGTTGGCATAGTGTTTGAGGCGATGGCATTTCTGAAACAAAACCATCAATTTAGTTTTATCATACTTATAATAATTATTATCGTTATTTTGTTATTTTTTTATATTATTGAACATTGTTGAAAATCTTTAGTTACGTAGCACACTGCACAGGGCATAGAGTTCTTGTAAAACCGAACATCTTAGTTGATTTTTAAAAACAAGCCTTATTAATTGTAAGTGTGATTATAGTAAAAAAAAAATCAAAGAAAAACTGAACCAAAAAGGAGTGATGTAGGTACACTTTGACCCCAGCATTTTTCTGAGTACGCCTAATAGGGATCAATTATTGAATTATGTTGGTTTATTTTCTGCCATTTCCTTTTTTATTTACCCTTGTGAAATTTTGATTTTAGATTTGTTTTACAAAATAATGCAATTTATTTGGATATTTATTGAGATTTTTTTTTGTTATTTATTTTAGGATTGGCAGATAACCCGACTTTAAATTAGATATTTTCTCCTAAACAATAGGTACGTACCTTTACAAACTATTCATTTCTTATATAGGTTAGGCAAATTACGAAATTACATTTTTGTCATATGCTCCCAAAAAGAGCTATTTTACGGACGCATTTAAGTCCGTAAAATGCTTCTTTTTCGGCCTAGAATGACATGACAAAATTATCATATAAACAAACTTGTTACGACGATATCAATTTCTAAACCAACCTTTTCAAACATTATGATTTAAAAATTATGGAAAATTTGCAAATTTAAACATTCTAATGAATTGTATAAAGCTTAGGTATAACAAAATTTTGGGAATTTATGACAAAAAATAGTGTTTGTCAAATGTGCCTAAATAAAGTTTTTCAGGAACTCATCTGCAATGATTCGTCCTGAAAAACTACATTTCAGGTACTTGTGACAAAAATAAGTATTATATAAACTTATCCCAAATTTGAGCTCGATACTTCAAAAAACTCGTTTTTTTTTAAAGAGGCCCATGCCTATCGTAAGAGAAAATTTCAAAATAGAAAAATAAGTTGCAATATCTCTTAAAAAAATTAACAAAGAACTATATAACTAACTATTCACAATTATTTTAAAATGTACAAAGTCAATAACACGTTTAAATAATAATTATATTAGAGAGTTGCCAAAGGTAAATGACTAAATGGCGAAGATGGGTTACTTTCTGTTATTATTATTGTCCAAAAATAAGGATTTTTTCTTCTAGTGACAAATTTCCAGGTATGCCAAGAACGATTTGCAAAAAATTAAAACATTTTATGTCACCGTTATAATATATTCGAACCAAACCAACGTACTTTTTTAACTTAACCTCACAAAATTATTTTTGGTTCTTCTTCATTCTATAAAAATATTGAGAGAAAAATATGTCCAAAAATTGCTGAAAAATGGGATAATTTAAGATTATTTAACATTCAAAAATAATATTTTATTTCTTTGTTAAATATATTAGTTGTAGCAGTGACTATAGAAAAGATTGAATGTTTCAAGTATCATCTATCAATTGACAGCTCTACTAATCCTTATAAATATAACAGAAACACTGAGTAATCACATTACAGAATCCTCAAATTTATAAAATCACATTAAAATAAGCAGAATTCTACAAATTTAAGACCAGCAAAGTGTAGTAGACGAGGGCGAAAACAACAGATGGTTTTACTTATTGTTAATTAGCGAAGTTAATCAAACAAAGCTTCATTGTAATAGGAGGATTTTCACCTATCTGGACATTCAATTTAATGAGATTATTTTGTCTGCAGTTCCTTCATATCTCTAATCCGAAAAACAAAGTTTCTATAGGAAAATAAAGACTTGATTCCATTATAACCTTTATATTTACTTACTTCCTATAATGGACACACCTATCATAACCCCAAAAAGTATAACGAGTAAAAGCAGGATTCAAAAACAGCAAAAGTGGCGTCCTCTATGAGATAGATACGGATAGAACTTGACTTTTTCAACTAATTCTCCATTTAAAAAAAGACAGCAGTGCAGACGTTTGATTATTTTGGTAGATATAGCCATAATACAGTTAAAAAAGGAACTTGGCAACAACATTTCTATAAGGTCGTATTTTGATCCGCCTTATCTACGATATCGGGATTTCCCATTTCCAATATTCCCTAAAATGTAATTTCTTGCCAGTATATTTTATTTGGTATCTCCACTCTACGCCACTGGAGAGGAGCTGTTGAAAGAGCGATATTTCTCTTCATTTGTCCGCCGCCGAGATATGATTTATGATGGCCCTTCTGGAGAGGCGGCAAGTATAAATTAATATTAATAAATCCATCTGCAAATTGCCCGAGTTTAATGAATTTCACTTCCCGAAGAAATTAAGTTTCAAGAGGCCTTAGTCGCGGGATCCAGACTAATTGTCAATTTATTGCTTAGCCAGATGGTGGTGGAAGCAAAAATTTAATGAAAAGAAGGCATCGATTTTCTTTTCATTCCACACAAAAAACCAAGAGCTGTCGCATGTTGTCATAAATTTGCAAATTTATGTTGGAGTGTATGGCATTGACTGCTGATCTGTTCTTAAATTGAAATAGCTACAGCTATATATTGTCAATATAGAATCTACAGTGTGTCTGGTTTTTCGTGTTGACACCGCTGCGGGAATTGAACGGGATAATTTTTTTTACAGTTTAATCTAAGATAGGTATGTCAGATGCTCTGAGCATTATTTGCTTTTGATTTCATAGCACCCTAGCTAAATTTATATACCACGAATTTGAATAATATTTAACTTTTTCAAAGATTGGCAGTACACAGCAAGATAACGAAGGGATAGTTTCTCACCAAAATTGACACATACACCTAGAACAGTGTGTCCCAAATTCAAATCTGATGGCGCTGAGAAATCAAGGATAACTGAGATTTGATTTGTTTCCAAAAAAACTGAATTCTTCCATTTTCTTTTTTGTTAAATTTTTTAGAAACCGATGCCCATACAAAAACAGGGTTTTGATATTAGTAAGGCACTTTTATCCACACGTTTTAGCGGTGATATCAGTTTTTTGAAAAAGGTTTTCGTTTTCGAGATATGACACGCAACTTTTTATTTTCTTATAGACGCCATCTTGAATTTGTAAAAATTTGAAATCTACATGAATTTTTCTTTCCAACGATGTGTCACACTGATGATTTTTGTTAGTTGTAATACTTAAAAGCGTTGTTTTTACCTGACACTAAATAGGCCACGACAAGTCTGGCAAAACAAATGCGACGAACTGTCAGTAAAAATGCAGGCCAGTTATTATAGTGAAAAATAATTGGATTTGTGGTTTGTACAGGGTGATTCACTATAAATTGACACCCCCTTAACTTGTTACTTTCTGAGGTTAGAAAAAAATTTTTTTTACAAAGTTTTTTGTGACGCTATTGGATCTTATAGAGTGTGTTCTAGAAAGCCATGGCAGAAATAATTTATGTTTTTTAAAAAAATAAACAATTTGTATATTTTTGGATTATTGAATTCTACTCATTTTTCTGATTTCAACGAAGTTATATTTCGCTCCAACCGTTCGTTCAGAACTGAGCCTTCTTTGTGAGGGATTACTCCTTGGGTCATATAGGTTGCCATGGAAGACAAATGCCAAATTATAGTAATAATTATTGACAGTTTGAAAGTACCTATGTTCACGCTTTGGAAACCAAATTGGGCTATTTTAAGATATCAGAGAAATTGAGAGGCGAGAGACATGGGAAATTTTAAACAGTAACATAGTTAATAAACTTCGTCAGATTTATTGTTTGAAATTTAATTTTTATTGAAAACGACAATAACATACATATACAGGGTGATCTAGTTTTTATTCGGAAAACTTCGTCAATGGATTACCTAAGCACGTCGAAATATGAAAAAAAAAGTTTTCCTGCTCCCTCCCCTGTAAGTACACTTTACATACTCGCCAACAGGCCCGAAAGCGAAAGTCAAATGTTCGAGGTGCCCTGTTATTTTGGTTGCTAGCTGCGAAAGTGGTTGCTAGGTACAAAAAGTATTGCTTAGCAACCATTACGCAGCAAGGACCTTAAAACCATTAATAAAATATATGTAGCAACGTGAATCTTGCGTCAATTTTTATAGGTTTCAAAACAATCGTTTTACGAACTGGTTTTAATCATAAAGAACACGGATTATACCAAAGAAAAATTGATAATACCAATGTTTCTCTGGCGTCAAATAAGAGCCGCATAACATAACAAATTTGACAGGCACCTCGCTACCGGAAGGGCGAGACTACGCGATTAGTATTCGTAGATCCAGGGTTCAAATCCCACACAAAGCTCAACATTTTTTATTTATTTTTTATTATCGCTGCATTCTGCCTCTTATATTTATCACTGATCATCATTTTTAGTAATTGAACAAAGGTTGTTTTGAAGATCAATATATAACTCACAATCTACTCTATTTAGAGCTTTATTCGAAGTACCTATAACCTGAAATTGTCGGTAGCAGGAAAAATGTAATACATTGCACGATGCGTAAGCTCTTTTTTTGGCCTCGTAGGTACTTTTAATGACCGAGGCAACGCAACAACCTCCTCGGCCAAAAAAGTGCACTTACGCATCTGACAATATAATTAACTATTATACAAACATATGCTGAAAAACTTACCATTTTCGAGATACAGGATGTTTAAAGTTCAAGAAAAAAATCGTTTATACACTAAAAACCAGACTGAACTGTATGTACCTGCATACTAGCTTTGACTGACTAGCTACTCCAGACTTATCTAATAAGACGACTTACTTAGGTAGGTATCTACCTACTGTATTTCCCCAACAATATCAAACTGCTTTATATCAAGCCCTCGATCTGCTCCTACCGTCTGCGGCACCCCAATCCGAAATTGCCCCTCAGCCGCAGCTCCAGCTTAAGATATATCTACGAGGAATTCGGTATCTTATGTTAATTATTGCCTGCGGCCGTCTCAATATTCATAACGTTCCAGTGGGGGATGGAGAGGGGAGCAATCCCCCCCTGTAATTATAGATAGTTGGCGAGTTGTAAGTTGGGGCCGACCCTCTGCCCTTAGAGACGATTTCCAGCCAAGGAGGTTCAAATGCAGATTGGGATAATAGAGTTGTTGACGTTTTGCCCCATAGTGTTTATCAGTCTGACTTCTTATTTTTATTAAAAATTAAGGATTCCTTCCTCTTCTTTCAGTTTATTTCACAATTATTTTATCGTTTCCTTATTTGCAATGATTTTCGGCCAATGAGGTTCTAATATACAGGGTGTTCCGTAATAATGTGCAAACATTTTTATTTGTAAAGTAACACAAACTTTAAGAGGGACAACAAAATTTGGGTTTCTTTTTTTTCTCAAAAACGGTTAAACTTGAATTTTGGGATACGTTCGCAGCAAATTGGAAGACACTTTTTGTAACCTATGCATTCTACCGGTAGAAACCCGAAATACCTATTCGTCTTTTTTACAGAACTTTTTTGTAAGTCAGTTTATTTAAAAGAAAAATTGTATTCTGTAGCCAATTTAATTTACTTTTTTACTCTTGATATTTTTTCAGTATCCCTACAGTTTGCCTGAAAAAAATCCTTTTTTATTCCGTATAGGCGCGTTTCATGTTTGTTATTTTCGTATTTCATGGTTTACACACCCGGTAGGGAATATTTTTTTCCTACATTCAAAGACATTTTTAAAGAATATTAAAAAATGTTTCGGATAAATTTATAAACTGAAAATGTCTTTGAATGTATAGGAAAAAGTATTTCCTATCGCGCTCACGCCCGCGCCTCGGGTAAATGTGTATAAGAGTACGCACAGGCATAAGAGTACGCACCAGCACTATTTAATATATACCGCTATCTACTGGTTCTTTTAAAAGGTACATTATAATTCTAGCGCCAATTTATGGAAGTATCGCCAGCGAAAATCTGCGTTACCGACAGTGTTTTTACAGTATGGCCGTTCCAAAATTTCATAGTGTCGCACTGTAATTGTAAGCAGTCGAGATATTAGACTTTTTAAAGGTAAATATTGACGCTACTATATATTAAATGTTTTGTTGAGCTTTTGTATGTTATGGATATCACTTTTGTAGTTAAAAAATATAGAAAACATATTTTCTGCAAAAGAAATATGCTAAAACATGAAATTTCATGTGAATGTATAAGAGTACGCAACGGTCGTTGTCTTAAGAGTACGCAGTGCGTACTCTTATACATAATATTTTATAATTGTGGCAGTATTCAAAAGTAGAAAAAATAGCAAAGAGAAAATTAGTACCTAGTTGCACAAAATCTAAATCATTGCAGAAGCAAAAAACTAAGAAAGTGAAGGAATCCCACGAAGATGCGACTTGCCCGGGATGTGGAGATTTATATTCGAAATCCGATGAAGACTAGATTATGTGTTCTCAGTGCAATAATATTGGTGGCATGAATCCTGCACAACGTATGTAACTGGACAATTCACTTGTTTTCATTGTGAAGAGTGACAATTTACTTTTGACATTTTTTACGGCAATTATTTAACCTTTAATTAATAACGTACCAAATATCTAAGATGTTAGTTTCTAACATTACTATACAGGGTGTTATTTAAGTACTTAGCCAAACTTCAAGTGGAGATTCTTTGAGTGATTTTAAGACGAAAAGTTTATATAAACAGAAGTCCATTATCGCTTAATTTTCAAGATAAAGTTGTCAACCTTTTTTTAAAAAAATCTTTTTTCAACAACATCTTAATAATCCTTTAGCCGATTTTGTTTAAATCGCACAGTGTTATTTACTATTTACATTAGAGAGGGGCTAATTTAGCCCTGAGTAGATTCAAATTATTAAGTCCAGTGGCGTCCCGGGGGCACCATGACAAATATTTTTGAAAAAAAAAAAAAAAAATGTGGGCCTCTGACTTTTTTAAAACTTTTATATTTTTCTCGCATTAAGGAACTAAGAATACAACTTTTTGGTCTCTTGAATTTGTTCGTGTCGTGCTTCGTTTTCGAGAGAAAAAATAAAAACCACTGTATTGCATGTCATTGCTTTGCTGTTGCGTTGCTGTTTTCTCGAAAACGAAGCAAGATACGAACAAGATTCAAGAGACCAAAAAGCTGTGGTATCTTGCTTCGTTTTCGAGAAAGCAGCAATGCAACAGCAAAATAGTGACATGCAATAAATTGGTTTTTATTTTTTCTCTTGAAAACGAAGCACGACACAAAAAAAATTCAAGAGCCCAAAAAGTTTTATTCTTAGTTCCTTAATGCTTGAAAAATATAAAAGTTTTAAAAAAGTCAGTGACGCACATTTTTTTTCATAAATATTTGTCACGGTGCCCCCCGGGACGCCACTGGACTTAATAATTTGAATCTACTTAGGGCTAAATTAACCCCTCTCTACCGTAAATAAGGCTGCAAGATTTAAACAAAATCGGCTACAGGATTATTAAGATGTTGTTGAAAAAAGATTTTTGTTTCACACCCTGCATTTTGAACACTAAGCGATACCGGACCTATGTTTATATAAACTTTTTGTCTTAAAATCACTCAAAGAATCACCCCTTGAAGTTTGGCTACGTACTTAAATAACACCCTTTATTTTTATATATGCCCAATGCCCATATACATTCAGTAAATAAAATGTACTTGCGTATGTTTTAGTTTTGCTTAATTATATAATCTCTAACAACTGGCTAACTATAACATGCGTACTCATAGACATTCATCTGCGGACTCTTATACAAATGTGTGTATAAGAGTACGCACTTGCAGAAGTGGCAATAAAGTTTTAAATCTCAGGTTTATATAACAATATACAAGAAAAATGGTTGAAAACGTGTTACAAAACAATCACTTACCTAAACAAAACGTAAAAACATGCCTTCAGGTATAAAATGCAAAAGTTATTGTATCTTATTCACTAAGTGCGTACTCTTATACACATTTACCCTACTAGATATATGTTTTTATGTAATTGTGAGTGATGAGAGAAATAACTAAAGGATAGAGGAAGCAAAAGCGTCAAAATGCACCACGTTTGTAGTCAACCAACATCAAACGGAAATTTACCAAATTAAACAAACATTAGGTATGTACCTAGGTACCTGTAATATAACAAATATCACTATTGCCACTCACCACAGAGATTTTGTGTCTCGCACTGTATACTAAATACTAAATCAGTCAGTTTACCCTGAATACTATAAAATAGTCGATAAATAAAAAAAAACTTTTGAAACACGAAAAATACACATATGTAATAAACAATCAGAGAATATGACACACGAGGCGAAAACAAAACAAATGCAGAGAGATTTAGTTTAAAATTGACACAAACAAGGAACTAATAGTTTAATGTTATGGGAGGTGTGTCTTCATCACTCAAAAAGATGTTGGATTTGTTTACTTTCTGTTCTTCCTTAATCCCTCTTTCCTTCGTTATTTTTTAACTCAGCGTAGGTGTCAAAAACTGTATTTAAGTACGGAACACAAAAGTAATTTTATTTTTTCAAACAAACTACTTATTAAAAAATAACAAGAGCAAAAAAGTTTCTAAATAATTTGAATAATTTTATTTTTTTCATACAAACTATTAAAAAATAACAAGAGCAAAAAAGTTTCTAAATAATTTGGCTATAGAACTTTCTATTATAAAATAACTTACAAAAAAGTACCGAAGAAAGACGAATAGGTGCTTCGGGCTTTTACTCTTGGGATGTATAGGAAAAATGTCTTTCAACTTGCTGGTAACGTGCCACAAAACTCAAGTTTCTCGAGATTTTCAACCGTTTTTTTAACCAAATTACTGATACAGTGCTGGAATAACTTTGCAGGGGAGGCTTAAATCGAAAAATTTTACATGAGAGACCTTCCTTAAAACCACCTGTAGAACACTTTCCCCAGATATTTGCACATCATTACCGAACACCCTGTATTCCTAGGTTGGAGATAATAAAGTTGATGGTGTTTTTATACTCTTCTTATACATATCTGATTTTCACAAGGTCGCTAAAGTTAAGGTTTCCTTTTTATTGATTACAATGGTCTTCAAAAGCAGTTTTTTAATTAGACTTTTTCTAAATTGGTTTTCAATTCACCTCAAGAAAAATCCAAATTTGGTATAGTATTATATTGTTTTTGATATGTTTTCGTTGCAGTGTTTTGTGATTTCGGTATAGATTTGCCAAATTATTAATACCTATGTGAAACAAATTTTTCTACCAAGTTATCATCTAGAACATTTCCCAAACTATCCTCATAAAAAGCCTATATCTCGGAGCATACCGAACTTGCATATTATACAAAAGAGCTTATAGTTACCTAACACTATATAGAGGGCGGCAGCTGGCTACTTTGAGACATAAGATGATAAGCCGGCAGCGTCCAGAAATACTCCTTCTGAAATTTACAATATTGCCTCAACAATATCGAACAGAGTTATATAATATCTATATCAAGTCCTCGATCTGCCCGTATATACTACCAACTGCGGCTCCCCAATCCGAGATTGCCCCTTCAGCCGCAACTCCAACTTAAGATACTCGTATCTAAATCTACGAGGAATTCGATATCTTAGATGCTAATTATTGCCTGCGGTCTTCGCAATATTCCCTCGGAAGTGCTACATCGAATTCAGCGGGTCGATTTACGTAGGAAAAGTTCCGTTTGTCGGCATCTGAATACGTCTCAGTCGCGTTTGGACGCGCTGATTCTCAAAACACATCTCCAAATCTCCAACCGATTCCGAGACACAACGAAAAAAACGAACTTCTAGTTTTCTGCTTATAGATTTGACTTTGAAGCAAATTATTGCCCGCGGTCGTCTCAATATTCATAACAAATAAAGTTTTCACGTCCTTAGTATCTTTAATAGTTGTACTGGATAACAAGGTTAGGACTATGCATAAGAAACAAAAAACTGGTCTAAATTTTGCCGACGTTTCGTCGTTATATTACGACTTCTTCAAGGCTAAACTGAATTTAATTGATTGATTTTATTGCAATATATCGATATTGTAACATATCGATATATCGATATTTAGAGAAGATAGATATATCGAAATTCCGATATAGGTATAGATATGTTGATCTTAGTCTTAGTATTCTCTAGACTTTGACTCAACGTCCCAAAATGACCCGATGCATAAGAATTAAAATTAGAATGATTTTGTTTGTCGAGAGTCTGGAATATGCATGTCATGCTATGAAAGCGGCGTAATATGTTAATTCTCAATTTCTTTTTGAGTACTTGTAATGTAATGGTTGGAAACATGGATTATTATTATTTACTAGAAGTATAGTAAATAAAATATATTTACTAGAGAATTCAACGCCTGCCAATATGAACCAATGAAATGATATGATTTTTGAAATATTAACCAATCAGGTGATGATTTCAGCGATTATTTCCCTCATACTGCTTGCATCCAATAAGGTAGCTCCTTTCATAAAAATCCAACCAATCATATGCCTCTGCTAGCGATAATTTGCACTAGTGCAATTACCGGTAATTGCACTTGTGCAAATTATCACTTCGTTGCTTAGCAACCGCGAATCTGTTGGATACAAACACGTACCTACTTCTTAAAGTTTGTGTGTTTCACACTGTTCTAAACTATGCAGCTTATAAATTATGTTGCGGTATTATTAAGCATTTTATCAATGAATTTATATAACTTTTACATTGCTAAATTCTTGTTATTTAGACCTCCGCCTCCGTTTAAATTTATGACACATTCAGAAAATAAACCAACGCCGACAGGGTGTAAGTATAATCGCATTTGCCTTGGATACCCAAGCGTCATGCTTGTTTACTCGAAACCTACAGTCAAAGCTGTCAATAAACTCGTTCAAAATGAGTCGTTTTGGAAATGTAAACATAGAAAAAATTAATACAGAAATTATTAAATCGTATTTGTGAGATAATCTCGACATATAACACTTGTGCCAGAAAATTTTCTAAATAATTTTATTCTCAAGCGCTATTTTGCCCATTAGCAAAACCACTCGTGTAAATTGGGCTTTTTTTTTCAGAGATAAAATCCCTCGAGCTTCGCTCGTGATCTTTCTAAATAGCGCTTTCGAAAAAATTATCGATAAAATTTCCGGCACTTGTGATACATACGAGAATATACTAGTATATAGATACAGTAATTATTGTTAAATAACGGTTTATATTAATTCTCATTTTTTAAAAATTCAATAGATTATCGCCACCTACCTACATTAATTTTATTTCTCTTACTAAAGTTTTACAGAAATTATAATTACAGATATCTAGCGATTTTTGCAAGATTTCATGATTTTAGCAAGATTTATTACAAAATTGCGAGAGTCTTGCAGAATGATTTATCGTCTTGTCTTGCAAAGCAGACAAGAAATTTAAAAGAGTCTTGTCTTGTTCTTGCCGCAAGAACAAGACAAGACCAAGAAATTTGCAAGAGTCTTGTGAAACACTAGGCTGTACCTAAGTTCGGGCCAAACCCATCGGCCTTTATAGATGTTTTCTTTTCAACGAGGTTTAGAGTAGATATAGATAAATGCCATTAGCGTTGACTGAAGAATCACCCAACGCCATTAGTCTATTTACGGTAAAAAGTCAGTAGAGAACAATAACAGCCATCAGCGACGAATTTCAGTTCTATTGGTCAGGCCGCTGTAAGCTTGGTAATCGCTACTGGCTGAATACAGGGACGTACGCAGTATACGCGGTTTATAAATTATGCGCAACACGGGCGTAGCCAGGATTTAGTTTTTTTTTTGGGGGGGGGGGGGTTTAGTTTGAGAAGTAAATAAAACAACAAAAATATACTTACATGAAATTTAATATCTATATATTCATCCGAAAAACTACGACATATTTATAAAGTTCTTAACTTTAAATGAAATGGATAAATTAATTTCGTTCCTCTGCGCTAAATCTAAAACCATTAAAGAAGAAATCTTCGGCTTTTTCTTTTAAATATATCCACTACTTCATCTGCATGAATTTCTGTTCCATAGTGAATGTTCATTAGAGCCAAACCATTAAGTCTGTTTTCACTTGTAGTGTTTCGTAAATAGTTTTTCAGTCTCCTTAGGCTCGAGAAAGACCTTTCTGGGGTAGCAGTGGATACAGGAATGGTAGCAAAGATTTGTAGTAATGTGTAAATATTAGGATAAAGGTTTTTATCGCACATATCTAGGCATTCCAAACTAGATTTCGGGGTAGGCAGTCTTCTTATCAGCATGCAAGGTAGCTGAAGCTTTGATAGCTAAATCCAAATTTGTTTCTTTATTAGAAACCCCTTGACCTTGACTACACCACTTTTTCCAGTACTCCATACCTTTAAGTTTATCACCCTTCCTTTTTTTCCCCTCCATTTTTCGACAGTAATAATGATTCACGTATCTATCCTTAACAAGGTCATCGAATAACAGCGCACTAAAATTACTCACTTACACGGTACACTTAATTCTCTTCACTATTCGTTCACCACTTTTCACTTTTATTCGCTTCGAGTTCGCATGGAACAATACTGCCGTAACTTCCACAAAGTTCCGCTCATTTCGACCGAGGGGCGTGGCGAATAATCGAGAAACAACGCAAAGTATCCCTACAATACAAAATAGTTCGGCTGCAACTGCGTCTGCCTCTCGTCAAAAGATGGCGCTAGGCGCTACTATTACTACATATATTCAAACGTAATAATAATTTAACTCTTCACTCCTCGTATTTTTTCGGTATAATATTAGGTAATATTTTGCTTATTTCGGGGGGGGGGGGTTTGAACCCCCGAAACCCCCCCCTTGGCTACGCCCGTGATCCGCAACACAGCGGAATGGTTACCAAAGTTCGGATCTACCCCTCTATTCCAACCCCTTCGGCACTCTGTGCCCCTTCGGCCGCCATTCTGCCGCCGCATTTTTCCTTCGGTCCATACAGACCTCGAATCGGCCCTGTCGATAAGGACCCTTATTACGGGCCGTTTATTGAGGGGCGACCGAGGGAGCCGAGGGGGCCGCCGCCCAAGAAATGCTAAGGAGGCGGTCGTCGAAGGGACGAGGCCGCATCGAGGTCCGGCGAAGGGACCGTCGGACAGGGGCGGACAGGGCCGCTTTAAAGGGGGTGCAATAATAATAAGGATAATTACCAACCTCACGGTACCCTCCGCGCGATTGTGCGCGGGGTACACAGTCTGTTACCATCAACACAAAACAAATCTCAATTTTGTTTTAATCTTCTCGTGATTTTCAATTCGAAATAAACTCCTGGATAAAATTAACGCACCACTTCAATTAATCTAAATATTTACGATAAAAACCCAAAATAAAACTAAGTTACATTGGAATGATAATAAACACCTAAAAATTAGTCAAACATGACCTTAACATGATCTTAATTTGCCTTACTGTTTTATTAAAAGTTTTTGAGATAGTCCAATATAGATGCTCTATAGGATTTATATGTCAGGACTGTTAGGTAGCCACTGTAATAAAACGAGTGGCTAAATCGCCCAGGCCGATCCGCAACGTTGCCAGTTTTAGCCCGGTCGTTCTTGTGCCGTCTTCTCGTGATTCGTAATTTATTAAATCGTAGGGGAATACGGTGATTGATTACCTCGATTGATTTATTTATTATTACTTGTATTAAAATTAAAACCAAAGGCTTATCTTATAAATCATAAATCAAACAAAATGTAATCAACATTTATAAATTTATATTATACAGGTGTTATACAAAAATCATAAAACTAAACTAAATTATTATAGGCAATCGTGGTTTATGAAAAGTTATTAAAATAATAAAAATCAAAGTAAGTTTGATTTTGCGTATGTGTGATCAAGGTATGCCGATGTAGAAATAAATAACTCTGAGGAACTTGCTAAATTAGCCGCGATCGATTTTACTTCGTTTTTTGTAGGTTCATCATACAAAAGTTTTCTAGTTTTTGTTTTCTTCTTTGTTGACGAAAATCGTAACTGGGGCTGAATAATTTTTGACGCCCTATTTTGACTAACGGGTATTAACAATTTATCTTCCTTAAATTCCTTAGAGTATTTTGGCATATCTGACAAATTCTTAACTATATTTAAATGGTAATGGATCTGCTGAATAACGTCAGCATCCAAATTATGAAAATCCAATTTTTGTAGCTTGGAAAAAGTTAAATTGATTGCTTCATGTAAATTAGTATTTTTGGCAGAGGACATCAATTCTGGAGATCCACCTTGGTCCAGTAAAGTCTTCCTAAAATCATCATGGTTGATCGTTTTAGACTCAGTTAAATGATCAGTGCCAGTTGTTTCCTCTGTCAATTTTTTTTAACCACGATATATTATTATGTACCTACCTATACACCTAGCTTATTAATATACCCAACCTACTAACAAAAATTACCAACTCAACTTCGATTACAATAATAATAAGATATGTCACCATTTGTGCTGTTATATCTGCTTTTAAAAATGTAACTGCACTTATTTTCCTTCTCAACCGAGGACTTCCAAATATTAAACTCTGAAAATTTTGTTTAAATTATTCACTGTTAAATGCTTGTTTACAAAAATACCTCTCAGTACCTAATTTGTTCTTACCATTCATATCCTTAATTGATATTTCAATGTATTCGAACTTCAGGTTGTGGGCGGCTATAAGATGATCAATTAACCCTTTGTTTTGTTGAAAGGAATTATTGCAACTATCCTCAAGACACTTGAAGTTCCACAGTTCCACACACTCTTATCATAGGAAACAATTTTCGGCTTAACATTATGAAGGTTCATTAAATGTTTGTTTAAGTTAGATTGATTAGAGAACAAATGATCGCATATTATGGCACATTACCGGCAATCTTCAACAGTTCGTATCTCAATTAGTAATTAACACGGGATTAACAAGGAATATATATTGGGTTAGTTTAGGTTACAACTACTTATGACTTTGACATTTCCATTTGCTGCATATGGTGTTGCCTAAATATCAGAACCAAAACAACTAAAATGTGGCAACGTTGCGGATCGTCCTGGGTGATTTAGACACTCGTGTAATAGGGATATTAACATCATTTAGGAAGCCAATAACCTAATAATAAAAATTTGGTCCAACCAACGAAGCAAAAGTAAAAAGTATTACATGTTAGACAATAATGTTGTCTAAGTAATATTGGGCATTCATAGACCTCGTACGTATAGGGACCAACTCCGTACGAGCATCGAAGCAAAATTCCAAAACAGTTTAGAGCCACCACCAAAAGGTACTTTAGGAGAGATATTGCAGTTGGCAAACCTTTCCCCTCGCCTTCGCCAGACACGCTCACATCTATCTGCAGTTTTAAGGCTAACTCTAGTTTCATCGGAGAACAGAACTTGTTTCCAATCACCGATGGTCCAATTCTGATGTAGTTTTGCAAAATTCAATCTCTAACTTTGTGTTCTCTGTTAAGCAATGGTTTTCTGGCCTGTCTTCTGTTGCTCAATCCTGATTCATGTAAACGTCTTCTAAACGTTCAAGACGATATAGCGATATTTCAAACATCTGCTAATTCATTTCTTAGCAGATTGCAGGTGACTCTCTTGTCTCTGAGAGCACGTTGTCTCAAAAACGATCATCAATTTGATTAGTGCAACGTTTTCGCCCTTGTTCTGGTCTTTGATGGTAGGTGCCCGTCTCATTATGTCGTCTCACCATGCGGCAGATGCTGGAATGATGTCTGAGGTTGTCAAAGTTGAGCAAAATAGGAATTTTTTGAGGCATCTGGCGAGTCAAATGCACCATGGAATCCTCTCAGAACAGTTTAATCGTCTACAGGACCACCTTTTGTATTCAAACACGCACTCTAACAAAAAATATTTTATGATACACGGAAGAAAAGTAGGTTTTCCTACGACTGGGGAGTTTGCAAACCGCTAGAACTTTTCGACCTGTCGAGGCAATCAATCAGTACCTACATTAATAAGCGACATTTGAATATGTGAACATATAGGTTTATTTATTTTACTGAACTGAAACTCGGGGGGTACCGGTCCAACTCTCACCCCCTTGCGTGTCCACCCCTGGTCCAGGAGAGGAAGTAATGACTGGCGGAGTGTGCGGTTGCTTGCATCATCGATAGATGAGAGGAGGCTGAAAGGGGCAATTATCAGTCAAGGGGGCGTCGTGGGGGGAAACTTGTTATTAAATCAGAGGCTAAGATTCTGCGTCGGGCATATTATGAAACTAAGGAATTTTCATATCAGAGCAAAATTATTAAGTTTAGAAGGGGCCCTACTGATGCATTCCTAGGGCATAGGTTGAATATTATGATGCGGAACGGCATAATTTCAATACAAGCCACCCTCCCTTCATAATATACAGGGTGATTCAGTCATGATGTAAAAAAATTTAACCACAGGTAGAAAAAAATTGCTTAACATGAATCCAAAATTAAAAATTTTTTGAAGTCAACCAGCTGGTAAGCTCGCGCGTCAAGACAGTGCGCAGGTGCCAATTGCACAACGTAAATTTACTTGTTTTTTTTTACTTGTTCACAGGAATTATTTCAAAAATGTAGAAATTCTGAGAAAATCCTAAAAGGTCGATATTTTTTGTGTTTTTTTCTGTTGTGGCGATAAAAACATCACAGTCTAACTTAATGTATTATAACCTTTTTGACTCGCTTTTTGATTTTCCAATGTAAATCCTTTCCTTCTTTTGTAAAAAAATATCATTATAATGTTCAAAAATGTATTGAGAATTAAGACTGCGCACAAAATGCCACCAGTAACTTGACCACACAGATTAAAGGCACAAGTTTATTCTGTTCGTGGAGCGTCAGATCTTAGCATCTCCTAGCCGTAGGTATAAGAAATCTGCTGTGATACGGTAATAAGCCCATTATCGTATAATAAAACTGCTAATTTATGACCTACTTCCGTAAGATTGTATAGCAATTTTCTCGTGCATCAGGCGGGTTCTACCTGCGCTGTCGCCTGTCGTACACGGAATGTGGGAGCACGAGCATGGTGAGGATGGTATCCAAGGATCTGGCGGTAGCAGCGGTTCACAGCGTCGATCCACGGGAAGAGTACAGAGGCACGTGCACTTCCCTCTGCCTTCCACTCGACACGGACGTGGCGGGTGGCCGGGTGGCGGTAGTACCAGAGCATATAAATCAACCAGTAGTAAAACCAGCGTCCAGAGATATACTAAGAAGTCCGCGCCTTTTGTAAACAAACGTTTCCCTCTTGCCCTCTACCGCTCCCTCGGCCCGCCGTCATCGTAGTACGGTGATCGATATCTTATTTAATCAGAAAATAAGCTTACACAATGTAGCTGAGAGCGCGGTTCGTTCGCATTCTATCGGGTGCGCGCAAAATATTACCGACCGACCGTGACTGTGTTGTAGCGTCGATGGAATTCAATCAACGGTTGTAGTGATGCCGGCAGTGCGGATGGATATAAAACCAGTTCAAAAGACTATATTACCTTTTTTCATTTCCTAAAGACCCTGAAAGGTAAGATTGAGTTTGAGGTACCTACCTACAAAAATTGAGACATTTTTATGTGACATTTGAATACTTAGGTATTAATTGAAGAATAGTAATAGAATAATATAGATATAATATTAAAATAGTGAAAATTTGAAGGTGCCAGCAATGGAAGAATGCCTTAGGGTTCATCGGAGAACATAAATTTGCGAATATTCCACCTGAAGAGGCATATAAACCTACTTATAAGAATTTGCAAGGCACATTTTGATGATCAGTCATTCACTTCGTCCGGAAAACGTTTAGTAAAAACTGCTCTCCCCTCGGCTGTCCCATTAAAAAAGATTATTGCCAGAAGCTTATGTAATGCGTATGCGTAATATTTTGTTCTGTATTGTTTATGGCAATTTAAATATCAAAATATTTACTACAGGATGAAAAAGTAGATATGATTAGTTAAACTCTTTGTCGTTAAATATTTATTTGTTATTTATGTTTTTGTTTGCTCTATGTTCTGTTAGGCTTTATTAAAAATGAACGTAAAACATACAAAAATTCATTTTTATTCATGTTCCAACCAAAGCCTACAGATATACCTATCTACGAATTATGTAGATTCTGGTAATAGCTACCTTGTATTTTAATTTAACTGCATACCAAAAACTAATGATATACAGGGTGAGTCTGAAATAACTGGCATCCTTTTTTTGGGTAAGAGAGATGGTCATTCTGAATAACTTTTCTTAATAATTTTTTTCCTATCGCCGAAATTTTTCTCTAACTTACCCACCTAAAATGCCCCCTCTATGAAGACACGGCGGATAGAATAGCGTAAACTCGGTCTCAAAATACTATACTAGTTGATGATTTACCATTTTCTACTCGGTTGTTGGCAGGGCGCCAGTGCCGTGTTTTCATAGAGGGGGGATTTTGAGGGGATAAATTATGGAAAAATCTCGGCGCTAGGAAAAAAATTTATTAAGAAAAGTGGTTCAGAATGACCAACTCTGTATACTTACCTACACAAATAATGTTGTACCAAAGTCTACAAATAGGTATACTAATATTTGTAGACTTTGGTAAATAATGGAAAGTCAATATGAGCCTGCCCCCGTATAACTAGCTTGACGGCGATTTCGTTTCGTCGCCCTCGTAACATGCGAAGCGTTCGAGGTGACGCTGATTTACGACCAGTCGCAAAAAATTGTTTGCTTTTCAAAGAGAACAAATGAGTGAGCCGACTTTACTATTTCTAGACTTTGGTAAAACTCCCCATGGCGGGAAAATTCCGCGCACCTGTTCGCACAGCCGCCATTTGGGAATAGATTCTGTCAAATGGATGCAGTGTCGGGGCGATTGGGCAGTTTTTTTGGCTGTATGGGAGATATTACAGTGCCTTGGAGTGTGTTTTTTTGTAAATTGTGCTTTTTGCTAGTATCTTTAAATAAAGAATCCTAGGAAGGAGTCAAGGCTGCTTGTGCTTACCACACACTATCTACTTTACTAATACTACTCTGTATTTCTGAATTGATTTTCCCTACTACACCTCTGACTTCTAATCCCCCAATATGGCTGAAGGTCATTGAATTTGCGGATGATTTGTCAAGAGTAACTTATACTGCTGGTTGTTTTATATGCTCTGGTAGTACTGGCACTGGCGGTGGCGGCCGGCGCGGCGGCCTAGTCTGCTAGTCAGCTAGTGGGCTGTTGGAACGGGCAGTGCGCACTGGCAACGCAACGCGTCGCGGCCTACCGGAGCGCCGAGTTACTGGGGACTAGGGTTGATTTGCCCAGTGGCGCACCCAGAAAATATGATTGGGGGGGCCCAACTTAAAAAGTTTGACGTATTGCATACAAAATATTTTATGATTAAAAGAAATTTCCAGACAGTACATCTATATTTAAAATACGAGAGGTCTGGGGGGGCGAGGCCCCCTGCCCCCCCTGCGTACGCCACTGGATTTGCCCTATGTTTTAGACTCGGTTTTAGACTTCTTCAATTTTTTTTACATTTTACTTTTTAGTAGGCGTCCTCTATGTGTGGTTAATTTTTTTTACATCATATAATATAATTTTGTGCATTTCAAGCATCTTTGGTAAATATATGTAGGTGCGAAGAGAAGAGTCTCTACAAACTAATCTTCCTTCTAGGGAGCAATTTCAATTTAAATTAAATTAAAACTGTTTTTAAGTCATCCCAGTTTACCCACTTTCCATAAGAATCAAGGTTCAGTTTCTACTTTAATATTACTCTGTTTTCTGTTTTTATTTCAATATTTGTCTGTTATTGAGATTTTTCTCTCGCGAAACATAAATCATAGGAGTTGCTGCTTCTGTCACCAGAGGCGCCAGTAGATAATGTAGACTGGCTACGCTCCAGCAAACAATTAGATATACCTAACCACCAGGCTCTTATATTCGCGCTTGATTAAAAAAAAAACAGAAACGTTTAAAATGGATCGCTTTGTAGACGTCATTACGATCTGGGTAGTGTTGCCGTTAGCATCTCTCTTTGTAACTTAAAAATTATGAGAAATGTGTGTGCAGAAAGTTGCGAAAAGTCCTCAACGGTTGCTATTTGAAGAATTTCATCTATTATCAAGACTGATGACACCTATAATGCACCATGAGTTCCCAGTTACTCGGATGCTAAGGTTGATAATGTAGATGAAATCTTCCTCTAGGAAGCAAATCTCGAAACGTGTTGCGTAAAATATATGTTCCACGAATGTTCATTCCTATACCTACGTCACAACTACCGTCTTACTCTTAATCATGAATATACGGTAGATATCGGTAGTATATTCACGAGTCAGAGTCAGACACGGACGGGAGTTGTGAAGTAGGTACGAACATTCGTTGAACAGAGTTTATGTATAATTATAACGAAAGGGACAGACAACGTTGTAAAACATTAGGTGTTGTGCATACAGCTCCCCGCCAACTTTCATTTAGACAACTCAGAAGCGGGACGAACGGAAGTCGCGGACCCGCTTCCGCCGACCGGGCCGGTCCGTCCCTGTCCGTAATTGCCCTGCGGCCACTCAAACGCGCATAAAACTAACTGCCCTGCGGACAAAGATACTCCCCCAGATGCTATCTGCCAGATAATATTGTCGGGGACGCCAGCGTCGTTACGCGGCGTAAACTTCTTGGAGCAGTTATGATCTCCGGGATTCGGCCGCCAGCTTCAGTCGTATAAACAAGATTTCGGGGCCGGGGGAGAGGATTTAACGGCAGTTTTGATGAGGAGCCGGGCGGGTTTCGGGAGGGTCGAAAGACCGATTAATCTGGAAGTTAAGATGGCGCTAACTGAAATGGGGGCGATTCGGCTTAATTAGTGGACATCTGAATTGAGATTGGAAAGGTCTATTTTTTAATAAGTACCTATAGTGGCCTATATAGCAGTAAATGTTACAGACATTGATTATTATCGTCGTTTTTATTTTTATAATGACACAAAATATATTCTGTTTTGCACGACCTACCCACAATGTTGGCTATTTTGTAATTTTTTCAAATAATATCCAAGCTCCTGCACATAGTTGACTGAAATGTTTAAATATTTTAGTCAACGGTATAGGTATACTGTACCACTCGTTAAGCTTTAGAATCAAGTCAAGGAGTGGGTTGTAGCATTTAGTAAACGAATAGTAGTTACTACATCTATTGATGCTCATTTATATGGGACCTGCCTTCGTAACATCCAACCGACATGCGACATGGTCCCGGTTAGTTGAGTCGGCCGAGTTTTGTTTGGGTTGCAAGGAGTAAATAAACAGATTATGCTTATATGATGATATGTACTTGAATATGTCGGCGGGGTCCTCATGTTATAGTTTCAAGGTAGCCGAGATCTCGATATTGACGTTTTAAAACCTTGGCTCCCAGGTGTTTTGTCACAGATGAATCAGACTCATCATCTATGGCCGGTGTCCTTTCTTTCAAATCCAGAATAATAAATCTCTTTTTCGTTGTGTGTTTATATGTTTTATATTCATAAATCAAAGTGACACCCCAATTAGTGACGGGTAATTGTATATGCATTATTATACGACTTATTAATAAAAATTTATTCATGCCGAAAAATAAAAATTAAAACGTTTAGGTGTATTTGATTATTCATTATTAAAAATTTTAAAATGAAAAATTTAAAAATTAAAAATCACGTAAGTATACAATTTTTTAAAATGTATTATTAATAAAAAAATTCAACAAATTAAAACCGACTAAAAATTAAAAAAAAAATAACAAAAAATAACACCGACTTCACAAATTTGCCCGTATGGACATTTCAACTAAAATTTTAGAAATATTTTTTCTACATACAATACAAAAGTGACAAAAATGGGAACCGGCTACTATGTTTTTAGGCAATCGTCAGTATAGTCCAAAGCACGAAAGAAAACGTTTCTAAAGAATGCGGGCAGCGTTGCGAGATTTCCTATACAAGTAGTCGTTATTTATTGGCGAATAGAAGTTTTATCATATTGAAGCCGAATTTCTGAACTCTGTTATACCAAAAAAATAAAGCTCGCATCACGGGACCACTTACCCATTTTTGTTTATCATTTATTTTTAACGCGGTGTGATAAAACACCTATTATATTTTTTTCAACATCGTCCCGTCTACCATCGCTTTTGAAATACGGTAACACAGCACTTATACCAAGCAGTCGGCTGGCAAAAGCAGTTAGCCAACGCGTTTTGTGCCTGTTCGTATAGTACGTAAAGTTAACTGCGTATTTGGTCTACCACACAGACCTCATTTTTTAGGCCGCTGGCAAGTTTTTTCCGCGGGCTCAGAGAGCTCAGTGGCGTTTCGTATGTTCGTTTCAAAATGAGTTAACAGGGAAGAACGTTGCATTCTCAAGCACGAGAAATAATTGCCAATGTTATAAGGGTTTGTCTTCCTCCATAGTCTAAGGCATCACCGTTAAGAATAATATTAACAATAAATTAAATAACAATTACATATATGAAAATTAATTTAGTGAGTTACACAAAATTGAGCTGCGCCCCTGAACTGTATTTGCGGGTTCTTCCCCCTTACGTCGCACGCATTCTGCCGTAAGGAGGACTATATCAATAACTACTGTAGGTATTTAAATACGGAACAAAAAAGTATATTTACTGTTTCCAGAAAAAAAATTAAGTTAATGAAAAAAGAACAAGAATAAAGAATGTTTCTAAAATAATAGGGTTCTCGAATACATATTTGTATTTTCACATACCTAAACCAACATACAAAAAAGTTCTGTAAAAAAGACGAATAGGTGTTTCGATTTTTACCCTTATAGGATGCAAAAAGTAATTCTATCGTAAAGTTTTTTCCAACTGGCTAGTAATGTGTCCCAAATTTCTAGATTAAAACGTTTTTGAAAAAAAAAATCAAAAGCAATTTTTCTCTCTCTCTCTCTCTCTCTCTCTTAACGCTGCAAATATTTGCACATCATTACGGAACATCCTCTATATTACAGTTTGTTCAGCGAATGTTCGGCCCTACGTCACAACTCCCGTCCTTGTCTGGCTCGTGAATATACGACCGATATCCGGGAGTTGTGACGTAGGGCCGAACATTCGCTGAACAAACTGTAGTCTGCAAGGACGCCTTTATCTTTTTCTACCATTAAGTTAGCCCAAAGTTGCTTTGGATAGGAGAAAGTGGTTACCTACTAAAAAAAAAACGTTCAAAATCACACTAAGATCGAGCAATGCCGGATTAGTAATGTTCCCAATGCCTTTTCTCGCTAAATCTCCATACGAATTATACGACCTCATCCCGCCGTCGAGTTCCTGGCAATCGGGCGGGAGTGCGGAGAGGCCCGAGGCCCCAGAGCGGCCGTAAAAGGGGGCGGCCGCGATTACCAGCGACGCCGATCCAGGGCGGCCATGAATACATCGTGCGGGGGGGGGGCGTCCTCGGGGAACACTTGGCGCTCCTTCCGGCCGTGGGGGAACCCCCCAGGAAAAATGCGGCGCGCTCGTCCTTGTAGATCGATCGGGAGTGGACGAGATTGCGGGGCGATCTTGTTGCCAAGCTGAGATCGACTGGGTTCGACAAGTGGTAAAACAACTTCGGCAAATTTTGGTTGTACCTACATATACACTCTTTTTATAAGATATGTTAAGCATTTTCGGACTTTCTATACCCGTCTTTCCGACCAACCAAATTTCCTCTGGCAAATTCTTAAAAAAATCCAAATCCTTTATAGTACAAATCACGTCACGGATACGTGAAATCCGGTATATTATATAAAGAATTTAAGTTTCGTAAAAATTTTCTACTGTACTTTTCTCACTCTGTAACTTTTTTATTAGGTAGGTATGCGTTTTCGGACCCATGTTTATATAAGTTTTTTTTTTCAAATAGTTACCTATTTAGTTATTTACATTACAAGATGCGTAAGTCCACTTTTTTGGCTGAGGAGGTTGTTTAAGGACCGAGGCAACGCCAAAAAAGAACTTACGCATCGTGCAATGTATTAAGTATATTTTTCCTGCTTCTGACAAGTTCCTATTAGGTATTATGGTAGGTAATTTTAATTAAACGCTATAGAGTAGATTGTGAGTAATAATATTCAAAATAACCATTGCTCCATTACTAAAAATTAAAATCAGTAATAAATATAAGAAGTAGAATGCAGCGATAGTAAAAAAAAATAAAAAAAACTTGAGTTTTGTGTGGGACTCGAACCCGTGACCTACGGTTTACTATCCGGATGCTTTTAATTCAGCGCTCCGTTCACTGCTGGTTGAATTTGCCATTAGCCACATTATATGACACTGAAAAATATATAAATATTCTTAATTTTTCTTTGGCATAATTCGTATTCTTTTTGATTAAAACTAGTTTACAAAACAATCGATGTGAAATATATTAAATTTGACGCCAGTTTCAAGTTGCTACATATATTTTATTAATGGTTTTAAGGTCCTTGCTGCATAATCCTTGCATCGTTGTTGGGTAATACTTTTTGTATAGTTTGTACGGATTTATACCATTGACCTTTCTGATAACTACCTGATAATATCCCATTGTATATAGGTATAATATATTAATGGGGTGCAGGGTCGGCTTAAACATTATTATGGAGAAATTATTTATTTATTTTTATTTTAAAATAAGAATTTTCCACCTTAATTACATGTTGTATACAGTTTTCCCAAATGTCCGCAGAGATGTTACTTACTACGTTTTTTATTAATTCTACTACATAGCTATATATTTAATGTGGGAGAAATATTATTTCTTCTAATATTTGATTTTAAGAGGGGGTTGCCGACAGCGAAAGTGACTTTAGATTTCGTATTTTTTAAGTTGTATAGCATAAAATCTAATAACATTTTACCTGGCAAAAATTTAGTACAAACATCTCTGTCTTCATTTTAATCATAAGATCTTAAAAGCATATGCACTGGAATTATTATTTCCCCCAAGGTTTATAACCTATAAAACAAAACGCTGCTTATAAGATCTTATGATTCAAATTCAACACAGAAATGTTTGTACTAAATTTTTGCCAGGTAAAATGTAATTAGATTTTATGCTATACATAACTTAAAAAATACGAAATCTAACGTCACTTTCGCTGTCGTCAACCCCCTCTTAATTGGTGGCATATTAACTCAATGGGGTTAAAAATACAGTATAGTAAGGGGGAAGACGCAACACTACATGTCCATTTTCAGCTGCAAGTTTGTCACAGACGTATTTCCTATCGATTTTGAAAGCTTTTAAGACTTCCAAAAGATCCTGTGTGATCCCCTGTGTGTTTCTTCAAAATAAATATCATTTTCTATCATGAAATGTTGAATCTCCGCTTTAGTACTGCTACAATTGGGGATTGTTTTTAGTTGCCTGCTATGATAACGCGCAACGCGCATTGTCCATTACAATAACGCTATTTTTTTGTATATTTTTCAAAAGACGATGTTCAAACCAATCTTCAAACTGTTTTGCGTCAGTGTCTTGGTGGTAATCTAAGGAAGAGATTGCTATGTTTTTAGATGAAAGCAAAAGACAGTTCGGAACAAACCCATTTTCTGAACCTGCATGAATTATCGTAATTTTTTTGCCTTTATTTGAAGGGGTCCTGGTTTGACAGTTTTGTGAAAAATAAACCCATCCTTTTTTTGCAGTGTCATGGGTATCAAACCATGTTTCGTTAATGTAGATAATCGGGCGAATTCCTGCTCTATATTGTGTAATAGCTGTTAGATGCTGATGACGCCATTCTCCATTAAAGTTTGTCTTTTATTAATTGTGCGATATTTAAATCCCATTTTTCTAAGGGTCGTAATACCAGAAGAAATGTTTGTTTCGTCGTTGATCAGCCCCTTTTTTAGGGAAACCAAGGTGGGTACAGATTGTTCTTCATATATTTGGTAAATCTTTCTTTCTAATAAATCCACATCATACTTGTCAATACTGCTTATTGTAATTTGTATTGTATTAATACTATGTCCCTTACCGAAGTTACAGGAGTATTTGTTATGCAGATGTCTCCGCTAAAGCATCTCTGGAATTAAGGCCTCTTGCCAGTAACGATTGATACACATTTTTAATTATTTCTTTAGCATCAAGAGATAAATGCTTTCTTCTGAACATGACACTAGATGACCCACTATCAGCACAAAGCACAAGCACCAGCACGCCACACTCTAACACTAAGACAAGACTAATACAACGCTGATATAATTAGCTATATATATAAATATAAAAAAATACCTGCTTAAAATTGTATTTATATTATGAATTACCGTTGCACGTATATACCTACTCCAACCCTGTACGAAATTCCAGGCATTTTGTTGTCAAAGGGATAATGGCCGTTTTATGATAGGCAAAAGATCAACAGTATAAATGCGTACGTGCTAGCAACCACTTTTTTTGTACCTAGTAACAGGGCACCTCTTACATTTCACTTTCTGCCTGTGACTTTACTTTGGCATCATAATATTAGGTATACGAAATTTTGATTTCTATTATTTATACTAATTAATCTATAGTGTGATCAATTAATCTTCTTTCAAAATAGTTTTAAAGGTAACTTCAAGATGCTATAGATGCTTATAAGTGCCTTTACCTCTGTCCCAATGATTTTATGGCTGCCTTGAAAACTTGTCAGAAATCTATCACAAGGTTCTCATTTTTTAGCTTATTAAGGGTTTATCGAACTACTCAGGAGCTTGTTAAGCAAGCAAAGTTCTATTCTATAATCTTCAGGATTAGTTTTATATCTACCTTGAAGACATCAATAAAATTTAACATGTTACTTGGGTGGTAGGCCTACGCGTATATCGCCCACCATTTTTCTAAGTTCCTTTATTGCAACCCTCCCCTTCTTGCATCTGCAAATGAATCATAGGCAGCCCGGCGGCAGCGCAGGGGTGCGAGCCAAGCGTAGGCCAAGAAACGTGGGGGCGCCCCTTCGCAATTATGGCCGGCCCTGGGGGTAGATAAGACGCTCCTCCGGAGATGACTTGGGGTCGTTTGTGCCCCTCCGAGGAAGCTATAAATCCAGAAGCAAAGTCCCCCGGATTTGCGGGGGTTGTTATGTACGTCCAGCCGGCAGACAAAGAACTATGCAGGGAAGGGGAGTATAAAGAAAACTTTTTAAACTTCTCTTTTATGAATTGGTTGTTGCGGAGGGTTTATTTTCAAGTTTATTTTTAATTCAAAATTTATTTTGGATATTAGTATTAGGTAAGTAACATATTTGTTGACAAAAACCTATGCGAGACTAACCCAGGTATAATCATTGATTAAGGTATTATTCCTTATTCAATGGTATAATACAACCTTGCGAAGATCCTGCGTCCCAACCAACTATTTTCCAGAAATTTTTGAGTAACTAAAAGATTAACTACCGTTACCGTTTAGATTTGATTTGGTGTCTAAAATCCTTTGCGATATATATTTTCTGGAATATTTTTCATTTCAGGATCTAAACTAAAAAAGCATGTATCTACAGGGCGAGTGAGTGTAAATATCACCAGTCTGCCCTTAACTTTTTATGGTTTTATACAAAATTTGTATTTGTATTGTCTGACTTGTATATCAAACTTCTTATATTTTCTTTCTGTTCTGTTCTGTATATATATATATATATATATATATATAATAAATTCCTATATAATAAATGTTATATATTTGGTCCAGTCGTTTGAGAATAAACGTCAATGAAACTTTTTCTCAATTTTGCACATGCGTATTTGAGTCCCATTATTTCGAAAATATATCCTTTGCGGAAATACTTTATAGATATTATATCTAAAAAATGTAATAAATGATAATGATAGTTCGCCCCTAAAATATAGATGAACTATGCCTGTTTTAAATTTAATGGAAATTTTTTTAGTTCATAATATGTCGAATTTGGAATATCATTTTTAAGGGCGAGCGCTTCTTGTTATTGGCGATACGTTTTATTTTTGAAATAATGAGCGTCAAAAGTGCAAAATTGCAAGTTGCAAGGGCGCATACTTTCAAAAGGCCAAGCCAAAAATAATATAACATGTTATAGATATCGGTGGAGTGCTGTATACGATTATCTAGAGCCCCTATAGAAAGTTCGAAACAGTTGTGAAAAACTTCATAAACAACTTTTTTAACCTAAAAATTTAAAAGTTTAGGGTTGGTGACATTTATGCCTACTCTACAAACTATAAGACATCTTGTTGTAGTGTTGTATTTTTTTGTATAAAACGCAGCATATTTTTGGCATCTCCGATAGTTTTTCCATAATACCTAATTTGTAATTTATATTATTAGATAGAAGAAGCTTTTTTGTAGCCCAAAATAATGTAGAGGTGATGCTAATTGGAATAGGGGCTAAAGTATCTCAGGAAAAGAATTTTTATTCTTTACGCCAACGTTTCGGTTTATTTAAAACCTTCTTCAGGGCTCTAAAATATTGATAAAGAAGACAATTATTATTTTGTTGCAAACATTTGAACATTTAAGAAAAATAAATAGTAATAAAAATAATTATGTATACACAGCGTGATCAGTTAAGGGCGGCCCTCGGCCGTTTCTCGGGAACTATATGCAAGCTAGAAAGATGCGGTAAAAAAATTGTTTATTAAAGTGACCCAAATAATTTCAATGAAAATGTTTTCAAGTTCCTTCGTTTGCCGCAAGGGGGCGAATTCGCCAAGTTGTTGTATAAAACTGTCTTTTGCTCCACAAATCGCCTAGGTACCTTATCTGGACCTGAAATAGTAAACGAACGGCAAACGAAATAACTTGAAAACATTTTCATTGAAATTATTTGGGTCACTTTTATTAATTTTTTACCGCATCTTTCTAGCTTGCATAGTTCCCGAGAAATGGCCGAGGGCCGCCCTTAACTGATCACGCTGCATATGCATACACATAAACATACATATATACATATTATTATACACACATACAGACACACCTATACACAATGAAAAAAGAAAGAATGCCAAAATGTAAAGTTTGTAGTAAAGTAAAGAAACAAATAAATAATTTATTAAATATTTACAGATATCGATTCATAATATATTTTGGAATCGCTGAGTATATGTCTATTGGCCTCTAAAAAACTTCCAACATGGCAAAAACGCGCCACGATTCCGTTTTTGCTAAATAAATTTTTTCCCTTGATTTTTGGGGGACAAAAGTAAAGAAACATTTGAGTTTAGTCTCATTTCTTACGTTACTAGAGTTGGTAGTACCAAATGTTGTGGTTCTGAGAACAATATGGGTTTACTAACATGCCTAAAGGGAAGAGTTTTCCAGAAGACATGAGAAAATCGATTCTTGAAAAATTTCGATCTGGCGAGAAAAAGGTGGAAATTGAATTGCAAGGCAATTAAAATTACCCTGTTGTGTTATCACAAAAAAATTGCAATGTACAATTGCCATGTTAGAATTTGCAAGGAATCATATTAACTGGGAAGTTCGTCAATGGAAAAACGTTTTCTTTTCTAATCAAACAAAGTTTAACTTGTTTAGTACTGATGGAATACAATGGGTAAGACGTCCGAAGAATGAAAGGTTTAACCCTAAATAGGTACAGTAAGGGCACAATTCAATATGGCGGTGGAAATGTGATGTTGTGGAGTTGTTTTTCTGGACACGGAGTGGGCCCCTTATTTCATATCGGTGGCATCATGGACAGATTTGTTTATCTAGACATATTAAAGGAACAAATGCTTCCGTTTGCTCAAGAGAATTTATCTTTATGGTGGATTTTTCAGCACGACAGCAATCCGAAGCATACTGCCAAGATAGTGAAAGAAAGGTTTACACCTCAAAATAAATGTAATGAAGTGGCTTGCTCAAAGTCCTGATCTTACCCTATTGAGAACCTCCGGGATCATATTGATAGGAAAATAAGATAAGAAGACGATGGCAAATATGAATCTAAAGAAGAACTATTAGAAGCTGTCATGGGAGCATGGAATAATGTTTCGCAAGAATATATTGATGAATTAATATCCTTTCTATCTAGAAGACGCTCAGTAGTTATAAAAAATAATGGATATGTGACTCGTTATTAAAATATCCCTTGTTAATTAACTTTTAAAAATTATTTCTTTACTTATGTCCGCTCAAATACTAATAAAAAAATACAGTCACTAAACGTGTTGCTTTTTATTATTAAAATAACTATATTTTATAACCTTATAACATATGAAATTGCTTTCCAAAGTTTAATAATAATTTAAAATTTAAATAAAATGAACAGAATGATATATATCCAAAGTTTCTTTACTTATGGCCAGTACCGTATATATTGGCCGTATATATTTAAAGGGAATAAGTAAAAAAATGTTGATAGGAGAGAGGATTCACCACCGTCACAAATTTAAGTAAAAATAAAAATAATACAAAGGGGATAGAAATAACAACAAACATACACACATGAATGATATGAGAAGAAATCAGATAGCATTTATTAAATTAGAATAAGAAGAACTTAGACCTTCGATATCGCGTCTTGTGTTGACTGTGTTATATTTTTTGATGCAGGTCATTTCGACAGTCTTTTTTGTAGTTTTTTTTGTTTGATAATATGTTAATATTGTCAAAATCGAAGAAATGTCCAAATTCTCTACAATGTTGTGCCAAAGCAGTAGGATTTATACTGGTCAATTTCCTAACATCAGCCATTCTTTCACTTGCATACCTATATAGGTACCTATTTTTTGTCCCACATACGATTTATTATTGCATTGGATACATGGAATTTGAAGAAGAACTATATTATGATCACACAACCGAGTTGATCTTTGTTAGTTTTAGATTTTTGTTTAGAAAAGAAAAGCTTATCCACTATGTTGTCCTGACTGAAGGACATCTGTAATTGGTCTGAGTTAAAAATTCTAGAAAGTCTTTCAGAGAGGCCCTTGACATAGGGAATTTTTAGAAAAGTTTTGTTTGCGTTATTTTTATCTAGAGACCCTTGATCATGGTTAGAATTATATAATATTTTGCGAATTAGTGATATGGGATATTAATTTTTAAGTAGAAATTTTTCAATAAGTTTAAGAATCTCTCCGATAAAGTAGGTTTATGCGGTATCGATCTTAGTGTCAAGAAAGGGAATGGTTCCATCGTTACCTTGCCTTTCTATTGTGAATTTTAACCTAGGATGGAAAGAATTGAAAATTTGCAAGATTTCTCCTTCCTTTTCTGGAGCAATTGATGTTAAACTATCATCAACGCGTAACGTTTGAAAAATGGAACAAACAAACATCCTGTAGTTCAGACATCACGAGATCAGAGCAATAATTGGGGACTTTGTATGTCCTACATACATACCTAATTATTTTTATTACTATTTATTTTTCTTAAATGTTCAAATGATTACAACACAATAATATCCATATTTTAGAGCCCTGAAGAAGGTTTTAAATAAACCGAAACGTTGGCGTAAAGAATAAAAAAAATTTCCCGAGTTACTTTAACTCCTATTCCAATTAGCATCACCTCTATATTATTATAGAAATGGAAAGCTAACTTGTAAAATTGACAATTTTTACTATTGCGGAATGAAGTATTTTACATCCAACGTTCTCAGATTATTTTGAAATTACCTCTCCCCTAGAATTTGAGCCCATAATATATTATTATGCAATGCTTCTTGTATCATTTTTTATACAACACTTTTTATTTTGTGTTCCAGCTCCACCTAAAGAAAACCCCCCAGAAATATAATCATTGTAGTAGGTATACAACATGCTTCCCCTACCCCCTCTCACGCATATGATTCACCCCTAAGTGCGCTCAGGGGTTGAAGGGACTCACGCATAGAGGGAGGGTTGATTAAAGAGGGGAGCGCCAGGGGTGTCTAGGAAAAAGCCGCTTCGCGTTGGGCCCGCCTATGAATCAGTCATTTTTATTTCCAAGATATTTAAAACGTTTCATTGTTCTATCTTCTGCAATTATTGTCGTTTCCAAGTAGGTATCGATCATTTCCTCTGATAGGAAATCCATTAAACTTAGGATAACTTCGCATCCTCATCAACTCTGCCAAGTGGAAGCGGATTTCCTGAAACGTCATCAACTGGCCCCGTTTAGCTGACTAAAAGATTCTGTTTGGGAGAGCAGTTAGGGGAGACTTCTAGAAATTTACCCCATGGCTAAGGGTGGATTAGCTTATTTGTTGTTTGCACGTCTCCGGGGACTGGAAATACGCCTACGGAGTACTTTGGAAAGGGATTTATTTGCAGAACAAGGCTAAACAATTGATATTGACATCATAATTTGGTACCTATGCATGATAACCGAGAAAACATACACACGAGAAGAATCTTTCTTAAATCGCCTAAGAATCTTTTCTTTAAATCGCTTCCGTTTAGATGAAGTTTTTCAGAATATAACCAGTATTGTATATAGGTACTCGTAGTCACTGAATTTTACTGATGCTGAATAGACATCTAAGTTCGTTGGAAAATGAAATTGGATTTGTGTTTCTGATGGGAGACATTGGGTTGTGTAACGCGACCTTGTATTAGAAACGTTATTTTGGTAAGAAGTTTATCTTGTCAGAATCGCTTTTGTGGATAACAGCCGTTGCTGTTCATGACATATTTTGTATGCTTCGATTATTTCCATAAGCAATCGGAGCTCTGGGCTGCAGAGTGTAGGCTACAGACGCGAATTTAGTCTATTCAGTTATTCAGTCTAAATGTTCAAATTTAATATCTAACATTTTTAGTTAATAATTACCAGAAAGAATTTTCATATTGTTAAAAAATAATGTCAAGTAAAGCTCGGATTTCATCTAATTTTTCACACCCCTACGATTATTTGACTATTAGATATAATAAGTATTTTCTTATATACAGGGTGAGTCATTTTTAAAGGACTTTAATATTGGATGGAAAATGATATTTTTAAACGAAAAAAACGATAATTTCATATCAATATACAGGGAGGCTAAGAGGCTAAAAATGTGAGTTTGTCGTATAATTTTTTCTCTTAAACAAGGCATTGTAGTTGTTCTTTGAAATTGAATAAATACGCTGTATAATATCTCAAAACAATCAAGTTGGTAGGTAGGTACATAATATATAAAAAAACCAAGGGTCAGTCTTTGTTCGAAATTAAATTCTGTATTTGATAAGAGTGTATTGACTAGGCCTGAGACAAAATATCGATAAAATCGAAAGTATCGATACTATCGATTTTATCGATACTCGATATTCAATTTCGATAAATCGAAATATCGATATTATCGATCTTTTCGATTTTATCGATCTTTTCGATTTTATCGATCTTTTCGATTTTATCGATCTTTTCGATTTTATCGATATTTTCGATTTTAACGATCTTTTCGATTTTATCGATCTTTTCGATTTTATCGGTTTTATCGATTTTTTCGATTTTATCGATATTTTCGATCTTTTCGATTTTATCGATATTTCCAATTATATCTATCTTTGTCCAGACCGCGTCCGCAGCAAGCCGATCGGCCTTTTTTTGTCTGGCTTCTTAAATAAATAAAATTGATTATATCGATTTTATCAATAAGATCCATTATATCGATAAGATCGATTTTATCGATAAGATCGATTTTATCAACATGATCGATAAGATCGATTTTATCGATAAGATCGATTTTATAGATAAGATCGATTTTATCGATAAGATCGATTATATCGATAAGATCGATTTTATCGATATTTTTTCAGTATCGATTTCCGATACTGAAATTCGGAGATCGAACAGCCCTAGTATTGACTCCTAGTTTTATACAGGTCTGTATGATATTTTTTGTTGAATTTATTTATCTGCCCTCCGTGCCTCCTCTACTGGTTGGAGGGAAATAACGAAAACAACACATACCATAATGTTGCTATTTATCTGGATAGATTTTATCAAAATGCATTTTAATATCTCTACTTATTTGTGTGGAAGATAGAAAAATGTATTGTTTTTCAATTTTGCTTTGCGAGTGCTTGTTCCTTTGTTATCTTACATTTTTATCTAAATAACATCATGCTTTTTAAATCAATGTCTCTTTCTATAAGGTTTGGAATCCAGGATTTACGCTATTATTTTTGGAGAAAGTAAAAATCAAGAAGATCAATTTTAGCATTATTTAGTGCCGGCAACTAACCAATTACTAAACAGTTTGTGGTTGGGCTCAGCTTCTCAAGCCTCAGCATTAAATTTCTGCCATATATCAGGGCAAGTTTTGCGCTCGTATAGACTGAGAAGGCCGCTTGGTTGGGCGTCTAGCGGGCGCCGCAAAGTATAAGAAAACCTGATTTATCGCCAGCATTATGGCTACGAAATAACATAAAATGTCTGATTTATGCCGAGGCGCGGTCGTTTTTTCCTGAATAAATTGAGAGGGGTTTTGCTGGCACATAAAATCGACTGGGGATGAAGAATTTTTTTTATGGAAAGAAATAAAATGTTACTGCTAGCGGAAATAAAGGAAACATAGTTTTTTATTGTGTATATTTTTATTACGTGGTTAATGTAAAAAAATATCTATTTTGTATTCTTGTCCCCTTTCTTTGTAATAACATGTATTTGCTAGTATCTATTTAAACGAATCCAAATAAAAGAAATAAGGAAGGCATAAGCTTCAAGCACCAAGTTTCTATATAAAATTCATATTTTCTTGAATTATAACGAATATTTTCGGTTCTTTTGAATGCACTCTTTTTATAAAAAAAAACAAAATACGTGCATTCGGTTGCCCAAGGTTTTTTTAACACCTGGATTTTAAAATTTTAATATTTTTAATGATTTGATTCAGTTCTTATTTGGAAAAGGTATTCCCCATGTAATCTGCAATCTGCTCTATATAGAAAATAGAACCCCTGTCAATGAAATCACTAGATAGGTACTTCCACATCACTTTTTCGTATCCATTATGTAAGAGTAAGTTTCAATAAGTCACACAAAAACAATTATAAAACAATATAAATATAGAAACCAACATATTGACACTTTACTCGACTTTTATCCCCTCTTATAACTCCCAATAATTTTTTTCTTCAAAATAATGTAAAAAATTTTCCTTGATGAAAGAAAACTTAGGTATAAAATGACATCTATCTATTTCTATAGCCTGTTTTACATTGACAATTTGTTCATGAATTAATTCATGAAGTCACTTCAAGTACAAATTAATAAATTAATATAAAAAATCGTGTATTACATTGGCAATTTCTTTATGAATTAATTCATGATTTTCTTCATGAAGTTACTTCACGAATTAGAGCATGTTCTATTTTCCGTCAAATTTTGCGTGAACTTCCGGAGTACTAACATTGCAAATTTGAAGACAAGGAAGGTTATATTTTGATACTAGTTTGTTTCTACATAATTTGAAAGATAATATTCTTGAATAAAAAGGTGTGTGTAATATGGGTGTAAGGTGTAAGCATGTCTGGTTCTATTACCCCCTTGGTAGAAAATGCAAATTGAAATAAATATATATTATATATAAATAAATATATAGTCATTATCAAGCTCTTTTGGGAACTAGGACATTCGGGTTTCAAAAAATTATGTAATGTGCAACATGCCAATGTTATGGTTTGCACTTTTTCCACATTCAAATTAATTGTAGTCAAAAAAATTCTAAATCGATTGGCTAAAATGCAAATGAATTTTCAACTACTATTCTAGCACCACTTAATCTGTAGTTAAAGATGCTTTGTTTTTTGGTAATGTTTCGAAATGGATATCTATGGTTTTAAAATATGTTATGATAGGGGAAATGCGGCACAAAAAATATTTTTTATTATACTTCTTTGAAAACACCTTATTTTCATCTGTTTTAGCAATAATGAAACAGCAAACAACACTGAAACAGCGCATGAAAAAACTTTCCGTGCGCTGAATAAAAATACCAAATATATGGCTTTAAAATAGAAATACACAGCAAAGTAAACTAAATTTAAGAAACTCTATATGCTCTCTGATATTTAACATATAGGTACCTATTTTGTATTTTAATTCGTAAGTGTTTCAATATTTAGATACATTTCTGTAATATTTTTGACGTTTTATTCACCTTATCTGACAATAACTAATTTACAACAAAGCACCTTTGAAATAATTTGAGAGTAACCATGGAAACGCATCATACATACCAAACACTATATTGTCTGCATTGTTTATTTTTTGTCAATTAAATTTATTATAATATGCCGATAAAATGTTTTAAGTTTCCGTTTTCAAAGAAGTATAATAAAAAATATCGTTCATTACACGTCCAGAAATAGATTTTTCCGTGCTTGCATGACTTCCCGTGTTCGGCTACGCCTCACACGGGAATTTGTAACGCGCGCACGGAAAAATCTTTATTTCCAGACTCGTAATGAAATATACTATTGTTCTTTATTCTCTTGTGTTGGTATATATCCGCTAGAATCCGAGATAAAGTGACAAAAAATTCATCTATTTCTTCATCAGGGTAAAATAGAACTAGTCGTGAATTAATTCAGGAATTACTAACCTAAACTAAACTTAAACTCAGATGTTTTTATGTAATGAATTATTTTTGCTTATCTAAAGGAATCTCTCAAATCTTTTGTTGTTTATTTTTTTTGTCGGATTATCAAATAGTCAATGAACAATATATTCCAATAATAATTCCCTGACTGGCGCCATCTAGGGCCTGTGCCCGGAACTATAAATTTCCACTAACCATCGATTTTGCATACGCTCCTCTCGAATTTCCTTCTTCGTTCTGCACGCCAAACAGCAACCTATACACGATCCGTTTCAACCCTTTTCTCAAACAATTCCACTTCAACTCACCCGCTTTCAAACATTTTTTTCCACGAAATCACAAAACATGTAAAACTTAATTATTTTTAACTTATAAATATCTACATGTCGCTAGCGCGATTTCTAAAGGGAGACTAACGAACCGAGAGCAGATAAAAAGAACTTAACGGATTTTCAAAACTAGTTTTAGGACAAAGGGGCAGATCTCGCGACTTGGTGGACACTGGTCAGCCAGATGCGCGGACTGGTCCAGCTGGTTTGGCATCCCCTGGAAGCTGGGGATACTATAGAAATTTTCGTTATGCATTTTTAGTCAGGGTGTTTAAAATATAAGGGCCACTTTGGATGCAGAAAAATATAGACACGAGAATGCCCTATGCGGATAATATGGAGAATTGTTTTGACAACTAAAAGGGCATATCCTAGAACTTTTACACTTGTTATGGTCTTACCTGGGCCAACAATGACATATAATATCATATATATAAAAATATAATATGCAACTCCACTGCGTGAAGTTGATCTGCTCGACGTTATGAACTGAAACTGACTAAAACTGGGCTGAATATTTTTTATGTTATCTCTGACAACGGTGGGGATGGGGCTAATAATAATTTGAGTAAGCGACTATCTTTGGTTTTATTCTAAAACTGCATTTCTCTCCCTCAATTAGAACAAAATTCTTCAGTATTATTGTATTTAAAATAGTGTATATTGTAGATTAGGTCTTGTACTTAGTTCTAATCATGTAGTTTTTCTCGGTGCTCATTTTTGTAATTTTATTTCTCTTCCACAAACGTAAAATAAACTTATAGTTGTAGATAAAAACTGTTAAAAAAAAAGAGTTGACTGAAGGTAGCTGCTTAATAATTTAAAATTTAGGAAATACCATTTTTGTTTTGAACTACTTACTTATACGTAATGCCCACGTAATGGGAATTGTAGGATTTTAAATCTAAACAGATAACTTTTGCCTGAATTTCACAGGTTTATATGTAGATCTACATCTCAGCAATAAATTTGCATAGCAATAAATTTTATGACTATACCTACCCATTCTTAATTAAAACACAAGAGCGAAGTAATTTTTATTATGTTAGAAGAATTTCTGTTGGGTCCAGATGTGATAGAACTGGTTCCATGGCAGATGTCCCATATAGATGCTGTAACGTAACAACTGACGAAGAAACTGGTTGCTCTTCTCTAAAACGGATGTTGTGGAATGGGGATGATAACTTGATTTATACAGGATGTTCAAAGGATAGGTATCCCATTTTCTAATGCGAACATAACTTTATACCTAATTTGTAGTACTAGTTTTGATTAGCATCTAATTACACTGAACTCAGCAGTGCTTAAAATAAATATATCAGTATGTGAGAAAATTTACACGTATACCTAGGTTAATGATCCAGTTATTAGAAATGAGAGTGGCTCAGATGTAAACTTTGTCCTGACGGTTATTATAACACAAATTAGAAAAAAGATAAGTTTGAAATAGTATATTTCATTACGAGTCTGGAAATAAAGATTTTTCCGTGCTCGCGTGACAAATTCCCGTGTGAGCCGCAGCCGAACACGGGAAGTCATGGAAGCACGGAAAAATCTATTTCTGAACGTGTAATGAACGATATTTTTTATTATACTTCTTTGAAAACGGACACTTAAAACATTTTATCGGCATATTATAATAAATTTCATCGAATTGATAAGTACAATGGAAGTCGCACAGGTACCACTTTCATTGTTGTTTGGCGCAGCCAACTCTAGAGAGAGATAGGTTTCAAATGGCAATAAGTAAGACAAGGACGCCTAATGAACGTGTCAGCTGATTCAGGCAAAGGAGGTATATAGGAATGTTGCATATTAATGGACGAATTTAATGGGCATGTTCCGTAATTCTCTTTATTGTTTGATCTGTATTCCGAAATTCGGGGCTTGTTTGTAGGATTGAGGATTTTTCTATACTATAACCACAATTATGTAAATATTGCCAGAAAAAAGTAGTGAATTAATTAAAAAAAATTACCTACATGGCAATTTTATGTACCTGGAAGTAAATTGAGACAAATAAAATACAAATTCCAAAATAAAATTTTATTTTAAAATAAAGGTGACAAAATATCAACGTTTTCAACTTTAATTACTTATCTTAACTGATTTATTAATTTTAAAATTCAATTTAATAGGAAAAGCATGCAAGACAGGTAGCTTTTACATATTTTTATATAATTTTTAATGTTTAGGGATCTAACAAAAAGAATTACAAATAATTACCTTATTAAAGGGACCAGAACCTCAAGATTAATTCCATCTTTGACTACGAAGAGCTAGGTTCATTACCACAATAATATTTTGCCAGTTTTTCCCTTGATAGAGTTTCTATCATGACTTGAAAAATAAAAAACTGTAGTAATTACATACTTTTTAAGTTTGCACTGCCCAAAATTCTCTATGAAATTGTTCTCAATAAATTGTTGACTACAAATACTTGTAGACAGTACAAAATTCTTCCTTTTTATTGCTGCAATCCACTTGTCTCTAATATCACCTTATCTGTTGGAAAACTGCAACGTTATTAGCAATGATTTTTAATACTTACGAATGAAAAGAAACCCCACTATTCTTATTCTTTCCGCCCCGTTTGGTATATCCAAATTCACAACAGGAGTTGATCCTCGATCCTCATTTTGGTAATTTACAACTTAAACAGAGAGAATATAGCCACATAGCTAAATTAAATTTTCTCTCCCATCTAAAAATAATATTAAACCAAACACCAACTAAGAAAACTCAACGCCGTTTTATACGAAACTGCCACCACGACACGAACTCAAATCAAATATAAATAATACACTAATTACTCCTCTTCGTATTGGGACTTGGGACGACAGAAGGAAAATTAAAATGACGTTTGACAATGGAACTCGTTTGAAGCACAGAACCATCACAGGACACAAAAATAGAAAGTTAGGACAAACACCTCTTTTGTGTTATGTGATTTTTGCCGGAATCAGCTGATTTATTTACTATTTCAGTTACTCAAGTTTGGCTGCCAGTTTCTCTCTCTACACTCCTTCCATCTACTTGTCAATTCAATGATAAATTTAATTGACAAAAAATAAACAATGCAGACAATATAGTGTTTGGTATGTATCATGCGTTTCCATGGTTATTCTCAAATTATTTCAAAGGTGCTTTGTTGTAAATTAGTTATTGTCAGATAAGGTGAATAAAACGTCAAAAATATTACAGAAATCACAGAATAGCCTCCGTCAGAAATGTATCTAAATATTGAAACACTTACGAATTAAAATAGAAAATAGTTATATGTTAAATATCAGAGAGCATATAGAGTTTCTTAAATTTAGTTTACTTTGCTGTATATTTCTATTTTAAAGCCATATATTCGGTATTTTTATTCAACGCACGGAAAGTTTTTCCATGCGCTGTTTCCGTGCTCTAGCCCGTAAAACCCCATTTTTCATTATTGCTAAAACAGATGAAAATAAGGTGTTTTCAAAGAAGTATAATAAAAATATAATTTTATGAATTACATTCCCATTATTACTTTAACCTGACTATACAATATATTATAAAGTTTTATTCATCGAAATCATAGAAATGGGTAGGTACCTAACTATAGGTATCTTCTGAAAGTCTTGAAAAGTCATCATAATTTTACTTTTCCATAATGCCTATATAATTAATAATTACTATTAGAACCTACCTACTAATGTTGGTTCTAAGTAATTAAAACAATAAAAATGTTAAAACACATTTTAATATGTACAAATATCAATGCCTATTATTTTAAGTGATTTAAAAATTGCGTCTATTATCTCCTCTGTACGAGAGATATGCTTTTATTCCCGCCCTTTTTACACACGCGGGATTTTGAAAAGAATTGTCTTTTTCTATTTGGAGCTTTTCAAGCTTGCACAGAGAATTAACACTACGCCAATTTCGAATTTATCATACACCATTATGCGGCTTTGTTCTTTGTTCTTGTCGGCCCTTGAATAATTCTCCCATAAAGGCAAGGGCGTACCATCTAATATACAGGGTGTAACTGAACGAATGGTCAAAAATGAAACCACGTATTTTTGGAGTCAAAATAGTTTTTTATACAGAGCGTAAAAGTTAAGAGAAACATACACATGTTTCTTAGTATCTCTAGAAGTGTACAAGATATTTTCTTCAAACTTGGCGTGTCACATAATCGGATGAGCCGTCAAACTTTAAAGGTTGAAATGAAGCTTCTGAGACCCCCAGTTGCGGAGATACAGGGTGTTATTAGAATGAATTACTTCAGAAAAATATTGATACCCTGTATAATCGAATTATTTAAATTTTTTTGAGTGGTGAATCCAATGCCCTGTATATAAATCCCATTCAGGTGATGTCGGCAACTGTTATATCAATACCTAATTGATGAAACTTATACGAATTATTTTCTGTTAATGGGTTATTGGTTGTTCAGTAACCGTATCCCACTCATATTATGTCCCAACTCCAACAGATTTTGATAATTTTTAATGATACCTATTTATATAGATACCTACACGCATATTAGGTACAACCAACTTTGAATCTTAAACTAAAATTCAATTTATGGGAAGAGGAGAAAGATAGATAGACACAGTGGCGGTCCCAATGAGAGGGGCTAGAGGGGCTCCAGCCCAGCACCTACCCCTTATTGGCGTCAGATGCGAGAAGATTAGAAGATGATGATTTTATGATTTTGTAATTTTCCTATGCCTCATTTAAACTGTTTGCCTTTAATATCTTCAAAAAAATCGGCTGCATTTTTTGTTTTTTTTTACTACCCGATTTTAAAAAAACAATGATTTTTATAGGCTCACCCCCAAAAAAGTTCTAATGTTGACACTAGTAAGAAAAATGTGTAGTGTGCAAAAGTTAGATAAATGTGGCAATGTGGCCCTTTGATAGAAAATTGTAATAATTTATTTGTTTCAGTTTAGAAAAATTGCCATATATGAAGTTTTAAACTTTCGAACTGGCATTGGCAAAATAATGTGATAAAAGGAAAACTGTACATAGACTATCTATTTTTTTTTAAAAAGTTCACTGATAACAGAGAAATTTAGAAAAATTGTTTACAAATACGTAAAAGTTTTGTTTGTATAATTTTTTACATCATATTTTTTGTCAGCACTCAATAAAATCAGTTTCTTTGAAAACTTATTCACATACACAGTGTTTTTTAAGTTCTAAACAATATTTGTATTAAAAAACCAAAATAATGTCAATTTTCTTATCCCATCTTACATTCAAAAGAATATATTGTAATATACAGGGTATTAAAATTGAATTTAAAAAGAAAACAATTATATTAGAAACTTCTGTGTTTTAAGATATGTAGGGGAAAGTGGCCAAAAATGATTCCGGCAGGTAAGATGATCCCCCATGTTATTCGTAAAACTAGTGCTGCCATCTAGGTTCTAACATCGTTAATATTGTCTTAGGTGGTGCTGTTTTCAGTAGTATACCAAATACCGAGCTGGTGACATCGTTATTCGCTTACCTATACCCTTAAAAAAGTGATTTTCGAGTATAACGGATATCTCTCACAATTTTGCAATTTATCTGTAACAAACACATTATATTTGGCTATAATCACACTATAATTTAGAAGGTCTAATACTTGTGGCGGCGTAGCCATTTTTTTGTAGAACGCCGTTAAATAATAAAATAGGGGGTGAAGTACCCTTGTCCCCCAACTTGTTTATCCACCTACGTACGCCTATGGTTTAAACGAATCATTTTTGTATGTGACGTCATACCAGGTAAAGGGTACCTACCTACCAGAATACCAAGATTACAATTTCGGTTGGAGTGCATTTTTTTCAACTAATTATCCTTTACCTGTATGCCACAAAAACATTCTCGTAATTTTGTCTAATGAGAAATTAAGAAATTTGCAAACTTTGAATACATTGCAAATTTGCAATATTGCCATTATTGTCACATTGTTTTTGCCAAAAGAATCTGTGATCAATAATATATTAATCTACTTTTTTGTAACTCACTGTATATACAGTGTCTGCCAGAAAGTTGGATACAAATGGGAATTTTCTTTATTTGAAGTTTCTCAAAAAAAAATTATTCTTGATAAAAGTTGGTGCTTGTGCATAAACTCAAAATCCACCCGCAAAAATTTTGAAATTTCGATTCGTATACAGGGTAGGTTGAAAAATTTGAAAATTCCTCAAGAGTAAAGTACCCTTATTTTTGGAACTACATCGGAGTGGCACTAAGAAAATTTGTTTGTAATCTCAAATATGAATTCAAGCCACCTACTCGAAATTAAAAAAAAAATTCACACTTGCGCATTTTTTACTCATCACGCTGTATAATACATAATGTTAGGTATTTATTTTGAGGCACATCTTCGAGCATGACAGTACGATACCAATGATTTTTGTTTACATTTAACTAGCATCTTAAAAACACTTAATAAGTGAAAGTTCTGCAAAACATAAAAATATTTTAATAGAGCAACAATTTAAGAGTTATTTAATAAATGAGAATTCAACAATAAAAATTATACAGCGGGATGAATAAAAAATGCAAAAAGTGTGAATTTTTTTCTTTTGAGTAGGTGGCTGTGAATTCAACAACTTTTCAACAATTTTTCAACCTATCCTGTATACGAATCGAAATTTCAAAATTTTTGCGGGTGGATTTTGAGTTTAAGCACAAGCACCAACTTTTATCAAGAATAATATTTTTTTGAGAAACTTCAAATAAAGAAAATTCCCCTTTGTATCCTACTTTCTGGCAGACACTGTATAAGATACAATCTTTAAAAAAATCACCAAGGTAATGATATGCATGGAATTTCATGCCGTGAAGATCAGGCCAAACAATAAAATATTGTGTGGTTCAAGCAAAATTTTTCTAAGCTGATACCAAGAATGTTATCGTTTTTTTTAATAATTAGGTATATATGACCTCAGGATTTCAGATGTGGTGGTCTATAATACCGATGTAGCCTTGTAGACAAGAAGTAGTCAACAACAATGCTGATAATAATTTTGTCGGCAAGGACGACATATGGGGGAACCACAAACTTCTGACAGCATTCCTGCGTAGGGTTTCATCAAGTCAAGTAGCTTGACATTTTAACAAATAGGTAACTTGACTTGACTTGAAAATCAAGCTTTTGACAAATTAAATATTGGACTTGACTTGATATTGGAAAATTACTACTTGACTTGAACTTGACTTGATTTCAAGTCAAGTCAAGTAGCTTGAATATCAAGTCAAGCCATGAATCTCTAAAATTGGCAATAAAATAAAATTTACTTTTACTTGTGAACATGTTTATGTATTATTAACACACAAAATAAGAACCAAGTTTCCGATAAAAGTGTTTATATATTAAGAAAAAAAAAAGTGCTTTGAACGGTGTTAACGCGAAACAAATAGTTAGGTAATAGTTTTTTGTTGTCTATGTTACACAGACACAGACAAACAAATAGAAGTTTTTGTTTTACACAGACTATACACATAGTTTTGGTACGGACTTAAAATAGTTTATTTTTGTTCTTTCCTAGTTTTGCAAAAAAAAGTGTACAATGCAAAGGTTTATTATTATTATTTACCTAACTGTCCTAACTGATAATAAAATTTGAAGTTGATAAAAAATCAAGTAATCAAGTAGCTTCAAGAAAAACTTGATTTTTCAATTACTTGAGAAATAAATACTTGACTTGATTTGATATTGGAAAATTACTACATGACTTGAACTTTACTTGATTTCAAGTCAAGTCAAGTAGCTTGAATATCGATTCAAGCCATGAATCTCTATACCTGCGTGAATTCGACATTGCTCTTTCTCATACGGTAGTGGTAGGTGTCCTTTCTTTACCGGCCTTGAGACAGGGCAACATTTCTTATCTCCCCAACCCACCCCCCCCCCCCCGCCCTGCACGCCACTGTGCCCGGCCGTTCATCAGGCGCTCCGAGGGCGCTCGGGACCTACCTACCCCCCGGCTTCGCCTCACCCCCCCCACCCCGCGCGCGCCGCCACCCCCGCAAACTTTCGGGTTTCGTCGAAGGAGGCCATGTTAGAGGCGGGGCGATCCCGGGCCTGGCCCCCTCCCGCCGCCGCTCGCCCCCCCCCTCCCTCCCCCCCCGCGACGTTGCCGGCTCCTCGGTGAAAAATGACCCGGGCGAGCCGAGGGTGACCGGTCGATCTTCGCAGATGGGTCGGCGGTAATTTTCGGAGTGGGCAAAATAAAATGGCGCAGTTAGGGGATTGTTTGCAATTTGCGGTATGGGTTTTTTCGAAGATTCGTACTACCTTGAACATTAAGGGGAAATACCGAATATAAATAAATGTCACACTTCGTGTTATCAAGACATTAGCTTTGACTGACGTATTTGTGAAGACCTACGGCTATAGCTTCATGTCCTTGAAAACAGAGAGCGCTGATGGCTAACAATGTATTTTAAATTGAATTTTAACTCTGGAAAGCGCATGCGGTGAGCCAAAAAAAGTGTCAGATGTGACAGCCGTGTGCAGTCTTCAATAATAATTAATAATTTTGGGAAATATGTAGGTACTTACCTACATTATCTTCCTCAATGCCAAAATTTCCCACTTCTAACTTAGATTAAGTTAGAAAATGATTTTTCGTTAATGTTCATGAAAAAATAAAAGACGCAGAAATGGAAAAAATTGCGTTTATTTTAACAAAACATAACAAGCCCGACAAATATTCATGTGTGTAATAAATAAATGACGTAAAAATTTTTTACTTTTTAAACTAAAAAATCTGGCGAATCACAATCATACACTCCACCAATCAAATAATAATAAAGGTATTTCTTTTTGATCAGAAAGTGGAAAAATCATTGTTTCTAAACTATATTATTTTTAAGTGAACGTTGATGAAATCATAATTGTTGATATAATAATAGTATGTGTGTCTTGAATAACTGTTACCTACTACGTACATATCGAAGTTTAAAGTCGATATTTGTTTACAAAACCATAAGTAGTTTTATGATTAATTTTATTTATAATCTTCAAGAAAAAAAAACGATTTAGTGTTAGTTTAAGACAATTTTTATTGAGTAGAACTACCTAAGTGTGCAAGTTTTTGCAAGAATGTTAACAATAAGTAAAGTAGATTAGACCCAAAAGTTTCAAAACTGGTGTTATCTATAGCCTACACAAGGCTACATTTTCGGTGCTATTATCTAACCTCAATTTCAACTTGGAAAAAATGACCAAGTCAAGAAAATATAGGTAGGTAAGTATATCCTATCCTGTAAGGTGAAACTTTACCAAAGTTGAAATAAAACTCTAACTTTTTTAAAATCATCTGACCCTTGGCTTAATTTTTGATGTTTATTACTGCGAAAGAAAACAAAATCTCGTACGCTTCCTATTTTAAGGGGTACAATAAAATATTAGGTAATAATATTATATTTTATATGGAGGTAAAACTTTGTAAAAAATTTACACGATCTTTTGGGATTTTAGCTTTGCAAATAAACTGTAAAAAACGGAAAATTAAAAATAATAATTATTTTTCTTATGGGCCTATAACAAATAGTGCTGAGAAACGTAAGCAGTGAAGAAACTGTCAACACATTGATAATTTTCAAAAAAAAAACGAAATTGTCAAATTCGCGCCTGGTCCAGTCCGCGGAAAAAAAGTAGAACAATCGTTGGATCCGGCAACGTGGCGGGCGGGCCCCTTTTTTGCTTGGGCGCGCGGCAGCTGGCGCACCCCGCAGCGCGCGGCGAAAAAACGGAACGAGAGGGGCGACTTTTTGGGGATTATTTTCGGCGGTTAGTTGCGCTATCGCGTGGCAGATGGCGATGCGATGTAAAAATGAGGGGCCGCCAAAGGAACGAAGAGGAAAATATAAAAGAGAGCGGTGCTCGGTTGATTTGGTGTTAGACACGTTCCTTAATTATTGTTCTAATTTTGGTTTCACTCAGCGGAAGGGCCGGATTGTATTTACTTTCCACTACCAGACCAATTGACACTTATCAAAAACAAATTACCTACTTTTTAATTTCAACACTAAACGTAAAGAAAATATCAGAAACTTATAATTTACATATTTTTTAAAAATAAAAGAAATACATTTCTATGATCTTGTGTAATTTTTCCAAAATTTTCAAAATCAGCTTATTCCAGAAAAACAATTGAACATAAAGTAAAAAAGTTACAATAGTAGTTGTGCAATAGATGAATATATATACTTACCTATTTTTACTTTTTTGAAATTTACGCTCCTTCCCAATCACAACGATATTAACACTTATGTGATGTATTTCTGTATTTGCACAAACCATTTAGAAGATTCTGACCGAATACATTTTTGAAGTTTTCATATCGAAAATAGCAGTAGGTAGGTATATTCATAGAAAACCAAACCAAAGAAAGTTCTGCGTCTAAAGTTTGTTACCATAGATAGTTATCAGAACCAGCAGATGACGATTTGTTTTTAAAATTTTCATTTCATTAACACCCTGTATATTTTGTCCCTATCGGCGGTGAAAACGAAATAAAAACCGAACATTGTGTTCTCGAGTTATATCAAAGAGTTTCATTGTTTCAAATAGGACACCCGCAATAGACAATATTCTTAATCTATAGGAAATTGAATTTTGAACAAAAATTGTCCTATATATTATTATGACTTTTCAATAAAAACTGACAAAGGGCAATTGATGATTTTTCAAATTCGTCAATGTGGTTGTGTTTGTCGTAACTTTGCCTTACCATAAAGTAGAAAGGGAATATCCATGAACAATTTTTGTTCAGAATTCAATTTCCTATCGACTAAGAATATTGTGTACTACCTACAACCTAAGTGTCCCATTTGAAAAAATGGAACTTTTTGACATGATTCGCGAATTAATAGATACTAATGAGATTTGAATGATAATTATAATTTAGAAATCGCCGAAACGATATATATTATATCTTTAATGTAGCACTTTTTTCTTTTGTTGTCTTATTAAGCTCAGGTTCATTCAGAATAGGTTTTGACCTCTGAATAATGAACCCCAGGAAGGAGCAAATTCGGGCCTAACGCTCGACTGGGACCAACGATATATGGGAATAGATACATTACCAAAGGCAACATGTTTTGTTTCATAATTTAAAAAAATATATGTTATTGTTGGCACATTCAAGGTTTCCAGTTTTTTGATACGATTTAGGTCATTTTGTAAATGTAAGTATGTATCTCAAAGCATATAATGTAAGATATGCAATTCTATCAAAAAACTATTTATTATGCATTACAAAATAGGAAAGACCAAATTTAGGAAATGCCAATGTAAACCAATTACTTCGTCTTCTTCCCCCCGACCCGCGAATGTAGAAGCAAAATAAAACCATGTTATTTGTATGAGCGTGAGCGTGAGTCATCTATTTCTATATATCGTTGACCGGGACAGTCTCTGTATATTGCGGGATGGGGGGGGAGGGGGCTGTTTCCGTTTTTACAGTGGCTCGCACCTTTGAGATGTTTCGACAAAATCATCGACGAAGGAATTCTAATTTTTCGTGAAATCAGTATACCCACAATACAGGCAAAAAATTATAAGGCACGTTTATGTCTTTAAGTTTAGGAATCCTTGATCATGCAGCAATTCTAACTTTAAGCGGATGAAGAAGTAGGTACCTACACAAACGCCTATGCCACTTGGTCCATGGACTCAAAATTACAAAGTTCCTTACCGATTAATTATTATCCTCAACAATTTATTTTGGGTTGTCAGGAAAGTCACAAGCCGCACAGCTAAGCATAATAACCAAAGTCTATCCAAGTTACAGAGGCAGTGGATCAAAACATTGGCCACCACGTGACCTATCCTCTTATTGGTCTGGCCGTCATAAAATGTCAAGTGTTTACGCGGCGAGCACAGTGGCGTAACTACGGGGTGTTCAGAGTGTGCGGTGAACACGGGCCCAGAGCTGCTAGGGGCCCACCGCCACCAAGATTCATGCAGGGCGCATAAATTTCGGTTTTTCCGATGTGAGCCGATTGATGTGATGCTGCGTAATAACCGACGAGTCAGAATCTCTAATTGATTACATAGAGGGCGATTGAAATTCCCCAACAATAAAAATGCAAGGGTAGTACAAAAAATGTACCTGTAATAACTTGAGAGTAAATGTACCTATAGGATGATCCAACTCGGCGCTTCAGGCCTACTGCGGGAACACGAAAATTGAAAATAAAATTTCGAACAGGGGTTCTTAAATGGGACATACTATAAGGCCCAATTATGACCGAAAATTTGCTTTTTTGTTGTTTGGGGAAATGGTCGCTGTGACATCATCAATATTTTTCCCCAGAAACATACTTGCCTTTTTTTCCTAAATATTGAAAGTCCTTATCATTCTCGACCACTTTTATAGGAAAAGATTTTCTGTATCTTTTATTGTTCAAAATTTACAATTGATAGTCAGAAATTATTTAAGAGAATATTAGGTTGTCTGGTGCGCCCTTAAATTTTTTCAACTGCAATATTAAAAAACAATTTTTGTAACAGACTATAATAGCAAACAAGTCAGTAACAAGAACAATTCAAAAATATAAAAAATAGTCCAGTCGAACTAATTTAATGGTGCACAAGGCACCCTAACAATACTCTTAAATGATTTCTGACTTTCGAAATTGTTTTCATGGCTGACTAGATTTCGGAAAACCGATCCTAGTGAATAAAAAAATTCCATGTTCCATTTAAGAGCTCCTGTTCGAAATTTTATTTTCAGTTTTCGTGTTCCCGCAGTAGGCCTGGGGCATCGAGTTTGGATCACCCTGTACAGAACGTACATGGTGATTCAACCGTTTGACCTATAATGGCGTTTTTCGACCTGTAGTGAGCAATGTGCATTATTATTAACTGTTGGTCAATACAAAGTTTAAGTTGGATAATTCTCTATGCACCTACAGGGTGTCCCATTTTCGATACTTTGGCGAGGTATCTCGGTTATTTTTAGAAATAGGGAGTTGCGGTTTTCGGGGCACTGACCTACTTTTTCATAAAAAGAAACACTCGTATACAGAATTTTCATGCGGCCTCCTTCGCTTTTTTAAACACAAGGTGATTCTATATCCGTTATACGCTCACTTGTTGAAATGGTAAAAATCGACCGCTATAGATTTTTTCACGTAGAATTCAGTGGCGTTTACGGTTTTTTTCTAGGAGGTAAGAATTTCAAAATATAAATATAACTTGCAAAAGTATCGAAAATGGTACATCCTGTAGGTACAATGTTTTTCATTGTTACACCACTTTCAAACATAAAAAAAACACGTTGGGGCCCACCTGAAATTTTGAACACGGGCCTACACTTCCGTAGTTACGCCACTGGGCGAGCAGAATGCAGGGCCGGCTTTTCCCTCAGTCGAGTTTCCTGAATATTTTAGATCGGATCGCGAGCAGTATGTTCTGTAAATTTATTTTGCTACTTAATTTAGGGAAATTTATAAAGATCCACGAAAGGTAGAAACACAAATTTTAGAACTTCTAAAAGAATTAGTTCAGAATTACAAGCCACTTGGAATCTCATATTAGTCCGACCCTGGTAATCGATTGCAAGGCGGTCATGTGACTTTGTTTATATCTACTGCCGCTGTAATTTGGATAGACTTTAGAAAAAGTATCTAAATATCACATACTGATACCTAATTAGTAGATTCTTATATTATACTACTCAGGGCGATTTCGGTCTTATGTATTTTTTAATATACATAGAATTTTGACTCTTTAATCAAAGGTTTTGACTGTCGCAAAGAAGTAAAACTCTAATTAATTGTTTTGGAATTTTATGATATTGTATTTCTTTGTAAATTATACATGGTGGTCCAAACTTTATCAGCAAAACTAAAAAACTGCTAGAAAAATTAAAAAAAAGGAGAATTTTTCATATAAACATGTACCTATCGAAATCCTAGCGGTTTTCGTTATACAGGGCGTCAAAGTTCAATTTGTGTTCAAGTTTTCTTTTATTGTTCCTAAAGGACGACAGCTATGGCAGACATATCTGGTACAGTTTAGACATAAATTAAATGCTACAAATTAAAAATAATTCAGCTTGTCTACTTCCACCAGTGCCGGAGAAACGGGGGTCAACCATCATATTTTTTAATAAAAAAATGTTACGCCACTGGAAAAGTAGGTACTATTTTTCTGTCTTAACTAAAGTTTTCAATCGATTTCAAGAAAAAAGTATTCTTGACTTTCTAGCGTACCGTTTTTGAAAATTAATTTTCCTGTGTATTAAATTTTTTAGGCCTTTGAAATTTTGCACACCTACTTAGTTTTTAATTTTAAACAACTTTCCTCAATAATATTTTGTCATAAAACCTACATAAAGGGCACGTTAATGGTGCGAAGAATTAGTTTTTTCAAAAAGGTTTTATGACAAGATATTATTAACAAAAGTTGTTCGGATTTAAAACCTGAGTAAGTGTGCAAAATTTCAAAAACCTAGACCTACTTTGATTTTCTTCTGCTAAAAAAATTTAAACGCCCGAAAACGAATTTTTCAAAAACAGTACATCTTTCGATAGAAAGTCAAGAATACTTTTTTCTTAGAATTGGTTGCGAAATATAGTGGAAGCAAAAAAAGATCACTTTTCCAGTGGCGTACCATTTATTTATTAAAAAATATTACGGTTGACCCCCGCGTCTCCGGCACTGGTGGAAGTAGAGAGGTAAAATTATTTTTAATTTATTGCACTCAATGTGTGCCTAAACTGTGCCAAATATGTCTGCCATAGCTGTCGTCCTTTATGAAAAATAAAAGAAAGCTAAAAAAATGAACTTTGACGAACTGTATAACGAAAACCGCTAGAATTTCGATACATGTTTATACCTATATGAGACAGTTATTTATGTACCAAGGCACTGAAGTTCAACTTTTTATGACTCATGTGGAGTTTAGTTGCTGAGGCCTCTGGCCGAGGCAAATAAACCACATGAGTCATAAAAAGAACTTCAGTGCCGAGGTACATATTATATTTTTCTTGAAATCGAAAAAAAAAAAGTTTTATTAGGCAAGAAAATAATAATAAGGGATCACCCGTCCACGAACCGACTACGCGCGGCGTTGCTTGACTTTACCGATCGCTCTAGCTAGGACAAGTATAATGATGTACGGCACCTTCTGACAGAAAAACCAAACTGCTGCTTCTTGTGCAGCCTACACAACAAATCTATTGATTTTCAAATTTACTAAAATATGTATACTGAAGGATTGCTCTTCTATAGGAAACAATTTCACAATGTGTACGAAAAGTTAAATGAGCCTTTATCGGCCGGGTTTTGAATATTTGGTCACTTTTGACGGGCGATTTCTCCGCGTCTGACGTTTGATGTTTACATCTCGCCAAGGCCTACTTATTGAAAAAATCGTACAATAATGGGCTACATTATGGTACGATTTCTGTGCTTTTAATGACGATTTTGGGACATTTTAATGCCGATTTCAAGAAAAATCTTTTTTTTTAAGTTTTCTAGCAGTTTTTAAAGTATTGCTGATAAAGTTTGGACCACCCTATATACTCATTTTCAAAAATGCACATATCAAAAAGAATATAAAAAGAGGCCTAAAAAAATTACTAATTTATTTTAAATATGTATACTAAATAAAAATTATAAAATAAAGTATTTTGGTAACTTCTTAAATATTTTATTTACAATTTTTTGAAGCTTTTCTAAAAGTAAAATTAAAATTTTAGTAAGAAATACTTTGGCATTAAGTATAATAGAATAATAGGTATACAGTAACCGAAATTTGTTGCTGATATGATTTTTCTGTTTGTGGTTATTGTTTAATTTTCGGAAATTCACTGTAAGTATCTATTTAGACGCGCAATGTCAAAAGAATGCTCCACTTTCTGTAATAGGTAGATAATGCGAAAAAATATTAATATTATATTAATATTAAAAGTGAAAAAGAGTTCCTGCCAGATGGAGATAGCTATATTTCGTTAAGTAATAATAAAGAGTAATTAATGTCTTTTGCACTATTACATTTTGTCCAAAATTTTTAGTCCATTTTTATTATTCAACGAACAGTATTAATCATTATTAATGAATAAAATTCATTGTTCGAATGTAAAATTAAGAACCATATTCGTTAATTCAATGTTTAGTTTTTATAATATTAAAAAAAACTTTCATTAATTCAATTCTCAGTGTTCACAACTTCATTGACTCAATGTAAAATTATTCATAATTTAAAAATTACATGTATGTACATCAATTCAATGTTCAGGATTCATACTATTTATGAACATGATCATTATTTTAATGTAGACGGTTAAACATCTACATCATCGATAAGGAAACTAACGAACACCTATTCAGAATATTAACAAACCCTTATACGCTGGACAATTCGTTGCTCTATTCCCAAACGCGACCTATTTCCCAAACTAAACCCTCGATTTCCCCCCCAAGAAACCGCCCATCCCCTTCCTCTATCCCTCGCCGCTGACCCAACCCCGCTTCTTACCCCCCTCCCACGGGCGTAGCCAGGATTTAGTTTTGGGGGGGGGGGGTTAGTTTGAGAAGTAAATAAAACAACAAAAATATACTTACATGAAATTTAATATCTATATATTCATCCGAAAAACTACGACATATTTATAAAGTTCTTAACTTTAAATGAAATGGATAAATTAATTTCGTTCCTCTGCGCTAAATCTAAAACCATTAAAGAAGAAATCTTCGGCTTTTTCTTTTAAATATATCCACTACTTCATCTGCATGAATTTCTGTTCCATAGTGAATGTTCATTAGAGCCAAACCATTAAGTCTGTTTTTACTTGCAGTATTTCGTAAATAGTTTTTCAGTCTCCTTAGGCTCGAGAAAGACCTTTCTGGGGTAGCAGTGGATACAGGAATGGTAGCGAAGATTTGTAGTAATGTGTAAATATTAGGATAAAGGTTTTTATCGCACATATCTAGGCATTCCAAACTAGATTTCGGGGTAGGCAGTCTTCTTATCAGCATGCAAGGTAGCTGAAGCTTTGATAGCTAAATCCAAATTTGTTTCTTTATTAGAAACCCCTTGACCTTGACTACACAACTTTTTCCAGTAGTCCATACCTTTAAGTTTATCACCCTTCCTTTTTTCCCCTCCATTTTTCGACAGTAATAATGATTCACGTATCTATCCTTAACAAGGTCATCGAATAACAGCGCACTAAAATTACTCACTTACACGGTACACTTAATTCTCTTCACTATTCGTTCACCACTTTTCACTTTTATTCGCTTCGAGTTCGCATGGAACAATACTGTCGTAAGCGCGGTCACGCGCCGCGGCGCCGCTTATATAGCAGCCCAGTAGCCGTCCAGAAACTTCCACGAACTTCCACAAAGTTCCGCTCATTTCGATCGAGGGGCGTGGCGAATAATCGAGAAACAACGCAAAGTGTCCCTACAATACAAAATAGTTCGGCTGCAACTGCGTCTGCCTCTCGTCAAAAGATGGCGCTAGGCGCTACTATTACTACATATATTCAAACGTAATAATAATTTAACTCTTCACTCCTCGTATTTTTTCGGTATAATATTAGGTAATATTTTGCTTATTTCAGGGGGGGGGGTTTGAACCCCCGAAACCCCCCCCTTGGCTACGCCCGTGCCCCCTCCCGTATCCTTGAGTCGGCCGGCGTATTGATCGGGGCCGTCTTGGCCCTCGCCCCCTCCCCCTCCGCCTCATTACACTCTTAGGGCGGCCTGGACGGGCGATTCCCGCCCTTAGCGCACCTACGCGGCACGTATTAGCGTTTATGGCGGAAGGGGGTGGTCGCGGTGGGGCGGGGGGGTGGTAATTGGATTGCCCGGGACGAAATTATTCGGGGGTGTCCCGACGGCGAAGGGCCCCTGATGGGGCCCGGCGATGAAACTACGCCGGCGGTTCCCTAACTGCCCACTATCGCTGAACGTTCGAGGGGATGCCGGCAGGAGATAAATTTGATCTCTTCGCGTTGTTTCCTTCTGGGCACATTGTAATACCAACTCCGGGCTTCCTAATATAGACGTGTCCGTTGTCGGCCGGGCAAGTATGAAGTCGGCATGGGCGTAGCCAAGGTATTTGTATGGTGGAAACAACTTATTTCTTCCATATACACAGATAGAAATACAATTCTTCATAGAAAAATATTTGTTGTTTGATCACGAATTATTTGTCAGAAATAATATTTATTTCGGTAGAAAGTATATTATTTAAATGAAGATTTATTTTTTTCAATTAAAAAATAAGAGCTTTTTGGGTGAAGTATTTGATTCTTTTGACACATTATTGTTTAGTAGAAGCATTTATTATTTTCCTGAAATAAGGTATTACTTGGTGCAAACAAGAATAATTTTTATTTATAGTATTAGCTTTCGTTGTTTGGGTCAACCACATTGTTATTTGGTTTAAATGTGACCTTATTTGAGTTAAATAATACTACCTATCATTTTTATTGCTGTCTCGCTCCAGAGAATGAAAGATAGAAAGAGAGAGAAAATATGGGAGAACGAGAGCGCACTCTAGTGTCGGCGTTCAGAGCTATTCCGTGTCCGTGTAAGTAGGTACGCGTCTGCAGCCTTCCTAGAGGTTTTGTGCGAGCAGTTTTATTATTATTTATAGCCGCCGATTAGCCGTCTGTAGTGTGGTGTATTATGTGTATTGCGTGTTTTCAGATTCTTCTGTAAGTAGGATACGCATAAACAATAATGGATACAAATCTCAAAGAACTACTTGAAATGTATCAAATAGGCCACCTGTATGAGGCGCTTTCCTTGGTGTGTTTTGCATAGTTTTTTTATACCAAATATTGTTTTTTAATTGTATTTAAATAAATATTTTTATAGCATTACAAATTATCGTGTTTTTCTAATCCAATTTCCGTTCCATTCAACAGAACATCTTTATGAATTGAACAAACTTATTGTTTTTTATTCGAATCGACAAAAAAAGTTTGTGAATAATGATAAACACAAAGGTTGCTTTACTTTAAATAAATAATATTTTATTTCAGTGAATACCCTGAATGGGTAATTCAACCCATCACAGTTGTTTGACGCAACTGTCTTATTTTTTTAAATAGAATAAATGTTTTTAAACATCGTAGATTTGTTCCTTCGAAATATATCATTTATTTAATTCAAATCGTTAGTAGGTATTTTCATGGGAATAAAAATTAATTTCTTCCAAATAATATTTAAATTGTCTCAAATTAAATGTTGCTTTTAAATTGAAACAAACCAAATGTTTTATTCAAAGTTAGTCTAGGGTTCGCCATATACAAGAATCAAATTTGTTTGAGTTAAATAAATTTTATTTGATTCAAGTATCTCTTTCTATCTGTGTAGGTACCTACCTACATTATGAATATACCAAACTGGTCGATAATTTTTGGTTCCCGTCGAAACTTTTATTGCATTTAAAAAATATAACTGAAGGTTGGGAAGGACTGACGGAAATAATAATTCAACAGGTAAAGTTTCAAAAAAATTTCCACAACATACAGTGCCCGCCAAAAAGTTGGAACAATATGGGATTTTTTTAAATTTTTGGGCTAAGATGAAACTACTCTGGAGCTATCATCTCTGGTTCCAAAAAATTTGAAATGAGATCATTAAACGCCGTGACGTCATTTGACATACCTGCCAAAAATGACATTTTATTAAATAAATGGCTAAACTACTCTTTATTTGTGATTTTATCGAAAAAAGTTATTTGAAAAAGTTGCATGGAATTTTATTTTACCCCATTGTTTTCAGAGAAAAATTTTGAGAATAATAAATTTTTGATTTTTTGAAAAAATATAATAATTGCACCTTGTTTTGTGTTTAGTGTTTGACTCCCCCTCGTATACCGCGACATTTGCACGAAGATTTTCAGGCTCTATTTTGCTTGCTCAGATCATGCGTCGAATGAAGGCCCAATAGTCAGTTTCTTATTTCGGCGCATAATAAAAAAAATCCTATTTGTTGGGTTTGTTCTGCGCCGCGGTTACTGTCTAACGCTTGATCTTGATCTTTATTTATACAGTGTGTCCCAATTTGATACTGGACACCTCAGAAATATATGAAGGGCAAGGAAAACAAATGGTCTCTATTTTTATATTGGTAGTACCAAGGGAGAGTATCTCATAGACCGTGATATTTGCAAATTTTCAAGAAACCCCATTAGGGATTTTTTTACGACAAAATGTTATAAAGAAAACTTGTTCAGAATGAAAAACTGAGCAGATACGCAAAATTTCAAAAGGCTAGGCCTATATACTTTGATTTTTAGATTTATTTCCCATTTTTTCCTAGAAAAGTGTCCTTTTTGGAGCTCTCACTTCAACATTTTATTTTTTCACGATAATCAAGTTTCTTTAATAATATTTTGAATTTTGACGTGAAAGCTCCAGAAAGGACACATTTCTAAGAAAAAAGTGGGAGAAAAAGGCGAAAAAAAAGCTAAAAATCAAAGTAGACCTAGACTTTTGAAATTTTGCAGTTCTAATCAGTTTTTCATTCTGAACAAATAAAATTTTGTTGTAAAAAAAAATCCTAATGGGGTTTTTTAAAAATTTGCTATTTTTAAAAATCATAGCATGCCATGAAATAATTACCCCATCCAAATACCAACGCCTATGAGATACTCTTCCTTGGGACTACCAATAAAAAAATAGAGACCATTTGTTTTCCTTGTCCTTCATATAGTTCTGAGGTGTCCAGTATCAAAATGGGACACACTGTATATCTAAGTATACGTCAATGGTTAACTATGGACATTTTTCATATTATTTCTAAGGACTTTAGCACCTTGTATTATATTTTATATATATTATATTATATATTATATTAGCGAAGCACTATTTGCATCACTGTATCCATACGAAATTGTTTGCTTAAAATTTACAGGGAGTAACAAAAAATTTTAGGTTCCTGACATACATTTCAGTTTTACTGGAGTTGAATATAGGTATCACTTGGCTAGTTGTTTGAGACATGCTGTATATTTTGCATTTTTTATTCTTGTTGCTATCCCAATTCCAACGGTACCTAGGTATATAATTTTATATAGTCGTCTTTATAATACATTTAAGGAAGGTACCTATATTTCAGCATTTCCAACAAAAATGTAAATTATTTACCATATATTATTCTTGAGGAGATCTATCTAAAAACGAAAATTTGCTGTTTTTTTATTTTTACAGATAACTATATAAAAGTATAGAGGGTGTTTCGAAATTCACTACAACGATTTTAAGGGCGTATTTTTTAGGTATTTTTTTTTCTGAAACACCCTATATATAGTCGGAATGGGGAGACTAAAATGAATAAAAAAGCAACATATACAGGATGTCTCAAACCCAAAGTCATAAATACGAACTGACAACTATTTTACGTTATTCCCTGTATACCTATTAATAACATCCCGTATTACAATAATTTAACCTCAGAAATTCAAGAAAAAACACCCTGTATAGTGATTTTGACTTGACATTCTCCGGAAAATTATACTTAAAACCAGTCTTGCATTTTTTTACTAGTCTAAAAATAACAGAAATAGTAAGAGGACATTTAAATTAAGACATATACAGTATGCAATCGTGATATAAAAACAGATTATTTGTAGAATTATGGTAGAGTAACAAATTTACACCAATAATTATGGTTGAATAACCAAAGGTTTTTGATTTGTTGAATTTTGATTGACAAAATTAATTACATTGTATAAAACCTAAAAATGAGCCAAAATCCAAATTATAAATAATAATTTAAATTAAAATTCTGTGGCGAAAGTACATCTATGCTATAAAAATAAACAAGTTTATTTTTACACGCTCCAGAAATACACATTTCGTACCGGAGATGAAAAAAAAAAATGCGGGCTAAACTTCACAAAATTGATTTATGAATTATTAACGAAAAATCTCCCCGTAATTAGCAATTAATATGCGGTCTGCTAGATGAGCGCAAACGCGAGCATGCATCTATAATGCGCCATGGATACCTACGTCCCAGGGGTTTTCAATAAGTACCGAACATTTTATTGCAATATTTCATTGTGGAAATAGGTACCTACCTATTATTTAATTTTTGGAAACGTGATATCAATATTTAATACCATTTATAGGTACCAGTACCAGTATTGTCCTTAATTTCCTATGATAGCTCCAAGTTTAGCCATCCGATGTTAAAGGGATTTTATCAACTCTGAATCGATGATTATTGAAAGCGTTTTTAATAAAATAAAGAACTTTCAGGGTGATACAAAAATTAGTTTTATCCCGACTTTTTCCGCACTTTTTTAAATAAAAATTGTAAACTTCCAGAAGTATACTAGTGCGGAAATACCTATTTTCTAATCTAATCAGACCTTAAAATTTACTTTCGGTTTAAAAGGAAGTGGCATAAGTTTCTTATTTCGATGTATAGAGTGGTAGAAATATTTTATTCGAGTTTAATTTCTTGAGACATATAGTTAGATTTCACAATTTTTTCAATGCAAGCATATACTTTATTATTACCATTAAATTCTCCATTAAGTTTTCTCGTTATTGATGTCACAAATCGTTAATGTGTTTAAAACATAGAAGTAAAAATTGAAAAAAGCGCTTAATAATTAATATTTAGGTACTGTTACTGTTACTGCTGTCTTATAGGCAGTTATGAGTTCAAGAGTGAAAACAAAAAATTGTTAAATCTATTCTTTATATAAAATATCCCCATTTTAAAAAGTGCGAAAAAAGTACGGATGCAAGCAACTACTTCAAAAAAAAAACACAAGAGAGGTATTTTATAGAACGTAAGTATTTATTTTTTAATATATTTTATTAGTTATATTTTTTTTATTTACCTACTCATTATGCATATTTTCTATTTTCTAACGCAAAAACAATTCAATATTTTTAAAATATATCAACGAAGAAATTACATTTTTTTATTCTAATATAAATGAATCTATATTAGTGTAATTTTCGTGCTGATCTCATTCATAGGTGCCTACAATAATGCCAAATTATAGGACTAGTGTTTCCTTGATGACTTATTTTGAAGCAGACAGCATTTAGATCCAGGAGAAAAGCACGGGTCAATAACATAACGGCACGGATCATTGGGATCCATAGCTACCAATATAAATATATTTGGTTAATAGGTGTATATATTATGTAGGACCATTGAATAAGGAAATACCTTAATCAATGGTAGGACATATTTTATGAAAAACAAGGACATAGAAAAACAACAGACGTAGTTGTTTGCAATATTCGTTATATTTTGAAATTTTCAAAAGATCTGATTGTACAAAAAAGTGGTAATTTCGACACTAGTAATTCCCAGAATATTACAAACTGCAAAAAGTGAGGGTGTCTCTTGTTTTTTAATACACATTGCAAACAAATAGGACAAAGCTACACATCGACTGTCAGAACCATTGTTGAAATTTCCGCACGCTACACCATATATTTTGCATACATTTTTATATAAAAACTAATAACTAAGTTAAAATATTCATACTTCAAGTCCTAAGAATTGTAAGAGATTACAATTTATCTGTTTTAATTTGTTTTCGCTCCAAAATTAAAGTTGACTGACTATCTATTGGTCCTTTAATCTATGCTATACCACAGATCTGTGTTTATACCTACATTTTAACACAAAAAATGTATACTTTCGAACTAAAACATTATGTCAATTAGAGATTTGAGATCTAAAAGAATGGAAACCAAGTTGAATGTCTAATGAAATATTCAGAATAGTAGGTATATTGTATAACTAGCATGGAATGACATGATATATTTATTATTCTTTAGTTGCGGTGTATGTAAATATACAAAGAAGTTACTATTTTTTGTTTACTTACGTATATGTCCCAATTCCGATTTACTAGGAAGTGCCCCAGTGAAAACCGAAATACTTAGAATAAATAAAATCAAACAATAATTAACCTTCATGGTGTAGTGATAAGTTACTCACTGACGTATACTAAAGGAGTAGGAGTATATAAGTATTTTGAAAATCCCTATTGTTTTATAAATATTATCTGCATAAAAATTTATAGGATATTTCGAAATTTCATAAATCTTTAACCCATCCATTATTGATTTCATTTAGAAAAACCAGTTTTATTTACGGATGCAATTGCACAAGGTCGAAAAATATTTGTTGGTATATCTAATTAATTCGGAATAATTACTTATAAATTAAATAAATAAATTGCCTGACAAATTTGTTGTGTCTGCTAAACTGGACTTATAGTAAGCAAGTTTTAGAAAAATTTTGTGTAAACTGCAGATTTGACGAGTATCTTTCTACGTTCTATGTTCTATCCCTATACAGTATGTCTCCGGTTGGGGTTTACAAGAGGTGAAATGGCCAAAATAACTCGTAAAAGTTTTTGCTTCCTTCGAAATGAAGATATGCGTTGAAAAAATATTAACTTGTTATACAGGGTGTTCAAAAATTGCAAATTATGAAATTATGTGAAAAGTAAATTAACTCTAATGTTCGTTTTTCGCTTAGATGGTAAGATATATTTACTCAACAGCCCCCAAAATCCTTTTTCTAAGCATCCTTTTTCTAAGCATTTCAGTGTCAAACTGGTTAAAAAATAAAGAGATAAAATCTAATAGTTTTGAAAACTTCTGAAGCTCATCTGTATCTAGGAAACGCGGGATTTGTATAAAAAAGTGTACCTACCTATATATACTACAAAACAATTTATTTTATTGATAGTTTATAGTCCGGAACAAACCAAGGATTTCTAGGGATTCGGGTTAATTGGATTTCCAAGAAAATTTAGTGATTAAATTCTGTGGTATCGAGGGGATGTAGCTTCTCTGTAACATTTTCGGGCTAGCTCTCGCCTTCTCTCTGATGTGGTTGGGCGGACTATAGCCTGGTTGCCTGGGGATTATTTTATTTTCCCTAACACGCAATAGTGTCTTTATTGTTCTCCAATTGAATCTGAAACAAAAAGAGGCTAACGATTATTTAGAAAAAAAAAACAAGTTAGCTTATTCAAGCTTATCAGCCAATTCAAGAATATTAAAAAATGTATATGAAGTACCTTTCTTCCTAAAATAGAAACCCTCAAAAAATGACGAAAAGGACAAGTGCTGCCATTGAAAATGTCAAGTCAATGGAATTTGGCCAGGGCTTTAATAAAAATATAAATATGTATAATACATATTATTACTTTAGTAAATTTTGAAGGCTGCATTGTCCATATTTGGGTAATAATTTTAACTAATCCTATTTTGCAACACCAGCCAACAATGTCTCTGGACATATTGAAAGGAAAATGTCATTTTTGGGAATTGCCATTATGGCTCGATTTATATTATTATTTTAATTGTGCACAGTAAAAAATATGCCGGTGTAAAGCCTAAAAAATTGCTGCTAAACTTTTCTCGTGTTAATTTATACACCAAATTTCGTTAAAATGGATTATGTTTACCAATTTACTTCTGGTAAATCTTTTTTTTTACCTAATAAGAAATTTTACTCAATTCCCGGCAGGTTTTATTTGAAAGATTTGTTTCTATCTCCAAAATAGGAAAAATAAAGGGGGCCACCCATCTTCCAAAACCTCATTTGGTAGCAACTACACAAACGGCTACATTTCCGTTCCAGATCCCTCTGGCGCCCTTTCTACGTCTCCCCGCGTCCCGATTTCGCCTAGCTCCATAATACCCTGTCCTGCGGTAAGTGCTATTTCTGTTACTTGTCCGTTCCGGTGTTTATAGCCCGGACAAGCGAAGGATTCCTCGGCATTCGGCTAAATTGGATTCCCAAGAAAATGTCACGATTAAATTCTCGGGGATTCTCTGTAGGGTAAATATGTATAAGAGTACGCACTTAGTGAATAAGATACAATAACTTTTGCATTTTATACCTGAAGGCATGTTTTTACGTTTTGTTTAGGTAAGTGATTGTTTTGTAACACGTTTTCAACCATTTTTCTTGTATATTGTTATATAAACCTGAGATTTAAAACTTTATTGCCACTTCTGCAAGTGCGTACTCTTATACACACATTTGTATAAGAGTCCGCAGATGAATGTCTATGAGTACGCATGTCATAGTTAGCCAGTTGTTAGAGATTATATAATTAAGCAAAACTAAAACATACGCAAGTACATTTTATTTACTGAATGTATAATATGTGCATTGGGCATATACAGTGTGACCCATTTGTTTTGGGGTCAGTCTGTAAAATAAATTAAAAGTAAAAAAATATTTTTAAAAAAAGCTTTTATTTAAATGCGCTAAAAAGAATAAAATAATCTTTTCTTTTAAAACTTTTACTATCAACTTATAACGTCATTCCACAATTTATATGATATAAAAGCTTGTCGCGAGATTTAAGTAGTGGTATTTACTTAGTTTGAAAACTTAAATCTCGCGACAAGCTTTTATATCATATAAATTGTGGAATGACGTTATAAGTTGATAGTAAAAGTTTTAAAAGAAAAGATTATTTTATTCTTTTTAGCGCATTTAAATAAAAGCTTTTTTTAAAAATATTTTTTTACTTTTAATTTATTTTGTAATTTTTAGTTTGGCCAGGTGTCTGAGTCTATTCATCTCAGTTAACGCATCATTGTTGCAAGGTCGTTTGCCGGTTAGTTTAGAACAGTCTAGCTCTTCAATGAGGAGACCTTCTAATGACCATCTTGGGTGTTCCGCCATGTTGGATTTAGAATGACGTCACACATATAATCATGCATTGTCATCCAAATTAAACGTGTGTACAAAATTTCAGCTCGATCGGTTGAAATTTAACTAGTCCGCCATCTTGAGTGTTCCGCCATGTTGGATTTAGAATGACGTCACACATATAATCATGCATTGTCATCCAAATTAAACGTGTGTACAAAATTTCAGCTCGATCGGTTGAAATTTAACTAGTCCGCCATCTTGAGTGTTCCGCCATGTTGGATTTAGAATGACGTCACACATATAATCATGCATTGTCATCCAAATTAAACGTGTGAACAAAATTTCAGCTCGATCGGTTGAAATTTAACTAGTCCGCCATCTTGGGTGATCCGCCATGTTGGATTTAGAATGACGTCACACATATAATCATGCATTGTCATCCAAATTAAACGTGTGTACAAAATTTCAGCTCGATCGGTTGAAGATATCTGCTTCAAAATTGAGTTGCAAGATTCCACCCGAACAAATTACATACATACATACATACATACATACATACATACATTGCAAGTTAAATAAAAGCTTTTAAAAAGTGTATCAATCGTGCGATTTGGCTGATTTTTTTTTTAAATTGTAGAGCTCGATGAACTGCACATTTTGAACAAAAATTGCCTGGTTCGCATAAAATCCAAAGCCTACTATGACCGTTTTTATGAGCAAAATTTTAAGAAACCATATTAGCGTTTTTTTTTGAAAAAATCTGTGTGCGCCAATGGATTGAGCACCCCTCGAAATGGGTATGTACAAAATTTCATCAAAATATTTCAAGTAATAACGATTTTGTAGAAAAATTAAAAATGCAGCCAAGGTACGTCTTTATTTTCAAAAATTCAAAGTTGGCCATGGAAAATAATTGAATTGTAATAATACAACCTTATGCTTATAAACACAAAACATAAAAACAATTAAAATTATAAAATTTTTGTAACTTCTACCAAGCCTCCATTTTCTACAATGCATTTGTCGTTCCTCTTGCGTACATTCAAAATTACATTTCGTATTTGCTGTGGAGTAATTTCCTCACAACTACGGTTTATCCTAGCTTGCAGTTCTTGTAAATTATGGGGTCTTGACTTATAAACATTTTGCTTAAGTGTACCCCAAAGAAAAAAATCTAAAGGAGTTAAGTCCGGAGATCTCGGTGGCCACTCACAGAAAGGACTATTTCGCCCTATCCAACAGTTTTCAAAATTATTATCTAGCCAGTTTCTGATTAAACGAGCATTATGAATAGGACTGCCATCTAACTGTAACTTTAACTTTAAACGGTATCTTAATGGTAACTCATCTAAAGCATTTCTAAATTCAATTTCTAGAAAATTCAAGAAGCCAGCCGCATTCAAATTCCCTTCAAAGAAAAATGGCCAATTATTCTGTCGCGTAGTATTCCACACCAAACGTTAATTTTTTGTGAATATTGTCTCCTTGCATTTATTATAAACTCTGGATTTTCAGCTGACCAGTGACGGCAGTTTTGACTTGATACTACACCATTTGTAGTAAACGTGGCTTCGTCGGTGAATAAAATTTCATTTAAAAAGTTGCCATTATGGAGATATTCACCTTGCAGCCAATAGCAAAATTCTAATCTTCTCTCCTCATCTCCTGGTTCCAGGGTGTGCAAAAATTTTGGCTTAAACGGTTTTATTTTGTTTTGTCTCAAACATCTCCTTATACTCTCTCTGGGTATATGACGGTCTAAACTAGCCGTTCGAACACTATTTCGAGGATTGTCACTAAAGTATTGCAGAATTTGATTGTTATTTTCAACAAGTCCACGGCGTCCATTTTGCCTAGTTTTTAATAAATTTTTAGAAATCGATCCAGTTTCATCAAAAATATTGTTTATACGTTGTACAGTACTTCGACTCACTGATCTACCTGGGTGTCTATTGTTAAATTCGGCCGCAGCTTCTGCTGCCGAGCGCTCGTTGTCGCCCACGAGTCGAACAATTTCTATTTTGTCTCTTATGCTTAAATATTCCATAATTATGATAATTAATTGTATTGAGCACAAACAATTTCTGAACTCAATTTAGACAGTTTGACACTTAATAAAAGTAAACAATTCAATTATTTTCCATGGCCAACTTTGAATTTTTGAAAATAAAGACGTACCTTGGCTGCATTTTTAATTTTTCTACAAAATTGTTATTACTTGAAATATTTTGATGAAATTTTGTACATACCCATTTCGAGGGGTGCTCAATCCATTGGCGCACACAGATTTTTTCAAAAAAAAAAACGCTAATATGGTTTCTTAAAATTTTGCTCATAAAAACGGTCATAGTAGGCTTTGGATTTTATGCGAACCAGGCAATTTTTGTTCAAAATGTGCAGTTCATCGAGCTCTACAATTTAAAAAAAAAATCAGCCAAATCGCACGATTGATACACTTTTTACAGACTGACCCCAAAACAAATGGGTCACACTGTATAAAGATAAAGGGTGTTATTTAAGTACGTAGCCAAACTTCAAGGGGTGATTCTTTGAGTGATTTTAAGACAAAAAGTTTATATAAACATAGGTCCGGTATCGCTTAGTGTTCAAAATACAGGGTGTCAAACAAACATCTTTTTTCAACAACATCTTAATAATCCTGTAGCCGATTGTGTTTAAATCTGGCAGTCTTATTTACGGTAGAGAGGGGTTAATTTAGCCCTACGTAGATTCAAATTATTAAGTCCAGTGGCGTCCCGGGGGGCACCGTGACAAATATTTATGAAAAAAATGTGCGTCACTGATTTTTTTAAAACTTTTCAAGCATTAAGGAACTAAGAATAAAACTTTTTGGGCTCTTGAATTTTTTTGTGTCGTGCTTCGTTTTCAAGAGAAAAAATAAAAACCACTTTATTGCATGTCACTATTTTGCTGTTGCATTGCTGCTTTCTCGAAAACGAAGCAAGATACCTACAACTTTTTGGTCTTTTGAATCTTGTTCGTATCTTGCTTCGTTTTCAAGAAAACAGCAACGCAACAGCAAAGCAATGACATGCAATACAGTGGTTTTTATTTTTTCTCTCGAAAACGAAGCACGACACGAACAAATTCAAGAGACCAAAAAGTTGTATTCTCAGTTCCTTAATGCGAGAAAAATATAAAAGTTTTAAAAAAGTCAGAGGCCCACATTTTTTTTTCAAAAATATTTGTCATGGTGCCCCCGGGACGCCACTGGACTTAATAATTTGAATCTACTCAGGGCTAAATTAGCCCCTCTCTAATGTAAAAAAACGGCTAAAGGATTATTAAGATGTTGTTGAAAAAATATTTTTTTAAAAAAGGTTGACAACCTGTATCTTGAAAACTAAGCGATAATGGACTTCTGTTTATATAAACTTTTCGTCTTAAAATCACTCAAAGAATCTCCACTTGAAGTTTGGCTAAGTTCTTAAATAACACCCTGTATAGTAATGTTAGAAACTAACATCTTAGATATTTGGTACGTTATTAATTATTAAAGGTTAAATAATTGCCGTAAAAAATGTCCAAAATATATTGTCACTCTTCACAATGAAAACAAGTGAATTGTCCAGTTACATACGTTGTGCAGGATTCATGCCACCAATATTATTGCACTGAGAACACATAATCTAGTCTTCATCGGATTTCGAATATAAATCTCCACATACCGGGCAAGTCGCATCTTCGTGACTTTCTTAGTTTTTTGCTTCTGCAATGATTTAGATTTTGTGCAACTAGGTACTAATTTTCTCTTTGCTATTTTTTCTACTTTTGAATACTGCCACAATTATAAAATATTATGTATAAGAGTACCCACTGCGTACTCTTAAGACAACGACCGTTGCGTACTCTTATACATTCACGTGAAATTTCATGTTTTAGCATATTTCTTTTGCAGAAAATATGTTTTCTATATTTTTTAACTACAAAAGTGATATCCATAACATACAAAAGCTCAACAAAACATTTAATATATAGTAGCGTCAATATTTACCTTTAAAAAGTCTAATATCTCGACTGCTTACAATTACAGTGCGACACTATGAAATTTTGGAACGGCCATACTGTAAAAACACTGTCGGTAACGCAGATTTTCGCTGGTGATACTTCCATAAATTGGCGCTAGAATTATAATGTACCTTTTAAAAGAGCCAGTAGATGGCGGTATATATTAAATAGTGCTGGTGCGTACTCTTATGCCTGTGCGTACTCTTATACACATTTACCCTAGTGTTTTCCCGCAGGCGTTTGCCGCGTCCCTGACGAGGTTGTGTACGGGCCGTGACCGCAATCCCCTGGGATTAATTTATTTTTGCAGCGTGTCTCCATTGTTGGAAGGTGTCTGGCTCCTGGAATTGACGAAAGTACATATAAAAGTAGGTTAATTGACTATTTTCGAAATATCAGTCAACACCTGAACTTGTCCTGTGATTTTTTATTAGTAGGTATAATAAGTAGCCCAAGTAACATTTTAAGTTATAATTATTTATCTTAAGTCCAAATAGTTGTATTAGGGTTATAAAATTGTCGCTTGGGGTAGACAAAATAACTATAGGTCTTATAGTAGTTGTTGGGATATTATTTACTCGAATCGTGAAAGTAATTATTGTTCTATAAATGTCTTATAACAGGCATAACATGGTTACTTTAACGTCAACATTATATAGTCTTTCAAAGATTATTATAAGGTTGTAAAGAAGTGTCCGGCGTTGAGAATACAACAACTTTTACGACTTTAGAAATATAGTTGTACGACGGTTGTTAAGAAAATAATTTGACCACATTAAAACTTTGTGGAGCGATAGTCGTATAAAGACGATTTAAATATATTATAAGACATCAGTAAGTGGAAGTCATAGATGTTGTAGAACAGTTTTAAACAAGATCTTAATACGACCTATAAATGAGAACATGACGGTAAGAAAGTAGTGCACATGCGCGTTAATATTAATTTCAACCTCAATATGACCCCAGTAAGTGGTAATTTTAATAACATACCTTTATACGACTTTCGTAGGGTCATTAGTAAAAGTAAGACGTAATTTATTGTATCATAATATGTATCATATTATGATGTGCCATATATCATGCAGTAAATGTAAAGCAGTAATAATCAGCATCTGTTAAAAATTATTACGAGTTTTACAAAAGACTGGGCAAATACAAATGCTCAGGAAGTTATAGACGAGCAGCAAATTTGGAATTAAATCAGTTTTGTCATACAAATCTTTATTTTTTTATACCACTACTACTACTAGCACTACTACGAACTTGACGAGGCACCTACCCCGGACCGCAGAAATTTCTAAAGACAGACCTCCACGCGCATGCGCATATAAATACTTATTCTGTAATTTTGATTTTAGTTTTAGTCGCTTTATTACCTCTTAATAGTCGTTTGACAGTTTTAGAACTATTTATGACCTCTTAGTAGTTTGACTGAAGTTTTACAACTACTAAGTCATATAAGCGCCGTCGGCCATGTTTGCCATCAGAAGTTCAGTTAAATAGGACAACCATGTTTGTCTTACGAAAGTGGCAATACTTCGAATTTAATTTGTGGGCACAAATCATAGAAATTTGAGTTGGAAAACATGTATTTTCGACACATCGAACGATCCTGTACAACTGTAACACTTTAAATTTTGATTTAAAGCACTTTCCTATTTTACATTATTTCTTTCATTTCCTTTAATTTCCGTTATTTTAAAGATGCGTTGTAAATTTTCGAGCTATATTTATAATTTTCACAGTAAATAAAAATTCGCATATTCAGTCATAAAGGAGTTGTAAAAAGGACGATACGTCTATAGACAAGTTATATTATTGGTCGCAACAACGTCTTCACGTGTTTTATGCAACTTTAAATGTTACTTGGGAGGTACCTAGGCGGGAAACCTTTTATTACACCCGAGAAATACGATAATGGAATAAAACAGACTTTTAAAAATCTGACTAGAAAGTCCCAGGGAAGGGCGCTTATAAAGAAGACAGAGTGACATAAATATAAAAGTAGAATTGAAAATAACTGCTTTGAGGACAAACAATATTTAATACCTAATAGATACTTCTTCCAAAATAAATAAAAAGCTTTCGTTCAATATTTTGAACTTCGTCAAGGTATATAGGTACTAGATTAAAGTATTAATTTCTAGGTTTACAAATCCAAATGTAACGATATGCGATATACAGCATATAGATAAGGTAGATATTATGTTAAAAAAACCATATGATCTTGAAATGACCTTAACCTTTTCTTAATCGAGAAATAGAGCGATTCTACGGCAACTTGTTTGAAAATATACTGGATGTCGCCATTTTATTTTCACAAATTTCAAAAATCGCTTGAACTTCAGACAATAACGCTAGTTACATAAAGGTCTTATCAATGACTATAGAAAGAATCTATGGTCTTATGGAGTAAGGACCACGTTACTATGCAAATAATGTTTCAATAAACGTGAAATAAATTATCATTTCTTTTTCCTTTGGGGCCTTCGATTTCAAGGTTGGCAAATAGACCAGCAGATAGTGACAGACGACAGATTTAAGTGCCCCATTTTCGCATACAAGCCTCGAAGATGGTTGAAAAGTACATCGATGCTGAGTAGAATAAAGGGAAATTTACGAGTCGCCCCTATGGGGATAACATATGGAAAATTCGATTTTCCCATATACTATAATACCTATACATATAATATGTTAATTATGTGTAATATGGTTTTTTATGTTTTCGGGCTAGTGACGTTGTACATTTTCATACTTTCCATGGGTTTGTGTGGAAAAATCGGACAAAATTTCGATTTTTCCTTACAAGATTACGCCCTTATTTTATCCCTTTAGTTACCTGCAATACTCAAGCCTTTGGTTTTTCGAAGCCAGGTTCTATTAATTAATCATTTAGTGAACACGGCTTGCGTGAAAAGATAGGCAACAGCAACAACCACCTTTTATTTCTGTTAAGGAGAATTGAATTTTCCATGTTATCCCCAAGGGCCACTCGTAAATTTCCCTTCATTCTACTCAACATCTATGCACTTTTCAACCTTCTTCGAGGCTTGTATGTGAAAATGGGGCACCTAAATCTGTCACTATCTGACGGTCTAAAAGTTCAGAACAAAATAAAGAAAACTGAACTGCCAACAATATTTCAACCAAATTTGTTGTGCGTTGTCAAGGCTTTATAAAGTGTATTAAGTTTGTCAAGTCCCCACTGGTAATCTCCATGGTATACTAAATTATTGCCACGTACGATTTCATAATTGTATACTTTATTTAATGCAGATTTTTATCTAAAACACAAACTCCATTTTATTAATTTTTGAATATTTGCCCCATAGATAATGCGCAGGCATACGACATAGTGTGGTTGAAGCTTATGCTGGACATGGGGAGAGAATAATTTTTGTGAAGCATGGGGAAGGCAGCTTTAAAAAGATTAATATATTTCTGTGCTTTTGGAGTTCGGTGTGTCTGCAAACGTAAGAGAACTGTCTAATTAGATTAGGTAGGTATAAGCGACTTCGTTCTTTACACCGATATATCGATTAAAAGAGCCATAGAAGCGTTGTTGAAACCGTAGGTACTCAAAAATCCCGCTACACCAATTTTCAAACTCTAATTTTGAAGTGAAAAAATTTTAATGTCTTACAATTCTTAAGACTCTGTACTCTGTACATATAGGTATACTTTAATAGGCAAGTTTCCTCTAATCGAATTTCGAGATAAAATGCTAATCAGCGGATGAAGTATCACGAAATTACACTACTAGCACATATAACTTTCCTCAAAAGTGTTGCATTAATTAATAATTTGAAAATAAAATGAAGATTTTTTAAATCTTCATTCGGTTTGCCGACGGGGGTTTCTACGTCATAATAGTTCCCGAAGATTGCCGAACGCTAGCTCAGAAGAAGCAGAAATAAAAATAATTGGACATTGTGAAATATCCTTCAGCTGGCAGTCTGGCAGGGACAGGGGACAACATCAACATAACCAGCAAATCCAAACTTCGGACAGTTTTGTTTTTGATGATAGCTTTTGTCGTAGAAACATATTATTTATTATGATCTTCTAGTCTAAACAATAATAAAGAAGAGGAAGGCAGGAGTATAAAGGATTAATTTTTCTACTTACTGTGGGGAAAGGTAGGTAGGAAATCCCAGATTAAATTATCTTAATGTAATTAATTTATTGGGTTTACAGCTTAGGTATATATTTATCGTTTACAGGTACAAGTTTATCAGTATTATACGTATTCTTGCAGTGTGTATACGTTGTATTAGTAAGAGATTTCTGGTAAAATAAAAAATAAGCCCTAGTTTCTTTTTATCTGGCGCAGTGACGTAGGTATTTGTGCAATAGCTAACAAAGCACTTTTTCGTCATTGTGAAGAAATACACTCAAATATAACTCCTTTCGATGATTCTCAGTATTATTCGTCGTCGAAATAGTCCACACTGTCCACAGTGGTGTGCACTGTCGAACGTCAAGCGTTTATTTACTCAGTTGTCAGATTTAATCGGGGTATGATATTAGAAAGATGCTTTATGTTTATTTTAGTTTTTAAATTAGAATAGGTATTCTAAATATAAAATTATATTATGAAAAATCGATTATACATATTATTAAAAAGTAAAATATAACTAATGAAATAGGTATCATAGTTCAATCTGCTCGAAAACGCACAGCCTGACAACAGTGGAATTTCTAATCTAACAGTGGAAGTTCTAATCTGGGCATCGTTCTGTGACATGCTTCACAGCGGTTTACGGCATAACCGATACAGACAAGTTGGAAGAGATCGCAGAGTATGTTTACATAGGGAAAAACCTTGATATAACTATTGTGACGAAAATTTTTAAAAATCGCTCAAATTGGCGAGAAAACAGAAAGTGGATTTTCTCTCTGTAAAATAGCAAATTACATATACTACGATATTGTTGAAGGTAAAAAGAAGCCATTGCCACTAAATTTGAAAAACCGTAAACTTCCCTATAAGTTAATTATTTGGTGTAGCATGCGGAAATTTCAACAATGGTTCTGACAGTCTATGTGTAGTTTTGTCTATGGTCGCTAGTGGGAGGAGGGAGCCGGCGACGACGTCTTGGGTGTTGCTTTGAGTCAACACTCGTTGAATCACTCAGATCAACAGAAAATTGTAAGTTATCTCAGTCTCAGGTAAAGCAACGTGTTTGGCGAATTTGCAATGTCTCCGATGACGTTAAAAGGAATGGGATCTATATAGTTGGTACGGAAGCGTTTAACAGGAGCAAGAAAAACTTTCCCCCCACTTCTCCCGCGCATTATGCACCTGGTTAGATAACGCTAGAGATAGTAAAGCTGCTCCAAGTTCCGGCGTGTATTTTTAACTCTCCGGACCCGATCGTGGACCCAGACAGCTTCGGCGGCCGGCCAAGCCGACTGGATAAGAATGGTCATTGCTCATCGCCTCGCTGGTTCCGTGCCGGCGGGCGCCTAATGACGCGCGAGCGACACAAAGGCGGCTGGGCGCCGCTTTGTGTGACACAAGAACGCCGCTCCTTCTTTCTGGATGGCCATCGATTTTGCGGCGGCGGTCCAGGCGGTTCTTGAGGGCGGAGAGGATTTTTCTAATGGGGGATAAGGCGACCTTGACACATTTGCGCGTTGGACTACTTTCCTGGTGAGCGCCTGATATGCGTGGGGATAACATGCTGTCTTGCCAAAGATGTGTATGAGGAAAATGTGATTTTTTTCTGGATCGCCGTCGATTTGACGGTGGCGGCTCTGGCGGGTCTTGAGAGCGTAGAAGATTTTTCTAATGGGGACAAGGCGACCTTGACACATTTGCGCGTTGGACTACTTGCCAGATGTGCGTGGGAATAACATGCTTCCTTGCCAAAGATGAATATGAGGAAGATGTGATTTTTTTTGGATCGCCGTCGATTTGACGGTGGTGGCTCTGCTTGAGAGCGTAGAAGATTTTTCTAATGGGGGACAAGGCGACCTTGACACATTTGCGCGTTGGACTACTTGCCTGATGTGCGTGGGGATAACATGCTTCCTTGCCAAAGATGTATGTGAGGAAAATGTGTTTTTTTCTGGATCGCCGTCGATTTGACGGTGGCGGCTCTGGCGGGTCTTGAGAGCGTAGAGGATTTTTCTAATGGGGGACAAGGCGACCTTGACACATTTGCGCGTTGGACTACTTGCCAGATGTGCGTGGGGATAACATGCTTCCTTGCCGAAGACGAATATGAGGAAAATGTGATTTTTTTCAGGATCGCCGTTCTACTGGAAAAGTGGCAGGAGGTCTATATCTTATTGAAATATTATTAAATAATAGAAAAGATTTTAGCATTTAGAATTTTCAACATTCACATTTTATATTTTATTTTTATTTATTTCGTTGTCCCGCTTGTTGCCACCCCTGCTGGAGTCGATTTCAGGTTACTGTAGCCCCGATAGGACACAAAAAAAAAGAAAATGAAACTAATCGTCACAAGAACGCCGCTCCTTCTTTCTGGATGCCATCGATTTTGCGGCGGCGGTCCAGGCGGTTCTTGAGAACGGAGAGGATTTTTCTAATGAGGGATAAGGCGAATTTGACACATTTGCGCGTTGGACTACTTTCCTGATGTGCGTGGGGATAACATGCTTCCTTTCCAAATATGAATATGAGGAATACGTTATTTTTTCTGGATTGCCGTTTTATTGAAATATTATTAAATAATATAAAAGATTTCAGCTTTTAGAATTTTCAATATTCACATTTTATCCATTGAATTGTAATTGGATTTTTCGCCACCAATCAGATAGTATAGACACTAGTGTCTATAGAAAACCAACACATACTAATAGATATCTCCATTTTAACTTCAATCATCATATTAGTGTTAAAACAGGAGTAATTAAAAGTTTGTATGACAGGGCTAAAGAGATTTGTTCTAATAACACAAAATTCGAGGAGGAAATTAAACATATAAAACATGTTCTTGAGAAGAATATTTATCCTACTGAATTTATTGAGCAAGTTTTTCAGGATTGCCAACAAAATAACAATAACAATGCTAATATAATTAGAGAAATAAATCTGGTGGACCGACCAGTAAATTTAATTCTTCCTTATATTCCTGGACTATCAGATAAGCTAAAACGCATAGGCAATCGTTTTAATGTCAGAACAGTATTTAAAACCAAAAAAACATTAAGATCGATGCTTAGTTAAAACGAAACCATTTAATGAGGTACAAAGTTCAAAAAATTTCATTTATAAAATTCCTTGCGAATGTGGAAAGCTCTATGTGGACCATTTAACGTTCGTTTAAAAGAACATAAAAATTATATCAGGCAAAATCAAATTTCGAAGTCGAAAATATATTATATGAACACTCTTTTAATAACAATCATAGGATTTTGTGGGATAGGTCCAAACCAATTTTTAAAGAAGTAGGAAATAGACGAAAAATTAAAGAAGCAGCATATTTATTCTATAAAATACAGACAACTGTGTTGCTGAATGTTCAGTGGAATTGAGTAAAATATTATTGCGACTTATTCAAAGAAAAGTTAATATAAATAATTAGCTAGAACACAGGGTACAATATCAGGCAGGTGGCTAGGCTATTGTTTCTGTTGTCATGACATTTTAACCTGAAATTTATTAATCTGTCATTTCACTTTGACGTGACATGATTTTTGAGAAAGGAGGAAGATTTATTCTCCGAAAGCTCAGGAAACAAATTTAGATATTTTTTGAGTTACATGTTCAAAGTTTAGTTTATTTAGTGTTAAGAATTTATTAATTTTCACATTTTATATTTACTTATTTCGCTGTCCCGCTTGTTCCCACCCCCGATGGAGTCCATTTCAGGTTTCTGTAGCTCCGATATGACACAAATAAAATGCAACTAATCGTAAGAAAATGTTAGTGTCGCCAGCTTCATCCTATAAGCTCCTTAATCCTTTAACTTCCGACTCTACATCTAAGCAGGAACATGCAAACTCTCCGATGTATACCTTCTCGAACGCTCCACCGCCTTTAGTTGGCAAAACCCGACGTAGTGTTTTGCCCGGCTCCGGCGGTAGTTCCTTTATGCGCATTAAGGGGCGATTTCGGCGCGGAGCGCACAAAGCGCGCCCTAATAGGCTTACGCCGGCCAGGCGACGAGGCGGAAGCGCTTCCGGACGGCCGCAGGTGCCTCCCCCCACCTCCCATTTCCACCCCATCGATTGCCTCCTCGTATTCTTTAAAGGAGTCCCTCCAGACAAAATAATATAGGTATAGCTAGACCAATAATAACAAATAATGGCATTCTAACCATTCAACATAATATATGTACCTAACCTACAATACCAAATCAAAACAAATATTTGTATATTTGCCAGTGCGGCTGTTCGTCTTTACTAGTCCAGTCGCCAGGTAGTTTTTATATTGTATATACACTGTGTCCCGGATAAGAATGAACAGCATGGGGATATTGCAAACGGTGAGAGATACGGCAACGGTTAAATTTCTATTATCTTTTTTCGTTTTTGAGTTATTTTGAAAAAAGTAAAATTTTGCGTTTTCGATTTTACTTTTTTCTGAAGTTGTTATCAATACGGACCTGGATTTTTTTTGCAGATTTTGAAAGCACTTTTCATTGCAAATACCATGATCTACGACACAAAATATTTTAAAAATGTTTTGAGACAATTATACTAAAAATTCCTTTGTTTCCATTAATTTTTTTCTATTGCGGCCCTGTATTTAATAATAAGTCTAAATATTAATAAGAATAAGTATTGACAACAATTTAACTTAGAGTTTATTTTGACTTCGAAAACTTTATATTTATAAATACGGCCCTGTCTGGTAAGTGTTTTCCTCTGTTGTTTTACAGCAAAAAGTGTCGCATTGTGTTTTGGAGTAAATTCTTCGTTTTTTCTAATTGCGAGAAGAAAGCTTTAAGCCAACGAAACCAATAACTTTTGCCATTTATTAATTGCAACAAGACATTCGTTCGGCCTCTACACTATTTCTGTGACACAAGATATAACATGCTGACATTTTCAATTTGTCGTCATTTGAAAAAGCACCCTCCATTTCTAATGATGATACAAATTGTTAACTAAATGATACAGTGGGAGTTATGACAAATGACAAGGGGTTGGTTTCGTTGTTTCAAAGCCTTCTAGGTGGAGGATTTTTATACTTTTTTTATTGTCATATGTGACTGTTATTAGTCTTTGCCGTCCTTTTTTTAGTTCTCCCATTGAGAGATAAGTTGTAAGTTAAATTGTTGACAACACTGATTAATATTTAGACTTCTTATTAAAAAAATGAGTGGAAAAAAAAAGGAATTTTTAGTATAATTGTCTCAAAACATTTTAAAAATATTTATTTATTTATTATTAATATTCATACATCATGGTATTTGCAATGAAAAGTGCTTTCAAAATCTGCAAAAAAATCCAGGTCGATATTTAAAAAAATAAAGTTGAAGATGGTTTCTCAAAAACGAAACTTTGTAGAACAAATCTAAAAACGCCATCTGAAAGCCCGATAAAAAGTGCCATAAGAAAGTGTTCTTCTTTTGGTTCTATCTGTGATAACAACTTCAGAAAAAAGTGAAATCGAAAACGCAAAATTTTACTTTTTTCAAAATAACTCGAAAACGAAAAGAAAATTAGAAATCTATTGGTGCTTATTGTCCTCAAAATTGCGCGACTTTTTCCCCATTTAACCGTTGCTCTATCTCTCACCGTTTGCAATATCCCCACGCTGTTCATTCTTATCCGGGACACAGTGTACCTATATAGTTTTTATATAGATTTTAGTATCCTATTTAACATACTACATTTGCCCTTCTGTATCTCTGCCGCTCGCGCCGCCATATTACCAAGATGGCGCTCAAAACGGATTTTTTCAAAATATCTGGCTTTCGGTGCCTGCTAGCGCCAAATATCTATTTCAATATTTATAGAAGAGAAAATTTGCTACAAGAAAGGGTCTATGCTTTGTTCTCCTAACTTTGATAGTTTAGGCGCGACAGGTGATTTAATGCTTGTTGTCGATAGTAAAAATGGATATTTACTTGCTTCTGCGCAACACAATGTTAACATTTTTTTCTTCACAACTTTCTCTATAATTTTTGAAAACACACTTATAACAGATATCGGTCTGTAATTACCCATAACATTCTTACTTCCGGATTTAGAAATTGGGGTAATTTTGTTTATTTTTAACTCTTTAGGGAAGACCCAGTAATAATTACACGATTTGTTAGTGCGACTAGAATATCTAAGACTCTTCTTGGAGTGTAAGGATATTCCTCACAGTAATTTGATTGTGATCTGGAGTAGAGTTTCGTTTTAGTTCCAGTAAGATTTCTTTGATTTCAGGTACATCGGTTAGGTTTACATCTATATCACGGTTACAGGTAATCTCCTTGAATTTTGCACTACTTTTTGGTAAGTTACTTACAGTTTGTGGGTCCGCTATTATCTTATTATCGACAGTTATTAATTGACTTATGTTTGTATCACTAGATCCTTTTTTAAAAAAATTATTTACTACTTTCCATCCTTTTTAATGGTTGTTGCCTGCGTTGACCCACTTGTTTTGAAAGTATTTATTTTTTATAGTTTTTATTTTGTTGTTTATTTTATTTTTTATTAATTTAAATTCTAAGTATAGATTATCATCCTTAGAGTTTTTTTACAACCCTTTTATAGATATTGTCTCGTTGTCTCATCATTTCAAGAATTTCATCATTTATCCAGTCATTGTTCATTGTACAGTGTCTGCCAGAAAGTTGGATACAAAGGGGAATTTTCTTTATTTGAAGTTTCTCAAAAAAAATTATTCTTGATAAAAGTTGGTGCTTGTGCTTAAACTCAAAATCCACCAGCAAAAATTTTGAAATTTCGATTCGTATACAGGGTAGGTTGAAAAATATGAAAATTCCTCAAGAGTGAAGTACCCCTATTTTTAGAACTACATCAGAGTGGCACTAAGGAAAGTTGTTTGGAATCTCAAGACAATGTCAAATATGAATTCACAGCCACCTACTCAAAATAAAAAAATCACACTTTTTGCATTTTTTATTCATCCCGCTGTATAATTTTTATTGTTGAATTCTCAATTATTAAATAACTCTTAAATTGTTGCTCTATTAAAATATTTTTATGTTTTGCAGAACTTTCACTTATTAAGTGTTTTTAAGATGCTAGTTAAATGTAAACGAAAATCATTGGTATCGTACTGTCACGCTCGAAGATGTGCCTCAAAATACATATCTAACATTATGTATTATACAGCGTGATGAGTAAAAAATGCGCAAGTGTGAATTTTTTTTATTTTGAGTAGGTGGCTGTGAATTCATATTTGACATTGTCTTGAGATTACAAACAACTTTTCTTTGTGGCACTCTGATGTAGTTCCAAAAATAAGGGTACTTTACTCTTGAGGAATTTTCATATTTTTCAACCTACCCTGTATACGAATCGAAGTTTCAAAATTTTTGCAGGTGGATTTTGAGTCTAAGCACAAGCACCAACTTTTATCAAGAATAATTTTTTTTTGAGAAACTTCAAATAAAGAAAATTCCCATTTGTATCAAATTTTCTGGCAGACACTGTATAAACAATCATTTTAATGTGTTTTTTTGCCAAATTTACCAAGTTGACATCTTGAAATTTGAATTTGGCGCCTTAGATCCACATCCCTTGGATGACTCTCATCGCTTTCATCTGCCGGGCCTTGTCATTGCGACGGTTAAGTATGAGAGGAAGGCATAGGGCATAATAAACAATGTTTGGAGTTTGGAGGTGATTCTCAAATTGAGAAATGAGAGAATTACAATCAAGAATTAAGGTATAACTTATCCCTGCAAAAATTTCCCTATTTATGAAAACTTGTGATTATTGCATCATTGTGAAATACCAGATTTATATTTGTAACAAAACGACAATGGTTAATCTTTAAATTAATGTCGAGGTAGATAACATTAGCGGTATATCAGGAGTTCATCACCGTTCATGCCGTCTTGGACAAAATAACGGAAAATAATATATAGCACAATAAAAAGTGAAAATCAACTAAACATTATAAGTATTGCATGAACAAAAACGTTCTGTCAAATTCAATGAGATGTGGAGCCCCTAATCAAGCGCAGAAACTTGTTTGAAATTTTGAGTCAAGACAATGACAACAACATAATCGATCATAAAGTTATAGTTTACGGCATAGTGGGGTTAGTTAATTTAACTTTAACCCCGATAAGGTGAAATTGACAGGAAAATAGGCGAGCTTTCCAGTTATATAGAAAAATGTTTCTAATTCCGTCGAAATAACTGCCTAACCGAGTTGGGCCCGAAACTAAATTACAAAGTTTTGGACTTTGGTTAGGGTTTGGAGCTATAGGCGTCATAATAGACTTAGATTTGTATTACCCAATATTGTTTAAATTTAATTATGATTAAATAAGTACAGGGTTGAATATCCATGCGGAAAAAGTGTGTTGCGTGAAGACAAGTTAATATGAAATCGTCATTCAAAAAATGAATTTGTATAGTAAAAATTAAGGAGAATTCGAGGGTGTACTCGAATTTTATATACAGGGGGTCGATAAAAATTTATCGTCAAAAATCATTTTAGTAGTACTCCTGAATATTCAGTTTTTTGAAATAACTTCCGGTTTTAGCGGGAATCAAAGTGATTCCGTGTATTTTATAATAACCATTATAGGATTACATTTTTAATGCTAAATCCAACGATACTTTGACCTATTTGTAGCCAACCGTGTCCGAGATATTTACCAAAGAAGCTGGATAACAAAAAATGATCCCTTGTGCCAAGTTCGATCCAAGATTTATGAAAAATCAAGTCGCAGCCACGAAAATAAAACTGTTAATCAAGTAGGCTGTCAATAGTCTCAATTCAGCATTTGTAGTTACCTGTCAGATTAATTTCACTTCTTACCGATCTAAAACTTAGATACAGCTTACATAAATGAAGCACTCCGAACATATCTATTTGCGTATTTACGAGAATAATCCCTGTATAGTTTATATAGGTACGTAAGTATATTATCTTTTATTATTTTTGATAAAGATCTCTAAAATTCTTTTTTGAAAAACATTTTTTTAACTGTAGCTAGTAACTATAGCTTCAGTAACAAAATTTGAAATTTTTCTGATGGGCATAGGTATGCAGAAAAGTTGAATTGACAACATCCTACTTGATTGTCAGTGTTATTGTTATGGCTGACTTGATTTTTCATAAATCTGATTCTACTTAATGTTTGGCCTTCTAGGATTCAACATCAGACACTGACACAAGTTTTTTTTTCTAGTTTGATGGAGCTCCTTTGGTAAATATCTAGGAAACAGTTGGAGATAAATGGATCAAATTATAATTATATAAGTATAGTTGGTTTCAGAATTAAAAAAGGAATCCTATAATGGTTTAATGAAATGTTAGTTGTAAAATACAGAAAATCACTTTGATTTCCGCTAAAACCGGTAGTAATTTAAAAAACTGAATATTCGGCAATATACTGCTTAAAGGTTCTCTAATGTAGGTATTATATATGGTTGTGTAGATAAAAAATTAGATTTTATTATTTTGCAAAAAAAATGCTTTTTGGCGATAATTTTTGTACCCTATACCCATTTAATTTACGAGGGTGTCCCACTTTAAACCTGTAAAAATCCGTAAAATCTTCATTTTTGGAGATAATCGCCAAAACTTTTTTGTTCGTTCAAAAACCGCTTCTTTTGACCTTCATACCATTGTCAAAATGCAAATCCAGGACCGGCTACGATTTTTTTATACCCCGGATTTTCACGAAAACAATTTAGCGATTTTTTATTTAAAATGAGACCACAGCGTCAATCAGAACACCCCAAAACTGCCATAACTATACGAAATTTGAAAAAAATATATACCTACACGGAGTTCCATTCTGCACGCTGTCAATGTTGAGCAAACCAGGAATTTTAAAGCCATCTGGCGTGTCAATTAGTGTGGTATGAAATCGAGTATGAAATCCCTTCAAAACAGTTGAGTGGTCAACAGGGCCACTCAAAAGTTGGAACTTTGTGGAAATTTTCCAAAAATCTACCGCGGAAAGTTTATGCTGTGTATATAGTTACGTCGCTTTTTGGATAATAAAACCTTTTGTTTCCCGATCTAAAACAAAAGTAATATGCTTCTCGGCACTGAAGTTCTTTATTATAACTCCTAAACTCCTTTTTATAACTCATTTCTTTTGAAGTCAACGTTTACTACAGTCAACACTCTTTATAGGTAAAAAGTTGAATTTCAGTTCTTCACTACACAAATAACTAGTATACTAAGATAACTTTCTTCCTGTGTCTTTAAAGATATTCAACTGAAATTGTTTAGAGATTTTTTCTTGTAGAAACCCTTTTTTGTGCGATGTACGCAGTACGCTTATGATTTAATTAGAATTCTTTAGAATAAGCGTTAGGTATACCTTTCCATTATTTCTTTAAGCTTCATTTTCGTTTATGATGCAAAATAATATCGCATAATAACAAATTTTGCTAAATTTTTTACAGAAAAACATTACACGGACCACCATTAATGAAAACAGAAAAGAAAAGTTAACGGCTTTGTGGATTTGAAATTTTATCATCTTATTAATGAAAACTTTTTTAGATAAGTAGTTAATTTTGTCATTAAAATGTAGGGTAAGGTCACCCAAGAGTAGGCACTTAATATTTAAAGTAATATGTAATACAGATTTATTCGACACAGTATAAATTCCTTATTACATTTAATAATATGTAATGCAAAGAAATATTTTTTTTATAATTATCGACATGAGAGATATTACATCTTTAATAAAAAAAAACAGTTTGCGTACTCTTAGGAACGAGAGCTCTAAAGAGTACGCAGTGCTGGATTTAAGAGTACCTACGCGCAAAAAAAATCAAATAACAACAATATATTATTCTTGACATAAGTCACATATTATAAAGACGCCAACGTAGTTGGTACAGTCCAAAGTCTATAAACTTTGGGTACAGTCTTCGTGCCACCATGCACCTCATGAATCACACTTAATCCATTCTGAGATGCTCTATAGTGTTCCCTGCAGAGAGAACAAAGAATATCGCATAGAGATTTTCTAGTTTTTTCAACAAGTGGCAGCCCCTTTTTAATTCCTTTTTTAATAGACCTATTTGTGCGCGCGTATTCTTTGCATGCGTACTCTTGCGGACATGTCAGCGATGATTGAATAATCTATTTAATTAAAACAGGCAACCATAATTACACATCGTAAGCTGTGCGAAACATGCCTATCTAAAGCCTTTTTAAGATGCACAGTCGAACAATATAGTTAACCACTCACAGGGTAAGATACTCCTTATATAGCAAAGATGCCAAAAAATTATAAAAATATGTATAAAATTGGTTAATTGCCTGTAATTCGTCGAATCTTTTACGGAGCACCACGCGACTCTAATCAAAACTTGTTGTCAATTGAAGGCGTCTACACTGAATAGCGACCTCTATCCGAATAGCATTGGAACTAATAAAAAATGCCAGTGCGTACTCTTAGGGGCTGCGTACTCTTAGGTGACCTAACCCTATGTTTAGTATATTCTCTAGGAGATGCAATAAATGACAAAATTGAAAAAAAATGAAAATAGAACCACTGTTTGCATAAAGATCTCGCGAACACCCTGTATCCCGTATGCTAAATGCCAACTAAGCCACATTAGAGTGAGCCTCTATTAACACATATTGCCTATAGATGATGTATATTCGTGTCGGCGCCCAGGACGGGAATATCAATTATTCCCCAGTTTCTATAGCGAAAGCAAATTCACTTAGGAATTTGCCCAGCCCGGGGGTGGCCCTATACAGAACTTTAAGCGTAAATGAATCAGAAACGTGCTTGAATAACGCTCCGGCATAATGAAACAGCCCAGAAACTAAATTATACTCAATATTCCGGGGCCCCACGTCAAAATAATTTATGGCCGGGCCCCGGTCTAGGATTTTTGCTAGTTCGAGGTTAGCGTATACATAGCAACTAATATCCTGGGCTGTTCAGGGTGAATAATGATCCCCCGGCCGCTTTGTCTTACCCCCACCACCGGGGGGTTAAGTTCGGGCGCGGAGCCTCTTTTTGCCCGCCGAGAACGTTTTCTTGCATTGATCGCCGAAGGCGGGCCGCGATTGGTCCGGGGGCGGGGTCTAACCCCCACCGCCGATCTTCCCCTCTCCGCGAAACGTCCGTATCTTAATATTCCATTCAGCCCGTGGCGTTTTTCCACGTTTTTCCGGCGTAAAAGCACGTGGTTTTTCGTCGCGCACACACTTTTGCACATCCGTAGGGGCGGTAGGGGAGATCCGCGGGAAAATGCCGGAAAAAGGGAAGCGCGGGGAAAAGCGCCCAAGGCGACCGCCGTCTCTTTCCAGGGGAAATTCGAGGGCGTCGCGGCGCGGCGGCGGCGTGTTGCTGGAATTTAGTAATTAAGTCCGGGGTTGGTATCATTGTTTGCGAGATTAAACAGATGGAAATTTCATTAAACAAAATTAAGTGGGCGACCTTGCGTAACTATACAAATTGATTAGTATGTTTATTGTATGTACAATAATAAAATAAGAGAAAACTGAAAACTAGAGGTCAAAATTGAGGGCACGCGAGGTCCCAGCTATACGCATTTAATTGATCCCATTTATTTTAAAGGATATACAGAGATGAGATTTTCGCGAACATTTTCGAGATTTTTAAAATGTACCTACAGTGTGACCCATTTGTTTTGGGGTCAGTCTGTAAAAAGTGTATCAATCGTGCGATTTGGCTGATTTTTTTTTAAAATTGTAGAGCTCGATGAACTGCACATTTTGAACAAAAATTGCCTGGTTCGCATAAAATCCAAAGCCTACTATGACCGTTTTTATGAGCAAAATTTTAAGAAACCATATTAGCGTTTTTTTTTGAAAAAATCTGTGTGCGCCAATGGATTGAGCACCCCTCGAAATGGGTATGTACAAAATTTCATCAAAATATTTCAAGTAATAACGATTTTGTAGAAAAATTAAAAATGCAGCCAAGGTACGTCTTTATTTTCAAAAATTCAAAGTTGGCCATGGAAAATAATTGAATTGTTTACTTTTATTAAGTGTCAAACTGTCTAAATTAAGTTCAGAAATTGTTTCTGCTCAATACAATTAATTATCATAATTATGGAATATTTAAGCATAAGAGACAAAATAGAAATTGTTCGACTCGTGGGCGACAACGAGCGCTCGGCAGCAGAAGCTGCGGCCGAATTTAACAATAGACACCCAGGTAGGTAAGTACTGTACAACGTATAAACAATATTTTTGATGAAACTGGATCGATTTCTAAAAATTTATTAAAAACTAGGCAAAATGGACGCCGTGGACTTGTTGAAAATAACAATCAAATTCTGCAATACTTTAGTGACAATCCTCGAAATAGTGTTCGAACGGCTAGTTTAGACCAAAATTTTTGCACACCCTGGAACCAGGAGATGAGGAGAGAAGATTAGAATTTTGCTATTGGCTGCAAGGTGAATATCTCCATAATGGCAACTTTTTAAATGAAATTTTATTCACCGACGAAGCCACGTTTACTACAAATGGTGTAGTATCAAGTCAAAACTGCCGTCACTGGTCAGCTGAAAATCCAGAGTTTATAATAAATGCAAGGAGACAATATTCACAAAAATTAACGTTTGGTGTGGAATACTACGCGACAGAATAATTGGCCCATTTTTCTTTGAAGGGAATTTGAATGCGGCTGGCTTCTTGAATTTTCTAGAAATTGAATTTAGAAATGCTTTAGATGAGTTACCATTAAGATACCGTTTAAATTTAAAGTTACAGTTAGATGGCAGTCCTATTCATAATGCTCGTTTAATCAGAAACTGGCTAGATAATAATTTTGAAAACTGTTGGATAGGGCGAAATAGTCCTTTCTGTGAGTGGCCACCGAGATCTCCGGACTTAACTCCTTTAGATTTTTTTCTTTGGGGTACACTTAAGCAAAATGTTTATAAGTCAAGACCCCATAATTTACAAGAACTGCAAGCTAGGATAAACCGTAGTTGTGAGGAAATTACTCCACAGCAAATACGAAATGTAATTTTGAATGTACGCAAGAGGAACGACAAATGCATTGTAGAAAATGGAGGCTTGGTAGAAGTTACATAGAAGTACAGTTAAATTTTATAATTTTAATTGTTTTTATGTTTTGTGTTTATAAGCATAAGGTTGTATTATTACAATTCAATTATTTTCCATGGCCAACTTTGAATTTTTGAAAATAAAGACGTACCTTGGCTGAATTTTTAATTTTTCTACAAAATCGTTATTACTTGAAATATTTTGATGAAATTTTGTACATACCCATTTCGAGGGGTGCTCAATCCATTGGCGCACACAGATTTTTTCAAAAAAAAAACGCTAATATGGTTTCTTAAAATTTTGCTCATAAAAACGGTCATAGTAGGCTTTGGATTTTATGCGAACCAGGCAATTTTTGTTCAAAATGTGCAGTTCATCGAGCTCTACAATTTAAAAAAAAATCAGCCAAATCGCACGATTGATACACTTTTTACAGACTGACCCCAAAACAAATGGGTCACACTGTATACCTAACACAATATGAACTTTTATATATTTTTGCAATATGCTTTTTCCATTTAATATCTATATCTAACTAGATAGCGGGTGTTCAAATTTGCTCTGGAACACATCTGTACAATTATTATTGTGATGCGATGCACGATTTTGATATTTTGATGATTTTTTTGTGTGTGTAGGAACGTCCTTGCATACCTATATCATATCGTCATGGTGGCGCAGCACTATTCCACGGCCTGCTATGATTTTTGTTCAATGAGATTTTTTGCAAAATGCTATTAGGATTTTTTTATGATAATCTGAGAACGCAGCGTTATTCAGCACCCCTTGAAACCAAAATGTCACAAGTTTTATTAATTTACTTAATTTACTAACATTTCTATAACGTCTGAAATTTGGGAAAATTGATTTTTTGATTTTCAATAAAAAATCAGGAATGCTTTGGAAATATTTTTGAAAATCGGGTAAACTGGATCAAAACATTCCAAAATATCCCACCAATAAAGAAAACAGAAAAAAAAACACGACCATACCGTTTTAAAATAATATTTAAATATTACATATTTTCTGTAATCTATATAGGTATACAGGGTGACCGTATTTCGAGTCTATATATGCATATGGGGATCTTGGTTATCTTAAGAGATACGAGGTCGTTTAAATAATAATAATAATAATTCTCACCCTCACAATGCTCCAAACTAAGAGTAGGTACCCCAGAACCACATGCTTGTGCGAGGAAGGGGGGCAATTACTATTATTTTGTCTTCGTTGCCATTTGCGGCTAGGGCCGACTTTTTCCCGATAGAACTAGGATAGCATTCGCTCAAGTACTACGGAAAACCCTAGAAAACCGTAGTAATCCCAGTGAGTGCAGGACAATTAGTAAATCACATGGATAAAGCTATTTAGGAGCAATACCGTGAACCCACATTTGTCCAGCGCTCTTGGCCATAGCGATGTTTTTCTTTGAAGACATATGCATGCGCCTGCCTCGAATCAAGGTCGATCGAAGGCAGAAAAACATGCAGTCAAAGTCAGCGCCGGTACGAGCGACGCCACCGCGGCAAAGTTTCGGAATTTGATGCCAAGTACCTAACATGGTAAAAAAAATTTTGGCTGGCTCTTCTCCTTTTGAAAATAATGCGAAAAAACTGAAAATTGTCGTATTTTTTTTATTTTTTTTTAACGAAAACGAATGGCGCTGGACAATTCTAAGTTAAACATTATTAAGGCACTTTTTTACAAGGAATCTAAATATGACCGCATTTTTTTTTCTCGCCTCCCTGGACAAAGATATGACGATCAACTTTTATTTTTCTTATTGGCGCCATATTGGATTTCACAATTTTTGAAAAGAGGATTTTTTCTGGTAAAAATAATGTGTCACATATTATACTTTACTTTTTGTTTTTCTGGCCGTAATATCAAATTAATCGTTTTTGCGAGATGGCTTTACCGATCCTAAAGCTCATTCAACCTACCGCGTACGTATCCTAACGGGCATTCATCCCACTCCAGTTCGGCTGCATTCGGGTATCGTCGACCACAATTTTCTGGGGAATAATGTCTAGGCGCTGTAAATATTGGCAACGTCGCACTTTCAATTAATTTTGTAGAGATTAGATGCCCGAATGGTATTTGACAAGACTATTTCACAGATTATTCTGCATACACATAGGTTACAAAACATACTACCTATTGTATTACAACAGCTGTCAAGTTTTGCCGCGGGTAAACTCGAAAAAACTGCTAACAGGTGCTGTCATACAGTTTATTCATCTAGAAACCATTTGTAATTCAAAATTGCGCGTTTGTAATTGATGGAAATTAAGACGAGGGAAATAGTTACTGAAAATTATATCCTTTCACTTTGGTTCATATTGGCAGGCGTTGAATTCTCATTAATATAATAGAAACTTGTGTTCTTCCCAAGAAATTAATTAGCAAACCTATTCTCGATCTCGCGTAGAACTCGCTTTTTTACCAACATGCATGCTCATATATTAGACACAAAACACAAGGCGAAACAGAATTCACGGCAATGCTACGCATATCAGTTTTAGAAGTCGTGGTCATCATTCGCAACCATTTTTGGGGCGGTTCGTGCGGTATAGGATGGATAAGCATTAGGATCCTTGTGGTTCTCCCGTTTTTGCATAGAGTGCCTTGGAAACGTAAGCCCCATAATGTTTGACGTTTTTGCATAGAGTGCCTTGGAAACATAAGCCCCTTAATGTTTGACATTTCTGCATAAATTTTGTAATGAACACCGAGAAAAACTATATGATTAGAACTATACTAGACCTAATCTTATTAGTCTATCCCGAAAACTGTGAAAGTTCTTTGGGTAGATAGGTACATTCAACAATGGAAGAAAGTTCAATTATAGGTACCTACATATTATTACAAATCGATTGGGGAACCTGGTAACAAGGCGCAATAGCGACAAATTCTTAAATAAGCAAAATCGGCACTGACTTATACCTATACTTATTACTTAAATTCGTGGAAATAATTGCTGGAAATCAATTTCAACTATAAAATAAATTTGACAGTTGCCATATTCTGCACTTGTAGGCGCAACATTGTGTCTAATTTTTAGAAATCATGGAAACCATTATTAATTTTTACTAACAATCAAAGTACCTGTTATATTCATAGATTCTCCAATAAAATGGCATATACTTGGCATCACTGATACCATCAGAATGAGGAAAGAATAGGCCTCATTTTGGAAAGTATAATGCTAGGTCCTTTTACTTTAAAGAGTCCCTGATTATTACTAATAATTATTGTACTGCTAGTAAATCTGCCGCGAAAGTTAGTCACCCTCCCCAGTTTTAAATGTCACACTATACGACCTACGACACTGTCCATTTGACACGCCTATATGATGAATAATGTCAAATTATCTTTACCTCGGTAAATGTGAAATCTCACAGGTATATCACATACCAAATTTCATAATGTTCGTTCTGGAAATATTTAGAAGAGACCGTTTGCGAGCGTCCATTTCGGAAGCTATATATAGCCTCCTTGGGGCTTGGTTCTTCTTTCCCCGGACAATATTATTCTAGGTACAGATTGACGCGTCCGCCTTCTAACCCTGGACTTTACAACGAATAAAATCCGATGTTGAAAATTTGAATTTGGCCACAATCTCGTCGCCCATAAACGGGGGGGTCGCACTACGGAATAACGACAATGCAAACGGCGTCCGCAGGACGGCCGGCCGGCGTCATCGCCGCCCCAATATCTCAAACGCGCCAATAAACGGGGGCCGTAAAACCGGGCCCCGGCACTAATCTTAAACTTTATAGTGTGAACTTAATGAGTCTGCCGCTATGCAGCCGACGACCGAGCTCCATTGGGCAGGAGTTTGGAGAGAGCTACACGTATGATAGCTATTAGGACAATGGTTGATATGATGCTACATTTACGGATATAAAACAATAATATAAATATAAACGGGGCGAGTTGACTGATCCGGATACAATTGTGAATGCTTTTGCTTCATACTTTGCTAGCACCTACCAGTTACCATTCCATTCTTGTGCTGTCAGTCAGACCCTCTCTAATCAATTGACTGATACTATCAATATATCAATGTTTTCACTTGCAGATGTAAAACAGGCAATATCCAAACTTAAAAATAAACTTGTGTCTGGTCATGACTTAATTCCTAGTTTTATTGTTAAAGATTGTTCTCCATTTCTTGCTGAGCCATTAACTTTTTTATTTAATCTCTCAATTAAAACATCAACGTTCCCTGATTGCTGGAAACTTGCTCGGGTGTGTCCTGTTCATAAAAAGGGGATTATTTCTGATGTATCTAATTATAGGCCGATTTCCATCTTACCTAACTTTGCGAAGGTGTTTGAGATGTGCGTGTATAACCGCATCTATCCGGAGCTCAGAAACCAACTATCAGTTTCGCAGCACGGTTTCATGAAAAATCGCTCAACGACCACCAATCTCGTTGAAATCTCCCAGTTCATTTGTGAGAGGCTCGATGACAGGGAGCAGGTTGATGTGGTGTATACGGACTTCTCGAGGGCGTTTGACAGGATCGATCATCCCACTTTATTGTACAAACTCTCGCTGGCTGGTTTTAGTGATAGCCTCGTTTCATTTTTTGAGTCTTACCTGAAGAACCGCCCTCAGTCCGTATGTTACAATGGCTTTAATTCTAACAAATATATTGCCACTTCTGGAGTTCCTCAGGGTTCCAATCTGGGGCCTCTGTTATTCCTTCTATTTATCAATGATATTACTGATAATCTCAAATGTGGTAAACTTTTGTTCGCGGACGACTTAAAAATCTATTGTTCAATACAATCCTTAGAGAACTGCTTATTTCTCCAGAAGCAGCTTTGTGAATTGGATGCTTGGTGTGTCGTTAATCACCTGGATTTAAACCCTGCCAAGTGCAGTGTGGTTAGGTACTCTCGAAAAGAGTCAAATATAACATTTGATTACAAATTAGGTAACACTTGCTTGTCTTGTCTTGCTTCTAAGGACAGTGTTGATGATCTTGGGGTCCGCTTTGATAGTGTCATGTCGTTCAATGAGCATTTCAATAATATTTCGATGTCTGCCTACAAAACTTTGGGTTTTTTGTTGAGACACTGTCGAGGCTTCACAAATATTGCGGCTTTGAAGACTCTGTTCTTTTCACTCGTCCGTTCCAAACTGGAATATTGTTCTGTTATTTGGCATCCAATTTATGAAACCCATGAAAAGCAATTAGAGTATGTTCAAAGAAAATTTCTTAAATTTCTTTATTATAAAACTCACGGCATGTACCCTCCTCGTGGATATGACCATCAGGCACTTCTTAATGAATTTAATATGTGTTCATTGATAGTTCGCCGATCCGTTTCTGGTGTTTCCTTTTTATATAACTGTATCCGAAACAATATAGATTCTCCTTTTTTTCTTTCTAGACTAAACATACGAGTACCAAGACCTAATTCACGGCTAACATCTACATTTTACGTTCCCTATGCTCGTACTAATATAATGTTTAAGTCGCCAATTTATTTTACATCCAGTCTCCATAATATGTTGCCTGATGAATGTGATCTGTTTGATTGCTCCAAGCCTTCCTTTTTTAGGTGTGCCATTGAGTGCTTTTCATAATTTCACGTCACGGTAGTATTAGTATTAGTCCGCTGATAATTGTACTGTACAGGGTAGATACCCTGCGTGGGGCTCCCTATACTATGTTGATTATATTGATTGAGCTGTGCTTACTTTATAATCAGTTTTCTTTATTTTTTCTGTGGTGCTATGTTCCCTTTATATTTATCTTTGTATGTTGTCCTGTAAATGGATTTTTCTGTTGGGCAATAAATAAATAAATAAATAAATAAATAAATATACACAACAAAATGTGTGTGTAGTGTACTATAGTAGGTATGTAGTATATAACCTAAAATAAAATATATTTATGAATCAAATTTGGTACATATTATTTATGCTGTTTCAAGGTATAATTAAAATATCAATATATATTTTTTGAGATTTGCATTGGAAGATTTTAAGGTATAAGTGCATCGTATTTTTGCAAAACATGAGTTTCAAACATATTTTTTATGTTAAAGTATCTCTTTTATTTTAGTACCTACAGTGTGTTTCACTTTGAGCCGAGACAATTCCGTATCATTCGAAAAATGGATCGATTTTCAAAAAACTTTTTTTGGACCCGTACCTAGTAGGTAAACTAATTTTTTCAAATAGTCTTGTTTTATGGCTTACTGTTATTAAAAGAAGACCCTCAAAAATTACGATATTAGGAATTTTTTAAACAATATAAAAATCCAAATTATACGAAATAGTTATTTATGTACCTACCAAGGCACTGAAGTTCAACTTTTTACAACTTTGTGGAATTAGCTTGCTGTTGCTGAGGCCTCTGGCCGAGTTCACGATCATATTTTTACTTTTCGAAGTCATCGGGCGACAAAAAATCATTCAAATTAGTTTAAATTACATTCAAAGCCGGTTTTTGTGGGTTTTTTGATCAAAACAAAAATTTTTTTATATGGTTTGTTGAGTATTTACAGATTATTCAGTTACACATTATAGAAAAGGCACAAATTTCTGGTTTTCCATTTTTTTCTCCCCCCTTGGCTTTACGCACTTCGATTTAGGACTTTTCAAAGATGTATAGTATAACAGCGCCCGACCAACTGTCTAACATTATCCATTTTGAAAAATCTTGGTTTATTTACCTAGGTATATACAAAAACGTTTTGCTCTTTGCCCATTTTGGCGCCCCTATGAGGCCGCTATACTTACCTGGAGAGAAGCTCATTTTTTGAAATCGGCAGCGAAGTATCCCAAAATCGTCATTAAAAGCTCAGAAATCGGCACTGAAGTAGCCCATTATTGTACGATTGTCTCAATAAGTATATAGGCCTTGACGAGATCTAAACATCAAACGTCAGACGCGGAGCCATCGCCCGTCAAAAGTCGGGCAATAAGGGCCCATTTAACTTTTCGTACACATTGCGAAATTGTTACCTATAGCAGCGCTATCTTTCAGTATAAATATTTTAGTAGGTTTGAATATCAATAGATTTGTTATGGAGCAGGCTGCACAACAAGCAGCAGTTTGGTTTTTCTGTTCTAAGGCGTCATTACTTGACCTAGGTAAAGCGATCGTCAAAGTCAAGCAACGCCGCGCGCAGTTGGTTCATGGACGGGTGATCCCGTATGATTATTTTCTTGCCTAATAAAACATTTTTTTTCCGATTTCAAAAAAAAAGTATGTAGGTACCTCGGCATTGAAGTTCTTTTTATGACTCATATGGTTTATTTGCCTCGGCCAGAGGCCTCGGCAACTAAATTCCACATGAGTCATAAAAAGTTGAACTTCAGTGCCTTGGTACATAAATAACTATTACCTAAAAAATATTCAAATAAACAAATTGGGGTAATACATTATAGGCGCTAGGTATGTACCTATAGGTAATTGTTGATTATGTAGACGATTGCAGGATGAAGCCTACAATAATTGCAAGGAAATGTTAAAGTTCTAATGGGATTACTATTACTGATTTTTATTTTTTTCTTGTTAACTGCTCTATGTAAAAAATGTGTGGAGAAAAAAAAGGTTCTAAAATGACTGGTATACACTGTGTCCCGGATAAGAATGAACAGCATGGGGATATTGCAAACGGTGAGAGATACGGCAACGGTTAAATGGGGAAAAAGTCGCGCATTTTTGAGGTCAATAAAATTGAATAAACAGATTTCTAATATCTTTTTTCGTTTTTGAGTTATTTTGAAAAAAGTAAAATTTTGCGTTTTCGATTTTATTTTTTTCTGAAGTTGTTATCACGGATAGAAAAAAAAAAGAAAAAACACTTTCTTGTGTGGCACTTTTTAACGGGCTTTAAGATAGCGTTTTTAGATTTGTTCTACAAAGTTTCGTTTTTGAGAAACCATCTTCAATTTTATTTTTTTAAATACAGACCTGGATTTTTTTTTGCAGATTTTGAAAGCACTTTTCATTGCAAATACCATGATGTATAACACGAAATGATGTATAACACGAAATATTTTTAAAAGGTTTTGAGTCAATTATACTGAAAATTCCTTTTTTTTTCATTCATTTTTTTCTATTGCGGCCCTGTATTTAATAATAAGAAGTCTAAATATTAATCAGTATTGACAACCATTTAACTTACAGTTTATTTTGACTTCGAAAACTTAATTTTTTTAAATACGGCCCTGTCTGGTGTTTTCCTCTGTTGTTGTACAGCAAACAGTGTCGCATTGTGTTTCGGAGTAAATTCTTCGCTTTTTCTAATTGTGAAAAGAAAGCTTTAAAAGGACAATGATATCTACCAATAACTTTTGCCATTTATTAATTGCAACAATACATACGTTCGGCCTCTGCACTATTTCTGTGACACAAGATATAACATGCTGACATGTTAAATTTGCGGTCATTTGAAATAGCTCCCTCCATTTCTAATGATAGAAATTGTTAACTAAATGATACAGTGGGAGTTATGACAAATGACAAGGGGTTGGTTTCATTGTTTCAAAGCCTTCTAGGTGGAGGATTTTATTATTTTTTTATTATCGTATGTGACTGTTATTAGTCTTTGCCGTCCTTTTTTTAGTTCTCCAATTGAAAGATAAGTTGTAAGTTAAATTGTTGACAATACTGATTATTAAATACAGGGCCGCATTAGAAAAAAATGAATGGAAAAAAAGGAATTTTCAGAATAATTGTCTCAAAACATTTTAAAAATATTTTATGTCTTACATCATGGTATTTGCAATGAAAAGTGCTTTCAAAATCTGCAAAAAAAATCCAGGTCCGTATTTAAAAAAATAAAGTTGAAGATATTTTCTCAAAAACGAAACGTTGTAGAACAAATCCAAAAATTCCATCTTAAAGCCCGTTAAAAAGTGCCATAAGAAAGTGTTCTTCTTTTTTTTCTATCTGTGATAACAACCTCAGAAAAAAATAAAATCGAAAACGCAAAATTTTACTTTTTTCAAAATAACTCAAAAATGAAAAACGATATTAGAAATCTGTTTGTGCCGTTTTATTGACCTCAAAATTGAGCAACTTTTTCCCCATTTAACCGTTGCTCTATCTCTCACCGTTTGCAATATCCCCATGCTGTTCATTCTTATCCGGGACACAGTGTATACGCTAAAGAAAATTCAAAATTAGTCAAGGGATCGAAAATTATAGTAAAATATTGCAAGTTGTGTTGCTGTTTGAACACCCTGTATATGTAATACCCAGATAAGCATTTTACCTAAAAACGTGATTTGATTAGAAAGATCCACAAACCACATTTTAATATTTTAGTGTCAACGGTTGCAAAAGTCTATAACATTGTGATTTTGCTTCACTCTATATTATACCTAAGCAAATAACTTTGCAGACCCTCTTATCTAAAAAAAAATACCTCCTGAATTTTCTGACAATTATTCATTATTTTGCACCCTGTATAACTAATAATATATATGAAATTTTACATTCCAATCACATCCACCGTAGTATGTACACGTACAGGCACTTTTCCAACGAGATTTTCCTAACCGTCTTTCTTTTTCGCAATGGATAGGTATGGATGCTGGAAAAAATTGATAAAGATAATATATTTTTGGGGAAGATCTTATTCACGGGCTAATTTTTCTAGAGAGGCGATTATTAGTTTTCATAACAATCACATATCGACAGAAGAAAATCCACAGGCGATAGTTGAAGCTCGTCACCAAGAACAATTTTCCTTTAATGTATTGGTTGGAGTCAATGACGTCAGAACCTATAGACAGGTTTGTTTTGATAAACGCTTGACGCCCAGAACTAATCACAATCTAAGCGCTCCATTAAATTATTCCGAAAATGTCGCGTGATTGTCAGAAATTGCCCCTTTTTGTCGAGCCGTAGCGAACTTATTTCGACTCTGGGCTCGGAGGCTGACATCGTTAGACCATCCCCCGAGTCTTCAGGTGAGGTTCCGATGCTTCCGGCGCCCCCAAACAAGAAAAAACATGCGATATCTAAGTGTGATTCTAGAGGAACTATAACCGGGAATCACCGGGTGTATAGTTGGTTGATGGTTGACTTTCTGTCTTTGTTTGTAGCATGCTTTTAGAGTAGTATGGATATATTTAATCTTGGAGTCAAAATAAAGGGCATTTTAACAATGGGGCACCACGTCTATAGGTTTTGACGTCATTGGTTGGAGTCCTTATGAAGACAATCTAATTGGCCCTTATTTCCTCCCTCTCCCCCCCCTAGATTAAATGGGGATACATACAGCCTTTCTCGAAGAACAACTTCCCATACTTCTGATTTGATTTGATTAGTGAGATCCACACAAAGTCGATATAATGGTTTTGCGTCGCACCCTATATATAAGCAAATAACTCTGCAAGGAAACACCAAATCGAAAAATTATATATGAAAGGCCGTTATTTCTTAAAAAAGGAATTAATTACCTCCTAAAGTTTCTCTCACACTTAGGTAGGTATTCATCTCATAATCAATAATATGTTAAGTCTGATATTATATATAAACCCAAGTAGCAAAGTAGCTGTATTAATTTTTTCTTACCGAACGGAAAAGTTTTATTAACGTTTTATAAGTGCTTAAAAATAGTTAATTTGCTGTGTTATCGTCTCGAGTATTACTATTTTGCTGTGTGCAACTAATTTGTTCTGTAATATAGTTCTTAGAACGTTCTTTCAGCTAAATTATAGAACGTTTATAAAATAGTTTTTTAATTGTTCTATAAACGTTTATAGTACTACGTATACGACTGCTACACGTCTGTTTAGCGGTTACAACTAAATGGTTCGGTTAGTTTTGCGTATATAACTGTCTTATAAGAACATAATTAAGCACTCTATAAATCAGCTTTGTAAGAGTTTAGCAAATCACAGTTCAGTTCCTTAAAATATATTTTTACTTCCAAAGATGCTTTTAAAAAACTATTTTATAGAAGTACTTACCAAGTATTTAAATTAACAGCATTGAAGCAAGCATAAATACCAAAAAGCGCGCATTGCAATCATTACAGAACGGTTTAGGGGTGCTCTCAACACCTAACCTAAAAACTTAGGTACATTAAAGCGTGTGTATGATGTCGTTTTCAAGGGAAAATGGGTGCATTTCGTAGAAAATTAAAGAAGAATTATCATTTAATTCAGCAAAATATTTATTCGGATAATAAATACCTATAATAGCATTGCCAGTAATGCTAATGATAAAATCACTTCCACCAAAGAAGATTTAAAATCAAATACCGACAACTCTTTCAGCTGTGTTGTATATGCTGCTGATGATTGTAATTTTCACCAAAAGTCTTCAACGTTCAATGAAACAGAGAAAATAGAGTTACGTGAACATCTGAACTATCTTATACATCCTAAAATAAAATAAAAATATGTTGTCTATATAGCATAGATAAATTATAGGTACATACGTAGAAAATGAAATTTTATCAAGTAAAAGTTTTTTCATTGTGTGCAAGATTTAAAAAAATATACTTATTATCACGGTCAATGTTAAATTAAATGTTTAAAATACGTCTAGTTGCCTGTTTTATATAGGCATCGCAAGACCAACTGAAAGATCATATAAGTGCTGTGTGTGTGACTAAACTGTTTTATAAGAATTTACGCCATGTTTGGTGTGGTTAGCTTACGTTGGATCAGCGTCTCCTTTTCATAAAATGTAAAAAATGCATTTTATAACAAAAAAATAATACTGTATTAGTTGACGATCTTTATTTTGTATTTAAAATTACATCCGAAGCAATAATAACAGATATTTTTAATTAAAAGAAAAACATTTATTTTAATTTTTAATAAAAAAATCATCGAAATCGTTTAGAAGAGGCCCTTAAAAATTTCACCATGTAAATAGTATACATTTCACAATAAATCTTAATTTGCACTAAAAATTATGTCACCCCACTATGCCATAAGTAAAATTAATTATTCGTTGTACTTTGGCACAATACTCCGCCATTCTTATTGCGTCGTCCTTATTTCATCAACATTACAAAAAGCAGCTTAAGAGGTGCATGTATGGTATTGAATAGTCTAATAGTCTTTTTAACGTAGTAAAGCACAGCAAAACCGTTTTTTCAAAAACGCTTAAAGAGTCAAAGAGCTTTCATGACAATTTACACAGGTTGTTTGGTACAACATTTATTTCTGCTGTGTAAAGCCTCTGTAAACGTCTATAAAATGGTTATATAAATGTGTTTGTAGCTTTTATAGAACTGGTTATAGAGCAAAAACGTTATATAAATTTGTGCCCATTTTAGCTCTATAAGGGCTCTAAGAACGCTGTAAAAACGTTTATCGGACTTCAGATGTTTTATAAGGTTATGCTCTATAAACGTTCTTACAGCTTTTTATAAAACAGAAAATTGTTACTTGGGAAACGAACGCCTGTTTTAGGGTCTTAATTTAACCCAAACGATACATTATGTTGAAACACCTAAACTAGCACGTAGATATTCGTCCCTGCCCCCCGCGTCGCAAAGAAATCCATCATCCCCGACCCCCCTTACCCCCCCACCCGCTAACCCCCCCAGAATCCGGACAACTCCCAAATAAACTATTCAGGCTTACGGCGCCGAGCCGACCCGACACCTACCGCCGTTCCGGCCCCGGGCCTCATGTATATTAATGACCAGAACTGTACCGGCAAATCTTATTGCCGCTGGTAAGCCGGCGCCGGGGCGGCGGCCATCTTGCCGGCACCCTCGCGCCCGCCCCCCTCTCTCGCCCCCAACCCCCTCGCCGGGGCGCCTCCCTTCCCCTCCTTCTTCCTCTTGAGTCGATACTCGGGCCGTAAGAATCCGCCCGAAGAATCTGGCCAGGGGGGGGGGGGGTCTAGGGGGAGGGCGAGCGATTTCGGGTTTTGCGGAGGGGGTGTAAGGGCGAGGGTCGTGCGAACTGGAAGAGGTGGAAGTTTTTAAACGTCTAAAGTAGTCTAAAGATGACTAGGGGGATGACTAAGGGATATGAAGGGTTGGGGAGGTTTGTGTTAACGTAAAATCAATACAGGGGCATTGGAGTATCGGAACGCCGCAAAGCGGCGGAGCGTAACTGGGGTGTAACCTATACCGAATTGGAAGGGAAGTAAAATACACACAGTGGCGGATTACCCTATAGGCAAAGTAGGCTATAGCCTAGGGGCCCAAGGCTTTAGGGGGCCCGTTCTTATTTCGATGTTTCCATCGGAATTCGGAATTGGAAAAAGTTTTACATTTTGCAATTGCAAATTTCAGGCAAAGAAAACATCACTCCTTATTTTTTCATCTAGGCTGTTGGCTACTCTATTTAGTTCACTCAGCGCTAGAAGAGGTAAAACAGGCACAGTGACGCGTAGTAGATTCTTGATTCTTCTATGATAATACGAGCATATCGCATGTCACGGCATCTGCCCACGGCGCTGTCGACGATCGATAAAAGATAGAAGATAAAATTTTGAAAGCACACAAACTTCAAGAAAAGTACTCAGATGATTTAGACCAAAGTGTCGGAAATGAGTGTGAAAGGTTCAAATATTTTATTAAGGAAATTGACCGAAATCTTGATAATCCTAGGGCAATGTTAAAATTTATAAGAAAAAAAAACTAATATCTACTTTCCCTAATTTAGACACATCATTAAGGTTGTTCTTGTGTATGGCAGCAACTAACTGTTTTATTGCAAAATTTTAAAAGAGACAGTTTAAGTGACGAAAATACCTATGATATGTCCTTACTGACTGTAGAAAATGAAATCCTTAATAAGATAGAAACAAAAAGAATTATGGCAAGCTTTGCAAGTATAAAGGCCAGAAAAAAGTTTTAATTAATAATAAGTACCTAGGTATGTATCTACTCTGTTCTTAGTACATAAAGTTAAATGTTAAATTAATATTTTTTTCAATATGTCCTTTTCTAAAATAAATAAAATTGTTGATAAAAACCTATCGGCACTTAAAATTTTACCTGATTTTTTTATTGCGACGGGTCAAGGGGCCCTTAAATAAATTTAGCCTAGGGCCCAACATAGCTCTAATGATACACACATAGGTGCCTCTAAAACCTTAATCCCATGCATTAGTGTTTCACAAGACAAGATTTCTTGTCTTGTAAGACCCATTCTTGTCTTGTCTTGCAAAGCAAGACAAGAAATTAAATTCATTCTTGTCTTGCACGACTCTGCTGCAAAAAATCTTGTCTTGCAAGCAAAGATTTCTTGCAATTTCTTGTTTGGTGACGTCATCGCAAGACTCTTGTTTGCAAGAGTCTTGCTACCAAGACTCTTGCATTATTTATTACGCGTGTAAAGTTTGTCGAGACAAGTTGACGCAGCACTGCAGGCCGCGGCGCGGCAAGGCGCGGGGTCCACAGTGCCAGAGAACAAGGAAGGGGAGAATATAAACTCGACGACGGCGCCTTTGATGTTTGGCAGCTGGTGGTCGCCATGTTTTCTGTTTAGAAGACAGGGCCGTATTTAGAATTTAGTGAAGGGATTGATAAACACAAAACAAATCATACATACTGAAATGATGATTGGAACAGGCAAAAATGTTAATTGGATTTTGAAGGAATATTTAGTAGGTATGGAAAGGCGATTTTTCTTATCTTATTCCAAAAATTTAATATTTTATTGATCTTAAAATTTGATGACTGCCTGAGCAATATTTTTTAAGCCATCATTTTGTAGAATATACAAATGAAAAACAAAACATAGGTTTAGAATATTATCTTCATCGGAATATTGTCTTCATCGGATTAATTAAATATACCTACCCAGTTCGAAAACAGTTTCGTTCTTTTGATTATCATAAAAACTTAAAAAGGTGCTATCGCGCACTATATTACGCGTGTTTGTCGCTATTACTTTAGAAGGGTACCTACCTAACTTCTTGATAAAAAAAAACTAAGCGATTAGTGTCCATAATTATTGACGCAGATTTTTTTGTTATTATTTGTATTTATTTTTTCAATTTTTATAATAATAACAATTTTAATCTTGATTGGAAACTTCCACAGGCAGAATGTGATGAATCTGAGTTTCTTCCGGATGGATCCGCGTCAGCGAAACTTCTCGTTCCAAGCTTTCGATCACACTGAGACTGTGTCAGTGTGCCCAGATTCAATTATAATTTTGTTTTAATGTTTTCATGATTTTCAATTCGATATGCCTCTAAGTCTAAGACTTTTCTTTCTGTTAAGGTTATTTTAATGTCTGTGGATTTAGATATTTGTGTGGAAGTGGACAAAAAACTCGAAACCCACCCTGCTAAAATAACCCGATCTACATTATGCCACAATAATACGAAGCGAAACAATGCATTAGGAAATTAGGAAGTCCAATATACTCCTTTGGTTGTTTAAGTATTTTAGCAAAAATATAGTTGAATCAAACTTATAAAAAATAAATTAATCCACTGCATTTAATTGCAGTAGTTCAAAAAATTAAAAAATATTAATTTCCAGGAATATTGTAAATAAAATATAATATATTTACTAGATACTAGTATATAGAGACCTAGTTATTCTTGAATAACCGTTTATATTTATGCTGATTTTACAAAAATCAGTATTATTCAATATCGTCTTGCAAAGCAAGACAAGAAATTTAAAAGAGTCTTGTCTTGTTCTTGCAGCAAGAAGAAGACAAGAACAAGAAATTTGCAAGAGTCTTATGAAACACTACCATCGTTCTGATATTCCCTGAACAGTCTTGTCAAAGGCCTCTTCTTGTGTCAACATATCTGATCATTCTCAAGTTTTCGTTATGAACATTCCCACATTTTCAGGTGTAATTTACTAACTACTTCGGCTTCAGTATGAACCTTGCGTGCCTTAATCCTTCCGATATGAGCTGGACCAATCTATAGAACGCAAATTAACTTCCGGTGCAGATCCAATTAGCGCTCGAGTTGTACCTGCGGCCGTGGGACCAGTGTAAGTTTTTCTTACGGTCAATTTTCCACCGACTTCCTATTCGAATTACTGAAGTGTTTGCGGGTTATTTACCTGAATCGACAGTTTAGAGTAGTTAGCGCAGTTAATGGAATCGTAATGACCGGTTCGAGTGGGTACAGCTTCATCAATGCCTATATAAAAGTATAATTGCTGTCTTCGTTTAATCTCAATTTGCGGATTACGAGCTTTCGAGAGCCTGCGGCGCTTGCCGCGCAACCACAGAGATTGAACAGCTGCGGCTGCGTCAACCAATTTGTGGGAGAGCAGAGTTAGTCAGTTCAGTCTTGTGAGAGATCCCTTATTCTTGTGTCACCAAATCTAAAATAGGATCATCTACGATACATTCTCAAGTTTCTGTTACTGAATGAATTCCTACTTCTTCATGTGTGCCTCGGCTCGCCATGCACAGAACTTCAAATGCTGATAGAAACAATTATATTTCACCAAGAAAAGAACCAAAATTTTTTTGTCCGTTGGAGAATTATTTCAAAGCCGCCAATATCAACGTTACAACCAACACAAATTGCCTATAGGTTTCAGTATAAACACTGCGCGACGCCCCCATGCCACGATCTTTCCGACTTGAGCCGGATCCAATCTATAGAACGTAAATGAACTTCAGGCGCAAATCCAATCAGTGTTCGACCATCACCTGGCGAAGGGGGACCAATGGGACGACTTCCTATTCTAATAAGCGAAGTGTTTGAGGTTATATTTCCCCGAGTCATCAGGTCGACGTAGTTATAGCGCAGTTAATGGAATCGTAATGACCGGCTCTAGTAAAAGCATTTCCATCAGTGCCTCTAAAACTCTAATTGCGTATCGGTTTCTTCGTTTCATCTCAATTTGCGGATTACGAGCGGGACGAAGTCTGACGCTCGCTCCAACTACAGCGGCGGCGGCCGGCCGCTTTGACATTTTAGGGCGCGCACGTATATACAGGGTGTAACTAAACTGATGGTCAAAAATGAAACCACGTATTCTTGGAGTCAAAATAAGGGCACCTCTTCATATCTTTTTTTCTCCTACGGGCCATAGTTTTTTTTTATACAGAGCGTAGAAATTTAGAGAAAAATTCACATATTTCTTAGTATATCTAGAAGTATACGAGATATTTTCTTCAAACTTGGCGTGTCACATGAGCGGATGAGTTTGTCAAATTTAAGGTTAATATGAAGCTTGTGAGGCCCCCAGTTGCGGAGATACAGGGTGTTATTAAAATTAATTAGTTCAGAAAAATATGAATACCCTGTATAATCGCATTTTTAAAATTTGTTTTGAATGGTAAATTCAATGGTTAACAAAAAGTATCTCTTAGTATTTTTTCATATTCTCAGTCGTTTTTTAATTATTTTCAAAGAACGGCAATGCTGCAATAAACAAGTCATTTTAAGAATAAATCTAACAATCTGTGGATGTCAATTAAACTTTGCATTATTTGAATCATTTGGCTGCCAACTTTGCACTTTAGTACCAATATTTTGAAAAATTATATTTTCATTTGAAGAATTGACTGATATGCACTTTTGCTATGGACTTGCCAATGGCAATAATAATAACATGCGGAAACACATAGTTGCGTGTATTGAAAGAGACGGCGGCCATTTCGAACATTTAATAATTTAATTTTCTAATAGCAATACGTTTCTTTTATTATTGTTTTTGCTTTTGTATTTTGTTAAATAAAGTTTAATTGACATCCACAGATTGCTAGATTTATTCTTAAAGTGACTACCTATTGTTCATTGCAGCGTTGCCGTTCTTTAAAAATAATTAAGAAACGGCTGCGAATATGAAAAAATACTAAGAGATACTTTTTGTTAACCATTCTATTCACCACTCAAAACAAATTTAAAAAATGCGATTATACAGGGTATTCATATTTTTACTAACACCCTGTATCTCCGCAACTGGGAGCCTCAGAAGCTTCATGTCAACCTTAAGTTTGACGGCTCATCTGCTCATGTGACACGCCAAGTTTGAAGAAAATATCTCTTATACTTCTAGAAATACTAAGAAATATGTGTATTTTTCTCCAAATTTCTACGCTCTGTATAAAAAAAACTATGGCCCGTAGGAGAAAAAAATATATGAAGAAGTGCCCTTATTTTGACTCCAAGAATACGTGGTTTCATTTTTGACCATCAGTTTAGTTACACCCTGTATAGTCAATTGGTTTTCATCTATACGCGATTAGTCTTTGACCAATGCAAAAATTTTAACCGGGGTTAAAGTAGAACCAGTCGAGGTGGAGCACGCACTTTATACTTTAAAAAAAACTCAAAAATAAACGACGTAGGTACTGTAACGGATTTTTCCATTTCTAAATCCGTTACTCTTTTTTGTATTTTGGTATTAACATACATTTTTGCGCGCCGTACTTATACGTCAGCTTAGCCTCGAACCCTGCGCAGATTTAAAATGCGAAAATTCAAGTGCAAATTATGTGTTTATTTATCAGCAGGTATGTAATTAAAAATCGGTATTATGAATTACTCGATTTTTAGGTTCTTTCGACATATATAATTTGAATATAAACTCTGTCTAGTTTCTTAGATAATTTCATGCTCGAACCTGATTGGTCGGGAGCGGACGGATGACGTAGGTCCTGCCGGCCACTAGCCGGAGGGTACCATTTTTCCAGACGAGTTTGCTCCCGTCCTTCTTCGAATACTATTCGTAGAGAAAACTCAGTCAAAATATCTCTCAAATTTTGAATCTTTTCGATTTTTATCTAGTTCAAATATCGCAATCGGTGGATTATTTGAGTGGTTTGTATTTTGAGGTTTTGATAGTTGTGACTAATATTTTTGGATTTTTTATCTTTGCATGTGTACGGCGTCAACAGACAACGGTGTTTGCACCAGGCATTTTTTTTTGGCTGCGTAGCTGATGAAACGCGGGACACAGCGAGCAGGCGGTGGCTGTTTCTCCTGGAAAACCCTACAGGTGAGTAATTTCTTTTGATTTTTGCTTAGTTCAGCGACTTTACTACTCACCTGTAGCGTGTTTTCTTTGACGTGAGGTTTTTTTGAGGGACTCATTTTGTCTAAGGCCCCGGCCATCTTTAATTCAGAAACAGCAGTCTCTTCTTTGAATACCCACCATAGGCCGGGGAAATTACGGTAAAAAATAACGAAACCTAGACAAAATTCATAACCGCATTTTTATAATGCCATCACAAAATATCGGTAATAAGTGAACGCCAGAATGGTTTTTTATACAAAATAAATATACGAGTGCGGGAGTTTTTTTAGAAAAATACATTTTCTTGTTGTAATAAAGACGGCATAAATATTAACTGCGAATTTCAAGCTGCATGTATTAGTAAGTAAGGTATATAAAGTTGAGATTGATAAATTAAACAGATTACGTTTGCGCAAGTATCCGAATGATGTAAAAATGACATTTTGCGTAATATTTTGTGGGGCAAAAATATTAACTGCGTTTTTATTATTTATAACTATATACCTTAAAAATCAAGTATTAACAGTTTGTTCTGCGACATTAAACATATTGTTTCGCCGGAAATCGCATTTTAAAGAAATTTGAAGCTGCGTCTTTGAGAGCAAAATTATTAACTGGCTGATTTTTGTTAAACTTTGTAAGTGGATACTGTCTTGTTAAATTTTTTGAAATTAAACAAAAATTGGCAACGGAAGTATTTTGAAATGACAAATGACAGTTGACCTACATGCGCCGTAAATAAATGTTTAATTTCGCTATAATATGTGATTTAATATAGTTACATTGTAAAAAGTTAAACAGAAAAAAAACAGTTAATATTTTTGGTTTCCTAAAGAAATGACAAGTGACAGTTGACCTACATGGGTCATAAATAAATATTTAATTTCGCTATATATGATTCAATATACCTAGTTATATTGTAAAGAGTTAAACAAAAAAAAAACAGTTAATATTTTTGCCTATAATAGTCTATACCAATGAGAAGTGACAGTTGACGTACATGCGGCTCAGATAAATGTTTAATTTTGTATTTTGCAAGTTACATTATATTTGTAAAAGGGAATGATCATCTGCAATAAAAACGTAGTTAATATTTTTGCTTTTGCCGAAATGGAAAATTATCCGATTTTTATCCCTCTTTGTAGATCTAAGTTACTTCCATAAATATTCTTAAAATGTTAAATTTCTTAATATATGTTAGCAAGGGAAGTTTTTTTACCTAAAGAGTCTAAAAAAATCCAGTTAACATTTTTGCTTGAAATTTCTAACGAAAAATAGGTGTTTTTTGAGGTAACTCAAGGTTCCGTTTTTTCAAAATGTTTAATTTTTGGTTTCTACCAACGTATTTACTTATAACTTTGATATGGTAAAACAAAATTGCAGTTAATATTTTTTTCTAGGTCAAATTCTATTTTTCCTGGCCTACCATCTTGCGGTTGTTTTCTGGTTGAATATTTTCAAGTTTTGGTCACGTTAGTCACACGTTACCTTTTTTATTTTTCGTGTTAAGTCTCGATTCTGTGGTATACCGGGCCACTCAAATAAATCTGATAGCGATATACTCAGTTTCTAGTAAATTCATATTAACTTTAGTTTTATCAACTTTCTTAAATCCTATACTTACCGTTCAAATCTCAAATAAATTTTTCGCGTTAAATTTGATTTAAAATATAATAATTTTCATTAAATTCGGGCTGGAGCATTCTCACAATTTTTTCTTTTAATTAAATATTAAGCACTTTGCTATTCCGGTCAGTTGATCTATCTTATCTAAAAATTTAAAAAACTATGCATAGTTCCCCATAGTTTAGTATAGTTCTAAACATTTAATTTTTATCATTATTTGCCAATATTAAATAACTTTGGTATCATAATTCAATTTTAAATATTAATCGTAATCTAGTGGTTTATTAATTTTTGTAAAAGGCTTAGACCTTGTCTAATGCTATTTTCTCTCTGATTTGTTCATGCTTGCACACCATCTCTGAGGACGCTACGACCACAGCCTTCTGACGACGAACTACGTAACGGGAGTTGCGTAGGCATAGAGAGGAGTTGCGTTGGCATAGGTGCAGACTCCTGGTGAGCTCTACTTAGGCAAAAAACCCTGCGAGATTTGCTAGCCACAACAGCAGCGCTTACACGAGCAGACAAGGACCGGCAGAAGCCCTAGCCTCACCTCCACCCCCACTACTACCTCGCTTAGAGCGTAAGCAACGATACACTCAGTTCAAACTTAAGAATCAAAGTTTAAAGTACCTACCTATAGCGCTGAACAGTCAGAGTATTTGTAAAGGAAATTTGATCTATTCTTTTTGCTTCAAACCTATTTTTAATTAAAATTTAACTCTATTTTCTAGGTTGCTGTATGTAAATAGTTAACCAAATTTAACTTTATATTAAAGTTGATTTACTTTTTTTCTAGTTGTCATAAACAATCATATCGTGAATCATAAAATTGTGATTTGTGATAAATAAATCATATATATATTTTACTGAGGTAACAAGGTTTTATTGAACAGACCCAGCTATAACAGACCTCAGGTGTGTTATAGTACCTAAGTACTTAGTTGTTTTTAAAACTCGGATTCGGAAGAAATTTTGAAAAGCGTCTATCGTGTCGCGCACGTGCGCAGAGGCCGCATGTTGTCAAATATACCCATGCTAAAAAATGTACTATACTTGCGGATACATTTTCGGCGGTTTGCTCAGTTTATTAGATTTGTACATAGATAACTTCCTATAAACGGTCTCCTACCGAAGCTGTAAACTTATAGGCCAAGGAAATTACGGTAAAAAATAACGAAACCTAGACAAAAATTCATAACCGCATTTTTATAATGCCATCACAAAATATTGGTAATAAATGAACGCCAGAATTGCTTTTATATACAAAATAAACATACCTACGCGTGTGGGCGTTTTTTAGAAAAATACATTTTCTTGTTGTAATAAAGACGGCATAAATATTAACTGCGAATTTTAAGCTGCATTTATTAGTAAGTAAGGTACCTATATAAAGTTGAGATTTATAAATTAAACAGATTACGTTTGCGCAAGTATCCGAATGATGTAAAAATGACATTTTGCGTAATATTTTGTTGGGCAAAAATATTAACTGCGTTTTTATTATTTATAATTACCTTAAAAATCAAGTATTTACAGTTTGTTCTGAAATTAAACATATTGTTTCGCCGGAAATCGCATTTTAAAGAAATTTGAAGCTGTCTTTGAGAGCTGATTTTTGTTAAACTTTGTAAGTGGATACTAAATCTTGTTAAATTTTTTGAAATTAAACAAAAAAAAACAGTTAATATTTTTGCTTTTCCTAAAGAAATGACAAGTAGGTAACAGTTGACCTATATGCGCCGTAAATAAATGTTTAATTTCGCTATATATGATTCAATATAGTTATATTGTAAAAAGTTAAACAAACAAAAAACAGTTAATATTTTTGCCTATTCTATACCAAGGAGAAGTGACAGCTGACGTACATGTGGCTCAGATAAATGTTTAATTTTGTATAAGTTACATTCTATTTGTAAAAGGAAATGATCATCTGCAATAAAAACGTAGTTAATATTTTTGCTTTTTCCGAACTAGAAAATTATCCGATTTTTATCCCTCTTTGTCGATCTAAGTTACTTCCATATTCTTAAAATGTTTAATTTCTTAATATATGTTAGCAAGGGAAGTTTTTTTACCTAAAGAGTCTAAAAAAATCCAGTTAACATTTTTGCTCGAAATTTCTAACGAAAAATAGGTGTTTTTTGAGGTAACTCAAGGTTCCGTTTTTTCAAAATGTTTAATTTTTGGTTTCTACCAACGTATTTACTTATAACTATAACTATGATATGGTAAAACAAAATTGCAGTTAATATTTTTGTCTAGGTCAAATTCTATTGTCCCTGGCCTATTATTAATTTTTTGAAGGTCAAACAGTTTAAATGGCTTTCGAAAGTGACCTAATTTAAATATAAAATATTGGCCGTGCCTCCGCTGCCGACAACGGTTGCCTCTCGATTGCTATATGATGCCGGTAATGGCGCTCCAAAAGTAGACTAGAGCATGCATAGACTTGTATTATATTATGTGTATATTTTGTTACTTGTTACTGCTTTTATTGTCTGTTATACAAACGTACCTACTTACTTAGGTACCCAATTATTGAAACAAAGTTCACAAATGTATCTAATTATAATTAAAAAGAAGGTTAAACATTTATTAGAATAGGTAAACTATAAGCCAAAGTGCAGACTGCTCTAGACTGCACAGACCCGTTGAACCGTCCCGCTGCGGCGTTGCCACATGTTTGCACAGGGCTTGTTAAGTTTGAGAAGGTTGTGACACTACCTAAGATTACGATATTTATGAAGTTTAGCAACGGCAACAATAATAATATATTATCTAGGTAACCTATACTTGAAATTAGGATGACGGATAGAAACGACGTTACAAGGGTATATATTTCTCTCAATCTTGTTGAAAGAAGACTAAGACTCTTCTTATGATAGAAGAGTCAATGAACTGAGGTTTTAACTTAGATGTACCACCAGCAATAAATTTGTATGTATAGAGGCGACCGACGTAGGTCTCGGATGCCAGCCCCGCCTTGACGGATAGATGTGCCAGGAATCCGCAAAGACTCCTGGCGCGCGCACGGCCCATATAGCGTTAATTGCAAATTCTGAAAGCACTCCGCAGAGGAGGCCCGCCGGCCGGTCCAGACGCTCTTTGAATGCCTTTGGCCCTACGTGCGGCTTGAGCTGTATAATGTAGGTACACGTTTACACAGGGTAACCTATGCGAAAGATCAAGTCGCAAATTTCTATATGTATTTTGTGGGAAAGGCGGTAGTAGTTCAGAATAACAAGATAGCGAGACCATAACAACTATGTAAAGTATCTTTTTGATAGATCATAAACAAAAAAATGTGTAAAATGGTTAGAAACATGAAGGAATAGGTATAGTTGAAGGTTAGCTAAATTTATACTTTTTTATTTATCTCTATTTTACTCCTACTAAAATGGGAGAAGTTACTATTAAAGTGTCAGCAAATTTGTTACCAGAAATAAGCCAAATTACACACTTAGGATGCCCAGGCTAAGTGTCCCACTATACCGCTATAACTTTTTATTTTTTTTTGGGAGAAAAATGGTTTTAAATAAAAGTTGTAGGAAATTTTATTATAATTTTATAACAGTTTCTATATACTTTCGCAAAATCATGTGCCTTGGAAATTTTGAAAAAACTAACTTTTCGCACAAGTAAAGTATGTTCTTTTTGTAGGTTGTAACAACAAACACACAAAAGGTATGTAGCTCCGGCTATCAGTTTCTATTGAGCCACCTTCATAATAAACTTCATATTATTTTAAAACACAATAAATGTTTTTAAAAAGAACATGCAACTAAAATAATAATAATAATAGTAATTTCAGGTTAATCGTAAGATTTTAAATTCGTAGCATTTTGGTGATTTTTACAATAAAATAAAAATGTTTCCATCCTTTGAGGCTTTTGTTGTACAAGCCTAGCAGGTTTATAGTAGGATCTTATTTGCTTCGTTCTCTTCAAGTTTTCCTGGTGTTGGGAGCTCGCTCGACCAATACCAATGTACAGGATGTCCCATTTTGGGTATTTTTTGGTGTTTTTCTCAAAAATCTCGGTTATTATTAAAGCTAGAGGGTTGCGGTTTTCACGTCACTGTACTACTTTTTTGAGAGGAATTTGGTGGACCAATCAGATTTTAGACAAGTTTTATAGTTTCCGCGCATTGGCGCAGGACTGAAATTTTCGATTTTTTGTAAACCTCTTTTCTGGCTACAACTTATATATATCGACAAATTTAATCAACTATATTTATAGATTTTTTGGCCTATAAGAATCGAATGGAATAATTAGTTTTTTGGTAGCGTTAATAGTTTTTGAGATATGAACTATGGTTTCCATTTAAAAAATATATAACTTTAGTTCATATCTCAAAAACTATTAACGCTACCAAAAAAATAATTGTTCCATTCGATTCTACGCCAAAAAAAACTATAAAAATAGTTGATTAAATTTGTCGATATGTATATATATAAGTTGTAGCCAGGAGAGAGGTTTCCAAAAAATCGAAAATTTCAGTCCTGCGCCAATGCGCGGAAACTATAAAACTTGTCTAAAATCCGATTTTTGAGAAAAACACCCAAAAATACCCAGAATGGGACACCCTGTACTTTGTGATTTTTGTGGTTTTCTTAGCCAATGTTCGTTCTTGCTGGGATGTTGGCAGCTCGTGGGGTGGAGTAAATGAGAAAATACGAGAGAAAATGTATCACCAAAAATGTACAATACAATCGAGACAAAAAATTTGAATATTTGAAAATTATTTTGTTTCTATTATATGAAAATTGTGAACAAAATTTGCTAATTCTTAATTGATCAAATTACTACTCTTTCAAATATCAAAAAGTAAATAATAATAATAATATTTAAATATTTTAAAACATTTAAGAAAAAATAACTGAATTTTTAAATAAATATTTACAATAAAATACGAAAATAGAAAATTATATTAATACTGATTTAATAATTATTCATGAGGAAAAAAAATTAAAATATCTAGAGAGAGTTAAAAAAATTAAATTAAAAACTATCCCGTGGTAGTTTATGTTTCCTACCGTTTTACAGACAACGGGCAAGTTTGAACTTGATCAAAAATGTTAAATGGAGAATAATAAATGTTCAGTAAAATTCTGAAAGAATAAAGAAAATTGAACTAGGTACCTGATAACTGTTTTTCTGTAGAAAAATAAGAAACTACAAATTTGTACAAGAGGTAGGTACTTTATCCTCAAATGATAAAATATTTTTTATTTCGTCTATTTATTTTCCCTGGTAATTTTTCCCTCTGTGAATCCTAAAAAAAAACAAAAATACTCAAGTCCAAATTTTGTACTAAGCAAGCACTACCAAAATATATAATAATAATAATAATTAAACATGTTAGACAATATAAATTAACAAACTATTACACTAGCTGCAGCATAAAAACAGGTCTGTGACAAAAAAAAAATCGAAAAAATAGAAAAACACAATTTCTGACTGAATATTACTTTTAATAATAAATTGTAAGTAAATAACATAATATATGAATTAAACAAATATAAAAATAATAATTGATCAAATTCTTACCCTTTGTAGACCATAGGAACAGTATATGCGGGTGGAGGGTAAAATCGCCGCCAAATCTTTATTTATACTAAAACTTGGTACATAAAAAACAAAATATCGATCGCCTACGCTACTATGCAAAAAGTAAAAGGTGAATTTCGCTGTCCTTTTTAATTCAAATTTTTTTGGGTTGGTGATTATAAAAATTGATAAATTCAAGGGTTATTCAACATGTTAAATATAAATTAAAAATAAAAATAGTAGGTATGCAACGGAAAAAAATGAGAATTTTCGTTACAAGTTTGTAAGACGAAATATTATTAAGGAAATTTGTTCAGAATTAAAAACTGAGTATATAGGTGAGCAATTATTGTGAATATTTTTTCTTTTGTCTAAAAACATGTTTTCTGCAACTATTGTTTGAGTAGAATCCATTCGTAAAGAGGGCAGTTTTCTGTAATTTACCGTTTCTAGTTTATAGTAAATTATTAATTAAGATTTCCTATTTAAAAAAATATATTTTGTGTTATAACTCGAGAAGGGACAAATTTAGAAACATGCTGTCTACTTCAGTAAATTACGCATAATATGAAAAAGTGTCTTAAGGACGTTTTTATGAAAGTGAAAAAAGACTTTGAAGAAAATGCGACATTTTGAGAAAAACCCTGTATATATCTCCTAAACTAATCAAGATATCGAGATGCGGTTTGCGCCTTTCAACTTTCTATCTCTTCGGGAAATAGGAGAAACACCCTATAACAGACCAATTTGGACCACCCTGTACAAAGTTTGAGACTAATCGACATACTTTAATTTGTTAGTTTAAAAAAAATTATTTATTAAATATGCTGTGAGAGAGCGAACTTTTCTTAATGAAGTTTTCCCATATCTTACATAATAGAAAAGACACTTTTACAGAAAATGATTTTTAAAGCCTGCTTAGATTTTTGAAACTAAAAATGTGACAGAAATTACATTCAAATGAATCAAATTCCGACTCACATTTTTCTTTCACACCTCTAGTTTCGATGATACTGGGACTCCCTGTAAAACAATATTTACAAGATTGACTAACCTAAATATGTATGATTTTGTCTAGATTCTCCAAGCCAAGATATATTATTATATGAAAAAGTAATCGAACTCCGAAGCCGTGTTCACTATGGGATTCAACAGATCTCTTAGTTAATTCCACCCCGACTTAATCAAATGAGAGTTAAAATCCGTTCGGGGCCGGCGCCGTCGTTTCTTAATGACCAATTCACGGCAAAGCCGCCAGAAAACCGCGCAAACTGGAGCCGGATCCGGGGCTTTCTTTGTGCCCCCGCTCCAGCTCGCCCCAAAGCTTATAATTTTATTTGCACACGGTTTCTCCGCACTATATTCAGTTAATTTCTGGTTGCGCCCGGTTTACTGTTGGATTATTAAGGTGAGCTTTGCGTTAGATAACAAATTTGCTGCAGAACGGGAGAAAAGCGTTGAACCACGTTCCCGTTTGTATCTCTACCCGGTTGTAGTTGTATATGTGGCTGTTCTTGATACGCGAGTCTGGTTGGGCAATTTGGTATACAACTTTTGATAACTGGTCCAAATTTCGAGAGTAAATATAAATATATAATATACCTCCATAATAAAATCCTATAGTGGAGTCGATACCACGAATCTTGGACAATGCAATTTCCATTATCGGCGAATGTGACGCAGGGATCAAGATTTATCTACAGGGTGTTCGAAAAATAGACGGAGATATTTTAGAGGGTGATTCCCTGTTAAGATGATATGAAAAAAAGTTTCTATAAACATGGGTGCGGAAATGCAGAGTTTTCAAGATACAGGATGTTAAATAAAAAAAAACATGAAATTATTAATGTCTTAAAAATTATTTACTCGATTCTGTTGAAATTTGGCAATGTTATTTGTTGTATTAAGAGGCTAATTTCGCCCTAACTAGATTAAATTTATTAAGTCCAGTGGCGTCCCGGGGGGCACCTTAGCGAATATTATTATCAAAAAAATGTACGCCACTACCTTTTTTGTAACTTTAATATTTTTTGTTTGATTAAGCATCTAAAAATACAACTTCTTTCCCTCTTGTATAGTTTTCCTATCTCACTTCGTTTTCGAGAAAAAAAAATAAACACCGTTTTATTGCATGTCACTGGACAAAATTGGTTGTAGTGTACTTTATGTTATGATATTGGAAAAGTTGCAATAACACTCTTTCCTAGAAATGCTTTTGATTATTTGTTATCCAAGGCACTTGTGATTTTTTTTTGCAAAAATTGATAAACCAATTTTGTCCAGTGACATGCAATATATTTAACATCCTGTATCTTGAAAACTCTGCATTTCCGGACCCATGTTTATAGAAACTTTTTTTCATATTTCTTAACAGGGAATCACCCTCTAAAATATCTCCGTCTATTTTTCGAACACCCTGTATAGTTATAGCCACTATAGATAAATTGAGAAGTTTATCATCTTTCAGAAGACACAATATATGTCACATCAACTGACTACTGTCATTGATTAAGGTATTCGGAAAGATATCTAAGATCAATGGACAGACCCGTAACTGACTGTAGGACCGCCCATGTATTCCCTCTTAACCCCCCTCGCCCGTATTTATGGTCCCAGGAAGTGGCGCCTATAGGCACTGAATGCGTCCAATTAAATAACTAAAATAAAACATACCCAAAATGGATTGCCGTCTCCTTATTAAATCTTCCGACGGAGAGATGGCGCGCGGATCGAGGTTCAACCGTTCTAACGACAGATGGAACTGCCTCTGTAAATACTGTTCAAGGCCAAAGAATAGCAGGTATTTATTTCTTATTTGAAGGCAAACAGAATAATCAATAACCAAGACGATTTTCCCTTTATAATTTCAAGGTCAGCCGCTGCCGTTTCATATATACAGTAATTTTTAGCAAACGAAATCACTCTTGTAGCGAGTTAGACTTTTTTATTTAAAGAGAGGAAATTGAGAGGGGTGTAAAGGAATGAATATAGGGTGCGATACCTATCTAGGTATGTCGTTTTTTATGTTTTTGGGGTCAAGGAATACTTAGTTAATTTTAATAAATATTTGAAGAACAAAAGTAACTGAATGGTTCAATGGTTGCGAGAGGACGAAAGTCCGAAAAAGTGGCAATAGGTAAATACCTAGGTAAATGTCGGTTTTTAGGATTTGTGTGACATGTTGAAAACATAACATAATACCTTATGTTACTCCATAATATAATATACTTAATACCATTGGATAAGGAATTACCTTAATAAATGTTAACAATTAAAAAAGTGTACCTAATGTATGTAGGTTATTATACAGGGTGAGCCATTTCTATCGTCCGACCCGACAATTTGTGCTAGTAGGTATTTTTGAAAATAAATGGGGTGTTTGGTGTGTGTGACGTTTTATTCAGAAAGGCTTAATTTCCACGTTACATGGTGTTAAAATTTTAAAAATAGATTGTTTTATTTATTAATTTCTAAACCAGAAAAGGAATTTTAACCTAATTTTGGTACAAAGTACCTACACCTACCTATACTTGGATCGATTGCGTCCTTTATGCATCAGTGGTGGAGATACGGGTAATCGGTACCTACCTCTAATTTAATTAGATAAATAATTTAGGAGATTGACAAAAAAATATTTAATTTTTAGATAGAGAATTCCATTTCGAACAAAAAGTGCCTTTAGATTTTTTCTCATCTGTCAGTTTCGTCGCAATATTTTGCATCAATTTTTGGAGCCAAAATTATGAGTAAAATAATTTTGCCTAAAAGTTTGACTAAAAACTGCCATGCAAATTACTGGCTATTTGTAAAACATAATTTTAGGAATTTGTCCAGTGGCGTAGACATACGCAAGCGTGTAATTAATTTTTAATTCAATTATTTGAAAAAGTAAGGACATAATATACCTAAGCGGACTTAAAATGAGACACCTGCTCTGGTGTATTCCCATATTATACCTCTATGTACAGAGTGAGCCAAATTGGACAATTTTAAAGGGAAACCCTATCTCCGTTAAAAATAGGGCCCTCTATTTTTAACGAAAACTGATATTGATCTCTGAGGCTCATTTTTTATGATAAATAACTTAATGGCGAAAACCGCAAATCGATATCTGTCACCGTTCTTGAGTAACAGGGCGTTTTTTGAACATGTGCGTTTTTGAAAAGTGGCCGTAGCTTTTTTCAGGTTGAATATTTTGTGTTTCTGTAAAAACATTTCTGAAGCACTTTTTTTACGTAGAATCCAATGCTGCTACTACATTTTTTTAAGTCAATGGTTTAAGAGTTACTGATGAAAATTTCATAAAAGTTATTAGTAATTGATAACTACTTAAGTAAATCATTAAGTGTTATATATATTTTTTGGAATGGTAATTTTTTGCTCTATTAAAAAATGCAAAAATATACAGGCTGTTCAATTTTAATTTTTTTTATCAGTAACTCTAAACCATTGACTTAAAAAAATTTAGTAGCAGCATTGGGTTTTACGTAAAAAAGTGCTCTAGAAATGTTTTTACAGAAAAACAAAACTTTCATCCTGAAAAAAGTTACGGCCACTTTTCTAAAATGCACATTTTTTTTCAAATTTATCATACAAAATGAGCCTCAGACACCGATGGCCCGCTCTGTACAGGCCTGTACAGGACTTCTCTTCAGATAAAGGTTGAAGAAGCCAAAGAAAGCCTTTTTCAGCGTTTATTCAGATTTGTACAGTTTGTTCAGGAAAGGGGTGCCAAACCAAACATATGTTTTTGAATTAGAACACCCTGTATATTTTTAGATATTTAAAATCTAATCATTGTCACAATTTCAATGATGTATACATGTAATATGTCTCTTTCAAGCGTTTGGAATATATGCGACCTTGAAACTTTCAATTTTGCACTTTAATGTTTATTTTTTCGAAAATGAAACATTTGCCGGTATTCCTTATACTTATAGGAAAATATATATGTCATAAATGATGATATGATATGATATGGATGGATGAACTATCGGTGTGAAAAGAGCCACAATTTTCTCAGCCACACTTTTGATTTGGCAACGTCGTAACCCACTGATTATTTTTAAAAAGCAACGGTCTTGAATCGGGCGACCGAGAACATGTCTTAAATATATTTTAAAAAATCGTGGCTGCTTTCAACGGTGATGGCGCTTGATCTGGCGGACGAAAACACGGACATTAATGCCCAAAAGAAGATCTCCAGGGGTAGCGAGTTTATGTCAGGAGCGCACGAGCTTTAAAAGCCACCCCAGCTAACCAACAACCGTTTTTTGTACGTCAAAATATCGTTAGGTATATTTAAATTAACGTTATAATTATGACAAAAATTCCGGGGTATAGTGACGTCAACATCCTTATGTAGAAATAACCTCATAAACTTAACGTAGAACCTCATAAAAAATAAAATTCGCACACCAACACCAGGGTTCGAACCTACGACCATCGGAATTAATGTCGACGCATTTACCAACTAAGCTATCGAAGCACTAGAAAAATATTTCCTAAAACAGTGTAAGCTAGAATCTCGATGACGTCACAGAATTAAAAAGAAATAAAATAAACGATGTCTCATAATTCATATAATGGATGGGACAAAGCCAAAAGGACCTTAATCGTCTCAGGGGAGGACTCTATTGTGACTTCCCAAAAACCTTAGTCTAAGTTTTATAATTCGGGAGAATCTGTACCGTAGTAATGACGTAATATTAACGCTAGTTGTATTACTTATTTTTATTATGTCATTTTTCATGTACTTACTAAGTTAAATTTCCGTAAATTGAGCTACGTATTTTTTACGTTATTAAAATAACGCACAATTCACGTTATAGGTCATTCGTGGTTAGCTGGGTATCGTAGTAATGACGTAATATTAACGCTAGTTTCATTACTTGTTTTTATATGTCATTTTTTATGCATTTACAAATATTAAATTTCCGGAAATTAAGTTACGTATTTTTTACGTTATGAAAATAACGTAAAATTGACGTTATAGGTCATTCGTGGTTAATTGGGACCTATGAAAGCAGCCACGATTTTTAAAATATATTTATCGCGTCCAACCAGCCTGTACGCCTCTGACTATAGCTCTGGAGATATTCTTTTGGGACGTGTTTTTGGCTGCCAGATCAAAGGCCGTCTCGTTTGAAAGCAGCCACGATTTTTTTTAAATATATTTATCGCGTCCGTCCAGCCCGTACGCACCTGATATAAACTAGCTACCCCTGGCGATCTTCTTTTGAGCAATTAGGACGTGTTTTCGGCTGCCAGAACGTCGTCTCATTTGAAAGCAACCACGATTTTTTTAAATAGGTATATTTAACGCGTCCATCCAGCCCGTACGTCCCTGACAAACTATAGCTACCGCTGGGGATCGTCTTTTGGGCAGCCAGATGTTATAGCATCATCGGGAGGTGATCAAGTCTGGCCGCATTGGGGAAACAATTCCCTCCAACTTTGGTATTAACACTTTTTATCTAAAATCAGAAACAACGAATCTAGATGGATTGGAATAAATCTCCAAAATTTCGTGTTTTTTCCAAATTTGTAGTAGGCTAGTAAGCCATGCCTTTTTTCAAAAATCTACAAGGCGCGTTAAATTGCGCCCACAAAACCGCGCCTTGTGGATTTTTGAAAAAGTCATAGGTTACTAGATATTTAGAAGAAAAAAACGAAATTTTGGAGATTTATTCCAATCCATCTAGATTCGTTGTTTCTGATTTTAAATAAAAAGTGTAAATACCAAAATTGAAGGGAATTGTGTCCCGAATGCGTATATCATGTCCTAATTTCCATGGCAGCAGCCATTTTCTACAACTTGTGTTTTTAAATGCAAACTATACTTATTTCCGTTATTTTTCTGAATAATCATATCGAGTATTATATCGTTGGAAAGCTCTAAATATGCCCGATTTTTTGAGGCCACGGACAACTATGGTTCCCATTTTAAAAAACAGGGGTTTGTGTCATATCTCGAAAATGACAGCTGTTACGGAAAGTATAGGACATGTTAACAGCATTGGGGACACAAATCTCTCCAACTTTGGTATTTACACTTTTTATCTAAATTCAGAAACAACGAATCTAGACAGATTACAATAAAACGCCAAAATTTAGTTTTTTCAAAATATCTAGTAAGCCATGCCTTTTTTAAAAAATCCATAAGGCGCGTTAAATTGGGCCAAATTCCTTATTCAATGATTGGGCCCACAAAACTGCAATTCTTTCCCCATCTGACGTTCCTTCTATCTCCGCTAGTTTCCGAGATCCCCATACTGATCATTAAAAAAAAAACTCACCCTGTTAAAAGTAACAAAATATTATTAAATACTTAAAATGGAATAGTAGGTAATTTAAAAAGTAACAAATTACACAGACTTACTTAAATGGATAGAAACACTCAAATCTCAGGGACAATTAACTTGATTGTGAGATTTTGCTATGAAAAAAATACGAAAAGTACATTTTTATTTAAAGCTGTTTATTTGACTTTTACTAATTTTCTTGACTAATAATTAAAATAGAAGCGGCGGCGAATTTCCGGTCGGCCCCAGGCGGCGAAAGCTCACGCTACGCCACTGGTTTTACAGCCATCCGCACTGCAGGCATGACTACATAACCGTCGATTGAATTCCATCGACGCTATATACAACAGTCACGGTCGGTCGGTAATATTTTGCACGCACACGGTAGAATGCGAACGAACCGCTATCAGCTACACTGTGTAAGCTTATTTTCTTATTAAATAATATATCGATCGCCCTACTCCGATGACGGCGGGCCGAGGGAGCGGGAGAGAGCAGGAATGAAACGTTTGTTTACATAAGGCCACAGAATAATTTAGTTATTCTGTGATAAGGCCCAGTGCCCGGACACATATTAGTAGGTATATCTCTGGACGCTGCCTTTTGACCAATAGAATGGAGGGTTTTGACAAAATTATTTATATTATAATTAATTTATAATATAAATGTTTTTTGCACAACATCATTGTTTCAACTGGCAGTCTTCTAAATTTGTCAGTGCTATGTTTCCGCTATTTTATTATCCACTGCCTAAGTAGGTACCCACAGCGAATTTCATTTTTCACGGGAAATGTACGTGTTAGAACGCTTGCTGCTGTTGAAATTTATATAACAACAGCGGCGATAGACTACCATGGTTAATAAAAACCATATATTTTGTGATCAAAACCTTAATCAGACACAAAACACAACAAGAAAACAATAGCCACCAAAACGACAACAACAGTAAAATCAGCTGAAGTAACCAGAACCAAAGTTTACAGAACTATTTTAATTCTGTAAACATTGCCAGAACAATAATATGCCACACACCAGGCTTTAGCAACGAGTTTGGTTGGAACTGTCATTTATCATTTATCCCTTCCTCGCGTTGAAGGAGATGCGACAGAGCGGCCATCTGTCGATCTGTTAGCGAAACGTAGACTCGGTGGCTTGTTTCAGTCGGTCCCCTCTTTAGCTAAATGCGGTGGCCCACACTAATAGTTTTTCTTACGACTAGTAGATGACGCTCCGGTCGCCACAATTTCAAACGAGTCGACTAATTCCAAGATACAGTAACAGAGGGCCTACCTGTTCGCCACCTGGCAGTTACGCGTAATTTGTAAGTTACGCATAACGGCTATTTACTTATATTTCTTTACGAATTCCTTATTCAATGCTACTGTGGACGCAGACCTGAGCGTCATTACCGGACATATTGGCAAATTTATCTTTAATTGCAGCATTAATGTCACAGCTATTGTTATTTTTTTAGAGAAAGAACACAACGTTATAATATACTAACAGCAATAGGAATCGCATACGTGCGTTTTGGTCGGGGTAAACCCAACCACTATGATGTAATGTCTAGATACATGTACCTATATAGATACTGTATCTAGATACTTTTTATGTACCTAGATACATGTCTAGATACTTACAAAAATCAGGATCTGCTTTAGTATCTAGATCCTTTTGAAAGTATCTAGATACTTAGATACTAGATACATTTTTTTAGCCACGATGCCAAGGCGTGCCATGTGCCTATATTTAATTTTTAAACCGTTCCTATGGGCAAAAATTAATTTTAAGTTTATTGTAATTCAAATAGGATTACATGCTCATCTGCGCCAGTCGAGCGCCTCTCTAGTACAGGAGGACAAATTTTAACGCCAAGGCGTAACAAGCTCAGCGATGAAAACTTCGAAATGTTGCTAATGTTAAAAAAATAAACAATATAAATAATAAAATGGGGTATGATTTAGTGATTTTTTTAAAATACAGTACATAAAGCACCTACTCGGTGCTCACTTTGGAGTGACGTACACGGTAAACTACTAACCCACAACTTTTTTTTTCAATTGGTGACAATCTAAACTTCACAATCGTCTAAACAGTTCTACTTTACCTACACACACACACACACTTACTACTATTAACTGATAGTATTTGAATCTATCTGGAAGTATCTATAGATACTTTTCAACGTATCTGTATCTGTACCCAGATACTTTGAAAAAAATGTGTCGGAATCTGTACCTAGGTACATCTGCCAGACAGTAGGTATTTGTATCTGTATCTAGGTACCAAAAAAATATACCTGTTAACTACTTTCCATATTCATCTATCATCGAATACAGATCATAAATATTATTATTTTACTAAACTTTACCTTATAACAAAAATAATCGTCTTTATAAAAATAGCATACAAAGGTAACCCAACATTTTTTTATATTTGCATAATATCCGCCAGAGCGTCGATGGAACGGCCAGAGTAAGATTGTATAGGATGTATAGGATAAGACTAAAGGTCATTATTCCAATTTAATTAACACGTTAAAATCTCACTTCGCTCGCATAGCTCGTCCTTTTGTGTGAAACAGAGTTTCGAAATGGAAAGGGTCCTCCTTTTGCAAGATAGCCGGCCCGAGCCCTTAAATCTAGATAAATTGATTTGTCACCCTAGCTTGACATAACCTCGCCCCTATGCCGCACGCTAACCCCTTATTTCAATAGACTCCATTTTCTCAACCTAGGGAGCTGGGAAATCTAGGACGGCAAACAGCGGGACGGGCGGCAACAAAGAGAAATGTAGATTAAAGTAGGTAATAGATAAAGTTAATAGTTACGAGAAAAATACATTGTTCAGCGAAGAGCTGCATGTTCCAACAAATGTATAGGGTATAAACGAATCTATGAAGTTAAAAAAATTCCTTTATGTTTCTATTTTCCTTTCCTGGTCGTTAATGTTAAGTCAAGTGGAATTTTTCTTCGGATTTGGACCAAATTATTATTTAATTTTCTTTACGACATTTATTAAAAAAATATTATTATATTAAAATATTCTACAACACGAGTTTCGTCTATAATAAGTCGTCATCAGGTACATAGATTTTTTTTAATTATCTAGTTCACTGAAAAAAGTCAGCATTAAATTTCAAGCTTCACATTAATTCGAGATGTACTCTTTACTATTTATAACACTTTCTTTGAAACAAAGAAAATTATTTACTGTCACGAAAAGAAGCTTAATGTCGCAGAAATTATTTCTTAGTATCTAATCCAAGCTGCATTTCAGACACTGACTTCGATAAAAAATAATATGTCTTCATATTTAAAACAAAGTGTTTTAAAAATAAATTCATATAATTATAATTCTCGTTTGGTTATTGTCACGTACTATACCATTGAATTCAACACCCGAGGGTTGACCTGTACGAAAGTTTTTTTGTTACAGGCGGTAAGACAGAATTTTGTAAGATTTAAAGTAAACCACGTATCATTAATGACACTAAATTTCGATGGCGTTGAAATTATTTTTTGAAAGCAAATCTGTTTCTAAGAGATTATCACGTCATAACATACTAGAAACAGATTATTGAACTAGACAAAAAATAATTTTTTACGCATTCTCAATTTTGAATGCGAGTACTTAACCTAAAATAATAAAATGATAGCTTTTGTTGCTAAGTTAGGCGGGATAAATAGTACGTGTGATCGTGAATTTTCACCAAAGAAATTTTGTCTTCATATAATGTAAGTAATGACTTACCTAGAAATAAATATGAGCTTACCCTGGATTTGAATGAATATTAAGAGAGGTTATAATACATGAACAACTTTAATAATAAAGGTGCTAATCTTCTTCGGAAAGGCCTTACTTAACATTTACTGCATGCTTTATTAAAGTTAATTTATAGTGTCATAGAAACTAAGACAACTCTCCTCAAAAATCACAAAGTATAGAAGCGTTAATATTGAACTAATAATTCTTAGGCCATATCCGAAGCCGTAACTAATTTAGAACAAATGCATTACATTTATATTTAATGCTGACTTTTTCAGTGTTCTTATTCTAAAAAGGACATTTTTTTTTCAAATTATAATATATAATTAAGTATAGAATGCATTTGTTTATAAAGTTAGTAATCATAGTGCTGTATAAATAGTGGTAAATACAATTTTAATGAAAAATTAGAAAAACTTTTTTATATATATAATTTTACGATATATTAAATAAATACAGAAAAATTATTTCTTTCTTTCGTTTTAAGAGGGTACTTACGTAACAGTTTATCAGGGAAGGTCATTCCTTCCATTAATTTTGCTATCTACATGTGGATCTCAAATACTTTTATATGTACATCCCGTCCCATGTGATTCACATGTAGATAGCAAAATTAATGAAACCGTATCTATAAGTACCCTCGTAAAACTAAAGAAAGAAATAATTTTTCTATATTTATTTATATCCTAAAATTATTTAAAAAAGAGTTTTTCTAAATTTTATTAAAATTTTATTGTACCCAGTTATAATATAAAATAATTAAAAAAAATTTGTCCTTTTTAGAATAAGAACGAGATGGTTTAATTTTTTTCTATGTACCTGATGACGACTTATTAGAGTCGAAACAAGGGTTGTACATTATTTTAATATAATAATATTTTTTTAATAAATGACGTAAAGAAAATTAAATACCTAATAATTTGGTTGAAAACCCAAGAAAAATTCTACTTTAGTTAAAAGAAGTTTGAAATCAACCAACCAAAAAATTTATAAAGAAGAGTACTACAACCCATACAGATTTGACAGCTGGTAAACTCGCGCGTCGAAAATGGTGACTACCGGCTCACAGTTGCCAGTTGCACAATACATCGTAATTTTTTTTTTTTTAGCTTTTAGCTATGTATGCATTCCCATTTTAATTTTTCAATGTCAATCAAGAGTAATTATTAGTGGGGTGCGTAGGGGGTAAACGTGCTAAATTGATCGCGGTAATCGTTGATACCTGTTGCCTCAATACCTACCTCAAGACCTCAAGCAAATACTGGTGCGATGTGAATACAACATTTTCTTAAGATGTTGCAGATGAGAGATATTTCTTATTGGTTTCGTCAGTTTAACCTTCGACAATAAGATTTATTGAAATGTGACAACAAAGCTCTCTAGAGCCAAACCTTGACCGTTGATTTTGAAGCAGAAGCGTCGAATTACTCGGGTGCTAAGGTTCATTTGCCCCACATTTTAAACTGTTGTAACTATTGTAAATTATTGTAGGTAAAAAAATATAACAAAATTACATGTTAAAAACTGTCGTTTAAAAATATGTACCTACAGTTGGAATAGAAAAATAAGCTTTTTGAACCTGATATAAAAATGTGCAGCGTATTATACAAGATGTCCCGTAAGTGATGGTCCAAACGGAAATGAGTGATAGGGGATGTCATTTGAAACAAGAAAAACCCCATATGTTGTTATCCAATTCTTTACCGTTTTCGTGATACAGGGCGTTGAAGTTTTGGAGAATAATTGTTTTTTTTTACAATATCTTCGTAACCGTTTAAAATATTTGCAACAACTCTGGTACACAATAGTGTCCTGTTAGTTGGCATAGTTTGGGAAATTTCCGTGACCCAAAACAAACCAGTGGCGGAGTTAGAGGGGAGGAGGGTCCATTAATTCAAGAAAAAAGTTAATACGGCCCCGTCCACAATTTAATTTGAATGCATTTTAAATTAGGCGACTTCATTTCCTACAAAAATAGTTTCTTTCTTTTTTTATGTACCTGTCGCCATTAATTGCAATTTTTATTTTTTTAAATTTAAGTTAAAGTTTTCGTGAAAAATCGCCGAAAATGTTTGATAGACAAGGAAAGGCAGAATAATGAAAAAACGACCCACTCATTAGAATGAAGTAATTTCTATTGATAAACTTGTTTGGTTAGGCCAATATTTTTGGAAATTACAGGGTGATGTAGTAATTAATGTGATTTTAAGCTATCTTTGTCACATTTTTCCGCAAAATCTTATAAAAACTAATGAGATGTCATAATTATTTGTTAAATATTTTTTTATAAAAGATGCTCAAAATGTCCCGCTTCCAGTGGCGTATCCAGAATGTAAAGTTGGGGGGGGGGGCAATTATTTTTAAAAAAATATTCCGTTATATTTACGGCAAAACTATTGTTTTAAATCAAATTTTATTTAGAAATAGATACCACGCGGCAGATCTTTGGGGGGGGGGGGGCTAAAGCCCCCAAAGCCCTCCCCCTGGTTACGCCACTGCCCGCTTCCATCATTATGCATAGTCTATATCGACGATGGAAACTATGTTTATTTCGCCCTAAGGTTAGTTCAATCTGTTTATAAAAAGAATAATCTATGTGGTTAAGATCTAGTGAACATTGTGGCCATTGTAGGTACACTCCCCCCTCGACCCAGCCATCTTGCAAGGTATGTATTGGTAAGGAACTGCCGCACACGTTGATAATACTTAGTGTGGTGCCGCTCCATCATGTTGGAGACACATATTTCTGTACAATTAATGGTTGGGTCGAAGGGGAGTGTACAGTGGCCACCACGTTCGCTAGATCTTAACCACATAGATTTCTTTTTAGGGTTATCTAAAAGAAAAAGTTTATGGAACAGAATGCAACACTAAACAAATGCTTCGGGAGAGGGTAGGAATAGCGGTGGAGGAAATAAAACAGAATGGACGAACCTTATGGCGAATTAAACATAGTTTCCTTCGTCGATGTAGACTATGCATAAAAATGGAAGCGGGACATTTTGAGCTAATGACATCTCATTAGTTTTGATAAGATTTTGCGGGAAAATGTGACAAAGATAGCTTAAAAGCACATTAATAATTAGTAAAACACCCTGTAAGTTTATCAATAAAAATTACTCCATTCTGATGAGTGGGTCGTTTTTTCATTCTTCGGCCTTTCCTTGTCTATCAAAAATTTTCGGCGATTTTTAATGAAAACTTTAACTTAAATCAAAAAAATAAAAATTGCAATGAAATAGCGGCAGGTACGTTAAAAAAGAAAGAAACTATTTTTGTAGGAAATGAAGTCGCCTAATTTAAAATGCATTCAAATTAAATTGTGGACGGGGCCGTATTAACTTTTTTCTTGAATTAATGGACCCTCCTCCCCTCTGACTCCGCCACTGGTTTGTTTTGGGTCACGGAAATTTCCCAAACTATGCCAACTAACAGGACACTATTGTGTACCAGAGTTGTTGCAAATATTTTAAACGGTTACGAAGATATTGTAAAAAAAACAATAATTATTCTCCAAAACTTCAACGCACTGTATCACGAAAACGGTAAAGAGTCGGATAACAACATATGTTTTTTTTTTTGTTTCAAATGACGTCCCCTGTCACCCATTTCCGTTTGAACCATGACTTACGGGACACCCTGTAGAAACATATATTGTGTTGACCCATTTATAAGGTATACCTTGTATGATCTTCTGGATGTCAAACTAAAAATTTTGAATAAAACTGCACTTATTTGCAGAAGATTCGCCCTCGATCGTGACGTCGCGTCGCGTTACAGGGCACGTCACGCACATCGAGTGTGTTCAACTATCCTTGATAGCAAAGACTACGTTTATCTCGACGCGTTCGATCCGATTGAGAGAGGTTTGAATTCACTGGAGCGGACTCAAGTAGACGGCATAAACACTACAGATTGAAATTCAATCATATTTAAAATTTCAAGTCAAGCCGCTATTTCCAAACAGAAGTTGGCCAGAATGTGCTACAACCTACTGTGGAATAAGTATAATAAGTTAATGTCCCTAGAGAGGATTGAAAACCGTAGTATTCAATGCTGATGATGTAAACGTAGAATTATAAAATATTTGACATAACTCAATCGGATCCATTTCAATCCGATCGAGTTGTCACGAGATAAACGTAGTCACAGTCTATTGCAGAAACGCTTCGGGAAAAGCCGCCTTTATAGGTGATTTTATCGCTTGCGAATACAACCAACCTTTCAAGTAAAACTTCCCTTAAACCCGAAAGCTTAAATTAGTAGTTCCCGAAATACCCCGGACGTTAAGCCAAGTCAAGCCGTCCATCAGACAATAGGGTCGATTCTCCCGCCTCCCCGTCACCCGATAGCGGGGCTGCACGGGGGTGCAGTTTAGACCTCCGGCCGCAACCTAAAACTACCCCCCACCCACCCGCTCCGCCCGCCGTCCGAAATGACGTCCACTATTGACGGCCGAGGGTTTCGGCGACGGAGAACTTCTGGGACGGCTGCACGGGATCGATTCCAATCTCCGGAGTGTATACGGGTGTCTGGTTTGGGTTTAGAGATGGTTGTCAATGTTGAGGCGAGTTTGGAGACTTCGCGAGCTGATGTGCGAGAAGAGAAGTGCCGTAGTATTTCTGTAAAACTAATATAAAGCTTGCGGAAGATAGATAGATGATCAAGCCGTTAGAGTTACAAGTGGAATGTAGTACCTAATTATTCCCTCATTTATGAAGAAATAACTAAGAGATAACCTAAGATCTTTTTTATAGTTTTATCTTCACAAAGGTGGAATATGAACGTTATCTACTTTTAGGTAAATAAATGCCAACACCTGTGCAGGTATATGCCATGTTAAAAAACGAATGATCTATTTTTTTCAGCTGATTGAAATTTAACGTTCAACCCTTTTTCGAAACCGGTTCATGTGAAGACTAACGGTCAGACTCAGTACTTACATAACCTTTCTCATAAGCAAGAAGTTGCTGCAGATGCTGGGAACGGATTCCAGAAGATCTGGTTTCTTTTATTATATAGACACGAGATATTTTTCGTATTGTTCTATAAAAAAATAACCACGCAATATCAAAACAAGTAATATAGCAAAGTCTATTGCAGAAACGCTTCGGAAAAAGCCGCCTTTATAGGTGGTTTTATCGCTTGCGAATACAACCAACCTTTCAAGTAAAACTTCCCTTAAACCCGAAAGCTTAAATTAGTAGTTCCCGAAATACCCCGGACGTTAAGCCAAGTCAAGCCGTCCATCAGACAATAGGGTCGATTCTCCCGCCTCCCCGTCACCCGATAGCGGGGCTGCACGGGGGTGCAGTTTAGACCTCCGGCCGCAACCTAAAACTACCCCCCACCCACCCGCTCCGCCCGCCGTCCGAAATGACGTCCACTATTGACGGCCGAGGGTTTCGGCGACGGAGAACTTCTGGGACGGCTGCACGGGATCGATTCCAATCTCCGGAGTCTATACGGGTGTCTGGTTTGGGTTTAGAGATGGTTGTCAATGTTGAGGCGAGTTTGGAGACTTCGCGAGCTGATGTGCGAGAAGAGAAGTGCCGTAATATTTCTGTAAAACTAAAATAAAGCTTGGAAGATAGATGATGAAGCGGTTATAGTTGCAAGTGGAATGTAGTAGTTATTCTCTCATTTATGAAGAGATAACCTAAGATCTTTTTTATAATTTTATCTTCCTAAAGGTGGAATATGAACGTTATCTACTTTTAGGTAAATAAATGCCAACACCTGTGCAGGTATATGCCATGTTCAAAAACGAATGATCTACTTTTCTCATAGACCGTCAGACAGTGACAGATTTTCCTTACTGATTTTCTCATTTATGCCTTGGAGAGGGTTGAAAGGTAAATAGATGCTGAGTCGGAAAACAGTAATTTTAAGTTTGGCCCCCGGGGAAAACATATATGGAAAATTCGATTTTTCAAAACAGAAAAAAAAGGTACCTTACTTATGTCATGTTCACCGTATGATTTCTTATACTATTCCGACTTCGAAAACCCAAAGGCATAAGTGTAGCGTGTGGATAAAGGGTTGAATCAAGGGCTTGGCATATCACACAAAAAATGGCTTGGTTTACTGACTCCGTCAGTTATGCCGTTCGAAATGGTGAAAACTTATATCCTCACTAGCCCAAAAATGCACTTTTGGGTCGGAAAATAAGTCGGAAAAAAAATTTTTTTTTCGTCAACTGATTTCTGCACTTATGCCTCTGAAACTATAAAAAGTTTTATTGCAATTCATTTTATCCCTGACAAAATCAGTTGACAAAAAAAATTTCCGATTTATTTTCCGACCCAAAAGTGCATTTTTTCCCACGCGTCACTTCTGCTAATCAATTTTTGGGCTAGTGAGGATATAAGTTTTCAACATTTCGAACGGCATAACTGACGGAGTCAGTAAACCAAGTCATTTTTTGTGTGATCTGCCAAATGCCAAACCCTTAATTCAACCCTTTTTCCACACGCTACACTTATGCCTTTGGGTTTTCGAGGTCGGAATAGTATAAGAAATCATACGGTGAACATGGCATAAGTGAGAATTAGTACCTTTTTTTCTGTTTTGAAAAATCGAATTTTCCATATGTTTTCCCCGGGGGCCAAACTTAAAATTACTATTTTCCGACTCAGCATCGATTTACCTTTCAACCCTCTCCAAGGCATAAATGAGAAAATCAGTAAGGAAAATCTGTCACTGTCTGACGGTCTATCAGCTGATTGAAATTTAACGTTCAACCCTTTTTCGAAACCGGTTGATGTGAAGACTAACGGTCAGACTCAGTATACTTACATAACCTTTCTCATAAGCAAGAAGTTGCTGCGGATGCTGGGAACGGATTCCAGAAGATCTGGTTTCTTTTATAGACACGATATATTTTCGCATTGTTCTATAAAAAATAACCACGCAATATCAAAACAAGTAGGTATAAGTACTATATACCTGCCTTTCTTTTGCAAATACATATTCTATTGTTGCAATTAGGTGAATCGTATTTATTTTTTCTTTGTAAGCAATACTAAGTACTATTTTTTAAATGCCTCTAAAGGAGGTTGCAATTTTTTATATGTGAAGAACAAAACCGAATTATTATGAATAATTGCTTAATAATGATAAGAAGTTACACAAACTTAATACTAATATATTTGTCTAACCACTTGCAAATTGCAACATGAAATCTCTAGGGGCGTCAGAGTTAGGAAAACGAGGTTGTGTACCATTAAACAAATTATTTTTAATTCAATTTTGGTAGATATTTTTCAGATTTTCTTTTCAAAAAGTCTTGAAACTTGTTTATACTTTTTTTCTCAAGTATATTGTTTAGCATCAATTTCTGCATCGTTTATAACCAAATAATATACAAAATAGTCACTAATATATTGGTGTCGTACTCGCACCACAGCCAATATAATATTTGAGAATTCCGAAATAGTTATTTTTGTTACAAGTTGCCTAAAATGAAATTTTTCAGGACGAATCAATGCTGTTTCCGGACGAGGCGTTAGCCGAATTGATATATGGTAGAATTGATATGGTATATAGCAACAAGTTTGTTTATTTGACAATTTTGTCATGTCATTCATTCATTTAGGGACTAGGCTGAAAAAGAAGCATTTTACGGATTTAAATGAGTCCGTACAACAGCTATTTTTGGGAGCGAATGACAAAAACGCTATTATTATTTAATATACCTACCTAGTGTCATTATTTAATATAATGTCATAATAAATAGTTGCTAATAAATCGCATCATGATATGAAATGCAAAACTCTAAATGGATATTTCGTTATTTTGCATTTTATTAGCAAAACTCATTATTCGCATAAAAAGTTTTGCTTATTCTTATTCATATGGTTAACATAATATCTACCTATGAGCTACATGTTGTTACATTTGGATATTTTAAACCTAGAAATTAATACTTTATTCTAATTCCCTGAAGAAGTTCAAAACATTGAACGAAAGCTTGGTTGTTTGAAAGAAGTATATTAAATTTTTATTTAATATATATTTCTACAATTAGGTACTTAACACAGCCGTAATACAAGACATTATTTATTCCGTAAAGTCTATAGCCACATTCAAAATTTCGAAATAAAACACAGGTTCGTTAAAAAACAAGAAAACTAAAAGCAGGTCAAGAATGCACCTGTTATTTTAAAGAATAGTAAAAAACTTACAGGAAAAATATGTTTATAATATCAATAAAAGCTCAGATATCAAATTTGAATATGTACTTCAAAGTTATACATATTGTTTTTGCCTTCACTATGATTAAAGTGATAATTATACAAATTTATAATTTCAAGACAACAATCTTTTAGTCAGTGTCAAAATTTTTTGTATAATCTCAACTCTATCTAGTATCTACAAAGAATCTATTTAGTGAAATGCTACACAGAGCTATTCATAAATGAATTATCTTATTTCCAGCTATGTCTAAAAAAGAGCCGTATAGTCGCAGCCCATGCTTGTCAAATTAATATAACAGTTAAAATTGAAAATGTGGAAAAATTGGGTTTGCCTTCTAAATATCGGGAAAGTTATTAAGAAAATGTTATCGTATTATTGTATTATTATGCCTTTATGACAATTTTCAGAAAGATATCGTTTTTTCTTGCTTAATATTCCTGGAAATGAAATTTAAACCATATAAGAATCAATACAATACTGCACCTTATCATACAGTGTGTCCCCAGATGGGGTACCACACTCTTGTAAATGACAAAAAAAATCGAGTTCGACCTTTTGGGGTTTAGGCCTGCTTGATTTGGAACTAATTTGTGACATAATTTTACTTTCAAAAATCAAGTATGCCTTGGAAATTTTGATAAAAGTATTTTTTTACATCAGTAAATTGTTTTTTTTTTGTAGGTTTTACGACAAAATGTTATTAAGGAAACTTGTTCAGAATGCAAAATTTTTCCACTTTTTTTTAGAAAGTGACCTTTCTGCACCTGTCACGTCAAAATGCTATTAAGAGAACTTGTTCATGATAAGAAACTAGGTACATTTGCAAAATTTCAAATGCCTAGGCCTACTCTGATTTTTCTGCCAAAAAACTTAAAACGCATAAAAATCGAAGTAGGCTTCGGCTTTTGAAATTGTTCACACCTACGCAGTTTTTCATCATAAACAAGTTCGCTTAATAATATTTCGACGTGAAAGCTACAGAAAGGCCACTTTTCTGAAAAAAGTGGAAAAAGTAAAATTATGTCACAAATTAGTTTCAAACCAAGCAGGCCTAAACCCCAAAAGGTCAGATTTGAACTCGAAATTGTTTTGTCATTTTATGTAAAAATATTACAACACTGGCCTAAGGAATGAACTTAGCATAAACTTAAAGGGTCTTTGAACCAATATTGCATTTTAGCACAACAATTAATTATTTTAAAAAACCTTTTTTTTTTCTTAATTTTGCGATCAAATTTATTTGTAATTACCCTGTAAAAGTGTTGCTATTCTTTCAAAAACAGGTACTTTATTCTTAATTTCTTTTAGATTTTCTTGTTTTTTTACCACCCTGTAAAACATGTTTCGAAATTTTCATTAAAGTTATGTCTACCGGATTCAGAATAAGCACATCTTTTTATGAATAATAACTTTCACTAATAGAGATTACAGGAGACACACTGTATAATGACACTGGCCGTTTATAGTCCAAAGCACGAAAGAAAACGTTTCTAAAGAATGCGGGCAGCGTTGCGAGATTTCCTATACGAGTAGTCGTTATTTATTGGCGAATACAAGTTTTATCATATTGAAGCCGAATTTCTGAACTCTGTTATACCGAAAAAATAAAGCTCGCATCACGGGACCACTTACCCATTTTTGTTTATCATTTATTTTTAACGCGGTGTGATAAAACACCATTATATTTTTTTCAACATCGTCGCGTCTACCATCGCCTTTGAAATACGGCAACACAGCACTTCTGCGAAGGAGTCGGCTGACAAAACCAGTTAGCCAACGCGTTTTGTGCCTGTTTCTATAGTACCTACGTAAAGTTAACTGCGTATTTGGGCTACCATACAGACCTCACTTTTTAGGCCGCTGGCAAGTGTTTTCCGCCGGCTCAGAGAGCTCAGTGGCGTTTCCTATGTTCGGGAGTTAACATGTGCAAAATGAGTAAACAGGGAAGAACGTTGCATTCTCTAGCACGAGAAATAATTGCCAATGTTATAAGGGTTTGAGTTCCTCCATAATCTAAGGCATCACCGTTAAGAATAATATTAGCAATAAATTAAATAACAATTATATGAAAATTAAGTTAGTGAGTGACACAAAATTGAGCTACGCCCTTGAACTGTGACTAATTCTATAATATTTACGAGTTCTTCCCCCTTACGTCGCACGCATTCTGCCGTAAGGAGGAATATAATTGCTTGAGGGTAAAAAAAATACAATGCAATATATCTTTGGCTTATTGCCTATATTATTGCCACACTTCCTGGCAATCCAAACCGATCCACCACCCAGCTTCTCTTAATGGCGCTTCGCCCCCCGACGTGACGTTGCAGGACTTCTCCCCCATTCCGCGATGGCCGCCGCGGCCGGCGCCCAGGAAGGCCGGGGCTAAGAAGGGCAGGTCGCAGGATAACGCCGCTATCCGTTCTTCCGGGGAACAATGCTTTATTATGCCGCGCGACCCGGAGAGCGGGAGTAAGCCTTTATATTCCGATGGGTCCATTAGTCATTCAGTGCATTCCCTCATGCGGAAACGTGTAGTCTTATTATTCTGGCGGTGCTTTGCGGTGCATGTAATAGAAGATGGGCGGAGATACTGCCGTGTGGGTATTAAAGATTTTAATTAAAGAAGGGTGATTTAGGAATATCCAGATAAACAAAATTGGAGAAGAAAAAAGTAAGGGATTCTCTTCTGCAAAGGACAACAATATGGGTTTAGTTAATTAAAATACAAGCTTTGCATCGCTATAAAACAAATGTTTAGCAATTGATATACTTAGACACGGAAGCGAGAAACCGCCACTTTTCCATTTTGCTAAGAAACATAATTTCAAACTGAAAATTTCGTGATTAGATTCGAAATTACATTCTACAAATTCGAAATTATATTTTTCACCTGTCACTTTATGCAAAATAACTTCTAAATCCTAAAAGTTTTCCTTATACAAGACGTCAAATTTTTTTTTCAAGTTCTCTTTAATTTCTCCTAAAGGAAGACAGTAGTTAAGGCAATCATATTTGGTACAGTTTAGACACACATAAGCGTTAGAAACCAAAAATAATTTGGCCTATCTATTTCTACCAGTGCCGGAGACGCGGGGATATCTAATATTTTTTAATAAAAAATGGTACGCCACTGGAAAAGTTTTTTTGCCTTCGCCAAATTTCCCAATCAATTCTAAGAAAAAAACTAATCTTGACTTTTTTTCGAAAAATTACCGATTTTTAAAAACTTAATTTTCGTTCGTTTTAAATTTTTTAAGCAGAAGAAAATCAAAGTGGGTCTAAGAATTTGAAATTTTGAACACTTACTCAGTTCTTAATTCTGAATAAATTCGCTTAATAACATTTTGTCATAAAACCTACAAAAAGGGTCTCTAGATTTGAAAAATCATGTCTTGGCAATTGAAAAAAAATAATTTGTCCCACCAGTAAAGTGGCCTTTATAGCACTTGATAGGTGTCTAAACGGTAACAAATATGTCTGCCTTAACTGACTTCCTTTAGGAGAAATTGAAGAAAACTTGAAAAAAAATTAACTTTAACACACTGTATAATGGCGATATACAGGGTGTTCGAAAAATAGACGGAGATATTTTAGAGGGTGATTCCCTGTTAAGAAATATGAAAAAAAGTTTCTATAGTTTTCAAGATACAGGATGTTAAATATATTGCATGTCACTGGACAAAATTGGTTTATCAATTTTTGCAAAAAAATCACAAGTGCCTTGGAAAACAAATAATCAAAAGCATTTCTAGGAAAGAGTGTTATTGCAACTTTTCCAATATCATAACATAAAGTACACTACAACCAATTTTGTCCAGTGACATGCAATAAAACGGTTTTTATTTTTTTTTTCTCGAAAACGAAGTGAGATAGGAAAACAATACAAGAGGGAAAGAAGTTGTATTTTTAGATGCTTAATCAAACAAAAAATATTAAAGTTACAAAAAAGGTAGTGGCGTACATTTTTTTCATAATAATATTCGCTAAGGTGCCCCCCGGGACGCCACTGGACTTAATAAATTTAATCTAGTTAGGGCGAAATTAGCCTCTTAATACAACAAATAACATTGCCAAATTTCAACAGAATCGAGTAAATAATTTTTAAGACATTAATAATTTCATGTTTTATTTTTTTTTATTTAACATCCTGTATCTTGAAAACTCTGCATTTCCGGACCCATGTTTATAGAAACTTTTTTTCATATTTCTTAACAGGGAATCACCCTCTAAAATATCTCCGTCTATTTTTCGAACACCCTGTATGTTTATATAGAAAAGTGTACTTATTTTGACGTTTTCTATAGATTCCTGAAGTTTTAACCAGAACATTTTTTCCACCCTGTATAGAATTCATTATTGGAGCACTTAAAAACACCTTACGTTACGATTTTGATTACGTTGCATAATAAGGAATATTGAAAATAAATAAAAAAAACTATATTTTATAATCGGATATGGTGATTAGCGGTCCAAGTTATTAATGTTTTGCGAGCTGTATTGGCTGGGTAGTGGATCGAAGGGTACAACGTACAGGCGCGGCCCTTGAAATCGTTCCAATACGTGCGGACGCAAAGGCGTTCAACTGACAACGTTGCAATTACCCCTCCCCTCTCTCGCGGTTTGAAAGCCAGCGATAACCTTAAAAGCGTAAGTGACGGCAAATCTAACGTCTTATTACGCGACATTACCTTACGTGATATTGCCAGTTACAGTGCAGAAAACAGTAAATTCGGCGCTGTTAGGTTGACCTTAAATTGCCTGAATAATAGTGGAAAATCTTATAACCCCGCTCACGGACATTGATGGTTTTTTTCGCAAAAGTCTTTCGACAACCTCGAATAGAGCCGTTCTAAAAATCGAAGAAGGTGGTAAATCTCTTAATTGGGTGTCGTACTTTCTTCCGGTACCAAAAAGAACCTCGAAAATCCGATATCTAAGAGAAATTCCCGATTCCCGATTAACCACTTTCAAGAAACGGGACGGCTGTAGAATCAACGAAACGTACGGAAAATCCTCTGAAACAACTATTGGAAATGCTTGTTTTTTCTCATTTCTCGATTCTTCGGGGGCCCGGGAAGCATCAGAACCTCACCCGAGGACTCCAGGGAAGCTTTTAAAATTGAAATAAACCAAAGATTTGGTTCGCGGTTAAGATAAAGAAGTGTAATAAACCAATGTAAAAAACCACTACGAGATTCTTCTATTATAACACAATTATACTTAGATATTATACCTTATTTAACTAATATCACTTTAACAATCAAAGAAATCCGCGTAATTTCACGTTACGTGAATCTCACAACACCAAGAAACTGTGTAAAACTTTAAATCCACTTTATTATATTATAATGATAATGCTGCGATTTATTAACCTATTTTCGTTGACTGACGTATCGCAATTTTTATTTTCTACGGGGAGGAGCGGGTCGGTACGAGGGAATGTAGGGGAAGTTGTTGATTTGAGAAGCCGTGGAATTGGCGCAACGTTGCCGCATTTACCCGAAATTCTTGATTTCTTGCTTATTTCTCATGCCTAGTGGAACGATCTATGAGGCCGCGCGTGTACCTACAACAAAACTACTTTTTCAAAAAGTCGGCGTTTCGTCAATTATATTGACATCATCAGGACTCTACAATAGAATAAAAATATATGTAGCAAACAACATGAACTTGGGATCAGTATACCTACATTAAAATAACAATGATAATAAAACGGACAAGTAAATATTATAGATTTGACGCATTAAAATATTTTGTATACTTACATTGAAACGTAAATCGCATTGTCAACCTAATGGGCCTGAAATCGGACTTGTAATTGAGCTTTTTGAAAACACCTCTAGAGGCGCACGTGTTCTAACCGAGTCTAAAAATGTACGGAGTAGCTCTTTAAAATAAAAATGATTTTCAATGAATTATTAATTAACTTAAATGTTTGTATATGTGTATATTGGGTGGTACACGGATTATATCAAATATATTTTGAAATTAATGAAATCGATTGGCTATATCGATGAATAAGGGGTTCTTTATTCATTGGGCTATATTGGCTATAGTTTTAATCCCACAACGGAGCTGAATAAACTATCGCAAATAATAATTTGGATTTGTCGGCACATGATCAAGTTGGGAAATAAAACCATTTTTTTAGACAAACAATTATTCTTAGAATATAGGTATATAAATTAATATACACACGTGATTTATATAAAACAACTTGATTCATGATTCACGCAAATCGTCGTGCCCGTCGATGGGAAGTTGAAAGCGGAAAATTCTTAGAAAATCTTATAGGTATAGTTTTCCGAGGTCTGAATATTTATGAGCATCAAACGTATTATTTTGGTGTGACATATATGTTTTCTCTGACCTCAAAACCTACACTTTTCTGTAAACAATCTCAAAAGTAAAAAAGTTTTCCTGGAGTATTTGGGAAATATTGCTTTTGGGAAATATTGAATTAGAATAGATCTTTGTTTATTTAATAATAAGAAACAAGGTGTGAAAATGTAATTTATTTGTGAAATTTTACAAATATTTGTAACTATAATTAATTAGCCTAGACTAAATATTTTAAATTCCTGAAGTTCTTAATTAGGTGGGGAAAATCATAGCTGTTTAGCTGTAACATAGCTCTGTTCCATGAAGCTCCATCGGTTGTAACTACATCAAGAAAAAAACTCTGCTTTTTCCAATTTTCCATTCGATGATGAGATGATGCAACACAGTTGCAGATGCACAATCTTTACTTAAAAAGCATGCCAAAGATTGCACCCATGAACCTCTGCATGGTTGAAACATCATTATACTAAGGCATGATCTCCCTTTTCATTTTTTGAAGTAAAGGTGTATAATCACCCAAATCAGTAAAACCATTAATTTTTAATGTTTTACTATCAAATGTCAAAGTTTCATCCAATTTCATCTCATCTATAAGAAGTGTAGGTACCTACGATAAGGAAAAATAATAATAAAGAAAAATAATCTGCTAGATGTATAAATACCCCTTTTTTCCTCTGATTTCATACCGAACGACTTTTTTCGAAGAAGTTCGAAAGTTGATTTCTGAAAACCATAACACCCACTCATTCTTCTAATATATTTACTTAAAGTTGCACAAGAAGGAAGTGGTAGGCGTTTTTGTTTTGCAAATGCTCGTACGTAGCTCTTCCTTCAATACTTATTAGAAGACACTCATAAATCCATACAAGTAGGTATAACGCTGATTCTAACTGCTTCTTGTTGAGAGCTTGGCAGTTCTGATATAATCTGCTCTAAAGATACAGAGGTCAACATGGCACATTTTTTTGCATTGCTCTACCTCAGTTATAATGTTAGGAATCTGAAAGTGGAAATGAAAAATAAAATGGAAACCAAAATTTGATATTTTACCTTCTGTTTCAATCTCAAATTTTTTCCTGACTTTTTTATCGGATGAATAACCCGTTCTGCACCCCGTAACAAAACAGGTTCTATCTGTATTTCCTTTCACATCACTCATTTTTTATAATGTTAGCAAAATACGCCAAAAAAACACTGAATTTAATAAAAAAATTGCACAAATTTGTGGAACTTCACGCTACGCGTCGTTCAGCCAACTGCAATCGCGTGCGGAAAAGTGGCACTTTCCGCACTTATTAGGAAATATACTATACCTGACCTGTCACGATCTAGTGTACAGTTAAAGAACGATTTTACTTGAGTTACATATTTTTCATACTTCACAAGAGCAAATAATTTTTAATTTTTACATTTTATTTTGCACCAGAAAGCAGAACCTCATGTTATACCAGAAAGAACATTTTTACAATTTACAAGATACGAAAATTTGCCACAATAGAAACCACCAGGTTGCTACGTTATTATAAACACAGTGTGTGATTGTTTAGTACGTTTGATATTTGCCATATCCAGATTTGAGCGATAATATTAAAATTCAAGTTCAACAAAACCAAATCTTCATTAAAACAGGGTTTCCTTAGATGCTACAGATTCAGGATTCAGCTAATATGAATGTACAAGAACTTATTGCTATTGTACTTGGCCAACTAATTTACGATTAGATAGTATCCAGAAACCAAAAATCCATGTCGATATCGATTCCTCTATTTAACTAACACGTTGCTCGTTTGCGAAAGTTGGGTTCTTTATTTACAGAACAATGGAACAATCCTTTTTACAACGATTCGCGTCAACGTCAAATCGTCAAGCGCCGGCCGCCACCGCGTCATCTCGGGGAGAATAGCGAAATCAATTAAAATATTCCAAAACGACATAAACATCGGTAGACGTAGACAAGTTCCGAATTCACAACCTACAAAGATTTCAGTAGTTGTATGCGAAATCATCGTCCTAGAAAAATAAAAATCGGTAGGTAACTGAAAAATTTAAAAAAATTAAATGTTTTTTGAAGCAGTAAATTATTAGTATTAGCACCTTTGTTGATTTTGGCGCCCCCTTGAATAGGGCGCCCGGGGCGAACACCCCCTTCGCCCCCCCCCCCTTAATACGGCCCTGCTTGTTTGTGGTATTAATAAATTATTCACAGGCATAAGCTTCCATAGGTAAGTTAGAAGTTATATTTAGTAGTTTCAATTTATTATTTTTTTTGTACCAAAAATTTTGTTCAAAGTTGCTTCATAGAGAAGAAAGCGATGCCGAAAAATCGGTCAGTCACATACTATTAAAACAGCAATGTAAAATATCGTGCTGGCCTGATAATGCAGTCCTATTTAATTTCAAAATGAAATTTGACACATCCTGATGTGCTAGGGAGATTAGAGAAATAATGTAGTATGTCTGTTTCACGAAACGAAATGTAACGGGGGAAGTAATAGACCGTCAGACAGTGACAGATTTTCCTTACTGATTTTCTCATTTATGCCTTGGAGAGGGTTGGAAGGTAAATCGATGCTGAGTCGGAAAACAGTAATTTTAAGTTTGGCCCCCGGGGAAAACATATATGGAAAATTCGATTTTTCAAAACAGAAAAAAAAGGTACCTTACTTATGTCATGTTCACCGTATGATTTCTTATACTATTCCGACTTCGAAAACCCAAAGGCATAAGTGTAGCGTGTGGATAAAGGGTTGAATCAAGGGCTTGGCATATCACACAAAAAATGGCTTGGTTTACTGACTCCGTCAGTTATGCCGTTCGAAATGGTGAAAACTTATATCCTCACTAGCCCAAAAATGCACTTTTGGGTCGGAAAATAAGTCGGAAAAAAAATTTTTTTTTCGTCAACTGATTTCTGCACTTATGCCTCTGAAACTATAAAAAGTTTTATTGCAATTCATTTTATCCCTGACAAAATCAGTTGACAAAAAAAATTTCCGATTTATTTTCCGACCCAAAAGTGCATTTTTTCCCACGCGTCACTTCTGCTAATCAATTTTTGGGCTAGTGAGGATATAAGTTTTCAACATTTCGAACGGCATAACTGACGGAGTCAGTAAACCAAGTCATTTTTTGTGTGATCTGCCAAATGCCAAACCCTTAATTCAACCCTTTTTCCACACGCTACACTTATGCCTTTGGGTTTTCGAGGTCGGAATAGTATAAGAAATCATACGGTGAACATGGCATAAGTGAGAATTAGTACCTTTTTTTCTGTTTTGAAAAATCGAATTTTCCATATGTTTTCCCCGGGGGCCAAACTTAAAATTACTATTTTCCGACTCAGCATCGATTTACCTTTCAACCCTCTCCAAGGCATAAATGAGAAAATCAGTAAGGAAAATCTGTCACTGTCTGACGGTCTATCAGCTGATTGAAATTTAACGTTCAACCCTTTTTCGAAACCGGTTGATGTGAAGACTAACGGTCAGACTCAGTATACTTACATAACCTTTCTCATAAGCAAGAAGTTGCTGCGGATGCTGGGAACGGATTCCAGAAGATCTGGTTTCTTTTATAGACACGATATATTTTCGCATTGTTCTATAAAAAATAACCACGCAATATCAAAACAAGTAGGTATAAGTACTATATACCTGCCTTTCTTTTGCAAATACATATTCTATTGTTGCAATTAGGTGAATCGTATTTATTTTTTCTTTGTAAGCAATACTAAGTACTATTTTTTAAATGCCTCTAAAGGAGGTTGCAATTTTTTATATGTGAAGAACAAAACCGAATTATTATGAATAATTGCTTAATAATGATAAGAAGTTACACAAACTTAATACTAATATATTTGTCTAACCACTTGCAAATTGCAACATGAAATCTCTAGGGGCGTCAGAGTTAGGAAAACGAGGTTGTGTACCATTAAACAAATTATTTTTAATTCAATTTTGGTAGATATTTTTCAGATTTTCTTTTCAAAAAGTCTTGAAACTTGTTTATACTTTTTTTCTCAAGTATATTGTTTAGCATCAATTTCTGCATCGTTTATAACCAAATAATATACAAAATAGTCACTAATATATTGGTGTCGTACTCGCACCACAGCCAATATAATATTTGAGAATTCCGAAATAGTTATTTTTGTTACAAGTTGCCTAAAATGAAATTTTTCAGGACGAATCAATGCTGTTTCCGGACGAGGCGTTAGCCGAATTGATATATGGTAGAATTGATATGGTATATAGCAACAAGTTTGTTTATTTGACAATTTTGTCATGTCATTCATTCATTTAGGGACTAGGCTGAAAAAGAAGCATTTTACGGATTTAAATGAGTCCGTACAATAGCTATTTTTGGGAGCGAATGACAAAAACGCTATTATTATTTAATATACCTACCTAGTGTCATTATTTAATATAATGTCATAATAAATAGTTGCTAATAAATCGCATCATGATATGAAATGCAAAACTCTAAATGGATATTTCGTTATTTTGCATTTTATTAGCAAAACTCATTATTCGCATAAAAAGTTTTGCTTATTCTTATTCATATGGTTAACATAATATCTACCTATGAGCTACATGTTGTTACATTTGGATATTTTAAACCTAGAAATTAATACTTTATTCTAATTCCCTGAAGAAGTTCAAAACATTGAACGAAAGCTTGGTTGTTTGAAAGAAGTATATTAAATTTTTATTTAATATATATTTCTACAATTAGGTACTTAACACAGCCGTAATACAAGACATTATTTATTCCGTAAAGTCTATAGCCACATTCAAAATTTCGAAATAAAACACAGGTTCGTTAAAAAACAAGAAAACTAAAAGCAGGTCAAGAATGCACCTGTTATTTTAAAGAATAGTAAAAAACTTACAGGAAAAATATGTTTATAATATCAATAAAAGCTCAGATATCAAATTTGAATATGTACTTCAAAGTTATACATATTGTTTTTGCCTTCACTATGATTAAAGTGATAATTATACACATTTATAATTTCAAGACAACAATCTTTTAGTCAGTGTCAAAATTTTTTGTATAATCTCAACTCTATCTAGTATCTACAAAGAATCTATTTAGTGAAATGCTACACAGAGCTATTCATAAATGAATTATCTGATTTCCAGCTATGTCTAAAAAAGAGCCGTATAGTCGCAGCCCATGCTTGTCAAATTAATATAACAGTTAAAATTGAAAATGTGGAAAAATTGGGTTTGCCTTCTAAATATCGGAAAAGTTATTAAGAAAATGTTATCGTATTATTGTATTATTATGCCTTTATGACAATTTTCAGAAAGATATCGTTTTTTCTTGCTTAATATTCCTGGAAATGAAATTTAAACCATATAAGAATCAATACAATACTGCACCTTATCATACAGTGTGTCCCCAGATGGGGTACCACACTCTTGTAAATGACAAAAAAAATCGAGTTCGACCTTTTGGGGTTTAGGCCTGCTTGATTTGGAACTAATTTGTGACATAATTTTACTTTCAAAAATCAAGTATGCCTTGGAAATTTTGATAAAAGTATTTTTTTACATCAGTAAATTGTTTTTTTTTTGTAGGTTTTACGACAAAATGTTATTAAGGAAACTTGTTCAGAATGCAAAATTTTTCCACTTTTTTTTAGAAAGTGACCTTTCTGCACCTGTCACGTCAAAATGCTATTAAGAGAACTTGTTCATGATAAGAAACTAGGTACATTTGCAAAATTTCAAATGCCTAGGCCTACTCTGATTTTTCTGCCAAAAAACTTAAAACGCATAAAAATCGAAGTAGGCTTCGGCTTTTGAAATTGTTCACACCTACGCAGTTTTTCATCATAAACAAGTTCGCTTAATAATATTTCGACGTGAAAGCTACAGAAAGGCCACTTTTCTGAAAAAAGTGGAAAAAGTAAAATTATGTCACAAATTAGTTTCAAACCAAGCAGGCCTAAACCCCAAAAGGTCAGATTTGAACTCGAAATTGTTTTGTCATTTTATGTAAAAATATTACAACACTGGCCTAAGGAATGAACTTAGCATAAACTTAAAGGGTCTTTGCACCAATATTGCATTTTAGCAATTAATTATTAATTAATTATTTAAAAAAACCTTTTTTTTTTCTTAATTTTGCGATCAAATTTATTTGTAATTACCCTGTAAAATTGTTGCTATTCTTTCAAAAACAGGTACTTTATTCTTAATTTCTTTTAGATTTTCTTGTTTTTTTACCACCCTGTAAAACATGTTTCGAAATTTTCATTAAAGTTATGTCTACCGGATTCAGAATAAGCACATCTTTTTATGAATAATAACTTTCACTAATAGAGATTACAGGAGACACACTGTATAATGACACTGGCCGTTTATAGTCCAAAGCACGAAAGAAAACGTTTCTAAAGAATGCGGGCAGCGTTGCGAGATTTCCTATACGAGTAGTCGTTATTTATTGGCGAATACAAGTTTTATCATATTGAAGCCGAATTTCTGAACTCTGTTATACCGAAAAAATAAAGCTCGCATCACGGGACCACTTACCCATTTTTGTTTATCATTTATTTTTAACGCGGTGTGATAAAACACCATTATATTTTTTTCAACATCGTCGCGTCTACCATCGCCTTTGAAATACGGCAACACAGCACTTCTGCGAAGGAGTCGGCTGACAAAACCAGTTAGCCAACGCGTTTTGTGCCTGTTTCTATAGTACCTACGTAAAGTTAACTGCGTATTTGGGCTACCATACAGACCTCACTTTTTAGGCCGCTGGCAAGTGTTTTCCGCCGGCTCAGAGAGCTCAGTGGCGTTTCCTATGTTCGGGAGTTAACATGTGCAAAATGAGTAAACAGGGAAGAACGTTGCATTCTCTAGCACGAGAAATAATTGCCAATGTTATAAGGGTTTGAGTTCCTCCATAATCTAAGGCATCACCGTTAAGAATAATATTAGCAATAAATTAAATAACAATTATATGAAAATTAAGTTAGTGAGTGACACAAAATTGAGCTACGCCCTTGAACTGTGACTAATTCTATAATATTTACGAGTTCTTCCCCCTTACGTCGCACGCATTCTGCCGTAAGGAGGAATATAATTGCTTGAGGGTAAAAAAAATACAATGCAATATATCTTTGGCTTATTGCCTATATTATTGCCACACTTCCTGGCAATCCAAACCGATCCACCACCCAGCTTCTCTTAATGGCGCTTCGCCCCCCGACGTGACGTTGCAGGACTTCTCCCCCATTCCGCGATGGCCGCCGCGGCCGGCGCCCAGGAAGGCCGGGGCTAAGAAGGGCAGGTCGCAGGATAACGCCGCTATCCGTTCTTCCGGGGAACAATGCTTTATTATGCCGCGCGACCCGGAGAGCGGGAGTAAGCCTTTATATTCCGATGGGTCCATTAGTCATTCAGTGCATTCCCTCATGCGGAAACGTGTAGTCTTATTATTCTGGCGGTGCTTTGCGGTGCATGTAATAGAAGATGGGCGGAGATACTGCCGTGTGGGTATTAAAGATTTTAATTAAAGAAGGGTGATTTAGGAATATCCAGATAAACAAAATTGGAGAAGAAAAAAGTAAGGGATTCTCTTCTGCAAAGGACAACAATATGGGTTTAGTTAATTAAAATACAAGCTTTGCATCGCTATAAAACAAATGTTTAGCAATTGATATACTTAGACACGGAAGCGAGAAACCGCCACTTTTCCATTTTGCTAAGAAACATAATTTCAAACTGAAAATTTCGTGATTAGATTCGAAATTACATTCTACAAATTCGAAATTATATTTTTCACCTGTCACTTTATGCAAAATAACTTCTAAATCCTAAAAGTTTTCCTTATACAAGACGTCAAATTTTTTTTTCAAGTTCTCTTTAATTTCTCCTAAAGGAAGACAGTAGTTAAGGCAATCATATTTGGTACAGTTTAGACACACATAAGCGTTAGAAACCAAAAATAATTTGGCCTATCTATTTCTACCAGTGCCGGAGACGCGGGGATATCTAATATTTTTTAATAAAAAATGGTACGCCACTGGAAAAGTTTTTTTGCCTTCGCCAAATTTCCCAATCAATTCTAAGAAAAAAACTAATCTTGACTTTTTTTCGAAAAATTACCGATTTTTAAAAACTTAATTTTCGTTCGTTTTAAATTTTTTAAGCAGAAGAAAATCAAAGTGGGTCTAAGAATTTGAAATTTTGAACACTTACTCAGTTCTTAATTCTGAATAAATTCGCTTAATAACATTTTGTCATAAAACCTACAAAAAGGGTCTCTAGATTTGAAAAATCATGTCTTGGCAATTGAAAAAAAATAATTTGTCCCACCAGTAAAGTGGCCTTTATAGCACTTGATAGGTGTCTAAACGGTAACAAATATGTCTGCCTTAACTGACTTCCTTTAGGAGAAATTGAAGAAAACTTGAAAAAAAATTAACTTTAACACACTGTATAATGGCGATATACAGGGTGTTCGAAAAATAGACGGAGATATTTTAGAGGGTGATTCCCTGTTAAGAAATATGAAAAAAAGTTTCTATAGTTTTCAAGATACAGGATGTTAAATATATTGCATGTCACTGGACAAAATTGGTTTATCAATTTTTGCAAAAAAATCACAAGTGCCTTGGAAAACAAATAATCAAAAGCATTTCTAGGAAAGAGTGTTATTGCAACTTTTCCAATATCATAACATAAAGTACACTACAACCAATTTTGTCCAGTGACATGCAATAAAACGGTTTTTATTTTTTTTTTCTCGAAAACGAAGTGAGATAGGAAAACAATACAAGAGGGAAAGAAGTTGTATTTTTAGATGCTTAATCAAACAAAAAATATTAAAGTTACAAAAAAGGTAGTGGCGTACATTTTTTTCATAATAATATTCGCTAAGGTGCCCCCCGGGACGCCACTGGACTTAATAAATTTAATCTAGTTAGGGCGAAATTAGCCTCTTAATACAACAAATAACATTGCCAAATTTCAACAGAATCGAGTAAATAATTTTTAAGACATTAATAATTTCATGTTTTATTTTTTTTTATTTAACATCCTGTATCTTGAAAACTCTGCATTTCCGGACCCATGTTTATAGAAACTTTTTTTCATATTTCTTAACAGGGAATCACCCTCTAAAATATCTCCGTCTATTTTTCGAACACCCTGTATGTTTATATAGAAAAGTGTACTTATTTTGACGTTTTCTATAGATTCCTGAAGTTTTAACCAGAACATTTTTTCCACCCTGTATAGAATTCATTATTGGAGCACTTAAAAACACCTTACGTTACGATTTTGATTACGTTGCATAATAAGGAATATTGAAAATAAATAAAAAAAACTATATTTTATAATCGGATATGGTGATTAGCGGTCCAAGTTATTAATGTTTTGCGAGCTGTATTGGCTGGGTAGTGGATCGAAGGGTACAACGTACAGGCGCGGCCCTTGAAATCGTTCCAATACGTGCGGACGCAAAGGCGTTCAACTGACAACGTTGCAATTACCCCTCCCCTCTCTCGCGGTTTGAAAGCCAGCGATAACCTTAAAAGCGTAAGTGACGGCAAATCTAACGTCTTATTACGCGACATTACCTTACGTGATATTGCCAGTTACAGTGCAGAAAACAGTAAATTCGGCGCTGTTAGGTTGACCTTAAATTGCCTGAATAATAGTGGAAAATCTTATAACCCCGCTCACGGACATTGATGGTTTTTTTCGCAAAAGTCTTTCGACAACCTCGAATAGAGCCGTTCTAAAAATCGAAGAAGGTGGTAAATCTCTTAATTGGGTGTCGTACTTTCTTCCGGTACCAAAAAGAACCTCGAAAATCCGATATCTAAGAGAAATTCCCGATTCCCGATTAACCACTTTCAAGAAACGGGACGGCTGTAGAATCAACGAAACGTACGGAAAATCCTCTGAAACAACTATTGGAAATGCTTGTTTTTTCTCATTTCTCGATTCTTCGGGGGCCCGGGAAGCATCAGAACCTCACCCGAGGACTCCAGGGAAGCTTTTAAAATTGAAATAAACCAAAGATTTGGTTCGCGGTTAAGATAAAGAAGTGTAATAAACCAATGTAAAAAACCACTACGAGATTCTTCTATTATAACACAATTATACTTAGATATTATACCTTATTTAACTAATATCACTTTAACAATCAAAGAAATCCGCGTAATTTCACGTTACGTGAATCTCACAACACCAAGAAACTGTGTAAAACTTTAAATCCACTTTATTATATTATAATGATAATGCTGCGATTTATTAACCTATTTTCGTTGACTGACGTATCGCAATTTTTATTTTCTACGGGGAGGAGCGGGTCGGTACGAGGGAATGTAGGGGAAGTTGTTGATTTGAGAAGCCGTGGAATTGGCGCAACGTTGCCGCATTTACCCGAAATTCTTGATTTCTTGCTTATTTCTCATGCCTAGTGGAACGATCTATGAGGCCGCGCGTGTACCTACAACAAAACTACTTTTTCAAAAAGTCGGCGTTTCGTCAATTATATTGACATCATCAGGACTCTACAATAGAATAAAAATATATGTAGCAAACAACATGAACTTGGGATCAGTATACCTACATTAAAATAACAATGATAATAAAACGGACAAGTAAATATTATAGATTTGACGCATTAAAATATTTTGTATACTTACATTGAAACGTAAATCGCATTGTCAACCTAATGGGCCTGAAATCGGACTTGTAATTGAGCTTTTTGAAAACACCTCTAGAGGCGCACGTGTTCTAACCGAGTCTAAAAATGTACGGAGTAGCTCTTTAAAATAAAAATGATTTTCAATGAATTATTAATTAACTTAAATGTTTGTATATGTGTATATTGGGTGGTACACGGATTATATCAAATATATTTTGAAATTAATGAAATCGATTGGCTATATCGATGAATAAGGGGTTCTTTATTCATTGGGCTATATTGGCTATAGTTTTAATCCCACAACGGAGCTGAATAAACTATCGCAAATAATAATTTGGATTTGTCGGCACATGATCAAGTTGGGAAATAAAACCATTTTTTTAGACAAACAATTATTCTTAGAATATAGGTATATAAATTAATATACACACGTGATTTATATAAAACAACTTGATTCATGATTCACGCAAATCGTCGTGCCCGTCGATGGGAAGTTGAAAGCGGAAAATTCTTAGAAAATCTTATAGGTATAGTTTTCCGAGGTCTGAATATTTATGAGCATCAAACGTATTATTTTGGTGTGACATATATGTTTTCTCTGACCTCAAAACCTACACTTTTCTGTAAACAATCTCAAAAGTAAAAAAGTTTTCCTGGAGTATTTGGGAAATATTGCTTTTGGGAAATATTGAATTAGAATAGATCTTTGTTTATTTAATAATAAGAAACAAGGTGTGAAAATGTAATTTATTTGTGAAATTTTACAAATATTTGTAACTATAATTAATTAGCCTAGACTAAATATTTTAAATTCCTGAAGTTCTTAATTAGGTGGGGAAAATCATAGCTGTTTAGCTGTAACATAGCTCTGTTCCATGAAGCTCCATCGGTTGTAACTACATCAAGAAAAAAACTCTGCTTTTTCCAATTTTCCATTCGATGATGAGATGATGCAACACAGTTGCAGATGCACAATCTTTACTTAAAAAGCATGCCAAAGATTGCACCCATGAACCTCTGCATGGTTGAAACATCATTATACTAAGGCATGATCTCCCTTTTCATTTTTTGAAGTAAAGGTGTATAATCACCCAAATCAGTAAAACCATTAATTTTTAATGTTTTACTATCAAATGTCAAAGTTTCATCCAATTTCATCTCATCTATAAGAAGTGTAGGTACCTACGATAAGGAAAAATAATAATAAAGAAAAATAATCTGCTAGATGTATAAATACCCCTTTTTTCCTCTGATTTCATACCGAACGACTTTTTTCGAAGAAGTTCGAAAGTTGATTTCTGAAAACCATAACACCCACTCATTCTTCTAATATATTTACTTAAAGTTGCACAAGAAGGAAGTGGTAGGCGTTTTTGTTTTGCAAATGCTCGTACGTAGCTCTTCCTTCAATACTTATTAGAAGACACTCATAAATCCATACAAGTAGGTATAACGCTGATTCTAACTGCTTCTTGTTGAGAGCTTGGCAGTTCTGATATAATCTGCTCTAAAGATACAGAGGTCAACATGGCACATTTTTTTGCATTGCTCTACCTCAGTTATAATGTTAGGAATCTGAAAGTGGAAATGAAAAATAAAATGGAAACCAAAATTTGATATTTTACCTTCTGTTTCAATCTCAAATTTTTTCCTGACTTTTTTATCGGATGAATAACCCGTTCTGCACCCCGTAACAAAACAGGTTCTATCTGTATTTCCTTTCACATCACTCATTTTTTATAATGTTAGCAAAATACGCCAAAAAAACACTGAATTTAATAAAAAAATTGCACAAATTTGTGGAACTTCACGCTACGCGTCGTTCAGCCAACTGCAATCGCGTGCGGAAAAGTGGCACTTTCCGCACTTATTAGGAAATATACTATACCTGACCTGTCACGATCTAGTGTACAGTTAAAGAACGATTTTACTTGAGTTACATATTTTTCATACTTCACAAGAGCAAATAATTTTTAATTTTTACATTTTATTTTGCACCAGAAAGCAGAACCTCATGTTATACCAGAAAGAACATTTTTACAATTTACAAGATACGAAAATTTGCCACAATAGAAACCACCAGGTTGCTACGTTATTATAAACACAGTGTGTGATTGTTTAGTACGTTTGATATTTGCCATATCCAGATTTGAGCGATAATATTAAAATTCAAGTTCAACAAAACCAAATCTTCATTAAAACAGGGTTTCCTTAGATGCTACAGATTCAGGATTCAGCTAATATGAATGTACAAGAACTTATTGCTATTGTACTTGGCCAACTAATTTACGATTAGATAGTATCCAGAAACCAAAAATCCATGTCGATATCGATTCCTCTATTTAACTAACACGTTGCTCGTTTGCGAAAGTTGGGTTCTTTATTTACAGAACAATGGAACAATCCTTTTTACAACGATTCGCGTCAACGTCAAATCGTCAAGCGCCGGCCGCCACCGCGTCATCTCGGGGAGAATAGCGAAATCAATTAAAATATTCCAAAACGACATAAACATCGGTAGACGTAGACAAGTTCCGAATTCACAACCTACAAAGATTTCAGTAGTTGTATGCGAAATCATCGTCCTAGAAAAATAAAAATCGGTAGGTAACTGAAAAATTTAAAAAAATTAAATGTTTTTTGAAGCAGTAAATTATTAGTATTAGCACCTTTGTTGATTTTGGCGCCCCCTTGAATAGGGCGCCCGGGGCGAACACCCCCTTCGCCCCCCCCCCCTTAATACGGCCCTGCTTGTTTGTGGTATTAATAAATTATTCACAGGCATAAGCTTCCATAGGTAAGTTAGAAGTTATATTTAGTAGTTTCAATTTATTATTTTTTTTGTACCAAAAATTTTGTTCAAAGTTGCTTCATAGAGAAGAAAGCGATGCCGAAAAATCGGTCAGTCACATACTATTAAAACAGCAATGTAAAATATCGTGCTGGCCTGATAATGCAGTCCTATTTAATTTCAAAATGAAATTTGACACATCCTGATGTGCTAGGGAGATTAGAGAAATAATGTAGTATGTCTGTTTCACGAAACGAAATGTAACGGGGGAAGTAATAGACCGTCAGACAGTGACAGATTTTCCTTACTGATTTTCTCATTTATGCCTTGGAGAGGGTTGGAAGGTAAATCGATGCTGAGTCGGAAAACAGTAATTTTAAGTTTGGCCCCCGGGGAAAACATATATGGAAAATTCGATTTTTCAAAACAGAAAAAAAAGGTACCTTACTTATGTCATGTTCACCGTATGATTTCTTATACTATTCCGACCTCGAAAACCCAAAGGCATAAGTGTAGCGTGTGGAGAAAGGGTTGAATTAAGGGTTTGGCAGATCACACAAAAAAACACTTGGCTTACCTACTGACTCCGTCAGTTATGCCGTTCGAAATGGTGAAAACTTATATCCTCACTATCCCAAAAATTGATTGGCAGAAGTGACGCGTGGGGAAAAATGCACTTTTGGGTCGGAAAATAAATCGGAAATTTTTTTTTTCGTCAACTGATATTGCCAGGGATAAAATGAATTGCAATAAAACTTTCTATAGTTTCAGAGGCATAAGTGCAGAAATCAGTTGACGAAAAAAAAATTTTTTTCCGACTTAGTTTCCGACCCTAAAGTGCATTTTTGCCCCACGCGTCACTTCTGCCAATCAATATTTGGGCTAGTGAGGATATAAGTTTTCACCATTTCGAACGGCATAACTGACGGAGTCAGTAAACCAAGTCATTTTTTGTATGATCTACCAAACCCTTAATTCAACCCTTTTTCCACACGCTACACTTATGCCTTTGGGTTTTCGAGGTCGGAATAGTATAAGAAATCATACGGTGAACATGGAACAAGTGAGAATTAGTACCTACCTTTTTTCTGTTTTGAAAAATCGAATTTTCCATATGTTTTCCCCGGGGGCCAAACTTAAAATTACCATTTTCCGACTCAGCATCGATTTACCTTTCAACCCTCTTCAAGGCATAAATGAGAAAATCAGTAAGGAAAATCTGTCACTGTCTGACGGTCTATAAGACCAATAAAAAGAAGAAAGAGAACTAAGCGGTGCCCAATCTCTGTTACGTTACGACTACCGACAATTTTCGTGTCATTATTGCAAACATTGTTTCCCAAAACTCCACCGGCCCTCGAAGTCAGCGTCGCCCGGAATAATGAGTTTTCCGCCAGTCCCAAAGTAAGCAGAACTACGGCGCCGTCATAATGGCCTCCCAACCTGAAACTACTTCCTGTAGGGCCGCGGCACCGCTGCACGTAACGGCCGGGGGGGTCGGGCCCGGAGCGACTCCTTTCTGGTTATTAATGAAGGCTGCAAACTCCTTTAATTAATTTCGTGCTGTTATCCCCCACATATTAATCAATACGGGGCGGACCGGCCGCCCCCGCCTCCCCCCCGGTCCCCCCGACAGCCCCCCCCCCCCCTCCGTAGCCGCCGGCGGGGTTCTCAAGTTGTGCGGCTTAAGTTGGGAAATTTGCGACTCCGCCCGAATATGAGACCCAAGATCGATACAGGACGAGGCCCCACCGGAGCGGGCGCCGGGTTTAAGGAAAATTTACCGAAATTGGATACCGGATATTGGAAATCTATAAAATGGTTAAGTAGGTAATTACCATCGAATTGATAAGTACAATGGAAGTCGCACAGGTACCACTTTCATTGTTGTTTGGGGCAGCCAACTCTAGAGAGAGATAGGTTTCAAATGGCAATAAGTAAGACAAGGACGCCTAATGAACGTGTCAGCTGATTCAGGCAAAGGAGGTATATAGGGATGTTGCATATTAATGGGCGAATTTAATGGCCATGTTCCGTAATTCTCTTTATTGTATGATCTGTATTCCGAAATTCGGGGCTTGTTTGTAGGAATGAGAATTTTTCTATATAGCCACAATTATGTAAATATTGCACAGAAAAAAGGAGTGAATTGATTAAAAAAAATTACCTACATGGCAATTTTATGTACCTTGAAGTAAATTGAGACAAATAAAATACAAATTCCAAAATAAAAGTTTATTTTAAAATAAAGGCGACAAAAAATATCTAGGATAAGGTATACATTTTCAACTTTAATTGCTTATCTTAACTGATTTATTAATTTTAAAATTCAATTTAATAGGAAAAGCATGTAAGACAGGTAGCTTTTACATATTTTTATATAATTTTTAATGTTTAGGCATCTAACAAAAATAATTACAAATAATTACCTTATTAAAGGTACCAGAACCTCAAGATTAATTCCATCTTTGACTACGAAGAGCTAGGTTCGTTAGCACAATATTTTGCCAGTTTTTCCCTTGATAGAGTTTCTATCATGACTTGGAAAATAAAAAACTGTAGTAATTACATACCTACTTTTTAAATTTGCGCTGCCCAAAATTCTCTATGAAATTGCTCTCAATAAATTGTTGACTACAAATGCAAGTAAATACTTGTAGACAGTACAAAATTTTTCCTTTTTATTGCTGCAATCCACTTGTCTCTAATATCACCATATCTCTTGGAAAACTGCAAAGTTATTAGCAAAGATTTTTAAGACTTACGAATGAAAAGAAACCCCACTATTCTTATTCTTTCCGCCCCGTTTGGTACATCCAAATACAACAACAGGAGTTGATCCTCTTTTTTGTAATTTACAACTTAAACAGAGAGAATATAGCCACATCGCTAAATTAAATTGTCTCTCTGATCTAAAAATAATATTAAACCAAACACCAACTAAGAAAACTCAACGCCGTTTTATACTAAACTGCCACCACAACACGAACTCAAATCAAATATAAATAATACAATAATTACTCCTATTCGTACTGGGACTTGGGACAGAAGGAAAATTAAAATGACGTTTGACAACGGAACTCGTTTGAAGCCCAGGACACAAAAATAGAAAGTTAGGACAAACACCTCTTTTGTGTTATGTGGTTTTTGCCGGAATCAGCTGATTTATTTACCATTTCACTTACTTAAGTTTGGCTGCCAGTTTCTCTCTCTACACTCCTTCCATCTACTTGTCAATTCAATGGTAATTACAGATAACTGAACGGATATAATTTCATATCCTCCATAGATTAAAGGAGACATGCGTCAAAGGCATTTTTGAAACCTACAAATTTTAATTTTGTAACGAAAAAAACGAATTAAAACAGATAAATTGTAATGTGTTACAGTTTTTAGGATTCAGTACTAAGTAAAGGTAGGTATTAGTTATTTACATTGCCAGATGCGTAAGTGCACTTTTCTGGCCGAGGCAACGCGAGTTGCCTACTTTGAATAAAGCTCTAAATACATATGGAGTAGATTGTGAGTAATAATGATCTTCAAAATAACCTTTGTTCAATTACTAAAAATGATAATCAGTGATAAATATAAGAGGCAAAATGCAGCGATAATAAAAAATAAATAAAAAATGTTTAGCTTTGTATGGGATTTGAACCATGGATCTACGAATTACTAATCGCGTACTCTTACCCCACCGGTAGCGCGGTGCTTGTCAAATTTGTTCTGTTATGCGGCTCTTATTTGACGCCAGAGAAACTTTTAAATTATTAATTTTTCTTTGGTATAATTCGTGTTCTTTATGATTAAAACCAGTTTGTAAAACGATTGTTGTGAAACCTATTAAAATTGACGCAAGATTCGCGCTGCTACATATATTTTATTAATGGTTTTAAGGTCCTTGCTGCGTAAGGGTTGCTAAGCAATACTTTTTGTACCTAGCAACCACTTTCGCAGCTATAGCAACCAAAATAACAGGGCACCTCGAACTTTCGCTTTCGGGCCTGTTGGCGAGTATGTAAAGTGAACTTACGGGGAAGGGAGCAGGAAAATGTATTTTAATTTAGATATTACTTTTTATATACACTCGTACGCAAAATATATGGTGTGCCTCATATGAATGGCTCTGACAGTCTAGTTGAGCCTTTTTTATGTAGATTCACCATAGCTCGAGTGTAATTGAAATCAGCCAGTCAGATTGTACAACTCGAGTGGAACGTCCATACGGTGGAGAACTTCGTCTACGGCATCATGCTTAATCCTCATCCTCATGCAATATTGTCACACCGGGCTGGGATGGTATTGTATGGTAGGTACTGTGACTCGCTGGTCATCTTTGAGAGTGATGGCGCTGACTGTGGTGGATGCAGGTACAGGTAATCCCAGGAGAAACACAGCTCCGGAACAACGTAGTAACCTTGGTTTTCACAGGGGAACAGTTCACTATCAGAAGCGCGGATTCCACTGATGCCCTGGTCTGGTGCTATTTAAATATAGATGGCTTATACATCACCTTTGTGACAATATATGAACAACACTCTTGAGATACTACTCATTCAGGCGATTTTGCTTTTTTCTCGCCATCGCAAAAATGGTAAGTACAAAACCTTCTTGCAATCTGAGCCACTTTTCGTGTCGTTTTCAATAACATCAAGATATATTTAAGTTATGCCAAATTATATTTATTTCCGTGCCTGTATGGCTAGATTGTTACAATTATTAGCACAATTAATTCCCCAGCATACTCGATTTTCTCCAAAAAAATTATCTCTATTGATACTGTCAACCATCGGTTAATGTCAACAAAATTATATTCATATGGTATAAGTTATCTGAAAGGCAACAGTTTGTAGATACCGAGGGACGTTCAAGTGAAGTACCACAAGTGTCTTTTGGTGTGCCCCAGGGGACTATTTTAAGCCCTATCATGATAGGATCATTTATAACATTTATATAAATAAGAAACAAGTTTCTTATTTTATACATATTATAAATGATCTGCTCTCATTAGATACTTAGGGCAAAATCATTTGTTTTGCTGACGATACTACAATAACCTATACGAGGGACACTCATGGACTGACGTGAAACTGAATGCCATAGAGGACTTTTTAAGGATAATGGAAAAAACTTTTTACTTTATTACTTTCCCATCTTATACAAACAACCTACCACATATTATGGGTCCTTTACAAAAGACATAGATATTTTGGAAGCGATATTGAAGTGGATCTGCTCTTTATCTATAACAATAATTTAGAAATTCTGAATGTACTAAAAAGATGGCCGATATAAGGTTAATTCATGGCAGAGAGCTTACGTATCCTAGTGAACTGGACTCTGTTTTAATCGGAAAGTGGATTCTTCAATGTCCGTCAGCTTTTTTTTCTAAGAGTTTCACTATTTGTACGTAAGGGCAAAATTAACATTAAGAAACTTAACACTCTTGTTCAACCAGAGATAGGAATTATGATTTTGTTGCTCCAAAATGTGAAAAGTCTGTTGATCAAAGAAGTAGTCATGTCATCGCTCCGAAAATGTAAAACCGAATTCCTGTACGGGTTATGGAAACTGCTAGTCATGAAATATTTAAGCGAAGGCTCAAGGATAAGATTCTTCGTTTCCAGGACTGATTGTGATCTACCTATCATCCCGATAATGTCCAGCCACATGCAACCAGTGCATATGCCAAGCATATGCACTGGAATTATTATTTTTCCCAAGGTTTTCATAAATTATAAAACAAAACACTGCTTGTAATATCTTATGATTAAAATGAAGACAGAGATGTTTGTACTAAATTTTTACCAGGTAAAATGTTATTAGATTTTATGCTATACAACTTAAAAAATACTAAATCTAACGTCACTTTCGCTGTCGGCAACCCCCTCTTAAGGCTGGTGGCTGAAATTTTGCAAACCACTAATTCAAACTATAAAATTCACGAAGCAAACAGTTAGACTTTTTTTTTATTATAGCAATTAGAAATTTTTGAGTATAATTATTCAGTATACATCATTTATTTTACAAAAACTTTTTGATGGTTTTATAAAAGATAAAAGAAGAAATAAATGCAAAAAAATGTTCAAAAGAAGTAGAGAAAAACATTTAGCATTCAAAATCACTGTCATAGCTGTACTGCCATTATATTCTTCGCTACTTATATCTTCATCTGAGTCGCCTTGATAAGCAAAGTCGAATACCGCCACTTTTTACAAATAATGTCCATATTTTTTGGTTTAGTTTAGTTGGGATAAGGGTCAAAACGCTATTAAAACACTATTTCTTCGCCAACGTTTCGGTTAATATATAATCTTCATCAGGGCTCTAAAATACAATACAATCTAATATAAGAAATAAAAGATACTGCAAGAAACTCAACATTATTAATCCTACTGCCCTTGTTGAACACATGAACACTGTCGTGAATTTAACCATACATTTAATTTTGATGAAACTAAAGCTTTAGGTACTCAAACCAATTTAAATAAAAGACTACTACAAGAAATGATTACAATAAAACGAAATAATAGTGTCAACCAAAGGGTAGATATAGAAAATCTTAATGCAGCTTATTTCAACACTCTTAACAAATAAATGTCCATGTCTTATTTAATATCATGTTATTAATTATACCTTTACCTATACCTAATATTTTTGACACTGACTTTGAATATACAAAATAATATTAAAATTTTTTACTAAATATTTACGTAACAGAAACAAACCAGGCAGTAAAAACTAGGCAGTAAAACGTTAATATACTTACAATTTAAAATCATCAATCTTATTTCTGGTAAGTCTTCTTTTAGTAATAAATGTATGCATGTGCCAGAAAACCTTTTTTCTTACATTCTTATTTTTAGTTTATATTCATTTTATATTAGATTGTATTTTTTTTACTACTAACCTGAGAAATCACCATTATTTACCTCATTCCTCTAATGAGAAGTAATATTTCTCACCCTAGGGAAATAATGATAATAAAAAAATACCTAGGTAAATAATGAAAAAAATTTCTATATTACATTTAAAGATTAGTCTCATTTTATCAGTTTGACAACTGAACTCCCAGGCTACTTGATATTTCGAAGTATTTGAAAAAAGCGAGAAATGACTAAAATAAACTAAAAAAATATGGCAATATTTCAATGTTAGTACTAAAAAAAATTGTATATACACTTCGGTTGAGAAGGCCATTATTCACCTCGCATATTATATCCTTCGGCGCTACGCGCCTCAGGATATAAAAAAGCTCGGTATATAATGGCTCACTTCTCAACCTAAGTGTATAATATACTATTTAAATACCGGCACTATATTATTAACTATACAGGTAATTTATGCCCATCTTGGGCTATATGATCTGCTCTGACTTATAATGTTATAAACTCACCCAAATAATTCTAGGAACTAAAGAAACATCCATCACAAACTAAATCGCACCACAAATCACCTTCGTGTTCACTGCAGCAAATTCAAGTCAAAACTGATCGCGGAGAAACCATGTCTTCTGGAATCGGTTCCCAGCATCCAGCGTCCACTCCCAACCTGTACAGTTTCCCATAAACTTTTCTCGTACGGAGGTCATCGGTGCCAGGTGAGGGGTCACTTCTTGGCTACTTCTTCTGCAACGATCCGTCGCGTAGCCGGGAGGTGAGAGGGCCAGGGGGTGCCAGTCTGGACCGGAGAAAGGGTGCATATTAATTAGGCGCCGACCACTGAAGGCCCTTGGGTGTTTTGCGGGTTTTACAAGTTTTCGAATTCATGGGAAGAGAAAAGTTAGGATGTGGTGTTTTGTTGGGTGACTAGGTTGGTTATGCCTTCAAAAGTTTAATACAATATGTCGATGTAAATAATTTTATTGACATTCGTCGGGTTAGTAGGTATACAGATGGTGCACTGGCGTAGAATTGACTATTCTCAACAGATAGATACTAAAATGATAAGTCGCGATTTACTAATTAAATATGGAGAATATCTTTAGAAGAGTCCCAACTTTATACCAAAGCCTGAAGTTAGCTTTGTTATCAACATTGTACAATAGCTTAAAACTCAACTAGTGAGCAATGCAGTGGCAAATTGCCTCAGCATAAAACTTCTGTACTTTTCCCAAGCCTTCTTCCGTAAATATCTGGTGAAGGATCACTTTTGGTTACTTCTTCTAACTAGTTGGGCAGTGGATATTAATTAGGTGCGATTATGGTCAAGATACTTAACTGCAAAACTGGAATTCTTTGTTCTGCGAGTTATTATACAAGTTTAAGAATTGATGGGTTCATACTATGCTCGAACACTTGATATCATTAGTGGTATTCTTTCGCGAAGATCATACTGATCTATCAGATGAACTTTCATTACTTATCCCTTGATTTTCGATCGAGATCACTTCGCGTAACACTTGATTTTAAACTTATCCTTCTAACACCTACAAATTTTGGGATTAGTTGGCTCAATTTGTTATTTTCTAATCTCGCTTTCAGTTGAATCTGAACATATATTTCTCTTAGTTCGTTTTGAACCAGCTCAGTTGGTCACTACCACTATTATCGGTTCCAAGATGCTGTAGTCTGCTTAGATGAGGTGAATTGCTTCAGATTTGACATCTCGTTCGAATCGGGACTGGGACAAAAATGTATTTTCACTGAATAACAATTGCCACCTCTTGGAGAACCTACCCCTAGTTTGGACTACTTACTTGTGAGGGTGAGAATGAATGTTATCGCTCACTATTCTCCATTCCTTTAATATTTGAGAAAACTCGTCAAGAAATTTTCTGCAGACCCAACGATATAATCACATAATAGCGAATTAATTAAGAAACTAATTAAAACATGTAGAGAAACTTTCTGAAGTCTGCGTCCAAATGAAATTGTTACGTATGCCCGAATTTCTAAATTAAACTGGCGGACCCACAAATCGTGAAATCTTGACCATTGTCCCCCTTGACAATATTCTCCAATTAGGAGCTCCGGCTCCGGTCGCTTTAACCCGCACAAACGTGGACAAAGGGGATGGCGAATTATATTAAAAGGAGCAGGCCCGAGAAACTTCGCGATAAATAACCCAGATTGAAAAGAGCGGAAGCCTCGGGTCTTGCCTCGCACGTAGAATTCATTTCCGCAAGAATCCATAACTGAGTGAGGATTAAACCGCACTTTTTTGTTTGTTCGGATAGTGCGAACTTTATGTATTATTCTAAGGAAAATTAATAGAAGTTTGTAAGTGAGACACAAGATTTATCTATAGAAAAAATTGTGCAAAATTAAATGTCCAGAAGACAGTCAGAGATTCTTGTTCAATTTTTTGTATTTCAAATACAAAAAAGCGTCGATCTTTCGAATGTGTAACTATTTAATTCAACAATCTTCGTTATTGTACCTTTTGAGAGAGCCGCACAACACTGGGCATAGCGGATGAATAAATAAAGTAAAATTAGTAGAACTCTAGAAACGTTTGTCTCGTATAATTCATTTCCTGATTTCATTTACGAAAGAATCCGTAGCACTGTCCAAAATTAAACCACTTTGTCTTTGTTGACCTGAGTGGACGCTGTTAAAGTTTCGCTATTATTCTTAGGACGGGGTCGAGAATTTAATATTTCCTAGCAGTGGACGGTAGGGCGGTTTCTAAAGGGCAGTGGAAAGTTGGAATTAAGTGGATATATAGGAAGAATATATTGGAGGTTTAATTATCTTTCTTTGTTTTAGATTTAATTTCCTACAACGTAGGTAAAGAGAAAGGAACTTAATGTTAGTTGTAATTGCGAATTTTAGATAAAACCCTCCAAACTTCCACTGCATGTATATACAGGGTGTTCCTTAATGACATGTCAATATTTAAGGGGGTGATTCTTGGACCCATTTTAAGAAAAAAACTTCATATGAACGTATGTCGTAAACGTCCTAACTTTTGAGATACAGAGTGGTAAAGTTTTCTAATGTGGTATTTATTGGGTATTTGAAACTTTTTTTTACTTTTTTCTGAAGTAAAATCAGTTGCTTATTTCTGAATTAATTAACATTTAATATTGAACGAACTCAATAGCATGAAAAAAGAAAGAAAAAACGATTTCTACCGCATCAGACTTTTAGCGACTTGACCCTGAAGTAAAAGGATTTTTATTTTTTTAAGTAAATACTATGCGTCGGACGAAAGAAAATCAAGAGACCAAATTTGCTCAGAAATGAATGGGAAATCCAAAAATAATAAAATTGTTTGTACATCAGAAAATGCATCTTGATGCATAGAAGACGTGTACAAAATTTCATAAACATATCTACAATAGTGTCACAGTTATTATAAAAAAAGATTTTTTCTGAAAACTTTACCACCCTGTTTCTCAAAAGTTAGGACGTTTACGACATACGTTCATATTCATATGATGTTTTTTTTCTTAAAATGGGTCCAAGAATCACCCCCTTAAATATTGATATGTCATTAAGGAACACCCTGTATAGTGTATATAGGGCATAATAATATGTTGCTTAGAACAGAAAGAAACGCCAAATCCTTGTATTTTTACCAACCAGTGGGCTTCTCGTTGTTGCTGATACTCGCAAGGAAAAAAGCAACAAATTACTAAAATGTTGGTATAGACCTGTACTACGAGCATTTTATCCTCCGATCAAAAATAATATTGTCGTGAAAATTACAATCCTCCTGTAGATGAGATTTTTAATTAGGACAAACATTAATAAATTTATTCTGCTCACAAAACAATATTGGTGGCCTCGCGTATCGAGAGCACGAATTGGCTCGACACTTGGGTGCTAGTGTTGTTCGGGGAAAGGTGGCCTGCCTGGTGGGAAGCACCATGCAGGAGTTGCTCCCCACATCAAGTATAAAGAGGGTCCAAGTCAAGGTTTAAGTTACTCTTCAATTTCAAATTGCAATTGTAAGTATTTCTTTTATTTTTATTATTCTTTTTTATACTTTTATTTTCTATTTTTTTTATAATAAATTATATTTGTTTTTCTGGAGTTGTCTTACTTGCCAAGGTTATGCATCCCCCAACACGACAAATGGTGGAGGCGCCTTGTCTTTCTCGGAGTAAATTCTCCAAAATTTACTAGTTTCAGTTTCTCGCAAAGGGCAAAGCAGTTTAGTTGTGCTAGGCAACGGAATGTTGCCAACTAGGTAATCTAGTTAACTGCACTGTGGTCGTGTAATGCATAATTTTGGAAGTAAGAATTTTATTTTTGGTTTTTAGGGGCTATTTTTAATTAATTTTGAACATTTATATTTCTCTCCATAATGTCGGCTCCTACGATATCCCAAGCACAATCGTGTCTAGTTCCTGTTTTTCCCCCTTACGTTGCTCCTCCTATGTTCCATCCTTGTAAGAATATTTGTCCCACTAATTTTATTAAGGAATTTACTAAAATTGCGGACTATAATGGCTGGCATAATGGACTTAAACTGACGTATTTTGGTGATTTTTTGGAAGGGTTTGCATATATTTGGTACGAAAAGTATAAGGGAAAGGAGTATAATTTTTCTAAGACATGGACTGACGTAGTTGCAGCAGTTTTAGAGGAATTTGAGGATACCGAGTTGAGAAAAAAGGAGTTGCTTGAGAAACTACAAAATTTAAAGACAAGTCGATGTTAGATTATTATTTTGAACTTGTATATTTATACAATGATTACGATTCAACGATGAATGTAAAAGAATTTACAAATTTTTTTGAAAATGGGTTAAATGAAGTTTCCAAATATCATTTATACTGGTTAACAAACGCAAAAGGGACGGAAATTACGTTGCAAGATTTAAAAAATTTTTCAAAGGTGATAGACAAGGCTCCTCAAATTCCCCGTCAGTTGTTTACGCAGGACGGTGTGATCGTCTGTAATAGTTATGCCGCATTCGATGATCATTCAGAAATATTTACTGTCCAAGGGTTTATAAATGGAATAGTTTCGACAGTTATCATAGATACAGGGTCTAAAGAAAATATAGTGTCTACAGATTTTCTCCAAAATAGTGATTTAAATAGCTTAAACAGAGTTGCAACACATGTTGTAGGTGCTGGTGGAGGTAGACTCCCCGTTTTAGGTTGAAAAATGATTTCGCTAAATTTTAACAATTTTTTTACATCCTGTGAAGCTTTAGTCGTAAATAATTTTTCAGCTAATATTATTTTGGGAATGAAATTTTTAATTAGTCATAAGGCAATTATATATACGCATGAAGGAAAAATTACTCTTAAAACAAATCATGATTCCACAACAATTTTTACAAATTCGAATTCCGAAAATAACGAAACTTCATGTTTTACAATTTCTTTAGAAAATAAGGTTCCAAATGATCATTCTCCCAAAAGATTGCATCTCAACCGTAATAATTTTTTTAATAATAGAAATTACTTTCACAGAAGACATTATTTTAGGCCAAGGCCAAGTTTTAATTCATATAAACATAAACAATGGGCAAGTAGGCCACTGGATCATCGACGTAATAATTATTGTCGCAGTCAGCAAAACGCACGGGGTTCAAATTACAAAACTGGCCCAGTTACCTTCAAAAACAAAATGCATAATTTTAATAACATGAACTACTCACGACAGAATATCAATAACAATAACAATTCTTTAAATTTCGAGGTCATGGTGTCTAAAATTACAGATTTTATTATTAACAAAAATGATGAAATAAATCGATGTTTCCAAAGCCAAACAAATTGCAAAGTACCTTCAACTGAAACTCCATGCAGTAAACAATCTTTATTTTTCGTAGGTCAAGGGTATTCTTTGGCACATTGTGTAGCGGCTGATTTAGAAATGTCTAAAGGGATAGCACTAAAATTTAAAGAAAAATTTGGACGTATTGATGAACTTAAAAGACAAAAGCAAGAAAAAGGAGGCTTAGCCGTACTGAAAGATCAATCGCGATTTATTCATTACTTAGTGACAAAAAGTTATTCACGTGAAAAACCAACATATGAAAATTTGTGGGAATCGTTAAGAAAGCTTAAGGAACATGTTGTAAAATATAAAGTAAAAAAGTTAGCAATTCCAAGATTAGGGTGTGGTTTGGACCACCTTGAGTGGGATATAGTGGAAAATATTATTTCTTGTATTTTTAAAGACACGAACGTTGAAATTTTAGTTTGTAAATTTAATCCAAATAAGGGCAATAAACAAGAGCATAATAAAATAAAGGCAAGTAAAAATATTAGTGAAACGGTTTTTTTAGTAAGGGAACATTCGGACCAAAAGGCAAAAGATAAAGTCGAAATTAAACTTGCAATAAAAGAAGGCACTAGATTAGGGGCTTATGAAATAAAAAATGTATCTGTAAAAATCCTAGGGGAGTCACCACAGAAGCACGCACTAAAGCCAAATGAACATTATTTAATTAAAAGAGGTTTATTAATTAAGTCAACAAATTTAATAACTCGGGGAAATGGTAAGATAGTACAGGTCAAGAATATGTCAAACATGCCTCAGGTATTACATAAGGGCGCCACAATTGCCTTTTTGCAAGAGGAAAATAACTTTATCGAGGAAAAAATTTATACCATAGGGCCGCAAGAGAGAAATGATCAAATTAAGTTAGAAAAAACTTACAAATTAGGAACAAATTTAACAAAGAGAGAAGAAATTCAAATCACACACTTAATAAATTCTTATAGGGACGCTTTTGCCACAGAAACTAGCGAGATGGGCTCAACAAATATAGTAAAGCATAAAATAGAATTAACGGAACATAGGCCATTTAAAAGTATACCTTATAAAGTTTCGCAAAAAGATAGATAATTGATTGACACGCAAATTGAGTAAATGTTGTCTACAAAGCAATACTTTTTGTACCTAGTAACCACTTTCGCAGCTAGCAACCAAAATAACAGGACACCTCGAACATTTGACTTTCGCTTTCGGGCCTGGTGGCGAGTATGTAAAGTGAACTTACAGGGGAGGGAGCAGGAAAACGTTATTTTCGGTCATGGCCTTCTAAAGAAACTACCAAGTTTGTGTAAGATTATTTTGCTCAGAGGAATAGACAAAGGTATGAGGCAAAACTTAAAATATTTGATTTTTTGAAAAAGGTACCGTTTGTGAAATATTGACTCGGACCCATATTAAATAAATTCACTTTTATCAAGGAGTAAAGCATTATTATTCCTTTACTGAAATGAACTAAAATCTGTAGCGAATTGGGATAAAGAAAATATGTTAGATATTAAGTCAAAGTGTGATCTATGTGGGGGGAAAAGCAAACATGATAACGTCAAAGAAAATAGTAGTAGAAAATACTACATTCGTCCATCACAGTCACCATTTTCTAGCCCAATAGTTTTAGTAAAAAAGAAGGGAGAAAGTGAAAAAAACGAGTTTTTGCGTCGATTATAGAAAACTAAATGAGATAACCAAGAAATCAAATTATCCCCTTCCTAATATAGAAGAGATTTTAACGTATTTTGGAAATTCAAAATAATTTTCAACATTAGGTTTATTCAGCGGTTATTGGCAAGTTGAAATGGAAGAATCTTCTAAGGAATATACAGCGTTTGTAACCCCTGGGCACGGCTTATATGAATTTAATAAACTCCCATTCGGACTGTGTAATGCTCCTTCAACTTTTTCTGATCTTGCCGACAGAGTATTCAGAGGACTTAAATGGTCCAGTTTATTGATTTATCTGGACGACATTATTGTGTTTTCTGAAACTTTTGAAGAGCATTTGACAAAATTAGAAGAAGTATTTGAGCGTCTAAGAAAAGCAGGGCTTACGTTGAAGCCAACCAAGTGCAATTTTGCCTCACTGGAAGTTAAAGTATTGGGTCACATTATAAACGGGGGTGGATTAGCGCCAGATCCAGAAAAATTGATGGCAATAGAAAATTTTCCAAAGCCCAAAAGCAAACGTAATATGCAGAGTTTTTTTGGAACTATGCAATTATTATAGGAAATTTATTAATAACTTCTCCCGAATAGCCAGGCCGTTGTACGAGATTACAAAAAATGACCCTGGATTTAAGTGGGGATGGGAACAAGACGTAGCATTTCAGCAATTGAAACAAAAATTAACAGAGGCTCCCGTTCTAGTGCATTTTAATCCAAACGTGGGATGTGAATTGAGATCGGATGCATGCAAAGATGGGCTTGGTGTAATATTGTTGCAGGAAAGTAACGGGGAAATGCATCCAATAGCTTACGGAAGTAGAACATTGACAAAGACCGAGAAAAACTATACTATCTCAGAGCTGGAAGCCCTAGGAATTATATTTGGATTAACTTATTTTAGGCATTTTATCTATGGAAAGCCTGTAAAGATAAAAACGGATCATCATGCCCTATGTTTTTTGAAAAAAAAATCAGAAAATGCAACAGGAAGACTTGCGAGATGGCTAATAAAATTAAATGAATTCGATTATGAAATAATTTACAAATCGGGAGCAAGACATAAAGATGTAGATTGTTTATCGCGAAATGAAGTATTACCTCCACGAGAAGGCGAAGAAGAGGAAAGTTTTGACATCCGCACATTTGCACTATCCAGTGACAAGATGGCCGAGGAACAACAGAAAGATCCCAAAGTTAAAAAATTAATTGAAGCCGTGCGTGACCCAAATTCAGAAGGAATTGATATAGCCTTACGTAGAAGAGCAAAAATTTTTATACTAATAGATAATGTGTTGTATAACAAGAATCCATCAGTATCAGGGAACGAAGACTTGTTGCTAATACCAAGGCATTTGGTTCAAGAAATATTATTTTCAAATCACAATGAACCGTTGGCAGGACATTTAGGTATATCAAAAACTACTCAAAAACTTAGGTATTTTTGGGATGGTCCACCAAAAGATGTAGAAAAATATGTTAAGGGTTGTCGGGACTGTCAAGCACAAAGGGGAATGACAAATAGGAAACCAACAGGGTTATTGCAACTAATCTCAGTGGGGTTGCCGTCTCAAAAGGTAGGAATAGATTTATTAGGGCCATTTAAAAAGTCCTCAAATAATAACACTTTTATAGTTGTAGTCACAGATTATGCTACTCGATATGTCGAAATGGAAGCAATTCCTAATGGTAAGGCCGATACAGTTGCCAATTTAATTTTTAAAAATGTTATTAGAAACCATGGGTGTCCAAGAGAAATGTTGTCAGATAGAGGTAAAGTGTTTAGGTCAGAATTTTTGAATGAGTTGTTAAGAGTTATGGGTATAATTAAGCAACAGACGACGTCATGTCATCCGCAATGTAATGGGGCGACAGAAAGAATGAATGCCACTATTGCGGCCATGCTTAGTAAATATACGTCTGAAAAACAAGATGACTGGGATCATTTCGTGCCACATGCACAATTGGCATATAATACTGCTCCACAAGGTACGACAGGGTTGAGTCCATTCTTTTTAGTTTATGCTAGGCATCCTGTCCCCCCCACAGATGCCAGTTTAAATGAACAGGTGTTAGTATTCGAAGATATAAAAAAGATTAGGGACAGGGCATTGGCAGCAAGAAATTTAGCTGTAGAAAACATTGAAAAACAGCAATATTACGACAAAAGGCGTTACGATGGCAACCATAGGCACGTGGAATTTAAACAGGGTGATAAAGTCAAAGTATTTACCCCCGTTAGAAAAATTGGCAGGTCAGAGAAATTGTTGCTGAAGTATTTTGGGCCTTACGAAATTATCCGTAAGTTAGGGCCAGTAACTTACGAGGTAAGAATGGGCCTCTTAGGGCATAGGTTGTAATATAGCATAATAAGATTATTTTATTTATTTTTAGGTGGCCACCATATCTATAATTACAGCATAACCAACGAAAAATAGTACATTAGACAGCTGGTAGATGTAGAAGATAAGGATTTAATATGATAATAAGGCACTGGATATACAAAGATAATATGGATCGAAGCGAAAGGACTAGCAGAGAAAAAAAAGATAAGTGCCAAGTTTTCTCGAATGTAATATGAAAATTATTTTAGGTGGACAATTAGAATTGTACAATGGAAATTTACTATCAAGGGATGGAAATAATTAATGACTCCTATTAAAACTGCAGGTTATGTGTATATGAGAGAATGAATCTGAGAATGAATGTAAAGTCCCAGGCCTAGGCATTAATAAGAGTGATTTAAATGAATTGTCGACAAAAAATGAAACGAGAAAAATTTTTTTTAAATTAAACTGGTACCAGATAATAGTTACATGTATTTTAGTAGTAGCCGAGTCATGTATACCCACATATGTCATATGCCCTCGTAACCATAATGAATATTTTTTATTGTTTTTATTTTTCGTAAATAACTGTATACCTATTTAGTTGATTTTATGTATTTATAAAAAATTGTTTTTTCAATATCTTAGTAATGTCGCCACAAAGAGGCATACGGGGAAACACGGACACAAAATGGTTATGGTGGAGAAGCTGCGTTCTACTAAGGTTCCCACGTATACCAACATGAGTAAATGGTTGGTACGTGAATGGGGTCAATGATGCCAAAATGGAAATGGGATCCATAAAGAAGGCCATGGCATAGTTGCAGTGGGAAACGCCAAAACCCCCGACTAAGCCGGCACTGCAAGATGGACCCGTATCCTGAGCTGTTACCAGAGGTGGTAAGGTCAAGAAGAATCACGAATAGAGAAGAGGTTTGAAGAATAGAAGACAAGAAGACAAGTAATCTGCATGTGTCCAATGTTTTCCAAGTCTCCCATGTGTATCTGCTCTCAAAGAAATTTTTTTATGTTTAATTATTGTAAAAGCTAAATAATTTTTGTAAGTTTCTTTTCGCTTTTCGATTTTTTCTGTTAAGTGTATTTTGCCATTATTTTGTCAATATTTCAATTCAATTCCATTGTAAAAACCCAAGTGACGAGTCAAGCTTACTCGCTCGGGGCGAGCGATTCCGGAGGGGGGAGTATTGTCGTGAAAATTACAATCCCCCTGTAGATGAGATTTTTAATTAGGACAAACATTAATAAATTTATTCTGCTGACAAAACAATATTGGTGGCCTCGCGTATCGAGAGCACGAATTGGCTCGACACTTGGGTGCTAGTGGTGTTCGGGGAAAGGTGGCCTGCCTGGTGGGAAGCACCATGCAGGGGTTGCTCCCCACATCAAGTGTAAAGAGGGTCCATGTCAAGGTTTAAGTTACTCTTCAATTTTAAATTGCAATTGTAAGTATTTCTTTTATTTTTATTATTCTTTTTTATACTTTTATTTTCTATTTTTTTATAATAAATTATATTTGTTTTTCTGGAGTTGTCTTACTTGTCAAGGTTATGCATCCCCCAACACGACAATATATAAGTATTCTATAGACAAAACTTCCAACAGACACTTTTATCGTCAAGATTTTTGTTTACTAATAAAAAACTCACACTTTATATAGAATTCATTGGGGCATTTAAAAACGTGTTCAAATAGCGAAAAATGCTCTATTCTAATAATATTGTTTATATTATGTTACCTACCTCAAGTTATGATTTTGATTACGTTACATAAGAAGACGATATCTAAAGAAGTTCTAAAGAGATATAAGAATACAGTCATTATAAGTTGCACGGAGTCGCACGCCTCTACAGAGTCTACAGTCGTCACGCGCTGTGGATTTATTGTGGTGACTTTTATATATATTTGTTATTTTTTTAGTGTTTTTGGTGCTATAGCTGACCTACAGAATATACTCGTTTAGTTGAAATATACCAGTATGACATTCAAAATGAGACGCTTATAGTACCAGAAACTGTATGACATTAGATTTGGATCCAAAATTCTACAAATCTTTATCGTTTGTCGCTTTTCAGAATAATCCCTAATAAAGTAAGAGCTCTGGTTCCGGTCGCATTAACCTAACCAAAGTGAGGATGGAGACTATGGAAAGTGCGACGAATTAAAATAAAAGGGGCAGACTAGAGGTCCCCCCGATAAATAACCGAAAAGTGAAAGAAGCGGAAGCGGCGTGACTCGTTTTGTCTCGCGGAATTCATTTCCTGATTCCATTTGCGAAAGAATCCGTAGCTCTGCGGGAATTAAACCACTTTGTCTTTGTTGGGCGGCCGCTGGACGCTTATAAACTTTCGCTATTATACTCTGGACGGGGCCGGAAAATTTAATATTTTCCAGAGGTAAACTTAGGGAATACAATTCCGGAGCGTTTCTATAGATGGCAAAGTGGTTTAAGTGAGCGTATATAGGAAGAGGCTAACTACGTGGATGCGTTAGTTTCTTTTATGTTCTTACGGCTTTTAGCAACAAAGCAAATGTAATTGTAAAGTGCGCTATAGTTGGCAATACAGTGGGGATTTGCCTTCTACTTTAGATCACCCTGTTCAAAGAGAACACATTGTGACTAGGTACTTACTTTGGAATAAAAAGCAGCACACCGTACCCATAAAAGTTCAAGACAACCATCTACAACGAAAGATTTGTCACAAGATCTCTTTTAACAGACGTAATACCTGATATACTCGTATACATTGTATCTACACTCCTTGAATAAGGATTATTGGATATTTAGGTCAAAGATTCAAGTGTTCTTTTCTGTTTTGTTTCTATACGGGTGCTGCAGGATGGTATACCGTCTCGTCCTTACACAGTAAAAAAAATCGGTGTAAATCCTCTTAGTGTAAGTGGTGAAAGAAATTTGGTGAAAATTTGACACGAAAATTGGTGTATTTCAAATATCTTAACCAAACCTCATTTGGTAAAATTCACACTACAACAAATTCGTCAATTTTAACACTTAGGGGTGTAATTTTTTTATATTTCGAACACGGCTTCGTGTTTGTTCACACCACGCGGTGTTCCTTAACACCATTCGGTGTCCCTTAGCACTAAGCTGTGTCAAATTGAACGTATTAACACAAGTTTGTGAGGTAGATGAGAGGGGGAAGGTATTTCACCAGTTATGGGTGTCAAATCTTAGGCAATCGAAGCCATGGCATCAGTTGTTTGTCGAACGTGTTGCGCGACGGAGCTTATCAGTTTGTGTAACGTGTGACCCGACCGCGAGGCTAGTATAATAATTATAAAAGTGATTCTACCGACCGATAGTGCAAAAACGGTATTGTTAGGTAAAGTAAAATTTCATAGTGAGTCAGATGGATTAAAACGACAGGCGAATATTCAGATGTGACGACGAAAGTTACTGTGTGATAGCCGAGATGATAGCCCCTAACCTATACTCATGGACTGTGTTGTTGATATGCGTTTGTTCTAACCGAAATCAGAAACCAGTCGCGAATCTGATTGACGGATTTTAAATTATCTGACTGTTCTGATTGTTTTGATTCCTGCTGATTGGCTCCGACTTAGTTCGGACCTGCTTGTGCTTGTGAGAACAGGCCTATCTAACTAAATCGCTGCTGTGTCGCAACGTTTGAAGTTTCTTTTTGTTTCACACGGACAATTCTGTAAGGCAACAGTTAGGTACTTAAGTACATTGTATGATAATTTGTACGAAATAGTTTGGTCGCATCACAATGTACGAATTTGAAAGAAAATGCTCTTTTGCAGTATAAATAACCTCCTAACATAAAGCATTTCTTGTGTTTGTGGTTAGGTACACTTTTCTTACGAATTCATACGATATTATAATATAAAACTTTTTTATAACCAAATATTTTTGGCTGTGAGATTGAATATGTATTTATAGCTTTAAGAAAGAAAATGTTGATATTTTTATACCTATTTGTAAGGAATCGTTCAGATTATATTTTGGACCTGAAATAAAGTATTTTCTTAATAATTTAAATTGAAGACCATCAAGCACATATTATGCCTGGCTCATACAGCTTTTTTATCTTTTAGTTTTATTTTATTTTTACAAGTAACACATTTCCTTAATTTGAACTTATCAATGACATTTGAAATTTCTTTAAAATAAAGTGCATGTAAAACTATAAGAGAGAAAGAAGAAGAAAAGGGGAATATACCAATTACACCATTTTGACCAAATTGCGTGTAAAAGTCACACAACACGGTGTTAATCTTACACAACGCCGTGTTAAATATATTCACACCAGCCTATATGCTATGCTTATTGACACCAGAACATTTGGTGAAATTGACCAAAAAAGGTGTAAAATTTACCAGATATGGTGTGGACTTCTATAGACCACTTTCGTGTCAAATTTAACACCAGATTTTTACTGTGTATCTCTAAACACATTTCTAGCGAGATGATTTGAACTGTTCTTAGAGTAAAACTTGTAACCCGCGCCCTTCGGCGAACACCAGCACATTTGCGGAATTTTCCTGGAAATCCTGCTCGGCCTAAATCTCCATTTAATAAACCGGGGGAAGGGGGTGCGGATTGCTATTCCGCACTAATTGCGATTTACGGCTTCGGCCGTAAGAAATTAATATCCCCGCCACGGCCGACTGCCGAGCATAAATCGCCGGGGAATTATAGGAATCAAAGGGCGTATCGCACGGTATTGAGCTCAAGAATTCCAATAGGGCAATTTGAGCTTCCTACTAGCAACGACACAATTTGAAGATACAGCTTTTATATGCCGTAAGTTTCACAAGGGACATTGGACGGTAACTTATTTGGCGACAAAATAGCTATACTAGATCGAATCTTAATGCAAAATTTTTCTTTTCTTGCCGGCACACTTATTATGAGTGATAATAATTATTCTAGAAAATAATTTTCTTATTTATAAAACAATCAAAACATATCCCTATACTATTAAGATGGCCGCAGGCTCTGCCGAAGATCTTCGTAGGACAGATATAGGTAGTTGTCCATGTCCATGTCGCTTCTAATTAAATATATATGCAAATGCACCCCGGAACTCATCCTCCCTTCCCTTCCCAAGCTCTCGCAGCCAAGACAATAAAACCCTTCACAATGGCCGATCCTGCTCCGTAGTTCTCGATTGAATTGACCCTATATAGCTGGTAAGGTATATGATGCTGTGGCTATGGAACAATTTGATATTATACCACTACCCAAAAAGTTTAAGTTTATAAATTCTCTGAAGTTGCTTTTTCAGGGGTACCTTATATGACAAGTGGTGTGCCTATTACCTTTAATACGTTAATTTTACGAATTATAATTCCAAAGCTGAAAATTCCACGACTGCGCAGCAGGAGTGGTATTTTCTTAGCATTGGGATTATAATGAGTGATAAGTTAACGAAAGGTAAAAAAGCAAAACCAAAGCAGTAATAACGCTTGACTTCGTTGCTTAGCAACCGCAAATCTGTTCGATACAAACACGTACTTCTTAAAATTGGTGTGTTTTACACTGTCCTAAATTATGCAGCTTATAAATTATGTTGCGGTATTATTAAGCATTGTATCAATGAATTTATATAACTTTTACGTTGCTAAATTGTTCTTATTAGACCTCGGTCTCCGTTTAAATTTATGACACACATTCAGGAAATAAACCAACTCTGACAGTTTGTATAGGTATAATCGCATTTGCCTTGGATATCCAAGCGTCATGTTTGTTTACTCGAATGCTACAGTCGAAGCTGTCAATAAACTCGTTCAAAATGAGTCGTTTTGGAAATGTAAACATAGAAAAAATTAATACAGAAATTATTAAATCGTATTCGTGAAATAATCTCGACAAATACCACTCGTGCCGGAAATTTTTCTAAATAATTTTATTCTCAAGCGCTATTTTGTCCATTACCAAAACCACTTGTACAAATTGGACTTTTATTTTCAGAGATAAAAGAGATTTTATCAGAAAATAAAAGACCAATATATACTGTGATCTTTCTAGACAAAATAGCGCTTTCGAATAAATTATCGATAAAATTTCCGGCACTTGTGATATTACATACGATAATACCACTAGGTATATAGTGGTATTTTCGCTGAAATTACCAAAATACCACTATAGTGGTATTTTCGCTGAAATTACCAAAATACCACTATAGTGGTATTTTCGCTGAAATCCTTCCTGATTAGTAAATATTTCAAAAATTATGTCCTTTCATTGGTTCATATTGGCAAGCGTTGAATTCTCAACAAAAGTTGAGCAAAATATGAATTTTAGCATCTAGCCAGTCAAATGGGCCATAGAATTACCTCAGAACAATTGAATGGTCAACAGGACCAGTCAATTGGAAAGCTCAAATAAAAAATTTACAGGGTTTTTTTCTCTGGGCCATCACAAAATGCTGACTTTTTATGAAACTTTATATACGGGTCAAGGGTGTTCTGGAATTATCGAATAAACATATACAGACCCATGCCCCAAACCCAAAAATACCTAATACCCGAAGTTGTATTATTCAGAACTGACCCCCGTTGCCTTTGGATTACACTTACACGTCCAAAACCAACATTTTGCAACCCTCGACCCCTCAAGACACCTCCACCCCTACTCGCCCCTATTAATAACCCTAATAGTATTTCCTTGAAGCCCTGCCCTGTATTGATCGCCATGAGTAAACCGGGGCTATGGCAAGCCAGGGTTGGAGGCGATATCTAAGATAGGAGTTGAAGATAATAATAATTATTATTGCTAACCCATGTAATATCATTTGAGTTTGGAAAAGCTTCAAGAGGAAATAGTTTCTGATGTGTATATTATATGAAAGTTATCTGGGTCATTCTCCAGAAGTGGTCAAATTAATGTCCTTCTGATTTTACTCTTCACTCCTTCACGAAATTATTATTATTTTTTATTGGGTATAAAGAAAATTACCAATATTAACACATGCTTCATGAAATTCAGTTATGTGTAATTTTTTCCAATGGAAAATTTGGAACACTGACACCGAAATCTCAGCTTTGTGCCTGTCCCTACTTACATTTTAATATGATTTATTTTGTCGCTGTATGTGATTTTTTGCTAATAAGATCATTATTATCCATTACTTATGCTGAGATGAACTTAGTTACAATGTATTTTAAATATATTATTTATTATATTTTGTCCATATTTTGTGTAATGCAAAGTTTGTCCTCGATAGGATCCCTCAGCTCCGTGGTCAATTATATAAACTTAGGTAAACTGGCTCATAGATGGTGCCAGCTTCGCTACATACAGCAGCTTGCTTTTAGTGCATCAGGTGATGAATATAGAGTGCAGTGCTCTTGTGCAGTTGTGACAGTTTTTGGGTAAAAACTTTCTGCTTTTGCAAAAAACATACCTTTTTACTAAAAATGTATGTTTTTTGCAAAAGCCATCATGAACAACCATGCCTTATCAAATCCGTGACCTCCCTAATTAATTAATGACAGTTATTATTCACTAACATCGTCAGTATTTAGTAGTAAAACAAAGCCCAATTCTGTGTTCTAAGTTACAAGAAATATGGTTTAAAAATGGTCGTTAAAAATTGCGGGAAATATAAAAATTCTCAGTTCCGTGGTTCTCAGCTCCGTTACTGTTCATTGCCACGGAGCTGAGAATTGATCACGGAGTTGATATATTTGGCTCAACATGCTAGACCTAAGTGAAAATCACAGCGATTATTTTTCTGTGTGTGAAGTTTAAAAAAACCGACACTAAAAAAATGCATTTTCAGTTCATCACGGTTAAAATCAAATTCTGTTTATTTTTAATATCAGCTCTGTGATGACTTCTCAGCTCCATGGAATTATAAAAAATGAAAAGCCTATAAGAAGCATGCAAACTATTTTTTGTTAGTGTAGTCGAAGTACACAGGGTGTACTTATTTTTGTAGAACCATTTATTTATGTTCGTTTGGAAGTTACACATAGTTATTTTAGGTAAAATGCTAATTTTATCAGCTCCGTGATACGGCTGTCAACTCCGTGGTATTCAGAAATAAAAAAAACATGTTTTTTTATGACATTACATATCTGGGAGGTGGGAAAATGTTATTTTTCGTTTAATTTTGACTTTCTAATAATAATAAAAAAATAAAGGTTATATCATGTAACATTTGTATTTGTCCAATTGTGTCCTCGAAGTATGAACACTTCTGGAGTGTTAAACTTTTCTTGTATCTCTAAAAATAAGAAAGTAACCTACGCCGATTTAAAGATACAGGGTGGTCCAAACTTTATCAGCAATACTTTAAAAACTGATAGAAAATAAAAAAAGATTTTCTTCATATAAACATGTATCCAAATCCTAGCGGTCTAACTGTACCAAATATGTTTGTCTTAGCTGTCTTCCTTTAAGAAAAATAAAAGAAAATTTAAAAAAATGAACTTTGACGCCTTGTATATCGAAAACCGTTAGGATTTCGATGCATGTTTATAGGAAAAAATCTCATCTTTTTTTTAATTTTCTAGCAGTTTTTATAGTATTGCTGATAAAGTTTGGACCACTCGGTATACATTTCTTTGAGTTTTCGTCTAGGTATAACTTATGAAAGTGCATAAACATAGAAAACAACTTTGCTGATGATAAAAGAAGGTCATCAAGTGCAACAACTTTTTAAAATATTTTTTTTTGGGGAAAAGTTCCAGTTATCAAGATAAATAATTTCATTTTTTTTTTGTTTTGTTACTTGCCACTATAGCCGAAGTAAAAGTTAATGGTGGTCTAAGTAAAAAAACCACAAAGAATGGCGACGAATTAGGTTAGAAAGGATGGAAATTGTTAAAAAATAAAAATGAAAGTAACTTAATATTTTATGTTGAATTATTTCTTTCCAGAAGCTTGTCGCGCGAATTTTAAAAAATCCATACTTCGGCATTCTTTTTGAAAAGAAATAATTCAACATAAAATATTAAATCATTTCAGCGGTAGAGATAGTAATATAATCTGTGTTTATTAAAAACTTGTTTTATTCTTGTTTTCCAACGTTTTTTTATTTATCATTTTATTTTGAGCTTTTTGATACCATGTTACGAGGTGGTAAATAAATTTAGTCCGCCGTCTTGGGGCCTTCGTCACCTTGTGGCATCCGCCATATTGAAAATGACGTCACGTATTCTGCTTTTCAAAACCTTTCATTTGATACCCATGTCAAGGAGGTTGTGAAGTGTAATGCGCCATCTTGGGGCGGAAGCTATATTTAATTTAGTATGACGTCACTCACCTTATCGTTTTCTACTCGTCAAACCCATTCATTTGATATCCATATCATGGGGGTTGTAATGAAAAAAGGCAATCCGCCATCTTGGAGCAGCGGCCATTTTTTCATCGGTACCGGTACCTACATGTTTCTAATAGACTTCGTTAAAAGCTTCGGAACTTGAATTCTTTACGGAAGTACGATTCACCGAATGAAACAATTTGAGTAGAATAATTAATGTTTGTGTTTGTAAAACCGGACACCTTTTGAAATTTGCGGCGAAAGCCTATTAATTCGACGAACAATCCAGACTAAATAGATTATTTCATCTAATATAATGAATAATTCAAACTAACTTGCAAGTATTAGCAAAACCGAGTTAAATTACAAGGCGTAATTCCCTGGGGGGCTCCTTTAGTGTAGGGCCTGAGGGGGGAAGGACGGATGGGGGAGGGGGCAGGGATGTTAGGGGAGACCAGCGGTGGCACACAGAGGATGCAGGACGTACAGTTAAGACCGAGAAACAATGCGCCGAGATATTTCTGGGTTGGGACACTGAGAAGTTTGCTTGGAAACAAGGCAGAATGTAATCCTTAAACTTCAAGTCAACAGGCATAATATATTTACTTTGTGAAGTTTGAGGAAATAAACGTATCTAATCGCTTGACAAAGTTTCGCCCACTTGTCTCTTCTAACCGCATTTATACTTTCATAGTTTTGGTTTGCAAAAGATTTAGGTAGGTATCTACCTACTTAAATGTGTGAGAGCAAAATTTCAAACAAGTGTAACTTGCTAAAACAACCTAACTTCACTTGCTAGCATATAACCTGGAATTTACTGTTTTTAAATTTTTTTCACAAGTCACAAAATGAGATCATGTACCTAACTGGTATAAACAAAAGTTCAAGGTGATATTTTACTTTCATTTGGGCTGTGATGCTGATAGTAAACAATGTTTTATAAAAAAATATCGTAAGAAAAATATTGTATTTTGTGTCTTAACACCCCGCCGCGGGCGCTTCTTCTCCCTTCCCCTAATCGAATTTCCTCCGCCGGGCGCCGGCATCGATCGTTCGGGCCTCGCGGACAAAGCGGGGTGGCTTTTAAGACGGGGGGATGAGGGCGAGAGGGCGGGGGGAGGGGGGGGGGGAAGGCGAGCAGCTCCGGGAGGGTGGAGCGATGGCCGCCGACGCGGGTGTAAGGGCGGCCCCTGATCTGTATCGATCCCGGCCCGGCGGGGATGTAAGAAGCATCCCTTACATCCCCACCCTCCCTTCGGTCCGTCCGCAGCTGTCGACGGTGGCGGCCCCTGGCAGGGGCGCACCATGTTGGATGTTTACAAAATAAGAAGGAGCTATTTACTCAGACCATAAGTATAGTAATAATGTAGACGAAACTTCCAATAGAAACTTTATCGCCAGCTTGATTTCTATGTCCCTTTTCGGTATGATCGAAGAAGGGAAAATACTTGTAGATAGCTATTTATTTGAAGTACGAAGTACCTGTATTGTAACTAGCTTTTTATTGGAATAATTATACCTGATATTCAAAATGGAACAGTTAAAGTGCCTTATGTTTATGGTATTAATAATCCACAGACCCACATATATAACCTTCCATTTAGATGCCAGAGGCGTCGAGCGGAAGCATTATAATTTATTGTCCTGTAGATTCATTGCACCTCAGAATCCATACCAAAGTCTAGACTCTCTAGACTTTGTCCATACTACCCGAGTTGAAAGAAATTTTCTTTAATATTGATCCTTTAAACATTCATTAAGGTTTCCTTATTCAATGCTTTAACCATTGTTACCAAAAATATTTTTTGCTGTAAAGGAAAGGTTTAATGTCCTATTGTATGCTAGTTGTTTATTATAATGTCTACCATAAGAATGGAATGTCCATACTATTTTTTCTCTGATGTTATTTACAGTACCTACTATCTGGGAAAAGTACTTAAAAGGTGGCATGACCTATTGCAACCGTTTGATTTATTAGTTTCATTCTTTCTTTCATATGATAATGGCGCATGCACTTTACGCTGTGGATATCAGCTGTTTTTACTGATTTTTCATTTATTTTTCTGTACCAAATTTCAATAATGTACCTACTATAAAGTATAAGTTACGGTCAATATTCAATTTTAAACAGTAAACCTGGACGCACTGTATCTAAGAAACTAAAGACGATCGACGCATGGTCAATAAGAACTTTATTTTTGGAAGTTCTGTATGCATCAGAAGTTATGCCAGGTATTCCTGAAAAACCCTGTATATATATTTAAGATTTTTGTGGTCGAAGGCCAGTTAATTGGATTAAACTTGTTTGTATTAATATTTCATGTATGATTAAAAAAATTGAAAAATTAATGTGTTTTACTAAATGCTAACTCTTGCTTCTTTTCGTTAAATAATATGCCTATGTTAATATTATGCCTAAAAAACATTTTGTTAAACTTTTGTTTATTAGGTACCTACCCAAAAATATAATATTCCGATTATATATTAATATATTATATAAAAATACTTATCTAAATTACTAAGAAGTATTAGGAAAAAACAGTTAGGTAAGTTAAAATAATTACAGTATTCTGTCTTCTGTTTTCATTGGTCGAACGTAAGAACGTAACGTACTAACGTACGAAGTTAAAAGTTGACAAACTTCTTACGGAAACATTACGTTACGGCATACGTTACGTAAATCTATAAATTGCCCGGTCTATTTTTGTATGTTTCAACTTCTTACGGTTGCGTTACGGTTACGTTACGTCAGTCTATAAATCCAGCTTAAAACTGGATTTATAGATTGACGTTAAGGTGGCATAAACACACATGGTGTTAAATACTACCAAATCAAGTGAGTTTTTTGTGTTTATTTTGAAAATCATTATGTTTTTCAAAAAACCAATGCCCAACTCAAATAGTGCATTATATTGGGCATATTTGAACAAAAAAATCAGCAAAATCTGATGTCTCGTTTGGAAAAACAATATACCTAAAGTTTCTGGTAATTTTTTATTAGAGAAGAAGAAGAAAATACATTTCAGGTATATTACGTTTTCGCAAACTAAACATCAGATTTGGCTGATTTTTTGTCCAAATACGCGCAATATAATGTAGTATTTGAGTTGAGCATTGGTTTTTTTAAAAACCTAGTAATTTTAAAAACAAACACCAAAAACACACTTGGGTTGGCACTATGTGTGATAATACCCCCTTAAGCGCATAGCAGAGTTGCGACGTTACATGTGCCAACGTTACAGTGCCAACCAGGGCCGTATCTAGCGAAAATTTGGGGGGGGGGGCTTTAGGATCGGCTCAAGCTTTTGTGGGGCTGGGATGGAAGTGCGGGGCCCTGGCAAGGAATTATTTAATCCATTAAGAACAAATTTTTTAAAATTGATAGACCACTAGAATGGTATCTTTTTTGCATGCCACTTTTAAGGAAAATTACTTAAAATTAGTTTTAGGAAATCCTGGAGGGGTTAGACCATAGTGGCTGTTGGAGTTGAAATAGCTTTAAAGTTAAAAAAAAACACTATTTTTAAATGGTTTTTATAAAAAACTGAAACAAGTTTAAGTTGAACAACTTTAACATTAAAACTTTAAAAATATTAATTATATTATAATAGCTGAATATTCCTTCTCGCATTTATACCTATCCCTTTTCCACTTATTTGATTTCTTGATATATTCCTACACATTCTTCACCTGGCCTGACGACTCCTTTAGAATTGCCAGTATTAGGTTTGGTAAAAGATTTCTTCGCGCCACTTGCCTAACTGAACCTTTCATAAAACTGATAAATAAATCTTCAAATACAAATTAGTACTAATCTATTCATAAAAGCGACTCTGGCAATCCCCTATTCACCTAATCCATGGCGCACGCAGCCATGCACCAACCGTTCACCGTTTACTGTTGTCCAGTGTTGCCAGTTATGTTTTAATTTATTTGAAAGCATATTCTGATGATAAAACTCGGTACTGCACTGATCTAAAAATTATGTTTTGTTGGCAGTTTTCGAGCGGGTTTCCATGCTCTACTGGAAAACCAGTTTAATAAATTATTACACTCAATAATGCTCGGGGAGCTCGTTCTAGTGGTGGCGCAAAAAGCATATACAATGGTGGTATTTCGGGTGGGTTTGAACCCCCAAAACCCCTCGTCAGATACGGCCCTGGTGCCAACCTTGACGGTTGACATGGAAGCAGAGGCGTCGAATTACTCTGGTATTAAGGTTCATTTGCCCCATGTTTTAAACATCGAGAAAAAATTCTTTCGTATTTTCCTTTTTAGAAGACCTCCACTACTATCTGGTTAATTTTTTTTAATTCATGACTGAATCACCCTGTATACGTAAATATCAAGGTAGGGTTCATCTTTTACAAAACCAAGCGGAAACATGAAAATTCAAACATAAACTCAAACCAAATTTTAACATTAATTTCTTCCCGCGCTAATTTACTGTTCACAGTGCATATAGTGCCGTTGAGTGAGGAATAATAAGAGGCTCAACCTTACGAGACGCAGCGTAGCCGAAAACGCGGCCCGAAAAGCGTCCGAGATAAAAAGCGTCCGACACACAAAAAAACCATATCCTTCCAGTAAAATAAAAAAATATATAAAATTGTACCGTTAGCCCGTTGTAGAGGGATCGGGGTTCTCGAAAACATAAACAAATTCTAAAAATCCGTGGTCGCTAGGCGACTATAGCGAGTGGGGGCAACAGGGGGCTTCAGGATAAGCACACGAAAAAAAACCCGTCACGCAATTTTATATGGGCCTTGCGCCTCTTCAACGATAGTGCGCATGCTCCATACTCGACACTGAGTACGAATGTTTGCAGCTTGCAATGTTTCGTGTCACACACGAGCACGCCTACCTGATTGAAAATGGTTACGGAACGCGCGGAACACTTGACAAGCATGCGTGCCGAATTTGCACTTGACGCGCGAATTGCATTAGAAATAAGGAAGACTATATCTAGGTGCTACACAAGGGCGCCCATAGAAAATATTTTAGGGAGGGGCAAAATTATCTCATCTAACCTTGTTCTTTTTACTACCTAGCTCTACCTCTAACTACCTAGCTCTGAATCGATAATTGGTTTATGTGATTGTGGCCCAGTTAAATTTTGTATAAATTATTTCAGGTGTTTGTTTTATACAGGGTGTCCCGAAATTAGCCTGCCATAATTTACCAGCGTGTTCGTCGACCTAAAAAAATGAAAAAAGTTCCTATAAACATGGCCTCAAAAATGCCCCCTACTGGGGCTATAGCCCCCGAAAGGGGCAGTTTCACAAACGGGTTTCTATAAATATTTCCAGAACGAACAAAGATAAAATTCAGAAATTTGATGTGATGTTTCTGTGAGATTTGACATTTACCGAGGTAGCGATAGTTAGACATTCTTAATCATAGCCGTCCCAAATAAAGGGGGTCAAGGGGTTAAAAATATCCCAAAATTTTTTCTGCGCTTCTTTCATGGTTTATTCTCCCAGGTATGTCACATACTAAATTTCAGAATTTTATCTTTACTCGTTCTGGAAATATTTAGAAAAACCGTTGGCCAAAGTGTCCATTTCGGGAGCTATAGCCCTCTTAGGGGGCACTTTTGAGGCCATGTTTATAGGAACTTTTTCATTTTTTTGGGTCGCAGAACACGCTGGTAAAATATGGCAGGCTAATTTCTAATACGCATTTTCATGGCCCTCTGCAAAAAAATTTCAATACGATTTTACTCGAAAACGGTGCACGCTATCAAAGTTCAACAAGAGGCACAAGTTTTTCGTAGAATACTCTGAAATTTTATAATTTTGCAATAAATTTGGGGAAAAAGCACACACAAAATATTTAGGGTATTTTTAACCCCTTAACCTCCCCATTTAGCTATGATTAAGAATGTCTAACTATCGCAAATGTCAAATCTCACAGGTACATCACATACCAAATTTCAGGATGTTACCTTTGTTCGTTCTGGAAAAATTTGGAAAAAACCGTTTGTGAAACTGCCCCCTTTCGGGGCTATAGCCCCATTAAGTGGAATTTTTAAGGCCATGTTTATGGGAACTTTTTTCATTTTTTTAGGTCGTAGAACACGCTGGTAAATTATGGCAGGCTAATTTCGGGACACCCTGTATACCTGGAAGGATATGAAAATAATCTTTTCCTCAACTATAATAATATAAAATATAACGCGAAGGGATTTTGAGAATCTCCAGGGGGGGGGGGGGGCACGTGCCCCCCTTGCCCCCCCCCTATGGGCGCCCATAGGGGGGGGGGGGGGGCACGTGCCCCCCTTGCCCCCCCCCTATGGGCGCCCATGGTGCTACATACTAAGGTTATCAAGGTTACACATTCATAGTTATTCAAACCACGGGCGTAGCCAGGATTTAGTTTTGGGGGGGGGGGTTTAGTTTGAGAAGTAAATAAAACAACAAAAATATACTTACATGAAATTTAATATCTATATATTCATCCGAAAAACTACGACATATTTATAAAGTTCTTAACTTTAAATGAAATGGATAAATTAATTTCGTTCCTCTGCGCTAAATCTAAAACCATTAAAGAAGAAATCTTTGGCTTTTTCTTTTAAATATATCCACTACTTCATCTGCATGAATTTCTGTTCCATAGTGAATGTTCATTAGAGCCAAACCATTAAGTCTGTTTTCACTTGTAGTGTTTCGTAAATAGTTTTTCAGTCTCCTTAGGCTCGAGAAAGACCTTTCTGGGATAGCAGTGGATACAGGAATGGTAGCCAAGATTTGTAGTAATGTGTAAATATTAGGATAAAGGTTTTTATCGCAATATCTAGGCATTCCAAACTAGATTTCGGGGTAGGCAGTCTTCTTATCATCAGCATGCAAGGTAGCTGAAGCTTTGATAGCTAAATCCAAATTTGTTTCTTTATTAGAAACCCCTTGACCTTGACTACACCACTTTTTCCAGTAGTCCATACCTTTAAGTTTATCACCCTTCCTTTTTTTCCCCTCCATTTTTCGACAGTAATAACGATTCACGTATCTATCCTTAACAAGGTCATCGAATAACAGCGCACTAAAATTACTCACTTACACGGTACACTTAATTCTCTTCACTATTCGTTCACCACTTTTCACTTTTATTCGCTTCGAGTTCGCATGGAACAATACTGCCGTAAGCGCGGTCACGCGCCGCGGCGCCGCTTATATAGCAGCCCAGTAGCCGTCCAGAAACTTCCACGAACTTCCACAAACTTCCGCTCATTTCGACCGAGGGGCGTGGCGAATAATCGAGAAACAACGCAAAGTGTCCCTAGAATACAAAATAGTTCGGCTGCAACTGCGTCTGCCTCTCGTCAAAAGATGGCGCTAGGCGCTACTATTACTACATAATATATTCAAACGTAATAATAATGTAACTCTTCACTCCTCGTATTTTTTCGGTATAATATTAGGTAATATTTTGCTTCTTTCGGGGGGGGGGGGGGGGTTTGAACCCCCGAACCCCCCCCCCCTTGGCTACGCCCGTGATACAAACTTTTATACATACACGTATATATAACTGCATAGACTCAGTGGCGCGGTTTAGGTATAACATTAGTTTGTAGGGAAGAATAACGACTACATTTACCATCTACTACATGTCCGAGGATGCATAAATGCGTAGCATTGACGAACCCCCCTTATCTCCTCCGGAGTAGTATCGGCCCCTTATCGGTGCTCGCGGAATTGGCACCGCCCTATAGCCGGGGCTTAGTAGTCCCGCCGTTATCTCGGGCTCCATTCCTGCCACTATAAAGTTTATTGGGGGCCAGATTAGCCGTAGCTTACACACGTAGCGCTTATCGGGCGCGTCGTTTCGCCGGAACGGCCGTCTTTGTTCCGGGGAGGGGCGGGCGGTGGGGGGGTGGGGTGGGGGTGGTAATTGGGGGAGGGGGAGGTCCTAGCCCGAGGGGCAGCGGGTAGGAAAAGGCATCGTTCGGATTCAAGCAGATATATGTAGATTTGCTTTGAGTCTGTAAGATTTCGTCCGGAAATTTAATCTTTTGATCTAGTAGACGTTAATTATTAATAATTATTAATTTAACTATTCTTGGGGAAAATACAAAAAGGGACAGAATCAATGTAGCAATAATGAAAAATAAAAAATGCGCTTTGTGGGGGATTTTAACCACCCACTACCCACTAACGGTTTTGTTGTGTCTATTGATTATTAATATACGTCCGTTTTTTGAAACTGGCGGGAAATATCAATATCTATTATTAATTTTTATTTCAAATAATTCGTGTTTTCTTATTTCAAATAATTCGTGTTTTCTTTCTCATAAAATGGAAAAATATTAAAACTGACGTAGGTACTTTTCTCGCTGCTAATCATACAGAGTGTGATAGATGGCATTGTTACCTACTGATTTCCAAAAAATTAGTTACCTACTCCAAAGTCAAAGCTACCTCCGATGCCACAATCAAGGCAAAAAATCCAAAAGGCATATTAGGCATTTTTTTTTAAATGTACTGATAAAAGTTTTTTATAATCAATTTAGAACTCTAAATCCAAAATTTTGTCAAAATAAAAAATACTAAATTAAAAGAAACTAAAAATAGCAATTTAATAATTTTCTGCGTTTAGAAAAGTTTGTCATGGAAGTTTTGAAGGCAAGCTGTTTGCCGTCATGTCTATTGTCATTTATTATTAACAACTTGCCTTCAAACCTTCCATTGCACACTTTTCTAAACGCAGCAAATTATTAAATTGCTATTTTTGTACTTTAATTTTTTTCGTTATTTTCTTATTTTTGACAAAATTTAGAATTTAGGCTTCTGCATCGATTCTGAACAACTTTTTTTAGTTTTTTTTTTAAAGCCTAATATAACTTTCGGATTTTTAGTCTCGACTGTGTCATCGTAGGTGACTTTAACTTTAGAGTAAACAACTTTTGGTAAAAATTTCGTTCTGGTCGGTTAAAAATGAAAGAAGTTATAAGGTTGTTTCCTATTATATACAGGGCGTTTTAGGTTTTCAACGGGAAAATTTAGAGGGAACTCATAAAAATTAAAAAAGTTAATATGAACTTGTAATATTTTAAAGCCTTGCTCTAGAGATTGTTGGAATTGTTGACCAGGGAATGTTAAAATTTTAAAATGTTGCAAGGCTTATTGGAAAAAATTAATTATTTAATTTATTAATGGCATTTAATTTCTTCCTTCAGCGGCGGCGGAAGGATAATCAGATTTTAATTTTTTTTTTCAAGAAGAGTAAGCAAGATGAAAAAATTACGTTTACTTTCTTACTTGTCCTTAAAATATCAAGCTAGCATGCCCAGCGCCTGGAACGATTAAATTAAATCTAATAGCATCAAATTAAATTATTGACTTATTACCTGCCACGTTTTATTAAAATCAGCCAAGTAGATTAGAAATTTTTGGAAAAAAAAATGTTTGCGTTAACTTTAACACCCTGCATTATAAAAACGGAGCTTTAGAACTTGCAAGTTTATATGAATTTTTCGGTTAAATTTTTACTTTCTGTATTTTCGTTTTAATTATGGTATGAATAAAGAACCCCAGGGGCCAGGAAGGAGCAAATCTGTTCGGCCGGGACAGTCTCTTCATATTTCGGGATGCCGTTTCCGTTTTTACAGTGGCGCGCACTTTTGAGTTGTTTCGACAAACTAATCGAGGCAGAAATCCTTATTTTTCGTGAAAAATTATAAGGCACGTTTGTCTTTAAGTTTAGGAATTATTGATAATGATAATACAGCGATTCTATAATTTTATATTTCCAATTATGAAGAAGTAGGTAGGTACCTACACAAACGCCTATGCCACTTTGGTGCATGGCCTTAAAAGTTAATTTAAATTGCAAAATTACTTACCGATGGATCATTATCCTCAAACATTTTAGTTTTGGCGGTCAGGGAAGTGCCACAAACCGCACAGCTAAGCATAATAACACGAAAAAATATCTAAGTACCACATATATTGACACCTATATCATACCGTGTCAGATATCAAAATATTGTGTTAAAACTTGGTTACATCTCAGGTATTTTATAATACACATAGAGCTTTGACTCCTTCCTGGGATTCTATAAGAGTTGCTAGAACCTTTCACCTAGAAACTAACCGGTCGCAGGCACCTCGAACATTTTGACACTTTCGGGCGTGCTAGGGAGTGGGCAATGTGTGTGTAAGTACTTACGGCGGGGAGCGGAAAAAAATGGTTTTAAAACTTAATAACTTTGCACGTTTTTATTTGACGGCCCGTGTTTACTGATCGTAAAAAATTGTCCGAAAATTTGGAAACGCCAGGGTCGGAGATGAATTTAAGCCATCTTCAAACAAAACCCCGCAAAATAAACCGAATGGGTTTATACGCTGACACACAATAACACTTTTTGCGTTGTTGGGGGGAGGGGGGGGGAGGCGACCTAACGGCCCCACGCATTTTTTCCGTCTATCTCGCACAGTTCATTACCGCAACATCAAAAAAATCACGCAATTCCAAACCTTGTGTATTCAAGGGAAAGTCAGAGAGATACAACAGGCAATGACCAGGGCCGGACAACGAAATTTTTACGCCCCTTTTTAAAAAATGTGTCCTGTCGGTAGGTAGATGCGTATACCTAAGATTTATGCATGCATAAAATTAATGAGAATCAGGTAACATAAGTACAGAAAATATGTGGTAATTTAAATTTTTTCCATAATTTTTTATTTTCAGATCCGAGGCAACGTAATATGACAGATAGAAAATGTAATTTTGAACAAAAAATTTCCTATAAACATGGGTCCTAAAATGCATAACAAGAAAGTTACAGGGTACAATTTTTTATTAACTGATGTGCTACAATTTTGTATAAAAACGATTTATTCCCATCGACCAGAGGCGGAGGGGCGGGGTAGCACAATAGGTTTTCTACTCGTAACATTTTGAGGTTACCTATCTTTTTGGTCTCGCGGGTTCATTATTTTAATGCATCTTTTTATTTTGCAACAAAAATGTACTCTTGTTTCATAACGATAAAATCAACCGTTTGCGTTGAAATCGGCAAAATGTGCCCCAAAACCCCTGTTAACCCCAAAATTCGAAAAATAAAATTATCGCCTACCGCACTTAAATGTGTTACAGATGAATTGTACTTTCAAAATTAAGAAAAAATGCCTACTGAAATATGGATTTCAAAATTTTGTCGACTTCAATCAGTTTCATTTTGAAAGCGGAAAAGTTTTGCTACATAGTTCATAGGGAATTTTTTGTCACTTTAAATGGTACAATTATTTTGTAAAATTTGAAAGCCGTAGTTGAAAATTTTATTTTTCGAATTTTGGAGTTAACAGGTGTTTTGGAGCACATCTTGCCGATTTCACCGCAAACGGTTGATTTTATCGTTATGAAACAAGAGTACATTTTTGTTGCAAAATAAAAAGATGCACTAAAATGATGAAGCTGCGAGACCAAAAAGATAACTTCAAAAATGTTATGAGTAGAAAGCCCATTGTGCTACTCCGCCCCTCCGCCTGTGGTCGATGGGAATAAATAATTTTTACACAAAATTGTGGCACTTCAGTTACTAAAGCATTGCACCAAGTTTCATTTAAATTGCATAACTTCTGTAGAAATTATTGCGATAAAGATGTTTTTCAAACTATATACTTTCATCACCCTGTAACTTTCTTATTGTGCATTTTAGGACCCATGTTTATAGGAAACTTTTTTCCTATCTGTCATATTACGTTGGCCCCATAATTTAAAAACACCCTGTATAATAGAATTGACATGAGTTTCGTGTCTGCTGGCGAGTATGTACACAGGAAAAATCTATTTTCAAAATAAAAATTTAAATTTTCTTAAATATATAGGTAAGGTATATTGAATTCAAAATTAATAATATCAACCTAAAGCAAAACGACATTTCATTGAAAATTTTTAAAAATTTTTCAAGAATAACATCCAACATCTAAATTTGAGAATAGCGTTATATGCAATTATCCATAATCTAAATTTGAGAATAGCATTATATTCAAATAGAATTAATATATACGTAAGTATACCTAGTTCTTGGATCAAACAGTTCCAAGAATTGAAATAATAACGGCATTGTCTTAAAAGAAACTGCTATTGTTAGTTTATACTCTATCCAAGTATTATTATGTCGTAGGCATCGGGCGTAATACGTCATTTCGCGGAAAGTCTAGTCATTACACGTATTGCCGGCAAAAGCTGTAATACAATAACTATTACCTGGGTTCTTTATGTTAGTCAAACAGAGTAATCGGCCGAACCATTGAACATTACAGTGTCTGACTGTCTGTGAGATAAAATTTCATTTTGTTTCTCTTTTCGGGTGCCCCTATTTAAATAGTCACCCTGTACATACAAAACGGTTACATTTTTGACACATAAGTTACGTTTTTATTATTCTTATTGTAATTCCTAATGTGATCCTTATTCCTCATTCCACCTGTATATGCACAGGTACCTAGGTATAGCTTTTTAATGTTACAGATTGAATTTTTAAGGTAGGTAATAATTACGACTTATTGCCTTATATTTTTAAAGTAAAATTTTATGTATCTAAAATCTCTTTATTTGTGAAGTGTCTATAAGTGAAGTCTATATGCAAAATCTCCGCAGTTGGAGCCAATAGTTCAGGCTACCAGCAAAATTTGCAAATTTCTGCTGCTGCATTATATCTACACTATGAGAATATTAAAATGTTCGTTTTAATTTTGTTTAATAATCAAATATATACATTTTAGGACCCGATGTGAAAAATATTATAACAGAAAAAACTTCTAAGTTATTTTCTGTTATTTTGATATATCTTTAAATATTGATTTTAATATTTTCATAATTTTTAATGCAGCAGCAGAAATTTGTAAATTTCACGAGTAGCCTAAACATTGGCTACAACTGGGGGGATTCTACGTAGGCTTCAACTTGAAAGTACAATATTCTCAATGTGAAGCTATATAGGCTACTTGGAACAAAATGCCTTATATTTAATAGAACTCTAAAAATCACTTAGGTATATTAAATATTTTTAAATATTTAAGTGATTCTTATTTATCTTCAATATGAATATTAAAAATGAGTTTGAGGTGAAAGTATAAATATTATTAAAGAGAACATTACATAAAATCCTATTAAAATTTTGTATTATTTTATTTTATTTGCAGCAATACTTTTATCTAAGGAAATATACCATTTTCTTGAAAGCGGCAAATATACTTATGCCACTGTGAAATTAAGATATTTTTACTCATAATATGGGAAATTAAGTTACACTCATTTTGAAATGTGTATATTCATTTCGAATATATTTTTCTTTGTGTAGGTAATACAATGCCAGACAATATGTAAGCATAGTATGTCAGGGTCGGGGGTGGTGATTTTTGTATTTTCACCCACCCTCTTTACGCCTTTGCGATCTTTCTTTTTGATTACGGATTTTTCTGGGGCTTCGCAAAAGTAATAAACAGGACATTCAATCAACGCTCTCACCCTGCCGGAACAGTGGAGGGAGAGAGCTGGAAAATGTATTAACAATTTTTGCAAGTATATAGATACCCTATCTTTCGGGCCATGCCATTTATGGCGCTTTTTAAAATAATCCCGCGTAGAGAACGCCCATGTCGACCCCCAAAAACAATTTTTAAAAACGCAAAAACGAGGCGAGCGGCCGGAGTCGGAGCCGGCTCCGTCGCGCTTATCGGCCGGTGGATGTTCGCTCGTTACCGGGGCCAAACAGACACAGGAAGGCCGGCATAAAAGCGAACGACAACAAATAACTCGGGCGACAATCGCGCCCGTAATCGACCTCGTTAACGGCCTTTTCACCGCCGGCGAAATTAAGCTTTATGCTTTTTCGAGCAGCGGGTGTAAGATCGTTAATATATCACGGACAGAAACGACGAAACGATCGTGTCGGCTGCGTGATTTTTTTTGTTTTGTTCTGATTTACAAATGTAACAGGTCAGCTAGGGAGAAATATTAGGTATACGTGGCAATGGCATATATAATAAGCAGATAAGCTCGATATGTTTTTTATTTATACGAAATTTTCTCGCCTAAAAAATACGGTTGACGTGGCAAGTTACTATATTATTGTGCCTCCTAAAAAGTTAGTATTCATAGGGGAAAACTTTTATAAATGACTCATTCGAACGTATAGTCATATAAATTGTACTATCTAAATGTTCCTAAGTATTTGTTAAATTTTCAAAAAGTTTTACTTGAAAAATTTTTTTTTTCAGCCTTATATAAATTTACAAACTGAAAGCTGTATTAGAGCGTTGAAAAAACTAAACTTTTTGCCATTCAATGCTCATTATTGAATAATATGTATTAAATTCATTACATTTGTAATCTAATCAAGTCTCTACTTTTTACGGCTAAAATTCATGAATAATGATGAAAGGTAATTTGCCTCATAAGAAGACCTAATTTTGGTTAGATAGGTGAAATAGTTTAATTATTTGAAGCAATATTTTTGTCTAAGGAAATGTACTATTTTCTTTTAAGCTACAAATATACTTATGTCACTGTGAAATTAAGATATTTTTGCTCATATGGGAAATTAAGGTACACTCATGTTGAAATGTGTAGGTATATTCGTTTCGGGGGGTGGATATACTTTTGTGTGTAAAGGAAAAGTAATATTCTTAGTAAGGAGGGAGGGAGCTGGAAAAAGTGTTAACAATTTTTGCAATTGCCCTATCTTTCGGGCCATGCCATTTATGGTGCTTTTTAAAATAAACCCGCGTAGAGAACGCCCATGTCGACCCCCAAAAACAATTTTTAAAAACGCAAAAACGAGGCGAGCGGCCGGAGTCGGAGCCGGCTCCGTCGCGCTTATCGGCCGGTGGATGTTCGCTCGTTACCGGGGCCAAACAGACACAGGAAGGCCGGCATAAAAGCGAACGACAACAAATAACTCGGGCGACAATCGCGCCCGTAATCGACCTCGTTAACGGCCTTTTCACCGCCGGCGAAATTAAGCTTTTTGCTTTTTCGAGCCGCGCGTAAGATCGTTAATATATCACGGACAGAAACGACGAAACGGTTGGGTGGGCTGCGTGATTTTTTTTGTTTTGTTCTGATTTACAAATGTAACAGGTCGGATAGGGAGAAATATTAGGTATACGTAATAAGCAGATAAGCTCGATATGTTTTTTATTTATACGAAATTCTCTCGCCTAAAATATACGGTTGATATGGCAAGTTACTATATTATGTTCATAGGGGAAAACTTTTATAAATGACTCATTCAAACGTACAGTCATATAAATTTTCCTATATTTAAATGGGCTTATTTGTTAAATTTTCAAAAAAATTTACTTGAAAAAGTTGTTTCTTTTTCGGCCTTATATAAATTTACAAACTGAAAGCTGTAGAGCGTTGGAAAAACTAAACTTTTTACTATTCAAAGGCTCATTTTTGAATATTTATTTATATTTATTAAATTCACTAAAATTAAAAAAATTTAATCTGATCAAAGTATCTACTTTTTACGGCTAAAATTCATTAATCAAGATGAAAGGTAATTTGCCCCGTAAAAAGCCTTATAATTTTGGTTAGATAATGATATTTAAATTTATAATAATTTTGGCATGAATTTAGTACTGAAAAATATAGTGAAAATGGATTTAGGTATACCTACCTACTTATCCCAAATATTTGACGGTATCTACCTATATCAACTTTGCATATTGAGTAAAATAATACAGTAATAATATTTTTCTTGAAATCGGCAGTGAAGTGTCCAGTGACATTTTTGAGACATTTCAATTAAGTTTGTTTAATTTGAAATTAAAAAAAAAACAATTTTCCCAGCTATAAGCTCCTATAGAAATGTTAGTTGTAGAAGTAAATTCATAAAACTTAAGATAAAATCGCTAATAGCATTTTTTAACATACCGTACTGAAAAAACATACCTATTTAAAATATACCGTATGGCATATTAATCATTATTTTAAAAATATAAAACGATGCTCTTTGCCGTTTTCTTGTTGGGTACTATTGAATAAGTTTGCTTTATTTTCAGATATTTCCAAAGCATTCCTGACATTTAATTGAAAATAAAAAATTCAATTTTCCCACTGTAGAAATGTTAGTCGGAGAAGTAAATCAATAAAACTTGGGACATTGGGGTTTCAGGTGGTGCTGAATAAAGCTACGTTGCCAAATTTCCGATAAAATTATCTCTAATAGCACTTTCCAAAAAAAAAGCATCGAAAAAAATCATAGCAGGCTGTGGAATAGTGATGCCACCATGACGATATGTCCCACAAGGACACTTCCTACACACACACACACACAAAATCATCAAAATCATACAGCGTACCTATCACAATTTTACAGGAGTGTTCGGGATCAAATCTGAACACCATGTGTGCTGTTTTATTATAACATGCAAAAATAAATAAAATAAACATTTTCTCTATATTTTATGTCTCTAAGCAAAGTTCAGAGTTCTTAATTTGTTGCGGGTGCCCTCAATCGCATAATATATAGTTAAGGGGGGGTTGCCAACAGAGAAAGTGAGGTTAGATTTCGTGTTTTTTTTAAGTTGTATAGCATAAAAATCTAATAACATTTTACCTGGCAAAAATTTAGTACAAAAATTTTTGTGTCTTCATTTTAATCATAAGATCTTAAAAGCATAATAATATATGCACACACTGCTTGTAAAATCTTATGATTAAAATTAAGACAGAGATACTACTACTACTAAATTTTTGCCAGGTATAATGTTACTCGATTTTATGCTATACAACTTAAAAAAAAACGAAATCTAACCTCACTTTCTCTATCGGCAACCCCCCCCGTAACTTGGACTATGATATTCCAGTTGACAACGATATTATTTATCGAAATATATCTCGTTTAGTCTAGCGTCTAGCAGTATCCACTATCCACCTACCTTTGCTGCATTGTGTAACAGAAAAGCACCCATTAAATTAACACTTCACACCACAAAATCACATTCACTCAGAGTCGTGATCGGTACTGACCATCTACATCCAAACTCGGAGTAGTCTCTAGAATCCAGTTTTCAATACACCTGCCCAAGTGGTCAAGTAATGCACCCCATCTATTTACGAAATTTTAAATTTAAATGTTTCGCTTATAATTCTAATTTCTTCTTCGCTTCTTTGTAGGTTTCCCCTTCGGGGACCGGATTTTATGTCAGGAGGTCAGGTTATCACACAGATGCAACTGGTTTGGTCGGCGAGGTCCAGTTGGATACTGGATGGACGTCGCGTCGCAAACACCGTGAGAAACAAACAACGTAGGAAACAACAGAAGAATGTACAAACACCTCATCTCTTTCAGCCTGAGATTTCTGGAGCGAACCATTTTTTAGATATTAAAAAAGATTAATTTCTCATACACATTTAAAGGGTTGTAGATCAATAGATTGTTTTCCTTATTTTTGCGAGTTCTATCAGAGCATAAAAACAACCAAGCAGTATAACTTACTCTTGAGAAATCATCCGCAAATTCAATGACCTTGTCGCCATATTGGGTGAATAGAAGTCAGAGGTGTATTTGGGAAAATCAATTCAGAAATACAGAATGGTAGGTATATTAGTAAAGTATGTGTGGTAAGTACAAGCAGGAGAAATTAGTTCGGAATTTTAATACACATAGAGCTTTGACTCCTTCCTGGGATTCTTTATTTAAAGATACTAACAAAAAGCACAAAAGCACAAAAAAGAACTGCCCAATCGCCCCGACATTGCATCCATTTGACAGAATCTATTCCCAAATGGCGGCTGCGCGAACGGGTGCGCAGAATTTTCCCGCCATGGGGAGTTATACTGCTGGTTGTTTTATACATGCTCTGGTTCTATCTCCCCCTAAAAAGTTTATCTGTGTTTTTGCTAACAGATATGTTATAGTAGTTTCTTTCTAACAATTTGTCCTTTTGTTTTCGAAATACCTACTCTTTATACGAATCGGTGATAAGGTTTTCTTCTCTATATCTAACCGGGAGGAGTTATTCGCTCCCTACGAGGCCCATACAAACTTTGTTAATCAAGCCGCTGGCGGCGGGATGTCCACATAAATCCGCCGCCACATTTTCGAGATATCCGGCGTCCGACGTCTTGATTTCCCACGGGAACATGTTCGCCGGGCTGGTCTGGACCGGTAGAGTGGGCTGGGAAGCTGTCTGGACGGACACTGGACTCTGCGCAGGTATTTCGGCATTTAATATGATTTCGCGAGTATCGACGTGAATTTCAGGTTAAATTTAAAGGGGTATTATAGGGGTATATAGGAGTCAGTTGACTTTCAAAATCGCTATAACCTTTTAAGTTGAGATATTACCTATAGGTTTGTCAAACTAGAACCATAGAATATTTTCTGGGTGCGTAGTAAATATTTTTTGAGATTTGAGCGTGGCGTCAATTACATTTTCGGATAATAGACAAAATTAGAAGAAAACAGAAATTACTGACTGACTAAATTATTAACTTTGGATGTCTCTACATCTCCGGTCATTTAACTTATTGAAAAAGAGCAAATATATCCATGTTTTAACGAGTAGAGAATAATTTGAGACCATGGACCTATCCGACTTAGATCGTCCCGTAGAATCATAAAAAAAAACTGTCCAAAGTTTATGAAAATTACATAAGGTATACTTATTATCAAGATATACAGTGTCCGGCAAAAAGTACCTACGAACCATATGGGATTTTTTTATTTTACATTTATCGGAAAATTGTATTCTTGATAAAAGTTTGGACATGCCCGAAAACTCAAAACTCAGTTTTCAAAATATGAATATCTATTTACTGCAGTTTCAGGTTCCTATTCCAAAAAACACTTTTTCTGCATTTTTTACGATTTAACCTGTATAGAAAATAAAACCACTTTATTGATATGTCAGTTCGATTTCAGAGAGGATTTTTATTAAAAAAACGCAAATTCCATTACAATTAACTTGTTTGAACAATAATTATGGCTCCTGCAAAATAGAAAGGAAAAATACTATTTTTTTGGTGCAAAGCTTATTTTATTTCCATAAACTAATCTTAATTTTTATGGCACTTTTGTTTATAAATGATAAATCCGCTCTGAAATCTAACTGGCATCTCAAATAAAGAGATTTAAGATTTAAGTATTTTCTATACGCATGCAGGGTAAATCATAAAAAAATGTCGAAAAAGTGTTTCTTGGAATAGAAACTTTAAACTGCATTTTCGGCTTATCTTTCTAAACAACTTTTCTCAATACATATGTTTTCTCTAAAATTAAAAATAAGGGTACTTTACTCTTGAGTCATTTTAATATTTTCGAACCTCCCCCGTATTAAAATTTTGAAAACTGACTTTTGAGTTTGCTGACATGCACAAATTTTTATCAAGAATAAAATTTTCTGCTAAGTTAAAATAAAAAAAATCCCATATGGTGCGTACTTCCTGCCGGTAACTGTATACAGAAATCTGCATTTTACTAACTTTGAAATGATTTTAATTTATAGAAAGTTATTTTCGATAGTATTCGTCACATACAGGGTGTGATAAAAAGTAGGTCAATCCATTGACCACAGATTATTTTGGCCAAAATAATGTGACTTTTAGTATGTTATTTTTCATTTAGACTCTTTAAAAGTAGAAGTTTAAATTGTAATGTACTTAATAACTCATTCGTAAGATAGTAAGTATTTAGTTCAAATTTGTTATTTTTTTTTAAAGAAACACATTTTTGATGAATTTCAGTGACAAAATTGGCACCCCTTATTTATTATCTGTGAGAATACTCAGAAAATAATTATACGACTATAAATGGTTTAAATGTGTTTTTGTAAAAAAAAATTGTATAAAATATTATATATTATAAATGATAAATGGCATAAGAAAGGTAAAATTATTTTATTAGAAAGAATCTATATAATATCATCAATGGATCAACTACTTTTTGTAAGCCCACCCATAATATTATAAGCAAAGCTAATTTATTTTATTTTTTAATGTACTAAAAGGGTGTCCTCAAATCACATGGGCAATGCTTGACAGATGATAGGAAATATTATTTTAAGATTTTTTTTTAAACATACCTATTATGTCCGCTGGCGCATTGGTTTTAATATACAGCGTGTGAAAATTATTAATTATTATTAATTTCCAGTAATGTAATCAACAAACTTTTTTAACAAACGTAGAAAACGATAAATAATTTAACATCTTTGTTTTCCAAATTTACCAAAAACGGAAATACTTAAGTCGTGCAAAAAAGGAGCATATTTTTACAATATAAAGGCACTATAGTGTCATATATAACCGCACTTTTTCGTATAAACTATATCTTTTTAAGGCCTTAGAAAAAAGTTACAGGGTGTTAAAGTTGGAAAAAATATGTGGACTTTATTGAATATATTTACCAAACTAGTTGAGATATTTAAGTCATATTTGGTATACGTTATAACGGCATGGGTTAGCATAAAACCTGTTAATATCGAACATCTTGCACAACCAGTGGCGGAGAAATGGGTAATTGGTAAAATTATTTTTAGAAAAAAAATGAATCACCTTGTATTGTAATCAAAGGTATAGAATTTGTTTATGTAGATTTTAATTGCAGACAAAAATGTCCTCTTGTTATTTGTTCGCATATGTTATAGTTTAATGGCAAATTTCATTTTTTTGTATTCTTTCGGGGTATTTCTGAAAAATTATCTAAAAAATTAGCTCCATAAGTAACACTTAAAGTAGAAATAATGTGTTTGCTACTTTAAATAAAGTAACTTTTTCCAATAAACTTACCTATTTAAGGCTATACTTTTGAAGTTACAGGGCTAAAACATTTAAGGAAGATACAATTAATATTACGCTCTGTATCTTGACAAGTAAAACCTTGAATGGGTTAGTTTATTGGAAAAAGTTAGTTTATTTAAAGTAAGAAACACGTTTTTTCTATTTTGAGTCTTACTTATGGAGCCAATTTTTTAAATAATTTTTCAGAAATACCCCGAAATAATACAAAAAAAAATGAAATTTGCCATTAAACTATAACACATGCGAAAAAATACCAAGAAGACATTTTTGTCTGCAATTAAAATCTACATAAAAAATTCAATACCTTTTATTACAATACAAGGTGATTAATTTTTTTTTCTAAAAATAATTTTACCAATTACCCTTTTATTCTCCGCCACTGGTTGTGCAAGATGTTAGATATTAACAGATTTTATGCTAACCCGTGCCGTTATAACTTATACCAAATATGATTTAAATATCTCAACTAGTTTGGTAAATATTCAATAAAGTCCACATATTTTTTTTCTAAGGCCTTAAAAAGATATAGTTTATACGAAAAAGTGCGGTTATTTTTTGAAGATCTATCACCTGTTAAAGTCCTGCTACAAAAAACTGATTCACCCTGTATATATCAGAATCTGAATACACACCTATTAATTCTGTTTCTTCCATAGCTTTGGGGTGTTCCAGCAATAATTAACAGGTATTTTCATTTTTGTTAACAATAATAGGATAAGAGTAGTCTTAATAATAATGTACAGGGCGATCCCCATATCATCGCCCCTTCTATAACTGCCTTATTTTTCTAGTTAATGAAAACAATGTATATAGATACAAAAGTTTTAGGATTTTTCGTGGGATTCTTCATGGTCTTGTTAAGATTCATACAGGGTGTTCCGTAAAAGCTGTACAAACTTATTTTTTCTTAAATGAAACCTCTTGTATATTATTGAATTTTCAGAATCTATGCTAAATCCCTATTTCAACGATGTGTTATGTGCTCCAGCTGTTTTTACAAAAAAGAATTTGTTCAAACTATATTTTTTTAATTTTTTTTTCACACCTTGTATCTCGGAAACAAAACGTTTACCGCTAAATTCAGTATGAGGGAAAATGTTCAAAATAGTGCCCCTAAAACGTTCATAGCAAACCGCTGAAGAAAACATATAACATATATATTATACATCGTTGGTATCGGGGTAAAGAGAAGATTCCGAAAATTAAATAATATGCAAGATATTCCATTTAAAAAAAAACGTAACATTGGATTGTACAGATTTTACAAAACCTCCCGAATCAATTTCATGGAAAATCCAACCAAAAATACAAAACCTTTTGTCTCTACTTAGAAAAATACTTAAAGAAGCTGCTAACGGTTAGGTTACAATGTTATGTCGATAATCCTGTATATTATTTTCTAAGACAAGGGCATAACAAAAATAAAAATACCTGTTAAATATTGTTGGGACACCCAAAGCCATGGCAGAAACAAAATTAATAGGTATGCGTGTGTAGTCAGAGTCTATTATGAATATGACACTATCAGGCCCTGTATTTATTCTAAAAACAATTCAAAATCCTCTTTTGCACAACTTGTTTTCGTTTTTCGTGGTCAGAGCCAACAGAACCATTTGGGCACTATTTTCGGCAACTTTGAACCTCATTTGTGGACCACCCACACAAAATCCCTGGCATATTTATGTTTCTTTTAAGACCCCTAAAACATACAAAAAATCCTCAATCTCCTTCGGCCTTGACATGATTAGGAAACACTACGTATTTGCTGAATTAAACTTTTATATTTTAATGTAATGGAACAATAAAAAACAGAAAAAAATTAAAACCAGTTTTTTATAGCCATTTGAGAAATATTGTCTCAGTATACAACAGTCTTCCCTATATACGTATCTACTTAATGATAACTACAACTACGAATCCCAGGAATTTTATTCAACAAAATAATTGACGACCAGGAATGAAAATTACATACGAGTAGATAACTACAATGGAAGGGCCACATCCGAAATCGGCAACGATGACCCATCGCCTCCTGTCAGCTTATATAGTAGTCGTTAAACCAACATGGGCCGCTGCCAGATAAACAGTTATAACGCCATATCCCCAACTCCCGCCAACTGTAAGAACTATCCAAACATTCGGCCGGAGTTTTGGTTTAATATACCTAGCGGAACAACGCTTAATAACGCTTATGTGTGTAAATAACAATAGTACTTATAATGTGCGGAATGGCGCATTCGAACTTCGCCAACGAGAAGCAATAGCAATGGCCGTTAAGCCAAGAGACAACTCCGCAGTTTGCAATTTGTTCGAGGTCGGAATATAGCAAGGAGGATACAGGAGTATATAGGTAGCCCAAATTGAACCCCCTATATTTTTAAATTTCTTAAACCGTTAACGCCATCTATATAAAGAGCCTAAAACTGCTTGTGTAGTCGTAGATAGACGAGGGGAAGATACCTACCGTTTTGCCATTGTCAATCTTTGTATTATGCCAACATAAACAAACACCCAAACAATGTAAACAAACATTAAAATCACAACAAAAACGTAAACATCTTCATTTATTTCCTCAGACTAATGAATAAAGGGGACACCGCATTATAGCGTCGTTATACAGATGTAAACAGTAAGCTGAACCCTCTCACTTTATGAAAGAGATAAATGTATTTACAAACACTACCTATGGAACGAAGTATTCTCGTTATTCACTTTAGAGGAAAGACACTCGCACTTTATGCACCTTTTTACCATTTTTTAATATTTTAAACTGGGAACCAGACGAAAAACTCGATTTTAGCGTTTGTTCTCTGGTAAAACTAGGCAAATACCGAACCACACACCAAAACAAACAAAATGGAAAACAAACAAGTTGAGCAAGAGCTAACTTTGGTCCCTGTCAAACTGCCGCAACGTTGCCGATTAGTGCGAAGAATAATGGGTGTTCCCTACTATATCCATTTTGTCAATAATAAAACAGCTACATAACCTTTCTTGAACACGAAAAGGTTGTTTTACTTTACTGTTCCGCCTGAATTTTATAAGTGGGGGCAATTTTACGTTCAATGCATCTACTAAAGAAATTGCCGGTTTTATTTATGATATTCCTAGTTATTGTTACTCTTAAATATGACAACATGTTTGGGGCAGGTCAGTAAGACCAATATTTGTAAACATGGGGATAGTAATAAACAACTATGCATGTCAACAATTCACTTAAATTTCTAAACAAATTCGTCCACTTTATTCATTAGTCTTGAGTTTATTTCTGAGTTTTCAGGTTACCTATTCATCAGGTGCCTATTCATCAGTGGCGCATCATCTGCCTGTTCGCACAAAACACAATTAGTTATTATCTATTTCGGTAAAATAAAAACTGCTTTGCGCTGTATAAAACCAAAGATCATAATAAAATATAGAATATCGCTTGGTAACATAACATATAGTCACGTGAGTACCTACATCCGCCAATCATATCTGTTTTTCTGTTGAGTAACATACTCAGAAATCCAACAAATCAACAGCAAAAACACCGATCGTGTCGTGTTGGCACCATAATAATATACAGCAGGGTGTCTTACCACGAACTGCATCGATCGATATCTCAAAAAGTAAACATAGAATTTTTTTGAAAATTTGGCGGCTGACCAATGTCAATGAGTACCTACTATTCACCTAAAATATTTTCAAAATGGCGGCACTTCCGGTTATACCGAAAGTCCATGACAACTTCGTTATTTTAAATGGAACACCCTATATTTTATTGCATTTTTGCATTCTACGGAAAATTCTAGGTACATTACATGTATCATGTCCTGTACCTAAATTCAACCGTTTTTGAGATATTTGCCATTTTAGAGAAAAAAATGACATGCAGACATGCAGACCCGTACTTAATTGACAGTTTATTCACAACGGCTACAAATTTCGTAACGCGCTCTTGACATTTTGTAGTCAAAGGCTTGATGCAGAGAAATACCATAAAGAAAGTTTCCGATTCCGATCTTGTACAGGGTGCTCACAAAAAATTTTTCAAATATTAATTCAAAAAATGCCAAAAACTCAAAATATTCGAATGGAAACTCCCATTTTCTTTGTAGTAGCCGTATTCAGCACAAAAAAGTTTGTGTTTGGTTCCCTATACCTAAATGTTATCCGAAATGTTAGGTCCTATTATTTTCGATTTTTTTACAAAAAAAAATCTAATTTTCCACTTCTTTACCAAGGAGGCGTTTTTTTAAGTTTGATAAATCTAGTTGGCAGTTGGCCCATAAAATCAATAAAATCATAAATTGAAAATGTAATATGTGGTGTGGTAAATTGATATACCTAGGATAAACTGAAATTTGTAGATAAATATTATTGTTTTTTTTTAAAGCGGGTATTAAAGAAAGTAGAGATGTCTGCTAGCATAGCCGAACGATAATACCCAGGTATCGTCGATCGATGGATCCTCAATCAACGTAAGTAGGTATACCTAGGTACCTACCTAGGTATCTAATTTAAATTGCACTGCAACCGCAGGCGAATTTTTTTGAAACTGTAAATATACGGACTAAATTAATGAGAAATAGTTTGGGGGCTCTGTCTGGAACTACATTATTTTTTAACAAAGGTGAAAAAAAACAATATTAAAACAAAAACAAATAAGTATAAACTTAAGTAGCAAACAAAAATTTATAATATGCAGGTGAGAAGCAGTTATTGATTATTATTTTAATAAAATGATTATTATAATAGGTAAAATTATTTTTTTAAACTATAGTCATCTCCTCTCTACCAGTACTATGTTTTATTCGAACTGAGAAATGCAAGCCCCTGTGGCCTAATGGATAAGGCATCTGCCTCCTAAGCAGGGGATTGTGGGTTCGAGTCCCACCAGGGGTACGATCTTTTTTTTTATTTATTTTATTCCAAATCAAATTAACGACTTTACCTGCTCAGAAAAATATTTTATTATGTTTTTGTTATTAAAAACTTTCTACAAACAGATCGTAAAGTTTAAAACCTTAATGATAAGAAAATATCTATTGTTAAAAACCAAATGTTTGATTTTCATTTATAGTTATGTTTTAAAGGTTTAAGATAATAAGAAAATAGCGATAATCGATAACGATAATGGATACCCATGTTTAACTTCTATTGATGGATTATTGATTGACAGTTTAAGTACTTAGTCCATTTTTCACAATAAATTGCATGTGTGATAATTCGTTCTCAAGCCCCTGTGGCCTAATGGATAAGGCATCTGCCTCCTAAGCAGGGGATTGTGGGTTCGAGTCCCACCAGGGGTACGTTTTTTATTTTTATTTTCACGAACATTTTTCAATATCCAAAAGTCTTAATGCGGATATTTCTATTTGTCTTTGAGTTCGAAAGTTAGACTGTATAAGAATGAAAAATCTTTAATACAAAAAAAGTAGCTTTTGTTTAATTTTTCTGTAATTTTTTTCATTAATTCCTAGATGATAATTATTAACGGCAGTGCCGTTAATAAAGACGCTCTTAATTATTTAAGTATTTTGGAGAATATCGATTTATGTTAAAAGTTGTGCTGCGGCGACATCTATCCGTTGGAAGCTGAACTATGTTGTATCGATGCCGGAGTTCGCAGAGGGCCGTTTTAATAGAATTATTGTAGGAACCTCATCCGAAGCTAAAGCTTCAGCTCGGACTTCAACCATCTCATCTGTGGGCTAGCAGGAATTTATTTTGTTTGTGGAAGGCGAAGCAAGAAATAAAATGGAGGCTGGATGTGACTTGTGAAAGCTATAAAAAAAATGGTGTCTGGTGTTATGCCAAGTACAATAAATGTTTTTGAATACCTACTAAGCGTAAAAATAATCCCAATACGAAAAGAAACTGCTAAGCACTCTTAAAATACCGGATGTAATTCCTCGCCAATTCAAGAGTTTAATTTTTTTCCATAATATATAATAATGGGTATAAAAAGCACTAAACTTTAAACTACTAAACTAATATTTTCAGTAATGGTGAAGGTGCAGGGAAAGCTTGCAGTTTCATATAATTTGTTCCTTGTCTATCCATTTTAGACAAGGATTTGTTACAAGCCTTTTACAAGGTATTGTTATTTTGGCCACGACCTACCCGCCCCGCAATGTTGGCTATTTTGCACAGAAATTGTACAGGGTGCTCACAAAAAATTTTTCAAATATTAATTCAAAAAATGCCAAAAACTCAAAATATTCGAATGGAAACTCCCATTTTCTTTGTAGTAGCCGTATTCAGCACAAAAAAGTTTGTGTTTGGTTCCCTATACCTAAATGTTATCCGAAATGTTAGGTCCTATTATTTTCGATTTTTTTACAAAAAAAAATCTAATTTTCCACTTCTTTACCAAGGAGGCGTTTTTTTAAGTTTGATAAATCTAGTTGGCAGTTGGCCCATAAAATCAATAAAATCATAAATTGAAAATGTAATATGTGGTGTGGTAAATTGATATACCTAGGATAAACTGAAATTTGTAGATAAATATTATTGTTTTTTTTTAAAGCGGGTATTAAAGAAAGTAGAGATGTCTGCTAGCATAGCCGAACGATAATACCCAGGTATCGTCGATCGATGGATCCTCAATCAACGTAAGTAGGTATACCTAGGTACCTACCTAGGTATCTAATTTAAATTGCACTGCAACCGCAGGCGAATTTTTTTGAAACTGTAAATATACGGACTAAATTAATGAGAAATAGTTTGGGGGCTCTGTCTGGAACTACATTATTTTTTAACAAAGGTGAAAAAAAACAATATTAAAACAAAAACAAATAAGTATAAACTTAAGTAGCAAACAAAAATTTATAATATGCAGGTGAGAAGCAGTTATTGATTATTATTTTAATAAAATGATTATTATAATAGGTAAAATTATTTTTTTAAACTATAGTCATCTCCTCTCTACCAGTACTATGTTTTATTCGAACTGAGAAATGCAAGCCCCTGTGGCCTAATGGATAAGGCATCTGCCTCCTAAGCAGGGGATTGTGGGTTCGAGTCCCACCAGGGGTACGATCTTTTTTTTTATTTATTTTATTCCAAATCAAATTAACGACTTTACCTGCTCAGAAAAATATTTTATTATGTTTTTGTTATTAAAAACTTTCTACAAACAGATCGTAAAGTTTAAAACCTTAATGATAAGAAAATATCTATTGTTAAAAACCAAATGTTTGATTTTCATTTATAGTTATGTTTTAAAGGTTTAAGATAATAAGAAAATAGCGATAATCGATAACGATAATGGATACCCATGTTTAACTTCTATTGATGGATTATTGATTGACAGTTTAAGTACTTAGTCCATTTTTCACAATAAATTGCATGTGTGATAATTCGTTCTCAAGCCCCTGTGGCCTAATGGATAAGGCATCTGCCTCCTAAGCAGGGGATTGTGGGTTCGAGTCCCACCAGGGGTACGTTTTTTATTTTTATTTTCACGAACATTTTTCAATATCCAAAAGTCTTAATGCGGATATTTCTATTTGTCTTTGAGTTCGAAAGTTAGACTGTATAAGAATGAAAAATCTTTAATACAAAAAAAGTAGCTTTTGTTTAATTTTTCTGTAATTTTTTTCATTAATTCCTAGATGATAATTATTAACGGCAGTGCCGTTAATAAAGACGCTCTTAATTATTTAAGTATTTTGGAGAATATCGATTTATGTTAAAAGTTGTGCTGCGGCGACATCTATCCGTTGGAAGCTGAACTATGTTGTATCGATGCCGGAGTTCGCAGAGGGCCGTTTTAATAGAATTATTGTAGGAACCTCATCCGAAGCTAAAGCTTCAGCTCGGACTTCAACCATCTCATCTGTGGGCTAGCAGGAATTTATTTTGTTTGTGGAAGGCGAAGCAAGAAATAAAATGGAGGCTGGATGTGACTTGTGAAAGCTATAAAAAAAATGGTGTCTGGTGTTATGCCAAGTACAATAAATGTTTTTGAATACCTACTAAGCGTAAAAATAATCCCAATACGAAAAGAAACTGCTAAGCACTCTTAAAATACCGGATGTAATTCCTCGCCAATTCAAGAGTTTAATTTTTTTCCATAATATATAATAATGGGTATAAAAAGCACTAAACTTTAAACTACTAAACTAATATTTTCAGTAATGGTGAAGGTGCAGGGAAAGCTTGCAGTTTCATATAATTTGTTCCTTGTCTATCCATTTTAGACAAGGATTTGTTACAAGCCTTTTACAAGGTATTGTTATTTTGGCCACGACCTACCCGCCCCGCAATGTTGGCTATTTTGCACAGAAATAGCGGGTGAAAATTTTAAATATTCCAGAATGTTTATCCAACAATTTTCTGGTTTGTATAAGGGTATAATCACAGACCTATATAGCTTAGCGAAGCTATATAGGTCTGTGGTATAATGTATGTGTGTCCCTCGTCGAAATTTGTTAGATACATGACATTTAGTCTTGTCTACACTAGGATTGCTTTTGAACGTTTATTATTTAGAGATTGGCGAACAAAATTATATATAGCCAGTATTTTTTAAAAGTGAAAATGTTATTTTTTTGATTTTTAAGCTGAAATTGTAGAATTTATTTTTGGCATAATATTTTTCTTACCATTCTCCAAGTTTGACTCACCAGTAAATTTAATTAGGTATTCCTTATATTTCTCAGATAATAAGTTAAAACGCATAGGCAATCTTTTTAATGTCAGAACAGAATTGAAAACTGAAAATACATTAAAGCTAGTTAAAACAAAACCATTTAATGAGGTACCTACAATGTTCAAAAAATTGCATTTATAAAATTCTTTATGAATGTGAAATGTTGGGGAGACTTGTAGGCCATTTAACATTCTTTTAAAATAAAATAAAAGTTATATCAGCCAAAATCAAATTTCAAAGAATGAAGTAATGCGAACAATTCTTTTAATAATAATCATTGCATTTTGTGGGAGAGGTCCCAACCAATTCTCAAAGGAGAAGTGTAGGAAATAGGCGAAAAATGAGAGAATCGGCTTTTATTCTAGGAAATACGGACAAGGAGAAAGGAGCAAGATTTATTTTCCGAAAATTCAGAAAACAAAGTTTTTGAAGTTATTTCTCAGGTTTCTGTGGCGAAAACCCCAATTAAATATTAAATGGATCTGTTTACTTATTTAGTTCAGCACAAGAAATTTCCGACAATAGATTATACATAATATGTGCAGGATGTTTCATCTAACATCGTTTTCTCCAAAATATCAAACAAAACAAGTAGGTAAAAACGATTTAAATTATTGGGCCTCAAATTTGTAAGCCCCTGTGGATTCTAAATGACATCCTTGATAATATTTTTCGATAGTTTCAAAAACAACTGTCCTTTACTCTTGGCGACTAACAAAATTTTTCTAAATTTTTCAAAATACCGAACACTCTGTATAAAAAATCAATAATATTTGAACAGTTTTGGGCGTTTTTGAACAAGCAGAAGTTTTTATAAACAGTGACTTTTTGTTGTAAATCTACGATTAAAAAACTTTTCCCTCTTCCGGACATCAGAGCGTTGAACAAATACCTAATACAAAGCAAAGATAATCTAAATCCGTACAACTATACGTCGGTGACAATAATAAGGACATATGAAAAGAAGACAAAGAAAAAAACAAAGGGATGGAGACTTTCATACAAGATATAAGGTGTCACCGGATTGACTGTATTACAAAATAGGAAAGACTGAATTTAATGTAAGCAAATCACCTCGTCTTCTTCCCCCGACCCGCTAATGTAAGCAAATTAGGCCTCGTCTTCTTTCCTCGGGCCAGATAATGTAGCACCAAAATAAAACCGTGTTATTTGTATTAACGTAAGCCATCTATTCCTTTATATCGTTGCTGGTACCTATATGCCTTCACCATTGGAATAATTAAACATTTAACTAGGTAATCTACTTTCTTACCTTCACATATCAAGAATAGCAACATACAATCATCATGTAACTCAAAATGCTATGCGGATGCTGCTGAGCAGGGTGAATGAAACACTTATTCATGGTCGTTCATGTTGTTCACAAAACACAACATTTTGTTTTCAAAGTTGGGATTTCGTTTTTTTTCTTATAACCTGGTAATAAAAAAAAAGATAGTGTCAAGACGATCTAAAAAGTATAAGTTAAAAATGACTACACAAAAGCCACTAATCTATTTCGCGATTTCTATTATCACTCTATCTACACCTTGGTCTTTGGAAATATAGGTATGTGTCTACCTAGGTATATCTTTTATTATTATTAGGTATGTACTCACATAAATTATTTTCTAAAATTGTCTAATTAGAAAAATAATTGGACCCACTGAAGAGAAAATTTTTATACAGGATGTTCCTCAACCTATACTTACGCATAAACTTGGGAAATTGTAGCAGCGGACAAATAATGGCCAATTATCGAAAAAAAATTAATAAAATATTTTTTGTTTCAAATTAAAAACACAGAACTAGAATTTATTGTAATAAAATAAAAATGATGTTAGCTCATCACAATAACTGTTCAAAGTTGTTTCCTTGATTTTTGATACACGCAGTTGAACCTTGCGAATCCATGAAGGCCTCACACGAGCGGCCCGTTTTGTCTTGTTTTTTTTATTTTGCCAGTTTCTCTGCCTCGCTGAATCACAAGCAAAAATACCTCAATTCCTGGATGTAATCTTTGAGGAAATATTTAGGCATAAAGATGAGATGCAGCCACTGAATATTGATGTGCTTCTCCATATGCTATTACCATGCCCACAAGTTCTTCGTTTACGAAACTACGTTCCATACTTTTGTTTTAATCGCGTGAAAATAAACACGAATAGCGTCTTACAGTTAAGGCGTCATTGAACACAGCTGACAAAAAAGTACTGCTAAATACCGTACGTGCTATCATCACTTCTTAATTTTTTATTATCTATAAACGTTTTTTATTATCTGTAAATGTTTTTTCACTGTATCTCTAAAGCAAAAAATATGTTATTACTTTTTTTTTTCGATAATTGGCCATTATTTGTCCTCTGCTACAATTTCCCAAGTTTATGCGTATATGTTGAGGAACACCCTGTATAGAGACTTGCTGCCTTATTGACAACCAGTCTCTATTCCAAAGCCCACAATTCGACGTTGACGATTGCGTAAAGCGTATCTCGTTTTTTTAATTTTTTCTGTAAAATGCTTTTAAGAAAATTATTAAACTATTTGGTATAATGAACTTCTTTCTCCACAAATATCATTACCAATAATAATGGATAAACACTATAAGAATTGACAATGACTGTGAAGTCCACCACTGGTGTTGTTTTTTCTTGTTTTTGTTTGAGATGCGCCTATACGTTTTGCTAACAACTAAAGGTGCTGCGTTCTCTCTTTTATTGAGATGCGTTTTTTTAAATTAAGAGGTAAAGTATTTCTAAAATTATTATCAAATTGGGACAAAATAATTGACAACAATCGGTAGAAAAGCAATAATAATAATAATAATTTACAAAATAAACAATTTTACCATGATAACTTTTGTTTAAAATAATTTACATAATATTTGTTAAGCTTATGGCTGTGATGTAATTTTAACATTTTAATGTGTGACATGGGTTTTTTTTTCATTGTCTTTTATACCTGTATTAGACTCAATGCGGCTCTAATTTTCTGTACAAACCTGACACATGGTACTGGTAGAGTTGCCACGAGACGAGACGAGACGAGATAAGGCCTTGTCTCGTCTCGTCTCGAAATTTCGAGATAATCTTTTTCGAGACGAGACGAGACAATGGTCGAGACGAGACGAGACAGACGTTGTCTCGTCTCGTCTCGTTTTGTCTCGTTTATCTCGAGTTGTTTTGTTTTATAATAATAATAGTAATAATAATAATACCTAATAAGTCGTTTGGAAATTTAAAAATATTTCTGTATGTCCGAGAACCAAAAACTAAGGTCAGATTCGTGTTCAGGGACCTCAAAAATAGTAGGGACGAGCTGGGACGAGCCCGTTGTTTTAAATAAAACTTTTGTCTTAAATCTCCAAAATCTATCGAATTTCGGAAACAGTTTCAGTATTTTCCAGCCTCTGTTTGTAGACACTGAGTGCGTTTTGTGCGTGTGATTATGAAGGCCTCTTGTATTGTTATAGCGGGTGCTGTGAAAAGTGTAGTGATAAGGGTCTCTCGAGTTACATGCTGAACACGCCAAATCCAAGGTGTGCTAACACCCTGTTATTGTCATATAAACTAGGTAAATTAATAAACTGAATAATTTTTCGTATTTAAATTATCAATAATTAAGGGCAACGTCGCGGCCGGTCCGGTGCCATGTGCTGCAGCATAACGTCGTAGTCACATGCGTTCAGGTGCGCCTCGTTACGTGGTATTTGGGATAATTTGCCCCATTATTTAAACATGCAGTAAATTTGTTTTTTGCGTTTTCGGCATATTTGTACCTCCCTGATGACGTGGTTAAAATTAATGTATTTATGAATAAATCACCTTGTATACATGGTGTCCAACTTTAAAACTGTACAAATCCGTAAAATCTTCAAATTATTGTATTTATGAATAAATCACCTTGTATACAGGTTGTCCAACTTTAAAACTGTACAAATCCGTAAAATCTTCATTTTTGGAGATAATCGCCTAAACTTTTTTTTGTTTGAAAGGCCTTCAAAGACCGCTTCTTTTGAACTTCCTGCCATTTTCAAAATGAAATTCCAGGTCCGGCTGCGATTTTTTTATACCCCCGATTTTCACGAAAACCATTTGGCGATTTTTTTTATTTAAAATCTGATCCCACACCGTTAATCAGAACTTCCCAGAACCCTTATATACCAAATTTGAATAAAAAATATACAGGGAGTTCCATTATGCAGGGTGTCAAAGTTGAGCGAAATAGGAATTTTAAAGACATCTGCCAAGTCAAGTGTGCCATGGAATCCCCTCAAAATAGTTGAATGGTCAACAGGACCACTCAAGGTATTGGTGTGAAAAGGTCCAATACAAAATATACAGAGTATCCTTAGTGCCATCTCAAATTACTGAATTTTTGGAACTTTATACGGGTCAAAAATCGAGTATATCAAAACCGCTCCACATATACTATAAACGAACTAAATCTAAAAAATACAGAAGCCTGCCAGTCAGTAAGTCCATATCAGTTAATGTGGCTTGTGGCTGATGTGCCACAACTGAAAACGCACAGAAAATGTATCATCTTAGACAGTGATTTTGTTGGGAAAGGTCTAATAATTTAAATTGTTTTTATTTGTTGGTTGGCATTTTGTAAAGAAATTAATTACTTTTGTGTTTATTAATATTTTTTCAATGATTCCAAAGCACTTCTGACCAGTATAAAGTTTAATAAAAATTCAGAATTTTGAGATGGCTCAGAGAAAAATACCCTGTATATTTTTGTAGTAAATCTTTTCACACCAACATTTTGAGTGGTCCTGTTGACCATGCAACTGTTTTGAAGGGATTCCATGGCACACTTGACTCGCCAGATGTCTTTACAATTCCTATTTTGCTCAACTTTGATACCCTACGCAATGGAACTCCCTGTCTACTATTTGTTCAAATTTGGTATATGGGGGTTTTGGGGTGTTCTGATTAACGCTCTGTGGTCAGATTTTAAATAAAAAAATCGCTAAATGGTTTTCGTGAAAATCAGGGGTATAAACAAATCGCAGCCGGCCCTGGATTTGCATTTTGAAAATGACAGGAAGGTCAAAAGGAGCGGTTTTTGAAGGCCTTTTAAACAAAAGAAAATTTAGGTGATTATCTCCAAAAATGAAGATTTTACGGATTTGTACAGTTTTAAAGTTGAAGTTGGACACCCTGTAGGTGAAATATTAATATTTCTAACTAACACCTTCCTTCATGGGACAAGCTTTTTGATTTAAAAAAATTGTCGCTATATTTGGCATTAAATTAACGAAAACCTAAACTTATCTTTCATTTAATTTTTAATTGGGTTTTTGGTCACCAAACAGATTAAAAGACAACTTTTTCAAGTTGCCAGAAAAATTCAGAAATTCTTTATTTTCTATTATTATTTATGTATTATTTATCGCGTCTCGGTATTCGGTTGGTGTATTTTTCATTACTGATCACTGTCGTTTGCGACATCCACCGAAGCTTGTGTGTTTGTTGACATATACCGGTAATAACGAATGTATGATAAAATTAATAAATACTTACTCGGTCTTCCACCAAGCATTTTGTCATTAATTTCGGTCATTCACGGTAACATATTCATTGCAAAAAAATAAGTGCTTTCATTATTTGTCACATTAGAGAAGTTGCAACTCTGCAAAAAAGTTTGTAAATAAATATTAAAATGTCGAGGACGAAGTTGTGTATATTGGATTATGGATCTAGGTATACAGATCATTGGTATTGCCAGATCACACCATGCGATGTTGTTTTTTTATTAATTAAAATTTAAAATATTATTATTTCCAGTCGTATAATAAGTCACTACAATTTTTCGAGATGTCTCGTCTCGTCTCGTCTCGAGCTTGTCTCGAAGGATTTTATCTCGTCTCGTCTCGTCGCGAAATTCGAGACAAAATGCTCTCGAGACGAAACGAGACGAGACGAGACGAGACGTCTCGTGTCTCGCGGCAACTCTAGGTACTGGTGCTTTACCATACTAATTTATTAATATATTTTGCACGAAAATACACTTCGTCTCCTTCATTAATATTTACGTGCACACAGCCGAAACCTATTCAATTTATAGATTGGGTAATAATTCTAAAAAAATCTGTCCAGATAGTTTGAGTTCTTAATAAAAATATTCCCAAAAATAAGATCTACCATGTAAATTAAAAAACAATTCAATAAAAAATATTAAATAAACTTGACAGTTCTGCTAACCTTAATTTGTGGCTTATTTGTATACATAATGGAGGCATTAACTTTGAGTGAAATAATTGAGATTATGATATTAACGTGAAGTTGCCAGGATATAATGTGTGTCATGAACGGAATGTCCACTATTCTACCGAAGCAAAAATAAACAGAACATTTTTTTATCTATCGGGTAAGTGAAGTTGAAGAGTTTAAAATTTGTAGATACCTATTGTTTTGTAGGAGATTTGTCTAAAAAATAAGAGCAGGTAATGTCAACAACGGAAGATCTGAACAAATTTTAGAATATTTTCGGAACAATACAACAATCCTAATAATTCTTTAAATGATGCAGTACAGGGATTTGCTGCTGATAAAAACTACAATTTGGAAATGTTAAAAAAAAATTGAAGACATTCAAAGCAAAATTTCTACACACGTTAGAATTAGGAGACATGGAGCAAAGATTGTAGTATTGCTTGTGGGCGCAAGGGCCAATACCTGAATGATACTAAGAAGAAAATCCTCATTTTGTTGTACACTGTAAAAGTGAGTTCAAAAGTAAATGTCTTTTGTGGGATAACTATGGCCACAGGGTGATAGGACCTTTCTTTTTTCGCCAAGTTCTAAATGTAATTTTTGAGAGGCGGATTTCGAGGATTTATCATTGCGAGCAAGAAGCGATGGAGATGGAGATGGAGCGCCTATCTATGGAACTCGAGCTGTCGTTGATGAGTGGCTAAATAATAATTTTGATAACAGGTATTGTTACATTTACTTATTATTTATGTACTAATAAATTTTACCACGTGCATAGCTGGATTGGTGGAAACAGTCCATTAATTTAATGGCCCCTTCGATCGCCAGATTTGTCCTCGATAGAATAGAGTTTATGAAAATCGCCCAGAGTCATAAACGAGCTAAAAAAAAAATTATAGTAGCTTGCCAATCGGTAACAGGAAACGAGTTAAAACATGTTTTAACATGCTTGCAATATTAAAAAGCATATTGCCAAATGCATAATCATAGAAGGCGATGAAATTCCAGTCGCATTTTAACAACGCTATGCAAGGAGAATCCTCCCCATCGCATGCCCCAGCCTGTCGCCATTGGTTACTTACGCACAACACCCCCTACCAGACCACGCCAGACCTATTATATCCAGAGGATGTCTATACTCGGTCGGATGGAAAATTTACCAAGCCAGACGCCATGTTCCAGAATAGAGAATTTAATCAACATGCATATTATCTGGGACGACATTTCTTCAAGAAAATTGTTGTGGTCTACTCACGGGCGTAGCCAGGATTTAGTTTTGGGGGGGGGGGGTTAGTTTGAGAAGTAAATAAAACAACAAAAATATACTTACATGAAATTTAATATCTATATATTCATCCGAAAAACTACGACATATTTATAAAGTTCTTAACTTTAAATGAAATTGATAAATTAATTTCGTTCCTCTGCGCTAAATCTAAAACCATTAAAGAAGAAATCTTCGGCTTTTTCTTTTAAATATATCCACTACTTCATCTGCATGAATTTCTGTTCCATAGTGAATGTTCATTAACCATTAAGTCTGTTTTCACTTGTAGTGTTTCGTAAATATAGTTTTTCAGTCTCCTTAGGCTCGAGAAATACCTTTCTGGGGTAGCAGTGGATACAGGAATGGTAGCCAAGATTTGTAGTAATGTTTAAATATTAGGATAAAGGTTTTTATCGCACATATCTAGGCATTCCAAACCAGATTTCGGGGTAGGCAGTCTTCTTATCAGCATGCAAGGTAGCTGAAGCTTTGATAGCTAAATCCAAATTTGTTTCTTTATTAGAAACCCCTTGACCTTGACTACACCACTTTTTCCAGTAGTCCATACCTTTAGGTTTATCACCCTTCCTTTTTTTCCCCTCCATTTTTCGACAGTAATAATGATTCACGTATCTATCCTTAACAAGGTTATCGAATAACAGTGCACTAAAATTACTCACTTACACGGTACACTTAATTCTCTTCACTATTCGTTCACCACTTTTCACTTTTATTCGCTTCGAGTTTGCATGGAACAATACTGCCGTAAGCGCGGTCACGCGCCGCGGCGCCGCTTATATAGCAGCCCAGTAGCCGTCCAGAAACTCCCACGAACTTCCACAAAGTTCCGCTCATTTCGACCTAGGGGCGTGGCGAATAATCGAGAAACAACGCAAAGTGTCCCTAGAATACAAAATAGTTCGGCTGCAACTGCGTCTGCCTCTCGTCAAAAGATGGCGCTAGGCGCTACTATTACTACATAATATATTCAAACGTAATAATAATTTAACTCTTCACTCCTCGTATTTTTTCGGTATAATATTAGGTAATATTTTGCTTATTTCGTGGGGGGGGGGTTGAACCCCCGAAACCCCCCCCTTGGCTACGCCCGTGGGTCTACTAAATATAGTTTTGCAATAAACTTATTGGTGAAGATAGTTTTGATATTTGGCCCCGGAAAATGGCGAAACTCTTTACAGGGCTCTTTTAAAGTTTCGGGTTTTAGTTTTTTTTGTTACAGCTCCTATATACCGGGTGGTTCAAACTTTATCAGCAATACTTTAAAAACTGCTAGAAAATTTAAAACAAGGAGATTTTTTCCTATAAACATGTATCGAAATCCTGATGGTTTACGATATACCTACAGAGCGTGAAAGTTCATTTTTTTCAAATTTCTTTTATTTTTCCTAAAGGAAGAAGAAGAAGTTAATGCAAACATATTTGGTACAGTTTAGACACTCATTAAATACTATAAATTAAAAATAATTCAGCCCATCTACTTCCACCAGTGTCGGAGAGATGGGGGTCAACCATCACATTTTTCAATAAAAAAATGGTACGCCACTGGAAAACTTTTATTTTTTGCTTTCAGTAAATTTCTCAATAAATTCTACGAAAAAACTATCCTTGACTTTATTTCGAAAAATGTACTGTTTTTGAAAATTCACATAGTCCACAGATCAACATTCCACCGTCACCTCATCAACATCAAACTGGCCATACGCATCGGCCCCAAAGATAACGCCGAACGTGGAAACTTTAATCTCTTATGTCGCGGCCGATCCCATCAGCAAAAATGCAAATGGGCGCACGGGCACGAAGTCTACGCCCACGGCTCATAAATAAAAATACACGCATATGCATAGATGTTGGGGAAGAGGGCATTAATATGGATGCCGCCCCAAGGCGGAACGGTTAGGTATTAATTTTCGGGGAGGACGCGTCTTGCTACATCGAAGACTAAAAGGTGCGTAAAAGGTTGGTTGGATCAAGTTTACTATTATAATATTGAACACCCCAAGCAACACAATATGGGCCTTGCGGCTATTAATTATTGAATATATTGAATAAACTAGCGTCGATGGAGGAAGGAATCAATCAACGCTGATATTATATAGTCGGGTAGCTGCCGTAAAAAAAGTGCAAAAGTTTTCGGAAGGTTGATGGTTGATATTTTCCGATCGAGTTGTATATTTTAGAGAGCCACATGTAGAATCAGCACTTCTGGTGCCGGGACATCATCTGACGCTTGGAAACGTGTACAATTAATTGGCATTTCTAAACTGTTTTCCGAAAGCTCAAAATTTGCATACAATTAGTGAATGTAATACCTATATATACTCTAGCATGAATCCAACATCCAACAGCCAACTAGCAAAATAAAGGGACCAATTATTGTGTCAGCACTATACCAGTATATACTTGTCGAAAAATTGAAGTTAGCGCAAATGATTTCTCAAGGCTGAAAATATGCAAACCGCATTAAGTCGAAGTATAAGATTCACCGAACATAATAATAATAGTGCCGTTATTTAGAATGTTATTATATAATTCACAAATCATATACACATTATTTGTAAAAGGTGGCGCGTATTCAACCTGAGTTGCTTACATCAGGCGACTCAGATACAGAATACAGATATACCTAATAGCGAAGAATATAATGACAATAGCCACCAATTTTAAATGCTAAATGTCTTTTTCTACTTTCTACTTTTTGCATTTATTCTCCTTTTTTCTTTTATAAAACAATCAAAATGTTTTTCTTTAAATAAACGGTTTGTACTGAATAGGTAATTACTCAAAAAATTCTAATTACCATAAGTCGCGCACGCACTTGCTATCATCACTTCTAATGTCTGATGACTGACGCGCGTCCCAATAAAAGAAAGATTCTGACTATTTGTTTGGCCTTCTATAATTGAATAATGTTTCTTTAAGAACTAAGAGAGCACCTACTAAACCGCGCGCTGCATTTTTCCAAATTTTGATAGAATAGGCGTAAAGCAATCGGTCTTACATACAATATTTTTGTTTTTTGAGAAAACTATTGAACTGTGAATGTGCATGTGTCAATTAGGCCAAAAAATATCGTTTTATGTTCCGGACGAAAATGTCAATATTTGACACATTCGAACAAAAATTATGTTTTTGTTATACGCCCCCAATAATAGCTATTTTAGAGACTCATTTAGCTCCGTAAAATGCTTCTTTTTCGGCTTAGTCCCTAAAAGTTGTCATGGCAACCTTTATACGGACTATTCCAAAATTCCTTAGATATTCTTTATGGTAAATGGCTTCACAGGAAGTAAATCCAACATGATTTATTTTATATTCGAGATTTTGAAACATTTTAAAATTTATGTCACTTTCTGACAAATTTCAAATGACATGACAAAATTATCAAATATAAACTTGTTCCTATGATTTCAAAAATTATGGAAGAATTGTAAAAAGCGTATATAACACAATTTTGAGAGCGTATGACAAAAAATAGTATGTTTGTCACACCGTACCTAAAATATATTTTTTTCAGGACTCATCTGCTATTCCGGAGTCGGCTAACGCCTCGTCCGGAAACAGCAATGATTCGACCTGAAAAACTTCATTTTAGATACTTGTAACAAAAATAACTAGGTATTTTATCTCATATACGCTCATTTTAAACCTTCAAAAATAAATAAATAAAAAGCTTTAAAGCTTTGAATAAGAAATCCCAGGAAGCAGCCAAAGCTCTATAATATGTATTATAAAATACGTGAGACGGAAATCGCCCTGAGTAGTAACTAAGTTTTGACACAATATTTTGGTATCTGACAAGGTAATAGATGTCAGTATGTAGTATTCCGATAATTTTTCGAGTTATTATGCGTGTGGCACTTCCCTGTCCGCCAAAACTCAAATGTTTGAGGATACTAATCCACCGGTAAGTAATTTTGTAATTTAAATTAACTTTTGGGGAAATGCTCCAAGGTGGCATAAGCGTTTGTGTACGTACCTACTTTTTCATAATTGGAAATTTAAAATTAGAATTGATGTAGTATCAAGTATTCCTAAACTTGATGACATATAAACGTGCCTTATAATTTTTTGCCAGTATTGTAGGTAAAGGTAGGTATAGGTACTGATTTCAAAAAATGCGGATTTTTGCCTCGATTAGTTTGTCGAAACAACTCAAAGGTTGGGCGCCACTGTAAAAACGGAAACGGCATTCCCCCATATATTATTATATGGTCGAGCGTTAAGACCAAAAAATTTTTTGGCTCTTGGGGTTCTTTATTCAAAGATAGAAATATATTTAATCTATAATACAGTGTGTCCCACCACCCCTGTAAAATTTTTATTTATGGCTCGATTTCCATAAACTTTTTTTGTTGTATAGAGCTTCAAAATTGGCATTAAACGTATAATTCAGGTACCTAGTGCCTTAAAATCATGGCCCACTGAGACGGTGTTTTAGTGCTGAAATTTCGAAAAGTGTACTATTAGGGATTTTTTAGAGGAAAATCAATGCCGGATTCTTATTCAGCGTTGTTCGAAACCCAAACGTACCAATTTGCATTACCATAGCTCTACAGGGTGGTTCAAAATTTTTAGTGTCCCACTTAATTAGTGACCACCTCTGTAAAATTTTTATTTTTAGCACGATTTCATAAACTTTTTTTTTATTGGATAGAGCTTCAATAATGGCATTAAATGCATAATTCAGGTGCCTCGTGCGTTACATTCATGGCCCACTGAGACGAAGTTTTAGTGCTGAAATTTCGAGAAGTACCATTAAGGACTTTTTTAGAGAAAAATTAATGCTAGATTTTTATTCAACGTTGTTGGAAACCCAAACGTATCAATTTGCATTAGAAAATGGAGGACTAATTGAAATGACTGAAATTTGAGTTTATGTTATGTTGTGTTGTTTATGCATGTATTTGATGACATTAAATTAAATAAAAAAATTGTTCGCTAATAAATTCTTGAAAGAATGTGAGTTCCTCATGAATATTTTAGTGACCAACTTACCAGAAATTAGGAAAATTAATTACAAATTAGTACGTTTTTGTTTGGAACCTCTCACTGCATATAAGAATTCGGCCTTTCTTTTCCTTTTAATTTTTTTTTTGAACACCCTGTGCGGAGCTATGGCAATGCAAATTGGTACGTTTGGGTTTCCAACAACGCTGAACACGAAACCGGCATTAATTTTCCTCTAAAAAATCCCTAATAGTAGGTACTTCTCGAAATTTCAGCACTAAAACACCGTCTCAGTGGGCCATGAATTTAACGCACGAGGCACCTGAATTATGCATTTAATGCCATTTTTAAAGCTCTACCCAACAAAAAGTTTATGAAACTCAAGCTATAAATAAAAATTTTACGAGGGTCGTCAGCCCTTAAAGTGTGACAATAAAAATTTTGAAACTCCCTGTAGAGCTATGGCAAAGCAAATTGGTACGTTTGGGTTTCGAAAAATGCTGAATAAGAATCTGGTACTAATTTTCCTCTAAAAAATCCGTAATAGTACTTCTCGAAATTTCAGCACTAAAACACCGTCTCAATGGGCCATGAATTTAACACACGAGGCACCTGAATTATGCATTTAATGCCATTTTTAAAGCTCTACCCAACAAAAAAAGTTTATGAAAATCGAGCTATATAAATAAAAATTTTACGGGGGTGGTCAGCCCTTAAGTGTGGCAATAAAAATTTTGAAACTCCCTGTAGAGCTACGGCAATACAAATTGGTACGTTTGGGTTTCAAACAATGCTGAATAAGAGTCTGGCATTAATTTTCCTCTAAAAATCCCTAATAGGACTTCTCGAAATTTCAGCACTAAAACACCGTCTCAGTGGACCATGACTTTAACGCACGAGGCACCTGAATTATGTGTTTGGTACGTTTGGGTTTCCAACAACGCTGAACAAGAAACCGGCATTAATTTTCCTCTAAAAAATCCCTAATAGTACTTCTCGAAATTTCAGCACTAAAACACCGTCTCAGTGGGCTATGAATTTAACGCACGAGGCACCTGAATTATGCAATATTATGCATTTAATGCCATTTTTAAAGCTCTACCCAACAAAAAAAAGTTTATGAAAATCGAGCTATATAAATAAAAATTTTACGGGGGTGGTCAGCCTTAAGTGTGGCAATAAAAATTTTGAAACTCCCCGTAGAGCTACGGCAATACAAATTGGTACGTTTGGGTTTCAAACAATGCTGAATAAGAGTCTGGCATTAATTTTCCTCTAAAAATCCCTAATAGTACTTCTCGAAATTTCAGCACTAAAACACCGTCTCAGTGGACCATGACTTTAACGCACGAGGCACCTGAATTATGTGTTTGGTACGTTTGGGTTTCCAACAACGCTGAACAAGAAACCGGCATTAATTTTCCTCTAAAAAATCCCTAATAGTATACTTCTCGAAATTTCAGCACTAAAACACCGTCTCAGTGGGCTATGAATTTAACGCACGAGGCACCTGAATTATGCAATATTATGCATTTAATGCCATTTTTAAAGCTCTAGCCAACAAAAAAAGTTTATGAAAATCGAGCTATATAAATAAAATTTTACAGGGGTGGTCAGTCCTTAAGTGGGACACACTGAATATAATCTGTGTAACGCAAGTGACGTCATGCGCGCCCGTTGTAAGAGTATACTTCCTCAAACAACTCATTGCGATACTGGTGTGATATTACCCCAGAGAACTCTGAGGATAGTACCAAACGTTGATATAATTTGTAGGTTACATTCCATAAAGCCCCTAACTTTTCTTTCGCTTTCCAAAATGCTTAAAGGTAGGGGTAATAAAGCCGTTATATAAGAAGGGTGATAGACAGAAAATGGAAAATTACAGGCCAGTTACGTTAATTTCGAATATATCGAAAATTGTGGAGAAGATTATCAAATTTAGAATAAATAACTTTTTTGGGAAATTCAGCGTTCTGTCGGAATATCAATATGGTTTCTGTGAGGGAAAGTCTACTGAAGATGCAATAGGAGAGGTAACATCATACTTATACGAAGCACTTGATAAAAAAATTCCAACTATATCTATATTTCTTGATCTTTCGAAAGCTTTCGATACAGTATGTCATACCCAACTGCTGAATAGGCTTCAGAAATACGGCATCCGTGGAAATGTTTATAAACTAATTGAAAGCTATTTGACAGAAAGAACACAATTTGTAAATATCGCTGAACATAAAAGCGAGAAAAGGGAAGTATCATATGGGGTTCCGCAGGGTACTGTTTTGGGGCCATTGCTTTTCACAATTTATTTAGATGGTTTGATTTCTTCGAATAGTGAAACACGAAAAATTATTGGTTTTGCTCATGACATTGTTGTCATGTATAAAGATACCTCATGGGATAGACTGAAAACATATGCGGAGGCAGATTTTAAATATTTGAGTGACTGGTTAAAGTACAACAAATTAACATTAAGTCCCGAAAAAACTGTATACTTACCTTTTACTTCCTATGCAAACAAGTTACCAGACTTTGTTACACTTCACATTGATGAATCCGTAACGATCCCAGAGGCCGAATCTGTTAAATATCTTGGGGTGGTAGTAGACAGACATTTAAGATGGGACCTACAAATAAAAAATATAATTAAAAAAATAAGACCTATAATATCTAGATTCTATTACTTGAGGTCGTTTCTGGATAAACACCACCTGAAAATGTTATACCTAGCATTAATACAGTTATCGTATGGGATATTAGGCTGGGGAGGGGTGAGCGACTGCCACTTGAATGATCTCGAGGTACTTCAAAAATGGTTTCTAAAAATAATCGAAAACGAACCCTTAATCTGTCCCACAGAACAAATTTAAAGAAAGAGTATGGCTTTTGATATTCGGCAATGTTATTCTTTTAGCGTTTTAATGGCAATAAAGAAAGAAAAAATAAAATTACATAATGTAAACCACAATTACCAGACAAGAAGTTTTGACAGCCGTGCCGCCCTGACATCGTGTCGAAAAACAATTGGACAACGTTGTTATACATTCTTGGCTCCCAGAGTGCACAATGCAATCCCTGAATACCTGAAAAGGGAGAAAAAAATAAGAACGTTCAAACGTAAAATAAAACAATGGATACTTACCTCAAGTAGGTCTCTCTTCCATGAGATAATAAACAATAAGTTATAAATTCTTTATTGTGTCATAATGCGGCTATTATTATAGTTATGGATTGTGATGATATGCTCTGTGCTTTTTCTTTTCTCTATGCTCTGTTTTTCATCTTTTAATGTTATATTAGTAGATTGAGATGATAATAATATGCTCTATTCTTTTTATGTTTTTATCTTTTTATCTGTTTATGTTTTTATGTATTATTATAAGTATAACTATTAACAATGTATTAGTATGGAATAAATTTAGGTACATTGCAAACAAGCTGTAGATTACAGCTTCTGCAAAGTTCTATTTATTTGCCTGTTAATTTAAAATTATAGAACCACTACTAGAAATTGTACGTTTTGGTAAATAAATATTATTATTATCTCGACTTAGCCAAAAGGCATTCGCACTCCCTCTACGGGGAACATTCACTCAGATCCCGGGCATCCCGGATACCAAAAGGATCTGGCTCGGACGAGACCCTTGCCATGTTATCGGGCCTTAGGTGACATTGATGTTGTTGGACGTTCCTGCACTCCCCATGAATTTCCTGACAGTTCGGGCTGTCGCAAGTAGTACCGCTTTCTGCATGGACCTGTAAAGATTATCAGTTAGACCAAGCTCTTTGATGTTTCTCAGCAAACTTTTTGGTATGACACCAGTTGTTGACACGATGATTGGAATCGTCTGGACGTTCTCCATTTCCCATTGCCTTCTAATTCGTTCTTCTAAGTCTCTGTACTTCGCGATCTTCTCGACTTGCTTCACACGCAGGTTGTTGTTGTTCGGGATGGCCACATCAATCAGAGTTGTCTTCCTAGAAATTTTATCAACTATTATAAGGTCCGGTCTGTTATGGGCAACTCGTTGATCTGTCAGAACTGTACGATCCCAGTACATCTTGTAGTTGCTGTTCTCAAGAACAGGCTCCGGTGTGTAGCTGTAATATGGGATCCTCTCTGCCTGCACAAGCAGAAGTTTTTCCGCCAGTTCCTGGTGCAAGATCTTGGCAACCGAATCGTGTCGTTCCTTATATTCCGTTGATGCGAACATCTGACATCCTCCTGTTATGTGCTGGATTGTTTCTGAAGTTGGGCACCCGTATCTGCATCTGTCATCCACTACCGATGCATCTCCTACAATGAATTTTAGGTAGTTGCGAGTTGGTATAACCTGATCTTGTATGGCCAGTAGGAAGCCTTCCGTCTCGGGGAACATTCGTCCCGAGGTCAGCCAATAGTTCGACGCTAACTTGTCGACATGTTCCTGGTTAACCTCATTAGGATGCCTCCCGTGCAGCGGCTTCCCCAACCACCTCTGTAGTTTATCGTTGTCGGTTCTGTGGTGATTTTGACGCTCGTGTTCCGTCAGACGTAGCGGTGTTGAGACGTCTGCTCCGCATATAGCCCTATGTAGTGTGGAGCTGTTGGCCTGCCTGTAGAAATAATTACGCAGATTTAATATTTGTTGGTCCAATTGCTTGCTGAGATCTGCCAATCCTCTTCCTCCTAGTTGACGTGGCAGAGTTGTTCTTTCTACGGCGCTACGGGGATGATGTTTATGAGCTTTTGTCAGTAGTGTCCTAACTTTTCGTTGCAGGTTGTTGATGTCCGTGTTGGTCCAATTCACTATTCCGAACGAATAGCTGAGTACAGAGCACGCATACGTGTTCAGGGCCTTAAACAAATTCCTGCTGTTAAGATCAGTTCGCACTACTTGTCTTACTCTCTTGATGAATTCATTCGTTAAATCAGTCTTCATTGTTCGATGGTCTATCCTTTGAGCTTGTTTCATCCCGAGGTACTTGTATGTATCTCCCATGCTCATTGCTTCGATCTCCTGGCCGTCCTGCATCTCGTGTGCGCTTTGTTCGAGCTTTCCCCTTATGATATTAAGGGTGCGGCACTTGTCCAGTCCAAACAGCATTCCGATGTCCCTGGAGAACTCCTCTACAATTTTAAGCATTTGCGTTAGTTGGTTTTTGGTTGCGGCGATCAGTTTTAAATCATCCATATATAATAGGTGATTCAACTTGATCGCTTCTGCGTTGTTGCTTTTGATAGCAAAGCCATATTTTGTAGAGTTCAACCGATGTGATAGAGGGTTCATCGCCATGCAGAACCACAGTGGACTGAGTGAATCTCCTTGGAAAATCCCTCTTCGGATGTTGATTGTGTCGGTCTCGATGTTACTGTTTGCGGTTCTGAGTTGTATCTTAGTGCGCCAGGTTGTCATAACGTGTTCTAAAAAGGAAACTGTATGATGATCTATTTTATACAGCTTTAAGATACCTGTGAGCCAGTCGTGAGGTACGGAATCAAATGCTTTTTTGTAGTCCACATAAGCCATGTGGAGGTTTCGTTGCTTGGAATGAGCCTGGTTGCAGATGACAGAGTCTATGATGAGTTGCTCTTTGCATCCCATTGCGCCCTTCGAGCAGCCTTTCTGCTGCATTGCAATGATGTTGTTCCGCTCGCAGTGAGCATTTTTTATTATTATTATTATTATTATTATTATTATTATTATTATTATCCCTCTACATTTTGACTATGAATTTTTAGGTCTTATTACAACGTATAGAATTACACGAGCATCCCAATTCCAACGCATAACGTAGAAAACCGCCTTGCACTCAGCCCTTGGCTCAACCCTATACAGTTTTCGCCCGGAATTCCTCTGGTATGCGTTGGTTTCGCGTATGCTATCGTTTCACAGGGGTCGTGGCCGCTCTGTTTTTAGCGTCCCCGTGTGCACAAGCAACCCGATCCCGTTTTGCAAGTTTTTTGCAATCAGTCGCGTATTGTTACATCCAAGCCTTTCCAGGTGGGGTGCACTGCTCCTCTTCGACATTTTGCGCGTGCTGAAGAGATACTCACCCTTTCGTTTTGCTATAACGGTCACATACGAATATTTGCAGGATTAGGTAAGCACGGGCGTAGCCAGGATTTAGTTTTGGGGGGGGGGGGGGGGGTTTAGTTTGAGAAGTAAATAAAACAACAAAAATATACTTACATGAAATTTAATATCTATATATTCATCCGAAAAACTACGACATATTTATAAAGTTCTTAACTTTAAATGAAATTGATAAATTAATTTCGTTCCTCTGCGCTAAATCTAAAACCATTAAAGAAGAAATCTTCGGCTTTTTCTTTTAAATATATCCACTACTTCATCTGCATGAATTTCTGTTCCATAGTGAATGTTCATTAACCATTAAGTCTGTTTTCACTTGTAGTGTTTCGTAAATAGTTTTTCAGTCTCCTTAGGCTCGGAAAAGACCTTTCTGGGGTAGCAGTGGATACAGGAATGGTAGCCAAGATTTGTAGTAATGTGTAAATATTAGGATAAAGGTTTTTATCGCACATATCTAGGCATTCCAAACTAGATTTCAGGGTAGGCAGTCTTCTTATCAGCATGCAAGGTAGCTGAAGCTTTGATAGCTAAATCCAAATTTGTTTCTTTATTAGAAACCCCTTGACCTTGACTACACCACTTTTTCCAGTAGTCCATACCTTTAAGTTTATCACCCTTTTTTCCCCTCCATTTTTCGACAGTAATAATGATTCACGTATCTATCCTTAACAAGGTCATCGAATAACAGCGCACTAAAATTACTCACTTACACGGTACACTTAATTCTCTTCACTATTCGTTCACCACTTTTCACTTTTATTCGCTTCGAGTTCGCATGGAACAATACTGCCGTAAGCGCGGTCACGCGCCGCGGCGCCGCTTATATAGCAGCCCAGTAGCCGTCCAGAAACTTCCACGAACTTCCACAAAGTTCCGCTCATTTCGACCGAGGGGCGTGGCAAATAATCGAGAAACAACGCAAAGTGTCCCTACAATACAAAATAGTTCGGCTGCAACTGCGTCTGCCTGTCGTCAAAAGATGGCGCTAGGCGCTACTATTACTACATATATTCAAACGTAATAATAATTGAACTCTTCACTCCTCGTATTTTTTCGGTATAATATTAGGTATTATTTTGCTTATTTCGGGGGGGGGGGGGGTTTGAACCCCCGAACCCCCGAAACCCCTTGGCTACGCCCGTCTAGGTAAGTATATTAGAGGGGTATTTTGATGTTCTACTTATCCTGGGAGTTTGTAAGCCTGGTTCATACAGCTTCGTTATCTTTTAATTTTACTTTATCTTTAAGAAATAACCAATGCCATTTGTCCCTCGATTTGAACTGACCAATGACATTTAATATTTCTTAAAGATAAAGAAAAATTAAAGGATAAAGAAGCTGTATGAACGAGGCCTTAATCTCCACGTGCACACAAAAACAAATTAGGTCGATAGGTCTAAGCCTAGCTATAAATAAAATGCTTATAGAAATAAATGCAAAATAGAAACAGCGAATTTGGAACGGAGCTATAAAACGGCCAGGGCGAGTGCACGTCACTGCTGTTCGCGACAAGCAGCATACAGTGGCTATTATCAGCAGTTGTACGGATCCTATTGTGGAAACACAGAAAATAGTATACCTAGCCTATTTGTATTGATAGTTAAGCTTTTACTGTGGTAATATGCACAAAGGACAGGGATGGGCGCGCTTTCCAATTTACTGCCTTTTTATGTTATATCACACATTAAACAACAATTGCAAAGCTATAATACTTATCTAATAGAAAAACTATAGGACAAATTGTAGAATACATGTTCTCTTCTAAAAATAAATGTATGGTTGTCACATGCCATGTGTTGGTCATGGATGCCGATTTTATGTTTTTTTTTGTGGGACGCAAAATAAGAAAATCGCCTTAACAAACTAAAAAAACAATTCATGCATGGCCTCAAGATAGTGACATATAAATTTTTAATATAATGGTTTTCTTCTATCTCTTGCAATAATAATATATATAGTCTCTTTATATAATTAAGAGTTTTTTCAATCTGATTTTTTTTTATTTTGCGCGACATTGGCTGTGGCAGTCCTAAACAATTATCCTCTATACTTCCGCACCTAAATTTGAAATAAATCCGTTTTCTTTCTTCAGGTACGAGGGATTACTCATGAAAAATTATACCCAATATATACAACGGTAATTTTAAACTAAGTAGATTCTAAAACAGGTTTGTACTTTTCGCGAACATGTTGCCAACCCTTTCTTAGATGGGACACGTGCTGGTCACTCCGACTGTTTTAGATCTGCATATACAAAGACAATCCCGATTGTCTGGTACATATCAAAAGATGAACGTCTGGCAAAGCGTGGTGTTTATTCCAGAGTCTGAATGAATTGTTAAAGTTCATACGAAAATTGCACTGATTTGTCATATAAAAAAATATCAGTGCTATGTTGTCGCCGATTGTTTTAGTTTGGTAATTAGGATATGCGTTACGTATAGGTATATATGGTGTAATCGAATTTATTAATTTCCAGAAACATCTTTGGAAATAACTGAGAAAATTGGAATACAACCACGCATAAAAACATCAAAAGAATCTAAGGGACAAGGATAAAAATTATAAAATAAGACAAAATTCCATGCTATATATTTTTTACTAGTCTAAATAGACTTATATGTGTCAAAACTCACAAAATAATTAAGAAATTGTTCAATTTGCATCGTTTCCTGAAAAAAGTATGAATGTTTTTGCAACACATAATTAACAACAACAAAGCAACATTAAATAATAACTAATCCAGAGGATTACCACCAAGACTGTTAATAACCGCTCTACATCTACGAGGAATACTTAAAATTAGGTTGTCAATGTCATGTTGTTCGATGGCGTTCCATTCATTTGAAAGGAACTTGAATAGTTGTTGGTCAGTTTGAAACACAATATTTTGCACCAAAAGTCTTCGTCTGAACATACCTCATAAGGGCTCTGTGGGATTAAGGTCAGAGGATTGAGAAGGCCAAGGCAAAACATTTATCTCATTGATGTCCTGCATGGGTATAAGCATTGTCGTGCATTAATGGAAATTTTGGTCCAATTCTCTCAGCATATGAAACAACAATACGCCGATGAAATTCAGAGATCTGTGCAACCAAACGAGATTAGTTCTTCTGCCGATATTGATACCGTCCCATACCATGATCATACACCTTCTCGAAAGGTGTGAACCGCTCGATCAGCTGCAAGGCTTTCTGCATTTCTATTACAACTCCACACGCGATGCCTCCTTGAATCTAGCCGAAGTCCAAATCGAGGCTTATCAGAAAAGAACATTGGAGTAAATTCCTGGCTTGTGTCAATTTAAATGTTCTTGTAACCCATAACCCACACTGTGTGTATTGTGCAGCTGAATAATCAATTGCGACGCAGTGATACTGTGCGGTCGCAAGGCTAGCAATCTTAGAAATGAATACTGGATTGGAGATTGGAGTAGTTACCCTTGTAAGGCCTGCAGGCCGTTCTCTAACGTCTCCTCTTTTTTGGTATGTTATCCATAAACGATTACCTAATAACACTCTTGGATGTGTTAAGAGTTTCTGCGACATCCCTTTGTGAAATTCTAGCTTGCAACATGCCAATCGTACGTTACATCGTTTCAAGTTTCAAACTTGCTCCAGCACTGAATGACAAATACCTATATAAGCATGTGTTTGCTTCTGGGGTACTCCTAGTTTGGAGTATTGTGAGGGTGAGAATTATTATTATATTATTAAATTAAAAAGATTTTTAGTTTTAATTTTAATAAATTCTGCAATGGGTTTTTTCATGTAAAAAACATTAAATACGTTTGCATTATCAGTTTACTTGTCCCTTAGATTATTTTGATGTGTGTAATATACTTATTTCACCAAACGCGGCATTCATCGCGCGGGAAACGTTTGCTGTACCATAGAAGAATCTACAGTAGATTCTTCTATGGCTGTACTAAGTGCCTGAAAACAACGACTAGGAATAATCTAATAATTTAGTCGGTCTCATATAGGAATGTTTTTAGAATCAAAATAAATAAATTAAAGTTACTATAATGAAAAGGGAAGTTGATAGTGTGACACCAACTTGCTACAGGTCTAGTTCTACAGGTAGGTACATACATAACTATTTAAGAAATATACGCCAACAAAATTTTTTACGTCAAGAAAAATGAATGTCGCCATTTTATGACAAAAATATACTTAAAAACTTTTTAATATAACGAACATTTTAGGAAATATAAGCATATTTCTATGCGCTTTTTACTCACCCTATATAGTTCTTCTCATTATCATTTAACATATTAACACAACCTGTGCAGAAGATCTATTCTTCACTACTTATTGGCGTCATGTCTCAACCTTGTGTTGATTTGAAGAGAAGTTTGTCGCCTGTACAATCAAACAAGTTAACCGGTACACAGACCACTGCAATATCACAACGGTGAATTTAGACCAGTTTGCAAAACAGGTTTTTTTGTCCGTTTTCGCGATCGGCGCACCTTGCCAACCCTCAACCCTTCTCTAGGTGGGGTGCGTGCGGATCCTCCCTTGGCATTTTCGTTCGCATCAATATTAAAACGGGAATATCGGGTATACGGCACCTAGTGTGCGTCAGGGGTTTAGGGTGGGCGCCGGGGGATTTGCTAGAGATAAGCTGCGTGCAAAAACGCGCACGTGGTGTGTGGACCCTCCGGACCGGTGCTATACGGGGTTGCTCCGACCCGGGGCCACGATGCTCGTCTGTTAGTACCTTCTTCGAGATGAAGTTGTAGATTTACGAAAAGCCCCGACCACGATAAATGTGAATTTTGAATGGTTTTCCGCACAAACGTTCTCAATAATTTATGTGTTCTTTCTGCATGTTCATGATTTTCGTCCTGTTTTCTTATGTCTTATCGTATTTTCATAAATATTATTTATTGGGTATGACTAGGAGTCATCATACTGTAATTAAAATAACAATTTGTCAATCTCACACTTGTTCCGCCAATACTGTGGCTTCTTCAGATTTGGAATACATATTGTGTACACATTATAGGCTGACAAAATACAGTGGAAAATTTTCACTGAAAATCAGTAAACTACAGAAGTGTTTCATTTCGTAGAGTTTGTAATATGGATTTTCATCAACTAATAATAATACTTTTTCCGGCAAAAGACTTGACTTTCATAATTCTGCGTGCAAGGTTTGGCTCTTACATGTATGTACGCGGGCAACATTTTTTATTAAGTTACTAAAGTTTAAAAAAGGCTAATTATGGGAAATGGTAAGTAAGAAAGTATATGTTTTTTATCATTAACAATATTTGCTGAAAGTATTATAGATATAGGTACCATGCATATACCTATGATACATCGATGCATGCGGAACTACAGATTTAGCTGAAGGTTATAAAGAGGGGAAAACAGAAAATGAGATGGAGTTTTCAATTTTGTGGCTTCAAAATAAAAAAATGTCTTAGATATTATTGTAATAAGCAAAAATATATATCGATTTGTCCTCGGATTTGTCCCTATTCAATGTTTATATAAACATCACGTTTCTGGGGCACCCAAAGATGCTGGATGTAAAAACGTATATTATTCATAAGCCTAAGCCTGAACTGTTCGGTTCTCAATTTAATAAAAAGTGCAGAATTAGATTCCTATATTGTCTAAAATTATTTTAACCAAGTCTGCTTCCTATTAACCCAATAGGTTATGGGCCCAGACACAAATTAAGTATTGTGTTCAGTGTTAGTTGATAAACTGTTAGTGAAGTGTTTCAGCAAAAAATGCAAGTCAACGAAACTAAAACCAAAAGAAATATCAAACCATTCAATGGAGATAAATACTCTATTTGGAAATTTAGAATTCGTGCTTTAATTGCAGAAGAAGATGCACTAAAGGTTATAGATGAAGATACACCTGCAGAAATAACCGATGTGTGGAAAAAATGCGAAAGGAGTGCAAAAGGTATCCTTATTGAACATTTAAGTGATTCCATGATTGGTTTTGCCACAGAATCAGACAGTGCTAGAAGCATTTTCCAGAAAATGGATCAAATATATGAAAGAAAAAGTTTAGCCTCACAACTAGCCTTGGAGAAGAAATTGCTGAGTTTGAAATTTAACACAGACAAACCTCTCGCTCAACATTTTATTATTTTCGATGAAATGGTGGTCGAATTAATGGCAGCTGGAGCTACACTGAACGAAATGAGCAAAATTGCCAGGTTATTGTTAACTTTACCAACTTCATATGACGCAGTAGTAACAGCAATTCAAACTTTAACTGACGAAAATCTAAGCCTTGCATTCGTTAAGACAAGATTATTGGACTACGAAGTTAAATTAAAAAATGAAAGTGGTGAAACAAGTGGAAAAATGCTGCAAGTAGAAACACATCATAAAAATAAAAAGGATGACAATAAAAATCTGCATAAAAGAAAATGGCAACATCAACAAAATAATTTTAAAAGAAAACAGAACGCTTCAAAATATTATTACCAATCGAACAACTCATGGAAAAATTATAATAAAAGTAATGCGAAGAAGTCGGAACTAAAATGCGAACATTGTGGAAGAAAGAACCATGAAAAGAAGAACTGTTATTTTTATAAGCGACAAAAAGCAACAGAAGATCGTCAAAGAACAATACAAACTGTTCAAATTGAAGAGAACAGTGGAAGTTTTGCTTTTATGTGTGGAGAAGAAGCCGCCTTATTAAATGAGGTACCAAATAAACAAAATGAATTAAATTTTGTTTTAGACTCAGGTGCGACTGACCACATAGTTAATCAAGCAGATGTCTTTACAACTGTGAAAGACTTAGAAATACCACTCAAGATTTCCATAGCTAAGAAAGGTGCTACCATAAACGCTACAAAAGTTGGAACAATAAAAGTAGTAACAAATATGGGGGTAACTGGATTTTTAGAAAATGTTTTGTATGCACCCGAAATACCAAACAATTTGCTGTCCGTCCGCAGGATGCAAAACAATGGTATGAGAGTAATTTTTAGTGAAAATGGAAATGTAATTGTCAAAAATGGTAGTAAGACAATATTAACTGGTAAGTTATTAAATAATTTAACATGTGTAAGTTTTACAATAACTAAAAGCATGTGTAACCAAGTAAATTTAACCAAAAATATTACCTTAAATTCATATAAATTTTGGCATGAACGACTAGGACATATTGGTAAGTCAAAATTTCTAGAAATAAAAAGAAATAATCCACTTATTGAAGCTGTAAATCCCACAGACGAAATATGCGAAGCTTGTGTTTACGGTAAACAAGCACGTCTTCCTTTTTCAAAATCTAAAGACAGATCTCATGTTAATAGGCCATTGTTTATCATTCATTCAGACATATGCGGGCCAATAACACCTGCTAGCATAGATGAAAAAAGGTATTTCGTAACCTTTATAGATGAATATACGCATTACACGGTTGTTTATTTACTAGGTTAAAAATCTGATTTAATAAAAGTTTTTCAAGACTTTGCAGCTAAAAGTGAATCTCATTTTAATTTAAAAATTGCTTATTTATACTGTGATAATGGGAAGGAATATCTGTCTAATGATTTTAAAGCATTTTGTGTACAGAAGGGTATCCAATATCATTTAACGGTACCATATACCCCTCAACAAAATTCGATCGCAGAACGAATGAATAGGTCATTAACTGAGAAGGCACGAGCCATGATACATGGTGCAAACTTAGACAAAAACCTATGGGGTGAGGCAGTTTTAACTGCTGCTTATTTACTAAACATAACTCCTACCAAAGCCATTGAACAAAATAAGACTCCTTATGAACTTTGGCATAATAGAAGACCAAGTTTAGAACATTTAAAAGTTTTTGGTTCAACAGTATATATTCATAACAAAACCATTCAAAGCAAATTTGACAAAAAGTCATTTAAAGGCATATTTGTTGGTTACGACCCAAATGGTTATAAAGTACTGAAAGTAGAAACAAACACGTTCATTACAGTTCGTGATGTTATATTTGATGAAGTCAATTTTAAAAATACTCGACCCCTTGTACACTCGGAAATTGAAAATGCTACAGAATCAAAAAGACAGAAAACTGATGAAACAATTGAAATCAGTGAAAATATTAACAAAACTGTTCCTAAAACAGACAAAGTTAATAATGAGACGCCCGAAAATATGGATCGTGTTTCAAGTGTAAACAAACGACGGCAAAGTGAACGAATTAAAAACATGCCCAAAATTTCTTATGAAGAGCATGATATAAATAGCCTCGTAAATAGCTATTACCTAAGTTCACAGTCGATAGTTTGTGATATTCCCAAATCATATCAGGAAATTAAAAACCGTGATGATAAATTTGAGTGGGAGAAAGCAATAAAAGAGGAGATTGATTCTCTTTTACAAAACAATACGTGGACATTAGTACCTCGCCCAGTCAACAAAAACATTGTAGACTGTAAATGGGTATTTACCATCAAGAATGATGCTTTAGGAAACCCATATAAATATAAAGCGAGATTAGTGGCTAGAGGTTTCAGTCAAAAATATCTATTAGATTATTACGAAACCTTTGCGCCGGTCGCACGTATTGCTACTTTTCGATTATTCATTGCTTTTGCGAATCAACACAATTTATTAATCCATCAAATGGACGTAAAAACCGCATTTCTTAATGGCTTATTAAACGAGGAAATATATGATGATGATCTTGTCATCGCAACTTATGACAAAGATACAATGAAAAATTTTAAACAGTATTTAATGAAACAATTTTCTATGGTAGATCTGAAAGATTTAAAACTCTTTTTAGGTATACATATCGAAAGAAAAGACAATTTTATTACATTAGATCAAAGTGCATACTTGCAAAGCGTTTTAACAAAATTCAACATGAGTGACTGCAAAGCTGTCAGTACACCTTTGCCTCTTAAATTAGATTTTTCAGCATTAAACTCTGATGAATATTATGACGCGCCATGTAGAAATCTTATTGGTTGTTTGATGTATGCAATGATATGCACTCGTCCCGATTTATGCACAGCCATAAATCTTCTACGTAGATATCAAAATAAAAATAATAAAGAACTTTGGCAAAATTTGAAAAGAGTTCTAAGATATGTAAAAGGGACATTAAAATTTCGATTAATTTATAAACGAAATGATTATAAAGAAATTTTAGTTGGTTATGTAGATTCTGATTGGGCCGGAAATGAGCTTGATCGTAAAAGTACTACTGGCTATGTTTTTAAATTATTTGATCAAAATATGATTTGTTGGAATACCAAAAGGCAAAATTCCGTTGCAACATCATCTACTGAGGCCGAATATATGGCACTTTTTGAAGGTATAAAAGAAGCTTGTTGGTTGAAATCTCTTTTAGCAAGCATAAAATTTGAATTGGTAAAACCAATACCTATATTTGAAGATAACAACGGATGCATTGCAATTGCCAATAATCCAACAGATCATAAAAGATCAAAACATATCGACGTTAAATATCATTTTTCTCGTGAAAAAGTTGAACAGAAAGAAGTTAAATTAATTTATGTACCCACAGGTCAACAACTAGCAGACATTTTCACAAAACAGTTACCTGCCGGACAATTTATAAAGCTTCGGAGAGAACTTGGTTTGGACGAGAAAGCAAATAACATTGACCAAAATTGAAATAATTTTAATTATTATTATTATGTATTCATTAATCAATTTTAAAGTCTGATTGGGTTTTTGACTGGGTTTTCCCCAATCCATAGTAACAAATGTTAGACTTTTGTTAAATTCCCAGAAGTAAAATTAAAAGGAAAAATGTACTGCACTCTCTTAAATTTTGTAATTTACAAACTCAATATATTATTTTTGAGTGGGAGTATTGTAATAAGCAAAAATATATATCGATTTGTCCTCGGATTTGTCCCTATTCAATGTTTATATAAACATCACGTTTCTGGGGCACCCAAAGATGCTGGATGTAAAAACGTATATTATTCATAAGCCTAAGCCTGAACTGTTCGGTTCTCAATTTAATAAAAAGTGCAGAATTAGATTCCTATATTGTCTAAAATTATTTTAACCAAGTCTGCTTCCTATTAACCCAATAGATATACAGGGTCTTTTAAACAAAATTAATAATGATTTATTTGAAATAACTTTGGCGCAACTTTTGCTGTAAAAAAAGTAAAAAATAACCCACTTAAACGTGTTAAAAAAAGTCGCTCAAAATGGTCTTACCTACTTGTTCTATTTCAAAAAGTTTATTTCAAATATATTTTTTACATATCTAATATGTAGGTATGCATTTTTTATTATTTTTTATGAAATTTTAAAAAAATTGAAAACTATGTTAAATCATTAGCTTTCTCTCCAGGCTCTAACTATTTATTGCCAAATGTCGATAAAAATATATCTATCAAAAAATAATGAAAATTAATTTTAACTTTTTAAATTTCTGTTGTTTCATGCAAAATTGAAGATACATTAAATTTTTTAGTAATAAATTGGTGTCAAAATGATAATAAATAATTAAAATAGTATCAAATAATTTCACGTATCTAATCAAAATTCAGGATTTCTTGTTTCAATTAGAAATTACGACATTAGATCATGAGTGATATAAAATTGGAATTTTTAAGATAACATTAACAGGCTTTCATTTTTATTATGTGTTTTTTAGTTTTTTTTAATTTTCCTGCTAAACTTAGGTACTACCTATTTTTGTTGCGTATGAAGACCACGTATTCGTTATGACTATTGTTACTTCCATCTTTCGAAAACATTGATTCATCTGCCCAGAGCGTTTCCCTAATAAAGTTAGGATTTTCTTCATTCTGTTCAAGTAGCCAAGGATAAAATGCTAACCGCTGTACCTCTTTGCCTGGATGTAAGTGATGAATTTTTGGTAGTGGTATGGATGCAATACTTCTCGGTTCAGAGGTTTCCAAACAAATTTGTGCGGCAATTGTAATTGTGTGCGTAACTTCTTCTAGTACTGATCGTTCGATCATCAAGTACTGCATCACTAATGGTAATTTCTTGTATAACAGTGTGCTCTTGACGTGGATCTGAATACTACGATGCTCCTTAATTCCAAATTCACGAAGCCTTCGAAAAGCATTTCCGACACGCAGCTCTATAGTGTTACCATCACAGTAGGTACCCGCACCCAAAACGTAAATAATGTCAGCAAGTTCTTCTTAACTAAACTGCATTTTAAAAGAAACACTAAACATAAAGTCATTCAACTTAATACAAAAATAATTACTTGATGCTAAGCTGTCAAATAATAAACAAAAACTTTTATTTTGACAGCTGCCTTGTTTTATATTTTTTAAAATATCTTCTAAACGAAGAACGATCTGCAAAAAAGTTACTCTTTATTTCGTGTTTAAAATTCGATTTTATATATTCAGGACAGTAGGTATGTCTTCGGATTTAGTTAACATAAAGAGCAACCTGCTGATTTTTGATTTTTTTGCAAAAAATTGTTGCTTGCAAAATAAATTACATTGGCATAGATATAGTTATGTTTCTCATAAGACATGGGTCCACGGTATTAATAAATGGAAAAAAAAATATAATACAACATAAAAGATAAAAAATGCAAATATAAAATTAAATTAAATATAAAAAATTTCATCCAAACCAGGCCCATCACAAGAACCTAAGGTTCCCAAAAAATATAAGCCGCATTACCTCTTTGGATAGCTAAACTTATCCTTTGCGTTATGAAGCCTTTTGCATTTTTGGGCGATAATTTACAGCAAATATCTGAAACAAGTTTCTTAGCTTCATCACCCCAAGAACCAAATGTTTCAACTGCAAAAGGCACAAAAATAATGCGATCCTTTAGCTCAGCATATAAGATGTATACAGGGTGAGTTTTTTTCGATGCCCACTATGGGGATCTCGGAAACTAGCAGAGCTAGAACAAAGGTTAAACGGGGAAAGAATTGCAGTTTTGAATGCTCAATCTAATGCCCCTTTTGGATTTTTAAAAAAGTTCACGGCTCCCTAGATATTTTGAAAAAAGTGATGTTTTGCTATTTCTTCAGATCTCTGTAGCTCCGTTATTTCTGATTATACAGAAAAACTGTAGAGACAAAAATTGTAGATAATTTTGGGCTTAATAAGATAATCTAATCCAATTTTTTATGTTGTTTGTGATTTTTGAGATATGACATAAACTTGTGTTTTTTTAAATGTAAATCATAGTTGGCTGTGGCCTTACAAAATCGGCCATTTTTGAGCTTTCCAAAGATATAATACTCGGCATAGTTATTACAAAAAATAAAAGAGCTATGGCTAATTTTCTGTTTTTTTTTTTTTAATTTTCATATAGTCAGCCATTGAATATTTTCATAATTACGTTCTATTTTATAATTAGACATACTTCAAACTTTCTAATACTTTATTTTTAGCTGGTAACAAAATGCAACAAAATAAAACAAAAATTAAAAAACTCAAATTCAAATTATTATTATTTTAACAGGTCACCTTTTAAAATAAAAAAGGTGTTCAAACAATCCACCATTATTATTTATGCAAATATTGCATCTTTTTAAAGCTGAATTTGTCGCCTTTCTTAGAGAGCGCCTGTCAATACTGGCAATTGGTTCTAAAACAGCTGCTCTTAATTTAACAATTGTCTCATACTTTATTTTGTACTGTTCCCCACAAAAAAAATCCAAAACAGACAAATTGAGGGATCGGGACTGCCAGGAAATAGGTCTATTTCCCCCTATCCAACTATTTGGATAGAGCTGATCTAGGTAATTTCTTACGGGCAAATAATTATGTGGTGGAGCTCCATCATGATAATTTTTGTTTTATTTTGTTACATTTTGTCACCAGCTAAAAATAAAATGTTTGAAACTTTGAAGTATGTCTTATTATACAATAGAACTTTTTAAATTATGAAAATATTCCATGGCCGACTATGTAAAAATTAAAAAATAATCAGAAAATTAGCCATAGCTCTTTTATTTTTTGTAACAACTATGCCGAGTATTATATCTTTGGAAAGCTCAAAAAATGGCCGATTTTATAAAGCCACAGCCAACTATGATTTACATTTAAAAAAACACAAGTTTATGTCATATCTCAAAAATCACAAACAACATAAAAAATTGGATTAGATTATCTTATTAAGCCCAAAAATTATCTACAATTTTTGTCTCTACAGTTTTTCTGTATAATCAGAAATAACGGAGATGCTGAGATCTGAAGAAATAGCAAAAAATCACTTTTTTCAAAATATCTAGTGAGACGTGAACTTTTTTAAAAATCCAAAAGGGGCCTTAGATGGAGCATTCAAAACTGCAATTCTTTCCCCATTTAACCTTTGTTCTAGCTCTGCTAGTTTCCGAGATCACCATAGTGGGCATCGAAAAAACTCACCCTGTATACATCTTATAAGAAACATAACTATATCTATGCCAATGTAATTTATTTTGCAAGCAACAATTTTTTTGCAAAAAAATCAAAAATCAGCAGATTGCTCTTCATGTTCACTAAATCCGAAGACATACTGTCCTGCATATGTAAAATCGAATTTTAAACACGAAATAAAGAGTAACTTTTTTTGCAGATCGGGCTTGTATATAGGGTGATCAGAAAATGCAAATGTTCAAAAATGGAAAGAACAGCCATTTGTGATTTTTAGAGAGGAATAATAAATTGAAAATTTGTTTTAAACAAATCTGGCGGTTCCTTCCATTCTCAGACATTTTCAGAACGCGTTCTCACGGCTGGGCTTTCACTTTGTCGGGAAGAATCGAACCGTTACTCGGTAAACTTTCGATGTGCCAACCTATGTAGCCAGCTCTTAAGACTAATTACATCTATGCTGCAAATTTTATATTCAAACTGGAAATTTTGTTTTTACATGGGGAGTCTCCCAAGTCAGAATATAATGGTGTGAACATCCCAAAAATTATATAATTATTCAGGAGCGTTTAGGGAATAAGAGACTATGATTTTTTGCAGTGGATGCTCGTAAACATGAAGTGGTCATGTTTACAGAATGCAACAAAACTAGATTAGACGCTCGCGCGGAATTATCCAAACAATTATTTCGCCGTGTCGCTCTGGCTGCCTCCATACAAAGTTACGGAAGTTCGCGCGACTATTTCCAGAACGGACGTCCGCGCGAGAGCGCTGCTCCCCGCCACAACTAGCGACGCGCGGCCGCCCAAACTCCTCCGAACTCCAGATAAATAGTTGGCGCGTCTAAACAAACTGTCCGACAACAACAATTTCCAGCGGACCGCGTCCCTTTGTAGGCGGCCGCCGCTTATTTGCATCTTTGTCCGGGCCGCGGGCCCGCCCGCAAATTATTAAACTTTGCGGGCGATAAACGGCCCGAAAGTTGGCAAAGTTGTCCCCCATTAATTCAATTCCACCCTCCGGTCCGGCGGCTCGCTGTTGCCGGGCGAAGAATAACTTATGCGGAGCGAAAATGGCCGAGCGGGGGGTGGAGCCCGCAAAAGTTGTGCGGCCGCTCCGGAAACTTTCGCCCCCTCCGGAGGGCCGGGCCCTAATTAACCGGGCTTCGGGCCATTTTGGGCCTTACAGGGGCCCCGGTTAGGGCGCGGCGCGGGAAGGGTGGGATTACGTAAGTTGTAATTCGGCGCTGTCGGCTCGGAAGACGAAGATTTATCGAATTTTCATTAGTTTTTGCGGCGGGATGATTTATCGCCGTTCCTCCATAAATTCTTCTTGAGAGCGGCAGGGCAGGCGGAATGGGGCTTGAACGGGCCGGATATATTTCACTACTTAAAATATTAACTCGGGATACAAATGGTCTGCCAGCGAAATGTGTACGGAAAAAGTTCAACCGCGGAAAGTACAAAATGAAAATGTGAGTTAATTTTCAGTCGAGTGTTCCGGGAAGGCAATGAACGGCCGAGCGCTGTTTTAGAGGTGTTTGCTCCTCTCTAAACGCGACTCTTTCAAATAATTTCAGTCCTTACTGGGTCTGTCAATTGGTAATTTCGATATCCTAAGTTGGCATCAATGCAGCAAAAAATGCAACCGGGTCATAAGTTCAGGTCAGCGACGAGCCCATTTGCACAATGAATAACTACTAATAACACGAAAAGTATCAAGAACAGGAACACAGATAACGAGTAAAAGTCACTAAACGTACAAAACCCTAGAATATTTTCACTGCCGAACCTTTGAACCAGTTTGAACGATCCGGAAAACCTTCACTGTCGCTTTCACATCGAAACAAAATTTGCCTGAGTCCGCACCATAGACGCTGCCACAAGTAGCTGATTATACCAAAATACCAAAATTAAAGTGTTTACATGACGTTTGAAGCACTAAAAATATCAACTAATAATTTTGGGACTTTCTGCTACCTTGAATGATATTGGCAATGATTTTTTTTCCGAATTAATCAAAAAGTAAGACACCCACGAAAACTTTACAAGAGTCTCTTTCCTTTAGATATACAGTGTGTCTCCGGATGGACCTTCTACTTCCAGACTTTCTTTTTTTGCATTTTATCTGTTATTAGTAAATATATAATAAAAACAAAGACGTGCTCACCTCATACTGCACTATACAATAGTTATTCCCAAAAGAATTATTCTCGCAGAATCAGTTCATCTCATCAAACAATTAAATATGTAAGCAAACAAGAGAATGTGCGTTGAGATATTCGCCAGAGCCGCACTTAGGCATGACCTTTATTTAATTTTACTTTTACAATTGTTTAGTACTAGTAACCACATACACGTGTTTCATGCTATTTGGCAATCATCAGTACGGTGTAACATCAACCAAATCAAAAAGATAGAAATGATTTGGGAAGCAACAAGCGAAGTCCAGGCAGGAGCCAACAGCACATTTGCAGCTTCAGTCAGGACATCCCCAATTCGGAGCTTGTACTAACATCGCCACTAGTTTTTTTTTTGTTTTCTAACTTTGAGTGCTTATGCCCATTAATTTTTTGCTTGTATTTTTACATTTACACTCACAATCTTACATCTTTGTTGTCATTGTATCTTGGGCTATGAAGATTTCCACGCAGGTCGCTTTAACAGCCTCCGTGGCGATCTTAGTACAAGCTCCGAATTGGGGATATGCTCTGACTGAAGCTGCAAATGTGCTGTTGGCTCCTGCCTGGACTTCATTTGTTGCTTCCCAAATCATTTCTATCTTTTTGATTTGGTTGATGTCACACCGTACTGATGATTGCCAAATAGCATGAAAGACGTGTATGCGGTTACTAGTTTTTTTTTTGTTTTCTAACTTTGAGTGCTTATGCCCATTATCCCTTTTTCTTGTATTTTTACATTTACACTCACAATCTTACATCTTTGTTGTCATTGTATCTGGGGCTATGAAGATTTTCACGCAGTCGCTTTAGCAGCCTCCGTGGCGATGTTAGTACAAGCTCCGAATTGGGGATGTGCTGACTGAAGCTGCAAATGTGCTGTTGGCTCCTGCCTGGACTCCATTTGTTGCTTCCCAAATCACTTCTATCTTTTTGATTTGGTTGATGTTACCCCGTAATGATGATTGCCAAATAGCATGAAACACGTGTATGCGGTTACTAGTTTTTTTTTTGTTTTCTAACTTTGAGTGCTTAAGCCCATTATCACTTTTTCTTGTATTTTTACATTTTACACTCACAATCTTACATCTTTGTTGTCATTGTATCTTGGGCTATGAAGATTTCCACGCAGGCCGCTTTAGCAGCCCCCGTGGCGATGTTAGTACAAGCTCCGAATTGGGGATGTGCTGACTGAAGCTGCAAATGTGCTGTTGGCTCCTGCCTGGACTTCGCTTGTTGCTTCCCAAATCATTTCTATCTTTTTGATTTGGTTGATGTTACACCGTACTGATGATTGCCAAATAGCATGAAACACGTGTATGCGGTTACTAGTTTTTTTTTTGTTTTCTAACTTTGAGTGCTTATGCCCATTATCACTTTTTCTTGATAAAATTATATGTGGCGGTGTCTAAATAGCTGAAAACAACAAGATAAAACCGCATAAATACACTTTTGCGATGGAGTACATCCCTGTTGCCAGGCGCGCTGATATTTTATGGTCTATTGACCAATCGCCTTATTTCGCGGAATGTCATGGAACACGACGCCAGGCGTCAGGGTTATTTGATTTTAGTATAGAGCTATTATTACGTGCGACTGCTGATTCCCGAAGTTCAAAGATGTATAGAGTGGGCGTTCTAAAAATATCCTGATCGACATAATATATGTTTCTACTTTTTTTTCATTGGAAAGATTTTGTTTGGAGTAATGTATGTAAGACAAAAGTTACCACCATGCAATCACATTATGCGACACTTAAGAATAAAAATGCGATGGACTGAAGATTATGGGTCGCTATTTCTTCTTCAACAATCTTTTTGTTAAGAAATTATTTTAGCAGTCGTTCTCTTACATAGGTACCTTTTAAAATAATTTAATTAAAGTTGAAATTTTGAATAAATGGTATAGTATTTTAAGTTTTTCTCCAAACTTTCGTTACATGCGTTAAGTTTATTACATTAATTTGGGCAGTTGATAAGTTGTTTTACTTTTTAACCTTCCATTACAGAAAATACAATCCCTTGACACAGCAGCTAACAAAATATTTAATATTTTCAGTTTTATTTAAACAACTCCAACAGTCACTGTTTTTCACGGAGTTCTTGATCGAGCCTCGGGCTAACTTGATTTTCATTTACAGTTTTCAGGACATGTTCGCTTGTAGACTTTAAACGAGAACAGATAGAGAAAATTTTCTATAACAAAAGTTATTCTGGCAAATACAGGTTTTGCAAATATGAACAAAGTCGGGTATGTTTCTCAGAAAAAATACAATTGATGACGTCATCACTACTAATTTTAAAATTCTCAAACTATATTTTTTTTACGCGAAATGGACCTCGCATAGTCCCATCTAAGACTCACATGTTTAATTTTTTTTTTCGTTTCTCACAGCCCTGAAGCGTCAACTCTGGGACACCCCTGTATATGGATATACCTACTAATTAACGAAAAGCATATACCGCAGAGTACCTAACCTCTTCTAAACAAAAGTGTCTAATGGATTGACTGACAATGACATAATCGAAGAAGCCAATAATTCACCATCTGACTAAGCATCCACAATTTCCCCAGTAATAAAGAGAACTGGTATCGTCAGAATTGAGAACTGAAGTACTAATATGCAGATGAGAAGAGAAAACCTCTGGACATTAAAAACATACCTACTTTATTATCGAGTTAATTTACGTCTCCCAACAGTTTTGTTGTTTTAGACTGAGAAGGAACATTCTTCTGTGTTCTTCCATAATACAATTTATGGAAACACCTGTACCTACACCTATATGCTTCTGAAAATGAGCTCACTCACTGCATTGTAGAGTTTATCTCATCAACGTTTAAAACTTGTTGTTTTGCCTGGCACTTGCTCATGAAACACCAAGCTCATTAAAATACTAATACTAAAAAACGTCACGAAACAAAAAACTGAACCGGCATTAGGAGAAAAGCGCTCCCACCATTTTTTTACTTTGGAAATAAATGGGCCTAAAATACTTCGCCCCGAAGCCCCGAGCAAAAATTACCGCCGCACCGGGTCCCCCCCCCGAAAAGCCCCCCATTATTTACCTAGCAGGGGGTTAGAGGAGGCGCGGCAACGCGGCGCGACATTGCGCGTGCGCGTTGCCCGCCGGACGCGGCTCCAAATTGATTTTTTCCTGCCCTCGCCGGACCCGCGATTCTTCGCAGGGGTAGCCCGGTCGGCCGCTCCCCTCCCCGCTCCCTCCCTCCAACCCGGTCTTCCCCCCTCTGCGCCCGAGGGGAGCGCCTCGGACGGGAGCCGGGGTGTGCGGCTGGTGAGCGGATCGTCATGGTCCTACATCTGGAATGAAAAAAATTACGTGAAAGTCTCTATAGGTGAAGACGATTTTCTAAATTAAATTTTTCGACGCAACACGATAAACTTTGAAATATAAGTATGAAGATAGAATCTATTCTCAAATGGGTCGGTTGAGGCAAATACCCCTCCCTCTCTATAGCACCTAACCTAGCATACTCCTCTCATCTACGAGTAGCAGATCGCAGACAGCCCCCGCAGTGGTCTTTAGGAGTCTTTCTTAAGTAAAGCTCAATAAAGAACCTATATATTTAAACCAAGTCTAACCTGACGTTTCGTTGGCGTTTCGATGACGTTTGTTACACGTTATCATGTATTTTCATGTCGACGTTTCATTGATGAGTTGACTTTTTTACGCATTTCGCGTTTTTTCACGCTTTTTTCACGCGTGAACGAAACGCCAAGAAATCGTCGACGCGTGCAAAAAAAATGTGAAAAGGGGTGAAAAACGTAAAGAGCGTGAAAAACACGTCAACGAAACGTCAACGTAACGTCAAAAATGTCGACGAAACGTCAAAGAAATTGTCAGGTAAAACCATTCGTGGCTACTTGAGGTCTGCTATTAGACAGAGAGGGGTGCTAGGTTAGGTGCTAGAGAGAGAGAGAGAGAGAGAGAGAGAGAGAGAGAGAGAGAGAGAGAGAGAGAGAGAGAGAGAGAGTGTTATATATCTGCCTCAACTGACCCAGTACCTACTAAATGAGAACTCTAAATAACATAAAATTAACATGAAATATTAGGACAGTCAAATAGTAGGTAATTTATCTTTTCCCCCTATAAATTGCCATATGCCCTTTCCAACATAGTCACAACATACAGTGTCCGCCAAAAAGTCTGCACCATATGGGAAAAATTTTTAGTAAATAACTTACGGAAAATTTGTTTGCGGCGTCAGATTGTGCTTGCTTTAGAACCAAAATTGACATAATCAAATGTTGTGACGTAGTCTTTTTTATATGTCAAATTTGACATTAATGAAAAAAATGTCCGAAAAATGGGCTTATTTAACTGAATTTCGAAAAAAGTAATAAGAAAAATATGTCTCTTTCGCAATTTTATAGCACTATGCAAAATTTCAAGAGCCTACTACGATTTTCACATTTTGCCCTTTGTTGGATATTATTGGACAAAATATTTTAAATTTTCTAGATATTTCTGATCAGATCAGCATGACAGAAATATTTGTGTATTTTTACAACCATTTACTATAGAAAGAAGTTTGTAAATCGAATTTATGTGTTTATCTGTAAAAATGAGATGAGTTTTGCACCAAGCGTGCTTCTTCAACAAGCCCTCATTTTATTTTTTTTTGCAAAAAAAAAGGAAAAGAAGGATATTTAGACCGTAAACTAAGTATTGTGCAGTATGTATTCAGTCAATGAGTGTTTTAAATTACATAGGATCGACTTTTATGGATTAACAAATACGGAAAATGGCAACAAAGGGCAAAATATGAAAATCGTAGAAGGCTCTTGAAATTTTGCACAGGGGTATAAAATTGAGAAAGAAACATATTTTTCTTATGACTTTTTTCGAAATTCGGGTAAATAAGGCCATTTTTCGGATATTTTTTTTCATTAATGTCAAATTTGACATATAAAAAAGACAACGTCACAACATTTGATTATGTCAATTTTGGTTCTAGAGCAAGCAAAACCTGATGCCGTAAACAAATTTTCCGTAAGTTATTTAGTAAAAATTTTTCCCATATGGTGCAGACTTTTTGGCGGGCACTGTATATACCTAACTTTTGCATATACCAAAGAGTTATTTTTGTGAGTTATAAAAAGGAAGTTCAGTGCGCCGAGGGACACATAATAGATACATATAATATTTTAAACCGGGAAATTAACAAATTTAAAAGATACCTACCTACACACGTTAACCTCTTATTAATGCAAGATAAGTATTTCCCCAAACAAAATTATGGGAGACTGACGATAATGTAATGTTGAAATAAAATATATGGATACGTTTTGTTATGTCTAGATTAATATCTAAACAAGTAAAAAAGCATCGCTGTAAAAAGTTTATCTGCGACAGATGTTTAAATTACTTTCCAACACAAAAAAGTAGGAAGTACATATTATACAGGGTGAGTTTTTTTTCGATGCCCACTATGGGGATCTCGGAAAATAGCAGAGCTAGAACAAAGTTTAAATGGGGAATGAATTGCAGTTTTGAATGCTCAATCTAATGCCCTTTTTGGATTTTTAAAAAAGCTCTTGGCTTACTAGATATTTTGAAAAGAGTGATTTTTTGCTATTTCATCAGATCTGTGTAGCTCCGTTATTTCTGATTATACAAACCTGTAGAGACAAAAATTGTAGATAATTTTGGGCTTAATAAGATAATCTAATCCAATTTTTTATGTTGTTTGTGATTTTTGAGATATGACATAAACTTGTGTTTTTTTTAAATGTAAATCATAGTTGGCTGTGGCCTTATAAAATCCGCCATTTTTTGAGCTTTCCAAAGATATAATACTTGGCATAGTTATTATAAAAAATAAAAGAGCTATGGCTAATTTTCTGTTTTTTCTTTAAATTTTCACATAGTCAGCCATGGAATATTTTCATAATTACGTTCTATTTTACAATAAGACATACTTCAAACTTTCAAATATTTTATTTTTAGCTGGTAACAAAATGTAACAAAATAAAACAAAAATTATCATGATGGAGCTCCACCACATAATTATTATTTGCCCGTAAGAAATTACCTAGATCAGCTCTACCCAAATAGTCGGATAGTGAAATAATAGACCTATTTCCTGGCAGCCCCGATCTCCCGATTTGTCTGTTTTCGATTTATTTTTGTGGGGAACAGTACAAAATAAAGTATAAGACAATTGTTGAATTAAGAGCAGCTGTTTTAGAAGCAATTGCCAGTATTGACAGGCGCTCTCTAGGAAAGGCGACAAATTCAGTTTTAAAAAGATGCAATATTTGCTTAAATAACAAAGGTGGATTGTTTGAGCACCTTTTTTTATTTTGAAAGATGACTTTTGAAAATAATAATTTGAATTTGAGTTTTTTAATTTTTGTTTTATTTTGTTACATTTTGTTACCAGTTAAAAACAAATTTTTAGAAAGTTGGAAGTATGTCTAATTATAAAATAGACCGTAATTATGAAAATATTCCACGGCTGACTATATGAAAATTTAAAAAAAATCGGAAAATTAGCCATAACTCTTTTATTTTTTATAATAACTATGCCGAGTATTATATCTTTGGAAAGCTCAAAAAATTTCCGATTTTATGAGGCCACAGCCAACTATGATTTTCATTTAAAAAAACACAAGTTTATGTCATATCTCAAAAATCATAAACAACATAAAAAATTGGATCAGATTGTCTTATTAAGCCCAAAATTATTTACAATTTTTGTCTCTACAGTTTTTCTGTATAATCAGAAATAACGGAGCTACAGAGATCTGATGAAATAGCAAAAAATCACTCTTTTCAAAATATTTAGTGAGCCATGAACTTTTTTAAAAATCCAAAAGGGGCATTAGATCGAGCATTCAAAACTGCAATTCTTTCCCCATTTAACCTTTGTTCTAGCTCTGCTAGTTTCCGAGATCCCCATAGTGGGCATAAAAAAAACTCACCCTGTATACGGATGACTGTGAACAATTAAATGAATATGAAAATCAAAGAGTGAACCGGGTTCCTATGTGATACATTGTGATAATTTCTTGCGGCTCTACTTCGTTTCTAACGACTTGTAAAGTTTAATGGTGACATGGTGACAATATGACATGAAGGCGAATGAGTGATTTGTATATAGTATAGTAGGGGTTTGTTATACACGGGGGGAGCAGAAGTAGTTTTGAAATTCTAGAATTCGGCATGTTTGGCAAACGTTATTTTTAGTTGGACTTCTACGGAGGAGGAGTAAACGACTCTGGTGTCGTTTAGTTCGATGTCACGCTGCGAACGCCGTTTGGAAAAGAATACGGCTTTGGCTTTGTCAGCATCCACCATGCAAGTGAAAACTTCTTAGATCACTCAGTGAGTTAGACAAGAATTAGAGATTCCTGAGTGAGGCGGACTGGTATACAGCGGTAAAGTGAAGATGTGGTGTTAAGGACATCCTGGAAATCGATCTCGTTCAACCCTATCTCTCTTCTAGAATTAATTTCAGGAAGCGTGGGTGCGCAAATTTTTCCTTCATCATCCGCAACGCCAGCTCCCATCCGACGATAACGTGTTTCATAATGACCCCATCATTTATTATTCAAGGCTCGTTATTTATCACTTTTTTTCGCATAGACTCGACCGAACTTCATATATTCTATTCGTGCGGTTACGCTGCAGTTTTTGCGCCTTATTCGCGCCTATTGTATCTATTTCGGTGTTATTGCGAAAATGAAAAATTATCTTGTTCCGTGGCCGGCCAGCCGCGCACCATTGAACCGCCCTTCCGACGAATATTGTTCGCTGCCATAAAGAATTTTTAATCTGCGAAGACAGAATTCAGCTGCAGCTGGGGCACTCGGGTAATTCAAATAAACGAATAGGTGGGGTAAATCAACCCTTTCTATTGTTTTTTAAAACTATGTTCGGAGCGTTATTCTACCGACAGGATCCTGTTTCACTATTATTGTATTTTTTATTATCAACAATTTCGATTCTATACAGGGTGTAACTTTAACGAGTAGGTAGACACAACACACCACTTCTTAATGACGCATTAACGCTCTCCATAACTTACTAATAATTACATTTACCACCTCACTAATTTGTTTTCACTTTTCACAATAATGCTTTCTCGACACAGATCACCCGTCCTTATAACGACGTAACTTTTTCATATATAGAAGTAATTCGAAATGTTGTCCTTCATTCCTAATACAAGGTTCAACTCTCATCCGCTGCATAGATTCTTTTATTTTAGCTAATGTATCGTGGCAAACAGTGACCAAAAACCTAATATTGATCTATTGGAAATTCCAGTCATTGCCCCCGCGCCCGCCGGCTGCAATCAGCTGTCGCGTAGGCCTGGAGGCGCATCCTAGCAACAATGGAGTGACAGGGATGTTCGAACCAGCAGCACTAAAAAGGTTTCTAAGTATAAGGTCAATTATTTTTGTCATATTTTTGGTGATTAATTTTTTTTTCAAAAACCAACTTCATATAGGGGACTACCGCCTATCGCCAGTTAAAATTTATGTACTAATTAAAATTACTCCCTGTATATAGATTTTCCTTTGGTTATCCTCCATGACAGACTGCGAATTATCCAGTACTTAGCTGCACTGAGCGCGTTTATTGCTGCAAATTTAATATGCGGGGTAATTTTTTTAATAAAATATCGGTATTATATTATGGTCAAAATAATACTGATGAGAAACGTATTGGGCCTATTATTAGATATATTTTCTTTATTATACTTTTTTTTTCACTTTTGAGTCGAGACAATTCCGTATTTTTCGAAAGATAGGCCGATTTAAAAAAAAAAATCAACCTGTATAGTAGGTACTCATTTTGGGTTTTATTTTTTGGGAATAGTCCAATTCCATGGCCTACTGTTATATGTACATACAATGTGTCCACGGCAAAGCGGTATTATAGGTGTATAGGTACGACAATTTTTTTTGCATTACAAACACAATTTTTTGTATTCTGCTCTTGCTTCACCCAAAAACTATTTTTAGTATCTTGGACTTTAAAAAATTTATAGAGGGCGCACATAAAAATCGTAAAGTGCCCTTTTTGTGCGAAATATTGAAAAATTTTATTAGAAAAACATGCTCAGAATTAAAAAATATGACGTATCCAATTACAGAACTAAATATTTTTTAGTTATAATTTTTTTAATATTATAAATGTAATCATAATTTAATTTTATTTATTCTACCCATGTTGCTCAATTTACAGCACACTCTCAACTCTGTTCTTAAATTCTTCGTAGATATTTTGAATGGCTTGAAGGTTAATTGAATTTATAGCATTTTTTTATAATTTTAATATTTTAAGAAGAGTATGCCATGGAAACAAAAATAAAAGTGTTCCGTCTTTGTGTCAGAATAATAATTTATTGTTGGAGGAACATGGGTAGAATAAATAAATTTAAATTATGATTACATTTATAATATTTAAAAAATTATAAATAAAACAATATTTAGTTCTGTAATTTGATACAAGGTCATATTTTTTAATTCATCTGAGCAAGTTTTTCTAACAAAATTTTTCAATATTTCGCACAAAAAAGGCATTTTACCTGATGCGATTTTTATTTTTAAGCTGTTAGCAGCGCTCTCTATAAATTCCAAGTCCAAGATACGAAGATAGTTTTTGGGTGAAGCAAGAGCAGATTACAAAAAATTATGTTTGTACACAAAACCGTATTAGGCATTTTTTAAAGAATAAAATGTATATTGCCATCTATAATTATAATTATTGGTCTTCAAAGCACTTTGTACAAAATTTAAATAAGGTATATTAGCCAAATAACGCCGCATGTCCCTAATAAAGCCAGACGCCATCTTTTAGAAATCCACTAATGCAATATAAAAACTTTGCCGTATAGTTTTGTAGGTTTCTACCAAGGAAAGCAATGGGCTATAAAAAGCCTCTTTCTGGATGCAACAGGTGTCGCAACATGCATTGCCATTGTTGACAGGCAACCACGTTACTGACGGTAGAGTTTTTGTTGCAAGATTTTTGTCGTTTCATCATTGTGTAAATTGCATTTGTTGATACCCACGTCATCTTTGGTAAGTTTATGTTAGATCTAGTTCATAGCTTGAATCAAAACATAAGTAGTTTTTGTAAAATCAATACCGTAAATTTTAAGGCCAGCGAGAAAAGGCGCAAAGCAATACAGTCGTCAGAGATTTGTTTTCTTCTTCTTCTGTAAAAACCAATTCGGAAAAAAAGAAAAAAGCTTCAGGTCAAGCGAGTTGGTATTGCTTTGTTAGTCAAAAACATCGGGCCCGTGATATGCGTCTGTGCGTTATTTGTAACCGTTACGTTCACGAGGAGTGTGTAGGATTATCCAAAGATGGTAACATTTTATTTGTTTGTTATGATTGTTTTAATTAAATTTTAATAAATACTTACGTTTAATAATTATTGTTTGTTATTTTGTATTTTTTTAAATAAAATCAGAGTTGGCGTTATTTGGGACAGGGTGTTCTTAAAAGCGCCAATTGCAGCATACATCAAAAACAGTTAGTTTGTAACATCGGAAAAAAACAGTGTACCGTGTTTTTTGTTGTAACATATTATACATATACAGAAAATAATTACCAAGATTCGTAAAATTTTGAAAAATATTTAAGAAACTGTACAAAATCGAACGTTAATATGGCGTTATTTGGGTCAAATACCTTACTGGAAGTTATACAAGACAGGGTATTCACCAAATAATGGGGATAAAGTTCTAAAAAATCTGGTTTCCTGGAGTACCACAAGACATATTTTGCGATTTTCGTTTGCGAATCGATTAAGCCTTTTCCAAGGTATTATTTAACATAGTGTTTCGTAATAAAATCACTTATTTTAAAAAATATATTTAAATATAGAATTTATGGGATTTCACTCTATTGTATTAGTCTCCCTAGGAAAACGTATTTCAGGCATGCCACGAATCCTATGAAAACAAAAACGGTATCGTCTACAATATATCGCATAACGACGCGTACCGTGATCCATATTTTGCACCTTTTCATTTTTTTACTGTATTTTTCTAAGCAACAAACCAGCCTGACAGTGGTTATTATGATATGATTGTTTAGTTTACTGACTGGCCGGCCACTAGACGCTGGCCAAACTCTATTTGCGACTGTGGCGAATAGGCGATTCCGTCTTGTCAATATCTTGAGTACAGGTGTGTGGACCGTGGCGTGTAGAGTGCCACGATTCGCGAGGTCATGAACTTGTACCTATATTGGAGTTGGAAGTAAACAGTGATATAATGTTTTAATTTCGCTGCATATTTGTACATTGTGTGCTTAGTTTTGTGTTTTGTCTGCTACTGCAGTCACTGCAAACAACGTGCATCCGTTGTAGGAAACTAAGAGCTCCCTATACTCCTACACACCCATACTAATTACTGTTGATTGACATTGAAAAATCAAAAAGGTAGATAATAAATGCACTTAGACTCTGTACACATTTTTTTAAATATCTGGTGAACGCCATTAACAAGGGGATTTAATACACTTCTGAAAATATTTTTTTATTTTTCTTTGTTGACTTTTGAATTTTTTTAAATTTGGAATTCGTATTAAGCTATTTTTTTCCCACCTGTGGTTAAATTTTTTTACATCATGACTGAATCACCCTCTACAGCATAGACCATTGATTTTGAAGAATCATTTTTTTTTAGTAGATACACAGATGACGGAGTTAAAATAATACATGGAATTCTAATACTCTGTAGGTAGTATTCAGATGCATGGAGTAGCGGCTCCTCGATATATTTCTCGACTGTCCAATTCGGCGCCGACTCGTAGAAAAAGACGCACCAACCGTTCCCCGCGATGTTTCCCACAACGCAAGATAACACCGCACGATTCCGCCGCATTTTTTCGCACCTCCCTCTCCCCCATGCTCCCACCCCTCCGCGAAACAAAGACGCGCGGCGCGCGCGCCGCCCGCATACGCACAAAACTCGCCATCGATTTTCGCGGCGGCCTTCCGCACTTTAAAATTTAATAGAAACTTTCGGATTCATCCCCGGCGCGTCGCCAATTTGCGACGCACAAAAGAATAATTACAACAAAACGGCGCGCCTAATCGAAAACAAACGTTGTCGGGCGGTGCGGTGCCATGCGATCAACGGCAGCGGGTATAGTATAGTATAGGCGTGGGCCGGATCGATAAAAGCGCGTGCGTTTTTGACGGCACTGTACCTGCGAAAGAAGGGCCGGATCTAAGGTCGCAAATGGCCGACGCACTAAACACGCACCCCGGCACCGGTGGACGTGGGGTCCGCGCGCGGACCGCGCCTCCGTGCGGCCCGGACAACATTGAAGAATCAATCGCTACATTTGTAAACAGGGTTGTCGCGTATCCCCCTACCCCTGCATGTTACGACCCCGTCCCATTTGGTTATTGGCTCATTGCTATCATTGATTGAGTATTATTGTTTTGGAATGCGCGTTTTTCAGCGCGGCGCGCCGCGGCCACGCCGGCTGACGTATCGCCATTGTGGCGTTTTTGTTTTCTCGTTTTTTTTGGGATTCCGGGCGTCGTGCGCGCGGAAGCGGCGCCCTCGTAGCGGCTGATGAATTTTTGTTGTTGTTCGATTATATTCCGGGGGGGACTTCATTACATGCGTGCGCGGTGTATATGGGAAAGGGTAAAGTGCAAAAAATGCGTTTTTGTAGTTTTATTGCGTGTATCCGCGGGGGTTTCGATTGAAAGAACCCCAGGGGCGTTAGTGAAAAACGCAAAAAAAATAAACTCAAATAAGTTTTCAATGTCGAATGAAATTCGAATGAATTTCCATTAAACCACTGTGGGTACTGGTGAATTTCTGAATCGATACATATTTTAAATCTATACCTATCTATACCTACTTTCTATAAGTACCTATATATAACATCTTTTGTTGTACATTGTTAAGCAATATAGTTATTTTCCTAACAAGTATAGAAAGTGGTAGGTACCTACATTTCCGCAAGCAAGCATCAGGAGATACTGCGGATAATAATAGACTTTTTGCAAGAGTTAGGCACAATTTTTTTAATAACGTGTCCGGAAATTAAAAAAAAAAGATTTAAACAAAATATATGTATAGGTATATGTATACCTATTGACCTATAATGACAAAGATAAACAAAAACCTATAATTAAAATACAGGTTATATTGTTTGTTTACAATATTTATATTATTTAGAATTTTATAGAATAGATTTATTCCTCAATTTACAAACAAAATGTAGGTAACTAGTAACAGTGACTATAGAAATCCTTTCTATAGTCACTGCTAGTAACCAATATACCTAATAAATAAATTGGAAATAAATTGAAAAACAAACATATCTGAATCCAAAGATTGTACGTGGGTTACCTTTTTATGTTTTAAATGTGTTGATACCTTTAAAATTTTGTATAGAGGGTGGCCAACTTTTAAGCGCAAAACTTCTGGAATAGAAAACGTCAAAATATTTAGAAATATGTTGAAACCCTAATGGCTTTCGTTATACAGGGGGTCAAAATTAATTTTTTTCAAGTTTTCTTTTTTAAGAACACAGCTAAGGCAAACATAATATATATTTGGTGCAGTTTGGACACACATTAAAAATGCTATAATATATTTTGATAAAAAAAAGGTACGCCACTGGAAAGGTAATGTTTTTTTCCTTTACCAAATTTTCCAATCAATTATAAGAAAAACTATTGCATTTTTTCGAAAAATGTGCCGTTTTTGCGTTTTAAATGTTTTAGCAGAAGGAAATTAAAGGAAATCTAGCCTTTTAAAATTTTGAACACCTATACAACAGCATGTCCGCGTTTGTAGCTTATAAGAGATGAAAGGTGAAATTGACCAAAAAGTGAAACACACGAAAACAGTTATTGTTGATAAAAGTTTTTGCTTGTTTAGAAAATATGATTCACCATGAGAAACTTCCATTTTGTTATACAGGGTGGGTAAAAAATACAAAAATATTCTTTTTCTTGAAATCGGCATAGTGAAGTGACTCAAAATCGTCATTAAAAGCTCAGAAATCGGCACTGAAGTAGCCCATTATTGTACGATTTTTTCAATAAGTAGATCTTGGAGAGATGTAAACATCAAACGTCAGACGCGGAGCCATCGCCCGTCAAAAGCGGCCAAATATTCAAAACCCGGCCAATAAATCCCATTTAACTTTTCGTACATGCACAATGCGAAATTGTTACCTATATAAGAGCGCAATCTTTCAGTATAAATATTTTAGTAGGTTTGAATATTAATCTATTTTACATGGAGGGGCTGCACAACAGGCAGCAGTTTGGATTTTCTGTCAGTATAAATGCCCTATCTGGTCATACTTTGACCTAGGTAGAGCAATCGTCAAAGTCAAGCAACGCCGCGCGTAGTCGGTTCATGGACGGGTGATCCCTTATTATTATTTTTCGCCTAATAATAGTTATTTATGTACCAAGGCACTGAAGTTCAACTTTTTATGACTCATGTGGAGTTTAGTTGCTGAGGCCTCTGGCCGAGGCAAATAAACCACATGAGTCATAAAAAGAACTTCAGTGCCGAGGTACATATTATATATTTTTTGAAATCGGAAAAAAAATGTTTTATTAGGCAAGAAAATAATAATAAGAGATCACCCGTCCACGAACCGACTACGCGCGGCGTTGCTTGACTTTACCGATCGCTCTACCTAGGACAAGTATAATGACGTACGGCACCTTCGAACAGAAAAACCAAGCTGCCGCTTCTTGTGCAGCCTACACAACAAATCTATTGACATTCAAATTTACTAAAATATGTAGACTGAAGGATTGCGCTTCTATAGGAAACAATTTCGCAATGTGTACGAAAAGTTAAATGGGCTTTTATCGGCCGGGTTTTGAATATTTGGTCACTTTTGACGGGCGATTTCTCCGCGTCTGACGTTTGATGTTTACATCTCGCCAAGGCCTACTTATTGAAAAAATCGTACAATAATGGGCTACATTATTGTACGATTTCTGTGCTTTTAATGACGATTTTGGGACATTTTAATGCCAATTTCAATAAAAACATTTTTTCCCGATTTAATAAAAATATAATATGTAGGTACCTCGGCACTGAAGTTCTTTTCATGACTCATGTGGTTTATTTTAAATTCCACATGAGTCAAAAAAAGTTGAATTTCAGTGCCTTGGTGCGTACATAAATAACTATTTCGTAAGAAAATACCGGAGTAGACATTAATTATTTTGCAAGATACGTCAAAAAGTCATTCTTAATTAAAGTTTTTGCTTCTTCAGAAAACACTATTCACCATAAGAAACTACCATTCTGTTGTACAGGGTGGGTAAAATTTTTTTTTTGAGTATTTTGTTATTTTGTATTTTTTACACATCCTGTAAAACAAAATTGAAGTTTCTTATGGTGAATCGTAATTTCCGAACAAGCAACAGTTTTAATCAAGAATGACTTTTTTACGTTACTTGCAAAATAAGGTATGTCTACTCCAGTATTTTCTTACGAAAAATAACATTAAGTATTGTATTTTACCCGCACCCTGTATGGACAACAAATTGAAGTTTCTCGTGGTGAATCGTATTTTCTAAACAAGCAAAGACTTTTACTTCTTTCTTTATGGTCCATTTCACCTCTTGTAAACTCCATCCGCGTACATTCTGTATAATAAACTCAGTTTCTAATTCTAAACAACTTTCCTTAATAACATTTTGTCGTAAAACCTACAAAATTATATTTTTTTTGTTTATTATACAGCTGAAAGCAATGAAATATATTTTTTACGAAAGAGGCATTTCGTCAAATCATTCTTTCAGTTTCACCATTATTTGTTTTGCTTGAGTTCATTTCAGGAATTTTCTTAAACTATAGCGCACCACCCTGTCATCCGCAAATGAGATCATCGACCCAATAGAAGAGATTCGTAAGTAGTCTGTTTATAGATATTATATAGATTGGTCCAAGGACGGTTCCTTGTGGTATACACCGTACTTAATAATAGAGATGGCCCATTTCTTGAAAATTTCAAGATCTTGTCTTGATCTTGTCTTGAATTCAAGACAAGAAAAGGTTTTGAACCTTCAAGACAAGACAAGAAATTTTACTTTCAAGACAAGATTTCTTGAAATTTCTTGATTTTATTTTGAAACTATACCATTTTATGAAATTGGTAGTAATCAACGAACTTTGACAGTAAATAACTAGGAAGTATTGCATAAAGTTGGGAACTGTGGTCGGGAATCACATTAATAAGTCAAAATGAGAAAACTAAGATCCCTTAAAATACTTATTACTCAAATCCTCGCTGAAAACAAAAAGTAGTAACGTAGGTTCCTTAGTTTTTTTTTCAAATCTTATTAGGTACATTACAAAACAAATATTAAGCATATTTAATTTGAATTATCGTTAACGTTAAAAAACAAAGAAGTAAAAGACAATAACGAATAGAGATTCATCAGATTTTACCACCGAAAATGTCAAGAAATCAAAAGTCTTGAAATTTCTTGAAATCAAGACAAGAAGTTGGGCTCAAGAAATCAAGAAATCAAGACAAGATGTTGACCATTTCTTGTCTTGATTTTCAAGACAAGACAAGAAGTTGGCGTCAAGACAAGATTTCTTGTCTTGAGCCATCTCTACTTAATAACACGCATACCTATATTAGGTCCTCGACACCACTGACCAGACGGTATTTGATGGTCAACGGTGTCGAAGAGCAAGAAACAAAACAATGTTAGGAATATCTATAAAACTAATGTTAAAAAAATACGATTTCGGTCGGATAGTTCATTAAAAGAAAACTCGGCATGAAAGTACCTATAAATTAGATATCTCCGAATCCCGCCTCGTTCCAACTAATCTCTCAGAGGAAATACGCCGGCTGATTGCTCTCCTCTCAATCCCGTTTCCGCATACCTCCGGCTTGGAAGTAATCCCATTGGAGAGGGCCTTTTGGCGAGAGCCGGGGCGTGCTTAAGTGGATTCCGCGTTCCTGGAAGGAGCTCTCTCTCCCCAGGCCGGGGCTAATCCCGGCCATTACGGGCCGATCCTGTTATTTCCTTTAATGGCGGATTATTTGCTTATCGGCGCCCGGTCTGGAAGAATTAACTCGGAAGTTAGCTGGTTCCGGTTAATCCGAAGGTCGGGATACGGTTTTTACGTTTACCGTGGTTGCTTTGTAGGTTTATCCACTTTTTCCATTCACAATTCACATTGTTAAATTATCGTAGATAAGTTATAATAGGTGCACAGTTGGTGTAGGTGCTGGAATTTTTTGTCACAAACCAAGAGCTGAGGTATACCTATTATAAGTGCTCTTCCAGCATTCAACTATCTTCCAACACTAAATAATACCGCGAATGCATCTTATATTATTTTACTCATGTTGTTTCCCCGAATATAAAATGTAATTTGTATTTGTTAAGTTATTAGTCACTTGTATATTTTGCATTAAAATAAACGGTATATAGTTTTAAAAAAGCATTTTCCGTGCCACGAAAGTGAAGCTATATTTGATTGTATTGTATACAGTGTGTCCCAAATTCGACTCTCGCCATTGCGGGATCTCGGTAACTAGAAGAGATCGAGGGTCGTTTAAATGGAAAAGGTTTTAGACAATTTTATTGCCAATCTGATGCCGCGCCGAGAAATCAAAGCTAACTGCGATCGTTGTGGAGTTATTTAAAAAAAAACTGAATTTTACCTTTTTAATTTTTGTTAAATATCTTAGAAACCGATGGTGTAGTGCCAAGACAGGTCTTTGACATTATTAAGGCACTTTTATCTAGCCCTTTTAAAGTTAATGACAGTCTTCTTTAAAAAGTTTTCATTTTCAAGATATGGCACACACCTTTTGATATTCTTGGATTTATAAAAATTGTCTACATGAAATTGTCTTTCCAATTAATGATTTTTATTAATAAGCGTGGTTTTTACCTAAGTAGCCCATGAAAATTCTGGCGAAACAAATGCAGCAAACTGTCAGTTATGTAGTTCTTAACTGTCTTCCTTGAAGTAGGTAAAAATACCGTTTACTTATAGTGAAAAATTGGATGTTCAATAATTACTGTTACCAACAGAACTACTATATGCAGTGGCAGAAAGAGTCTATTATACACACTCTGAATCAGACAATATTTAATACATTGAGTAGGAATTTAGAACAGTGTGTAGCTTTAGCTGCGTATAGTGTGTCTAATAAATTATTTCTGCCACTGTACTATAAGTGAGCTGAGAGCTACATAAGAACATACCAAAAAATGGCAGTTTGTTGCATTTGTTCCGTCAGACACTGTTAAGTGTAACAACTAATAAAAATCAATTCGGTGATACATAATTTTAAAGAGAATTTCATGTAGATTTCAAATTTTTACAAATGCAAGAAACGAAAACCTTTTTTTAAAAAACTGACATTACCGTTAAAAAGGGTGAATATAAAAGTGCATTAAAATGTCAAAACCCTGCATGTCTTTGCATAACCATGGGTTTCTAAGATATTTAACAAAAACGAAAATGCAGCGGCATCAGATTGGCCATGAAATTATCGAAAACTTTCCCCATTTAACTTACCATCTCTTGTAGTTGCCGAGATCCCAATGGCCAGGTTCGAATTTGGGACACATTGTATATAAAAGAATGAGGTATGAAGATTTTGTTCTAAGCATGGCATTTGAAATGACGTCTTAACGCAATTTAAGTATAATCGTTGAGGGAAGGAATAAGAGGCATATATGATCGGGATATTTCGAGCCGGATTTCTGCGTCGAGATGTAGATAGTTCGTTGCAAGTCAACCTGAAGCTGTTTCTCGTTGATTAGGTCGTCGTTCGTCCTAAAACAACTGAGTTGAGATTCCGGACTCGCTATGATACATCGAGGTAGCGCCTCTTATTATTCCTTCACTCAACGGTATAATCAAATTGTAAGCAATAAATATGTACGTACGTATACGTGCTAAAGCCGAACAATATGAGTAGGAATCCCGTGCAATCAATAAAATTTTAAACCACAAAAACAAATTTTTGCGATACCTGCGCTACAGATGGTAATCCACCGAAATCCCAGGCCAGCGCACACCATTTAGGTAGAGTCTGACCTGAACGTAAATAGCAATGTATGGTAAATTTGTTTTTAAACTAGTTATTTGGGCAACCAGTATGAATTCCTACAGTCACTCTGGTGAAAATGGCATGGCACGAAATGCTTAGTCACGCGAAGCACTTTACGCGCAGTATTCGAAAAATATTGTTTATTTATCATACACAGATAGAAATACAATTCTTCATAGAAAAATATTTGTTGTTTGATCAAGAATTATTTGCCAGAAATAATATTTATTTCCGTAAAAACTATGTTATTTAAACGAAGATTTATTTTTTTCAATTAAAAAATAAGTGTTTTTTGGGTAAGGTATTTAATTTGTTTGACACATTATTGTTTAGTGGAAGCATATATTATTTTCCTGAAATAAGGTATTAATTGGTGCAAACAAGAATATTTTTTATTTATTGTTTATACCTTTTGGTTGTTTGGATCAACCACATTGATATTTGGTTTAAATTTGACCTTATTTGAGTTAAATAATACTGCGTACCATTTTATAGCTATCTCACTCCAGAGAATGAAAAATAGAAAGAAAGAGAAAATATGGGAGGCATAGAGGGCGCACTCTAGTGTCGGCGATCAGCGCTGTTCAGTGTCCGTGAAAGTAGTACCCGCCTGCAGGATCCCTGGAGGTTTTGTGCACGCAGTTTTATTATCATTTATAGTTGCCGAGTAGCAGAGTGTAGTGTGGTGTACTATGTGTAGTGTGTATTGCGTTTTTCAACCTATTTTGTAAGTACACGCATAAGCAATAATAGAAACAAATCTCAAAGAACCTACTTGAAATATATCATATAGACCACCTCTATGATGGTATGTTGGTATGTTTTGCATAGTTTGTTTTTATACCAAATAAAGTTTATTTTAATTGTATTTAAATAAATATTTTTATAGCATTACAACTTATCGTGTTTTTCTAATCCACTTCCCATCTTTATAAATCGAGTAAACTTAATGTTTTTTATGAATGGACAAAAACTGAAATTTGTAAATAATGATAAAGATAAAGGTTGCTTTACTTTAAATAAATAATATTTTATTTGAGTGAATACCCTGGGGTAATTCAACCCACCACAGTTGTTTGGCGCAACTTTCTTAATTTTTTAAATAGAATAAATGTTTTTTAACATTATATATTTGTTCCTTCGAAATATATCATTTATTCAATTCAAATCATTTGTATCTCCATGGGATTAAAAATTAATTTCTTCCAAATAATATTTTATTTGTCCCAAATTAAATGCTGTTTTTAAATTGAAACAAACCAAATGTTTTATTCAAAGTCAGTCTATTAGGGTTCGCCGTATACAAGCATCAAATTTGTTTGAGTTAAATAAATTTTATTTGATTCAAGTATCTCTTTCTATCTGTGTACCTCCACTAAATCTCATAGTATAAGAAATAATGGTTTGTTGTTGATTTTTCATAATGTTACAAAAGTAATTTTGCAAAGTTTACCTTAGGATTTTAACAATTTACAAGCAAATGACAGGATAAGTTTTATGTAAAAAATTAAATTATACTCACGCAACGTGCTGAGACACATATACCAGCTCGTACGGCAAGTCCGAAAGAGTCGAAGCGAGGCGGAAGTGCAGGACGGGTACCTAAGTATAGGCACGCGGGCTCTCGCAAGTGACTACATAGAACTGCAGACAGATTATCTACTTGATAATAGATGGCGCAATTATCGATTTATTTGAAAATCGGCGTTTCTGAGTATCTAGGTTGTGTACATCTTTGGTTAAATTATTCGCAAAGTCTAAACATATAATTTACTAAATAGAGGTTTTTTTTATAATAAATTTTATATTAATTTCATAGTTACCAGGTATAGCGTTTTGACCCTTTATAATTTTGTTATGTTATAATATATCGTATAATAAATCGCCAATATTTCGAAATAAGTAGCTTTTTCGGGGGAAATTTCAACACCCTGTATCACTAAACGTTTGAAAACCCATGTTTAGACATTTTTTTTTATTAAAATGGCATTATCTAATCCTCTGTATAGTTTAGTAGTTCATTAGTAGACACCCTTTATCTATGCAAACTATGCAAAATAAAACTGTTTATTTAAGAATACCACCGTGATTTTCTCGCTTATTTTTCGTCCTACAAAAGAAACGGAAGGAACAAAGATATGGACATTTTGGACAGCTAAGTGGTACTGAAAAAGAAATTGGCATCCATGGAGAACTTATCGCGCCATATAAAAAACCTCAAATTGAGCAAAACTATTAATAGTCGTGGAATATTTCTTTTAAGAGACGTAGGAAAACTTTTATATTGAAAATTGATGGCACTGAGAAGCCTTACACGTCCAGGTGCTCAGATAGTTTTAGCAAATTACACAGGGTCTTCGGCTCTCTTAAGGGCATGGAAATGTTTGTCTTTTTTAAGTTTTTTTTTATTACAGCGCGAAAAGTTGGGCATAAAATCTCATTTCTTTTTTAACGTCGCCTGGCCGACCAAAATTGCCATATTTTATTTTTCTACTTATTTTCTGTGCGACCCAAAATAAGCGAGAAAATCGCTTAATAAGAAATAAACAAAAAAAAATCATAGCCTCAAGAAAGCCGAAGACCCTGTGTACTTTTCTGAAACTATCTGAGTACCCAGTTACATAGCTATAGTTTTAAAAAATCATCCTGTATACTGCAAAAGAGTTTTATTTTATTAAGCTCTCGCTAGAATCCTAAACATCAAGATTCAAATCACAATTTAAGTCTTTAGCGCATCCGAAGAGTTGTTATCTAGATTGGTACCATATAATCGTCGTAAATCTGTAAAACGATCGCTTTAATACCTATTTACAGTTGTCCCGTTAATAATCGAGGCAACCACGCACTAAGCACTTTTTCTTCAAGAGCCCCAGGAATGAACGGAAATCGTTTTTACCCTTGGGAGCATATTACCCCCAATTTCCCAACTCGGCCGGTTTTTGCGCATTCGTGGATTTGTGACAGTTTTTGTCTGGAGTACGGGGAGCATGTGGGCAGAAGGGCTGTAGGTTTTTTGGGAACGGGCCGAATGGCTGGCAGTCCGGGGAGCGTTACAAATCGGCCCTTCGGGCTGGGGCTTCGCCTGGATTACGGCCACTTACCGGGCCGCCATTTCCATAGGCCGATCGAGGGAGAGCAGAGCTCCACCAAAAAAAGAACGGCGAAATTCAGGTGGTATCGATTTTAATTTCTCGGCATATAACGCATAGGTATTACCCAGAGATCTGTTTGATTAGAAAATGTCTTGTACATGGAGGCTGGATATCATGTCAATTTCCCAAAATAATGTTGACAGACGGAAATCATACAGACTGCAAAATTTGGCATTACGATTGCCTGTGGTATAAAAATATACTTTTATTTACAACCATGTAATGTAATTCTGACTTTTTAGAAGTTTGAACGTGTCAATTTTTTGACTTTTACTTCCCAACCTCCCGCCCGGGTGGAAAGTTTACTTTCCACCCAGGAGGGCGGGAATTATACGGAGATAACATTTTGAAATTACAAAATATTGATGGTTGTAAATAAAATAGTATACAAACCTCGGTGACGTGTTTCATTACTGTATCGAGATAAAGTTAACCTCGGCGCTTCGCACCTCGGTTAACTATTTAATCTCTCGACAATAATGAAACACTTCCCTCCTCGGTGTGTAATATACTATTTCTATCAAGATGAGGGTCTGACTTTTCACCATTTGTATATGGAAAATTTAACGGACCTTTATCAAAATCTACACTATATGAAATATTGCCAACTATTTTTGGACTGAACATGATTTTTACTACTCCCACGTTTATATTTGTCGTTTTCCTTCGAATATCATATCATTTCCGTCCTATGTAAGATATGAAATAAAATCACATTATTTAAGATTTCTACTTACCGTGTTGACGCGTTGGAAAATGAAGCAATAACCTTGAATTTACACACGTACAATATGTCCGCGGATGGAGTCTCCAAGAGGACAAATGGAACAAATATTTAATTTTTCGACAAAAATTCATTCTTGAAATAAATGTGTAAAGTACATCACACCTACCTCAGTTGGCCCATCTCTTCCCCAGATAGAGGAGAGATGGTCCATTTTGACTTTTCCGATTTTAATTTAAAAAAAAATTAAATGGAGCATTTTATAAACGTTACCAGCATCTACTTTAGTAACGTTATACGGCTTTAAAGTATATAACTAATAGTAGAGTAAATATTTCCACCACCTTTATATAACCTACTTGCAGTGTTCTTTTGATTTGGTTAATGTTACACCGTACTGATGATTGCCAAATAGCATGAAACACGTGTATGCGGTTACTAGTTTTTTTATTTTTGTTAACTTTGAGTGCTTATGCCCATTATCACTTTTTCTTCGAAATAACCTTAAATAACCAAGGTTGTTTGCATTATTAAAAAACTTCTTTTTTTCACATAATAGTTATTTATTTACCGAGGCACTGAAGTTCAACTTTTTATGACTCATGTGGAATTTAGTTGCCGAGGCTTCTGGCCGAGGCAAATAAATTACATGAGTCATAAAAAGAACTTCAGTGCCGAGATACATATTATATTTTTTTTAAATCGGAAAAAAATGTTTTATTAGGCAAGCAAATAATAATAAGGGATCACCCGTCCATGAACCGACTACGCGCGGCGTTGCTTTTCTTTGACGATCGCTCTACCTAGACACAGGGGCTTCGAACAGAAAAACCAAATCTATTGATATTTAAACCTATTAAAATATTTGTTCCGATAGATTGCGCTGCTATATAGGTAAGTACCTATACCTAACAATTTTGCAATGTGCGCGAATAGTTAAATGGGCCTTTATTGGCCGGGTTTTGAACACTTGGTCACTTTTGATGAGCGATGGCTCCGCGTCTGACGTTTGATGTTTACATCTCGCCAAGACCTACTTATTGAAAAATCGTACAATAATGGGTTACTTCAGTGCCGATTTCTGAGCTTTTAATGACGATTTTGGGACACTTACTGCCGATTTCAAGAAAAAGTATATTTTGTTAAAAGAATAAAATACATAATGCTGATAAATTTCGTAATTGTGGGTCGCGTCGATCCTGTTCCAGCATCATGGCGTCTCTTAGTAAATTATCCTAAAAACTCTGGGGGTAATAAAGTAACTTTACATAAATTGAAACCTTGAAACCTTTTTTATAGTATTTTTTTATAAAACTATAAATTTCCTATATATTCACTACCAAGTAGTGTTTCTATAAAACCAAAGGTAATATAATGCTACCAGTAGTATAGTGTTACTATAAAACCAAAGGAAATATAACGCTGCCAGTAGTGTTACTATAAAGATATTTTAAAGACACTCTGTAGGGATGCAATAATTTTATAACCTTCGGTAGGTAACCCGATAAATACTAATTTTTACGTTTTGAACCTTAAATTTGTTTTTCTGCTTTTGTTTTTAATATACAGGGATATTGGTAATTCGATACATTCCTTTGGAGATGAGAAAGGGGAAGAGGTAAGGAGTAAATTTAATCCTATAATATGCATTATGCAAAACTCAATAACAAACAATTACTTCTATTCTCTCCATGGCCTAGTCATCAATATCGATTAATGTGAAATTAAATTTAAAGGTAATAATTATTTGTTCCATAAAAGTCAAGAATTTTGCTTAGATACGTAAAATAGTTTGATGATATTTTAATTTATTATTATTTTGGCATCAATTTAGAACTGGGAAACGCAATGTAACTAAATTTATACCCCAAATGCTAGACGGTACATCAACTTTGCAACAAACAAAACATAATTTTAAAGCGTAAATATCATTTTCTTCTGAAAAATACCTATTCTTATCTTTAATTAGTAAGAAGAAATTAATAGAATGGTAAAGCTAGTAATACAAAATAGTTTTTACGAAGTTTCGAGTTTTTAAAATTTTCAGAATTTTCATAAATATTAAAAATTGGCAAAAAACTAAATATTTTAGTAAAGCGTTCAAATTTGGTACATTTACGTAAAATTGAAAAAGAAACAACTTTTTCAAGTAAAACTTTTTGATATTTTAACAAATAAACCAATTTTTGGCGGTATATTTTTTTAAATGTCATTTTTGACAGATAACGACAGTCACATGACCACGTTTGAGTGGGTCATTTTTCATCTTTTTTAAAGCAAAAGGTAACTCCAAAATAAAATTTTAAAATAAAACGTTAATTAAAAATTTCCCTCCTATGGTGCGAACTTTTTGGATTGTATAATTAGGTATGACTTGTGGTAACGAAAAATGTTTAATGGGATTGGCACCGCCAATTGATTTTGATATAAGTACATTACGTACACGTATACTTTGTGGTAGTAATCATTTAACGATAATTTTTCAAACTCGCTAGGTATACGATGAAATATGTCGGCCTCTATTTTACCAGCACATGGGGTCCGGCCCTGCGCGCCGGCCCACCGAACACGGCCCCCAGAAAACATGGGAGCAATTTAATGTCGGCGCCCGCTGTTTAAACAAACCGAAAGCGGCGTTTGCGCCACTTTAAAAAGTTCGGGGCGATCCCGAAAAATTGCCGTCATTACGGTCGGGATAGTTGCGCGGACAAGAAAAATTAGGCGGTCGGCGGAAATGCGGGCGGCGGGGGTGGGTATTTGCGGTCGAAGGGTAGATCCGGTGAAAAATGGAAGAATTTAAGGCGGCTAACCCGCTCCATCCGTATGGAATTTTCCAATTTGCGTGGCGGGGGGGATTTCGGATGCTTCCTGTTTCAGAAACAATGTGTATACATTGATACTCTATTTAACAAAGTGTCACTCGGTTAGTTTGGGAAATACAAACAATACATATAACGTAAAGTATGAGGGTAATCGTCGCTTAACTATAGTTAACCCAAGCAGCATTTTTAGTCGCCGTTACGTTCCGGCGACTTTTGTTGGCAACTTTAAAGTTGTGATTACTACTGATAGGAACGTAATTACTACGTTCCTATTACGTCCCTGTGACCAAAATGGGGAACATTTTGAGGGTGATAGATACGTAACGGCGACCACCTAGCAACTTACACCGCTACGACGCGCTTACGTTCCGACAACGTGGTGGAGACGTAGCAGCGTAGTCACCGCTACTTTGTTGGATTTGTTTGCTTCTTTACATTCGCGTCCTCGCTTTGTCTTTGTCTAAATAATTAAAAAGTATTCTAGCCCAGCATCTTCCGTCATTTTTCAATAACCGTGGAAAATGTACCTAATATTTATTTTCAACTTATATCTACGAATATGGTAGATATAAGAAAGGTATTATTTGTCGTTGCTAGATTCAAGAAACTAAAACGATTGAAAATTTTCTGTCAAATATGACATTGATAGATTGAAAAGTAACAACGCGCCCTCTCAAAATGCATGTTTTAAAACTTTTTTATCGGGAAGATAAATTACGAAAATGTGCGAAATTACGTACAAATGCTGAAAAATGCTTTTTTAATATTTCTATAAGTTATACGAGTTCATTTTTGCTCAATTTTCTTTTTTTGGGACAATTTTGAAGAAATAACTATTTCAGTAACTACCAAAGGAAATTTTTGATATTATATATATATATTATATATATATATATATTATATATATATATAATATATATATATATATTATCATATATATAGATATTATATATATGATATGAAAATTTGATATTAATGGCGTCTATCATTTTATATAAGAAAATATGGCGTAATTTTCAGTAATTACTTCTAAGTATTATTTACCTTAATATTGGTGTTTGAAGGCTTTGCCACTTAACTGGTAGTAACGGCAACTAGACTTTTTTCACTTTAAGGTAATTCCTACCTTTAAGACGAAAATTAGTTTTAGATATTTTAAACTCTAAAGTCCCAATTACTACAAGAGGACTTGAAGGTTCCAGAAGCCTCGTTTAAGTTCCGAATGCTACTACTAGGTTCCATTTGGAACTTTAACCTATAATTTTTATATGAGAGTGTTATTTTCAGCCGGTGTGTTTTGTGCTATATTTCGAAATGTTCATATTTAAAATTGTAGGCATTCAAGAGAAGCGTTTTGTAATTTTGTATTGAAGACAGGTGCTCGTGTTTCGATTCGTTTCATCCAACTGCTGCTTTAATTTTCTATAAAATGTGAATGTGTGTCTATAATTTTTCTTCTTTCTAATGGCTGACATTTTCATCACTTCGCAAAAACTACCGAATCCTTCAAACGATTGTAAGGAACTAAATGTAGTCTCCATTTTGGTCCCTATAGAAGTGACAGTTACTTTAAAGTATTTTTTTGTAGTAATTGGAACTTTCTAGTAATTTTAAAATGGAGTGGGAAGTAAAACTTACCATACAGTAGTTTTCTCGAGTAGCGGGAAAGTAAATTCCACTTTATATATGACTATATAGTTCCGTAACTTTGGAGGTATTTCTAAAGTCGCTAAGATGTAGAAGTTACTTTCACCGTTACCATAAAGTAATAAAAACTTTAAAGTGATAAACAAGTAACACAACAAAGTAATTGTGACCATTGAATATAACTTTAGAGTTAACGTGACTTTAACGTAATTTTGCATAGTAACAATTCCGTCCCAGATACTTCAAAAACTACTTACCATAAAGTTCCAACTTGTAGTAATAATTACTACAGAATTGCTCATACTTTCTAAATATAAGTAATAAAAACTAATAAGTCGATTTTTAAGTAATAATTACGTAATAACTACTTATTCAAAGTTCCCATCTCAGTTACTGCAACTTTAATGCTGCTTGGGAAATAATAATAAATTTTACAACAACAATATAGGTATCTAATATCTGCAGTAGGAACTCGCATTCCCTCCAAGTACCTACCTACCTACATATATATATATATATATATATATATATATATATATATATATATATATATATATATATATATATATATATATTTAAAAAATTTAATAGTGTTAAATTTATATCTTAACGTTTTTAGAGTGACAAAGAAGGGCTAAAATAATTGCGAAAGCTTTCACAAAGAAAAAGAGGCTTTAACTTTTTAATTTGCTTTATACTCTATACCCACTAAATATTATAAGCTATATTGTTACTTACCTATAATGTATAGAGGGTGGCTTATATAAGGGGCTCAATCAAAATATCTCGGCTATTTTTCGACAGAAAAATCGGTGGCGGGTGCCATCGATAGTATCTAAGATCTGTGAAATTATGGCACGCCTATCCACCGCATTTCGATGCACAAGTGGCCAGCCGTCGAACAGTGGAACCCGTGCAAGTTTTGGTGCTATTATGTTACGCGAGCATGCACTCACTTGTTTTTACTACAAAATCTGGCATCTCTGTCTTCTTCATATGTTTTTACTACTAATACCAGGTGCGGTTTAATATGGTTAAAAAAGTGTTATTTTGTCTGCTACCGTGGTAAAATATAAATGAACTCACTTGGAACACATATACGGAGCGCGATTTATTTCATAACATTTTCTGGCAAAAATAATAGACTTATCGGCAGAAATCACCCGTATAAAATTCAAAGGTTTTCATGCGGTCGACGTCGAACTACTCAAGGAGGCAGCCAATAAGAAAGCGAGCGTGGCGATTTGATTGGTCGGCGTTTCGGAAATCCACGGAGCAGGGGTCGACGTAGGCCACTATAACAGTGGCGTGTACGGAAATAAGGATTGCGCTTTATTTTACGGATTTTGGTTTTGTGTATAGATTTTTGTGTGAAACAAAATTATTGGTGTGTTTTGGTTTGTATTATTTCAAAGTTTATTTTATTATTTTTTTAGAGCATTTAAATAATTTTTTTTATAATATTATTAGGGGCCAACCAAGCGTTTTTGTGCTGTTCCATACACAAGTAAATATAATTTAGAAGTTAATAAAAATGTGCTTAGCATACGAAACAATATTTACCGATTAGTGTTTTTTTTCTCTTCAGGAACTTGAAGTAAACAAAGAATAATAGAAAACCAAAACTTTTCGTTTATTTGTGTCCTTCATTAAAATTGTTTCAGGTGCTTATACGGAGAAAATAAAACTACCTATAACCAATAAACGGGTAGTAAGTTCAATTACAACATAACTTCGATTTAGGAACATGTTAACCAATTTTATAAAAAGTTTGCGTTAATTTGAAAGATTTTTTTGAACATTTATTCTATTTTAAGTATTTTTAGTAATCGATAAACAAATTTTTTTTTTAAAAGACAAGTTATTATTTTCTATGGCTCAAAATAGTGGTACAGTGTCATGCCTTATATTTTTTCCATAATTTTGAGAGATGATCGGAAACTTTAATTTTTTCTACGACTGTAAAGAGATGGCCTCATTGTATGTTCGTTTTTAATTGGTAAATCTGTACATGGTTTTTAGAAACCGATGCGGGAATGTTATTGTGCACGGGTTGCCACTACAGCAAACGGTGCGGGAATATCATTGTGCACGAGTGTGTCATGCGAATTTGAGTGAAGTAGTGACTATATACATGCGCTGTCACAGTTCAGCATTTTTGATGTCTATTTAGTGAAAAAATCAAATTAGTTAGATACTTATAACAAAATGGACAGTTCCAGCGGCAATAAGATCGAATTGACACTATTGATTATTTTGGGAGCTGCAGAAATTTTAATTCCTGAAATTTTGACAATTTTTTTATTTTAAAATATTGTAAATAAGTATAAATAAGCAATATTTTGTTAAAATTTGTCTTAACTTTAATACCTCCTGTGCTAGTTGTACAATCTAACTATCCCCTCACAATTAAAAAACGAATTGAGTATGCTGTATCTGTTTTTTGTTTATGTAGCTATGCCGAAAATTGCTAATAATATAATAATATATGGTTTTAGGGTGATTTTAGATACCTATCACTTGAATAATTATGTAGAGTTGTAAAGAAAATTTTTGGGCTCGAAATACTTAAGTTAGAAAAACCCCCCAGTGATTGTTATGATGACCATGATGGTGTTATTAAATCACAAGTCAAATAGTTCCGTAGATGGCGCCACCGTTGATATTGTCAAACTCCAACTTTGCCTGATTGTGCATAAAGTCTCTAGAGTCATCTAGAACTGTCTAAATTAACTGGGTGACAGTATAGTAGGTAGTTTAATTTGTGGCCAACGTTTTTGACCAGGGTGCGTGCGAATTCTGCCTTAAATATTTATTATTTTAATATGTGATGGACTAGCGGAACTTGGTGATCAGATAAGCGTAATTTTTAAAACAACTACATTATAATAAGCATTTTCAGAATCATAAACTTTTTTGTCATAAGTATGTTTTTTTTTAGAGGAGTACTTGCCAGGATACTATTAAAAATTGAAATATGTTTTTATTGTAATTATCTTTTTTATCACTGAAAGGCGTCTTATTATAATTATTATAAAATATCTAACAGGGTTTATTTCAAAGAAGCCTTATTACTTCTTTGAAATAAACCCTAGAAATTGATTCTCCCAAATGGATGCGTTAATGCAATTATTATAAAATAGTTTATTTGACTATTATTTACTATAGGCTGGCAGTGTATCAGTGCAAAATATTTATTCTAAACTAATTGATTGCTTTGTAACTCCCTGTATAAAAACATGGAATATTAGCGTCCTAAAGAAGTACCTACGTAACTATATGTTAAAAAAGCAGTATTTCGGATAATTAATTATTAACAACATTTCTGTATATTTGGATTAAAAAGTAATTTTCATAAAAGATTAATAAAATTAAATAAAAGATTAATAAAATTAAGACAGATAATAAGTTTTTACAAGTTGATTTACTTTTGAACAAACTCGTAGGATTAGTAAAATATAGAAAAATGGGAGCCTTAACAGAAATACTTACAAAGTTATAGCATTTAAAAAATATTCTACTGGATTTTCCAATAAAAAAAGTCAAAGCTCGTTGACTTTTTTGTAGTTTTCACAAAGAGTACTTGTCAGGCACTGTCACCGATCAATAACATTCCTCCGACTTTAAATTCGCAGCAAATTCGCATTCCAGCCTTTAATTGACGCACTATTAGTCCTACCCCTTGTATACTCAAATGCAAGACTGGAGACTGTCCTAAAATATTCCTGTCCAATCATACAAATCTACAATTTCAAAAAGTTCCAAACGATTTGCAGAAAACCTAAGGAAACATTGCAGGGAAAACAATAAAACACTGAGCTCTTGGGGCTTCAGGCCAACAAAGTTGCTTTTAAACTATCTTTAGAGGCATTTACACGGAGTGACGGAGAAGTAAGTAGTTACTGCAATTTATGTTTAATGTTAAAATTTACATTGTTTCATAGCGTATTTGATATTTTTGGTTATTAATATTTTATTATTTTAATTCGTGGAATACCGCAATTTGGATTATACACTCATTTTAATATAGAGTATATGCACGCTAAGGATTTACCACCCTTGTAAAATCTTTATTTAGTGACAAATATTAGTAAACTTATTTTGTTAGGTAGGTATTCGAAGTGAGCACTCAATAACTGGATAACTTTATTTTGTAGTTAATCGTTTCCTAAAAAACGTAATAATACTTTTTTAAATTTAGCCCATCCAAGTGGTCGTAGATGACATCATTACAGCCCAAAAATATAGTTTGATATCCACTTTGTTGAATGCGTATTTTGAAACTAACAAAAAAAGTTGATGTGAAAAGCCCTTAACGTGGACACTCTATGTTATGCATTTTTTCGAATTTTTTTTAACCATAAGATATTCCTGATACATTCTGAATATTAAATTTTCCACACAAATTACGTCACCGATCCCTATGCAGTGCGCCATATTGAGAATTTAATTTGGTAGTTAAAGTTGCACCTACAAGTCATATTTTTTCGTAGGAAAATACATGGGGTCCGTAAAATGAAAAATTAAGCTTTATTGTATGAATTATTTAACTATTGTTTATAGAAAATAAAAAACAAATAAACTCTACCCTCTTATGTTAGTTATCTGCTCTTACACAAAAAAAGTCTAAGACTTTTACACTGTCTGAAATTATATTTTTATTATCTTTGAAAACACCTTATTTTCATCTGTTTTAGCAATAATGAAAGATGGGGTTTTTCGGGCTAGCGCACGGAAACAGCGCATGGAAAAACTTTCCGTGCGCTGAATATAAATACCGAATATATGGCTTTAAAATAGAAATATAGGCACAGCAAAGTAAACGAAATTTAAGAAACTTTATATGGTCTCTGATATTTAACATTTACCTACCTATTTTGTATTTTAATTCGTAAGTGTTTCAATATTTAGATACATTTCTGTAATTTATTTTTGACGTTTTATTCACCTTATCTGACAATAACTAATTTACAACAAAGCACCTTTTGAAATAATTTGAGAGTAACCATGGAAACGCATCATACATACCAAACACTATATTGTCTGCATTGTTTATTTTTTGTCAATTAAATTTATTATAATATGCCGATAAAATGTTTTAAGTTTCCGTTTTCAAAGAAGTATAATAAAAAAATATCGTTCATTACACGTCCAGAAATAGATTTTTCCGTGCTTGCATGACTTCCCGTGTTCGGCTGCGCCTCACACGGGAATTTGTCACGCGCACACGGAAAAATCTTTATTTCCAGACTCGTAATGAAATATATCATTTTATTTAAGATTTTTCTTATTTTTCAACAGATCTTTTTCGTTATGGTTTCATTCGGCTTTGACGAAAAAGAACAAAGTTAGGCCAGTTATGAATAACGACGTTCTGGGTTTAAATTGCGTGCTATTGACCTCTGGGCTGGAAGATTTCGCAACGCCCGCTTTAAATGACATAAATAAACATTAACAACGAATCACTGTACGTTATTTATTTCCCGCGCACCCATGAATTCCACATAACAAATAAGAAATTTCCATTTTGCGGGCGCACCAGCGCGCGGCGGCGGCGGCGCCCGTAAATCCGGGCCCGGCCCTGGACCGGGCGCGGGGGGCCGCGCGGCGCTTAAAAAGGGACGGCGCCGCCGCCGAAGAGAGACCGGCGCCGCGGCGGGGGCGGCGCCGCGACGCCATTGGCCGGAAAACGCGGAAAAACGCGTGCGTGCTCGCGCCCGCCGGCCGCCATAAATTCGCTGGCCAGAACAAATATTTTCGGAAGAGTAAAATGTTAAGGACTTTTCATTATGCCGGCGAATATAAAGTTTTAAGGCTATTATGCCGGGGCCCCATTAGCATAAGGGAATATTTCGGTTAATTGGGCCGCGGGTTTATGCAAAGCGCGGGGCCGGATCCGGGCGGGCGGCCGCCGGTTTTTGTCCGGGGGCCCTTTGTCGGAGGGTTGGTGGGGCCCGCCAGCCCCCCCGGGCCCGCCATTGTGGGGACGCCGAAAAGGCGGGCCATCGATTTTCTGCCCGCGGGCGAAGTGAAGAACCCTAAATAATTTATTTTGAGAATTTCATTCTACAGTCTAAAAAGACACTTTAAGCCTGTTTTACATTGGCAATTTCTTCATGAATTAATTCATGAAGTCACTTCAAGTACAAATTGTTATATGTGTATTGCACTGGCAATTTCTTTATGAATTAATTCATAAATTTCTTCATGAAGTTACTTCACGAATTAGAGCTTGTTCTATTTTCCGACAAGTTTTGTGTGAACTTCAGAAGTACTAACATTGAAAATTTGAACACAAGGAAGATGTAAGGTCTGTGTAATGTTCACAATTTTTACGAAATAATCACAAAACTCCTCTATGGGGCAGCAACGCAAGCAAGTCTGGTTCTATTATCTCCTTGGTAAGAAAATCCAAATTGAAATATACAGGGTGATTCAGTCTTATTCTGCGACACTTCAACAGGTGATAGAAAACCAAAAAATTACCGCACTTTCATCTATAAACTATATCATTTTAATTCCATGTAACAAAGTGACAAGGTGTTAAAGTTGTAAGAGGTGGACTGTGTTGAATATTTACCAAACTAGTTGAGATATTTAAGTCATATTTGTTACACGTTATAACGGCATGGGTTAGCACTTGTTAATATCAAACACCTTGAACAACCAGTGACGTAGAAGTGGGTAATTGGCTTAATTGTTTTTAGAAAAAAAAATGAACCACCTTGTATAGCAATAAAATGTATTTCTTGTGTAAAATTTAATTTTAAACAAAAATGTCCTTTTGGTAATTTTTCGTATGTGTCATGGTTTCATGGCAAATTTGATTTATTTTATTATTTCCGGGTATTTCTGAAAAATTATCTAAAAAATTTGCTCCACAAACCATGACACATATGAAAAAATGCTAAGAAATCGTTTTTGTTTACAATTAAAATTTACATAAGAAATTGAACTATTGCAATACAATGCGGTTCATTTTTTTTTCTAAAAGCAATTACATATACTAATTAGGTACAGGGTGGTTTATTATAAATTGACACCCCCCCTTAACCTGCTAGTTTTTGAGGTTAGAAAAAAAAGTTTCTTACAAAAGTTTCAGATACTAATACAAAGTTTTTTGTGATGCTTATGGACTTTGTACAGTGTGTTCTAGAAAGCCGTGGCAGACATAACTTATGTTTTTTTAAATGGAACACTCTATATATTTTTGCATTTTTGAAATCTGCTCATCAAGGCAATTAAAATGGACTTTGTGGCATTATCTTTTTTCGTTTTTGAAAAATTCCGTTTCCAAATTTTATACTAAATTTATTTAACTTGAATTTGTGGATCTCATGATAAAGATAGCTGATCGATGTAATAACAAAAAATATTTGTTTTAAACAAGAGAGTAACATAGTAAAACTCCAAAATGTTTAGGAGCCTTTTCAAATTTTACCGATTATATTCTCGAAATAAAGAATTTCAGGAAGATCGTAAAAGCTCCTAAACATTTTGGAGTTTCACTATATTACTTCCTTGTTTAAAACAAATATTTTTTGTTATTACATCGATCATCTATCTTTATCACGAGATCCACAAATTTGAGTTAATTAAATTTTGTATAAAATTTGAAAACGAAATTTTTCAAAAACGGAAAAAAATAATGTCACAAAGTTTAATACTATTTTGATTGCCTTGATGAGCAGATTTCAAAAATGCAAAGATATATGTATAGGGTGTTCAATTTAAAAAACATAAGTTATGTCTGCTGCCACGGCTTTCTAGAACACACTGTACATGATCCAATAGCAACACAAAAAACTTTGTAATAGTATCTAAAACTTTTGTCAAAAACTTTTTTTTTCTAACCTAAAAATTAACAAGTTAAGGGGGGTGTCAATTTATAATGAACCACCCTGTACACACTTCTACGCCACTGGATGTTCAAGTTGTTTTATATTAACAGGTTTTATGATAACCCAAGCCGTTATAACGTCTACCAAATATGACTTAATTATCTCAACTTGTTTGGTAAATATTCGATAAAGTCCACATATTTCTTACAACTTTAACACCCTGTAACTTTTTTTATAAAGCCTTAAAATGATATAGTTTATAGAAGAAAGTGCGCTTATTTTTTGGTTTTCTATCACCGTTTGAAGTGTCGCAGAATAAAACTGAATCACCCTGTATAGTCTTCATCAAGCTCTTCTGGGAACTAGGACATTCGAGTCTCAAAAAATTATGTAATGTGCAATGTGCAACATGCCAATGTTATAAATTACTTTTTCCACATTCAAATTAATTGAAGTCAATAAACTCTAAATCGAGTTGCTAAAATGTCAAATGCATTTTCAACTACTCTTCTAGCCCGACTTATTCTGTAGTTAAAGATGTTTTGTTTTTGGGTAATATTTCAAAATGGATATGGGTTTAAAATATGTTCTGATAGGGGAAATGCAGCACAAAAAATTATTCTGTTATTTATTCTCTTGTGTTGGTATTCGCTAGAATCTGATATAAAGTGACAAAAAATTCAATTTCTTCATCAGTGTAAAATAGAACTTGTGGTGAATTAATTTATGAATTTATTCATAAACTTATTCATGAATTAATTCATGAAGAAATTGTCAATGTAAAACAGGCTTTTTAGAATCTCTGTTTCATGTTTCCTTGGTTGAAACAATTTAAATATTTTGTTATTGCATCGAGCGTATGTTTCATTTGACATACAGTACACCCTAGGTAAAATAAGGTGTCGTACTTCTAGCAAATATATTTTTTCAACAGAAAATGCCTTGCGATGTAAAAAATACACGAGGGGGTGTTCAAAATACACGGTGTGTGTTTATAAAAACACATATCTTAAAGTGTAATTTTAGTGCTAATCACACCTAGATGCTATTTTTAACACGGTCGTGTCTTTTTAACAGAAAGTGAGATTGCACTATAATTACCTCTCCTGTTTCATTTAGACCCTTCGTGTGTTGTTTAAACTTTCTCCTACCTCGGTCAGTTTCTTGTTGGATTTCTGCGCGTCGTGTTCTGTCTATAGGTATACAAATGAAAATTATACCTCTAACCAAATTTAAATAAAAAACCTTTTTAAATATCCGTTGTCTGACACCGCTGACACTTATTCAGATGAGCTAACTATAACCGTTGAGTGAAGAATATATTTCTTCCCTCAACGCTATAACTAAATGCACCGAAAATACCAGAATACAGAGAGTTCATCTTGTCAAATGTGTCAAGTGGAGCCCAACTTTAACGACAGTTTTAAACTATTCGTTTTTTTATAAACATGCACTTTTAATGATCAGTTTAAAAACTGGAAACAAAGGAACACGTTCCAACTGATCTGGATAAACTGCATCAGTATTAGGAGGGGGATAATTAATTATTTATTTCAGACTTTATATTATAATCTTTCAAACTGAATCGTGAACGTGTCAAACAGAAACAAATTTAAAATCTTCATAAAGTACCTAATATAGTTACCCTAACTTAATGTTCCGAGAAGTGGTTCAAAAATTCATCAGTCACCAACTCGCTCAAAGTTGGAAACTCTTCGGAAACTTCAAATAAACCGTCCCCATTGTAGTCTTTAATTAACACTCAAAGTAGGGATGGGAAACAGGCGCATTATATTACTCAGTTATTGGCCAATAACTGATGATTTCGAGGGCACAAAGGAAAGAGAGGCGTAAGTGTGGTAACGGTTCTGCAATAACAACGAACTCATATTGGGAAGTGCCTTTTCAAACAAGCGTATTTTATTGACAAGTTATTTAGAACAGACTGTCCCGTATTGAATGAATTTTATGCGGTGGTTTTCAATTTGACCCAAATCGACAATAGAATATTTTACTTAATTGTATACTAGGGGAAAGTGGCCCAAAACGATCCCGCATGACAAACACTCGTGCAGCACTTATGCGTGGATTTTTTTAACGAAATGGAATATTCCCTAGAGCATTGTTTGTATTTTGTTTCAAAATTAATGTAAAGTAGTATTTTTGTCAAAAATTCTGCAAAAACCATTTTAAACCATTTTTAAACATTTACAAAGGGTATGACTTACAGTCTCAGCTCCACAAACACAGTTTACTAACAGGAAAAACTGTACAGGGTGTTCCGGTATATTTTGACCTAGCCCTAGAGCCTATATTTTTCGAGTTAGAAAAAAATTACTTAAATGAAAGTTGTAGGGTTTTTTCTGAACCGCTAGGATCTGTTACTAGATAAAACAAATGAGCGCCGCAAATTTAAGAAAAAATATAAACTTACTTTTTTTAATGGAACACCCTGTATATTTGTGGATTTTTGAATTGCACGCATTTTTCCGATTCCAACAATATAAATATGTTATATGTTTGCTCTAAGCATTCGCATGATATTCCAAATTGCAGATAAATACGATCTTTATATTTAAACAAGATTGCCATGGAAAAACATTTCAACTTAGGCAAAGGCATTTCTGTCAATCCATTATTTTTGGGATAATACACCTTGGGACCCTACGAGCCCTAACAACTATATGTTGGAACAAGCAGTACTTTGCGAATAAAATGCCAGTTTACCAAAATTATTTTATTCAATTTTTTTTAAATTGTAATTATGAAATTAGGAACATTTTTTATGATGTACGGAACTATTTTTACCGTTTAATTATACCTTTTTTGTTGATTACTATTTAATTAATTGTTTGATATTCGAAAAATGCTGACAACTAAATATTGGAACAAATGGTTTTTAAAAAATTACAACAAAAATTAATAAGGTGTAACGTCGCCCTTGGCTCGAATAACAGCCTGAACTCTCTTAGGCATTGTATCAACTAGGCCTTCACAGAGTTCAGGGGTGAAACTATCCCATATTTCTTGCAATTTAGCACGTAGTTGTGGTAAAGTATGCTGGGGATTATTTCTTAGGCGTTGTTTCATTTTGTGCCAAAGTGTCTCTATTGGATTAAGATCCGGGCTGCTAGAGGGATGTGACAAAACCTTAATGCCATGTTCTCCCATCCATTTTTTGGTAGATTTAGCCGTATGGCATGAGGCTCCGTCCTGTTGAAAAATAAAATGTCCGGATGGATATAACTTTGCGGCGCTTGGTAAAAGGGAATGTTCAAGGATATCTTGGTATTTGGCTGCGTTTACTATGCCTTCAATAAAGTGTAGAGTTCCCAACCCTTTGGCCGACATACAACCTCACACCATGACGCCCTGTGGAAACTTTACAGTCCTTTTGAGGCAATCCTTATGGAATGCTTCTGTTTTTTCCCGAATCACACGCTTTCTGTAATCTCCTACACAGACATCAAATTTGCTTTCGTCGCTATAGATAACTTTGTCCCAGTCATGTTTGGTCCACGAAAGCTTTGATTTGGCCCAAATGTAACGATTCCTTTTTTGAGTTTCCGTCAGCAATGGTTTTTCTTTGGCCTATGGTTCAAAAATAGAAAATTCATACCGTAAAGAAATGCCTATCAAACATACCTACCTTATAAAAACTAAGACCGCTCTTGTGGATATATTTACGACAGCATTCTCTGGAAACATGCATCCCACTTTCTCTATTCCACCTTGCAGTTACTTCTCGTAGTGTATTTCTTCTTCCCGACTTACATATTCTAATTAAATGCCTTACACTTCTTTGAGAAACAGCTTTTGGACGGCCTGAACTTTTACCGCGAACATCAATATTGGCAGTTTCACCATATTTTTTGATTATGTTAAAAACAGTAGTTGTTGCTACAGTCAATTCACTGGAAATTTCACGCATTGTTTTTCCTTTATGGTACTGATGAATAATAATTTCTCGCACTTTTGGATCAGTAGGTTTTCCACGCACCATTATGGTGTTTTACTCGTAATAAAACTGACAATACCTACTAACTTTAATTATTAATACTCAAATGACATGTGAAAATCTTTGTTGACAACACACTTATGTTTCATTCCAAAGCCTCCTTCGCGTCAGGCTGATAAACTCAAGAAACATGAGGAAGAGCAAAACATGTTCCAATATTTAGTTGTCAGCTTTTTCAAATATCAAACAATCAATTAAACAGTAATCAACAAAAATATATAATTAAACAGTAAAAATAGTTCCATACATCATAAAAAAAATGCTTCTAATTTCATATTTACAATTAAAAAAAAAACAAGAATAAAAAATTTCGGTAAACTGGCATTTTATTCGCAAAGTAACTGCTTGTTCCAACATATAGTTGTTAGGGCTCGTATAACTTTCAGTTAAGTAATTTTTTTCTAACTAGACAAATAGAGGCTCTAGGCGTGGGTCAAAATATACGGGAACACCCTGTACTTATCAATTCGATGACTACAATGCCCTGCAGGCCTAACCAAAATGAGGGATAGGATATGACAAAATCATTGGGTTTACTAAGCTGTATCGAGTCAATATTTTCAAACTTCGAAAAATTTTCGGGAAGGAGGTGGCCCACCCTCTCACTACGCCACTGACTCTGGTTTTAAAATAAGCGACCTTCACGTTGACCTTCACAACGTCCTCCGACGCCCGACATCCGATATAAGCCGCGAGGCGGAAAGGACCCGTCAGTCGATATTATGTCCAATTAGAAAATGGAAAACAAACAAAGCCGGTGGAAACGATGGAAACGCCGTCCATTATCCTATTGACTTTTCATTTTTCGGCCTCAATCAAGCGGCGCCGGGTCTTGGCGCGTGTTTATCTCGTATCGAATATCGGCGGTAAACGGCGCCTGATACATTGACCCACTATACACCCTTGCCCCATGTTTGTAGAGAAAGAAAATGATTTTTTTTTTAAATCGAGTCGATTCGCTTCGATACAATGTATTACGTTTTTAAACATCTACAGGGTTTTACATAACTTACTATACAGGATGAGTTTTTTCGATGCCCACCATGGGGATCTCGGAAACTAGCAGAGCTAGAACAAAGGTTAAATGGGGAAAGAATTGCAGTTTTGGATGCTTAATCTAATGCCCCTTTTGGATTTTCAAAAAAGTTCATGGCTCCCTGGATATTTTGAAAAGACTGATTTTTTGCTATTTCATCAGATCTCTGTAGCTCCGTTATTTCTGATAATACAGAAAAACTGTAGAGACAAAAATTGTAGATAATTTTGGGATTAATAAGATAATCTTTCCAATTTTTTATGTGGTTTGAGATATGACATAAACTTGTGTTTTTTTAAATGTAAATCATAGTTGGCTGTGGCCTTATATAATCGGCCACTTTTTGAGCTTTCCAAAGATATAATACTCGGCATAGTTATTACAAAAAATAAAGGAGCTATGGATAATTTTCTGATTTTTTTTTAAATTTTGGCATAGTCAGCCATGGAATATTTTCATAATTATTACGTTCTATTTTATAATTAGACATACTTCAAACTTTCTAATATTTTGTTTTTAGCTGGTAACAAAATGTAACAAAATAGAACAAAAATAAAAAACTAAAATTAAAATTATTACTATTATCACCTTTTAAAATAAAAAAGATGTTCAAACAATCCACCATTATTATTTATGCAAATATTGCATCTTTTTAAAAGTGAATTTGTCGCCTTTCTTAGAGAGCGCATGTCAATACTGGCAATTGCTTCTAAAACAGCTGCTCTTAATTCAACAATTGCCCCATACTTTATTTTGTAGGTACTGTTCCCCACAAAAAGATATCCGAAACAGACAAATCGGGGGATCGAGGCAGCCAGGAAATAGGTCTATTTCTCCCTATCCAACTATTTGAATAGAGCTGATCTAGGTAATTTCTTACGGGCAAATAATTATATGGTGGAGCTCCAAGCTCCATCATGATAATTTTTGTTTTATTTTGTTACATTTTGTTACCAGCTTAAAATAAAATATTTGAAAGTTTGAAGTATGTCTTATTATAAAATAGATCGTAATTATGAAAATATTCCATGGCTGACTATATGTGAAAATTTTAAAAATATCAGAAAATTAGCCATAGCTATTTTATTTTTTATATTAACTCTGTATTATATTTTTGGAAACCTCAAAAAATGACCGATTTGATAAGGTCAAAGCCAACTATGATTTACATTTAAAAAACCAAAAGTTTATGTCATATCTCAAAAATCACAAACAATAACATAAAAAATTGGATAAGATTATCTTATTAAGCCCAAATTTATCTACATTTTTTTGTCTCTACAGTTTTTCTGTATAATCAGAAATAACGGAGCTACAGAGATCTGATGAAATAGCAAAAAATCACTCTTTTCAAAATATCCAGTGAGCCATGAACTTTTCTAAAAATCGAAAATAGGTCTATTTCTCCCTATCCAACTATTTGAATAGAGCTGATCTAGGTCATTTCTTACGGGCAAATAATTATATGGTGGAGCTCCAAGCTCCATCATGATAATTTTTGTTTTATTTTGTTACATTTTGTTACCAGCTTAAAATAAAATATTTGAAAGTTTGAAGTATGTCTTGTTATAAAATAGATCGTAATTATGAAAATATTCCATGGCTGACTATATGTGAAAATTTTAAAAATATCAGAAAATTAGCCATAGCTATTTTATTTTTTATATTAACTCTGTATTATATTTTTGGAAACCTCAAAAAATGGCCGATTTGATAAGGTCAAAGCCAACTATGATTTACATTTAAAAAACCAAAAGTTTATGTCATATCTCAAAAATCACAAACAATAACATAAAAAATTGGATAAGATTATCTTATAAAGCCCAAATTTATCTAAATTTTTTTGTCTCTACAGTTTTTCTGTATAATCAGAAATAACGGAGCTACAGAGATCTGATGAAATAGCAAAAAATCACTCTTTTCAAAATATCCAGTGAGCCATGAATTTTTCTAAAAATTTAAAAAGGGCATTAGATTGAGCATTCAAAACTGCAATTATTTCCCTATTTAACCTTTGTTCTAGCTCTGCGAGTTTCCGAGATCCCCAAATAAATAATTTATTAATTGTTTACAGATATCGATTCATAATATTTTGGAATCGCTGAGTATATCTCTATTGTCCTCTAAAATACTTCCAGCATGGCAAAAACGCGACACGATTCCGTTTTTGCTAAATACATTTTTTCCCTTGATTTTTGAAGGACAAAATTAAAGAAACATTTGAGTTTAGTGTTTAGTCTCATTTCTTATGTTACTAATGTTGGTAGTACCAAAATTTTGTGGTTCTGAGAACAATGCAGTATTACTATAACATGCCTAAAGGGAACAGTTTGTCAGAAGACACGAGAAAATCAATTATCGAATAATTTTGATCTGTCGAGGAAAAGGTTGAAATTGCCAGGCAATAAATTTAAACCGCACAACAAAATTGCAATGTATGTACAATCAACGAAGAAGCTTAAGTAATGCTCCAAAATCAGGAAGGCGGCGTAAAACAGAAAAGCTACCTATCGCTTCAAGAAATCTATTTTGGCATGCAGGGAGAATAAAAAAAGGAAATATGACAAGTGAGTTTAACTGTAAAATCTATTAGGCATTGGTTGAATGAATTCGGTCTTTATGGGCGAAGACCAGCGAAGAAGCCTTTTGTTTCTGCTAAAAACAGATGAGACAGGTTAGGATTTGCAAGGAATCTTATTAACTTGGAAAAACGTTTTATTTTCTGATCAAACAATGTTTAACTTGCTTAGTTGGGATGGAATACAGTGGGTAAGACGTCCGAAGAATGAAAGCTATAACCGTAAATACAGTAAGCATTGATTAAGGTATTCGGAATTCCTTATTCAATGCAGTAAGGGTATACAATTCAATATGGCGGTGGAAATGTAATGTTGTGGTGTTGTTTCTCTGGACACGAAATTGGCCCCTTATTTCATATCGGTGGCATCAAGGACATATTTGTTTATCTAGACATCTTAAAGGAACTTCTATTTGCTCAAGAGAATTGGTCCTTATGGTGGATTTTTCAGCACGACAGCAAATCGAAGCATATACCGCTAAGATAGTAAAAGAAAGGTTTACAACTGAAAAGTAAATGTAATGAAATGGTTTGCTCAAAGTCCTGATCTTAACCCTATTGAGAACCTCTGGGATCATATTGATAGGAAAATAAGATATGAAAACGATGGCAAATAGCTAAATCTAAAGAAGAACTATTAGAAGCTGTCATATGAGAGCATGGAATAATGTTTTGCAAGAATATATTGAAGATGCGCAGAAGTTATAAAATTAATGGATATGCGACTGGTTATTAAAATATTCCTTGTTAATTAACTTTTATAATTGTTTCTTTACTTATGTCCGCCCAAATATTAAAAAAATGCAGACTCTAAACGTGTTGCTTTTTATTATTAAAATTACTATATTTAACAACCTTATAACTAGAGTAACCCAAATATGCAAGTCGAAACCCTAAAAATATGCGCATAAATATGCAAATAATTTAGTCAAAATATGCAGGAAAATGTTGAAAAATATGCAAATTATGAAATACTTTGAAAATATAAATTTATTGTTTCATTTACAAATAAGCATATATAATGTACATATAAATTTCTAAATGCATTTATACATAGTAAAAGTAACAATATTTGATTTTAAATTTTCTACATACAACTAAATCTAAATATGCATTTATTATAAATTATAAAAATCAGGTTGAAATTTAGTTGTAAAAACAATAAACCACTAAATGTTGCTCAAAATTCTCAATTAAAAAATGTTGTCTTCTATCAGAATATAAAAATTTATAAATGGAGAAACTCCTTTCCACATCAACCGATGTAAGAGGTGCGCGTTTAAAATTGCTCACTATCACAGGATCCAAATCGATGGATTCTGTAAAATCTCCCTTTAAAATATTTGCTACTTGGCTAAGAAACTGAAACCCACTATTTTTTCCATCACATTTCTAAATTTTTGAAATATTTTGTCCCCAATTTTACCTGTGACATTTCGAAAAGCAACCTCAGATTGTTTTACCAGTTCTACACTTCGGGTTAATGGCGCAAATTAGATTCCTCCATTTGTGTTATTGTTTTAGAAAGAAAGATATAATTTGCTTTTAGAAAGGAAAGTTGTTTCTTTATTTCCTTGTTTTAGAATAGTTGTTTAACATCTGTAAGGGACTGGGAAGATTCGTTCGAAAATTCTGAAATTAGATCTTTCAGTTGGCAAAAATTCTCGCAATAAAAAAATGCAGCTTTCAACCAAGTGCCCCATCTTGTAATAACAGGTTGAGGTGGAAGATGAGTGTTTGGTAGTTTTTTGTTTGTAGAACTGAACCCTTATAGGCGCTTTAAGGAAGACTTTTTTCATGTTAGAAATTAAAGTATTTACAAGCGGAAAATGTTTCCTAATTTCCTCAGCATTTCCTCCTCTTACCTTGTAAATAGGTATAAATACCTACTTTATTCGTTTTCAGATCACCAGGATTAGTACCCATAAAATTATAATTTACCTATATTATAGGGTGTAGGGGTACCTACCCCTACACCGACCCCTGTTCCCAAAAATGAATGAAACGCCTGCCAAAGATTTAAATTATCCTAAATTCTTTCAATTAATTATGCACAATGTGCCATATTTTAAGGATATATGCAAATATTTAAAAAATTCATATAATATGTTAAATAATATGCAAAATATGCGTGTTGCATATTTGGGTTACTCTACTTATAACATAAAATTGCTTTCCAAAGTTTAACAAAAATTTAAAATTTAAATAAAATTAACAGAATGATAATATATCCAAAGTTTCTTTACTTATGGCCGGTACTGTATAAATATCATATATTTATAGAAAAGTATTGATTTCACAAGTGAAAAAACGGGCAACACCTCTTCACTTGACCATTGCTCATCAGCTCATTGTGTCCACCGAACCGCGACCACTTTTCTGACAGTCCCGCCAAATTTCTAATTAGGGTAAATAACAGGGTAATGCGACTGTTTCCCTGCCCCGTTCCGAGCCTTAATTAAAGACTACAATGGGGGCGATTTATTTGAAGTTGCCTGGGAGTTTCCAATTCCGCCGGTGATGGATTTTTGGGAGAGCGGCAGGGCCTGGTGGGGGCGATTGGTCACTGTCACTGCCCCGAAGATTCATTTACATCAACGATGTTCGCCATGGGGAGAGTTAATGGCTTCGACTCCGTTGCCGCCGCCGCCCCCCCACCCCTCTAACGATTCTCCAGACGCGTTGGGGGGAGAGCAGTCGATTCAGATAAGCGCGAGTACATTTGCGCTAATGAAAATGGTAGAGCCAAACGAAACTGGACGCAAGAACGGTTCAATTTGCAGTATCGCTCTTTTTTATTGGACTCGGCGGTGGTTGTTTTCCCTTGAAAATGTTCTAAATTGGGTTTTGTCCAACCTCGAAAAAATGAAATATGTTCAATAACGACAGAGTGTGCTATACACAGAAACAGTCGAGAGTCTTCAGTCTAAGCTACCTTCGAATGATCTACCGTGTAACCATCTATTAGGTTGCAGGGCCGTGGCGATCACGGGCGTAGCCAGGATTTAGTTTTGGGGGGGGGGGGGGTTTAGTTTGAGAAGTAAATAAAACAACAAAAATATACTTACATGAAATTTAATATCTATATGTTCATCCGAAGAACTACGACATATTTATAAAGTTCTTAACTTGAAATGAAATGGATAAATTAATTTCGTTCCTCTGCGCTAAATCTAAAACCATTAAAGAAGAAATCTTCGGCTTTTTCTTTTAAATATATCCACTACTTCATCTGCATGAATTTCTGTTCCATAGTGAATGTTCATTAGAGCCAAACCATTAAGTCTGTTTTCGCACTTGTAGTGTTTCGTAAATAGTTTTTTAGTCTCCTTAGGCTCGAGAAAGACCTTTCTGGGGTAGCAGTGGATACAGGAATGGTAGCCAAGATTTGTAGTAATGTGTAAATATTAGGATAAAGGTTTTTATCGCACATATCTAGGCATTCCAAACTAGATTTCGGGGTAGGCAGTCTTCTTATCAGCATGCAAGGTAGCTGAAGCTTTGATAATTAAATCCAAATTAGTTTCTTTATTAGAAACCCCTTGACCTTGACTACACCATTTTTTCCAGTAGTCCATACCTTTAGGTTTATCACCTTTCCTTTTTTTTCCCCTCCATTTTTCGACAGTAATACTGATTCACGTATCTATCCTTAACAAGGTCATCGAATAACAGTGCACTAAAATTACTCACTTACACGGTACACTTAATTCTCTTCACTATTCGTTCACCACTTTTCACTTTTATTCGCTTCGAGTTCGCATGGAACAATACTGCCGTAAGCGCGGTCACGCGCCGCGGCGCCGCTTATATAGCAGCCCAGTAGCCGTCCAGAAACTTCCACGAACTTCCACAAAGTTCCGCTCATTTCGACCTAGGGGCGTGGCGAATAATCGAGAAACAACGCAAAGTGTCCCTACAATCAGTGACTATAGAAAGGTTCTATAGTCACTGCTACAATACAAAATAGTTCGGCTGCAACTGCGTCTGCCTCTCGTCAAAAGATGGCGCTAGGCGCTACTATTACTACATAATATATTCAAACGTAATAATAATTTAACTCTTCACTCCTCGTATTTTTTCGGTATAATATTAGGTAATATTTTGCTTATTTATTTAAAAAATACAGAGTATATTCATCTTAAGTGGATTACACTGTAGGAGGCATATTATTATTGAATTTGGAAACTCATGTTTCAGTTGATGACAGTTCATAAAATTTTAGTACTTGACAACTATAAGATTGGGCGAACCTAGAGCAGTATTATTAAAACAGGAAGTACAAACAAAGAGAGACACAGATAAATATTTGACAATAATAGTTATGACATCTATGTCACCCCTACTAAACAAAAGTAAGTTTTGTGTTAGTGTAGAGAATTACTTTCATGCACACACTCAAAATGGCAAACCTGTAATTATTGTATAATCAAGCAAAATTAACACACAAAAGAACTGTTTTAAAAACTCACCCCCTTATCACTTTTCTTTGCAAATTCACTTCATAAAAACTACACGAAAACGCGAGACGCAAAATTGGCGCTAAATTATGGTCTTCAGCCATATTGCTTCTGTCACTTAAGAAGAGAATAATGCGAATAGATGGCGCTCTTAGGTGCGTTGACACACAGAATCTACTGGCTCTGTTGACACATTCAAAATAATAAAAAGTCTTTTAAAACTCTTATTTTGCGGCTCAAAATGTAACATGACAACTACTAGTGTAGTATCAATTATTACTAGTGCGTTAATAAATTTTTAACATTTTTTAACTGGCTAAATCACCTTTCAGTAGTATAGCAGTTTCGTAGCCTGCAGTGAAAATAAAACTTATTATACATTTTGCTAGCTTCAATATCTTTAACATACTTTCTAAAATATCTATTACATATATTAAAGAAGAATAAGTCTTACTGCAAGATAATAATAATAATAATAATAATAATTGTAAAATACAAAATAAAATTTATAAAAAATTAAATCTAAATCCTCTATATATTGTAGGGTTATCTCTTGCGGTTTTCACACTGTTGTAAATAAATGTAACACTTAAAAATATCAATCTTTTCCAGGTATGAAAAATTAATTTTTCCTAGAAAATTAGCTCTTGAACTAAACGTCAAAGTGTAAAGGAGTCACATTTGTCAATAAACAATATTTTTTAATTAATTTTTGTCATATAATACAATGTAGATCATTAAGTATTAGAGACAAAAAAAATTATAAGAAAAAGTTTGCAGGACCACCCCTGGAGTGTGAGGAATTTTTTTCATAGAAGTAATGCCCTGTGACTCGTTATGTATTAGAGATACAAAAAAAATATGGGGAAAAGTTGTTCACACTTTGATTCCCTACAATTTTTATTAGAGTCATTTTTCTCTAAAAAATATGTTTAGGAAGTCACCCATATTGTTTAGAAAACCACCCTATAGGTCAACTCGAACCACGAGTTCGAGTGTCATCTTTTGATTGCACACTCAGGAGGCAGTCCCCCAGCAACCCTGAAAAAATCGTCCTGTGTGGATTTTTTGGACTGATTGGAAAGTTTTTTAAATATTGGATTTTATGAGACCATAGCCAATTAAGTTTATGTAAAATGACAGCTCACATGCAAAATAGGATTGGAATGTCTCTACATTTTCTGTATTTACACTTGTTCCAAACACTAAAATAACGGAGCTAGCGCAGGATGTTCTGCTAAACGTCGAAAAAAGCTCACCCTGTACATAATCGCTAAACTCACAAAAGGCAAAATACAGAAACCAGTTATAAAAAAACTTTGGTTTGCCACCTATTTGCGAAACAACGTATAAAATTTCTTACTATTCCCAGGAAACTGCATAAAATTCTCAGCAACTTTTCTAGCACCCAAAATTAAAACATTGCGCGGACATCCCGTATATACATTTTTTAATAATGCGGTTATAAACTTTTGCAGCAGCTTATTGAGTTTGCGAGAAAAGTTCTGCACTTTATTGACTAAAAATATCTATCTATGTACAGGGTGTTTCATCTTAAGTGCGAACACCCCCGTAAAGTTTGTATTTTCCATCCGATTTTAACCGAGTTTTTTTTTCTGAAAATAGGCCACAAAAAACTCTACGTTGGTGCAAAATTTCAGTTCTTAATGTCAATTTTCAAGGCCTACTACAAATTTTTTTTCTAGTAAAAAATGACGAAAACCATTTGGCGATTTTTTTATTTAAAATCTGACACCACCGCGTTAATCAGAACAACCTAAAACCCCCGTATACCAAATTTGAACAGAAAATATACAGGGAGTTCCATTCTGCAGGGTCAAGTGTGCCATGGAATCCCGTCAAAAGAGATGAATGATCAACAGGACTACTCAAAGTGTTGGTGTGCAAAGATTCAATACAAAAATGTACAGGGTCTTTTTCTCTGGGCGATGTCAAAATGCTGAATTTTTATTAAACTTTATATTGGTCAGGAGTGTTCTGGAATCATTGAATAAATATTAATAAATCCAAAAGCAATTTATTTCTTTACATCATCCAACCAACAAATAAAAACAATTCAAATTGTTGGACCTTTATCAATAAAGTCAATGTCTCAGATGATACATTTTCTGTGCGTTTCCTATTGTGGCACACCAGCCACCTTAACTTATATGGACTTAGTGACTGGCAGGATTCTGTATTTTTTAGACTTCGTTTAGAGTTCGTTTGTAATGTCTGGAGTGGTTTTGATATACTTGATTTTTGACCTGTATAAAGTTTAAAAAATTCAGCATTTCGAGTTGCTACAGAGAAGAACACCTTGTATATTTTTTATTGGATCTTTGTACATCGACACTGTGAGTGGTCTTGTTCATCATCCAACTGTTTCGAAGTAATTCCATGGCACAGTTGACTCGCCAGATGAGTTTAAAATTCCTATTTTGCTCAACTTTCACACCCTGCAGAATGGAACTCCCTGTATATTTTCTGTTCAAATTTGGTATACGGGGGTATTAGGTTGTTCTGATTAACGCTGTGGTGTCAGATTTTAAATAAAAAATGGCTAAATGGTTTTCATCATTTTTTACTAGAAAAAAAATTTGTAGTAGGCCCTGAAAATTGACAGTATGACCTGAAATTTTGCAACAACGTAGAGTTTTTTGTGTCCTATTTTTAGAAAAAAACGCGGCTAAAGTCGGATGGAGAATACAAATTTTAAAGGGGTGTTCGCCCTTAAGATGAAACACCCTGTATATGATAAATTATTACCGACAATTCTGGATTGACTGCATACTGTAACTAATTTAAACTATCAAATCAATTTATACCCACGAATAATAATTTTGAGAGGGGGCGTTATGCCTCTTTTGCTTCCCGTCCATCTCAATACAACCGCAGTAAACCTTATTTATTTGAAACTCTGCTGTTGTTTATTTCATGTTCATAATGCAGTCAGAATTGTCCTAACTCATTAATGGATTTTTATTAATCTTCCCTTCCTTGTTCATGATATGAAACTTTGTTGAATCACCCTTGCTATATGTGGCTTGTAGAGGCTGTTTGAGTTGACATCTGCGGGTGCCCGAAGGGGATATTCTTACAAAGCTCCTCATCAATTTTATCTGGATGTAGATATTCTCCTGACCGGAGCGAATGAATATCTCGTCTACCAAGTCCTACCTATGGCAGCATAACTTTTCCCAAGGTTTTTTCCTCACAGTATTCTGCCTCCAGCTCCAGCTCCGGCGAATTCAAATTTGTCTAGACCAAGCGCATTGTATACCCACCCCGTACCGGAAGAGATAAAACTTTATTGCTCCACTAACTCCGGCCCATTACTATTTACTATACCCTTTTCCCGGTCGGAGATAAGAGCCGCATAAGTTGGAAGCTTTGTGCCGGTCTCACTCTCCCCCCTCCCCCTCGTTTCCAAACACCGTCCGCGTCCCCCAGCTCTCCGACCCTTCGCAACCCCTCCGGCACGCACCCCCCTCTCCCCTCGGCTTAACCTTGGGCCACCCCCGGGCCCGAATGGCCGCCCGCCCGTCTTCCACCCTCCGGGGGAGGGGACGGGCCGCGCGGGGCGGCCGGCGGCCCCCCCGCCGGTCTTTAGGTGCCCTTGATGGACGACCTCGGGGCCCGGGGGGGTTGCGGCGCGGGGAGGAGGGGGCAGGGTGGTTCGGCGGGGAAGGGGTGCTGTGCGTGCGCGCGTGTGGGGGCGGAGGAGGGTGGGAGTGAGGGTGCGGGGCGCGGGAGGGAGGGTGGGTAGCGGTGGCGGCGTGGTGTTTCTAGCAGATGTTATACGGAGAGACGGTGTGCAGTACCTGAATGCTAGCGAGTAGAACTGCGGACGTGGCCACCGAATATAATAAAATGTTATACCTAATTAAGGAATGAAGTAGTAGGCAACAAAACCATACTACTGACCTTCCATTTCCACATTGTTCTGATTTTGGGGACTTACTGTAACATACCCGCTCTAAACCGTGTGATGGTGATGGGTTTAACTGCCTAGATTTCGATAGGAATTAGTGGCAACGTCAGTTGTCACCTTTGCATTTATCTCTCTTATAGGTACTTATTTGATTTGTTATTATGGCTATATTCTTAGACTTTATACTCTAGACAACATTTCTAGACTGTCCAGATCAATCAATATAGAATTATTTTCTTTTAGTTTTTATAAATATGTTTTTAGCTAAATATCGATTCATATTTATATTTTATAGCAAACATTTTTAAAGGTTGACAATGTTGTCGTTAATGATGCAATTTCATGTCGGTAATTTAATAAAAAAAATCGAACTTATTTATATTGATCAACGATATAATAGGAATAGATTTTAATACATAATAAATAGTTTTTTGATAGACTTGTAGATACTTATATTTACATAATAAACGTAATCGTATTAAAACACTGGAAAGCTTGACTGTGCCAACAATAACATCTTTTTAAAATCATGAAACAAAGCAAGTTGCGTTTGGTAATGTATATCTATTCCTATTCCTATATAGTGTGTCCATGGATTAAGTTGACATAAGGTGTAAATAACAAAAAAAAATCGATTTGAAATTTGAGCTTCTGGGGATCAGCACTGATGCTTGGTATGAAACTAATTGGTAGGGTTTCATCAAGTCAAGTAGCTTGACATTTTAACAAATAACTTGACTTGACTTGAGAATCAAGTTTTTGACAAATTAGGTACATATTTGACTTGACTTGATTTCAACTAGTTATGACTTGACTTGATATCAAGTAATTTCAATCTACTTGATATCTTAGTGACGAATTACGAATCTATATTACTAACACCCTTGATTATACCACAATACAGAATAAACAACGCAACAACGCATGAACCATTTCTGCCAGTTCCACATAATCTAAATGATTAATATTTATCTATAGCAGTGGTTCTCAACCTTTCTTTGAACAGGTACCACTAGAACTTTTTTGTTCAGTGTGTGTAGGGCCCGAAATAAACAGTTTGAGGATTTAAAAATAAATTTTTACTTGTCCCTTGTCCCACACTTCACACTCCACGAAACCTGTCCTAATTGATAATAAAATTTGAAATTGGCAAAAAATCAAGTCAAGTCAAGTCAAGTAGCTTGAATATCAAGTCAAGCCATGAATCTCTACTAATTTGTGACATAATTTTAGTAAAAATCACACGCTTTGGAAATAGTGCGAAGAAATAGTTATTTATGTACCAAGGCACTGACGTTCAACTTTTTATGACTCATGTGGAATTTAGTTGCCGAGGCCTCTGGCCGAGGCAAATAAACCACATGAGTCATAAAAAGAACTACAGTGCCGAGGTGCATATTATATTATATTATACACTCACAGACAAAAATATTGCATATTTAATTTTAAGTCATTATTTTTATTTAATTTTTTGTTGTTCAACATTTTTTGCGTTTTTTGTTGCTAAATGCCTTACACAGGAGTGTTCTATTTAAATTATGGTAAAATAAATTACATATTAAAGCTTTGAAACAGATTCGTAGAGAACCTAATAAAATAGTCTGATTTTGGTTATAACATTTAATTAGAAAGGGTAACAATAACGACGACATAACAATGATTTAAGCCAACATTATAACAAATTAATACTTAGTATTTCCTCCTCTAGCTCTAGCGATAGCCTGCATCCTCCTAGGCATACTCCGCAGAATATTTTTAATTGTTTCTTGTGGAATTCGATTCCATTCTTCCTGTGCAGCAAGTCTTAACTCTGCAATTGATGTAGGAGCTGGATTCCGTGCTCGAATATTCCGTCTCAGGATGTCCCATAGATGTTCTATGGGATTAGCGTCAGGACTCATTGCTGGCCACTCTAGTGCCTCAATTCCGACATCTTCAAGATACTGGATTACTGTTCTCGCAGCATGAGCGCGAGCATTATCATGCATTAGCACAAAGTTATCATATCCAATAAACCCAGCATAAGGTAAAACATGCTCTTCGAGGATATTGCGTATGTACCAGTCAGCATTCATTCTTAAATTTACCTCAATAAGCTCTGTACGATTATCCCAATTAATTCCTCCCCAAAGAATAATGGAACCTCCACCAAAGCTTACGTTTTGTGTTTTGTGCAAGATTGCATTCTACGAAACGTTCCCCAGACCTTTGTATACTCGACCACGTCCATCGGGCTTCCATAATTGTATTCTCATTTCGTCTGTAAAAAGGACTTTTCCTCATTGATGTTCATTCCAATTGACATGGGCTCTTGCAAATTGTAACCGTCTTGTCTTGTGACGTGGGAGAAGCCTAGGAACTCCGGCAGGACGTTCTGGATTTAAACCAACTTCTTTGAGTGTTCTTATTACCGTTTTAACACTTACATTGACTTGTCTTGTAATTAGTAATTCATTTTTCAGATGCGGAGCAGTTAGAGCGCGATTTCGCAACGATTGAATTCTCAAATATTGGTCATCTCTTGGTGTAGTACATCGTTTACGTCCTTGACCAGGTCGCCTTTTGTATTCTCCAGTCTCACTGTATCGTTTAACTATACGAGAAACAGTCGATTGATGGATATGCAATCTCCGTGCAATATGTTCTTATTTGCAACCATCATTGGCTAAAGTAACAATTTTAACAGAATCTAACTCGCTTAAATGTGGCATCTCACTAACTAAAACTACAGAAACAAGAAATAAAACACCCGGAATGACATTTCAATAACAACTAATAACAGAGCGGACGCTATTAGTCGCCAAGGCACACTATGATATGTTTGTGCTATGTTTGCAATTTTTAACACGATTGCCTATTTGGCTATAAAGACTATGTCTGAGCATTATTTTATCCGAAATAAATGGCATTATACGTAAAACACTCCATTTAGCAATAAAAAACACAAAAAATGTTGAACAACAAAAATTAAATAAAAATAATGACTTAAAATCAAATATGCAATATTTTTGTCTGTGAGTGTATTATATTATATTATATTATATTATATTATATTATATTATATTATATTATATTATATTATATTATATTATATTATATTATATTATATTATATTATATTATATTATATTATATTATATTATATTATATTATATTATATTATATTATATTATATTATATTATATTATATTATATTATATTATATTATATTATATTATATTATATTATATTATATTATATTATATTATATTATATTATATTATATTATATTATATTATATTATATTATATTATATTATATTATATTATATTATATTATATTATATTATATTATATTATATTATATTATATTATATTATATTATATTATATTATATTATATTATATTATATTATATTATATTATATTATATTATATTATATTATATTATATTTTTTTTAGTCGGAAAAAAATGTTTTATTAGGCGAAAAAATAATCATAAAGGATCACCCGTCCATGAACCGACTACGCGCGGCATTGCTTGACTTTGACGATTGCTCTACCTAGGACAAGTATGATGAGACTGAGACACGGCACTTTCTGACAGAAAATCCAAACTGCCTACCAGCATCCATATAAAATAGATTAATATTTAAACCTACTAAAATATTTATACTGAAAGACTGCGCTGCTATAGGTAACAATTTCGCAATGTGTACGAAAAGTTAAATGGGATTTATTGGCCAGGTTTTGAAAATTTGACGGGCGATAACTCCGCGTCTAACGTTTGATGTGTCCATCTCGCCAAGGCCTGCTTATTGAAAAAATCGTACAATAATGGGATACTTTAGTGCCGATTTCTGAGCTTTTAATGATGATTTTGATACACTTCACTATCGATTTCAAGAAAACAAATTTTTCACATCAGTAAAGTGCCCTTTTTGTAGGTTTTGCGACAAAACATTATTGAAAAAACTTGTTCGGAATGAAAAACTGACTAGGTTTGCGAAATTTTGAAGCCTATACTTTGATTTTTTGGCATTTTCCTCTTTTTTAGAAAAGTGCCCTTTTTGTAGGTTTTACGTCAAAATGTTATTAGGAAAACTTGGTCACAATGAAAAACTGTATATGTGTGAAAATTTTTAAAAGCCTAGGTCGACGCATTATAAGGCCCAAAAATCAAAGTAGACCTAGTCTTTTGAAATTTTTCACACGTATACAGTTTTTCATTATGAACAAGTTTTCTTAATAACATTTTTCCGTAGCACCTACAAAAAGGGCACTTTTCTAAAAAAGTGGGAGAAATGCCAAAATATATTAGTAGGCCTAGACTTTCGAAATTTCGCAAACCTACTCAGTTTTTCATTATGAACAAGTTTCCTTAATAACATTTTATCTTAAAAACTACAATAATGGCACTTTACTGATGTGGAAAATTAGTTTCTTTATAATTTACAAGGCGTACGTGATTTTTCGAAACTAAAATTATGTCACAAATTAGTTTCAAACCAAGCAGGTCTGATCCCCAGAAGCTAAAATTTCAACTCGATTTTTTTTATTTACACCTTATGTGAACTCAATCCCGGGACACACTGTATATCCCTGATATTGATGGTGTTTTAACTATGAAAAGAAACACGAAAAAATCCTTACAGAATTGAGTAAATGATTAAAAATATCAGTTGAAAATCATTAAAGTCGCCACTTTATGACTTTCAACATGATTTAAATGTCTATATGCATTTAGCTTTAATAATTAGTTTTGACGTCGTTGGAAGATAAAACTAGCGAGGATTAACGACGATTGCGTGAAATGCATCTATACATCATACATAAATTTTAATATCAATGTATTCGTGGCGTATTACCACAGCAGCAAACATTCCTAGAGCGTCCATTTTTCCCCGAACTGATCGTATTCCCAGCGACACCCTTGGCGATGTATCCTCTTATCCCCCGGTGTGCTTTATTTATCGGATTCTATGTTTCATTCGGGAATTCAAGATTTTAATCGATAGCTTCCCGTGATAATCTGATACTTAGCGGAGATGATACCGCATTCGTTTACCGGATTATTGGTGCCTGGAACAAAAGCTGCTTTAAGGATAAATGGCTCTTCCCTACCCCCGGATTCATTCCAAGTTCGGGCATTTTTCAGTTTAATCGGAGGCATTGTGGTTTTATTAAAACATTTTTTTATCTCGGTTTTTTTTATACGTTGCACGCACGGTTGGGCTTTACACAGTCGCGTGATATTTATACGTGTATTGTATTTATATTTTTTATTTTCATGATACTGTAAAATAACTTATAGTCCGAATGATATATTATATATATTATATTCGAATGATATCTTAAGAAATATCATCGTCTTCCATTCCAGTCGTACCTACAACAGGAGGTTGCAAGAGGGTTGCAATTTAAACGTTAAAATCCAGACTTATAAGTAAATGAATAAAATAACGAGAGATAATGCCAACCTTAATCAATGGTAATGCTCCTTGGTAAAAAATTATGTAATAAAATGAATTTTTACAGTATAATTGCACATCCAATAATTAAGGTGCGTAAATTAAACAGTATATATGCCATAATAGTTATTTACCAAGGCACTGAAGTTCAACTTTTTATGACTCATGTGGAATTTAGTTGCCGAGGCAAAAATCATAAGGGATCACCCGTCCATGAACCAACTGCGCGTGGCGTTGCTTGACTTTGACGATCGTTCTACCTAGGTCAAGCATGACAAGACACAGCGTATTCGAACAGACAAGCCAAACTGCCGCTTGTTGTGCAGCCTCCATATCAAATCTATTGATATTCAAACCTACTAAAATATTTATAGTGAAAGATTGCGTGGCTATAGAAAACAATTTCACAATGTGTACGAAAAGTTAAATGGGATAATTGGCCGGGTTTTAAATATTTGGTCACTTTTGACGGGCGATGGCTCCGCATCTGACGTTTGATGTTTACATCTCGTCAAGGCCTACTTATTGAAAAAATCGTATAATAATGGCCGATTTCTGAGCTTTTAATGACGATTTTGGGACACTTCACTGCCGATTTCAAGAAAAGATATTTTACTGTGATTTGAATATCTATAAACTACTTTCACAAAATGAAGAAGTGCATTATATAATTGAGAGTTTAATAGGTCTTAGATTTTTTAGTTACTTATTTGTATAGCATATAATATACGATATTATGTTACATTTACTAATTTACAGCCACCCTTCGAATATATATCATATTTATCGACGGAATCATCAGTTTCATCAATAATAATAAAAGTGAAATCTGGATATCAAAATTACATAGATTTCTTCTTATTCGCCTGATTGATCTTGAACATCTTGAATGTTTTTTATGCGTAAATATAAAAATTTAAAAAATAGAAAGTTGTGAATATTATTTTTATATACATAAATGTTATTTATTTGTATCTAATACCGTTGAGTAAAATATTATACCATAAGAGGAACAACGGCCGCCAAATTTGACAGTCCTTGGTGCTGAAGTAGCTTGTCATCATCTATTAGAAAAAATTGAGTTAAAATACAGTGCATAATTATTGTTGTATCAACATTTTGTTCAAAGATAGATGGAGGCATCAATGAGCGTCTAAGTTGACAGTTGATAGTTGGAATGACTCCTGTAAAAGAAAAAAAATCTAGTTGAAATTTCAACTTTTGGGGCTCAACCCTGCTCGGTTTGAAATTAATTTGTGACATAATTTTAGTTTTGAAAAATCAACTGTGTTTTTGATATTTGGAATTTTTTTTTTACGCTAGCAAAGTGTTTTTTCTATACCTAATAGGAGTTACGGCAAAATGTTATGAAGAAAACTTGTTCAGAAAAGTAGGGAAAAGTGCCCTTTTGGTAAAAGATAATACAAAATGTTACTAGGAAAAATTTTTAAGAATGGAAAAATGAATAATACAGCAAAATTTAAAAGCAAAAAGGGCACTTTATGTACAAATACATGGTGTTCCGTTTAAAAAAACATAAATTTGCTTTATATCTCCGAAATGGATAAAGCTAGCAAAAATCTGATTACCCCACTGGATTCTACAGAGAAAGTTATATAATACCGCGTTTATACTTTTTCTATACGTGGAAAGGTAACATGAGATAGAGGGCCAAAAACTGACAATTTTCAATTTCGTCCTGTATCTTAAAAAAGAAGGTGGTTATGAACATTTTGTTTGAGTCATTTTTCATTTTATAAAAAAGTAGCACAGTGTCGCGAAAACCGGAAGTCTCTATCTCTAAAAATAAGGAAGATAGCCTGCAAAAGTGTCGAAAACGGGACACCCTGTACACTTACTCAGTTTTTTATTCTGAACAACTTTTCTTGATAACATTTTGCCAGAACTTTACTACTAGTGTAAAAACCAGTTTTTCCGAAATATCCAAGGCACACTTGATTTTTCGAAACTAAAATTATGTGACAAATTAGTTTCAAACCAAACAGGGCTGATCCCAAAAAGCTAAAATTTCCACTAGATTTTTTTCTTTTACAAGAGTCGTTCCACCTGTCCGAGGACACACTGTCTATTATATAGGTACTCAAAAGAAGCATTGGAGAATGTTCTAAAATATTCTTAGCCAATAAATAAATACATAAATAAAAAATCAATTGAGTCATTAGAGGGAAATAACGAAAAACTACCAAATATGGGGCATTGGAGGCCTCAGGCCAACATATAGTTGTGACGGGAAATGTCGACAAACTAATCTTAAATTTATAAAACTGTAAGTAAGATACCGAAACATAAAATTTATCTGCCAAATCTTGAGTAAGTTGGAAAACAGTGCAAATGTGTTCATTAAAAGAGGCATTTTTCGTTACACTGCCCCATTCTAAAATTAGATCGTCCTGAACAATTAGAACAAATCGGTTAACATACCCACTAGAAGGTCTCCATATGTTTCCAAAAGAAGACATGCTTTTGTTAATGGCTCACTACATTAGCTAGAAGCAGCAACCATTGCGCCAAAAAACTCTTTTTGATACTGGATATAGAAATATTGAAGGTACCTAAGATAAAGAGACAGTCTTTGCTGGAAGAAATATTGGAACACGAGGAATCGGTGTCGCATCAACAAATAAACGAGTGTAAAATAATGATAGTTTAGACCAAAACTGTACAATGATTAAAATAACAAACATAACATCATTTTTTCCACGAACATTCGTGAATGTAAGTATTCTAAAATCATTTTTAATAATAGAACTTAAAAATTCTCACTCTAGAACGAGATGATTGATTCTTAAATACTTGCTTCTCGAGTGCTTTGCATGTATTTCCAGGATCTTAATATAATATTTGTAATTTATTGCACATAAATAAAGAACATAATAATAGGGATACTAATATTTCGTACTAATAATAATAAATCATTGCATTATTTTATATATTTTCATTCCATAACAAGACAAGTATTTTCGAACGTGTTTTATGTTAAATAAAATGAGTGAAAAATCGAGTGATTTTGATATGGAATTTGATAATACTCCACCTGAAATTACATTCACGAATGGTCGTGGAGAAAATGCAGTCTGTTACTCGGTTAGAATGAAAAAATTCGATACTCGTGGTTCCTCGCGCTCGCTAACGCTCACGTTCGGAATCTTCCACTATCGTATCGAATTTTTTCATTCTAACCTCATTACAGAATCTACTACTCTTTAACGCCTATTTCGCATTTTGTATGAAATCTTAAGCATTTAAATTTATATACCATTATTTTAAAATACTTGCATAATTTAGGGTATTCTATAAATACTGCTAACACTACACTTTACCTAATTCCCCGCGTTTTATAAATAATAGTGAATTATTCTGGCACGGTAGGAAAATTCTTGTAAATAAATCAAGATAGTCGATGGTGTGTGGAATGGAAACCCATGAGTCTTAGAGCGTTTTAAAACGAGGAATCAGATCATAAATAATGTGCTCCCTGTTTTTCTCCTTCGCAGCCATAAATATCCCCCCGGTCAGTAATTGGCGATAAATTTCCTGAAGAACAGAAGCCCAGACCACCAGAGCTTTCTCACCGCAGAGAAAATTTATTTTACTCCATAAATTTTCAGAACCAGCTAGAACTTTTCGAAAAGCTCTGTAATCATGACTTTATACGGCGAGCATAGATTAGGTAGGGCGCTTTGAGAAATTTAAAGGGATATTGCGACCAATACGAAAGCATGATAATGAACTTTTTAATGTAGATATATTTTATACATTTCGCATCATTAAAAAGTTCATAGGATTTTGTTAATATCGACAACATGGCGCAACTAACTCAACCACAAAATGGCATATGCTGACATATTATTATAAAAGGACTCATTCAATGATTAATTAGAATTTTGCTTCAGGAACCGAAAGCAATGGGTAATATTATAATTTCAACTAGAAAATGGTGTCTGTGATACGTTTTTGGGTGGCATATTATATTAATGAAATAATGGCTAATCTTCATTCATTAATAACACTTTCTCATGAAATTTTTCGACATTTTTGATACAAAAGGAACTCACGTTTGAAAAATCACAAATTTTATCTCTTGCATTTCATAATGTTCACACCTATAGTCGGTTAATCTGAGTTTACCCTGTATATTATGTAAGTTTTTCGACAATTAATTAAAGAAGCAGCCTATATTTAAAACAAAAACATGAGGCACGCTAAGATTGTTTTTAACAATGCATCATAAGGGAAAAGTTTTTGCTTGTACAAACATTTAAAATTTTACTTTGTCTGTAGTATGTGCTTATACAAGGACAAAAAAATATATCTTATCTATGGATAAAAAATGACGTTTCCAAAAAGCGGACACGTCACTTGCGGTAACTGTCAAGTATATCATTTAGAAAAAAAAACTTCAAAAAAGCGATAAGTTTTTTTGTCGAAACATCGAAAATAGTATATTTCCTAACAAGTGCGGAAAGTGGCACTTTTCCGCACGCGATTGCAGTTGGCTGAACGACGCGTAGCGGAGTTCAGCCAAGAAATCGAGTATGGAAAAGACATTTTCCGCAAGAGTTAGGAACACTATTTTTTCTACAAGCGTGCGGAAAAGTGAATACTTTTCCGCAAGCGTGCAGAAAAGTGAATACTCGCTCCTTCCTGGGGTTCTTTATTCGTTGATATTATAGTATATAAACTAAGGTTTTTATTAGACGTCATATTGTTCTCTTTCGCAAGCTCGGCAATAAATGGAATTTCGTCATGATCTCTGTCATGCCTTAGTATTATCAAAGATAAAATATCATGAATCTTAAAACTGAATGAAAAGAAATCACAATATTTTTCCTCTGCGTTCAGTGCATCCAAATACACACAAGTTGACCATCTTCTATAAAAATATTATTATTTATACATATGATAGGAGGAAAATGACGTTTAACGCACAGGACACACAGTGACGTTTTTCCTATTTTATCATCGTGCTATATATGTGGTTCTTGCCGCAATCAGCTGATTTATTGTTATTATTTCACTTACTCAAGTTTTGCTGTCAGTTTCTCTCTATACACCCCTTTCATCTACTTTTCAATTCCACAAATCTAAAATATAACTTATAAATACTCCCTTCCACCTTTTATATTATGACATTATTCCGGACTATGCCAGCTTCATCTTATTAAAAACGTCCAAGTTCCTCTTTATAATCTAAATTAAAATTAGCATTTTTTGGCCCTGTCCGCGCAATAAAAATAAATTCCCGGCGCTATCTCCCGCCTATAATTCCGGGATAGTCGTTTAGCCGGATTAGGAATTATAAAAGGCCAACTAAATGCTCCTTTATTTTTGGGGGGGCCGGAATGGGCGGCGCTCATTAAAATGAAAACGCCGCAATTTTCGAGTATAAACATTTTTTTCCCGCCGGGATGGCACATCCCGGCTTAAAATATTTCCGAAATATACATGAGATTCGCGCCAGAAATTAACATATATATTTTAATTATTTCGTGGCACTAATAAATGCAGCGTTTAAGCAGAATGTACTAGGTGTGCTAGCAAAATGCAATTCACAAATTAAATGCACTGTGCTATATATGTCGTCGAACAGTGTAACCCATGCAAGTATTGGTGATATTATATTAGGCGAGCGTGTAGTCACTTGTTTTTACTACAATGTTTATCTTCTCTGTCATCTCTTTTCATTACTAATACCAGGTGAGGTTTAATATGGTTAAAAAAGTGTTTTGTCAAGAATTTTATTGCCGAGGCGCCTGTTCTCGAGCTACCATGGTAAAATATAAACGAACTCAGTTTTGGAATAGAGTGATATACGGGGCGCGATCTATTTCATAGCATTTAATACGCTCTTATCAGCGGAAATCACCCGTATAAAATTCAAAGGTTTCATGCTGTTCCAACTAACTTCATTTATACCATCTATAATATATTGCAGATTAAAGTTTTGTCCCTCGTCAACGTAACGATAAAGATATTGCAATCTTTGTTGGGACAAGTTCTGACATGTTGCAGTTGCAGGCACAGTGATCCCAGCCAGCCCATTACCGGTTTCTTCCTTTTTAGGAACCCTCAATTGGACGTAGGCAACAATCCTGGATGTATAGGTTTCAAAGGATAAGAAACAACAGAAGCAACTATACTCCCAGGGCAAATATCCATACAGGCATTGAACTATACAGTGTGACCCGTTTGGAATGGAGACACCCCTGTGAAATTTTTATTTTTCATCCGATTAGCTGGTTTTTTTTCTAAAGATAGATCACAAAAAATTCTACTTTGGTGCAAAATTTCAGTTCTTAATCTCAATTTTCAAGGCCTATACAACGAATTTTTTTTTTCGAGTAAAAAATGGCGAAAATCATTTAGCGATTTTTTTATTTAAAATCTGACATCACATGGTTAATCAGGATACCCTGGAACAACCACATACCATATTTGAATAAAAAATATACAGGGAGTTCCATTCTGCAGGTTGTCAAAGTTGAGCAAAATAGGAATTTTAAAGGCATTTCGCAAGTCAAGTGTGCCATGGAATCCCCTCAAAACAGTTAAATGGTCAACAGGACCACTCAAAGTCTTGGTGCGCAAAGATCTTAATTCAGAAATATACAGAGTGTATAGGTATGTGCCATCTGAAAATCAAATTTTTTGGAACTTTAAATGGAGTGTATCAAAACCATTATAAATAAATTAAGTCTAAAAATACAGAAGCCTGCCAGTCAGTAAGTCCACATGCGTTAAGGTGGCTGCTGTGCCACAACAGGAAACTCACACCAAATGTAGGTATCGTCTTAGACAGTGACTTTATTGGTAGGTATCAAATAAAATAATTGCTAAATAATTTTCGTCATTTTTTACACGAAAAAAATTCGTAGTAGGCCTTGAAACTTGAGATTAAGAACTGAAATTTTGCACCAAAGTATAATTTTTTGTGACTTATCTTTAGAAAAAAAAACGGCTAAAATGGGATGAAAAATAAAAATTTCACAGGGGTGTCTCCATTCCAAACGGGCCACATTGTATACACTGTTGGTTCTCGATTTTCGTTTTGGTTTTCTATCCTTTGAAACCTGTTTTTTTAGCAAATGAACCATATTTTTTGTCAGGCGAACAATCAACAAATTAGTTAGCTTATTCAGAGCCAGTAGATAAGGAGAAAAAAAACGGGAGGAAATAGAACTTGGTGATTTAATAATTTTAATATTTTTTGTTTTAATATTTTTTGATAGTATTAGGTTACTTACAATTTTTTCATTCGTTTAAACTTTGTAACCTATAGAAAATGGATGGACATAGAAATATAGAAGGTACCCAGGATAGTCAACGCTGGAAGAAATATTGAAACATGAAGAATTGGTCGCATCAACAAGTAAACGCCTGTAGAATTATGATAATTTAGACAAAAACTGTATACAACAAATAAAATATAAAAGATTTTGATGACTTATTTCACTGCTGATTTCCGAGCTTTTAATGACGATTTTGGGACTTTTAACGCCAATTAAAAATAAACCCGTTTACATGTCGGAATTAGGGACACAATTTAAAATATGAAGAGCATTTCTGTTTAGTTCGCCGTTTCTTGTGCCGCCGAGTACATCCCCCGGCCCGGGCACTTATTCCCGAATTAAACGCTCCGCCACGGCGCCGGGTCGCAATAAATAACAAATAAAACTTGTTTAAATGCGACAAAATGCGCTGCATAAATTCGGCCGCCGGCTCCGGCCGGAGATAAGGCCGGTTTCTGCACGTCCGGCCATGCGGGGCCGCCGCCAGAAAAAAACTTTAATTTCGGGCGGGACACCGTGAAATATTGCTTTAATCTCGGCAAAAACCGGCTCGGGAAATAATAGCAAAAGCGCGCGTGCGCGACTCCTCGCCTTAGCCGAATCTAAATTGCTGGGTTGGTCAATATGCAAGACCAGGCTCCTGGAAAAGATGTTCATATATCAACATCTATGTATCATGTAATATGTATTTTGTAATATGTATCTTGTAATATGTAGGTATCTTGTAATATGTAGCTTGTAATACCTATGTATCTTGTAATATGTAGCTTGTAATACCTATGTATCTTGTAATATGTATCTTGTAATATGTATCTTGTAATATGTATTTTGATCTAATATGTATCTTGTAACATGTATCTTGCAGTATCTTTAGTAGGTATACCATTGAATCGATATATAAGCCCTCCATCTGGAACAGGTCGTAGGATAATAATAACACACGTTGGAATAATAATAACACACGTTGGAAGCGAAGATGGATTTATAGATAGCGGATTATTAGACTCTCAATTCAATTCTATACTAAAGATTATCAGGAGGAAATGACGGCCGATGTATTTGAAGAACATTTTATTTTTTATTTTTAAATAATTCTATATACTTGTAATGAATAATGCAAGACGCAAGTTGTCATTCTAGACTAGTGGAGAAGCTACCATAACGAAAAGCCAATCTTATTGAATGGCTGAACGAGAAGGAGCTGTAATTTAAAAAATGGATGGATGAAAAAGAACTTTTAAAAATAACTAAGCAGCATAGGTCAGTATCTAAGAAATATGTAGTCGACGAAATGGCAAAAGAACGTGGCATATAATTATTGTACAGCGACTGTCGCCATATATAGCTTGGTAGATTTGAGATCTTTTTAGTATTGCCCGCAAATTTGTCCATGGATGCCCATTTATTTTTTAACTCCACCTAGCTGTCCAAAATAACTATTATGGTGTGAAAATAGACTCGTTTTAAGCCACTAAAACTACAAAAAGTTAAAACATTTTGTTTCCAGGGTACCTACATAAGAAAGAAGTATACTTATACTCACAAGAGATTTAGAGACCCTAAAGGGGCATTTTTTATTTCCTAAACGTTTTAAAACGGACCGGGACCTAATATTATTATTCCTTGGATTTATTAAGTACCTTGTAGCGTAGCTTAAGTATTGTAAATTGGTTCTGCGCCTTTACTCTGTTACTGCCAATAAAGCAGTTTTTACTAAAAATTCTCTCAAATCGGACAAGCAGTGGCGTAGCTATGCTAGGGCAATTCGGTGCGTTGCCCAGGGCCCATAATTGTTGACATTACTTTTGTACTTACCAATAATTCTCTACCGGAAGGGCGAAAACATTTATTAAAAATGCACTCGCTCCTGATTTCGTACGGGGTGAGGCAAATTTCTATCGTCTCTTTTAAATAGGTACCTATATTCCTTTATACAGTATGGATAGAAATTGTGGAATATTGCGTATATTTCTTAAAATATTCCTCATATGAAAAACTTGTTTTAATAAAAGTGTTAGGGGAAATTGAGTAAAAAAGTACGTTTACTGTAACAATGCACACAATTATAAGCAACTGACAGTTTCCCATTGTTCTGATTTTGGCATGGCTAACTTGATGTTAATAATAACTTTGATAAACATTGTCAATAGTATAATAGAAAACTACTCAGATAATTTCAGCAAATTAGACAGGGTCTTCGGCACTCTTGAGGCTATGAAATTTTTTTGTTTGTTTCTTATTAAGAGATTTTCTCGCTTATTTTGGGCCGCACAGAAAATACGTAAGAAAACAAAATATGGCAAGTTTTCCTCTGTCTCTTAAAATAAACATTCCATGGCTATTAATAATTTTGCTCGATTTGAGGTTTTTTTATATTGCGCAACAAGTTGGCCATAGATGCCGATTTCTTTTGCAGCACCACTTAGCTGTCCAAAATTGCCACATTTTTGTTTCTTTTTTTTTTGTAGAAAACAGTCCCTGAATAACCTTAAAAAAGTACGTTCTCGCAATTTTTTCTTTATTGGACTACAATTTAAGAGGGAGGGCCCCCGTGAAGGATTCTGCACCGGGGCCCCAAGATCTCTAGCGGACAAGGCGACATTAATAAATGAAATGAAATTTCTGTCAGTATATTAATTATACCTTCCCGGTCCAGAGCGTTCGTCTTTTTTCTAATTTACTTTAAAAAAAATCAAATGGCTTGGTCATTTTTAGTTGAATGGGCTCTATGTTTTAATCTTAATTAGACTGTAACGCCGCAGCACGCTAATTACGTCTCAAAGTTGCTGCTTATATTATATTTTGAAAGCAAGAAAGTTTTTAATTTAGTTTATAATGAATATATGGCGGCGAGCTCGGCCTCCCGGTCCCATTTGAACTTTATGCAAAATACGTAATCTCCGTCAAATTTGTTTTAGGAGGAAAGTTTTTAATTTATCAGCCTGGCGGTTTTCACAGCGCCGATTGCATAAAATTAAAACTTTCAATGGGATATTAACCGGACCATCTTTCGGCCTTTGCCGCTGGCCGCGTCGGACGCCCGGAAAAAGGAATATTTTAAAGCCGACTTTCGACAGCGCAAACAGAAATTTACAATCTATGGAAATGCCCTTAATGAATATCTAAGTGATATTTAAAATAGGAGCGACCATTTTGTGTCATCCTATAGAGTTCAAGATTTTTCCGATATACTGATGGTGTGTAAATATTCAATAGAAAAATATATATATATGAAGAGCCAGGGGGAAAAACGATGAAAGTCCATATGAGGCAAAAAAAAAGTATTCAGTGCAAAATGTAGCTTTTAACCTATGCTTTCTTGTGACAAACTCGTAAGGCGAAATAATGCTGACAATCCAAAGGTTTAACGGATATAAAATTAGGCGTGCTAGGAAAAAACGTTGAATGTCCGTCCGTCAGTAGAAAAAACGATGAGAGTCCAATGTGTCGTGACGGGCGCCGTCTGATTGAATTATTATATTTCAATTTTATTGGCAGTTGATCTTTGAGTCTAATCGAGAACAGGTGCGTTTGGTCGTGGAGAATAATACCGTGTGTGGTGTTTCGACAAAAAAAAACGAAAAAAAAAAAATGGACGAATATCTGATGCCACAAAGAAGCAGGGAGTCTTAACTTTCATATAATACTTACATTATGTTTTTTCTTACATTAAAGATTTTTTTCTTAAATCTGAAGCTTTTATAGAAACAATAGAATCTCTTGAAAATAATGGGAACAATAAATGAGAGTCACTGGACCAAGGGGAAAAACCAACGATATAAAGCAATAGATGACTCACTCTAATACAAATAAATAGGTTTTATTTTGCTTCTACATATATTAGCGGATCGGGGACGAAGACGAGATAAGTTGTTTACATTGGCAGTTCTTAAATTCAGTCTTTCTTATTTTGTATCTAATGCATAATAAAAATAGTTTTTGATAGACTTGTATATAGTATAATATATGCTTTGAGATAATATTTACAAAATAACCTAAATCGTTTAAAAAACTGGAAAACTTGAATGTGCCAACAATAACATCTTTTCAATATCATGAAACACAACAAGTTACCTTTGGTAATGTATCTATACCTATATATCGTTGGGAAAAACGATGCGAGTCACTGGACTACCATCTTTCTTTCGCCTTTTTTTGTGCATTAGCTAGAATTTTCTCAAAAATAATAGGAAGGCATAATTCTTCAGCAGCGAAATTTTTACTTTTAGTACAAAAACTATGGAACTAGCCAATAGTATATATTCTTTGTGTGAATAACTTTTCAGTTAAATTTACAGTGGTTTCAAACTTAAAATTATGAATTTCTCGATTGTATAAAAAAGGGACTTTCATCTTTTTTCCCCCTGGCTCTTCACATGGTATTTTTCTACCGACCATCTCAAAATTCTGAACTTTATACAAATCAAGAATGCTCTGAAATTATTGAAAAAGTAATTTATTTTTTTTTACAAATGAAAAAATGAAAAACAATTTAAATTATATAATAATTATTTAAATTATTTCCACATGAAAGAAATACTTTCATGGGCGTGCTTTTGGGGTCGGAATGTGTACCGCCCGTTAAAATTTCTGTACTAGTCAAAGATACACAATGTATAAGATAATATTATACACTTGGGAATTTTTTCATCTTTCCCAAAAAAGCCAGATAGCTATTTAATACTTCGTTTTTAATTTTTAGCAACAATTATTTTTAGCAAAAATTAAAAAATATATTATTCTTCGGATTCATTTCCTTTCATAAATTTGCGAAGAAATGAAAAAGAAAGTAGTTTTGCCCAATTTCAAATTTAAATAAGAACAGATGGTCTATACCAAAATCAAATAACTCTGACGCCTGATGTAAACAAGAGCACGTGGTGTTGAAATATTTCCTGAACCCTTATTTAATTTTATACATTTACATTTCTTTACGTCAAAATATTTCGGAAAAAAAAACGTATTGGCTTCATTAAAATAGTTCAAAACATCGATAAAATTATTAGTGGCAGTGTCTAAATAGCCTAGATTCATGTGAAAACAACAAGATAAACCCGCACAAATACACTTGTGTATTTCGATCGAGTACATCCCTGTTGTCAGGCGCGCTTGATATTTTGTGGCCTTCAGACCAATCACCTTATTTCGCGGAGCGTAATCGACGACAGGCGTCACAGTTACTTGATTTGAGTATAGTGATACATACCACCTTACCTAAAAAGTCATAACACAACAATTTTTTTTGTGATCTGATCTAAATACCTAATGATTTTTTTTTATTTTCAGTCAATTATTAACATGATATTGATAATTACTTACTTTATAAATTAGGTTAAGTACCTACGTTTTTTTATGAAAAATACGAATTTCGAGTATAATGGAACGGTGCACTTGATGATTTCCACTTTTCTGTAAAACATTTATATTTTAGAAAATAAGCGTTTTCTCTGATTTTCATTTTGATTATTGTGATTTATTCCGCAAAATACGTGTATTTAAAAAAAAACTACCAAGGTAAAAAATTAGCTATTTTCTATAATTTTATTGAATTTTTATTTGAAAGAAATATTTTATAATTTTCTTTTACTTTTTTTGTGTGCATATTTCGAATTTACTAAACGCACTAGAAAGCAACATTTCAAAAATAAATCTATTAATTAATAAAGGGAGGCGAGGCCTTCAGTAGGCTCCGACCCCCGACCTAAATGCTGGCTATGCCACTTGTCAACACTACCACAGAATAACTAAATATTCTGTGACACTACTTAATAGTTGCTATATGCAACCAGGATTACAAACACGCGTGAAGTGATGACATAACCAATCCAGTCCAGTATTTTTCTGGTCATTATTCCACACGATTGGCGAAAAATTTATTGATAATTAACTGCTTTTGCTGGATTCATAGCCTCGGCTTCAACCACAGTATTTGTTACTTTGTAACTTGCAGTTTTAAACAATTATTTTTGCAAATAAAAGTTTCTCGTTTATTTTAAAGTTCATACAAGTAAGGGGTAGGCAATGTAAATATATTAGAGTGCAGAATGATGCATAAAGAGAGGTTTACTTGTGTCAAGTTGACAGGACATCATGTGTATGGGATCATAGAGAAATGAATAATATTCCTTTGTCTATGTACGGGATTAGCTGCCGCCACTCCTTACTTAGGTACCTACCAACGTATCACTTATTTTTTCAAAAACAAATCATCAGGAAAAGGACCTCATAATTTCACCCGAAGAATTTGACTTCAGGATCACAGTCGAATATGTGTCAGCTGCTATTCGATAAAACGAGCAATACAAATCACCCACGATACTGTGGCACGCTTCCGCCTTCCCGCGTTATTGACCTCAAAACGCTACTGACACATATAAAATTAATTTACGCATTTATGAATTCGCCGTTCGCGGGCCGAGTAAAAATCCCCACCTAAATTATTAAAAACACACACGAAATTCATAAATACGTAATGGCACGTAATTAAACGAAACATACTGCCCTGCCGGGATCAATAAAAACTTTCATTTTTATATACACACGCAGCGTATACAGCCCATTTATGCGGCCCATAAACGCATTCCAAAAGTGAATTAATTCGTTTAATTCAATACGAATAATATGTTTTCAATGGGGGCGCGTTTTTTTCCGCTTTCAAATGACACACTTTCACTTAATTAAAATAAAAAAAAACAGTGGCCGAATCAAAATAAAACGTCATAAATTATGGCGTTTTGTTTGGGCGGCCGGCGGGCCGGTCGCGGTCGTCGCTTTTTTATCGATTGATCGGCGTTTGTTTTACCGTCCCCCGCCTGCCGCGACCGCCCGCGCACCGTGCGGAATTCGAAATAGAGAAAAAAATATGGGAAAATAAAATGTGGGAGAGTTGTAAACAAATCTCGTGGGTTTCGGTTTTTGTTGACGATACAAATAACGTTCGTTCTTCGTTGTAGTTGAGAATAATATAATAAGTATTGAAATAGCCAATGGTCCACGGTCCACTATAAAGACTATATATCTACTCGTATAAGCCATGGACTTCATATCAAACTAAAAGGCACCAAAATACTCTTGCTTGCTTTTTAGACTCGTTTTTCTTAAGAAAAATGTATGGAAATATGACATGTGAACTTGTCAAATTAAAACATTTTATCTATTTTATTTTGGATATTACATTCATTGTAATAGACACATTTGCATGTTTTTACCTCTAAGTATATTTTTATAAGAACATTAAAGCACTCGACTTTTTCGTCGTGTGGCTCCAGTGGCAATCGCTTGAAACAGCGCTGTGTAAAATTCACATTGCAACAGATCTTTAATATACTGGGAGTGTTAGTCCAAATTTAGGATAATGTCCCACAAAAGGCGGGTTCAAAAACGCTTAGGTCATATACCTAGGGTGACAAATAATATAATATATCTGATATTTTTCAAATTTTTGGCGCTAAAGAAGCGCTAAATGAGACAATTTATCCCTTAAAATCATGTCTCACAAATAATAGGTTTGTTTACATATTTTGAATCAAAGCAATACTATCGAAATAATAATGAAGTCGAAATGAAATAACTATATAAGTACCTACCAAAAACAGTATGTCCCTAAGGAGGTCTGAAAGTAGAGCAGGCGTTTCCTGAATAAATTATGTAAATATATTGATGAAAATTTCATAGAAAATTAAAAGGTTTTTAATATTTAAATCATTATCAATAGGATATTTTTATCGTTGTTGTTGTTTAAACTATAACGTTCAGTTTTTATTATGTAATTTGAAAGTTACATATTAAACGCAAGGACATTTTAAAGAAATTTACAAATACTAAGTTTACTAAAAATATAACTACTATTTGAGAATTGCATGGTTTATACTTTCTGATTCTGAAAATTTCCCAATTATAAACGAACATACCATGAGGCAACGATTTAAAGGAACAGATACATTACTAAAGGCAACTTGTTTTGTTTCATGATTTTAAAAATGTGTTATTGTTGACACATTCATGGTTTCCAGTTTTTTCTACGATTTAGGATATTTTGCAAATATAAATAAGTATCTCAAAGCATACCTATATACGATATACAAGTTTATCAAAAAACTATTATGCATGACAAAATAGGAAAGACTGAATGTAATAAATGCCAATGTAAACAAATTACCTCATATCTTCTTCCCCCGACCCGCTAATGTAGAAGCAAAATTAAACATTATAGCGTGACTCATCTATTCTTATATATCCTTGCAATGAGGACATTTCTTTACAGTGGTAGAAAAGACTACTTTTTAAGGTCCCCTGGAGCCCTTAATTTTGAGCTTTGTGCTTATTAGGGCTATGAATAGGATCGGTACTCGTTTATGGAACTTCCTGTATAGAAGAATCTAATACTATGACTAGATTCTTCTATGGTAATAGCTATCTACCAATTCTAAAGATTCTAAAGGGTCGTGCAACAACATAGTTGGACATTTCATTTTGCGTGTACACTATTTACAAATGCTGCTTACCCAATTCTAGACACTTTTTTGCTATTTATTAATGTAAGTTAATGTTTTCCCGCTAAATTGGGCAAACAGGTAAATATGCATAACTCCACACCACACCACAAAAAGCACATTGCGGGGCTTTTATAAGTGCTATTCTTTCTAAGTCCAACACTCATGTGAAGTAAGCCCCTATTCAAAGTTTCATACGGAAAGTGCCCCTAGACACTCCTTTATAAATTTAAAGGGCCACCTAAAAATATAACTGATGATTTGTTAATTAGGTAGACCTTTTCCAACCTCTATTTGGTTTACTTTTGTTTTCTTGTTTGACTAAAAATGAAGGGATATAATAATTGTTTTCTCTAATTACACATTTTCCTTTTATACCTAAGCTAAAACAAACCAACAATTAAAACATAATAATTAAATTCTGTTTAAATGTATTTGGTGAACCAAATGCACCTAAAATTATTTAAAGCATAATAATAATAATCTCCATTCAATCCAGAATGTTTTTTGCCAAATGTGGTGAAATTTCAAAAGAGCTCATACGAAACTTCGTATCATTTATCACTTCCATACTTTATTGTAAAGATTGTCCATTGTCCAAAAATACCCAAAGGAAAAAATTTCGCGTTCATTGTTCGCAGGGTGACACAACGAAAACAGCGTTATGGAAAACTAATTATTCATTTTCAGGGAACCCTTTTGACAATGCTGGATCTAAAGAATATTATTATGGAGAATGAATAATTGCTGATATTGAAACTTGACGCATTTTATTTCTCTATCAAAAGACAAATGGCCAGATGTTGCGGGCAAGTAGCATACAATTTAAGAATTCCAGTTTTGAGAGAAAATCAGTACTGCCATTAGGTAAATATCGCTACTTTCAACAGCATCTTTAGAAAGGTACCTATATTTAATATAGGTATGTTTACTCATTTTCAGTTGTAACCAAAATCAATAACACATTGGGAGGCTATTTACGTCCTATTTATGGAGTTAAAACGAAAATGTATTTATTTTTGTAAACATCCCTATTCCGCAGGGCTTTCGACCAATCAGGTCTCGTTGTTACAAATAAATAATTTATTGCTGGCTTGGCGTTTGACCCTAACATTTTGGAATTTTAGGTAGGTACCTATTGTGTTATTTTCCTAGTTAAAAGAAATATTTCTTGCTATTGCATTCATCGCCTATCTTTATCACTATAGTCTATCCAAGTTACAGAGGCAGCAGATATAAACAAAATCACATGAACGCATTGCGATCGATTACCAGGGTCGGACTAATATATGAGAATCAGCAAAGTCTGCGCGCGATCCTACCTATGCAGGAAACTCGACTTAGGGCCCTGCACTCCACTCGCCGCCTAAACACTTGATATTTTACGACGGCCAGACCAATAAAAGAATAGCGACCTCGTGGTGGCCAATGTTTTGGTTCACTACCTCTGTAACTTGGATATTGTATAGATCAACAAATTACAGTTAAATAAATTTAATATACAAATGGCAAACGGAATATTTAAAAAAAGGAAAAATATTTAATGTACAAAGTAATATTATCATTTTGATTGACACTGTATAAAATTTATTATTATCCCAGAAAACTGAATCAAATTCTCTAAAACTTTTATCTAAAACTATTTTTCTATATCATAAAAAAATAAAAAGTTATAGAAATATTGGGACACTTAGAGCAGACAGTGTACAGGGTGTTAATTTTTAGACGCCCAGCCTCTCTTGGTGGAAAACGGTCATAGAAATATGGAGATATTATATATGGCAGATAATATATAGGGTGTATAGACTATAGAGGCCCATTTAGCGACTCTTCATAGATATGACGCTAGGCGTCGCGATACCAAAAAATATATTTTTTTCACCAACATACCACTTTTGTTACATCATTGAAAGCCCTAATTTTTCTGAACATTTTTTATTAATACTATTTTCTCTAGTCTCTTCGATTAAAAGTTATACTTCAAAAACACATTAAAATATTAATTTTTGTTATCGCCATTTCCAGGGATGATGTAGGGTTCTCGGTGATTTTATTTTTGGAGATATTCCCCTTACCTTTTATTTGTTTAAAAGATCTTCAAACCACGTCTTTTGACCTTGTTACCGTTGGCAACATGCAAATCCAGGACAGGTTATGATTTTGTATACCCCCATTTTTCACTAAATGTATTTAGCGATTTTTTTGTTTAAAATTTGACACCATAGCGTTAATTAAGTCCCCATATAAGGAATATCTATTCTACAGGGTGCCAATATTTAGCAAAATTTGAATTTTAAAGGCATCTGACAAGTCAAGAGTCAAGTATGCCATGGAAATATCTCAAAACAGTTGAATAGTCAACAGGACCACACATGGTACCTATTGGTGTGCAAAGATCCAATAACAAATATACAGGTTGTTTTTCTGTGTGCTGAATTTTTTAAACTATATACGGGTCAAAAAATGCACCCTGCGACGCTTTGCGTCATATTTGCAGAATCTCTAAATGGGTCAATTCATTCCTTTATACACCCTATATCATCTCCCATATATTGCATCTCCATATCTTCGGCCGTTTTCCACCAATAGAGGCTGGGCGTCTAAAAATGATCACAAGTTCATAATATAGATGAAGATATCAATATATCGCAAATAATAATATGCGGATTCTATTGAACCTTGCGTCTGGTGATTTTTGATTTAGTATCCGAACTCTGTCCTAATAGCTTAATTTTCTTAAAAAAAAAATAACTAAAAGTGATAGTTTTTAGGTGCACGAGAATATTTAACAGATAAAGTAAATAACTGACACACGAAAGATCAATCAAACGCAAATGAACATATAAGAAAGAGGTATAGGTATGTATCTACCGTATACTTTCACCGTTTTAGTAGACATTGCCATGGCTGGGCGGCGCGCCGCCGTGTATTCGGCTAGGTTCGTCAGTCGTTGGCGGGGGGCGGGGCGTGTTTTTTGCTGACTGATAAGCGGTGCGGGACTACTGTGACTCCCCCCGCCAACGACTGACAAACCTAGCTGGACTCACGGCGACGCGCGGCCTATTCCCCTATGTCTACCAAAACGGTGAAACTACGGTATAATACATGTACAGCTTAGGGGAAGTGGGAGACTAGCATTCTCTAGTTTTCTTTAACAAAATAAACATTTTTATTACAGCCAAAATTACTTGACGGTGTAAGTGTTAAATAAGTAAAAATGTATATGGTCATCACTCATTAGTTGCGATCGCAAGCACATAGCAAGAAACCACTGAAGAAGATAATAGCTGCGATGACCAATGAAATGTAAAATTATTCCATATAGCTTTTATTAAAATCTGCCAGCTTCCCAGGTTCCGAAAAATATTTCCACGAAAAAAAATATTCACCTTCCCGTAAACAACCGCGCACATATGCAATGAGCATATAATTCAAAATTCTGCACGGAAATTAGGCAGCCCGCGTAATTCGTGACGTGCTCGTATAGGGGGCCGCCGCTCCCGCATAGAATTTTCTATTATTCCCGAACAAGTTATAGTTTCTCTTTATGAATTTGTTCCCGGGGGGAGGTGCTCGCTGCCCGTTTTACGGCCGCGTGACTATTATTCGATCCATTATTTAAAAGTAGAAAGCCGAAAGCAACGCCGTATATTAATTCCGGTTGAATACGGCCATTATTGGCCAGCCTATATGCATGCGGCGCGCGAGCTAATATTTTGTTTCGGTGCATTTTTTCAATAGTCGCATGTTTGAAAGAACATAAATCTTCTTTTACTCAAATTCCCTCATTCAGTTAGGTTCCCTATTAGATGCGATTTCACGTGGTTCTGCTATGTGTAACCAAACGTACCAATCAAAATTTTAAATTGGAAATGATGACGTCACAGTCACACCGGGTATGTGTTTGGTATGTCAGATTTCAACCCATGTCTGCAAGTTGCTAAGATGTTTTGGTACGTGACTGGTAAGATGCGCATGCGCAGTAGGCTAGGATATCCGCTATGTGAAAATGGATGATTTGGTTGTTTTTTGTTAACAAAAACAAAAAATATAATAATAGAGATTTAATTTTAAGCTTCCTAAACTTTGACCTTTTCTAGAAAATAAATTTTAGAACAAAAAGTTCTATAAACACGCTTGCATAAATCCTTAGTTTTAGAGATATGGAGCTTTTAAGAAAATAATTAGGTATTTTCATAATTTATTTGTTATCTCTGGAATGGGAGATAGAAGGTACAAAGATATGACGATTAAACCAAACATTCATTTATACAATGTTATCGTTAAGGAGATATACATTATACATATGTTAATTTCTTTTAATTTCCTAATAACTTTCAAATTTTTCATATAGGATCAACTTGAAAATTTGTATGCTTGGTGTTTTTGGGATGGGAAAAAATAATTTTTGGTTATTTTCATGTAGAACCTAGAGGGCGCTAGGTTTACCTTATTGCTTTGGTCGCATTTGTATAATTTTTAAACTAAATACATTAATAGTATAGTAGATATGTTAGCATTAGGTAGGTATATGACATCAACATTTATTTTGTAAATTATCTTAATAAAAAGAAAGACTTACTTTTGATTATTATTATAGTGACATTAACTTTGCCTAATAGAAATATGCTTGTCACATTTTTGCAGATAAATACATTCTTCTTTTACTCTATCGTCACAGCTATCGTACCATCGAAACTATAAACAAACGCTTGAAAGCCAGAGTAGCTTTTAGAAAAATCGTGTTCGTAACTCGTGTAAGAAGTGTCTTGTCACTTGACCAAATTACGCTTCTCGCCGTTCGGTCGACTGCAGCCGCGTGCGGAAAAGTACCACTTTCTGTACATAGGAAAATATTTTTTAAAACCTCCATTTCTCTTTCGAAAATTAAGGGTTTATACCTGCATGATTATATAGGAACTTTTTGTCCTAAAATACCTTTTTCTACAAAATGTCAACACCCTTTATACATACCATTATTTTTAAAACGAATGTAGAAATTTTAGAATAGATCGCCCTCAAGGATTATTTCTTGTTGCTTCAATAGACTATTCTAATGACAACTAAAAAGTAGATGAATTAACTTTCCTATATACAGGGTGTTATAGAAGAAAGTAGGTAGGTAAATTTAGAGATAAGGACCACAGATTCGTTGGCCAAAATAATTTTCCTTAGATATGCTATTTATTTTATCTCAAAATACATTGTGATAAACCTTAATTTAAAAAACATAATTATTTATTAACAACTACTACTGATGTTTTTAAATAAGTATTTGGGTATACGGTTTTCTTTTTATAAAAACTGAATCGTATTTAGAATTATTAGTGTTAAATTTCCATAATGTTCTTACTATTATACATTATTTATTTAGGATTTGGTTTAGAGATACTGAAACTTATTTCATTATTTATTGTTTTTTTGTAAACTTTATGCTAGGTTCCGATTAAGAAAGTCGTCTTCTTTGAAATATTGAACTCAAATTTTCTTTTTTTTTTTCTATAAATACAATCTAGTCATTTATATCCTAAAATTGTAAATTAAAACATCTGGGGGGGGTGGAATCACTGCCCACCCCAGCTTCTTCTATTTACCACTACTAGTTTATAAACTATGAATTTCTCAAATTAGGTTAGCAAATTACCTTTGTTTAGAGGCATCGCAAACAAAAATATCTTGTAAACCAAATAATATTAAATCGAAATTGTACAAGAGTCAAAAATTACTGAAAGGAAACGCCAGTTTAACAGTAGTTTATGGTACAAGGACGAAAAACTAGTTTATGTCCGTGTATCATAAAATATTTTTTACGAGGTTTTTATTAACTCGCTTTCTGGTGCTCCTCTTTATCTGTTTGTCAAATTTTGCAATCGATTTTAAACTAATTTCCCGATGAGCTAGAGACTTGAAACTTTAATCATAGCTCCCAAATGGATGACAATGCAATATTAACTCTCTATACAGCGTGTTCCTTAATGACATGCTAATACTTAAGGGGGTTATTCTTGGGCCCATTTTAAGAAAAAAACTTCATATGAACGTATGCCGTAAACATCCTAACTTTTGAGATACAGGGCGTTAAAGTTCATTTTTTAAAATTGAATTTTGGCTACATCTCCCGAAATAATCAAGCTGCTGAACTGAAATTTGGCACTGCCATGTTTTTGGGGATGGAGAATAAGCTGAAAATGTCAAATTTCACCGTATCTCACAGAGGGCGCCACTTGCGCTGTTTTTTGATCACGCTTTTACGCGTAACTCTTTTGAAGTTATCTTTTTGGTCCTGCAGGTCCATTATTTTAGTGCATCTTTTCATTCTGCAATAAAAAGGTATTCTTGTTTCATAACGATTAAATTAACCGTTTGCTTTGAAATTGCCAAAACGTTCTCCAAAACACCTGTTGACTTCAATATTCGAAACATAAAATTTTCACCTACCACCTTCAAGTGTTACAGATCAACTGTACCATTTAAACTGAGAAAAAAATCCCTATGAACAACGTACCAAAAATTATTCGCTTTCAAAATGAAAAGGATTGAATTTGACAAAAATTTGACACTCTATTTCAGGAAAACCAATGGTGTTTTGACCAATGCCCATTTGGCATTTTTTTCATCATTTTGAATGTACAGTTGATCTGTAACATAATATTGGAATCAACAGGTGTTTTGGGGCACGTTCTGGTAATTTCAACGCAAACGGTTGATTTAATCGTTATGAAACAAGAGTACCTTTTTCTTGCAGAATGAAAACATGCACTAAAATGATGGACCTGCAGGACCAAAAAGATAACCTCAAAAAAGTTACGCGTAAAAGCGTGATCCAAAACCAGCGCAAGTGGCGCCCTCTATGAGATACGGTGAAAATGACAATTTCAGCTTATTCTCCATCCCCAAAAACATAGCAGTGCCAAATTTCAGTTCAGCAGCTTGATTATTTCAGGAGATGTAGCCAAAATTCAATTTAAAAAAATGAACTTTAACGCCCTGTATCTTAAAAGTTAGGAGGTTTACGACATACGTTCATATGAAGTTTTTTTCTTAAAATGGGCCCAAGAATAAACCCCTTAAGTATTAGCATGTCATTAAGGAACACCCTGTATATTTTACATATTATTGTTCTGATTATTATAAAAAAATATAAATATTAAATAAAAGTATTTGGTAATTTTTTAATAATAAATAAAAATAACGTGTTAAAAACGCATTAAAAAGAAGGGATGACAAACCAAGAGACAGACAAAAAAGCGAGTTATATAACAGTTTGCAAGAATGAGACAACTATAGAACTTCTGGCAACACAAGTTGGGAACTAAGGAGAATCTGGAATTAGTTTTAATATTGAAATAAAAATCTTATGATATTTGTGTTGATTCCTTCTTTATCAAATTTTTAGGAAAATAAAAATTAAACAGATTGATATAAATATTATTAGAAGGTAGGTATAATAATTTTCTATTTCAAATATATGATGAGGTGAAGAGAAACTGAATTAAATCTAAATTTTGCCACGTCTCTGACATAAATCTCATCAAGATGTTTCAAATGGATTGCAAAACTTCAAACGCAAGACTAAAAAGCAGAATATAATAAAATTATACACAGTGAAATACGGGGCGCGATCTATTTCATAGCATTTATAACGCTCTGCTATACTGGTAAAAATACCAGACTTATCAGCAGAAATCACCCGTATAAAATTCAAAGGTTTTTATGCGGTCGACATCGACCTAGTTAACGAGGCAGCCAATAAGAAAGCGGGCGTAGCGATTTGGTTGGTCGGCGTTTCAGAGATACATAATAATAATAATAATAAACAAATTTATTTAGCAACAAATTGCTATCCATTAATAAATAAAACCTACTGTATTAATATCCTATTCTAGTTATTTAAATAATTACACTTTAATTTAAACTTAAACTGTTTTAATGAAGATTTTTTTAATGATGGGGCTAAATTATTGTAACAAATTAATCCTTTGAAAATAAAATTTTGAGCAAATTTAGAATTTTTTTAGTTCAGAACAAAATTTGAATTTCCTCTTGTTTGATAATTATGTACTTCTTGAAATTTTGTTAACATGTTGCTAAAATACGGCGCTACTAAATTTAATTTAATTTTATGAATAAATATTAAAGTTTTATATTCTATGTTAAGCCATTCTAATTTATTTAACATATCTAAAATTTTGCTATACTCATTCCACCCTAAAATAATTCTCTTGTAAAATTTGCAAACGATGTTTGTCAACTTTTTTAAATAAATATAAAATAGTACTACAAAAATTTAGATGTGGCAAAATTATAGTATTATAAACTATTTTTAGTGTCCATTGACTTACATATAAACTCAATCTATAAAGTACACCAATTTTTTTCCCATTTTTTTACATACGTAATCTACATGTTCCTTAAATTTTAATTTTCTGTCTATAATTATTCCTAAATATTTATATATTTCAACTATTTCAATTTTACAGCTATTAATTTCAAATGAATAATTATTATAAATAAATTCTTTATACATCTTGTCTTCACCTAATATCATTGATTTAGTCTTAGAAATATTAACTTTTAATTTATTAGTATTCATCCATTTATTTATTTTGTTTAATTCTAAATTAATTGTATCCATTAAAACCTTAGAATTTTGCTCTTTTACGTATAAAACTGCGTCGTCGGCGAACAGATGATATTGACTTGTGAGAATTTTTGGTAGATCATTTATATAAAAAACAAAAAGTAATGGACCCAAAACACTTCCTTGTGGAACTCCTACGTTCACATCTTCAAGACAAGAAACATTTTTTCCACATCTAACCTTTTGTTTTCTATGTGTTAAATAATTTTGAAACCACTTTAATGCTAAATTTTCAATGCCATAAAATTTTAATTTTTCTAACAGTTTTGATCTATCGATGGTTTCAAAAGCCCTTTTTAAATCTAAAAAAACTATTCCCACCAATTTTCTTTCATCCAAAGCATTTTTCCATTCATTAAGTACATTAAGTACATATTGAACATATTTTATAATTTTTTTACACGGAGCAGGACAGGTGTCGACGTGGGCCAGTTAGGCCAGTATAACCAGTGCCGTGCACGGAAATAAGGATCGTGCTTTATTTTACGGATTTTGGTTGTGTATATATTTTTGTGTGGTGTTGTTTTGTGTGTAACAAAATTATTGGTTTGCTTTGGTTTGAATTATTTCAAAGTTTATTTAACTTTTTTTTTGACCACGCGCCGCCTATGACTCGGTCTTATTTTACTAATTAAACGCCGCCCAAGCGTTTTTATGCTGCTCAAAGTGCTATATAATAAAATAATAAAATAAATAATAAAAATAATATAAAAAAAACTGACTAAAATTATAAAATAATTTTCCTAGCTCTATGATAGATAATTATTGATGCATGCACTAAGTCACTAACAAATGTATTGCACTGCAAATCGAATACACAGCTACTCATCTACAATAATTACCCAGTGCATTAGCCCACCTTTTCCAAATCCTTATGGGACTAGGAATAGTATATTTCATTACGAGTCTGGGAATAAAGATTTTTCCGTGCGCGCGTGACAAAGTCATGCAAGCACGGAAAAATCTATTTCTGGACGTGTAATGAACGATATTTTTTATTATACTTCTTTGAAAACGGAAACTTAAAACATTTTATCGGCATATAATAAATTTAATCGACAAAAAATAAACAATGCAGACAATATATAGTCTTTGGTATGTGTGATGCGTTTCCATGGTTACTCTCAAATTATTTCAAAGGTGCTTTATTGTAAATTAGTTGGAATAGGTGAATAAAATAAAACGCCAAAAATATTAGGTACAGAAATGTATCTAAATATTGAAACACTTACGAATTAAAATACAAAATAGGTACATGTTAAATATCAGAGAGCATATAGAGTTTCTTAAATTTAGTTTACTTTGCTGTGTACCTATATTTCTATTTTAAAGCCATATATTCGGTATTTTTATTCGGCGCACGGAAAGTTTTTCCGTGCGCTGTTTCCGTGCGCTAGCTCGAAAAACCCCATCTTTTATTATTGCTAAAACAGATGAAAATAAGGTGTTTTCAAAGAAGTATAATAAAAATATTATTTTATACTTTTTAGTACTTCTTTTTGTAATATTATATTATTTTATCAACTTTTATCCCTTTTTAAAACGTGGTAGGTATATTAAAAAAGTTCTATTTAAATTGTATAATTGTTCGAATGGATGTATGGCCTGAAAAGAGTAAATACAGCACTTTCTTATATATAACTACGAACTAATTATTTACCAAATTCGTCAATTCTTCCCGCGGCTTGCCCAATGCACATTGCGGACGCCACATCCATCGCGCCCCTTGTCTCGTCGCACCAACCCCACCACCTCCTCTACTATTTTGTTCGGCTCCATCGATTTCGGATTAAATTAGAGTGCGTAATTTGGCGTTTTTCTCGTTTTTGGCGCAAATTCAGCGCCGGCGGCGATAATCCCTGCCCGCCCTTTGTGCCTGCCGCAATTTATCACGCTATCTTCGTCTTTTTTTGGGGGGGGGGGGGCGCAAGGAGGCCCATTGTGCCGCGATAATGCCCCCGCGCAGGGGGTAATTAATTACCTCGAGAGAGCCCGGTCCGCGAAAAACCGGCAACGCCGCCGCGCGGTCCGTCAAGCGGTCGATATAGGTAGGCCTCGGAAAGTCGACGAAAAATAGTTGGGACAAAATGCCCAACACGCTAATTTCGTTTGTGTTTTCCTCATACTGCTTGTCCCGAACATTAAGGTGATTGCTTTTTTAAAGTAGGTACACAGATAGAAATACAATTCTTCATAGAAAATTAGGTATTTGTTGTTTGATCACGAATTATTTGTCAGAAATAATATTTATTTCGGTAGAAAGTATATTATTTAAATAAAAATTTATTTTTTTCAATTAAAAAATAAGTGCTTTTTGGGTGAAGTATTTGATTCTTTTGGCACATTATTGTGTAGTGGAAGCATTTATTATTTTCCTGAAATAAGGTATTACTTGGGGCAAACAAGAATAATTTTTATTTATAGTATTAGCTTTCGTTGTTTGGGTCAACCACATTGTTATTTGGTTTAAATGTGACCTTATTTGAGTTAAATAATACTACCTATCATTTTTATGGCTGTCTCGCTCCAGAGAATGAAAGATAGAAAGAAAGAGAAAATATGGGAGGACGAGGGCGCACTCTAGTGTCGGCGTTCAGCGCTATTCCGTGTCCGTGTAAGTAAGTACGCGTCTGCAGTCTTCCTAGAGGTTTTGTGCGAGCAGTTTTATTATTATTTATAGCCGCCGATTAGCCGTCTGTAGTGTGGTGTATTGTGTGTATTGCGTGTTTTCAGATTCTTCTGTAAGTAGGATACGCATAAACAATAATGGATATACAAATCTCAAAGAACTACTTGAAATGTATCAAATAGGCCACCTGTATGAGGCGCTTTCCTTGTGAGTTTTGTATAGTTTTTTTTTATAGCAAATATTGTTTTTTAATTGTATTTAAATAAATATTTTTATAGCATTACAAATTATTGTGTTTTTCTAATCGAATTTCCGTTCCATTCAACAGAACATCTTTATGAATTGAATAAACTTATTGTTTTTCATTCGAATCGACAAAAAGTAAAGTTTGTGAATAATGATAAAGAAGGTTGCTTTACTTTAAATAAATAATATTTTATTTGAGTACATACCCTGAATGGGTAATTCAACCCATCACAGTTGTTTTACGCAACTTTCTTAATTTTTTAAATAGAATAATTGTTTTTAACATTGTAGATTTGTTCCTTCGAAATATATCATTTATTCAATTCAAATCGTTAGTATTTTCATGGGAATAAAAATTAATTTATTCCAAATAATATTTTATTTGTCTCAAATTAAATGTTGATTTTAAATTGAAACAAACCAAATGTTTTATTCAAAGTTAGTCTAGGGTTCGCCATATACAAGAATCAAATTTGTTTCAGTTAAATAAATTTTATTTGATTCAAGTATCTCTTTCTATCTGTGTATACAATATACACAGATAAAAATTTTATGTAAAAATCAAACAAATAATTTATTTGTATGTTTTTTATTGCTCTTCAATAAATTTCGTTTAGATTAAATAATAATTATTTGTTTTAAATACATTCGAGTGTTTAGTTTTTTTCGCGTATTTATTTGTTCTATAAATTAGTTGAATAGAACAAATAGTATTTCATTTAAATAAAGAATTACTATGGAATAGTACCAAACAAGAAGTGCTTTAATTCAAATACATATGTTTTGGAAGAAAAGATGCGAAATTTGGAAAACCGGTTTCGCCGCCAGCCGGATCGACACGTCCAGACCCGCAGTTTGGCTTGGGTCGTAAAGGCGCACGTACCTATAATACGAGTACCTACGTGTATATGAATATAGTGCAATGGAAGTGCAATCATTACTCGAGAAATATAAATTAGGTCATCTTTGGCCTAAATTTGAAGGTAAGTGGCTTGAATAGTAATCGACATAGGGTTTAAGAAGGAAATGCTTCCCTAAATGGCCTAAATATATAACGTATCCAGCTTTCCCCAAATTTGAAGGTATTTTCATTTTCATTATAAATACAATATAGGTGTACCTACTTCTCCACTTCTAGGTATACCTATGAGTCTATCTGTTTAATATCTGTATATCTAGATATATCTATATTTAAATGATTCATGCAGCCATTTTAGCCACTTCAGAAAGTATACCTTCTTGTTGGATAACTTAATTACTTCAAAATAAAAATTTATTTCTGTGAAATAAATTTTTGTTTGAATTATGTACCCGTTTGTTTAAATACATAAAAAATGTTTGAAAAAAGTATTAACCTAAAATAAATTGTCTTTGATTTATGCAACCGTTTGTTTAAGTGATTTAGAAGTAGGTAACTAAAAAAACAATTTAATAAAAAGTACGGGTTATTTACTTGAAATAAAAAAATATTGAAGACCACAATACACCTTAAAATTGATGGATCATTTTTTTCTTTTGTAGAAAACAAAATCGACGAAATTAATATTTTAAAAAATATGACCGAAACGGAATTAATACCAATTACAGACAATGTACTGGGTGATAAAATTAGATTGCGGCGGCTCATAGAAACATTGAAGAGTGAGGTAAAATTTTTTGAAAGTTAATTTAGTATTTAAAATTTTTAAAATTTAAATACAGGGTGTTCAGAAATAAATGCAAGAAAATTTGACTACAGATTCCTTAAACAAAATTACGCGATCCGTATTTTTTTTTCAAATGTGGCGCCCCCTTTCTTGCAGTTCTTTGGGGTTCTTGGAAAAGATGAGAGATAGGACATCAGTTATATGGGGGAGAATGCGCAATTTTGAGAAAAATACAATGGTGCAATCAGACTTGTAGGAAAAAAAAACTTTCTTACGGCACTTTTTAACGGGCTTTAAGATTTGTTTTACAATTTTTTGTTTTCGAGAAACCATAGGTATGGCATGAAATGTTTTTGAAATGTTTTGAGACTATTTTAGTGAAAAATCCTTTTTTTCATGCATTTATTGTTCTGTTACGGCCCTGTATTTAATAATAAGAAGTTTACTCAGAAGTTTAAATGTTGATTAAAATTAATAACTGCTTTCAAAATCTGTAAAAAAAACAAGTGCCTATATATTTAAAAAAAATAAAGTTAATTGTGGTTTTTCGAAAACGGAAAATTGTACAACAAATCTGATAACTTCATCTTAAAGCCCGTTGAAAGAAACTGATATTCTCTTTTCCCGAGTTTTTTCCTAATCTGCAATAATAAATGATTTTCTTAAGAGATACGAAGGTGTTAAGGAGAAACTTATCGGTGCATATTATGATGTGCCAAATTTTAAAGATATAGATATTAAAGATGAGTATAAAAAATAATAATAATTTTTTAAAAAACTTCAACACCCTGTATCTTCCAAGAAAAGCATTGTCACATGGTACTTTCATACACAACATTAAGACTGACTCACACTGTATATTTAGGGGGGCAACACCCCGCAAAAACAAAAAATATGGGTCGCCTAGGATTCTGAGGTGAAATTTTGTTGTTTTTATTTCCGGACAATCTGTATAGTAGGTATTACAGTACGTGATAGGTACTATAAAATATGTTTAGGATCAATTTTTTATTGAATTTTTATTCTTATGTCTTGTAGAAAGAAGACGAAGCCCCCCCCTCAAAAATTAGGGTACAAGAACAACAAATAGTGGAATCGCTACCAAGCGAACATACAAAAGAATTTGTCGTTCCTGATGATACAGAAAATAAAAATCCGAATCTAAACTTTGAAAATCCAGACCTAAATGTTCAAAACCCAGAAATTGTGATACTTAACCCTTCTCTGCACTCGGCTGCTCAACCGGCTGCATTCCAAACCATAGACACCAACACAATTTTTTCTATTTTGACTTCCCCAAGCGGCCAACCGTCTCCATCTACGTCTACTCAGTCGACTATCACATTTGATTCAGATATGACTTTTGCGCCTGACAGTGTTATAGCTGAAAGTGCTAGGACATTAAATATACAAAAACTTTTTTCGGAAGATTTAATTGGGCAAGCTCTTGTACACAAAAGTAGAACAACTTCTTTAACGAATACTGAAAGAGATAGAATTTGCGACCTTATTATTACGCATAGTTTAAATAAATATAAAAAACTTGACCAAGACCAATTTACCATAATGACTAACGACCTTATTAAATTATTTCCATCAGAAAAAGCATCCACATATTTTATACCACCTATTCCTAAAAGTAAGTCTACACGGCAAAAATCCGAAAGAGCCAGAGGAAAGTTGGTCGAAAAATATCGAAACAAATTACATTTATTAAGATCTTTGACTGGAGAAAAAAATGTAAGTGAAGAAAAGGACAGTGAAGAGGAACAAGGTAATACAAATAAATTAGTTAAGTACATTTATAGGACAAGATACTTTAATCTTTCAGAAATGCCAACTGAAGCAAAGGACAGTAAAATTTGGTTAAAAAACAACTGTAATGAAACTATGGAGGAAGTTTTGATACACTGGCGTCAAGCACATCCTTTAAGAAAAATAAGAATGGAAATTGCAATAGAAAAATATATGGCAGACTGGCCTGTTCTTAAAACCCAATTGGCCCCTGATTTGGTAAGCAATAATATAATAGGTAATAATAATAATAATAATAATTTAAATTATTATTATAGGTAATTAATATTATTATTATAAATTATAATAATAATTATTATTATTATTATATCACCATATGTTTAGACTTGGCTTCGAGACAGAGAAGGTTTAAGTTACTAAAATATTGTCTGTTTGAATTTCTATTACCTATACAAATTAACAAATCAGACGCTTTGAACGTAATTTCTTTCTTTACAGATATCCTTCGATTTTGAACAGATGCACGAGTGTAGCGGTTTAAACAAGCAAGATAAATTTGACGAACTGTTCGATAAAGTATACAGTACCAAGAAAAATTGCCTTAGTGCTACTGACAGTACTATTTTTGATTTACTGGACAGCGAAATAACTATCGGTAAATAAATATTATATTTTTTGTTTAATCTATAATATAAAAAATACTGATGTTTTAGATTCAAAGAACGCAATCAAGTTATATTTACTTCCCGCGTTGGTGCCCCCAAAAGGTCGTAAATTTATAAACAAAAAACAGTGCTGGAAGCCATCTATATCGGAGTCAAGAGAGGAAATATTTGTTCATGTTAAGACACCAGGAGATGTGGAACAGGCTCAGAAGGACAGAGTCGATGCTATGTTCCAAAAGGGTCTTACGGTCCAACCGTATGTATTGCTAATAGGTCCAAGTTTAGGAAATATTGTATCAGCCTTAGTTATTATCAACGACATACAATATAAATGTACGTCTGTTATTGACTCATTAGATTTTTGTTTCAAATGTTATCAAGTACTAGATGCGAAGTATCCTTTTGCTGCCGAACATCTATGGTATCTCATACAATGGCTAATGTATGGGTATAAGACAAAGAATGATCGTAAATTTCCGTTCCTAAATGAACTGTTGTAACCGTAATACATAATACTTAACACATAACGTGTACCTGCAGTTCTTGCTGTGACATTTATTGAGTAAGTTTTCCATCGCATCGAAACGGCAAATGGAGAGAAGTGGCGTTTCTTGTTTTAAATGTAACAATTTTTTTTTCTTACAAAAACTTTATACGACATATTAAAATAGCTTATCCCTATCTAAAGAGATATGATTGCAATCAAAATAATTGTGGGCGTTCGTTTAGTAATCTTTGTGGCTTACGAAAACATTATGCTTCTGCACATCATTCTCAAACTCAAAATACAACTCCTCTAAACTTAGAAGTCAGAACACATGACTTAAATTATTTTGAATTTAATAAAAATTGTGCCAACAATTTAATTCCAAAACGTGATGCGGAGGAGCAAAATACGACGAATTCTCATTTATCATCAGATTCAGCTATTGTAAAGTACATATCGAAACTTTATAGTAATCCTGCCCTTTCTAGATCCCTTGTGCAGATGGTCATTGACTATACCCAAGAACTGATGTTAGATAATATATTTCCTTTAATAGCTCAAACACTGAACTTGCAAAATAAGCCTGAATTAAGTAATATTCTGGAAATAACGGAACATATATCTCCCCCAGAGAAATATTTTTTGGAAATTATACTACCTTATCAAGAACAGATTCGACAAAACCTCCTGATGTCCATATTAAACGTAGTCATGGACAAAAACTATGTATTAAATCGAAATTAAATTTTTAGAAATTCCTGGGGTGTTGAATGATATAATGAAATATATTGAAAATGAACTAAGCTCAAAAGAGGTTATATCAAGTATTTATCAAGGCAAATTGTGGAAGAGTATAGCACCATTTTATGTTGGAAAAACAGTGTTTCCATTGCTGCTTTTCTTTGACGATTTTGAACCATGCAACGCCTTGGGCTCTAGAGCAGGATTATACAAAATTGGGGTCGTATATATTTCGTTAGCTTGTGTACCTATAGAATTTGCCTCCTCGTTGGATAATATTTTCTTAACACAATTATTTTTCTCCAATGATAGGCAAGCCTTTGGTAATGAAAAAGTGTTTTCTGATTTAATTTCTGATCTTTTATTTTTGGAAAAAGAAGGTATTACTGTAACGGTCGATAATAAGAAATTCCATATTTACTTTACACTGTTTTTAATATTGGGAGATAACTTAGGACTTAATTCAATATTAGGCTTCAATGAAAGTTTCAATTCGGATTTTTTTTGCCGTCACTGTTGTTCTCCAAAAAACATTACCAAAATAGAAATCAAAGAAAGTAATTTTCCTTCAAGGACGCCAGATAATTACGAACAAGACAGTTTAGATTTAACCCATGGTGTGAAGGAAATGTGTATATGGCACTTACTACCTTACTTTCACGTGACAAAAAATATATCTTGTGATTTGATGCATGACATTCTGGAAGGAGTTTTAAGGTATGACATGGCCTTCCTTATCAATCATCTTATTCGACAAAAATATTTTACCTTAGATCATCTTAATCAGAGAATAAAATTTTTTAAATTCTCCAAAGCTGATAAGGGCAATTTAATGCCACAAATAAAAGTTGAACATCTGAAAAAAAATCATTTAACTATGTCAGCGGCAGAAATGTTGTCCTTATCAACTTATTTCGGAATACTTGTAGGCGACTTAGTCCCGGATCTCGAATCGTCATGGACATTTTACTCTTTAATAATCGAAATTTTAGATATTTTACTGAGTCGCTCATTTACTGCCCAGACAATCGATTATTTAAAAACTTTAATCGAAGAACACCACACCCAATTTTGTGAATTGTTTAATGAACATTTAAGACCTAAATATCACATATTATTGCATTACCCAAGATTAATAAGAGACATTGGCCCACCGCGTAATATTTGGCCCATGCGGTTCGAAGGCTACCACAAACTCTTAAAAGCCACATCGAACTCCACAACTTGTAAAAAAAATCTTTTACTAACTTTGTCAATTAAAGATTCTCTTCGATTTTCATATCGCCTTTTAAGTCAAAAAGGATTTAATTACGACACTGAACTTGGACCACCACAGCCGATGAATGAATTTTTAACAGATTATTGTAATAAAATCGACTTAAAAATAAATCCGGATGCATTTTCAGTGCGATGGTTTACTACCAATAATATATTTTATAAAGTAGGGCTCGTGTTACAAACAAGTGATCTCGATATTGTTCCTTCTTTTGCACAAATTAAGTTTATTATTGTTGATAATAAGAAGATATTTTTTATTTTGTTACAATTAAAGACTGTAGGGTATAATTTTAAAGTACAGGCATATGAAGTGTTTTGTTCTAAAAATAAGGTATTTCATTTATATTCTTTTGATCAACTATGTTGTGTTACTCCTTTCAATATCCATTTTACCGGCGATGGAAAACAAGTAATACGACCATAATGTAAAAAAAAACACAATTTAAGTACCTAATTATCTTATAAGTATGATATTTTAAGGAGTTGTTCATTTTTTATAAGAAAAATATTTTAAGTTTGTTGTTTGAAACTGATAATATAGGTATATTTAAATAATTACATTTTTCAATTTTCTACTATAGTCCCCCTTTTATATTAATACTGTTATAGAGACCCTATTAAACTAAACAACTCTTGAAAAGTTTGTGTCAACTGAGGAGATTTTGGTGCTAATTGATCTATATTTATAGGCACTTCTTCTCACCCTCACAATACATAAACTCAGAATCCCAGAAACAACTTCATGTTTGTTCGGGAGAAGGATGGCAATTATTGCTATATTATTACGCTTCGTTGCCAATGCGGCTAATGCGGTTATATCTTGCTTTAGATATATGATGCAGGGTTTAACCTTATTTTTTTTTTGTTTTTTTGGAAAAAAAATGTTACCTATTCGTTTTGCCATTTTTTTTTGAAATTTGGCGGTATTATTTATGCCAAAAGGTGCTAATTTTATTCTATTTATATTAAAATTATTAAGTCCAGTGGTATCCCGAAAGGGACCTTAACCAAATGTTTTGACATATAAAAATTTACGTATACGCCACTGACTTTTTGAAACTCTTAATTTTTTGCATATTAAGCAAGTACAACTTTATATGCACGTCATTGTTGTTTGAAACGATGAAACGCAAATTTGCGAAATTTGATCAATTACTTACTTAAATAACACCCTGCATAATATTTAAAATTAGTAAGAATGAATTTATTACAAAGAAATTACGCATTTTTAAAGACTGCCCATTTATTTGTAAGAAAAAAATATATAAGGAGAAAAAAAAATACATAACTAATTAGATCAAATAACTCATATGGTTAAACCGAATACATGATATTATTTAATATTAGTAAGAATGCATTTATTACAGAGAAATTATACATTTCTAAAGATTGCCCATTTATTTGTAAGAAACAAAAAATATAGTAAGAAGAAAAACATAACTAATTAGATCAAATAACTCATATGGTTAAAACAAATACATGTTGTGCAGTATACAAACAAATAAAAATATCTGATTACACAAAACCGGTATTTGTTCTAAATAAAAGATTTTATTTGCAACAAATCTCAATGTTTTTAAATTAAATTCAATATTCACTTGGTTCAAATATATATTTCTATTTTCGTGCAAACAAAATTTACAAAAACATCAAATAAATATTTGTTTCGCTTATAGGAAACAAATATTTAGTTGGTTGAATGTCTTTTTTTTTTAAACCAAATGAATTGTTTTATCAGTGTAGGTATAACGAATGGTGTGGCGTTATAAGAGACAATTTCCTATAAGCGCATTTATCATTTTGTTGCTTGGCAAAAACACACAGAGTGGTCAGAATTGGTATTTTTGCGCTACATTATACTTCACAGTTACTTAATGGAGCCCTTAGTTTATAATATTTATCAGACGAGTTTTATTGTTCATTAATCCAGTATAAATTTAATCGGATTCTTACGGGTAATTGCCATTCATGGGGTAAGAAAGTTTTTTCTTTCAAATGTACACCATATAGAAAGCTTAAATCCCAGGTTTCGACTATTAACCCTTTGCAGGTTTTTCTCCATTTCGAATTTAGGGGTAAATTGGGTTTACCCGGATAACAGCTCTATTTATAATGTTACCAAAAATATACAGTAAGATAGCGTACCGTTGAGTGGAGTCCTTTTTTGTCCGCCATATTGAGGGCTGAATGAGGCTAGTTTAATGCCCCCTTTCAAAAATTCAGAAAATTTACGTTCATTTTCACGAAACATTTTTTTTTATAATCTTAAATTGTCTGACATTTGAATAAAACAGGGGAAAATAAGGGGACCCAGCATGTCACAGTCTATCACATAGGAAAAGTGAAGCCTTGAAGGGAAGTTTGTTTTCTGTATACTCCAAGGAGACCACATAAGTGGGCTGGTACAAGGTTATGTTATATGTCAGTGTCCAACTGCCATCAGGTTTTATGTGGCATGCCAGTGCCATAGATTCCAAAGGAGGCAAAATATTTTCCATCATGTTTCACAATTTTTAAGTTTTCTAACTTCCAGATAGTCAATTAAAGGTAATGCGGCCGCCTGTAGTAGTCCCAATAATTGCAACCAGATTTTTCTTGTCTAACCTTTAGTAATCCTACAATTCCCATTACGTAGACATGTATTACGTATAAGTAGGTAGTTCGAAACAAATCGTATTTCGAAAATTTTAAATTATTAAGCAGGTCTTTTTTTAAACAGTTTTTATCTACAACTATACAAGTTTATTTTACGTTTGTGAGGTACCTTGGGAGAGAAATAAAATTACAAAAATTTTATAATGAGCACCGAGAAAAACTACATGATTAGAACTAAGTACAAGACCTAATCTTATTAGTCCATCCCGAAATCTGTGAAAGTTCTTTGGGTAGACACATTCAACAAGGGAAGAAAGTTCAAGTACGTACCTACCTATTATACCTACATATTACAAATGGTTTGAGCAACCTGGTAACAAGGTGCAATAGCGACAAATTCTCAAAAAAGCAAAATCGGCACTGACTTACCATACTTATATTACTTAAATTCCTGGAAATAATTGCAGGAAACCAAATTCAAATATAAAATAAATTTGATTCATTTGGCACTTGCCATATTCTGTGTTTGTTGACAGAACATTGTCAAATCTAATTTTTAGAAATCATGGAAACCGTTATTAATTTTTACTAACAATCAAAGTACCTGTTATATTCAAATAAAATGGCATACTTGGCATCATTGAGACCATTACCATTAGAATGAGGAAAGAAACGGCCTCACTTTGGAAAGGATAATGCTGGGTCCCCTTACTTTAAAGGGTCCCTAGAATAAAAGATTGACATTGATAAATAATTCAACAATACAAAATAGCAGGAAAATTCGTCTGGCACTTGTGACACTTGTGGAGACCTGCTTGCTACCTGTTCTGCAACCAAGAAAACGTTTCGAACGATCTCCAAATCGTTCGAAACGCCAACCGGCCTGCATTTAATATTTTCATCCTATTTTGTGTGCCGTACGATGTAAAAATTAAAAAATCTTTCTATAAAACTACCACTTACCCTACCTTCAGTAATAAAATAAAGACAATAAAATACACAACAAAAAAATTAGTATAATTGGAGGAAGGAAGAACCATACCTTGCAATTGAAATAATCATTATTTTTATGGATAACAAAAATTCAAAAATAATAATTATTATTAACACCAAATAACAACAATTATTGTATAACAAAAACTGTCCTAGTTGTATGTACCTGATGATGGCTCAAGAATAGTCCGAAACACGTGTTGTAATAAAAAATGTAATTTATATTTCAAAAGTAAAAACAAAAAACACAGTTGTAACATGTAATAAACGTTGGTCGAAACCCAGGATTTTTAATTACTACTATTGAATAACGACTAGGAAAACAAAACAGTTATAAAACACTCGAATTTTTGACATAAATTTCATACCTTCTTGGCATTCGTTTCAAGGAAATTGCAAGCTTTTAATAAGTATATGGGTTTGTTAATAAGTTGGCTGGAATTGCAAAACTTTTCAGTTTTTTTATTTGCATCTGTACGAACGTTCCAGTAAAATGCTTTTTTTATTTATTGTTTTTTTTTTTGTTGTAATATGTAATATGTGAACTCTATAAGGTATATAAAGTCATATTAAAACCAAAATATTTATTTTGTGTTTCATTGCTTGATTTACTCAGGTCCCTTCCTTGAGGGTCCAGCAACCTGGTTATAATTTTTTTGAACTGGAAAGTTCAATTTTGCTGCCTCTAAAACAAGAATATGGCAAAAAGTAATTAAAACACATAATGCCCTGTAAATCATTAAGTATTAGAGACATTAGAGAAAAAATATAAGAAAAAGTGGACCAGAAGTTTCTCCTCCAAATTTTTTTGTTATTTTGCTATATTTTGTTACCAGCTAAAAACAAAATATTTGAAAGTTTGAAGTATGTCTAATTATAAAATAGAACGTAATTATGAAAATACTCCATGGCTGACTATGCGAAAATTTAAAAAAAAATCATGAAATTGGCCATAGCTCCTTTATTTTTTATAACTATGCCAAGTATTATATCTTTGGAAAGGTCAAAAAATGGCCGATTTTATAAGGCCACAGCCAACTATAATTTACATTTAAAAAACACAAGTTTATCTCAAAAATCACAAACAACATAAAAAATTTGATCAGATTATCTTATTAAGCCCATCTACAAATTTTGTCTCTACAGTTTTTCTGTATAATCAGAAATAACGGAGCTACAGAGATCTGATGAAATAGCAAAAAATCGCTCTTTTCAAAATATCTAGTGAGCCATGAACTTTTTTAAAAATCCAAAAGAGGCATTAGATTGAGCATTAAAAACTGCAATTCTTTCCCCATTTAACCTTTGTTCTTAGCTCTGCTAGTTTCGAGATCCCCATAGTGGGCATCGAAAAAAACTCACCCTGTATATATTTTGTCCCACTTTTACGATACACCCTGTATAATCCGCAAGCCTACCTTTCCAAGGTTCACTTACAATTTTGATATAAAAATTTTTCTATCTTTAAACATTAGGGAAATAATAGAGAGGTCGGGCTTTTCGCGTGGAGACCCTGTATACTCTTAAATACAAAATGTAATTCTGAACAAAAACTGTCTCTTGTATTTTTTTATAATATGTGCTATGACTTAAAGTCTAATTTCATTTTTTCGATTGTCCGTTTTTTAGAAAAATAAAAAACATGTCAAGTTCTCTTTCCAAAAAATGTGGTGTAGACCAAGGAATGGGTGTAATCGATCAAATCTAACTGGAAAATTGCAAGTAATATAAAAAATTAAAATTTTAAAGTCCTGTATCTTGAAAATGAAGCGGGGTGGAGGCAAATTTAAAAGATTGAATTTTTACGGTAAAAATAATATGCGCCTCGGGCAAAATTTTTTCAAATATTCAAGGTCAAACAGTTTAAATTAATGAAAAAAATACTGGCAACTGGGGAACCCAGCAACACCAACTAAAATTTGTTTTGGTGTGAACCCATAAAACCATTGTTTTTAAAAGGTAGGTAGGTATGGATTATAGATATATGTATACAAAAGAAGCAGAGGAGTTTGTTTACTATGAGCAGTACAGGCGATTTTTTTGGAAATATGAAGGACACAAAATAATTTAATTAAGAGATAGGTACTTGTTTGTTGTGTTAGAGACATCATCTTTCCATAAATCTATACTTATGACTTCAGCAGCATGCATGGATAGACAGGTATCAGCGAATATTTACTTTTAATTAAAATGCTTCATACATCAGATAGAAAAGGGTGCTCCCACAAACTTTCATCAGAGTCCATCTCTCCGCAGTCCAAACTTTAACTAAAGCCCAACTCTCGCAAACGCCCTCCCTCAGCGGTGCGCGATCTTCGCAAATACGAGTATACGAAAAACAAACATCCTCCCCCCCTCGTCCCAGAGGGTCGCCAGTCCCGGTTAGTATCTCAAAGGAGCCATCCCTTAAGTGTACCTAACGAGGAAGGCCGTAATGAAATTTTTCAGATGCGGGCCTAGCCCCTGCCAACCCTATATCTCCCCCTTTGCAAATGAAAGGCAGGGCCGGCATTTTGTTGAAGAGGGGACAGCGAACGGTGCGCTCCTATTTCGGGCGCACCGGGCACTAATTTGCATCTGTATGGTGTATGTTTTGATTGCTGAATTTTATTCGTTATTAGCTTAATTAATTCAATTTTGTCACATGTGCGGCTCCTAATTTGTTTCGTTATATATGGACTGGCAAGGAAAATTTATATTTTCCAAAGTGACAAATCTCTCAAATAGTTGCTAATGCAAATTTTAGATATACGGGGTGTTCCGCATAAGAATCGATACAGAGCAAAACAGGGGAGCCCAAAATAAGGTGATTTATCGCAACTTAACCTATATACTAAGTTGCACCCCTGAGAAGTTATTTGAAAGTGGGCTTTCAATATCTCAGTTATTTTTGAACTTGGAAAAACAAAAATTGGTACACGTTGTGGGTGTTCCAAGGGAACTAATCAAAAGAAAATATAGTTTAATTGTGCCATTTTAAAGTGTTGATACAGAGTGATGCACCCTAAAAATGTGACAGAACGTTTTTGTCCGTTGGCGGACTTGTTACTTTGTTATGAAGAATTTAATTCAAAAACTTTTTTACTCTTGTTTTTTTTTTTTTCGACAAACTTTATCGCTTTCGCCCAAAACGCGAATAACTGAAAACACGTATTCCAGATGTGATATTTAAAATCTTTGAAAATTCAAATGTTGGCTATGAAATTTAACGTCAGACCTGAATAACATCCATTTAAAGGAAAAAAATCCAAATAAATGGATTGGAAGAGGAAATAATTGCCCACAAGTTTGGCCGTCCCGGGGCCACCATATCTCAACAAATGTGACTTGTTTCTTTGGGCAATTATTTCCTCTTCCAGTCCATTTATTTGGATTCTTTTTCCATTAAATGGTTGTTATTCAAGTTCGACGTTTAATTTCATAGACACCTTTTGTCTATTAATACTGGAAAATATCCACAAGCATTTAAAAACGCTCTGGTTAAACCAATATACAAAGGTGGAAATAAAGAGACAATAACAAACTATAGGCCGATTTCTCTAACAAGTAATTTATCCAAGATCTTTAAAAAAAATCTTAAAATCCCGCATAAATAATTACTTTGAAAAATATAATATCATGTTTAAAAATCAATATGGATTCCGAAGCGGCAAATCAACAGAAGATGCGATGGGAAATTTGGTAAGCAAAGTTTACAAATCATTAGATGACAGTAAATACTGCTTATGCATATTCGTCGATTTAGCGAAAGCCTTCGACACAGTCGACCACCAGTTACTTCTTCAAACTTTAGAAAATGTTGGATTTAGAGGTAATGCCTATAATTTGTTACACAGTTACCTAGTGGAGAGAAATCAAGCTGTAGTAATTGGAGATGTTGTCAGCAGCCACAAACTGGTGCGGTGCGGAGTACCGCAGGGCACGGTCCTAGGCCCACTGCTATTTAATATATATGTTAACTCCCTATATTACGTTGAGGGCCCTGGTGACATTATTTCATACGCGGATGACACAGCCATTTTATATAGGGACGATTCATGGGGGGCCTTGAAAAACCGAGCTGAATCGCATTTCCTGGAAGTAATCAAATGGGCAAGTTATAAAAAATTATCTATTAATTTTCAAAAAACGTACTTCATGCCATTTACTTGCTACAAGGATACTCTACCGAACTTTAACACATTAGATATCTCACTCCAAAAGAATAATTTTCGCATAAACTTGACATATAAATTTAAATACTTGGGAGTGATTTTTGATTGTCACCTTCGCTGGGCAGATCATGCAGAATATGTTACGAAAAAAATAAGGTCCCTAATAAATCGCTTTAAGCTTTATACAAGCATATTTGAAATAAATCAACTTATAATTTTGTATTCTGCTCTAATAGAAAGTCATTTGAATTACGGACTACTTGCGTGGGGTGGCATTTATAAGGAATATTTGAAAGGCCTTGAGATTACTCAAAAATGGTTATTGAAGGTAATTTACAAAAAAGATTTCAATTACGGAACCGACAACCTTTATATTGACTGTGATACTTTTGACCTTCGTCAGTTGTTTTTCAAAAAAATGATAGTTTGGCAACATCGAAATATTGGACTTCTGGAACCAATTAGACATAAGCATGACACAAGACTCAAAACAAAAGCAACGCACATTGAAAAAATTAAAAAAACTATCGGTGAAAGAAGTTTTACTTACCTCGCACTCGTGGTATATCATACCATTCCCTCGGAGATGCGAAGTCTGATTTCAATCGGCCTTTTAAAGAAGAAGTTGAGAGTTTGGCTTTCCGGCACCCCTCGAATGGAAATTCATAAATTGGTGGACAAAAAAAACACCTATTATAGTGTTTGATGTTTACTGCCTAAATGAGAAAAAACTACAAAAGAAGCCTTACTGTTTCAAAATATGTATCATAATTAACTTACCCATGCCCGTACCCACCTTATTTTATTTTATTTTATTTTAGCTATATCTTTATATGAATAGATTAAGTCGTTTCATTGTTTTACCCACGCACAAGGTTCGCCTTTTGTGGGAATTCCATTTGTTCACTTATTTCTTAGTAGTACCTTCACATTATGTGCTGTAGATATTGTAGTGAATAAATTATTATTATTATTATTTTGAATTTTCAAAGATTTTAAATATCACATCTGCAATACGTGTTTTCAGTTATTCGCGTTTTTGGCAAAAGCGATAAAGTTTTTCGAAAAATAACGAGAGTAAAAAAAGTTTTAGAATTAAATTCTTCATAACACAGAGTAACAATTTTGTAAGTCCGCCAATACGGACAAAAAAGTTCTGTCATATTTTTAGGGTGCATCACTCTGTATCAACCCTTTAAAATGGTACAATTGAACTATGTTCTCTGTCGATTAATGCCCTTGGTACATTCACAACGTGTACCAAATTTAGTTTTTCCAAGTTCGATATTAACTGAGATATTGATTTTTTTCGAAATTTCAAAGCCTTTAAGGCCTATAACTTCTCAGGGGTGCAACTAAGTATAGAAGTAAGTTGCATTAAATCACCTTATTTTGGGCTCCCCTGTATGCTCCTGTTCTGTGTCGGTTCTTATGCGGACCATCCTGTATATTATTACAGAATATTGAAATACTCCCTGTTACCAAGAACATCAGAGTGCAGGATTTTTACTTAGGTATGAACGGTGATCGACAGAGCCGGACCTAGGACGTTGACAAGGGCTGCCACAGGTGCAAACATTTGGGCCAATATAATACCTACAGGCTTTTTATAATAAACTATGGAAAATTTAATTTTAAGCAATATGTGTCTGTAAATTTCTTAATAAGAATAAGGGTAGGTACTTGGTGTGGTAACAATCCCCTTTTTGACAATTCTTTAGCTTACGCATATTTACATAAGTTATAATAATTCTTGGAAGATACCTAATACCTAAGTCCCTTTCTTAGGCTTAGATAGTTGCGATTGTAACTGTATTTTACTTTATGTAGCTTTGTTAGTGAACTATTACAAAATACTGTGTACAGGCGCGGCCTCATAAAATGTTTCCACTATATAGGTACGAGAAATGAGCAAGAAATCAAGAAAAAATTAAAAGTAAAAAAATATTTTTAAAAAAAGCTTTTATTTAAATGCGCTAAAAAGAATAAAATAATCTTTTCTTTTAAAACTTTTACTATCAACTTATAACGTCATTCCACAATTTATATGATATAAAAGCTTGTCGCGAGATTTAAGTAGTGGTATTTACTTAGTTTGAAAACTTAAATCTCGCGACAAGCTTTTATATCATATATATTGTGGAATGACGTTATAAGTTGATAGTAAAAGTTTTAAAAGAAAAGATTATTTTATTCTTTTTAGCGCATTTAAATAAAAGCTTTTTTTAAAAATATTTTTTTACTTTTAATTTATTTTGTAATTTTTAGTTTGGCCAGGTGTCTGAGTCTATTCATCTCAGTTAACGCATCATTGTTGCAAGGTCGTTTGCCGGTTAGTTTAGAACAGTCTAGCTCTTCAATGAGGAGACCTTCTAATGATCTAACCCTACTTAAGGCCACGTATGCTTGACCAGGCGCGAAGAGCTTGGAGCCTAAATATACAACGAGACAGGTTGCAGACCAATGCTGTTGACGCCTATCTCACCAAACTACACAAGTCAAAGTTAACTAGTCCGCCATCTTGGGTGTTCCGCCATGTTGGATTTAGAATGACGTCACACATATAATCATGCATTGTCATCCAAATTAAACGTGTGTACAAAATTTCAGCTCGATCGGTTGAAATTTAACTAGTCCGCCATCTTGAGTGTTCCGCCATGTTGGATTTAGAATGACGTCACACATATAATCATGCATTGTCATCCAAATTAAACGTGTGTACAAAATTTCAGCTCGATCGGTTGAAATTTAACTAGTCCGCCATCTTGAGTGTTCCGCCATGTTGGATTTAGAATGACGTCACACATATAATCATGCATTGTCATCCAAATTAAACGTGTGTACAAAATTTCAGCTCGATCGGTTGAAATTTAACTAGTCCGCCATCTTGGGTGATCCGCCATGTTGGATTTAGAATGACGTCACACATATAATCATGCATTGTCATCCAAATTAAACGTGTGTACAAAATTTCAGCTCGATCGGTTGAAGATATCTGCTTCAAAATTGAGTTGCAAGATTCCACCCGAACAAATTACATACATACATACATACATACATTGCAAGTTAAATAAAAGCTTTTAAAAAAGGTTAAATCGCAGTATTATTATTATATTATGGTAATGTGTAAGTGAATTTAAAGTTTTATACTGTTCCTTGGTGCGTCTTGAGATTATTACGCGGATTTCTTTGATTGTCAAATTGGTATTATTTAAGTATTAAATAAGGTATAAGTATGACTGTGTTATTATAGAAGAATTTCGTGGAGATTTTTTACATTGGTTTATTATATTTCTAATCAAAAGAAAAGGCTTCTATGCTCGTCTTAATACAGAAAAAACGAAACCATTGGTATATATTTTAACGTAACAAAAATTAATTAAAAAATATAATGTCCTGTAAATCATTAATCTATGTATCTATTGGAGTTTAGTAGAAAAAGTTAAGCAGAAGTTCATCCTTTAAAACTTTTATTAAGGTCATTCTTTTTTTTTGTAAAAAGATGTTTACAAGTCCACACTTTGACCCCTACAACTTTTATTAGTCATTTTGCTCTAAAAAATGTTTAGGAAACGACCCATATTGTTTAAAAAATCAACCCATAGGCATAGCTCAATTCGTACTAAGAGTTCGAGTGTGATCTTTTGGTTGAAATTAAAAAAAAATCAATTTGGTCAAATTATTAATTGTCGTGGCGCAGGTGCATTTTAAGTGATAGACGAAAATTTTTATATTAAAAATTGATGTCACTGAGAAGCCTTATGCAACCGGGTGCTCAGATAGTTTTAGAAAATTACATATAGGGTCTTCGGCTCAGCCCTGATTTTTCTCAGATGTAGTAAAGCGATATTCTGGCTTATTTTGGACCCCAGAAAAAATAAGAAATTAAAACTTGACACTTTTGGACAATTCCAAGGGAAAACCTCAAATCGGCAAAAATGTGCAACCCATAAATTTATTTTGCAGGTGGATGGAAAGTTTAAGTGGCAGCCAATTAGGTTACATTACAAGAACTCTGATAAGTTGTACCTACTAGTTTTCCAATTATTAGCATTGCAGTTTTTGTTTAAAGTGTGAAGTCGAAATTACAAATTAATAAAAACAGTAACACTTATAAAACAAAACGCCTTGTAGAAAAAACTTTTATCGAAGTTCTTGTGTGATCCAATTTCCGCTAATATAAAATTAAAATGTCCCTTGGGCCGATAACCCTCTGTAATTTTATGAAACTCTCTGAGCAGCTGGTTGCATAAATCTTGCCAGTATCGTATAATTTTTAATATAAAAGTTTTCTTCTATCTCTTAAAATAAACCTGCTACTGCTATTAATAGTTTTGTCCGATTTAAATTTTGTTTATGTGGCGCGACAAGTTGGATACCTATATTATATGCGGAATAACCTATAAATAGATATATAAATATGTAGTTGTTTGTTGTTTAAAATTGCCACGTTTCTGTCTGTTACGATGTTTTTGTAGGAGCAAAATAAGAGAGCAACTTGCTGTGGTATCTATTACAATAGTCTTAAAAAATCACATCCTGTTGTACCAGAGTCATCTAGAAGGGGTTCAATTGAATCGGATCACTCTAACTTTGAAATTTTTATTGTGATCCCACCAATAGCTTCACTTGGCCGTGGCACTTTGATCTTTCCAAGTCGAAGGCTTGCCGTTATCGGCCCTATAATGCGAGTAATATGCATATCTCTCAAAAGTAGAATTGGAACCATGGAAGCGCTCCGTGCCCGTCGCCTTCACCATTATCTCCCGCTGACTGATCTATAGATGAACTGCGTCTTTCATGTATTTCAGCATGGACGAGAGGCGCAAAGGGGTCACGGCGATCGGACTGCCTCTGCCATGGGGTAAGTCCGGGAGATATGGCCCACCGGGTGAGATGGCGCATTCAAGTATTTCCGCTCAAGTAGTCACTGTGAGTCTAATGTGCAGCAGACAACCTATTTCCTGTTTAGTGGTGTCAAAGCAAAATACTGGTGAGTTATGTTCAATGGTGCGTAGAAGATATATTAAAATGTCTGCACAAGCAGTCAGAAATGGGAGTCAGAAAAGCGAGAAGCCCCTGGCATATTCAATAACTGTTTGTATTTACTTTTTCTTACTAAACTATCTGAATGCATTTCACTGTTACAACGATTTTAGAAGTGGGCCAACTCTCCCAGTCTTACCCTATTCCGAGTGCTCCTTCTATTTCTACGCGTTATATAGTACGGGGTGACAATTTGAAAACTTACCACCCCCCATATCTCAGAAAATAAAAGAGATATTTTCAAAAATCAAAATAAGTTTCGGTAGTACGGAGGGGGAACCACAATGACATAGTTGGCGACTTATCCCCTTCAACCCCCTGCGCCACAGCCACCCCAACTTTAAAATCTCAAATGGCAACACCTCATGTGTGATATGTCGTTGGGAAGTTCTAACGATACTAAATAGTAGTACATTTGGACTAGTAGTTTTCGCGCAAATGGAGAGAGAACATGGAAAAGTAAATATTTCTAAAGTTCGCATTTATTTCAGTAAATCTTCAAAATGATTTTCATTTTGGGCAAGGCGATAGTATAATCTATTTTCAAATTCCTATCGTACCTTCTTAAATGTCGTTTTCGAAATATTTCGGCATTCTTGAGTAATTCTCTGTTCTAGTTCGTCCATCTGTTATGAAAAGTGTTTTTTCATATTTTTATCACTATCTGTACATCTGTCAGACCTGCTTTGGGTTCAATGGAACAGCCCTATACCACTACTGTCATACTTGCTTTGGGTTCAATGGAACAGCCTATGTACACAGATACGGGATAGGTAGCCATAAAAACACTGCAAAAACCTTTGTATATAGGTATACCTAGGCTGTTCCATTGAACCCAAACCAGGTATGATAGTAGTGGTATAGGCTGTTCCATTGAAACCAAAGCAGGTATGACAGTAGTACAGGCAAAGCATATAAAACAACCAGCAGTCTCACTCCCCATGGCGGGAAAATTCTGCGCACCTGTTCGCGCAGCCGCCATTGGGGAATAGATTCTGTCAAATGGATGCAGTGTCGGGGCGATTGGGCAGTTCTTTTTTGGCTGTATGAGGGATATTACAGTGCCGTGGAGTGTGCTTCTTTGTAAATTGTGCTTTGTGCTAGTATTTTTAAATAAAGAATCCCAGGAAAAGGTCAGAGCTGCTTGTGCTTACCACACACTATATTATATACTTTACTAATACTACTCTGTATTTCTGAATTGATTTTACCGACTACACCTCTGACTTCTATTCCCCCATTATGGCTCAAGGTCATTGAATTTGCGGATGATTTCTCAAGAGTAAGTTATACTGCTGGTTGTTTTATATGCTCTGGTATACAGGTAGGGATCAAAATCTGAAAAAACCTGTTTCATAACTCATGGACGAACTAAAACGGAGAATTAGTCAAGAATGCCGAAATATTTCGAAAACGACATTTAGTGAAATAAATGCGAACATTAGAAATATTTACTTTTTTATGTTCTCTCTCCATTTGCGCGAAAACTATCTACTGGTCCAAATCTACTACTATTTATTTGGAATTGTTGGAATTGTTGCCATTTAAGATTTTAAAGTTGGGGTGGCTGTGGCCTAGGGGGTCGGAGGGGATGAGTCGCCAACTATGTCATTGTGGTTCCCCCTACGTATTTCCGAAACGGTTTTTGATTTTTGAAAATATATCTTTTATTTTCTGAGATATGGGGGTGGTAAGTTTTCATATCATATGTCACCCCGTCTATTCGTTGCTTATACAAGTGGAATATGCTCTACAAGGTTGTGCCTCGCAGATATCGCCTTTGGGGAGATTTCCAGTTGAGCTTCGACCTCTGCGCCCCCGCCGCCGTAAATAAGACCGGCGCCTAAGGCCTACCCCTCCCGCCCTCAAAAATCCACCCCTCGCCGCCGCCGCGCGGCCATTGGGCGTGCCGAAAAAACGGCCCCGCCCCCCGCGCGCCCGCCCATTGGCGGCAAAAAGTGCGCCGCGACGCATCTCATTACCGGCGGCGGGCGAGGTGGTGGGGGGGCGGGGGGGCGCGCGTAAATCAGGCGGGGGAGGGGGGGGGGGGGCGCGGGCGGCAGTCTTGGGAGAAAAATCGGAGTTGCGGGGGAGATTTATCGCCCGGGGGGGCGGCGGCGGCGGTCGGCGGTTTTCGGAGGGCGGCGGCGCCGGGGACGGTTTAAATTGCGGGCGCTCCGGAAGAGTTGGTGTTGGGGCTATACATGGTGTAACTGAACTGATGGTCAAAAATGAAACCACGTATTCTTGGAGTCAAAATAAGGGCACTTCTTCATATATTTTTTTCTCCTACGGGCCATAGTTTTTTTTATACAGAGCGTAGAAGTTTGGAGAAAAATACACATATTTCTTAGTATCTCTAGAAGTACACGAGATATTTTCTTCAAAGTTGGCGTGTCACATGAGCGGATGAGCTGTCAAATTTAAGCTTAATATGAAGTTTCTGAGGACCCCAGTTGCGGAGATACAGGGTGTTATTAAAATTAATTTGTTCAGAAAAATATGAATACCCTGTATAATCGCATTTTGTAAGTTTGTTTTGAATGAAATGAACTGCAATGATGGAATACACAAGTCATTTTAAGAATAAATCTAACAATCTGTGGAAGTCAATATTAAACTTGGCATTATTTGAATCATTTGGATGCCAACTTTGCACTAGTATCAATATTTTGAAAAATGATATTTTCATTCGAAGAATTGACTGATATGCACTTTTGCTATGGACTTGCCAATGACAATAATAAACATGCGGAATGGCATAGTTGCGCGTGTGTTGAAAGAGACGGCGGTCATTTCGAACATTTATTAATTTAATTTTCTAGTTTCTAGTAGCATTACGTTTCTTTTATTATCGATTTTGCTATTGTGTTTTGTTAAATAAAGTTTAATTGACATCCACAGATTGCTAGATATTTATTCTTAAAGTGACTATAATTGTTCATTGCAGCGTTGCCGTTCTTTGAAAATAATTAAGAAACGGCTGCGAATATGAAAAAATACTAAGAGATACTTTTTGTTAACCATTGAAGTTTCCACTCAAAACAAATTTAAAAAATACGATTATACAGGGTATTCATATTTTTCTGAACTAATTAATTTTAATAACACCCTGTATCTCCGCAACTGAGAGCCTCAGAAGCTTCATGTCAACCTTAAGTTTGACGGCTCATCTGCTCATGTGACACGCCAAGTTTGAAGAAAATATCTCGTATACTTCTAGAGATACTAAGAAATATGTGTATTTTTCTCCAAACTTCTACGCTCTGTATAAAAAAACTATGGCCCGAAGAAGAAAAAAATATATGAAAAAGTGCCCTTATTTTGACTCCAAGAATACGTGGTTTCATTTTTGACCATCAGTTCAGTTACACCCTGTATAGGGTGTTGCGAATAGAGGCACCGAAAAAACCCAAATGTAAATACGCCTATCTATACGGTTCTGTCGCATTGATATCGTTAAAATACGGTTTATAACCCTTTGTCACTCACTTACTGAACAGAACCTGAAAATTATTTTTTGAAGGCTACACTACTAATAAATTCGGGCACTCGGCCTTGTGTAAACAAACGTTTCCCTCTTGCCCTCTCCCGCTCCCCTCCTCATCGAGCCGATCGATATCTTATAATATAAGAAAATAAGCTGTACAGAGTGTAGCTGAGAGCGATTCGTTCGCATTATACCGGGTGCGGGCAAAATATTATCGCAAAATATTACCGACCGACCGTGACTGTGTTCTAGTGATGCCTAGTAACGCTCTCTACTGCAGTGCGGATAGCTGTAAAACTAGTTCAAAAGACTATATTACCTTTTTTCATTTCCTAAAGACCCTGAAAGGTAAGATTGAGTTTGAGGTACCTACCTACAAAAATTAAGACATTTTTATGTGCCATTTGAATACTTAGGTATTAATTGAAGAATAATATAGATATAATATTAAAATATTGAAAATTTGAAGGTGCCAGCAATGGAAGAATGCCTTAGGATTCATCGTCGAACATAAATTTGCGAATATTCCACCTGAAGAGGCATATAAACCTATAAGAATTTGCAAGGCACATTTTGATGATCGCAGTCATTCACTTCGTCCGGAAAACGTTTAGTAAAAACTGCTGTTCCCTCCGCCGTCCCATTAAGATTATTGCCAGAAGCTTATGCTTGTGTAGGCACATATGCGTAATATTTTGTTCTGTATTGTTTACGCCAATTTAAATATCAAAATATTTACTACAAGATGAAAAAGTATATATATGATTAGTTTAACTCTTCGTTAAATATTTATTTGTTATTTATCTTTTTGTCTGCTCAATGTTTTGTTAGGCTTTATTAAAAATGAACTTAAAACATAAAAAATTGCATTTTTATTTATGTTCCAATCAAAGTCTACAGATATACCTACTAATTATGTAGATTCTGGTAATTTTAATTTAACTGTAGGTATACCTACCAAAAACTAACAGTACACTTACCTGCACAAATAATGTTGTACCAAAGTCTACAAATAGGTATACTAATATTTGTAAACTTTGGTAAATAATGGAAAGTCAATATGAACCTGCCCCCGTATAACTATAGCTTGACGGCGATTTCGTTTAGGCGCCCTCGTAAATGCGAAGCGTGCGAGGTGACGCTGATTTACGACCGGTCGCAAAAAATTGTCGGCTTTTCCGAGAGATCAAAGAAGTGAGCCGACTTTAGTAGATATTTCTAGACTTTGGCTAGACTGCTACCTAAGTCGAGGCATACGGGAATAGAGGCCTGCAGACCCGATCGATGACGTCACACACTCAGGCCGATTCGAACTAAGATATTCTATGCGTTTCAGTATTTCGAGGAGTTTCAGAGCAAAAATGATTCTATTTTCCAGATTATTTATTAACACATACCATAAGAAACCGAAAAATTTTATGCACAACAGAAAATAAAGCAATCTGAACAGTTAAGTTCGTAGTAATGAACATAATGAAATTCGGCAATTTTAAAGGCGACTTTGTCCAGCACTCATTATCGTTTATTTGCCAATTCATTATTATTTTATAGAGCAGATAACAGCAGACTACAAAGATGTGGGATATCTTCTAGTAAGAGTAATGAAATGTTAAGGGAATGAAAACTGCATAAAGATCTCATACAACAAGCACAAACATTATGAACATTTATATTTTTATTAATGATAATAAAGTGTCTTTAAAGTAAAAATATGTAGAAACAAACGTAATAAACTAAGTGAAAATAAAAAAAAACACTTGCACGTTAATTGCTTTATCAATTAAATACGTGGAAATAAATATAATATTTATAGGTAATGAATTAAAATAAGAAATATCACTTACTCGCTAATTTCTTTAGTTTTCTCTCAGCCTTTTGCGCCACTTTTCTACCATTTTGAATTTTTCGATAATTATTTAGATATTATGTTTGCCAATATAGCCAAACATTTTACAATTATTAACTGATGATAGGGTACATCGCAAAAACAATTTATTTATGTTAACAACGACATATTTTGCAGAGCTCGTGAATTTTCTGGAGGTAGAATCCAATTTCACCCGATGCAGAAAAAGTTGCACGTGAATTTACTGCTCTCCTGAGATCGAGTCTTATTTTTCTAGAATCAAATTAGCAAACATGGATGATTTAAGAAACAAAATATGATACGTCAACTTTGAGAAAACGAACTGTCCAATTCGTTTCAAACGATGAAGATAAAATTATTCAATATATGACAATGGAATAAAGAGAGACAAATAATATATTTTGAGACATGAGCAGTACCACAATAAAAGAAAGGTTTTATAAGGGTGTCCAAAAGCGCTTGAGAAGAAACTTCAGTATCCAGAAGAACCAAGGACGCAGTTATAAATTGGTCGATTCAAGGCATATACCTAAGGGTTTCTTAATTGTAACGGGAAAGTTCTCGCAACTTCTTAAGTGGCTTCAAGTTTTATAGTATTAGGTAACGATTGCTTGTCTGCGACACTTATAAAACAAAAAAATGTTATTTGGGGGGGGGGGGGGGGGGGGGCTGGCCCCGTCAGTTTTTCCGATTTTCCTCAGGTTTTGGGCTTTCCTAAAACTCGTTTCAAGTATAGGGGAGAACCGCTACGTAGTGGACACTTTAGTGAAAATACTTAATTGAACATTTTATAGGCAATTAAATTATTTTAAAACTATACATAAATGGAAAGCTCTATTAATATGCTTGCAAAATTAACTATAAAAAAAAGGCAAGCTTACTATCTAAGTAATATTTAAATTTGGAAAAAGTTTAATTCGTCCATTTCAATGCATGGATGTATTGAAACGGACAGTGGTGGTTTTGAAAAGGACAATAGTGATTTTGAAAGTTACATTCGCATTAAAAGACATTAATTGGTTCAGAAATAACTTTAATTTAAACAGAAACTATCTTAGGAACAGTTATTACATTAAAAATTTCTAATACCCTGAATACCACAAGTTTCGTGTGCCCAGGAATAGCATATGAAACACTTTAGCCAGTCTGTCTCGCTACACTGATATGCTTTCTTGCAACAAACACAATTATCTTGATTTCCCACCTGGTTTGTTCTCCTTTGCTAAAAATTGGTTTTGTTCATTGTTGGGTTTTGATTCGGAAATTTGGAAATATTGACTTGGAAGAACTTCATCACTAGACTGATCACTATCAGTAGGATTCTTCCTGTGACAGTAATCGTGTAATGGCAAATCGTCATCACTTGAATCGTGTATGGACAAAGTGTCCAACTCTTCTGAATTTGAGGACTCTTTAGTGAGGGTTTTTATTCGTTTTTTTGTAGCCGCTGATACTTTTGGCTGCAGCTCTTTCTTTGTTGCTGTTTCTTTTTCTTCTAAAAGTTTGTATTTTTCCGGTGTGTCAGTGATTACTGTCCTACTGTACTGTACTGTACTGTACTGTAATTTTCGAAATGGACGGCTGTGAAACATCACCTTCTGAGGATAGTGGGGTTGAATCTGGAGCAGTGGAGGTTGCTGGCTGAGAATAGCTTTGATCCCTTGTAAAGTGCTTGGATCCGGTCTATCTGACACATATGAAGACAAGAAATCGTCCTCAGAAAAGATATTTCTATTGAGTAGGTGTATTCCGGTTGCCGAAAATGCCTTTGTTATGTTTGCCGGTGAACATGCATGAAGAAAAGCCTCGTTAGCAAATGAGGCAACTTCGTAAATAGTTACGGTTTTTCCTGGGTTTGATAACATCCAAGAATTCATTGCCGTTCTATATCTGGTTTTAAACGGTCCATATACACAAATATCTAACGGTTGTAATCAATGACTACAATGCGGGGAAAATGTGAGAATAATTATATGATTTTCCCTTGCTAGCATGACAACTTCAACTGTAATATGCGTTTTATGATTATCCATCAAAATCAGGCATGGGTTGTCTGCAGTTGGTTACACAAATTTTACGAAGTGCTTCATTGCTTCTAAAAATCCTTCCTCCGTCATCCAACCACTAGGATTTGAAACTCCTTTTGCGCCAGTAGGTCCTTCTTTCAACGTAATTTCTTTAAAGTGCACTCTAGTGAAAATAAAAACTGGACGGATTGTTCCACCAGAGGCATTAATAAACCCAAGCATCGTAACTAAATTACGTCTTTCGGCTGAGGTCACTTCTCCGACCTGCTTTAAACCTCTCGTTGCTAAAACTTTTGGAGGATTTGTAACTGTGAGGCATCCGGTTTCGTCTAAATTCCACGTCATGTGGGGCTTAAATTTATGTTTCTTCAAAACTCGCTCCAAGTTGTCATAAAAATTATTGACATTCGTTTGATTGAATGAAGTAGCTCTAGAAAGCCAAGTGCTTTCTGGTTTTCTGAAGCTTAATGTTGCATTCCTTTCCATAAAACCACGCAACCAGTCTTTTGAAGCCATCTCCTTTTCGTTCCAAGGCTTCGGTAAAATGCCATGTGCCTTAGCGTACTGATAGGCCAGTTCCCTGACTTGCACGGTTGTAAGGCCGTAACACATCTTTGATGATGTTTTCAGGTAATCAGCCAATATTTTTTCCCGATCAAGGGAGAAAATACGTTTATTACCTATTTTAGGTCGATGACGATAATCTTCCTCCTGAGTTTTAGCTCTTTTACAAATAGAAGCTAAGTAAGACTTGGAAAAGTTTGATTGATTTTTATCCAAAACTTCTCTTACGGCGGTTTCGATTACCTCACTGGATGGTCGTAACCTTTTTTCCGTGTAGGTGTATTTATCTGAAAAATAAACAAATATAATTATATGAAGTATAATGCAAGATTTAAAGTTACTATTTCTTAATGAACTTGTCATAAAGCCTTGAAACGGACACAAAGTGTTGAAACGGACGTCCGTTTCAATACAACGTTTTATGTCCACTTCAAAACAACATCCACCTAACCTCATAATGACAACACAAAATGTAAATAGAGAAATATTGTACAAGATCTACCGCTACATTTATGTACTACACTAACTTAGATTTAAACTTATGAATCTGAAATTGACTACATCTTAATAGCTTACCTGTGCCATAGTTGGATATTTTCACGAATAATTTACTTTTTAATCGAACAGGGATAAAATGCTTGCCGTCGACACACAATGAACTGGTTCATACAATCACATAGGATCTACGGCAACTGTCCGTTTCAAGACCCGTCCGTTTCATAGTGGTTCTGCCCTATATTTCCTTTCTAAAAAATTTTGACTACGGCGTATATTAATATCTCTGGAGATTGTTCCGATGAGAATTAAAGCAAGTAGGTTGTGCTCGCTATTTGTTCTACAACAAATATTCATGTGTTTAATTTGGAGGCCATTTAGGATCTTTTTATGGCGTTTAAACAGATCGCTTTTTTTGAGAACATCCTTTTATTAAGTCTTGACTGTTTGCATGGATATCAGACAATTTTTATACCAAAATTTTGCATTTTAACGTGAAAATATATGGTGACATTTAGAATAATTCTCTATATTAATTAATTCTCAAAAATGGTTTGCTTTATGATAGTGATTCCTAGAAAATAAACCAGAGATGAGCTCGATGTATCATTTGTAGTACCCTCGAAAACTCTAACGTAATCCCGTAACAGACATAATAATTATAGTTGGTTTTCTCTGGTCAGTCAACGACCGTAGGGGTATAAAAATAATAGGATTCTCTATATGACAGCTTCCTATATTTACAGTACACACCTATAACCAGGTCATTCAGCTTAGTTGAACCTATTTTACTTTTAATTTACATGACAACTTTATCCGACTTTATAGTGTAAAAAATAGATACACATCGTGTACCAAGATATGCGAACAAAACGATTTGCGAACGATAACGATTTAAAATAAAATTTGATCTCTTTGATCTCGAGTTGGTCTTAACAGGAACCATTTTTATAGTGCCTTTTCCCAAAACGTATGTAACATAATATCGAGGTAAATTTTACAGGAAACGAAAAAACATTTAGTAATTTGAGTTTTTGAGATAATTTATTGCATTTATGTATTGAGCACATTCAAATTAAGGTGCATAAGTTTAATTTGAAGCAATTAGGGCAGTATCAATATTTTTTAGTAAAATGGTTTAGGTATACGCCCTTCTGATATTTTGAATTTGGTGTATATAGACCCAAAAAATACTTTATTGAAAAACATTTTAATTTTTACGTCGTTTTTGTTTTACCAGTCGTTCTCTAACTTGCTGCAAAGACATGTCATCATCTGATTCTTCATCATCGGAATTTTGAGAAGGCAGGGGAGCGATAGAAATGGCCAAGGAAATAGCATATACAGTGTGTGGCACTTAAGATGAAGACACCCCAGTATTTTTTTGTTTTTTGAGATATAAATTTCCGACTTAGCACAGTTATAGAACTCGATGATCTCTATTTTTAGGTGTATTCAACTTAACTGTCAGATGTGAATCCCCAGCCTGCTATGACCTCTCAAATAGGACCAATATTCAATATTGTGTTTCGCGCCAGAGATATCGAAAAAGTTTATTACGATGAGTTGTTCAGAACCGAATTTTTACCCTGAATACCGCAAAGTTCATTGACAGATTCGCATTTTATTTTTTTGTTTTCTTTTGATCTTATTACCTACCATTAAAGATTACCTCTGTTATTTTCAATGGTTTCCATGGCTACCTACCCAAAATTTGAAACTTTGGTAAAAAAATGGGACTTAAAATTGGGAAAGAACAAAAACCCAAATGCGAATCTGCCATTAAAATTTGGTATCCAGGATAAAAATTCGGTTCTGAACAACTTTTCCTAATAACCTTTTTCGATATCTCTGGCAGGCTGGGGATGCACATGACAGTTAAGTTGAATACACCTAAAAATAGAGCTTGTCGAGTTATATACTTAACTGTGCTAAGTCGGAAATTTATGTCCCAAAAAACAAAACAAAAATAATACTGAAAACAGGAGTGTCTTCATTTTCAGTGCCACACACTGTATACTCGTTAGGAATAATGGCATCTTTTCTTTCACACAAAGATAGTAGATTTTTCAGTTTTGCTTTACTGATTGGCAATTTTTTACGCACGAACAAAACATAAAACAAGAATAATCTGCGCCATACCTGAATTACTCTAACATCCACAATGTAAACAAATTTATCTGGCCCGCTCTTAGCCAATAGGAATCTTGACTAAAATCTGGTGATGCATCTTAAGAGGGCGCATAAACCCATCAGCAGTAGGGATTAAAACTGAACAATCATATTGTAATAGGGGTATAAGCATTTCAGCAGGGCGTATAAACTACCATGATTCAAAAATATTAAAATATCAGAAGGGCGTATGTGCATACGCCCTTATGATATATTTATTTCGAAAAAATTGGTTCTTACGCCTTCTAAACTTTAGATATTTGAACCAATTGCAAGGTGGGAAGCTTTACGCTCTTATGATATAATATTCGGAATAATGCTACGGTCACATACGCCCCAAAATCAGAATTTCGTCATTTTGGCTCATACGCCCTTCTGATATGACGCCCTCGATATGGAAAAGTTTTTACGTTACGAAAGGCAGAAAATATATTTCGCCACATACTCTTCATGGTGCACCCAATATAATTATTATTATCGGAGTAAAAAATAATTGAATGTATATTAAAAAATTGTGTCAACTTCAATATGTACCTACATAATATTCAAAGTAGCCTGCGATCTCGTAACCTAGCGCTAGTGCTTTGAAATACTGAAAACATAATAATTGAAGTCATGTTGGATATGTCATGAATAATATGAAACTTATACGTTGCCAACAAAAAACAACCCAAAAGCACATATATAGAGAATGGATATAACTTCTTAAATACACCTAAAAAAATGTTTCGGACAAGAGTTTTTAAGTTGATCTATCTGCATATTTTGCTGACCATGAATTTTTTTGGGAGCCAGTCATTTTGGAATCAGCTCCTTTTTGTGCATACGAACATATAAAATTTCATTGGGGTTGCATAAGAAAATTTTTAAAAAAAGTAGAAAGTAGAAAAAAAGTGTATTTAAAAAGTTATATCCATTATTCCATCTAAATTGGGTACCCTGTATAATCATATTTTTGCTCGTTATCTTGATAGAAACCCATGACTATTTCTTCATAAATACTTCTATTGCATTAATTTAAATAGCCTTAGTTAATTATTTCTTGGCTCGTGATCGTTTCTTTTTATCTACAAATCTTGAACATATTTTCAACACTGTTGATGTCGTGATGAAAACATACAAAATATGCAACAATATGGCAACAAAAAAATATAATATGAAAGAAAGTTTTTATGAAAGGCTTTATGAGACTATAAATTTTGGCAACTGGTAATATCATACCAACATCCAAGTTCTAATGCTTTCATATTTGAATCGTTCGGGAAGGTAGACTACGACAGCTGTTTCCCCTTATTAGGTTCATCAAGGCAGCCATAACCTTTCCGAACGACTCAAACCGAAACGGTAGCACTTATAATAGTGTAACTTGCACTTGGAGGTGAGAAACCAACCAGTGGCGCTATCTAGTATCAAGCTGATAGTACCAGAGCCGAAATTTCACAAAACGTAGTAAACACCAACAAGAGAAAGTTAGGTTGGTGTTGAATCCAGAAAACTACAAAATAATGTGAAGGAGAAGCGACACAGGAAACAGGCTCATTGGCCATTAACCACTGTATCTTCCAAATTTGTGGAAATCAGCAAGGATCTGGCCGGGAGCCCTATCCTTGTGAAACTTGCATCTTATAGCCGTAGAAATACTAAAAAGATGATAAAATTTCACGTCCCCAATAGATTTTTACAGAAAGAAAGTTAGCGGCTTTATGGGACTATAAATTTTGGCAACTGATAAAATCATACCAACATCCAAGTTCTAATGGATGTGCCGGTGTTTTCATATTTGAATCGTTCGACAAGGTAGACTACGACAGCTGTTTCCCCTTATTAGGTTCATCAAGGCAGCCATAACCTTCCAGAACGACTCAAACCGAAACGGTAGCACTTATAATAGTGTAACTTGCACTTGGAGGTGAGAAACCAACCAGTGGCGCCATCTAGTATCAAACTGATAGTACCAGAGCCGAAATTTCACAAAACATAGTAAACACCAACAAGAAAAAGTTAGGTTGAAGAAGAAGCGACACAGGAAACAGGCTCATTGGCCATTCACCACTGTATCTTCCAAATTTGTGGAAATCAACAAGGATCTGGCCGGGAGCCCTATCCTTGTGAAACTTGCATCTTATAGCCGTAGAAATATTAAAAAGATGATAAAATTTCACGTCCCCAATAGATTTTTACAAAAATAAAGTTAGAGGCTTTATGGGACTACAAATTTTGGTAACTGGTAATATCATACCAACATCCAAGTTCTAATGGATGTGCCGGTGTTTTTATATTTGAATCGTTCGAGAAGGTAGAATACGACAGCTGTTTCCCCTTATTAGGTTCATCAAGGCAGCCATAACCTTCCCGAACGACTCAAACCGAAACGGTAGCACTTAAAATAGTGTAACTTGCACTTGGAGGTGAGAAACCAACCAGTGGCGCCATCTAGTATCAAGCTGATAGTACCAGAGCTGAAATTTCACAAAACATAGTAAACACCAACAAGAAAAAGTTAGGTTGGTGTTGAATCCAGAAAACTACAAAATAATGTGAAGAAGAAGCGACACAGGAAACAGCCTTGATGAACCTAATAAGGGGAAACAGCTGTCGTAGTCTACCTTCCCGAACGATTCAAATATGAAAGCACCGGCACATCCATTAGAACTTGGATGTTGGTATGATATTACCAGTTGCCAAAATTTATAGTCCCATAAAGCCGCTAACTTTCGTTTTGTAAAAATCTATTGGGAACGTAAAAATTTTATCATCTTTTAATATTTCTACGGCTATAAGATGCAAGTTTCACAAGGATAGGGCTCCCGGCCAGATCCTTGTTGATTTCCACAAATTTGGAAGATACAGTGGTGAATGGCCAATGAGCCTGTTTCCTGTGTCGCTTCTTCTTCAACCTAACTTTTTCTTGTTGGTGTTTACTATGTTTTGTGAAATTTCGGCTCTGGTACTATCAGTTTGATACTAGATGGCGCCACTGGTTGGTTTCTCACCTCCAAGTGCAAGTTACACTATTTTAAGTGCTACCGTTTCGGTTTGAGTCGTTCGGGAAGGTTATGGCTGCCTTGATGAACCTAATAAGGGGAAACAGCTGTCGTAGTCTACCTTGTCGAACGATTCAAATATGAAAACACCGGCACATCCATTAGAACTTGGATGTTGGTATGATTTTATCAGTTGCCAAAATTTATAGTCCCATAAAGCCGCTAACTTTCTTTCTGTAAAAATCTATTGGGGACGTGAAATTTTATCATCTTTTTAGTATTTCTACGGCTATAAGATGCAAGTTTCACAAGGATAGGGCTCCCGGCCAGATCCTTGCTGATTTCCACAAATTTGGAAGATACAGTGGTTAATGGCCAATGAGCCTGTTTCCTGTGTCGCTTCTCCTTCACATTATTTTGTAGTTTTCTGGATTCAACACCAACCTAACTTTCTCTTGTTGGTGTTTACTACGTTTTGTGAAATTTCGGCTCTGGTACTATCAGCTTGATACTAGATAGCGCCACTGGTTGGTTTCTCACCTCCAAGTGCAAGTTACACTATTACAAGTGCTACCGTTTCGGTGTGAGTCGTTCGGGAATGTTATGGCTGCCTTGATGAAGCTAATAAGGGGAAACAGCTGTCGTAGTCTACCTTCCCGAACGATTCAAATATGAAAGCACCGGCATATCCATTAGAACTTGGATGTTGGTATGATATTACCAGTTGCCAAAATTTATAGTCCCATAAAGCCGCTAACTCTCTTTTTGTAAAAATCTATTGGGGACGTGAAATTTTATCATCTTTTTAATAATATGAAAGCTAAATTAACAATATAAATATCTCCTCGGGCAGTGTCAAATAAGAGTGGCGTATAAATGACAGCTAATTTAGCCTAGCTTGATAAGGTCACGTACCTGCAAATGCCTTATACCTGTTAAGCACAACACAGTATGTATTTTGTATTTTTTTCTCATTCATGTTATTTATCCTCTTATCTGTTTAGTAACAACACTATTTTTTGAAACCTACTCACTTTGTTATGTATATGACTGTCCAACTTGCGCAGTTATTTAAATCTTCTAAAAATGCCGGCCCAAAACCGAAATCACTCGTCGTGCGTTGCGCGTCTCGTTCCATCATTCCCTTTTCAGCGGGCGCGCACTTCGACGGTAAACAAATTAAGTAACGCCGGAAAAGAGCACAAAAGGAATCGAAAATAGGAGAAAAAAGCGAAGCCAAAACGAAACCCGCTGCACATCCATTCGGGGCAACAATCGACGTCGCTGCAAAAAACCAATTATGCGTGCAGCACGGTGGCCTAAAGCCAGTGACGTGGCATGCGTTTTCTACGAGTATGGAGCGAGTTTTTTTCGATGCCCACTATGGGGATCTCGGAAACTAGCAGAGCTAGAACAAAGGTTAAATGGGGAAAGAGTTGCAGTTTTGAATGCTTAATCTAATGCCCTTTTGGAATTTCAAAAAAGTTCATGGCTCACTAGATATTTTGAAAAGACTGATTTTTTGCTATTTCATCAGATCTCTGTAGCTCCGTTATTTCTGATAATACAGAAAAACTGTGGAGACAAAAATTGTAGATAATTTTGGGCTTAATAAGATAATCTTATCGAATTTTGTATGTTGTTTGTGATTTTTGAGATATGACATAAACTTGTGTTTTTTTAAATGTAACTCATAGTTGGTTGTGGCCTTATAAAATCGGAAATTTTTTGAGCTTTCCAAAGATATAATACTCGGCATAGTTATTACAAAAAATAAAGGAGCTATGGCTAATTTTCTGATTTTTTTTAATTTTCACATAGTCATCCTAAGCAGCATTTTTAGTCGCCGTTACGTTCCGGCGACTTTTGTTTGCAACTTTAAAGTTGTGATTACTACTGATAGGAACGTAATTACTACGTTCCTATTACGTCCCTGCGACCAAAATGCGGAACATTTTGAGAGTGATAGATACGTAACGGCGACCACCTAGCAACTTACATCGCTACGACGCGCTTACGTTCCGGCAACGTGGTGGAGACGTAGCAGCGTGGTCACCGCTACTTTGTTGGATTTGTTTCTTTACATTCGCGTCCTCGCTTTGTCTTTGTCTAAATAATTAAAAAGTATTCTAGCCCAGCATCTTCCGTCATTTTTCAATAACCGTGGAAAATGGAAGTACCTAATATTTAGTTTTAACTTATATCTATGAATATGGTAGGTATAAGAAAGGTATTAATTTGCTGATTTATTTCTCGCTGCTAGATTCAAGAAACTAAAACGATTGAAAACTTTCTGTCAAATACGACATTGATAGATTGAAAAGTAACAACGCGCCCTCTCAAAATGCATGTTTTAACACTTTTTTATCGGGAGGATAAATTACAAAAATGTGCGAAATTACCTAAAAATGCTGAAAAATGCTTTTTTAATATTTATATAAGTTATACGAGTTCATTTTTGCTCAATTTTATCTTTTTTGGGACAATTTTGAAGAAATAACTATTTCAGTACCAAAGGAAATTGACATTTGATATTAATGGCGTCTATCATTTTATAAGAAAATATGGCGTAATTTTCAGTAATTACTTCTAAGTATTATTTACCTTAAAATGGGTGTTTGAAGGCTTTGCCACTTAACTGGTAGTAACGGCAACTAGACTTTTTCACTTTAAGGTAATTCCTACCTTTAAGACGAAAATTAGTTTTAGATATTTTAAACTCTAAAGTCCCAATTACTACAAGAGGACTTCAAGGTTCCATAAGCCTCGTTTAAGTTCCGAATGCTACTACTAGGTTCCATTTGGAACTTTAACCTATAATTTTTATATGAGAGTGTTATTTTCAGCCGGTGTGTTTTGTGCCATATTTCGAAATGTTGATATTTAAAATTGTAGCCACTCAAGAGAAGCGTTTTGTAATTTTGTATTGAAGACAGGTGCTCGTGTTTCGATTCGTTTCATCCAACTGCTGCTTTAATTTTCTATAAAATGTGAATGTGTGTCTATAATTTTTCTTCTTTCTAATGGCTGACATTTTCATCACTACGCAAAAACTACCGAATCCTTCAAACGATTGTAAGGAACTAAATGTAGTTTCCATTTTGGTCCCTATAGAAGTGACAGTTACTTTAAAGTATTTTTTTGTAGTAATTGGAACTTTCTAGTAATTTTAAAATGGAGTGGGAAGTAAAACTTACCATACAGTAGTTTTCTCGAGTAGCGGGAAAGTAAATTCCACTTTAAATATGACTATATAGTTCCGTAACTTTGGAGGTATTTCTAAAGTCGCTAAGATGTAGAAGTTACTTTCACCGTTACCATAAAGTAATAAAAACTTTAAAGTGATAAACAAGTAACACAACAAAGTAATTGCGACCATTGAATATAACTTTAGAGTTAACGTGACTTTAACGTAATTTTGCGTAGTAACAATTCCGTTCCAGATACTTCAAAAACTACTTAGAAGTACTGAAACGATAAAGTTCCAACTTGTAGTAATAATTACTAGGTAATTACTCATACTTTCTCAATATAATTAATAAAAACTAATAAGTCGATTTTTAAGTAGTAATTACGTAATAACTACTTATTCAAAGTTCCCATCTCAGTTACCGCAACTTTAATGCTGCTTGGGGCAGCCATGGAATATTTTCATAATTACGTTCTATTTTGTAATAAGACATACTTCAAACTTTCAAATATTTTATTTTCCGAGATCCCCATAGTGGGCATCGAAAAAAACTCACCCTGTAGATTGCTTTGTAGATCAAATTACAATATTTTAAATAAAAAATAAAATGCAACTAGACGAATAATGTTTGCATGAAAGGGGAACAAACTATTTAAACTTTAACCTTGTCATCAGTTTGTTCTCGTAAAATGATAAAAAAGAACTTACCTACCAATGCAAAAGTGGCAACTTATGATTTGAGGTAACTGTAAGATTTGACACTTTACTAAAAAAAACTTCAAAAACGTAACTTATCAAAATGTGGAGGTTTTTTCCACACTCGCTTTCTTGTCCACCTATTTGTCCGTTCCTCAAATTTTGCAATCGGTTTTAAACTAATTTCCGGTTGACCTAGCAACCTAAAGCTTTAAACATAGCTTATATTATGTTATTTGTTATTATAAAAATAAATATTTGTTATTATAAAAATATTTGACTAGTGGAAATTTATGAACAGATAAGCACCTGCCTAAAGCTGGTAACAAAAAAAAATAACGTCTTAAAAACGCCTTAATAAGAAAGGATGATAAACAAAAAAACAAACTGACGGACAAAAAAGCGAGTTATTGGTACATGGATATATTGGTACAAAGAAATATTCTTTTTATTATACTTCTTCGAAAACACCTTATTTTCATCTGTTTTAGCAATAATGAAAGATGGGGTTTTTCGGGCTAGCGCACGGAAACAGCGCATGGAAAAACTTTCGTGCGCTGAATAAAAATACCGAATATATGGCTTTAAAATAGAAATATACAGCAAAGTAAACTAAATTTAAGAAACTGTATATGCTCTCAGATATTTAACATTTAATTTAATTCGTAAGTGTTTCAATATATAGATACATTTCTGTAATATTTTTGACGTTTTATTCACCTTATCTGACAATAACTAATTTACAAAAAGCACCTTTGAAATAATTTGAGACTAACCATGGAAACCCATCATACATACCAAACACTATATTGTCTGCATTGTTTATTTTTTGTCAATTAAATTTATTATAATGTGCCGATAAAATGTTTTAAGTTTCCGTTTTCAAAGTATAATAAAAAATATCGTTCATTACACGTCCAGAAATAGATTTTTCCGTGCTTGCATGACTTCCCGTGTTCGGCTGCGCCTCACACGGAAATTTCTCACGCGCGCACGTAAAAATCTTTATTTCCAGACTCGTAATGAAATATACTATTCTTGTTTTTTTTGTTATTTTGTTGTGTTTTGAAAGCTTTCCCCTAAATTTGACAGTTTTATTGCAAGTAACGCGACCGCCATTACGAGTACATATGCAATTTGTATCCTAGTACAAGAACGCTTAACTCATAAAGGTATAGGTGTGCCCCACGGAATCGTGGATTTAACTTCGCAGCAAAATATCGCTTTAACCTTTAATTGACACAATTTTAGGTCTTTTATATTCCAAAAGAATTCCGGGAAATTGTTTAGAACATCGCAAATGTTTTAACACAAAAATCAACAAAACTAAACTGGTGGAGGCATTTTTCGTTACAGTATGTCGAAGAAGGTTATAATATTTGTTAATAAATGAAGATGGTTTCTACATCCATACACGGATATATTTTTGTCACAGTCTACAGAATGTATAAGTAGCCAATTCCAGTTAACTGAATGGATATAATTTCATATACATCCTAATTGACTTGTTTGAAAATGCAGCAATCCTTGAATTTATTTTATTCCAAAACGCCAGTGTAATCTGTCAAATTATTTTCACCGTATATCGAAACATCCATTTAGCAACTATTTTATATACGTTGAAAATATATATACTGTAAAACTCTGGGGTAATGTCCATATCGCCTACGTACGATTGAGCACTCTCCCTATGGCATCGTACCTACTGATGTTGAACTCTCGTCCTATACAGGGTGTTCGAAAAATAGACGGAGATATTTTAGAGGGTGATTCCCTGTTAAGAAATATGAAAAAAAGTTTCTATAAACATGGGTCCGGAAATGCAGAGTTTTCAAGATACAGGATGTTAAATAAAAAAAAATAAAACATGAAATTATTAATGTCTTAAAAATTATTTACTCGATTCTGTTGAAATTTGGCAATGTTATTTGTTGTATTAAGAGGCTAATTCCGCCCTAACTAGATTAAATTTATTAAGTCCAGTGGCGTCCCGGGGGACACCTTAGCGAATATTATTATCAAAAAATGTACGCCACTACCTTTTTTGTAACTTTAATACTTTTTGTTTGATTAAGCATCTAAAAATACAACTTCTTTCCCTCTTGTATTGTTTTCCTATCTCACTTCGTTTTCGAGAAAAAAAAATAAAAACCGTTTTATTGCAATTCACTGGACAAAATTGGTTGTAGTGTACTTTATGTTATGATATTGGAAAAGTTGCAATAACACTCTTTCCTAGAAATGCTTTTTATTATTTGTTTTCCAAGGCACTTGTGATTTTTTTTGCAAAAATTGATAAAGCAATTTTGTCCAGTGACATGCAATATATTTAACATCCTGTATCTTGAAAACTCTGCATTTCCGGACCCATGTTTATAGAAACTTTTTTTCATATTTCTTAACAGGGAATCACCCTCTAAAATATCTCCGTCTATTTTTCGAACACCCTGTATAGTACGATATGGACATGATACCCCTTCTTGATTTAATTTTTTTTAAATTATGATTTAACATCATACTTCTTCTTGAATTAATTTTAGTATGTTGTCAATGATTGCATCTACCATCAGCAAAGCTCAAGTAATCAAGCTAGTGTCGCTGTCTGGATTTTTCTACGTATAAAGCAAATACAGATATATCAAGCTTTTAAGTGCTTACTTCTTTTGGCCGCCGATGGTGATTGTACCCATGCAAATACATAGCATTTATATTTTACATGTCTATATAACATGTTGTATAATTTATTAACAATTTCATTAACTCTCCGAATATTTGCTATTGTATACCTACTTCAATAACGTATCAGTTTTAGCTATCAATTTCAAAATATTCGTTTTACAGTAATAATAATGCAAAGTTCTATAAAAACATGATTTTATTACTCGATTTCCGTACATAATATTATGTAAGCTAAAGAGCGGTACGCCGCTGGATAGTGACACATTGTTTGCATTTCGACAGAAGAAAGGCCCTGTGCATATTATTGCACACGTCCGGCAGACAGAGGACGTAGACTGATAACATTCCCTGCTTTTTAATTTCGGAAGGGCGGTAATGGCTGCGCTTGACATTTTCTCAGTACGAAGTCAGTTTAGGTAACACGCGAGATCTCAGGCAAACAGTGCATTTCCTGGATGTATAAAATGTGACATTGTAGCACACCACCCTGGAAAGTTTTAATTTTGTGGTATCGTTATTATAGATGAAAACGCCCTAATGGGATTTTCCAGGAAATCGCAAAAATAACATAGCATGTCACGAAGTGGTAGCAGGTACCTAATGTTACCGTAGCGATATATTATGTCCCATACATACAGAAAAGCACCAAAATCGCTATTTTATTTTAGGTACCTACTATAAAAGAAGTCCTATAAAGCGAAAACTTCATTTGCCGGACCTAAATTTGGTGTCCTGTGATTGGTTGTAATTATAATAGTTTGTTCTTTTTTTAAATTGAATTATATCTACTATATCTCCTAAAGTCAGCTGCTGAACTGCAATGTGCCACAGCTGTGTTCTTGGGTATAAAGAATAAGCTGAAGATGACAATTTCTCGTATCTCAGAAAGGGCGCCACTTGCGCTGATTTTGCATCGTGCTTTTACTGCTGACTTTTTGAGGGTATCTTTTCGAAATTGCAGGTTATTCATTTTAGTAATTCTTTTCATTTTTCAACAAAAGTATGTATAGTGTGAAACGACTCTTGTAAAATACAAAAAAAAAATAGAGTTAAAATTTGAGCTTTTGGGGATCAGCCCTGCTTTATTTGAAAATAATTTGTTACATAATTTTAGTTTCGAAAAATCAAGTTCAGAATGAAAAACTAAGTAATTGTACAAAATTTTAAAAACCTAGGTCTACTCTGATTTCTTACTCTTTTTTTACTAGAAAAGTGAAAAAAGTGATTTTTTGGTAAGATAAAAGAAATGTTATTATAGGAAAAATTTTTAAGAACGCAAAAATGAATAAGACAGCAAAATTTAAAAGCAAAAGGGCACTTTTCCCCACGTTTTTAGTAAAAGAGCAAAAAATTAAAGTATTCCTAGGATTTTGAAATTTTGTATAGGTACTTACATACTCAGTTTCTCATTCTGAACAACTTTTCTTGATAACATTTTGCAGTAACTCCTGTATAGAAAAGGGCACATTACTAGTGTAACAAATCAATTTTAAAAAAATATCCAAAGCATACTTGATTTTTCGAAACTAAAATTATGTCACAATTTAGGTAGTTTCAAACCAAGCAGGGCTGAACCCCAAAAGCTCAAATTTTAACTATAAAATATTTTGTATTTTGGTGTTTCGGCAAAATATGCCTCAAAACAGCACTCGACTCCAAAATTCGATAAACAAAATGTTCACCTACCGCTTTCAAATGTTAGATATCTTCAGATTAATTGTGAGATTAGATAAACGAAAAAAAAACCTACGAACAATGTATAGTATTGTTAAGGTCACTTGAACCAGCATAAAAACTCTAATTGGCTTCTTAAAAGAGCTTCTCTTATTTTATTGCCAAGGCGCCTCGAGCTACCCCGGTAAAACCACTTCCTACTGAAGTATTTCTATTGAAATCAGCTAAGCTATACCATAAATAATTTTTGGCTTTCAAGATGAAACGGATTGAACCGACATTTACATGCCAGTTCTTGTTTATTTTGGAAGATATATATAATATATATATATATATATATATATATATATATATATATATATATATATATATATATATATATCTTCCAAAATAAACAAGAACTGGCATGTAACACTGCTGTGTTTTTGAGGGTGGAGAATAAGCTGAAGATGCCAATTTCTACAACACTCACAGAGGGTGCCACTTGTGCTATTTTTGGATCGTGCTTTTGCTCGTAACTTTTTGGTCTTGCGCAGGTTCATTATTTTAGTGCATCTTTCATTTTACAGTAACTTCTTTTAAAACGATGGTCGATGGAATCAATCCTTTGCATTGAAATTGGCAAAATTTGCCCCATAACACTTATTAACTCGAAAAAATATATATATATATAACCATAAAACCATATATATATATATATATATATATATCTAGGTACCCATAGATGTACATCTATAGGTAATTAACTTAACTCCACTTAACCTTTGGTTTTTCATTTCGAGGTTTAATATCCTCAAAGTTGCTTTAAAGGTAAGGTAATCGAGTTTTCATATTTTGCCTGTATTTTACCTTTTCCTGTTTCTAGCTTTGTCAGTTATCTTACTAAATCTTAAAAAAAATTACTGCTGATGATGAAGCCTTAGTGGCTAGAAACATGTACAGTTTTCATTAAACTGATTGTGGAGTTTTGACTGTTTTTTTGACTACTTTGTTTCAATTTTATCTTCTTGCTCCACTGAGAGAAAATGGACTATTTTTTCAATTCTATTATTTTATTACACTTTTAGTCCTTATTAGAAACGTGGTAGATATATTTAAGAAAACATTTTTATTAAAATTTTATTATTTTTTGCTCTTTAGTCTTGTGTTTGAAGTTTTGCAATCGATTTTAAACATCTTGATGGGATTATGATGAGGTTATGAGATACACAAATTTAAGATTTATTTCATTTTATCTTCACCTGATCATATTTTAAATAGAAAATTGTTATATCTACCTACTAATGATATTTATATCAATCTGTTTAAATGTTATTTTCCTGAATAATAAAATAAAGAAGGAATTAACATAAATATCATCAGATTTTTATTTCAATATTAAAACAAATTAATTCCAGATCCTTCTTAGTTACCAACTTATCGTGCCGGAGGTTCTAGTTGTCACATTCCTGCAAACTGTTAAATAACTTGCTTTTTTTGTCTGTTTGTTTGTTTATATGTCATTCTTCTTGACGCGTTTTAACACCTCTTATTTATTACCAGCTTGGGACATGTGCTTATCTGTTCACAAATTTCCACTAGTCAAATATTTTTACTTCATATTCGTAATTTTTTTACAATAACAAATAACAGTAATAATAATATATTATTATATAGCGAGTTAATATCGCATTGTTGTTTAAAGTTTGAAGTATCTAGCTCATTAGGAAATTAATTTAAAATCGATTGCCCAATTTTACGAACAGACAACCAGGAGGACAAGAAAGCGAGTTAATAAAAACGTGGTAAAAAAAGCTTCAAGGCCCTATATAAGTATCAGTAACCGTTCAGATTTTATCGGTATAGGAGTTAATATTTTGGCACAAAATATATGCAGTTATAGGTACGTAGCATTATTAATGGGGACCCTGAATATCGCTATATTATTTTCAACAGAAAATTTCAAAGAATCATAATAAAAATATTTACACAAGAAATTGTAACGTACAGCAACCAAAGGTCCTTTTGCTGACAACAGCAGGAAATTTCTAGGACGAGCCACAGGTAACTTAAATATTGGTGTCGATATTGCGTGACCTAACTAATTTTCGGAGATCACTTAACACAGTATAATAAATTGATATGGAGCTCGAGTTCATGGATCAATATTGAAAGCGATATAAGTTTGCGCCCAATCAATTATTGTCGCCACAAATACCTCAATGGATCGCCTCCTCAACAGGCTTTTTTTGTTAATTTACAACTCCGAGAATCATTGGCGTGATAGATTTTCTGCAATAAATTATCGTACGATAAATTTACGTGGAACCGTCAATTATGCCGTAATGCCCTCGTCTTTCAAACGCAGAAGGACGATGATCAATCACGGCGCGGGGAAAAGCTAACATAAAACCACTGAAAATCGCGTTTTTCCTACTGACCATTTCAGAGTTTAATTGTGAGTAAAAATAAAACTGTTATCACTTCGATTTGACTGAAAAACACTCCGTTAAATGATGCGCGGGTAATGCGATCTGTACAGTGTATAGGCTGTCTCGGAAATATAATAATTTAAACACGTAGATATAATGGGTGTGCTAATTAAGCACTTTAATTTTGAATAGCGTGCCATGAAAAATGCCCTGTTACAACTAATTTCGCGAGATCCAGAAATTCAAGTTAAATAAATTTGGTAAAAATTTGAAAACAGAATATTTCAAAAACGGAAAAAGATAATAATACAAAGTTTTACATCATTTTCATTGTCTTGGCGAGCATGTTTCAAAAATGCAATATAAGGTGCTCCGTTTAAAAAAAAGTTAGTTTGCCACGCCTTTGCGACACACCCTGTACAAAATTTATGACTATCACAGAAAACTACTTAAAATTCCCTACAACTTTTAACTAAACCTTTTTTTATACCACTCAAAATAAGAAAATTATAAGGAAGTAATTGTTTATTCGCAAACACCCAGTACACCAATTAATAAACGTTCCTCAAGAATGTAGCGCGGAATTTTCGTAAATGTCAAAGTTTCTGTAAGACGCGTACCAAATATGGCCGACTAGACATTTGGCAATTAGCCACGGTTCGCTATTCAAAATTAAGGTTCTTAATGGGACACCCTTTATTTAACGTCTTTAAATTCGTTTTTCCTGCTCACTTTTTAACAGACAAAATAATTTTTCAAAAGTCACATCAATTTTGTGATTGAAAAATAATTTGGGATAGAGTCCATGGGCGTAACAAACTCCTGACCACAGGAATCTCTATACCTACCTATGTTTTAAAGTTGATCCGTAATACACGCGCGCCATCTGTGAGGTGAAACAAATGGCGGGTTATTTGAAAAGCTTCTCCTATTCATGTAAATATTACTATTACTGTTACTAAATAGAATTTGTTGGCAAAATCCACAGTTTAATTATGAAAAAGTGAAAAGTGTAATGAAGGTCACAATAATTAAACTATACCTAAGTTTTGAAAATAAATAAGATACGAATTAGTAATAAAATTGAAGATTAAAACGCAAATTTGTTAAAAAAAAACCTGTGCTCTAATTTCTGACCAGTTCTGATAATTTTATCAGCTATTGATGATTACTTGGTCGGCGCTAAATTACTACTACTTTTTGGATACAATCATAGAAGAATCTAAGTAGCTATAATCCAAAATACATAGTATATTGACGGTTGTGGTTGGGCACTAGGATTTTGAGTTAATTTTTATTCTAAAATACGAGATAAAATACATCTTATTATGCATATATACCTACTTATACTTCAGTCTGGATAAAATAGAAAGTAGGTCAGTCATGCGCAGTATAGAATTCGCCAAATATTTCTATGAAAGCCACCATGGGCGTCCCCATATTGTTTAAAATGAAGGTGTTTCCTGCATTTTTAACGTATATAATTATTACAATAAACACTCCGAAATAAGGTGGCACAATCTACAGCACTCGCCCCCTGCCGTAATGCAAAACCGCGGTTTTCAGTATGCACGGGAGAAGGTATTCCAGACGTCATACGCCCATGGATTGCGGACCCTCTAAAAATAGATATTTGGCGCGTTCGGCCTTTAAGCCAATCAGAGGCGCTAGAGCTGACAGAAGGAGAACCTGGAATTCGAGGTTGCCATATCAACGAGGCAAGTGATCAGAAATCGCGGGTTATGGATTATATTTCGACGTGGAAAGAAAGCTTTATATGCCACGTTTGGCAACTCTGTTTTTGATCATCGATCCAAATGCCGCATTGCGCAAGACTGACCTACTTTCTATTTTATTCAGACTGGAGTATAATTATCATTATCTTCAATTTATTCTAAGTATAGGACATCTTTTTTGATCTTTTCTCTAGTGTTTTCTTAATAATAATTCTGCAGAACATTTCGCGATACTGGAGTCAATTGAAATAATTCTTAGAGCTTTTACACTTCTTGATAGCATGCGCGCTAAGCCATATTATTTTCGCCATACCAGGTATTTTTATGGTTATTTTCAATAATATATAATCGGGCAGCTGCAACTAATGCTTAAGAACTAATATGGAATATTTTACATTTTTCTTTTGAATTAGGTAGGTATTTTAAAGTTGAAATAGCAGTGTCATTCTTTTAGTGTCATATTTTCATGCTGCTATTTTTGTCAACTCAAATCTTAAACTAGGTATTTGATAATGTTATTCATATTTACGGCTAATAAGTTTTCTTGCAGAGGGCGTCAAGACATACACTGTTTCAGTTTCTTATTAAAAAAACACACTCCGCCCATGAGTTCCGATCATTTTTCTTTAATTTGACATAAATCATAACCTAAATATAAAAAATCTCTAATTTGACATACAGTCTCTATGGAAATCTAAAATTTTTGCGGGGTCAAAATATACAAAATAATCTATTATAGTTATCTCTATAATGCCCAAAATCGGCGAATAAAGACACTAATGACTTTACTGTCCCAACTCTCCCTATACAGGGACCCTAGTTTTTCCTAAATGTCATTTTTTAGAAATGTATAGTAGACAGCAGATGCTAATTAAATCTTCATCTACATGTACAGTATGTCCCAGAACGGACTTAACTATACCTACTTTCTTTCTTTCCAATTTTTCGAAAAAAAAAATTTTTTTTCATTGCAAAGTGTTGCAAATTATTCTGGCACTAGCGAAATGTGATACTCGTAGACATTACTGTATGTTATGAAAATAAATTAAAAATACTTAATATTTTCAATTTAACGTAACACTTAAGTAATAGGTATAGGTAATATCTACCATAGCAATTATCCTAAAAATGAAATAAAAAATTTCGTACCTACAGTTACAATACAAAAAATGCTCAGTAAATACCCCGTATTTACACCTACCTTTCACAACAAACAACACCGCACATTCTTCAACATTTAAACTTTTCACCACCTGCATTTCAGCTGCTGCATATCTCAAGTATTCTCATTTTTTAGTATTACACATTTTGCGGAGCTGTTGAGTAAACTCACCTGTTTAGGTAACCACATTTGCCGAATTCCAATGTCAAGAATGTCATTACTAACGTCATAACGGTATATCACTGCATATTTATTTTCATGAATACCTACCTAACTATATAAATGTTTCCGGACTTTTTCATTCCGAACATAACACCATAGTGTTTGGCAAGTAATTCAGTTGAAAAGTTTAAAAAAAGTTCTGTAAATTTTTATGTCTACTAAGAAAAATTTAAATATCTCAAAAATTATTCAGTTTTGCATAATGCCATCGAGTAAAAGAATATATATACATATATTTTAATAAGGTATTCTTTTACTCAATGATAATGCATATTAGGATTAAATTTACTACTTATATCCTCCTCTATCACATCTCCAAAGGAATGTATCGAATTACCAATAACCCTGTATATAGCTATTGTGTATTTACTTTGATGTAAGTAATCCAAATTTTACTTAATATTATAAACTTTAGTTAATAAATTGAGTTGTTCTTGTTGATAAGTGTTTTTATAACATGAAGTTGTTGATTTTCAATTTAATATTGAATATTCCCAATTTGAAATTGTTTATTCTCAATTTGATATTGACTATTCCCAATTCAAAGTTGTCTATTCCCAATTTGAAATTGATCAATCCCAATTTGAAGTTGACTATTCTCAATTTGAAGTTGTTTATTCCCAATTGGAAATTGATTATTTCCAATTTGAGGTTGAAAAGGTATAGATCTTATGTTAACCACAAATATTACCAATATTTTTATTACCTATTATTTTAATTTCTTATAGTACCTAAATACAGAACAAGCGAGCAAGTGTGACACTTCAAATTGAATGGGACATTTCGCTTTACAAAACTCACATAATTAAATATTTTTACACATAATTTAGTTTTCGAGCCCAAGAGATTCCAAATTTTACGGTCATTCACAAATCAAAACTAACGTCGTACATAAATTCCACCTGTTCTTGCAAGCAATTTTCATGTTAAACTTTTTGCCATATTTCGAAAAATAAAAAAGTTCCAGCAGTTTAAAAATGACAAAAGATGGCCGCCCGATCGCACCCGGCATAGCCGAGATATTTTGAGTGAGCCACTTATATAATCCACCCTGTATATCCAATAATTAAGTATTTACATAAATAGCAAATTGTAAAGTTAAAGTTATTATTAGGGATTATTCTAAATATGAATTTTATTTAAAGAAAAATATAATAAATTAATAAAACAACAACGAAACGCAGGATAATTATTCCCTTATGAAATACAAAGATAGATATTAGACCTTAATTTATTATTTTAAATTATTGTAATTGTAGGTAATTATTTTTATCTCCTGTTCTTTTAAACTACAGCTAGCTAAATTGTTAAATATGTTGTTAAATATTAATATATTTAAATCCCTAAATGCATCTTTGTACTTAAAGGGTTGATGCGTGATTTAAAATTGTGCTAACCGGAAAGCTCCACCTGGCGCCATCGCCCCGTCCGCTCGTGTCGCCCATTTTGCTGAAGAGCACCGCCATTATTCACCGCTGCCGCGGTCGCGGAACACAAAAAAATATATGTCGGCCCCGGGGGCGAAATGCAATTCCGCCCGGCGGGAGTGGAGGCGGCAACGCCGCTGCAATATATCGCGACGAATTCATATAAGTCGGAGACCGAAACAATGGCGGCGGCGCTGGGGGTAATTTAACCGTGTCCGGAGTTTTGCGGAGCGATTGATGGTGCGCCTACAGGATGGCCGGATGGCGTACCACGTAGACTCCCTATGGTGTAGTAAGTAATCCGCTATAGCAATACGGGAAGAAGATCTACAGGGCGTCCCATCTGTAAATGCCATAAATAATACGGATGCCAGAAAATTTCATTATATGCAAAAGAGTTTATAAAGGCAAAGTTTACAGAATATTCTGTAAACTTTGATAAAGGTTCAAAAACGCTTAATAAGATACAGGGCGTTGCAAATGGCAGTCTAAGTATACATTATGTGAGCAAAGTAGATTATTAAAAATTATGACTACTTATAGTTTGTTTGGAAATGAAAGGAGGCTTTAAATTACGAATGAGAAGGAAAATTTGACCATTTCAGTGGCGTGCCCTTTTGCTACAAATAAATACGCAAAATAATATTCGTGTAATATTTTATGATATACCTGTTTTATTATAAACGAAAAGTTTGGAAAAGGGTGTAGGTATTTTGGACATAATATATGCAAGATGACAGCATAGCACGAATTTGTAGAGATAATTTATGGAAAACACTGAAACAAATGCACTTCGCCTGGCATAAACACCACCGAAAATCACTACTAATTGAAGCTGATACAATTGTGTGCTGGAGAAAGACCAGAAATAATTACTTATACAATTTTAAAAAATTACAGCACATTAAAAAGATATAAAATAAGTAAAAAATACGAGACCATGTTTGGGGACCAACAAAATCGATGAAAAAACAAATACTTGCAAATTGTTAAAAAACTATAATCAGTTTCGATGTAACGCTGAAGTTGTAGCCTCTTACAAATAACAAAAATAAATTGAGATCATAATTGAACACAGCTAAATCCAACTTTGGCTGCACCATACTATAGGGGACACTAATAGTTATCAACATATAACTGAACTTGGAATAATATGCAGCAGAAACGGAAATATCGCAGATTTTACAAATGCGTCTGCAATTATAGGAAATATCTAATAACTTGGCAACGCCGCAAGCGATCTTCAAACACTAAAAATCAGTTAAATTCTCTCTTAAAGGTGAGTAACATACCTAGTGTATAAAAAAGAGGGCCATATTTTAAAAAAACGTGTTCTCCGCTAATTTCGCAACACCCTGTACATACCAATGCTCAAAAATATGAATTTCCTTTAATTACAAACAACTTTTGTACGAAACTTTTTTCCATAGCTCCACAAATATTCGATATACTTAAGGGGATAGGATAGGACATTACGAAGTAGATTTTTTAGAGATTTTCAATAAGAAAGCACGTTTTCCTTGCTTTTTGTGGTAAAATGTTAATAAATAATAACAACATTGTTCTTCTACTCAGTTTTTGATTGAAGCCCAACGGAACTTTCTTCCTCTTCCATAATAATTTTAAACTCAAATTTACAGCCTGGTCATGATATTCCGTAATCTAAGTCAAGTTTTTTTTGCAGATTTCATTACCAGCCTAATGATATTTGGACTTAAGGACAAAAGGAAAAAATGACAATATTATAATAATTACGTATAGGTACCCAATAATATGAAATCGACTTACATTAAAGGCTCCGTTAGCTATTAAAGTTCTTTTAACGGCAAACTTATGAAATCGGCCTTGAATTTTTGCGTTTGGGTTTTTATCAGTTAATTTATATTTTAAAATCTTCATAGAAATCTAGCTCAATGAAACAGGTATTATACATATGATAAATTATTTTATAAGAACAAGGTTACAACTGTGCAATCTCATTTCATGATAATTTCGAAATGAGTAGAATGCTGTGTAAAAGGAAAATAAAATAACTTTGGGGAACCTTATAGACTGCTTTTATTGGAATAAACCCATAAAGTTATATTTTAATGGCTACTTTCTAACACTAATTTCTTCCTAAAATTTGGATGAGCTCTATTATAGCCTTCAGCATGTTTCAAACACTCTGTGGTAGTGAGAATTTAATTGGAAAGCTCCAAAACTTGGAGTGAAGGAGTAAAAGCTCATCTGTGTAGGAAATCCTTCAAGTCAAAGAAAAAGGCAACATTTATTGGTAATGTTGCGCTTGGTATTTGACACATTCCGCCAAATTTAAATGCCGTGGGAGAAAGGTCATGAACGTTGATATTTTGAAAGCACATACTCAATGAAAAGAGAATTGTATTATACAGGGTGAGCCAACGAAAATTTTACACCCCGATTTTCCGGCTTTAAAATGAAAATGTGGAAAAACGCTCGGACCCGTCGATTTTTGATTCGAGGAGGAACCACTTGTCTGCTTTTTTCATCCCCGTAACTTCAACCCCCTACAGGAGGAAAGCACGACCCAGTGATTTTGAATAGGGATGATGGGTGTTGCGATACCCCATTTTGAAGGTCTCATCGAGTACTATCTGACCCTAAAATTTCGCGTCAAAATTTTCATCCATAACGAAATGTCAGCTATAATAGTGAAAGAGGCAATGTGGAAAAAATGACTACTTAATAACCACCAAAAAGACTGCTTACTTGTGTGATTAGTTTATTAAATGCTGGAAATGACCACCATTCACCCCATGCAGTGAAATAAGCTTTGTTCAAAACGTTCCCGTATACATTTCACATAATATTTCGGGTGTAATTTGACTGCATTAATTAATTAGGTATCCGATTTCGCAAATCATCCAGTGATTCGGGCTGAGTAGCATAAATCTTAGATTTCAGATGACCCCATAGAAAAAAGTCAAGTGGAGTCAGATTAGGTGACCTAGGTGGCCACTCAATATGTCCTCTTCTTCCAATCCAGCTTTGAGGAAAATTGTGATATAAAAATTGTCGCACAGGGCGTACGAAATGGGGCGGTGTGCCATCTTGTTGAAAATTATCTGAAAAGCCGGTCTGATAACAATAATATCCTCACTTTTTTCTATAGGATCATATGAAATCTAAGATTTATGCTACTCAGCCCGAGATCACTGGATGATTTGCGAAATCGGGTACCTAATTAATTAATGCCGTCAAATTACACCCGAAATATTATGTGAAATGTGAAATGTACGGGAACGTTCCGAACAAAGCTTTTTTCACTGCATGGGGGTGAATGGTAGTCATTTCCAGCATTTAATAAACTAATCACACAAGTAAGGTAGTCTTTTTGTTGGTTATTAACTAGACATTCTTTCCACGTTGCCTCTTTCACTATTATAGGTGCCATTTCCAAATTTTGACGCGAAATTTTAGTGTCAGATAGTACCTACTCAATGAGACCTTCAAAATGAGGTATCGCAACATCCCTCATCCCTATTCAAAATCAGAGGGTCGTGCTTCCCCCCGGTAGGGCATTGAAGTTACGGGGATGAAAAAAGCAGACAAGTGGTTAGCCCTCGAATCAAAAATCGACGGGTCCAAGTGTTTTTCCACATTTTCATTTTAAAGGCGGAAATTCGGGGTGTAAAGTTTTCGTTGGCCCACCCTGTATATGCACTAGCACATTAACGAATTCGCAAAAGTTGCTTTTGGCAGCTTGAAACTCAACAATTTATTGCATATACTTATGGTTAATTAAGGAGACGATAACTCTTTTACCCTCGACAAGGAAATTATTTCATCCCGCTGTAACCGTATAACGAATTCTCCACGAATATATTTAAGTTGTTCCGTACGGACGGATGTAAACAATGGCGCCCTGCGCCGTTATTTACTTGCCGTTATTGGCGATTAATAGCCCATTGAGTAGGAATTGTAGCCAGATAACGCCTCGATTGCGGCGCGTTTAAGCAATATTGCGGTTTAATGCGAGGAATAAAGGTACCCGCGTTCGTTTACGTGACGCGATTGCAGCTATTTCGAAAATGTACGTCGCGAGAGAGGGAAGTGCTTTCGAACGTTGTACCACGCAACGATGGGAAACAGGAATGCGACATCAAAAAGGTATTTGCCAAGAAATTCCAATAGTTACTCATGTGTATTGGAATGGACTAGTCTGACTAGTCTGACAGGCCGCATAATATTACGGGATTTTTTTTATTATTCGATTGCAGTAAATGTTGAGGTTGCTAATTATTTTTGCTTAAAAAATAATGTCAAATGACCTGATCAAAAACAATCATGTCATTTTCATTGTCTGTCACATTTTGCATTTGTTGAAAAAAATGTTAAAAATGACAACATTTCGCAAAGTTTAGAAAAACGTTGTATGGATAAGTTGTTCGCCTTTCAATTTTATATCACTATTTCAGATTTCTAACCTCTAGAAAATACTTTTTTCTACACATTCATTTATTCATTCATTCAAAAGAATTTTAATAAACCTATACATAAAATCATTCCATTTTTACTACCTACATTTACTGTCTATTTAGGCATTTTCATTATAGACCGTCAGATAGTGACAGATTTAGGTGCCCCATTTTCGCATACTAGCCTCGAAGAGGGTTGAAAAGTACATCGATGCTGAGTAGAATTAAGGTAAATTTACAAGTGGCCCCTGCGGGGATAACATATGGAAAATTCGATTTTCGTGAACAGAAATAAAAGGTGTATGTTGCCCATATTTCCACGCTAGCCATGTTCACTAAATTATTAGTTAATAGAACCTGGTTTCGGAAAACTAAAGGCTTGAGTGTTGCAGGTGGCTAAAGGGTTGAAATAAGAGCGTAGTTTTGTAAGCAAAAATCGAAATTTTGACCGATTTTTCCACACAAGCCCATCGAAAGTATGAAAACGTACATCGTCACTAGCCCGAAAAACATATTGGCTTGAGTGGCGCGAATGGATAAGTACATTTTGAGGTCGGAAAATTTAACGGAATTTTTTTTTCGATTTTTCAGTTATTTTTCCATGCAAGCCTTTGAAGAAAGAAAGTTGTTGATGTGTTAGACATTATAATGAAATTGGCATGATTATCGGATGTGGACGGAACGAAGACTTGCGTCGGAAAGTTGCAGGAAAATTTATGAAAATTGCCATCATTTTCTCACGCAAGCCGTTTGACATATGCTTAGAAAAAGTGATTCTAAGACTATATAACAAAAGGCTTGCGTGTCGGACATGGTCATCACATTAATAATTATATATAATTTAAAAAAATCTAGAAATTTCCACCATTTGCTCATACAAGCCGTTTAGCATATGCTTAGAAAAAGTGATTATAAGGCTATTGTAACAAAAGGCTTGAGTGAAATTGAAAAAAAGTTGAAATTGGCAAAATGTGTCCCAAAACACCTGTTGACTCTAAAGTTTGAAAAATAAAATTATCGACTACCTCATTTAAATATTACAGATGAATTGTACGTTCAAAACTAAGAAAAAAATTCCTAGTAGGCATTGACTAAAACATCACTGGTCATCATATTAATTATACATAATTTATTTAACAAAGAGCTTACAAAAAAATCTAGAAATTTGCACCATTTTCCCCCACAAGCCGTTTGACATATTATTATGATTAGAAAAAGTGATTGTAAGACTATTGCAATAAAAGGCTTGACTGCCGGACGCATGGAGCATGTTATTATACGTGCAAAGAAGAGCTGACAAAAATCTAGAAATGTTTATGCAGTTATTATTTTGAATGTATAATTTAGCATACATTTCCTTGCTTATGTATAATAATGTTTTATATTATGAAAATAGTGCGGTGGATATTGCCTTCAAATAAAAGATATATCTACAATTTATTTTAAAAATATTGATAATGAAATGAGTTACTTTCTTGAATAATTTTACAAACTGGATTATACTAAAAAATGCGGTTTCAAATTTTACAGAATAATTGAACAATTTAAAGTTACAAAAAAGTTCCCTATGAACAATATACCAAAAATTGTTCGCTTTCAAAATGCAACGGATTGAGCTCGACAAAATTTTGACACCCTATTTCAAGGAAAGCAGTGATGTTTTAGTCAATGCCTATTAGGCATTTTTTTCTATTCAGCGCAGAGGGCGTCAAAGATTAAAAAAATATATTGGTTTTTCCTAACATTTTCAAAAACGTGCAAATCGATTTTAATAATTTTTAGTGCTGAGTCTTAAGCTATAAAATGACGTGTTTGGTTGGCATATTATAGTGACCAGGTGTAGTTAACCGGAAGTATTATAAAAGTGACATCATATTTATGTACCTATAATATCTTCTGATTTTTTATGTCATTGACTGACAAATCAGATTTTTTTTCTAGTAAAATAATGTTTTTGGAATATTATAACAGTACTATACCAGTTCACAGCCCGTGATGTGGTAACACAACAATTAACACCTGATACACACTGTCAAAGTCAAACTCTGATTCTCGTAATAGTTATGCTTTGAATTTTCCAAGACAATTTTGATTTTGTCCGACATTCAATAATTCAAGGGACGATTTTGTGCAAACTACTAGAGCAAACATATAACATATTATATAATACGTTGAAACCAGAAAAATACGTAGATTTCGAAAATCGAAAAATGTACATCTAAAAAACATAAGTTTGTGGTAAAATGTTATATGAATAAACCTGTACCTACGGAACACCCCGTATATTTACTACATTGTCGTAGCTCACTATGTACCACAAGGTAGGTATACACCAAGCTAGCGCAAATGTACTGGCTTATTGAGAAAAATAATTACAAAAGGTTTATTTTTACCTAATCAAAAAAATTAATGAAAATGGTGTCATATACCTAATAATATAACCAATATCGTTGAAAACAAAAAAAAACGACCCAAATGACAAGAAATTTGAAAGTATTTGTATGACCAACTCTTTTCCCAATTTATTAGTCGCGCAGCAAAAGAAATGACAACAAATTTCTTCAATTCGATTAAAGGTACCTATACAACGAAAACAATGTCGCGAGGCGCCGAGATATTTACCTGGCGTAGTGGCCCCATTAATAGCCTATTGACCGGGAATTGTAGCCCAGATAACGCCTGTATTGGGCCGCGTTTAAGCAATATTGCGGTTTAATGCGAGGAATAAAGGTCCCCGAGTCCGTTTACGTGCCACAATTAAAGCAATTTTCCAACTATTCGCCGACTGGCGCGGCGGCCGAGAAGAGAGATCGCAGCGAAATTAACTCAAAGCTCAAATTGATTGGTATTGATAAGTCATAACGTCGTCAATCTGACACAGTGGCGTATCTAAAAAAGTGCGGTTTTTGAGATAAGACCAAAGATTACTTATTTCGTTTTTTTTGTTCTTTATTCTTACAAACTAGGGAGTATCTAACTCAACTTTCTATACAGTATATCCACGGATGGGGTAAATAAGAGGACAAATGGACCGAAAAGTGAAAGATACGAAAAAATGTTATTCTTTATAAAAGTTTTTGCTTGCTTTAAGATCCACGATGCCAAAAATTTGTTTTTTTGTACAGGGTATGCAAAAAATACAAAAACGTAAAATTTGATGAAGAGTAAAGTTGGCTTTTTATAAATTTTAATGCAAAACGTTAAATAAAAAACTTGTTTGAAATTTTAAAAGAATTCTTATTCCAGATTTTCAAGGAAAAATTTTAAACTTCTAAATTACACTTTTAAAACCGAAATTTTTCAAGTCATATTCTGACCTTTTTATTTGATTACACCTTTGATAACTGTGGCGTATTTGTCAAAATAAGAAAGATGTTTTTAAAGCAAAGAATATTTATAATCCAAAATTACAGACAGGTTAAATAAAATTACTAATAGAATATTAAATAATAATTGTAATACTCGAGAAATATTTCTTATTTTATTAAACTTTAAAACAATTAGGGGCACATTATTTTTATTTTTCAAAAACTCCTCAATATTCTAGGCATTTTTCTAATTGACGTCGTAAATGGCTAAAGCTGCTGCTTATTTCTTTTAGTGAAAATGATTCTATCGCTCTTAAAATTCTCTGCTTTAAAACTTCTTCGTTATTTTCAATGGGTCTTTCATATGTTAGTTGTTTAATGCGCCCCCATAGAAACATATCACAAATTGTCAAGTCGGGACTCCTAGGGGCCACAAAATGGGACCATATTTCGGCCTATCTATCGATATCCAAATTTGCGATTGAGCCAATCCCTGACATCTGTAGCATAATGGGCAGGACACCCATCGTGCTGAAAATACATATTTTGGCGATATTGAAGAGGCAATTCTTCTAACTTGCCTATGCGACAGAAATGACTCCAGCATATGCAAATAAGAATGTCTGTTACAGGTATTATCAAAAAAATATGTTATAATCCCAATAGGAAATGGCGCACCAAACATTTACTTTTTTAAAATACTGGCGGCGGTTCGCAATTCTAAACTCTGATTTTTTCCTACTCCAGTATCTCACATGCTGGGAGGCTACAGTGCCGTTTGTACTGAAGGTTGACTCATCTGAGAATATTATCAGCTTATGAAAGTTCACGTTGTTATTTAGAATTTCATCACCGACCCACAAACAAAAATCCAAGCGTTTGTAACTGTCCCCATCTTCCAAAGTATGGTTAAAAATTGGTTTAAAAGGATAAATTTTATTTTCCTTCAACACATTTTGAATATGGCTTTTTTTACAGATTTGTAAACTTTGGGCTCGTTTTCTTAAAGACAGCATAGGATTTTCATCAACAGATTGCAAAATTAATACTGTAGAAGCATCGTTTTCGTCGTATCTTTTCTTCGTCTTCTTTAAATCATTAACGGATCCAGTTTTTTTTTAATCTGATTACTAACTTATGTACTGAACTTATGCATAATTGTACATTTGGATACTTTTCTTGAAACTTCTCAATAGCGTAGCGATAACTATTCTCGCCGTTTCTGTAATTTTGGATTATAAATATTCTTTGCTTTAAAGACAACATCGTTCTTATTTTGACAAATATGTCACAGTAACAGTTATCAATGGCGTAATCAAATAAAAAGGTAAGAATATGACTTTTAACGTTTTGCATTAAAATTTATAAAAAGCCAACTTTAGGTACTCTTCATCAAATGTTGCGTTTTTGTATTTTTTGCATACCATGTACAAAAAAACAAATTTTTGGCATCGTGGATCTTATTTTTAAAGCAAGCAAAAACTTTTATAAAGAATAACATTTTTTCGTATCTTTCACTTTTTGGTCCATTTGTCCTCTTATTTACCCCATCCGTGGACATACTGTATATAGTTTTCTGGTAATCACAGCCTTAGCTGATGTCATAACTTACGATTTGCGTTTTGACGTATCTTATAGTGGCGCCATTTTGTGAGATTTTGTTGCTTTACTTTCACTGACGTATCTCGCAGCATCTGTTGTTTTGGTGGCGTTTGTCCAATCTGGTGTCTATTATTCAGTCACTGATGCCAAATCACCATGACAAGTTACACCATTGAGCAGCACGTCCAAATAATAATAATAAAAAAATAATAAAACATTTTACGGCAGACGCGGTGGCCCTTCAAAGTCAAATTCGAGACAACCGGTTCGGTAAACAAACACCCTTACGTGAAAGGAACGCCAGATGGGCCGAGAACATTGCCACAGTTCGTGGAAGTGTCCAGGAGAACCCGAGGCAGTCAGTTATTCCTCGCCGTGCACAGGAACTCTAGGCCTTTCCAAGACTTCAACTTGGCGAATTTTGCGTCGGGCCTTGGGCCTACATCCGTACAAGATCCAACTGACCCAGGAGCTCAAAGTTAATGACCATAGACAACGCCGTTTGTTCGCTGACTGGGCTTCGGAGCGTTTGGAAGAGGACCCTACTTTTGGCTGAAAAATCATCTTTAGCGGCGAGGTGCGCATTTTTGGATGAATGGCTTTGTTAACAAGCAAAATTGCCGTATATGGGACGACGCCAACCCACACGAGTTTCACCAGGTGGCAATGCATTCACAAAAACTTACTGTTTGTTGCGGATTTTGGGCCAGCGGTGTCATTGGTCCGTACTTTTTTGAAAATGACGTTGCTGAGGCCATCGCCATTAACGGCGAGCGCTACAAAACGATGCTAATAGATTTCTTTTGGCCCAAATTGAACGATATGGAGGTAGGCGATATTACGTGGTTCCAGCAGGACGGGGCTACTTGCCACACAGCAGAAGCCACGATGGACATTCTGCATGTCATATTCGAGGGTATGGTTATCTCTCGCAGAGGTGACGTGAATTGGCCACCAAGATCGAGCGATTTGACCCGGCTGGACTTTTTCTTGTGGGGTTACCTGAAGTTGCAGGTCTATGCCAATAAGCTGCAATCGACCTATGAACTTAAAGCCAACATAACCAATGCCATCGCTCAAATTCAGCCGGATCCTATGCAGCATAGTCATTAAAAATTGGACCACTCGAATCCGTGCCACCGTGAGAAGCCGCGGCGGACATTTGAACGATGTTATATTCCATACATAATGGCGCACATGGGCCTTTCAAATAAAAAAAGAATTTCGTTAATATACTTCATACACAGGTTGTTTTATTCCATTTCAACATCGACCCGTCCTTATTGAAAAACCCTTTAGAGACTTGGCAAATTTTGTGCATTCCACACTCATCCTTTTATCATCCATTGAAATTATTGCAGAATATATTAATTGAGAATTTTTTTTATACATTTCGACACAATAGTGGCACGCGTAAAAACCAAGGCCGAATATTTCGTCCCTCTTATCACGTAAGGGCGTAACTAACAAAAAATGCGAATTTGAGTTACGCCGCTTAATAAGTCCCTCTTGGGGATGGCTTTGATTTCACAAAGTGGCGTATCTGTAAAACTTATAGGTGGGGCATGGTCAACACGTCACCTGACGGCGTAAATGCGAACATCCACAAAATATTTCTCACGTATAGGCGTAAGTCAAGATACGCCCGTTCGTGTGAAATTAAGTGACAACTTGTAGGGGAATTTTGTGGGCGTAACTTGCAGCAAATGCGCGCAAAGGAACCAAGAAACATATGATTCTAACCTATAAACCAGCACAGTTGTTGTATTTCAAGGAAGTTTCAGAGGCGTGGATATTTTTCTATTGTTAAAATGGACGTACTTGTGGTTTGGAAAGACGGTAACGTGAATGTAGTGTCTTTAGAACTGAAAACTGTGAAGTGCCAGAAAATACGTAAAGGTTGTGCAGTTAAAATGTTATACAAACGCCGGTGGTATACAACACAAATAATTTCAAAAGTATTTTAAATGATTCCAAAGATTCAGAAAATATATCAATATTTATATAATATATGACGAAAATGTTTAGCTAAAATATTTTTCCTCACATTATATTAATATTCCCACAAAATAGTTTACAAATATTTAAAAATAATTCCAAAGTACCTACTTGAAAATTTTGCCACATTTATAAAACATTATAGTACCTAATATTTCTCAAAATCTGTTTTATAATATTTTATAAATATTATAAGAAATATTATTAAACACTTACTTAAATGTTACGCTGAAGTGCCATGAATTTCAGGATTTTTTAAAAGTTTGTCTCATGAAACGGAGTAGATACCTAAGTTTTGGTTTTATTCTTATAAAATACAAAGGATTCCATTTTTTATTTTTGTATTGTCGCTGTACCTTGGTAGAAATAAAATCTTTCACTTACAACTATATTATGGTTTATGGTATAATGTTTCAATACTCTTGTTTCCAAATTTTATTTTTAAAGGTCGTAACTTGATTGCTATACAGAAAAAGAATATTACGTAGAGGCGTAAATGCAAACTTTTTCTTTAAAAAAAAACCTATTAAATTTATTAACAAATTTAATAATGCACCAGCTTAAACTACGTTCTTTTGTCGTATCACTATAAAAATATTATTTTATTCTATCGTGGAAGTTACAAGTGAGAGTGTTTAATAGGTTAACCAATTTTGTTTTATCCTCTTCCTGTAAAATAAGTAAAAATCAGATACGCCCATACGTGAAAAGAGGGACGATTTGTTCTACAATAGGAGATTCCCACAGGTATTAGCTTTGATGCGGTTATTATGCTATGGAAAACATAAATAGCCAACGTGAATTTATCCTCATACCGAATAATGTCATAAGTCATAATATAAGTAGACACAAAGAAAGAACCTAAAAACTGTTCGTCACTATTCGTCTATTCGTCACATTTTAGAATAGTCAGCAAGGAAATGCGTTGAAAATGGTAAATGCGAAATGGATGTTGTTAAACTAGCTGGTCGAAAATCTGAAACTGTCAAAGACAAAATACATTGACAGATTTCCACGCATGGACGTATATATATATATATATATATATATATATATATATATATATATTATCTTTTTCTTTCTCATACCTAGGCCTACTTTGGTTTTTCGAAACTGAAAATGTGACAGAAATTACTTTCGAATCAATCATATATATATATATATATATATAACTGAAAATGTGACAGAAATTACTTTCGAATCAATCATCATCATCAATCAATCATATATATATATATATATATATATATAACTGAAAATGTGACAGAAATTACTTTCGAATCAATCATATATATATATATATATATATATATATATATATATATATATATATATATATATATGATTGATTCGAAAGTAATTTCTGTCACATTTTCAGTTTCGAAAAACCAAAGTAGGCCTAGGTATGAGAAAGAAAAAGAAAGCTGATCAAAATAAAAAATTCCCTTTTATCCTGGGCAGGAAAGGTAAAAAGTAAAAATTGGCAAAATGTTGAAAAAATAAAATCAAAAAAAGCCAATTAGTCTTAAACTTTATTCGTGTTCATAATTTTCTATTCCGGACAACTTCTATTAGTAAGGTTTGCCGTATCTTGCTCAGAACTGACACCTTACGTAGACAGAAAATGATTTTCTCCTTATGCTAATGTCAATATTTTCAAAACCGGAAATATGACAGCTCTCGCTTCACTTTCCTTAGGACACCCTGTATATTCGGAAATGATTCGTTCTAGAGATACCTACAAGATGCTAGAAATAAGAAGCAATAATTTAATTAAGCATGCAGCTTTTGAAATAGAAACATGTTTCTCCTAAAAAATACTCTGTCCAACTGGAGAAAAAAATTGATACCTATCTTTCTTAATATTATTTTTAATTTATTTTTATTTAACTTAAAAAGTCTATTAATTTCTTATAAATATGATGAAAAAAGGTAAAACTTACGCGACACATTAGCGTGTAGTGTGTACTGAATGTACCATTTTATATGTATTCACATTTACATATCGCACAAATCATCGCCTTGCGAAGCCTTAGATATGAAAATGTTGAATCGTATACATGACCTTCTTGCCAATGAATGGCCAATTAGTCTTAAACTTTATTCGTGTTCATAATTTTCTATTCCGGACAACTTCTATTAGTAAGGTTTGCCGTATCTTGCTCAGAACTGACACCTTACGTAGACAGAAAATGATTTTCTCCTTATGCTAATGTCAATATTTTCAAAACCGGAAATATGACAGCTCTCGCTTCACTTTCCTTAGGACACCCTGTATATTCGGAAATGATTCGTTCTAGAGATACCTACAAGATGCTAGAAATAAGAAGCAATAATTTAATTAAGCATGCAGCTTTTGAAATAGAAACATGTTTCTCCTAAAAAATACTCTGTCCAACTGGAGAAAAAAATTGATACCTATCTTTCTTAATATTATTTTTAATTTATTTTTATTTAACTTAAAAAGTCTATTAATTTCTTATAAATATGATGAAAAAAGGTAAAACTTACGCGACACATTAGCGTGTAGTGTGTACTGAATGTACCATTTTATATGTATTCACATTTACATATCGCACAAATCATCGCCTTGCGAAGCCTTAGATATGAAAATGTTGAATCGTATACATGACCTTCTTGCCAATGAATGGCCAATTAGTCTTAAACTTTATTCGTGTTCATAATTTTCTATTCCGGACAACTTCTATTAGTAAGGTTTGCCGTATCTTGCTCAGAACTGACACCTTACGTAGACAGAAAATGATTTTCTCCTTATGCTAATGTCAATATTTTCAAAACCGGAAATATGACAGCTCTCGCTTCACTTTCCTTAGGACACCCTGTATATTCGGAAATGATTCGTTCTAGAGATACCTACAAGATGCTAGAAATAAGAAGCAATAATTTAATTAAGCATGCAGCTTTTGAAATAGAAACATGTTTCTCCTAAAAAATACTCTGTCCAACTGGAGAAAAAAATTGATACCTATCTTTCTTAATATTATTTTTAATTTATTTTTATTTAACTTAAAAAGTCTATTAATTTCTTATAAATATGATGAAAAAAGGTAAAACTTACGCGACACATTAGCGTGTAGTGTGTACTGAATGTACCATTTTATATGTATTCACATTTACATATCGCACAAATCATCGCCTTGCGAAGCCTTAGATATGAAAATGTTGAATCGTATACATGACCTTCTTGCCAATGAATGGCCAATTAGTCTTAAACTTTATTCGTGTTCATAATTTTCTATTCCGGACAACTTCTATTAGTAAGGTTTGCCGTATCTTGCTCAGAACTGACACCTTACGTAGACAGAAAATGATTTTCTCCTTATGCTAAAGTCAATATTTTCAAAACCGGAAATATGACAGCTCTCGCTTCACTTTCCTTAGGACACCCTGTATATTCGGAAATTATTCGTTCCAGAGATACCTACAAGATGCTAGAAATAAGAAGCAATAATTTAATTAAGCATGCAGCTTTTGAAGGAGAAACATGTTTCTCCTAAAAAATACTCTGTCCAACTGGAGAAAAAAAATGATACCTATCTTTCTTAATATTATTTTTAATTTATTTTTATTTAACTTAAAAAGTCTATATATACATATATGTGTGTGTATTTACAATCTTTGAAGGAAGGACATGCAAAGCCACTTTCCAAATAGTTTTTTGACAAAACCAATAATTATCATTTCACATTATTCGTTGAAAGGTCTCACACTGAAAAATAATAATAGTAGTGATCTTTTAGAAGGTAGGTATGAAAAATAAAAATCTGCTCACTTTGCGAAATTTACGACGATAAGACAACAGACAAAGTAATATGCACACTTGAGATGTACGTATTACTTATTACATAATTGGTTTCGTTGGATTCAGGAAGTGCGCTATACGCCACACTTTCCTATGCCGCGACTTTGAAATACCAGCACTTTGAACAGGCTACAATATCGTAGCCGGTCTTGCTCTACACCGCAATCTTTACAGTCCGTCTCAAGATCATCTATGCAATGCAACGTTGTCATATCGAAAGTCTTTCTCGCCAGGCGACGACTAAGTCTAAGTACTGGGATTTGGCTTTCACGAAAAATCAGCCTTGCCGGACGCTTCGGATGATAAGGTATATATGAGTGCTTATCTGAGAAGGCATTTCCGCTGGATTGTTTTAGACTTTCCATGGCAAAAATGGTACATTCAGTACACACTACACGCTAATGTGTCGCGTAAGTTTTACCTTTTTTCATCATATTTATAAGAAATTAATAGACTTTTTAAGTTAAATAAAAATAAATTAAAAATAATATTAAGAAAGATAGGTATCAATTTTTTTCTCCAGTTGGACAGAGTATTTTTTAGGAGAAACATGTTTCTCCTTCAAAAGCTGCATGCTTAATTAGATTATTGCTTCTTATTTCTAGCATCTTGTAGGTATCTCTAGAACGAATCATTTCCGAATATACAGGGTGTCCTAAGGAAAGTGAAGCGAGAGCTGTCATATTTCCGGTTTTGAAAATATTGACATTAGCATAAGGAGAAAATCATTTTCTGTCTACGTAAGGTGTCAGTTCTGAGCAAGATACGGCAAACCTTACTAATAGAAGTTGTCCGGAATAGAAAATTATGAACACGAATAAAGTTTAAGACTAATTGGCCATTCATTGGCAAGAAGGTCATGTATACGATTCAACATTTTCATATCTAAGGCTTCGCAAGGCGATGATTTGTGCGATATGTAAATGTGAATACATATAAAATGGTACATTCAGTACACACTACACGCTAATGTGTCGCGTAAGTTTTACCTTTTTTCATCATATTTATAATAAATTAATAGACTTTTTAAGTTAAATAAAAATAAATTAAAAATAATATTAAGAAAGATAGGTATCAATTTTTTTCTCCAGTTGGACAGAGTATTTTTTAGGAGAAACATGTTTCTCCTTCAAAAGCTGCATGCTTAATTAAATTATTGCTTCTTATTTCTAGCATCTTGTAGGTATCTCTAGAACGAATCATTTCCGAATATACAGGGTGTCCTAAGGAAAGTGAAGCGAGAGCTGTCATATTTCCGGTTTTGAAAATATTGACATTAGCATAAGGAGAAAATCATTTTCTGTCTACGTAAGGTGTCAGTTCTGAGCAAGATACGGCAAACCTTACTATTAGAAGTTGTCCGGAATAGAAAATTATGAACACGAATAAAGTTTAAGACTAATTGGCCATTCATTGGCAAGAAGGTCATGTATACGATTCAACATTTTCATATCTAAGGCTTCGGCGATGATTTGTGCGATATGTAAATGTGAATACATATAAAATGGTACATTCAGTACACACTACACGCTAATGTGTCGCGTAAGTTTTACCTTTTTTCATCATATTTATAAGAAATTAATAGACTTTTTAAGTTAAATAAAAATAAATTAAAAATAATATTAAGAAAGATAGGTATCAATTTTTTTCTCCAGTTGGACAGAGTATTTTTTAGGAGAAACATGTTTCTCCTTCAAAAGCTGCATGCTTAATTAAATTATTGCTTCTTATTTCTAGCATCGTGTAGGTATCTCTAGAACGAATCATTTCCGAATATACAGGGTGTCCTAAGGAAAGTGAAGCGAGAGCTGTCATATTTCCGGTTTTGAAAATATTGACATTAGCATAAGGAGAAAATCATTTTCTGTCTACGTAAGGTGTCAGTTCTGAGCAAGATACGGCAAACCTTACTAATAGAAGTTGGCCGGAATAGAAAATTATGAACACGAATAAAGTTTAAGACTAATTGGCTTTTTTTGATTTTATTTTTTCAACATTTTGCCAATTTTTACTTTTTACCTTTCCTGCCCAGGATAAAAGGGAATTTTTTATTTTGATCAGCTTTCTTTTTCTTTCTCATACCTAGGCCTACTTTGGTTTTTCGAAACTGAAAATGTGACAGAAATTACTTTCGAATCAAGCGGGGCGGGTCCCCAAATGATTAAAATTTCAACTCAAAAATTATTTGTCTTTCACACCGCTTGTTTCACTTATCTTGGGACAAACTGTACGTATGTTGTTAAGAGGCATTTAAACGAGAGAACATAGCAGATTTTGGAATTTTAGAACCACTTCACAAGCAGATATTAAAATAGACTTTAAGAATCGTAGGTATGAGAGAGATATACACATATTCGCATTAATATACGTTTTTGCGAGTCATCTCGTAAGTGCATACCTACGTGATACATTTCTTTTAGTCAACATTCCTTTGATTTGGAATTCTTTTTCATACTCACCCAGCTACTTAGTAATTTTATGCTTATTTGCAGTTATGAACACATATACAAGTTCTCAGGCGTGCGTTGCAAATTAAAGCTAGTGCTCAATATAACTTGCTAAGCTTAGTCATACGGAGAGGCAAAAAGTTGATTTAAAAAAATTACTTTATAAATTACCGAAGTATAATAACGGGTATTTCAGCCAAAATCATGTGTTACAATAAACCAAGCTTTCGGCCATATTTTCAGGGCTAAATAGTGTGAGGTAAAATATGTTATAAAGTAGGATTTATATACAGGGTGAGTTTTTTTCGATGCCCACTATGGGGATCTCGGAAACTAGCAGAGCTAGAACAAAGGTTAAATATGCTCCTTTTGGATTTTTAAAAAAGTTCATGGCTCACTAGATATTTTGAAAACAGTGATTTTTTGTTATTTCATCAGATCTCTGTAGCTCCGTTATTTCTGATTATACAGAAAAACTGTAGAGACAAAAATTGTAGATAATTTTAGGCTTAATAAGATAATATAATCAAGTTTTATATGTTGTTTGTGATTTTTGAGATATGTCATAAACTTGTGTTTTTTAAATGTAAATCATAGTTCGCTGTGGCCTTATAAAATCGGCCATTTTTTAGATTTCCAAAGATATAATACTCGGCATAGTTATTAAAAAAAATAAGGGAGCTGTGGCTAATCTTCTGATTTTTTTTTAGTTTTCACATAGCCGTGGAATATTTTCATAATAATAATAATAATAATATTTTCATAATAATTACGTTCTATTTTATAATTAGACATATTTCAAAGTTTCTAATATTTTGTTTTTAGGTGGTAACAAAATGTAACAAAATAAAACAAAAATTATCATGATGGAGCTCCACAATATAATTATTTGGCCGTAAGAAATTACCTAGATCAGCTCTATCCAAATATTTATATAATATAATATATAATATCATATATAATAATTGTCTGTTTTTGATTTCTTTTTGTGGGGAACAGTACAAAATAAAGTATCCTAGTTTCCGAGATCCCCACAGTGGGCATCGAAAAAAACTCACCCTGTATACTGTATATACTTAATATTGAAATGAATATTGAAAAGTTGTGATCCTAATGGATAAAAATGGAATATATTGTTTTATAAAAATTTTGTTATTGTCTACTGAAAATTTTGTAATAAATGTTTATGGTTGTCATAGAAATTTGAAATGAAAATTTATTAAATTTGTTGTACACTACCCTGTATTTACCAAGTTTTCGGTTTTTAAATTGACTTTTTATTGTCATATATTTTCTAACCCTTTTGACTAATAACTCAAAATTTATATTTCTTTTGTTTATTTTGTCAAACTAATTGGTAACACAAAAAATTTATAACCTTAAAACAATATTAGTGTAGGCTGTCATTTGTTTTTTCATTACTTTACTTCATAATATAAAATTTTCTTTTATTTGAAATTTCTATGACAACCATAAATATGTAGGTATTACAAAATTTTCAGACAATAACAAAAATTTTTAGAAAACAATTTATTCCATTTTTGGTAGTTTATATCCACTAGAACCATAACTTTTCAATGTTCATTTCAATAGTAAGTCTCTATATATGTATAAATCTTACTTAATAATATATTTTACATAACACTATTTTAGCCCTAACGAAGGCCAAAAATAATGCCGAAAGCTTGGTTTATTGTAAAGAATAAATAACACATAATTTTGGCTAAAATACCCGTTATTTTACTTCATTAATATCTAAGTACAGCCGTTATAAAAGAAGATCTATTTTTATAAATCACATTAGGTGGCCATATTTCAAATCTGCTTAAAAAAAAAATTATGAGCTGTTTTTGAGTAGATATCTTGGCGAATGCAAAAGAGACTTCAGTACATATTGTTTTTCTTTATTTCCCAAAATAGTTCCTAAACGTTGTTTTGTCAAGGTCTAAAATGTCGTTTTGATTACTTTAAATTTTTTAAAATTTTCATATTTTCAGAAGCTGACTCTATAGAGTTGTTGCTTTTCCATTGAAATACTGACACCTTGTATGTAATCAATTTCAAGTTATTCTTTCCAAATGAGAATAAGACATGTATATGTTACGGTTAAAGTGTTTACTTGGCTAGTTTATAGACTAGCCGGATAGTATAGGTACAAACTATCCAAATGTCTGGTTATTTTGATGGAAAATCTTCTTTTCACTAAAATAGCCATTGATATTGGTTGGTTTGTATACTATCCAGCTAGTTTACAAACTATATAAGATTTGTCGCTAAAGTACAAACCACAAGAAAATTACACAAATTAACAGTAGTTGGATAAAGTGTGAACTAATATTGCTAGTAATACTTACGTAATAACGAACTTGTTGGTTAGTATGTAAACTGACCTAAACTAACCAATTCCCTTTGGTTAATTTAATTTTCGATAATAAAATAATTCTTTGTAAAAAATAAAGTTTATTTAGGTACAACATTACATTGTAATTACTACTTAAAAGTATATAAAAAAACATAAAAATACTATTTATTTTGTGTGACAAAACATTGATAATAAAACTCAAAACATTGAAACCACCAAACAAACAAAAATATTATTATTTATCGGAGCAAGTTGCACTGTTGTGGCACATGCTATTACACGTATATCTGGACTCAAGACACAGTAAACAATAACAGCACTCACTTGTCATAAACATAACCTCACTTTTCTAACAAATTAACCGAAGGGAATTGGTTAGTTTACATACTAACCAACGAGTTGGTTATTATGTATTACTAGTAAGATTAAGTTCACACTTTATCCAACTACTGTGGATAGTTTGTAAACTAGCCAAAAACCCCGGTTAATTTGTGCAATTTTCTTTTGGTTTGTACTTTAGCGACAAATCTTATATAGTTTGTAAACTAGCTGGATAGTATACAAACCATCCAATATTCGTGGCTATTTTAGTGAAAATATTATTTTCCCTCAAACTAACCAGACATTTGTATAGTTTTGTATACTATCCAGCTAGTCTATAAACTAGCCAAGTAAACACTTTAACCGTAACATATATAAGGATGTCAAAAATCAACATAGTATACCTTTGAACTCTTGAACTCTAAAGAATATACTTACTTACTCTTTAAATAGAAGAATTAATTTTGGGTTAACTCTTCCGTGAATAATAGTAGCTACACAGTTGCTGTACAGTTGCGATTTTAGAATTTCTGTTGCAACTCGAGTTTGCGCCAATGGAGAAAGGACACCGTCGGGACCCGAGCCCGTCTCTGATACACTACAGTAATATCATTTATTTTAAATTTGCTCTTTAATTACTCTATTCGCCCGTCTCTGTGCCTTTGCCCGGTTTAATTAATTTTGTCAAAAACAATTACGCCAAAGAAAACAAAATTAGGCAATTTAATGAATTTTATGTCCGGTTACTGCACGTTCGCATTATGTAATTTAATTAAAATGTGTTTGGCTGCTTTTATAACAAGAAAATAAAATTTGACGACTTAATTTTGTAACGAATACATAATTTATTACTGGGCGCCTGTTTGCGGTCTATATAGAGGGAGGGTAATTTTGTTTTAGTCCGTTTGGCTATTTTTATTCAACACTCAACACTTAAAAAAAATTGCATTTGTGGAAGGTGGGCTTGATTGCTGACGCCAGGCGAAGTTGGCTTGCCAGGTTTATTTCATATACAACGAAAGGTTATACCGACTATTCTAGTCGATTCCTCAATAAACAAACTAATTTCAGATTCTTGGTTTTATCTATTTCGCTCAAAAGCGATCTTATATACTTATTTCATATTTGTTTCAAATAGTTGAAAGATAGACACTATACTTTATAGTCACCGCAAGACCACTACTTCGTAATATGGCATTTCAGTTGATATGTAAAGCACAGACAAACAGGCGAGGTCATATCCATTTGCGAAGGGGGGGGGGGGGCATATACCTGGATATGCACTCCTTTAGGCGGTTTTTAAGTACCTACTATAACAATAAACCTTCAATAAGGCGATATCACAAAAAAATATATTCCTCACAAAAATAACGAAAATAAAAAAATATTATATTTTAAATAAAAATTATGTGAATAAAATATTTTGCATGTGCGTTGGTTATACAAGTTCACGTATGCCTTGGAAACTATGAAGACACTAATTTTCCACCTCAGTAAAGTGCCCTTTTTGTAGGTTTTACGGCAAAATATTATTAAGGAAACTTGTTTAGAATGAAAAGCTGAGTAGGTTTGATTTTTTAGCATTTTCACACTTTTTTAGAAAAGTGCATTTTGTGTAGTTTTTACATCAAAATGTTATTAAGAAAACATGTTGACAATGAAAAACCGGATAGCTGTGAAAAATTTCAAAAGCTTAAGTCGACTTTGTTTTTTCCTGCTAAAAAATTAAAACTCACAAAAATCGAAGTAGACCTAGGCTGTTGGAATTTTTCACACCTCTCCAGTTTTTCATTGATAACAAGTTTTCTTAATAACATTTTGATGTGAAAACTACACAAAATGCACTTTTCCAAAAAAAGTCGGAAATATGCCAAAAAAAATCAAAGTATAGGCCTAGACTTTCGAAATTTCGCAAACCTACTCAGTTTTTCAATCTGAACAGGTTTCCTTAATAACATTATGCCGTAAAACCTACAAAAAGGGCACTTTACTGATGTGAAAAATTAGTTTCTTCATAATTTCCAAAGTGATTTTTCGAAAGTAAAATTATGTCACAAATTAGTTTCAAACCAAGGAGCGCTGATCTCTAGATTTTTTTTGTTATTTACACTTTATGGGAACTCAATCCGTGGACACTGTAGGTTAGATAATATTAGGATATTAGTACCTAATATTATTGGTATATATTTTTTATTTATTATTTTTTCATTTTATTAGGGGGGGTCCATGGCCTCCATGCCCCCCCCCCTAAGACCGCGCCTGCAGACAAAGCTACATCTGGACTGCCAAAAGCAATGTTGAAATTTCCGCCAGGTATATACAACACATTTTGCCTATAAAATGTTATAAAAACTATACCTAGGTAGGTATAATACATAAGATTACCTATAGGTTATTATTATAGTTGCTTCAACTTATTATCGAGTATTATTAAAATGTATCTGTCTTAATTTAAATGTTTAAAACTTCTTCTGCCAGGATATTACTACCTACACTGCTGCCAGGAGGTTTTGTTGACCGATTTTGCTAAACTTTTTTTGTTAGTTTTATAATGAGTGGGTAACTTTATTCTTGAGTTGTAGGTAATAGATATAGGTATCTAAGTATGGCATAAGCTATGACCACTTTTTAAGCTCAAATTGTAAAAACTGCTATTTTTAGAAAAAAAGATGCTGTAGATTCTTATTTATGATCACCTATAAAACCTATCTGTATCAATTATTGTCACTGTTCTGAAATAAGAAAAAAATAATTTTTAATTGTAAGCATTGCTTAACGTGGCTATACTGTATATTAAATATACATAACCTACCTATAAAATATAGATAAAAGTTTGCGATCGCAACACTAACATTCTCAGGGCACGAAGTCTGAACTTCTAATCTGGTCTGAACTTGCTAATTTTCTGTTTCAAAATTGCCTCCACGATAATTCCTATATTGTCAAATCGGCTCCCAACATGCGCAGTTCACGGAAAATGCGATTCTTCTTGAAACCGTTATTGACAATAAAACCATGATTCTTCTTAAAACCGTTGCTGGTACGCCTATTTTAAAGGATGAACAATATGAACATGATGGAAAACTTGTATAGGAATATATTATTTGACTGGTAATGAAAATGACCCAGACCACAAAAAAGTCAGGACATAATTATAACGACTTTGAGCAATCGACTCATTTACGTCCATGCATGTTTAGCAGCCGGGAACCAATGTTGAAAGTCTGCCGCTGGCTTCTTCTCATCTATACTTTTACCACAGAAAATTTTTACCATAAAATAAGGTTAGTCGCTTGATCTACTGGCTGGATCTTTAAGATTTTATATACGAAATCTAGTTACATTATGCTATTTGTATACGTATCCGTTAAAATTGAACACCTGAAGTAACTGTTGTTTAATAATTTACTAGACATTCGTGATAATACCTATATATAATAATAATAATTTTAAAATGTATGTCCCAAGAAAAAATATTCATAAACTTGTCTATTTTATTTTGCAGCAAGCGTTGACTTGTTCTTACCCATCAATAACAGGACTGAATAAACTTATATACCTTAGTATTTACTTATATTGCCATTGCGTTTTGCGCATGATAGTGCGCAGGTAGCAGATAGAGACAGAAGCCATCGTCATTTCGACTTATAAATTGACAGTTTTCATCTCTCACATAATTATTGACGTTTTTTGCTTAGTGGCAGTGCCTTAGATAAGGGGATGGTTTGATGGGAAAAAAAGCGTAAGTGTGATGTTATAATTTTCTATGTGTCAGCTAAACTATTTGCCCTGCAGCTCATTTTAATAAACAAACAGCTTCTTTTAATACCTGCTTTTAAAAATCAATAATTGATAATTTATAGGATATGGCAGAAAATTTATAGGTTACCTACTATTTCCACTTCACTCAAGGAGTTCTGAGTGTCTGTCTATCTTTTCTGTAAAGGAAAAAGAGTACCTACATACTTCTTATAGTTACTGCATATTTAAATCATTATGGTTCCACAGTTAACAACAAAAAAAATCATTCATTTAGAATGGACACCTTGAAAACTTTAAAAATTTTCGCCCGCGCGGCGTAATTCCAACAATACATTTATTTAGGTATTAATTTTTTATTTGTGAACCCTCCCATCAACAAAGTCTATCTACGGCACTGCTGGGTGAGAACTTGAGAATTCCTGGTTATATTAGGTTTACCTACAGAGTATACTCCAGGTTTTGAGCAAAAAACCTCTCAGAAAGGGGGGCCCGGCCCCCCCCCCCCCCGACGCGACGCCACTGTGTGATCACATAAAAGCTCAAATTTAGTCACACCTACCTAATATTTCAAAACTGATATAATGCTTGTATTCAAACAATTTTTATATTAAGTTTTTTTGTACCTATCTCTAGAAATAACAAAGTTACAGCGGTATAAACTTTTTATTTTTTTACAGTTTTGGTCATAGCTTTCCTATATGGTCATGAACACAGCAACTTTTGTTAAGACAAAAGAAGGCCGCACTTTCTGTTTTTTTCTGGCAAGAAATTGACGAGATATTTTGAGTGAGCCAGTTAGGTATATACCTAAACCTCTTTGCAATATGAAATATGTAATTTCTAGCAAAATGTCTATTTTAGACCGTAAGATAGAAGATAGGGTACTGTTGAGTAGAGTCTTTTTTGTCAGGCATTTTGAGGGCTGAATGTAACTAGCTAGCTGAGGAAAATAAGGGTGGTTTTAATGCCTGCCCCCGTTCGAAAATTCGGAAAATTCATTTTAATTTACGCGAAACATTTTGTTTTCTTATGATCTTAAATTGTCTGGCTTTTGAATAAAAGATTAACATTGATAAATAATTCACCAATAAAAAATATACCAGATGGTTTTCAATGGTCGAAAAGGTAGGGGATGGGGGTTAACTTGCGAAAGAAAAGTAAAATTTTCCACGGTTTTTTTGTCTGGCAATCGAGAGAATGAAAGGTTTGTTGCAAAAATAACGCTGAAAAATTGCCAGACGGTAATCACAGTTCAAAACGGAGCTTCCCACGGAAAATTATGCGGAAATTTTGGAAATTTTTCAGCGATAGTAATATGCAAAAAAAGATGACCAAAATGTATACAATAGCCTAAAAGCGGTCATGATGCATTTCCAGATAAGTTTGGCTGTTCCATTATTTATAAATAAATAAAAAAGTTACAAAAAATATATTATAAAATTGTCCTTTATGGCATTTCGTGTTTCTATTTAACACACGTGTACATACATAAAATTTATTAATAAATAAAAAAGTTACAAAAAAATTAAATTGTCCACGACTTTTTTTCGTCTGGCGTTTCGGATTTCTCTTTAAAATACGTGCACTTACATAGGTACACACCTAAAAAATTCCAGAGAAGTTGAAATGTTCGATTTTTTTTTTTTTTGAAAATAAGAAAATATTTATATCGGAATCATAATTACATATATTATACAGGGTGTTAGTAATTAATTGCGACACACTTTAAGGGGTGATTCTATACATGAAAAAATAATGACAGTTTGCTATATAAACGTAGGTCCGCAAATGCTTCGTTTCCAATATACAGGGAGTCAAAGTTTAGAAAAAATTTATAATTTATTTATTGCGCTGAAACGGATTAAGATATTCAAATGAAATTTGGGGGGTTTTAAGAGGACTAGAAAGCGCATTTTTTGACACCCAATTAAAAATTTTATGTTAATCAGTGGCGTGCATAGGGGTAATATCCTCGATATTTTTATTTTAAAATAAAAATTATTTTTAAAATTCTCGTTTAATTAGCGACAAAAAAGCTATCTCACCTTTTTTCCACAGGGACCGCCATTTTTATGAAAAAAAAAATAAAACAACATAACGCGTATTTTTAATTTCTATTACAACAATATCAAAAGCCTATCCTATACAGCAACAATAAATCAAAACAACACATGAAAATAAAAATATCTCGAATAAAACATGTTTAGTTAGGTGCGCATAGCTATAACAATAAATAATTTTTTTTTAAATTTTACTCCCTGTATATCGGAAACGAAGCATTTGCGGACCTACGTTTATATAGCAAACTGTCATTATTTTTTCATGTAGAATCACTCCTTAAAGTTTGTCGCACTTATTTACTAACACCCTGTATAATACTCAATCTAAAAATAAGATCTTTGTCTGGCATTTTGTATTTCTATTGTTAATAAGTGTACATATACCTAGGTACTTAAATCAAAAATGCAAGAAAAGAGTTAGGTCGTTCGAAAATTGAAAAGTAGGCATTCAGTTCTCAAAATGCCAGACAAAAAAATGACTCCACTCAACAGTACGGTTGGCGTCAGACGAAACCGAACACTAAAAATTCATTTCCTTGGAATATTTGGATTCTGTTCTAACATTTGGCAACGTCGCGTTCGTCGGACGCTTCTTCCCTCGGTCTGAGCTTGAATCCCTTGTTTATTGAATGGATTTTGGGTATTATTACCCCAAAAGTATCTAGAAAATGGCTTTACGTCGTTCGGTTTCGTCTGACGCCAACTGTACCCTATCTCACGGTCTATTAATATTTGTAACGCACTTTTGCAATAAAACTTTCATTCATATACCTAACAATTTTCACCTTTCCTTGAGATATTAGAATTTTTCGTTGTGTTCCGCCTGCTAATAAAACTATTTCATGGTTATTTGTAAGTGTGAGCGTTTTAACGGCTTTTCTGAAACTTTTAAAAGATAATTTTTGTATTAAAAATTAAAACTCTTCGCCTCTAAAGCATATAGTTCACCACAAAAATATAATTTAATTTAATTACTTACTGGTCATTACTGCTGCGGGCATTGGCATATTTAAAGTACAATTCAAGAATTATGGCGTACACGTCATCAATTTTTGTATCAATCAGAGACTCATGATCTATTCTTATACGCCCAGAACTGATTTACTGCATTCACCCTTTTGTCTTTGATTAGTCGACATACGTTCGGCTGACTTCAATCAGTCCGTGCATGTCAGACAAAGACGCCAATAGGTCGTATAGCGTAGAGTTCATAACCGCCGACTCCGGAAGGGTATGTCACTGTCGCAGCATAAATTTAGAAATTCTGTGATTTTGTGCGTATTTTTAAGAATTTTCTTTGTTTTCAAATTAGGCTCTTAGTTTTTACTTCTTCTTATTGTGGATTCTTTTGCTATACCTATGTTTTGTAATAATAGTTCGGCTTTGGTATATGTTACTGCGTTACGGGTTTGTGAATAAACATTTCCTAATAATCTTAAGATGCCTGGCCACAGACTTAGTTTGCAAGCCAGAGAAATGGTAGCGAAGTTATTAATTATTTCAAAGATGAAAAACGCAACGGATTACCACTTTTACCAGTTCACGCAGTCCAAGAGGTAAATTGCAAACATTATATGGCAGTAGATAGTGATTGCGGAATTAAATATTTTTCAGCGTGTTTCTCAAGCTTTGGGCATTAATTTACGCACTGTTTCACGCATTTCCCACGAAGTGCAGAGAACAGAGGGTCAAGACGGTCCCCAGGAAAATCCAACTACTTCTGCCGCGAAATATGGACCTCGACAAAAAAACAAGACCACGGACTTGCTAGAGGAAACGAAAATGGAAGTCAGAAATGTTATTTATAATATGTATTCAGAAAATAAGTTTACATTCTAGTTGAATTCGGTATGTGTGTATAGTTAAATGTTAAATTTTCTTACGTTTCTACATTGCTATAACTAGATAGTCAGGCTATCACTTTACAATTTCAAGGCAGGGTAAAAATGTATATAATATATAAAAGTAAAACCACACACAGACCTAATATTATAACTTCTCTAAAAAGGTCGATGATGGTAAAACGCATTATTTTACAATTGAAATTTGGGTGAATTTACCGGGGTGAAAGGACTGGGTATCTATGGTATATCTGGTTGCGTTTACAAGTATAAATTTTCCCCATTTAAATCTACGGCACTAGAGGATGCAGCCTCGATTTGCTTGATTCAGTGACGTAAATTGATGACGTGTACGCCATAATTCGTGAATCGTACTTTATAAAATTATAAGCCACAGATTTCATGAGCAATCTAGGGACTTTGCCTCAAATTTTGAACTTTCTGTTCTTACTACTTTATGGACGATGATATGCATGATCTGCGTACGCATTACAAATAGTATTTTTGTTGATCGTTTCTTTCCCGAAATTGTACTCGTACCTAAGTATTGTCATTCGAGAAGTTGGTTTCGTGTTGTTCCGATCTACGCCAAAAATATCGAAGCCGCACATCGGCCCTCAGCTCAGGCAGTACTTTAGAGCCCACCCCCGTAGCTCGAACCGTCGGAGGGCGGCCGGCTGGTCTTCCCCTACCTGGCGCCGGCCGCGCCCTCCTCAACTTTCCTCTTCGCCGCCCAGTTGAGCACCCGTCGCCCAGATGGCGCCACAGGCAGCGATCCTCCACCGGCTCTCGTCCCTCCCTTCTTTTGCAACAAAGCGCAGGCATAAAGCGTATAGGCGAACAATAGGGGAGTTCGGAGTGTTCTAGGAGGGGTTTTCGCCCGAGCCAGTTGCAAATGGATTACCGGGTTTTTGGTTGGGAAAATGGGGACGGATTCCATCTATATTTGCGTTTTCGAAGAAAAAATTTACATTATTTGAGATTTTCTTTTGAAATTTTTTTCATATTACCTACCCTGTGAATGGTCAAAAATATATAGAAATACCTGCAAGAGAAAGTGTGAGCAATGAACTCTGTGTTTTGTTTGACTATATATATCCGAAAAAAGTCTGTTTGTACAGGATAAATTGCAGGCAATATTATTTTATTCTAAAAAAGCAAGAGTCGAGTCTAAACAAATCTCACAAATTGCCAATCTGCGGCTAATCATTTATGTTTAAAGTATAATTATTTCTTGTAATATTTGGAAACATATATTTAGTATATTTAGTAGGTATTCAATACAGAGTGTTCAAATTGTTACAAAATAATTGAATTATTTTTACGTTTTGTTTGTTCTTTAAAAAAAATAAGTACATATATTTTCTTTTTCAAATATTTTTCTTACATTCTAAATTTCTTTCAATTTGTTTATTTTTGGTCAAATTGGGGAATAGGAAAGCAGGGTTATAGAAAGCAAAATCAAACAAACCACTATTAAAATATTTATTAGCAATAAGCGAGGGAAATGGGAAAAGCAATGAAGCAAAAAAGCAGTTCAATATGATATATTTCATTAATGAGCAAAAATTTAAAAAAACGCTAAACAGGTAAATATATCTAAATGTATTTATGAATTTATAAACTAATCGAAGCATTCAAAATAACTATTTTCTATTGCAATATAGTCAATTAATTGTTAAGTTTAAACTGGCAGTTTTAATTCTGGCATTTTAATTTAATTGGTTAGGTATAGGTAAAACCGTCAGCATACTTTTAGGTTACAAAACGATCAATTTTTTAATAACTGTAGACCTATAAAGTAATTTAAATCATTTCTCAGTTCAATATACCCATTTTAAATAATATATGTCTATAGGTACAGGATTTTGCTTTATGATTAATTTAATCAAATTCTTTTAATCGAATTTTGGTGTTTAATATTAACACGTAATGTTATACTAATGAGGTATAACAAAAATTTATCACTTTTCATTTATGTTACCCTGTATACTTATTATTTGACCATAGCTATTGCAATGAAAAAAAAAGTCTAATATAATAGATGCTAAAATTACTCAATTGATCTATAGTGCCTGCCAAAAAGTCCACATCATAGGGGGGAATTGTTTTATTGATGATTTCGAAATGTAGGTAACTTTTGCTTTAGGAGGCATGAACAATGACACCAACATTTTGAGTGGTCCTGAGCATTCTACCATTGAAGTAATTCCATGGCACACTGGACTCGCCAGATGCCTTTAAAATTATTCCCATTTTGTTCAAAACCTTGCACCTTGTCTTGATTAACGTTGTGGTGTTATACATTACATATTTATAAAAAAAACTGTCCCGTTCAATTCGCCTAGCCTAGCCTGCTTAGATTTTCAGGGGTGTTAACAGGATAGAACACACTGTATGTACATTAAATTTAAACTAGAATAATAATAAATCATAATATCATCACACTATTTTACCTAAGTACTTACTACATAATTAAACAAAATTCAGGACATTTTTCGGAGCAATACATATTTTTTTCATAATTATTGAATTTTAGCTTAAGATACCGTAAAAAGTTTTGAGTTTTGGTATACTTATATGTACCTGAAATAGTTCCATGATGTTTTAGTTTATAATTACTTTGGTATCAATAATTTACTACAGGAAAATTAATTGCAAATAAATTTGTATCCTAAATCCTTGACTGTATTACCTATAGATTCCATCAATATTTTTGTTTGAAAAATACATAATAATATGCTTATCGATATTTAATGAAAAGTTAATAGAATCATAAGTGTTTACGGTTACATATAATATTTTTAAAATTTCTAGAAAAAAAAACGAAATCCTTACATTGAAATTTGGTAAACTAGTGCAAAATTAAAAAGAAACAACTTCTTCAAGTAAAAATTTTTAATTTGATTGTAATTTAAATTTTTAACATATTTATAGAGCATGTCAAATTGCTATTTTTATATCCTTTGAAACATAATGTAGCGGTCTAGTTAAATTTCAAAATAAAACATTAATTAAAAAATGTTCCGAATTATTATGATGCGAACTTCTTGGAGAACACTGTAGAAGAAAGTGTCTACGGACATTGCAGCTACAAAGAAATAAATATATTTCCTATGAAAAAGTTTCCAAAATGATACTATAGTCAAATCCAGATTTGTATTTATACTACTACCTACATAATACATAATATTATACTATACCATCCAATTTACCTACATTAATCTACTTATAAACTAATTAAGTATATTACTTTTTTTATTTAATGTGTATTATAATAGTTATTTATGTACCAAGGCACTGAAGTTCAACTTTGTATGACTCATGTGGAGTTTAGTTGCTGAGGCCTCTGGCCGAGGCAAATAAACCACATGAGCCATAAAAAGAACTTCAGTGCCGAGGTACATATTATATTTTTTTTGAAATCGGAAAAAAAAGGTTTTATTAGGCAAGAAAATAATAATAAGAGATCACCCGTCCACGAACCGACTACGCGCGGCGTTGCTTGACTTTACCGATCGCTCTACCTAGGACAAGTATAATGACCTACGGCACCTTCTGACAGAAAAACCAAACTGCTGCTTCTTGTGCAGCCTACACAACAAATCTATTGATATTCAAATTTACTAAAATATGTATACTGAAGGATTGCGCTTCTATAGAAAACAATTTCGCAATGTGTACGAAAAGTTAAATGAGCCTTTATCGGCCGGGTTTTGAATATTTGGTCACTTTTGACGGGCGATTTCTCCGCGTCTGAGGCTACTGGCACACGACCGGTTTTTTCGCCGGCCGGTGATTCCGCCGGTGACTTTATTCACTATGCCCAGGCTGCTTGTAAAGCAACATTCAGTGGTGTGCAAACTCTTATTAGACAATAATAATGTCGAGGTTTTTATCAGTCCGACAGAAAATAGCCATTGCGTATTATTTACATAAAAAAGAAGATCTAAGAAAACAAGAATGTACTGGATACACCCGTTATTAGAATTGAGATCCAGCGTTGGCGCTTTTCATATCTTATTTGAGAAACTGAGGGAGGATGACAGGAAATTTTTCGCTAGCCGGCACACCACTGCGCCGTTGCCGGTGTCTGTCCTCTTCCCGACAAAGAAACCGGCCGTGTGCCCGGTTCCATTGCAATCATTGGAAACAAGTGAATCCACGGTTGTTTTGCCGCCCGGCGACCGCGACGCTCGCCGGATGAAATACCAATCGGCCGGCACAAGGGCGGAGGAAATACCGACCGGCAAATAAACCGACCGTGTGCTAGGTCCTATTGCTAATGCAGTTATAAAATTTTAAACGGCAAATCCGGCGGAAATACCGGCCGGCGAAAAAACCGGTCGTGTGCCAGTAGCCTGACGTTTGATGTTTACATCTCGCCAAGGCCTATACTTATTGAAAAAAATCGTACAATAATGGGCTATACATTATTGTACGATTTCTGTGCTTTTAATGACGATTTTGGGACATTTTAGTGCCGATTTCAAGAAAAATATTTTTATTTCATACTGTTCCATTAGGAAATCACTTGTTTTCTCTTCAAAGCGATCAGAGATTGATAACAATGTTGCCTCAATTTTGTGTGATATTCTTGATGTTCTGACAACATTAGTTCAAAAGGATGCAAATGCTAATAACAAACTTTCAAAGAGGAAAGTAATGCTAAAGAATGCGTGACTATTATAATAACAATAGAGATGTTTTTATATAAATATAAAACTAAAATTAGGTACCAAAATGATAAAAAATATTAAGACGAAATGAAGGAGTAGTAGTACCTATGGAAGCGTCATGTACATATATGCCATCAAAAGTACCTCGAATTTCCAGAAAACCACCCTCCACATCCCCGCAAAACTCATTGCGGCGCTGTACACCCCCGCCGCGGCCTCCTCCGATCCTCGGAGGCGGGGAGGAGCGCGAACGGTGGCGCCGCCCGTGATTGCGGCCGGAGCCAGAACTAGAAGCGCTGGGCGGGGCGCACGCGCGCATTTTTCCGATATTCTCGGCGGAAGAACGGGTCCGGCGCGCGCGGCGCAGCGGCGCAGCGGCGTCCGCCTTAGAACAAAAACTCGACGGCGGCGGGGTCTTACGTCGGCACTGAAAAAAAAATCGCAAGATAGAAAAAAAATCAGAAAAATCGGAAAAAGTGAAAAAAATAAGTTTTCGAGAAGGTTGCAAAATTAGTAGGTTGTTTTACAAACGCAGATACCTACTTAGAGAAAAGTGACAAGCTATGGCAATCTAATCAATAATAAACGTAAGAGTGAAGAGACTGTAGGACGTTGGTGCAAATAAAATATGGACCGTTTAATACTTTTAAGACGTAAAGTCCGATGTAGTATGCGATATTTAGTCAAAGTATCATCAACAGCTGTGGTGACAGCCGTAAAATCTCACAGTTAATTTTTCCCGAAAGAGGCAAGAATTTTCTATGGGGACCAGAAACTGATGTTTTTATACAATGTGACCTATTTGTTTTCGGGTCATGCACTGTAACAAGTTTATTTACTGTTCAATTTGACCCGGTTTTTTTAAATTGTAGAGTTTGATAAACGGAATACTTTTAATAAAAATGACCTCTATACAAAATCCAAAGTCTACTGGGATTTATTAAAATTTTGCTTCTAGAAACTGGCATAATAGGCTTTGGATTCGTATTAAAGAGGTCATTTTTATTAAAACTATAATCAAGCTCTACAATGTAAAAAAACGGGTCAAATTGAACAATAAATAAACTTAGCACTATTTAAAATGGGCCTATGCAAAATTAAAAAATAAAAATAAAAACATTCTGTATGATGGGATTTACTTTTTTTGGTTTCTTTTGTTTGCTTTTGTTCTAACTATGAATTTTTGAAAATAAATAAGTTGTAGAAAACACACTAAAAACATACACAATTAACAAACTTTTTATAGAGTGACCGAACACAAATGGGTCACATTATATCACACCCATGAATTTTTGGCGATTTGCTTTAACATCTGTTGCTTATCTTCACATAATATTCCACGCAACGATAACACACACTATTGGTCAAACAAGTTGCTACAAAATTTATAATCTCGAATACCTACTTTTCCATTTGTTGTTTTACATTCGGTCAACATTTCAAATAGGTATTATTGAATTTTCGGCACAGCTCAAAATCTTAGAAACATAATAGAAATAGACCGTCAGATAGTGACAGATTTAGGTGCCCCCTTTTCGCATACAAGCCTCGAAGAGGGTTGAAAAGTACATCGATGTTTAGTAGAATGAAGGGAAATTATTTACGAGTGGCCCTTCATTCTACTTGATGTACTTTTCAACACACTTCGAGGCTTGTATGCGAAAATGGGGCACCTAAATCTGTCACTATCTGACGGTGTGTTAATATAGTAGCAAAATATTGGTAACAATGCCATATCTTCTATTATACCAGTCTTAGGCCGTAACGTAATGGCCTTAGAAATATAGAACAGAAAATTTAATCTAAGGTTCATAATATTACTGAAATATAAAGAGGCAACCGATAATATACTTGTTGGCAAAGCAGCAATCTAAAACGAGGCATTTGAATGCAGATTTAAAATTTGATATGCGCTTCTGCAAACCTATTTACAGCCTAACATTAGAGGTTGTCTTCAGTTTGATAGTTCAAAGTAATCTTCATATACGAGTACACTCGTTTACAAACTCCTCTGCCTACTCGTTCTATTACAACTAATGACTAAACTGACGATTATAAAACTTGTTGCATAATACATATACTATTTTGACTTTTGTCAAGGCTTATGATGGTTATGGATACATTAGGTACCTACTCTATGTGTAAAAAATAAAAATGTGGCACTTTCTACCAAAGTAGGAAGCAGCTATAATATATAGTTATTTAACAACATTATGCTATTCACGTGTACCATATTAAATACTGAAATTAAAAATTTCGCATTATAACACCCAGTGGCGTAACCAGAATGTAAAGTTGGGGGGGGGGGGGCTAATATTTTAGAAAAATTCTTCAGTAATATTTATATAGAATATTTATTTAAAATAAATTTTGATTTGTTACAATAATCCACGAATGTATCGGGCCATCCAATACACTTTTATCTATATATCTTCTCACGCTTTATTATTATTAATATCGACATGAACTTTTTGATATGATTTACAAAATTACAAATCATTTAATTTTGCAGGGCATTTGCTCTGTGAAATTAGCATGTTTTTGCGGAGCCTAAGCACAAAAAGGAAATAATTTATCGGTAATTTAGTTTAAAATTAGTAAATTATCATATTATTATAAACGCCCAATAAATATTTCAAAACACAATTTCCAGGCGAATATATCTAGAGTACGGAGCAAGGAAAAACAAAAAATGTAAATTGCTTGCCAATCTTTAAAATCTGCAGGTTCCTACGACAGTTTCAATTGTTTTCAATTTTCTATGCAACTTGATTTAAGTGGTAAAATAAGTACTTAAATCGAGATTTTGACTGGCTTCTAGAATTTCTATTGTTCTATATCTTTTCAAGAAGATTCGGTACAAGCCCGTTTTAAGGGATGCCCAATCCAGTGGCGTAGTCAGAATTTTACAAAAATATGTCTAATATGATTTGTACAATTTCTGCCCAAAAATATGTCATAATAGGCCTTGTTTTTTTTTAAATAAAATGAGCCGTTTTTCCCTAAAGTAGCAATCGTTAAAAAAAGACAGGTAACACTGTATAATAATTCATGTAGGTACCTTTACGGAATTGGCGTATCCAGGATTTTGGTTTGGGAGGGGGCTGTCACTGAAAAACCCTATTAGAGTAAAACAATAAAAAAAAAAACATAAAACATTATCCCTATTTTTTCACAGAAAATGTACAACGTGTCCCAAATAGTTTGTCCTACCCCCTGGATCTCAGGAACCGTGAGAGATACGAAAAAACTTGAATACAAAAGTTGAAAGGTTCGCAGTGGACGTAACCTATCTTTTATTTTCATATATACAGGGAGATTCATATTTGCAAGACAAAAATTAAATATTTAGATTTTGACAATTGCATTAATCCTTTGGAATATTTGCATTCTCCGTGAAATTTGCTACAGAACCGTTTTTTTGTTTTGTATTTTGGATGCAGCGTTGCCAAGATATCGAATTTTTCTTGGAATTTAGGCACTTCGTGGAGGTTATGGAAACTGAAAGCTGTATCTTTATTTTAATAGATATCAAAGATATATTTTAGCCGAAGTATGACAGAACAACCGTGTGTGGTGTGGTATGTCGAAATCGGTTTTTGCATATACAGTGTGTTCATAACAGGCTCTCAAAATCAGATAATTTGAAACCGCAATAACTTATTTTTTCAAATGGAATGACCCATATTTCTATAGTTTGTTGGATGCCGGCATCCAAGCCCCCCATTTTATGTAAATAACATTCTATACCAAAAACTACCGGTTTTCGAGATATTTAGTATTAAAGAAAATTTCTTTGCATTTTTCATTCAGGTGAGAAGGTTTTATCAAGCAAGCCATAACTATTTTTCCAATAATTGTCATTTTAGATAATACGGGAAATAAAATTCCTATACCCGTATACAGCCCACACGGTTGTTCTGTCATACTTCGGCTAAAATATATCTTTGATATCTATTAAAATAAAGATACAGCTTTCAGTTTCCATAACCTCCACGAAGTCCCTAAATTCCAAGAAAAATTCGATATCTTGGCAAGGCTGCATCCAAAATACAAAACAAAAAAACGGTTCTGTAGCAAATTTCACGGAGAATGCAAATATTCCAAAGGATTAATGCAATTGTCAAAATTTAAATATTTTATTTTTGTCCTGCAAATACGAATCGCCCTGAATGTGTGAAAATAAAAGAGAGGTTAAGTCCACTGCGAACCTTACAACTTTTTGTATTCAAGTTTTTTTCGTATCTCTTACGGTTCCTGAGATCCAGGGGGTAGGACAAACTATTTGGGACACGCTGTACATAGGTCAAATAAAAAACTAACAAAAAATAATGAAAAGTACGGCATGCAGAATAATAATTATTATGAAACAAAACAAAAATTAGTGAAAAATAATTAAAAAGAAAAACACATCATAAACAAAATAATGTTTAAACGATGTGGTTTTTGGCTATTTCTGTTTAGGATCTGTCCTATGTCTATTTAAATCCCATAAGATATATTCAATAAAGACGAGGTTAACCTGTTTTCTCCAATGCTGTTGTGCAAATAGGTCTTTATATAGTCGCCTCGAATCGACGATTCGAGCGGTGTTGCCAATAAGCATTATTTATTATATTAATATTGTCGAATTATGTTTTGTTAATCAAATTAACTACGTGCTACGTGCGCAGATACAGCTTCAAAACGTTTAATAAAACAATATTTAAAAAAACTTTAACACCCTGTTAGGTGGAAGCGAAGCCTTTCCGGAGAAAACATTATATACAAAGCCCCATTCATTTTCAAACATACTATCAAAAAATATTGTCGGGTCGGACGATATCAATGGCAAATGGCTCACCCTGTGAGGACCGTATACGCCATAATATTCTGTAACATTGTGGCGATTAATTCAAATTCCTGTCTTATATTGACGCGGAGTGTACCGCTAGGAAACTTTCTGCGCAGCTCCGCGCCCCGACTGTACACCTCTATGTATATGAAGCGGGGCGGGTGGGGGTGGCGGCGAGGGCGGCGGGGGGGCGGACTTGTAAATGCAAACTAAGCACAAGGAGGGGGGCCGAAACGGCACTAATGATCGGCGCGGCGCTGGAAACTCGCCCTTAATGGCGCCCCGCGGGGGGTGGAATGGATTGCGGTGTCGCCTGACAAATTCTCTCGGGGGGGAGGGGGCGAGGGGAAGGACGAAGGACCCTCGAAAGGCGAGAAAAAGTGAAGGGGGAGAAAGTTTTCTTCTTTTTACGTTGCCCCCCTCGGCAGGCGCGCCGGGTGATGAATTATTTCGAGGGTGGGTTATGAGGGGAGTGTTCTGATGTGGATTTATGGAGTTGGGGATTACGAGGGTGCACGAGTCTCTCTTTTAAAACCCTTCGTTGCTTTTAGATTAAGATTTTTCATTAATTTAACGAATGTTTCTGTGAGAAGAGGGCAAGCAGTTTTATTTTGAATCGCGCACGATTATTTTCATAATAATTTATAAAATAATTAGTTTAGACCATGGATCGACACTATATTAAAGACCTGTGCATAGCGCTGTTTCAAACGATCGCCACTGGCGCTACACGACCAGTTTTATTAAAAACGCCATTGTTGCAGAATCTTTGTAAAATAAAAACATGCACAAAATGTGTCTGTTAGAACGCATTCAAAATAAAATAAAATGTTTGTTTATAATGTCCCTTTAATTTGACAATTTTACATAACATATTTCCATACCTACATTTTCTTAAGAAAAACGAGTCTAAAACGTAAGCAAGAGTATTTTGGTATCTTTTGGTTTGAGATGAAGTTCATGGCTAGTTGTAACATAGAAGAATATAGGTACTCCTCAGTATATTCTTCTATGGTTGTAAGTAACTATAGAACGCATTAGATTTTTCAGTGTTTTTCTTTATATAGGATACCTAGTGGACCATTGGTTCGTTTTAGGGCTTTAAACAAATTTTTATATTTTCCTTAGACAAGGGAAGAGAGAGGACACCGCGCTTGCCTACCCTGCCGTGTATACATTTTGTTACGTCGTTTTGAACGGCGGCCATTTTATACGTGGCAGACAAAGCGAGTACGTTGTGAGTTAATTTCGAGAATTTGTGAATTAAAAGTAATAGTTATTAAGGGGAAAATATACTCCTAGGGTGGTGAATTGTTCGGCGTTTGGTTTCAAAAGCAGAAGTGAAATGCAAGTGCCCGAGATTTCGTTTCACAGGTAACTATTTAGCAAGCTACCTTTGAAAGAAGCCCTAAAACATTCTTTTTTCTCAATATAACTTCTTCAAATTCCTTCTACCTTTTAGTATGATAGAGTGAATTGTTTTGTTTGTAAATAGGACCAATATAATAATTATTTTTTAACACCGTTTTTAATGAAAAATTCTTAATTGATTATGATAGTTTCATAAAATATGGGCGGGTTTCCATGGGCGTGCATTTTTTATTTTATTTTGATTGATTCGAAATCGCCACAAATAAATATATTTCAGCATTCGACACTAGCTTTACATTTTTTGGGAAATTATCTGCAAATAATAAATACCGATATTTCAGATTACATGTAAGTCAAAATTAGGTACCTTTTCATTTTTAACATTTTTGTGATATTGGCTAGGAACGCGTTTCATGCTACGCCAATGGCCCGTCGTGCGATGTGGCAGTCGGTAACACATGCCGCGAACGCTGTTAGGCGTCCTGTTTCTTTCCTTGTCTAAGATATATTCATACTTGCATACGTAGCAAAATACTCTTCCAAAATACAATATATAGAATTCTGGCTTCAACTGGTTGAACACTTGAACAGATCATTCCATGCTTCCAAAATAGTGTTTATTCTTCTGCAATTTATGCAGAAGTTTCATGTTTTCACAAACAAATCTACCTATCAAAACTCTGTTAATATGAGGAAACTATACGAAATATTGACCGCGCAAAAACAATTCGTATCCGAAAAAAGAACGTAAATTGTAATAAAGAAGGATATTTCATATAGGTATGCGACATTCTAAACGTCAAAAACTGACATACCTATAAGCACAGAATACTCCCTTATAAATCTATAATAATACGCCATTTCTTTCGTCGAGTAGCGCCACTCCGCAAACAACAATGAAATATGATGTCAGGTTTAGAGCTAGTTTTCACAATAGTCTCGAAGTTATTTATTCTCACCGAGGTTGGACAAAAAATTGTGACAGATATATTATGTATAGATTATATATTTTAGAGAGATGGAATGTGTAAACAAAATTACGCGATCGGCTGAATTACACAGGGTCTCACTAGTGATTATGTGTGGTGTTTTGTTTTCTTAGTTATAGTAGTTGTTAATTAAAACCACAAACTAACGAGTAATACAGACAATTCCTTAGTGACAAGTGTCAAAAGGAGACTCGCTTTTTAGCGAAATATCTTCTAACGGGATAAATATTGTGCTTTTTATTTGATTTTACGTTAATCTACATTGCAAAAAGATTGTATTAGCATTCAGTTTATGTTTAAAATACTGGCTATTTTTTTATAAACTGAAATGAATAAGACTCGCTTATTTTTGACACATGTCCTTAAGGAGGCTTCTGTTCCGAAGTTATTTATTCTGTGTTAATACTAAACTTATTTTGACTTTGGAATGTATGTGGTATTTATCTGCAGAATAATTTTATAAGATATTATAATAAGATTATACAAGTTCCTTATAAATAGGGTCTCTGTGGACATTTTCTAATATACAGGGTGAGTCATATCTATCTGCAGAACTCGCTAAAATAAGCACATATGCTTAATAAACATCAGCTCAAATGCGCTTGGTTTTCCATATACAGCGTGTTGAATTTTTCTCAAAAATAACATATATTTTTTAATTTCTTTCGAGCCCATTTAGGAATTCCAACCAAATTTGGTACACATTATGCATTGGACGTTTGCTATTTTGTGCAATAATTTGACCCCGTTCAGATAACCAGTGGCGTAGATACAAATAGTTACTGTAAATAATTGTAAAAAAAGTAGTACGGTCCTGTGCAAAACCAAAAATTTTGCCCTTTTTTGGATAGCCCATTAAATTTGGAACAAAAAGCGCCTCTTGTTATTTTTTTATTTCTGGTACAGTTTCTTCGTAATTTCGGATTTTTTAAACTAGTGCCAAGGTGATTATGTTGGCATTTAAAATAAAATTATTTGTATCTACGCCGCTGCTCATCTGAACAGGGCCAAATTATTGCACAAAATGACAACCCATAATATGTATCAAATTTTGTTGGAATTCTTAAACGGGCTCGAATGAAATTAAAAAATATATATGTTATTTTTGGAAAAATGTCATCACGCTGTATATGGAGAACCAAGCGTTTTTGAGCTAATGTTTATTAAGAATATGTGCTTATTTTAGCGAATTCTACCTTGTGTTGTCGGGTCTGCCTTTAGATGTGATTCACCCTGTATAAAGAGGTCGAGACAATGCACCTGAAAACGACTTAATATTTTGTGATGCTTTAGAGTGAGGTCAGGACAGGTCTTGCTGACATTGAAAAATAAAGTTTTCCTAGATTTTCGCGAAAACTACTAAATCGACTTTAGTACCTATAGGGAGATGTAGGTTAACTTATTACACTGAAATATTCCAGAATATTTTCATTCAATCTGGTTTACTACGAAGGGTGGAAATGCACCCCCGTATTCCTTTTGCGTATTAGATTTCCTTTAATTGAATTTAATAAAAATAATATTTTATACTTTGTCAATAATATTTTATACTTTGTCAATTTGGCTATTGGATTAACTCTAGGCATAGTATATTTGTTTAAAGTTATCTAGAAAAACTTGAGTTTTACTTTTTCATTCAATAGGCTGTGACTTTTTACTTAGGCTCTAGACCGAAAAATTGTATATCAAACATCCCCCTATAAAATCTCTGAAGGATTACGCAGTTTCATTTTTTAGACCGGAACACCCCGTATAATAAAGAACGAATATCTAAACTAAGTTCCATTTTCTTATTCCATTCCTAATTTTAGTTGTCATGCAGTTGACGTTATATGCCCCTCACAGATAAAAGCAAAATTAAATTATATTAAATTAGACAGGCTTGGCGCAGTTTTTAATATCCCGTCTCATTTATTACTTATCCGTGTCAGTTTAATTAAGCAAAATAGTCGCTCAATTAAAAATGCCCGGTCGAGGGCGCAAGGGAGCGCTCTTCCATGGAAGGCGGCGTCGTCATAAAAATTCATAAGCTCCTCCGGCCGGAGAATATAAAATCTCGCAGCCAGTAAGCAATTATTCTGGAGTTTTAGCTGCGAGAGAACAGCCCCTCGCCAACCTCTGAACCTGTTATTTCAAAGTCAAACAAAATTAATGATGGTCTTAAAGATTCGGTTGTTGAATCTGAGTTTCTTCCTTGATGGATCCAGCGTCAGCGAAACTTCTCCTTCCAAGCTTTCGTCCTCGATTGCACGGGACATCCTCAGGGCGCGACAATCAGGCTGAGATAGAGTAACCATGCGAAGTGTCCCACCACCCTTATATCTTTTCAATTTTTTACGATGAAAAAATTTTTAATTAAAGATTGTAGGGAATTTTGTGCAGGTTAATTCGCAAATACGCGCGGCAAACCAAATTTATGATTTTAAAATGGAAAATTCTATATACAGTGTGGTCATTTAAGTGTGCAACATATGGGATTTTTTTTTATTAATTGCACAACGAAAATACAAATATTCCCGAAAGTTGGTGCACTTGGTTGCAAGTCAAGCAGAATATAGGGTAGGTAAAAAAATATAAAATTGTACAAGAGTAAAGTACCCTTTTTAAGAACCCTTATAAGAAAAGTGGTCTATTAGAATTAACAGTTATGCCTAAGTACAAAAACATAGCCTCCTAACGTTACCACTCTAATAGTGCTATAATGAATTGCCCATGTCAGTGTGGGAGGAATGCCATTACCTTACTCAAATAAACGCCAACACTTGGCGCTGTTCTGTAACGGCAGTAGGCGCAACATTTTATCAAACGGTATAGACGCACCGCAACGTACACATAGCAAGTTTACGGGAACTAATACAAGCCGGCGGGACTTTCGAGAGGGCTGGGCCTGAACGCCATCAAATGTGACTGCTTCTCGCATAGTAACCCAAGCAGCATTTTTAGTCGCCGTTACGTTCCGGCTACTTTTGTTTGCAACTTTAAAGTTGTGATTACTACTGATAGGAACGTAATTACTACGTTCCTATTACGTCCCTGCGACCAAAATGGGGAACATTTTGAGGGTGATAGATACGTAACGGCGACCACCTAGCAACTTACACCGCTACGACGCGCTTACGTTCCGGCAACGTGGTGGAGACGTAGCAGCGTGGTCACCGCTACTTTGTTGGATTTGTTTGCTTCTTTACATTCTCGTCCTCGCTTTGTCTTTGTCTAAATAATTAAAAAGTATTCTAGCCCAGCATCTTCCGTCATTTTTCAATAACCGTGGAAAATGAAAGTACCTAATATTTATTTTTAACTTATATCTATGAATAATGGTAGGTATAAGAAAGGTATTAATTTGCTGATTTATTTCTCGTTGCTAGATTCAAGAAACTAAAACGATTGAAAATTTTCTGTTGAATATGACGTTGATAGATTGAAAAGTAACAAGGCGCCCTCTCAAAATGCATGTTTTAACACTTTTTTATCGGCAGGAAAAATTACGAAAATGTGCGAAATTACCTAAAAATGCTGAAAAATGCTTTTTTAATATTTCTATAAGTTATACGAGTCAATTTTTGCTCAATTTTCTCTTTTTTGGGACAATTTTGAAGAAATAACTATTTCAGTACCAAAGGAAATTGACATTTGATATTAATGGCGTCTATCATTTTATAAGAAAATATGGCGTAATTTTCAGTAATTACTTCTAAGTATTATTTACCTTAAAATGGGTGTTTGAAGGCTTTGCCACTTAACTGGTAGTAACGGCAACTAGACTTTTTCACTTTAAGGTAATTCCTACCTTTAAGACGAAAATTAGTTTTAGATATTTTAAACTCTAAAGTCCCAATTACTACAAGAGAACTTCAAAGTTCCAGAAGCCTCGTTTAAGTTCCGAATGCTACTACTAGGTTCCATTTGGAACTTTAACCTATAATTTTTATATGTGAGTGTTGTTTTCAGCCGGTGTGTGTTTCGTGCTATAATTCGAAATGTTGATATTTAAAATTGTAGCCACTCAAGAGAAGCCTTTTGTAATTTTTTATTGAAGACAAGTGCTCGTGTTTCGATTCGTTTCATCCAACTGCTGCTTTAATTTTCTATAAAATGTGAATGTGTGTCTATAATTTTTCTTCTTTCTAATGGCTGACATTTTCATCACTCCGCAAAAACGACCCAATCCTTCAAACGATTGTAAGGAACTAAATGTAGTTTCCATTTTGATCCCTATAGAAGTGACAGTTACTTTAAAGTATTTTTTGTAGTAATTGGAACTTTCTAGTAATTTTAAAATGGAGTGAGAAGTAAAACTTACCATACAGTAGTTTTCTCGAGTAGCGGGAAAGTTAATATCACTTTAAATATAACTATATAGTTCCGTAACTTTGGAGGTATTTCTAAAGTCGCTAAGATGTAGAAGTTACTTTCACCGTTACCATAAAGTAATGAAAACTTTAAAGTGATAAACAAGTAACACAACAAAGTAATTGTGACCATTGAATATAACTTTAGAGTTAACGTGACTTTAACGTAATTTTGCATAGTAACAATTCCGTTCCAGATACTTCCAAAACTACTTAGAAGTACTGAAACCATAAAGTTACAACTTGTAGTAATAATTACTACGTAATTACTCATACTTTCTCAATATAAGTAATAAAAACTAATAAGTCGATTTTTAAGTAATAATTACGTAATAAGTACTTATTCAAAGTTCTCATCTCAGTTACCGCAATTTTAATGCTGCTTGGGAAAGGTCAGAGCTGAGGCTATAGAGTAACAATATTCAGTCGGCTGAGCCCCACGCTCTGTTGTATTAGAGAAAAATCACAGTCGATCGATTGGTAAAGATCAACCGAACCTAAAGAAATATTTCGATTAGATACTTCGTGCTGTTGCGTCTAAAGGCTTTGGACATTCCTACCACTCTTACCTATGTTGATTTTATTGATTGGAAATACATTTTTTTTATAACAGGTCAAAATTCCACCTGGACGAGTCTTGGTCCACTCCATTGAAATATATATTTCGCATGGGGAGGTGGTAGTGTTCGCTTTAGGAATCGTTGGCGAAGTTAACTTGAAAGAAGTTGCAAAGCAAGACAAGAAATGTAAAAGAGCCTTGTCTTGTTCTTGGAGCAAGAACAAGATAAGAACGAGAAATTTGCAAGAGTCTTGTGAAACACTAGACCAGAGTGGTCGCAGTTCGCAACTAGCTAATTTACATTTCAGTTTCGCACACCTTGCAAACAAGAAATGACTATTGTTAAAACGGTGTTTTTCTTTCTAGAATGATCATGCCAAAATTAAAGCCTGAATAAAAAAAACCCAAAAGACCGAATCCAGTAAAATCCACTCTATTTAATTATACTCCAGATCAATTAAAAAATGCTTTAGAAGCAGTGAAAAATGGGACGCCTACATTAAGAGTTTCCAAAACATTTAAGTTCCTAGAACTACAGCACGCAATAAAGAATGGCAGCCGTCCAGAAACAACTGGAAAAGTGGGACCAACTTGCTGTTTAGGAGATGAAATGGAAAATTGTTTGTATTGTATTGGATTGGCATGATGTTAGCAAGGTTTTCCAGTGACTAAATATGGCTTGTGCTATTTGGTTAAAAAAATATTTAATGAAACTTAGAAAAATATGATATTTATTGACATAATAGTCCAGGAAGAAATTGAACATATACCTAAATATAGATCCAAAACTGAAAATAAACAACAACGGCTCGGTAAACCCATATATTATGTGATTATTCGATATGAGGATAATTTCTATCCAAGAAATAAATAAAACAGAATATATACTCTTATGATCATGACTAGATCCACCAATGACTGGAAATGGTCAGAAAGAAATTATTTATTGCGAGGATGAAATAATTGTTTCTACTATACTTTAAAGAAAATATCATCAAGGGGAACTACTTTTTTTACCCCCGATTTTCACGAAAACTATTTAGCGATTTTTTATGTAAAATTTGACACAGCAAAATAGTTATTTTAAAGGCGTCTGGCGAGTCAAGTGTGTCATGCAATCCCCTCAAAACAGTTGAATAGTCAACGGAACAAGTAAAAGTATTGGTGTGCCAAAAAAGTACAGTTTATTTTTCTCGAGGCCAACTTTGTATGGGTCAAGATTGCTCTGGAATTATCGAAAAAATATTAATGAACACAAAAGTAACAAACAAATAAAAACAATTTACAATATTGGACCTTCGTCAATAGTCACTATCACTAAGATGAGACATTTTCTGTGAGTTTCCTATTGTGGCAAACCAGCCACTTTAACTCGTATGGACTTACCGGCTCGCAGGCTTCTGTATTTTTTAGACTTATAGTTCGTTTATAGTGTCTGCGGCGGTTTTGAAATACCTACACGATTTTTGACCCAAAAAATTCAGTATTTTGAGACAGTACAGAGAAAGACACCCTGTATATTTTATATTGGATCTATGCACACCAAAACTTTGAGTGATCCTGTTCCATTAAACTGTTTTGAGGGGATTCCATGGCACACTTGACTTGCCAGATGCCTTAAAATTTCTTATTTTGCTCAAATTTGGAATATGACGGTCTTATGATGAACGCTGTGGCGTTAGATTTCAAGTAAAAAAATAGCTAAATGCTTTTCGTGAAAATAGGGGTAAGTATAGAAAAAATCGTAGCCGGCCCTGGATTTGCATTTTGAAATTGGAGGGAGGTCAAAAAAGCGGTTTTTGAAGGCCCTTTCAAAGAAAAAAAGCTGAGGCCATCATAATAGTAGTTTATGGACGAAAAGTTGAGTTTTTCGGACGACTGCGGAGTTACATATCACACATACCAGGGACCCTTTAAAGTAAGGGGACCCAGCATTATACTTTCCAAAGTGAGGCCGTTTCTTTCCTCATTCTAATGGTCTCAATGATGCCAAGTATGCCATTTTATTAGAGAATCTATGAATATAACAGGTACTTTGATTGTTAGTAAAAATTAATAATGGTTTCCATGATTTCTAAAAATTAGACTTGACAATGTTCTGTCAACAAACACAGAATATGGCAAGGGCCAAACGAATAAAATTTATTTTATATTTGAATTTGGTTTCCTGCAATTATTTCCAGGAATTCAAGTAATATAAGTATGGTAAGTCAGTGCCGATTTACCGATTTTGCTTATTTGAGAATTTGTCGCTATTGCTCCTTGTTACCAGGTTCCTCAAACTATTTGTCATATGTAGGTATAATAGGTAGGTACACGCGCGGCCCTTAAAATCGTTCCAATACGTGCGGACGCAAAGGCGTTCAACTGACAACGTCGCAATTACCCCTCCCCTCTCTCGCGGTTTGAAAGCCAGCGATAACCTTAAAAGCGTAAGTGACGGCAAATCTAACATCTTATTACGCGACATTACCTTACGTGACATTGCCAGTTACAGTTCAAAAAACAGTAAATTCGGCGCTGTTAGGTTGGCCTTAGATTGCCTGAATAATAGTGGAAAATCTTATAACTCTGCCCACGGACATTGGCGGCTTTTTTCGAAAAAGTCTTTCGACAGCCTCGAATAGAGCCGTTCTAAGAATCGAAGAAGGTTGTAAATCTCTTAATTGGGTGTCGTACTTTCCTCCGGTACCAAAAAGAACCTTGGAAATCCGATATCTAAGAGAAATTCCCGATTCACGATTAACCACTTTCGAGAAACGGGACGGCTGTAGAATCAACGAAACCGACGAAAAATCCTCTAAAACCACTATTGGAAATTGCTTGTTTTTTCTAATTTCTCGATTTTTCGGGGACCCGGGAAGCATCAGAACCTCACCCGAGGACTCCAGGGAAGCTTTAAAAATTGAAATAAACCAAAGATTTGGTTCTCGGTTAAGATAAAGAAGTGTAAAACCAATGTAAAAAAACACTACGAGATTCTTCTATAATAACACAATAATTATACTTAGATATTATACCTTATTTAACTAATACCACTTTGACCATCAAAGAAATCCGCGTAATTTCATGTTACGTGAATTTCAAAACACCAAGAAACTGTGGAAAGCTTTAAACCCACTTTATTATAATGATAATGCAGCGATTTATTAACCTATTTTCGTTGACTGACGTATCGCAATTTTTATTTTCTACGGGGAGGAGCGGGTCGGTACGAGGGAATGTAGGGGAAGTTGTTGATTGGAGAAGCCGTGGAATTGGCGCAACGTTGCCGCACTTACCCGAAATTCTTGATTTCTTGCTTATTTCTCATGCCTAGTGGAACGATTTATGAGGCCGCGCGTGTACGTACTTGAACTTTCTTCCCTTGTTGAATGTATCTACCCAAAGAACTTTCGCAGATTTCGGGATGGACTAATAAGATTAGGTCTTGTACTTAGTTCTAATCATGTAGTCTTTCTCGGTGCTCATTATAAAATTTTTGTAATTTTATTTCTCTCCCAAGGTACCTCACAAACGTAAATTAAACTTATAGTTGTAGATAAAAACTGTTTAAAAAAAGACCTGACTGAAGCTACATGCTTAATAAATTAAAATTTTCGAAATACGATTTGTTTGGAACTACCTACTTATACGTAATGCCCACGTAATGGGAATTGTAGGATTACTAAAGGTGAGACAAGAAAAATCTGGTTGCAATTATTGGGACTACTACAGGCGGCCCCATTACCTTTAATTGACTATCTGGAAGTTAGAAAACTTAAAAACTGTGAAGTATGACGAGAAATATTTTGCCTCCTTTGGAATCTATGGCACTGGCATGTCACATAAAAATTGATGGCAGTTGGACACTGACATATAACATAACCTTGTACCAGCCCACTTATGTGGTCTCCTTGGAGTATACAGAAAACAAACTTCCCCTCAAGGCTTCACTTTTCCTATGTGATAGACTATGAGACATGCTGGGTCCCCTTCTTCTAAAGAGTCCCTGACACATACGAACAAAAAAAAGTTTATTAAAATTGATAGATATATTTTTAAATTAAATTCTGCTTAATGTGGCCGCAACTGGTATACCTGGTTCTAATACATAGGAATTATTTAATTAGTTTATAACTCGATGTCACGGAAGTAATCATTTCGATGGATTCTTTTACAAACCCCCTAACGTCGCTCAAACCTGCCCATTCCTCGCCGCGGCGACTGTACCTACCCCGGCCCGCGCGCCTCCGCTCCGCGAAAAACCCGAACCTCAAAAAATCCGCGCGCGCCCGCCGACCGGGCCCGAACCGCCCCGATCCCGCCCGACCGGCCGTAAAAATCTTGGCGGTCCCGACTTTTCCGCGCTTCTTTCGCGGCGCCCGAAAGAACGCCGGCGCGCCCGCCGTACGCGCCCCCGCCATAAGGGCGAAATTCGCCTGGCCATTCTCAAGGAGCGGCCGCTCGCCCGGTCTCGAGGATTCTTGCAGGGGCGAGCTAGCTGTATTGATCAGGGGGTGGCATCTAAGGGCGAGAAAGGACGGCGGCGGCGGCGGCTGCGGTCTTGACCCGGCCGGGCCAGGCGCGGGGGCCCGGGAGCGGGGGGCGCTCCTTAATTGGGGGGGAAGAGGGGGGGGGCGATTAAGTTTCGGGCGGTTTTAGGGGCTAGTTTCGGAGCGGCGCCGAACAAAGGAGCGGGGAAAACGGTATGTGCCGGGATGAATATATAGAGGGGAGTTTTGGTGGGGGATACACGCCGCCACGTCCATTTAGAAATACTATAGAATGAGGTGCCGCTTAAATTACATAGCGGCTAGATTCTTCACTATCCCATAAGCTTTTTTATTCTCTAATTATTCTTATTAACCCTCCTTCGCGATGGACTACGATGCCAAAGTGTCCACCTCCAACGCCTTCGTGCACGGCTTTCAGGACCTCCGACACTCCCTTCTTGGGAAGTACTGTTAGATATAGCTTTTCTTTTAAATCTGGGCTTTCCCAAACTCTCTTTAGTACATTATCTTTAATTACTAACAAGTCCCATTGTGCCCAGTACGCCTTTAACTCTGGTGATTTTTCCGAAACAACTTTCCACTCAGGTTTGGGTATATGTCTTACTTTAAGGTCAAATATTATACGGAATATGGGATCTTCGCTTTCCTCTCTGGCGATGCCTTCCAAATCCCAATTTTCAGGTTCACGGACAGTAGTTCGTTTATATAAAAGGTCCGCGTTTTCTCTTAATTCCTGTCGACTAGTGATGACAGTCTTCATTACGGGCTCTTCTTGACAATGCATCAACGTTCTCATGGTTATCCCCTTTGCGGTGTTCCACTTTGAATTTATATTCCTGCAGCCTTTGCAGCCATCTTGCCACTTGTCCTTCTGGATTCTTGAACTGGAATAGCCATTTTAGTAATGCGTGATCTGTTCTTAACATGAAAGTTTGGCCATATAAATACTTGTGTAAATGTTCAACGGCCTTGACCACTGCTAGCAGCTCCCTTCGCAGTAGTTTCTTTCTGGCTTTGACAGAGTTTTACTATAAAGTAGGCAATAACTTTTTCTTGCCTTTCTTGCTCTTGGGACAGTACTGCTCCAACAACAAAGTTGCTGGCATCTGTGTTCACGATGAATGTCTTTTCAGGAACATGAAACGTCAAAATCGGCGAAGAACATAAAGATTTCTTCAAGGTCTGAAAGGTGAAGGTTCTTCACAATCTGTCCACATATAATCGATCCCATCCTCGGTGAGCTTATTCAGCGGCCTGGCCATGTGTGCAAAGTTGAGGACGATTCTCCTGTAATAAATGAACAGTCCCAGGAAGCTCCTTAGTTCATGTTTATCTTTTGGTTGCGGCCACTTTTCAATCGACTCTATCTTTTCTGGGTCTGTTGTAACTCCTTGCTCTGAAATTACATGCCCCAAATATCTAATTTCCTTCTTGAAGAAACAGCATTTCTTCGAGGTTAGTTTTCGGTTAGCTTCTCGTAACTTCTGGAATACCACTCGAACATTCTTCAAGTGATCTTCAAATCTTCTTCCCAAAATAATGACATCATCCAGATATAGGTACTAGGCAGGTCGATAGTCTACGCAAAACCTCATAGAATCATCCTTCTTCTTCACTAGGACAACTGGAGAAGTCCATGGGCTCCGGTACGGTTCAATGACTATCTGTTGTACCATTTCCTTCAACATAGCTGAGACCTCTTCTTGCTTAGCAACGGGTATCCTTCGAGGAGCCTGTTTGATCGGAGGGCTATTACCAGTATTTATCCTGTGTTGTACTAAACCTGTACTTCCAAAATCGCATTCAGACGTAGCAAACACATCACGATTTTCAGTTTTCGCAGTTGGTACTGCTGCTCTATTGTTAAGTAGCGGGTTTTTCGACCATCTTCTTCAGATTTTCTGCTAGGGGCTGTGGAATCTGCTGTGGTGCAACCTGATTTATCATAATTGCCTGAACTCCATGGCATAACCCAATCTTTTCTCCTTTGCTGAAATTTTGATCATAGTTATTCAGGCTAGCAATCCGCATAAATATTAAAAAAATTAAACTCTTTGGATAGTCAGCGTCTTTGCAGGGAATATACCTCTTTTATGCTGTCCGGATTCTTATTCGGGTTCCAAAATAATTGTTTCGCCATTTAGTCCATCAGAGGCGGCCTTGATAATCTTTTCTGAATTAGTCGAAACCGTGGTATCTTCATAAGCGGTAACAGTTCGGGTAGTGTTACCAGTCATGTTACGACGCGTAATCACAATTTCTTCTGCCTTTGTCCTCAAAATCCTCTCGTGAACTTCTATCTTGAACCGCTGTTCACGCTTTACGTCCAGTCCTAATATGACATCATCGGTTAATTCAGCCACAAGGTCTCTGTGCTTGAACTGATTAAAGACTATGGTTATAAAGGCATAACTGGAAGTTCTTCACCATTTGCCAGTTCCACGATGTAGTTTGGTGGTAGTGCAATCCTGCAATGGGCTATGATCGTTGACTGACGTATTAATAAAGACTGCTCACGGTTGTCATGTTTGACAGTTCTCTGGCTCACCATGCGCTTCCCGGACACAAGGGCGTAGATACGGGGGGGGGGGGTAGAGGGGGTAATTACCCCCCCCCCCAAGAGAACCATAAACCAGAACCTTAACCACTGGGCTATTACCACGACACGCCTGTATAATGCCAAATTCGGCTTCTAAAACGTTTCCTTTGTGTGATAGTAATATATATCCAAAAATATATGAACTTTTGAAAATTCTGTATACCTACACTTTTGTTTTATATTTTATTATATATTTTGACTGTTTTTTTTTTTAGTTTATAAATGTCTTTTTTAAGATTAGGTTTTTTAAAGATTTTTTTCTTGTTATTTTTTTGTTTTGTTTGTGTTGTCATCAAAGAAAAAGCATATATTTTATTTTTATATTTTTTATCATTTCTTATTTTGAGTTTGTTTCATTGTTCTTTGTTTAGTAGTACCTATATTGTTATTCAATATATTATTAGTGTTGGTTTTATTTGGCTTTATAATAGTCTTTACTTATGCATACCTACCCACCTATAAAATCGCAATAAACCCTAAAAATTGGGGAACAGACGAACTATAAATAGTAGATATTACCATTACCCCCCCCCCGGAGAAGTCTTAGTAATACGTAATAATATGTTCTGCCCCGGATGGTATGACTAGAACCAGTACCCACCACAATGTCACATTCACGCCGCAGATCTTTCCCGGTACTACCAAGCTGTCTCCTGAATTCGGCAACCGGTTAGCTCTCGCCCCTCAAAGCTAGCTACTCGGAGATTTTCCTGCTTCTCACCAACAACAGGATTGGAGCACTGGCCCTTCAAATTACCCTCAACTTCGCTGTTCCAACACCGCGGTAGTGTACTTGTTCGAACACCCATCCCGTCTTTGGAGGTCGTAGTACGTGAAAGGATGTTCTGGATATCCCGTACTATTTCTTCTACGTTGGCATTCTGGTACTGCCTCTGTTTTGTGGTCGCACCTGTCTTAACCTCACTTGTCTAAGTGCTGCCTGCGTGGCGGCTACGAAATCTAAAGCTTGCGCCAAGGCCTCTGAAATGTTTTTGTGGCGGGCCAGACGAAGTGTTTGGGTAGTCTCGCTGTTACGCACGCCTTCGATATAGTCATGAACTGTTTCCACAAAAATAGTTCTTGTTACTAACTTTTTTGCTATTATTATTTGTTACAAGAATTTTTTAGAAAATGCAAAACTAATCCAGTTGAATACATTTAAAGGTGCACAATGCACCCTATCATACTCTTAAATAATTTCAATTGTTTCCATGGCTAAGCTATATTTAGGAGAACCGACCCTGTTGCATCCATGTTTTGTTACGTATTTGACCCTGTAGATTTTGAACAATAACAGATACAGAAAATCTTTTCCTACAAAAGTTGTTGAGGATTTTCAATATATAGAGAAAAAACTGGTATGTTTCTGGGAAAATAATATCGATGACGTCACAGCGGCCATTTTCCAAAACATCAAAAAAGTATTTGCGGAAACCTCTCGCGTTCAATCTGGATAACGTACCGACACCAGCCGACCAGTCGGAGCGCATTGTATGAAACTAAGAGCTCCCTATATTTCTAAGTACACACCCACCAATTACTGTTGATTGACAGTCACTTAGACTATGGAGTTGTGGTTAAAAATTTTCACATCATGACTGAACTCTATATTAAAAATATAGTAAAATAAAAATTTATGATTTTCCAAATTTAGTGAAATGCAATGTTTCTATAAGCTACAACATTCTAACCTCTATGCCAACGCAGGACTTCCAGGAAACGGCCGTTTGCATGAATTCCGAATACGGCCGCCTATATGGGGACCGTTCAACTTTAATAACTAGGCATTTTCGGCGGTCCGATCCTGAATAATTAAACCGCCCTAAGCATCGCCCGGAGCAGTGGCGTAACTACAGGGTGTTCAGAGTGTGCGGTGAACACGGGCCCAGAGCTGCTAGGGGCCCACCGCCGCCAATATTCATGCGGGGCGCATAAATTTCGGTTTTTCCGATACGAGCCGATTGATGTGGTGCTGCGCATCCGACGAGTCAGAATCTCTAATCGGTTACATAGAGGGCCATTGAAATTTCGCAACAATGAAAATTCAAGTGTAGTACAAAACATGTATAATAACTTAAGAGTAATTGTACAGGATGATCCAAACTCGACGCTCCAGGCCTACTGCGGGAACACGAAAATTGGAAATAAAATTTCGAACAGGGGTTCTTAAATGGGACATTCTATAAGGCCCAATTATGACCGAAAATTTGCTTTTTTGTTTGGGGGAAATGGCCGCTGTGACGTCATCAATATTTTCCCCCAGAAGCATAAAAAAAAATCCTAAATATCGAAAGCTTATCATTCTCAACAACTTTTATAGGAAAATATTATCTGTATCTTATATTGTTCAAAATGTACAATTGATAGTCAGAAATTATTTAAGATAATGTTATAGGTTGTCTTGTGCACCTTTAAATTTGTTCAACTGGAATATTAAAAAACAATTTTTGTAACAAACTATAATCTATAATAGCGAGTCAGTAACAATTGCAAGTCAGTAACAAGCACAATTCAAAAATTTAAAAAAAACTCCAGTAGAACAAATTCAATGGTGCACAAAGCACCCTAACATACTCTTAAATAATTTCTGACTATCGCAATAATTGTTTTCATGGCCAGCTAGATTCCATTAATAGCCCCTGTTCGAAATTTTATTTTCAGTTTTCGTGTTCCCGCAGTAGGCCTGAGGCGTCGAGTTCGGATCACCCTGTACAGAAACGTACGTAGTGATTCAACATTTTGACCTATAAAATGACGTTTTTCGACCTGTAGTGAGCAATGTGCATTACTTTTAACTCTTGGTCAATACAAAGTGATTATTCTCTATGCACCTACAGGGTGTCCCATTTTCTCTACTTTTGCCAGGTACCTCGGTTATTTTTAGTTGCGGTAGGCACCCCCCTATATCCGTTATACGCTAACTTGTTGAAAAGGTAAAAATCGACCGGTATAGATTTTTTCACGTAGAATTCAGTGGCGTACAGGATTTTTTTCTAGGAATATAACTTGCAAAAGTATCGAAAATGGGACGTCTTGTACAATGTTTGTCATTGTTACACCACTTTCAAACATAAAAAAACACAGGGGCCCACCTGAAATTTTGAACACGGGCCTACTCTTCCATAGTTACGCCACTGGGCCCCGGAGGCCCGCAATGCCGCACCGGCCCCGCACGGGCGTAGCCAGGATTTAGTTTTGGGGGGGGGGTTAGTTTGAGAAGTAAATAAAACAACAAAAATATACTTACATGAAATTTAATATCTATATATTCATCCGAAAAACTACGACATATTTATAAAGTTCTTAACTTTAAATGAAATGGATAAATTAATTTCGTTCCTCTGCGCTAAATCTAAAACCATTAAAGAAGAAATCTTCGGCTTTTTCTTTTAAATATATCCACTACTTCATCTGCATGAATTTCTGTTCCACAGTGAATGTTCATTAGAGCCAAACCATTAAGTCTGTTTTCACTTGTAGTGTTTCGTAAATAGTTTTTCAGTCTCCTTAGGCTCGAGAAAGACCTTTCTGGGGTAGCAGTGGATACAGGAATGGTAGCCAAGATTTGTAGTAATGTGTAAATATTAGGATAAAGGTTTTTATCGCACATATCTAGGCATTCCAAACTAGATTTCGGGGTAGGCAGTCTTCTTATCAGCATGCAAGGTAGCTGAAGCTTTGATACCTAAATCCAAATTTGTTTCTTTATTAGAAACCCCTTGACCTTGACTACACCACTTTTTCCAGTGGTCCATACCTTTAAGTTTATCACCCTTCCTTTTTTTCCCCTCCATTTTTCGACAGTAATAATGATTCACGTATCTATCCTTAACAAGGTCATCGAATAACAGCGCACTAAAATTACTCACTTACACGGTACACTTAATTCTCTTCACTATTCGTTCACCACTTTTCACTTTTATTCGCTTCGAGTTCGCATGGAACAATACTGCCGTAAGCGCGGTCACGCGCCGCGGCGCCGCTTATATAGCAGCCCAGTAGCCGTCCAGAAACTTCCGCGAACTTCCACAAAGTTCCGCTCATTTCGACCGAGGGGCGTGGCGAATAATCGAGAAACAACGCAAAGTGTCCCTACAATACAAAATGTTCGGCTGCAACTGCGTCTGCCTCTCGTCAAAAGATGGCGCTAGGCGCTACTATTACTACATATATTCAAACGTAATAATAATTTAACTCTTCACTCCTCGTATTTTTTCGGTATAATATTAGGTAATATTTTGCTTATTTCGGGGGGGGGGGGGGGGGTTTGAACCCCCGAAACCCCCCCCTTGGCTACGCCCGTGCGGCCCCGTATATATCGTGCGGAAAGTTGAGACGGAACCGTACGAATCGGGTTCAGACGGAAGTTCGGGCCCCCCCCCCCACCTTAAAATATGTCCAGCATCCGGCCGCGGCCCAGATGATTAGAAACGTTCGGTGCGGGGACGGGGTAGTTGCCGCGGGCTGGTCCTAAGCTAGCAAACGTGCGGCGAATAGATTAGAAACCCGCGCTGGTGCCACGGAGGCGCGCCCGGCCCGCTATGCCGACGGCCGAGGCCGGAAATTGCAGGCATCGTCAATTTCCACACCGACATTAGCTAATCAAACAAGAGCACTTCCACGAAGGAAGGGCTATATGCGTCACAACTGAAATATATACTATATTGTGGTGTGTAAACTGCATACGCGTAACTATATAGGTCGTATTTTTAGGGGGGGGGGCTGATCAAGACCGGCTCAAGGTTTTGCGGGGCCGGGTGCCGCATGATAATGCGGGGCCCCGACAAGGAATTATTTAATCCATTAAGAAGAAATTTTTGAAAGTCGGTACGCTAGTTACAAAGGTATATTTTTTACAAGTCATTCTGTAAAATGGTAGGCCGGGGAGTTTGGATCACTTCTGTGACGTATATAGGAATTAATTTCGAGTGGTGGAGGGACAATTTTTGTGTCTTTTTTTAAACAAGGGCATTTAAAATAATTCTAAAAAATGCGCCGCAGGCGAAATTTTTTAAAAATTTGAAGAAAAATTACATAAAATTAGTCTTGGGAAATCCCAATATCTTCAAATTTACAAGCTGCGGAGTGAATATTTTCAAATTCCGGAATGGGTTCGGTCCCGCCCTTCTAAATACGTTACTGATTGGATCACCCTGTACCGCCATACCCAAAAACGTTAATTTTAAGGCTTCAAAAAATAATGTATAGGTCTATCTACTGGTAATTTTGAATCATCTTTATTTCATTTAAGAAAAAACATTATGAAAAAGTAGAGGTTTCCGAGTAGAAACCGGAGAAAAAATATTGGGAATGTCTGCTATTTTGTGATGCAAGATTATTTACATAGTACATATATTATAACGAAACAACAATACACTGGATGAATAACAAAATAAAAGTCTGGAGTCTGGCACAGCAAAAGTACATTCTCCGACGCCCGTCTCGTCTCTCTCTCGGCAGCAGACACGGTGTGTTCGCTCTCGCTTGCGCGTTTAAATTTCAGTCGGATTTTGTGGGGGCACAAGGCGCAAGATTCCGCAAGAGCAAGCGATTCGTCGAAACTGGTGAATTTAAAAAGGTGCGTGCAGTGTTCGCCGTGTTGCGTAACGTTGCGTTGTCAGAATGTTAGATCTATTCTGTTTACGAGAAGCATATCTATCTTCGCACATCCTTTACATTTTAGGGTTACGTCTATGGTAAACTGCCTTATGGACAAGAAAGGACGCACACAAATTGGTTTGGTTTGTTCTTCACACTAAACAGCCACGACATCAAAAAACTATACAGTCTGACCCCGGATTGAGTTCACATAAGGCCTAAATAACAAAAATATTTCGAGTTGAAATTTGAACTTCTGGGGATCAGCTCTGCTTGGTTTGAAACTAATTTGCGACATAATTTTAGTTTCGAAAAATCATGTATGCCTTGGGAATTATGAAGAAACTAATTTTCCGCATCAGTAAAGTGCCCTTTTTGTAGGTTTTACAAAAAAATGTTATTAAGAAAACTTTTTCAGAATGAAAAGCTGAGTAGGTTTGCGAAATTTAGAAAGTATAGACCCACCTTGTTCTCTTTGGCATTTTCCAACTTTTTTTTTAGAAAAGTACCCTTTTTGTAGGTTTTACGGCAAAATGTTATTAAGAAGACTTATTCACAATGAAAAACTGTATGGGTGTGAAAAATTTCGAAAGCCTAGGTCTACTTTGATTTTTTCCGCTAGAAAATTAAAACGCACAAAACTCTTTTTTTTTAAATGACAATATCCCACACCACACGACAAGCAGGCCGAACTGAAGAATCCAGAAACCCGCATGACATGAATCTTATATGATTATACGTAACATATTGTACAGGGTGTTTCATTAAGGGTGAAGAAGTACCATATCTCAGGAATTAATCGTTGTGGAGCTTTAGGAAAATATTTTTTTAAGTAATATGGTCACGAAAAATCGCTGGAAATTATTTTTTAGTTCGTAGGTCGGCCGCTAGGGAGCGTATTCGAAACAGTAAATTCACAAAATGAGTTTTCTCGAAAAAATTACTTAATTAAAAATTATTATTGCACTTTTTACCAAATTCCAAACAATTTTCGGTAAGGATTTTTTGCTCTAACTCTTTAAATAGAGGTGAAACGGGCTGATAAACCTTGACTTGAAAAAATGCTGCTAACTACAGTTTGGCTTAAACGAATTGGTCGAATTTGGGCTTGTTGAAGAGAGCGTTCCTTCTTCTATCGAATGATTGTCCAGTAAGGTCATTTCGAATTTCGTGCCCACCCCTAGAGGGCGCAATTTGAAAAAGTTTCAATTTTCTCTGAAATTTTAAAGGCAATGACATATTTATTCTATTATAATCGAAAAGTATATTAAATTTACAACAAAAAATACCCAAGGTTCAAATCGATATCTTCATTAGTTTCGGAGTTATCGCCAAAAGAATAATTACTAACATGTTATTTGAAAGAAGAAGGTAGGTATTTGTTATCAAATATTTCAATGGTCAATCATGCCATGAAATAAATAAAAATCTGCTTGAGTTTTTCGTAAATTCCTATTTTTATCACTTTTTATTCCGTTAGACGTAGGTATTTCTAATTTACTGACCCTACCTGTCTTGTCGTATTGATATGAAATTATCTCGAAAATCATCTAGTAGGTACCTAAGCCATGAAAAAAAAATCGTTTAGTCTCTAGGGAAGCAAAAAAGTAAAGGTCACATGAATCAAGCTTTAATAAGTATTGTGTCAAATCTTGGATTTTTGTAAATTTTGAGTTAAAATTGTGTGTTGCATTTATTAAAAAATGCCTTATACGAATGCCAAGGCTTACAGCATGCTTGCCGTATATTTTCAACATTTTGAACCTGCTCCACTTGCGGAACCTGAATACGCTGTCAGATACCAAACGATCTTGTTTCATGGCTTACTATATGATTTCCGAGATAATTTCATATCGATACGACAGGTAAGGTAAGTAAATTAGAAATAGGTTTAACGGAATAAAAAGTGAGAGAAATAACAACTTGCGAAAAACTCAAGCAGATTTTTATTTATTTCATGGCATGCTTGACCACGGAAATCTTTGATAACAAATACACCTACCTTCTTCTTTCAAATAACACGTTATTAATTATTCTTTTGGCGATAACTGCGAAACTAATGAAGATATCGATTTGAACCTTTGGTATTTTTTGTTATAAATTTAATATACTTTTTGATTATAACGGAATAAAACCGAAAAAAAGCATTTAAAATTTCTGAGAAAATTGTAATAAAAGAGAAATTTTTCAAATTGCGCTCTCTAGCGGATACCACAAAATTCGAAATAACCTTACTAGACAATTATTTGGTAGAAGAAGGAAAGCTCTCTTTAACAAGCCCAAATTTGATCAATTCGGTTAAGCCAAACCGGAGTCAGCAGCATTTTTTCAAGACAAGGTTTATCCGCCCGTTTCACCTCTATTTGAAGAGCTAGAGCAAAAAATCCTTAACGAAAATTGTTTAGAATTTGCTGAATAGTGCAATAAAATTATTCTTTATATAGCTTTATTAGTAATTTTTTTGAGAAAACTCATTTTTAAAATTGTCTGTTTCGAATAGCGGCCGACCTACGAACTTAAAAATAATTTCCAGCGATTTTTCGTGACCACATTACTTAAGAAGATTTTTTTCTTAAAGCTCCAGGACTATTATCTGATGAGATATGGTACCTCTTCACCCTTTATGAAACACCCTGTATATTTACATTATACTACATGATTTCTTGTAAAATAATTTAGATTTCTTTTTATTTACTTTTTTTGAAACATTTTGCCTACTTTTTCGAGTATATTTAACTTTACATCAATACATAAATTTTTTTTGGGATAAATCTAGGTTTAATCGAATGCACCTTTTTGAAAAATGTTAGTTGGCCAGTTTCCACGTCGCAGACTGTGACTTTTGCTATTGCAACAAAAATATAAAGAAGATTGTTAGAGAACAGCCTCACAGAATTACATTGTTTTATTCAACGTTGTACAAATTAAATATGGAGTCTCACGGGCACTTCAACAACTGTCAAAAGAACTATACAGCATATATTTTAATGCGTAGTATTCTATGAAGACGTGCAACAGGTTAGCATACCTAAGTGAAATTATTAGATATGCTGTTATAGTAGGTTTTCCAAAATTCCAGACTCAGTAGGTTATAACCTGTCCGAATATCGCACGAAGGGTTATCGTCCATATTATTAACGGGTCTATGTCGCGAATGTGTTGGGAAGTTTAATGAATCACGTCAGAAGTTGCTGCATGGAAATAAATTACCGACTGTGTGTATAATGGTTCGTATAGAAAATGCAAATTAGAATTTTGTAATATAAATCAGGGACCCTGTTCAGATCAAATCTAATTACTATCGCGAAGTTTAATACAAAATCGCCAAACTTATAAATGAGATGGTTTTGCTGGACAGGTTAGCAAACTGCGCCGGTTGACTTTGATATATGGAAGTTAAAAGGCTCCTATACTCGTATTATATTGACTGGTGGCAGAAAATTTCCTAATAAAATTCTGTAAAATGAAAATTCAACTGTTATTAACTACTTATTACGGAAAGAATTGGTAGATAAGTATAATTTATATTACAGTGTGTCAAAATAAGTAATGAGTAGTTATATAGGTACCTATATCATAAATTCATCAATTAAGATAAAATAGTTAAAATTACAAATAATATCCAATATCCTTTTTATTTTACCTATCTATTGCTGTTTTATGGGAAACTTGATTTTTAAATTTAAATTTATTTTGAAGTTTTTACAGCTGAAATATTTGCTCCCTACAAACAAACAAAAAACTGAAAATCGAAAACCACACCGGCCCCATAGCTAGGGGGGGGGGGGCAGAGGGGGCAATGCCCCCTCTGGGAAAAATTGTTGCCCCCTCTAGCGCTTGCGCCACCCACTACCCTGCAACTGGCTACGCATGGTTCTCGATATAAAGAAAATATGGCAACCACCGACGATAGTTGCCCATAAATGAAATTTAAAGATTTTCGCTACCGATGACGCAGGGTTTTACATTCGTGCTTTTGACTGTAAGTAAGTAGCATTGTTATTCATAATACTGCCTTTTTAATAATTCAGTTAATTCAGTTCAGTCATGCTTAACTTTTGGACCAACTTGAAATCAACCAATTGACAACTATTACTACCTAGGTACAGGGTGCGCCCCACCCCTTAACTTATTGTTAATTTTTGCAGTTAGAAAAAAAGGTTCACACAAAAATTATAGACAATAATGTAAAGTTTTTTTGTAGCGACAGTAAATATTATACAGGGTGTTCTGTAAAGTTGCAGCAGACATATTATTTTTTTAATCGGACACCCTTAATATTATTATATTTTTGATTCTGATTGTATAACAAACTTTACTTTGCTGGAAACTTGTTTTCTAACTTCAAAAACTAACAAGTTAAGGGGGGGGGGGGAATGAAAACTTTCGGTGGGACACCCTGTACCTATTGTTGCAACAATACATCAATATACGCAAACTTGGTATATTTAGCGTTTGAAAGAAAACAGGCCCATCAAATTAATTTTGATTTATTTGTACAAAAATTTAAAATAAAAAATAGAAAATTACAACTATTTTAATTCACTTTTAAGATACATACAGTGTGGCCATGTTCAATAATCATATTAGGTGCACTTAGAATGGTTGCAAGTTAAACAGCATACAGGGTAGGTCAAAAAATATAAAAATTGTACAAGAGTAAAGTACCTACCCTTATTTTAAAAATTCAGCAAAAGGTTATTTCGTCAATTAATTTCCACAGTTGCTTAATAAAATAATTTAAAATAAAAATTTTTGCACCTTAAATGAGAGTTTCTTAATATACATATTATTATTGCTAATGTTTTACCCCGTTTAGAAGAATTTTTGCGAAATTTTAAAGTTTTGTTTAATATCGTTGCAACAAACATGAAGTTTGTGATTCCCTAAAAAATTAAAAATCTTAAGTTAATTTTACAAATATTGAATTCGAACAAAGTTATGCGAAATTGATTTACGAAATTGTTTAGGGTGAATATTAAAACAAATTTTTTTTGGAGATTATTAATGTTTTTCAAAAAAATATTTTGTTTTGTTAGGAGGCTACCTATGTCTTGGTATTTAGGCATAACTTTTAATTCTAGACAAATTTTTTTAATAAAATTTTGCTGAATTTTTTGAAATAAGGGTACTTTACTCTTGTACAATTTTTATAGTTTTTGACCTACCCTGTGTGCTGTTTGACTTGCAACCATTCTAAGTGCGCCTAATATGATTATCGAAAATGCACCAACTTTCGGGAATACCTATTTGTATTTTCGTTGTGCAATTAATAAAAAAAAACCATATGTTGCACACTTAAGCTGTATAGGGTGTTCTTATATGAATTATCTTGTATGGTAGGTAGTAGGTTTTTTGTTTAAAGTAAGTAGATATGTGGTAGTAGTATACATACCTACTTAATACTTTGTTTATTTTTTGTATTTTTTTATATTATAACTGGTGCTGAAGCTGAGTTAAGTTTGTGATACCTACGAATACATTTAGTATTCAATTTGTTTCTTTTAAATAAACATAAAAATTGCTACTTTTTTTGTATTTTGAAATTATGGTCAAATCTCGCCCCGCCCCTCAAAAAATATTGTTGCCCCCCCTAAATATTGAACCTGGCTATACGGGCCTGAACCAGACTCTTGGGAATTGCGCTACGCGATGCGACGCCCACCTAACTTGAATCCTAAATCTCAGCATTCACAATTCTTGCCATGCCTACGATTTAGGCTTCGTGGAAAGTGGGGCTCCAGTTCTTGGGAATATTTATGGAAACATTAATAACGACTAGTGTAAACCCGTCGCCAGATAAGCACCTAGTTAAATTTTCTAAATATGAAACAAAAGATAAATCGACAGAGAAATGAAAAGGACTGTAATAGCAACAAAATCTTAAGAAATAAATGCTTGCAAGTACACAGAAAATAAAATAAAATATATTACTTACTCATAAAAATATACAACAGAATGATTCAAAAAGGATATATATCTACAGATAAGACAATCAAAACATTGTCAGTCCCTGAGATAAATCAAAATTTTAGGAAATAGTTCTGTTGTAAAAATAGAAAATAATATCTATACGAAAAATGCGGCAGAAAAAACGAACTATATAAAGGCCATAGTTAAGTCTATCGACCCTGAAATGAAAACATAATTCCAAAATTTAGGCAAATCAAGTCAAATTCGAAGAGCATCTGACAAATTTTGAGGAATTGCTGTAAGCTTGTTAGTAGGTACTTTTACCTGGGATACTTATTAAAGGTAAAATATGTTATATGTAGAAAATGTGCTAATCAGATACCTATTAGGCAATTTATAAATTGGTAATCTAATTTTTCTTGTATTTCATTATAAAAAAATAAAACCAGGCGAACAGTAGAAAAATAGAATTTATTGAATATGTGTCATCTCGATAACTCCTGCAAAATTGCCGGTTAATAGTGTTAAATTTAGGTATGCACGTTCCGTGCGATTGTTTTAAAATAGAACAAACAGTACGTGGAATTTAAATGGAAATTGATTGACGTTTTAAACAAAATATATTGTGTATATTTTAATATATTTATTGTTTACAGTAATTCGATATGAATACATTATTTATCTTTTTGTTGCGGGCATGAAATTAAGCTGCCTTAAGAGCCGTTTGGAAAACTATATGAGGTAAGGAAAGGAAATAAATAAGGGTTTGTACTCACTCTGGAGGGAAATGTTTGTATCTTTGAATGAAGAACCCCAGGAAGGAGCAAATTTGGGCTTAACCGTCGGCCGGGACAGTCTCTGCATATAGCGGATGCAGTTTCCGTTTTTACAGTGGCGCGCACTTTTGAGTTGTTTCGACAAACTATTATAATCGAGGAGGAAGTCCTCGTTTTTCGTGAAATCAACCTACAATACAGGCAAAAAAATAAGGCACGTTTATGTTTTAAGCTTAGGAATCCTAGACAGCAATTCTAATTCTAAACTTCCAATTATGAAGAAGTAGGTACCTACACAAACGCCTATGTCCCTTATTAGTGCATGGCCTCAAACGTTAATTTAAACTAAAAATTACTGACCGCGGTGGATTATTATCCTTAAACATTTTAGTTTTGGCGGTCAGGGAAGTGCAACAAGTCGTACAGCTAAGCATAATATAACTCGAAAATGTATCTAAATACCACATACTGACACCTATCACAGTGTCATATATCAAAATATTGTGCGACGTATTTTATAATACACATAGTGCTTTGACTCCTTCCTGGGATACTCTGAACTCGTTTTCTGGGATTGTCGGAACTCGTTTTCTTCAAGTATACTAGAAAACAGGTAATTTAGGGTTTCTGAATTAAAATAGTGAACGAAATTAAATAGTTTTACATATTATGAATACAATTATTTGTTTCAATTTTCTATACGAGGTAGACTGTTGAGTATATGTTGTCGGATTTCGATTGTCTATACAGGGTGTTCGAAAAATAGACGGAGATATTTTAGAGGGTGATTCCCTGTTAAGAAATATGAAAAAAAGTTTCTATAAACATGGGTCCGGAAATGAGTTTTCAAGATACAGGATGTTAAATAAAAAAAAATAAAACATGAAATTATTAATGTCTTAAAAATTATTTACTCGATTCTGTTGAAATTTGGCAATGTTATTTGTTGTATTAAGAGGCTAATCTCGCCCTAACTAGATTAAATTTATTAAGTCCAGTGGCGTCCCGGGGGGCACTTTAGCGAATATTATTATCAAAAAAATGTACGCCACTACCTTTTTTGTAACTTTAATATTTTTTGTTTGATTAAGCATCTAAAAATACAACTTCTTTCCCTCTTGTATTGTTTTCCTATCTCACTTCGTTTTCGAGAAAAAAAAATAAAAACCGTTTTATTGCATGTCACTGGACAAAATTGGTTGTAGTGTACTTTATGTTATGATATTGGAAAAGTTGCAATAACACTATTTCCTAGAAATGCTTTTGATTATTTGTTTTCCAAGGCACTTGTGATTTTTTTTGCAAAAATTGATAAACCAATTTTGTCCAGTGACATGCAATATATTTAACATCCTGTATCTTGAAAACTCTGCATTTCCGGACCCATGTTTATAGAAACTTTTTTTCATATTTCTTAACAGGGAATCACCCTCTAAAATATCTCCGTCTCTTTTTCGAACACCCTGTATTTACCTACATTAATTCAAACACGTCGTTTCGATCAGTACAAATCTCTGATCGTTTTCGAGTGAAAATGATCGTGGTCACCCATCCACGAGCCGACCGCGCCCGATGGTTCCTGAAATTTCCTCATTTTCACTCGAAAACGATCAGAGATTTGTACTGATCGAAACAACGTGTTTAAATAAAAATAAATCAAGACAATGGAAGTCCGACAACAGATTTCTACTCAATAAAATTATTGTTAAGTCGATTTTGTAGATTTTGGCTTGCTAACAGTTTCACCAAAAACCTAAACTTCTTTTTTTGGTTTTTAAAAAGGTTTTTTTTGTGTTTTTAGTTATTTAGTATGTCTTACTCTTCCGCCATCTTGGGGAGTCCGCCATCTTGAGGCATCCGCCATATTGAAATTAAATTGACGTCACGTATTCTGCTTGACAAACCCTTTCGTTTGCTACCTGTCAAGGAGGTTGTGAAGAAATAGGTAATCTGCCATCTTGGAGCGGCCGTCATATTGGAATTACAGTATCTATGACATCACTCACCCTATTCTTTTCTACTCGTCAAATCCTTTCATCAAATCCTTTCATGTCAGGTTGTAAAGAAGTAGGTAATCCGCCATATTGGAGCGGCGGCCATTTTGAACAAATTACAATATTGAGTAACTATACTAAATTTCAGCTTAATCGGTTGCGAGGAATCGGTTTAAAATTCAGTTGCAAGATTTGACCACATACTAACTAACGTAGGTGAAGTTAAATCTCAGAGAAATAACCAAGGATAGAGGGAGCAACAGCTTCAAAATACATACGTTTGTAGTCAACCAACATCTTATGCAAATTTACCGAAGTAAACAAACATTAGGCCCGTGTGTACAACGTTTACCTGAGATAGGTTATATCCTGAGAAATATCAATTTAGCAACATACCACCCACTCTCTGCGTCCCATTGTGTACAAAATCAGTCACTATATCCTAAATCCTAATAAATAGCCTATAAATTAACAGAAAAACAATTAAAAACTGGAAAAATGCATACGTAAACAATCGGAAAACTTGACATGCTGGGCATACACAAAACAAATACCGCTGAGTTAACGGACGCGGCGCCCGCGGCAGGCGCGGCATCAACAGCAGCGTTGCCATGTCGGGCGGTTTGAGGTATCTGTGACGATTTTCATTGAATCCCATTATTAAACCCTTCTATTTTGAAATGAAATGCTGTAAACAATGGAGTACGTGGCATCACTCAAAAAGATGTTGGCTTTGTTTAATTTTTGTTCTTACTCCCTCTATCCTTGGTTATTTCTCTGAGAGTTAAATGAACGCTTGTAAAAAGCGGAATATATAGCTAGACGCATTGTAAATTTTAGGTTAGATTTTTAGAAAAGTTTCACAAAACATTCGGGACTTTTGGCAAAGCTCCGCATTTTTGATTAATTCAAAATGAATTGGTGTTGCTTTTTATTTTTGCTGTTGCAACTTTTGAAATTCCCCATTTTCAGTAGGATAGGGATAGGACTAGATGGCGTTAATACATCTTACCGGCTACTGCTGGTTAAACATTATCTTAGCCATGAATCGTTCCTGGATATTTTACCCGCACCTTTGAACGATTCAACATGTAACTATACAATCCATTTGGTATTGGATGCCGGTTCACCCTGTCAGTTACCGAAAATATATACAGTGACCGGCAGAAAGTTGGACACAAATGGAAAACTTTTTTATTATTAATTTCTCAGAAAATTGTATTCTTGATAAATGTTGGCGCATCATTTCAAACTCAAAATGCACATATCAAAATTTAAATATCTCTTTTTGGATACGAGGTAGATTCAAAAATGTCAAAATCACTCATAAGAGTAAAGTACCCTTATTTTTTAAAATACGGTAAAATGTTACATACAAAAGTTGTTTGGAATCAAAGGTGGATGTCAGATTTAAAGTCACAGACATCCAGTCAAAAAAAAAAAAAGAAATTTAACTTTTTTTGTATTATTTTTCGACAAAAAAAAAATACCGCAAGGGCAACTTATCATCGGATAACACATGAATTTGCTACTAAACTTTAATTCTGTTCGATTAGCAGCTAGAAATTTAAATTAATCGAAATCAGATTTTAAAAATATTAAATTTTTGTGTCCAACTTTTTGCCGGTCACTGTATATATACCTATATTTTGTTGCATATTTGGCGACGTTAATTTAACATCTCAAAAATATTATCGCTTTTCAAATCAACCGAACTGCTCACACTGAAAGAATATGTTGTTATAACCTTCCGCAAGTTTGAATTGAATAGCCTCCATTTGACGGACGACGCGACGCGACGGGCCTGTCTGACGTTTGGTCGTTAAATGTCGCCAAGGTGGTGAAAAATATTGAAAAATTCATTTAAGGGTCAGATTATAGATAACGTGGTCGTACACTGTCCCACTTACCAATAAAAAATCATTTCACTATCAGATCACTTCATGTTCATTTCACTTCAAATTCACTTGTGCAAAAAGTCAAAAGAGCTTTTAATGAGACTTTATAGTGCGAATTCCAAAAAAGTTATAACAGGTCTTTCTGACAATAAAAAATCTGTTGGCATAGTCAGTTCTCATTAATATGTATATGCATGCACAGGGTGTTAACGATGTGAAGGCTAGTATCCCGATTCCGAGTAAGAAGAAATGTTGTTGAAATGGTATAATCTCATTTTTGAATCCCGAACCAGATTCCCGAAAACACGTGGCACGCTCTGCTCCCGAATTTTATTATTCCTACATTATGCATTCGAGTGTGTTCCCAGGGCCGGCCATATAATCTCCGATGCGAAAACAAAATGCGCCGTGCATTTTTGCGTCATAATATGCGGACGCGCATCGACGTTGCCGCTGCTAATCAAAACAGGACGTGGAAGTATTATACCGGCAAAAATGGAAATACAAAATCCCAGGGCGGTCGGCGTGTGCGTGTGTGTGCGTGCGCGGCCGGCCCTGCGGCGGCCGGGGGCCGACAGTCCGCTCCTCTTTAAATTTTCATGCGGGCAGTCGGGGGAGGGGGGGGGGCTGTCTGGGAAACGGTTTTCCTGAAAATTCGTGAATAAACGGGAGTATTTTCGATAAAAAGAGTGCATCGCTAAAAATGCCGCGATGTCCCCCCGCCTTCACCGAAATTATCTCCCTCCGTCTGGACTAGACCTGTATACATGAACTGCGTCTTGCATTTATTTTAGAGTGGACGAGAGGCAAGGGATAACGGAGGCCGGCTACCTCGGCCATATTCGTGCTTTCAGCCTAATACCTTATGAAATAATCCAAAAAATAAAATTGCCGTGATATCGTAACAGATACGAAAAATGCCAATGCGACATTTTTCTTATATAAAAAAAATCTAAATAAACCACCCAATCCATTTTATTACTAACTTCTCAGCCAGTGGTGATTCAAGGCGTTTGTTGTTAAGGCCTTTCATGGAAACCAATATATTTAATTATAGTAAATGTTTCAGTAAATACGCATATTTTTAAAACTGTAACACACTCTATTTTCCTTATGCATTGTTTCTCTTTGATTCGAGACAATTCCGTATTTTTCTAAATATTCGCCGATGTCCAAAACCTTTTCTTCGGCCTATAGTGCTCGAAGATCTCTACATTTTGGATTATAATTATTATTTGAAGTATACCTATAGAAAAATCGAGCAATCCGAACGCCTGGCGTAAATAAAACCACGTGTTCAATGACGATCCGCGATTGGTCGGTAGGCTATAAAATTTCACCCGACGATATTCGGTTTTATCTTGTTGTTTTCAGCTATTTAGACACTGCCACACAAATAATGTTATCGATGTTTTGAACCATTTTAATTAAGCCAATAATTCTTGTCTGAAATATTTTGATGTACACAATTGTAAGACTAAAATTAAATAAAGGTCCTACCTCCGTGCGGCTATGGTGGATATATCAACGCACGTGCTCTTGTTTACGCCAGGCGTAAGAGTTGCTCGATTTTAGTATAGTCCTATTCCTATATCCACTGATATTAAAAGAAGACAACCAAGAATGAAATTGATGGTGCCGTGGAATTGGCTATTGTTCAGAACCCTTGGCACAGAATTTCAATACTCTAAGTTATACAGGGCAAATGGGGCCAAATTTCGAAACATTGGGTTTTCCGGAGAACCCTATACAGGGTGTAACTAAACTGATGGTCAAAAATGAAACCACGGATTCTTGGAGTCAAAATAAGGGCACTTCTTCATATATTTTTTTTTCCTACGGGCCATAGTTTTTTTTATACAGAGCGTAGAAATTTAGAGAAAAATACACATATTTCTTAGTATCTCTAGAAGTATACGAGATATTTTCTTCAAACTTGGCGTGTCACATGAGCGGATGAGTTGTCAAATTTAAGCTTAATATGAAGCTTGTGAGGCCTCCAGTTGCGGAGATACAGGGTGGTATTAAAATTAATTAGTTCAGAAAAATATAACATTAACATAACATTGGGTTTTCCGGAGAACCCTATACAGGGTGTAACTAAACTGATGGTCAAAAATGAAACCACGGATTCTTGGAGTCAAAATAAGGGCACTTCTTCATATATTTTTTTTTCCTACGGGCCATAGTTTTTTTTATACAGAGCGTAGAAATTTAGAGAAAAATACACATATTTCTTAGTATCTCTAGAAGTATACGAGATATTTTCTTCAAACTTGGCGTGTCACATGAGCGGATGAGTTGTCAAATTTAAGCTTAATATGAAGCTTGTGAGGCCTCCAGTTGCGGAGATACAGGGTGGTATTAAAATTAATTAGTTCAGAAAAATATAACATTAACATAACATTGGGTTTTCCGGAGAACCCTATACAGGGTGTAACTAAACTGATGGTCAAAAATGAAACCACGGATTCTTGGAGTCAAAATAAGGGCACTTCTTCATATATTTTTTTTTCCTACGGGCCATAGTTTTTTTTATACAGAGCGTAGAAATTTAGAGAAAAATACACATATTTCTTAGTATCTCTAGAAGTATACGAGATATTTTCTTCAAACTTGGCGTGTCACATGAGCGGATGAGTTGTCAAATTTAAGCTTAATATGAAGCTTGTGAGGCCTCCAGTTGCGGAGATACAGGGTGGTATTAAAATTAATTAGTTCAGAAAAATATGAATACCCTGTATAATCGCATTTTTTAAATTTGTTTTGAATGGTAAATTCAATGGTTAACAAAAAGTATCTCGTAGTATTTTTTCATATTCCCAGCCGTTTCTTAATTATTTTAAAAGAACTGCAATGATGGAATACACAAGTCATTTTAAGAATAAATCTAACAATCTGTGGATGTCAATTAAACTTGGCATTATTTGAATCATTTGGCTGCCAACATTGCACCTTAGTATCAATATTTTGAAAAATTATATTTTCATTTGAAGAATTGACTGATATGCACTTTTGCTATGGACTTGCGAATGACAATAATAAACATGCGGAAACGCATAGTTGCCTGTATTGAAAGAGACGGCGGTCATTTCGAACATTTAATAATTTATTTTCTAATAGCAATACGTTTCTTTTATTATTGATTTTGCGTTTGTATTTTGTTAAATAAAGTTTAATTGACATCAACAGATTGCTAGATTTATTCTTAAAGTGACTATTGTTCATTGCAGCGTTGCCGTTCTTTAAAAATAATTAAGAAACGGCTGCGAATATGAAAAAATACTAAGAGATACTTTTTGTTAACCATTCTATTCTCCACTCAAAACAAATTAAAAAAATTCGATTATACAGGGTATTCATAATTTTCTGAACTAATTAATTTTACTAACACCCTGTATCTCCGCAACTAGGAGCCTCAGAAGCTTCATGTCAACCTTAAGTTTGACGGCTCACCTGCTCATGTGACACGCCAAGTTTGAAGAAAATATCTCGTCTACTTCTAAAAATACTAAGAAATATGTGTATTTTTCTCCAAACTTCTACGCTCTGTATAAAAAAAACTATGGCCTGTAGGAGAAAAAAATATATGAAGAAGTGCCCTTATTTTGACTCCAAGAATACGTGGTTTCATTTTGACCATCAGTTTAGTTACACCCTGTATAAACAACGGGGCATATTTTGGTGGTCTTTTTGCGAGAATATTTTAATCTTTGTCTAAGGTATTATTTTACATAGTATAGCTAATGTCGCTCATACCGGATGTTCGTAGAAAAACAAAGTTTTAGGAAAAAATCATTTATTTAAAATAATATTTATAAAGAACAATAGGGGTTTTACATTAGGCGCTAGGCGCCTAAGTAATTTTCGAATGTGTAGAGGATACCGTTTTTGTTTTCATGACATTCGTGGCTGATTTGACTGATATGCTTAAACTTGCTGAATAAAGCAGAATTAATTAAAGGTGGAGGATAATATTGTAAGGAAACGTTAAAATGAAATATATTTTTCCAAGGGAGACTAATAGAATACAGTAATGCAAAGTTTTTTTATTAAAATATTATATTTTTTTAAATAAATGATTTTTTGTCAAATTTTATTTTTTGTTAAGAAATACATGCTTAATCGATTCTCAAAAAATCACCAAAATATGCCCTGTGGTTTCGAGGATACCTTCTTCGGAAAACCCGAACTTTATCTCCATTTGGTGCAAAGGGTTTTGGACTATGTGCAATCTTCGATGGCACTGTGCATTTCATTCTTAAAAAATTCTAATACAATTTTGCAATTTTTTGTTATCTTCTTTTAATAATCGTGCCATGGAATAGGATTAGAAAAATAATTACCCATTATATAGAGTTCTTCTATTTGGTATCTACTATAATAAGTCGAAAACAAGTTTTTTGAAAATCGGCCCATCAAAGTGAAACACACTGAATATTATTTGTCGATATTCTACTGGTCCTAGGAGTTTGTTTATTTAAAACTAAATTACACAATATTCTTTTTATCAAATATTATGAACACAAATTCAAAAGCAAAAACGTGGCGAGCGAGACATATTTTAGCACGTTGGTATGCAAGTGTTAAGTACATTTTTAGTAACAACTCTAAACCATTACTTTCGTGGCGTATATCGTATTATTTCAGCTCGCGTAGAGAACTTGGGCATACATTTTAATTTATGGTAAATGAAAACTCGAAAGATAATTCTATATTATGTAGGTAGTAGTAGTAGATATTTATTATCTCAAACATTTTTACAATTTTTTTTATTTTATAGCATAATAATAATAAAATTTAATTAATTTAATAATGATATTAGCCATTATTTTTATGAATTTAGCTGAGAACATAAATAAACGGAATTCCACTGATATCGAACAAGTTGATATGTGCGTGGTTAAATTCAAGTATTTATAGTAACTACAACAGGCCGTATACAAATATGTCATTAAAGTATTAGGCATTATACATTAAATGTGGCAGATGAGTAGTGCATGTAGGTGGAGGTAAGTCGATATATATTTTGGTTCAGGTAAGTATGTAGTTTAAGTGAGGTAAGTAACTTATCGAAGAAATATATATTGGAGGTTAAACTATTTTAAATATATTGCTGATCTGTTTATCAATTTCTTGTAGTCATATTTTAGGTTTTGTTTAAACAAGTTTAAATTGTTAATTGATCTTATCTGTTTAGGCAATAAGCAGTATACACGAGGGCCAATATAATCAAGGGAACATTGTGCTAATCGTTTAGAAACTTTTGAGGTTATAATTTATTTGTATTCTTTATGTTTGGTATAAAGAATTATTCTACTGTATCTTGTCCTTATATTAACTATAGCATACGTATACGTATGTAAAATGTGGTACAATTATTGTTCTAATAATTTCCCAAAACTGGAAGCATCGTGGGCAAAGTTGAATATAAAGTAACGTGAAATCTACAGTACATCTTAGAATAACTCGATACAGAATACTAGAATCTAAAAAAGAAAATTATCTTAAGATAATAATATATTTTAACCCCACACCTGACACCAGTTCCAATTCCGTTGTAGGTATAATATAGCTTCTTCACTCAGGATAAGTGCAATTTGCCAAATCCTTTTGGAACACTATATACGAAACGTAGGTAATAATATATTTGAAAAATTTATCTTATCCGAGGAATTTTCTATTTTGAACTTCATTATAAAACTCATGGCAGCCTAACTAAAATCATATCAAAACGCATATTTTCGAATAAATGAAAACTCAGGTTTTCATACAGCGAGCACGTGAAGTTTGGAATAAATTCGGTAAAATGTTGTACTGTTCGATTAATAATTAAGCCTGCTTAAAAATGGAACTGAGCAAAAAATAAGCACTGCAATGTAGATACAGTCGTCTAATAAAGAAATGTTTAAAAATTTAATAATTTATGTTAAATTTAAAATTTATGAAATTTTTTTTATGTAATATATTATTATTATTTGCGTACCGATACAAGAAAAGTGCGTTCTTTTAAATGACGCTATCAAAAATACTGGTTGCGATTAAAAATAGATGACGTCATAGCTTGGTTAGTAATGACGTCACAAGAACGAAAAATATGTCAAAATATGCGCCTTTCAAAATTATGTTGGACGTGTGGAAGGGTTTTTTTTAATCGCACAGTACAACATTTTACCGAATTTATTCCAACCTATACGTGCTCACTGTATAAAGAACCCAGAATGACTCTCTAATAATTCATACCTTCTACAGGGTGATTCAGTTCCGGTGCTCAACATGGGGATCTCGGAAACCGTACCAGATACGAAGTCGGTCAAATGGAGGCAAACTTGCGCCTTTGGGCGCCTAACAACATGCCGTCGAGAAAGTTAAAATATTTTCATGGGTTGCTGAGATATTTAAGAAAAACAGAATTTTTGAAAATTAGATTTTATTGTTTTCTGGGGCCATTTACGATAATATTGAAAAATAAATTACACATTTTCATTGCAACGTTTTTTGGACTACGTCGCGGTATTTTTAGATTTTCGGGGCGACGTTTGGTTTTTGAGATAGAGAGATCTTCTTCATTTTTTTTAAATACGGACCTGGACTTTTTATTGCATATTTCGAAATGAATCGTTGTTCTGAGTACAACGATGTTTGACACATACATATTTTTTCTCGTTTTAGCTGCTAAAATGCACATTTACTAAGAAAAAAAATTAATACGGTCCTGGACTATGCATTTTTCTCTCTTTTTTTCAAAGCTATTCCAACAATAATAGGTGATCATTTTTTTTATACCTACTGGATTATTTAAACTCTATGTTTGTCATATTTTAAAATTCTTTTTTATACTTTAGGTAAAAAATGTATCTCACTATTGTTAGTAATTATTGTTGTTATTCACTATTGTTAGTAATAATTATTGTTGTTATTTACCTAAAGTATAAAAAAATTCAAAATATGCCAAACATGGAGTATAATTGATCCAGTAGGTATTAAAATAATGATCACCTGTTATTAATGGAATAGCTTTGAAAAAAGAGAGAAAAATGCATAGTTCAGGACCGTATTAATTTTTCTCTTAGTAAATGTGCATTTTAGCAGCTAAAACTAGAAAAAATATGTATGTGTCATACATCGTTGTACTCATAACAACGATTCATTTCGAAATGGGCAATAAAAAATCCAGGTCCGTATTTTAAAAAAATGAAGATGATCCCTCTATCTCAAAAACGAAACGTCGCCCCGAAAATCTAAAAATACCACGACGTAGTCCAAAAAAGTTGCAATGAAAAAGTGTAATTTGTTTTTCAATATTATCGCAAATGGCCCCAGAAAAAAATAAAATCTAATTTTCAAAAATTCGGTTTTTCTTAAATATCTCAGCAATTCATGAAAATATTGTAACTTTCTCAACAGCATATTGTTAGGCGCCCAAAGGCGTAAGTTTGCCTCCATTTGACCGACTTCGTATCTGTTACAGTTTCCGAGATCCCCATGTAGAGCACCGGAACTGAATCACCCTGCATTATTGAGAGAATATACGCAACATAATGCCCTTTGAAAGACATACTGAGTGAAATCACGTCCAAAAATCTGTCACTATCTCCCGGTCTACTATAATTCCTGCAACAATTTGAGACCGGAATCAAGCGTTTTTCGCAAGTACATTGGGGTGAACCAAAGTCTAGCCGGGCTCTACAATTTGAAATACTAAAAGTCGTTGCACTTGGCAGGGTATTTTTAAAAACCGCCCCGTCTACCCCAATCCCTCACCCAGCTGCAGCCTGCATGCCGTCGACTAATTATAAAACTCTCGTTGCCGTCGTACACGGCTGTCCGATCACGGATGTAGAGAAAAAAACGCGTCGGCGTCATGCGGGCGCCCTTTCCCTTTCCCCTCCCCCCCGGTTTCCAATATTAATGCGGTTTGTCTGCAAAAGCGATTAAATAATTCTCCTTCTGAATAATGCAGCCCGAATGACTGCAGCGGAGCGCGGGCGATGGCGGCCGCATCACAGGAGGCCGCGGGGCCAACGCATCGGGGCGGGAGGGTCGGACGGCGCCATTGGCGGCGGGCCGATTTTTTGAGGTGTTACTCAAAACGTGAGTTTATCAGAAGCGGCCCCTCCATAAGGTGATTTGGTCAATGACCCACCTAATTTATTTCAATTTTTTTTCATGTTTAATAATAAACTATCTTTAAAAAATGCAATTACGTTTTATTTTAATTGTGCCGTGGAATCCCTCAAAACAATATAATGGTCAACAGGACCACTCAAATATACTACAAATATATACAGGGTATTTTTCTCTGGGCCATCTCACAATGCCGGGTCAAGACGTCAAGAGTACTCAGGAATTATTTAAAAAATATTAATAGACACAAGAGTAATTTATTTTTACAAAATGCCAACCAACAGATAAAAAACAATTTAAATTATTGGACCTTTCTCAATAAAGTCAATGTCTACATTTTCTGTGAGTTTCCTGTTGTGGCACACCAGCCATCTTAACTCACATGCACTTACTGACTGGCAGGCTTCTGTATTTTTTAGACTTAGTCCATTTATAGTGTCTGGGGCGGTTTTGATAAGCTCGATTTTGACCAGCATAAAGTTAAAAAAAGATAGCATTTTAAGTTAGCACACAGAAGAACAACTTTTATATTTTTTTATTGGATCTTTGCACGTCAACACTGTGAGTGGTCCTGTTTCGGGGGTTTCGGTGTGTCCCGATTAACGTTGTGGTGTCAGATTTTAAATCAAAAAATGCCTAAAACCTATGGTTTTTCGAAAAACGCACCTTTTTTCCAGGATTTCGCCGCAAGGTCAAACCAATACTTCACAAATAATGACCTTTCAGGAACATATCTATAAAAAAATCAAAAACGGGACACACTGTATGTATTTTATGAATGAAAAAATTAATTTTATTGGTACGATATTTTTACTAAATTTTAAAAAATACAAAATGTATTTGCCTTTCTAGTTGAAAATTTGCCATAGGTGCAAGTGCAGCGAATGTGTAAAATTTATTTACTGTTACTATTCTTATGTAAAATAAAATTATTTGTATCTGGTATTTTCAATATACCCTTAAGATACTTGCAAGATGCGATATCTGTGAATTTTTTGTTCAGATTTGTTATATAGTGGTTTTTGCATGTCCTCGTTATTTCTATGGTGTCATTTTTTAAATAAAAATACTTAATATGGTTTTTCAAAAAAAGCAGCACATTAAAAAATCGCAGGACAGGTTTTCGCGGCAATGCCAAACCAACATTTCTCAAACGATGAACTTCCACATAGACACATACGAGTGAAAAAGAAATTACTGTTCAATTCCCATTAGATTTTTAGGAGTGTTAATACAAAAAAAAATATTTTGGTGAATCTGGCACTTCCGGTTATACCTACCGGAAGTCGATATCAACTTTCTTATCTCAAATGGAACACCCGGTATATTATTGTATTTTTGGATTCTAGGCATCATTTTGGAACAAAAACATGCAACATATCCTATGTCCAAATCCAACCGTTTTTGAGATATTTGCATTTTTCCGAAAAAAATTACAGGTGCACACCTAAAGTCGATTAGCAATTTGCGGGGTTTGCTTAACGCTTGGAAAAACATATTAGCCGTGGACGTTGAAAAGACAATCGCGGCTGAGGAAATGTCACTTGGTTTATAAATTATTGTCAACAATAATGCCGGCGCGCTTAAATTACACAAACGAAGATTATTTAAATTTGTTATTTGTTATTTGTTATTATTATTATTCATATATTGTGTATAAGAACGGATTTATTTCTCAGCAGAGATCACTAGGTCAGGGCTTCTGTTACACGATGTCAAAAATTCGTTTTGAAATTTCGCGGTTTCCTTGTATAAATTATTGACTTTAGGTCTGCATAGGACATGTTGAATGTTTTTGTTTCAAAATGATGCATAGAATCCAAAACTGCAATAATATTCAGGGTGTTCCATTTGAGATAAGAAAGTTGATATCGACTTCCGGTATAACCGGAAGTGCCAGATTCACCAAAATATTTGAGTTGAGCAGCGCCCATCGGCATTGGTGAGGTGCCAAATTTTCACAATTTTCCTACTTTTAGTTTTCCATATATAGATCGATGCAGTTCGTGGTGGGCCACCCTGTATAAGCGTGATATTGCATGTTCTCCATAATTTTAACAGAGGATCTAGGAATGTACCTTGCTCTCCCTCTCCTTTCCGTATTAATCTGTAGTCTTTTCCGTAGAGAATAGGTAGGTATATAAAGGTTCTTGAAGAGTGAATTGAGTAAATTCTGCTCCAATTCTTTTTCTCGTCTTTTTTTCTTCAAAGCTACATTCCAGTTGCCGAGGCGCGCCCCTGTCTTTCGGCCGCCGCTCCACCAGAGAGTGCACCGGCGGTGCATCATCCGACCTACCCGGCCGGCCGCGTCATTGCTGCCAACCAACTTTCTGCGTGTACAGCATACACACGCGCGCACCGCCCGCAACCCGCAAAAACGCCATCGCTGCGCCCCGACCGGCACCCCGATTCCCCGGCCCCCCAGGCCTACTACGCTCCTCCACCGCCCGAGCCGAATTCGATTTCGACTCGCCGACCGCATACCGTCGCTGGAACGGTTTGTGCAGAAGAGGTAAATTCGGAATAAGAAGGTTTCTGTTACATTTGGCATTATTGGTTGCAATAATTATCAGGTGCGGCTTCTCCATATAAGGTCATTTTGTCAGTGAAACACTTGATTTATTTTCAAAAATTTTTAAACGTTTAATAATGAACTACTATCTTTAAAAAAATGCAATTACATTTTCATGAAAAACTCCCCAATTAGTACTAATGGAACCAAGGTTACTAATGCCTAATTCATTCCTATCCGCTGCCCGCCTGGTCTTATTTTAAATTGACCTCAAGAGTTGTTATGGCAATCCACAAGGATAAATGCATTGTAAGTGAGACAGAGACAACAGCATACACGCCCGCTCTGAAGCTGAAAAGAGACAACTATACACTGTTAAAAACGAATTCGCGATTTTACACCACAAATTACTGTAATCATGTTACAACCAAAATGTACTGTAATAATAAACTTCATCGAGTAATTTTGAGGACTCGTTGTATAATTACATTTTAAAATTACTTAATGTCTGATGTATTATTACTGTGATCTAGTACCTAAACCGACAGGTAAACTTACAGACTGTGCGTTTAAATATACTTCAATATGTTCGTAAATTTACTTTAATATTGTAATATTACGCACGAAAATGTACACTAAATTAGATGTATTATTACAAATACGCAACTAAAATTTCAAGAAAAATAAATAAATTTACAATAGCTATTTCGGTATAGTGGAGAATTGCAAATTAAAATTACTAGAAATATTGTGGAATCATACATTCCGATATGTAACTGGGGCGTTCTGGCGTTCAACGTGTTAAATTTACAGTAAAGGGAAAGTAATTTCACACAATTGCTATGTATGCTTATGCCAATTTACACTCTTTAAAAAGTAAACAATGTAAAACGACATTAATTGCCTGCAATTCTACATTCTTCAATTTGTTTTCCAGTAAAAAACAAGGTAAAATTACAATAACTTACCTTAAATTTTACACTTTTTATTAAGGTGACGTTTCTTTTATTTATTAAACGACCAAACAAATCACTAGCTGAAGAACAGAAATCAGCTACAGTCTGTAACAGAGCTCCTTACGGTTCACATAGCCCTAAGGGAATACTATGCAAATTCGGGCTGTAGAACGGAGACCTTAAATGCGCATACTATGCTATAGGGAATCGGGAAGAGCTCTGTGAATTTGTGGCCCTGGACCACAGAAGACAGTCAATATATGAACTTCAAGATTGGCACCAGAAGACTACTGCAAAAGATCAGCAAGGAACCTGTAGTGTAGTAAAATAAAACGAGAGAAAAGCAGAATAAGACGCCGAACCTGCGGTGCGCTCGGACGTAAAGGGCGGCTCCCAAAAATATAATAATAAAATATTTATTTTTAATGGTAAGATCTTTATTATCATAAATAAAAAAAGGCACCCTTTTAAACATCAAAATCGACCTATTATGTAAGAGTTTCATTGCTATTTATTGTGAATTTAGGAGAGCAAAGAAAGTACGTTACCTAGGTTTTTACAGGCATTGTAGGGTAGACGTGCCACTGCAGACTGGAGAGCACACTTCGAGATGTTGGCCCGCGCGGTACACATTCTTCAAGAATAGGTTTTAAGATTACTATATATTAGCTACTTATTTTGTTCTTGTTAGAGGACAAATAAAAGCAATCTTGAGCTTAACTTGAACGAGAGAAAAGCAAGTATACAGGGTGATTCAGTTTTATTCTGCGACACTTCAACAGGTTATAGAAAACTATAAATAACCGCACTTTCTTCCATAAACTATATTATTTTATGGCCTTATAAAAAAGTTACAGGGTGTTAAAGTTGTAAGAAATATCTGAACTTTATTGAATATTTACCAAACTAGTTGAGATATTTAAGTCATATTTGGTAGGTACACGTTATAACGGTATGGGTTAGCATAAAACCTGTTAATATCAAACACTTTGAACAATCAGTGGCGCAGAAGTGGGTAATTGGTATAAATGTTTTTAGAAAAAAAAACACCTTGTATAGCAATAAAATGTATTCAATTTCTTATGTAAATTTTAATTTTAAATAAAAATGTCCTCTTGGTGATTTCTCGTATGTGTTATGGTTTCATGGCAAATTTGATTTTTTGTGTTATTTCGGAGTATTTCTGAAAAATTATCTAAAAAATTTGCTCCATAAGTAACACTTAAAGTAGAAATAATGTGTTTGTTACTTGAAATAAAGTATAACTTTTTCCAATAAACTTACCTATTTAAGGCTATACTTTTGAAGACACAGGGTCTAAAATATTTAAGGAAGATACAATTAATGTTACGCTCTGTATCTTAAAAAGTAAAATCTTGAATGGGTAGGTAAGTTTATTGGGAAAAGTTAGTGCATATAGTCTAAACACATTTTTTCTACTTTGGGTCTTACTTATGGAGCGAATTTTTAAGTTAATTTTTTAGAAATACCCCGAAATAATACGAAAAAATCAAATTTGCTATGAAACCATGACACATATTAAAAAATGCTAGGAGAACGTTTTTGTTAACAATTAAAATTTACATAAGAAACTGAATAAATTTTATTGCTATATAAGATGGTTCATCAAAAATCATGGCGCGTTTTCACACACATCTCCGATTTGATGATTTTTTAAGTTACTTGATAACGTTTTAAATATGGTCCTATTTGGACTAGGGGCGTTTGGATATCTATGTTGATATTGTGTTAACGCTCGCGTTGAATTAAAGTTGCTTTCCACGTACATTACAAATCAATTGAATGTGTCTTCGTTTGAAAATGCCATGCTAATTTTATACAAGTACCTATTTCTTGAATCAATTCTTTCAACTTCTATCAAACAATAATGTTTAAAAGATCCAATTGATTGACTGACAGAAGCTGGTTGCTATTGTTTTTCAAGGCATACTAGAAAATTTCAAAAATGTGGGAGATGCAAATTTCTCGCAACAAATTTCATTTCGACAAAAGATTTGCAATGTAATGTGTTGTAAAATCAATTAAATCGATAGCTGTAGTTTATTTAACCGAACTTTGAAAGCATTTTTCCAAGACATCTAAATTTTATTTTTTTTTCTAAAAAAATGTAAATCAGGCTAACGCAAGGATATGTAGCGCTTGTGATATATCGATCGAAAGTGCATAAAATAAGTAGTTTTTGAGTAACTTTTTTTAAGCGCTAAGAGAGTACCCCCTAAACCGCGGCATTTTGCCAAATTATGATAAAGCAGGCTTAAAGTAATCAATTTTGCCTACAGATTCTATTCAGAAACTTTTTCGATAACTCTTGAAATAAAAAAGTTACATACCAAAGAAATTTCGGCCATTTTCGGGTTTTTCAAAAATTTCTCGGAAAGTAGGCCATGGATCTCGAATTTGTTTTTACACAAAGTTGGGCCATCAAAAAGGTTTTTTTTTTCAAATAAAGTTCTCCGAAAAATGCATATTTTGTCGACATATTTCCAAGTGGCCCTCCGTCAGTAGACACCCTGTATATGATGCAGCCTTCTTGGTGGACGCTAGTTTAAATTTCAATCATTTGTCCATGGCCAAAAGAATAAAAATAATATCCGTTGCAACATGCATGTACTTTTTTATTAGGAGAACTGCCCTCATCGCAAAATCGATATTCTCCGTGTATTTAAAACGTAACCCGATCTATCCGCCTTGATGCGACCCCAAAACCCGACGGTTAATCACATCTTCGGTAATTAAAATCGGCGCGCGGGCCGCGGCCCCCCCCGCGCCCGCTTTTGCCAAATTCGCCGTGAAATCATTTCATGTGGGGCCGTTCGCGGAAAGTAAACAACTGTCAGTGGGCCCCGGCCGGTGTGCGGCATTATTCATTTAATTTTTCGATATGAAATAAACTCGGTTAATATTAACGCGGCGCGAGCTGGTGGGGAGCGCCAAACCTGACGCGGGAAATGCACAAAATATGCAGTTTTCAGGGGCGGGCCGATCCGAGGCCTGCCGCCGGAAAAACGCTCATTCGCGAGAGTGCTCGTCAAAAATGTTAAAGCGTTTTTTGGGAGAATGTATTTTATTTATGGTTTTACGGGGAGGATGAATGTGTGTTTTATGGAGTTCGCGTCATGCGTGATGCCGTACGTCTAAAAGGAACAGACAATATTTATCAATATCAAATAAATTCAGTAGGTAATAATATACCCTCGTTTCTTTTTACAACGAACATACATTTTTTGTTGAATATCATTATTTCTTCTCTATTGCTTTTGTCTTGAAAGTTTTGTTACAAGTATTTGAAAAGTTCGCTTTTTCGTACTGCAACTAAGAAAGTATACAGTGTGTCCCAGGATAAGTGAAACGAGAGGTATAGAAGACCAAAAATTTTCGAGTTCGAATTTGGCCATTTGGGGTCCAGGCCTGCTTGCCTAGAAAATAATTTTCACCATATTTTTCATTTTGAAAAATAAAGTAGGCCCTGTCAGGAACGATTTATTTATTTTCTGTGTAGGTTAAGTGCCCTTTCTCGACAAGATATCGAAAAATTTCATTAGAAAAATTTGCCGAGAATTTAAAATTATGTCCCTATGCCAATTTTCAAAATAGTTGGCCTACTTTGATTTTCGTCCATTTTATTTCCTATAGGTAGGTATGTGATAGGTGAACTATCCTTGTCGTTTAAAATATCGAAAAATTTCATTAAAAAAAGTTATGCAGATTAAAAAAGGTATGCAATACTGCGAAATTTGGACTCAATCGGCCTACTATGAATTGTTTGAAATAATGTCTTTAAGAAAATGAAAATCAAAGTAGGCCAATTATTTTGAAAATTGACACAGGGTCATAGTTTTCAATTCTAAGCAACTTTTTCTTATGAAATTTTTCGATATTTTGAATGACAGGATAGTTCAACTACCTATAGGAAATAAAATGGACGAAAATCAAAGTAGGCCAATTATTTTGAAAATTGGCACAGGGACATAATTTTCAATTCTCGGCAACTTTTTCTAATGAAATTTTTCGATATCTTGTCGAGAAAGGGCACTTAACCTACACAGAAAATAAATAAATCGTTCCTGTCAGGGCCTACTTTATTTTTCAAAATTAAAAGTATGGTGAAAATTATTTCCTAGGCAAGCAGGCCTGGACCCCAAATAGCCAAATTCGAACTCGAAAATGTTTGGTCTTTTACACCTTTCGTTTCACTTATCCTGGGACACACTGTATAGTATCTAGGTATTAGGCAGGATTCCTGAATTGTAAAAGTTAGGACAATAATCTTATTTTTTAACAGAAAAAATATTTTTCAAAAATTATTTTAATTTTGCCGATGAAAAATAATTTGGAATAGATTCCATGCGGTTGGTATATATCTAATATAAGTAATAGTTTTACATTTATTCTAATCACCTACATGAGGTAAAACGCGTAACACATATAATATATCTGCATACCTACATTCTTGTACAGACGTAAAAAGTCATTCAAAAAATTTTATAAATAAATATCTAATTTATTTAAATAATATTAGAAACATGGTCCAGTGTTCTGACATTTTCATTTGCCAGAACACAACTGCTGAAGACCATCTTCTGTTATTTTCACTGTCAAAGATGAGGAAAAAATTACAAATTTGAAAAACGCAATAAGGTTTCTTAGCTGGAATTAGCTGGAATTAGAAAAACCGAAGCTCTAAATTGCCCAGGAATACATACATACCATGGAACTGAAATAAGTCTTTAATGAAAATCAAATTTCAGATTTTGTCGTAAGAAAAAATCATGGAGTCAAGAAAAAATTATTGAAACAACTGCACTAAAAATTAAATTTGTCTTCCGGTAACAATTATTTTTATATGAAATCTAGTGTTATTAACAACAAACTTTTGACCATATCTTCAGCAAATTTTGGAAAGTATATTAGCCTGAAAACTGAAATGAAAGTGGAATTAGAATAAAATAATGTACCTATAACTTTTAACTGTTTATAATATTACACAGAATAACAAAAAATATAAGTGCAAAATTTGCCATCATCTAAATAGATTCTAAACATATTACACTCTAAATTTGTATGTTTGAATAATGTCCTCGATCATTGAATTTACTCTTGAAGAAGAGGTTTCTGCATTATTTTGTTAGTTCTTTTGCCATTTTAAAATACTTCTTAAATCTCTATAAAAAAATTGCTTCAGAGATACTCTGCTCAAGTCCAATTTATTGCCATCATGCCTACTACGAAAAATTTATTATTAACCACTTTTGTTTGTTCCGTGTTAGGACATATTTTCCTAAAATTAAATGTAAAACTAAAAACAGTGCCAAATTAGAGCATAAACTAATTTTTGATCTCTAAACATATAAAATTTAATAAAACAACAAACAAAATAAAATTTTGTAATACATTATTGTTTTTTTGTAATAGTTAAATAATAATTATTGTATCGTATAGAATAGGTATCTTTTAACAGTTTATTTTCAAATGTGAAAATAAATTAATTGCTGTGCATTTTTGTGTTTAATAATAATTAAATCATCCAACAGTCCAACATAGTGTTAATTTTCCTCATCTCAAAATTTAAAATACACATATTATTATTCGGTAATGCTATTCATATTATTTATGCCCAAGTTTTGTTTTCGAAGGCAACCAGGCATACAATATTTCAGTTTCTAATAATTTTAAAAATATTCAGACCATGAGTTCCCCCTGTCACCAATTTAACAATAAAATCACAACCAAATTAACAAAACTCTAATTTGGCATATATAGTTTCTATGGAAATCTCAAATTTTGCGGAGGAAAAAGACAGAAAATATCCAGCTATCTTTCTATAAAGCCCAAAATCTGTGACTAATGACTTTATTGTCCCGTCTCTCCCAATTCAGGAACCCTAGTATTATAAGAACATATTCTATAAGTTCCTGGACAAAGAAGGCAGAACACACAAATAAAGAAAACATCATGCAGGTAGTTATTTTTCTATACCCTAATCTTGCTACTTAGTTATTATAATAAGTTTTTATTCAACAAAAAAGTTTTCTACATTTGTGGCCTATTTTAAATGGAAACACCTCTGCATCCCAGGAATTATTCAGTGTTTCTTGTTCAAATTTGGTAGACATCTAGAGGCCCTTAAAGTTTCATACCAATATCTCCAGTGGCATAGATCTGGTGGTGGCATAGATCTGGTGGTGGCATAGATCTGGTGGTGGTTATGTATATGGTACAGACCGTATATGTAAAACAGGCCGTATACAAAAGGACTAGTCCATATGTAAACGGACTGAAGATATTAGTCCATATATGTATAAGAAGCTTGTCCGTCAACAAACGGTCTAAAAGGACTAGTCCTATTATATACGGTCTATATCTGCGGTCTTATATACGGTCTTGTTTTTCTTCGATTAAATAATTTTCTGTAGGTAGTACGACAAAACTCTATAAATAAAAGTTACTCGGAGTATCAAAGTTTATATGATGAAAAAATTTTGACAATCCTGCGCCTACTTTGACTTTCCTACAATATTTTCCGAAATACAAAGTAGGCCTAGAATCGCTAAATTATGTCATCGTGCGCAGTTTTCCATTCTGAGTAAATTTTTTAATACTGTTTTGTCGTACAGTTTACAGAAAACCATTTGTTTGAAAAAAAAAAGAATAATATAAAAAATCAAAGTAGGCCTAACGCTACGAAATTTTGCACATGAAAGTAGTTCACCTCGCTGAACAAATTTTCTTTATATTTTTTTTCAGTATCTCTACAAATAGAGATAGTTTACACTTATGCTAATTGTATAAGGTTAACTTTTTCCATGCCAATCTTATTTTAAGGACAAGCAGACTTTTTTTTATTAAGAATGACTTTTTGCCGTAAAATAAAATTTTTGGTCCATTCATTTGTCCTCTTGGGATGTGTATTCGTGGACGTACTGTATATCTGATTTTTTTGTATTAAGCGAATAACTTAATGTTAAAATAATTATGAAATAAAGAAAAAACGCCGCTCACCATTTTCTTCTCCAATAGCTAACCAAAAATTCAACCCAAGACCGTCGTCTCCTTCAAGCATTACGTATAATGTGACATTTCAACACTGTGAACAAAATTTAATTTGAACATCTCTACAAATTTGTGGCGTTTCTGCCAAATTATTGAAATCAGGTCGTGTAAACAATAATTGTTAGTAGTAGTGTAGTAGGTTTGGCTAATGTGGTAGACGCTCACCATTTTCTTCTCCAATAGCTAAACAAAAATTCAACCTAAGACCGTCGTCTCCTTCAAGCATTACGTATAATGTGACATTTCAACACTGTGAACAAAATTTAATTTGAACATCTCTACAAATTTGTGCCGTTTCTGCCAAATTATTGAAATCAGGTCGTGTAAACAATAATTGTTAGTAGTAGTGTAGTAGGTTTGGCTAATGTGGTAGACGCTCACCATTTTCTTCTCCAATAGCTAACCAAAAATTCAACCTAAGACCGTCGTCTCCTTCAAGCATTACGTATAATGTGACATTTCAACACTGTGAACAAAATTTAATTTGAACATCTCTACAAATTTGTGCCGTTTCTGCCAAATTATTGAAATCAGGTCGTGTAAACAATAATTGTTAGTAGTAGTGTAGTAGGTTTGGCTAATGTGGTAGACGCTCACCATTTTCTTCTCCAATAGCTAACCAAAAATTCAACCTAAGACCGTCGTCTCCTTCAAGCATTACGTATAATGTGACATTTCAACACTGTGAACAAAATTTAATTTGAACATCTCTACAAATTTGTGCCATTTCTGCCAAATTATTGAAATCAGGTCGTGTAAACAATAATTGTTAGTAGTAGTGTAGTAGGTTTGGCTAGTGTGGTAGACGCTCACCATTTTCTTCTCCAATAGCTAAACAAAAATTCAACCTAAGACCGTCGTCTCCTTCAAGCATTACGTATAATGTGACATTTCAACACTGTGAACAAAATTTAATTTGAACATCTCTACAAATTTGTGCCGTTTCTGCCAAATTATTGAAATCAGGTCGTGTAAACAATAATTGTTAGTAGTAGTGTAGTAGGTTTGGCTAGTGTGGTAGACGCTCACCATTTTCTTCTCCAATAGCTAACCAAAAATTCAACCTAAGACCGTCGTCTCCTTCAAGCATTACGTATAATGTGACATTTCAACACTGTGAACAAAATTTAATTTGAACATCTCTACAAATTTGTGCCGTTTCTGCCAAATTATTGAAATCAGGTCGTGTAAACAATAATTGTTAGCAGTAGTGTAGTAGGTTTGGCTAATGTGGTAGACGCTCACCATTTTCTTCTCCAATAGCTAACCAAAAATTCAACCTAAGACCGTCGTCTCCTTCAAGCATTACGTATAATGTGACATTTCAACACTGTGAACAAAATTTAATTTGAACATCTCTACAAATTTGTGCCGTTTCTGCCAAATTATTGAAATCAGGTCGTGTAAACAATAATTGTTAGTAGTAGTGTAGTAGGTTTGGCTAGTGTGGTAGACGCTCACCATTTTCTTCTCCAATAGCTAAACAAAAATTCAACCTAAGACCGTCGTCTCCTTCAAGCATTACGTATAATGTGACATTTCAACACTGTGAACAAAATTTAATTTGAACATCTCTACAAATTTGTGCCGTTTCTGCCAAATTATTGAAATCAGGTCGTGTAAACAATAATTGTTAGCAGTAGTGTAGTAGGTTTGGCTAATGTGGTAGACGCTCACCATTTTCTTCTCCAATAGCTAACCAAAAATTCAACCTAAGACCGTCGTCTCCTTCAAGCATTACGTATAATGTGACATTTCAACACTGTGAACAAAATTTAATTTGAACATCTCTACAAATTTGTGCCGTTTCTGCCAAATTATTGAAATCAGGTCGTGTAAACAATAATTGTTAGTAGTAGTGTAGTAGGTTTGGCTAGTGTGGTAGACGCTCACCATTTTCTTCTCCAATAGCTAAACAAAAATTCAACCTAAGACCGTCGTCTCCTTCAAGCATTACGTATAATGTGACATTTCAACACTGTGAACAAAATTTAATTTGAACATCTCTACAAATTTGTGCCGTTTCTGCCAAATTCTTGAAATCAGGTCGTGTAAACAATAATTGTTAGTAGTAATGTAGTAGGTTTGGCTAGTGTGGTAGACGCTCACCATTTTCTTCTCCAATAGCTAAACAAAAATTCAACCTAAGACCGTCGTCTCCTTCAAGCATTACGTATAATGTGACATTTCAACACTGTGAACAAAATTTAATTTGAACATCTCTACAAATTTGTGCCGTTTCTGCCAAATTATTGAAATCAGGTCGTGTAAACAATAATTGTTAGTAGTAGTGTAGTAGGTTTGGCTAGTGTGGTAGACGCTCACCATTTTCTTCTCCAATAGCTAAACAAAAATTCAACCTAAGACCGTCGTCTCCTTCAAGCATTACGTATAATGTGACATTTCAATACTGTGAACAAAATTTAATTTGAACATCTCTACAAATTTGTGCCGTTTCTGCCAAATTATTGAAATCAGGTCGTGTAAACAATAATTGTTAGTAGTAGTGTAGTAGGTTTGGCTAATGTGGTAGACGCTCACCATTTTCTTCTCTAATAGCTAACCAAAAATTCAACCTAAGACCGTCGTCTCCTTCAAGCATTACGCATAATGTGACATTTCAACACTGTGAACAAAATTTAATTTGAACATCTCTACAAATTTGTGCCGTTTCTGCCAAATTATTGAAATCAGGTCGTGTAAACAATAATTGTTAGTAGTAGTGTAGTAGGTTTGGCTAGTGTGGTAGACGCTCACCATTTTCTTCTCCAATAGCTAAACAAAAATTCAACCTAAGACCGTCGTCTCCTTCAAGCATTACGTATAATGTGACATTTCAACACTGTGAACAAAATTTAATTTGAACATCTCTACAAATTTGTGCCGTTTCTGCCAAATTATTGAAATCAGGTCGTGTAAACAATAATTGTTAGTAGTAGTGTAGTAGGTTTGGCTAGTGTGGTAGACGCTCACCATTTTCTTCTCCAATAGCTAAACAAAAATTCAACCTAAGACCGTCGTCTCCTTCAAGCATTACGTATAATGTGACATTTCAACACTGTGAACAAAATTTAATTTGAACATCTCTACAAATTTGTGGCGTTTCTGCCAAATTATTGAAATCAGGTCGTGTAAACAATAATTGTTAGTAGTAGTGTAGTAGGTTTGGCTAGTGTGGTAGATATACATGGTGTCCCATAAAATAACGCCTTTACATTAACTCTTGATTTTTGACGTCAACACAATATAATACGACGATTTAACCGCATTAATGCCTATTTTCAAAAATGCTTCCATCAAAAACGCTTCAACTGAAACAGGGGATGCAGTTGAATCTCACAAATTGGTTCTTGGTTACAATTTTGTAAATTTTAGAAATATCGAGTAATTATACTATTCATGTTCAATTCGACCTCTTGGTTATCTTTGTTGTGAGTCAAAAACATATGAATATTTCGGGGAAATACGATCTTTAATCCCCCCCCCCCCCAACTTTTTCTGAGGCACGTCTATGGAGCCTGTAAAAAAAATTATAGTGTATTTCACTCATTAATTATATCTTATAAATTTGTGTTAAAAGCCATTGTTTTCGACATAAATAGGGTTTTTTAGAATAAGATACCTGACTTCGTCATTTCATTAGGGTAATCCTAAAGTAAATGAAAATACTATGAAAGGTAAAATAACATATTCCAAGACTAGAAAAAAATTGCTATAAACATGGGTCACAAGATCGTTCTTAAGAAAGCAACCTGTATCCTTCCTAAGATGAATTCTGAAATCCAATCGATGCATTTTGATTTTTTGACGTCAAGAATCTAGGCTTAATGGGTTGATTTTCTTTTCTGGTATTCACAAAATTTTCCAAAATAAAATAAATTCCGTTAATGTTAATGCGGCACAGACTGGTGGGGAACATGAAATCTGACGTGGGAAATGCAGAAAATATTATGCAGTTTTCAGGGGCGGGCTCAGCCACTGTCGAAAAAAGCTCATCATCTGAGTGTTCGTCAAAAATAATGTGGAAGCGTTTTTAGAGAACCGTATTTTATACAGTGCCCATCAGTCCATATAGTATGAATGTGCTTTTTGTGGATTTTAAAAGTCATGGGTTTAAAATAATTAATGAAGCTAAAATATTGAGCAATATCACTAAGTAATTACTTTATTTGCAGAAAAACTTTAAAATTGCCAAGACAACTAAATAAATACTAAATAGACAAAAAAGGAAAAAAAATGTGATGACTATATGATTTCACCCCGGGAACTAACAAGGTGTGCTATGCGCCACTAATAATAGAAATAGATCAACTGAATATTATATTTTGTGCTGAAATATTATACGATTTGCGACAACTACCATCAAATCTCAATGATTACCTAGTTTTATTGAATATATTTGTTTAATCGAATTTACTGTGATATCCCTCAAAATAATCAACCTGCTGAACTGAAACGTGACACCACTGGGTTTTTGCTATCTATTTGTCTCGTATTATACAGCAATAACACCTGTAAGATTCTTGTTTTAGCTGCCCCTAAATTTCACAGTCTTCCATTATTGCCTACCTAGATGGAACTCCAGAAGATTAAAATATATCGATCGCGGTAATGCGCGCACGTATATATACTTTACGACGCGCCCGCAAGGGCCCAGGCGAAATAATTAAATGTTGTTTTCAATTTTATGGGACTTCGGTTAGCTCCGCGCATTCAATATTTAATATTCAAACGGGCTGCCCCGGGATTCAATTAAATATTTGTGTGACAGCTTTACGGCCTCACCTAAAAGTTGAGTATTCACGCAAAGCTCTAGCGCGGGACCTAAGCCTTAGTTAGTCCGTCCCTAAATCATTTAGTGTCCGTATATTTGGCTTAAGAGGCCTTTCTGGCATGGACCGTTTTTTAGAAAACCAATGGCGATAAAAAGCATACCTAGGCGGTAGACGTTAAGTAGATAGCTACCTATACCTGCCTAAATGAACAGATTTTCTCCAATATTTCCAGAAATGTATTATGATAACGACTGATTCTGATGAATTCGTATCGTTCTCCACTTCTTCATTTTACCATAATATAGTAACCGCAGTATGTAAAATAAAGACAATCAAAAGGGTTCCCCCACGCAACCGATTTTAGCTTAGCAGTCAAGTTTACGACCCAGCTCACGGCCGCCTCTAGGAAAGCCCTGCAGTTGAGAAAGCTGGCAACATGGCTTGCGGGTCTGCGCGGCGTGGCCTGTCACTCCCTGCATGTCAGTTGATTTTACAAGAAATTTACCAGAATTAATTTCTGTAGTGCGGGTAGTGCTATCGTCGTCAGATTGCTACGACGAGGCAGTGTGTCTCTGGGTGGAAACAGGACGGCCCGAAGTGCTTGCGACAGTTTTTTTTATAAATTTGTTTTGTTTCTGCAAAAGTGAAACATTTCTATAAAAGTTCGAAATGAACAATCGTTCCGATACAATTTCGAGCCTTAAGATGCCTAGAACCGTCGAGGGAAACTATAAGTCAAATTGTAATAATAAAAACTAATAATAACTTGAAGTAGCTAGCGGTCAACTTGTATTAGTTTTGGGCTTTCCAAAATTTAAGAATAAAATGATTAAGGGCCAATTGCATAGACAAACTAAAGTACCCTTTTAAATTAAAGGAGCTTTCTAACAATCCAACCATTGTTTAGTATTGTTGCAAAAGTTTCTTTACCTAATGATAAAGTCAAAAGATAATTTATTTGAATATTATGAAATTGACCCTAACTGACATTTCAATCAGAAGAGATTACTCTCCTTTACAACATGCTGTTCTCTGTTCGCTTGTTGTTTGTATTTTTATGAAAATTTAACCATACGGGAAGATAGGTAATCATCATTTCCCTGATTTCTCTATTTGTCCAAATTTACCATATTATTTGTCTAAAATGTACCTATCCACACAAGGATTCGTACTTATTTTAAATACTTATACTTCTGTGTATATTTTGTTACTTGTTACTGCTTTTATTGTCTGTTAAACAAACGTACCTACTTACTTAAGTACCCCATTATTGAAACAAAGTTCATAAAAATGTATTTAGTTATAATTAAAACAGTGTTGAACATTAATTAGAAAAGAGAAACTAAGCCAAAGTGCAGACTGCTCTATACTGCATAGACCCATTGAACCGTCCCGCTGCGGCGTTGCCAAATGCTTGCACAGGGCTTGTAAGCTTGAGAAGGTTGTGCTCAGCTCGTAATATTATTCGGTAGGCCGAGCTGAGATAAACGGGGAGCCTTTCTGCACAGCTTACCTTCTGTATTGACAAAAAAGAAAAAGGTCAGGAGAAACTATGAGCATAGACGTAACTAGGTCGTATTTTTAGGGGGGGCTGATCAGGACCGGCTCAAGATTTTGCGGGGCCGGGTGCCGCATGAAAATGCGGGGCCCCGACAAGAAATTATTTAATCCATTAAGAAGAAATTTTTGAAAGTCGGTACGCTACTTACAAAGGTATATTTTTTTACATGTCATTCTGTAAAATGGTAGGCCGGGGCTACGAGTTTGGATCACTTCTGTGACGTATATAGGAATTAATTTCGAGTTGTGGAGGGACAATTTTTGTGTCTTTTTTTAAACAAGGGCATTTAAAATAATTCTAAAAAATGCGCCGCAGGCGAAATTTTTAAAAAATTTGAAGAAATATTACATAAAATTAGTCTTGTGAAATCCCAATATCTTCAAATTTACAAGCTGGAAAGAATATTTTCAAATTCCGAAATGGGGTTCGGTCCCGCCCTTCGAAATACGTTACTGATTGGATCACCCTGTACCACCCTTGAGGTGCCACATCCAAAAACGTTAATTTTAAGGCTTTAAAAAATAATGTATAGGTCTATCTACTGGTAATTTTGAATCATCTTTAATATTCATTTAAGAAAAAACATTATGAAAAGGTAGAGGTTTCCGAGTACAAACCAGAGAAAAAATGTTGGGAATGTCTGCTATTTTGTGATGCAAGATTATTTACATAGTACATATTATAACGAAACAACAATACACTGGATGAATAACAAAATAAAAGTCTGGAGTCTGGCACAGCAAAAGTTCATTCTCCGACGCCCGTCTCGTCTCTCTTTCTCTCGGCAGCAGGCACGGTGTGTTCGCTCTCGCTTGCGCGTTTAAATTTCAGTCGAATTTTGTGGGGGCACAAGGCGCAAGATTCCGCAAGAGCAAGCGATTCGTCGAAACTAGGCGTTGCGTAACGTTGCGTTGTCAGAATGTTAGATCTATTCTGTTTACGAGAAGCATATCTTCGCACATCCTTTACATTTTAGGGAGGGCTAATAGAAATGTAGGGGGGGCTAAGCCCCCCCCCTAGCATCCCTAGTTACGTCTATGGCTATGAGACGTAGAAAAGAAAATGCCTCCGTATATGAGCTATAAATCCAGGGATCGTTAGTGAACAAGATTTAATTAGAAAATTTAAGATTCCATTTAAGGGCTAGTTATGTAACAAATTGCCAACTGATGGTAATCTCACGTGGACCGGCGGGCACCGTCCCCAGCGTAATCCTGACAAATCTTCTTTATTAGCGCTCTAAGCCCCGCTCCGGCAAGAGATTTTATAGCGTCCCATGTTCAGAAATATTTTTCGCGTGCTAATTTGAATCGTGAATAATAAAAAAAATAAAGGATAAAGAAAAACCATTTGTAGGTCAAAGTAGGTCAAAGTACAGTGCGACGTGTTGCTTTCTTTTTGCAGGAAAACGCCGCTGAATACCAAGAACGCTGACCATAAGGTAGATTCAGGGTGTAACTTTTAAAGGCGGAAATAATAGTAATTGCCACCTCCAACCCCCACACACACAAGCATGTGGTCGATTCTTGGGTATTTACTCTTTTCTATGTGGAGTATTGTGAGGGTGTTATAGTTATTATTAAAAAGATAAACTAGAAAGCCATCAAACAATATTTTCTAAAATTTATTTGTGGCGTATACAGATCCATTGAATTTTAATTGGGTTTTTCGCCACCAAACTGGTCAAAAGACAATTTTTTCAAGTTTCCTGGAAAATTAATAAATTCTTAACAGTAAAAAAATGATCTAAACTTGATGTTTCTATACCGAAAATTAAAAAAGGAGTAATTAAAAGTTTGTATGACAGGGCTAAAGAGATTTGTTCTAATAACATAATATTTGAGGAGGAAATTAAACATATCAAACATGTTCTGCCGAAGAATAGTTATCCTATTGAATTTATTGAGCAATTTTTTCAGGATTGCCAACAAAATAACATTACTAATAGAATTAGAGAAATAAATCTGGTGGACCGACCAGTAAATTTAATTATTCCTTATTTTCTTGGACTATCAGATAAGCTGAAACGCATAGGCAATCGTTTTAATGTCAGAACAGTATTTAAAACCAAGAATACATTAAGATCGATGCTAGTTAAAACGAAACCATTTAATGAGGTACAAAGTTCAAAAAATTGCAGTTATAAAATTCCTTGCGAATGTGGAAAGTTCTATGTTGGGGAGACTGGTAGGCCATTCAACGTTCGTTTAAAAGAACATAAAAATTATATCAGGCAAAATCAAATTTCGAAGTCGAAAATATGCGTGAAGACTCTTTTAATAACAATCATAGGATTTTGGGGTAGGATATAGGTCCAAACCAATTCTCAAAGAAGAAGTAGGAAATAGCCGAAAAATTAAAGAATAAACATTTATTCTAGGAAATAGAGACAACTGTGTTGCTGAATGTTCAGTGGAATTCAGTAAAATATTACTGCCACTTATTGAAAAAAAGTTAGTATAAATAATTAGAGAGAACACAGGGTATAATATCAGACAGGTGGCTAGGCTATTGTTTCGGTTGTCATGACATTTTAACCTGAAATTTATTAATCTGTCCCATAGATAAGAAATATATAATATACGATCTGTCCTTTCACTTTGACTTGACATGATCTTTAGGAAAGGAGGAAGATTTATTCACAGAAAGCTCAGAAAACAAATTTCTTGAAGATATTTTTTGAGTTACAAGTTCAGTTCATTTACTGTTAAGAATTTATTAATTTTCTAGGCAACTTGAAAAAGTTGTCTTTTGACCAGTTTGGTGGCGATTAAAATTCAATCCATCAAACAATATTAATTAAAATAGCATTGCCAATTTTTTTTTCAGCAACCTCTCATAATTAGCTCAATTAGCTGCTTCAAAGGGAAGGAATAGTTATGTGTACGATTTTAACTGAATTGTTTATACAGGGTGTTAGTAAATAAGTGGGACAAACTTTAAGGGGTGATTCTACATGAGAAAATAATGACAGTTTGCCATATAAACGTAGGTCCGCAAATGCTTCGTTTCCGATATACAGGGAGTCAAAGTTTAAAAAAAAATGATAATTTATTTATTGTTAAAGCTATGCGCACCTAACTAAAAATGTTTTATTCGAGATATTTTTATTTTCATTTGTTGTTTTGATTTATTGTTGCTGTATAGGATAGGTTTTTGATATTGTTGTAATAGAAATTAAAAATACGCGTTGTGTTGTTTTATTTTTTTGCATAAATATGGCGGCCCCTGTGAAAAAAAGGTAAGAGAGCTTTTTTGTCACTAATTAAGCGAGGATTTTAAATAATTTTTATTTTAAATTATCTCAGTGGCGTATCATTTACTTTCTTAAAAATATCGAAGCCATTACCCCTATGCACGCCACTGATTAACATAAAAATTTTAATCGGGTGTCAAAAAATGCGCTTTCTAGTCCTCTTAAAACCCACCAAATTTCATTTGAATATCTTAATCCGTTTCAGCGCAATAAATAAATTATCATTTTTTTTAACTCTATATCGGAAACGAAGCATTTGCGGACCTACGTTTATATAGCAAACTGTCATTATTTTTTCATGTAGAATCACCCCTTAAAGTTTGTCGCATTTATTTACTAACACCCTGTATATAGCAACGTCCCCTTAGGTTCATATCGCAACAACGATAACGCGGACGGAATGATTTGGCTCAGCAAATCAATTGGCTGCAACAGAGCCCTCGCGAGCTGATTAGGCTTTTGCATTTTATACATTGTTTTGGTTATATAAACCTTCATTTTGTGCATATAGGTAGAGTATAAGCGCATTAGTTATAGTTTTGCGTTTTGCATTAGTCGATTAGGCAACGTAAAACTTGCCCGAAAACATTTTAACAACACCTGCAGAACAAAACAGGCTGCATATTAATAACTATGCCAATGATTAAATAAAACATCCTAATGGAGATAAATCGCCCCCGAATTTAAATTTACCCAATGAGTTAGAAACTTTGGCCCGAATGTATATATGTACCTTCATGCACAAATAATTATGGTAAAATCGTTAATTATTCCCGAACACGGAAAGCCGGCGTTACACATCCCAGTACATAATATATTTGCAAAGTTGTCTTCAACTTCGGAGAGGCCGGCCTGCAGCGCCGACCGCACATGTAGAATTCCCATTTATCCGCAACGAAACTTGTCGGGATCGCTGCTGAATAATGCACGTCCGCCGCGTCCGGTTTTCTATTAAACATTCGGGCGACGGAGTTATTGCCCATTAAAGTTAGGAACTGTTCCGACGCCGAGGCGGCCATGCTGACATTTAGATGCAGAAATGGAGATCGATACATAAAATAAATCAAGAGAATAACAACAATACCTACAGAGCTGGGCAGATCTATTTAAAAAAGATCGTTTTAAAGATCTAAGATATAAGATCGCGATCTTGATCTTAGATTTTTTGTTTCACTAAAGAACGATCTTTTTTAAAAAGATATTTTCAAAAAGATCTGATCTTTGTCTTAATTTGACGGCCTTAGATCATTTTAAAGATCTAAGATCGTTTTAGAGATCTAACATCGTTTTAAAGATCTAAGATCTTTAAGAGGATCTAAGATCGTTATAACGATCTAAGATCTTTTCCTCATTTGTTTTCGTTCATTTTTGAAACGTTTCTGTGATTTCTGTGATCTATTTCTCAAAATTCCGAAATTTATAACTTAAGTTATAAAATTATAAATTGCATAAATAATCGGTGAACACGTTTTTACAAGAAAAGTCTAATTCTCCATAGGTATATCAACTGATTGATTACGTAACCAGTTCAGTTGGAGTTGTAGCTTTACGTAACTAGTTACGTAAAATTTTACTTTACCCAACTATAGTTACGTAAAACTGGACGTATCATCACTTGATCAGGTTTTGAAAGATGTCACTTTATAGTATGACAAAATTAGGAAAAGTATTTGTAGACATCTATATCTATTAACTATAGGTATAATATCATGAATTTTGTTCTTCTTTTGATCTTAGAAGATCTTAGATTGTTTAGAAGATCATAGATTGTTTAGAAGATCTTAGATCGTTTAGAAGATCTTAGATTGTTTAGAAGATCTTAGATCGTTTAGAAGATCTTAGAGCGTTCAAAAGATCTTAGATCGATTGATCTTTTTTAAATAGATCATTTTTTTAGACGATCTTTGATCTAAGATCGTTTTTGCATGAAAAGATCTATTTTTAAACGATCTTAGATCTTTTTTTGAAAAACGATCTGATCTATGATCTTTCCCAGCTCTGAATACCTACAATTCAGTAAGTGAGGGATCACCGCCCTGAAAGAGTGCTGTCTATTCGACTGTCATCTCTTTCTTTCTCTATTACTATATATAAACTGTCCACAGAGATATGAAGATATTTTAGTGCTTTCCCAGATTGTTTGGTCAGATAGGTCTATAACATGCGTGAAATGTCATTTATTTGTTTTTATTTGAGCACCGATATTCCACAATCGCCATTTCTTGTTGATCGGCGAACGCCACGTGTTTTCATGCTGCACTGGCAGGCCCATTCAGTTGCGACGTAACCGGCAGCAACACGTAAATAAAAAATATAAAAAAGCGCGTTATTGATTAAATTCAATTAAATTAATCTACTTGTTGAAGTGTCGATAAATAGTTTGTGCATTTTTTATTTGTTTGCACGTTTTTTTATTTTGCGCTCGTATTTGTTTTTAATTTAATTTATATGCCACTTTTGCGTTTTCATTGGAAACTATGGCGCGATATTATATGGGACAACGTGTTAAAAGTTATTGCCTTTAACGGGCGATTTTAAAAACGCGTGAAAGGGGAAGTGAACGTTTATCGATCACACATATATTTGCAGGGTATTCAGACTGCTGTATTGTTTATCCACATAGCGATACAAGAAACTGAAAGTGTGATTCCTCTTGCTATAAACGCTTGAATTTATTAAGCGATTTTCAATACTGAAATTTACCGTTGTCTCTATATACAGATGACGATTTTAATATAAATGCTATATAAACTACCATTTCTAACCCTAATATTGGCAGTCTGAATGGTGGCTACTTTATTCCTTGTTTAAATTTTTTTATATCTACTGTATGAATGAAATTGCAATTACTTTTTGAAGGCGCAAGTAAAATCATAAAAGTCACCGCTTTTTGAGAGATGCGTTTTTTGTATTTTATACGGTTAATAGCTCTTCGTTTTCATATTTAGGAGATCAAAAAATGACTTGGTGCAAATGCGAAGAGACTTTTACCGTTGACTGACGTATTTATAAAGACTTCTCAGGGCTATAGTTTTATGTCCTGGAAAACAGATGGCTCTGATGGCTACCAATGTAAAGCGCATAGCCAGCCAAAAATGTGTCAGACGTGACAGCCCTGAGCAGTCTTTAATAATGTATCAGTCGACGCTTTTACATCCAGATTGTGAAATTACATTCCATAGGTACCCAAGTAAATAGGTATAATTTTTTTCCAAATTATATTGTTTTTTCATTGACATTTTCTAATTTTTGCTAATTTTTAGGTTTTCAAGAGAAGAAACTAAATTTAGAAAGTGGTTTAGTACTCTAGGTGTTAGAGATAATAATATTCTCTGGAAGGACCCTATATAATTGGCTAGAGATAATTATTTTTGTGATAGTTTATTAGTATTGTGAATCAAATTTTAAAAAAATTAAAAAGAAGAATGTTTTTGTAGGTATGTATGCATAAGAAGCAGTCGAGTCAAAATTGGTAAGACCACCAAAGAAATTCATTCCGGTTCAAGAAGTAACTCATGGAGATGAGCAAAATGGAGACATTGTAATTCCCGATACGACGAAGAGAGCCGCATTTCTGGAGCAAACAGAATTTTAACCGAAGAAATGCATACAGCAGCAGCAAGTAGGTAAACCTGTTAACTGCAGATCACCGCCAGAAAAATTATTGAAACTTATCAAAGAAGAGGCGTAATTAGAAATCACTTCACTTGAATTTTTGAAGCACAGATTAAAGTGGTAAAAGTTGAAGTTACCAAGTTTTCTTTTCCTTGTATTTTTTAAACAGACAAAAAGAAAAAGTTGTAAAGAATAAAATAGCTAAATAATTCAGAAATAGGTATAGATATGTTAATGGAAAATAGGTTATTATTATTGAAAGTTTTCAAAGAAATAATTATCTCAAAAAATGTTGTAATTAAAAATATTTTCATGTTTTTTTATAAGTAATTTTTTATAACGTAGCTATTGTATAAGGTATAATGTATATTTATATTATATAGTAATCTTTATGATGATTACAATATCTTTGTTTTGATTAAGTTGTATAATTTCTCAACCTAGTTCCCGAATGCATTAATTTAAAATTTAAACAAAAAAAATTTTGGACCTAGGTTGTACTTTGAATTAAAATAATTTCCATTTTACACAAAACGACAACCAAGACATTACATTATTTATGAAACCCACCCATATAAATTATTTCAAATTTCCCGCCTCATTTAGGGTTACAAATGGCCGCCGAATTATTCCCCACGTGCGACGTCTCTTTTGCGCAGGTTGCTATAGGTATATGGTGCAAACATTTCTTCAATAATAATTCAAAAAGTGTATATAACTAGTAATACCTCTGACTACTGACCAGAATGTTAGGCTACTAAGAGAGAAGAACCATACCATCTCACCTTTTGGTTTTCATGTGGGAAGATCATGAATTTTAAATTCAAGCAGATGTGAGAGGTTAGTTGAAGTTTAGGTATTGGCCATGAGGCTGCCAAAAAGAAAGATATGTCAAAAGTAGTAGAATGAAACTTAAAAAACAAGCCGTTTCTTGCGAAGGCCCAATAATAATTATTATTGTTACAATATTTCCCTACTTACAATTAGAATAGTGGGATGCCAATGTTTAACATTTAACTGAAAAACAAATAATGCCTCGATAAATTCAGAATATTCAACCAATCTAATTACGCAGAGACAAACCTGAAGAAAATAATTTCAGTACTCGTTTTTCAAGTAAATAATATATGCATAGTTTTTGTTGCAGTTTTTTTTTCTGTTGCTCTCGAAAGCGTATGTGGTGTTCGTTAATTCTGTTTGGTGCGTCATTAGTATTATACACTCATACACTATTTTTTTTTTCAAGTTGAATTATGGCAATATCTCCCAAACTAATCAAGCTGCTGAACTGAAATTTGCCACTGCTGTGTTTCTGGCGATGGAAAATAAACTGCCAATTTCGCCGTATCTCACAGAGGGCGCCACTTGAGCTGTTTTTGGATTCTGCTTTTACTCGTGACCTTTTTCGAGGTTACCTTTTCGGTCCTGCAGGTCCATCATTTCAGTGCATCTTAGTACTCTTGCTTCATAATGATCAAATCAACCGTTTGCGTTGAAATCGGCAAAATGTGACCCAAAACACCTGTTGACTTCAATATTCGAAATACGATTTTCACCTACGGCTTTCAAAAAATGTTACAGATCAACTGTAAATTCAAAATGATGAAAAAAATGCCAAATGGGCATTGGTCAAAACACCATTATATGGTTTTCTTGAAATAGAGTGCCCAAATTTAGTCAAATTCAATCCTTTCCATTTTGAAAGCGAATAATTTTTGGTACATTGTTCATATAGGCATTTTTTTTTTCACTTTAAATGGTACGGTTGATTTGTAACACTTGGAAGCGGTAGGTGAAAATTTTGCCACCAGCAACTTTGAGTACACACACAAGTTTATTTTGTTCGTGAGCGCCTAAACTTAGCGCGTATAGGAAATCTGTTATGATTGTGCAGATTTTACCGATATAAAATGTATAGTGTGTACCCTTATCACACTATTATCATTTCACACTATTCGTTGTCATTGCATGGATCTTATGAAAACAATCCAAGACAATCAAATCAAAAGTTCTCTGATTGTAATAGTCTATGTTTGCCGGAGATCCTGTTATCAGGCTTGATGAATATAATTTTTGTCATAGTCTTCTAGCACTGCAAAATAGTTATATCTAGTGATATTTTAGTAGGTATCTGTTTATGTACATTGTAGACCTTACGAGATATATTTTTGCATTTCTGTGGACCCAATGAACTGCATTGATAGTCTAGAATTTAACAGACGGTGTAGCAAAATGTTGGTCTCACCATGGTCCTAACTCATTTAGTGCCCAAAACTTCAAGGTCAATGATATATTTTAGATCTTTTCCTAGGTATCTCTTTATGCTACAATGTATGCCAAAGATATGCCTGGTTGTTTATTATTTTTGATGCCTGGTAATGTTAGAACAAATATTGTACAACATTTTAAATGGTCCTCCTGTGCATGAAATCAGGAAAAATTAGGTAAGTATGTCATTTTGTGAGATTGACGATGAAAGTATCAGCTTTGAGAGCGGCTGCTGCGTATACTGTGGTAATAGGGCCTGCATTGCGGTATTTTGGGGAGGTTTAGAGCCGTTTTTTTTTATTTTCCAGATTATTTATAAACACATACCATAAGAAACCGTGAAAAGTTATGCACAACAGAAAATAAACCATTTTAAACAATAGATCGCAGTAATAAACATAATAAACTCAATGAAATTCAACAATTATTAAAGGTGGCTTTATGCAGCACTCATTATCGCTTCTCTATCACTCCATCATCATTTTATAGAGCAGATTACAGCAGATTACAAATATAAAAGTGAGTTATTTTCTAGTGAGAAAGTAATGAAATTTTAAGGAAATAAAAACTGCATAAAAACCTTGTGCAACAAGCAACATTATGAACATTTATATTTTTATTAATGATAATGAAGCAGCGGTGAAGTGATAATACGTAGAAATAAACGTAATAAGCACAATGAAAATAAAATGCTTTAGCGACGTATAGAAATAAATATAATATTATAATGAATGAAAATAAGAAATATCACTTATTCGCTAATTTCTTTAGTTTTCTCTCAGCCTTTTGCGCCATTATTCTATCATTTTGAATTTTTCGATAATTATCGAGATGTTTGCCAGTGTAGCCGAACATTTTACAATTAACTGATGATAGGTTACATCGCAAGAATAATGATGTAGTTTAACACATCTGTATAAATTGGTACTGCTCCTGTTTTTTCATCTAAATGATGATATAGGTACGGCCTGAATACCTAAATTGCGCTAAACACTATAGAAAGGATAACTGAATATGAGGATTTCTATAGCTGTATATGCACGAACACCGTGCCGTAAAGCTACGTGCCTCGGTACGCCTCGACTGAGAACTGAGAGCGTGATTTGGTGTTGGCATGAGCCTGACAGTGTGACATTGCCGCGGAGGAAAGGGGAAGGCTGTAGGCCTATCCCGTGTGCCTCGCCTGGGGCCTATTTTTTAAATTCTTTGAGAACTTGAATTCCGAAGCAGAGCACTTCAAAACATGCGTAGGTACAGTATCTACGGCACAGCAGCTCACGGCGCCGTAGGGGCCAATTCAATTACCGCACGGGACTGACGGTTCTGCGCCAACGATCAGGTTAGGAGGCCCTAATTAGGGCCGGCGCTGATGAGCCGACTTGTTCGGTGTCGATTGCGCCCTTTTGGCCGCCAGGACGAGTAGGACGAGTGCCCATCGATTTCCCCCGTCGCGTCCAGCGCCCCGCGTCCATCCGGGTTGACGGTTGGAATGCCGGCAAAGCCCGACATCGGTCGGCACGGTTCGTTCCAAAATAAAGTATTCAGAGTTTCGGAGAACCCAGGCATAATAGTGTCGGGTAATTGGTGTTTACATGGCAGAAATGCGCGGTGAAAAATTATGACCATATTCAGCAAATTTCATGAAGTCCGATAGGTAATCAGTACCCAGTACACAGACAGAAATACAATTCTTCATAGAAAAATATTTGTTGTTTGATCACGAATTATTTGTCAGAAATAATATTTATTTCGGTAGAAAGTATATTATTTAAATGAAGATTTATTTTTTTCAATTAAAAAATAAGAGCTTTTTGGGTGAAGTATTTGATTCTTTTGACACATTATTGTTTAGTAGAAGCATTTATTATTTTCCTGAAATAAGGTATTACTTGGTGCAAACAAGAATAATTTTTATTTATATTATTAGCTTTCGTTGTTTGGGTCAACCACATTGTTATTTGGTTTAAATGTGACCTTATTTGAGTTAAATAATACTACCTATCATTTTTATTGCTGTCTCGCTCCAGAGAATGAAAGATAGAAAGAGAGAGAAAATATGGAAGAACGAGAGCCGCACTCTAGTGTCGGTGTTCAGAGCTATTCCGTGTCCGTGTAAGTAGGTACGCGTCTGCAGCCTTCCTAGGGGTTTTGTGCGAGCAGTTTTATTATTATTTATAGCCGCCGATTAGCCGTCTGTAGTGTGGTGTATTGTGTGTATTGCGTGTTTTCAGATTCTTCTGTAAGTAGGATACGCATAAACAATAATGGATACAAATCTCAAAGAACTACTTGAAATGTATCAAATAGGCCACCTGTATGAAGCGCTTTCCTTGGTGAGTTTTGTATAGTTTTTTTTTATACCAAATATTGTTTTTTAATTGTATTTAAATAAATATTTTAATAGCATTACAAATTATCGTGTTTTTCTAATCCAATTTCCGTTCCATTGAACAGAACATCTTTATGAATTGAACAAACTTATTGGTTTTTATTCGATTCGACAAAAAAAGTTTGTGAATAATGATAAACACAAAGGTTGCTTTACTTTAAATAAATAATATTTTATTTGAGTGAATACCCTGAATGGGTAATTCAACCCATCACAGTTGTTTGACGCAACTGTCTTAATTTTTTAAATAGAATAAATGTTTTTAAACATCGTAGATTTGTTCCTTCGAAATATATCATTTATTTCATTCAAATCGTTAGTATTTTCTTGGGAATAAAAATTAATTTCTTCCAAATAATATTTAAATTGTCTCAAATTAAATGTTGCTTTTAAATTGAAACAAACCAAATGTTTTATTCAAAGTTAGTCTAGGGTTCGCCATATACAAGAATCAAATTTGTTTGAGTTAAATAAATTTTATTTGATTCAAGTATCTCTTTCTATCTGTGTAGAAGTTAGAAGAACTAAATTTGGATAATCACAAATTTCTATTATATGGTTTAACTTACAAGTACGTTAACATATTTCAGGATGGTGGTCCTCGGCCAATTCCAAGAAAAAAGTTCATATACCTAAGCTATTTTTTTAAATCGGCATTAAAAAACCTCAAAACTGTCACTAAAGTAAAGCATTATTGATGTAGGATTTTTTCAATAAGTAGGCCCTGCCGAGATGTGAAAACCAAACGCTAGAAAAGCTCATCCGCCCATCAAACGTGGTAAAATATTCAAAAACGGGCCAATAAGGTGTCATTTAACTTTTCAGCCTCAAAGCGAAATTTTGTTATACAGTGTGTGTTGAGCTTCTGAGAATCAGCCTTATTGGTTTGAAACTAATTTGTGATATAATTTTAAGTCGCGTATGCTTTGGAAATTATGAAAAAAACTAATTTTTCACATCAGTAAAAGTTCCTTTTTGTTGGTTTTACGACAAATGTTATTATAAGGAAACTTGTTCAGAATGAAAAACTGAGTAGGATTGCGAAAGTCTAGGCCTACTTTGATTTTTTGGCATTTTTTCTACTTTTTTTAGAAAAGTGCCCTTTTTGTTGGTTTTATAGCAAATTGTTATTAAGAAAGCCTATAGGTTTACTTTAATTTTTGTGCGTTTTAGTTTTTTAGTAGAAAAAATCTAAGTCGATCTACGCTTTCGAAATTTTTCACACCTATACCTACAGTTTTTCATTATGAACAAATTTTGCAACAGTACCTTCAAAAAGGGCACTTTTCTAAAAAAAGTGGGAAAATGCCAAAAAACCAAAGTACCTATGCCTAGACTTCGTAAACCTACTCAGTTTTTCATTCTGATTCTGGACAAGTTCACTTAATAACATTTTGTTGTAAAACCCACAAAAAGGGTACTTTAGTTGGAAAAATTAGTTCCTTAATAATTTTCAAGGCATGTACGTGATATTTCGAAACTAAAATTATGTCACAAATAATGGGGGATGTCCAGAAATTAGCTTGCCATAATTTACCAGCGAGTTCTACAAACACAAGAAATTAAAAAAGGTCCTACAAACATGGCCTCAAAAATGCCCCTAAGGGGCCTATAGCCTCCGAAATTAACCCTTTGGCAAACGGTTTTTTAACTAAATATTTCAGAACGAACAAAGATAAAATTCTGAAATTTAGGCACCTATGTGAGATTTGACATTTACCCGCAGATAGTTAGTTATAGTATGAGAGCCGGCCACATGATTTTAACTCTCATAAGATTATAGAATAAGATGATATGTAAAATGTAATAGACAGTATATTTCTTTACATGAAGCGAGTTGGTTGCCTCAATTAATATAGGCCCGATAATTGTTATTTAAAGAAGTTGTGGTTAATTTTTAGGCAAATCTACTTTCATATTATGATTATAGAACAAAATAGGACAATGGGGCAACAATAAAAAAGGCGGGTCCCTTGGTCCTTTAGAAATCCGATAGGCTCCTTTTCGGGGCTCCGCTGTTAAATACGGCGCGAAAGACGGGGGCAAGTCTGGATCACGGGGACGCGAGTGAGCGAAGTCCCGCTATACAGCCAGTGCCATATACGGTTTGATGCCCAGGAAATTTTGTTTTAAAACGCGTTTTTCGGGAGATCCCTCGGTACGGCCAGATGGCCGGAGAACGCGTCCACATATTTAACGAAACTTTTTCAGGTCGTTTTCGAGTTAGTAAGGATTTTCGGCCAAAAAAAAAAACGACCCACGCAGCTGGGACCCTTCTTTTTTACGTGATTGGTCGGCGTTTCCCGTCAAATAAAATCCAAAGTTAGAAAACTGTCAGAAATTGCCCTTTTTTGACGTGCTACAACTAAGTTATTTCGGCTCCGGGCTCTATGGGGTCGGAATTTTTAAAGCTTCCCCAAAGTCTTCAGGTGAGGTGCAGATGGTTCCGGTGCCCCCCAAAAATCAAAAAATGAGAAAAAACACCCAATTTCTAAGAGCGGTTCCTCAGAATTTCCCGTCAATTTCGCTAATTCTTACAGCCGTCTCGTTTCTCGAAAATTAAAAACCGGGAGTCGGGAAATTTGGTTAAATATCGGATTTTAGAGGTTTCTTTCGGTACACAGATAGAAAGAGATACTTGAATCAAATAAAATTTATTTAACTCAAACAAATTTGATTCTTGTATATGGCGAACCCTAGACTAACTTTGAATAAAACATTTGGTTTGTTTCAATTTAAAAGCAACATTTAATTTGAGACAAATAAAATATTATTTGGAAGAAATTAATTTTTATTCCCATGAAAATACTAACGATTTGAATTGAATAAATGATATATTTCGAAGGAACAAATCTACAATGTTAAAAACAATTATTCTATTTAAAAAATTAAGAAAGTTGCGTAAAACAACTGTGATGGGTTAAATTACCCATTCAGGGTATGCACTCAAATAAAATATTATTTATTTAAAGTAAAGCAACCTTCTTTATCATTATTCACAAACTTTACTTTTTGTCGATTCGAAATAAGTTTATTCAATTCATAAAGATGTTCTGTTGAATGGAACGGAAATTCGATTAGAAAAAAAACGATAATTTGTAATGCTATAAAAATATTTATTTAAATACAATTAAAAAACAATATTTGGTATAAAAAAAAACTATACAAAACTCACCAAGGAAAGCGCCTCATACAGGTGGCCTATTTGATACATTTCAAGTAGTTCTTTGAGATTTGTATATCGTATATCCATTATTGTTTATGCGTATCCTACTTACAAAAGAAGTTGAAAACACACAATACACACAATACACCACACCACACTACACTCGGCTAATCGGCGGCTATAAATAATAATAAAACTGCTCGCACAAAACCTCTAGGAAGACTGCAGACGCGTACTTACTTACACGGACACGGAATAGCGCTGAACGCCGACACTAGAGTGCGCCCTCGTCCTCCCATATTTTATCTTTCTTTCTATCTTTCATTCTCTGGAGCGACACAGCCATAAAAATGATAGGTAGTATTATTTAACTTAAATAAGGTCACATTTAAACCAAATAACAATGTGGTTAACCCAAACAACGAAAGCTAATACTATAAATAAAAATTATTCTTGTTTGCACCAAGTAATACCTTATTTCAGGAAAATAATAAATGCTTCCACTAAACAATAATGTGCCAAAAGAATCAAATACTTCACCCACAAAGCACTTATTTTTTAATTGAAAAAAATAAATCTTTATTTAAATAATATACTTTCTACCGAAATAAATATTATTTCTGACAAATAATTCGTGATCAAACAACAAATATTTTTCTATGAAGAATTGTATTTCTATCTGTGTAGGTACTGGAGGAAAGTACAAGACCCAATTAAGAAATTTACCACCTCCTTCGATTTTTAGAACGGTACTTTTCGAATATATATCAAAAGACTTTTGCGAAAAAGTAGTAATTGTTCGTGGGACGGGTTGTACCTATTAAAAAATTAAAAATAAACAACAACTTCTTTAAATAACAATGATCGGACACATATTATTTGAGGCAACCTACTCGCTTCAAGTAAAGAAATATATCTACTCTCGACATTTTATACATCATTTTACATTTAACATCTTATTCTATAATCTTGAGAGTTGAATTCATGCGGCTGGCTCTTGGACTATTACACATTCTTCATAATAAGCATCGCAAATGGGAGGGGGGGGGTCAAGGGGTTACCCCAAATATTTTTAGTGTTGTATACTTGGTTCTCAGATTTCTTGCGAAATTATGAAATTCCAGGGTATATACCTATTACGAAAAAAAAGGTGCTGTTGATGCATCGTTTTCGAGTAAGATATTTTTGATTTTTTTGCTCTGTGCCATGAAAATGCTTATTAGAAATTAGCCTGCCATAAGTTACCAGGCACGTTCTGCGACCTAAATAATTCAAAAACGAGCAAAAATAAAATTCTGACATTTGGTACCTATGAAATAAGGTATAAAAAATTGGGGTGTTTTTAACCCCTTGACTGCCCAATTTGGAACGCCTCTGTGAATGTCAAATCTGCGTATATCATATCTAAATTTAAAAATTATTTGCGCGTTCTGGAAATTTAAAAAACCGTTTGTCAGTGTTCACTTCAAAGTTCCTTCCAAATTGAGTAAATTCTTGACTAATATTTTATATGTACCTACCTAATAAGTGGTATACCTATATTTTATTTCAATTACCCCTAGAAATGCTTTGAATTCATATTTCTGTTGAAAAATCGTTTATGTATATAAGGTTTAATATTTATTAGGTACCTACCTATTTGTTAAAATAACTAGATTGAAAAAATATAATTTTTGTTCCTGAAATTTAGTATAGGTAGAGATAGTAGAGATATAAAATTGCATCCTTTTTCACATTTTTAAAAATAGAGGTATAGGTACTCTATTGGCGATGATATGTTTACAATTTAGGATGATTTTTTTAGGTCTATTACCGCGATTTTCTCGCTCATTTTGCGGCCTACAAAAAAAAAAAAACGTAAGAAACAAAAATTTGGAAATTTTGGACAGCTAAGTGGGGCTGCAAAAGAAATCGGCATCCATGGCCAACTTGTCGCGCAATATTAAAAAAACCTCAAATTGAGCAAAACTATTAATGGCCGTGGAATGTTTATTTTATGAGACAGAGAAAAACTTTTGTATTGAAAATTGATGGCATTAAGAAGCTTTATGCAAAAGGGTACTCAGATAGTTTCAGAAAATTACACAAGGTCTTCGGCTCTCTTGAGGCTATGAATTTTTTTTCTTTATTTCTTATTAAGCGATTTTCTCGCTTATTTTGGGCCGCACAGAAAATATGTAAGAAAACAAAATATGTCAATTTTGGTCAGCGAGGCGACATTTAAAAAGGAATGGGCCTCCATACCCAACTATTCGCGGTGCACTAAAAAAACCTACCTAACATTTCACGGCCATTAATAATTTTGCTCAATTTGAGGTTTTTTTAATATTGCGCGACAAGTTGGCCATGGATGCCGATTTCTTTTGCAGCCTTACTTAGCTGTCCAAAATTGCCACATTTTTGTTTCTTACGTTTTTTTTTTGTAGGCCGCAAAATAAGCGAGAAAATAGCGGTGGTATAGACCTAAAAAAATCATTCTGTATAAGACACCAAATTAATTATTTTTTTATACCTTCGTCAAAAACCATGGTTATAACAGATCGAGGATCTCAACATCATTTGTTGTTTTCATTCTTTGAAATGTTCTCAATGGAGAGTAGATCAGTAGCAATAATTCGTTTCAGTAGGTAGGTACTTACTTCTGGAAACCGAATAGGTATTTATCTTGTAAGGGTGAATAAACTCATTATTGAGCATTCTCCCTCTGTATTAATATTAAAGTTATCTAAACTGAGTGCTTTGTTTAAAAAATCATGCAATCCACTTTAGTCGATTTTTTACTATCTATGTATACCCCGATTACTGTAAGAAGTCCCGATTTTGTCAGATGACAGTCTCCACAAAATCCCTAGAAATTTTCTGTTAACTATGGGTATAACAATGGTATATGTGTCTCAACCAGCTAATGACGTCACTCATTGATTTATGATGTGAAAAGTTACCCAAGTGATACGAAGAAAGAACATAATAAAATAAAAACCTTATTGCCAATCACGATTATACCGTTACAAATAAAAATAACTATGACTACAACTCATTTTAATAATAATTTCAAACGTCATGGAAACACTTTCATTTTGGCATTTTGTTAAAATCAGCCACTTGCGCCAGCGTCTATGGGGCGGACTCAGGCAAATTTTGTTTCGGTGTTGTGAAAGTGACAGTGAAGGTTTTCCGGATCGTTCAAAAGGGTTCAAACTTTGGGCAGTGAAAATATTCGCGGGTATTATATGTTTCATGTGTTTTACCGTTATCTATGTTGTTCTTGTTCGTGTAATTAGTAGTTCATTGTGCAAATGGGCTCGTTACTGACCTGGGCTTATGACCCGGTTGCTTTTTTTGCTGCATTAATGCCAACTTAGGATGGCGAAATTACCATTTGACAGTCCCAGTATGGACTTCTTAAAATGATTTTACTATAATAGGTACACAGATAGAAAGAGATACTTGAATCAAATAAAATTTATTTAACTCAAAACAAATTTGATTCTTGTATATGGCGAACCCTAGACTAACTTTGAATAAAACATTTGGTTTGTTTCAATTTAAAAGCAACATTTAATTTGAGACAATTTAAATATTATTTGGAAGAAGTTAATTTTTATTCCCATGAAAATACTAACGATTTGAATTAAATAAATGATATATTTCGAAGGAACAAATCTACGATGTTTAAAAACATTTTTATTCTATTTAAAAAATTAAGACAGTCGCGTCAAACAACTGTTGACTTACCCATTCAGGGTATTCACTCAAATAAAATATTATTTATTTAAATTAAATTATTCACAAACTTTTTTTGTCGATTCGAATAAAAAACAATAAGTTTGTTCAATTCATAAAGATGTTCTGTTGAATGGAACGGAAATTGGATTAGAAAAACACGATAATTTGTAATGCTATAAAAATATTTATTTAAATACAATTAAAAAACAATATTTGGTATAAAAAAACTATACAAAACACACCAAGGAAAGCGCCTCATACAGGTGGCCTATTTAATACATTTCAAGTAGTTCTTTGCGATTTGTATCCATTATTGTTTATGCGTATCCTACTTACAGAAGAATCTGAAAACACGCAATACACACAATACACCACACTACAGACGGCTAATCTGGATCAACACAAGCTACGTAACAAATATTATAACAACATTACCAAATATGGCCAGCACCATTCCTCTGTCGACGTAAATCATTATGTAGGTAATTAGGATTGTTTCGTATTAATTTATAAACAATAAGTGCTTACTTATAAGTTACAACATTAGGTTGTGTACTGAATTCATTTCATACAATATAGTCTGTCTAAAAACCTCAACGTGTTCACTTGCTTTAACCACCTACAAATGATCACCGAACAAGGGTGATTGCATGGCGATCCTGCCAACGCAAACCTGCCAACTCAAACCTGCCAACGCAAACCTGCCAACTCAAACCTGCCAACGCCGATCTGCCAACGAAAATAACTGGAAATGGGTTTAAAAGAATCAAAAGAAGAGGTAATTATCGCACAAGCAGGCAATAGCGGAGGTTCTACCACTTCACAAGAGATTCAGAGAGGAGTTTCCCTAGGAGAAGTTGTCGCACTGATAGCTGTAGCACTAGTCCTAGCAATAGTAGTCGCATATTGCTATTTACGCGGAAAGAAGAAATTGGAGCGGAAGATTCGTAGGGAAATTATAAGAAGCCAAGAAATCGCGTAAGCAGAGTTCGTCAACTGGCCGTACCACACCGGTGGCTGGCATCGTGGGAACGGGCTAGAGTGGCGTAATGCCTCTAGTTCGCAACGTGGGTTTTGGACCAGAAGCCCTCAAAGCAGCTCTTGGAGGAAAAAACGGCACAGAAAATGATGTTTAAGGTTAGAACTGTGTATTTCAAATTTTAAGTTAGATAGGCAAATGAATATTATAGAATTGGAAAATTTAAAGGAACAATTAGAATCCGTAAAAAAGTTTTATGGTAAGGTTAGCAAAGAACCATTAGATAGGCGAGAAAACCAGATTAGGCTAAACAAATTATTATTAGAAGTAGGTTTATTAGAGGATGAATTTACGAAAATAAAGTCAAAAGTTGCTAAAGTTGATAGGAAGCCAGAAGAGATACAAGTTATCAATTCGTACTTTAAAGAAATCGAAAAATATATTTATCATTCTAGACATTTACTTTTAAATAGATTAGGTACTTTAAGTAGTCAAGATAGTCAGGTAGAAATAAGAGAAATTCAAACTGTAAAAATGACCGAAAAGTTCGATTTACGAACAGCGTCTTCGTTACTACCTCTTATGGACGGTACTGAGGATACCACAAAACAATTAATTGATGCCATTGAGTTATACAGCGAGTTATTGGACGAGAATGGTCAAAAATTAATGATTAGTTATGTTTTGAAAGCTAGGTTATCCCAAAATGCAAAGCTTAGGCTTGATAGAACTTATAATACGGTTGACGATTTAGTAAACGATATGCGAACCCATTTGGTTAGTAAAAAATCAGCCACAGCACTTGCAAGCACACTTCACAGCGCTAAGCAAGAAGGCAAAACAATTGATAACTATGCGCAAATTATAGAAGATTTATTCGTGAATCTTACAATAGCTCAAGCTGACGGGAATAGTAATAACGCGGCAATACTACGAGTAGCAAACGAAAAACTTGCCATAAATGTTTTTTCAAACGGTTTAAAAAATAGTGAGCTTCGCACCGTTATAAAAGCTAGAAATTACTCTACTTTAAAAGAGGCTATAGTAGGTGCCAAGGATGAAGAAAGGTTAATATCTAGTAATCAATCCGGGTTTTTTCATATGCGGACACGAAATAATAACAGATTTAGTAATCATGGTATGAGAGGCAGATTCAATAGGTCTAGACAGTACAATAATAGTAACAGGAACGCTCAAAACAATGTAAACAGCACTCAGCGAAATTTTAGTGGTACTAGAAACTTTCGATGTCATGGTCGCGGAATTAGTCGAGGTCGTGCTAATTACCGGGGACAGCAGCGCAACAATCGAAGTACAGGTCACCAAGCTTATTTTGCAGACGCATCGGGAACTGAAGGTTTTAATTCAATAGGAGAAACAAGTAGTGTAAGCGAAACGCAGCAAAAATTTTTTCGTGTCTAAACGAGAGATTGAAGAAGAATGTGTGTTTTTAGAGTTAAAGGGAATGAATTTTGTACGTGTGAAATGTGGAATGCGAGATATGTTGTTCTTGTTGGACACTGGAGCTAGTATTAGCGTAATTTTTTCAGAAAGTGTACAAAAAACTGATAGTGTTGATACATCTAAAAAGATACGTGTAAAAGGTTTAGGTGGAAATATAGTTTCAACAGGAGTTGTAAAATTATCTTTTTCGATAGCTAATGCAAAAATTAAACATGAATTCTATATTCTTGAATTTAATACAGATTTTCAAGGAGTTTTAGGTATGGATTTTTTCATTCAACATAAGGCAAATTTAAATTATGAAAAATTTTTGTTTTCTTTTTGGAATAATGACTGTGATGTATTAGCACCAATAATATCTGATTATGACTGTTATATGTCTATTCCACCCAGACGCGAAATAATAAAATACTGCTCAAGTGATCAAACGGACGAGTGTGTAATTTTTCCAGAGGAACTTTGTGAAGGTGTTTTTGTTGCGGGAATTTTAGCTAAGTCGGAAAATGGAAGAGTGCCAGTGAGGTTGCTGAATGTGAATGATCGTGAAGTAAAAATTAGAAATTTTAAACCTAGATTGGAGCGTGCATGTAATTTTGAGGCGTATAATTTCGGGAAAACCAATAATTTATCTGTAGAACGTATCGATAAGGTATTAGATTTAATAGATACATCAGCGCTAAACAAGGAAGAACATCTTGCAATAGAAAAAATTTGTGCGAAATACGCCGATGTTTTTCATTTAGACGATGACCCTGTTACAGTTACTAGTTTATATAAGCAAAAATTGCAATTGAAAGACAATGCAGTACCTGTATATGTCAAACCCTATAGGTTGCCTCATTCTCAAAAAACAGAAATTAACAAACAGGTTAAACAAATGCTACATGACGGTATTATTGAAGAAGCTAAATGCGAATGGTCTTCACCACTATTAATAGTACCTAAAAAAGCTGATTTGAACGGTATAAGGAAATGGCGAATTGTTATAGATTATCGGTTATTAAATAAGCAAATAATAGATGACAAATTTCCATTACCATGCATTTCAGAAATACTAGATTCGTTATCAGGTGCAATATATTTTTCCCATCTTGATTTATCTCAAGGATATTATCAATTAGAGTTACATAAAAATAGTAGAAAATACACGGCATTTACTACAAATGAAGGACAATTTCAAATGAAACGATTACCAATGGGGTTAAAAGTTAGCCCTAGTGCGTTTTCTAGACTAATGACTGTTGCATTATCAGGTTTAAATTATGAATCATGTTTTATTTATTTGGATGATCTAATTATTTTTGGAAATTCGTTACAACAGCACAATAGGAATCTTGTTCGTGTTTTACAAAGGCTTAGGGAAGTAAATTTAAAACTCAATCCCAGTAAGTGTGATTTTCTCAAAAAAGAAATTTTGTATTTAGGTCATATTATATCATCTGAAGGAATATTACCCGATCCAGAGAAATCTAGATCAATTTTGCAATTTCCAATACCAAAAAATGCAGACGAAACAAAACGTTTTGTAGCTTTTGCGAATTATTACCGAAAATTTATTAGAAATTTTGCTCAAATTGCACAACCATTAAATGAATTATCACGAAAAGGAAGTATTTTTAATTGGTCAGGTAAGTGTCAGACTTCATTTGATACTTTAAAACAAGCTCTCAGTAATCCACCCATATTGCAATATCCAAATTTTTCAGAAAACAACACTTTTATTCTTAAAACTGACGCTAGCGGATATGCCATAGGAGCAGTTCTTAGTAATGCAAATGACCATCCCATTGCTTTCGCATCTCGTGTTTTAAATAAAGCAGAGAAAAATTACTGCACAGTAGAAAAAGAACTATTAGCAATTGTATGGAGTGTACAACATTTCAGACCGTATTTATATGGTAGGAAGTTCGAAATTTTTACAGATCATCGCCCACTTGTTTACTTATTTAGTATTACAAACCCATCAAGTCGATTAACTAAATTCAGACTGATATTAGAAGAGTATGATTTTACGATAAGTTATGTTAAAGGTTCTGATAACGTAGTAGCGGATGCTTTGTCACGTGTAAGGATTGATTCAAATGAGCTGATGGATATGTGTGAAAGAGTGAATGTAATGACTCGAGCTCAATCAAAAAGAAGCGATATTCAAAGAAACCTACAACAGGAAAAAATGACTATTACTGAGGAAAGGCTTGATCACCCCGGACTCGTAGAAGTTTTAAACCGTCCTGTTGATAGCGTAGAATTACGGCCGATAAACAAAAATTTATTTATTGAATGTAAAAATAAAATTTGTGGAAATAGTGCACAATCAAATAAATCAACAAATGATGACTATATATATGATGAGTTAACCCAAATTATTTATTTCAACCAAGATTACCGATCAACGTTTGACTTAGGTACATCGTTGAGGGAACTTGCGAAAATTTGTAAAAATTGTGAAATAAAAGAATTATATATTATAAAGAATGCGCAAAGTAATGAATTTATTAAACATTTATCGCGATATAAACAAGACATAATAAATACCGGTATTATCAAAATAAGTATTATTCAAGGTGTAAAACGAATAGAAAATAAAGAAGTTCAGCAATTAATACTTAATGACTTTCATAACCTGCCTACAGGAGGACATTCCGGAACAAACCGAATGTATAATAATATTAAAAAATATTATCATTGGTCAAGGTTAAAGAAAGATATTGAGGAATTTGTAAAAAAATGTGACGATTGTCAGAGGTGTAAGTATGGAAGAGTAAATAAACAACCAATAACAATAACGACAACGGCTACCTCAGCATTTCAAAAAATCTATCTTGATTTAGTAGGCCCCATTAAAAATGATATTGATGAAAATTCTTATATATTAACAATCCAATGTGAACTCAGTAAATTTATCGAATGTTATCCTTTGTTGTCAAAAGAAGCAGATATAGTTTCGAAATCCTTTGTTGAAAATTTTATTTTACGTTATGGTATTCCAAGAGAAGTTGTTACTGATCAAGGAAAAGAATTTATAGCTAATGTGTTTCAAGAATCGTGTAAGTTGTTAGGCATAAAAAACTTTAAACTCCACTGCTCACCATCATGAAACATTAGGAGCTTTAGAAAATTCACATAAACATTTAGGAGCTTATTTAAGAATTCAAGTTTCTAAATACACTCGTAATTGGAGTACATGGTTACCATATTGGTGTTTTGCATTTAATAATACTGTACATACTGAAACCAAACATACACCATACGAACTTGTATTTGGAAAGCTGAATCAAATACCTTTAAGCATTTCGGATAACATAGATCCTTTGTATAACTTCGGAAACTATTCTAAAGAACTAAAATATCGTATACAAAATGCTTGCCATGACGCTAGAAATAACTTATTGGTATCAAAACAAAAAAGGAAAGAAACATTAGATGAAAAAAGAAACGAAATTTTTTACAAGTCAGGAGATAAAGTACTTATTTTTAATGAAAGTAGAAATGCTAAAATGGATCCCTTATATACAGGTCCTTACGAGGTAGTACGAGATGAAAATCCAAATGTGATTTTAAAAATTAATAATAAAGACATTAAAGTGCATAAAAATAGAATTAAGTTATATTATACTTAGATATAGTTTTAGATAGTGGTATGAAAAAAAAAAAAACTTAATGTTTTGCGTATTTATTTTTTTTTCTCATCGCCAGGGGAGGTGTACTGGATCAACACAAGCTACGTAACAAATATTATAACAACATTACCAAATATGGCCAGCACCATTCCTCTGTCGACGTAAATCATTATGTAGGTAATTAGGATTGTTTCGTATTAATTTATAAACAATAAGTGCTTACTTATAAGTTACAACATTAGGTTGTGTACTGAATTCATTTCATACAATATAGTCTGTCTAAAAACCTCAACGTGTTCACTTGCTTTAACCACCTACAAATGATCACCGAACAAGGGTGATTGCAGGCGGCTATAAATAATAATAAAACTGCTCGCACAAAACCTCTAGGAAGGCTGCAGACGCGTACCTACTTACACGGACACGGAATAGCTCTGAACGCCGACACTAGAATGCGCTCTCGTTCTCCCATATTTTCTCTCTCTTTCTATCTTTCATTCTCTGGAGCGAGACAGCAATAAAAATGATAGGTAGTATTATTTAACTCAAATAAGGTCATATTTAAACCAAATAACAATGTGGTTGACCCAAACAACGAAAGCTAATACTATAAATAAAAATTATTCTTGTTTGCACCAAGTAATACCTTATTTCAGGAAAATAATAAATGCTTCTACTAAACAACAATGTGTCAAAAGAATCAAATACTTCACCCAAAAAGCTCTTATTTTTTAATTGAAAAAAATAAATCTTCATTTAAATAATATACTTTCTACCGAAATAAATATTATTTCTGACAAATAATTCGTGATCAAACAACAAATATTTTTCCATGAAGAATTGTATTTCTATCTGTGTACCTATACTTACCTAAAATAAAAATTAAGCTTTAGCTCATCAATAATAACGAATGTTTCTAGAAAATAGCAAAAATAAATCTAGTTCAAGTTTACAGGTTGGAAAATAAATGAAGAATTTTTCCACTTTTCATTTTTCCAAAACAGGAACAACTTTCTTGTCTATAATAATATATATTACCGACTAACTCTCGCATTTACATGCGCTTGCTATCTGGGATTTTTTCGGATTTCGTACTTTTTTTGGTCTTAAAACAGAAACGTTTCCCCCACTTTGCCACACCGCCCCCCCCCCCCCCCCCCGCCACCGCTCGCCGCCGCACCCCCAAAGACAAATCGGCCGCGATCGGGCCGGCCGCCCCCCCCCCCCCGCCGCCCCCTAATTAGCCCTCCTAATCCGGCCCGCCGCCCGGAGAATAGTCGAATTTGCGCGGCGCACATTAATATACGTCAAAGCACGCATATTTTCCGGCGGCGGGCCGGGGCGGGCGGGCCGGCCGCCACCCCCCACCCCCGGCGACCCCGCCCGCCCGCCCGCCCCCCCGTACGGCCGGGCCGCGCCGAAAAACGCAGGGCGCGCCACGCGAAAATGCGCCTTGCCGCGCGCGAGCGGTGGCCATTTTGGCGCTAAGGATCGATGCCGCCGCCGGGCCGCGCATGCCGTTTTATCTCTTTTTGTCTTACCGCTCTCGCTTCTGCACCCACGCCGAATCGACTTCACGACTCTTACTTCGCCGCCCCGCCGCCGCGTCTCGCTGATGCGGCGCCGCGCGCGGCGGGGCGGCGGGCCGGGGGTGGGGGGGGGGGGGGACGTGGCGGTGGTGGCTGTGCGGTGCGGTGCCTACGTTATACGCGCGATTAAACTACAGATATTTTATATGTAATATATCATATGCGCGATTAAACTATACCTATAGATATATTTTGTCTAATATATATGATGGGTCCGTGTCGTTTATACACAGATAGAAAGATATACTTGAATCAAATAAAATTTATTTAACTCAAACAAATTTGATGCTTGTATACGGCGAACCCTAGACTGACTTTGAATAAAACATTTGGTTTGTTTCAATTTAAAAACAGCATTTAATTTGGGACAAATAAAATATTATTTGGAAGAAATTAATTTTTAATCCCATGGAGATACAAATGATTTGAATTGAATAAATGATATATTTCGAAAGAACAAATATATAATGTTAAAAAACATTTATTCTATTTAAAAAATTAAGAAAGTTGCGCAAACAACTGTGGTGGGTTGAATTACCCATTCAGGGTATTCACTCAAATAAAATATTATTTATTTAAAGTAAAGCAACCTTTATCTTTATCATTATTTACAAATTTCAATTTTTGTCCATTCATAAAAAACATTAAGTTTACTCGATTCATAAAGATGGGAAGTTGATTAGAAAAACACGATAAATTGTAATGCTATAAAAATATTTATTTAAATACAATTAAAATAAACTTTATTTGGTATAAAAACAAACTATGCAAAACATACCAACATACCATCATAGAGGTGGTCTATATGATATATTTCAAATAGGTTCTTTGAGATTTGTTTCTATTATTGTTTATGCGTGTACTTACAAAATAGGTTGAAAAACGCAATACACACTACACATAGTACACCACTACACTACACTCGGCTACTCGGCAACTATAAGTGATAATAAAACTGCGTGCACAAAACCTCCAGGGATCCTGCAGGCGGGTACTACTTTCACGGACACTGAACAGCGCTGAACGCCGACACTAGAGTGCGCCCTCTATGCCTCCCATATTTTCTCTTTCTTTCTATTTTTCATTCTCTGGAGTGATATATAATATATATAAAAAAATATATAAACAATAAATAAAAAATATTCTTGTTTGCACCAATTAATACCTTATTTCAGGAAATAATATATGCTTCCACTAAACAATAATGTGTCAAACAAATTAAATACCTTACCCAAAAAACACTTATTTTTTAATTGAAAAAAATAAATCTTCGTTTAAATAACATAGTTTTTACGGAAATAAATATTATTTCTGGCAAATAATTCTTGATCAAACAACAAATATTTTTCTATGAAGAATTGTATTTCTATCTGTAGTTCCGCCCTTTGTACGGTTTTTCAAAATTTGTTTTAAACTCTGGAAAGCTTCTGGGAAGGAACTTTCGCAGCAAAAGACAGACACGTTTAAATGTTTCTTGAAGCAACGTTTCTAGAAGATTCCAGGAAACTATTCGCACTTTAAGTGTTATTTCGAAATTTTTAAATTAACATCAGCTACTATCAATGTGTTGCGAAACAGAATTTGTCAGCTTAATTTTTAGTAATATTTTTCTTCTTCTATTTTCCGCTTTAATGTGCACTATGCACAAATTCTCGTCTAAAATAATCTACCTCTTGACCACCCCTATTTAAATTATGCGCCTCATTTCTTCTTTTTAATTTAATTTTGTTTTCAGAATTGCATAAATAAATAATAAAAAATTAAAAATAAGATCATTTACTATAAATTTCAGAACATACAATTCTTTTAGATAAATTCCTTAGATGTCAGACACTTTGAAAAAGACAATCCAATCCAATCCAATAATTTTTATTATATTTGTGATGTTCTATTTGTTTTTAATGTTTTTTTACGAAAAAGAAACATTTATTTGCTTCCAACTTCATTATATTTAATATGTATAGTATCAAAAATTATATCATAGAGTACATACAATATTTTCGGGAATTTCTTAATGTGGACCAGTTTAAATACCCAAAAAAAGATTTATAAAAGCTGAGTATTTTTAAACTTTTATAAAGAAAATTATGTATTATTTCAGGGTATTTCTGAAAAATTAACTAAAAAATTTACTGAATGAAAAAGACTCAAAGAAGAAAAAATATGTTTCTTACTTTAAATAAAGTAACTTTTTCCAACAAACTTACCCATTCAAGCTTTTAGGTACTTTTCGAGATACAAAGCGTAACATTAATTTTATCTTCCCTCTAAATGTTTTAGACCCTATATCTTCAAAAGCATATCCTTAAATAGAATACTTATCTGCAATATCTTCAAAAGTATAGCCTTAAATGGCTAAGTTAGGTATACTTCATTTAATGTAGGAAACACTTTGCTTTGCACTGTAATATAGACAATGATTATTATATTTACGTAATTGAAACTTGTCGAAAATTTTACTTGGAATGAATCTAAATGACAGACTAGCGCACATTTTTTGAAAACCAGCTAAAATTATGTACCTAGTATTTGTATGTTTTTGATCGTATCAGTCAAGAAGTACCATCTATATTAAAAATAAAAAAATAATGGAAATGATTTTTTTTAAACAGGTATAGGTAGGTATCACAATTTCAACTTGATAAAAAAGCTATGCAGAATTGGGCTTTCAGAGTACCTAATATTATGGATAATGATAAACATGATAAATCGTTATTTTGTATCCTGCCTCAGCAAACAAAGTTTGCTTCGTTTCGTTCCTACAGGAATGGGAAGTTTCGCTGACCCAGGATCACAGCCGACTCTAGGAAAAGCCCTGAAGTTGAGAAAGCTGGCAACATGGCTTGCGGGTCTGCGCGGCGTGGCCTGTCACTCCCTGTCAGTTGATTTTACAAGAAATTTACCAGAATTAATTTGTGTAGTGCTATCGTCGTCAGATTGCTACGACGAGGCAGTGTGTCTCCGGGTGGAAACAGACTGCCCGAAGTGCTGGCGACAGATTTTTTTATAAATTTGTTTTGATTGTGCAAAAGTGAAACATTTCTATTAAAGTTCGAACATGAGTAGACTTGTATTTGTTCTGGGCTTTCCAAAGAACGACAATTTAAGAATGAAATGATTTAAAAGAGCTTTCTAACAATCCAAATATTGTTTAATATTGTTGCAAAATGTATTATGAAATTGACCCTAACTGCAATTTCAATCAAAACAGATATTATTTTTCTTCACAACATGCAGTTCTATGTTCGCTTGTTGTTTGTATTTTTATGAAAATTTATCTATAAGGGAAGATAGGTAATCACCTAACGGCGCACTTTGCGAAAAATTCTCACAACAATTCGACTTAGGTACAACAAAATGTAGTTCCCTCTATTTGCCCAAATTTACCATATTATTTGTCGAAAATGTACCTGTCCACACCAGGAATCGTACTTATTATTACTTATATTATATTATGTGTATATTTTGTTACTTCTTACTGCTTTTATTGTCTGTTAAACAAAACTACCTACTTACTTAGGTCCCCAATTATTGAAACAAAGGTCACAAATGTATCTAATTATAATTAAAAAGAGGGTTGAAAAATAATTAGAAAATATAAACTAAGGCAAAGTGCAGACTGCTCTATACGGCATAAGCCCGTTGAACCGTCCCGCTGCGGCGTTGCCACATGCGTTTGCACAGGGCTTGTAAAGTTTGAGAAGGTTGTGACGCAGGATTCATCCGGAAGAAACTCAGATTTCTATTTTGTATCAGACAAAGAAAATCAAAAGTATAGTCGGGAAAATATACTTACGTTCTCACACGAAATTTTGAAAATTTTAATTAAATGCAAAATTTTGAAAATATACATTAATTTATTAAGGCTTTAGAAATCATTTAATGTTTATTATATACCGATATGCTTTTTAAAATAGTTCTAAATTATTCTTATAGATATATCTTCAATATTTAAAACATATTGCATTTCTAAAACCCCACAAAACTGCTTAAAACATTAAACAAAACGGATTAAATGGAAAAACCGTTTCACTTTCCTTTTACTTCGACTTTTCTGTTTAGGGTCGACTTGGAACGCCATCTGCGCGAAAAGGTTTGAGGTCAATAATATTTTCATAGTCAAGGAGCAAGGGACACTTTACTTGTAAATTTAATGGAATTTATCTTGCTTGCTATCGCGCTGTATCCGCACACAATCGCCCAGTGCCTCTATAACCCCAATCGATAACCCACATCCCCCATAAACCGCCTTCGTAACATAAAGAATGGGGGTGGAACAAAAAAGCGGAGGCGGCGACGTCACGCTGCTCGCCCGCCACCGACGCCGCAGCCGGACTTTTACTTTTAGCCGCGATCGGCGCCGATATCGGCTGCGTGGAAAGTGTACGATCCCGAAAAACGACGAGAAAAACGTGAAAAACCGATCGGCGGTGGCGCCGCGCCGGCCGGCGGAGGGAGAAGGAGAAAGTCAGAGTGGGGGAGAGGGACGGGTAGGAGGCAGTGGCGGACGATATTTTTAAACGATATTTACGTATACGTTTCAGTGCGCACATAATCAACGTTGACGATGCAGTGAAAGTATACCGTAAAACGGGGTTACTTTGCACCCGTCAGGACAACTTTGCACCAATGTTGTAAATGTTATTTATAGACACTCATTTCCTCTAATTTGGATTTTTTCACTTTATAACATTTTCTACTAATAGATGGAGCAGCAATAAGTAATAGCAACAGGTTAGACTCCCCCTCCCGCCATTAGTTGTTGATCAGCTGTTACCGGTATCTTAACCTCAAAATTTCGTTGTTTTATAGTTCCCCAAAATGGTATTGCCAAGGAATTTCTAGCTGATAAGAAACGGTAAGAATACATTTAATTGCATATACCCACTATTGTTTATAGGTACATATAATAAAAAACAAAGTTATTAGAATTTGGAATCAAAGAAAAAATAATATTTTTATTAAGGATGTAAGATTAGCGAGTGTAAATGTAATAATTACAAGAAAAGGTGATAATGGGCAAACACTCAAAGTTAACAAAAAGAAAAAACTAGTAACCGCATACACGTGTTTCATGCTGCGCACTCATTGACTCAATGACGCGTTAAACCTAGTTCTAAACGTAGGTACACTTGTTTTATAACCTATACAATTGTCTTCCACAAAAAAATACCGGTACTGGATTTAAAATATTTTAACTTTTGCATTTCAAAAATTAGGAAAAAAAAGTGGTGCAAAGTAACCCCGCTTTACGGTACTGTTTCCTGTTTTGGAAGACATGGTTTTAAAATAACTGTGAACCTATATACTAAAATCGAGTAACTCTTACGCGTGGCGTAAACAAGAACACGTGCCTTGAGATATTCGCCAGGGCCGCACTGTTTTACAATTGTTTACATCAAAATATTTCGGAAAAAAATTATTGGCTAAATTAAAATGGTTCAAAACATCGATAACATTATTTGTGGCAGTGCCTAAACAGCTGAAAACAACAAGATAAAACCGCATAACTACACTTTTGCGATCGAGTACGACCCTAGTTGCCGAGTCGGGTGAAATTTTATAGCCTATACCGACCAATCGCGGAACGTCACTGAACACGTGGTTTTATTTACGCCAGGCGTAAGGATTGCTCGATTTTAGTATAGTTCGAATATTGACTGGCGAGTACGAGCTGCCGCGTGTCGTTTGGTTGGAATTTCATGAAATTATTATACCTACTCCGGACTAGGAGGGGGTGAGTACTGGCGATTTAAAAAATATCCAATGCGATTGAGCCCGTTACCGTTGACTGACGTATTAATAAGACTTCTCACGGCTATAGCTTCATATTCTGAAAAATAGATGGCGCCTATATTCAACAATGCTGTGGCAATTACTTAAAAGATCATAAGTCTGTTTTTGAAGATTGTGGGAAATTGCGACTGAAGTTTTGAAATGAAGTGTGAAATCGGATATTTTAAATTAACATGTAAATTTTGTGACTATATTATTCTCTACAAAAATGTGAACTAATGTCTATACCCAGGTTAGAAAAAAAGCAACAATATTAAAAATATTAATTAGATAGGCCCTTTTAAGGGCTACATCGTAAATACAAAAAAATAGTTAAAACAATGTAAGTATACTTAATGGATAACGTGTGTGACATAAGTTTAATTAAAAGGGTATAAGTTGACAAGTCATACATTACGAGTCCATTCCATAAACAGTAAAAAGGACATAACTCGACATAAGTTGTCAAAAATTTGATAACGAAAAAAATTAAAAGGGTGTATATTGACACATTTGCGCATTTCAGGATGTTACTTGTTTTAAAAGGGCATAAGTAAACATAATCTATGGTAAAAAGGCAGCTAGTTTAATGAACAGGGTTTGGTAGGTAAGTACTTGAATCAATGAAATTAAAATTTTTAAGTTTTTATTTTTAACAAACATTGAACATTAATTTTCAAATATCTTCTTCATCTGAGAAATATCTATCTACGTCTGGATCTGTATCCTTTTCAATGGTTTTGTCAGTTTTTATTTCTTTGTAGTATGACTGTACATCTTTATCCAATAACGTGATGATGTCCAACAAGTTATTTTTTTTAGTACACTAATGGGCCTAGGGGAATCATAAAGCTGTGAAAGAGAGAAATTTACTAGACTTGATACATTATGGCCCTTCCTAAAAAAACTTATAGTTTTGAAGGTTTCTTCGACGTTAAAACTATTTTTGTATTCGACAGTAGGTGTTAGTCCATATTTTAACCAGCTAACGTTTGCTAATTTAAAATCTTTGTTGTTTTTTTTTGTAACGGTCCTTTGGTAACCAGTAGATCCGAAAACGCATAAAAATCAGTTAGTTCCATGACACACACTTTGAACTTATTTTTCCTGCTAGCAGTTCTTACTAACTGATACCAATCTCTTGGAACATGTATCTCGAAAGGTGACTTTTTTTTTGCCCTTTCGATAACCGAATGGTCTACGTCACACTCTAAGTGCGTGTGACCGGGCACTAAAAATTTGTGATTTATTTCATTTAAGCTGGAATGCTTTTGAATCGAATACTGAAACATTGACATAACTATATTATTTTTATTCTGCCCCCCGCATGTATCAGAGTAGAAAGTTAGATATTTGACATTTTTGTCAAGTGACAGAATAAATTTATGGAGGCAAGATGCAATCTCATTAGCCCCTCTACCTGCAGTTGTTTCAGGCCACATAAAGTGTGTCGATTCACCATTGTTGCAATTATGTATGGTTAAATTATAAGTTGATAGCTGCCTTAAGTAAAACATTTTGTTCGTAGATAGGTAGGGTGTTGGAAGAACCTGCTGTAGGTCAAAAACACAAGTAACTGATTGCCCATTGGAGCAACTACTAATTTGTTTATCACGCTGCTTCTCTGCATATGCTAGTTCTGCAGCGGCATGATGAAGTTCTAATGCTCTTTAGCTTGTCTTCATTATTATCTGTGTTATTTTCTTGGGCTTTGAAAGAATCGCATTTACTGCAAGTGTCATTCTTCGGTCTTTTAAATTTTAGTCCTAGTTTATGGAATTCATTGCTAAATATTCTGATAGAAACCGGATTATTTGGATATTTTTCACAATAAAGGCGATACATAATGTTTAAATTTAAACTACCTGACAAGTATTTTTTGTCGCTGTGTCTTCTTGAGTAGTGGCTTTTATATGCCGGAAATGAGTTTATGTATTTCTTAACTTCATTTATTTTAAACTCTGTTGTTTTATGAGATGGTGTATGGCGTCCACGGAGATCTTCGTGTGTTACTCCACTACTAGAGCATAGTTTATTTTTTATAGAACAAGATAAAAACTTATCGGTTTCTCCCAGCGTATTAAGGAAGCATATTTTACACACCTTGCTTTCTTTTCCATCTATTAAAAACTTATAACTATATGAATATTCTCTGTTTCTTGTTTTGGTGTTTTCTTTTTTCCTACGGTGAACTTTGGTTTCTTCTACTTTAACAAGGCTTGTGATAAACAATACCCTGCGATCATGACATCCTAACGACCAATATTCGTCAAAAATTTTTTTCCTAATAGGTTCTGTTAAGAACTCATAACATTTGGTCCGGCAATTAGTTTTTAATGGTTTTAGGCACCTATTTTCTACAGATTTTCCCTTTGCAGTAACATATCCTTTTCCCAAGCTTCTACGCAATTTCCTCTCTTTTACTTTTTTAATAGAATGAGGGCCGTTATTGCCTTTATTGCATACTGAATTATTATTTGACTCTCCACTAGTATTACAATTCATTTCCTTTCCCTCCTCATTTTTTTCTATAATCGTGCTATAATCATCTACAAAACTTTCTTCTATTTTATCATCATTACTCTCGTTGGTTCTAATGATTTCCCTGCTCCCCAAAGTAACTTCTTCCATCATCTCGTCATCTGCACAAAAGTAACAAAAACATATTTTTAACGACAGGTACAAAATTATTTTTATGTGCTAATTTACCATTCATATGTTTTTCCTTGTGTGCTTCTTCCATGATTGCATTTTTTGTCCCTGCATAATGCTCCAGTACAACTTCCATATCTTCTACATTGAATTCTTTAATATTCTTATTATTAATACTTTGATTATCTATAACTTCTTGACTTTCAGACTCATTTTCTAAATCACAGTAGTTAGGTTCTTCGTCTATATTCTCTTGCATTTCTGTGCAATAATACTCGTTGGTATCATTGTCTTCTTTCTCTGCATTATTATTTTTTAGTAGTATGACTTCCCTATTATTATCTTTTCTATTGTTTTCTGCATATATAACTTCTTGTATGTCAACTACTGTCTTATTTTCTCCTTCTATATCACAGATGATGTGTTCTATTATAATACTCATATCTGAAGTGGATGATTGAAAGTAATCAATGAACTATCATTGGTAAGACATACTTACCACTACGATGATTCAATCGTATTTCACTCGATTCTTCAATATTTTCTTGTGTCTCCAAATTCAATATGCTGTCGCCATTATGTCCTTTTTTTATCTCTATATCTTTTTGTAATATTAATTCCGTATGTTCGTAACTGCCATCTTCCGTTTTTTTATTTTTTTGTGTTTCTGATATAAATAATCCACCCGTAGCATTGTTAATTATTGGTGTCTCAAAAACGCCTGTAAGAAAAATTATTGTAGTATTAGTTACTTACACCTATGTTCTACTAGCAGGTGACTAAAAAGGCCAATTTATACAGCTTCTATAAGAATAAGAATAGTAATAAAGGATTTTCCATCTGATTGGTCAAATTTTTGAAAGATGTCATTATAGGATAGGGTTTTATAATAAATTGGCCTTAATAAATTGTGTAGGTAATACATACCACTAATCGGTGTTATCGACTCCACAACTACCTTTTTTTGTTCTACAATGGAATCTGAAGAAACAAAGGATTGACATTCATTATAATAAAAATAGGATAGGCATAGAGTGTAGGTACTTACCTGGCGAATGTCTACAGGCTGCTAATATCTTAGCAGCACGCGTTTCTCCGAAATATTTTTTTCCGCCCCGCGTTTTAGGCATTTTCACAAGGTACACAACATCAAAAAATATAACACCAGCAATTATTATTGAGAAACACTCAACAGAGTTTTGAAACGAAACTCGAAAGAAACTGGTGGCAGTGGTGACTAATTTTTTATGAGAGATTAGTGAGGTTAGGTTATCCTCTTCTTCTTCCTTCTTTTTTTATGAACAACAACACCGGTGTACCAAAATCCAGCACCTTTTCTACAAAGGCCAATGGCCAATGGCCATGGATAAGAGCTATAATAATTTCTGTGATAGTAACAAATAATACAAAAAATCTCTGTTTATTTTTGATCAGACACTTAAAGAGAGTTATGTTGTTTTATTTATTATCAAAACTTTTTTTGCAAAATAGTTAGAAGGTCATAACTATATTTAAGAGTTTCTAGCATATGACTCTTAATTACTCAAAACGGTATATCATAACATATGTTGTTTTAAGCGTTTCACTGTTCGATGTATCTGTATAACTTTATATGCTTAAAGAGTTGTATAGATATGACTTTTTAACCAATTACAAAATTCGTAACTTAAGAATTATGTACACTTAAAACACTTTAAGTGTTTTAATATAATATTAATGATAATATAACTTTACTTATACCCTTTTAAGGATATCACAACAATTAGTTTTGGATAATGCCAATATTTTTAACATAAATTTTTATATTTTACACAAAGTAGGCAATATGCTGTTTTGTTCAATTAATTAATCTAATGTGGAGTATATATTTTGTACAAAAATCTCAAATTCTCCAAAAATTGAGTTATGACCTTTTGAGTGTTTGCCACAGAATGTATTTTTCATTGTATGCGGGAAACGCATGATGAGCCAGAGAACTGTCAAACATGACAGACGTGAGCAGTCTTTATTAATACGTCAGTCAACGCCGTTACACTTGTTATTTACCTAAGTTTCTTGCTTCGTGCTACTGCGGTGCAAGTCTCAGAGCAATTAAATATGAATTAGTCAGCGCCCGCAACAAGCTGGCGGAGCGGACGTCAGTCGATTCTTTTTCATCTTTCCAATGTCCGTAGTTGCAGTATTTGATCTGTATATACTTTCACCTGACAGTGTCATTTCACGGAATGACGACAACGGCTAGCAAAATAACGTTTCTCTGATATACTGAAAAAAGGATGGAAACGACAAAAACAACTATTCCGGGGGCAAATACTCACTGTTCGTTCTTGATAAGTTTTCTCCTTCACCAAGGGGCCACTGTGCCTGCAGCAAGTCAGGACGTGCGCCCCAACAAAGATTGCAATATCTCTGACCTTACGTTGGTGAAGGAGAAAACTTTGACCTGCAATGTTTTATTCCCAACGAAAAAAAATACAACAGGTAGGAGTATTTGCCCTCAGAGTAGTGGTTTATGTTGTTTCTATCCTTTGAAACCGAGTTTGAAACACTTTATTGTTTAGTGATTTATGTTTCTTAGGTCTTCAGTAATATTACCAGACAACCGTTATTTTGCTAGCACAATCCAAAATATTTCTGGAATCAATTCTTTCAAGTCCTATTTTCAATAATAACGCAGTTAGAAATGTCAAATTCTTTGACTGACAAAAGCTTCTTGCTGTATTTTCCGTTGGCAGGCTTAAATAAGCAATCCTTTTTGGTCACAACTTTCATTAAAAGCAGTTTTCGTAACTCACGCAAAAAGTTATAAGCCGAAGAAGTTTGAATGTGTCGAATGTGTTTTTACACAAAGCTAGCCCATGAAACTTTTTTCTTAACAATAAATGTCTCCATAAAACGCTGATTGGTAGGGCAACAGCACTGATATGGAAGAGTTCCGTTTATCCAGGGGGCAGGAGGAACGAGGTAGAAAACCATATTGTCATACCGGGCTGGGAATGCCCTGTGTGTGCCGCGAGAGAACCCTGTTGTCCCTCGCAACTTGCCGAGGATCTTTGAGGGGGACGACTGGCAGTGGATGCAGGACGTACTAACGACACGAGGTAATTATAAAAAACTTGGTTTTATTCAGACGACTCACAGTATGACTCTTAGGACACGTATCCTGGCGATCAGGGCGGCGACTCGGACTGGCGAGGGAGGCAGGCTTTTCGCGACCGTTCGGACCTACGGCAAGCGAGCCGCGGATCCGGGGTACCGGACTTCTCGGAACACATTTCGATCCTCAACTACCCCAGCGCTCCAAGGGTGACGAAAACGCCGATGCCCTTGTAGCTAACTAGGGGGAAATCCACCTGTTTCGACCCCGGTAGCGAACACGCCGATGCCTTGGTCTCCACAGGGGAGTAGTCGAGGATCTAGTGGTGACTAAGAAGCCGATGCCACTGATGTCCAGCTCTTGGCTGGCGCCGAATTTATACCCGTCGATTCTGCCGAATCGGCGGTGGACTTTGATTTGTTATTATTACTACTTATAAATTGTTCCTCTTATTTACATTATCGACTTCCCCTTGTATACATTGATGAGGATGTTCCAAACATTTTAGTAATTAGGGTCACCCGCCTCCAGGTGTAAAAATAATTAGTTTGACTATTTTTGAACATATAAATAAATAGTTACATATTGTCACAAAAGTGACAATATGTAACTATTTATTTCGTGGTCAGATCCTAAATAGTAAGGGGAAGCATAACAAAGGTCTACGTGAAGATAGATATACTTTTAAAATTTCTTACTATATAATATGTCCATTATCCAAACACTTCGATAATCTTACAATGACTCTTTTCTTTGCATTTTATTAGAAAGTAGAACTGAACATATTTTAACGTGTTAGGGTGGCAAAAATCTAAAAAATAGCTACATATCTTTGCAAACGGTTTTACAGAAAGACCCAAAACACACACATAGCATTGCTATTCCCAAGAATCTCGAACCTAAATTTTACTATGGCAACTCCTGCCAATATCCGTACCTATACCGGAACTCTCAGCAATCCCACCGATACACCGCGGGCATCCAGTTATTCAATCTTGAATGCCTATTTACGTCCTGTCCCTAATCGGCTGAGCCCCAGGCCGCCAGATTCAATCGCCGTAATTGTCTCATGCAAGTTTAAGCCCCCAGGCCGGCCCTGGCCTCCACCCTCTCTCCACACTCCCGGCCGGAGACAGTTTTGTATTAATGACCGCCGGGAACAAAGTCGGGACGAAGGCGAGACGTGGCAATTCCAGGAGGTTATTACCGCCCCCGACTCATTCCGGGTTAACGACGCAGAAAGAAAAGTGTTTTTCATTTGAGAGAAAAGTCGAGATTAAGCTGGGACAATCCTAGAGTTGTATAGCGGGGGCAGAGAGTCATTTGGTGCAATTTACGACAGCAAGATTTCCATGCGAGGAAATAATGGGGTAGAACTTAATTCTGAGTTTCTTCTCGGGAATTTGCAGTGTAGGGTCCCTTCTTTTGAATTTGTGGCATTAAGCAAACAATCAAAGGGCGTACGATAAATAGGATACTGGGAATAATCATGCGGGCATAACTGCGGTGGGATAAATTGTGTGGTCTTGGGAAAACCTCAATTATTTTGATGTAGGAGTAGAAAGGTTCAAAAGCTAGAAGCATTTATAGCAACTATATGTAAAGTATATGATGCTGGAATATTCCACCACTTGCCACTCCATCCCGTCTCTCTCCACTAATGCTTTCAGCAAATACCCCAAATATTCTGTCTCCCTTCTCCCCATTTTGCTTTCATCCTCCTCCGCCTTTCAACCCCCCCACCCACTCATTTTTCTCGAGAGCTCCCCTACCTATTTCGTTCCCGAACTAAACCCTGCTCTTTGTCTGATGTTACTACGGTATGCAAATACGCCGAACTCGTCGGCCGGCGAGCCGCCCGCTTCGCAGATTATTTAAATAAAATGTATTCCGTCGGTTTGGAAATTTGGGTGGGTCTCCCTTGGGCCCTGTTAATATCGTACGTGTTCCTGCGCTTAAATTACCGAAAGGGTTATATACAACGGTGGAGTCGTAATCGCGCTTTAGTTCTGGGGTAGAAAATATCTCGATTCAAAATTAAAGCAGATTATTCTGGGCATTCAAACGTGCGTCGGATTTTCGTTAGGGTATGAATGGCGGTTGATTGTTGACGCCTAGCCGCGTATTGAAAAGATCCTTGCATCATATCAAAACGAATTATGGCTATATTGATGCCTTGTCCACATTTAAAGAAAAATAATACTATTTGCATGAATAGTTGCTTCCACTAAAAATTCGCAACTAAATCCATGAGCTTTGGCACTTTGGCAGTGCGCAGTCGCTTTGTTTACAACCACTTCTAGGGATCTTAATTTCGGTGTATTGACACGTATTATCCGAACATATTCCCTCAATAAACTGTCAATACTTTCATTTCTTACATTCATTTTTAGTGTACTTAATCAAACTTCCTATGAAGAATTGCCACTCAATAAATTGTAACATAGAAAACGTTCCCACTAGAACACAGTGAGCCCACTAATTACGTTCTATTTCATGTCCAGCTCGAGCCCTATGAGCTTTAAGCCCGACCACTTCGTCTCTCTCCACCAACACTTGCCGTTCCCTCCCGCCTCTTTCCACTAATAAATGCTTTTATGCAAATTCCCCACATTCTCCATCTCTCTCCCTTCACCCCCATTTCGCTTTAACCACCCTTCGCCCTTCAACCCCCACCCACTCATTTACCCCGAGATGTCCCTCTGCTTACTCCCCTTTTGTCTCTATTTCGTTCCCGAACTAAAGCCCGCTCTTTGTCTGGTATTATTACGGTATGCAAATACGCCGAACTCGTCGGCCGGCGAGCCGTCCGCTTCGCAAATTATTTAAATAAAATGTATTCCGTCGGTTTGGATATCCGGATCGGTCCCCCCTGGGGTCCAGTTAATATGGTACGTGTTCTTGTGCTTAAAATTACTGAAAGGGTTATACACGACGGTGGAGTCGATGAGAAGCTAAGGGTTATTATTCTAGTCATTGGGCATGGATAGTGGTTGACCAAACGTAGAAAGTTGGCATAATTATGTTTAGTTGACCATATTGGCTTCTTCAACTACAAGACAGAAGAAAAAATCATGACTAGTGTCAAAGACGAAAAGCTTACAAATTAAGGGTCTATTGATATATTGATTGATTTCCGTATGACGAATATGATGCCGATGAGGATACGCGCTGCGCCGAAAAAGCTGCTGGAGGACAACCTCAGAGCACGACCATGTATGGATGAAGAAATATGACAATCCCCATCAGCCCGGCATAATGGTGCAGTTATAGAGCACCGAGAGTTCTTTGAACCTGCGTGCGCGTCATTTCTCATTCACGGATTGGCAATAGAGCCGACCTTGACATTTTTTCGTGGAGGGTGAGAGCGGTGCGGCTCGGCGCGGCGTTCGCTGCAGCCGCGCCGCCCTTCTTTTTGTCCAGAGCTTCGTTAGGGTCGCTGATCGGTTCGGATTTAAAAAATCGGGTTAGGTTGAAACCGATGATGGAAGGCTTTTTGCCAAGAGTGCAGGTACATCTATGGTGATAGGGGAGGAAACTAGGGGATAGTTTCTGCCAGAAAGGACGGAAGTATTATATATTCGGGTGTTCCAGGTTTTTTTGATCATGACTTTGACATTTGGTAGAAAAACTCATTGTAAGGTGGGTTGCTCATATAAACATAGGTCCTAAATTTTTTCGTTTCTGAGATAAAGGGCGGTGTAGTTCTCTTTTTGAAATTGAATTATGCTAATATCTCCGAAAATAATCAAACTGCTGAACTGAAATTTGGCACTGCTGTGTTTTTGGTGATGGAGAATAATATAAAATTTCTATGTATGTCAAAAAGGGCGCCACTTGTCCTAAAGTGTAATTTTCGTAATGATAAAATTAAACGGTTGCGTTGAAGTTGAAATTGCCAAGATATCTATTAACTCCAACATTAAATTTGCACTATACTTCTTTCAAATGTTAGAGATATACTGGACATTCAAAATGAAGAAAAATGAGAAATGACCATTGGTCAAAACACCAATTTCTATGTTGATAAATCTCATTCAGTAGAAGCACATATCACATACCTATATAGGAGTGAAGCTATATAAGGCTGTGGTAGAAGTAAGCCGGAAGGAACTCTATATACCAGAACACCAATCAAAACCAAATTTTAACAAGATGCATCTAAATGTATATTCTACACATTTTCCAAAATATGGTTTTCTTATCCTTGTCTAATTTAATTTTATTTAATTTTAGAAAAAATCTGTCAAATTTGATGGTATCTTTATAATGGGTGGTTCCTTGAGATATTTTAACGCAACTGATGTAGTTTGAAATGCGCTTGATATTTAGTGAAATATAAATGACATATCTTAATGAAGATATCGCCAGTAAGTAGTTCCATACAAGGGACTCGAACGACGGGTACAGTAATAAGTGTTATAAAGAAGTATGGATACAAATTTTATTAACACACTATTAGGTACGTTTTTTAAAATTATTTACCCTAAGGGCACGGCCACACATAAGGCAGACGGCGGAGGAGAGCAGAGCGGAGATGGTAGCGGAGCTTTCAAAACAATAAGAAGCCTACCATGGTGTCCACACATACCGCGGAGAGGGGAGCGGAGAGTAAAGCGTGTTTGCTCGCTGGTAGCGGAGCGTTCAAGTCATTTGACATTTTCCGACGTATTGGCACGTATTTAACCTCGAGAATAGAGCGTTGTATTTTTATATACCTACTTAATAATAAACAATATGGATCGCGAAATGCTAATTAGTGAAGTTTTTAGTCGCAAACCCTTATGGGACATAACTCATGCACATCACCATAACCGAGGTGTTTTAGACAAACTTTGGGTCGAAATTTCCGAAATTATTTTTGTACAGATGATGGAATTCACCCTGCTGCTTAGGTTTATTTCATGTACCCACACTGCACGTTTATTTTGCAAAATCCGAAATTTGAGTTGTGAATTTTCACATAAAAATAAATCGACATTTTTATAGCTGTTTCTATGAAGTTCGACTTTTCAATGTTTCCACTTTACTTCCAACCTCTCTGCGCAATACTCCTTTCAAAGCTGTCACAATCCGCTGACTGTGTGGACACTACCCGCACTACTCTCCGCTTTCCGCCCTGCTCTCCGCTCCGCCGTCTGAGTGACGTGTGGCCGTGCCCTAAATGTCTACTTGACCGACACTGGGGTCAGGGTAACCTAGTGACCTGTAGTCTATTTATTTGACACATGATAATTATTACAACGTGCAACTAAAGCTTCCTTTGTAGACGCACATGCCATTTAGTAGATTTTTTGTTTATTTTTCTGAACTGGAAGAGGTTGCTGAAAAATTACCGGTCGAGGGAAGTTGTGAGGCTCTCTGAGCATATACTTTGACATTTCTCATGATACGTGCGTTTCAGACTTTCCTTTTCCGCGTCTCCATTTGCTCCGTCAGTCGGAAACAATGAAATGCGTCTTCTGTACCTGAGCTTGACATTTCGTAACTACGTTTTCGGTTATTTGGATCAGTGGCGGATCTACGGGGGGGGGGGGAGGGGGCTACAGGGGCTATAGCCCCCCCCCCTCTGACCTAATACCGTAAGGTAGGCACTTAAAAAATGTGTCTGGCAATTAGAGATGGTGTGGAACTGCGTTTTCTTGGAACAGGTACAACCTGTTCCAGTTCCAGGCAATACCTGTTCTTAAAAAACCTGTTCCAGTTCCAATATTATTAACTTCTAGTCTTCTAAGGCCGTGGTCCGAATCGCGCTGTCAGTGCTTACAGCGCTCAGATCGTTTACAACAGGTACGATTTGATTCACTTACTGACAACTCGTTTCGGACCGGTTGTAAATGCGCTGACAGTAACAAGCCATTTTGAGGTTATGTGGGTGTGAAGGTCGCAAAGTAACTATTATTATTGAATATTGAATCATTGATAAATATTGCTTCCGTTTCTAAAGAGGGTACGCTAAATAGTTTTTATAGTACAAATTTAAAAATTTGGTGAACGCAATGGGATTGGGACAGGGCCCGACACAGAACACGGGTCCAGTCACCGCCTTCACCGATCGACAGTTCACGTTCACAGTTGCTCTATTCTATTACTACGAGTAGAGCGGAACTGGAACAGCGGAACGGAACTGAACGAAACTTAGAATATTAATGTATTAATAGTATTGTATTTTAATGAATAAAATGAATAAAAAATGTGTTTCCTATTTTATTACAAAATTTCGGAAATAGAAGGCCCTCCCTTGACTCCAGCCTAGATCCGCCACTGATTTGGATGGCGTCGTTGAGGAATCCAGCGGAACAAAAGGTATACGACCGACTTGATGAATTTTTTTCCGGCGTCGTCGCGACCCGGTCTTCGGCCGTCGGAGGAGCGCTTGCCCTCCGCCGGTCCCGCCGTACAATAATAAAACGGCGCAGGATTGAACCGCGAGCATCGGCCGGCCGGCCGGCAGATTTTTACAGACGCGCGCGGCGCCGCGGTGCTCGCCCTCGCCCTTACCCCGCTCCCGAAACAACGAAACTATGTGATCAGGTGAGTCGACATTTTTTCGTTTTTTTTGGTGCCTGTTTTTTTTCTAATTCTTCGAAAATGAGGTTAGGTTTGTTTGGTTGTGTTCGATAGGTTAGGATTAACGCTGTGGTCTCTGTAGGTAACGCGTTGGTACCTACGTATATATTATGTCCGCGAATAAATATATAAGATGAGCGCCAAGCGGAAACAGCGCGTGCGTGATGGGGTTGTGTTTATGCCAGGGTTATAACACCCTTGTTATTTTATTATTATAATTGATATAATATCCAGGAGGAAATAATACTTTGTTTACATGCACTAAAATAATAATAGTTTCGTTACTTGTTGCTAATATGATGTCAAAATAATAACTACATACAAAATCGTCTATTAGATGTAGCATGAGGGTAAAAAAAGATAGGTATTTTTGGCTATTTTTTAAAATTAGTATTTAAATTATTTATTTTAGGGAATAATAATTTCAAAAAGGTTAACGTTTCTTAACTAGTAGATAATTCGAGGGCATCCAATAAGAAAATCTTAACGGTGCTCGCTGTTTAGATTTATTGAACAATTATTAGGAGATCCCTCATAAACTGCCTCTAAGAAGAAAAGCAAGATGGTTGTTCCATCTCATTTCACAGTTGCATAATTATGTGAGTTTTCCCTTAGCGATGATAAGATTTTAAAATGGCATGGCCGCCATGTTTAAAATCATCTTAAAACAGCAATAATCTTCGCACTTCTTTGCATTCAAAAGTTTTGTTATAGCATTGTGTGGAGTAAAGTTCCTCCTAATAATTCATTTAGTGATATTGACTACAATTTTCAAGAAGTGAATTCAAGAAGAATTTCTTGATTAATTACCAAACCTTGTTGAGCCGTATATATTTTAGTGATATTTTTGCGAGAGTGTTTTTGGTGTTTGTTTTTAAAATTAATACATTAAAGTGCGCATATTTGGACAAAAAAATCAGCCAAATCTGATGTCTCGTTTGCGAAAACAATATACCTGAAACGTATTTTCTTATTCTTCTCTAATATAAAATTACCAGAAACTTTGGGTATATTGTTTTTACAAACGAGACATCAGATTTGGCTGATTTTTTTATACAAATATGTTCAATATAATGCAGTATTCGAGTTGAGCATTTTGAGCATTTTCAAAATAAACACAAAAAACTCACTTGGCTTGGTAGTATTTAATGCCATGTGTGTTTAAGCTTTGTCTAAGGTATTATTTTACATTGTATATACAGGGTGTTCGAAAAATAGACGGAGATATTTTAGAGGGTGATTCCCTGTTAAGAAATATGAAAAAAAGTTTCTATAAACATGGGTCCGGAAATGCAGAGTTTTCAAGATACAGGATGTTAAATAAAAAAAAATAAAACATGAAATTATTAATGTCTTAAAAATTATTTACTCGATTCTGTTGAAATTTGGCAATGTTATTTGTTGTATTAAGAGGCTAATTTCGCCCTAACTAGATTAAATTTATTAAGTCCAGTGGCGTCCCGGGGGGCACCTTAGCGAATATTATTATCAAAAAAATGTACGCCACTACCTTTTTTGTAACTTTAATATTTTTTGTTTGATTAAGCATCTAAAAATACAACTTCTTTCCCTCTTGTATTGTTTTCCTATCTCACTTCGTTTTCGAGAAAAAAAAACCGTTTTATTGCATGTCACTGGACAAAATTGGTTGTAGTGTACTTTATGTTATGATATTGGAAAAGTTGCAATAACACTCTTTCCTAGAAATGCTTTTGATTATTTGTTTTCCAAGGCACTTTTTTTTGCAAAAATTGATAAACCAATTTTGTCCAGTGACATGCAATATATTTAACATCCTGTATCTTGAAAACTCTGCATTTCCGGACCCATGTTTATAGAAACTTTTTTTCATATTTCTTAACAGGGAATCACCCTCTAAAATATCTCCGTCTATTTTTCGAACACCCTGTATAACGTATATGCGTAAAAAATCAGATTTAAGGAAAAAATCATTTACTTAAAATAGTTATTTATGTACCAAGGTACTGAAGTTCAACTTTTTATGGCTCATGAGGAATTTAGTTGCCGAAGCCTCTGGCCGAGGCAAATAAACCGCAGGAGTCGTGAAAAGAACTTCAGTGCCGAGGTACATATTATTTTTTTTAATCGGAAAAAAGTTTAGGAGTAAAAATAATTATAAGGGATCACCCCTCCATGAACCGACTGCGCGCGGTGTTGCTTGACTTTGACGATTGCTCTACACCTAGGTCAAGTATGACGAGACACTGCACTTTCTGACAGAAAATCGAAACTGCTGCCTGTTGTATATATCCTCCATGTAAAATAGATTCATATTCAAACCTACTAAAATATTTATACTGAAAGATTGCGCTGCTATAGCTATAGGTAACAATTTCGCAATGTGTACGAAAAGTTAAATGGACGGGTTTTGAATATTTGGTCACTTTTGACGGGCGATGGCTCCGGGTCTGAAGTTTGATGTTTACATCTCGCCAAGGCCTACTTATTGAAAAAATCGTACAATAATTGGCTACTTCAGTGCCGATTTCTGAGCTTTTAATGACGATTTTGAGACGATTCACTGCCGATGTCAAGAAATAGTTATTTATGTACCAAGGTACTGAAGTTCAACTTTTTATGGCTCATGAGGAATTTAGTTGCCGAAGCCTCTGGCCGAGGCAAATAAACCACAGGAGTCGTGAAAAGAACTTCAGTGCCGAGGTACATATTATTTTTTTTAATCGGAAAAAAGTTTAGGAGTAAAAATAATTATAAGGGATCACCCCTCCATGAACCGACTGCGCGCGGTGTTGCTTGACTTTGACGATTGCTCTACACCTAGGTCAAGTATGACGAGACACTGCACTTTCTGACAGAAAATCGAAACTGCTGCCTGTTCGCAATGTGTACGAAAAGTTAAATGGACGGGTTTTGAATATTTGGTCACTTTTGACGGGCGATGGCTCCGGGTCTGAAGTTTGATGTTTACATCTCGCCAAGGCCTACTTATTGAAAAAATCGTACAATAATTGGCTACTTCAGTGCCGATTTCTGAGCTTTTAATGACGATTTTGAGACGATTCACTGCCGATGTCAAGAAATAGTTATTTATGTACCAAGGTACTGAAGTTCAACTTTTTATGACTCATGTGGAATTTAAATAAACCACATGAGTCATATAAAAAGAACTTTAGTGCCGAGGTACATATTATAATTTTTTTGAAATCGGAAAAAAAATGTTTTATTAGGAAAGAAAATAATCATACGGGATCACCCGTCCATGAACCGACTACGCGCGGCGTTGCTTGACTTTGACGATCGCTCTACCTAGGTCAAGTAGGTATGACAAGACACGGCACCTTCGAACTGAAAAACCAAACTGATGCTTGTTGTGCAGCTTCCATAACAAATCTACTAATATTCAAACCTACTAAAATATTTATACTGAAAGATTGCGCTGCTATAGATAACAATTTCGCAATGTGTACGAAAAGTTAAATGGGATTTATTGGCCGGTTTTTGAATATTTGGTGTCTTTTGACGGGCCATGGCTCCGCGTCTGACGTTTGATGTTTACATATCGCCAAGGCCTACTTATTGAAAAAATCGTACAACAATGGGCTACTTCAGTGCCGATTTCTGAGCTTTTAGTGACGATTTTGAGACACTTTACTGCCGATTTCAAGAAAAAATATTTAAAGAAACCGATCCATATATGTAGACGATAACGCTTTTGTTTTCATGGCATTCATAAAATATATTTTTCCAACGGAGGGTAAGAATAAGAAACACCGTGCACTACTAGGAATGGCTTAACGGGTTCGTGAAAAGATCACCAAAATAGGTCCTATATGGCCGAAAACCCCGTTTTTTTCAGCCAGACTTGGACCCCATTTGGTGAACATCCTGTATAACTTAGAGTATTGAAATTTTGTACAGTGTTTTGAACTATGGCTAATTAGATGGCACTATCCACTTAACTAGTATTCTTTAAAAAATGCCTAATATGGCTTTGTGCTTTTTGGGTGTTTTCTTTTAATAACACTAGGCCATGGAAAATGACTATTTAAAATAGTTATAACCGAAAATGTAAGTACTTAGAGTACTATTATCGGATGACATATAATATATTAATATTTGAAATAATGGCAACCATGCCATTTTAAAATCACACCATTACAAATGGAAAACCTTTTATAATGCTATGTTAAGTTATTGAGTAAAGGAATACATACTTCTATCCTTTACTCAATGGTTAAATTAAAAATAATATATAGAAGTGTCTACATAAACAAATTTTTTTTGAAAATTTCAAAAAAAGCTTTGCCATCTAACTTAAAGAAATTACTGTTAGCGACAGTTATTCAAAATACCTATAGAAAAACAAGGACGCTAGCAGAAATAAAAATTTATATTAAAGGGGGACGGCATTTATGTACACGATGTTCCATAATATATGTCCAAATATTTGGTGTAAGAGCTTTATACAGGTGGTTTTAAATGGAAATTAGTTTTTTTTTCTCAAAAAGAGTTTAATGTATTTTTGTGGTACATTACCATTACCAGCAAATTGGAAAACACTTTTCAGTGGAATTACTTCATAACTCTATGCATTCTTAATTGAGAAGTTCGCAACCCCTTTCGATCAATTAACATTATTTTTTTACCCTTCATATTATGTTTTCATTAATTTAATAGTTTGGCTGGGAAAATTAAATTACTTGTTCTGTATTTCATTTACGAACGTGGTAGTGAATACTTGCTCTTACATTCAGAAGCAATTAAATAAAAAAATGTTTCTGACAAATTTAAAAAATAAAAAGTTTGTCAGGGGTTCGACTTGTTTCATTTAAATGCCCGCACCTTTAATGCAGCGAGATGTTTCCTTAATATTTTTAATATACCTACCTATATTTATTTACTCTCTTATATGATGAAAGCATACTAATATGAACCTTGCAGAAAAGCATATTCAATGGGACCAGTGAATAAGAAGAAATACACGCCATATAACCAGGCTACAAAATTATCTTTTCGCTAAAAACTAGTGTTAATTGAAACCCTCTTAAATAAAATATACCAGTGGAAGAAGGACTGGCATGTTGTAAACCAACCCCGTTATATTATTCGCAACACCCAGGGGGGACCACAAAGATGGCCGAATAGCGCGCGCGAGGGCGCCCCTGATGCGGAAGGGTCGCCGTCGCACAATGGCGATTTTAGGCGGGTCCGACCCTCGCCTAGGATTAGTTTCTTCGGCGCGCGGAACGTGGGGGAGGAATCGGTCGGACCGGCCCTCTGCGGTCGCACCGATCGATACCGGTCCCAACGAAATTTACATGGGGGCGATGAATAATAATTATTCTCGCCTCTGGCTAGTACACAGATAGAAATACAATTCTTCATAGAAAAATATTTGTTGTTTGATCACGAATTATTTGTCAGAAATAATATTTATTTCGGTAGAAAGTATATTATTTAAATGAAGATTTATTTTTTTCAATTAAAAAATAAGAGCTTTTTGGGTGAAGTATTTGATTCTTTTGACACATTATTGTTTAGTAGAAGCATTTATTATTTTCCTGAAATAAGGTATTACTTGGTGCAAACAATAATAATTTTTATTTATAGTATTAGCTTTCGTTGTTTGGGTCAACCATATTGTTATTTGGTTTAAATATGACCTTATTTGAGTTAAATAATACTACCTATCATTTTTATTGCTGTCTCGCTCCAGAGAATGAAAGATAGAAAGAGAGAGAAAATATGGGAGAACGAGAGCGCACTCTAGTGTCGGCGTTCAGAGCTATTCCGTGTCCGTGTAAGTAGGTACGCGTCTGCAGCCTTCCTAGAGGTTTTGTGCGAGCAGTTTTATTATTATTTATAGCCGCCGATTAGCCGTCTGTAGTGTGGTGTATTGTGTGTATTACGAGTTTTCAGATTCTTCTGTAAGTAGGATACGCATAAACAATAATGGATACAAATCTCAAAGAACTACTTGAAATGTATTAAATAGGCCACCTGTATGAGGCGCTTTCCTTGGTGAGTTTTGTATAGTTTTTTTATACCAAATATTGTTTTTTAATTGTATTTAAATAAATATTTTTATAGCATTACAAATTATCGTGTTTTTCTAATCCAATTTCCGTTCCATTCAACAGAACATCTTTATGAATTGAACAAACTTATTGTTTTTTATTCGAATCGACAAAAAAAGTTTGTGAATAATTTAATTTAAATAAATAATATTTTATTTGAGTGAATACCCTGAATGGGTAAGTCAACAGTTGTTTGACGCGACTGTCTTAATTTTTTAAATATAATAAATGTTTTTAAGCATCGTAGATTTGTTCCTTCGAAATATATCATTTATTTAATTCAAATCGTTAGTATTTTCTTGGGAATAAAAATTAATTTCTTCCAAATAATATTTAAATTGTCTCAAATTAAATGTTGCTTTTAAATTGAAACAAACAAAATGTTTTATTCAAAGTTAGTCTAGGGTTCGCCATATACAAGAATCAAATTTGTTTGAGTTAAATAAATTTTATTTGATTCAAGTATATCTTTCTATCTGTGTAGATGCTCTGCAACACTGAAGAGATACTACTATTATTACTATTATTATTATCATCCCCAACACACCACCTGCTGCACCAACACAAACTATGGCAGTGGTGAGACTCCAGCATGAGGCCCATCTGAAACGAGTATCTCCGGTCAGGTGGCCTACGTATCATTAACCTTGTCACATATCCTTATTAATTGCTCAAATAAACACCTGGGTGAAACAACCAAAAATGTCAGTTCAGCAGCACCACAACACACAGGAATCCTGTGTAGCTATAGCACCAAGCTTGATACTGTGAGCAAGACTCAACACATTCCGTTGGTCCGGTCCTGCTATCAGAGCTATAGTAAATGTTCTAGATGCCTCAAGTAAAAGGCATGCCACACCCAATTTTATAGCTGTTTATTGAGTAGAAACAAAAATAGATACATTATTTAAATCACTCAACATGAATAATTATCGAACAAGATACTCTGTGTCAATGCTTGACAATAATTACAATGGTAATCTGGGAATTTTGTAAAAACTGCTACAATGCTTTGGCAAGATTGAAGGAAACTATAGGTAATTAACAATAAAAATGTTTAAATAGTCCCTAGATTCTAAATTCCTCTCTAGTCTTTGACATACTAAAGACAGGGAATCTTGCTAAAATGGATGATTAAAATTTCAATTATTGGTTATAGTATAAAATTACACAATTTCACAAACTGAATGTTGCCAAAGTGTGTAAAAGCCATGAGGAGGGAGAAATAGTATCTTGTAAAAACTACGTTAGTTTCATTTCAACATAAATCAGAGTGATAATGTGAGAAAAGTAATCGATTGTAATTCTTCCAAGAAGTAGGTACCTATAGTATAGGTATTTATGTGTAACTATCTGAAAGTAATGAATATGAAATTAAAAAACTTCATATTTACTATAATATATTTATACTTCCATGCTTCTATGTTCAAGAATTTAATTCTCTATAGTGATTATGGTAGATAAGACCACTGATTTCTTAGTTTACATCGATGTTCTATGTAACAACTGTGGTACTCTCACGGTTGTTAATATATTCAAATTTCAGTAAATAACGGTTATTCAGCCAATCATATATATTTATTAGTACTTATAACTAATTTTCAGTAAAAGGATTATTAAAAATGTCACACCTACTAATAAATAAAATAAAAAGAATTATACTAATAAATATTTGGGTGGCTGAAGAAGCGTTAATTATTTAAATATATACAGGATGATTTGTTTAGAACTACCACCGTGTTTTCTCCCTTATTTTGCGCCCTAGAAAAAAACATAAGAAACAAAAATGTGGCAAATTTTGGACAGCTAAGTGGTGCTGCAAAAGAAATTGGCATCCATGGCCAACTTGTCGCGCAGTATAAAAAAACTCAAATTGAGCAAAACAATTAATAGCCGTAGAATGTTTATTTTAAGAGATAGAGGAAAACTTCACATTGAAAATTAATGGCACTAAGAAGCTTTATGCAACTGGGTACTCAGATAGTTTCAAACAATTACACAGGATCTTCGGCTCTCTTGAAGCTATGATTTTTTGTTTATTTTCTGGCTTATTTTGGGCCGCACATAAAATACGTAAGAACATAAAATATGGTAATTTAGTCAGCCAGGCGACGTTAAAAAAGAGATAGGCCTCCATGCCCGACTTTTTGCGCTGTGCTAAAAAACTTCAAATAAAAAAATTTCATGCCCATAAGAGAGCCGAAGACCATGTGTAATTTTCTGCCATTATCTGTGCTCTTGGATGTATAAAGCGTCTCATTGCCATCAATTTTCGATATAAAATGTTCCTAGGTCTCTTAAAATAAACATTCCACGGCTATTAATAGTTTTGCTCAATTTGAGGTTTTCTTTATACCTATATTGCGCGACAAGTTGGCCATGGATCCCGATTTCTGTTTCAGCACCCCTTAGCCGTTCAAAATTGCCACATTTTTGTTCCTTGCGGTTTTTTGTAGGGCGCAAAATAAGCAAAAAAATCTCGGTGGTAGTCCTAAAAAAATCATCCAAAAAACCAACATTGTACATATTATTTTATCCGTTAGTCAAATTTGATCACCTTTTGCAAGAAAAATAAATACCTACGTACGCCCTTGACTAATGAATATACGGCGGAAGAGGGTGAAAATCTAATTAAATTTTAAGGCCAAAGTTGCACCAAAAGAAAAGAACGGACCCTTTTGCAAGGGTGGGTAGACCCTCGGATATAAAGGTCGAATCGGCCATCTTTGCCATATACTGAACCCCGCTTGGGAACAACGGTCTAATTTAGAATTATTGTCTTCAGAAGTATACAAAACCTATATACATAGAAGGGAGAGTGCGGATGTAATTCGATTTTAAGGGGTGGATTGCAAAGGAGAAAGATAGACTAATATGCTCGATAGATATAAACTTGGTATTGTATTACAGTTTACTGTCTCAGAAATATCATGAAATCTCACAGGAATTAAAATCAGAATGTTCTCCTGCAGTCCAGGCATCTAGTTTTTAGACTCCTTGAGAAGAGATAAAAAATAATGCTTAATAATAATTTCCACCGTCAGTCGTCACGATACTACAAGCTATATAAGAGCATCCCAAAAGCAACCAAAATGCAATTGGTGGCAATTACTATTATTCCGTCTTCATTGCCAGTTGAAGCTATAGGGCCGACTTTTTTCCCGATAGAACTAGGATATCGTTCGCTCAAGTACTACGGAAAACCATAGAAAACCTTATATAGCAAGCCCAGTGAGAATATATAGGTAACAGTAAATCACACAGATAAATATATATTAAGGAGCAATACCGCGGGAATCTACATTTTGCTCAGAACGAACGAGGACACAATCCAATAATTCAGACTCTACGAACATCGAAATCAAACAATATTTGCATTAAACTTGTTTTATTATATACTTACTGACATTTGTTATTGTCTTGCACCCTTTTTTAAATCTTTTTTTGAGTGTACCCACATTCAGTTCTTCCTCCACGTGTATTATTCTTTCCGGCTGTCTTTCAAAATAGCGGGTCTAGATTTTCATTTCTCACCACCCCAATGTTATATGCCTACTACCATATTCCGCCCTTGACAGTCTATATAATCTTGCGCTAACGCATGGCATTCTAATTTTCTAAGGGAAAGATTTATATCTCTAATTCGGACCCACGTCCACATACCCAGCACGGCCCGCCTATCCTGAAAGGGATTTATTCTGGGCTTCTGAAGTTGGCATTTAATTAGGGTTCCTGATCAAATGGCCCTTACGTTGTATTATAAGAGGGTCTACGCCCGCGTAGTTTGATGTCGCCCGTCAGAGTTTTCGGGCTCTCGGTCGAATCGGGTTTTATACACGTATAGAAATGGGAAATGCGGAGTTTAATTGAAAGTTGCTTTTAGGGGTTCATGTAACGTTAAGCATCCAAGCCTGCATGCGGTGACTTACATCCAACATGGCGACGCATAAATGTAGCCAGTTTGCATCCCGCAGCAGAGCTCTGCCGCTATATTCATAAAGTTTGCAGCAAATGGGATAAATTGTTATTATTACATCTTTTGAAAATCTAATTTTGTTGGTACATGTTTTGGGTACACTATATTGCGCCTAAACAGTGTCGTGATGTCGCAGACCACACCTGTCAAATTTGAAATCAAAATTAAAAATTGGGAAAAATCGGGTTTACACGATTCTCCCTGCATACTAGGTATATCGATATAAATGTGTACGTATAGGTACTTAAACTCGTTCAAAAACAACGATTTTTCATTAGGATCCGATTCCGAAGAATCAGCACAAAGAGGGCTTTAATAAATTAACAAGAATTTTTCAAATAAAACAATTTTGGATATAAAACTATAAATGTGCCAGATATGAATTTTTTTTACTACTAACCTGAGAAATCACCATTCATCTAATGAGAAGTACCTAATATTTTTCTCCCTAAGTAAATAATGATAATAAAAAAATACCTAGGTAAGTAATGAAAAATTTTCTATATGACATTTAAAAATTAGTTTTATTTTATCAGCTTGACAACTGAACTCCCATGGCTACTTGATATTTCGAAGTATTTGAAAAAGCGAGAAATGACTAAAATATCAAAATCTAATCAAATAATATGTAAAATATGGCAATATTTCAATGTTAGTAGTAAAAAAAAATCTAAATACATTTCGGTTGAGAAGGCCATTATTTACCTCTCATACGCGCCTCAGGATATAAAAATTCTCGGTAAATAACGGCTCACTTCTCAACCTAAGTGTGTAATATACTATTATAAGAGTGACCATTATTTCTTAGACCCACATTGTAGGAGTTTTAGTATTTTGCCGGCGACCTTTTCTTAAATCCTCTCTATGAAACCGATTTACCGATTTGAATAAACCTATACTATTTGCTACATCGGTTTGGATACAACCAGAAAGGTAAGTTTTCTGTAATTTTTATTTATTGATGTACGTACCGGCCATAAGTGAAAAAACTTTATATATTTATATCATCCAGTTAATTTTATTTAAATTTTAAATTTTTATTAAACTTTGGAAAGCAATTTTTAAATGTTAATAATTAACAAGGAATATTTTAATAACGAGTCGCGCATGTCCATTATTTTGTATAACTTCTGCGCATCTTCTAGATAGAGAGGATATTAATTAATCAATATATTCTTGCGAAACATTATTCCAAGCTCTCGTGATATAGCTTCTAATAATAATTTATTCTTTAGATTCATATTTGCCATCGTTTTATTCTCTTCTTTTCCTATCAGTATGATCCCTGATCCTAGAGGTTCTCAATAGGATTAAAATCAGCACTTTGAGCTGACTTACACTTCATTACATTTATTTTTCAGTTGTAAACCTTTCTTTTACTTATCTTAGCGATATATGCTTCGGGTTGCTGTCGTGCTGAAAAATCCACCATAAGGACAAATTCTCTTAAGCAAATGGAAGCATTTGTTCCTTTAAGATATCTAGATAAGATGCCACCAATACGAAATAAGGGGCCCACTCCGTGTCCAGAAAAACAATTCCACAACATCACTTCCACCGCCATGTTGAACTGTATTTACGGTTATAGCTTTCATTCTTCGGACTCTATTCCCTCAGAACTAAACAAGTTAAACTCTGTTTGATTAGAAAATGAAACGTTTTTCCATTGACGAACATTTCAGTTAATATAGGTTTGATTTTTTGCAAATTCTAACCTGGCTCATCTGGTTTTGGCAGAAACAAAAGGCTTCTTCTCTGGTCTTCGCGCATAAAGACCGAATTCGTTCAACCAACGCCTAATAGATCTTACAGTTAAACTCACTTTTGTCGAATATCCTTGAATAAATTATGGAATTTTTTTGTGATAACCCAGCGGTTTAATGTTAATTGCATTCTTATCAGATTAAACTCAATTGTTTCTTTATTTTTGTCCCACAAAAGTCAAGGGACAAAATGTATTTATTAAAAACGGAATCGTGTCGCGTTTTTCCCACGTTGGAAGTTTTTTAGAGGCCAATAGACATAGGTATAGGTACTCCGCGATTCAAAATATTATGATTCGATATCTGTAAATAAATAATAAATTATTTATTTGTTTATTTACTTTTGGCCGATACCGTATAGGCAATTGCCAGAATATTTTGCATAAATTGCAAAATTTGAAATAGCAAAACAATTTAATTCATTTTCTCATTGATATACGTAATGTCTTCTGACCGGGCGCCGAAAAAATACCTTTTTTATTTTTTAAATACCTTCTTTCTTTATTATACATTTTAATCATAATTTCACAAAGCGTCGCGACGCTCGTTCGTCCGCCGCGCTAACAAAATGGAGTCCGCCGCGACGCCGTGCACCGGAGGAGAAGGCACAGCCTGCTTGCTTCGCCTCTGCCGGCCGACCGACCCTGATCGATAATGAACATGCCCGACTTGCCTCGCAGCCACTCGTTCGAGATAGTTGTACTATCGTGTTGTGCAAGTGGAGCGTTCGCCACGTTAAAATATAAAACGAGCAACTCAAAAACAAAATAATAATTATTATTTTAAAAAGTAAAAAAATACATTAAAAAGGCAAAAGTAAAGATAAAGAAACTACAGATATTTTTAATATATGAAAGAAACTAAATCAACAAAAATACTGTTGTCACATATTGTTCCTTATATTTAGACTCCTTTACGTAAATAGTCTGTAATACAAGTTTCGAATGCAATTCGGTTAGATCGTCTAAAATTTCAGTAAACTTTTCAAACTCATTTACCTAGTTGGGTTTAAATGTCTATACACGTTGTTCTTGTGCAAATTTCAGGTTTTGAGCGACATAGCTGTGATTACACTACAAATTTTCTGTCCAATTTTGGAATATGATTCTATTTTCTTCATTGCATTGCATAAAGGTGTGAAATTTTCTTACGGAATGCCCTTTGTAAGTGAATTAATAACAACTGGATTTTTGTTGTTGTTAGAAATATTTTACCAAGATAATTTTATTTTAAAAACATTTGCTACTAATAGGAACCTTTCTGAAAATAACTTAATAAGTAGAGAAATTGTATTAGACCCGGACCCGAAGATAGTGACATATTTTTGGACGTGATTTTACTCAGTTTGCCTTTCAAAATTATGTTGCACATATTCTCACAATAATAAAGTATGAATCAGAGTCATCCTGGGTTCTTCATATGAAAAGGTGAGTTTTCATTTATTAGAAAAATATGAATTTTGATATGGTTTTAGTCAGGCTGAAAAATAGAAAATTCCTCGGAAAACCATTGCCACGTAATCTTGTATTTTAATACTTTATTTTTCCACGTTTCTGAACATGCTGCCAATTATAAATATGTAAGTTCTTGTCATAAAACTGCTGAAGAGAAAATGACATACCGCTTGCGCATGTTCAAGTATACACTTCATATCGAATAAATCGTGGAAAATTTAATCATTCAAATACAAGTTCACGTGACAATAATAGTCCTTTGGGCCCACGCTAACGGTATGCCTATGGTTTTCCGAGGAATTTTCTATTTTGAACTTCATTATAAAACAACATGGCGCAGCCTGACTAAAATCATATCAAAATGCATATTTTTCTAATAAATGAAAACTCACTTTTTCATATGAAGAACCCAGGATGACTCTGATTCATACCTTATTATTGTGAGAACATACGCAACATCATGTCCTTTGAAAAGCCAACTGAGTAAAATCACGTCCAAAAATCTCCCGGTCTATATATATATATATATATATATATATATATATATATATATATGTAAAATTGCGCACCTAATCAGACGTTTTCGTTTATTATGGTTACCATAGTAACAGGGGCAAATTATAGTGTTTTTTTATGGCAAATATTAATAACAAACATGTAGGTATTATTATATTGGTAGCAAGATTTGAGATTTTGAAGTTTTTGCATGTTTTTTGTTTCTCAATATTTATTTACGTTGGTAAATTTTTTATGATAAGTAATTTTTTACAGAATAATACACATAAACTATATATATTTTCCAACATTTCTCATGTTATGTGGAATACTGCTGACGATAGAATCAAGGTCATGGAATCCAATTCAATTAAGTAGGTATTTGATAAGTGCAAAATAACACTATTATGTAAAATACAAAATATAAAGAAATTTCCATCTTTGGTGACTTAAATTTTATCATCAATAACTAGAATCGGTTTATTTGAGAATTTTGTTACAAAAAATGTCAAAGTGGCAATAATTTTATTTCAAAACAAAAGTTTCAAAGCTTAAATGAGCTACAGTTTCGGATTAGTCTCCTTATAGAAGGAGTTTTCTGTTCTGGAGGCATATAGGTAGGTATTTCCTGTGGTATAAAATATCGAAATCAATTTTTGAATATTTTTGTTTATCGGGAAATTTTACAACGCCTAATTGCGTGACCCAATATCAAAAAGGAATTTGTTCTGTTCTTTTATGAAAGGCCGACAATTTTTCATAGATTGTAATTAATAGTTTCGGGTTCCAGCGGGCCGATATTGAAAAATTACGCGTGTCAGTCCTTTACGTCAGCGCCCGTTTATATTAAAAAAACGCCCGGAGCCCATGCACGCTCTCAAATTCAGCATGTATCCAAACCTATTGAGATTTAAAGTTTTTGAAATAATATTGTACGCAGTTTTGCCGATTCACTCGAAATTATTTGAAATTCGGCGGGCTGGTCGGCAAAATCAATAGTAGACATTTTTTCTCCGCTTCAATGGTAATTTTAGAGAGTTACGCGTGTGGTGAGGATTTTATTTTTCGTTGCGGAATTTACTTTTTTACGTATTTTTTTTTATTTATATCTGCATATTAAGAGGAGGGGTACTCGTGGCTTGACTAGTTGAACAACAAGAACTTAATTTAGTGGGAAATAAGCCAATTTTTATGTGCGAAGACTCTTTTTATTTGTGAAAGCTTTCGCAGTAGTTTAACTGCTTCTTCAGTCACTCTAACATTACATTAAAATAGTTTTTGTGATACAATTTACTCTGGAACCTGAAAATCATAATAGTGTACCTTTTTTTGGACACTAAAGTGATCAGAAAATCAGATAATAGAATAATATTGGTTTGGTATACTAAACCAACTTGTTCTGGTAGATACACTAATTATTTTTCGTACCATACTGAAAAACTAAAATAAATTTAGTGTTAAGTATGAAAAATAGAATCTTAAAATTATGTCATCCATCATTAAAAAAAAGAATTTAGTTAAATTAAAAAAAAACTGTTTATTGATCATTCTTATCCTGAAAAACTTTTAAACAAATTATTATTTTAAGTACATCTAATAATATAACAGATTAGTAACCTTTAGATCAACAACTAAGTACATTTTCTAATAATAATATTAATTTAAATCTTAAAATATACAAATCTTTTCCTTATATAAAGACCTAACACCACAAATCTCAAATTTATTAAAAAAGGAAACAAATGTCATAATTGCTTATACAACAGTAAAAATTGTAGTAAATCTCCTAACAGACCTTAAAGGACAAGGTAAATACTCAAGATAGGTCTAATGTAGTTTATCAGATTAATTGTACTATAAATTGGTCAAACATGTAGTAGAAGCATTAAATCTAGAAATATTTCTCATTAAAGTGATATTCGTCTAAGGCCTGAATCATACGCTTTATCACATGTCAACTCGACAGGACACAAAATGGATTTTGATAATACTAAAGTTTTGGCAACTGAAAGAAATTGTTTTAAACGTGGTTTTCTTGAAATGTGTTAAATTCACCAAGTTGAAAATACTCTTAACAAGAGAACAGACATTCAGGACCTTAATATAATTTTTCAAATTTACTCTTCTTAGAAAACCAATCTAATTTTAATAACAACAATAATAATTCAAATATACATAGGTAAATGTATAATAATAGTAACTACTGACTTTTATATACCTGCCTATTTTTGAAGTGTCATATTGAACTAGCTTTTTGCCAAATCTAAATTACAAAAATTTTGTAGGTACTTTTGCCCTGTCCAATGTATAGTTCACAGGTTAACATCTGAACAGGGTGTTCCCGTATATTTTGACCCACCCCTAGAGCCTATATTTTTCGAGTTAGAAAAAAAGTACTTAAATGAAAGTTGTAGGGTTTTTTCTGAACCACTAGGATCTGTTACTAGATAAAACAACTGAGCGTCGAAAATTTATAAAAAAATATAAACTTACTTTTTTTAATGGAACACCCTGTATATTTGTGGATTTTTGAATTGCACGCATTTTTTCGATTCCAACAATATAAATATGTTAATATGTTTGCTCTAAGCATTCGCATGGTATTCTAAATTGCAGATAAATACGATCTTTATATTTAATCAAGGTTGCCATGGAAAAATATTCCAACTTAGGCAAGGGCATTGCTGTCAATCCATTATTTTTGGGACAATACACCTTGGTACCCAACAACTTTCATTTAAGTAATTTTTTTCTAACTCGAAAAATAAAGGCGCTAGGGGTGGGTCAAAATATACAGGAACACCCTGTACATTATATTAGGAACTCACTTAAGTGTAAGTAATTTTGTGATTAATATCACAAAAACTATTTTAATGTAATTTTAGAGTGACTGAAGAAGCAGTTAAACTACGGCGAAAGCTTTCACGATTAAAAAGAGTCTGCACACTTAAAAATTGGCTTATTTCCCACTAAATTAAGTTCTTGTTATATCTACATATACAGGGTGTCCGGAAATTACGTATACAAAATTGGAGGGGTGGTAGTACTCGCGAAAATAATGCCACAAGTTCATATAACACTTTTCCGAAAACTCGATATTAACCGAGTTACATAACCTCAAAACTATTTTTTTCAAAACAATATTTTGAGATAACTTTTTTCCTAGTGAATATACTTTTTTTTCAAATTTGGTACACTTATTAGGTACACATAATAGGGTGGACTATCGTGAGAAATTTCATAATAATTGGTCGGCCATAAAGGCCGTAACACCATGTGCATGTGTACAAATTCTGCTAGAACCTTTTTATTTTCCAATTTTTTTTTATTATTATAATTTATTATTAAAGAGCGTTAAAAAATCTTACAAAAAGGTACTCTTGTCTTAATTCGATAAAGTTTACCGTTTCGCAGAAAATCGCATTTAAAAAGGATAAGGTTTTCTAGAAATACGCGATAAACGCCCACATGATCAAAGCTGGCCTTGGAATTTTCGATCTTTGGCGATTTACTATGACTTGAGATTGGTCATCCTGAGAATGTATGTGATAATTTAAAGGCGGAAAAATACACCTGGAAAAAATTAACAATAATTTATTTATTTGGTCAGGAACAATAAAAAAAATTAGAACAACAATAACAATTAATTAATAATAAAAATAAATCATTTATAGCAAAGCTTCCATTTCTAAGCACAACTCGAGTCTTCTTAAAAGTGATCTGCGGGTTCTAAAAAATATTCCTTCTTTCCTTCTAATAATATCACATCAGGAATCAATAATTCTCTGTCTTAATTCTTCTCTATTATTTATAAGAGTTTTGTATACCAGTGACTTAAGATAACCCTAGGAAAAAAATCCATAGGATTTAAGTCAGGCGATCTAGGGGCCCACTCAATAAATCCACCAATAAATGCGATTTTCTGCGAAACGGTAAACTTTATCGAATTAAGACAAGAGTACCTTTTTGTAAGATTTTTTAACGCTCTTTAATAATAAATTATAATAATTAAAAAAAATTGGAAAATAAAAAAGTTCTAGCAAAATTTGTACACATGCACATGGTGTTACGGCCTTTATGGCCGACCAATTATTATGAAATTTCTCACGATAGTCCACCCTATTATGTGTACCTAATAAGTGTACCAAATTTGAAAAAAAATATATTCACTAGGAAAAAAGTTATCTCAAAATATTGTTTTGAAAAAATTGGTTTTGAGGTTATGTAACTCCGTTAATATCGAGTTTTCGGAAAAGTGTTATATGAACTTGTGGCATTATTTTCGAGAGTACTACCACCCCTCCAATTTTGTGCACGTAATTTCCGGACACCCGTAATTCTCTATACATGGCTTAATGACAGATTCCTCTCGAGAAATTATGAAGATTTAGCGCATTGAAAGTGTTTCTATTGGGCCCCCTGCGGAGCTACGGGTCCTCGAAGGGGGCCCCCACGAAAGTACTTTTTCTCAAATAACTTTAGGACCGTTTAACCGCTCGCCCTCAAATTTTGTATACACTATATATACCACTATATATACTCAATAATACCCACCAACCACCTTTAAATGAACCCCCTGGTATACAGAGGGTTTGTTTTTAGGTGACTCATGTTGGTTTTTGCGTCAAAACTTTTTTTTACACCCTGTAGAGTAGATCCCCAAACATTTTAGAACATTTTACCTCTCTTGCACTTTTCCCATAAAATGCACCGTTCTCATTAAAAATGACAAAATGTACCCCAGTCAGGACAATAGAAGATCTTTGGCAACGTATTGAGACGGAAGCTAATGAAATAAAAAATAATCCTGAAGTATTAGAAAGAGTTAATTTCAATTTTTTGAGGCGAATACGCTTATACGAAGAACAAAACGGTGGAATATTTGAGAATTTGCTTTAATTATGTTGTAGTAGCTCTCATCGTCTGTTTTATATTAAAATCTTGTGAATACATTTCACGAATTTTCTTTTAATTTTAGGGAAATTGTAATACTTAGAAATTTATGCACCACACCAGTAGGCACAGCCTACTCAACTAAATAACGGTAGGGTGCAAAGTGACAAGATTTGAATTTTGAGATTTTTAGTGAGAACGGTGCATTTTGTGGGAAAAGTGCAAGAGAGGTAAAATGTTCTAAAATGTTTGGGGATCTACAGGGTGTATAAAAAATTTGGGCTTACCGTACCGATAAAAAAGTTTTGGCGCAAAAACCAATATGAGTCACCTAAAAACAAACTCCTGTATACCAGGGGGGGTCTATTTAAAGGTGGTTGGTGGGTAATATTGAGTGTATAGTGTATACAAAATTTGAGGGCGATCGGTTAAACGGTTCTAAAGTTATTTGAGAAAAACTACTTGCGTGGGGCCCCTTTCGAGGACCCGTAGCTCCGCAGGGGGGCCCACTAGAAACACTTTCAATGCGCTAAATCTTCATAATTTCTCGAGAGGAATCTGCCATTAAGCCATGTATAGAGAATTACGGGACACCCTGTATTTATGGAGGATGCCGCAGATTATGCCAACTTGGGTTATTTTAAAATAGTAAAACTATTCAACTCATTTAAATTAAATACCTACTAATAATAAATAAAATTTCCTCTATGACAAAGAGGCATACTTCAAAATTGTAATTTAAATAAGACAAACTCATACATTGAAATGTTCGTAATGTTTTAAAATAACTGAGTGAAATTAAAAATTCAAACGTCTACACTACCAACAATAATAATTATGAAAGAATTATAAAATCAATCGATAAACAAACAAGAAGTTCTTACGACTTACTCAAAATAAATTCGATATTCCTAAAAACCATAAAGACATGCAGACAAACACAAAAACAACAAACACAAGGACCACAACACTAGATAACAAAACACAAAATGTTAACCCGGAAACCGATAACCGATTAAGATATCTAAAAACCACCTTCGCCCTAACCTATCTTCGACCCTTGAGCCATCGACGGAAAATCTAATACTAAATTAATAAAAACGAAACCTAGAAGGAATCGGGGCGCCTTACCGGACCGGTATTTCTCGTCTTCTGCAAGCGTTTCTCTCTAACCCACAGCTGGGTCCTACGCGGCATCGTTTCGTTCTTTGTCGCCTCGAGACAAACACTGACCATCGGATGGCACGGGGGGACGGGAAGTCAATTTGAATTTTTCAGGGGTGGTCACCGTGTGAACGCGGCGCAGGTTGATCGCCCCCCTTTCTTATGATAAAAACGCATTAAAATAAAGAGCGATTTCTAGGGAGAGATGTGAGAAAATTTCTGATATTAATTCAGTGTAAATGATGCGAAGATGCGGTTATGGTAATTGTGAGGTGTCGCGTTTTAGAAGGGTTAATAGAAACAGGGAATGAAGTTCTAAAAATGCATCTCTACAGAAAGAGTAGAAGTGTATTCGGAAATTATTTGGGCGGAATACTATAGTTAAAAATTCTACACAAATATTATCTTCTGTGTAATCATCGTTTTGAACAGTATAGGGTCCCAAATTTTTAAGACTGCAGTATATAAACTTATAATTCACATAATTTTATTCTTATTTGCAGGTGCTTCTACACTGCAGCTTCACATATTTATTTAGAAAGTATAATCACAGAAATACAGAAAATGGGATTCATCGGCAAAAATCTTGATAACAAAAAAAAACACAAAAAGAAGCCAACAATACTTATCATGCTCTGAACTAAAATAGTTGAATTTCCAAACTATACAATCTGTCCAGGAAAAGAATGCACAGCGTGAGAAACCACCTTTCTTTATTTTTTAAATACGGACCTGGACTTTTTTCGCAGATTTTGAAAGCACATTTCATTGCAAATACCATGATGTGTGACACGAAATATTTTAAAAATGTTTTGAGACAATTATACTGAAAATTCCTTTTTTCCATTCATTTTTTTGTGTGTAGTTTTGTATTTTGTCTGCTACTGATGTCTCTGCAAACAACGTGCATCCGTTGTGGGTAACGGGTAACTAATAAGAGCTCCATATACTCCGAAGTATACCCCCACCAATTACTGTTGACTGGCATTGAAAAATAAAAAAAAGGCAATAAATTCACTTCGACTAATATGCATACTTTTTTCAAAATATCTGGGAAAAGGTAACTACACAGAAGGCCAATTTACGATATGTTGTGCAACTGGCAACTCCACGCCCCGTGATCGTCGAGCCTCGACGCTCGATTTTAGCATCTGGTGAGGTGAGCACTGTTTGTTTTAATACACTTTTAAAAATATATATTTCTTTCTTTTTACTTTTGAATTTTTTAAATTTCTGATTCGTTTTAAACTACTTTTTTCCACCTGTGGTTAAATTTTATTACATCATGACATGACAATGTATACATGTCCATAGCCATAAAATAAATATTATAGGAGAGTAGGGTACCTATAGTTAAAAATTTGTAATATTACTGTGACTAGGTCAAAGTCTTTAGGCGCTCTTTTCCCGTTCCATCATGACCACATTACGCACATCTCTTTCTTCTAAATGACCATCCTTACACAAAGAGCTTAAATTTGACACCAGGTGGTATTTAAAGCAGTTTAGGGCCCAAAACGTGGACTGCTCACGGTTGTCACGTCTGACACTTTTAACTCACCATACGTTTTCTGGAAACAAAATACAATGTATTTGTTAGCAATGACGTCAAAACCTATAGACGTAGTGCCCCGCATTGTTAAAATGCCCTTTATTTTGACTCCAAGATTAAATATATATCCATACTACTCTAAAAATATGCAACAAACAAAGACAGAAAGTCAACCATCAACCAACTATACACCCAGTGATTCCCGGTTACAGTTCCTCCAGAATCACACTTAGATATCGCATGTTTTTTCTTGTTTGGGTTCGCCGGAAGCATCGGAACCTCACCTGAAGACTCGGGGGATGGTCTAACGACGCCAGCCTCCGAGCCCAGAGCCGAAACAAGTTCGCTACGGCTCGACAAAAAGGGACAATTTCTGACAATCTCGCGACATTTTCGGAATAATTTAATGGAGCGCTTAGATTGTGATGAGTTCTGGGCGTCAAGCGTTTATAAAAACAAACCTGTCTATAGGTTCTGACGTCATTGATTGTTAGCCATCAGCGCCGTCTGTTTTCCATGACAAGAAGCTAGTCAGTCAATGATTATAGTTTGATCAGAAACACGTGCACATTTTGCCTTACGACAAATTTACAAGAAGGAAAGTTCACATGTGGTCATTGCGGCATCCGTTTTGAGTTGTCCGAGGCGACAGAATACAACAGCTGTTTTCCTTCATTAGATCATTTCATCAACGTTCCCTAAACAATTGAAACATGGTAGCTATTATAACATTTGCACTTGTAAGCATGAAACCTGCTAGAGGTGCTATGTTGCACTGATCTGATAGTCAGGGTCGAATACAATTTTATTACCAGTTAATATAACATACTCGTATAACGTCACGGCAAAAATACCGAATTCTATGCTCAATTAGACTTTTTTGCGTTGGATGAGTAGTTCAAAGAGCTTTTGTGAACCCAGGGACCGAGGGTCGAAAGGAGGGAAACGTATTACTTGGCGCGAAATTGCTTTGTAGGGAACTTTCGGGCGCCTCGTTAAACGCGCTTATCTCTGCGGTGTCGGGCGACGCAGAAATTTTACTTTGTCCTAGATGTACGCGGGAGATAGTAATTCTTATTCATGGTGACGTTTGAAAGGCCCCGGCGTTGATAAAGGCGAAAGTTTGTACAGGTAACTTTGGCGGTATTCAGTTCCAGCACAAAGTGAAGTTTTAGTTTGCCGTAGTTGACAACTTTGAACAGGTAGCTAGATACTACATATGGCACTATAAAGCAGTGGCGGCTCGTCCATAGGGGCTATAGGGCTACAGCCTCCCAGTAGAAAATGGGAAAAAAATTAGTTCCGCGACTGCTATACTCTTTATTTTGCTTCTTTGTTCCTGTTCCTTGTTCCTTCCCCGCTATTTATACTATTATATTTACTATTCTTTAAAAATTAGCGCAATGCCTGTACTGCCCTGTACCCTGTACAGGCGGGCACAGGCGTTGCGGCTAACCTCCCGACTAGCCGCCATTGTACACCGCCCGGGCGTAGTTCTGTTTCGGCCGCTATATGCCGTTAGTGGCGCTGAGTTGATGCCGCCGCGCCAGCTATTTGGCGGCGATAAAACCCGTCGCCCTTTCAGCCGACCGCGGGCTGCTCTAGAGAATGCGTCAGCGTTGGCCGCCTCCAGACTCCGCGGGCGTACCTCGCGACCTCGTGTTCTCGTTCTTGTATTCTATTGTATAAACTTTTCATTGTCTGAAAAAGTTGAAATAAAAACTCTTGGAAGGCCAACTCCAGACATACAATTAACTCAACCGGATAAAAATGCAAACAGCAATTACACGTGACACTTTTCTATAGAAGTACGTATGACAAGAACAAGTGGATATCTGGATGCCACAAATTAAATGCACTGTTTTGTTTTCCCTGCTTACTGTTTTACAAAGAAGGAATGGGAATGGATAAGACATGGACTAGAATAGGATTCAAAGATTTAAAACATTTGAATAAAAAACACGAGCTTTCTATTCGGCACATGAATTGACAGAACTAGCATTTTTAGGCAAAGTTATTAGTATTGCCGCTCAGTTAGATTCCACGTACCGGCAAAACATTATTAAACATAACGAAACCGTGGATAAAACTAGATATATTTTAAAAAGAATAATAAACTGCATAAAATTTTGTGGCAAACTAGGATGAGCGTTGCGAGGGCACGACGAAAAAAAAAGACTCTCAAAATCGTGGGATTTTTTGGGAATTAATCAATTTTACATCCGAGTTAGATTATATTATGAAAGAACATTTAAAAAGTTCTACAGTGTTCAAGGGTACATCAAAAACGGTACAAAATGAAATTTTGAAAAGCATGCTGGAAATTTATCGCAAGAAATTCGAAAGCAAATAAATAAAACAGACTTTTTGGTCATAAAAATAAAGTGAGATGACAACCGACATTTCCTACCTACCTACTTCGGCTTATATAGATTTTTTTAGTAGGAATTGCGGATTTTGCGTTATTAACTTTTTCTTTGAAAAACGGGAATTATTGTTTTTATATTAATTATGCAAAAATAAGTGATTTCTACTAATAAGAAAAAATTAAAAAGCCCATGCCGAAAGTAGGTACCCACCTCCACCTCGGTAGGCCCCCTATTTTTTTTAAGTGACGCACAAGTGTGTTATTCTTTTCAAAACGTTGCCCCCCCCTGTGCATTAACCCACGAGCCGCCACTGCTAGTAAAGACAGTTTCCAGGCTATCTGAAGTACAGATAAGGGTTGTTACGGCAATATTGTTGGTAGAAACTGGTAAAAATTTAGTAACCCTTAATCTTGAATGTGTTGAGAATTGGTAGGATTTAGGGTTCAAACCAAATGGAAATTATATTAGTTCATTGCCAACGTTTCGGTATATTTTATAACCATCATCAGGGCTCTACAAAGATATTACATAATATGTTAATAAGTTTCTTAAAAAATTAAAAAATATGGAAAAAAAAGAGGAACAAAAAACAAGGACAAAAAACAAGGTACAAATTGCCTTGCCTTTCTGAAAAACTGGGTAATTGCTTAACATGTGATAATTTCCAGGTCGCGTTCAGTAATGACAACCCTTTGGGAAGGTTGTTTTTCACAAAAACTAAAGCTAAAACTCCTTTTGAACTTAAATCTTCAGTCGTCTACAGCATTCCCTGTATGGGTTGCTCCAAATGTTATATTGGTCAGACTGGCAGTTATATTTGTATTAGATTAAAAGAACATAAAAGAGATTGTAATAATTTAAATAAATTAAACCCAACGGCTTTGGTTGAACATGTGAGGGAACAAAGACATCAGTTTGACTTTGATAAAACTAAGATTTTGGGAACCCAGAAAAATCTCTCTAATCGTCTCATGCAAGAAATGATTTGCATTAGGAAATGTAACAGTGTCAATACTCGCAAAGATATTGAACACCTCAATAATTCTTACTACAACATTATTGATAGATTGAAGAAAAAATTTCATGCACCTTGCACCACTGTGTAGTGGTTTTTGTTTGACGCTGTGTACCTGACCGTTTGTTTTTACTCTTCTTTTTATGGTAGAACACAGGTAGTTCCGGCTGCTGAATTCATTCTGCTTTCAACCACCAAACTAACCTTTTTAATATGTTTGTATCGTCATTTTACCATAGCATTGATTGTTTATATATGTTATCTATGTTACCTGATTTATATCATTATTTATTTTTTGACAAAGGAAATTACTAGTTGGGTAAGCATTGCAATTTGTACCTTGTTTTTTTGTCCTTGTTTTTTGTTCCTCTTTTTTTCCATATATTTTAATTTTTTAAGAAACTTATTAACATATTATGTAATATCTTTGTAGAGCCCTGATAATGGTTATAAAATATACCGAAACGTTGGCAATGAACTAATATAATTTCCATTTGGTTTTAACCCTAAATCCTACCAATTCTCAACACATCGTTGGTAGAGTTACAAATACTTGCGGAATTCCTGTTTAATGTATACCTTAGATGTTAGGATTGTTTTAATGCTCAGAAATTTACTTCTCGGCTAGACCAGACAACGCGCACAAATCATAATTCACCAGAACCTTCATCGTTTCAGGTTTGTGAGGCGTAGATTTTTCCTCAGATGGATATGCCGTCCGTCAGCCACACAGAAAAGACGGGGTGGGAGTATGCAGACGAAGAATTCTGCCGGAATTGGTGAGTAAGTTAACGAGTTTTGCCCGGATGTTTAATTTCGGTGGGGCCCGCTAGGGCATTTATTAAAATGTTTTCGGCGTCGGGACGCAAAAATTCTCACCCCTAAAATTGTAGAAACAGAAATTTCATTTAAGGGCGCAAATGGCTGGGGTCGGACGAAAAATGCGCTCGATTAAATGTTTCCCCGAGTCGAATAAAGAAGAAGGGCAATGAGGAGGAGAATTTCGTTACATTTGGTCGCGTAATTAGCATATTAGTTTTGGGAGTGGTTGGTACGAGAGAAAATGGCTTGGAAAGCATTAAAGCAATAAATTGTTTTCCTTTTTTATTCTACTGTTTTAGTGTAACATAAATAGAGGATAAAAATATGCTATTGTTATATTCCCCTAACTTTAGTTATTTTTATAGACATACAGTGTGACCCATTTGTTTTGGGGTCAGTCTGTAAAAAGTGTATCAATCGTGCGATTTGGCTGATTTTTTTTTTAAATTGTAGAGTTCGATGAACTGCACATTTTGAACAAAAATTGCCTGGTTCGCATAAAATCCAAAGCCTACTATGACCGTTTTTATGAGCAAAATTTTAAGAAACCATATTAGCGTTTTTTTTTTTGAAAAAATCTGTGTGCGCCAATGGATTGAGCACCCCTCGAAATGGGTATGTACAAAATTTCATCAAAATATTTCAAGTAATAACGATTTTGTAGAAAAATTAAAAATGCAGCCAAGGTACGTCTTTATTTTCAAAAATTCAAAGTTGGCCATGGAAAATAATTGAATTGTAATAATACAACCTTATGCTTATAAACACAAAACATAAAAACAATTAAAATTATAAAATTTTTGTAACTTCTACCAAGCCTCCATTTTCTACAATGCATTTGTCGTTCCTCTTGCGTACATTCAAAATTACATTTCGTATTTGCTGTGGAGTAATTTCCTCACAACTACGGTTTATCCTAGCTTGCAGTTCTTGTAAATTATGGGGTCTTGACTTATAAACATTTTGCTTAAGTGTACCCCAAAGAAAAAAATCTAAAGGAGTTAAGTCCGGAGATCTCGGTGGCCACTCACAGAAAGGACTATTTCGCCCTATCCAACAGTTTTCAAAATTATTATCTAGCCAGTTTCTGATTAAACGAGCATTATGAATAGGACTGCCATCTAACTGTAACTTTAAATTTAAACGGTATCTTAATGGTAACTCATCACTGATCTACCTGGGTGTCTATTGTTAAATTCGGCCGCAGCTTCTGCTGCCGAGCGCTCGTTGTCGCCCACGAGTCGAACAATTTCTATTTTGTCTCTTATGCTTAAATATTCCATAATTATGATAATTAATTGTATTGAGCACAAACAATTTCTGAACTCAATTTAGACAGTTTGACACTTAATAAAAGTAAACAATTCAATTATTTTCCATGGCCAACTTTGAATTTTTGAAAATAAAGACGTACCTTGGCTGCATTTTTAATTTTTCTACAAAATCGTTATTACTTGAAATATTTTGATGAAATTTTGTACATACCCATTTCGAGGGGTGCTCAATCCATTGGCGCACACAGATTTTTTCAAAAAAAAAACGCTAATATGGTTTCTTAAAATTTTGCTCATAAAAACGGTCATACTAGGCTTTGGATTTTATGCGAACCAGGCAATTTTTGTTCAAAATGTGCAGTTCATCGAGCTCTACAATTAAAAAAAAAATCAGCCAAATCGCACGATTGATACACTTTTTACAGACTGACCCCAAAACAAATGGGTCACACTGTACATAAAAAATCAGACAAAAAAATTTATGCGATTTTCTGAAGTAGTGAAACTAATTAGGTAGGTACCTAGATTTTTTGTTTATTTACTTCCTGTGTAAATGCCCTTTTCGTGGAATGTTATGACAAGATTGTATATAAGATAAAGTTCCTCATAATTACGTTTTGCCCTCATAATGTTTGTTCCTCAAATTTTGCAATCGGTTTTAAACTAATTTGCCGATGAGCTAGAGACTTGAAACTTTAAACATAACTCAGAACTGAATGACAATGCAATAATAACTCGTTATACAGGGTGTAACTGAACTGATGGTCAAAAATGAAACCACGTATTCTTGGAGTCAAAATAAGGGCACTTCTTCATATATTTTTTTCTCCTAGCGTAGAAGTTTGGAGAAAAATACACATATTTCTTAGTATCTCTAGAAGTATACGAGATATTTTCTTCAAACTTGGCGTGTCACATGAGCAGATGAGACGTCAAATTTAAGGTTGACATGAAGCTTCTGAGGTCCCCAGTTGCGGAGATACAGGGTGTTATTAAAATTAATTAGTTCAGAAAAATATGTATAATATGTATAAAAGTATCTCTTAGTATTTTTTCATATTCGCAGCCGTTTCTTAATTATTTTCAAAGAACGGCAACGCTGCAATTAACAATAGTCACTTTAAGAATAAATCTAGCAATGTGTGATTGTCAATAATTAAACTTTATTTAACAAAATACAAAAGCAAAAACGGTAATAAAAGAAACGTAATGCTATTAGAAAATTTATTAAATGTTCGAAATGACCGCAGTCTCTTTCAATACACCAAAGACAATCTCATCTGTCTTTGAATACAGGGAACTATGCGTTTCCGCATGTTTATTATTGCCATTGGCAAGTCCATAGCAAAAGTGCATATCAGTCAATTGTTCGAATTAAAATATCATTTTTCAAAATATTGATACTAAAGTGCAAAGTTGACAGCCAAATGATTCAAATAATGCCATGTTTAATTTACATCCACAGATTGTTAGATTTATTCCTAAAATGACTTGTTTATTGCAGCATTGCCATTCTTTGAAAATAATTAATACTAGGAGATATATTTTGTTAACCATTGAATTTACCACTCAAAACAAATTAAAAAAAATGCGATTATACAGGGTATTCATATTTTTCTGAACTAATTAATTTTAATAACACCCTGTATCTCCGCAATTGGGGACCTTAGAAGCTTCATATTAACCTTAAATTTGACAGCTCATCCGCTCATATGACACGCCAAGTTTGAAGAAAATATCTCGTATACTTCTAGAGATACTAAGAAGTATGTGTATTTTTTTCTAAATTTCTACGCTCTGTATAAAAAAAAAACTATGGCCCGTAGGAGAAAAAGATATATGAAGAAGTGCCCTTATTTTGACTCCAAGAATACGTGGTTTCATTTTTGACTATCAGTTCAGTTACACCCTGAATACATATTATTTTTATGTTATTTATTATTATAAAAATATATGAATACTAAATAAAAATATTTGACTAGTGGAAACTTATGAACAGATAAGCACATGCCTTAAGCTGATAATAAATAAAAATAACACTTTAATAATGCGTTAAGAAGAAAGGATGAAAAACAAACCAACAGACAGACAAGAAAGCCACGTATTAACCAGTTTGCAAGAATGCAGCTCTTAGAACCTCGAGCACCATCAGCTGGTAACTATTTAAGAAGGATCTGGAATTAATTTGTTTTAATATTGATTCCTTCTTTATTTTATTATTTAGGAAAATAACAATTAAACAAAGAGGCATTGAAATAAATCTGAAATTTGCCACAGGCCTCTGTCATAATCTCATCAAGATGTGTAAAATCGAAAGAGCTGAATTATGGAAATTGTTTTAACGCAGGTATTTTCCTTATTATTGGCTTCACTGAAGTCTGAATACAAATTTTGTAAATAATCATGGCTACCGTTGGCCCCGTTTAATTTTTTTTCAGTTGTCATTTTTGAGTTATGCCATACTTAAACTTACGTTTTCTAAATGGAAGCCATATTGGTCTGTGGCCTCGATGAAAACGCTGTTTTTTAAGATTTCCAACAAAATAAGTTTGGTGCTGCCGAAAAATAAATTGAAATAATTAATATTTAACGAAACTACCAGAGGAATATACCAAGTGTGTTCATTTGAAAATTCAACACCCCGGAATTTTTTACACTGTGAAAAATTTCAAAAATCGCCGCGAAACTTCAATTTTTGTTCTAAGGGGAACTTTGTTGCGTAATAGTTATTTATGTACCAAGGCACTGAAGTTCAACTTTTTATGACTCATGTGGGCCTTCATAGGCCGAGTTTTGAATACATATTTGGTCACTTTTGACGGGCGATTTCTCCGCGTCTGACGTTTGATGTTTACACCTCGCCAAGGCCTACTTATTGAAAAAATCGTACAATAATGTAGCCCATTATTGTACGATTTCTGTGCTTTTAGTGGCGATTTTGGGACACTTTACTGCCGATTTCAAGAAAACAGAATTATGGCAGATTTAACTCCCTAACCACCAGCAATCTCAACACTAAAATATAATATAGCAATGTTGGGTTTTTAGTAGAGCGCCTACGGCCACATAGTAGGAGCTTCGGGTTCAAATCCTGGCTGGAGTGAATTTATTTTAACTTATTGTCCTTTACCCGATATGCCAAAAAATATCTCTATAATATTGTTTTTTACTACTAACCTGAGAAATCGCCACTCATTCCTCCAACGAGAAGTAATATTTCTCTCCCTAGGTAAATAATGATAATAAAAAAATACCTAGGTAAATAATGAAAACTTTTCTATATCACATTTAAAAATTAGTTTTATTTTATCATCTTGACAACTGAACTCAAATCTAATCAAATGTGTAAAATATGGCAATATTTGAATGTTAGTAGTAAAAAAAATTCTATATACACTTGGGTTAAGAAGGCCATTATTTACCTCGCATAAGTATTATATCCTTCAGTGCTACGCGCCTCAGGATATAAAAATTCTTGGTAAATAATGGCTCACTTTTCAACCTAAGTGTATAATGTACTTTTTTTATTAATTGCTAATAAGTTATAATTAAAGTGTATTTGAACTAAAATTACAATACCTTTTCAATAAAATTGAAAGTTTTATTTTTGTTATACCTACTTTTTTTTTAAAATGAGAACAAAAAACACAAGCTTCATAAAAAATCAATACTTTTTTCATATTAGGTTACAATGACATTAGAGTTAAAATTTTGCTGGTACCGTACCTACCTGTTTTCTTAGTAAAAATTTAGTTTTTACCTAATGGAGTGAACCGAAATCAAAATAAATAAAACAATGTTATTTGTACATTGGCATTTTGTCGAGAATGCAACTGAGTATCGTATACGTCCTACGTAATTACAGCCAGAAGCCAGAGCCGTAAATCGAACGAGTTTTATCTAAATCTAAATGCTAGGATATTTCCCAATTTAAATTGAGTAGAGCTGCAAGCAGCCAGCAACGATCGCCGCATTGGGGTCGCCGATAGTGCACCCCATTTTACAAAGTAGGGCTGACACGATTTTACCGGCTCATAAAACGGGCATTACGATGAAAGTATGAAGCAGTATTGATGGTGATTGGCTTGGAGGCCACCGGACCAATTAGATTACCGCAAGCTTCGAGGTTGTATACAAAGTGGTCCTTACTTAAACATCGGTAAAAAGAAAAAATACCAAAATATCTACTTTTATTCGTTTGTAGTTATTTATACCAAAGCCTATCCCAGGTGTCTCGCTCCAGAGAATGAAAGATAGAAAGAGAGAGAAAATATGGGAGAACGAGAGCGCACTCTAGTGTCGGCGTTCAGAGCTATTCCGTGTCCGTGTAAGTAGGTACGCGTCTGCAGCCTTCCTAGAGGTTTTGTGCGAGCAGTTTTATTATTATTTATAGCCGCCGATTAGCCGTCTGTAGTGTGGTGTATTGTGTGTATTGCGAGTTTTCAGATTCTTCTGTAAGTAGGATACGCATAAACAATAATGGATACAAATCTCAAAGAACTACTTGAAATGTATCAAATAGGCCACCTATATGAGGCGCTTTCCTTGGTGAGTTTTGTATAGTTTTTTTATACCAAATATTGTTTTTTAATTGTATTTAAATAAATATTTTTATAGCATTACAAATTATCGTGTTTTTCTAATCCAATTTCCGTTCCATTCAACAGAACATCTTTATGAATTGAACAAACTTATTGTTTTTTATTCGAATCGACAAAAAAAAGTTTGTGAATAGTGATAAACACAAAGGTTGCTTTACTTTAAATAAATAATATTTTATTTCAGTGAATAGTAATTCAACCCATCACAGTTGTTTGACGCAACTGTCTTAATTTTTTAAATAGAATAAATGCTTTTAAACATCGTAAATTTGTTCCTTCGAAATATATCATTTATTTAATTCAAATCGTTAGTATTTTCATGGGAATAAAAATTAATTTCTTCCAAATAATATTTAAATTGTCTCAAATTAGATGTTGCTTTTAAATTGAAACAAACCAAATGTTTTATTCAAAGTTAGTCTAGGGTTCGCCATATACAAGAATCAAATTTGTTTGAGTTAAATAAATTTTATTTGATTCAAGTATCTCTTTCTATCTGTGTAGGTATACCAGTAACTACTTCAACTGAAGCGCTAGTCGGGACTTGATATAGGGGCCGCGGTGGCGTCGCTCGTACCGGCGCTGACTTTTTAGACTGCATGTTTTTCTGCCTTCGACCGACCTTGGTTTGAGGCAGGCGCATGCATATGTCTTTAAAGAAAAACACCGCTATGGCCAAATGTGGGTTCACGGCTCCTAAATAAGCTTTATCCGTGTGATTTACTAATTGTCCTACACTCACTGGGATTACTACGGTTTTCTAGGGTTTTCCGTAGTACTTGAGCGAATGCTATCCTAGTTCTATCGGGAAAAAAGTCGGCCCTAGCCGCAAATGGCAACGAAGACAAAAATAATAGTAATTGCCCCCCTCCCCCGCACAAGCATGTGGTTGCTTCTGGGGTACTCCTAGTTTGGAGTATTATGAGGGTGAGAATTATTATTATTATTACTATTATAATAGAAACAATTAATTGTTTGAAGAACATTGAGCATCCCTGTGGATTTTCGTACACTATAATTAGATTATACGCCACTCATAGCTTAGAAATATTATATATAATTAATCAGGTAATCCTTTTTTATCCCTAGCTTGATTTTTGATGAAATTTCCTTTCCCTTTCGCATTTTTTCTACATTTTAGTCCTTTCGAGTTTTAGAGTCCCTTTCTTACTACAAAATGAGTTTCATAAACAATTTTTTTTTCTTAAAACCATTCCAGAGATTGTCGCACCTACAGAGTAACCTGTTCGATAGTTCCATTTTCAAAATCAAATAGTAGAGAAAGTAGTTTCCTTTTCAACTTTTTATCCGCATTCCAATATATTCTCGGCTTACCACAACTTTGATTCCTATGGCCTATGTTTTCAACTTATATTTTCACATGGTGGGAAAATACAATGGGCACAATGAAATACTTAATCCTCGGAATTATTACTATGTATAACTATTATTTATTATTTGATTATTTTATTTTGATACTACATGTTAGTTTTTTAATGTTTGTTATAAAATATGTACGTCAAACGATATTTAGCTAAGTGACAGTATTTAAACGATTAGTTTCGTTAAAAAAATAAAAAAAATACCAAAAAATGTAAGTTGTTTATGTTCATGGAAATTGGTTTAGGTATAATAGATGAATAATTGCAAGAGAAACATTTTTTTGGCCGCTTTTGCATACGTCATTTTTCATCCTTGTACAATGTACAAGTACAAACTGCTGGCAAAGTAAAATTTTAAATAGTTCTTTCAAACAATTTTTTTTCCCTATATGATGCAGACTTTATTTGTCACATGTCACACTGTATGTATAACCTTTTTAGTCAATAAGAAAACAGAAAAATATTTTTAGATTTTTTTAAAGATCTTTTAGAAAAGGATAAAAACCCCTATTTTTCCTGTAAATCTCCGCCTCTAATTACGTCAACCAATATGGCTTCGGACGTACTATCAGCTGGAAGGGATTGTCCGCGGTGTTGCCGTTGTTTTAAAAAGTACGAAAATACCTTTTTACTCAAACAAATTTAAAAAATACATAAATAACAATCGATTTGAATCTGTACAGCCGCAGCGCTGCTTGATTTAGGTACTCGAGGTTCGCCTGGATTCAGCTTACCTTAGTTTGAAATTTGAAAACAGAAAATAGGATATGAATCCCGAGTTCCGAGCTTGGTCCCGAGGCTAGGTAATAATGAATCTGTAGGCGTTTTTTGTTTTTGCATTTTCACATAGCAGCACCAAGGAATTACAAAACTACATACACATTTGTCGTCTCGCGAAACCACGAAAATTTCCTAGAGATGACGGACTGACAGACGTAAACACTGGACACAACCGCACAAAACAGTAGAGGTTGGTGTGGTGCGTAATAATTATTGATATCGATGCCAATGTTAGATTAGTTGATTGCGCGTAAAAAAAAAATTTTAAGAAAACTTATTGAAAATCTATCTAAACTAAATAAAAAGAATGCTGTGATTTCTTACCTAATGCCGGCGTTATTGAACTGAACGCTTTGCATTACAAATAATGTCGATGTGTAGCGAATCGACGCATAGTTTTCTTCGACGTAGTATCTCGTTAGAAGGATTAAATTAATTTAGTTTTGAAAGTAGGTACCTATGTGAAATAGTGAAACATGTTTTTAGGCGTGCGACCAACATTTTTCCACTGCGGAGATATTGATGAAAAAAGAAGTACCTTAGGATTATGTACTTTGTGGAATTGACCAGGTAAACTTAACGGCTAAGTTACGAAGCACCCTCGCTTGGTAAAAGTAATGTTTTTTGATTGACCCACTTATTTGGCCTGGCCCAGAATAAGTAGAAGAGAAGATCCTGAAGTAAAAATGCAAACATTTTTAATTTAATTAACCGAGTGAATTTGTGCATCGAGGCATTGAGTAAAGGAATAAAATTATTCCTTTACTCAGTGATCGAGGTTAAAGGCGGCCTCTTTGAACAGCTACTGTAGTTCTCTGCATGTGCAGTGTGTGCTAGTGCAGTTGTGTTTTTTGGTTACCCTTCGGCGTTTTCCTGGCGGAGGGGATCCTCCTCCGTGGTCGTCAGGCCGAGTACCTCGCTTCAAACAAAAGGAATGGCGGAGGGAAATAAGAGGTCCCCAACAAATTTAGAAAATGTGAATACTCAATCCTGGAAATGTCAGTAAGGTAGGTGTTTCATAGGCATTCTACATGTTCCTTAGAACGCGGGCGTCCATAGGCGGCGTTTTTTGAGGGATTTTATACAATTTGAAAAAAATTTTTAGGCTCAAGACAAATGATTTTTGAAAATTTATTTTCTCAAGTCTAATTTTTCGTTATCTGCCATAAAATTTTTTGTACTAAGTGATAGTTAACCCTGTATAATATATACCATTTTAATTAGCAGTTTATTATCCTTTTGTGGTTCTCTTCGAGTGAAAAATTTAACAAAAAACGGCGACATTCCTCCTCCAATTGAGTGATTATTATTCGGCGGAAAGAAAGTAAAACCACCATACTTTCTTTAATCGGAAGCCCACGTTGCGAAGTCGCACCCCACGTTCCCCCGCCGCCGCCCCATTCTTTCGCCCGGGCAACGCCGCCCCCCCCCCCATTTTTCTTCGCGATTTTTCCGCCGCCGTCGGCCCCGTCGCGACTTGTGCCCCGCACCGCCGCCTTATCGGCGACCCTAGCCGGCAGTCGTGGCCGGCGGTTTTAAAACCCGAACGAGGAGCGAACGAACTGCGTCGCCTAAAAGTCGATACGGCCGCGGCGGCGACGGCGCCCATTGGCCGGGCGGCCGGCCACGTGACCAGCGCCGCCCGGGCGGCCTCCTGGAGGAGGCGGGCGGGCGGGGGCGGCGAGGGTGCGGGTGGCGTGTAGTAGTTTGCTTGAGGAATATTATGCGGGGGGGGCCATGTTGGATTCTCGTTTTAGTTAGGGGTTGAAGTTATAAATGGTTTTGCGTCGGAGGGCAGATAGAATTCAAAGGAAAATGTTTCCCCAAAATAATGTTGGTTCTCTCATTCGTGAACGAAAAATTGTTCAAGCAGTTTCCTCAAGACTCAACACTTTGCACCCTATATACACTTCCCCCAAAAATTAACGCACCACCCAAAAAATACCCAAAAGTTTAAAGTAAATTTTTGTCAAAACCAATAGTCCGATTTGGACGATTGTTTTTTGAATGATAGGTTGTCTCTTCCAGAACGTTGGTGTACTAACTGTATTTGCATAGAAACCTCTTTTTTTATAAATACCGGGTGTCTCAAACTTTTGGGTATTTTTTGGTGGTGCGTTAATTTTTGGGGGAAGTGTATATGGCTCACTATAAATTGACACCCCCCCCCCCCCCCCTAAGCTTGTTAGTTTTCGAGGTTAGAAAAAAGTTTTTTTACAAAAGTTTTAGATACTAATACAAAGTTTTTTGTGACGCTATTGGACCTTATACTGTGTGTTCTAGAAAGCAGTGTATAACGAAATTTTCGGCCCGGCCAACGAAACCTGTTATCTAACTCAACTTTATGACACTTGGAATAAAACACAGATTTAAAAAAAGTTACAAGGGTTGTTTATTATTTAGTGAAATGTGAAAATTGTTTACAAACAATTAGAACAAACTTAGGTTATACCAAAAGTTGTTAAGTTAAATGATTACAAAATTAGAGTTGAAATAAATTCGTTACGAGAGAATTGAAAGTCCAAATCAGCTAAACACTGATACGAGACTACGTGAAAGTTCGATAAACTCAAAATTGACAAAGTTCTGCACGTCTGATCTTACTTTTGGAACCCTTCAACAGGGAAACACCTTACATGAATGTTCATCTTCTTATGAGGTGACGTGTAGTCTTCTACGACTGAGTTCGTTAGAAGTTCCCGATGAAACTGCGACCCCCACTTAACTGTCTGACAGCTGTGATAGTGCTAGTTGATGTTGCTAGCTCGAAGTCTCAGGGACCTGGCCAGGTCAGCTGTCCCAGTAGCTGGTGGTCTGCAGATTGTAGGAACGTGTTCACCGAGTCAGTCTAACTGGTGTTTGCTCGTGAAGATCGTGCATGAAATAAATTCAAGTGAATTAGGCAGTGCTAAAACCTTCTACGTATACAGTACACTGCTTATTGACAAAAGAAATTCAGATAACATTAATTGACTTAAAGTTTATAAAGAACTTATAAAACCAAAAATACAAGTTAAATCCCATATATTATATTAACCCTCAATGATATTCATGAATATATTTCCCCCGTTAGATTAAATGAAAATTAGAAAATACAAACTTGGCTGGAATAACTGCGAGACAAATAGAAATAAAGAAATATTTGCCGTTTAGATTAATAAGAAAATATTGCAAGTTTGCGAACGAAAAAATCAACTAAGTGAAGTGAAGTGAAGTTACGATACCTTCGAAATGACTTAAATTTGCAAGAAACTGTAACGACAATTATTAGCCAAAATCAGCTATGAAAATATACTGCTCTCGGTGATCTAATAAAAAAATTTACGTTATTATTCTTGACCAGAATTATTTCAGAACGATAAAGATATTACAAAAACAGGTGCCCTCCGTCAGGTATAGACTTATTATGTGCGTCGACTCATGAATTTTACCGCCAAAAATACTGAAACACAACTATAACTTGAACTGCACAGGTCAGGACGAAGATAGCCCCGTCTATTTTCTGGGATATTAGGTGCTAGAGAAGCGTAGAGATTAACTCTACCCAAGAAATAGTCGGGCCATGGAGCGAGACACAGGTGAGTTTTTCAATTTTGGAATTTACCAAAAGAAATATCTAAAGAAAATCTTCTCAAAAAACTCACCTGCAAAGTGTGCCTCGTTCCAAGAAAATGGAAATGCAAGATTCCCACGTCCGCGTCGCCTTGACCTACAAAATGGTCGGTGGCTCCTCGACCTCGAAAACTCCAAAAAACTGAATGGCCGGCAACTCACATGAAATCAAAAAAATATACCGTTAATCGGGTTCAAAAAATTAATCTACACAACAAACGTACATAAAATAATCGAAAAATAACATCAGGCAGGCGATAAAGTTAGATAAAGAATCTTGGAAAACCACCTGATGTTCTTTTGATACCTGACAGACACTTGCCCCTTGGAGATCGGATAGAGAGAGCTAGTGGCAACCGACACTTGGTTTTATAGCGTCTCACAGAATAATACGGTTAGGATCTTTGAATTAAAATTCTGCGTACACGGATAGACGACACTGGTTGTTGGAACCAACCTAGCCAGTGTACTCCGAATAGATTACTTGAATCCAAGCACTGACCTCCACAGATCCATGACCGAACCAACCTGATTAGTGGAACAAACCCAGTTAGGGTGTCCGAACAGACCACCAGAATCTAAGCGCTAACCTAGATCCAGGCGAACCGAGCCGAACGACCTACCACATGTGTTACAGTGTACTCTAAGGTTCACGTACCTTGGATTATTTAAAAACGAATTCACTACGTCACACGGGAAATCGATATCACAAAACAAATTTAGAGAACTGATATTCGACTGAATTAAAGTTCGAATTTGCGATTTCAGTACAGAACACTCAAATTATATGTTGAAAGTTGATAACAATAATTTAAAAACGTAGTAACGGACTTTTAACAAAGAAATTCCGTTACAAGTGGCAGACATAACTTATATTTTTTAAACGGAACACCTTGTATATTTTTGGATTATTCAATTGCACGCATTTTTCTGATTCCAACGACGTATATATGTTATATGTTCGCTCCAACCGCGTTCGTTCAGAACTGAGCCTTTTTTGTGAGGGTCATAGGTTGTCATGGAAGACAAATGCTTAATTATAGCAAAGAAAATGGTACTACGCACCATTTTCTTTGATTATAGTAATAATTATTATATTACAATTTGCAAGTATATTCACGCTTTGGAAAAGAAAATGGGCTATTTTAAGACTTCAGAGAAAAAATGAAGAAGGGAAATTGAGAAAAATGAGAGATTATAAATAGAACCCTAACGTAGTTTATGAACTTCGTCAGATTTTTTGTTGAAATTTAATTTTTATGAAATCTTAAATTGGACGATTTTGTTTTCCAAAGCGTGCAAACTGTCAATAATTATTACTATTACTATAATTTGGCATTTGTCTTCCATGGCAACCTAAGACCCATGGAGTAATCCCTCACAAAAAGGGCTCGGTTCTGAACGAACGGTTGGAGCGAACACATAAAATAAACTGTCTGTAATAGAGGTAATATCTACATAGTATACAAGCGAAAGTCACTAGAGAGAGAAAATAAGCATTTTTTTGTTGTCGAGTATTGCATGTTATGATCATTTCATCGCTATTGATAAAAATCTGTATAGAAGACTTCCCATTTTAATATAATAGCGTTTACTGAATAGTGAATAATCGCCACCCAACGATAATAGTTGGTAGGTATTTAGGTATAATACGAGTATTTATACAATTCATTTCGATTAATTTAACAATAATTTGTGTGGTGTTACACTTTTTCCGCAGAAAAACAAATGTTAAAAAAATTGCTAATAAATAATTAAAATCGAAAACACTTGTTAAATCAACATATATATTCTGGGTCGTTACGGAATTTTATGGAATAATCTGTTAACTGTACATTTCCGGTTTGGGGGATTTTAAATTAATGGCATATTATTTTATTGAAAAGTTTAATCAATTAGAACAGAGGAGGAATATAGATGCATATATTTCAAGCTCGTATTTTGAATTTATATGTTAATAGCGCGCCAATTTGTGAAGTTTTTTCTGTTGGCCAAAGTTTTGGTTTGATATATCTATCTAACAATTTAACGATTATTGTTATTATTATACAATATGATAATTTTCGATATATTAATAGGTAGATATGTACCTATATCCTATACAGGGTTAACTATCACTTAGTATAAAATTTTTTATGGTAGATAAAGAAAAATTAGACTTGCCAAAATAAATTTTCAAAAATTTTCTAACATTTGTCTTAAGCCCAAAAAATTTTTTTTTTCAAATTGTTTACAACCCCTCAAAAAACGCCGCCTATAGACGCCCACCGTGACTTGTCTTAAAATTTCGCCTATGTTAATGGTAGTGACAGGTAGTGAAACAGCCCGACGAAATTTCGATTTCCTGTTGGAAACGATTACTTTCCAAGGAACATGTAGAATGCCTATGAAACACCTACCCTACTGACATTTCCAGGATTGAATATCACACCATTTTCTGTTTTTTTGCTTTTTTTTACATTAAAAGTCACACAGCACAGCACTTCACAACATTCACATTTTCTAAATCTGTTGGGAACCCCTTGGTGCCCCTCAGCCATTCCTTTTGTTTAAAGCGAGGTACTCAGCCTGGCGACCACGACGAGGTGGATCACCTCCGCCTCCGCCAGGAAGACCCCGAAGGGTAACCAAAAAACACAACTGCACAAGCACTACAGTAGCTGTTCACCTAACTGCTGCTCGTTGTCGTTGTCGATTTCCTGTTCGTACACAATCGCCTTCATGACATGATTCATTGTATCCCCAAATACAAAAATCCATTGGATTCAAATCTGGTGTGCCAGGCCCTAACTTTCCCATTTAATTAGTTATTAGTTGTATTGTTATTTCTAAGGGACCGTTACCTTATTCCAATAAGGAATACGGTCGCATCTTCCCGCGCGCAGAAGCTGTCACGTCAACGGTGACGCTTATTCGACAAAATCATCTACCTTTTTTGACTCGTTTATTGTGAACTAGGCAACCACATATCCACCAAGGTGTCTCGAGGTGCCTACATTCTTGTTTTGGATTTAACTTGACCTGAAATTGATAACTGACGTATGAAACTAACTAACTGAACTTATTTCAGAACTATTTTTTATAAGTTGGCCGCGCTTTTGTCGAAGTGACGTAGGTGTGCAGAAGAGTTTAATTTTCGTTCTCCTAGCTGGCATACCGTTTTCTGTGTATCGTGTGCTGATATTGAAATTCAGGTGAACGCATTGGGAAACCTTTGATTTAATTTAGGCGATAGGGGAAATTCGTGAAGTGACTTTCGCGGGAGAGCCAAGAGGGGAGGATACTAATGGAGTAACGGCACACGTTGTAGCAGTTAACTTTCGCGGGTCCCGGGGTTTTTGGGACTAAAAAGGCGGAGAAAAAGGGAAGCTGGAGTGTAGTGAGAAGCCTCGAGCATCGCCAGAGGCAGGAGAAGGAAAATTGTGGAGAATTTGGAGACGCTCTGTGCCCAGGATACAGGAAATCAAGAAGTGTTGCCACGGCGGACCGACCGGTACTCGACGCTTTGATAAAATTGTTAACTGTGTTTTGCGTCGGGACAGCCGAGGTATTGCACAATATGGAAGGACATTGGGTGAGCTTTTAATTGAAAATAAACTGTTGTTTCGGGTTCTACACTGCGCACTAAAACGGGGTTTACGCCTTTATCTAGGGCTTAAGAGGTCAGGTGAATTTAGGACAGCTAAATTTCAAAGTAAGGTAAGGCTGTACAGATTCAAATCCTTCCTAAAACAAAGGCAACACCGCAAAAATAACTTCAAGCTGACAGTAGTACGTTCCGAAGCCATATTGGATGACGTATTAGAGGCGGAGATTTACAGGGAAAATAGGGGTTTTTACCCTTTTTTTAAAGATCATAAAAAAATCTAAAAATATTTTTCTATGTTTTCCTAAGCCACCCTGCGCACGTGGTAAAATTTTTTGTACTAAGTGATAGTTAACCCTGTATAACGATCTCCAATCTTGTAGATCATATAGGATACATTTTTAAGCACACTCTTAGTTGCAATATTTTATAGTTTTAAGGGCTGTCACATATAACATATAACATTATGCGAAAAGCACTCTAGAATGTATGTTATCAAATATCTAGAGATTTTTATCTAATACCACTTTCGATATCCATTGCAAATCTGATGTGGTTAAACCGGCCTCGCTTTCGGACTACAACTGAGGCCGGCAACCGCTGCGCTTTTCGTCTTTTTTTCTTGTTTTCGGGCGGGCAGCCGGCGTGCCTCGCAGAGCCCGCGCCGCGCCGCCTTCTTTTTTTTACGATTGAATTATGAGTTTTCGAACGGAAGCGTAGCGTAGGTCAGGGCTGCGGGGTCCCTTTCTTTTTCTCTCGCCGCCGCCGCCGGTCGATGCACCTTCAACGAGGTCCTATCGGCGACCATTGTACGGGTTGTGGGGCATTGGGGAATTATTGCTCCAGGCCGGAGGGGCTTAATGCCCATTATCTCTTATTTTGTTTTTCAAGGTTTCGGATATACACGGTGATTCAGTCACGATGATAACTGGCGTATAATAAAACTGCGAATCCATGATGCGATATTTCCGTAAGATTGTAGTATTTGCTGTTTATTTTTGTATGTTTTTTAAGTACCTACTTAGTGTTTTGTTTGAAGTACTTAGTATTTGTAAGGTAATTTGCCTAGATATGGGCACCCTTAAGAAAAATGTATTTAAATGTTTAAAAAATACTAGAAAAATGGGAAAACTATGGATTCGGATAGTTGTCGCGAATAAGCATTAGATTTAAAAATCATTTTTTTAAAAAGTGATTCGAATAATATTTTCAAACTATGATGGCGATGCAGTATAAACTACTTATGTCCAGAGAGTATATTTTATCGACTCTCAAGAGTTATGTTTTTATTTAACACATTGTTAGTAATCTACACTTAAAGCAACAAATTTTGACTGTATTTTTCATTTTTATGCTTAGTTTAAAAGATGTCTAGGTCGAAAGTTGAAAGAGGCAGGTTTTAATTTCCAACTTAGCTTTTTAACCGATGGGAATTAAGTGTCCATTTTGCTATGCATTTATTTAGAAGAATATTTAGTATTTATCGAACTAAACCTCGATTATTCATTAGTTTGCGAGATAGAAAATATTAAAAATTATTTCAATTTCAAATCAAAAAATATTTTAAAATATAAGACGAGGTTCGAAATAATGGATTTAATTAAAAGGATGAGTTTAAAACTCAAACACATGTTCCTCAACATTCGAGCAAAATTCTTATAAACTATGAATGAAAAGGGAAAATGTTATTAAAATGTGTCATTTCAATTATTGTCGATTTTTCACAATACCTACATTAAATAAAAAAACACTACATATTTCGCAACATGCACAAAAGGTGTCCATATTTGGAACACACAACCTACAACCTACAAACATAAAAATGGATTTTCAAACACACAGAAAAAGTTTTCGCTAAGAAAAATATAGGTATCGGCACTATTCAAGGACTTGGACTTTTGTCCTGCAGGCAAATAACTAATTATGTGAAATAAATTGTACCAAAAATTCCTTAAAAATAACTACCGAATTTTATAACGGCCGCACAGCTCTAGCGCACATATTATGACAAGTTCGACTGTAGCAGCGCCCTCTTGCAGCCGATAGTGAAAATTATTTTGTCTCTGGGCGAGAGCAGGTAAAGGAACCTGTTTACAGTATTTTTACTTAGAACACATAAATCAGACGGCATTTACAGGAAGGTGCCCATATTTGGAGGTGTGCCCATATTTGGCGAAGGTACCTTACATGATAAATAAATGTAGTATTGCATATTTCGCCAAACAAATGCATATCATTGCATATTTTAAATAAAATATGCCCATAGTTTGGTTAATTTAAATGTATATATTCGGCGCTTCAGTTATTAGTAATTAAAAATTAATATTTTTTTATGTTTCGATCTTCTCTTCTTCTTACGACACCCAAAGACTCGCATCGCTGGTTCGTTCATTGGTCAGCACGTGTTAGTGATTTTATTAATCTTACAGTCTATACCAATAAAGTCATGCAATTACCTATACCATCAGATAAATTTCCCGACCTCTACAATACAATGCGAAAACAAAAAGTGGCACCAAAAGGTGGATATGTGACAAATTCGGCAACAAAATGCGTGCCCGCTATATCGTTCGCAAAGGAAGCAGCAGATAATTCCATCATTTTTCCACTAGCGAGGATTAATTTCCGCAGTGCGAAAAACACTGTGACGAACGAAAATTGTGCCGCCGAAAAAACCAAACGAAGGACGGCGACGGGATGAAAGGAACCAGTAATTGGATTATCGCACCAAATGTTTCGGCTTCCGTCGTCTACCCTATAGATTGATTTATTTGGTTCACGATCAATGTCACAGCATTATTGGATTGACGTTTTTTTTTTTAATATTGGGGATGACAAACGAAAGGCTCTCGACATCAGTTTATTCCAGGAGCAGAGGCGGAGGATTCACTCTGATCTGAAATAAATGGAGCGTACAGAACGATTCTTTGATTATACTATATCCAAATTACAGAGGCAATGAAGCAAAACATTGACCACCACGTGGTCGCGATGTGACCTATTCTCTTATTGGCCTCGCCGTCGTTAAATCTCAAGTGTTTAGACAACGAGTGGAATGCAGGGCCGGCTCTTCCCTCAGTCGAGTTTCCTGCATAGGTAGGATCGCGCGCAGACTTGTTGCAAAATATGAGATTTTGCAACAAGTCCGACCCTGGTAGTCGATCGCAATGTGTTCATGTGATTTTGCTATCTACTGCCTCTGTAACTTGGATAGACTATACTAAATAGATTTCAACCCTATATACCTACAGGTAAAATCCAACCCATGGAGCATGCGTACGGAGTTATTTTTCAAAACTCAAAAATAAACGAGATAGGTAGATAATAGTTATTTATGTACCTAAGGCACTGAAGTTTAACTTTTTATGACTCATGTGGAATTTAGTTGCCGAGGCCTCTGGCCGAGGCAAATAAACCACATGAGTCATAAAAAGAACTTCATTGCCCAGGTAGGTACATATATTATATTTTTTTTGAAATCGGAAAAAAAATTTTTTATTAAGCAAGAAAATAATAATAAGGGATCACCCGTCCATGAACCGACTACGCGCTGCGTTGCTTGACATCGACAATCACTCTACCTAGGTCAAGTAAGACAAGACACGGCACCTTCGCACAGAAAAACCAAACTGCTGCTTCTTGTGCAGCCTCCACAACAAAGCTATTGATATATTCAAACCTACTAAAATATGTATACTGAAGGATTGCGCTTCTATAGAAAACAATTTCGCAATGCTTGTACGAAAAGTTAAATGGGCCTTTATCGGCCGGGTTCGAATATTTGGTCACTTTTGACGGTCGATTTCTCCGCGTCTGACGTTTGATGTTTACATCTCGCCAAGGCCTACTTATTGAAAAAATCGTACAACAATGTAGCCCATTATTGTACGATTTCTGTGCTTTTAATGACGATTTTGGGTCACTTTACTGCCGATTTCAAGAAAAAGATTTTTAAATATTATGATAACTTTTGAGAGTAGCTGGCAGAAAAGTATTGGGTACATTCTGCCGGTTACTATATATTAGATTAGGTATGTAGGCTTAGGCCATACTTTTTTACAGGAAGAAATAGTTTAGAAGTCCAACGTAAGTACGTATGCTAGACAATATCCGGATAGAAATAATATGCCAAATAACAGAACATTCTTTATATTATAAGTTGCGAAGGATGATAGTTTGGAAGGTTTATATCATATTTAGCTGACCAGGGGAGAGTTAGAGGGACTTTAAATTATGTGGAGGAGAATCCGGGAACTAGCACAAGGAGATGTTCGTTGCACCATAGTTTGTTGGTAGCGAGGATTCTACACCAACATGAGTTATACCCGCAAGTATAGAAGAATCTACTACAAGAGGGTCAATCCTTAAGGGAGATAGGTAGCACTGAAAACTCATTTCGGGAATAAACTGGTGTAGTGTGTGTAGTATAAATAATTAGGCCAACACTAACAGTCATGTCCGCATCGAAAACCAAATTTGTAAAAGCCTAGTAGCACAAACTAACAAAGCTATTTATTCTGTGCTAGTAGGTTCTTCTTGCCACTCTAGGGTGTTGGGGAAATTTCTAATTATGTAAATACCATATTTTTAACATTGTTATTAAGGGGGTTCGGTTTGTTATAGTGTTATTTTCCTTTGTTTTTTGGTGTCTGCAAGGAAACTCGTTCGTCTACCAATCAACTATACGGACTATATATAGGAGGAACCTTTTAAATTGCTCTGACAGTTGCCTGGAAGTGCGCTTGGCTGGGAACCTTTAATACACCTTCTGATTTCTATGGCTTGACGGAAAACACATTCATAACGCATTATTCTAGCATCGTTGTATACAGGGGCGTGCGGTGACATTTTAAGTAAGGGAAGCAATGTTTAAAAACTTACATATTTGTAATGTAATTCGATTCTTCGATCACTTTTTGCGAATTCGTCAATGAAGTCATCATAAAAACGTCGATGCTCTAACATGTTCTGGAGAAGTATATTCTCAATAGACAACAGCGATATCTGTGAAAGTCATTCATTCATTTTTGTGGTTAAATTTTTCATAGGGGGTTTGCTCTTCCGTTTATAATTAATTGAAGCTTATCCGCAAAGTTTAATGTTGAAAATCCCTGTATTATTAAGGCATACACTACACATTCACACACACTCTTCTTACTTAATAATTGTCCAACTTTAACATTTTCAACGTCATTCCCGACAGCCGCAGTTGACGGTATTTGCATGTCCACGTCCGTATTATTGTCTTCCATATCGCCCGAGATACGACGCGCGCGACGCACCGACGCAGATCAAAACCAACTAAATTAAACAAAGAACCTACTGCAACGATAGCTTCCACGCCCGCTTAAAACAGGCGTTCTCATTCGCGTCAGCCAGTGCGGTGGAGGTGGAAAGTTCAATAACCTCTCGACTATCGAACGCTACAGAAAAGCTGGCGGCCGGCATAGCTTACATTGTACTGTACTCTCGCTCGGTAGGATGGGCGCAGTCGGAGTCAACGCCGCATTTGCTATACCTAGGCATAACATATTGTAGATTTGATATATGATATATAAGATAATTTTTAGCGTTTTTGATATACCTAGGTAACTAAACTAATTGCTTCCTGTTTAAAAATTAAAAAATTACATTTTATCATTTTACATTGTTTTGGTTTAGGGGAAGCACTGCTTCCCTTGCTTCCATGGACTGCACGCCCCTGGTTGTATATTATATTCCTCGATATTATCCACAAAACACTACTACACGGAGGAAACCGGCACCATATTTGCGTTGGCCGCAATAAAAGCGCCGACAGCAGCGCCGGCCGGGCCAGCCAGCGCCCGCCCGATCTAATACAACTAGGTGCGGCGGACGGGCCATCGCCGGCCTTCCATCAAATTTAATGACGTACCCGGCCGGGACTGATGCGCCATTATTTTTCATTATTAACGCGCCGCCAGTTTTGAAAATTGCCGCGCGCGGCGCGTTAAATGCCTTGCGATACGGCGCGAGGACGGCGGGGCGATCGGGACGCGGTAATGGCTCCACGATCGCGGCCTGATTGCGTTAGCGCCCGAGATTTCTATGGGAAATTTCTAGTGTGCCTACATCCGGGTAAGTTATAGCGGTCGGGCGTGGACCGGATAGGATGCGAACGAAGTTGTGTAATGAGTTTTAAATTTCATAATTTCAATATGTACCTACATTCTCACATGTAGTAGCCGCTATACATTGGTGTACACTGGACCGCCCTGTGTTAGATACACAAAGTGTTTTTCAACATACTATGTATATGTACAGGGTGGTTCATTATAAATTGACACCCCTCTTAACTTGTTAGTTTTTGAGGTTAGAAAACAAAAATTTTAGATACTAATACAAAGTTTTTTGTGATGCTATTGAACCTTATACCAGTGTGTTCTAGAAAGCCGTGGCAGACATAACTTATGTTTTTTTAAATGGAACACCCTATGTATATCTTTGCATTTTTGAAATCTGCTCATCAAGGCAATCAAAATTATATTAATCTTTGTGTGTGTGTATCTTTTTCCGTTTTTGAAAAATTCCGTATTCCAATTTTATACTAAATTTATTTCACTCGAATTTGTGGATCTCGTGATTATCTTTATCACGAGATCCACAACTTCGAGTTAAATAAACTTAGTATAAAATTTTAAAACGGAATTTTTCAAAAACGGAAAAATATAATGCTCACAATGCTCATTTTAATTGCCTTGATGAGCAGATTTCAAAAATGCAGAAATATATACGGGTGACCATATTTCGAGTCTATGCATGGGGATCTTGGTTATCTTAAGAAATACGAGGTCGGTTAAATTGGGGCAAAGTTGCAGAATTTGATGCCGAGTAACATGGTAAAAAGAAATTTTGGCTGGCCCTTTTCGTTTTGAAAATAATGCGAAAAAACTGAAAATTGTCGTTTTCGTTTTTATTTTTTTAAACGAAAACGAATGGCGCTGGACATTTCTAAGTTAAACATTATTGTTCAGTATTCGCCTATTTTATTTGTTCATAAGTTACCATTATTCTTAACTTTAATTATTAGTGGGCTTAGCGTAGAATATTCAATAGTTCTTGTATTTCTACTTGTAATTTTGCGTACAATCTCAACCTGGGCTTAAATGATACACGCTTGATCATACAATTTGCGTCCATGAAGAGATGCCATCCTATTTAACATGAGACGACAAGTTTGCCACCTGCAGAAGTCAATGTCAAAAATTGAATTAGAAAATTTTCCTTAAAAAAGGCGCGATAAAAAACTCTTCCCCGCGACCGCGCTCGGTCTTATCCCCGAACGTGCTTATCGTTGATTAATATTATCGCGGGCTTTTGCCATTTAACGTTTACGAACAGCTCCTGAGAAAGAGAAAACAGTCTACTCGTCTAGGTTTTTGTTGTTCTTGTGTTCCTAGTTTCACTCTTTTAGTGTTAATGTGTTATATGGCAAATGATGAATAAATAACAAGATCTCAGATCATACTCTCGTGGTACGTTTATGATTTATTTAATCAATAAACTTAACATTAACTGATTTTTTACTGAACCATTAAACAATATTCCAAAGCACACTTCGCAACAATGGGTAACTAGGCTTATGTTTCCAAGGCACTCTATGCAAAAACGTCAAACATTATGGGGCTTACGTTTCCAAGGCACTCTATGCAAAACCGATTAATTTGATATTACGGCAAGAAAAACAAAGTAAAGCATAATGTGTGACATATCATTTTAACCAGAAAAAATCCTCTTTTCAAAAATGCAAAAATCCAATATGACGCCCATAAGAAAAATAAAAGTTGATCGTCATATCTTTGTCCAGGGAGGCGAGAAAAAAATGCGAGGCCATATTTAGATTCCTTGTAAAAAAGTGCCTTGATAATTGTTACGATAGAAATAACTACTAAACGGTTACGTTCTCAACCAAAGCTTTTACTGACCTTAACGCCTTGTTTTCTCACGTCCTTCAACCGTTTAGGTCTTTCTGCATGTAGATTGGGTGGTGCTGTTTTCTCTTTCTCAGGAGCTGTTCGTAAACGTTAAATGGCAAAAGCCCGCGATAATATTAATCAACGATAAGCACGTGAGGGGATAAGACCGAGCGCGGTCGCGGGGAAGAGTTTTTTTATTGCGCCTTTTTTAAGGAAAATTTTCTAATTCAATTCTTGACATTGACTTCTGCAGGTGGCGAACTTGTCGTCTCATGTTAAACAGGATGGCATCTCTTCATGGACGCAAATTGTATATGATCAAGCGTGTATCATTTAAGCCCAGGTTGAGATTGTACGCAAAATTACAAGTAGAAATACAAGAACTATTGAATATTCTACGCTAAGCCCACTAATAACTAAAGTTAAGAATAATGGTAACTTATGAACAAATAAAATAGGCGAATACTGAACAATAATGTTTAACTTAGAAATGTCCAACGCCATTCGTTTTCGTTTAAAAAAATAAAAACGAAAACGACAATTTTCAGTTTTTTCGCAATATTTTCAAAACGAAAAGGGCCAGCCAAAATTTCTTTTTACTATGTTACTCGGCATCAAATTCCGCAACTTTGCCCCAATTTAACCGACCTCGTATCTCTTAAGATAACCAAGATCCCCATGAATAGACTCGAAATACGGTCACCCTGTATAGGGTGTTCTATTTAAAAAACATAAGTTATGTCTGCCACGGCTTTCTAGAACACACTGTACACAGTCCAATAGCGTTACAAAAAACTTTGTGTTAGTATCTAAAACTTTTGTAAAACACTTTTTTTCCAACCGCAAAAACTAGCAAGTTAAGGGGGGGGTGTCAATTTATAATGAACCACCCTGTACATAATGTATGCAACTTTGTATATGTGTCCATCTGAAATTGTTCGAACTTATTCATTTATGCTGGAAATACAATATTATGTACCATTGAGCATTTATAATGATGGAGGGGATGTGGGGAAAATGTATATTCCTTAACTATAATAGTGTACTTCCAGGACCAGATAAGCACCTGTAATAATAATAATCAAGGATGTATTTTTGTACCTGTGAAATATAAATCAAGAATAATGTTTTTGTGGCATACCAGGTAAATGACACTCCAGCAGAAAAAAATGCACTCCATCCCAGGGACTCAATTCCAGGAATATCAAGTACCTAACATTGCCATTATTTAGCCAAATTTTTATAATTATTATTACCAACTAATAATACGAGTAAAAGCCGTAACAATATGGTGGTTTCATAGAGATTTTAGCATTTCAACATTGCCAACTAATAGTCATAATAATTATTATAAAAATTTGGCTAAAAGGAGCAATGTTAGGTACTTGATATTAATGGAATTGAAACTGAATTCATAAAATTCGATACCTAATTCCTGGAATTGAAACTGAATTCATAAAATTTGATACAAAACTGTACCTTATAAGTTTGTTTCAGTGAATTTCAAAATATTTACGTATTAAATGTAAAAATATTACAACACTGGCCCATAGGGACCAGGGAATAAACTTATCTTAAAATGAAAGAGTCTTTGCACCAAGATTGCGTTCTTACACAATAGCTATTTTAAAAAATCTCATGTTTCTCCTTAACTTTGAGAGAGCAACCAATAAATAAGTTTCATAGGTTATTTGAAAAAAAATATCGAGTACCGATTTGAAGAGAAATAATTGAGAAAAAACAAACATCGTGATATCCTTCTGAAAATTTGCACACAGACACAATAATACAATACAAACACATTTTCTCAATAACTTTTTCCGATATTTTCAAGGCAAACCTGATTTTTCCCAATTTTTTATTTTAAATATCAAATTTGACAGGCATGGGCTGTGACGTCACGACCCTCTTTAGGCGCAATAGTGTAAACAAAATATGCACCAACATACCCCAAAAACAGATTTTCAAAAAAATAGAATAAAACAAATTTTTCCCATTTGGTGCAAACTTTATGAATAGCACTGTATAATGCTTACCTCATGGTACCAATAATTGTGATTGATCGACCCAAGATAAACGGAGAGCAATTCTATATAAGTATGTTTTAATGGATTAGTCAGCTCTAACAACAACAAAACTTCAAATGAAAACTATCGTCACTGCGGTCCGAAGCACAACGTGAACCCAATTAATATTTCATTGGCGACACAAAATATTTGAATAAAAGCTTGAATTCAAAACCGTAGTCATATAACTGAACGCAGCACAGGAACTAAACAAATCAATATAGCTCCAAACATTTGGTGCGATAATCCAATTACTGGTTACTTTCATTCCGTCTCCGTCCCGTGGTTGTTTTTTTACGGTACAGTTTTCGTTTGTTTTTTACCACGGAAAGTATTTCCCAGCTACTGGAAATGGTGGAATTATTCGCTCCTTCTTTTAGGAACGATATATAGCGAACTCCTGTTTTAAACTTATTGTTCGTCGAACGTTTTCTGACCTATTCGCGGGTGTTATCGATTTTCGGGAATTCTCACCAGCTAAATAATGTCAAAAACCTTCTAGCTTGTCGTTGGCTCTTTTGGCTTATTCTTCTAGTTATACTTTTCGTTCGTTTCCTATGACTTGATCTATTTCAAAGGTGGCATTTGTCTATAGAGATCAGCCCATCATATTTTTGGAATACACTCTTTATTGAAAGCAAATGTGTCCAGCTGGGTATATTACTAGGTAAACTAAATGTATCTGTAGATTTCGAGAAAGTTTTGTGACTATTTTGGTAAACGATACATGTAAAATACAACTTCAGAAAATTAAATATCTAAAATCGGTTCTGTAATGTTACTTACACCTAACGAAAAAATCTTAAAGATCTCACTCTCCTGAGGATGACGAAATAAAGTGGTAGAAACGTCGACGCAAATGAAATAATAGTTTTTGAATTACTGACGCCCATCCAATTATTCCTTTTTTCATAAGTAGCTACCTATATATCTGTTTAACAAAACCAATTACTGAACGGCCTTTTGTCACAGATTGCCTGAATTCTTCAAAAGCATGTTTTTATCTACTCATTATATGGATTTATACGAGAACTAACCACGAAGCGAAACCGTTAGTGATTACAAAATGCTCCAGGGGCTTTAGATGCTCTTGGAGCGAGACCGACAGTAATTTTACTGCGTACATTCTCATTCATGTTCTGATTTTTGTTGGTAAACGCAGAAACGAGTACCGTGTTAAATTCGACATAATATGGCAATTATAGTTATTCGAACATAGCTTCACAAATCCGTCTTCTATTTTCGCAAAAAGCCAGCACATAACTTGTGGAACAAACGATTTGCAGTTCGAAATATTTTCTGTTTATAATAACCTGTAACACAGACTGGTTCGACGTTTTTATGTGAAATGCACCGTCGAATAGCAATGGACGGTAGAAAACGATCGATAAACGCGGCATTGCCCGAAGCTTGATCTATGAGTGCCCAAAATCTGATTTAAAAATGTGAAAATTTTCAGTTAAATAAGATTATCTTACTATTTAATAGGTTTTATTGAGGTATTTAAAGTATGCACAGATTGTTCTTTGTAATAATACGTTTTAGTTGCCTTCTGGCACCCAGATTGTTTCCTCAGCACTAATAACCTAATTCGTGAGTTCACCAAATAGAGGATACGCATATATCTTTCATTCAAATTGATTAAACTTCCATGCATTTGTCGAATGCTAAAACATTTAGTGCGATATAATCCAATTAACGGTTTCTTTCAATCCACCAACGTCCCGCGTTGGGTTTTTTCAGAGCACGGTTTTCGTTTGTTTTACACCGCGGAAATTAATCCTCGCCAGGGAAAGAATGATGGAATTATTCGCTACCTCCTTTGTGAACGATACCCGGCTTGCTTTTTTGCTGCCGAATTTGTCACATACCTATCTTTCTGCGCGATTTTTTGTGTTCATTGTTCTGTTCGCGGATGGGGTATTTATCTGATGGTACAATTAGGGGCATTGTATTCCGAACGTTTTCTGATTTATCGGCCGGTGTTTTCTGTTGTTTTTTTTTTGGGGAAAATGAAACTCTGGAAGGTTGGTGTTACCGTGTTATTGTGTTTTAATTATGAATAATTGATCATTTGACACAACGGGAATCGCGAGGAAGTTCAAACTGGCCTGGAAGAGAATAGGAGACGATAATACCTATTTCCGTTTACGCGAATGAGAAATTTCCAGGGATTATTTGATCCCCACTTCAACCTTGATATACAGGGTGTTTTTTGAACAAAAAGTTTCCTATAGACATGGATTCGAAAATGCATAATAAAAAAGTTACAGGGTGATAAAGGTATAGTTTAAAAAACATATTTTTCGTAAAAACTTCTACAGAAGTTATGCAATTTAAATGAAACTTGGTGCAGTCCATTAGTCGCTGACGTGCAATTTCATGTAAAAACCATTTATTACCAACGCCCAGAGGCAGAGGGGCGGGGTAGCTCAATGTGTTTTATATACTCATAACTTTTTGAGGTTATCTTTTTGGTCTTGCTGGTTCATCGTTTTAGTGCATCTTTTCATTTTGCAACAAAAGTGTTCTCTTGTTCCATTGCGATATAATCAACCGTTTGCGTTGAAATTGGCAAAATGTGCCCCAAAACACCTGTCGACTCCAAAGTTCGAAAAATAAAATTATCACCTACCTCATTTAAATGTTACAGATGAATTGTACGTTCAAAACTAAGAAAAAAATGCTTAATAGACATTGAGTGAAACATCACTGCTTTTCTTGACTTGAAATAGAGTGTCAAAATTTTGTCGAGCTCAATCCGTTCCATTTTGAAAGCGAACAATTTTTGGTACATTGTTCCTAGGGAAGTTTTTGTCACTTTAAATGGTAAAATTATTCTGTGAAATTTGAAAGCGGTAGTTGAAAATTTTATTTTTCGAACTTTGAAGTCAACAGGTGTTTTCGGGCACATTTTGCCAATTTCAACGCAAACGGTTGATTTTATCGTAATGGAGCAAGAGTACACTTTTGTTGCAAAATGAAAAGATGCACTAAAATGGTGGATCTGCAAGACCAAAAGGAAAACCTCAAAAAAGTTATGAGTAGAAAACCCATTGCGCTACCCCGCCCCTCGGCCTCTGGGCGATAGGAATAAATTGTTTTTACACGAAATTGTTGCACTTCAGCCATTAATGAACTGCACTAAGTTTCATTTAAATTGCATAACTTCTGTAGAAGTTTTTGCGAAAAATATGTTTATCACCCTGTAACTTTTTTATTATGCATTTTCGGACCCGTGTTTATAGCAAACTTTTTGTTCAAAATGGCATTTTCTACCTGTCATATTACTTTGGCACCATAATTTAAAAACACTCTACTGTATATGATGCCAAAGCCACCTATAGGTACCCAACATTGATACCTAAAGCTCTGTCTCTGTATATTTTCCTTATATTGGCCATATTTTCAGTTTGAATTTTCACCTAATTTAATAGGTATATAGCTTTTCGGATTGATTAAATCTGCTTCAAAAATGAGACACGCGCATGCTCTGAGCGTGATTTGAATGCACCTAACAATCCTAATGCATGATTTCACCAATAGAGATAAACAAACTCAAGTCCTTCATAAGATAAAAAAAACAGTAGGTATCGAACAATTGACCATTGCCACTTTTAGGTATTTTCAGCTTTATTTTCATCTTATATTTGGATTTATAGATGGTAACATATTACCACCACACGGGTAGCAGATATAGATATTAGAGACATCGCGTTGACCGTGATCGTTCTCGCGCCAATTCATTACATTCTGAATGGTCGGGGCCCGCCCAATTAGTTTATTATTGAATCCGATGCATCGCCACCGAAGTGCAATAATAAATATGACCCCATCAAACCTATCAGCTGATAGCTTCGTCACCGAGCATAATAATTAGGTGTTAATGACGCGATTATAATCTGAAACATTGCGCGTGAGACTGGAAGGAGATGGTAGGACCTTATGTCTAGTTGACAAGAGGATCCGGAATGCATTCGAATATTATGTTACGTACGTTCAAATGTATGCGCAAAGGAAAGTTTTCTTTAAGCACACAAAATATCAAACCTTTTGTTAATGAATGGATATAAGATTATTATTTATTGTTTTCGTTATTGCCTTGTGGGTGATTTGTGGGAGTGTTATTTGCAGAATTATAATACCAAGACCAACGTCTATATTGGATACAAAATTAATTTAAAAGTACTTACCAACCACACCAAGCAGAAATCTAACATCTATTGAAGTCTAGCTGTTCCAAATGAAAAATAGGCTTCCGCGAATATAAAATCTGGCGTAAATACAAGAAGAAAAAGCAAAGGTTTTATGGGACCTACTTCATACTTCATCATATGTATACATATGTATACAGATAGAAGTGTAACAGCTTCAAATATCCAAACGCTGTAAAATTTCTAGGAGAGTTTTTCCGAAAACTTCGGTAGACAAGAGTGACTCCACCTACCCAACTGATGCTAACCCATTGGAAAAAGCAACTACAGGTCCCAGTAGGTAGCAAATAGGGTATTTACAAACGCCAACGACAATGTGTATGTTTCTGGCATTGAAAACATTTAAAATATCTAGTGCAACGATTTGATATTCTCCATATACAAATTTAGATGATCATCCACTAGTTGCTGTACCTGGACATCTAACCGCTGCATAAGTTCACAAAAAATAAGGTCGATTATACGAGCCCCCCGCTTGGGAAGAATCATTGCAAATCTTGAAGAAAATTTTAAAGTTCTTTGCCGATTTTATCAATGGTTGTTCCTGGAAAGACGTTCATCGGTTGACACAGATGCCAGCATTTTTGATAGCTGTAGTATACTGTCCAAAAAGCAAGATTGCAAACCAGATAGGGGACAATGCGACTGCATGGTGACTACGCAGTAATGCAATTTGCAACAGAACATCGAATACTACAATAAAATCGATAGAATTTTAGAAAAACCTGCACATTTCGATATACATGGTGTCCCAGAATATGTGGGCAATCTCCAGGGGACGTTAAAATAACATGACAAGTTCCTATAAAAAAATTTCCCAGAGGGCCCTCTACGGAGATACAGGGTGTTGAAGTTCTTTTTTGAAATTAAATTATGGCAAAATAATCAAGCTGCTGAACTGAAATTTGGCACTGCTGTGTTTTAGGTGATGGAGAATAAGCTGAAGGCATCAATTTTTACGTATCTCAGAGAGGGCGCCACTTGCACTATTTTTGGATCGTGTTATAGCTCGTGTATCTTTTTATTCTGCAACAAAGAGGTACTCTTGTTTCATAACGATAAAATCAACCATTTGCGTTTAAATTGGCGAAACGTAGGTACCCTAAAACACCTGTTAGCTTCAACATTCAAAACATAAAACTTTCTCCTACCGCTTTCAAATGTTACAGATCAACTGTACATTCAAAATGAAGAAGAAAATACCAAATGGACATTGGACAAAACACCATTGGTTTTCTTGAAATAGGGTGTCCAAATTTTGTCAAATTCAATCCTTTCCATTTTGAAGGCGAATAATTTTTGGTACATTGTTCATAGGGATTTTTTTCTCAGTTTAAATTCTACAGCCGATCTGTAACTTTTGAAAGCGGTAGGTAAAGATTTTATGTTTTGAATGTTGAAGTTAACAGGTGTTTTGAGGAACGTTTTACCAATTTCAACGCAAACGTTTTTTTTTATCGTTATGAAACAAGAGTACACTTTTGATGCAAAATGAAAATGTGCACTAAAATAATGGACCTGCAAGACCAAAAACATAACCTCAAAAAAGGTACGAGCTATAACACGATCCAAAAATAGTGCAAGTGTCGCCCTCTGTGAGATACCTAAAAATTGATGCCTTCAGCTTATTATCCATCGCCTAAAACAGCAGTGCCAAATTTCAGTTCAGCAGCTTGATTATTTTGGGAGATATTGCCATAATTTAGTTTCAAAAAAGAACTTCAACACCCTGTATCTCCGTAGGGGGCCCTCTGGGAAATTTTTTTATAGGAACTTGTCATCTTATTTTAACGTCCGTATATAAATCCGGGAGATTGCCCACATATTCTGGGACCCCCAGTATACAGTGTGGCCCGTTTGGAATGGAGACACCTCTGTAAAATTGTTATTTTTGCTCCGATTTTGAAAAACTTTTTTTTGTTAGATAGATCTCTGAATATACCATTCGACACACCTTCCAATTGTTTTGAAAACCAAACACATGGCTAACTGCGACATTTTTTATACCCCCAAAATTCAAGAAATCATATTAGGCATTTTTTTATCAAAAAAATTTACTAAAAAAAGTTGTTTAGAATGAACCAAAAATCCCAAATCCAAAGTTTTATCAAAATCAAAAAATAAAAAATTTCCGAAAAAAATAAATTGAAGGTCCAAAAATCCCATTTTAATCAATTTTTACGGTTAGCAAAGTTAATTTTTTAACTTCAAATTTCTATGGCACACTTTGCTATCCGTATAAATTCATTAAAATGTGATTTTTGGACCTTCAATTTATTATTTTCTGAAATTTTTTATTTTTTGATTTTGATCAAACTTTGGATTTGGGATTTTTGGTTCATTCTAAACAATTTTTTTTACTAAATTTTTTTGATAAAAAATGCCTAATATGGTTTCTTGAATTTTGGGGGTATAAAAAATGTCGCAGTTAGCCATGTGTTTGGTTTTCAAAACAATTGGAAGGTGTGTCGAATGCTATTTTCAGAGATCTATCTAACAAAAAAAGTTTTTCAAAATCGGAGCAAAAATAACAATTTTACAGAGGTGTCTCCATTCCAAACGGGCCACACTGTATGTTTGGAAAACTCATAGAAAAGTTAGCACCTCTGGTGGCACCATTGTATGTGTGCTGTGTCGGATAGATTCTTTCACTATAAAACTATGATTTGCATAGTTTCTTGTCACTATGTCCTGATGCGGTTTGAATGAATGGCGTTGGTGCCATTAAGTGACAATATTTTTCTTAAAACAATTAATGTATGTAACATGTAAAGCATCGAATGACTGTTTTGTCCTGCATGCGAAATACTTTTGCAATAAGAGAACTGCAAACAATAAAATATGGACGGCGCCGCCATATTCCAGGGACATAAACTCCCCCGCCCAGTTTAATATCGTCGGCAGGGCCACGTCCGCCCTATTATAAAGTAATACGGCGGGCGCCGTTCGAAATTATTTCCGTAAAACGGCGTGCGCCCCGTAGCTGCAAAGACCGGTTTTATCTCGAATTATATTACAGTTCGGAACGGCAACTACCTAGGAACTAATAACTAGATAAAATGGTTTAATATTCCGGACGGCGGACGGGCGATAGACCATAAACAAGTTGGGAGGGCCCGGCGGCGAACTGGGGCCCAACTTCTGTTTCAAAGCGGTAATGAAACGAGAGCCTTTATTGCAATAACGACGAGAAAGGAAATCATAGCGCAAGGCTTCACCCCTGTTTTTTTTTTTAATAAATTTCGTCTTATTGGCTGAAGCTGGATTCGGAGAAAAATTGGGTCAAGAAAATTTTATATTAGACCAGTCCACTGGCACAAAAATGTACTTTAGTTCAGAGTTCAGATAGAGACGCGTTTAATAAAAAAACTGGTCCATTTTTAATTTTCATCTTAACTCCATTTATGGACATATTGTAGATTAAATGCGCTTTTCTCAGTACTTTTGCGCTTTTCTAAGCGAAATGTAGGACGGCGGTAAGTAGGTTTTACCCTATAAACACCAGGCGTTGCTTCTCCATAAGGTCATTTGGTCAATGGCCCACCTAATTTATTTATTTTTTTAAATGTTTAATAATAAACTATCTTTAAAAAAATGCAATTACATTTTCCTGCAAAAACTTTCAAATTATTACTAATGGAGCCAATATTGCCCTCTTGGCAGTGGCTTAAATTGACCTTATGGGGTATTATGGCAATCCACGGATAAATGCATTGTAAGCGAGACAGAGACAACAGCATACGCAGCCCGCTTTGAAGCTGAAAAGAGACAAGTAGAATCGCTGTCGTCGACGGCCGACCGCTCATAATAGTTTAGTAGAGTGTCGCGTTAGCCATATTCCGAAATAAACCCAAACAAAAACTTCGGCACGTATATGGTTTGTCGGTTCGTTATTTACGTTTTTTAATCGTTTAGCCTTGTGTTTCGGTGCATGGATTTTCAAAATTTTCTTTTTTTTTCGATCTATTCAGATATTATTCCGTTTGTGGACTGTGCAATCCTGTAGTGTTTGTAGTTATCACAAATTTACCGTGTATTCCACTTCATGTAATAGTGACTGTACAAGAAATACTAAAATAAGCGGCACATTGACGCACAAAACCACTTCTAGATCGAAAACAAACCACAACAGACAGAGGGAAAGAAATTAACAGTTATTTTAAGCCAATTATGTACAACATTTCTGACTGGATTTGTGGATTCAATGTAAAAACGGGTTTTTTTGTTTTCCCTTTACTTTGTTTTGTACTGATGATTCGTTATGGACTAAAACTATATTACTAACATAAAACATTTAAAAGAAAAGTGGCAACGCATGCTTCTTTCATCATATACATATATGTATATTAATAATGCTACGAATTTCGGTAGCCTTGGACGCGATGATATTAGAATATTTTTTTCCAATTATTGACTGTGCAAAATTTTGCGCTGAATATTTGAACTCCAAACACCAGTGATTTCTCGTACCTGCATAAAAGGTGAGTGAATTATCGTGAGAATTATCTCAATATTACGTATTATTTTTCATAATAATTGCCTAATGGATATCTCAAGGGTTATATCTTCTAGTTGCTCTATTTAAATGTCAAAAACATAATAAATACATAAAATTTTGTTGAACGTGGAACTCCAAAAAAAAAAATTTCTAATGCGGGCACTATCCACCACAATTTGACCCATCTCAATACAATAACTGGCGAGCCGCGCTTGATAAACACTTTCAAATTATTTAAAAGTAATATGAGTTTTTGGATATACAGTGTGTCCCAATTTGATACTGGACACCTCAGAAATATATGAAGGGCAAGGAAAACAAATAAATGGTCTTTATTTTTTTATTGGTGGTACCAAGGGAGAGTATCTCATAGGCGGTGGTATTTGGATGGGGTAATTATTTCTGTGCTATGATTTTTTAAAATAGCAAATTTTCATGAAACCCCATTAGGGATTTTTTTACGACAGAATGTTATTATGAAAACTTGTTCAGAATGAAAAACTGAGTAGACTCGCAAATTTTCAAAAGGCTAGGTCTACTTTGATTTTTAGATTTATCTCCCACTTTTTTCTTAGAAAAGTGTCCTTTCTGGAGATTTCACGTCAGAATTTTATTTTTTCACGATGATCAAGTTTCCTTGATAATATTTTGACGTGAAAGCTACAAAAAGGACACATTTATAAGAAAAAAGTGGGAGAAAAAGGCGAAAAAGCTAAAAGTCAAAGTAGGCCTAGACTTTTGAAATTTTGCAATTCTACTCAGTTTTTCCTTCTGAACAAGTTTTCTTAATAACATTTTGTCGTAAAAAGTCCCTAATATAGGGTATCTTGAAAATTAGTTATTTTAAAAAATCATAGCAGTCCATGAAATAATTACCCCATCCAAATACCCACCGCCTATGAGATACTCTCCCTTGGGACTACGAATAAAAAAAATAGAGACCATTTGTTTTCCTTATTGTCCTTCATTATAGTTCTGAGGTGTCCAGTATCAAATTGAGACACACTGTATATACCTTTAGTATTTCGTCCACAGCTACAAAAACAGATATTTTACACAATATTCATTTGACTCCGTCCCTGTGCAAAATGGCGGAATCATAAGGAACAACGGCAAGTAAAAGGTAAAGGCTACAAACATGAAATAGTTAACTCCGGATCTACGAATCTTTTCATGTCACCCACCCTTTGCCTTGATAGCTAACTTTAGGCAGGCCGATTTTCCTTCTCCCCCCTCTATTTCTGTGCATCAGGAAACCCTATATTCCCCGGTGCTATATAGTTAGAAACTATATACCTAGACGAAATATATAGGTGCGGTTTAATATTCGCCTCCGAGACGCGATAGACCATAAACAAGCCCCGGCGGCAAGGGACCCGAAGTTCCCGTGTTATAAAACAGTAATGAAGCTAGGTATCGCAGCCGGCTGTAATGCCGGGAAAATCCTTGGAGGGATAATTAAAGTCTGTCCCCGGCTAACGAAGCTAAACATATACGCATTCATCACGCCGCCCCTGCGCTCCCCCACGGCACCCCCCCCCCTCCCCCCGTCCCCCCCTTCGCAACCCCCCCGCAACGCCTAGCGTGGGGGAAATTGCGATGGTCAAAGTAGACGAAACTATTCCGTACGCGGGGTTCAATTTGGAGAATCAATAATGTATGGGCAGCGGCTTCACGGACGTAATCTCTGGACCGGTGAACTTGTTCTCTATATGGGCTGGATTCGATGTTACAACAGAGGTTAACGATCAAACCAACAACCACAATAATTCATCGAATTGATAAGTATAGTTATAGTATGGAAGGATTGTATAGAGAGAAACTGGTAGCCAAACTTCAGTACCTAAGAGTTATGGGTGGCAAAACAACATAACGTAGGCAAAACATGGTTTCTGGGCAAACGTCGCTTTCCTTCAGTGACTTCTGTCGTTTGTGTTGGTCGCAATCGAGGTCGAAACCGTTCTCTGGCTTTTTATTATTTGCTTTCATTACGTTATTATTAGTTTTCATTCTTTAAAATCCATCTAGATTTGTGCATATATTTTTTCGTCTTTAGCTCTATTCTAATATAAGACAAACAAGAGGTCGGGCTTGAAAGTGTTTCTGAGTGCATTTCCTCCCAGTTACAGTTAAATGTATAAAACTAAATCGTAAATTTTTAGTAGCGCAAGCTCAAAAATGATGCTATAAAGTATGCTTGTATTTTTTAAGAAATCTATAAAATAATTATTGTCCATTCATTTCTCCTTAGGGCAATTCGCCCTAAAACTATTGGATTTCGAGAAAACAAATCAAACTCAATTTTCTGCTCAGAAAAATTGAGAAATTTTTGCATGGCTTCAACTGTGCCTTATTTACAAATATTAGCACTTGTTTACTATTTTGATGAAGGAAAATCAATTTTTAGGGCTTGAGATGTATAAAGAATTTTTTTTATTAATTTAGAATTTGACATTTTTTAAAATAATTTATTCCTAAATCGCCCAAATTTTCTTTTTTTTCTGAATATCTAGTAAGCCGTCACTTTTTTCTAAAATCTGCAAGACGTATTAAATTGGGCCCACAAAACTGCAATTATTTCCAATTTAAGGAGCCTTGTGGATTTTTGAAAAAAGTCATGGTTTGCTACATATTTAGAAAAAAAGAAATTTTGGCGATTTATTCTAATCCATCTAGCTTCGTTGTTTCTGATTTTAGATAAAAAGTTGGAGGAATTTGTATCCCCCGATGCGGTTGTCGTGTCTTAATTTCCGAGACAGCTGCCATTTTCGAGATATGACAAAATTTTTCGTTTTTTTTTAATGGAGACCACAGTTATTTCCGTTATTTTTCTGAATAACCATATCGGGTATTATATCGTTGGGAAGCTCTGAAAATGCTTGATTTTTTTGGTGGCCAACCATGGTTTCCAATTAAAAGAGACACAAGTTTGTGTCATATCTCTAAAATGACAGATATCACGGAAAGTAGGACATGATAACCGCATTGGGGATACAAATCCCTCCAACTTTGGTATCTACACTTTTTGTCTAAAATCAGAAACAACGAAGCTAGACGGATTAGAATAAATCGGCAAAATTTTGTTTTTTCCAAATATCTAGTAAGCCATGCCTTTTTTCAAAAATACAAGGCGCGTTAAATTGTCCCCGCACAAAACTGCAATTCTTTCCCCATTTAACCTTCCTTCTATCTCCGCTAGATTCCGAGATCCCCATACTGACCATAAAAAAAACTCACCCTGTATGTACAAACCATCATCAGTGGCCTGTCGCCTCAATGATTCCGAAAATTCAATAATATATACCTATAGGGTGTTCCTTTAAAAAATCATAAGTTTGGTTTGTATTTCCGAAACGCGATATTCAGTGTTGTTTTTCCGAATAAATAATATCAAATCGCAACAAAATTTTCTACAATTGTCATATTTACAACTCTTTTCCAAATTCAAGAACAAAAAAGTTAAGGAGGGGGGAGATGTTTTGTTGATAACCCTGTACGTAGTTTTAAGTTAATATCTTTCGTCGTTTCCGAGATAATAATATAAACAGTGAAGAAAACATACTTTAAAAATACCCGGTAGGTATATTTTTTATTAAGCATGTTCACATGAACCTTTTTGCTTAAAATGAGATTTTCTACCATCGGTTTTATTAATAACTAAAGAGCGGAATATATATGCATTTAATTTCAATCCAAATATGCGCATATATATGCATCATTTTTATTTAAAATATGCAATAATATGCATTTCTTTGGCCAAATATGCAATAATATGCATTTATATTATATGTACAAATACCTTAAAAAACACCAAAACTGATTTTAGAGAAAGGGTTTATTTTAAGAAAAATGAAAGGAAAACAAATACATAAAATACTTCGTAAAATACCTAAATTAAAGCAGAATAATTATAAAAACATTTCAATTTGAAATTGTGTACCCAGTAGGAATTTATGATTAAATACTTTTCAAAGTTTTCCAATAAAAATCTTTGCCTTCTGTCGGTAAAAATATATGTTTATATATAGAAAAGCTTCTCTCAACATCTGCCGATGTAATAGGACAATATTTTAATTTGGGTAGTAAGGTATATGGCCAAGGTGCAACTTCGTTGGATGATTTACCATCAAAAATACTCTTTACTGCCATTAAAGATTTGAACCCTTCATTCTTCAACAGTAGAGCTTCTAATTTTTTTCTAACTTTAATACCTACATCACCGGGAACCTTTCTACATTTAGCGGAAAATGTTTGAACAAAATCAACCTATTCGCTTAAACCTAAATTTCTACTTTCTAATGAAAGAATTAGATCTGGTATAAAACTAAAATTAACTTTAATAAAAACAAGTTGGTCAGCTGCATCCGCATTTTTCAGGATTTCTTGACATTGCACTACACACTGCGAGTTGTCTCTGGGCTCTCATAATCTTGGTTATATCTTATATCTATAAATAAGTATAGGAAGAACATGCAAATATGCACAAAAATATAGTTTTTCCTAAAATATGCAATGTTTTGCGAAATGGAATAAAATATGCAAAAAATGCATATATATGCAATTTACAGCTGGGACACCTTGTGTAGGTAGATATTATAATTATCGATTTCTTTGTACAGTTTTCTAAATCTGTTTATATTCATTATGCGGTATCCATATGCGACTTCATACTACTATCAGTTGTTATTATTCGATTTTCTTTGCCACTCGTCACGTGACACGGTCACAGGGCAACCTTATCTTATTTATTGCCAAGTTGAAACCTAACTCGCTCTAAAGTTGGCTGCCTAAAGTGTGTCCCTTATGCGACATCCACACTACTTAACTCAATGCTCTGTCTCTCTTGTGATTGCCCAAAGATCTTTTTATTTATGAACACTTGGCAGATTTACTTTGGCATGTAGGTACTTAATTGTATCTTGGTCATTAAACGATCCACGCAAGTTGCTTAAGCATTTTCCAAGACGATATTAGTTCTTAGCATTGCGATCTTGCCATAACTCTTCCCGCACTTCTTTTCATTGTTTGCTTCGACCTTTATCATTTTAGTAGCTCTATGACATTTATTTATGAGTATGATCTGCTCCGTAACGTCTGCCTATCGCCTCAAAGCCAACCGTGAAACCTGAAAGAATCGCATTAATCCGGCAGGCGATTATCCAGGAGTTTCCCCATGAAAAGCAGCTTGCTTAACCTTTAATCTTGTTTTGGTTCGGCTTCCCCTCCGTTCGGACGGAGGCAACCTTTAATTTACTTTTTTTTAACCCCGCTCGAAGACAAACAAGCTTGATGAGGCAAATGAGCCGGACTTCGGGGGAGATTTAATCATCTTCTAAGCACGTCGTGCCAGTCCTGTCCTGTAATTAAGCTAGGAGAAAATAACAGTGAAAATGGAGGTATCCGAATGTTTTAACCTTTCCATATACATCTCATTTGGGTCGAACATTGTGACTAAGTAGGACGAAATCTTTGGAGAATAATATAAATATATTATGTGTAATTGGGAACCCAGAGCAGAAACATCTAGCTTCATTGTCTGCAGCACAAAAAAGGAAACTACTTTTTTCGTAGCTGTGTAAATACGAAAAAACCTTTAAAACTTAACCTTTGGTATCTCGATGACGGTACTTGATCAGGTGATTTAGATGATGTCTTAAATGATTTTCAAAAATTAATAAATTTATCTTCCGCCAGTGGACTTAAAATAAATTTTTAAAAATGTTAAGTAAGTTTATTGTCTCAAAATTCTAGAGTAATTTCTGAAATGATTACTAAATTCTCTTCAGTTGATCCAAACTTAAAGGTAGTAGACCAAAAATTCTTTGTTCTTATTCTACTAGGTTGTCCCCTTTTAACCAGTTGTGTAAATTATATCTTACAAAATAAAATTCTTACATTAAAGAGATTTTATAATAATCTCGATGGCATAACTTCCCACACAGCGTTCTTTCTTCTAAAAAATTATCTTTCAATACCTAGATTAACATTTTTATTACGTTGTTCACCTTGGAAATTGGAAAAGTCCAGAATTGTTAAAAGAACATGACGTTGTTTTAAAAATTGCTACTCAGTCTATTACAAACTATCAATTTGATAAAAATTCTTGATCTATTTGCAAGTTTACAGCTCGTTATGGAGAGATATGTCCTCCCTATATCTTTCGGCTTTTATAGGTTCAAATAAAAATGTTTCTGGTTTACTCCAAAATATTTTAACTGACTTTGTTTTATCTTGCCCTGACACAGATTATAACAATGCATTAATTTCTTGGTCAGCATTATGCCTCAATCAATTTTCTCATAATGAAATATCAAGCCAATTAGACGAAAAAATATGCATTTTTTTATTCAAAACAAAATAACAAATAATGAAAATATTATGGAGAAAGATCATTTGATTGCCCGTCAGGAAAAAGAAAGTAATGCTTGATTAAAAAATGCTTTACCATCTCCTACTTTAGGTACCCTACTTGATGATTCATCTTTCCGAATTTCAGTGGCTCTCAGAACTGGTCAAAAAGTGTGCGAACGTTATGAATGTACTTGCGGCGAAACTGTTGATATTTATGGTCTTCATGGCCTGTATTGCTGTAAAAGTGCAGGAAGGTGGTCTCGTCAATTATTAATGATATTTTGAAAAGAGCCTTAGTATCCGCTCAAATTTCAGCCATCTTAGAGCCTTCTGGAATTTTTTGGAATGATGGAAAGAGAGTAGATGGAATCCCTTGGAAGGAGGAAAGCAGTTGTTTGGGATGCCACAGGTAGCGACACGTTGGCTAAAATAAGTAAAAAACAAAAGTACTCGCATTTGTCAAATTTATATACATTCATTCCTTTTTGTGTTGAGACATTTGGACCTTGGGGCGAAGATGCTAAAAAATTTGTTAGTGACATTAGTTCAAAAATTTTCAAATTAACTAATGAGCCAAAATCTGAATATTTTTTGATACAGCGAATCATTTGGAAATTCAGAGCTGCTTCAATTTTGGGTACTATCCCGGAGATGCGGCAATTGGGCGAAATTTTATTAATTTAAGTTGGAATATTCTCTGTGTAATTATTAGTCTAAACACAATATTTTGATAAAAAATATGTAATGGCTTCTCTATGATTTTGTTGAGGTACGTACAGGGTGTCTCAAACTCGATGCCCCAGGGTCGCTATTGGCTAATAAAAAACGCAAATGAAAATTTCACTTGGGGGTTTTAAATGAGACTACTTGGGATTACTTTTGAGCCCAAAATTTTATTTTTGGAACTTTTGAAAATGCCTGTAATGACGTCACGAAATATATTTTTCCCAGAAACATACCTGTTTCTTTTTCTATTGTGAAAGAGCGTGTTTTTCTGATAAACTTTCATTAAGAAACTTTTTTCATGTCTCTCTTCGTTTAAAAGATACAAGCAGAAATATGCAAAAACACGCATATTAAATATATCGGAAAAAACAAGTTAGCCATGGAAAATATTAGGATATTTAAAGACTTACGAACTACCTACTTGTTATAAAAATATAATACTATGAAATATAGCGGTAACATTTTAAATTTTATAAATAAAAAAAAACCAAAAACATTGCAAGTAACTATTAATAATAAATGAATAAATAACAATTTTAACTATAAATTATTTTCTATGTGCCCCCCATCTTCTAAGAAACACATTTCATATCGTCGCCGAACTTCTCTTTGGGTGGCTTTTCTTAAAATTTCCGGGGAAATGTCTTGGCACGCAATTATAATTTTTTCCTTCAAATGGTCAATATTTTGTGAAGGGGTCTTATATACATTATTTTTGAGAAGTCTCCATAAACAAAAATCTAAAGGGGTCAGGTCTGGAGATTTCCCTGGCCATTTTATTGGACCATTATAATCCCTATCCATCTATCCTCATATATTTCGTCTAAATAATCGCGGACAATACGTGCTGCGTGAGGTGGAGCTCCATCATGTTGAAACCACATTGATCGCCTTAATTGAAGAGGCACATCTTCAAGAAGAAAACTCAGATATCTGTCGCTATTTAAAATTCCTTCATAAAAATAAGGTCCAATTAGATGGCGACCAATGATGCCACACCAGACATTTATACCAAAATGACCTTGATTCCTTATAGGATTGACAAAATGAGGGTTTTCTGTTGACCAATAATGTTCATTTCTTCTGTTTGGCATACCATTGCTCACAAAATGGCTTTCGTCTGTCCAAAGAATGTGATTTAAAATGTGCCTGTCAACAATTTCTGGTATTGTTATAATTTGGGAAATAAAATTTACTCGCTTCTCTCTATTCAGTTCCCCTAATTGTTCTAAATAGTGTAACTTGTAGGCGTGATATTTATTGCTCTTCATAATTCTTTGAACCGAGAACTTATCAAAATTTAATTCCCCGCTAGCTTGCCTAATTGAATGTCTGGGATTGTCTTCAAAATATTGCAATACCTGGGCTGTTGATCATCACTGCGAGTTCTTTTTCGAATTGGTTTATCTTTTCGATTACAAAATGCACTTTGATTTTCGCGAAGAGTTTTTTCCAGTCTTATAAATTTTTTGTGATCAGGAATTCGGCGGTCTGGATATCTTTCTTGATAAATTCGCACGGATTTTCTGGCATTTTTTGGGCTTCCCCATAAATTAAAATCTAAAAACTTTTTCATCATGTGTAGTCATTTTGATTGAAATAAACGATTAAAAATGAATAATAACCAAGACTAAATATTTTAAAATCGACAAGTTATTTTACAAACTGCTTTAGTATAGTCAAACTGTCTGTTGTTTTCCATGGAGACCAAATTAAATCACGGCTAACTTGATTTTTTCCGATATATTTAATATGCGTATTTTTGCATATTTCTGCTTGTATCTTTTAAACGAAGAGAGACATGAAACAAGTTTCTTAATGAAAGTTTATCAGAAAAACACGCTCTTTCACAATAGAAAAAGAAACAGGTATGTTTCTTGGAAAAATATATTTCGTGACGCCATTACAGGCATTTTCAAAAGTTCCAAAAATAAAAATTTGGGCTCAAAAGTAATCCCAAATAGTCTCATTTGAAACCCCCAAGTGAAATTTTCATTTACGTTTTTTATTAGCCAATAGCGACCCTGGGGCATCGAGTTTGAGACACAGAAAATTAAAATGTACGTTTGTATCTTTCTTAATAAATTTAAAACACTCGTTGTTTAATCGGTAATATCAATAATCATGTTTCCAGAAGCACCCTGTTCATTCCTAACTAGATTCGAGCCAAAATAGTCATTGTACTGAACATATATGCCGCTGCAGCTAAAAAATGACGTGTTATACGATGCGTCTACAAATAACGATCCTAAACCTCCTAAGTGTATTTCTTTAGTCCATATCAAAGTTTGCCCTCTTTTTCTCGACTTCCCTAAGAGGGTAGCCGTGTACCTTGACCCTTCATCGCCCTACACTATCCCACGGTCAACGGCAGGGATTCCGCAGCACGCTTCGTCCGTTTTTTGCTTTGAACCTTGCGCCCCTGACCAAACCTGTTCCAAGACGTTCGTTGCGAGTGCCCGTGAGAAACTCGGATAAAAATCCGATGCATAAATGGATTAAGGGTGTTTTGTTTGATATTCAAATATGGGTGAGTTACTTGCGTTTTTGTGCGTCTGCAGAAGAAACTTCGTTAGCATTTCACCGGCAAATATTAGCTGAGGTTGTTGAACCCTTCGCGGAGGGGAAAACTAGTAGGGATAGTGGGAAGCAAAAGTATCTAATATTTTTAACTGAAACACTATCCTTATTTGGTTTTACGGTTTATATTATTTTGTTAGCTATACTTATAATAAGTTTTACCTATCAAATATGTCTTAATTATTGAAACAGATAAATCAAAAAAATACGTTTGCAGTTTTGCCTCAATCTGCACAAGAAAGAGGCGAAGGTAGGTACTTGATACCTTTGGGACAGGTAAATGTTGGCACGTGTCTAGGTCAAGTCAGACAGAAAGGGGCCCAAGTCCCGTATCGGGATATGAAACCAGTCCCAGTTATTGTTGTGTGGCCCGTGTCAAGGTATTGAATAGGGAAAGCAGGGCAGGTAGACAGGCGACAAAACAAACAGTTCTAAGCTAATTTTATGATGTCACCTGCAGGTTGCAGATACAGAGACTGCATAAAGGCGAGAGAACGAGAGAAGGGGTAATATAAGAATAATGAGAGAATGATACTCTTCGTACTTGGCTTGGCTTTTCCTATAGGTATACCCAGCACTCAGCAGTCAAAAATACTTACACGAAAAAGTTTCTAATCAAAATAAAATTCTAACGGTTTTATTGTAGGATCGTATTTTCTAAGTATTTTCTAGCAATAACTGGTTCTAGGTTCTCTGTTATACAATAGCAGTGAGATATATGCGTGTTTCTGATAACATTGCCTAAAATACTTGCTTTGAAAGTGACCTAAGGGCCCGTTTGGGAATCTTGGAACAGGTAGGAACAACATATAGGTACATTATCTCTTTTCGCATATATTAATATTGCATTCTTCGATCACAATGGGGATTTAAAAAGTAGATAGAATTTCACGTCCCCAAAATAGATTTTACAAAAAAGAAAAATTTTATTGGTGTTTACTATGTTTTGTGAAATTTCGGCTCTGGAACTATCAGCTTGATACCAGATGGCACCCCAGGGGCGGATTAGAGGTATGTTGGGCCCTAGGCTAAATTTATTTAAGGACCCCTTGACCCGTCGCAATAAAAAAAAAAGGTAAAATTTTAAGTTCCGATAGTTTTTATCAACAATTTTATTTATTTTAGAAAAGGACATATTGAAAAAATATTAATTTAACATTTAACTTTATGTACTAAGAACAGAGCAGATACAGAAGAACTTATTATTAATTAAAACCTTTTTCCTGGCTTTTATACTTGCAAAGCTTGCTATAATTATTTTATTTCTACATTATTAAAGATTCAGATTTTTGTTCTCAACAAATACTTCTAAAAGAAAGGAAAAAGTAATATCGGGAATTATGTATCTACCTAAAGCGAGACCTAAAGATAAAAAAATGAAGAAAGCTAAAAAAAAGAAAACAAAAATGCATATAGGTACCTAGAGAACAAAAACTAAAAACAGGAAGCAAGCAAATCCCCTAAGCTTAATTTTTCAAATTTCAACAGAAAAAGATCAACCTAGCTTCAACTTTTCGATAATTCTCACGCATTTTGACATTTAGAATCAATATCAGTGGCATTAGTATTAATGCCTTTTTTTGAAAAAAAAAAAACATTTATTTTTTGGAACATTTTGCAAAACTTGAAGCCTTTAATTTTGCAATTTTTCTTTTTTTGCTCCACTTGGAACCGAGCTCGTCTGAGGAACACTACTCATCGTTTTATTATTTTTAATTGCTTTGTTGATGTTACTGATACTAAATTAACGTAACCTAACTTATGAAAGCACAGAGGATAGACTGAACCACAGAACATTAAACCAAAGTTTACAGAATTATTACGACTAAACCCATCGTCGATCGTCGGCAGCGGCAGCACTGGCGATATGCTCGTATTATTCATGCGTCACTATACCTGTTACCTCCTCTAGCGATGAGTGGACTAAATAGAGGACCCAAAAACCTAGATAAAAAAATAAGGAGTGATGTTTTCTTTGTCTGAAGTTTGCAATTACCTACAAAATGCAATGTAAAACCTTTTCCAATTCCGAATTCGATCAAAATATCGAAAGAAGAACGGGCCCCCTAAAGCCTTGGGCCCCTAGGCTATAGCCTACTCTGCCTATAGGTTAATCCGCCACTGATGGCACCACTGGTAAGTCTCCTCATCTCCAAGTGCAAGTGACACTATTAGTTTAGGTACTTATATTTACAGTGTGGTCCAATGAACATTTTTTTCATTGTTGAGATATTAAAAAAAGTATTTTGTGAACCCTTTTCTGCATATCCAAGAACCTAAGAATCGATTTTGACAATGTCAAATCACCAGCAATATGGCTGCAATTTCAAAGGAACTATCATTAGTTACGAAAAGTGATTTTAGACCTTTGTACATTTGAGGTAGTTACTAAAAAAATTGAAAATTACAGTTTTTCAAAAATATGTTTTCCTTGTTCAGAGAATTTTTAATTTTCTTCAATTAAATACAACCAACCAACTAATGTTTTTGCCTCAAGAAATATGGATTCTGGTTTTCCACAAATAACTAGACTTTATTGAAAAATCACCTTTTGATCCTTTCTGACTTAGTTTACCTAACACAGATGTTATTATCTGAAAGAAGAATTTGACAACCTCATTCGTCCTCATTCTTAGTGTTTTATTTATGTTATATGTATGTTATTACTTAGTCAACCAAGAGTTTAGATTTATGTTAAAGTGGTAACAAAACACATTCAAATTTAAAAAATATTTTTATCTTAAAGACTAAAGCGGTTTAAGAAAAAAATTATTCCAAAAAATTGTTGCTTTTTATGAGTTAGATACGTGGTTAAAATTTTGTTACTTATTTCTGAGACACCCTGTATAAAACTAAAATATAGATGTCACTAGTGTTTTTCTACGATGTGTAGAAACATAAAAATATATTCATGGGTATATAACAGGGACCCTTTAAAGTAAGGGGACCCAGCATTATACCGTGTCTTTCCTCATTCTAATGGTCTCAATAATGCCAAGTATGCCATTTCATTGGAGAATCTATGAATATAACAGGTACTTTGATTGTTAGTAAAAATTAATAATGGTTTCCATGATTTCCAAAAATTAGACTTGACAATATTCTGTCAACAAACACAGAATATGGCAAGAGTCAAATGAATCAAATTTATTTTATATTTGAATATGGTTTCCTGCAATTATTTCCAGGAGTTTAAGTGACATAAGTATGGTAAGTCAGTGCATGCCGATTTTGCTTATTTGAGAATTTGTCGCTATTGCACCTTGTTACCAGGTTCCTCAAACCATTTGTAATGTAGGTATAATAGGTACGTACTTGAACTTTCTTCCCTTGTTGAATGTATCTACCCAAAGAACTTTCACAGATTTCGGGATGGACTAATAAGATTAAGTAGGTCTTGTACTTAGTTCTAATCATGTTTTTCTCGGTGCTCATTATAAAATTTTGTAATTTTATTTATCTCAAGGTACCTCACAAACGTAAAATAAACTTATATAGTTGTTGACAAAAACTGTTTAAAGAAGACTTGACTGAAGCTACCTGCTTAATAATTTAAAATTTTCGAAATACGATTTGTTTCGAATTACCTACTTATACGTAATGCCCACGTAATTGGAATTGTAGGATAACTAAAGGTGAGACAAGAAAAATCTGGTTGCAATTATTGGGACTACTACAGGCAGCCGCATTACCTATTAATTGACTATCTGGAAGTTAGAAAACTTAAAAATTGTGAACTATGATGGGAAATATTTTTAGAATCTATGGCACTGGCATGTCACATAAAATCTGATGGCAGTTGGACATATAACATAACCTTGTACCAGCCCACTTATGTGGTCTCCTTGGAGTATACAGAAAACAAACTTCCCCTCAAGGCTTCACTTTTCCTATGTGATAGACTGTGACATGCTGGGTCCCCTTATTTTAAAGAGTCCCTGGTATATAATATAGCGGAACTTTCTTTGACGGGAGCACAGTGGGATGCTGTCAAGGTTACTATAACCAAAGTCTATATCTCTGGACGCTGCTATAACTTTAAACTTTGAAAGGCAAATTGAAGAAATAGGTTCGCCACCACAATGTTGTGTGGTGAGAGCGACATAATCGCAGATACTGGTTTCAGTTACCATGCACCACCAAACTATACATATAAATGGCGAGGAAGTTCCAGTCATAGGAGAGCGTGATAAAATACTTCGGCAGTAAGTTTGCATCCGATATTAACAGTAGGACATTGAAGACAAGAACATAACATTGATTCTGATGAAGCTAAACTCAAATGGTAGATATCCTCAACCTGATTATTGTGACTGTTTCGATGATACTACCGTACCGGCAAATTCAGAGGTGTTCAGAGCTAACTATCGGTGGAATGACTAGCGAAACTATTTTTGTGGAATACGGGGAGGAATAGTATCTGTATGGAAGAGGTATACTATACATCGATCAATGAAAGAAGGTTTGTAACTTAGCTTTTTATTTATTGATTTATACCCCTATCAGTCCAATAAGTCTTTGAGGAGTATTGAGAACGTACATACCTAGTTCAATCTTTTGAAAGGTATATATGTATAGTTGCTTCGAGCCGCCCACCGACATCATCCCACGTTTTCCCGGTTTCCCCCAAAAATTTCCCATTACGCCCCCCCGCATTTACCGCGTTAATTAAAAACGCGGGGCGGCAATTAGCCGCCACCGGGGGGGGGAGGGGGGTGGTCCGGGGGGGATGGAGCGGTGGGCCTCTCGAGCGATGCGCTGCGTTTGACGGCGGAGAGGGCCCCGCGGACGGGCGCCGTGATTAACGAGCGGGACAATTGCGCCGCGCCGCCATTGTGGGGCCCCCTCACGCCTAGATAAGAAGGGGGGCCGTTCTATAGTGCGGGCACCGCGGAAGGAGGAGCGTAGAACTGGACCTCGGGGCCGAAATCAGACGGGGTAGCGGACACACGGTATACGGCTTTCTAGCTGATAACGGGTCTGCTGAAACCGTCTAAACCAACATCGTCTCTATGGAGGGGTACAGATTGGGCCAAATATGATGGATATTAATTTGTTATTTTCAAGCAAATTTTCCATAGACTGTATTTATTACTTGCTCTTCCCTGAATCCAGTAATAATGAGTAAGTTATAAAGCACCTACAATCCTACATCAAGAAGGGGACACAGAACATGCAGTACTATTACGGTTCAGTGTCTTTCGAGCCAGGGAGGTTTTTCAAGGGAGTAAATACATAAACAATTATTAATAACTTAAAACTAAACTGCTCTCTGGTAGGTGGAAGACACCAGACGGACTGGCCGATCGACCTCTTATTACCAGAGGACTAGGAATCGGCGGTTAGCTATCCACTGGCAGCGCCATCTATCGGCGGCTCGGGCGGACACATTTGAACTAGTGGGCGCCGGTTAGCTGCAACCGCGGTGCCCTCTATCGGCGGTTCGGGCGGACACTGTTAGACTAGGGCTTCGCGGTGAGATGTAAGTGGAAAACTTGGCAAAATTTGGTAACTTCGTTACGGTTGAAATAAAAGTTGTTTACTTTGCAATGCCTACAGATTTTATAATTAGGATTTTTTTCTGAGACCAACCGTAGATTCAAAAAATGTCTTCGTTCTTCTACCCCTTCTCTTCAATGTAACTCTTGAACTCATGAGAATGTTCTGAATTGTTATATTTCCTACAGAAAATCACATTATGGAGAAAAAATATGTTAGGTATTGTGTTTGATGGATACCAAACCAGCCTATACGATAGAAAGTTGTGAACTTTTTCCAATTTTTAACGGATTGATACCTACAATTCCATATATGTTAGGAATAACAAATATGTTGTTCTTTTATTCAATATTGTAGATTGTTGATTTTCTGGGGTCAATTGACCCGCATAATAGACCTCGAATCGATGAGACAGTATCTCGGGAAATAATAAGAGAGCTATTTGAAAAGAAAATCTATCTATCGGTGTTGGTTTGATGAAACTCCATAATGCTGAAAACGATCACTTGTCATGACTACTTCATTACTCCTCAGTAGATGTACCTACAGCTACACATATAGGGGATTTTTTTAAAATTATTTCGAGCATGAAATCGATTGAGCAAACGATATCTAATATACCAAAGTAAAAGGGTTACAGAGAATTGGGCTCTAGTTAGTGTCATCCGATCTTGTTTAAATATCGACTAATGTGAAGGTAGAGTGACTTTGCACCCAACTAATGCATATCGACCAAGCAAATATTAGCTTGATAATTAAGAATTTTTATTAATTAGCTTCCGTTAGCGCTCAAGAGTTCAAAGGCTGACTAAATGTTTGTTTTATAAGGGAAGGGATTATGAGGAAATAGAACACTTTTAGATTTGGAGGATTCTTCTCTACTTTTAACCATCCAATTGTGATTTAATTACTATATAGATACATAAATAATAAATCATGAACTGTTGTTTATACATAAACGTCATCTTGCTTTATTTATTCTTACATTGCAAAAATACAGGACCAATAATTGATTTGGACGAATTTGAATATAAATATTCATTATGTTTGGTTGCGTCTATACTTACTACAATCGTGCAATAATAGAGGAATTATAGAAATCATTAATCGATAATAATAGTGTTAATTAATAAATGACTTTGTATAAACTCATAAATGCACGGTCGATGAAAAAAGTAATACCTAAGTCCTTATTTGAATAAAACCTGTCAAACAGCACGCGCCTGTCCCTAAGAAACAGGTCTATAATTATATTTAAGGGTCCCATTTGGGAACCCTGGCACAATAGAGATTAACTTCTATTACGAACTGACCAGTGACACGTGCATGTTGAGTGTTATAGTAATTTTATTGCCAACCAGTTTCAAAGGTCCCGGTTGGGAATGTTGAAACCTGTTCAAAGGTGAGATTTTTTAGAGGCATATTATGCAGATACTGTTTAAATGGGATATAGGTAATCAATCCACCAGAAGGTAGACAACCTGTAAAAAATAATTTTAACCGAAAATAAACAAATCTAAAATAGCTAATATTATTAAACATCTGTTTTGAAGCAATTAAACTATTGTGAAAAATTTGACCCCTTCATTATTTGTCCTGCTGGAAAAAACATATACAACTTATGGCATAGCGGTGGGACACTTTTAGACCTACATTTAGAAACAACTTGTTTTTTACTAATAATTAATGAGATTTTATGGTAACATAGCAACATATTGTAAGAATAACTAAAATTTGATTCAAATAAAATCACAAAGAAATTCTTTATTTTCGTACAGACTTTTTAGATAATTCATTACTGATATTAAAATATTATAACAATATTGTATCCCATGAAATTTTGACTCACTTTTATATGAACTTTTTGTCTGATTTTTGGGGTGTTCTATCAGCCCAAGAAGTGTTTTAAACATCCTGTAGATATTAAGTCAAAACACGATCTGAGTGCTTGCGGGGGAAAATCCCACATTATAGGGGAGACTGTCCTAAAATGACATAGTGTGATAAAATGACACAGGCGGCAATTTTCGTTCTGAACGCACCTTCAAGGACTATTAGCGCCATCTATGAAGCAATAGAGTAACTTGCTACTCACTCATGTAAGTGACAACCCACGAATTTGCTTATTTACGGCTTAGATGTCGACTTGTGCGTTGACAGTGACGTTCTGTAGAGAATATATTATTATTCTAGTGGATAGTTTTTCAATAAAATGTAAGTATATTTTTAGTTTCACTATGTTTTTAATAATGTGTTTGGTAGTTTAAAATGACATACCGGCATTCATTATAAAATGACATAGGTATGTCATTTTATCTTAGTAGTTTGTAGAACGGTTATATTGTAAAACCTAGTATCGTTGACTACTCTGAAATTTCAGAATGGTTGGAAAATACAAAAGGAAGAGCAATAGGCAATCCTGGAGTGAGGATTGTATGAGGCTTGCTATCGAGGCAGTGCACAGGGGCGATATGGGTTGACTTGCAGCTTCAAAACTATTCAATGTTCCACAAGCCACGTTAAGAAGGCGAGCTCAGAATAAAAACAAAAAAATACGAGGTGTTGAGAAAGGCCTTGGACGTTTTCCCACAACATTTCCAACGGAAATGGAAAACGAACTTGTTGAACATATCAACATAACCTACATTCGATAAAATGACATACCTATGTCATTTTACCACACATAGGTATGTCATTTTATCGAATATATTTTGTGTTCACTGAAAAGTGCCTTTTTTGTAAAATAGGGTATTTTTTCTAGATGGGTATTTTTTTATAACAATAAAAACTGCTATCTAATATTAAACATTCCAATACAATATATGCTTCAATTATGTGTATTTATTTAATTTTTTTGTGGGACTTTTTGGTTTGAACAGTTTGGGTATGTCATTTTGGGACAGTCTCCCCTACCTAATACCAAACCGTTTTCGAGAAGAGTAAATACAATTCTGCAATTTTCCTGTTTATTAGGTAACTTGAAATTACAGCCCTGTGTAAATAATGCAAAAATATGCGTGCATCTTGTGTCCATTCCAGAAGATGATATATGGTGTGGGTGAAATCACTTACTTAGTGCCACCACTTGTATTTTGTTCTAGAAAACATCCCCGATCGACAGAAATAGATGGTAATATGAGAATTTCGAAGCTCCAACTTGAACAAATTCCAAACATATATAGCGCTACCTCCGCGTACTCTCTAAACTCGTATCGCCCGAGGCTCCCCCCCACCCCACCCACCCACCCCCCGCTCCCGCCGAACCGGCCATAAATATTAATCCCGCAACGAGCGGCCATGGCGCTTCGCAAACTTCTAATATAATTCCATTATTTAACCGACGAGCGGACGCGATGTTTATATAGAGAGAAGTTAAATAACTTTCTGGGAAGGCCCGGCACGAACAAATAGATCCGCCGGTTAGATTAAGCGGGCAGCCGGCTCGATGGAGGCCCGCAGGCCCCACCCTTGGTCCGATTAAAACAATGGGGGCCCCCCGGAGGCCTCCTAGCGCTAGTTCTGGATTAGTTGGGGGGTGCGGGGGGACGAGGGGAGACGAGGGTGGAGAAGGGTCGGTATAGGGTGCGAGCGGGATTGTGGGTACGGTAGATGCCCAACATTATTTATAAACGAGGATCGGAATAATTTAGTAAACTTGATCTTATTTCGTAAATATAGTTACTAACTTAGATGAAAAGTAGATACGGCCAAAATCATTGTTACCGAAATGTAAAAATATATCGAAAAATCGTACAATTTTACAAATATAGAAAATATTAATAGCAAACAATGTCAACTTAGAATATTTCAATTTTATCAATACTAACTGAAAATACCCCTGTAATTGACCCCAATACTGAAAAAGCTACCCCAAAACTCTCTGAATTTTTGCCAGACAATCTGCCCCCCAACACCGCCGTTGTTCAGGGGGAGATTTCAATGCGAGACATTATGCTTGGTCCCCCCTGGACAACGGTAACAGGGCAGGCAGACTTATTCATAACTTCCTTAATACTTCTGTAGCTGAAGTTGCGGCTCCTATAGAACCTACCCACTTTCAATCTGGGGCAGCTGCCTCCAGCATTATTGCTTTTTATTTAATCAATAACTTAAACCGCGATATACGGCTGTCACCACTTCACCGGACCTCGAGAGTTCCGGTTGTCCTTGAGATTGTTCCCGGTATCCGCAATGCTATAAGCACCAAGACCAAAGTGAACTGGGAACTCTACAAGTAGTTTCTAAACCGACCCTGGCCCACATTGACACGACAGAAGGGGTTGAAAACGCCTCGACTAGACTCACAGATGACATAGTAGCTGCTCTAGACCCCGCTAAGGTTGACATCCCCCTAGGTCCCGCTAACAGAACGTTTATGCCGCAGACAGGAGGAAACGGAGGGAAAAAAGCTCGCATTCAGTACCGGCGACAGAGTTGCGCTAAACAGACTGCAACGTAACTCAAAGACGAATTACACAACGACAATTTTCATACAAAACTGGAAACACTGACAACTCTGACAGACCTTTCTGGAAGCTCACTAAGACCCTTCGGGGAACTCCCCAACTGCTCTACCCCCCCATACACGGCCCTAAGGGCATCGTGTATGAGGCTGAGGAGAAATCGAAGTGTTTCCCGGACCATTACGAGCTACAATTCCGGGACAATGACAACCGTGACGATGACATTGGACACAAACTGCGACTTTGACGAATTGAAAGGAATAATCAGATTCTTACCGCGCAGGAAGGCTCCTGGGTACGAAGGTATTACCTATAAATGCGTTAGGCTTTTACCAAAGAAACACGTGTTTGCACTTCTACACCTAATAAATAGCATACTAAGGACTTCGCACTTCCCCAACTGCTGGAAGATAGCCGTGATCATTGTGGTACCAAAGAAAGACCGGTCAAAGTTTCCGGTGGATTATATAGACCCATCAGCCTCCTCCCGGTGCTGAGCAAGATTTCTGAGAAAGTCATACTTTTCAGACTTGGGGAGGAGGTTGATTTACACAACATCATTCAGCTCGAACAATTCGGATTCCAGTCGTGTCAAATCACGGAGTTGCAGCTTGTGAGAAAGCCACTGAAGGTTTTCAAAATCGACAGAGCACATGAATTGTCCTGCTGGATGTCAGCAAGGCTTTCGATACGGTCTGGCTATGGGGTTTGCTGTTCCGCCTCCTATAGTGCGGGGTGGCGGTTCCTATGGTCGGGCTGGTGATATCTTTTATATCCGGCAGGAGGTTTCGGGTGCGGGTGGATGGCTCGACCTCTGGGGTGCGGGGTGTGGAGGCGGGAGTACGCCAGGGCTCTGTTCTGGGGCCCCTCCCTTACGCCGTGTACCTACCTCTATGCGGATGACACGGCTGTGGCTGTGACACATAATAAGAATATAAACTATATCCACCGGAAGATCTAGAAGGCTCTGGATCGGGTGCTAGAATACTGCAGAGCGTGGAAGATTAAGATTAATGCTGCCAAGGCCCAGGCCATCATCCTAACCAAAAGAACTAAGCTATACCGTTGAATTTGCCTAAGTTGGACGTAGTCTGACTTTCAACAGACACATCGTGAATAAGGCCCGGCAGGCCAGGATGGTCATGCTGAGTCTGTATACGATGATTGGCCCGAACTCTAGGCTGAGTTTGGAGAGCAAACTTACAGTATACAAGTCACTTATCAGACCCATCATAACCTACGCCTGCCCGACCTTCTGTCATGCTTCTCCTATGAACCTTAATGAATTGTAACTAATACAGCTGGCGGACAAGACATATATGTATAATCAGACTGAACCCTTGCACCCGAACGACCTGGTGGTTGACTCGTGCGCGTATCCATACTATAGACAGGAGGACACCCCATTGGAGGCCCCTCCATTTCATAGATTAGGTCATTGAATAAGGAATTCCGGATACCTTAATCAATGATTAGGTTTATTTGCTGTAAACAATAATTAACAGAAGAGCTGCTAGCCACTGCAGCTTTACTTTTGTTTGCATGGTGTGTGAATGTGTGAGTGTGTGTATAAGTGAATTGGTCTGCATAAGACCCTTTAAACATCTCTAAAGATCAGAATGCTGGCAAAAAGCGCCAACCGCGCTGACCTGGTGAAAGTTGACAAAATGGAATGGATAATGTCTTTTTACGGGGAATCTACCTTTCATCTTAAGTGACAGTGAATACACACAACATACACACGCTTTGCACACAGGAATGCGAACGCCCTTCCATGTTTTCGGGTGCCCGAGATGTCCGTGGACGTCCACCTCCTTTCTTGATAACAGATCCAGTTTCTCTAAAGTTTTTTTACCCACAAAATAATTGATTTTTGGTACGGGACTTCCCGATTAATAGGACTTTCAAATCGGATACGGAACGTTCGACGATTCCTTTTTAAACAAACTCAGGAATAATGAAAACAATAATTCGTAAAAATGTGCTTCTTGTCCATATACGAATTTTGAGTGCTTTTTGCGAACACAATATCTGGACTTTACCGAATGGAACCAACTTCAGTTGAAAAACTCGTCGCTACAAAAGCAATGACCCAATCAAGGAGGCACACGTTGCAGACAAATTTATACGCAGAACACGCCTAGTCCAGACCTCCCGAGGTCGTTGTAAGCAGGGCCGGGCTTAATAATAATGGCGGTCCCATGCAAATGCGGACACTTGGCGAAAGTTGGACGGATTCTAATTACTTTCCGAATTACTCGCCGTGCGGGGTGACGAGGGTGGGGCCGGGGCCGCGCGGGAGGGGGACCGACTGGGTGGGTCGCGTTAATCTTTTTAGGAAGTCGCGGCCGGGTTTTCGGCAATAACGCTAATAGGTTCGTTAAGGGGATATTTTTGCGTGAAATTTGCCAATTTGGATGGAAAGTCGGAAGAAGGACAACAATGGAAACAGGGTTGTGAGTTCATATAGTCGCCATATTGATTAGCTCAGAATATGATGCCTTGCGTGAAATATAGGTAGGTATACCTGCTTTTCAAAAATTTTTTAAAGCTCGGTTTGTCTAAGGAAAAATTTAGACGTGTAGGTATCGAAAATCATTAAATGAAAATCAGTAGGTACTTTTTGTAGGACCTTGCAACATACAGAAATGGTCAGCTATAGACCCCAATTTTCAACATAGGTATACCTAAACATTGAATTAAGGTCCGAATACCTACCTTATTCGGTGGTATAAATGAGCCATTTTTTCTCGTATATCATTCACAAAAATCTTTAAATTAAATCTATTTCCCATGTGAATATTATACCTACAGGGCGCCTGCTCTTATAACAACTATACACGGTGTCAAAAAAAGGGTGTCAATAAATGGTGAAGAGGTAAAGCACCCCTCGGGGAATCCAAATCACCCCTATGTATATTATCCTTGTTTTCTAGTTTAGGAGCTATATGATTTTTTGTGATTTTTCAGTGATTTTCGACTTTCAGCTTATTTTGGCTGAGATAAATGTCAGATTTTTATTTAGATGTTTAACTAGTCAAGAGCGATAAAAATATGAATATATCAAAACCGCCATAGAAATTAGGGTAACTAGGTACATCTACAACTTACGTAATCTCAAAATGTAAAATGATTAAATTAAATTAAAAATAAATTTATTTTCATTCCAAGCAAACAAGCCAATAACTTAAGACACTGTTGTTATAAGGGAAATATTTTTGATGATTGATTTTTAATTTGATACAATTACGCATTTCACATTTGTTGTGGAATTTTTTAAAAGTTCGGAAACAAAGAATAAAAAGAAAACCTGATGATCACTTAGGCTTATATGATTTTTAAAATTTTTCTAATTGTACGTATTGTGAACACTCTGTATAAGATAAAGCAATATCCATCAACACAAAAAAATCTTTTTGATATTTCTACTCTAGGGCACTTGTGGAAATAGAATTTTTGTCATTACCTACCTATTTGCATAGGAAGGTACCTATTATGTCTTGTGGACATTGTGTATAAGCAGTGACTAGTCACTGGTATAAACTATTATAGTAGGTATTAAAATCGGTATACGTAGGTATGGCAAATCAACTGCACTTATATTCATTTTTTTCCTTAAATAAGTGCCTAATATAATTTTGTTATTTTTAGGGGCCTTATTTTAATGAAAAATTAGCCAAGGATATAATGTAGATTTCTCAATTTCTCGAGTTGAAGTGAACCACACTGACAAAAAACAAAAATGAATAGAAACCTTTTGATTAAACTGCCTGCAAACTTTGCAATTTTTAGTTTGGAACCTCTCCATAAGAAATTATTCTAGTTAGGTAAATGCTTAAAGTTCAAGATCGGACACTTTTCTGTTCTATCGAGCTGAGAATGGCTAGGTATAATTATTATCTAAAACCTGAATCAAAAAATCTTAGTTTCAATTGAGGTCATGTCGTCAAAATGGTTAAAGTCGGTTCAATCCTAATTTTACTTAATTTAAATAAAAAAAATGACTAAAATAAGAAGCTAGAGGAAGAAAAACACATTTTTGTAACTAAAACGTTCAGGTAGAATAGTCCGAAAACTAAGCTTGTTGTGCAGCTTTTAATTGTACCTACAATTTTTTATAATGTTTTATAAAATATTTCAAAATATTAAAATAGTTTAAAAATTTTTCAACGTCACTTGAGAATAAACTTCTTGGAAATTGGGTGTTTTTCTTATTTCTCGATTTTTCTGGGGTGCCGAAGGCATCTGAACGTCGCACCCGTAGACTTGGGGCACAGACATATATAGCTTCGCTTCGCTATATATGTCTGTGCTTGGGGGAATCTTTTAAACGATGCCTGCCCCAGAACCCAAAGCCGAAATATCATCGCTGCGGCTCAACGAAAAAAAGCGATTTTTGACAAAATCGCAACACTGTCGGATTTTTTTTTTTAGTATTTAGAATTTCAAGATGAAGATTCTTTCAACATAACATGTCATGTCCACGACTTTTAGGGCACGCCGCTGGCATGGAGGGGCGCCAGCGGCCGGGACGGGCGCCCCACCGGGTCCCACCCCCCCGAATTCCCGGCCCGCCCTGCCGCCGTTAGTTCCTCAAATAGTGCACGCGGACGATTGGCGCTCGTTGCCGGGTGAAGCCGCCGCCAGTCTAGCCGCTGCGAACTTTCGCTAGTGTCTCATAGAGGGCGCCGGGGAGGCGGTGAAGGGAGAATCGAGGATGGGGTCTGAGAAAGGCCCGGAAGAATTCGCCGCTGCTGTTGTACCAGGGGGAGGCGTTAAGTAAATCCGAGGGGGATTTTAATATCCATCGTATCGAAAATCGATCGACATAACAAAAAATAATTGATTCATAGGACAGTGAAGTTATATCTCAATCTCAATAGACATAATTTTTTTACCAAAGACTTGACAAATTTGCAACTTCGCCTACTATTCTTTAGTAAAATTTTCAAAATGTTGTATTGGTAAAATTACCCTGTGATTAGTGTCTCATAGAGGGCGCCGGGGAGGCGGTGAAGGGGGAATCGAGGATGGGGTCTGAGAAAGGCGCGGAAGAATTCGCCGCTGCTGTTGTACCAGGGGGAGGCGTTAAGTAAATCCGAGGGGGATTTTAATATCCATCGTATCGAAAATCGATCGACATAACAAAAAATAATTGATTCATATGACAGTGAAGTTATATCTCAATCTCAATAGACATAATTTTTTTGGTGATCCAGGGTTTCGGCCAGGTCGGTGTACTACGGGATCGATGAACATAACGCACGTCTGTCCGCGTATGACGTTTACATTTTCGGTTGCCGTGCCTAAATAGCCCGGCGCATTCTTCAAAATTAAAACAACTATTGGAAGAAATTCAGCTAGGTCTAATGAAACTTCCACCTTCGCCAAATTTGTAACTAGTTGCAAGTTCTCCACTGCATCTGAGAATCAGAAAAAATCCATGAAATAAATTAAACTGCTAAGTATACCCTGACACAAAAAAAAATTATAGTGATTGAGATACTTTAATCTTCTCGTATAGCATATTTCAGTACAACAGGAACAGATGTACCTAATCTTGAGTTGTGGAAAACAGTAGATTGCTTATGGTGAAATAGTTCATTCCAAAGAATTTTTTAAATGCAAACAAATGGAATTTTGTGGCAGATGATACAGATGTGATACAAATTTTCGATATAAAATACAAAATCATTCGTAAGGCAAATTTAGAATATACAATTGTTTCGATTTTTATATGAAATTTTTCATAAATGAATCGCATTATGCAGCTTCATCTTGGATATGGCGAGAAAGCAATAAATTCAAGGTAATTCTTCGGTTTCCGGCGAAGAGAAATTTCAGATATACAAATCCCTGATGCTCGACCGATATGACCCTCCAGTTATTAGTGGCATTGGGGAATGCCCCAAAAGCGCGAGGGGGCGCTCGGGGCCCCCCAGAACCCACCGCCATCCATCTAGCGCTGCCCCCGCCATATGGGCATTATCCGGGATCTCTTTTGATTTATGCGGCTCACTTTTAGTTTTCATCTCTATCTGGCGCCGGACGAGAGCCCGCGGCCGGCCGATCTGGCCCCATCGTGCGGCTCCGAAAAATTGCGGCTGGGTGCGATGCACCCGCTGCACCACCCGCGTTTGTTCGTTTTTTGCTGGAGGGGAATAAATACAGGGTGTCCCAGACTCGGTAGTCCAAACGAAGTCTGTGGATACGGGACACGACTACGATGACTCTGAACCCTATTCTGCCGTCATCAGCAAAAAGGCCTTAAAGGCGATTTCGAATGAAATGAGAAAAACGTTTTTAACTTATGCCACTATGAAACAATTATTTCAGCAGTTTTTTTAATGTTGGCTTATACAAAGTTATGACTATAACTTAGTACAGGGTGGCCCATCCAAGCGGAAAAAGTGTGCTACGTGGAGACAGGTTAACATAAAATCGTCATTCAAAAAATGAGGTTGTAGTAAAAAATAAGGGGAATTCGAGGGTGTACCCTAATTTTGTATACGGGGGTCGGTAAAAAAGTTATAGCAAAAAAACATTTTTTGCAAAATATAAAAATATTTTTTTTTACCTACACATCCATTAGAGAACCTTTAAGTACCATTCCCGAATATTCAGTTTTTTAATATAACTTCCGGTTATAGCGGAAATGAAAGTGGTTTTCTCTATTTTACAACTTACACATTTCTCTTAACCATCCTTAACCATCAGAGGATTCCTTTTTTAATTCTGAATCCAACGATATATAATTTGACCTATTTATCTCCAACCGTTTCCGAGATATTTATCAGAGAAGCTCCATCAAACTAGATACATGGTCTCATGGTCGGTGTCTGATGTTCGATCTGAGTAGGCCAAACAATAAAACCAAATTTATGACAAATCAAGACAGCCATGATAATAAAACTGACAAGCGAGTAGGCTGAATGTTAAAGTGGCTATAGCCATTCAACTGCATTCAACTTAATTAAAAATCTCGTGGAAATTATGAAACATTTATTATTTTTACTACTGTCATATTTATTATAACAACAACAATATGATTAGTTATTAAAAATTAGTTAGAAGTTCATTTACATTAAATGTTCAAAATGGTTTCCATTATTATTTACACATAACCTAAGTCTTTTAAGAAATTTTTTCGGACATTTTCAAAGATTAAGGGACGATTGTTTAAACTATCAATTTCTAATTTTACTCGTCTTTTAATCTCCTCAACATTTTCGGGGCGGTTCTTATAAACTTTATTTTTTAAATGCCCCCACAAGAAAAAATCCAAGGGGGTTAAATCTGGACTACGTGGCGGCCACCTTAAAGTTCCATGTTTACCAATCCAATTTTCAAACGAATTGTTAAAAAATTCCGTTAGGGGCCCACAGTTATGGAAGGAAGCGCCATCTTGCTGCCATATTAATTGTCTTTCTTGGAGTTGTTTAAGAAAAATTAATGGCAACTGTTCCAATTCGTTCTGGATTAAATGTAGGTATTTCCTACCTGTCATACTTCCTGAATAAAATAGGGGGCCCATTATAAAATTTCCCACAATTCCGCACCAAACACCCACGGAATTTCTGCCGGATTTCACAACTTCACGAAATGCCCGTGGATTGTCAACAGACCAAAATATACTATTTTTCCGGTTGTATATTCCCGCCGTTGTAAATGTAGCTTCATCGGACCAAATAATTTGTTTAAAAAATCCAGCTCCACCTCTTGCAAAATAAAAGTTTAACATTGTTTGACAATATTCCAGTCTTCTTGCAGCATCTCCATGGAATAGCCTTTGAACAGGTAATATTTTGAAGGCTTTAAATTTGCTTAATTTCATTACCCTTTGTATTGTAGACCGGGGAATTTGTAAGTCTCTCGCTGCATCTCTCTGAGATTTTTCGTTATTTCTTCTGAAATAATTTAAAATTCGTTCTCTCTCGTCCTCACTAATTCTAAACCCTTTTTTTCTCTTGCTAATCACACTTCCTGTCGATCTGAATCTTCGATACAGCTTACATATAAATGAAGCACTTATAACATTTCTATTTGGATATTTACGAGAATACTCCCTCAAAGTTTCTACGTATCTTTTATCATTTTTGATGAAGATCTCTAAAATATCACAGCATTCTTCTTTCAAAAACATTTTTTAAACTGCAACTACTAACAGCTTCAGCAACAAAATTTTAGACTAATCTGACACGTAAATAGAAATATTGAATTGACAGCCTACTCGCTTGTCAGTTTTATTATCATGGCTGACTTGATTTGTCATAAATTTGGTTTTATTGTTTGGCCTACTCAGATCGAACATCAGACACCGACCATGAGACCATGTATCTAGTTTGATGGAGCTTCTCTGATAAATATCTCGGAAACGGTTGGAGATAAATAGGTCAAATTATATATCGTTGGATTCAGAATTAAAAAAGGAATCCTCTGATGGTTAAGGATGGTTAAGGGAAATGTGTAAGTTGTAAAATAGAGAAAACTACTTTCATTTTCGCTATAACCGGAAGTTATATTAAAAAACTGAATATTCGGGAATACTACTTAAAGGTTCTCTAATGGATGTGTAGGTGCAAAAATATGTTTTTTTATTTTGCAAAAAATGTTTTTTCGCGATAACTTTTTTACCGACCCCCGTATACAAAATTAGGGTACACCCTCTAATTCCCCTTAATTTTTACTATAATCTAATTTTTTGAATGATGATTTTATGTTAACGTGTCTCCACGTAGCACACTTATTCCGCTTGGATGGGCCACCCTGTACAAAAAATTTTACCACGTGCGCAGGGTGGCTTAAGAAAACAGAAAAATATTTTTAGATTTTTTTACAATCTTTAGAAAAAGGGTAAAAACCCCAATTTTCCCTTTAAATCTCCGCCTATAATTACGTCATCCAATATGGCTTCTGAACGTACTGTCAGCTTAGAAGTGAGTTTTCGCGGTGTTGTCGTTGTTTTAGGAAGGATGAAAATACCTTTTTACTCAAACAAATTAAAAAAATACATAAATAACATTCGAGTTGAATCTGTACAGCCGCAGCGCTGCTAGATTTACCCTAGGTTCGCCTGAATTCAGCTTACCTTAGTTTGAAATTTGAAAACAGAAAACAGGATATGAATCCCGAGTCCCGAGTCCCGAGGCTCGTCTCGAGCTCGGTCCCGAGGCTAGGTAATTCTGAATTCAATAATTCCTGCTTTTTTAAAGATATTTAGATGAAATTTAGCATGGTTTTTTTTCTTGAAATATATTTTTGTGTCATTTTAGTCAGAAATTATAAGAAGAGATGAAAAATTATAAGAAGAGATGGAACACACTTTTTTTAACGAACGCCTTATATGCTTTAAAGGGACCAGTGTTTAGATCTGTAGTGTATTTTTTACATAATTTTTTTAATCTTGTAAAATTTTCATTTAGGATTTAGTTTACGAGATATTGCAATTTATTTGACTATTGATTGGCTTTTGTTTTGTTAATTTTAGGCTTGATCCCTTTAAACCAAATGGTGTTTTCTCAAATATCGAACTCAAATTTGTACACTAAGTTCTAAATTTCCTTTAGTCAAGAATACGAATTTGGGTTTTAAAGGGGATAAATTATTCGATTATCCACATATATGTTTTTATTTTAGATTTTATCAATATGTAGGTAGCTATTTAAATTATAGACAATGCAAGATTTTGTGTAATATAATATAAATCTGCAAGATTTTGGTGAAACCGCACTATTCATATATTTCTCCTAATACAAATCTCTGAAAAAATATGAATTAAATAAAATATTACGACTTGATGGGAAAGAGGCGATTACACCTAAAAACACAATACCTATAGGTATAGGGAGGTTATGTAGCCATTGAAAGTATCTGAAAATAGTTCATACCCTAAAGTCCAATACACTTTGACTTCTACTTTTATTTCGAGGCTTATGCATATTATTTACTACTTATTACTTTTTTTAAACTTCGAAACCTCATCGATGATTCTACAAAAAAAAAAACATTTAAATTTCCAGAATAATCGGCAGTCTTTTTATTTTAGAACAGCCCGCACGTGCGGATATTCCTTTGTTTGCTTCCACCCCTACAAGTTCGACTTAAGAGCCCTCGTACCATTCGCTATTAACTCCAAGGTCGGAACTTAATATTAGCTCGACTACCGGGATCAGGCAAGCCTCGGGCATTGCGTGGGTCCAAGATTCGCAGCGGGCTATCAAAGTTACAAGAAAACTCCATTGGAAGAAACTGCGCCAGTGTTACGATCCTGTCCTGGCGTAATAGGGTTTATTTTGAGATTGGATTATGTAAAAATCGATAGGCGGACGTAAGGGGGATTGAGGACCCTTCGCTTCATATTTGCTCGCCGGTGTTTAACCAATTGAATTTTTCATGACGTCATAACATCGAAATTGGGGCTAAATTGATAAACACCAATGACATCAAAACCTATATAGACGTGGTGCCCCATTGTTAAAATGCCCTTTATTTTGACTCCAAGATTAAATAGATCTAAAAACATGCTACAAACAAAGACAGAAAGTCAACCATCAACCAACTATACACCCGGTGATTCCCGGTTATAGTTCCTCCAGAATCACTCTTAGATATCACCTGAAGACTCGGGGGATGGTCTAACGACGTCAGCCTCCGAGCCCAGAGTCGAAATAAGTTCGCTACGGCTCGACAAAAAGAGGCAATTTCTGACAATTTCTGACAATTTCGGGCCATTTTCGGAATAATTTAATAGAGCGCTTAGATTGTGATTAGTTCTGGGCGTCAAGCGTTTATCAAAACAAACCTGTCTATAGGTTCTGACGTCATTGATAAACACCTTCCGGAAATGCGCTTCAGGTTACACTTGCACAAAAAATGTACATGTACACAAATCTACACAAAAAATGTACATGTGTCGATCTGATGGAATTTAAAAAATGTTAAACCTCGTGTTAAACCAAATCCTAGGGTGGAAATTTTCTTTGAACGTTTCACTTTTTCCTGATGAAATCGACCCAAGTATTTTGATTTTTGGTGTCAAAACGTCATTGTAATAGCCACTTTTCAAAATACTGATTTTTTCAGAACATTATACCAAGAAACATTGATTTTTGTTGATACATCGAAAAATCGATATTCCAATGACGTGACACCACAAATTAAAATTTTTGAGTTGATTCAATGAGGAAAACTAAAACGACCAAATTAATATTCCACTCTTAGTAATTGGTGGAACTTTGATTTTTCGCGTTTTCAGTAGAACATACCGAAAATACCAACTTTCGTCGAGATCCAGTAAAATCGACATCCCAATGACATTTTGACGGGAAAATTTTGGGGGTCTATTTCATGGAGAATAAGTGAAACGAGCTAAAAAAAATTCCACCTTAGTATTTGGTGGATCTTTGATTTTGCGCGTTTTTTGCTGAACTGCATTATTTAAAGAATTATTAGGATTGCTCCGAAAACATTCTAAAATTTGTTCAGATCTTCCGTTGTTTTTATTATCTGCTCTCATTTTTTAGGCACATTCCCTACAAAACAATAGGTACAATCATTATTGCATTTAATTTTATAACTTTTCAAACTCTTCAACTTTGCTTACCCGATAGATAAAATAATGTTCTGTTTATTTTTGCTACGGTAAAATAGTGGATATTCCGTTCATGAGGCGCATTAAAAAATATCCTGGCAACTTCACGGTAATGAACATTTTCACCTGTCAATGTGGCAATCTAAATTTTTTTCACTCAAGATTAACCCTTCCCTTGTGTATACAAGTCAGCCAAAAAATAAGTTTAGCAGAACTGTCGAATTTATTTAATATTTATTGATTGATTGATTTTTAATTTCCACCTCAGATCTGACTTTTTACGAATATTTTTATTAATATATTAAACTGTCTGGAAAGATTTTTTAGAATTATTACCTAATCCAAAAATTCTCTAAATTATGCAGTGCGAGACTTACACTTGAAAAATATACAGTCTGAAATTGTTTAAAAATAAATCAAATAAAGACATTTACCTGAATGCAAATTTTATAACATGAATGAATGACTCTTTTCCTTGATATATTTTTAAAATCGAATTTATTTTACATTTTTTAGTAGTTTCAAAAATCCAAGGCAAACTTGATCAGAATAAAATTCTAAAGAAGTCGGAAATTTCAGACTACGTAGAGAAAACATCCTGCATATTTCTTCTTGCAATTTCGTCCATCAAAACTTTGAGTGCATGGTCCTGTTAATTCTTCAACTGTTTTGAAATAATTCTATGGCACACGCTTGACTCGCCAGGTGCCTTAAGTCCCTATTTTGATAAACTTTAATAACAAGGTGTAGAACCGAACGCTCTCTACTTTTTTTGTTCAAATTTGTTATATGGGAGTTCTGGGGTGTTCTGATTAACGCTGTGGTGGCAGATTGTAAATAAAGAGTCGCAAAATGGTTTTCGTAAAAATCAGGGGTTTAAAAATCGTAGCCGTCCCAGGATTTTCATTATGACAAAAGCAATAATGTCAAAAGCAGTTTTTTAAGGCTTTTCGAACAGAAAGGAGTTTTGAAAATATGTAGGTGTGTTACAAAGTTTTTATCGATTTGCATATCTATACACTTAAAATTATACACACTGTAGGTATATTAAAATTCTTTAAATGGATTTTGGAAGTTTTACTGTCACCGTACATCTAGTTTATAATCCTACATGCACCTTGACGTCCTTGTATCCAAGGAAATCTTCTGTGGATTTTTAAAAAATTAGACAAAATATTTAAATTTAGAGAAGAACTTAATTCAATTTCTTGACGAACATTCATCATTCCAATGTCTACTTGGAAAAAAAATGGGACTCATTTTCTATATAGTAAACATATTATCAAGGAACATTATCTAAAAGTTTTATTTATATACAGGGTAATTCAATTTTAAATACCGATTATTTTGGGCCTTATAAAAAAGATATACATAGAGTGTGAAAGTTTAAAAATATGTGGATTTTACTGGATTATCGCCAAACTAGTTGAGATATTTGAGTCATACTTGGTAGGTACACGATATAATAGATTGGCATAAAACCTGTTAATACCAACCAGCCGCGGAGAATTAGTACATTTATTATTATTAGCAAAAATTGAATCACCTTGTACAGTAACAATATTTATTGGGTTTTCTATGTAGATTTTAATTGTTAATAGAAATGTCCTCTCCGTATTTTTACGTACGGTTTCATGGCAAATATGATTTTTTTAATTATTTCATAGTATTTCTGAAAAATCAACAAAATATTTGGTCTGTTAGTAAAATTCAAAGTAGAAAAAATGTGTTTCTTAGTTTAAACAAAGTAACTTTTTCTTATACACTTACCCAAATATAAAAGAGTTTATAGAATAAACAATATTTTTAGATATTCAGCTAATATGATTCTTATGGAGTTCCGTCGTTTAAAAATTAATTTCCCTGTATAATATTTGAGCAAGTGTTCTTCATGTGGCCTTAGAGAGGGCCTTACATGTAAAATATTTCGTATTGGGTCCTCCCGCGAAGTAATTACAGTCTTCGATTCGATTTTGTTTTCGCTCTTGATATTATTCTTTCACTAAATTAATAAATTGCCTGTTTATTAAAAATAAAATTACTTTTTTACATAAAACGTAGTAGGCGAGAAGGCGAGTGTCATTATTGTCACTTTCTTGATTCACTGTTTACGATCGTGCGGTAGTGAATACGTTTTCCTACATTCCAGGAGCATTCGAATATAAAAACAAAGGATTCGGGCAAATTTAAAAAAGAAAATGTTAGGCAGCTGTTCAGTTCTTTTATTTTGAATGCAGGAGAAAGTACCTAATCGCTATCACGCTCATATACGATAAACTAGGGAAGTAACAAACACGACTGCAGCCAAATTAGTCTACTACCTACGTTTTTAGGTGTAGCGACTTAGAATAAATAAAATAGATTTGGAGAACAGTACGAACAAAAGTTTAATACAATATCTTACTTCTAAATTTTCTCTTAACGCAACCAGTAGATATAGCTTTCACTTTCAAGTACCTACAGTTCAATAGTTATCAATCTATTAAAATATTTTTTAAAAAAATGATAATACCTTCCCAAGATCTTTACGTTCTGTTTTTATTCGCAAATCCTTGGAGAAACTATTCCGATCTATTCCCTACCTAACTACACCGGGGACGCGAAATTAATTGGAGGCTAGCGATACCGATAGACCGGGGTAATTAGTAATTACATAATTAGTTCGTCGGTACATTACACGCGAATATCGGCTATTGTTTCATTCATTATAGACGATCTCTGGCCTGCCCACTCTATATCGTTTGGTAAATATAATACCACTCCCAAACCGCGGCATTACCGTATCTAAATAGACCCTGAGTTTCTCAGTACGAGCAACAAGAGTATTTTTTCTTCTGTAATAATTTGTATGTACATACGTAGATCACCACTGATATGTTATTAAAACAAGAGAAAAGAAAATTAGTACTTTATACCGGGTGCCAAAGTGCCAAAATTCTAACCATTATTTAACTCTTCAAGAGCAACAACATTTTTCAAATAGCGTTTTCGAACACGCAATTTTTTTATCCGGTATTCTCGAACTGTCTCATACCCCAAATAGGCGCACTTCGAATATTTTTTGTTCGTCTTGTACAGCGTTGTTTATAGTGATAATTACAAGTGATAGAAATACGCACCTATACAGGGTGGCCCACCACGAACTGCATCGATCTATATATGGAAAACTAAAAGTAGGAAAATTCTGAAAATTTGGCACCTCACCAATGCGGACGGGCGCTGCTCAACTAAAATATTTTGGTGAATCTGGCACTTTTGGTTATACCGGAAGTCGATATCAACTTTCTTATCTCAAATGGAACACCCTGTATATTATTGCATTTTTTGGATTCTAGGCATCATTTTGGAACAAAAACATGCAACATGTCCTATATCTAAATCCAACCGTTTTTGAGATATTTTCATTTTTCCGAAAAAAATTACAAGTCAATTAGCAATTTATACGAGGAAACTGCGAAATTTCAAAACGAATTTTTGGCATCGTGTAACAGAAGCCCTAACCTAGTGATCTCTGCTGAGAAATAAATCCGTTCTTATACAGGGTGTTCACAAAATATGAATAAAAATTACATTCAAAATGTGCTTAAATCTCGAAATTTTCAAATGGAAACCCCTATCTTTTTTAATGCGATCTTATTCACCACTAAAAATGATGACAACTTTGACAACAAATCCATCGCCAAACACAGTTAAAAAATAATACAAAATTTTAAACAGTATGGATGTGTCAGAGAAAAATCACGTTTGGTGATGGTTTTGTTTTTTGTGGATAGCGAGCCCCAAATGTATCGCACGTTCTTGATATTACTTTGTTGCATTTTCCGTAGATAATAAACGAATTTAAATAACCAATCTTCGTTTGTGTAATTTAAGCGCGCCGGCATTATTGTTGACAATCATTTATAAACCAAGTGACATTTCCTCAGCCGCGATTGTCTTTTAAACGTCCACGGCTAATATGATTTTACAAGCGTTAAGCAAACCCCGCATTTTATGGGCGAAAAGTGGGTTTTTCGTAAATTATTCGAAAATTACTGCATTTTGGTATAGGAAACCTTACACAAAGTTGTCGTCATTTTTAGTGGTGAATAAGATCGCATTAAAAAAATGGGGGTTTCCATTTGAAAATTTCGAGATTTAAGCACATTGTGAATGTAATTTTTATTCATATTTTGTGATCACTAGGTCAGGGCCTCTGTTACACGATGCCAAAAATTCGTTTTGAAATTTCGCGGCTTCCTCGTATAAATTGGTAATTGACTTTAGGTCTGCACTACTCTGCACCTGTAATTTTTTTCGGAAAAATGCAAATATCACAAAAACGGTTGGATTTAGACATCGGACATGTTGCATGTTTTTGTTCCAAAATGATGCCTAGAATCCAAAAATGCCATAATATACAGGGTGTTCCATTTGAGATAAGAAAGTTGATATCGACTTCCGGTATAACCGGAAGTGCCAGATTCACCAAAATATTTTAGTTGAGCAGCGTCTATCGGCATTGGTGAGGTGCCAAATTTTCAGAATTTTCCTACTTTTAGTTTTCCATATATAGATCGATGCAATTCGTGGTGGGCCACCCTGTATAAACTGAACATTTTCCGCTGGCCTCTCCAACACTAAACTGCAATATTCTCGCCTATCATTATCATTTTCATATTCATGCAGTTTTGAAACTGGGCGATAACAATATGGTCTAAACTTATGCATTTTCAACACTCTCTGGACTGAGCTCCATGATATTTGCAATTTGCAAATATCTAATAGAATGTCTCGGATTTTCCACAAAGTATAATAAGAGTGCTTTCTGCATATTCTCAGTTAAAACATATCTTGGTTTACTTTTCTTTTCTTTATTTTTTAAAATTTCAGTACCTAATTCTCAATAAATAAATATATTATAAATATATGTATTTGAAATACATGTGATGAGGTAGGACTCTCCCTTCGGGTATATTCGTGCGTATTCACGCCTTGCACGCTTCGAATTCTTTTCGCAAGAAACATAACATTCAACAATGTAGTTTTTTTTTCACTAATATTATAAGAATAATATACCATTTTCACAGCACGATGTGGTAACACCACAATTAACCCCTGATACAAACTGTCAAAGTCAATTCTCGTAATAGTTTTCTTTATTTTTCATGGTAATTTTGATTTTGTACGACATTCAATAATTCAAAGGACTATTTGGTGCAAACTACAGAGAAATATAAAGGGTGTGCTATTAAAAAAAAAAACATAAGTTTGGTCTATATAAATACCTAACAGTTAATTGTGACAAAACTTTATTTGTGCCTTTTGCGCCATACAAAAATCATTTACCTGATTATGCATTATTGGAAATTACTGATGAAAAAGGTCAAATATTCTCTCTGAAAGCAACTAATCAATTTAAATATTTGGGAGTGACGTTTGACAATCATCTGAGGTGGGACAAGCACGTACAAACTATAGTAACAAATTTAAGACCGCTAATGTACACATTTAAATATTTAAAAAACATATTAGATACTAAGCAATGCAAGATATTGTACTACAGCCTGGTACAGTCACGGTTTCCGTATAGTATTCTGGCATGGGGAGGGTTGCTGGATGCACATATGAAACAACTGGAGATATTGCAAAAATACTTTTGAAAATAATTCTCGGTAAACCAAGAACCTACCCTTCCGACGAACGTTTCCTGGAGGCAAGAAGCCTTGATATTCGGCAACTCTTTTACCAGAGTATAGCTATAAATTTATTTGAAAATAGATCTAATATTGGTTTATTAGACTATAATTATGATACACGTCAAAGAATAGATAAAAAAGCAAGAACGATTCTCTGCAGTAGCGTACCCTACTAGAGAGTAAACGTGTACTAGAGCAATGATTGTTTCAATTGTATTTTATAGCATTAAGACAATAAAAAAAAATGTAAGTTTATGCACAACTTGGTACATGAACGTATTAAACCTATTGCTCACAACTCTTGTGGTTTCAGAGTAAGTCATGTTTGTTCAGATGATTTAAGTCCAACAGTATATTTGTAGATATGCATATGTGAACTTATTTTATTTTATTTGAATAAACATTATTATTATTATTATATTATTATTATTATTATTATATCTCCAAAACGCGACATTTATTTGTTTTTCTAAATTCACAACTGAAATCGCAAGAAAATTTTACACAATTTTCATATTTACATTTTTTTTTCAAAATTTGGGGAGTTGAATGTTATATGAATAACTCTGTACAAGCTCTTTGAGATCACGGAAAGTTGCGACAATAATTAATAGTTCATAGTTGAAAAATAAGAAGTTTATTTTTTGTCAAAATTTTTAGTTTTAATGAATTGTGATAGTTTCTTAATTTATCACACCTGAATGTTATCATTTTGAAACAATAAATAAGACTTTGACCATCCACTCTTTTCCATTATTAATCACTCAATCAAGAGTAGCAGGTTACAAAAACACATTAAAATTTTGAAAACATTCATGTTGGAAGCTAAGAGGTTTCTAATCAAAAATTATTTGAAAAAAGTTGTAGCTCTTGGTGAGTTATATATCTGTTTAAAACTTTCGTCAGTCCATGACATTGACTTCGTATTAATAAATTCAGTCATAAATAACAAAAATACTAATAATGAAAGAATTTTCATAATATTTAAATTTATCATCAAGTGTTACAAAAAAGTAGATCAATTCATTGACCACAGATTGTTTGGCCCAAAATAACGTGACTTTTCTTATGCTGTTTTGTACACACATCAATAGAATCTAAGGGACAAGCATAAAAATTATCAAATAAAACAGAATTTTCTGCCATATTTTTTTATATTATTGCTGAACTCTAAATAGACTTATATATATGTGTCAAAATTCGCAAAACAATTAAGTAAATTTACATAGACTACGTTTATCTCGACGCGTTCGATCCGATTGAGAGAGGTTTGAATTCACTGGAGCGGACTCAAATAGACGGCGTAAACCCTACAGATTAAAATCAATCATATCTAAAATTTAAAATTTCAAGTTAAGCGGCTATTTCTAAACAGAATTTGGCCAGAATGTGCACCAACCTACTGTGAAATAAGTATAATAAGTTAATATAGAGACGAAGGAAAACCGTAGGATTCAATACTGATGATGTAAACGTAGAATTACAAAAGATGTGACATAACTCAATCAGATCCATTTCAATCCGATCGAGTTGTCACGAGATAAACGTAGTCAATGTTTCCAGAAAAAAATTATATGCATGTTGTTGCAACATATAATTAACAACAATAAAGCAACATTAAATAATAATTAATACAGATGAGGATTACCACCACAACTGTTAACAACCCCTCTACATCTACGAGGCATACTCAGAATTAGGTTGTCAATGTTATGTTGTTCGATGGCGTTCCATTCATTTGAAGGGCACTCGAATAGTTGTTAGTCAGTTTAAAACACAATATTTTGCACCAAAAGTCTTCGTCTGAGCATATCTCACAAGTGCTAGATGGGACTAAAGTTAGAGGATTAAGAAGGCCAAGGCCAAACATTAATTTCATTGTCCTGCCGAAATTCGCGCACGACACTTGCTGCACGACAATAGGCCGCAGAATAATGTTTTGATAATCATTGGAATTCAGGTACCGCTCCAACAAACGAGATTAGTTCTTCAGCCGATGTTGATACCGCTGCATACCACCGTACCTCCTCGCAAGGAGTTCTGCATTTCCAGGACAACTCCACACGCGATGCCTCCTTGAATCTGGCCGAAGTCCAAATCGGGGCTCACCAGAAAAGAAAATTGGAGTCCATTCCTGCTGGTGCTAATTTAAATGTTCTTGTACACACTGTAAACTGGTTGTGCGATTTCCTCGTGATAGTGGTGGAACTCTTACCGACCGGCAGTCATTAACTTGATCTTCGTGGAACCTGTTTCGGATAGTTTGGGCACTAACCGGTACATTGTATGTTTTGTGCAGCTGAATAACCAATTGCGACGCAGTGATACTGCGCTCTCGCAAGGCTATCAATCTTAGAAATATCTTCTGATTTGGGGTAGTTAGCCTTGTAAGGCCTGTATGCCGTTCTCTGACGACTCCTGTTTCTTGGTATCTTATCCACAAACGATTAGTAACACACTGGATGTTTTAAGAGTTTCTGCGACATCCCTTTGTGAAATTCCAAATGATGTCTATGCATCATAAAATGTTTAAAATCAAACTAAACTTGCCCAGCACTGAGTGACAAATACCTATTAAATTAAAAAGGTTTTTCATTTGAATTTAAAAAATTCTGCAATGATTTCTTAAAAAATGTAAAAAACATTAATACGTTTGTGCTGTCAGTTGCTAAAACTGCTCAGAGTCGTACCGTTGGGAAACCTTCAGTCAACGGTCGTACTTTTTTTAAATATTTTAATACGAAATAATTAAGAAAATAGGCGCATTTTTGTATATGCCCCTTATATTCTTTTGATGTGTGTATTTAGATGTATCTTCTTTTTCAAAATACAGGGTGATAAAATTGAACTAAAAGAAAAGGATACTTAGCTGAAATTTGATATTTGATACATATATTTTTTATAGAAACACATTTTCTTATGTAATTTTAGTCAAACAATTCTGAGAAGAAACGGAACAATATACAGGGTGATTCAGTTTTATTCTGCGACACTTCAACAGGTGATAGAAAACCAAAAAATAACCGCACATTCTCCTATAAACTATATCTTTTTAAGGCCCTATAAAAAAGTTACGGGGTGTTAAAGAAATATGTGGACTTTATTGAATATTTACTAAACTAGTTGAGATATTTAAGTCATATTTAGTACACGTTATAATGGCATGGGTTAGCATAAAACCTGTCAATATCAAACAACTTGAACAACCAGTGGCCTAGAAGTGGGTAATTAGTATAATTGTTTTTAGAAAAAAAATGAACCACCTTGTATAGCAATAAAATTTGTATCCAATTTCTTATGTAAATTTTAATTTTAAACCAAAATGTCCTCTTGGTAATTTTAGGCCACTAGTTGTTCAAGTTGTTTGATATTGACAGGTTTTATGCTAACCCATGTCATTATAACGTGTACTAAATATGACTTAAATATCTCAACTAGTTTAGTAAATATTCAATAAAGTCCACATATTTCTTTAACACCCCGTAGCTTTTTTATAGGGCCTTAAAATGATATAATTTATAGAAGAAAGTGCGGTTATTTTTTGGTTTTCTATCACCTGTTGAAGTGTCTCAGAATAAAACGGAATCACCCTGTACAATTGCTTACGTCTGTGATTTTAAATGTGTAATTTTGTAAAACGTTTCCGGCTTTTAAGTCTCGGTTTTAAGTAAAGGCGGCTGTAACTGTAAGGAATCTTTAAACAAATACATTATACCTACCTGCCTCAGTTTCTGCAAACGCCGCCTTAATTAGCGTAGTTAGCATTCCGTGGACCTCGCCACGATAAACCTACTTACGTACAATTAACGGACCCAATTAGAAAAAAAGGGCGGCCCGCCCGAGGGCCAACTACCAACTTGAAGACTTAACTCTTTCAGCGTTTTTCCGCCCCGCATAGACTTAAATACTTTTTTAATTAAAGCCGAAAGCCGCGCATCTGGTCTTAGAGCTCGCCAGCGCCGCCGAAGGAAAGAACTAATGAATGGGGAAAAGTGGCCCGGCTTCGGTACGTTCGTTATTAACCCTTTGGCTCAGCCGGTGGGCAAACGCCTGTAGGGCCCTTCCTGCACGTCGGGCCATAAAATGTACGGGAGTGATTCCTAGTCTGCGGGCACAAGGATAAAAAGAAACGGCGAATGGCATAGCTGAGCAACGTGCCTTGATAATTACTATTTTTGTCAATTTTATTTCGACTATCTAATTATTTTTATCAGACAATGGTTTTCTGCAGAAAAACAAGTGCATGCATTCGTTGTCCTTTGTGCATACTACCACAGCAGAAACTTAAATATCCCTTAATAAATAAACTATATTTTATAGGTTTCCACAATAGTCTCCCAAAAACTGCGTATGATACCGGCTGTATGCACGGAGTCGCTAATGGAAGAAATGCCACTCGACCTATAATCCTTTATTTTATTACAAGCTTTTATTTAACTTGCAATGTATGGTGAACTATGTATGTTTAGGTCAAATCTTGCAAGCTGAATTAGAACCACTTCCTGACATCCGATTGAGCTGAAATTTTACATACTCCTTTAGTTACGGTGACAATACAATATACAATACTCAATATTGTAATACTTTCAAAATGGCCGTCGCCACAAGATGGCGGATGATGTATTTTTTGTCAACCCCCTTAATATGTAAAAGGGCTTGAAGAATAGAAAACGATAGAGTTAGTGACATCACACTAAATTTAATATGGCCGCCGCTCCAAGATGGCGGATAATGTATTTTTTTGTAAACCCTATTAATATGGGTATCAAATGAAAGGGCTTGAAGAGTAGAAAACGATAAAGTTAGTGACATCTCACTATATTCAATATGGCCGCCGCCCCAACACGGCGGATTACATTTTCTTTTCCCTTAATATGGGCATTAAATGAAAGGGCTTGAAGGGTAGAACTAAAAAGTTGAAAATAAAATTATTAATAAAAAATGTTTTTAAAAACAAGCTTTTATTTACCTAAATGCTCTTAATGCTGTTACATTATAAAATTGTATATATGATATAAAAGCTTGTCGCGAGAATATATATTATCTTGAAAGTAATTCTAACACACGAAAATCTCGCGACAAGCTTTTATATCATATACAATTTTATAATGTAACAAAATTAATGTCCCCTAATATGGGGATAGTTCCTAATATGGTGTACCTTAATTTCTCAGGATCTAAGGTGCTGCCATCTATTTGGTGGGGACTATACTAAGCTTCTAGAAGTGACATGTAACTAGTAAACATCTCACGATGCAGAGAGCTACAGTTCCAATTCAACGTGACAAACAAAATTAGTGAGCGTATTGAAAATTTTCAGCTTCCAGAAAATCGTGTGAATTTGGCTACAAAAAAGGTAAGGTAAATTATTGCTTGTTGTTCAAAACGTGTATTATGGTCTAGTTTTGGCTTAGACTGGTTCTTATATATATATATATATATATATATATATAAGATTAGCGAGTGTAAATGTAACAATTACAAGAAAAGGTGATAATGGGCAAACACTCAAAGTTAACAAAAAGAAAAAACTAGTAACCGCATACACGTATTTCATGCTATTTGGCAATCATCAGTACGGTGTAACATTAACCAAATCAAAAGATAGGCATGATTTGGGAAGCAACAAATGAAGTCCAGGCAGGAGCCAACAGCCAACAGCACAGGCAATCATCAGTACGGTGTAACATTAACCAAATCAAAAGATAGGCATGATTTGGGAAGCAACAAATGAAGTCCAGGCAGGAGCCAACAGCTATATATATATATATATGTATATATATATATATATATATATATATATATATATATATATATATATATATATATAAGGATGTAAGATTAGCGAGTGTAAATGTAACAATTACAAGAAAAGGTGATAATGGGCAAACACTCAAAGTTAACAAAAAGAAAAAACTAGTAACCGCATACACGTGTTTCATATAATAATAATAATAATATATATATATATATATATATATATATATATATATATATATATATATATATTTGCTTATTTTTTTATAATCTACTGTTTTATTTTTACTACTGCCCTAGGCCTAATATGGGGTACTCTGGGAATCCTAATTTGGGGTACCCCATAATAAGTTGCATTTAGTGTAATCCGAAAAATATGATAGCTGCTATATCAGCTTGTAGGGAAAAAGAATGGGATACTTTAAAAGCTAACAAATACATGGAGTGCCTCAGACAACGTTGGAAAGATGTAAAATTGGATGGAGCAGCAGAAGATATTGTTGTTTATGGTAGTCTTGGGCGGAAACCTGTTTTTCCATTGACATGGATAATTCAATCGTCAACCATGCTATGAAAACGGAGAAAAAAATATTTACTTTTGTACGAATTGAAAATTTAAATAGTTTTATAATTGTTTTAAAGAATTATTTGTTGATAATTTTTGTTTTGTTTTTAAATAACACCCAAATAAAGATATACTTACCCAACCCACCGTGTTTCTTTCTTAGGTATTTTATTTAAACACCAATTTTAATCATTTCTTTGGTACCCCATATTAGGAAATGGAAGTACCCCATATTTAGGGATAGAGTTTCCTAATATGGGGTAGTTGCCTAAAAAAGTTTAAAAGCAAAAAACTAAAAAGTTAGAACTTTAATTATAGTTTAAAGTAGACAATCAAATTGCGTAAGGGATGAAGTCCAATTTTGAAAAAAGTTACGTTGATTCTTTTAAAAACACTTAACTTTTAGGGGGATTGCAAAAATGTACCCCATATTAGGCGACTTTCCTCTATGGGTTTGCTTTGGTTTGAATTTTTTGATTATTTTCTTCTTTTTAGAGCATTTAGGTAAATAAAGGCTTCTTTTTAAAAAATTTTATTAATAATTTTATTTTATGATAAAACAGGTTGGCGAGTGCGTGATGTTGCATAAAGATATGACAAAAATATCTACAATTGAAAAAGGACGGCGATTTTTAATTTTGCAATCGATTTTAAACTAATTTCCCGATGACTTAGAAACTTGAAACTTTAAACATAACTCAGAACTATATAGATGACAATGCAATATTAACTAGCTATACAGGGTGTTTCTTAATAACATGCTAATAACATGCTATTCTTGGGTCCATTTTGAGAAAAAACTTCATATGAACATATAATATGTCCTAAAAGTTTTATCTTTTGAGATACAGGGTGGTATAATTGGAGCATGTTAATGTTAATGACTTAAATACGTGCATGTCACTGTTTATGTTTCAAAACCGTTTATGTTTACAAAACAAAATCTGCTTCTTGCCAACCAGATCGTTTTGAATAATTGTTAATATCTAATTTTTTATGCCAAGGTGCAAATGAATGAGTTTTATTTTTTTCAAAAATGATCAAATGCTCAAGAGACCTCATTTGCTCAGAAAGGAATGGGGATTTCAAAAATACAAATAAAAGCACACGTAGGTATTTAGTTGTTAGATAACTCAAACTAAATGTAGAATAATATGAAGCATCTTAAAAAAATAGCAAGACGATTTTTTTGTAGAGAATTAGGTAGGTAATATTCTCTCAATCTATTGAAACTAATTTAAAAATCACTCTTTTTAAATCCGTTATTTAATACTAAATTCAAAAAATATTGTACGCAATATCCTACAATATACCTACCGACATTTATTCATTTTTTTTATTCATTTACTACCTACTTCTCATTTACTTTGTTTCTGCAAAATAATGCCAAAATTGAATTTCTTGTCCCCAAAAACTTAGAAAAAGACATAATATCCTCGCTACTCTCAAATTCACTGCTTTGCACCCCCACTCAACCACCATAGTAATGACAGACATGCTCTCTATAGTAACAATTATTATGTACTAGTTTCGCTGACTAAAAATTATTGTACTGCGAAAAACTAAATAATATAGATTTTCACCCCGAAATAGTATAAGTATCTAAAAGTAGCGGAAAAAAAGCGACCTCTAGAGGTCATGGTAGACATGATAGACATGATAGACATGTGCCAAACATCATTAAAATCGATCAAGTCGTTCGAAACACATTCAAAATATATAGCGGAAAAAGCACATTTTAAGGTCCGTTTTAGGAGCCTCTATAGTCTATAGGGCCCTTTCTCGAGTACCTGAAAAGAAAACATACTCCAGTAAACATACGAAAATAAAACCGTTTAGTTATATTTATACACTATTCTTTATCTGTGTTAATACAAAGCTTTCATTTCCAAGTTTTTAAAAATATTAGGTTACATTTTTTAGTTTCTATATTTTTAATTATTTTTTGTTATGATTTATATTGCAAACCTGATAAGATAAGGTGAACTTACTTGTTTTAGCTGAAACTCTTTGCAAATTTCAATCTAGGAGAAGAACTCGTTAAATAAATAACAAAAAAATCAGATTTGTTCTTAAAGTGCGTCCGTTTTTTGTAGAGTAGGTATTAATTGATGTTTATGTTAGATAAGGTTACGTTATCTGTGGTATTACCTATCATGCCTCTGCCACTGGTCCCGTTAGAAAGTCCGCATTGACAAATATCATCTCTTCCTTTATGAAAATCTATATAAAAACAGTATATAGGTAAGTATTCCAAAACAGTTTTATTTGATCCTAATAGACATAAAAAGCGAATCACCCTGTATAATATGGCAGTACTACGGGTTGCATTTGATTGTGAATGATCCTGTACGTCACAATTATTCATCAAAACTACTCTGACTTATTTTTTTATAATGCCTAGAGTAATTAAATTCCAAAGTAAGAAAAAAACAACAGTCGCTGACCACCTGCTCATCGTTGCAAGACTGCTGTCCCGTAAAATATGCAAATGAGGAATATAATGTGGACTAGGGACGTCGCCACGGGTCGACTAGGCCTACAATTTATGTGGGCAAAGGGGTGCGAAGACACAGGAATGGGGATGGGGGAGAAAATCTATACTTACTTAATTTTGCCTGCATGCTATGTATTGTCACCCCTCCGGTTAAGCTGGAACCTCGTGGCGATCGATGGTCAAGCTTATAATAGGAAGGGTTGGTATAAGGGTTAAGATTTGTGCCTATTTGTGTTTTACTTTGTACAGGGTGTCCGGTAATTATGCGGCAATCTCGCGTGAGCAGGTATAGGACGTCAAAATATTACGATTGAGTTTAACAACTACGGGTCAAATCTTAATAATTACTGAGATACAGGGCGTTGTAGTTCTTATTTTGAAATTGAATTATGGCAATATCTCCCAAAATAATCAAACTGCTGAACTGAAATTTGGTACTATTATGTTTTTGGGGATGGAAAATAAGCTGAAAAAGTCAGTTTCTACGTGTCTCACGCAGATGGCGCCACTTGCGCTATTTTGGATCGTGCAGATCCATTATTTTAGTACACCTTTTTATTCTACAACAAAAAGGTACTCTTGTTTTATAAGGATAAAATCCACCGTTTGCGTTGAAATTTGCAAAATGTACCTCAAAACACCTGTTGACTCCAATGTTCGAAACATAAAATTCTCACCGACCGCCTTCAAATGCTACAGATCAACTGTATATTCAAAATGAAGAAAAAAATCCCTATGAACAATGTACCAAAAATTATTCGCTTTCAAAATGGAAAGGATTGAATTTGACAAAATTTTAACACCCTATTTCAAGAAAACCAATGGTGTTTTGACCAATATCCATTTAGCGTTTTTTTTCTTCATTTTAAATGTACAGTTGATCTGTAGCATTTGAAAGCGGTCGGTGAAAATTTTATGTTTCGAATATTGGAGTCAACAGGTGATTTTGGGCACATTCTGCCAATTTAAACGCAAACGGTTGATTTTATCGTTATGAAACAAGAGTACCTCTTTGTCGTAGAATGAAAAGATGCACTGAAATGAAGGACCCGCGGGCCCTAAAAGATAACCTTAAAAAAGTTACGAATAAAAGCGCGATCCAAAAACAGCGCAAGTTGGGCCCTCTGTGAGACACGTATAAATTGACATTTTCTGCTTATTTTCCATCCCCAAAAATATATAGTAGTACCTACTAAATTTCGGTTCAGCAGCTTGATTATTGTGGGAGTTATTGCCATAATTAAATCTCAAAAAAAGAATTACAACGCCCTGTATCTCCGTAACTATTAAAATTTGACCCATAGTGGTTAAGCTAAATCGTAATATTTTGATGTCCTCTACCTGCTCACACGAGATTGCCGCATAATTACCGGACACCCTGTATAGTGTCCACTAAAAAGTCTTTTTTATTTTTTTTGTTACCTATTTTCAGCATCAGTCTCTCATCTCATCCATCACTTATAACCAGAAATGAGTCGATTATAATAATGGTAAAGATACTTATTATTATTATGACGCTGCATTAAATTATTAGTTAGTTTAATTAGTTTAGTTAAATTAGTTATTTTAATAAAATGTGAACCAGTCTAGATATTTAAACCAAATTTGGTGTGCAACTCTATCTTACAGGCTACTAAATTCTGCGTTAATATCAAGGCTTACGAGCAACCAGTGGCGGAGATTTGAGGTTTTGCTGCCATAAAATTTAAAAAATTTCTAGTACGGTCCTGTCCAAAACCAAAATTGTTTTCAAAAAGCGAAAGAACGTTAAATTCTCTACAAAAAGTATCTCCCACCTTTTTTTTCTATCTGCCATCGTTGCCGAGCAATTTTAAATTGTTTGGTCACATTCAGGCTTTTTAGTCCAAATGAACTCGAAGTTGTTTTGGGAAACAACGAAACAGCGTTCAATTTATTTAACTTAACTAAGTTGCACAGTATTCCTTAGTTAGTGGTAGATTGCAAAATCGAAACAGTTATAATTAAAAACCATTAGAATGTTGTAAGGCCTAAGTACAGGGTGATCATTAATATTGTCTGGGGTCTAGTATGGCAAGGCTTTTGGAAGAGTCACAGTCACGTCACCTTTCATAGAACACACTCTAGACTCTAGACAAAAATTGTTTTAACGAAAGTGTTCTCAAAACGGAAGTTTTTCCACATATGCAATAAAAATGGTATGCTTTTTCAGCCATTGGAATTCACCATTTTGTTTTCTTTGTCCGTTAAATGTGCAATAGTTGGTCCCATTTATGACCCTAGTTTCTAAAATTTGCTATCTTTTTTTGTTTAGACTCCGGACACTTATTAACGATCAGTTCGTTTTGTACAATAAACTACTGCATAGCAAACAATGAAACAATCACATATTTACCTTTGGACCATGTTTTCTAAAATTCAAATACAGTTTTGTAATTTAATATATTTAGTTAAGTTTCCCTAATAAAATAATAATACAAATACCTAATATTGAAATAACTACACCAAATGCTCAAAAACTAAGTTCCTTCAAATTCTTAACATTTGCTTGAAACTAAATGTCAAATACTTAATAAGTCCTCTTAGGTGTGATTGTTTCCGAAGGTAACTAGATCATTATGCCACCAATGTTTAGTATGCGTGGGTACAAGGTACGTGCATGATGGCTGAATTTTGGGCGTTATCTCCGAAATGGCATAATTGAAGGAAAAAAACAGTAGAATATTTTTTTGTAAAGAATGGAATTTTTTAAAAAGTGGTTCGAATTAATTTACAAGTTAACTGTGGGCAAAAAAGTTCTGAGCATCATAAATGAAACTGGTTGGCACAAGTGACGCCCTCTGGCGGTTGCGGATATTGCACTATAACATAATTATGTGACATAATTATCTATGAACGTGTGCAAAAGATCATTAAAATCGATCAAGCCGTTTAAAAGATCTAGCGAAGAAACGAAATTTGAGGGCCCCTTTTAAGGCCCCTTGGGGCCCTTAATATAGAGCTTCGAACAAAAAGAAAAAACACGGGTCCCTTTATTTTTGGAGTAGAATACCGCTGTGCTACAGGTGGCATTTGTTTTTGAATAACCCTGCCGAAATTTTAGGCATTTTATGGTCAAAGGGATAATAGACGTTTTATGGTAGATCAAGGGTATAAATGTGAATATACTATATACATATCTGTTTTCTAATCTCAAAACCTAAAATTTTCTATATAAAATCTCAGAGTAAAAAAGTTCGTTTATTCCGACTTTTTAAATCTGTCTTTCCTGGACTAATTAGACGTTCCTATTGTAGGTATACAAGATACCAGTACTTCGAGAAAACGGATAATTAAATTTAATTATTCTGGCCTAACCTCTTGTGGTGTATCTTCCTACCTATATAGACCGGCCCTACAGCACAAGCTATCAACAGTTTTTGCAACTGGGCTCTTGTGGAAACTACATCAGTTGATAGTTGAATAATAACAACGTTGATATTTTTGTCAACAGTCAAAAGCGCGTCAGGTTTACTAAGTTTGATCATTTCTTACCTATAGTTCGTCGCAGATGTTATTAGGTATTTTGAAATAGTAAATAGGAATTTAACAATCTATAATTGGTCCCAATTTTTTGTGTTCTTTTTATATAACCACAGATAAGGTTACGTTATCTGTGATATAACATATGTTATCACTTAGTCAACCAAGCATTTCGATTTGTGGTCTAGTGGCACTACAATTTAAAAAAATATATATTTATCTTAAAAACTAAGGGGTTTCCGAAGAAAATATACCTGAAAAAATTTCTTGCGGTTGATGAGTTAGATACGTGATTAAAATCTTGGCACTTATTTCTGAGACACCCAATTTCTTCAATTTTCCACTTTAACTACTTTTTCTTAAAAAAACAGCTAGTAAATTCAATATTTTGTTTCGGGTCAGGGAGATCTAAAGGTTTAAAAAATAATTCATTTTTCAAATGTGGAAACGGATCCTGACATTCCCAGACATTTTCCGCCAATCTGGAGTTTTATCAGACAGGCAAATAAAATAAAATACATTTAGTAAGTGGGAGAACTCTTTGCAGGGCGCCTCCTCATATTTGGCTTTTAAATTCCGAAAGAAAGGCATTTAAAAATATACATAACCGATATACAGGGTGTCTACTTTTAAGTGTATACAAATCGATAAAAAATGTATTTTGTGAGATATTTTCAAAAGCCTTTTTTTGTTTGAAAAGCCTTCAAAAACCGCTTCTTTTGATCTTCCTGCCATTTTCAAAATGCAAATCCAGGGCCGGCTGCGATTTTTTTATACCCCCGATTTTCGCGAAAACTTTTTAGCGATTTTTTTATTTAAAATCTGACCCCACAGCGTTAATCAGAACACCCCAAAACCCCTATATACCAAATTTGAATAAAACATATACAGGGAGTTCCATTATGCAGGGTGTCAAAGTTGAGCAAAATAGGAATTTTAAAGACATCTGCCAAGTCAAGTGTGCCATGGAATCCCCTCAAAATAGTTTAATGGTCAACAGGACCACTCAAGTTGTTGGTGTGCAAAGGTCCAATACGAAATATACAGAGTGCTCTTATCTGTGCCATCTCAAATTACTGAATTTTTGTAACTTTATACGGGTCAAAAATCGAGTATATCAAAACCGCTCCACCTACTATAAACGAACTAAATCTAAAAAATACAGAAGCCTGCAAGTCAGTAAGTCCATATCAGTTAAGGTGGCTGGTGTGTCACAACAGGAAACGGACAGAAAATGTATCATCTTAGACAGTGACTTTGTTGAGAAAGGCCCATTAATTTAAATTGTTTTTATTTGTTGGTTGGCATTTTGTAAAGAAATAAGTTACTTTTGTGTTTATTAATATTTTTTCAATGATTCCAGAGCACTCCTGATCAGTATAAAGTTTAATAAAAATTCAGAATTTTGAGATGGCTGTATATTTTTGTAGTAGGTAAATCTTTTCACACCAAAATTTTGAGTGGTCCTGTTGACCATTCACCTGTTTTGAAGGGATTCCATGGCACACTTGGCTCGCCAGCTGTCTTTAAAATTCCTATTTTGCTCAAATTTAACACGGTGTAGAACCGAACACCCTCTACATTTTTTGTTCAAATTTAGTGTATGGGAGTTTTTGGGTATCCTGATTAACGCTGTTGTGTCAGATTTGAAATAAAAAAATTGCTAAATGGTTTTTGTGAAAATCGGGGTATAAAAAAATCGTAGCCGTCCCTGGATTTGCATTTTGACAAAAGTAAAAACGTCAAAAGAAGCGTTTTTTGAAGACTTTTCGAACAAAAAAAGGTTTTTGAAAATATTTCACAAAATACATTTTTTATCGATTTGTATACCTACACTTAAAAGTAGACACCCTGTAAGTTACCTATCTGAAAACTCTCTCATCTTGTGTGTTATGTTTATTAAGTGGGGGGCTTCCCCTAACAATCGGCCTGCTTTCTATACCCGGCCTCTCTAAAAGGTTATTTAGCCGTTTCCGAAACGTCGAGCCGGGCGCATAGCTCCCGCATAAAAAGGTCCTAAATTCGTTTCCTACTGTCCGGCCGTTCTTTGCGGAATTAAAACGTCGCTTTAAAACGAACGCGCGCCGAGGAAATCACAAAGGAGCTGACCCGACACCAGTCCATTTGCGAGATTGATGTAAGTCTTTCCACGCAGGGAAATTAGCACTTTGGGCAGTTTTTGACGATTGCTGAGCCGTCATCCCGCCATGTCATCCTCTTTGCATTTAAATAACTCTATATGACGGCCGACGGGTCGACTAAATGCCATTACAAAGGAATTTCCGAGGAAATTTCGGATATAGGTGGACGAGAGTTTGCGATTGAGTCCTCATATAGATACGAGTAAGTATTGCCAAACTCAATGAAAGTTGGATTAGACATTTTTTATAACTTGACATGTTCTCTGGCAGTATTAAATTTTAGACAAAAAATCGGGCAGTATTGATGACCGAGTTATTTGCAAAAAACACTGTCACCGACACTATGGGCAATACTTTCGTAAAGAGATACACACTCACACTGCCTCGTTGTAATATTCGCAATTTCTAACGGCGCTTTTTGATGTTTTGAAAGTAATAAATCTATTATCTAATTATTCATTCTTTTATTTATTGCTCCTCTGTCTCGCGCGCTTGCGCGCGCACAGACCATAACCATTGAGCTGGGCCGTACCTGACGGGGGTTTGTGGGGGTTCAACCCCCCCCCCCCTGAAATACCACCATTTTATATGCTTTTGCATCACCACTAGAACGAGCTTCCCGAGCATCAGTGAGTAATAATTTATTAAACTGGTTTTCCAGTAGAGCTTGGAAACCCTCCCGAAAACTGCCAACAAAACATAATTTTTTGATCAGTGCAGTACCGAGTTTTATCATCAGAATATGCTTTCAAAAATAAAACATAACTGGCAACACTCGACAACAGTAAACGGTGAACGGTGGTGCATGGCTGCGTGCGCCATGGATTAAGAGAATAGGGATTCCCAGAGTCTCTTTTATGAATAGATTAGTATCATCTACTAATTTGTATTTGAAGATTTATTTATTATTTTTATGAAAGGTTCAGTTAGGCAAGTGGTGCGATGAAATCTTTTACCATACATATACCTACTGATGGCAATTCTAAAGGTGTCGTCAGGCCAGGCGAAAAAAGTGTAGGAATATATCCGTAAAAATGAGAAATCAAATAAGTAGAAGAGGGATAGGTATAAATGCGAGAAGGAATATTTATTTATTATTACTATTAATATTTGATATTTTTAAAATTTTAATGTTAAACTTGTTCAACTTAAATCTGTTTCAGTTTTTTATTAAAAACCATTTAAAAATAGTAGGTTTTTTAAACTTTTAAGCTATTTCAACTTCAACAGCCACTGGTCTAACCCCTCCAGGGCCGGCTCTAGGTGGCCCCGCGCCTCCGAGTCCCGTGTACAGGGTTATTCAGTCAATCTAAAGATATTGGAATTTCCTAAGACTAATTTTAAATAATTTTCTTTAACATTTCTAAAAAATTTCGCCTGCGGCGTATTTTGCAGAATTATTTTATATGCACTTATTCGAAAGAAATTCTCAAAAATTGTCCCTCCCCACCCGAAATTCATTTCTATATACGTCACTGAAATGATCTAAACTCATCGCCCCGGCCTACTTTTTTAAAAAGTGACATGCAAAAAATATATCATTCGAGTGGCGTATCAATTTTCAAAAATTTGTTATGGATTCAATAATTCCTTGCCGGGGCCCCGCACTTTCACCCAGCCCCACAAAAGCTTGAGCTGATCCTGAACCCCACCCAAAAATTTTCGCTAGATACGGCCCTGCCATTGAGTAAAGGATATATTCTATATATAGAATATCCTTTACTCAATGCCATAAGATTGACCAGTTTCACTTAGAATACGAGTTATTTTCAATTTTTGGCGGCGGTGCCAGTATATCAGACCCACAACAGGGGTGAAGGCACCTTCCCTGTAGGTAGGTAGGTATTATCGATTTTTATGCAAGTCCTGGTTATCCATATCAAGCAATCCCAGGTGTTTCTACCTGTAATTTCTAAATGACGATGCCAGATAAGGACGAACGCTCATCGTGCTTCGTGCATATTCAGGAATGTACGCTCCATACTTAGTAGACCACATATTTCCTCAGACCATATGGCCAAATCACACAGTTTATCTTATATGAAGCGAAGTTTGCCTTGCACTCGCACAGTCGTGTATGTGTGGGAGAATGGAGCTGGCAAATAATCAATGCACTACCGGTGATGGTGGTATAGTCGCATCCAACTACTAGAACATGTTTCACTTTCACTGTCCGCGATCTCTGGTTACAAAAATGCAGGGTGATTCATTCAAAATCTAAAAGTAAGAAAGAAATGAGACAAAGAGGAAGTCGGCTTATGTTATGTTGAAGTTCTGTGGGATGATAGAACGATATGAGTTTGTTGTAAGCGACTTTATATACGGTCGTTTTGTCACAGCTGCATTTGTGGATAGGTAGCGTGTTGCCTTCTGCTATTCTCCTGTTGCCAGAGGTAAGGTGAGCGGCTCGGACTCGTCTATCCGATAGCTTCAGCAACCACGTTGATAGAGAAGTTGCTCCAGAGTAAAGGATTTAGGATTTAGATTTATGATGGGGAAGAAGTAAAAAATAGGACAATTTACGATGTTGCGAGTTTGCCAATTGACCAACCAAGCGATGTTCATTAGGGGTTTTAATACATTTCTGAAATATTTTTTTATTGACTTTAGAATTTATTTAATTTCGAATTCGTATTAAGCAGTTTTTTTTTCACCTGCTGCTAAAACTATTTACATCATGATTGCATCACCCTGTATAAAGATACTCCAGATAATGTTCAATTATTATTTTTTTAATTATACAGGGTGAGTTTTTTTCGATGACCACTATGGAGATCTCGGAAACTAGCAGAGCTAGAACAAAGGTTAAATGGGGAAAGAATTGCAGTTTTGAATGCTTAATCTAATGCCCCTTTTGGATTTTTAAAAAAGTTCATGGCTCACTAGATATTTGGAAAAGACCGATTTTTTGCTATTTCATCAGATCTCTGTAGCTCCGTTATTTCTGATTATACGGAAACACTGTAGAGACAAAAATTGTAGATAATTTTGGGCTTAATAAAATAATCTTATCCACATTTTTATGTTGTTTGTGATTTTTGAGATATGACATAAACTTGTGTTTTTTTTAAATGTAAATCATAGTTGGCTTTAGCCTTTTTAAATCGGCCATTTTTTGCGCTTAGTTATTATAAAAAAATAAAAGAGCTATAGCTAATTTTCTGATTTTTTTTTTAATTTTACTTAGTCAGCCATGGAATATTTTCATAATAATTACGTTCAATTTTACAATAAGACATACTTCAAACTTTCAAATATTTTATTTTTAGCTGGTAACAAAATGTAACAAAATAAAACAAAAATTATCATGATGGAGCTCCACCACATAATTATTTGCCCGTAAGAAATTACCTAGATCAGCTCTATCCAAATAGTTGGATAGGGAGAAATAGACCCATTTCCTGGCAGCCCCGATCCCCCGATTTGTCTGTTTTGGATTTCTTTTTGTGGGGAACAGTACAAAATAAAGTATGAGACAATTGTTGAATTAAGAGCAGCTGTTTTAAAATCAATTGCCAGTATTGACAGGTGCGCTCTAAGAAAGGCGACAAATTCAGTTTTAAAAAGAATAATAGTGGTAGATTGGTTGAACACCTTTTAAAATAATAATAATTTGAATTTTAGTTTTTCAATTTTTGTTTTATTTTGTTACACTTTGTTACCAGCTAAAAACAAAATATTTGAAAGTTTGAAGTATGTCTTATTGTAAAATAGAACGTAGTTATGGAAATATTCCATGGCTGACTAAGTGAAATAAAAAAAAAATTAGCCATAGCTCTTTTATTTTTTATAATAACTATGCCGAGTATTATATCTTTAGAAAGCTCAAAAAATGGCCGATTTAATAAGACCACAGCCAACTATGATTTACGTTAAATCACAAACAACATAAAAAATTGGATAAGATTATCTTATTAAGCCCAAAATTATCTACAATTTTTGTCTCTACAGTTTTTCTGTATAATCAGAAATAACAGGGCTACAGAGATCTGATGAAATAGCAAAAAATCACTCCTTTCAAATTATCTAGTGAGCCATGAACTTTTTTAAAATCGAAAAGGGGCATTAGATTGAGCATTCAAAACTGCAATTCTTTCCCCATTTAACCTTTGTTCTAGCTCTGCTAGTTTCCCAGATCCCCATAGTGGGCATCGAAAAAAAAAAACCACCCTGTATATTAGTACGTGTATTTTTAACAGCGTGGGAGAAGAAGCACTATTGAGGCAAATTTCGTAGCTTGAGAGTATAAACGAAATTGAAGAGAGTTCTAACTAAACTAAAGTTGCGGAGAGCGCTATCCGCGTCCGGCGGTCCCGTCAGGGGCGGCCTTGGCACGCCTCCCGGACCGCCACTTATATTGGCCCGGTGGGTCTGCTCCGGGCCGACATGCTCCCGGATTCTAGCCGTTCCGGTGCAGATTTAGTCCACGTCGGGCCTACGGTTCCAGTTGATTGATCGAAAAGTGGTCGCCGGGCGACGGACGAGACTGAAGAGCGTGCCGCCTATATGTACCTACGCAGTTCAGCGATTAAGTTGCATTTCTCTGTTCAAAGCGAGATGTTTTGGCATTGTCCATACGAGCTGCAAGTAAAGTACAAACATGTGAAAATGAATTACCGCAGTTCAGTAAAAATTGCTACTTAGACATATTCGTTTTTTTTTATCGTTGAAAACACAATAGACTTGTAGATAGGTAAGAATGATTTTGTGATGGTATTGTTGATATTAAACATAAATCTATTATAGCATTCTAAGCTCGGGCCTTTTATTTTTCGACAACAACTAAACTTAAACTAATTGCCTAGTTGTTTCTAGTCCACAAATCAAAACCACAATATGGAAAATAACATAGAATAAATTAATATAAAATAATAGGGTATTTAACCGTTTTTCAAATTTTATTTTGTTAAAAGCCTGTATTGATGCAGACTACACTAGTAAAATTCTAAACTAAAAATTTTACCTCCTTTGGGAGAAAATTGAGTTCAAAATTATTTCCATTTTTAACGGTTTTCTTAATTTTGACGTCATAATAATTTTGAGCTATGTGAATAGGACCGCGAAGCCTTGAAGCTTTATTCGTTTATTGTACGTTGCCAACTCGTGTGATTTTTCCTTGCTGGTCGAATATTTTGTTATTAGAATAGCTGTGTTCTAGTATGGAAACTCAAATTGTCAACATAAAGTTGATTATACAGTTCAAATTCTCTGACTGTTTTTAACTCTGGATATTGCTTCGGACTAGTTTGAGATTGCTTCCTAGAACAAACCTATTAATTGCAATAAATAAGAACAGCAGTTAACTTTATAAAAAAACACTATATTCCGTAAAGATATAATATACTTTCTCAATGTTTGTTGAAGAATAGTCGGTCTTTGGAGTACAGGATTTACTTCTGAATACAAGTCCGAAAGGGGATCTGGCAACGGTGCAGCAAACTAGTAAAGATAACGGTGCCGTCCTAACCTAATCTTGATGTTTTGTGGGTATCGAAACATAACCTAGCTTTCTAGCTTTGCGGTTTTCGTGTTTCGCGAGATTGTTTCGCTTTGGCATCTCGCTTTAAAAATTGTGAGAGCATAAATAGGTATGTCAATTTCCGGAAGATTGTCTGAACTTGCTTTAACAAAACCCACATTCACTACAGGAGGAGCCATTACTTTACTCTTTGTCAACTTCTTCGCACTGAAACAGAAAGCAAATTAAACACTCTATCTACTCTCATACCTATATAAATGCATCAGGTAGGTAGGTATTTCTTGGAATTTAAATGATTACCTATTTATATTCTTTAGGTACCGACCTACAATCAAATTGAGAAAGAGTGCTTACTAAATTATACTTTGCTTTCAAACACTTTTATCTGGGGATTGAACTACCTACTACCAATATCAATTTTATGGTACCTATTCATTTTTCTTTGTAATTGAAACTATAGGGTTTAGAATTGTACCATGTACATAAGTTAAGATTTGCATTTGTAATTAATTAGATTTTATTACACTATCTCTCTCAATTTCAAACACAAGCACAATTTTTAATTATATTATAAGAAAGGAGCAATGATAAAAATTTACATTGCCTACTTGCTTACCTTATTTTAATCGTTGATTTGTGAACACTTAGGTCAGGTATAAAAATGAATTAATACCTCATTTAGTCCTTTACTATTATGACGACGCGATAAACAATGGTTTTAATAAAATATAAAATTCAAAATCGTTTGGAACCTCTCAATAACTTTGATAAAATTACAAATTTTGAAATGTAAACAAAACTCCAGCTGATATTATTTGACTAGTGACATATCAAATCACAAAATAATAAGATTAGGTCTCCAGTCCAAGTCCGTACCACATGATAAAAAAACGAATGAAAATGTTCGGCTCGTTATTATGACGTCAACACGCGGTCGGGTCCCGAACGCAAATTCAAATAAATTCAAATTTTATATTGAAAATTCTAACTTCGTGGATACTTATTCGGGAAATAAAAAATGGTTAAAGCTATCTGAGGACTTGATGAATCAAGTTATGTGCAATTTATTTGAAAATTTGATTAGAGGAAACTACCCTATTAATACAATAATTATTCAAGAGATTTGCAGAGGGCCACTTGTTTTCAAAATAACAAATTTAATTTTCAATTTCAGTTTCATTTACTATAATAATCCAAGAAGCAGTATACAGGGTGACCATATTTCAAGTCTATGCATGGAGATCTTGCTTATCTTAAGATATACTAGGTCGGTTAAATTGGGGCAAATTTGCGGAATTTGATGCCGAGTACCATGGTAAAAAGAAATTTTGGCTGGCCCTTTTCATTTTGAAAATAATGCGAAAAACTGAAAACTGTCGTTTTTATTTTTATTTTTTTAAAACGAAAACGAATGGCGCTGGACATTTCTAAGTTAAACATTATTAAGGAACTTTTTTACAAGGAACCTAAATATGGCCTCGCATTTTTTTCTCGCCTCCCTGGGCAAAGATATGACGGTCAGCTTTTATTTTTCTTATCGGCGCCATATTAGATTTTTGCATTTTTTAAAAGAGGATTTTTTCTGGTTAAAGTGATGGTTAAAATGATGGGGCTTTTGTTTCCAAGGCACTCTATGCAAAAACGTCAAACATTATGGAGGTTAAATTTCCAAGGCACTCTATGCAAAAACGATTAATTTGATATTACAGCAAGGAAAACAAAGTAAAGCATAATGTGTGACATATCATTTTAACCAGAAAAAATCCTCTTTTCAAAAACGCAAAAATCCAATATGGTGCCCATAAAAAAAGAAAAGTTGATCGTCATATCTTTGTCCAGGGAGGCGAGAAAAAAATATTTAGATTCCTTGCAAAAAAGTGCTTTAATAATGTTTAACTTAGATGTACAGCGTCATTCGTTTTCGTTTAAAAAAATAAAAACGAAATCTCAAATTTTCAGTTTTTTCGCATTATCTCCAAAACGAAAAGGGCCAGCTAAAATTTTTTTTACCATGTTACTCGGCCTCCAATTCCGCAACTTTGCCCCAATTTAACCGACCCCGTATCTCTTAAGATAACCAAGATCCCCATGCATAGACTCGAAATACGGTCACCCTGTATACACGGTCTCCTAAGATACTTAAATGACACGAGGAGGTGTAACTTACAAAAACAAATTAGTTGAAATTGGGCTACATGGGGTCCCGCCCGCTTGATTTGAAACTAAATTCTATCATATTTTCAGAATCGAAATAATAATAATAATAATAATTCTCACCCTCACAATACTCCAAACTAGGAGTACAAAGTACTCGTATATAAGAAGTTATTAGGTATTTAATAAAATCAAATAGTTCAATCCCAACTCATTTTTTTGCCTTTCACACCTCCCATTTCACTTATCAAGGGACACCCCGCAAGTTTCCAAATTTTCTAAGGAATTAGGAGGACATTGTCTAGGGTGAATGGTTTTCCCGAGTATTTGAGAAAAACTAACACCAACAACTAAGTATGTAAATATAAACCCTGATCACTGGTCAGATTGTTATAGGGTGTTTAAGGATTACAATGGATTCAAGGCTTTTTCTTTGGCTGGGATGGGCCGATTCTGATAGGATCTTATTATCACTAATAAGCAAGACTTGGTGCCCCGTGTCCAGGTAATGTTCGGCAAGTGCAGAATGACCCGACTGACGCAACCGTATACAACGTTCATGTTCTTTAACACGCGTTGATACAGTACGTCCCGTTTCTCCAATATACACTTGTTCACATGAGCATGGCACATACGATACACACCACAATATCCTTAATCGGTCAGTACTATTGAGATAATTTAGCATGGAAAATCTTGTTAGTATCTTATGTCGATTTAGAATGTTGGAGAAGGGATCGGTTATGTCATGGACATAAGGAAGGAAAGCCTAGTGGTCGGAGGGTTATTTACGCGTCTGTTAGTATTATTGTTGGTTAGTAAATTTCAGGGACTCTTTAAAGTAAGGGGACCCAGCATTATACTTTCCAAAGTGAGGCCTATTTTTTCTTCATTCTAATGGAATCATCAGTGATGCCAATTATCCCATTTTATTGGAGAAATATGAATATAACAGGTACTTTGATTGTTATAAAAAATTAATAATGGTTCCCATGATTTCTAAAAATTAGACTTGACAATAATTCTGTGTCTACAAGTGCAGAATAATATAGCAACTGTCAAATGAAACAAATTTATTTTATAGTCGAAATTGATTTCCAGCAATTATTTCCACGAATTTAAGTAATAAGTACGGTAAGTCAGTGCCGATTTTGATTATTTAAGAATTTGTCGCTATTGCACCTTGTTACCAGGTTCCTCAAACCATTTGTAATATGTAGGTATAATAGGTACGTACTTGAACTTTCTTCCCTTGTTGAATGTATCTACCCAAAGAACTTTCACAGATTTCGGGATGGACTAATAAGATTAGGTCTAGTAGTTGTATGTAGTTTTTTCGGTGTTAATTATAAAATGTTTGTAATTTTATTTCTCTCCCAAGGTAGGTAGATACCTCACAAACTTAAAATAAACTTGTAGTCGTAGATAAAAACTCTTTAAAAAACGACCTGACTGAAGCTACCTGCTTAATAATTTAAAATTTACGAAATACGTTTTTTAAAACAAGGGTAATGCGCACGTAATGGGAATTGTAGGAAAACTAAAGGTGATACAGGAAAAATCTGGTTGCAATTATTGGGACTACTACAGGCGGCCGCATTACCTTTAATTGACACATCTGAGTATCTCGAAATTAGAAAACTTAAAACTTATTATTTTGCCTCCTTTAGAATATAGGGCACTGGCATGTCACATAAAACCTGATGACAGTTGGACACTGACATATAACATAACCTTTGTACCAGCCCCCTTGTGGTCTCCTTGGAATCGACAGAAAACAAATTTCCCCTCAAGGCTTTACTTTTCCTATGTGATATGCCTGTTTTACATTGACAATTTCTTCATGAATTAATTCATTAAGTCACTTCAAGGACAAATTATTATAAAAAGTCGTGTATTACACTAGCAATTTCTTCATGAATTAATTCATGAATTTTTCCATGAAGTTACTTCACGAATTAGAGCATGTTCTATTTTCCGTGAAGTTTTGCGTGAACTTCAGGAGTACTAACATTGAAAATTTGAACACAAGGAAGGTTATATTTTGATGCAGGTTTTGTTTGAGGCATTAGACGGGAAAGAGGAGAGTACATAGTTTTAAAGATAATATACTTAGGTAAAAAGTGTGTGAAATGTTACAATATGTTTTATTTATGCGTATTCCGCTGCCAAGGCACAGCTCCCTCATTCATGAAATAATCACAAAACTCCTCTTGGGCAGCAATGCAAGCATGTCTTGGTGAGCATGTTTGGTAAGAAACTCCAAATTTAAATATATAGTCTTTATCAAGCTCTTCTAGGATAGAAGTAGGACATTCGGGTCTCAAAAATTATGTAATGTGCAACATGCCAATGTTATGGTTTGCATTTTTTTCACATTCAAATTAATTGTAGTCAAAAAACTTTAAATCGTTTGGCTAAAATGCCAAATGCATTTTCAACTACTCTTCTAGCCAGACTTAATCTGTCGTTAAAGATGCTTTGGATGAAGATGGATATGGTTAGAAAATATGTTCTGATAGGGTAAATGCGGGACAAAAAAATTATTTTGTTATTTATTCTCTTGTGTTGGTATTCGCTAGAATCTGACATATAAGGTGACAAAAAATGCATCAATTTCTTTATCAGTGTAAAATAGAACTTGTCGTGAATTAATACATGAATTTATTCATAAACTTATTCATGAATTAATTCATGAAGAAATTGTCAATGTAAAACAGGCTATAGACTGTGACATGCTGGGTCCCCTTATTTTAAAGAGTCCCTGGTAAATTTCTTAATAGAGCGCTGGATACTATGATGATAATAATTTTTGGCAAGTAGATGACCGGAGAGGTTTCCTCCAATACGCATTTTCCTCACACACGCCAAAGAACCAATCACATTAAATCATATCAATAATTATTCAGCCTTTTCGCCTGTTGCCTCCCTTTTCATATTCCTATAAATTCCATCACAGGTAATAGAACAATCAGTCTCAGTGTGATCGTCGCGCCCTCAGAATGTCCCGTGCAATCGAGGACGAAAGCTTGGAACGAGAAGTTTCGCTGACGCAGGATCCATCTGGAAGAAACTAATGAGTTATTACATTCAGAATATGCTATGGTTAGAATATGCTATGGTTCTACTACCACGTCCCTTTTCAAAATATTATAATAACATTAAATACGAGAGCATCTTCTATAACACAAAGGACGTTTATGAAATGGCCAGGCCAGTGATTAGGCCAACTCGGGCGTGTCCATTAAGTAAGATTCAGATAAGGAGTTAAATGGAACTTGGGGACCCTACTCTAACTACTTCTCCTAATATCAAGTCTAAGGGTGCACTAAAGGATAGTATAACAGAGAATCTACAGAACTACCTCTATTAAGTAAGGAACGTTATAGAAAGTAAGATTAGGTGTATTTTCTGTCTTTAACGTTATGTAAATCGAGTTGACCGCTGTTACGTCTTTTTGCTGACTAAATTACGTTACAATGCATAATCCCTGTATTGCCACTTCCCCTGTTCTTAATCATAAGATTGGAAATATAGTGCCGTTACTCTAGAGGTCTATAGGTCATATATATTTATTGGTTTCCGTTTATTGCGGAATTGATTGTGCGGCGGGCATAAAAATAAAATGTAAATAATGTTGACTATAAGCGATTTTTATGGTATGTAGGCTATAAAAATAAAAGTTATACTGTTCCATTTTTGTTTAAGAACAACACCTTAAAGTTGCGGCGGAATAACGACGTTTTTATGCTTTCCATTATAGTGGAAGGTTTCATGGAGATTGTAGAAAGGCAGTTAAACTCTGCTGCCAACATCACATCTATACACGAGTCACATTATGAGTTTAATTTAAAATTTATATTCTCAGCAGCAATTTTTGCCGGTATTCTACCATCTGAGATATAGGTAATCGAAGAACCCGATAGTTTTTTTTTATATCTTTAGACGTTTAACCGAAAACATTATGACAATTAAAATCCAAATTAAATTTTGATATATCGGACAAAAGGAAAATCTTCAATTTTTACAATTCAAGTAATTTTTTTTTAATCGGCACCACAGAGTCTCAAAATCGTTACTAAAAGCTCAAAAATCGGCACTAAAGCAAGTCATTATTGTACGTTTTTTTTTAATTTGGCCTGTTTAAATTATTTTGCATAATAAAGCTTTCATATTCCCGATTTAAATATATTGAATGCGTCACTCGGCACTGAAGTTCCTTTTTATAATTCATAATGTAGTCTATTAATTTCTGTAAATTCCACATTCCACACTCCACGTTATAAAAAGCTGAACTTCATTAATGCCTTGGTATACAATAGTACATTGTGTACCTAGTAGGAAAAGCTGAACATTCCCGGACGACCGTAAAGATTGCCTGTCGAGGCGTAAGCCGAGACTGGCAATACGGAGTCGGGGAATGTGGCTTTTCCTACGAGGTATACATACTATTTTTCCGAAAATCGAAAATTACTCAAAGAACATAAATTATTACAATCAACTTGTTTTTAGTTTATAAATAACTGTAAGGAAATAATATTTCCTTACAGTACAAAAATAAATATTTCCTAACAGTTACTTTCCGTTGCCTGGCAACGACTAAGTGCAAGGAAATATTGACTTTTTCTTTCAAAAATGTTATCAAAAATGTCAATATTTCTTATTGATTTTCGGAAAACAACTATTATATACAATGTTTAAAGTGGTTAGGTTTTCGCAAAAAGTCAACCTGTGAAGCTATGGAAACGTAATTTTATTTGTGTTTATTAAAACTTTAATAATAATCGACATCAAGGATAATATATAATACCTAAGCAAACCCGAGTACCTATTATACTCATATAAAGTTGTTTTATAGCTCAAGTTTTGTTTTCCTTTATTGTTAAAAAGTTATTGCAGTGCACATAAAGTCTCCGTAGAAGCGTATAAGATCAACTTCACTTAAGGTTTTATTACGGTCATAAACAAGTTAATTTATTTTTTACCTATGTATGTAGTAATAAAGGTTGGCTTCTAAAATTTTCATGCCAGCGAATTTAGGTCTTCGGGACACATACAGAAAAAAAGATGAGATGATAAAAAGCAGTTTTTAGAAAAAATATCGTGTTTTTAAATGCATATTATATACCTATTTTACATTTTTGAAAGCTATGGATACTTTTCACTAGGACGAAAATAACGCTGCCTTATTTTCCATCGCAACGAAAAGTTTGTATAAGCGAATCACCGGCTTAACACCTAACATAAGTGTCACTGACGCATCAGCATGACGCACACATTCTGCAGTCCTACCCTCCAGGTGAATTATACAGGGTGAGTTTTTTTCCATGCCCACTATGGGGATTTTGGAAACTAGCAGAGCAAGAACAAAGGTTAAATGGGGAAAGAATTGCAGTTTTGAATGCTCAATCTAATGCCCCTTTTGGATTTTTAAAAAAGTTCAAGGTTCACTAGATATTTTGAAAAGAGTGATTTTTGCTATTTGATCAGATCTCTGTAGCTCCGTTATTTCTGATTATGCAGAAAAACTGTAGAGACAAAAATTGTAGATAATTTTGGGCTTAATAAGATAATCTTATCCAATTTTTTATGTTGTTTGTGATTTTTGAGATATGACATAAACTTTTGTTTTTTTAAATGTAAATCATAGTTGGCTGTGGCCTTATCAAATCGGAAATTTTTTGAGCTTTCCAAAAATGTAATACTCGGCATAGTTATTATGATAAATAAAATATATATATGGCTAATTTTCTGATTTTTTTAAATTTTCACCTAGTCAGCCATGGAATATTTTCATAATTACGTTCTATTTTATAATTAGACATACTTCAAACTTTCTAATATTTTGTTTTTATCTGGTAACAAAATGTAACAAAATAAAACAAAAATAAAAAAACTAAAATTCAAATTATTATTTTAAAAGGTGTTCAAACAATCCACCATTATTATTTAGGCAAATATTGCATCTTTTTAAAAGTGAATTTGTCGCCTTTCCTAGAGAGCGCCTGTCAATACTGGCAATTGCTTCTAAAACAGCTGCTCTTAATTCAACAATTGCCTAATACTTTATTTTGTTCTGTTCCCCACAAAAAGAAATGGAAAACAGACAAATCGGGGGTCGGAGCTGCCAGGAAATAGGTCTATTTCTCCCTATCCAACTATTTGGATAGAGCTGATCTAGGTAATTTCCTACGGGCAAATAATTATGTGGTGGAGCGCCATCATGATAATTTTTGTTTTATTTTGATACCAGCTTAAAATAAAATATTTGAAAGTTTAAAGTATGTCTTATTATAAAATAAAACGTAATTATGAAAATATTCCATGGCTGACTATGTGAAAATTAAAAAAAAAATAGAAAATTAACCATAGCTATTTTATTTTTTATAATAACTATGCCAAGTATTATATTTTTGGAATGCTCAAAAAATGGCCGATTTGATAAGGGCACAGCCAACTATGATTTACATTTTAAAAAACACAAGTTTATGACATATCTCAAAAAGAACAAACAACATAAAAATTGGATCAGATTATCTTATTAAGCCCAAAATTATCTACAATTTTTGTCTTTACAGTTTTTCTGTATAATCAGAAATAATGGAGCTACAGAGATCTGATGAAATAAATTTTCAAAATATCTAGTGAGCAATGAACTTTTTTAAAAATCCAAAAGGGGAGCATTCAAAACTGCAATTCTTTCCCCAGTTATCCTTTGTTCTATCTCGGCTAGTTTCCGAAATCCCCATAGTGGGCATCGAAAACAACTCACCCTGTATATGTATAATGCTCAAAAATATTTAAATTTAGCATTGTGTTTTGCCTTTTAAAAGCAGACATGGAATCTGCATCATATAGGATGGCCGAATGGACCGGGAAAACTTAGTGGCCCACATATTACTTGATGTGGGTAGGTAGGTACTGCAAAATACAAAATCAGCTCAAATTGCATATACTTTCCTTATTTTGCAAATATGTATATTGAGAAACCATGACAAAGGGTAGTTATTTCACAAGTTACGCAAATAAAACATGTTTATTTGCCGTAGATCTAGCATTTTTTGCGACATTCGTTTTGCCAAAATTTCACAGCAATGGTTGACCCGCCTTCTTTTATTACCTTCTTCAAGTAGAAGACGAACCTCGTGGATACCTTCGTTGTTTTACTATAATAGGGAATCAAAAGCAAAGCAACAAAAATAGAACATGCGTTTACGTGCATTTGACCAAATCTAATATTTGTCAAAATGAGCGAAGTACATCATCCTGGATCGACCAGTTTGTTCAAAAAACATTCTTTCTCATTCTTTCAGTATTCAACATTGTTATTGGACCGTTTCTATTCAATATATGCATGACACCCGTGAAAACGCGCGTATCTAGAAACGAAATTGGTATTACTTTTCTTCAAACCCAAATCACGCGCCTCTATAACTTCGCTAGTAAGCAGCTAACAGCAACTTGACCGGCCCGCTCCATAATTCTCCGCCAAACTCCCCCCGACTGCTGGACGTCCGAACTTCGACCCAACTTCGTCCCAACTTGGATTTTTCTTAGCGAGTAGCTGATAATAATTTCAGGAGCGCCCGCCGGCGGTTATATTAGTTCCAATAACAAGGGGCGTTCCGGCGCACACCGGAGTTGTTCCGCTCCGGGAGCGCCCCCGGACTCTAATCACGACTATTCAAGTGGTCAGGAGGCGCCCCGGGGCGCTTCGGCCACTTCGGCGGGCGGGCGCCGGGCCCCTCCTTGGCCCGCTCCATCTACCGTCAATTAAGAATGGATTGCGGACTTAATCGGAATCGCGAGAAAGGGGTGACGAATAGGGGGGGTCGATGAGTAACTGTTCTGGGATTAGATAAGTTCGAGAGGAGGGTGGACTTCACGTCAGCAACAAGGAGGAAAATGCATGCATCGCCTTCGAAACGTCAATATATTTTTTTGTTTTACTGATTTGTCCTATCGCCTAATGAATGACGGTCTGCTAACTCAATTTAAGCATAATTGAGGCAGGTCAGGGACTCTTTAAAATAAGGGGACCCAGCATGTCATAGTCTATCACATAGGAAAAGTGAAGCTTCAGGGGAAGTTTGTTTTCTGTATACTCCAAGGAGACCACAAAAGGGGGCTGGTACAAGGTCATGTTATATGTCAGTGTCCAACTGCCATCAGGTTTTATGTGACATGCCAGTGCCATAGATTCCAAAGGAGGCAAAATATTTCCCATCATAATTCACAATTTATAAGTTTTCTAACTTCCAGATAGTCAATTAAAGGTAATGCGGGCGCCTGTAGTAGTCCCAATAATTGCAACCAGATTTTTCTTGTCTCACCTTTAGTAATCCTGCAATTCCCATTACGTGGGCATTACGTATAAGTAAGTAGTTCAAAACAAAAATGGTATTTCGTAAATTTTAAATTATTATGCAGGTAGCTTCAGTTAGGTCTTTTTTTAAACAGTTTTCATCTACAATTATAAGTTTATTTTACGTTTGTGAGGTACCTTGGGAGAGAAATAAAATTACAAAAATTTTATAATGAGCACCGAGAAAAACTACATCATTAGAACTAAGTACAAGCCTAATCTTATTAGTCCATCCCGAAATCTGTGAAAGTTCTTTGGGTAGATACATTCAACAAGGGAAGAAAGTTCAAGTACGTACCTATTATACTTACATATTACAAATGGTTTGAGGAACCTGGTAACAAGGTGCAATAGCGACAAATTCTCAAATAAGCAAAATCGTCACTGACTTACCATATATTACTTAAATTCCTGGAAATAATTGCAGGAAATCAAATTCAAATATAAAATAAATTTGATTCATTTGGCACTTGCCATATTCTGTGTTTGTTGACAGAATATTGTCAAGTTTAATTTTTAGAAATCATGGAAACCATTATTAATTTTTACTAACAATCAAAGTACCTGTTATATTCATAGATTCTCAAATAAAATGGCATACTTTGCATCATTGAGACCATTAGAATGAGGAAAGAAACGGCCTCACTTTGGAAGGTATAATGCTGGGTCACCTTACTTTAAAGGGTCCCTGAGGCAGGTAAATGGGAAAATGCGAAAGTACCATCCCTTGAGAAAATGATAATTTTATAAAATAAGCAAGGTTGGAGTTAACAAGAGATGACAATTTTTTTATTATTGATTTTTAGTCATTCATCACAGAAAAATGCATTAGCTCGGATGTACACGATATTAATTAATTAATAAACCATGGATTGATTTAAGATAGAACTATGCCAATATATATATTTTTTATTTTACATAAAATGTTTGTAAAACTAACGTGTTTATAATTCAAAATAAAGCCTTTATGAAAATGCGCAATCAAAATAATTTGAAAATTTCTACCGAAGGCTATGCAGAATTTTTCTACGACTGTAAAGAAGTGTTTGTTTTTAATTAGTAAATATACCTACTTCATTGTATATAAAGTCCAAAGCACGAAAGAAAACGTTTCTAAAGAATGCGGGCAGCGTTGCGAGATTTCCTATACGAGTAGTCGTTATTTATTGGCGAATACAAGTTTTATCATATTGAAGCCGAATTTCTGAACTCTGTTATACCGAAAAAATAAAGCTCGCATCACGGGACCACTTACCCATTTTTGTTTATCATTTATTTTTAACGCGGTATGATAAAACACCTATTATATTTTTTTCAACATCGTCGCGTCTACCATCGCCTTTGAAATACGGCAACACAGCACTTCTGCGAAGGAGTCTGCTGACAAAATCAGTTAGCCAACGCGTTTTGTGCCTGTTTCTATAGTACGTAAAGTTAACTGCGTATTTGGGCTACCATACAGACCTCATTTTTTAGGCCGCTGGCAAGTTTTTTCCGCCGGCTCAGAGAGCTCAGTGGCGTTTCGTATGTTCGGGAGTTAACGTGTGCAAAATGAGTAAACAGGGAAGAACGTTGCGTTCTCAAGCACGGGAAATAATTGCCAATATTATAAGGCATCACCGTTAAGAATACCGTTAAGAATACTATTAACAATAAATTAAATAATAATTATATAAAAATTAAGTCAGTGAGTTATACAAAATTGAGCTACGCCCCTGAACTGTGACTAATTCTATAATATTTGCGAGTTCTTCCCCCTTACGTCGCACGCATTCTGCCGTAAGGAGGACTATATAGTCCAAAGCACGAAAGAAAACGTTTCTAAAGAATGCGGGCAGCGTTGCGAGATTTCCTATACGAGTAGTCGTTATTTATTGGCGAATACAAGTTTTATCATATTGAAGCCGAATTTCTGAACTCTGTTATACCGAAAAAATAAAGCTCGCATCACGGGACCACTTACCCATTTTTGTTTATCATTTATTTTTAACGCGGTATGATAAAACACCTATTATATTTTTTTCAACATCGTCGCGTCTACCATCGCCTTTGAAATACGGCAACACAGCACTTCTGCGAAGGAGTCTGCTGACAAAATCAGTTAGCCAACGCGTTTTGTGCCTGTTTCTATAGTACGTAAAGTTAACTGCGTATTTGGGCTACCATACAGACCTCATTTTTTAGGCCGCTGGCAAGTTTTTTCCGCCGGCTCAGAGAGCTCAGTGGCGTTTCGTATGTTCGGGAGTTAACGTGTGCAAAATGAGTAAACAGGGAAGAACGTTGCGTTCTCAAGCACGGGAAATAATTGCCAATATTATAAGGCATCACCGTTAAGAATACCGTTAAGAATACTATTAACAATAAATTAAATAATAATTATATAAAAATTAAGTCAGTGAGTTATACAAAATTGAGCTACGCCCCTGACCTGTGACTAATTCTATAATATTTGCGAGTTCTTCCCCCTTACGTCGCACGCATTCTGCCGTAAGGAGGACTATACACGGTTCTCAGTAACCGGTGCGCGGGAGGCGGGAATGTTATTATGCACGGGTTGCCACAGCAAACGGTGCGAGAATACCATTGTGCACAGTTCATCTTCGTCGATTTATGTCTATTTTCGTATATTTTTAAAGTAAAATAATAATAATAATTAGTAACTTAAAACAAAGTGGACACTTCCAACGGCAATAAGATAGAATTGATGTATGGCATATTTTGGAAGCTGCAAGTGTGACGGCAGAAAATTTAGTTACAGAAATTTCGCCAAAGATTTTTTATAGATGTAAGCACTAATAATCTAAAAACGCTCTTTAATTGTACACTAGAAATGATATTTCTTAATTTGGTAATCCAAGGTTGGCAGCATTGTTTTGATGCGCGTCCAGGGGCGTATTTAGCATGTCTGGCAGAAATGTCAGAACTTGTGACAGATGCCTAACCTTAACCTTGATATTCTGTGGCTCTAATCTAATTGCAAACAAATACATAAACTATAACTATAGCTTTTTTCTGTACTTCGAAGAACAGAGTTTAATGCTAGGTAATTTCTATCTATTCAAATTTAGGATTCGTGTGCGTAAAACGTAAAATCTGTTGGTTACGGCCCTGTCCTCCTTCACCTTTCAATAACATTAATATGGCCGCCGTTCATAGGATTCTAGGGACATGAAATATTTACCTGTCACAATCTAGTGTACAATTATAAAGAGCGTTTTTAGATTATACCATTTTAATATTGTAAGTAAGTAAAATACCTTTAAGCAATATATATTTTTTTTAAATTTGTATTAGAAAGCCATAATTTCAAAACATGGACTTATAATAACATAACAACCGTGAAAAAGGTATAGTGTATACAGGGTGTCCAGAAAATACGTGTACAACGTTTGATGACAGACTCAAAATGTCAAAATAGGTCGATTTAATCGAACTTACCTATATATTCAAAATTGCTGCAATTATCCTGCAGAGAGCGTCAAAGATTGTAAAATAATTTAGAACTTAAATAGTACCTAAATGTTCAATCGCTGACAGCAATTTGTCAACAGAAGTATTAAATGTCATAGGAACAAGAAAACATTTAAAAACCATTCCATAACTCACAAAATGTTAGTTAATTTTTATTGTTTATATGTTACATGATATGTTATATGAAAATTCAAAAGTCAGATATAAAATTTAGTATTGGGACTTTTATAAGCATTTTGTACAAAATAATAAATAATAGTACCTACTTCTCTCTTAAAGCATTTCATGATTTCTTTATTTATTAACAAACCCTGTATATTTGATCTAAGATTTTTATACGATAAGCTAATTTTTTAAATATGCAGGATTTATACAGGGTGTTAATAAAGTATATCACAAAATTTCAAGGGAAGATTACTGGGTAAGATAAACTTCATATTAACATAGTTCCTTAAGGGTTTTCAATTTCAGATACAGGATGTTGAAATTTCTAGAAAGATATCGAAAATTTTGAATAGCTTTTATGTAAATAAGCAATGAATCGAAGCCAAACTTAAAAGTAAACAATAAGTTGTCCTATAGCTATGGTAGATCTAAGCCTATAACAACAAGGTATCAAAAAACGTTTTTTGCCTTTTTATTTTCAAACACCTACATATTTATATTGTCGTAGAAAACAAATCCATTGAATAAATAATGTCCAGAAGAAATTAATGTTGTTTATCGCGCAGACTTTATAAATCATTCAGATACCTTGAGGTTTGTGATGGATATCGGAGGCATTTATGTGCAATTACTGGGTTCACGCATTCGCTTTATGCCGTTTTTTCCGCTGTTTGTCCGTATCGCTATCCGGAATCTGACACGTCAGGTATTTTCCGTTTGAGGAAAAGACACGCGACGCTGTGGTGATTGTCTTTTTCAAACGCGTAACTGAACCCGTAGTTTCATGCCCTTTCCAGAGTTTATACGACGAAATTTGTATGCAATAAGTGGCATAGGCGTAGTCGCAACATTTTCAAATTTCAAATATATACTTAGATACTTTGAATTAAATATATTGGGTGCCAATTGAAGACACTATTGCTTAGGCTGGAGGTGGCGGAAAGTCCAGATTCACTTTCATATCAAATGGCATTTTCTAAAACCTGCCTTCGTCTCTGATTTGTGCCTCTATATTTATCAGTGAGATGGACCACTCAAGCATTCAAACAAGTGCATTGTTATGCGCACAGATGACTGAACTCATCTGGTGAAAAATCCTAGATGTGCTAGACGTGGACAACTAAATCGTGCAATCTAACATGGCTTGGCTTTTCGTTTTTGGAAAAGCTCAGAAAAAACCTGCCTCATTGATCTAGAAGTGATTTTATATTGTATAAGGAGAATATTCTAGTTGATCAAAGGAAATACATATTTAACATCCCCAATAATAATTAAAAAGAAATCATTTTCCTGATGAGGACCAATAAGTCTGAAAAGGTGGGTATACCTGCATACCTCTGCATACCTCCGAAAGACCCATTCTAGATTTCTATTAGATAATGGAACCTAAAATAGTTTGGTGTTGCCAAGAACCAAAAAAATTTGTCCCACATGTCAAGAGCCATTTCATTCTAGTTGATATATTGTTTCTTGGTTGAACGAACATATGTCAGTTAATGGCATACATTATTAATATAGGGTATTTTTTTAAAGGAAATATTTTCCACGTTCAGCCTATACTCAGAAATGACACACTTTAGGATTTTTATTTAATAACTATCCAGACATAATTATATTATAAGATGCCACTTTTGTGTAGAAGACGCTCACGAACGAAACCACGATATACCTATACAGCTCGCGGATTCAGTCGTCAAAAGGAAAAACTGTTCTATTTTTGACATTTTGCTAAAAATTCGTCATACAATTTTTGCTTGCATAATCGATAAGATTGGTAGAGATTAGTTTCTCCTCAAATGTGCATTGGGACAAAAAGTATAAAAGTTTAATTAAAGAAAATCTGTCTTATATTTTGGTTAGAATCTCAGTTCTGAAAATAACTTTGATTTTCGTTTTTGTATATTTTAAATTTTTATCCTATTACATTAAATTAAAAATACCCTTTAATTATCTGAACCACCCCTTTTACGATACTCCAACAACTATGGAACATTTTAGTGTTGCAGCTACAATATAAACCAATTATGTTATAAAAGTACTTTTATTTGTACTAAAAAATATTATTGGGATTATTATTATATTATACAGGGTGAATCAGTTTTTTCTAGCAGGATTTTAACAGGTTATAGTTCTTCAAAAAATTTTTTTCGTATAAACTAAGTATATCCGTTGGGTGAGGATTCACTCTTCATTCAACGCTATATTTTTTAAGGCTTCAGAGGAAAGTTGCAGGGTGTTAAAGTTGGAAAAATATGTGGACTTTTGAATACTTACCAAACTAATCGAGATATTTAAGTTATATTTGGTATACGTTATAACGGTATGGGTTAACATAAAACCTGTTAATATCGAACATCTTGCACAACGCAGTTGCGGAGAAGTGGGTAATTGGTAAAATTATTTTTAGAAAAAAAAATTAATCACCTTGTATTGTAATAAAAAGTATTGCATTTTTTTGTAGATTTTAATTGCAGACAAAAATGTCCTCTTGGTATTTGTTCGCATGGGTAATAGCAAAGATCATGATATTTATTATATGGCTAATTTCATTTTTTTGGATTATTTCGGGGTATTTCTGAAAAATCATCTAAAAAAATTTGCTCAATAACTTATAGACCATTAAAGTAGAAATAATGTGTTTGCAACTGTAAATAAAGTAACTTTTTCCAATAAACTTACCTATTTATGGCTATGCTTTTGAAGTTACAGGGTCTAAAACATTTAAGGAAGATACAATTAATGTTGCGCTCTGTATCTTGAAAAGTAAAACCTTGAATGGGTTAGTTTATTGGAAAAGTTACTTTATTTAAAGTAAGAAACACGTTTTTTCTATTTTTACTTATGGGGCAAATTTTTTAGTTAATTTTTCCGAATTTTGCCATTAAAATCTACATAAAAAAATCAATACCTTCTATTACAATACAAGGTGATTCATTTTTCTAAAAATAATTTTACCAATTACCCACTTCTCCGCCACTGGTTGTTCAAGATGTTCAATATTAACAGGATTTATGCTAACCTATTCTGTTATATAATATACCAAATATGACTTAAATATCTCAACTAGTTTGGTAAATATTCAATAAAGTCCACATATTGTTTCTAACTTTAGCAGCCCCTAACTTTTCTATAAAGCATTAAAAAGATATAGTTTATACGAAAAAGTGCAGTTATTTTTTGAAGATCTATCACCTGTTAAAGTCCTGCTACAGAAAACTGATTTACCCTGTATATTAAGAAAATAGGATTATAAAAGTAGAAATTTAAAATAATACCTGTTATAAGCTGCGCAGTAATAAAACTGTATTCATTTATTTAGAAAACTAAATTATTAGACTCTTTTTATACCAGTAATGCAAAAACATAATAAATAGTGCAAGTTGAATGAACGAAATTTTTAAATTTATTAATATTGTGGTAAATGTACCAGATTATTACTGTATTATAATATCCCTGCTGAACCTGCTTATACGTTTTGTAAGTATTTACTTGAAATTTTAAGTCCTTACTTGTGCCAAACAAATCTTGTAAGTAGTTAAGTAAAGCGGATCCTGGCTCAAAGATGGCCGCCATATGTGAGCCAGCTTCCGCATAAGGGTTTTGAGCCTGAGCCAGGATCCGCATAGGGTTTTCGGGGATAAAATCTAGCGGTGGGGGGGATTTGTGTGGGGGGATCCCCTCCACTTTTTTTTAGTATATATTTCGATGGTTGATTGGTAAAGTACACAGTTCTCACTTTTAACTTAACTAAATAAGATTAAAAGTATGGCATCGTTTGTGACCCATTTAAATAACAGTTTGTTCCTGAAGAAATTCATTAGGGTCCAAGATTTGGAAGTCAACCGAAAGTTTGAGGTACATGCATTTACGAAAATAAACACCAAGTTCGGCGAGAAGATATCCTTGGAATTCGACGATTTCAAAACAATTTTACCGCAAAGGTTCACGGTAGAATTTACAGAAGAACGAATTGAGCAAGTAAACAAGGACATTTTCAACGGGCGAAAGTATTATCTTATTAGTTATGGACCTGTCGGGAAAACAACTAATATTCAATTTTCCGTCCAAGAACTGGAACAGCTATAAAAATACTTTGGAGTCTCACATTCGAAAATTACAGAAACTAAAATATGAAATTGATATATATGAAATTAATAAGAACTTTAAACAATTAAAAATAAAATATATATAGCATAAGAGATGTTTCATTTCTTCTACCCATAGTAAATTAATAAAATAACAAACTACCCAGCAGGTGTACAACAAAGTAATAGTATAAAAAAAGTGCAAAACTGAAACTTGAATTAAAACCAAACACAATTTTTTCTTGCAGCTTGATGTAGCTCCAAACAAAAAATAATAATGCCTAATGATAAAAATTCTAACAAAAATAATAATTTCTGTGCCCTCTAAGGAAGTCCATACATAGTCCCCATGCAAATTCCCCATGTAAAGTCCCCATTTTAAGTCCCACTTAAGCCGCCCACTTTAGACGCCAACTTTCGACGCCAACTTTCGACGCCAACGTCTCAGTTGGATGCAGTACTTTTATAAGGATCTACTAAGTAGGAGGAAGCTTTTCAGTTCCCACCTACAATTCTATAAACAGCCAATCCAGCGCAGATAGTGACTCGAACCATTTTTGGCATAATTCCAGAGAAAGTTAACCCTTTCAGAGTTTTACACCCGACTGTTCAAATTAGTTACACCTTCACCTGGTTTTAGTACCTTGAATCTTTTTGTGCCGAGTCAACAAAAATGCAGACAAGTTTGCCCCCTTTTACTTTTATAGCAGGCTGTTCACATTCTTTAGACTTTCACCTGTTTCTAAATCTTCTTGCGCGACCCTTCCTTCAAGGGATAATCTTACATAACAATGATCCACTTTTAAATGTTTTTTGTCAGACTTTTTTTATAGTCCTGTAAATGGCATGTTATAAAAATTTACTGCCTGGTAGTTTTATAGCAGACTGTTCAAATTATTTAGATTTTCACCTGCTTGTAAATCTTCTCGTGCGACCCTACCTGAGATTTTAATAAAAAAAGGCTTTCAATGTTAAAACTTAAATGAGAATATTTTGCTGTTATTGTTATTTTGATAAAAAAAACTGTGTACATTATTAATATTCCACTTAAAATTCCTCGATAAAAATATTGCTTTAAAGTGGGTTAGTAAGGAATAGGTAAACAAAACTAAACAAGAAACCAGTATATAAATAAAACAAACTAAAATTAATTAATGTTTTGTTTTATTAAAATAATTCATATATTTTGTTACAATAAACTTATATACAAATATTAGCACTGTCGTTGTCTGCGTAGACGGTCGAACCAGCCTTCATAATATGCATAATTATAAGTCGTTCGATTTCGTATTATGTCCTCATTATTCGCAAATCGAAAATACCCTGCCACATAGCCAGATTCGTATTCGATTTGACGCTGATGATTAAACCACCCTGCGTAGTACGCCTTATTATATGCAATGATATCAGATTTAGCCATGTAAATGTCATTAGCGTTCGCAAAACACTGACCGTATCTGATCCATCCATCTTGATATCCTGCACCATATTGAACTTTATCCATTTTCACGTCACCCTCCAGAAAACGCCTATTCTTACCAGCCTGATGATCAAACCATCCCGCGTATAAACCTTCATTATAGTGCCTCACATGAGTGTCCCTTAATCGCCTAATTGGATTTGCGTTTTCTTCCGTTTTCCACTGACCATACGAACTCCATCCTGCACTGTATCCATCATCTGTCACTTTTCTTTTATTCTGAGAATACATCTCAACGAGTGTTATAAACTTTTGCCACAATTATCTAGCTGAAGCAATATTTAATTCTTTGTATTGAATTGAATTTAGTGAATTTTGTTAAGGATGTGGCTGCCTTTTATATTTAACGTAAGCATTGCCTATCCCCACTCAACAGCGTTGTCGTCTAATTAGAAAATAGAGCAATTTGAAGTAGAAAATTTTTTGGCAACGCCGAAGGGGTGGAGTTACCCCCACTCCCACCAGAGCAAAGTTAACGCCTAAATTAAAAAGTAGCAACGTTGAGAGCCATCCCCACCAACGCATTCATTTTAAAATCTACAAAAGGGTGTAGAAATTCAGCAAAAGCATCAGTTTTCTAAATTTTGTTGAATTGTGTTCGAGTTTTGTCGTGTGTTATTTTTAAATTTATTACTTTGCATATAATTATGAGTGTGTTCCAAACTAAGGCGATTGTCCACTACAATGCTGTTGTGAGGGTAAGTCAAAACTTATTTTTTTATAATTATTAAATACGTTATTTCAATTTGCTTCGAGAAACTATTTTGCTTTTTCGCATCAGAAAATTTTTAGCCAACTTTTTTCTTGTTAGCCGCAAGTTGGAGATTTTCTTATGCGAAAAATATTTTTTTATTTGCGATATACTAACATTCAATAATTATTATAGTCACCATCTGCTTATAATCTCATCGAGACGCTTGCGGCAGAGGGGTCAGTTGAAAATTCATCTGAAGAAAACAATGTTGAGCATGTAAGTAGACATGTTTATGAATTCTAACAAATAATAAATGTTTATCTTATACTTATAGTATTCCGAAGTGGACGATGAAAGCATTAGAAGCGCAACATCGTTTGCTGTGTCGCAGATCGAGCGTGAGCTGGCACATGAACAATCGGCATATGTACAGCCTGCACAACCTACCGAATCGGCACATGTGCAGCCTGCGCAATTGACATATGTACAGCCTGAACAACCCGCACCTGAATATTCGACACATGTGCAGCCTGCGCAATTGACATATGTACAGCCTGAACAACCCGCACCTGAATATTCGGCATATGTACAGCCTGCACAACCTGCCGAATCGGCACATGTGCAGCCTGCGCAATTGACATATGTACAGCCTGAACAACCCGCACCTGAATATGAGCAACCCGCGCAACCTGCAGGGCATGCGTCGCCTGCTCAGTCTGAGCAAACCCACCGGCAGAACGTCTCCAGTCCTGTGAGGACTGTTGGGAAAAATATGGAGACGTTGAGAGCGGTTTATAACAGGGGGCGCCGCACAAACAGGTTTCCGGATGACAGCTTCGATTTTGAAGATCCAACAGCTGGAGGACGTCACAATTTGGAACTTAATAAAGTGCTGGAAGATAATGTTGTCGTCTTACAGCTTCAAAGTAATAAGCTGGCCAAAAACAAGGCTGGTTTAAAAAATAAAATAGATAGGTTAGATAAATTAAGAAAAATTTTAGTAAATAGGATTAGTATAATAGAAATAGATGAAGCGCGTGTGAATAAAATATTAACTAGTTATAAGTAAGCATAAGTTGAATCATATATATATAATATTACACATAGTTTTAAACCAACGCTTTGTTATTCATTTCTCACCCAATACCATTATAAACAGCAAGCAATAAAATTTTATTACGTGCAATACAGAGTCGCTCGGTAGCTAAATACAAAAGTAATATTTTTCTCCTAAGCAGACCATACTTTAGCATAAGCGTACGTGCACACTTCCGGCTGAGGGAGATGTAAGAAAGGTAAAAAATATAGTCAGGGGATTTTACATAGCGATCGTCCTCGCTCGAACTCGCACGGACAAGCGGTAGCAAGCGGATACCTAAAATCCCAGAACATTTGTAGTATCAAACTGTAGTTTTTAAGTAAATATTTTATTAAACGTTTATTTTCTTATATTCGAGAATTTAATTTAAATAATAATAATAAAACAATTATCCAATAATACATTTCATTTACAATAATACCAATGGTCTAGTTTTTGCACCTGTTTTACATATTAAGCATGTATCTTGCCGAAAAGCTATGCTTTAGCATAACCGTACGTGCACACTTCCGGCTGAGCGATGTAAGAAAGGTAAAAAATACAGCCAGGGGATTTTACATAGCGATCATCCTCACACGGACAAGCAGTAGCATGCGACTACCTAAAATCCCAGAACATTTGTAGGTATCAAACTGTAGTTTTTAATAAAATATTTTATTTCACGTTTATTTTCTTATAGTCAGGAATTTAATTTAAATAATAATAATAAGAACAGAATTATCCAATAATACATTTTATTTACAATAATACATTTTATTTACAATAATGGTATAATTTTTGCACCTGCTTTACACATCAAGCAGGTGTCTTGCCGAAAAGCTATGTAAAGCTTTTCTTTACAGGCACTACACCGCATGAATCTTTGCAAAGGCATTTCTGTCAAAGAAAAATGTAAAGTTTCATGCCGATGCTTCGCATTGTCGGTGAAACCATTCAGGGAAACCTCTGTAAAATCTACCACATACGCACGGTAACAATTTAGGCACAAACGCGCCCTTTCTGTTACCTTTACATATGCGGCAGATACACAGAGGCCCCCCACTGTCCAGTTATTATAACCCTCGGTCGGGTTAATGGGTACACTTTTCGCCACGACGGAGTCATCGCGGCCAACGTCTACCCCTTCATCTTCGTCACTAGCATCATCGTCGTCAATGTCGTCGATGTCTCTTCTCAATTCTGCAGGCACCGTTTTCTCAATCTCTTCTTTTTCTTCTAACGCAAGTTGGTATAGGGAATTATGTATGGAGGCAGCCATTGTTATTAAATTTAATTTGTTTGGAGAAAAACTGTAACTGATGTCTATTGAGATATCTCCAGAGTTTTTATAGTCTAAAACATCAACCTGTACGAGATGTCTAGGAGGGGATCCCCCCCCCCCCCCCCTTTCTGATGATGCCAAACTGTTTTCGTATTAAAAGAGGGGTATAAAAGGCACACTTTAGCTAAGTGAACCAATGTAATCGTCTAAGTCTATTCAAGAAAATGACTCCATCCATAAGATACTTGGTAGATGTTGATGGTTTCCACGTCAACGGAAAATTTTTAGTTAAGGAACTTGGAATATTTGATATGAAATGGAAACAGTCCACCTCCAAATATTATTCTGTTGGAAGCTATTACGCTCTCAATTCAAAAGACGCCAGAACCGCAAGGTGGGTCACTAACAATCTTCATGGATTGAGATATGAGGATCAGAAAGGCGACCAACCGCAAGACGACATCATCAAAGAATTTCGGCGTCTGGGCTTCAATTCAGGTGATCAAAACATTGGTTATAAAGGCGGACATGTGGAGTTGGATCTCTTAAAGGCAGCAGGATTTGGACATTTAGCCTATAATATAGAACAACTGGGATGTCCCAAATTTGATATTATAGTCGGGGAAAATCCTGAATTATATAATCAGGTTAAAAAAAATCAATGTAAAAGACATTTGCAAAATTTACGAAAACCCGTGCACTGTCCTCAGGTAGAGTTATGTGTTTTTGCAGAATACATTTATAAGTGTTTGTAATATATTTAGTTAGTAATAGTTTTTTTTAATACGTTTTTTATATTATCCTGTACATACAAATAAATATTTTAACATATCTTTTGTGTTTTATGTCCTATTTAAATATATGCTATAAAAAGTGATACATTTTTTTTAAATTTTAATTCCTCCATTTCAGAAAACTGTATTTTTTGCTGTTTTTTATTTTGAAATAAATGGAACAACTAATCTGCATATTTGAGTTATTCCAAATTTCATAAAGATTGCAACTACTGATTTTCTTTTATGAATTGACGTGTGATCAATACAATGAAAATATTAGATTTTTAATACAGGTCGTGCCCTCTATTTCTGTAGGGAAACAACTACAGTCGTGCTTCAAAAGTACTACCAATTGATCGATATTTCGCCGAATACTTTACCCTTGCAACAGGTATGCGCAAGGGGGTTCGAAAGATACCGCTGGGTGGTTCGAAGGCCCCGCCGTCGAGGGCGCGCTATGAGTCTCAGGAACGCGGCGGCTGCGCAGTCAACTGGGTTTACCTGGCTGCGGGCATTCTCTATGAATTTTACAATTTTTGTTGCATGATTGTATTGTGTGCTTGGAGAAGGGACCATCTTGCCAACCCAGTATAGCGTTGTCACTTTTAAAATACAAATATGAAATAAAATTCAAAATATTAGTAAAAGTTTTATTTTTTACAAGTATATTAGTTACAATATGAAGGTATTTAATAGTGCAATTGTCTTTCTATAATCGTCCACATCTTCTGAGGGCCATGAAGAACAACAAGGACCATCTTGCCAACCCAGTATAGCGTCAGGATTTTCTTCGTACTTTTTTACGTTTTTATTTAACCATTCCATAATTAAATGCACTTTGTTTTCAGACGGTTGAAATTTGTAATTTAGTTTCAACTTAGTTAATGCAGCCTTAAAATTTTCTATATTCTTTGGAATTGCCATATATGCAGCCGCACATATGAAATCGTCAATACATTTATATATATCGTTGTAATTTTTTTTCATATTTTTCACTTGATAGGCTTCTATTTTCGGATTATACGGTAACTCCACACCATCAGCATCGTAAAGTAAATTAAGGACGTACAATTGGTGTGCAAAAGTATCTTTTAAACAATGATCCCTCAAAAGCTTACCAAGGTCAACGACATTGATTTCATTAATGCCTTCTCGCTCGAAAATATCACCAAGTATCCGTATAAAGTTATCCATTCTTCGCTTGCTCTCCAGCATCAAACAATAATCGGCCTCGTCGCACTCTTTACTTTCGGCAATTGTTTTGAAGCACTTATCAAATATTAAAAAATTCGGTTTATTCAGGAGAGAAATTAAATTTTTACCGTAACACGAACGTTTCATTTCGTATAGCGCGGCTCTGAAAGCTCTGAATTCAACTGTAAGCTGCACCATTTTGATACGTATGGTAGGCAATTTCAACATCTTATATTGCCAGCTCCCTATCCCCTCCCCTTTCGTGCCGAAACAGATCCTATGAGAAAACAGTGGGGAAAAATAGATTAAAAAGGCATGCAACGCATATAGATTTTCAAAACGTTTCGAAACAGCTAAAGCTAAGAATAATTTATTGCTAAGTTTTCATTATGTCATTTGTTGAAAGTGACAAAATTGTTCAAACTTTCGAAAAAGCATTGGATTTATTAAGGGACAGCACGCAGGAAAGAGTTTTAGAGCAATGGACAAAAAAATTACAAGCAAATATTAAATTACATAATACTGCAATAAAGAAAGGAGACTATAATCACGGTACGCTGATGAAACTTCAGACAAATTTGGGTCATCTGAAAAGGATCGGCGTATACTTTAAATCATGGAAACATACGGGGGCTGGTCAAAAACGTGAAAAGAGATCTGATCGATTGAAGTGGGAAGACACTCAGTCCGCCTTTCAAAATAGAATAAGGTCAGGTATTATAGTAAACATACTTCACATAGATATAGTAAAGTTTTTAAATGACGCATTTTTTCCTTTTAAAAATCGTATAAATCAAATTTTACGTTCTCTAAATGTAGTTAAAGTAAATACTGTCTTCTGTGGTGAATTTGTGAAAATATCTGGCGATGGTGAAATCTTTAGTAACAAGTATTTTAATACAAAAAATGCTGCAATCGATCGTGGCGTTGATATAAAGCAATGGTTTAATGACAATGTTAGCGCTATTATTTTGAGAAAACTTGACGATTTTGAAAATGAAGGGTCCAATTGGAGCTTACATAAAATATTAAGTTTAGAGGTTAATATAAACAAAGTTGGATTTGGAAACGGTGGAACGTCATACATAGCTCTGCCCTACGAAATTTCAAGTAAAAAAGCGTGCATTAACGTCCAAAATCAGGATGAGGCTTGTTTCGCGTGGGCTATCGTTTCAGCGCTTTATCCAACACATTCTAATGCGCATCGAGTAAGTTCATACCCTCATTACTCCACAGTTTTAAATTTGGAGGGGATAGATTTCCCGATGACATTGCCACAGATTACAAAATTTGAGCAGTTAAATAAAATATCTGTAAACGTGTATGTTCTGGAGTTAGTGGGCAAAGAAAAAACATCTAGATTTATGACTGTACCTGTCAGATTAACAAAAAATAAACTTGATAGACATGTGAATTTACTTCTTATTCAAAATGAATATTCGCCAAATATCGGGGAATTCGAAGCTCCCCCTCAAGACGAGTCGATGGATAATATAAAATATCATTTTTGTTGGATAAAGGATCTTTCTAAATTAGTCTCAAAACAATTAAACAACCATAAAAGACGTGTATTTATATGTGACAGATGCTTAAATTATTTTACATCTCAAGATAAATTGAACGAGCATGCTACTAGCTGTGAACAAATAAATCAATGCAAAATTGAATTTCCCAAGGAAAAATTTATTGAGTTTAAAAATTTTGCACATAAAGAACATGTACCTTTCATAATCTACTCAGACGTGGAGGCGATGCTAACACCCGTCCACGATCTGCAAACCGAGACGAAAACTAAAAAATATCAAAAACATGTGGCCTATAGTGCTGCATACTATTTCAAATGTACATTCGATGACTCATTATCTTTCTACAACAGCTATCGTGGACCCCAATGTTTATCTTGGTTTGCAGATCAGCTGGATGAGACCGCGAAATTTGTAGCCTCTAAATTAAAAATTGTGGAGCCTATGGACGAAACCATTAGCCTTAAGGATGCTAGCGAAAACTGTCATATTTGCGAGAAAAAATTCATAGACACTGACATAATTGTGCGCGATCATTGTCACTTAACCGGCAAATTTCGCGGCTACGCCCACCAAAATTGTAATTTGAATTATAAGAACTCTTTTATGATTCCCGTAGTATTTCACAATCTAAGTGGATACGACAGCCATTTTATAATAAGGGACCTTGCCAAAAGAAATCACATTACTCTGCTTCCGATAAACAAAGAAAAATATATTAGTTTTACTATGTTTGATAATGAGACAAATATCAAGTTTCGCTTTATCGACTCTTTTAGATTTCTAGGTTTTTCGCTTGATACTCTCGTTTCCTCTCTAAAAAGTGACGATTTCGTAAATGCTAAAAAAGAATTTCACCATTTGTCACCTGAAAAGTTTACATTGTTAACCAGGAAGGGCGTTTTTTGCTATGATTACATAGACTCGTTTAAAAAATTAGAGGAAACCTCATTACCTTCAATCGATCAATTCTATAACAAACTAAACGATGTTGAAATCGACGAAAAAGACTACAGACACGCACAATTAGTATGGGAAAAGTTCAATATAACTAACTTGGGCGAATACTCCGATCTGTATTTAAAAACCGATGTGATGCTGCTTACAGATGTGTTTGAGAATTTTAGAAAATCGTGTTACAAAAACTATGGATTAGATCCTGCTTGGTATTACACATTACCGGGATACACTTGGGACTGTATGCTCAAATATACCAACTGCAAACTGGAGACATTCCAAGACATCGATATTTTATTATTTTTCGAAAAAGCTGTAAGAGGTGGAATAAGTCAGTGTAGCCATCGCTTTTCCGAAGCGAATAATAAATATATGCGAAGCTATGACTCCACCAAACCTTCCAAATTTATTGCCTATTTCGACGTTAACAACTTATATGGCTGGGCGATGTGTGAGCATCTCCCTTATGGCGGATTTGAATGGATTGAGGACTCAGAGTTTGACGTTACCAAGATTGCCGACGATGCAGACGAAGGCTATGTCTTGGAGGTGGATTTGTCGTACCCAGATCATCTGCATGATGTGCATAAAGACCTCCCGTTTGCAGCAGAGCAGCGAAAACCACCAGGATCGAAATTTTCCAAGCTTATGCCCACACTTCATGACAAGAAGAATTACATAATTCATTACAGAGCGCTTAAACAGGCTTTGAGAAACGGTCTAGTTTTGACCAAAATCCACAGAATTCTGAAGTTTAAACAGGCCCCCTGGCTAGCTCCTTACATACAGTTTAATACACGCTTGAGACAGCAAGCATCGTTAGAATTTGAAAAAACTATAATCAAACTCATGAACAACGCAGTTTATGGTAAAACAATGGAGAACATAAGGAAACACAGGGTTGTTAAACTATTACGCAAATGGGCTGGTAGGTTTGGAGCAAAACATTATATTTCTAGCCCACGTTTTAAGAGCAGAACCATATTTGATGAAAATTTAGTTAGCGTAGAACTAAATAAGACGAGTATTATTTTCAATAAGCCCCTCTATGTGGGAATGGCAATACTCGATATCTCAAAAACATGCGTTTATGAATTTCATTATGAATTTATGCTACGCAAATTATCTGACTGTACGCTCTTGTATACCGATACTGATAGCCTAGTATATGAAATACGCTGTAATGACGTTTTTAAAGACATTATTAAAGATAATATAGAACGTTTTGATACTAGTGACTACCCCCAAGATAATAAATATGGTATTCCATTGGTAAATAAAAAAGTTCCGGGATTAATGAAAGATGAACTTAATGGTAGCATTATAACTCACTTTGCGGGTCTTAGATCTAAGATGTATGCTTATCTGATTGAGGGGAAAAAAATTTGTATTAAGAAATCGAAAGGAGTCAAGAAAAACGTTGTATCGAGACATATAACGTACAACGATTATGTAAGTTGTTTGTTTGACAAGAAACAAAAAATTATAAACCAACGTTCTATACGTTCGTTTGCTCATGATGTTTTCAGTCTCGAACAGTCTAAAATTGGCTTGAATCCTTTCGATGATAAGCGATATTTAGTTAATAGTATTGTAACTCTTCCTTGGGGACACAAAGCTATAAGGCATATTGAATGTAATATGTAAGGATGTAAAAATAAAAAACCCATATTTGTAGAACGTTGTTTTATTAAACCAACCTTCTTCTATACAAATCAGCCAACAGAAACTCTTTGTAAAAACAGAAGAGTTCAAAAATACAAAAGGTTTCTATACTAAATGTAATATTACATAATATTAATATAATGTCTGTTTCATTTAAGTTACTACTTACTACTAGATGATTGACTTTATCTAAGAAATTACAATAGAAATCATAAAAATCAAAGCGGAGCAAAAAGCCAAATCTCAAAGATGCACTTATGCTAACGTTTAACAATTCAAAAATATCTGCCTCGGTAAAATAAACATACACATTATTTTTTCTAAGCGACACGTGCTGATTTCCATCGGCGTCAATCACCGTACTTAGAACCATACGTGAGTCGAATCTGGCAAACATTGGAGCTCCACCATTATTAATAAATTCACATACATGTTCCAATAATTTATTCCATTCAGAGTAGTTCAAGGAAATTACTGTCCGATCATGACAAAGGTATGTGATGATTACTGCTGGCTCAAAATATTTCTTGAGACTCAACCCTGTATGAATGAATAATCCATTAGTTGATTTGATCGGAAAACATGCTGCCAAAAGCAAAGAATCTTCTACAATATCATTTTCACTGCTGCTTACATCGGATTCGTAACCACTGTCAGACATTTTGGCGGTTCGTTCACCGAGAGAACTACACAATGTTTGTTTCGCTTATCCACGAGTCGTGGCTTTTATCTAACCCGAGCCATCGCACAAGAACTTTCCCCCTCCTCCTTTGAAGCACTTTTTCCACCAAATAGATGTCAGGATTTGCCACTTTTTGCAATTCTTCATTATAAAAACCACCCTTTATAGCTCTTCCACGTAAATCTTCTAACAAATATGTGGGAGGATTGGTGTGTTGTACTTTGATTATTTTGAACAACTCCGTTGTCCAATTAGGTCGATATCCCTTGTCAAATACATGTCTAGCTTTACTTATTCTCACAATGTCACCCTTCCTAAATTTACGAGTTTTGAAAACTTTTAAGTGACTGTTGTACACATTGGTGACTAAATGTTGCTCGTTGTTTTTGTTAACTTCACCAGGCTTCATTTGTATCGTTCTATGTTTCCTATTATTGTACTCATTTACTACAGTAGGCAAAATATCAATCCACCTATATTTTCCATTTAGACTGAAATACTTGAATAATTTTTCTTTCAAAGTTCGTATTACTCTTTCCACTATAGCTGCCTTTTTGTCGGTAAATGTACTGTAGTGATTAATTTGAAAAGTTTTCATCAATTTCTGGAATTCAGAGTTGTAAAATTCTTTGCCCTGATCGGTTTGTAAATTGTGAGGCTTGCGTCCCCCACTGTTTTTTAAAATATCTTTAAAAGCCTTTGTAACATCTGCTCCAGACTTGGATTGTAGCGGTCTACACCAGACATATTTGGAGAAAGAGTCAATTACAACTAATATGAATTTATTACCTCTATTACAGTAAGCATATTGATCTAACTGAGCAAGATCGGCTTGCCAAAGATCATCTAAGCCTTTGATAATAGTTCGACGTCGAGGATAATTTTTTCGAGCTGGTTTATGGAGTTCCCTAACTAACCGAACTTTTTCATCACTATGACCGAAATTCATTGTTCAACTGCTCAATTCCAACTTAAAATGAAATTACTTTACACCGCTCTTTTGTTTATCCAATTTCAGTTGTTCTTTAATCACATCCTGCTCTTGTGTTATTTTCTCTATGGCAGTTTGCAAAGCAACAGTATTTAATTCTAACAACTCTTTAAAATCCTGTATTTGCTGGGAAACGTTATTTTTAAAGTCGTTTACTGACCGTAATAAAAAGTTATGACGCTCATCTAATATATTTCTAAGCTTTTCGTTATCTTTATTATATTGAAATGAAATAGCTGAAGCATCGCTATTCAATTTTTGGTTTTGGGACAAAGGAGAGTGCACAATGCCGCTAGCCTTTTTGTATTTCGACGAGCGTCCGAACTTGTTAAGAGTCATTTTGTAACTAACTGTATATTGACAGTAATTATACTTCTAGTAAATAACTTTAGCTTCCTTTAATTCATTTAAGATGGCTGCGATTTCGTTGTCGTGAGAAGTGTTTCCGGCATCTTTAGAAGCTACAAGTAACTTCAACCTATCTACTAATTCATTGACATTATCCCAGTATACGTACTCTATGGGTTTTGTGTTATAAGTAAGCTGCATACCTGTACCTTGCGCATCTTGAGTTTTACTTTTTATTAGAGGTCTAATGATATTAAGGTATTTGGTCTTGTGAGAACCCCTCAATTTACCATTCGATGTAAGGTGAACACCAGTTAACATTAAAATTTTCTTGTAATTTAACAAATCCGCCTGACTGTATTCTGGATATTCATAGAAAATGAGTTGGTAAAGTCCGTCGGTGCTCTTGAAAGGAGTGTTATCGATTATTATATCTCCCGTGTCTTTATCAAAATCGATATGTTTATTTCCTAAGGTCCATGTGTAGGTACTGCGATCAAGTTTAGGACCATAAGTATTATCAATATCAGCAGATTTTGAGATGAAATTTTGAATGTATGGTAAGGCCGTTTCAGGATAACCATAATCTGCGTCATCTTCAACATCATCATCGTATTCAGTTACTTGAGATGATTCTAAGACCGTTGTAGGTAATGTATTTTCTCCCGATATTTCAGACGGTAACTTTTTACTTGGCGTACTAGTAAATAATTCTATCTTAGGTTTTATCCGAATTGCAGTTTGTTGCTTTGATCCTACCTTAACTTTCATATTATTTTTTATTTCGCTTAGAGAATCTTTTACGGGCTTGAATATCTTATCTAAAGTCTCATCCATCTCAGATTTACCCGTTTTTAACGCAGCATATTTTCTTCTAATAGATCTAGTTAGCTCTTTAATTTTTTTAGCACGCTGTGCTCTCTGAATTTGTTCTTGTGATGTCAAGGGCATGTTGGCTACTAATAAAGATACCGAGTCACTAGAGTTTTATATAGCTATCAAATCCTTTTCTGTATCGCCCATTATCTAAACTAAAGTCTTTGGCTATCACTAATGTTCCAAAAACACTACCATTCCAACAAAATGAGCAAAGGTTTTTAAACTGCTCGTAGGTGATATCTGGTGACACATGTTCATCATAGACATGCTTCAGATTAACGTCATCCTGTTTGAACAGAATAATCATGTTACAATTGTCTCGTATTAATTGCTTAGGAATTTTAGAATATGTCTGACAAAGATAGACAACATCTATAGATTTATGACGTCCCATTGAATAAAATTCTCTAATTTTATCTTGTTTATCGCAAGCCACGTCATCAAATATGAAAACCGAATTTTCTCTAGCCTCTGATGGACCAATTACATCATCGTTTGAGTTAAAGGGAAAATATCCAACGCCACTAACTTGTTTAAGCACGTCTTGCAATAACTGATACTTGGGTTGGTACAGTGACTTACTGTACAAGTAAATATTCTCGAATTTTAGTCCGTTTTCATTAAATATTAAACTAAGTAAAGCGTTGGTTTTTCCACATCCGCTAGGTCCACAAAAAATTGCCCTAAATGAGTTTGGAAACAGTACACCGTGTTTAGATTTAGCACTACTTTCTTGCACAATATCTAGGTTTTCTACTGGAAGTGAAACTGTCTGCTGATGGATTTGCATCGCGTCTTTCGAATCGTTGTATCCAACGACCTCGCTAACAACTAAGTCGTTTTGAAGTTGGTGGATTCTTTTATGAGTTTTTTAAGTTATCTTTTCTCGAAAACGTTTTACTACAGAATTCACACATAAAAATAATAGTTCTGTGAATATTCTTGTGTCTTGTAAAACTATCCGATCTACAAAATGTTGTACCGCAAATATCACACATATACATCACGTAGGTGGGGAATAAAACACTGACAATTATACTTAATTTTATCTTTATTATATACTAACACATTGTTACAATACATTCATACTATATTTTTAATTTGCCTTTGGATCATTTGCCTTCGGATCACTTGCCTTCGGATCATTTGCCTTTGCCTTCCGATCATTTGCCTTTGCCTTCGGATCATTTGCCTTTGCCTTCCGATCATTTGCCTTTGCCTTTGGATCATTTGCCTTTGCCTTCGAATCATTTGCCTTCCGATCATTTGCCTTTGCCTTTGAATCATTTGCCTTTGCCTTTAGATCATTTGCCTTTGGAGTGCTCCAAATTTTCAGTTCCATATCTCCCATCTCTCTCTTTGTGTAAGTACTATTTTAATCATGAGTTTTGTTACTAACAGCGATGAGCACACCGTAATGTAATAAACCAGAGGAACAAGAGTAATTTCCATATTATATTCCTTTTGTTCGGGGGTTAATTTAGGTGCAGTCGGGGTACTTTTTGTAGTATTTGTAACTTCAGAAATTTTCCTCCATCTAGTTTCACCAATCGTATGGTTTTTAAATTTAAAATGAAATTTAAATTGCGTTGAATTTTTCGGAAGGATAGCCATTGAAATTGCACTTCCAATAGAAATAAATGGTGAGCATTTATCATTGCTTCCACAAACAGAGATGTTAGTCTGATTTAGCTCATTGTGAATATAGAACACATTATTAATTATTGCTAGCAATGTAATGTGACCCGCTCTCAATAACATCTTGGACAGGACTGTTGGATTTGACTAATTGTTCTTAATTTACATTACATCTCTCACAATTTCACTTAGTGGTAAATACTCCATAGTACAATCATGTATAATTGTGCAGTAGGCTCGAGTTTTGGCTGGAAATCCTTTATTGCTTTCTATGTCTAACTTAACGTCAACAGTGTTTATTTTTATAGACTCATTTCTTCGAGAACAATCGATAACAAACAGAGGTACATACGATTTATATTCCGTATAGCCAAGTAGGGGTCGTCTATCTTTATTCATATAACTCGAATAAAAATCCACGTAATTGTGATAGGCTTCCTGAACATTATTTTTATCAAAATCTAACCTTAGACGTTCAAAAGGAAAGCATTCGCCGTTTAAAATTAATCTCACATCGGTTATATTTATGTGATCAAATTCTGCAGTACTGGATTTAGGATTGTCATTGCGGTCAGTCTGGAATGCCACGATGACGTATCGAGGAGAGGTTAATGCACTTGATGACTTTACAGACCATATCTCCCTTTGAGCACCGGTAGTAAGAGCTGGCAATTCATGAAGTTCCCATTTGCGAAAGGCAAATATAATTGTACGATCAATTTTCATGGCCTGAAGAAGGTTAAGTCTAATTAAATCGTTCGGTTGTATATGCTTAACTTTTAATTCTATATCGGAAATTGATATTTCACACGAATCGTTTGCAGTAGGTAGCAATAAAACGTTGTTATCATTTCGAGCTCGTATCAATCTCACAGTTTGTTTACCACAAACAGCCAACTGATAATCATTGAACATCCCAAACAAATGATTCAAGGGGATTCTGGAAATAAATGAGCCATCGGTGCTTGCATTAAAATGTTTATTAACTCCAGCCAAACCGGCTGTCGCCATGCACTTTTCTTCATTAGGAGAATAACACAAGTATGATCTAATTGTGCTCACAATTCCAGGATTTCGCACTGTTTCTATTTCTTTGCCATTTAGCTCGTAGGAAACAGAGTCAAAGAAAAATGCAGGTGCATTGTTAACAAAGTTACAGTCCCCTTGCATGTCGGTTAATTTTCCTTTAACATAAATCACAGCATCATACATCAACAGCCATGCGTCTCCCTGATTGACAGTTATTTCCACAATATCGTTGTTTCGAAAAGATTTTACAAATGGGTAGTAGGTACGTTTTTCCAGGCGTTGAATAGATTCATCATAGTTTGGACTGCGATGCACATTGAACACCTGAGGAGTTAACGACATTCTGACCAATTGATTTTAAAAACTGAAGATTTTCGAAAGTAAGTACACGGTTGCGACCAGCACCTTTCAAAATTGACGACTTTTTAGAATGATCTGCACGCTTCGACGATTTCTTCGTTAATGACTTTTTACAGAGAAATGACTGCAATTTATAAGGCTTATATGCGTCCCCAAAAATCAAAACCATTTTTAATGAGTTAAACGTTTCAATTCTAATCTCACAATTATTTCCTCGCCTCTAAAATTTACCGGTCTGAAGTTCTGATCGAGAATGTTTAATGTTATGTTATAGATCTCTCGCTTTGTCACTGGTATATATAGCAAATTTTTTGGCGTTTCGTCTATAGCATACCCAGGATCATCAACAATAGCAAATTCATAAATGGTATGTGTTGGTTGATTTTTATAGTATGCTCCAGATGTTATGTTAGAATCTATGTGTATCGTTCTAACTTTCACTATATTCACAGGCAAATCGGAGATGTGTAATTTGTTCGATTCTAACAAACGCTCGGAGAATCCCAGCAGTTTTCCAATAGAACCTTCTTTTCGGAAATCGATAGCGAAATTTTCACTAAAAATTTCACACTTTAAGGTGCTGTTATTAGGTTTTAATAAATTTTCTATCTTTTTCGACAAAGTTTTTTCCAAATTTAATTTTTAAACTGTTATTTATACACTCTTCTATTGCTCCTATTTCATACGATCCTGTAGGAATTTGTATAGTTATGTCTCCCTTTTTACCAACAAGATATAGCTTGTCTTCTTCACTCTCGATATTCGGCACGCTGTTGTACGAATGAAATCCCAACAATGCTAAGCCATACTCATAATCCTCATCTAAATATATAGGACTGGTAAAGTCAATAGACAGCGTTGAACTAAATCCATGTAAGGTGAAAAGCATAGACATCGTCTTCTCGTCTTAACTGTCACCTTTATACAGAAACTCGAGACACAAATGCCCGCAATTTATTTCATCAAAATTCTGATAAGAATCGTTATTATATATTATTTTTACGTTCTTTCCCAAATACTGAACCAATTCTTTGGGCGGTTTCAAATTACCAAAACTGTCAAAGTACTTGACGATATTTCCTCTTTTCTGATAGGCTACCCAGTGAGTTCCCGGATTTCGCTGAACATCCAAATTTAAAATGACCGACTCGTTTTTTCTCACCTTTTTAGGTAGCGTGTCTCTCATAAATACGCCTTTAAAAAATGGTATGTTAAGCTTTGCCGCGAACTTTATTAAATCTCTATCTGTTAAAGGTCTGTTGGGTAGCCTCAATGAGAGTTTTTTTTCAAAAATAGTCCGAATCCTCCGCGTTTATTTCTTCTTAAATAAAGACCCGAACCTTTTTTGCCAACAGGTTCCATCGACTGTTTCGTCACACTCTTTTTAGCATTATTTACATCCAAAATGGTTTTAGCTACAGCACTTGCTCCACCTGCCAAAGAACCCAATGCCCCTAGAGCTCCTAGAATAGGAATAAGAGGAAGAAATCCGCCAGTTTTGCTTTCGAATGGAATCAACCTCGGTATCCTCAAATTCTTTTTTCCAATCTTTTTAACAATCATACGGGCAGCTCTTACAGCAGCCAATGACGATTTTTTCAAATTCTGAGTGTTATTCAAGTCCTTAGGAGTAAAAGATTTTCTGAGATTTTTTTCCACTTTTTTTACGATGTCCCTTCTAAAAGAAATCGGTCGTCGTTTTTTAACTCCCATACCCAATTTTCTTTTTACTTTCATGGCAGTTGTTACAAGCCAAGAAGCAGCCTTCTCACTAAATTTAGCGTCTTTGGATTTTACTCGATCCCAAGCACGATTTTCCAATTCTAAATCAGCCTTGTGTCGATCTTCTAATAACTTGCTGTTTGAATACAAAATATCGTGGGTCCTACACGCTGCGTCCAATTTATTTATACCAGAATCTCCTCTCGTCAGACGTTTCTCTAACTTAGTTCCAGGCCCACAAAACTGATATTTAGGAAGGTGCAATTCAACTGGTAATTTGTCGATTAAGGAATTTAGTAAACCTTCCCCGTGAACTGACAACATCCCACTGATTCACAATACACATAAACTTATAAAATAAGGTCACCCGAAACAGGACGTTAAATCAAGGAAAAAATATTCTAACCGCGGCGTTTATACCTGCCAACCGAACCCCGAAAGCCCTATGCGGATCCTGGCTCAGGCTCAAAACCCTTATGCGGAAGCTGGCTCACATATGGCGGCCATCTTTGAGCCAGGATCCGCTTTACTTAACTACTCTTGTATTTTATTTCTCTTTAAAATTACAAAGGGTGTTTCTAAATTGGTGCAAAATACTGCAACGATGTATTCTTCGGTCAATATGCAGGATGATTCATTGGTTAGTATGCAAATTTAAACAGGGGTAAAGTTTAATCCCTGGAGCATGCCTATGAAGTTATTTTATTAAATTCAAAAAGAAAATTTCAGTTCTTCTGTGAAATAAAAATTCAAAAGTTTGGGGCCGTTGAACTCGTTACTTGTTTCACCCACCATCCTAGTTTAAAATCTGCAATGCTGCTAGATGAGCTTCCTTGTCAAGGAATTCTTTTTCCCCGAAATTACCTTCACTACGGTCTGGCCTTTACTATTCTCTGAGTTATATCCCGGTAGAAATCCATTAGAAGCCAGGACTAGCATAGCCTCATTTCTGCCTTGTCCCTATTACTTCTTTTAATAACCACATTCCCAAGGGACGCCCTGTCAACGTTCCCATTTCCGCGCCATACGCGACTGTCTTGGGCGTCGTTCCGGGGCCGTGCCCGCTTCGAAAATGGAATTAAGTGGCGGATCGCGCCACGCGAACGACAGGCCTCGCCCTTCGCCTAGAGACACTTCGGGACCGCTCCTAGGGACTCCTCTGGGAGACGGTGGCGCCGCGCCGCCTACGCCGTCGCTCGCCTACACAACAAGTCACCTCCGCAGGAGATTCCCGTTCGACATTAACCCAGGATCAACTTCCTCGTCTCTAAATAGCACGAACTCCAGAAGCGGGAAGCTATATGAATCTCGTTAAAGCTCTCTTCCCCATGCTTGTCCAGAAATAATTCTTCTCTTATTCGCATGTCCAGTTGGACATTAGAGTAATAATTAGAAACCATGTAAACTACAAAAGTGTCTTTAGTGTGGTGTAGAGTCCCTGTATAGAAGAAAGAGTCGACCATAGAAACTTAAAATTCCAAGAGTCATACCTGCAATGATCTGTATACCTAGATGACCCATTCAAATGGCATTGTAATCCACGTTGATATAGTACAATAAAATATCAAAACAAAGACCCTGTACTGGTGCACAGCTGATCCGTAAATATATCGCCCACCAGTGGAAAGTTCGGTTTGATGCAGTATTTGTAGCACCACACACCACGCATTTTAAGCGTCCCATCACTATTCACTATAATAGTTGATATTTAAACGAATGTAAAAAGTTTATTAGCGTTTTTAACCTGTAGGTACCCGGCGCACTACAACAAGGCATGTGTAAAGAAACAGACGTTTGGCCCTGCCGCGTCGTTGCCAAATCTATTGCGCTTGCCCCAGTTTTCCTTCTATGCAACCAGACTTAGTACATAATTTAATATATTTTTAACATGTGTATTTTAATTATAATATTATATAATAAAGAGATAATATTAACATAATTATATATCTCTGATGACTTTGCTATATGTAAATAGTAAAAAATAAGTGCTTTCATTATTTGTCACATTAGGGAAGTTGCAACTCTGCAACTCTGCAGAAAATAAATATCAAAATGTTGAGGACGAAGTTGTGTATGGATTATGGATCTAGGTATACAGATCATTGCATACCTGCGCTTGCTATCAGCTAGTGAACGCTGTCTCATTTTTTCTACCTGTAAAAGAAAGACAGTTATGTCAAGCTTCAAGCTGCTTGCAAGCGTTTCCTCTGCACGGAAGTGCTGATTGCACCCAATTATACAGGGTGAGTCAGAATGTATAGTAAATACTTTAAAGGAGTGTTCGGCAGGTGGTTTTATTAAGGGGAGGGTCTTTCATATAAATTTTTTCGATTTGTGCTTTCCTTGCAAAGTTATTCGGCTCTACAGGGTGACCCAAAATTATTATTTTTTATTTATACAGTGACCAGCAGAAAGTTGAACACAAATGGAAAACTTTTTTATTATTAATTTCTCAGAAAATTTTATTCTTGGTAATAGTTGATACATCATTTCAAACTCAAAATGCACATATCAAAATTTAAATATCTCTTTTTGAATACGAGGTAGATTCAAAAATGTCAAAATTGCTCAAGAGTAAAGTATACGCTTATTTTTTAAAATACGGTAAAAAGTTACTTACAAAAAATGTTTGTAATCAAAAGTGGATGTCAGATTTAAAGTCATGGCCACCTAGTCAAATAAAAGAAATTTAACATTTTTTGTATTTTTTTGACCACCCTGTGTATTACAAAAAAAAAAAAAATACCGTCAGCGCAACTTATCATCGGTTAACACATGAATTTGCTACTAAACTTTAATTTTTTTCGTTTAAAAGCTAGAAATTTAAATTAATGCAAATCAGATTTTAAAAATATAAAATTTTTGTGTCCAACTTTCTATGCCGGTCGCTGTATCTCAATAATGGCGCTACTTGGAAATTTGAAATTTGGTATGTGTTATCTACTTACTGGAAGACGCCTTAAGACTCAATGTACAGCAGGTACGTGGTGATTCAACATTTTGACCCATAAAATGACTTTTTTCGATCTGTAGCGAGCAACACGCATAATTTTAAATTTTTTGTCAATACAAATTTTAATCTAAGACAAAAATTATTTAAAAATATTTATCACAATGGCCGTTATTAGACTTTTTGCGCAAATGCTAATAACGGCCATTGTGATAAATATTTTTAAATAATTTTCGTCTCAAAATGTGAGTAATTACTTAGGTTAAAGTTTGTATTGACCAAAAATTTAAAATTATATGCATGTTGCTCGCTACAGATCGAAAAAAGCCATTTTATGGGTCAAACAATCCCTATCAATTTTTTTGCTTGAACTTTTTTGTGGGCCATTTTTACGTATAACAAAAATATTATTTAAGAAACTTTTTTCCCTCTACATTTTTTCTCGAAAACACAATATTTTTCCTACAAAAAAAAAATTATGCCAAATAGCATTCCCTGACTACAGAAATTCAAGTAAAAATTCATAGTAGGCGGGCGTCAAACAATTTAATTTTTTTATTGAACATTAAAACAACAAAAATATCAGGTATCAACAATTCAGCTTCAGATAGGAAAAATATTGTGTTTTCGAGAAAAAATCTAAATGGAAAAAAGTTTCTTAAATAAAAGGGCTACACAAATCATATTTTTGTTATACCTACGTAAAAATGACCCACAAAAAAGTTCGAGCAAAAAATTAATAGGGGTTGTTATTTTTTACACTTTCTTAAGGCAGTGTGTAAATGAATAAACTACTCCAAGACGTCTTCCAGTAAGTAGATAACGCATACCAAATTTCAAATTTTTAAGTAGCGCCGTTATCGAGATATAAATAAAAAATAATAATTTTGGGTCACAATGTAGATCCGAATAACTTTGCAAGGAAAGCCCAAATTGAAAAATTTTATATGAAAGACCCCCCTTAAAACCACCTGCCGAACACCCCTTTAAAGTATTTACTATACATTCTGACTCACTCTGGATATTTTAAAGTAATGATGTGACGAAAATTAAAAAAACGATAGATTCATAAGCGCCCAGGCAAAATTATTTTATTATTTATTATTTTATTTACTTAATCAGTTTAACTTAATAACAAAGTAAAATGCATCAAAGATTACTCCAATGCCTGTTAAGACCCTAGGGCAAAGCTTACTAGAAGTAATTTGCACCTTTTCGAGTTGACTTTTTCTTGCTCAACAGCCCGAAATCTAACCTGAGGTGTATGTCCATAAAAGTACACAACATTTAAGCAGCTGTATACTTCACCACAGCACCCCAGTAGTAATTTATCACATAAACTGACGTGTACCTAATTTATTAATTTGAATTGCTCTTATTAGGGACATATCTGATGCGAAAATGTTATTGAAGCTATTTGCAGAGAATTTTTATTAAAATCTGTACATTATAGTTGTAATTTTTCCTACATATTGGGTCTTTTAAATGCGAACTATAGGAAGGACAAGTTAATAGTTAATTGAATGTAGATGGAGTCGTTAGAAGAGGGTGGCCGTGCCTGCAAGTCATCAAGTTTTTAATTAAGTAAAAGGATATGCAAATGAATAGCGCATTAGATTTTGGCTAGATAGTAATCTTAGACACTCGCCATGCTCAGTATATAGCACACCGCACCTATTTAGTTTTACTTTTGTAGGGATGGCGACCCCACCCTTTGTCGACTTATATTGTAATCTGGAAATGAAGCCACGTAATCATTTCTTCCAAAGAAGCATTTAACGTAAAAATCAATTACCATCAGGCAGCTACTAATTTGGGGTTCCTTTTCAAACTTGGGTCGGACATAAAAAGGCTGTAATTTCTATATTAGAACGAGGCTCCAATTCGCCAATTCGCAGTGTCATATGCTTGACGTGGGTCTTAATGTGTAAAACGACTGTTGATTGACTATAACGCCCATTGATTCCAAACAAAGAAAACCGTTGCAATAAGCAGGTGAGGAGAAGATACTATGACATTTTTGTCTTCAAAACATTTCCCTATATGAAGTGCAGTGTCATTATAGATTTATTTTCAGGTATGCTTAGAAAGGACACGAAGTAAAGAGAATAACGGAAATGGACATTACCTTAGCTAGAGTTTGTAAGTAGCTACGGTGTTCATAAATTTAAAAAAAGATACGAAACGGTAAGAATTTTCAAGGTCAAACAGTTTAATTGAATGAAAAAATCAAATTTGATCATAAGATATTAGGTAAGTAGACTGGTGGTAATTTTTTTGTTGTTAACTTTAGGCTATAAAATAATTATTTGTGCAGTGACCAAGAAATAGGTGCTCTTTTTCTTTTATAGAAAAGACAAAAGTGTTAAAAACGTTGTTGATTTTTAACTGAAAACAATTCAGTTATTGTTATTACCAATAATAAAGATAGACCCTCCTTAGTGATGCATGCGGAAATAAAATTATTGCCACACCTTATAAATATGTAATTATAAATTATCATCTACGGCCCTGGCAGTGAAGCAGCACGAAAAAAAACTTATACGGAGTATTCCGTAATGGTATGAAAATATTTAAAGAAAGTGTTCGACAGGTGGTATTAATTTCTTTCATGTAAAAGTCTTTGGTGTAAGTCTCCTTTCCAAAGGCTTAAGGTTTTTGTTGTTGAATCTATAATCTTGAAATTTGGGAATATATTTTATTGTCACTTACGATTACATAAGAACGTGGTAGGCGAGTGTATTTTTTTCTCCTTTCTTACCTTACTATTTACGAACACTGTAGCTAATGCTTTTTCTTGCATTCAGAGGAATTTAAATAGTAAAAACAATCGAACATTAAAAAATAATAATAAAATGACAGGAATGAGTTCAATTAAAAATAAGAAAGTGACAAACATATTCATATTTTCATACAAACATTATGATACTCACTATGTTTTTACGTAAACGTCAGTGGTAATATAAGTACTGTTATTTAAATACAATAGTATATTGGGCAACAAGCAATGAGACACATTATATATGAGAGTAAACAAGTTGTGAGACAAGGTGAAGGCGAGTGCTTAACGAGTAGTTACACACTACACTACACTTTGCGAATGAACTTGAATACTAAAAAAATTAAAAATGATCATGTCTACATTTCTTGACATTACTTGACACAACAGTGTCCAATAGCTTCAAATTGCAGTAGTGCACAATGCAATGCCAAACATTTGCACATCATGACAGACGAACCAGATCGAAGCGTCCCTCAAGGGAAACCTAAATCCTTAATCCCTTAGACCTTCCACCAAATCGTCATCTTACATTTCCTAAATAATGATCCCTCTTCAAATTGCGCGATGCGACGTCGATATTACGAGTCGAATGCGGTTTTGGGAAAGTAGGCCTGTCGAAAATAAGACGGTATGGCGAGAATTCGGAGAGTTGGGATTTCGGTGTAGCGAAAGGTATGGGTCGCGTAGCATAGGCACTTAACCAGATGCTGTTAAAATCACTAATCGTAAATTCCCAATTTCACACCAATTCCATAACTTCATATACTTAGTTAAATGACAATACATATAAAACATAACAATCGTTACATATCAGTAGAGTAACCCAAATATGCAAGTCGAAACCCTAAAAATATGCGCATAAATATGCAAATAATTTAGTCAAAATATGCGGGAAAATGTTGAAAATATGCAAATTAAGAAATACTTTAAAAATATAAATTTATTGTTTCATTTACAAATAAAGATATACATATAATGTAGGTACATACAAATTTCTAAATGCATTTATACATAGTAAAAGTAACAATATTTTATTTTAAATTTTCTACATACAGGGTGATTGAACTAAATCTAAATATGCATTTATTATAAATTATAAAAAACAGGTTGAAATTTAGTTGTAAAAACAAGAAACCACTAAATGTTGCTCAAAATTCTCAATTAAAAAATTTTGTCTTCTACCAGAATATAAAAATGTATAAATGGAGAATCTCCTTTCCACATCAACCGATGTAAGAGGTGCGCTTTTAAAATTGCTCACTATCACAGGATCCAAATCAATGGATTCGGTAAAATCTCCCTTTAAAATATTTGCTACTTGGCTAAGAAACTGAAACCCACTATTTTTTTTTCCATCACATTTCTAAATTTTTGAAATATTTTGTTTCCAATTTTACCTGTGACGTTTTGAAAAGCAACCTCAGGTTGGTTTACCAGTTCTACACTTCGGGTTAATGGCAAATTAGATTCCTCCATTTGTGTTATTGTTTTAGAAAGAAAGCTATAATTTTTTTCTTTTAGAAAGAAAAGTTGTTTCTTTATTTCCTTGTTTTCGAATAGTTATTTAACATCTGTAAGGGACTGGGAAGATTCGTTCGAAAATTCTGAAATTAGATCTTTCAGTTGGCAAAAATTCTCGCAATAAAAAAATGCAGCTTCCAACCAAGTGCCCCGTCTTGTAATAGTAGATAGGTTGAGGTGGAAGAGGAGAGTTTGGTAGTTTTTCTTTGTAGAACTGAACCCTTATAGGCGCATTAAGGAAGACTTTTTTCAAATTGGAAATTAAACTATTTAGAAGCAAAAAATGTTTCCCAATTTGCTCAGCAACCCGATTTAGCATGAGCAAGGCATGTTACATTTATCAACTTCGGATAAAAGATTTCCAAATTTTGCCCTTCGTATATAACTATTTACCTACCTATAATTTATTCTGTCCTTTTCAATCAATGTACTTTATTATAAATAGATATAAATACCTACTTTATTCGTTTTCAGATCACCAGGATTAGTGCCCATAAAATTATAATTTATCTATATTATCTTGGGAAAACCAGGTATAACTACCTAGACCCCTGTTCCCAAAATGAATGAAACGCCTGCCACAGAGTTAAATTATCCTAAATTCTTTCAATTGAGGCGTTGAGACCAGAAGGGACCATCCCCATTACAAGTTGTATGGAGTTATTGCAAGTTCTAAGTTATCACTTTTTTGGAATTTTTTTTCCCGACATATAAATCATATTAACGTGTCCGGATTTTAATTAAACGTTTACAATTGGGTTTATTAGTATAGATTAAGCAAATAACACATATATTTTCAATATTTTCTTAAATTTAGTGTGGGTTAGTCCGTTTTGGTTCGTAGGATATACACATTTTTTTTTAAATTTAGTGTGGGTTAGTCCGTTTTGTTTCTTGGGATATTTTATTTATTTTTTTATTATGTGCAATTGATCAAATAATACAAATCAAAAATATTGTTTGGTTTTATTCAACCCAAAAAATACAAATAATTTATTCAAAATTATTTACTCTAATGGGTATATCATTCCGAAGAGCATAAAAAAGCTGTGATAGACGGGTGGAATGCATTCTTTCAACTGCAGCAGATCCTTATTTTTCGCTGTAGTAATACTATGTTGAATAGTTGACAGCTGTAGCCTTTTAAATAGATCGAATGCATTGCAACGTATATAAATTTCCACCAGTGCCAAAGTGGACTAAGCTGCATAGTTCATTATAGCATGAAGATTGAACTGCAACGTATTTAAATTTCCACCAATGCCAAAGTGGACTAAGCTGCATAGTTCATTATGGCACGAAGATTTTGCTAGTCTAATCCATGTGGACCATCCTCTTTGGTGCTGCCATCTGTAGTAGACTAGCTAAGGCTCAACTGGTCCGCTTTGGCACTACATAAGACCGTACTTATTTGGATATTAAGAATTTTGTGGGATGGTCCGCTATGGTTCTCAGCGCCTCAATTATGCACAATATGCCATATTTTAAGGATATATGCAAATATTTAAAAAAATGCATATAATATGCTAAATATGCGTGTTGCATATTTGGGTTAGATACTCTACATATCAGAAATCCGTAGTTAAACGATTGATCACTTTTGGCCGGGTCAGGATACGCACATGTCCAATTTTTCTAAAATTCTCCAACGCCCGGTAAGCGATAGGAAACGGGGGACAAAAGACCGGCGACGTTGTCGCGCGCGTGTCTTTCCGGCACGCCACGGCTCGCATAAATGGACAATTTCGTGTGTGCCGCGTGTAATTTGCCTACTCGGAACTCCTTCATTAGCCGTGTCGTTATCAGATTAGGTATGGGGACCGGTTATCCATGCCATTGTCTGTGCCGGTAAGCTCTGGCACTATGGACATTGTCGGGCTGCGACATATACAGGGTGTTTCATAATTGCACGCTGATCCGGCAGGGGGATATTCCTTGGGCGATTTTAAGACAAAATTTTCATATTAACATAGGTCCGGAAACGTCCGAAAATCGGTTTTTCTTCAATATTTCGGAGACTGGTTTAGATATTTTTTTGATATTCAGTACACGATATCTGCGTATAAAAGCAAGTATTTTAACAAAAAAAAAACATTTGTTCTGATTCCACCAGTGGCGTCCCCACAAACAGGTCGATACACATTTTTGAGAAAAAAAATGTGACGCCAACGCTATTTTTCAAAATAAGAATTATTTTCCTAGTCTTTGTTGTGTGTCTATCAAAAATGAGCTCTTGACTTTTTGGCCTACGAAGGACGGTTTCCGAATTAAAAAATAAAAAGCATTTACTTGCTATGCCGCTATGGCAGATTAATTTATTATTGAAATCTTAACAATGAAATTAATTAAATCATATCAGGTGTTGAAAATGTCGACCACCTGCAAGTATGCACGCCTCAACTCTTCTTCTCATAGATTCGCGTACTCGTTGAAAAATTCCTGGCGTATTTCTTATAGTGTTGCAGGAATCTGTTATGCGATTTCTCAGTTCTTCTTCAGTTTGGATTGGGGTGCTATAAACTAAGGTTTTAAGATGGCCCCATAAGAAATAATCTAGACTGTTCAGGTCAGGGGATCTAGGCGGCCATAATTCTGTTCCTGCTCTGCCTATCCAGCGATTATTGTAATTTTGGTCCAAATAGGCACGTGCCAAAACACTAAAATGCGCAGGGGCACCATCGTGCATAAACCACATTCGATTTCGGATTAAAACGGGGACATCTTCCAACAGCACTGGTAAATCATTTTCAAGAAAGTGACGATAATTTTCTCCATTTAATCTTCCTGGCAGAAAAAAGGGTCCAATTAAATAGTCGTCAACAATTCCTGCCCACACATTTACCGAGAATTGTTCTTGGTGATTGACTTCGACGATTGCATGCGGGTTCTCTTCAGCCCAAAAGTGATTGTTGTGGAAGTTTCTAATTGCATTTCGGGAAAAACTGGCTTCATCAGTAAATAATACTTCTCTGTCAAATAGTGGATTTTCAACAATTTTTTGAATAAACCATTGGCAGAAATTTATACGAAATGGAAAATCCCGAGGCAGTAAGGCCTGAACCCGTTGAATATGGTAAGGGTATAACAAAAAATCGTGAAGTATACTCCAGACTAAAATATGGGAGATATTCAAATTACTAGCAATTTTCCTTGTGCTTATTTCGGGATTTTGCTCAACTGAATTAAGAACAGCTATTTCAGTTTCTTCTGTTCTTGCGATTCGTTGTGCCCCTTTTAAGTGGTGATCGGGTTTAAAACATCCCTTCTCGCGTAGTCTCGTATGAACGCTTGAAAAAGTTATTGCATCTGGCACAATTCTTTGCGGAAAACGCTCTGCATACAGTCGCCTGGCTTCAAATGCATTTCCATCCGCAAGACCGTACATGTAATGAATATCGGCAAACTCGGCATTCTCAAACATATTTTCTTATACTTATATCAATCACTCACATTCAGATAAAGTATTGAAGTGAAAAATTTGACACTTGGTTGTAAACACAAAACTAAATCTCAGTGGCCTACTAGATTTTAAATAATAAATTAATCTGCCATAGCGACATAGCAAGTAAATGCTTTTTATTTTTTAATTCGGAAACCGTCCGTCGTAGGCCAAAAAGTCAAGAGCTCATTTTTGATAGACACACAACAAAGACTAGGAAAATAATTCTTATTTTGAAAAATAGCATTGGCGTCACATTTTTTTTCTCAAAAATGTGTATCGATCTGTTTGTGGGGACGCCACTGGTGGAATCAGAACAAATGTTTTTTGTCAAAATACTTGCTTTTATACGCAGATATCGTGTACTGAATATCAAAAAAATATCTAAACCAGTCTCCGAAATATTGAAGAAAAACCGATTTTTTCTTCAATTTTTACCGCCCTGTATATCGAAAATGAAGCGTTTCCGGACCTATGTTAATATGAAAATTGTGTCTTAAAATCGCCCAAGGAATATCCTCCTGCCGGATCAGCATGCAATTATGAAACACCCTGTATAGGCAGGTGCAGAGTAGAAATGTGAAGCATAATTGCGACACATCTGAAAAATAATAAAAAAAAATTCTTCCAATTCGCCAGAAAAACAAACATTATTACATTATTCAATGTAAATGAGCGACTGGACCCAGACCTTTTCTATTGAGAAGTTATGTGTACATTGGAAACACTCCAACTGAAGTAGGGTATACCAAGCCAATAGGGCCAACGTTAGATCACAGTACCCTACAGCAGGGGCGTGCAGTCCATGGAAGCAAGGGAAGCAGTGCTTCCCCTAAACCAAAACAATGTAAAAGGATAAAATGTAATTTTTGAATTTTTAAACAGGATGCAACTCTACCTTAAGGGTAGTGCACAATGCGTACGGCAGCTATGGGGTTGGTGAAGAGTAGGGTTCGTGGGCAAGGAGATTTTCAATTAAATTTATTTTAACGTAAAGCAAATGTTCATAAAAAAGAAAAAGGGCGCCACCGAGCTTTTTTTGGAAAACTGGAAAACCACATTGATTAAAAAACAAGTGTCACTTTGCAATGATGTGAACAATGAAACACAACTTGTATGTAAAACACATTTTTAATAGGCGTAAGACCTACCTACAAACAAAAGCCATCCATCTCGATGAACTCAACCGTCTACAAATGGATATGAACTTATTTATGACATGTCATTAGAGACGTGCACAAAAATATATTAAATTGCATTATAGTAACTAGTACCTACTTTTCAAGTTCGAACTCTTAAAGTTCACACTTTTACTTTTATGACAAAAGTATTATGTAATAATATGATCACTATTCAAAATAAAATGAGGGGGTCTTATTATGACCACAGTAAGTAGGTAGATACTAAGTTTGCTTGTAGTGTGCGAGAAAATAACTCGATAATAACGTCGGAGAATAATACGTGTTCACCACTTATCTGGTTTGGCGTTGAGTCGGGAAGAGCCGGAGGAGAAAACCAAACTGGCAGAACCGCTTGTCGGGTGTAGACAGGAGTTCGCTGCAACCGTCTTTGCTGCACCCTGCGTAGGTTCGGACGCCACTGAATCCAGGGATAGCTCTCTCTCTATCTATTCCAATTAATGCAGGAAACTATAGCAACTGTCGTAAGCTCCAACCCTATAGAAAACCCTAAAATAGGCACCAATTCGACCTATCTCATAGTTATGACCTAACTTGTACACTTACCACTTTCTTGTGGGTTTTCTTAGATAACTAGACAAAGCTGCAGGCTTTCTGTGACACAGGGATGAAACAGATGATAACAGTCCCAATCACTCGGGCAGGAAGTATGCCTACAAGATCATAAAAAAATGTCGAATTCAAAAAGAATAATAAAAACGAGCTTACCCACTTAAAAAGAAACAGCCCACCAGGCGATACTGGCTCTCCAGAATGCAAACGATAGGCAAAGTAAGGCAGGGCAAGGTACGGCACTCCAGAAGATATCAAAAATATTCAGAGGACGAAATAATCCAAAGATTTCGCCAACGGTTCAGCCCAGACTGCCTTTTTTTCCAACAAAAACGGTAGGTACCACCGGGCGCCACAAAAACTTAAGTTCGCCACGGAAAAACCGGCGTTGACCAGGTAAGGACTTACCAATCTAGTTTGCCCTAATTTATTCCACAGAACAAGCGGTTTTAGACAGCAGAGTACAATTACTAACCTTTCTGAATATGATGGGAAATGCACAGCGAAGTGGCAGTGAAAAACTCAATCATTTTCTCTCCAATAAACTCGAGCCAACCTATAGCATCTAACTTAGTGACTTTAACACATCTACAAATCAAAAAATAAGGCGCGATATTTTTGAAACGCTACAAGGAAGCAATTAGTTTAGTTACCTAGGTATATCAAAAACGCTAAAAATTATCTTATATATCATATATCAAACCTACAATATGTTATGCCTCTAGCAAATGCGGAGTTGACTCCGACTGTGCCCATCCTACCCAGAGACGGTACAATGTAAGCTATGCCGGCCGCTATCTTTTCTGTAGCGTTCGAGGGTCGAGAGGTTATTGAACTTTCCACCTCCACCGCACTGGCTGACGCGAATGAGAACGCGTGTTTTAAGCGTGAGTGGAAGCTATCGTTGCAATAGGTTCTTTATTTAGTTTAGTTGGTTTTGATATCTGCGTTGCGTTGGTGCGTCGCGCGCGTCGTATCTCGGGCGATATGGAAGAAAATACCATAGAGACATGAACATGGAAATACCGTTAACTTCGGCTGTCGGTAATGACGTTGAAAATGTTAAAGTTGAACAATTAAGTAAGTGTGTGTGTGAATGTGGGGATTTTCGACATTAAATTTTGCGGATCAGCTTCAATTAATTATTACTAACTGAAGGGCAAAACCCCCTATGAAAAATTTTACCACAAAAACGAATGAATGACTTTCACAGATATCGCTGTTGTCTATTGAGAATATACTTCTCCCGAAGATGTTAGAGCATCGATCTTTTTATGATGACGGCATTGACGAATTCTCAAAAGTGATCGAAGAATCGAATTACAGGGTGTTCCCGGATATTTTGACCCACCCCTAGAGCCTTTATTTTTCGAGTTAGAAAAAAATTACTTAAATGAAAGTTGTAAGGTACCAAGGTGTATTGTCCCAAAAATAATGGATTGACAGGAATGCTCTTGCTTAAGTTGAAATGTTTTTCCATGGCAACCTTGATTAAATATAAAGATCGTATTTATCTGCAATTTGGACTATCATGCGAGTGCTTAGAGCAAACATATAACATATTTATATTGTTGGAATCGGAAAAATGCGTGCTATTCAAAAATCCGCAAATATACAGGGTGTTCCATTAAAAAAAGTAAGTTTATATTTTTCATAAATTTGCGACGCTTATTTGTTTTATCTTGTAACAGATCCTAGCGGTTCAGAAAAAACCCTACAACTTTCATTTAAGTAATTTTTTTCTAACTCAAAAAATAAAGTATCTAGGGGTACTGCCCTACAGTAGCGTGACTATCTCAAACTATTTTTAAACACCCCCGCTTCGACTAACTTGGAACTCGGCTTTTTTTCAGCTAGCCAGCAGGGCTCTATTGTAGCCAATTGTTTTTCTGAGTAGGATCATTTCATACAGATTTTGAAGTTTATTTTCCTTTCAAGCGGTTTTCTTGCGGTCTTATGCTAAAATGAGGCAGAATGACCTTGAGTTAGACTGAAAGTGGGGATAATCGAAAACTCGGGCTACTGGTTTGTTATACTATGGTTAGATATACTTTCTTTTCCCGAGCCTGTAGGTGATAGAATGTTTAGAATAAAAAAATAATATGTCGATATACTGTTAGAGTTTAAATACATAACTGATGTCTAGCAAGATTTATGGCATATTGATAACATGGCTTCGAAGTGAGTAGTGCTTGATGTCCCTATATGTTTATAAAAAAAATAGTCCAGGTCAGCTCATTATCGCATACATAATATTCTTACTCGCATTAAGACAAAGTGCTATTTACCTTTCCCGACGTACGCCGTTTAGATATATCAAATATTATTAAAAATGACTTACTAAATAATAGATCGATTCGTGTGGGTATCCCCTTTCCTCTCTATAGATTGTATTTGCTTGATAACTAATGATTGTCTTATACATTCGAATAAATTGTGCCGATATAGTATCCCACGTGGACATATAGAGACAAAAAAGGTCTTAATGAATTTTTAAAGGCATTTCGAGCAATGGACGTCATTATCGTCCGCTTTATTTCCCGTCCTAATATTCGGTACTTTTGCCGTATCTGGCCTTTCATCTTTTTTGTAATGACGAAGGACCAATTTATCACTGAGATCGCACTTGACGCAGGCTAATGAGTACCTAGAGAATATACAAACGTGAAATTAGACCAACTAATGGCATGGAAATATCTGCCACACACGAATACCTACTTACCCTGAATATTAAAGTATACCCTATACCTACGCATGAACGGGCGTAAAATAAAAATATATTATGTATAATTAATTGAATTCTGCTTAGGTCAACAATTTTGTAAACAGAAATTCTTTATATGTTGTTACTATATGCCTTTATAAGTTATATTTCTATATTTTTGCTTTCTTCCACAAATAAAACACTTGGGGAAATTTAAATAGAAATATAATCTAAATTTGCTGTCTTACAAAAAACAAACTTAGATTCCCAAATTTTCCAAAAACTATTAGTAATGCTCTCGTTTTGGGATATTACTTGTATAGATTGTATTTATACAGGGTTAACTATGACTTAGTACAAAAATTTTTACCACGTGCGCAGGGTGGCTTAAGAAAACATAGAAAAATATTTTTAGATTTTTTTTACGATCTTTAAAAAAACGGGTAAAGACCCCTATTTTCCCTGTAAATCCCCGCCTTTAATGACGTCATCCAATTTGGCTTCTGAAGGTACTGACAGCTGAAGTGATTTTCCGCGGTGTTGCCGTTGATTTAGGAACGGTGAAAATACCTCTTTACTCAAACAAATTTAAAAAATACATAAATAACAATCGATTTGAATCTGTACAGATGCAGCGCTATTAGATTCCCCTTACCTTAGCTCGTATCCGGACCGGTTCCTACTCTCGCGGAAAGCTCATTACCGCGACACCACAAGCCGTCTCCCTTAATACCCCCGGAGCTCCTCTGATGAATTCTTGTCCACCATCTAACCTCTTCTGAAGCATAGATAATGGATTTATTGTTCTGAAGCCTCGGCGGTATGAATTAAGCGACGTATCGGCCCGGTCGAGTCTATGAAACGTTTTTTCGACTGCTCCGCGTTGCCCCGTTCGTCATTTCATAACTTCCTAGCTAGGCAACTAACTGTACATACAAGGTTTGTTCCAACAGGGCCAATAACCGTGCTCAAGCACGTTCAGCGCATGCGCACTACCCCACTGGCTGTTCCAACTGAATTATGTACCTACCGACACGGGACGATACACGCACTGTTCCAGCCGATTTATGGATCATTTGTGTATCGTCCTTGTACGATAAAAACGGTGCCTGGTCTAAAGCAATAACCGCGTGTACTGACATGCGCAGTGTATGGTCGTGTGACAGAGATAAACATTAACATCATATTTTTGTTTTTACGTAGATAGGTTTAAATCGATGGCTGGGATCGTGTTTTTTATTTCTTGTTGGTTTTTGGCTTGTTGGGTAGGGCGGGGAATCGTTGAACAATTTTTCCGTTCCATCTGAAATTTTCTTTGGGATCATTTGTTCCAACTCGAATTTACGTACCGTCACAGAACTGTACATGAACTAGATGATAACCCTTAAAGAACGCATGCGCTAGTTTTGCACCGTTCATGTGCGATCCCAAAGAAAATTTCAGATGGAATGGATTGTGAATCAAATCGACCAAATCACGTTTTGCGACCGCACCTAACCTGCGTGTTTAATATGTGGCTAACCGAATGTTCGGTGGGCTAACCTCACTCTTCACTCTAAAAAATTATTGTTCAACGATTCCCCGCCCTACCCAACAAGCCAAAAACCAACAAGAAATAAAAAACACGATCCCAGCCATCGATTTAAAACCATCTACGTAAAAACAAAAATATGAGGTTATTGTTTATCTCTGTCACATGACTACATTGCGCATGTCAGTACACGCGGTTATTGCTTTAGACCAGGCAGCGTTTTTATCGTACAAGGACGATACACAAATGATCCATAAATCGGCTGGAACAGTGCGTGTATCGTCCCGTGTCGGTAGGTACATAATTCAGTTGGAACAGCCAGCGGGGTAGTGCGCATGCGCTGAACGTGCTTGAGCACGGTTATTGGCCCTGTTGGAACAAACCTTTTCAAGTTTGGCTAGTAGCCGACGGAGGGCATTTGCGAATGTAACATGGCGTTATTTCCCAGTTTTGTCTTGATTTTCGCGGCAAATCGTTCAGCGTCTTTGTGAAAATGCCGGAGTATTCGAACGCCGAGTTAACGGACATGGTTATAATGTACGGGAGATGCGATGAAAGTGCACATCGAGCTGCAGCAGAATACCGTATTCGTTTTCCTAACAGGGCAAATATGCCTAACCCACGTACTTTCGTGAACATTGTACAACGTATGCGAAACACTGGTGTTTTGCAAGCTCGAAGGGGTGGGCCTGGAGGGCAAATGAACATGGACGATGTTGAGTCAGTGCTTGATTTGGTGGAAGAGCAACCTTCCATAAGCACTACAGCTATTGCAAGGAGATTGGGAATATCTCAGAACAAGGCAAGTAAAATAAAACCAATAAAACTTACTTCTACCAAAGACTATCCCATGTGATGGGATTGTCTTTGCTTGCACCTAATACCTACATAAAATTTAAAATGTAACAATACAATTATTTACAGGCATGGAGGATTCTAAGGGAAAACGGCCTTCACCCTTATCACATACAAAAGGTCCAAGCATTAGAAGCAAATGATTTTCCGGTGAGAATGACATACTGCACTTGGCTACGTGATCGAATCGCCCAAGACCCAAACTTTGTTTTCAACATTCTTTGGACAGACGAATGCTGCTTCACACGTGCTGGGGTTTTAAACACGTATGTAAATTTTTACTTACTTATAGCTTTCTCTCCTCCATATTATCTTTTTTATTTATTATAAAATTGGCTATGTCAATCCTAACGCCTTCGCCAAAATTGTGAATATTTCTAATTTTTGTTTTTTTTTTTAGACACAACAGCCATATTTGGTCCGATGAGAACCCACATGCTGTTCGGCGGTTTAATTTCCAACGTCGGTTTTCCATCAATGTTTGGGCTGGAGTTTATGGAGATCGATTAATTGGACCATACATTCTACCGGAAAATTTAAACGCTGAACGATACTTGTATTTTCTGACAAATGTTTTGTTTGATAATTTGCCACTACAAGTACTGCATGACATGTGGTTTATGCACGATGGTGCACCAGCCCATTTTGCGAGACCTGTTCGTGCACTTTTAGACGACCAATGCCCCAACCGTTGGATCGGAAGAGGAGGGCCCATTGTATGGCCGCCGCGATCACCAGACTTGAATCCAATGGATTTTTGTATTTGGGGATTCATGAAGGCGATTGTGTACGAGCAGGAAATCGACAACGAGCAGCAGTTACGTGAACGAATTGAAGGTGCAGCTGTCCAAATCCGGAATAATCATGGACTTTTTGCACGTATCCGGACTTCTTTAGTTAACCGAGTGAATTTGTGCATCGAAGTTAACGGCGGCCTCTTTGAACAGCTACTGTAGTGCTTTGCATGTGCATTTGTGCAATGTGTGCTAGTGCAGTTGTGATTTTTCGGTTACCCTTCGGGGTTTTCCTGGCGGAGGGGATCTACCTCGTCGTGGTCGTCAGGCTGAGTACCTCGCTTCAAACAAAAGGAATAGCAGAGGGAAACCAAGAGATCCCCAACAGATTTAAAAAATGTGAATGTTGTGTTGTGTGACTTTTAATGTAAAAAAGCAAGAAAACAGAAAATGGTGCAAACAATCCTGGAAATGTCAGTAAGGTAGGTGTTTCATAGGCATTCTACATGTTCCTCAGAAAGTAATCGTTTTTAAAAGGAAATCGAAATTTTGTGGTGAATCCTCGGATAAATTGATAGACGTGGCAACGCCGCGCTATTGACATATGCGAAATTTTTAGACATGTCGCGCGGGCGTCCATAGGCGGCGTTTTTTGAGGGGTTTAATACAATTTGAAAAAAAATTTTTTTAGGCTTAAGACAAATGTTAGAAAATTTTTGAAAATTTATTTTAGCAAGTCTAATTTTTCTTTATCTGCCATAAAAATTTTTGTACTAAGTGATAGTTAACCCTGTATAGTGGCCGCCGTACATTTCGTGACACCATTACTGACCCATTAGGATTCGCGTGCCTCAAGTTAACACCCACCGCCCGAAGACTGTCATCTAACCGTGACAGAAAGCCGAAAGACCCATATATCACGCAATTACTCCTCCGCTATGACCAAATATAATTTGTCTCATTGGGAGGCCTGCGCCGGTGCCTTCTTTCGGTGCGTCGGCCTTGAACAAGCCTACAATCTGAAACAAAATATAATGTTCGCATGATAATAACAATAACGGGAGTCTGTATGGTGCTATCGGGAATTTTTGTCTACATACAAAATTTGAAAATAACACCTAACATATTATGTAATGTCTTAATATTATCAAAAGTACACTGACAATAATTGGCAAGTAATGCACCCAGCAAACGGTAAACACAGTACACAGTCATAATTGTCACACTATGCATACCTAATCAAACCAATGAGATATTTGAATTGTCAATATTACATTAAATAATTTAAGTCGGACTGGCCCCCTTTTTTAGCTTTGAATAACTTTATCGGTCTTGTGGTACATTAATACCTACAAAATATATTATAAGAAATATAAGTAAAGAGGGATATTTTTGTGACATATAGCAGGTAAAGGATAATTAGTGAAAATTAACTCCAGCCGGGATTCGAATTCGGGACTTCTTATTGGAACCGTATGCACGTTAAACCAACTAAGGTATTAGACCATACGGGTTTCATCGGCTGGGCGGAATTTGATCCAATTGATCCAGCATGTGGTTGCTTCTTTGGTACTCCTAGTTTGGAGTATATTGTGAGGGAGGCAAACTTTTTGCTATAACACCATTTGTTGACACGATGATTGGAACCGGCCGAGCGTTCTCCATTTCCCATTGCCTTTTAATTCGTTCTCTGTACTTCGCGATCTTCTCATCGGCTTGCTTTACAATCAGGTTGTTGTTGTTTGGGATGGCCACATCAATCAGAGTTTTATTTTATCAACTATTATAAGGTCCGGCCTATTATGGGCAAGTCGTTGATCTGTCAGAACTGTACGATCCCAGTACATCTTGTAGTTGTTGTTTTTCAAGAGCAGGCTCTGGAGTGTAGCTGTAATATGGGACGGTCTCTACCTGCACAAGCAGCAGTTTTTCCGCCAGTTCCTGGTGCAATATCTTGGCAACCGAATCGTGTCGTTCCTTATATTCCCTTGATACGAACGTCTGACATCCTCCTGTTATGTGCTGGATTGTTTCTGAAGTTTGGCACCCGAATCTGCATCTGTCGTCCACTATCCATGCATCTTCTACAATGAATTTTAAGTTGTTGGTATAACCTGATCTTGTATGGCCAGTAGGAAGCCTTCCGTCTCGTAGAACATTCGTCCCGAGGTCAGCCAATAGTTAGACGCTAACTTGTCGACATGTTCCTGATGGTTAACCTCATTAGGATGCCTCCCGTGCAGCGGCTTGTCCAACCACATCTGTCGTTTATCATTGTCGTTTCGGTGGTTATTTTGATGCTCGTGTTCCTTCAGACGTAACGGTGTTGAGACGTCTGCTCCGCATATATAGCCTTATGTAGTATGGAGCTGTTGGCCTGCGTGTGGAAATAATTACGCAGAATTAATATTTGTTGCTCCAATTGCTTGTTGAGGTCTGCCAATCCTCTTCCTCCTAGTTGACGTGACAGAGTTGTTTTCTCTAGGGCGCTACGGGGATGATATTTATGAGCTTTTGTCAGTAGTGTCCTAACTCTTCGCTGCAGGTTGTTGATGTCCGTGTTGGTCCAATTCACTATTCCGAAGCTGAGTACAGAGCACCCTTAAACAAATTTCTGCTGTTAAGATCAGTTTGCACTACTTGTTTTACTCTCTTGATGAATTCATTCGTTAAATCGGTCTTCATTCTTCGATGGTCTATCCTTTGAGCTTGTTTCATCCCGAGATACTTGTATGTATCTCCCATGCTCGTTGCTTCGATCTCCTGGCCGTCCTGCATCTAGTGTGCGCCTTGTTCGAGCTTTCCCCTGACGATGTTAAGGGTGCGGCACTGTTCCAGTCCAAACAGCATTCCGATGTCCCTGGAGAACTCCTCTACAATTTTAAGCATTTGCGTTCCTTGGTTTTTGGTTGCGGCCATCAGTTTTAAATCATCCATATAGATATAATAGGTGATTCAACTTGATCGCTTCTGCGTTGTCGTTCTTGATAGTGAAGCCATATTTCGTAGAGTTCAACCGATGTGATAGCGGGTTCATCGCTATGCAGAACCATAGTGGACTAAGTGAATCTCCTTGGAAAATCCCTCTTCGAATGTTGATTGTGTCGGTCTCGATGTTATCGCTTGCGGTCTTGTACATAATACATTCTATTTACATTAAAAGAAAAATGGCCAAACCCTTTGCGCATTTATAATTGCATTTTGATAAAATTGAAAGGCGATCTTCTCGATCACTAATGAAACGAAAAAAACTTTTTTAAGTCAAAGCTTTGCTAGCTGCAATGCTTACCTACCTATTTCGCCAGGATGTAAACTTGAAAATAGTCCATTCTAAAGTTATTTCTTTAAAGTCTATTTTATATTGTTTCTTATTGTTTCAGAAACATCAAGAAATTTGGGTATGGGTATGAGCAACCCAACACCTGCGGCGTCCGCGAGGGTAAGTCTCCACCTTTCCAAAAATAGAGAGTAAATAAGTTCATTATTTATTCGAGATTTGATAACGTTTGAATCTCTGCGTGTCACAAAAAAACACTTGTTTACACTGCGTAAGTGCACTTTTTTGGACGACGAAGTTGTTTCTTTGGAGGATGCAACGTTTGGCGAGTTCAAAACTGTAGTTCTTGTAATGTATAAAATTTTTCCTGCTACCGTCAATTTAATATTGTACTTTGAATTAACTTCAAATAAAGTACGGATTTTTAAATAACGCCACTTGCTCTGCATAGCGCCTATCTAAGTTATCAAGATAGCCATGAAAAAAAAATCAGGTTGCGATGTCCGCTGTGCAAGGGGACCCAGCATTGTAGTTTCCAAAGTAAGACCTATTCTTTCCTCATTCTAATGGTCTCAGTGATGCCAAGGTCAAGTATGCCATTTTATTGGACAATCTATAAATATAACAGGCACTTTGATTGTTAGTAAAAATTAATAATGGTTACCATGATTTCTAAAAATTAGACTTGACAATTTTGTGTATACAAGTGCAGAATGTGGCAATTGTCAAAAGAAAGAAATTTATTTTATAGTTGAAATTTTGATTTCCAGCAAATATTTCCACGAATTTAAGTAATAAGTATTTTAAGTCAGTGCCGATTTTGCTTATATTTAAGAATTTGTCGCTAGTGCACCTTGTTACCAGGTTCCTCAATCCATTTGTAATATGTATACTTGAACTTTCTTCCCTTGTCGAATGTATCTACCCAAAGAACTTTCACAGATTTCAGGACGGACTAATAAGATTAGGTCTAGTAGTTCTAATCATGTTGGTAGTTTTTCTCGGTGTTCATTATAAAATATTTGTAATTTTATTTCTCTCCCAAGGTACCTCACAAACTTAAAATAAACTTGTAGTCGTAGATAAAAGTCTTTAAAAAAAGATCTGACTAATTGCCTAATAATTTAAAATTTTCGAAATACGATTTGTTTTGAACTACCTACTTATTTATAGGTAATGCCCACGTTATGGGAATTGTAGGATTGCTAAAGGTGATACAGGAAAAATGTGGTTGCAATTATTGAGACTACTACAGCCGGCCACATTACCTTTAATTGACACATCTGAGTATCTGGAAGTTAGAAAAGTTAAAAATTGTGAAATATGATGGGAAATATTTTGCCTCCTTTATAATCTATGGCACTGGCATCTCACATAAAACCTGATGGCAGTTGGACACTGACATATATATAACATAACCTTGTATCAGCCCCTATGCAGTCTCCTTGGAGTCAAGAGAAAACAAACTTCCCCTCAAGGCTTCACTTTTCCTATGTGATAGACTGAGACATGCTGGGTCTCCTGTGACAATGCAGATTGATTTATTAATATTTTTGGGCAGAATGTGAGGAATAATATTCAAAATGTTCGTTGTATTCGTCTACTAAAGATTATAACTAGTGGTGAAATGGACGAAGCATAATGTAAAAAAATGCGCTCTGCCTTTCTTCAACCGGAGAACCAAATTAACTGTCTATCGATTGTTTCCTATTTGACTACTAGGTAAGAAAAGTGTTGTTCTGACTACTAGGTAAGAAAAGTGTTGCTCTGACAGGGCATCATCTCAAATATTTGACATACGTACTCGAGCATGCCACGAGTATGTAAAGTGTACTTACGGAGAGGGGAATAGAAAAAGTTTTAATTTTAACGAAGCAATGGTAGGTAGATACACATATCGCACAATCCACACTTTATTAAATTAATTTTTATTAAACTACTTGCAATGACGGGATCGACATGCCAGTACGGAGGGCTTTACCCTCAGGAGGGCAACGCCGCTACGACCCTACCTATCACCTGTTCCACGGGCTTTCGCCTTAATTAGACCGATCCGGAATATGGAAAGTCGCAATGAGAACTAATGAATCTTCGTCTATTAAGAAAAACGAAAAAACGTCGGTTATCAACATGTGGCAAACACGGAGTTATTAATCTGTGTTAATATATATTTTCCTATATGTCCCACTAAATGAAATTGGCCATTAACCTTTAGGAACAATTCCCGTATCCTTGTACTATATTTAATTGAAGTGGTTATGGAGGTATTAAACTCTTATCCTCCATAGGTGCGTCGCATAATATACCTTGCGTGCATATTATTTGCAATTTTAATTTGATATTGGGTATGTCGCTGGTGATAAATTATTTAAATTTATGGATCATTTAGTTAAATGGAATCTTCAGGGGATACACGCCTTTTCTCCCTTATTTTCGGCTTAAAAAATATAGAGGGCAGATCTTATCATTATTTTTGGCACAATATAATATAATGAAATGTTTAATTCAAGTTTACAACAGTTTGTTTCGGTTTCGGTATAGTATTGCTAAAGTCACTCATTGAAACAGCATAAAAAACTCTAATTAGGGTCACAAAAAGAATATAAAAAATAAGCGTCACGCAGTTTTCAAAAATGTAACAAGCAACATAATATTTATCTTTTAAAGTTTTTTTAAGGTTGTCGTCAAACACAACGTAAAGGATAATGCACCATAATATAATATTGTCAAAAGGTCTCTGAAAAGCCATATGGATTATTCTTCTTATATATTCAAGTATATCCTAAGATCTGTGAAATTATGGCACGCCGATCCACCGCATTTCGCTGCACAAGTGGCCAGCCGTCGAACAATGTAACCTATGCAAATATTCTGTCTCCTTTATCTCATTTTACTACTAATACCAGGTTCGATTTAAATTGTTTAAAAATTGTGTTGTCTCGTTTTTTATTGACGAGGCGCCTGTTCTCGACCTACCCTGGTAAATTATAAATGAACTCACTTGGAACACAGTGATATACGGGGTGCGATATATTTCATAGCATTTGCTACGCTCTCGTACTGGTAAAAATGCCAGACTTATCAGCAGAAATCACCCCTATAAAATTCAAAGGTTTTTATGCGGTCGACGTCGACCTAGTCAATGAGGCAGCCATTAAGAAAGCGAGCGTAGCGATTTGATTGGTCTGCGTTTCGGAGATCCACGGAGCAGGTGTCCACGTAGGCCAGTAGGCCATAGTATAACCAGTGCACGGAAATAAGGATTGCGCTTTATTTTACGGATTTTGGTTTTGTGTATATAGATTTTTGTGTGGTGTTGTTTTGTGTGAAACAAAATTATTGGTTTGCTTTGGTTTGAATTATTTCAAAGTTTATTTGTCTATTAATTTCTCAATAATGGCACTGTTGGCGTCCTTCACTGCCGATTTCAAAAATAAATTATACCTGCAATTAAATTTTCGGCAGACACAGTAAAACTTTTCTATAACGATCTGTAATTTGCTTAGTTTACGACCGTCATGTGTTTAACGACGGAGAATATTATTTCCTATTCCTTAATAGGGCGTTCAGTAAGACTGGGGTAAGACCTAAGGCGTTGTTTGTATGTTGTATGGGTCTTAAGGTGTTCTCGACCGGATGCGAAACTCGCTGTGCGGAACGAAGGCACGAGCGAGGACGCAAGAAAATTGAAGGGTCAGAAGACAGGATTATAAAAGAACGTGCAATATAACCATGCATATGTCGCAGAAACAGAGCAACAATATTCGGAAATTTACACATTTACAGTATAGTTCATTTATATTTAACTAGCACTATTTCTTAAACATTACGTTTAAAATACACACCGCAAGTAAATTAACCCATTACTTATATTTCCCTATACAGGGTGCCCGAATTCCAAGTCCAGCCACGAAAATTCCGGTTATCTTAGAAGATACGAAATCTGTGAAATTATACGGTAAAATTGAGAAAGCGGCTGTCGAACTTTGTCAAAACTTTCATTTGGCAACCTTGTTTCCAAAAATATTGTACCAGGAGTGTCAAAATCAGGTTTTAAAAACTGTTTTTATTTAGAAGCAGATACTATTTACAACATACGTATATACAGTGTGTTTTACTTTGAGTGGATACAATACGGTATTTTTCGAAATATTGACGGATGTTGAAAAACGTTTTTTTTTAGCTATTCAGCTTATAGTGGTGGGTTATAATTGTTTGAAATAGGCTTATTGCATGGCCTACTGTTGGTAAAAGAATATCCTCAAAAATGGCAAAACCATATTAGGCATGAAATAGGCTTATTATTAGGCATGAAATAGGCTTATTCCATGGCCTAATGTTGGTAAAAGAATATCCTCAAAAATGTCAAAACCATATTAGGCATTTTTTAAAAAATAAAATGGATAGTGCCGTAGAATTGGCCACATTCGAAAACCCATTGTACAAAATGTCAATATTCTAAGTTGTCACGAAATAGGGCCAAAGTTCGATAAAATTGAGCTTCCGGAGTACCCTGTATAAACCACAGGGCACATTTTGGTATACATTCTTCGAGAATCGATTAAGATTTGCTTAAGGTATTATTTTACAAAGTATAGCCAGTGGAAATCACACAGGGTGTTCGTAAACAATTCAATTTCTAGAAAAAAAACATTTATTTATATTTGAAGAAAAAATCTATGCTTACCGTTTTTGTTTTTATAGTATTCATGGTAGACCTGCTTTGATTGAACTGTTTCAACCTGCTAAATAAAGCAGAATTAATTAAGGATGGAAGATGATGCTTCCAATTGTAAGTAAATCTTAAAATACAGAATATTTTTCCAGGGAAGACTACTAGAATGCGTGAAATCCCAATTTTTTTATTTAAATATATTTGTAATATAAATTATTTTTTGTCCAATTTTAATTTTGAGCTAAACTAGTAATACTATATAAAATAATAAATAATACAAAACTTAATCGATTCTCGAGAAAAGATCATCAAAATATACCCTTTAGTTTATACAGGATACTCTGAAAACCACATGATTTGCACTTTGGCCCGATTTTGTGAAAGCTTTGACTTAAATATTCGGGATATTTCAGTCAAACGGTATAAGTTAAATTATTGAAATTTTGAACTATGGTCAATTCGATTGCACTATCCATTTTATTCTTAAAGAAATGCCTATTATGGTTTTGTTATTTTTGGTTGTCTTCTTTTACTAACAGGAGGCAGGAGTACTATAGGTTGAAAAACACTTTTTTAAAAATCGGCCAATCTTTCGAAAAATGCGGAATTGTCTCGACTCAAAGTGAAACACACTGTATATGGTTTTTAGATTTATTGTTTATTTCTGTTAACTATTAATTATTATTGTACTATTGTAAAATTAAACTATGTATTGTTTATAGATACCCTTAGGTAAGTACAGATCATTTACAAAAATATATTTTATTTTTTATCTCTGGAACGAACAAATTCGGCACATAATGTAATACCCAAGGCCCAAGGTACCTACCCCGAAGAACTGTCCATTTTGATTGACCAGCACTATAGCACCTCGTTTCTAAACGTAGTTTCTACACCAATGGCTTTTGAAAAAGATCGGTTATTTTTTTAATTTCTAGTATCTATTTCTTACCGAGGATCGTTTAAATAATAACTGTAATATAAAATAACTATTTTTTAACTTGAAACGAAACAGTGCCATTAGACATTAGACACAAACAATTTCACAATAATTAGGTATAAAATAATTTTTGTTATTCGTAGTGAACTATATAAGAAAATGAATAAGGTTTGGGTGTTTTTGGGTGTTTTTCTAAAAAATCTCGGTTATTGCGGTTTTCACGTCACTGTACTACATTTTTGAGAGGAATTTGGTGGATCAATCAGATTTTAGATAAGTTTTATAGTTTCCGCGCATTGGCGCAGGACTGAAATTTTCGATTTTTTGGAAACCTCTCTCCTGGCTACAACTTATATATATATCGACCAATTTAATCAACTATTTTTATAGATTTTTTGGCGTAGAATCGAATGGAATAATTAGTTTTTTGGTAGCGTTAATAGTTTTTGAGATATGAACTATGGTTTCCATTTAAAAAATATATAACTTTGGTTCATATCTCAAAAAATATTAACGCTTGCAAAAAACTAATTATTCCATTCGATTCTACGCCAAAAAATCTATAAAAATAGTTACTTAAATTTGTCGACATATAATTTGTAGCCAGGAGGGAGGTTTCCAAAAAGTCGAAAATTTCAGTCCTGCGCCAATGCGCGGAAACTATAAAACTTACCTAAAATCTGATTGGTCCACCAAATTCCTCTAAAAAAAGTAGTACAGTGACGTGAAAACCGCAACCCTCTAGCTTTAATAATAACCGAGATTTTTGAGAAAAACACCCAAAGACACCCAAAATGGGACACCCCATACAATGCGCTAGAGAACCTACAGGGTTATTGGTAATTCGATACATTAATTGTAGATGTGATTTTTTTTAGGGAAGGGGGTAAGGAGTAAATTTAATCCTATATATGCATTATGCAAAACTCAATTTTGTTTTAATAAGTATTTTTGACAACTTTTTAGTTAAAATTTTCCTGTGATCTAAATGTTTCCGGACTTTTTTCATTCCAAACATAAGACTATAGTGTTGGGCATGTATAATCTAGTTGAAAAGTTTTTAAAAAGTTCTGTAGATTTTTTTTTGTCTACTAAGAAAAATTGAAATATCTCAAAAACAATTGAGTTTTGCAAAATGCATATTAGGATTAAATTTACACCTTACCTCCTCCCCTATCACATCTCCAAAGGAATGTATGGAATTACCAATAACCCTCTATATTGAAAACCGTTTTAACAAAATTTCTATGCCACTTTACAAAAAACTCGCACAAACGCCTTCCAACCCTGACTTCTTCAACTCGTAATTGCCGGTTACCAACGTCGTCCCCTCATGTCTTACCGGTATTGTACCTGGCAGACCATGGAGAGACGCACGGCGCGTGCCCACCCGAGGAGAACACCTCCAACGGCCGTTTTCTTCTTATCTCGCCCCTCGAAGGCAGCCACGTGCCCTCTCGGGCCACGGCACGCGCTTGCTCTGGTACTCCCCGGATGACATATGGTACGGAATGGGGTGGTGGGGGCAGCCAAGGTATTGTTCTTGATCTTTGCGAGACGCGCCGAGGGTAGTTCTTTCTTGGACTGTTAGAAAGAATGGTGAATAGTGGGAACGTTATAAGACTGAACTCATGTGCAAATAATAGTATAGAAATTTTTCATACGGTGCCTATTTTTTTGGTTGGGCTATAATTTCTCGGTTATCTTTTTTTATTGATTTTTAATATTTCTTCTTATTTTTTTTATTTTTTGTTTTTGTGATACGGTAACTTTTTCGTGGCAATATTTTTTCGCAATATTTTTTCAGGATAGGATTAATAAGATAGGGAGTTGGCGCAATATTTAGTGTATAGTTTTTTTTATTTCTGTATACGGATTTCTTCTTCAGGAGCTTTGGAACAATACATTACTGGTAAGTTATTTTTGTTCTCATCATATTATTTCAAAATCATTAGTAACTGATATCGCAATAAAAGTTTAACATAGCGATCTCAAAGAAATGTAGAGTGATATTCATATTAGATTAAAATGGATTTTTTTTTAACTACTAACCTGAGAAATGACCATTATTTACCTCATTCCTCTAATTAGAAGTAATATTTCTCTACCTAGGTAAATAATTATAATAAAAAAGTACCTAGGTAAATAATGAAACATTTTCTATATGACATTTAAAAATTATTTTCATTTTATCAGCTTGACAACTGAACTCCCAGGCTAAATCTATTAAAATATGTAAAATATGGCAATATTTCAATGTTAGTAGTAAAAAAAATTCTATATATACACTTCGGTTGAGAAGGCCATTATTTACCTCGCATATTATATGCTGAGGCGCGGCAAATAATGGCTCACTTCTCAACCTAAGTATATAATATACTATTGTATAACTGTTGTTAAAAACTTCTCAAGAGAAGCTGTTACTATCAAGTAAGTACAAAATTTCTGATCGGAAATAAGTATCACGGGGTCAGTTTTTTGGGACTCTCTGTATGTTTTACATAATGTAGATTCCCTTTGTTCCATTATTACAACATTATACAGGATGCTATAAAAAGTAGGTCAATCCATTGACCATGCACAGATGCTCTGGCTAATTTTTCATTTAGAAGCCTCAAAATACACTAGAGTGTCAGAGTTTTTGCAAAAATAATTTTTAAGATACCTACATGTATAGTATAAAGTTGGGACAGATTTATTTGTTATAAAAACTGTGCAATTTTAGTCAAAAAAATTCAAAGAACAAACAAAAGAAAAGGGAGGTGTTGAACACAGTTTGACCCTCAAACAATTTTAGTGGTACGCCTATGGTCAAAATGTTAAATCTAAAAATTGGACTTTAATAATGCTTTTGGACAAAAAAGGTAGTAAAAGTGAAAAAAACACTAAACTATAAGTAAATTTTTGATAATGCTTATTATTTATTTTTATTGTGTCCATTTTTTTAGGTTATTTATTTGACGAAACTAGTCTGTTTTATACAGCGAGCACTTAAAGGTTGGGATAAATTCGGTAAAATGTTGTAATGTTCCATTAAAAATTAAGCCTGTTAAAAAATGGAACTGAGGAAAAAATAAGCACTACAATGTAGATGTAGGTACAGTCGTCTAATGAAAAAATGTCGAAAAACTTAATAATTTATGTTAAATTTAAAATTTATGAAATTTTTTTATGTATTTTTTATTATTATTTGCGTACCGATACAAGAAAAGTGCGTTCTTTTAAATGACGCTATCGAAAATAGCTTGGTTAGTAATGACGTCACAAGAACGACAAATATGTCAAAATATGCGCCTTTCAAAATTATGTTGGACGTGTCGAAGCGTTTTTTTTTAATCGCACAGTACAACATTTTACCGAACTTATTCCAACCTTTACGTGCTCAGTGTACTGCGTCAGTCATAATATCAGTACACCAATAGTTGTTTTTAATGTCTGTCAATTTTCGATCAACACGGATTTCCAAAAACGAGACATTGTTTTACCGGCTAATAAGGGCTGTAAAGTTATATCGAAAGTTTTTTCAAATTTCCAAACTCGGGGAGTGGTCGTAACTTTTGAAGTGGAAAACGGTGTGTATGCAGGTCGTTGGTTTCTTTCAACGGATTTCGGGTGGCTTGATTTACTTGTAGCAGTGATCATAGTTTTCTGTAAATTAATCATAGGTGAGCAAAATAAGTGACTCGTGTCGTATATACAAAAACCTATACGCCTTTCTCCCCCATTCGGACGAGTGGCGATCGCCCGAGCGGTAGGTACCCATGCAAAAACAAACGGACGCGGCGCGTACAAGTCCCAACGGACAAACACAAAAAAAAGACAAAAGCAATTTCCCGGAACCGCTTTGATCTCTGGCGGGCCACGCGGAATTGGCGGAGAGCGCGCCCCGTTTAATGAACGGCCTATTACCGAAATGTGTAGGTACTTAATTGAAAAACAATATTTCCGCCGGAAAACTATATCACCCCGTTTTTTCCGGCCCACCGTTCGAATAAACGCAGAGTAATCGATAGTAAATATGCCGTGTAAAACACGGGTGATACATACCCCGAAACAGCCTGTACAACTATGTGATTTGCTGCACGATTTTCATGATTTTTTTATGCGTATATGTGCAGGAAGTGTCCTTATGCACCTGTGGAACATATTGCCAGGGTGGCAGCACTATTACACGGCCAGCTGTGATTTTTCTCGATGCGATTTTTTGGGAAATACTATTAGGGATTTAGAGCTTTATTCAGCACTCCCTGAGACATGGGCGCCGTTACAGCATTTGCCCCGGGGGGCTGTATAGGGCGAGGGCGTAGCTAACCTTTAAAGTCGGTAGGGAGAGGGGTTACAATTGTAAAAACTTGAAATTGAATTTTCATGTTAAAAAATTGCGTCGTAGGCGAACATTTTCAAATATTCAAGGTCAAATAGTTTAAATTAGCGAATGTCAACTAATGTTTTCTTTGTTAATGATTTTGTATACCTATAGCCAAGAAGTACCTACTCCTTTTTCTTTTATAGAACCATTGTCACCAAAAGAAATTTGTTTTGGTATGAGCCCATAAATATGCAACATGTGTTGTATTTTTGTCTCAATGTAAGGGGCTCGTATCGGCTATATCCAGGTGGGGGCGGACATGTCTGCTCCCCCTTGCCCCTATGTAGCGGCGCCCATGCCCAGAAACCCTAATGTCGCAAAGTTTATATTTATTTACTTCGTATAAACTGTTGTCTTCATCCTGTTTAACATATTTTTTTATTCTGAAGCCTTCTGTACGTGAGAACTCTTTTTTTAATCTTTTCTACATATTCCATAATTTTACAGTAGACTTTGTCATGTTAGTAGGTAGTAGGTAGTTCCTTCAAGTTGTTTCTTGCCGCTTCTTGGGTTGACATAATCCCAATTTTCGTTGGTAATAATAATAATTAATGTGCCAATGTAATAGCTCAGTTGCAGACCTGTAGATAAGCCCGTTCATCGAAAGTATATGTTCTGGCAAAAAACGAGAAGTTCAGCGCCCTGTGAGAAACGAAGAAGTGGAATTTGCGATTCTGGGTCAAGTAGTTGTAGATTCTACATTGAGTTAGAGAAAATTGGCTACTGTAACAGCTGTTTAGCGGACTAGCGAATTTTGAAAGAACATGAATTTCATCCCTATACAAAATTCACTTGGTACAATAATTAGATGATTTTGATCGCAGTTTGGCATACTGCGTGACCGTGAGTGAGCGAATTACTGCTAACCAAAATTTTCTATATAATAATTGTCTCTCCGATGAATGTTATTTTTTTAATGGCATAGCCAATCGCCATAATTGTCGTTATTGAGCAGACTCAAATCCAAGAATTTTCCATGAGGTAGACAGATACCCAACATCACCAAAAATTAATTGTCTATACGGGCTGGTATTTTTTTCTACTCGGCAATTCAACTGGAGGACTATATTTTTGCTAGAAGACGCTGTTGTCCCGGCCCTAATTAACATTAAAGAAAATGATGGAAACTACTTGGAAGACCAATAATTGGTCTTCCAACAAGACGGAGCTCCACCGCATTATTCTCTTCCTGTGCGTCAATATGTAGATCGAACATTTTCGGGGCAATGGATTGGACGAAGAGAACCAACTGAATGGCCATCACGGTCACTCGATTGGTACCCACTTGATTTTTTCTTGTGGGGACATTTAAAAAGTAAACTTTACGTCAACGTACTGTGAGTGAATGCCAACAATTAACTCTCGACATACTGGCAAATGTAAGGCAATGTATTGAACAAAACATGTATTGTTGTTTAGAAGTTGGAGGTCATCAATGGACTAATACACCACTTTTTTTTTATTTGCTCATCGGATAGTATTGGGTGAGATATACTTGCTGTATTTTTTTTAATTTTTTTTTCGCCCCCGTTTTCCGCAATTAATTTTTAAAGTTCAATATACGTAACTACCTGTTGGATTTTATTTTTCCCTAAATTTACCGCCGTGGCACCAGGTTTGGCAACGCCGCACCTCAATGCCAAGCTGTCAGCCTGCGAGAACATAAACATAACCTATTTTGTGGCGTCACAAATCGGAACATCGGATCCCGCGGCCCGCGTGTTTTACAAGCTTTTATTTTTTATGATTTGAACTATTTTCACCATTCATTCTAATAATCCATGACGAAAATGAACCATTCTATTTTGCTGAGGAAAATGCTGGGAGCACTAGGTATTGGTATTGATGATTCGGACGTTATGCTGGTTGGTTTACAAAACTTTTTTTTTATTGGAAACAAGTCGATTTTATCTATAAAACGACACAATTCGTAAGTACCTAACTGAACTTGCACAAATTAGATATCTAGACTTGCTGATATATTAAAGACAATAAAGAACCAACCAGGGGTAACATTTTAGCTGACGATTTTAGATTAGTGGCTCTGCCAAACGATTTTTTACTTGTTATCAAGTATATTCCAGCGACTGCTAGTTGTTTGAAGAAACTGATGATATTTTAGCCTCAATACCTAGTGTCACAGAATAAATAGCTTCACAACAGAAGCGTCCATAAGGACATGTGTCAAAAGGATGCTCGCTTTGACGCGAAATATCTTCTAAAGGGATAAACATTGTGCATTTTGTTTGATTTTACATTAATCCACATTGCAAAGAGATTGTATTAGGACCAAATTTATGTACAAGTTATTGGTTATTTTCCTGTAAATTCAAATGGAGGCTCGCTTATTTTTGACACGTCTTTATGGACGCTTCTGTTGTGAAGCTATTTATTCTGTGCTAGTGTTAATCAACAGCATTGATTGGTTATAAACTAAACTGAGAAAAGTCAATCCTCTAGACGTCAAGCACATACCTGGTCCGAATATAAAAAATTTATTACTTTAATTTCATGAGCCCTTACTTACAGAATTAAGTTAGTAGTTAGACCTGCATCGGTTCAAAAATGTAACGCTAGAATATTGGAGAAGGTGCCAGTTCTTGGTGATGTTAGAAACATAACATGTAAAACGCAATAAAGCCAAGTTTTCAGTCGAAAAACTTTATTGTCATAGCTTGAACTATTTTAGACCCATTTAGGTAAATTATATTGTGATTGCCGAAGCATCCTCATAAAAAATGACATAATTCTTTAGGATTTTTTCACTATACATATTATATACCTATTTTTTCTGGAAAATAAATTTTCATAAGCATATTTTGTGATTGTGGTTAATGGAAGTTAAAAATAAAAAAATATAATGCAGCAGCCGGCCAAAAATTAAGATTTCTTTAATTTGCAAGAAAAAAAAACATTATTTTGCATTCTATGGCAAAACCCCAAATAAGTTATCTATTAGATTTAGTGAAAATATTCCAAAATCAAATAATAGTTTTCATGTCGCATGCACAGAGTGCAACAAACTGGATGTTTTTTTGGGGGGTTTCTTCTATTCTGTGAAGAGATAGACAAAGAGTAGGTAGGTGTACTGTGCTCGATTTTTGAGGGCAGTGGAAAGCAGTTGAATCTCAAAATCTTGATTCGTTTTGGAGATACAGGGCATTTTTCGTTTTTTAACATGTCAGACAGTCCTTCCTTGTAATATGTTTTGATTTTTGCCAAAAATCTTCTGTCATACTACTCCAATGTATAATAATTATTGAGGTATGTCGGTATGTCTTTGTCAACTAAATCCTGTAAGGTAGACCTTCATATTTTTTTATTGCACTTGTGTTGACTTTTTCCAATATAACAATCTACTGATGTTGTCCATGATTCTTCGCTATTTCCAGGAAGTCAGCTTACATTCATCTAAAATAAGTTTCCCATTAATATGTGCAAAAATTTTACAAGCGTGCTTAGTTCTATTAGTTGACAAAGTTAATGTCACTAGTGCAGAAAAGTACAACTTTCCGCATCAAAATGGATGCGACAAAGTGTACTACTACGGACTTAATTAATTAAATACTTCATTAGATCATACAAGAAAAAAATACCCGCAAAAAGTCATTGACGGTCAAGCACTTGATATCGAATGAAACTCTGCTGTCGAACTTGCATTGACTTTAGATTATTTAAATTAGTTCCGAATCATGGTTTTCACATGTAGATATCAACGATCGTTTTTACAAACGCATGATTTCTTGTTTTGATAATCGATTTCAACATTGGGCTGTGCGACACCCCCACGCCCCCTCCCCCATATCTTAACTATAGGTATATACACAATAAGTATTTCTTTACTGCACTAGCAACTAAACTAGAAGCACAAAAAGCTGTATCTACGTATGTGCCACGATGTATGATTCTCGTACATCGTGGTATGTGCATAATTTAGGAATAATCTGCTTATGTTGGGTAATTACAACATAATATACCTACTTCCACAACTATTCAGTTGAATTTCTTCATTTTTAACCACAGTATCATTAACATTTTTCTTATTAATTTTGTGCTCGGGGGTAATTTTTGCCTTAACCGGGCATTATGCATTCATTGCTATGTTCTGTCCTCTGCGTGTCTCCAATAACATTGTTACCATAATATGTATTCTCTAGTCTACCTAAAACCAGAATTTAAGCTATATCATCATCATTAAGCAATATTTAAACCATATACAAATCAAATAACAAACATACCTCTTCATTTCTCCATGTTTTGCTCCCCGTTTTTATTGATAAAATTGACACACCATATCAAAATCTATGGAAGGCAAGTTATCAGGACAAGCTTTAACAAATCTTGTCTTCATTATAAACCGAAAAAATAAAGTATTCACAGCAAGATTCTTTTAAAACTGAGAATAGAATTTATTTAGTTTTCACTAAGGTTATTAACCTTGGTTTCGGCGTTCCGCGGGCGAAAGTGAGGTTATATGCAAAGTGCGGCGTTGCCGACGATTTTCTTTAAAGCATTGAGTAATATGTCATCTGTCATATTTTATAGGGGGCATCTAATAAGTTCAGAATGGGATCAGTAAAATCCAAATATTTCATTGAAATGCTACGAAATTTGATTATTTCTCATCAGGCGCATACAAACTGAATCTAATAATTTGCCTGGGAATGCTTGGTTATATAAAAAAAGACGAAATAACTACTAATAAAATAGCAGGTACTTATTGAAATTAGGGATCGTGACGTCACATTCCCTACTTTTGCGACCGTTTTTTTTTCAATTTTTGAGCAAACTAATGGGAAAAAAAATCTGTTGGTTGGGTTTCGTGATTATCTAGACATGTTTTACAAATTCCAAGGCAAAAAATTATTTTTCATTCCTAAGTATACTTGTCCATTGAAGCCAGTATTTTTAGTTAACTACTAGATAATTTAAGAATTTTCCGACGAATCTTCAGTCGACCCCCATTCCATTTAAAATTTTTAAAGAGGTGTCAACCCCGCTTAGGGGTTCCCTCCCAATCAAAATCTACGGGTTTGCGTTTTTGCGAAAAAATATTTTCCTGGGAGTTATCGGTTCTCTTTCGTTTTCGTCGGCACACCTTGTATAACATTTCTACGTTTTTTTACTATTTTTCAAAATTTGCAAAACATAAGTACTTACCTACTTAATTTTTAGAAACTGACAAATTATATCTAATGTTTAACGAAATTCCAAATAATGTCAATTAGAATTTTTTTATGCTAGAGACGCACCATATAGTTTATATTATTTATATTATTATATCTAGGCGAATCTAAATAATTTACAAAAGTACCCATCTAACTTTGTTCTGCTGTAAAAGAGGATTGATATGCCTACAACCAGTTATTATGGAGTTTTTTTCTACCAAAATTTGTCAGTGTCATACGGCACCGGCCCCACCAAAAAAAGCAAAACACAAACTCGCTTCAACATTTTTAAAACCCACGGTGCTCATGCAGCGCGTCCGCGACGTGAAGCCAAATTATTATTGCCGTTTGTCAACTCTAGCACGTCATATTTACTATCGATTATGCCGCGTTCGCCCGAGAGAAAGCTTGGAAAAATCATATGGAATATTATCGTCTTTCAGTTAAGTACACATTTCGGTAATTCATTCATTCATTCAATAGACGGGGCAAGAGCTAAATAGCGCGCACTCTCTACCAATGCCGCTTGGCCGTGATTAGCTCTGAAATCACAGCATTTCCTCAGAGTTGGTTTTATATTTTTATTATAATATATGATCACAAATCACTTATAGCCTACTTTTCAAAGAACCATACAAATCCTTTTGGTTTTTAAATCTGCCCGGTGCTATGGTTCAAATGAATGTGAAACATAATGCCATTTTGTATTTTTAAAATACTTATAGGTAGATTAAAAATTTTATACTCAATTTATTTAACTTTAATTTATGTTTATTCTTTTGGATTGAAAGATCAAAGTTGTCTTTCTAGAAATTTTATGTACAGGGATGGCTTACTATAAATTGATAGTGATACATAGTTCTTTGTAACGCTATTGGACCTTATACCTACAGTGTGTTCTAGATAGCCGTGGCAGACATAAATTATATATATTTTTAATGGAACACCTTATATATTTTTGAATTATTAAATTATACGCATTTTTCCGATTCCAATGAAGTATATATATGTCATAATACGTTCGCTCCAACCGTTCGTTCAGAACTGAGCCTTGTTTGTGAGGGCTTACCCCTTGGGTCATAGGTTGTCATTGAAGACAAATGCCAAATTATAATTACAATAATAGTTATTAACAGCTTGCAGGTATATTCACGCTTTGGAAAACAAAATGGGCTATTTTCAGATTTCGGGGAAAATTAAGAAGGGAAATTGAGAGAAACGAAAAATTTTAAATAGTAGGTATAACATAGTTAATAAATTTCGTTAAATTTATTGTTTGAAATTTAATTTTTATTGAAAACGACAATAACATTTAGAAAAAGGAAATATATTTTTTGTGCGGGGTTATTAAAAAAAATTTTTTTTGACAGACCGGAAAATGTAAAAACACCGAAAGGCAGAATTCAGAAAGAAATACACCTATTAAATACTGAACACAGCAATTTTATCGTTGACTCAATAAACAGAAACAGAAAGTTAGTAGCAAATATCAATAAATAGTGAGCCACCCTGTTCAGGCGGTTTTTGTATAGACAAATTTTGACAATTTCTAGAAAAAAAAAACAAGTTAGAACAAAAAGGTTCTCTAAACAAGAATGTATAATCCACACGGAATTGGAGAACCTAAATGTGCGGTTACTCCACATACCTGTGGCACAGACCTATATAGCGAAGCCCGTAACTCATATACAAAAGGCACTTTACTATAGTGTAAAAAAAAAGTTTTTTCGAAATATCCAAGGCATACTTGATTTTTAGAAACTTATGTCACAAATTACTTTCAAACAAAGCAGGGCTGATCCCCAAAAGCTCAAATTTCAACTAGAATTTTTTTTTGTCTTTTACAAGAGTCGTTTCACTTATCCGGGGACACACTGTATACAGACTTTAAACTAGATATTATCTAGTTCAATTATATAGAGGAAAGTCGCCTAATATGGGATACATTTTTGTAATCCCCCTAAAAGTTAAGTGTTTTTAAAAGAATCAACGTAACTTTTTTCACAATTGGACTTCATCCCTTACGCAACCTGACTGTCTACTTGAAACCATAACTAAAGTTCTAACTTTTTTGTTTTTTGCTTTTAAACTTTTTTAGGCAACTACCCCGTATTAGGAAACTCTATCCCTAATATGGGGTACTTCTATTTCCTAATATGGGGTACCTAAGAAATGATTAAAATTGGTGTTTAAATAAAATACCTACGAAAGAAACACGGTGGGTTGGGTCTTTATTTGGGTGTTGTTTTAAAAGCAAAACAAAAATTATCAAAAAATAATTCTTTAAAACAATTATGTACAACAATTAATTATAAAACTATTTAAATTTTCAATTCGTACAAAAGTAAATATTTTTTCTCCGTTTCCAGAGCATGATTGATGATTGAATTTTCCATGTCAATGGGAAAACAGGTTTATGCCCAAGACTACCATAAACAATATCTTCTGCTGCTCCATTCATTTTTACATCTTTCCAACGTTGTCTGGGGTACTCCATGTGTTTGAGAACTTAAAGTATCCCATTCTTTTTTCCCTACAAGCTGATATAGCAACTATCATATTTTTCGGATTGTTTGGCATCTGAAATTAAAAAGGAAAGCCAGATTAAACTAAATGCAGCTTTATTATGGGGTACCCCAAATTAGGATTCCCAGAGTACCCCATATTAGGTCTAGGGCAGTAGTAAAAATAAAACAGTAGATTTTAAAAAATAAACAAATTAAGGGAAAACAGTGTAAGGGAAAACTAGACCATAATACACGTTTTGAACAACAAGCAATAATTTAACTTACCTTTTTTGTAGCCAAATTCACACGATTTTCTAGAAGCTGAAAATTTTCAATACTCTCACTAATTTTGTTGGTCATGTTGAATTGGAACTGTAACTGTAGCTCTCTGCATCGTGAGATGTTTACTAGTTACATGTCACTTCTAGAAGCTTAGTAATAGGCCCCACCAAATAGATGGCAGCACCTTAGATCCTGAGAAATTAAGGTACCTACACGATATTAGGGACTATCCCCATATTAGGCGACTTTCCTCTACGTTTTTCTGATAAACTTTCATAAATACATTTTTTTGATATCTTGTTTCATTAACAAGTTATATGCGTATTATTTGTAGAAACATGAAAAGATGCCATGGTATTTTTTTAATGAAATCGAGTTACCTATCCATGACTTGTGAAGGTATATTTTTGACAGAAACAATTGACAGGTACTCGGACAGAAGTATTATGGAAAAAGTATTAAAATTTTATTATTAGTTATAAATTATAAAAATATTACTGTATGAACGCCTTTTTAAGAAAAATTGTTATTATAAACACATATTATGTATTATATTTGAAAACCTAACAATTTTAGCGAAAAACAAAAACCAACAAATAAAAATAAATGCTAAATAGGTTCTTACAAATAATTTTCAATGAGACTACCTTCTTTTAATAAACATAAGTCTAGACGGCGTATATAACGTCTGCTTTAGTGACCTTTCTCAATACATCTCGTGTTATTTGCGGACAGGCATCTTCTATTTTTTTCTATTAAATGATCAATATTCCGAGATGGAGTTTCGTAAACAATGTTTTTCAGAAATCCCCATAAATGGAAATCTAATGGTGTTAAATCTGGCGACTTTTCATTTATTCCAATCGTTCCAATCCATTTGTTTCCAAACTCATAATTTAGAAATTATTTTACAATGTTGGCCTTGTGTGCTGGAACTCGATCGTGTTGAAACAATATGGTTCTTCTTAAATGAAATGGCAAATTTTCCATGAGAACCTACCTATAGCATTTATTTTTATATTGTTGGTTTTTGTTTCAGAAAAACATGCTCTTTCCAAATATAAAGAGAAACAGGTATAGTCCCGGAAAAAATATATTTGATGACGTCATAACCTATATTTCCCAAATTCCTAAAAACTATCTTTTTGGCCCAAAAGCAAGCTTGAGTGGTCCTACAAGAAACCCACAAGTCCAATTTTTACTGGCTGTTTTTGTTTGCCTATATATAATAACCTTGAGGCGTTGAGTTTGGGACACCCTGTACACACCGTCAGCTACACGTTTGCGAAAATTATTGTTCGCGAGTTAAACTTATATAGGGGAAGGTAGCATATGATGGCATACATAACTTTGACATGCCCTGTTTATCAAAATATACGATTAAGAAAAATACTAATTAAAATTTTGATTTTTGTGCAATTTCAAAAAAGTATTCATTTTTGTAAAAAAGATTAGTGTGCCATCATAGGAAACTTAGTTTCATATGATGGCATACTTTAAATAAATGGGTAAGTAACAAGAAATCGCTATACAAAAGCCTTTATTAAGGTCTAGGTATAAACATATTTCGCATACAAATTGTTTACAACCTTTGGACACTCCAGCACATTCGGAATGGCACCAGGACTGGCAAGCTTGGCACTTTATCCAAAATTCTTTGGATTTCGAATGGGAATAAACATCATTACAGTAGAGAAAAGCTGCATCTGATTCGTCGCTTTCTGAACAATGGAAAGGGTCATTTTCATTTTCGCTGTTGGTCTGTTCAATCACACTCTTTCTCTTGACTTTCCTTGCTAGTTTCTTTCTTTCTTGGATTGCACTCTCTTCTTGCTTTGCCTTTAGTTCAGTGATTTCCGGAGTTCCGTTCAATAAACCAGTACTTCCATGTTTGCGACCTTTCTTTACAACAGTTTTGGGAACAGCTACAGGAAGAGGCGACAAATCCTGAATGCTTCGTGTTAGTGTTTTATTTGAGGTAGATGGTCCGGGTACTGCTAAAATTTTTAACTTCTCAGCAACTTCTGTTTTATCTGAAGGGATTTTCAAATTTTGTGCCATAGGGGGCATTTTTTCTTTGTTGGTGTTGCTTTCTACAGAAGGAGGTTTTGAGACAGAAGTTTGTTCATCCTCTTGATTTGGCATGGGATGGTCTGTAGTTAGAGAAGGTGCAAACATCCAGACCTCAAAAATATTGGGGTTAAACGGCACTATGCCAGTTTTGGAAACAGCATTTATAGCATTGGCTGTGGTTGCACTCTTCAAGTAAGCCTTTGTAAACAGATCGGCGACTTAGAAATGGGTGACCACTCTTCCTGGATTTTGTCTTAACCACATCTGAACTTCTTGGTCGTAGTAGGTTTGTAAATTCCCAAAAAATCAGACATCAAGTGGTTGCACACGATGTGTGCAATGGGCCGGAAAACAAAATAAAACGATCCCTTTTTCTTTGGCGACCTGCAGAACTTCTAAACTTTTATGGCTACTGTGTCCATCTAGCAGAAGTAATATTTTGTTGTTTATAGACGCTTTGGTGTAATATGCACCCATTTTCTTGGCAGAAAGCTGTACTACCGGGTGGAGCATTATCCATAAGTTAATTTTTAAACCTCTTACGTGGAAATATAAATACCGGCGGTACATAGTTTCCTATGGCATTCATTGCACAGACTACCGTCAAATGTTGGCCACGTTCGGCACTGCTTAGGGTCCCAACTTGCTTACGTCCTTTGGTAGCAAATATTTTTTGAGGACGTTTGTGAACTGTACTGAGCCCGGACTCATCAACGTTAAAAATATTTTCTGGCGGAAACTTGTACTTCTCTATTATTGCAGATAATGCTGTAAAATATGAGTCGATGTTATTTTTATTAAAGGCGACGGCACGAGCATATGATGTATTCTCTGGTCTTCCTAGAGATATTCTTGGATTTTTTGACTTTGCCTGTTAAAATCATGCTTGATGTTATTTTCTTCCGCAATTTGGTATACTAGTTTTCTTAAATTTTTCGTAGTCAGGCCGAAAAATCTGGTTTCCATATCAATAATATGAGTCACCAATTCTTCCTCTAAGTCTTTGCTTAATATTGCTCTACGACCTCCTAAGTCTTCTTAGTCTTCCACTACCACCATTTTTGGCAAATCTCCTGCGTAAAGTAGTTGCTGGAACACTAAATGTTTTAGCTGCTAACATCCATCCCATTTTTTTCTCCCGTATGTTCTGTAAAGCTTCCTCCATTGCTGCTTCATCCCACTCTTGCCTTTTCTTCTTATTTGACATACTTATTGGAGCAATTCTGCAAAGAAACGAAAAATCTTATTCATATTAACGTGTTAATGCAGCTTGTACAAATTATTTCCTATGATGGCATATCATGCCATCATAGGAACCTTTTAGTATGCCATCAAAGGAACAACGCGCCATTTTATAAAAGTCTCTTCAGAAAATATCTACGCCAACATAACCTCAAAAACTATTCGGTACGTAGTTACGAACATTTTAAGCCACCACGTTTGCAAATTTAAACTCCATATAAAGCGAAATAATTATCACTATTTTAATTTTAATAAATGTGTTATTTTACTTCAGTACTTACCAAAAACGTTCGTTGCGCACAAAAGTATCAAAACACTTTTAACCATCCTGTAACTCTGTAAGCGCCACTACTACCAGCATGCGCAGCGGTAAATCTGTGAATTTCCGCGCGAAAATTTATACTTTCGAAAATTAGAACACTAGGCCATCATATAGGCTCTATGCCATCATAGGTTACCTTCCCCTACCACCTACATCTACCGAGAATCTCTGGCCATGATATCGGCTCGTCCGTATATCGAATCCGCGATATGCCGACTGCCGTCCGGCCGGTCCAACAGGTGTTCCGGCCGGCAGCGTGCTCGCCGCCGAAAAAAAAAAAGACACAAAACGGCCAGTTTTTTTAATGGCAATGACACACCGCGCGCCATTCAACCCGGTCGGCTTTTTATTAATTATCCGGGAATATTATATGCGCCCGGGCGTCCGATCGATGCTCTAATTTATTTATATATCGGCCGCGCAATTTGCGGTATGCATTTTCCACGGCAGGCAATTAATCAATTATTTTTATTGGAATGGGACGTGGGACGTCAGCTTAAGACAAATCTAATAATGGTATTTGCATGATTATATTAACATTTCTTGGTATTGGTGGTAGATAATATTTGTCCGGTCCCCAGAATCACGTTTTGTGAATATATATAGATTCTAGATATAGGGTGATTCAGTTTTATTCGGCAGGTACAAGAACCAAATAGTATTATTTTGTAGTATAACTTTTTATCCACAGCTGTCACGTTTTCTAGATACATGGTGTATAAATTCTCAAAAAATTAAAGTTTTATTTTTTATTTTTCTAACCGTAAAAGATATTCGAACAAAATTTGCTAAATATTTTTTTAATATTTAAAGCTCCCATGACATTTTTTTTAATACGCCAGGAGTAAATTACTTCCTGTTTGAAAAAAAAAAACAAGTTTTCAGAATTAAGTGCTTTATCTAATTTCCAAACTCCAGGTTTATATTTCAAACCTAAGAATTTTTTGTAATCGTGTTCCAATTCCGATTCCGATTTTTTTGATAATAGGTTAGGTACATCAATATTGTATCAAAGCTCTGATAATATAAGGATAAGTTATACGGTGTGTCGGCGGATGGAAGTCCCCAAAGGGACAAATGAACCAAAAATTTCATTTTTCGACAAAAAGTCATTCTAGATAAAAGTTTCTGCTTCTTGAAAAAATATGGTCTATGAAAAGAATTTTTGATTTTTTTATGCAGGGTTCCCAAAAAATACAAAAACATGAAATACCATTAAGAATAAACTACCTCTATTTTTAAAAATATCAAAAACATTTACTTAGAAAAGTTGTTTAGAATTAAAAGACGTGTCAAATTGTAACTTTTCAAGCAAATCGGCCGGCTTTGGTTTTTATTTTTTACCTATTTAAATCAAAGTCGGCCGACTTGCTTGAAAAGTTACGATCGGGCACATCATTTAATACTAAACCACTATTCTATATAAATATTTGATATTTTTAAAGACAAAGAAGTTTCACACTTGGCAATAAAAAAAATCGAAGTTGGTTGATTTGTTTGAAAAGTGACAATAAGGCACGTCTTTTAATTCTAAACAAATTTTCGCTTAGTAAAAGTTTTTGATATTTTTAAAAATGAAGGTAGTTTATATTCTGATGGTATTTCATGTTGTTGTATTTTTTGTGCACCCTGTATAGAAAAACAAAAATTCTCTCCATAGACCATATTTTTTCGAGAAGCAGAAACTTTTATCAAGAATAACTTTTTGTCGAAAAATAAAATTTTTGGCCCATTTGATCTCTTGGGGACTCCATCCGCGAACATGTTATTGTTTTCAGTGATTTCTATAATTCGCCAGCCTCTAGATTTACTGGTTGGACTATGAATGTAGCCTATTCTCAAATTTAAATATTCACTAATACGGTGTATCTAGTATCTTTGTATTTCCTAAAAATACGATTTTTGACTAGTTAGAAAAAAAAATAAAAGTCTTGATTTGGTGGGTTTGTAAAGCCTTGACCTTGAACTAGAATTTTGGAAAGTGAAATGTGTGGTTTACTTAGAAATATATTACAAGGGGTTGTCGATTTGGGCTATTGAAGGCGGATTTGTGACTAATAAAATTAAAGAACAAAGCATGTCTTTATGTAGATGTAAAAAATTGCTCTGTTCCATTTATTGTTTTATAATTTTAATATTAGCTTGGAGACACTTTCCGTCACCATTTTGTTGGCCTGAAGCCACCCAGTGTTAGTGAAAATTTAAAGAAGGAATCTATTGAGAATTTTTATGTTCCTTAATAAGTGTAATTCAATGCAAAATGTTTACCAAAATAAAGACAAGAAATTAAATTCAAAGCAAGACAAGAAATTAAATTCATTCTTGTCTTGCTCGACTCTGGCTAGAAAAAATCTTGTCTTGCAAGCAAGACTTTTTACAACTTCTTGTTCTTGCCCTTTTTTTGTTTAGAGACATCATTGCAGCAATGATGACAGTTATTTTTTGTTTTCTTTTCTTGTATTTTAATAATAATTTTCGCTTAATGATTTCATGATTTTCAATAATTAGCAATACCTCTTAGTTCGGAGACTTTCCGTTCTGTTAAAGTTATTTGGCTGTCTGTGGCTTTAGATATATGTGTGGACAAAAGCCACGAAACCCACTGTCCCAAAATGAACCGATCTACACCATGCTACACTAATATGAAACGACACAAAGCATCAGGAAGTCCAATAGACCCGAGAAAAAGCTAGCGTCTATAGACAGTCATTTAAGTATTTTATCAAATATCCAGTTAAAGCAAACTTCCACTGTGGTGGATTAATTCAAGGCCACATACCTACTAATTTGTTGAATTTATAAGAATTAAAATTAGAATGATTTTGTTTGCCAGTAGTCGGGTAGTATGCATTTCTTGTCGTGAAAGCGGCTCAATTTCTTTTCGAGTAGGTACCTGTATATGCCTGGAAACATAGATTAGTATTACTTACTGGGGGTATTGTAAATAAAATATATTTACTAGATAACATAACATATAGTAATTATGTTTATATTTATGCCCACTGTTTTAAAATGAATATTTTCGTCACCTACATTAATTACTTCTCTTATCAAAATTTTGCAGAAAAAATTATAATTACAGATACCTTGCAAAATTGCAAGTCTTGCAGAATTCTTTCTTGTCGTCTCTTGCAAATCAAGAAAAGAAATTGCAGCAAGAACAAAAGACAAGAGTCATGTGAAACACTAGTTGGAAGGAAGATTTTTGCCCCTTCTTGAATGACAGATTTGGTGTTCTCACGTTAATCGTATTGAACTTTTTATTAATGATTTCATGACGTATACCACAAACCCAGAAAATATGCACACTTTTTACAAATAACGATAGAACTCTCTTCTATAAAAATGCAAATCCAATGCCCCGGTAACTACATCTTGTTAAATTGAAATTGGCGCTGTCCCGCCCTCTTTTCCGATAAATTTCCTTTCGAATTGCCCCGGCGGCGGTAGACCGCCGGCCATTCGACGAAGCTGTTAAACGGTCATTTACGGTCATTTAGACGAGAACCGGGGCGGCCCAAGTGGCCCCGGAAGAAATACGGCGGGCCGGACCTTGTTCGGCTTTCGGGTTGTCCGAATGGGGTCCAGGGATGTCGACGCGATGGTTTTCTTTAATTGGGTCGTTAGCGGGCAAGCTCTAGGATGCAGATGAGACGTGTCGTACCTGAAAAATTTGCATTTTACTTGTGTTAACTTTGGTAACATAAAGGGTGGTCCGTTGGAAACTTTCCACTTACACTCTATTTATATGTCATTATCTTAAACCTTTGGGACAAGTTTCTATTTTTTAGATGAGAGCATAGAGGAAAGTACCCTAATATGAGACAGTTCGCAATATGAGACCCCACACTAACTCCTAAAGTAAGAGTCTCCATCTAACTGGCAGTGTCTCAAATAATCACTAATGGTATAAGTCGCCACATGTAGTACAGTGTCTAGCTTAGTTAAATTTTTAGGTTAAGAACGGCATTGTTTACTTCAACCCTACGTGCACAAACTTTTAAAGGGCTTGGGTTACCGTGTAATTCTGAATAACGTGGTAAGTGTTTAATATATTTTTGTAGCTAGTTGTATTGAATAAAAGTTATTTTATAATTAGAGTAGTTATATAACGCATTTAATAGCATTTGTTAACGATGGCAAAAAATTCTATGATATGTACCTCGGATTCCTAATATGAGACACCCCAGTGTTCTTAATATGAGATATCTCGTGTAAGGAGATTCGCTTGATGTTAAGTGTGTCAAGTGTTATGTAACTAAATTGTTGTACACTATAGGTTAATTTGATATTCTTTTAAAGTTTTTGAAATAAAAATTATTTTGTGGCAAGTAGTGCTTTTGTTAAACCTGGATATGAGACTGTCTCATATTAGGCACCCAATTTTAAAAATTGAAGATTTGACTTTTTTTCATAATTCTCATTTACGCAACTACCGTAAATATTTGGCAATCCTACATAAACTGCAGTGAAAATAGAGACTATATTGAACGTATTCGACGTAAGTTTGCGCAATATAACATATTATAGTACAAAATACAGAAAAAAATTTAATGTGGTCTCATATTAGGGTACTTTCCTCTACTATGTATAGGTAATAGCTGAGTCATGCAGTGAAAATCCATATAGTAGCAAAAAACTTTTAAAATAGTAGATTGACAACATTAATGTGAATAAGAGCCACTGAAGAGTTACTCTAGACTGGTCTAGAGAATGTGTAGTTTAATTAGCTTTTGCTATTGATATATAAGGACAGTATTTCGTAGGTACTTTAATAAAAATTTGTATGTTTTTACCTTCCGCTCGATATTTTATTTTTGTAGAGTTATTGAATTATGAAAAATAAATTCGTTCATATATCATAAAAAAGTTCATTATGTACTTCTAATTGCTATTAAAAACACCAACGATTACCCACTGGATCTTTAATAGAGTTTACAAAAAAATCTGCTTAGTTCCAGAAAAATATTATTTGAACTTATTTATTTAATGGCGTAGTTTTTAACCTTGGGCACACGTAGATATTATATTTGGCATTATTTTGTTTAGATGAATAATATATTAATAAAACACTTCATGCTTACAAATAAAAATTAATAAAGTTATTACAATGCTTACGTGTCATTTTACGTATTATATTTTGTATAGATTAAAATAATTTCTTCGCTGGCTTGATGCAAACAGAAGAAATTCACCTGGTTTAATTTTCTATGATCAACAATTTACCTTCCTATTGGGAACCACAAATGGGTAGTTATGAACGCATAACCACACATTTTTTGGCAAATAACGAAGATGGGCAATCAGTTAAATTGCGAATTTATTGAAGAAAAAAAGATTTCAGAATATTAGAAATGATTTCAGTTGAAATGAAGACATTTCTGTAGCTTTGTTGCGACACATAGTTCTGAAACAGTTCTAATATAACAATGCAGAAATAATTCCAGAGCTGTTTTCAACGGATTAGATCGCCAAGAACCAGTTCAAAACTGCTGTTGGAACAAACCCAATATCTCCCGAAATACTGGAGGTGGCTAAAGCAAATATTCAAAATTTCATGGTCTAAAAAATACGAATAAACAGAACAGTTAGATAGTGGTGCAGTAAAATAGTTTTTTTTAGTTAGATAATATATGAATAATTAATATAATCGTGGAAAAAGCACAGTATGGCGAGCTATGGTCACTACTCTTTCGGATTGCTGCCCTCGCCTTGCATGCTCGAATGGTACCTATAATTCGCCTGAACCAATAATCATAACCCGCTCATTCAATAATATAAGTATCTAATTGTCATTCAGAAATTGTTTGTGTAGGTAACAGTTACATAGAAAAATCTTGAAATAATTCTCTGAACTCGGCGCCAATTAAGGTGTTTCTAAATTATGGTGCCAACTTAGTACAACAGGTAGAAAATGTCATTTTGAACAAAAAGTTTCCTAGAAACATGGGTCCGAAAATGCATAATAAAAAAGTCACAGGATGATAAAGGTACAGGTTGAAAAACATATTTTTAAACATAAACTGCAGTGAAAATAGAGACTTTATTGAACGTATTCGACGTAAGTTTGCGCAATATAACATATATTATAGTACAAAATACAGAACAAAATGTAATGTGGTCTCATATTAGAGTACTTTCCTCTACTATGTATAATAGCTGAGTCAGTGAAAATCCATATATAGTAGCAAAAAACTTTTAAAATAGTAGATTGAACATGAATGTGAATAAGAGCCACTGAAGAGTTACTCTAGACTGGTCTAGAGAATGTGTAGTTTAATTAGCTTTTGCTATTGATATATAAGGACAGTATTTCGTACTTTAATAAAAATTTGTATGTTTTTACCTTCCGCTCGATATTTTATTTTTGTAGAGTTATTGAATTATGAAAAATAAATTCGTTCATATATCATAAAAAAGTTTATTATGTACTTCTAATTGCTATTTAAAACACCAACGATTACCCACTGGATCTTTAATAGAGTTTGCAATTAATCTGCTCAGTTCCAGAAAAATATTATTTGAAGTTATTTATTTAATGGCGTAGTTTTTAACCTTGTGCACACGTAGATACCTATTATATTTGGCATTATTTTGTTTAGATGAATAATATATTAATAATAAAACACTTCATGTTTACAAATAAAAATAAATAAAGTTTATATTACTATGCTTACGTGTCATTTTACATATTATATTTTGTATAGATTAAAATAATTTCTTCGCTGGCTTGATGCAAACAGAAGAAATTCACCTAGTTTAATTTTCTATGATCAACAATTTACGAGTACCTTCCTATTGGGAACCACAAATGGGTAGTTATGAACGCATAACCACACATTTTTTGGCAAATAGCGAAGATGGGCAATCAGTTAAATTGGGAATTTATTGAAGAAAAAAGAGTTCAGAATATTAGAAATGATTTCAGTTGATAGTGAAAATGAAGACATTTCTATAGCTTTGTTGCGACACATAGTTCTGAAACAGTTCTAATATAACAAGCAGAAATAATTCCAGATAGGCCGGTCAAAATCGACAAAAAAATTAACAAAACATGATGTATCTCTAATTTTTTAGTATGTTGTTTGGACCCATTACCCAAGTTTGCAACTCTCAAAAAGTTGTGGAAAAATGTTTACACACCAAAAACCGTGAAATTTTGTGACTTGTTTCAGATTCTGCTCTGTATCTCCTAATCCATGCATTTTTCGACGAAAGCTATTCTATACGTTTTTTAAGAGAATTAAATTTGTGACAAATTAAATTTTTGGAAAAACTGGTCTATTTTCCAAGTGCCGTAATTCGGTAACCTATTGACCTACAGAGCTCTTATCGAATAGCTTTCGACGAAAAATGCATGGATTAGGAGATATAGAGCAGAATCTGAAACAAGTCAAAAAATTTCGCGGTTTTTGGTGTGTAAAAATTTTTCCACAACTTTTTGAGAGTTGCAAACTTGGGTAATGGTTCCAAACAACATACTAAAAAATTAGAGACACATCATGTTTTGTTAATTTTTTTGTCGATTTTGACCGGCCTATCTGGAATTATTTCTGCATTGTTATATTAGAACTGTTTCCCATACATAGCCCTAATGGGCCCAAACAACATACTAAAAAATCAGAGATACATCATGTTTTGCGAATTTAGCGATTTTTTGTGTCGATTTTGACTGGCCTAAGAGCTGTTTTCAACGGATTAGATCGCCAAGAACCAGTTCAAAACTGCTGTTGGAACAAACTCAATATCTCCCGAAATACTGGAGGTGGCGAAAGCAAATATTCAAAATTTCATGGTCGAAAAAATACGAATAAACAGAACAGTTAGATAGTGGTGCAGTAAAATAGTTTTTTTTAGTTAGATAATATATGAATAATTAATATAATCGTGGAAAAAGCACAGTATGGCGAGCTATGGTCACTACTCTTTCGGATTGCTGCCCTCGCCTTGCATGCTCGAATGGTACCTATAATTCGCCTGAACCAATAATCATAACCCGCTCATTCAGTAATATAAGTATCTAATTGTCATTCAGAAATTGTTTTTGTAGGTAACAGTTACATAGAAAAATCTTGAAATAATTCTCTGAACTCGGCGCCAATTAAGGTGTTTCTAAATTATGGTGCCAACTTAGTACAACAGGTAGAAAATGTCATTTTGAACAAAAAGTTTCCTAGAAACATGGGTCCGAAAATGCATAATAAAAAAGTGACAGGGTGATAAAGGTACAGGTTGAAAAACATATTTTTCCCAAAAAATTCTACAGAAGTTATGCGATTTAAATGATTTTATACCCATAACTTTTTTGAGGTTATCTTTTTGGTCTTACGGGTTCATCATTTTATTGCATCTTTTCATTTTGCAACAAATGTGTACTCTTGTTCCATTACGATAAAATCAACCGTTTGCGTTGAAATCGGCAAAATGTGCCCCAAAACACCTGATGACTCCAAAGTTCGAAAAATAAAATTTTCAAATTTAGCAGAATAATTGTACCATTTAAAGTGGCAAAAAATTCCCTATGAACAATGTGCCAAAAATTGTTGGCTTTCAAAATGGAACGGATTGAGCTCGACAAAATTTTGACACCCTATTTTAAGAAAAGCAGGATGTTTTACTCAATGCCTATTAGGCATTTTTCTCTTAGTTTTGAACGTACAATTTATATGACATTGCGGTATGCGATAATTTTATTTTTCGAATTTTGGAATTAACAGGTGTTTTGGGGCACATTTTGCCGATTTGCAATACCAAAGAGATAACCTCAAAAAAGTTATGAGTATAAAACCCATTGAGCGACCTCGCCCCTCCGCCTCTGGGCGATGGGAATAAATTGTTTTTACACGAAATTTTTGCACTTCAGCGAATAAAGCACTGCACCAAGATTCATTTAAGTCGCATAACTTCTGTAGAAGTTTTTGCGAAAAATATGTTTTTCAAACTGCGTAGGGTAAGGTAATAGGTATATTCCTGAGAATTATAGGTTTTTCATTTAGCGAAGTTAATGGTTTAAATTCTGCACGGTAAAAATACTACAGAAGGAACGCCTTACCACTTGTGAACAGGTTACTCTTACTATTTTACGTAAAATAATAAAAAAATAAATAAAAAAAATCGTGTTCTAGTGAGGTTACTTCGTGAGATGGATATTTAATTTCGTGGTACAAGTAAGGTAATTCGTGGTATTCAAATTATTACATAAAAAGGTTTTTGTAATATTAAATAAAATAGGTTTATTAAGTGAAACCACATTCTGAATATAAAATAAAATTAAAATTCTTTGAAACAAGGAATAGTAAAACACGTAAATAGTATGTTAACACGTTCAACATTTCAGTCTTCAAAATCATCATGCCTGTCTTCATTGTTTCCGCACACATCGCATATGAAAACTTCTTCTTTGGCATCAGAAGACTGGCACATAACGTGGTATGGAACCAGGCAATAGGAACATTGGAAAAAACACGGATAAAACCAGAGGAAAAGCACACAGCGAACATGCGGTTAAATTTTGCCGCGCAAAGAAACGTTAAAAAACGTAAGAAAACCGCTTCACGACGCAAAAAACTGTGGGCGAAAATTGCTTGTATAACATGTCAGGGTCATTAGGCAACTTAAAAGCAACAAAATGCGTAAATTTTGAAAACTTACCTTTGCTATAACCATAAAAAATAAACAAATAACGAATTCACTGCAGAATTTATTGGTTTTCGGCGCGGGAAAAAACGGCGCTGTCAAATAAATTGTGTCACCGTTTAAGCGCGCGATGCATCTAACTTTGCAGATATGGGCGAGGTTGCAGAGTCTTTACAATACCCATGCAAAACTGCCACTCCAGCGCAATAGGCAAGATTGTGGTAGATCTTATATACCTTATACCTTACCCTACCTCTTATTATGCATTTTCTATCTGTCATATTATGTTGGCACCATTATTTAGATACACCCTCAACCGCGACACTATGAAAACATGGGAATTACTAAAGAGGATATCACGAATCTTGATCCCTGGAAATTGCATTGTCGACCATTGTGACGCAGGGATTAAGATTAGAGGTATCCACTATACGTACCCACTTTTTCTATCTAGGTTAAACAATATTGTTGTATACCTATACGTCAGTGATGTAACAGATACATTTTTTTCGGTATCTCGATACAGATACAGATACTGTCTGGCAGATGTATCTATAGATACTTCCAGATACTTTCAGATACTATCAGTTAATTAAGAAAATTTCAGACATTATAAGGCAATCAATATACTTACCTACTTAGATATTTATGAAACAAGTGTGTGTGTAGGTAAAGTAGAACCGTTGACTGACGTATTAATAAAGACTGCTCGCGGCTGTCATGTTTGACAGTTCTCTGGCTCACCATGCGCTTCCCGGAGACAAATTACAATGCAAAATACATTGTTGACCAAAGGCGCCATCTACTTTCCAGGACATGAAACTATAGCCGTGAGAAGTCTTATTAATACGTCAGTCAACGGTAGACGAATGTAAAGTTTAGACTGTCACTAATTGAAACAAGTTGTGGGTTAGTAGTTTACCGTGTACGTAACTCCAAAGTGAGCACAGAGTAGGTGCTTTATATACGGTATTTAAAAAAACACTAAATCACACCCCATTTTATTATTTTTGTATTGTTCATTTTTTTTAACATTAGCAACATTTTGAAGTATTCATCGCTAAGCCTGTTACGCCTTGGCGTTAAAATTTGTCCTCCTGTACTAAAGAGGCGCTCGACTGGCGCAGATGATGATAAAACCGTGTTATATTTTTTGCCTCATCGATTGCAAAAAGCATGTAGGGGAAGGCGGGGTAATACCGCGCACTTAAGCGAAATCTTTTCGAAAATGTACATGTGTTATAGTATAGGATTGGAAACGTGGTAAACATTTCTCATATATTTTTAGTTTAAGAAAGTATATGAATTATTTCAAGAAAATTAACACATCATTTACAACTTTTGAAAACACCCAGCAGTTGTTATGCACGGTATAACCCCACCCACTGGGGCAATATCGCGCACCGATAGGATAATAACCTCTTTGTTGTTTGAAGCCGGAAACTGCTTAGGGATAGTTTGCTATATTAATCTATAATACAAAAATTATGAAAAACTTAACAGAAGCACGTATTTATAAAAAATATGAAAAACTTAACAGCAGAACGTCATTTAGCGCCTGAATGAATTGCAGCTATATAGCAATGCTAAAATGTTCAATCGACCAGCTCTGTCGTTGGGTCTTTCGGCTGTATTTTCTGACCATCTGGAATGAAAAGAAATTTTACTATTGAACTAGATGTGGGGCAATACCGCGCGTTCCGCGCGATATTACCCCGCCTCAACCTTGAATGTGTTTTCTAACCATAGTTCAGTTATTTATGACGCAAAATAAAGAAACCACGCAGAAAAGATTACTTAAGAATATATGAAAATATATGTATCTACTACATTTAGATTCGCTCAAAATTGCAACTCACTTCGCTTATTTCCAAGCGGTACAAAATTAGTACGAGCAGAAGCACAAGTACACTTTGTATTACTGCATCCAACTGAATGCTCTGGAATGGCTGCCAACCTTCGTAGCATAGTTGCCGTACCTGCGCAATAACGTACACGTGGTCATACTCCGTGTTTTGAGCCCCACCACTTATATTTCTGGGTGCGCGATATTGCCTCACTACGCGGTATTACCCCGCTTTCCCCTAATCCTATTTGAATTAAAATAAACTTAAAATTATTTTTTGCCCATAGGAACGGTTTAAAAATTAAATATAGGCACGTGGCACGCCTGCGCCTTGGCATCGTGGCTAAAAAATGTATATAGTATCTATAAGTATCTAGATGCTTTCAAAATGATCTATAGATACTAAAGCAGATCCTGATTTTTGTAAGTATCTAGATATGTATCTAGGTACATAAAAAGTATCTAGATACAGTATCTAGATACATGTATCTCGATACATTACATCACTGCTATACGTAATAAATTCAAGTGCTCAGTTTGAGAGATTCTATATTGGGCGTTTCTCCAAAATTGTCCAATGGGACAACCTCTACGCCGTCCTTTAGTTTTAAATCAATGTGTCTACAAAAAATAAATGTAAGCCTAAGTTTCTTTACGAGTTTTTTTTCGAAAAATTAAGATTAGGTAGATACTTATTCTTTTACAAACATGCGCCTGAAATCGTCATATCTCTATGCCACAAGTCCTCTTTTTCTATAAACCTTAAACAAATGCTTGCCACCGAATAAAAAATCAAACATAAAAAAAATTAAAAAAAAAAACAAACAAAAAAAATAGAAAAAAAATCATGATCCCTATCACAACCCGCTAGTCCGGCGCCCTTCGACAGCATCAGCGCGTGCAAGACCACCCGCAACCTGCCCGCGCTGAACCCAAAAATCGAACGCCGCCCGCTCTTGAGTCGCTCCCCCCCCCCTCGCGCGTCCCCCCGCCCGCCGCGCCGGGCGCTTCCCCCCGCGGCCGCGGTCCGCGGGGGCGCCACCGGCCGGGCGGCCCCCCCTCGCCGCCCCCGCCTCCCCCCAGCGTCGCGACGCCCGCCGTCGGCGGCGCCGCACGGGCATTCACCGCCATGGAGCGCGAGTGTTGTGGTTCCCGAAGGTCGGCGGCGGCGCCGCCGCCGCGACGCCCCCACGGCCCCTGAGACGCGCGCGCCAGGTAAGGAGACGCCTTCTGCGTTTTTTTTTTGGTTCGGTGGAAAAAAAGTGCGCCAGAATTGCCGCGGATAGTGCGGCTGCGAGTGCGGCGATGCGCGGTGAACCCAAAAAAACGCTACCCCTGATTCTTTTTTGGGAACGAACTTTGAAGCGCCCTCCCCTCCACAGTTAAATAACCTTCGTCAAAACAGGCCGGCTTTCTTTTTTTATACGTCGACGTCACGTGTTGTTTTCAAAACATTGAACACCTGCAGTTCAAGGATTGTCGTTCAATTTTTGTTGATTCTGTGTCACCGGACTTACTCCGCATACAAAAGGCATGGATTTTTCATAGATTCATAAAAAATAGTTGCGTTATTGCCGAGTGCTGTAATTCCACGAGTATGTAATAAGCTTACAACTCGAGTTTTGTATTATAATTTTTCTTCGACGAAAGAAAAACTATTATAATAGATAAACTATACTTTTGATTATCTGTCAGGCAACAATTAGTATGTTGGTTCGTTGCTATGGTGACGCGGATGCCGCGCTAACAAGGCACCCGTGATAATTGCGTCTTAATTAAGAACAGATACGTAATTTTTTTTATTACGTGTCAGTCATTACGTATCAGTGTTCGTAACAATGAACTTACTTATAACCTAAACCGTCACTTAATAGGTAGGTATGTTACTAGCATAGGAGTAGAAAAATTTAATTATCTTCCAAACAATAAAAACAAATAAAATGACTTTGACGTTATACCTCTTTGTCAGGACTGCAGTTTGCAAGAATCAAAATTATGAATATAAATTACAAAAAAGCTATAGAATTTAATTTTAACTTTGAAACACCTCCAAAGCGAAATATATTTCATTAAAGAGAAACCGATTCGTTATTAGTTACATCCACAAAAAGAAACTTATTTGGTATACCTGCTACATAACCTTGTTATAATACACATAGATATATAGTTCTGATTATGGATATTATAAACCCCATATAAACCCCATATATCCACCCTTTGGCAAAATACGCGCATGTAGGTACCTACCTGGTATTGCCGTTTAGTATGTTACATCGGTATCCGTGCTATTCCTAATTGATTGACATTATTTCTATATCAGAATCTTAATCAGAGTCTGGAATGATGTAAGAACTTGCATAAGATAAGATTTGATGACATCCATCACTTTATCATTGCAGAAACTTAGATGTGTGTTCTTGTTGCAAACTCTTGAGGTTCCTGGTGCAAAATCTTCAGAAACAACCGTAAAGAAAATATTTTCGATGTTCTCTAGAAGGAGATTCGATCTCCTGAGATCTATAACACACGAACCTATAAGTTCTGCGAGTATACAGGGTATGCAGAAGTTATAATCACAAAATTCATCTGTATTAACGAAATCTTAGTGGGGTTACATAACCTCAAAGTTTCAAAGTTATATTCGCAGATACCAACTGCGTTGCTTTTAAATATTTATTGCATGATAAGTTTCCAAAGAGATTTATTATAATACCAAAATCAATAAAATCTTTGACCTGTATATAAATTTGCAAAGTTTTTGCTTATAATTTATGGGCATCTTGTATATTAAATGCAAGTCGAGCATAGCTGGACGGGGGTCCAGATATCCAGTGAGTCCACCTCGCCCGTTGCCATCCGGTCTACAGCGGAGAATTGCTCACCCTCCGGGCATTATGAATCCTCCCCCAGCCACCGTCCGCATCTGAAAACGGAAAGTCGCTCGCCTAATTGAAAGTTCGAGGGATGACCCGTCGATTAGCGCAAATTAAAAATTTAAAAAATGAGACATCTTAAGTTAAAAGATAAGGAAAAAGCGTATGGTAGTTAATGTAATTGGGCTTAATAAGATAATATTGTCCGGTTATTTAGTACATTCATACTTTTTCCCACTTTTTATTAGGTAGATTCGCAGCTCTTGAAATTGCCAAGTGGCATTTTTAGAATCCATACATTTCATACAAAAGCCTTTATTATTTTTTATAATTTATTTGTTAAAAAAAATATATGACTTTTTAATCGAAATTTCGGTTATTAGATAATAATAATTAGATCCACCAATAATAAATAATAATCGAGCGGGGCACGGCGCACTTACCAGGGTTGCTAACTCTAAGTGCAGGAAAACCTTAGATTGATTTAGTTATATATAGTTTAGTTTGTTCCCCAGATTTTCGTTTACTACCTAGTACAGCAGATTCAACAATTTTGAACTATTAAAGAAAACGTCTTATGGTCTATAGGTATATTTGCATAGCTTTTAAGCCTGTTTTACATTGACAATTTCTTCATGAATTAATTCATGAATAAGTTTATGAATATATTTATGAATTAATTCACGACAAGTTCTATTTTACACTGATGAAGAAATTTATGAATTTTTTTGTCACCTTATGTCAGATTCTAGCGAATACCAACACAAGAGAATAAATAACAAAATAATTTTTTTGTGCTGCATATCCCCTATCAGGACATATTTTCTAACCATATCCATCTTCATCCAAAGCATCTTTAACTACAGATTAAGTCTGGCTAGAAGAGTAGTTGAAAATGCATTTGGCATTTTAGCCAAACGATTTAGAGTTTCTTGACTACAATTAATTTGAATGTGGAAAAAGTGCATCGGCAAGTTGCATATTACATAATTTTTGAGACCCGAATGTCCTACTTCCATCCTAGAAGGGGCGAGTTTTTAAAGTCAACACAAATATGTGATGGAATCCACCAATGCAATGTGATTGGCCAGTTCAAAAATTTCTGCACTTGTGATTGGATTGATGGATTCGATCACATATTTGTGTTGACTTTAAAAACACACCCAAGAGCTTGATAAAGACTATATATTTCAATTTGGACTTTCTTACTGAACATGCTCACCAAGACATACTTGCGTTGCTGCCCAAGAGGAGTTTTGTGATTATTTCGTGAATTAGGGAGCTGTGCCTTCGCAGCGGAATACGTAAATAAAACATATTGTAACATTTTACACACTTTTTATCTAAGTATATTATCTTTAAAACTATGTACTCTCCTCTTCCTCGTCTAATGCCTCAAACAAAACCAGTATCAAAATATAACCTTCCTTGTGTTCAAATTTTCAATGTTAGTACTCCTGAAGTTCACGCCAAACTTGGCGGAAAATAGAACATGCTCTAATTCGTGAAGTAACTTCATGAAGAAATTCATGAATTAATTCATGAAGAAATTGTCAATGTAAAACAGGCATTAATGAAGTACGGAGTATATATTGTAATATAATAAGTGTAGTAGCATTTGGCAGCCCTCTAGTAGTAGTAGTAGTAAAAGTTGCGATATTTCTTTCAAATATTTCAGTATAAAAAACTTCATCACATCTTACTCTTGAAATGACAAACCTGGATGTAGGTACTTTTTAATTGTTTATGATTCTTGACCCATCCTTTTGTGATCCCTCGTGGATATTATCATTATTATCAGACTTGATACACATTTAAGCCACATTTCAAGTTTTTTTTAATAAATTACTAACAGGTACTTGCTAAAAAACAAAAATAAAAATAGTTGGAGGTGTCACATTTTCGACCTCTGTATCTGAACCTCACATTTACATTTACGTCCAAAAAATTAAATCATAAGCGATCATCATACAATTTCAGATAATAATAGTTGATCCAATATTAGCAACCCCTTTTGAACCTATCTACATATACATTTATAGATCGGAGCACAGTCCGTCTAGGCGTAGTTCACCCCAACCCCCGGCATCCTCAATCAGAACCAATTTATTTAAAGCGTCCCCCGGCAAACTATTACTCCACTTTTGTCCGGCCGGCCGAGAGCCGGCCCGTCCGTCCGGCGGATCAATCGCGCCTCTCCCCCCCCCCCCCCCACTTTCCGTTTTTCATTTGTTTCTTTTCAATCTGACCTCCCGCGATGAAAAAAGTCAAATCAACGCGGCGATAATGGCGATGCCCTGGCACGGCCGGATGGTCGCGCGCCGCGCCAGACATTGTGAGCCGGCCGAACCTACGAAAGCGTAGAAGGGCCACATACTACTTTTTTTTAGAATTCACACTTTTTTTACGAAATTTCGTAAAAAGTTTGTGAATTCACACTTTTTTTTACAAAATTTCGTAAAAAGTTTGTGAATTTCAATTTTTTACACTTTTTTTACGAAATTTCGTAAAAAAAGTGTGAATTTCAACTTTTCACACTTTTTTACGAAATTTCGTAAAAAATTGTAAATTTGCGAGTGGCCGTTACATTCTTTATTCATTGTCACGGTAGCTTCGCTTTTCTTGTCAATTTCATAGGCGTCGGTTAATTATTTTTCGAGAACTTTAGGTGTGGTCAAAACTTTTAAATGTGAGATGATTCTTTACAGATTCTTTAATTATCTATAATTTACTTACTTACTCCATGTTTTCATAATAATATGCAGGGTAAGAAATATTCTTTGCAATGTGTGAATGTGATATGTGTGTAATGTAAGAAAAATGTACCTATAAGTGTAATATCGGACTTAACACTTTGTATGAAGCACTTTGTACATTATTTTATCCTAATTTTTTGTCAGAACTTTTTACTGACCTAATTATGTATATCTAAACTGCCTATATACCTAACGTTTTTTTATTCTAATAATAAATATACACTTCAATGTACTATCTATACGTAAAAATTTCTATGCATAAGAATCCAAAAATATTTACAAAAAGTTACCTGATTTAGAAGTATTAGATACAGGATATATCCAGGTTGTTCCGACAGTAGCTTGCCAGGCGTTCTATAGGACCCAAAAAAATGAGAATAGTTCCTATAAACATGGCTTCATAAATACCCCCCAAGGGCCCCCCCTAAAAGTAACGTAAAAGGCTTTTCGAAAAAAAATCAAGGAAATGTTTGTTTTCAGTTAATAATTCGTAAAAAAAGTGTGAATTTCAACTTTTCACACTTTTTTACGAAATTTCGTAAAAAAATTGTAAATTTGCAAGTGGCCGTTACATTCTTTATTCATTGTCACGGTAGCTTCGATTTTCTTGTCAATTTCATAGGCGTCGGTTAATTATTTTTCGAGAACTTTAGGTGTGGTCAAAAACTTTTAAATGTGAGATGATTCTTTACAGATTCTTTAATTATCTATAATTTACTTACTTACTCCATGTTTTCATAATAATATGCAGGGTAAGAAATATTTTTTGCAATGTGTGAATGTGATATGTGTGTAATGTAAGAAAAATGTACCTATAAGTGTAATATCGGACTTAACACTTTGTATGAAGCACTTTGTACATTATTTTATCCTAATTTTTTGTCAGAACTTTTTACTGACCTAATTATGTATATCTAAACTACCTATATACCTAACCTTTTTTTATTCTAATAATAAATATACACTTCAATGTACTATCTATACGTAAAAATTTCTATGCATAAGAATCCAAAAATATTTACAAAAAGTTACCTGATTTAGAAGTATTAGATACAGGATATATCCAGGTTGTTCCGACAGTAGCTTGCCAGGCGTTCTATAGGACCCAAAAAAATGAGAATAGTTCCTATAAACATGGCTTCATAAATACCCCCCAAGGGCCCCCCCTAAAAGTAACGTAAAAGGCTTTTCGAAAAAAAATCAAGGAAATGTTTGTTTTCAGTTAATAATTCGTAAAAAAAGTGTGAATTTCAACTTTTCACACTTTTTTACGAAATTTCGTAAAAAAATTGTAAATTTGCAAGTGGCCGTTACATTCTTTATTCATTGTCACGGTAGCTTCGATTTTCTTGTCAATTTCATAGGCGTCGGTTAATTATTTTTCGAGAACTTTAGGTGTGGTCAAAAACTTTTAAATGTGAGATGATTCTTTACAGATTCTTTAATTATCTATAATTTACTTACTTACTCCATGTTTTCATAATAATATGCAGGGTAAGAAATATTTTTTGCAATGTGTGAATGTGATATGTGTGTAATGTAAGAAAAATGTACCTATAAGTGTAATATCGGACTTAACACTTTGTATGAAGCACTTTGTACATTATTTTATCCTAATTTTTTGTCAGAACTTTTTACTGACCTAATTATGTATATCTAAACTACCTATATACCTAACCTTTTTTTATTCTAATAATAAATATACACTTCAATGTACTATCTATACGTAAAAATTTCTATGCATAAGAATCCAAAAATATTTACAAAAAGTTACCTGATTTAGAAGTATTAGATACAGGATATATCCAGGTTGTTCCGACAGTAGCTTGCCAGGCGTTCTATAGGACCCAAAAAAATGAGAATAGTTCCTATAAACATGGCTTCATAAATACCCCCCAAGGGGCCCCCCTAAAAGTAACGTAAAAGGCTTTTCGAAAAAAAATCAAGGAAATGTTTGTTTTCAGTTAATAATTCGTAAAAAAAGTGTGAATTTCAACTTTTCACACTTTTTTACGAAATTTCGTAAAAAATTGTAAATTTGCAAGTGGCCGTTACATTCTTTATTCATTGTCACGGTAGCTTCGCTTTTCTTGTCAATTTCATAGGCGTCGGTTAATTATTTTTCGAGAACTTTAGGTGTGGTCAAAAACTTTTAAATGTGAGATGATTCTTTACAGATTCTTTAATTATCTATAATTTAGTCCTGATCGATTTAATTTTGTATTTATGTAAGGCATCTTTACGTTAGAGACGTATTATATTATTTATATTAATTAAAGCTTATTTTGTTTTTCTTTATGATTTCTGGGTCTAAGTATTTCTTTTAACGTTGTCAAGGTTGACATTTTCCTGGTGGATAATTTTACTGCTAGGCTCCTGATCATGCGGTAGAGAGACGAGTAAAACTGATTATAAAGTTTATTAGCTAAACTCTGAGTATAGAATTCTCAAACTCTATATACTCTCTATACTATATACTCTATAAGCCCTGGGAATAGGGCTTATATAAGGTTATAATGCGATTTTAGTGCGATTTTTGGAGCTGATAGAATATTTTTGGTCAGTGACAGTATCTGACAAGTTTATTTGTGAAGGCTAAACAATAAAGGTGGTAACCAATAAGTCAACGAGTTTGGACTGTTATTGTTGAGATCAAGTACAATATTTTGTATATTACGTTTTTTAAATTAGTTCCTTGTAGGTGAAATTCAGAGATTTATATTCCCAATTATCAATCGTTAATTTTCTCGTGTGCATTTCTGTAAAGAATCATTTCACAATTAAAAGTTTTTGACTACGCTTCTAAAGTTCTTGAAAAATGATTAACCGACGCCTATGAAGTTGACAAGAAAAGCTACCGTGACAATGAATAAAGAATGTAAGGGCCACTTGCAAATTTACAAAAGTTTTACGAAAATTCGTAAAAAAAGTGTGAATTCACACATTTTTTACGAAATTTTGTAAAAAAAGTGTGAAAAGTTAAAATTCACAAACTTTTTACGAAATTTTGTAAAAAAAGTGTGAATTCACAAACTTTTTACGAAATTTCGCAAAAAAAGTGTGAATTGTAAAAAAAAAGTAGTATGTGGCCCTTCTACGCTTTCGTACGAACCCGCGGACAGACGCGGGGATTTTTCCCAGCGGGATTTCTAGCGGGGATCGAAGATGTGTTACCAACGTGATAACCCTGAAAACGTTGATTTTTTCATGCTAGCGTTGCCTCGGCCCCCAAATAAAGTACCTATCTCCCAGGCTAAAACAGCACTTACATATCGTGTAGGCCACCGCTCTGCATGGTGCCTGTCAAGTACCTATAAGCGTTGAGTGAGGAATAATGAGAGGCGCAGCGCCCATATAAAATTGCGTGACCGGTTTTCGTGTGCTTACCCTGAAGCCCCCCGTTGCCCCCACTCGCTATAGTCGCCTAATAGCGACCACAACTTGTTTGTGTTTTCGAGAACACCGATCCCTCTACAACCGGCTAACGGTACAATTTTATAATATTTTATATTTTACTGGAAGGATACGTATTTTTTTGTCTCGGACGCTTTTTATCTTGGACGCTTTTCGGGCCGCGTTTTCGGTTACGCTGCGCCCCGTAAGGTTGCGCCTTTTTATTATTCCTCACTCAACGCTATAAGTTATCAAGTTAGCCCTGAAAAAAATTAAGGTGTGACATTCGCTGTGGCACGTCAGCGACAACTCAGATTTTGATTAATGTTTTTTGCCTAGTAACAATTGCTCAAGTACTACCAATGATAAAAAAAGTTCCTATATTTCAATCACCGACCAACACTATATAATTGTAGACCGATGCTTTAATCCGAGTGCCAAGTTAACTGTCTATCGATTGTTTCTTATACGCCACCCTTATATCTGACACTTCTTAAAATTAAAATTACGTTAATTTAGATTAGTAAAATTAAATATTTTAAACTCCAGGGACCAAAGACAACCATTTTGCGACCTTGGTATAAAAATAACTAAAATGAAATCCACTATGTAATTTCTATTTCATATATACTTTAAATCAAATATCAAAATAATGCCAACACCTTAGATAGGGAAAGAGAGAGGACGCATAAAAGTGCTCGCGGCCGTGTTACTGACTGCCACATCGCACGACAGGCTAGTGGCGTAGCATAAAACGCGATCTTAGTCAATATCACAAAAATGTTAAAAATGAAAAGGTAGTTAATTTTGACTTTCATGCAATTTGAAATATTGGTACCTATTTATTTTCAGATAATAATTTCCCAAATATAAACCTAGTGTCAAGTGCTGAAATATATTTTTTTACTACTAACCTGAGAAATCACCATTATTTACCTCATTCCTCTAATGAGAAGTAATGTTTCTCTCCCTAGGTAAATAATGATAATAAAAAAATACCTAGGTAAATAATGAAAAATTTTCTATATGACGTTTAAAAATTAGTTTCATTTTATCAGCTTGACAACTGAACTCCCAGGCTACTTGATATTTCGAAGTATTTGAAAAAAGCGAGAAATGACTAAAATAAACTAAAATATGGCAATATTTCAATGTTAGTAGTAAAAAAAATTCTATATACACTTCGGTTGAGAAGGCCATTATTTACCCCGCATATTATATCCTTAGGATATAAAAAAGCTCGGTATATAATGGCTCACTTCTCAACGTAAGTGTATAATATACTATATTTGTGGCGATTTAGAACCAATCGAAATAAAATAAATAATGCAGGCCCATGGAAACCAGCCCATATTTTATGAAATTATCAAAATCAATTATTAAGAAACTTTCAATAAAAAAGATGTTAAAAAATAATTATATTGGTCCTATTTACATACTCAAAGGCAGAAGGAATTTGAAGAAGTTGTATTGAGAAAAAATAAAGTTTTGGGGCATCTTTCAAAGGTAGCTTCTTAAATATTTACCTGTAAAACGAAATCCCGGGCTCTTGCTTTTCTCTTCTGCTTTTGCAACGAAACGCTGAACAATTCACCATCGTAAGAATATAATTTCCCCATAATCACTGTTGCTTTTAATTCACAAAATTAACTCACAACGTACTCGATTTGTCTGCCACATATAAAATGGCCACCATTCAAAATGACGTAACAAAATCTATACACGGCAGGGTATGCAGGAGCGGTGTCCACTCTCTTTCCTTGTCTAAGGCCAACACTGAATTAAAAAAAAAGAAAACTATTTTATTATTTAGTTTTTCGCTTATATAGATATACAAAAGTTATGGGGTGCAATTCGGTGAATTTGAATATAGCGAATTAGTTAACATTATTAAAAAACGAATTATATAATTATATATTATATAATTATAATTATATAATTTATATATCTATTAATTATATATTTATTTAATTATATAATTGCTATTGCTAAAAACATATTTTATAGAAGTACCTATTTCCTTAAAAAAAATAAGATTGCAAAGATTAGTTAAATATTCTAAAACGTAGTTATGAGAGAGTTCATGTCTTTTAAAAATACCTATTGAAAATTTTTTGTACCCTGTAGGTATATGGATTTTGGATTGGACTATACATTTACAAATCGATTTGTACTAAAAAAATATCAACATAATAAATTATAATTGTTTAATTTGGATCTCGAGAAAAATAGGACCAACGAAAATTGATTAAAAAATTGTCAAACAGACAAGGAAGATTATATACCTAATAGTAGATAATAACCACCCCGTAAAACTAGTTCCGTGACTAATTTTGTCTATTGTCTATTAAAATCCTTATTACCCAGCCCAACGCCGCTTTCCCCACTTGCCAGTCGCCCTCGTTAACAAGTCGAGCTCGAGCCCGATTATTATTTATTCACCTCGGGGTTTCCTCGCCTCCTCCGCGAAAATTCACACTTCAACGGCGAGAAGTTTATTTCCTGAAAGTGCACCCATTTTTCCGCTTAGGAGACTTGCGCTGCGCGACCCCATTGTGCGCATAAGTGAGCAAGTGAGGGGTTTGTTTTCGTCCACGGCCTTCGTCGCGTATGAAGTCGTTTGTACCTGCAAGGCGCGAAAAAAAAAACGAGCTCTAAATTTAGGGTGTAGGGGTGTAGGGTTTAAAGTACTGAGTAATATTTTTGGAAATGTATATGTTTGTTTGTTTGTTTGTTTGTTTGTTTGTTTGTTTATTTGTTTATTTATGTATTTATGTATTTATTTATTTATTTATTTATTTATTTATTTATTTATTTATTTATTTATTTATTTATTTATTTATTTATTTATGTATTTATTTATTTATTTATTTATTTATTTATTTATTTATTTATTTATTTATTTATTTATTTATTTATTTATTTATTTATTTATTTATTTATTTATTTATTTATTTATTTATTTATTTATTTATTTATTTATTTATTTATTTATTTATTTATTTATTTATTTATTTATTTATTTATTTATTTATTTATTTATTTATTTATTTATTTATTTATTTATTTATTTATTTATTTATTTATTTATTTATTTATTTATTTCAATGGCTCACTCATTGTAAGGGAGAGAATATGTGAGTCACCATAATTTACCTACTCCCTATATATCATACCAGAGATATATCTAGTACCGAGTGAGATGCGAGATGAACCTTGTAGTACCGACTCTCCTACACACAACCACAGAATATATTTGTGGTACAAACTAATATCGAGGTACATTATACCTAATAATATACAGGGCGCTCAAACTTCATCCGGAGAAATCAGAAAGTTAAAAAAACATTTAATATTTTTCAATTTTCTATCATGTGTCATTTGTGGCCTTCTGCAAAGATACTAATTTTAATAAGTTTAGTCTTATTGAAAACCCCCAAATATCATTTTCTCTTATTAACTGAAAACAAAAATTTCCTTGATTTTTTTTTCGAAAAGCCTTTTACTTTACTTTTAGGGGGGCCCCTTGGGGGGCATTACTGAAACCATGTTTATAGGAACTACTCTCATTTTTTTGGGTCCTAGAACACCTGGCAAGCTACTGTCGGAACAACCTGTATATATCCTGTATCGAATACTTCTAAATCAGGTAACTTTTTGTAAATATTTTTGGATTCTTATGCGTAGAAATTTTTACGTATAGATAGTACATTGAAGTGTATATTTATTATTAGAATAAAAAAACGTTAGGTATATAGGTAGTTTAGATATACATAATTAGGTCAGTAAAAAGTTCTGACAAAAAATTAGGATAAAATAATGTACAAAGTGCTTCATACAAAGTGTTAAGTCCGATATTACACTTATAGGTACATTTTTCTTACATTACACACACATTACACATTCACACATTGCAAAAAATATTTCTTACCCTGCATATTATTATGAAAACATGGAGTAAGTACGGCACATGACTAACATAATTGAATACTATAAACCATTTTAGCGAATAACATTAAAACAAACAAATTTGGAGACGTTTGGAAGCAAGCCAACAAGCAACACTCAATTAATAACGAATAAAAAAAGTGGTCATATCTCAACTACTTCATTCTGAACACTCCAGCCAAACCCAAACTCCTCTAACTCTCTACGAAAAAATGCCACGTGTGTTCGGCAACCCTTTCGCCGCTCCTCGCGCCGCTCGGCCTGTCCCCCCCACCCTCTCCGGCCGACCCTCCCCTCCCTACTTACCCCCACCAGCGCTCCTCCTTAAAAAATCTTACCGCTTCCTTAAAAATCGCCCCTCCCGGCGCCCCACCACCGGCGGCGGCGGGGGCGGCGCCCGCCCCCGCGGCGGTGGGGCGCGCGGAGGGGCGGCAGGCGCGCGCCGCCGGCGCCGCGACGCCGCGCGCCAGTCCGCAGCGGCCGCCCGCCAAGACGCCGACGACGGACGCCCGGGCGCCCCGTGCCGCCGAGCCCGTCGCGACGAGCTCGCAACCACGACGACGAGCCCCACGACGACGACGACGCGACGAGCTCGCGCAGGCCACGCCGCGCCACCAGCTCGCGGCCGGACGCCACGCGGGTGGGTTCCTTGAATTTTGTTTTGGTTCCGGTGAGGGTGCGCGGGTACGCAGTGCGCGAGGTGGCATGAGCCGCGTGCTGGCCGATTTTTTTTTAGTTTTGTTTGTCACACTAAACACCGACAAACGACGTTCAAATGGATGTTTACAACCCCGAAAAGAGTTGGCACTGAAAACGTTGACACTCGGTATTCAATCTGCGGAAGAAATGATATAAGTTCCCTAAAAATACAATTTTAATGTTACTATCATCTTTCGTACGCACTAACAATAGCCTTTCCTTGAAGTTCCTAACTATTTTAGTCGATTTCTTTCCACGAAGTTGTTTAATGCAATGTTTTACTTTTCAAAGCAGTGTCAAAATTTCATGTAGTAAAAATCTAGTCTCGTATCTTCTGGTCAAAATTCTTACATAGTTTCTCTCAGCTTCTTTGTCTCAATCTTTGGTGGTTTCTATAAGACAAAATATATGCCATCCGAACCATGTTTCGTTGTAAATAAAAATGACACTAAATTCCAAAAAACTAAACACTGCTAATAAAATCTAAAAGAGTGCAACCAAAACACAAATTATATGCCAATTTGTAAATTGCCAAATATTTTGTACCAAAGTATCACACTCAAAGTTTCTGAGCGTCGATATGTTGTTTCGATTTATCAATGAAATTTCCTCTTGACCTCGGGCACTTAAAAATCGAAAAAAAGTTCGCGCATGATCCCAAACAGGTGGATTATAAAAATAACAAAAACTCCGCGGCGTGAAATCGCACGGGTTTTCGGATGATTCTTGGTCTTGCCGAAAATTCTCGTCTTCGTCTATCTTTCTTACCTCCCCTCCCCTTACGACGCAGGCGTCGCGTCGCTCCTCCGACGCATCCTTATATCGTTCCTCCTTAGCTCCATCGCCTCACTCCTTCGGTGCCCTCCGCGGTGGCAGGAGCTAAGGAGCTGCTCGCTCCTGCGCGACCAACGCGTTTCTATGGACTTTGTGGTGGTATCCGTAGTATCCGTGTTCTATCATATGTGAATACTTGAATACCTCAATAAAAATTAAAAACATTTATAATGAAGACAAAGTGATACGTAATTTTAAAAACTCGGTGGTCAATAATGTGAGGAATACCTGATAATTTGTGTAAACATAGACTTTCATAAATGAAATACAATGTGACCATGTAGTATTGAAATGTTCTGAAGGTAAATGCATGGCATGTATTTTTCTTTGCGTCGCTTTACCAGTTTAAACAGGAATTAATAAGCCAACTTTTCAAGACATCCCAAATTGGCGTATTCTTGAAATAGTTGGTTCTGGACATTGTGTGAGGATGATAGACAGTGTGCGAGGTAGTTAGCATAAGTCTAGAGCTTCTCAAGTTGTTTCAATTTTTTTATCATGGTAAACACTTATACATAAAGTCCAACTAGATGTTTACAACCGCCGAAAATAGTTAAATAGTTGGCATTAAAAACATTGACACTCGGTACTCAATCTGCAGAAGAAATGATCTAAGTTCCTGAAAAATACAATCTTAATGTTACTATCATCTTTCGTACCCACTAACAATAGCCTTTCCTTGATGTTCCTAACTATTTTAGTCGATTTCTCTCCACGAAGTTGTTTAATGCAAAGTTTTTCTTTTCAAAGCAGTGTCAAAATTTCATGTAGTAAAAATCTGGTCTCGTATCTTCTGGTCAAAATTCTTACAAAGTTTCTCGTCAGCTTCTTTGTCTCAATCTTTGGTGGTTTCTATAAGACAAAATATATGCCATCAGAACCATGTTTCTTTGTACATAAAATGACACTAAGATCCTAAAATCTAAACACTGCTCATAAAATCTAAAAGAATGCAGGCAAAACACAAATTATATGCCAATTTGTAAATTGCCAAAAATTTTGTACCAAACTATCACATTCAAAGTTTCTGAGCGACGATATGTTGTTTCGATTTATCAATGAAATTTCCTCTTGATCTCGGGTACATAAAAATCGAAAAAAATTTCGCGCATGACCCCAAACAGGTGGATTTAAAAACAACAAAAACTCGCTTATCCACAGCTAAAATTCGCGCGATTTTTCAGTTGTTTCTTGGTCTTGCCGAAAATTTCCGTCTTCGTCTATCTTTCTTACCTCCCCTCAACTACAACGCAGGCGTCGCGTCACTCCTCCGACGCATCCTTATATCGTTCCTCCTTAGCTCCACCGCCTCACTCCTTCGGTGCCCTCCGCGGTGGCAGGAGTTAAGGAGCTGCTCGCTCCTGCGCGACCAACGCGTTTCTATGGACTTAGTGGTGGTATCCGTAGTATCCGTGTTCTATCATATGTGAATACTTGAATGCTTCAATAAAAATTAAAAACATTTCTAATGAAGAAAAGTGATACGTAATTTTAAAAAGTCGGTCGTCAATAATGTGACGAATACCTGATAATTTTTGTAAACACAGACTTTCACAAATGAAATACAATGTGACCATGTAGTATTGAAATGTTCTGAAGGTAAAGGCATGGCATGTATTTTTGTTTGCGTCGCTTTACCAGTTTAAACAGGAATTAATAAGCCAACTTATCAAGACATCCCCAATTGGCGTATTCTTGAAATAGTCGGTTCTGAACATTGTGTGCGTATGATATACAGTGCGCGAGGTAGTTAGCATAAACCGAGTGCTTCTCAATTTGTTTAATTTTTTTTTATCATGGTAAACACTTATACATAAAGTCCAACTGGATGTTTACAAACTCCGAAAATAGTTGGCATTGAAAACATTGACACTCGGTACTCAATCTGCAGAGAATATTTTGTAAGTTCTCGGAATTGAAAAATATCTACATTCGTAAATTTTCTATTATTACCTTTCGTAGGTATAATATACACACTAGCATAACGTCGCCATTGGATAGCTTGAAGTTCCTAACTATTTTAGTCAATTTCGGTCCACGAAATTGTTTAATGCAAAGAGTTTTCGATATCAAAATTTCATGTAGAAGGTATTCTCGTATCTCCTGGCAAACATTGAAAAAAGATTGCTCATCAGCTTCGCTGTCTCAATCTTTGGTGGATTCTACAAGACAAAATGTATGCTATAGGAATCATTCCGGTACAGACAATAAGCATTGGAGATAAACATATTTTATTTATAAACACAACAATACCAAAATAGCATTTATATATTTTTTTGAGATTGTTTTTTTCAAACAATGTTCGTAACATCGAAAGGAATGCAACAAATCACAAATTATCAATTTCTAAATCGCCAAATATTTTTTTAATAAACTGTCGCACTCTAAGTTTTTCCCTGACGATATGTTGTTTCGATTTATCAATGAAGTTTCCTCTTGACCTCGGGCATTTAAAAATCGAAAAAAAGTTCGCGCATGTCCCTAAACAGGTGGATTTTATAAACAACATAAACTCGCTTCTCCTCAGCTTAAAATCGCCAAATTTTTCAGTTATTTCTTGGTTTTGCCGAAAATTTTCGTCTTCGTCTATCTTTCTTACCTCCCCTCAACTACAACGCAGGCGTCGCGTCACTCCTCCGACGCATCCTTATATCGTTCCTCCTTAGCTCCATCGCCTCACTCCTTCGGTGCCCTCCGCGGTGGCAGGAGCTAAGGAGCTGCTCGCGTTTCTATGGACTTAGTGTTGGTATCCATAGCATCCGTGTTCTATCATATGTGAATACTTGAATATGGTTCAATAACAATTAAAAACATTTCTAATGATGACAAAGTGATACGTAATTTTAAAAACTCGTTCGTCAATAATGTGACGAATACCTGATAATTTGTGTAAGCGCACAGACTTTCATAAATGAAATAGAATGTGACCATATAGTATTGAAGTGTTCTGAAGGTAAATGCATGGCATGCATTTGTGTTTACGTCGCTTTAGCAATTTAAACTGGAATTAATAAGCCAACTTATCAAAATAGTTGGTTCTGGACATTATGTGCGGATGATATACAGTGCGCGAGGTAGTTAGCATAAGTCGAGTGCTTCTCAATTTGTTCCAATTTTTTATCATGATAAACACTTTTAAAAATATTGACACTCGGTACTCAATCTGCAGAGAATATTTTGTAAGTTCTCGGAATTGAAAAATATCTACATTCCTAAATTTTCTATTATTATCTTTCGTAGGTATAATATACCTACACACTAGCATAACGTTGCCATTCGATAGCTTGTAGTTCCTAACTATTTTATTCGATTTCGGTCTACGAAATTGTTTAACGCAAAGTGTTTCTTTTCAAAGGTATCATAATTTTATGTAGTATTCTCGAATCTCCTTGCCAAAATTGAAAAAAGATTGCTCATCAGCTTCGCTGTCTCAATCTTTGGTGGATTCTACAAGACAAAATATATTCAGGTACAGAAAATAATGCATTCAGGTACAGAAAATAATCATTATGGAGGGAAACATATTTTATTTATAGGAAAAACGACGATATGTCGTTTCGATTTTTCAATGGAGTTTTCTCTTGACCTCGGGATTTTAAAAACAACAAAAACACGTTTATCCGCAGCTTAAAATCGCACGATTTTTCAGTTATTTCTTGGTTTTGCCGAAAGTTTTCGTCTTCGTCTATCTTTCTTACCTTCCATCCTTATATCGTTCCTCCTTAGCTCCATCGCCTCGCTCCTTCGGTGTCCTCCGCGGTGGCAGGAGCTAAGGAGCTGCTCGCTCCTGCGCGACCAACGCGTTTCTATGGACTTAAGTGTTGGTATCCGTAAAACATTAAAAACATTTCTAATGATGTCAAGGTGATACATAATTTTAGTATTAAGTATAGGTGATAATTTGTGTAAACCCATATCTCCATAAATGAAATAATATAATGTTGTGATCTAGTATTGAAATGTTGTCAAGGTAATTGGCATAGCATGTATTTTTGTTGGCAGTTTAAGCTGCAATTAATAAGCCAACTTATCACAATATCCCAAGTTGGTGTATTCTTGAAATGCTTGGTTATGGTCTATGTGCGCGGATGATATACATAGTTCGCGAGGTTGCATAAGTCGCGTGCTCTTCAATTTTTTTAATTTTTTTTATCATGGTGAACACTGGATACATAACATCCAACTGGATGTCTACAACCTTCGAAAATCATTAGCAGGGAACTGTCAAACATGACAACCGTGAGCAGTCTTTATTAATACGTCAGTCAACGCTATTATCTTTCGTATACTCACTAACATAGCGTCGCCGTTGTATAGCTAGAATTTCCTAACTATTTTAGTCGACTTCGGACCAAAGAAGTTTTGAATGCAAAGTTTTTCTTTTCAAAGGGTAGTGGAATCAAGCTTTCTTGTATAAAACATCTATTCTCGTATCTCCTGGTCAAAATTGAATTGAAAGTTGAAAAACGATTGCCCATAAGCATTGGAGGGAAACATATTTTATTTGCACACAAAATGATGCCAAAATAGTATTTATATTGTTTGCGATTACTTTTTTCAAACAATGTTCGTAAAATCTGAAAGAATGCAAGCAAAACACAAATTATCTCAATCGCCAAATATTTTTTTAATAAACTGCCACTCTCAAAGTTTTCCCTCGACGATATGTTGTTTCGATCTATCAATGAAATTTCCTCTTGACCTTGGGGATTTAAAAATCGAAAAAAGTTCGCGCATGATCCCAAACAGGTGGATTTTAAAAACAACATAATCTCGCAGCGTAAAATCGCGCGATTTCTCGGTTGTATCTTGGTCCTGCCGAAAATTTCCGTCTTCGTCTATCTTTTCTGTACCTCCCCTCAACTACAACGCAGGCGTCGCGTCACTCCTCCGACGCATCCTTATATCGTTCCTCCTTAGCTCCATCGCCTCACTCCTTCGGTGCCCTCCGCGGTGGCAGGAGCTAAGGAGCTGCTCGCTCCTGCGCGACCAACGCGTTTCTATGTCATCCGTAATGTGGCGAAGACTTGATAATTTGTTTAAACGCACACTTTCATAAATAAAATACAATGTGATCTTGTAGTGTTGAAATGTTTTGAAGGTAAATGCATGACACGTATTTTTGTTTACGCCGCTTTACCAATTTAAATTGAAATTAACTTTGAGAAGCCAACTTATCGCAAGAGCAACAATTACATTCAACGTTTTGCATCGGAAACATTTTGTTTAGATTAAGTGAAGTTTCGATTTGACCTTGGACAATAAAAATAAAAAAAAATCGCTTCTGATCCCAAATGGGTTAATTACAAACGACTTACCTACTTGTAGTATGAAATTACGGGATGATTTATATTATAAAATGACTAATCTAATTTGTAAAGTTTCGCCAAAATATACTAACAAATATATTCTGAAAGTCTATTTTTCTAAAGAATACTCTCTAATAGTACATCTCTGCACAATGAACATATTTTATTTTTGGATTCATAGAACACTCTTTATTTTTAAAGCTGCCAATTTAAGCTCACATATTATGACATTTAGCTCTCTATATCCCAGAAACCAATCATACAAATTGCTTAAAAATATCAGGATTTTGACACCTTTTTTCACTCTTGTTGCGGTACCATGTTCTTGCTTAAAAATCCATTTTCTGACCCGGTGTTGAAAATTAAAATCCAAATGCCACACATGAACATATACGATTTCAAACACCTGAACTACAAAACTGCAAAACTTCCCGGTTTTCGACAGAATTCTTTGCATATTCTTCTTCTCCCCCTTACGACGCAGGCGTCGCGTCGCTCCTCCGACGCATCCTTATATCGTTCCTCCTTAGCTCCATCGCCTCACTCCTTCGGTGCCCTCCGCGGTGGCAGGAGCTAAGGAGCTGCTCGCTCCTGCGCGACCAACGCGTTTCTATGTCATCCGTAATGTGGCGAAGACTTGATAATTTGTTTAAACGCACACTTTCATAAATAAAATACAATGTGATCTTGTAGTGTTGAAATGTTTTGAAGGTAAATGCATGACACGTATTTTTGTTTACGCCGCTTTACCAATTTAAATTGAAATTAACTTTGAGAAGCCAACTTATCGCAAGAGCAACAATTACATTCAACGTTTTGCATCGGAAACATTTTGTTTAGATTAAGTGAAGTTTCGATTTGACCTTGGACAATAAAAATAAAAAAAAATCGCTTCTGATCCCAAATGGGTTAATTACAAACGACTTACCTACTTGTAGTATGAAATTACGGGATGATTTATATTATAAAATGACTAATCTAATTTGTAAAGTTTCGCCAAAATATACTAACAAATATATTCTGAAAGTCTATTTTTCTAAAGAATACTCTCTAATAGTACATCTCTGCACAATGAACATATTTTATTTTTGGATTCATAGAACACTCTTTATTTTTAAAGCTGCCAATTTAAGCTCACATATTATGACATTTAGCTCTCTATATCCCAGAAACCAATCATACAAATTGCTTAAAAATATCAGGATTTTGACACCTTTTTTCACTCTTGTTGCGGTACCATGTTCTTGCTTAAAAATCCATTTTCTGACCCGGTGTTGAAAAATAAAATCCAAATGCCACACATGAACATATACGATTTCAAACACCTGAACTACAAAACTGCAAAACTTCCCGGTTTTCGACAGAATTCTTTGCATATTCTTCTTCTCCCCCTTACGACGCAGGCGTCGCGTCGCTCCTCCGACGCATCCTTATAACGTTCCTCCTTAGCTGTGTCGCCTCACTCCTCCCCTGCCAGTCGGCCTGGCAGAAGCCAAGAAGGCGCTTAGCGTACGCGAAAATAATATGTTCGGACATTCCCGTGTCTCCTAGTTAAAGTGATTGTGAATGAGATGAAGATAGTTTATTTGCTGCATAATAATCGGTGACATGAGTTAATGGAGTACGAGGTAAAATTACTGCTTATCTGCGAACGAGGTTCTGCTAGCCTCAGCATGTTATTTAATTATTGTGGACTTGTATCGTGTCCATTTTGGAATATGATTATTAGGACACAAACTGAAACACAACTCGAAAACTAATTCGAAATTAGTTCTCCAAAATGCAGTTAGGGAAAACTGAAAGAAATAAATGATAGGATCCTCTGAAAAAGTGTTCGAGCTGTCTTGAAGAAGGGGAATCATTGGCTTTAAAATGAATCATGTTTTCATTGTTGTAGTTTTATTTATTCAATTATGTTCTTTGCTTGTTAATATTAGTTTTTTTATTCCTAATAACTCCGCTAAATTACTGCCATTTGTTTTCTTAACCTATAAAAAATATTATTGACAAACAAAAGGTCAACACTAATTATTTAATGCATAATGTCGAACTATAGAAAATGTCGAATGATCAAATTTGTTAGGACGAAAAACAAAATGTCGAATAAACAAAAAGTTTAAAATACAGAAAATAAGATACATTATATCAAAAACAATTATCGAACGGACCAAATAATGTCGAATAGAAAAGATATATAAAATGCCAAAAGTACAAAATATCGAAAAATAATATATGTCAAATAACACTAAATATCGAAATTACGAAAAGGGGGCATACAGGAACATGTAACATCAAAATAGTTTGAAAATGGAAATTGATCTTGATTGAATAAAAATTCTTTCTACCCATTTCTGACCGCGGAAGCATTAACAGCATATTTTGGGATAACTCTAGATCGGTTCGAGCTAAACAAACTTTATAAATAATATGTATCTACACAATCTAGTTAACAAGTCGATGGTTCAGAGTGCTCTTAAGGGGAAGGGGAGGAAGTAGGGGCATGAAAATTGACTTTAAAAATGTGACTTCAAGTGAGCATCATAGTCTTTTAGACATATTGGCTCCTGGAAAGATATACAGGGTGTCCAAAAAAACTATCATGGTCACTTGCGGGCAAATCTTTTTTTTTTCAGGAAAATATACAGGGTATTCGAAAATTGTCATTTTCACTTTCGCGGCAAAATATACGTCGATGTCCAAAAAATGCATTGCTCATTGTGTTCAAAAATCATGGAAAAGTAATATAATAAAATAATTCCAAAAAACCTTCAATTACTAGACCTACTACAAACTAATAAAATTAGCTCAGCCTGTGCTGCATCCAGGAAAAAAGGAAGAAAAAGTAAAAGCGAGATCTCGTATGCGTACTTGTGACATAATTTTTGAAGAATATTCTTAAAAAAAACTCTATAAATTTATACTTTGTTAATCGTTTATTCGTTATGGTTTTGTAATATTTTGTTTCAAATAATATTGTTGATAGTTATAACTTATAACTAAAAAATAATGAAAATAAATTATTTTTCAATTTGACAACTTAAGATTACTGAACATTTCAATTATTCGAAATTTCAACTTGACAACTTAAGATTACTGAACATTTGAATTATTCGAAATTTTGTTTCCAATATTTTATTTTCGATATTATGTTGTTACATATTGTATTGTTTTTCGATCTTATAACTTCGTTATTTTTGTCGTAGAGAAAATTTTGTTATACCTTACCATTTGTATTCTAAATTACAATATCTTTCATAAAAAAGTATAATAAACAGGATGTTCCATGTAGAAAATGTTATCTTTATTTTTATTTTTTGTTTTTTACTTAGAGTTGATATATAGTTTTTGATATAGAGGGAGTTACAAAAGATAAGTAGTTATCAATCGGTTTTCTTGACCTATAAATGTTGTGTGTCGTCTTTTCGCCAGAATGTTGTATTTTTCTTAAAAAATGAACTAATCTGCCTAAAATGTCCTCTTATATGTCGCAATGTCCCTTATTTTTGATTAAAAGGTAATTTTATGGTGCGGTAATTTGTATTTTACCCAAAAATACATTTGTAAAAAAAAACAACACAACATTTTATATTGCCTTACCACTTACCTATCTATGTATTTAATTTTTTTCAATTTTGGATAAAAATTAAACTTTATCATCCTATATTTTTGTACAAGCTTTTATTTAACTTGCCCTCTTGGTTAGTACCTACTATGTGGTCAAATCTTGCATTTTAAGCCAGTTCCACCCAACCGAGCTGGAATTTTGCACACATTTTTGGTGGTGGTAAGATGGCGGATTACTTATTTCTTTACAACCCCATGCATTTCAAATTAAAGGGTTTGCCGAGTAGAAGACGATAAGATGAGCCAATATGGCGTCCGCCCCAAGATGGTGGACTAAATTTCTTTACCACCCTCGTGACATGGGAATCAAATATTAAAAAGCACAAAATAAAATAAAAAAAGTAATCTTTTTAAAAAGAAGCTTTTATTTTTATTAATTGTTTTCTGAGATATATTATTTGTAGATAATTTTTCTTTTTAGATTCTAAATCCCCTCCTGGATTTTTTCGCATATATTTATTTACACCCGTTTGTCAAACTTTTTATTTTCGGAGTTTCGAGTAAATCCCTGTTGTGAGTAAACGTGCGGGTATTTTGGCCAATAATCGATTGGTCTTGCGAATTGCCGAAAACCGCCGGTTTCCGTTTGTGCTTAACCGCAATCGCGTCGTCATTACCGAGTGCAAGTTCGGGTTCAGACCGGAAGTTAAAATCGGGGGGGGGGGGGCACGGCCGTGCGCTGGCAGGATAATTATTGGAAGTTTTCTGGGGCCGCAGCTCGCATGTCCCCAATGTATTTATTGTGCCGCCCGATAGCCAATTACCGATCTTAAATCTATGCCGGGTATCGTTTTTATCGAGACCACAATATTCGCAGTAATGTTATTTATACAGGGTGGCCCACCACGAACTGCATCGATCTATATATGGAAAACTAAAAGTAGGAAAATTCTGAAAATTTGGCACCTCACCAATGCCGATGGGCGCTGCTCAACTAAAATATTTTGGTGAATCTGGCACTTCCGGTTATACCGGAAGTCGTTAGCAACTTTCTTATCTCAAATGGAACACCCTATGTATTATTAAATTTTTGGATTCTAGGCATCATTTTGGAACAAAAACATGCAACATGTCCCATATGTCTAAATTCAACCGTGTTTGAGATATTTGCATTTTTCCGAAAAAAAGTACAGGTGCAGACCTGAAGTCAATTAGCAATTTATACGAGGAAACCGCGAAATTTCAAAACGAATTTTTGGCATCGTGTAACAGACGCACTGACGTAGTGATCTCTGCTGAGAAATAAATCCGTTCTTATACAAGGTATTCACAAAATATGTATAAAAATTACATTCAGAATGTGCTTAAATCTCGAAATTTTCAAATGGAAACCCCCATTTTTTTAATGCGATCTTATTTACCACTAAAAATGATGACAACTTTGTGTAAGGTTTCCTATACCTAAATGCAGTAATTTTCGATTAATTTACGAAAAACCCACTTTTCGCCCATAAAATGCGGGGTTTGCTTAACGCTTGGAAAATCATATTAGCCGTGGACGTTGAAAAGACAATCGCGGCTAAGGAAATGTCACAAACGAAGATTATGTATCGCACTACGTTCTTGATATTACTTTGTTGCATTCTCCGTAGATAATAAACACATTTAAATAATCTTCGTTTGTGTAATTTAAGCGCGCCGGCATTATTGTTGACAATATTTATAAACCAAGTGACATTTCCTCAGCCGCGATTGTCTTTTTAACGTCCACGGCTAATAAGATTTTCCAAGCGTTAAGCAAACCCCGCATTTTATGGGCGAAAAGTGGGTTTTTCGTAAATTAATCGAAAATTACTGCATTTAGGTTTAGGAAACCTTACACAAAGTTGTCATCATTTTTAGTGGTGAATAACATCGCATTGAAAAAAATGGGGGTTTCCATTTGAAAATTTCGAGATTTAAGCCATTTTGAATGTAATTTTTATTCATATTTTGTGAACACACTGTATAAGGACGGATTTATTTCTCAGCAGAGATCACTAGGTCAGGGCTTCTGTTACGCGATGCCAAAAATTCGTTTTGAAATTTCGCGGTTTCCTCGTATAAATTGCTAATTCACTTTAGGTCTGCACCTGTAATTTTTTTCGGAAAAATGCAAATATCTCATAAACGGTTGGATTTAGACATAGGACATGTTGCATGTTTTTGTTCCAAAATGATGCCTGAAAGTACCGGATTCACCAAAATATTTTAGTTGAGCAGCGCCCATCGGCATTGGTGAGGTGCCAAATTTTCAGAATTTTCCTAGTTTTAGTTTTCCATATATAGATCGATGCAGTTCGTGGTGGGCCACCCTGTATAGGTACAGTATCAGTTTCGTAAAGGATGAAATACAGCAAAATAAAAAATAATTCAGCATAAAACAAATATTGGTAAACATTGAACTTACTAACTGGTTACATAAATAACTGTCTCTAAAGAAATAATAATATAACACTGAAGACTACTCATCTTGCTCAATTTAAATTAAAACAACAAGGGTCCAATGCAGCCAAATGTTTTAAGTACCTACCAAAATTGGATGCAAGTGGAAAATGGAAAGCTAATAATTTGGCAACACAAATAAATGTGTATTTTGAATCGACAACGTCGAAAAGTCTTTAATTCTTCCAATTATTGAATGTTTTTGTTCAATTCTAGCCGGCAATTTGGGCGCCCCCGCGCCCCGCTAAACTTGTTTATCAATTTACATTAAAAATTCCCGTCACTTGCAACAATAACCGAATTAAAATTTACAAATAATTAAATTCCCGCCCTAATGCCGTAACTAAATTAACCCGATTGACGGATAATTCGGTTTATAAATTTGCCAGCGTCGGGCCGATCTGTCCCGAGTAGGCACACAGCCGCCCATAATATCTTATGAAATTACCAACGATTTGATCCTGTTTACGGTGTCTATCTGCGACGGGCAATTTGGGTTGCTGAATTTATAAGGAACGTAGGTAGCAGGTAAACGGGGACGCAATACATAAAGTCCATTTACGTTAAGAGTCAGCAGAGAACAACACTGGACACAGCCTGATCACCTCGTCATTATCGACGAACTGCTCGCGTTAGTTAGGCACAGCAAGGGTATCCGGTGAATTCACCGAAAGCAATAATTATTAACCGAAAGCAGTTCACCGAAAACCATTTCACCGAATATAAATTCACATAACAACAATTCATGGAATGTTTTTTCGTAAGTACCTAATATCATAAGGGCATCTAATTTTTCCGAAAAAATCGAAAAAACACGTTGCTAAGTAATATTTTAACAAGAAGCATGAGTGCTGGTGGCAACAAAAATCCGAGTGGAAGACGAGGATTTTTGCACCTGCACGAATGCATTTTGTTAAAAAAATATTACTTAGCATTGTGTTTTTTTTTATTTTTGTCGCAGGAAAAATTATATGTCCGAACGGAATTTGACAAGACTATTTCATGAGTAACAGATTATTCTGCATACACATCGCTTACAAAACATACTACCTATTATACAACAGCTGTTAAGTTTTGGCGAGGGTACACTCGAAAAAACTGCTGACAGGTGCTGCCATACAGTTTTTCCATCTAGAAACCATTTGTAATTCAAAATTGGGCATTTGTGATTGGTGGAAATTAAGACGAGGGAATAGCGTTGACTGACGTATTAATAAAGACTGCTCACGGCTGTCGTGTTTGACAGTTCTCTGGCCCACCATGCGCTTCCCGGAGACAAAATACAATGCACAATACATTGTTGACCATACGCGCCATCTACTTTCCAGGACATGACACTATAGCCGTTACAAATCTTATTAATACGTCAGTCAACGGAAATAGTCACCGAAAATTCAACTGTCAGAAATAAAGAATGTCATTGTTCGTTTTTCTCAGCATCTATAAATTTGCAAATACTTGCTGACAACTACTACTCAAAACGATGATGCCATCCTTCAACAGAGTTATTCGTTTTCGGCAAGTTCTGATGTGTGACTCTGTCGAGGCAGTTCCACATGCTGATTGGAATGCGAGGAGCCCGCCTGACGTGTCTTCGGTTTGGTCTCCCGATCCATGTGTCTTCAAAATAGTCCGTCAATTCTTGTATTTCTTCTGAGAAAATTTCTCCGTCACACAATTCCTCAAAAGCCCTTTCAACTGAATGCTCGGGTACAAAGGCAAGTTCTGCTAATAATCTTAAAGTTGAGACAAAATTAAGATCGGAGTGTTATGTAGTTTTTAGCCCAAATTGGATGTGCTTGTAAATTGCTTGGCAATTCCTTCTTTCAATTCCAAATACACTTACTTTAGGATTATAAAGGATTAATTTAATTATTTACCATATTAATATTAATAATTTATTCACAATTATACCTGACCCTTGCCGCCTGTCCAAAATTTAAAGTAAGTAATTCATTTCAAACATTTTTTTTATTTCTGACAGTTCAATGTTCGGTGAATAGTATATTTCATTACGAGTCTGGAAATGAAGATTTCCCGTGCGCGCGTGACAAATTCCCCTGTGAGGCGCAGCCGAACACGGGAAGTCATGCAAGCACGGAAAAATCTATTTCTGGACGTGTAATGAACGATATTTTTTATTATACTTCTTTGAAAACGGAAACTTAAAACATTTTATCGGCATATTATAATAAATTTAATTCACAAAAAATAAACAATGCAGACAATATAGTGTTTGGTATGTATGATGCGTTTCCATGGTTACTCTCAAATTATTTCAAAGGTGCTTTGTTGTAAATTAGTTATTGTCAGATAAGGTGAAGAAAACGTCAAAAATATTACAGAAATGTATCTAAATATTGAAACACTTACGAATTAAAATACAAAATATGTACATGTCAAATATCAAAGAGCATATAGAGTTTCTTAAATTTAGTTTACTTTGCTGTATATTTCTATTTTAAAGCCATATATTCGGTATTTTTATTTAGCGCACGGAAAGTTTTTCCATGCGCCGTTTCCGTGCGCTAGCCCGAAAAACCCCGCATCATTATTGCTAAAACAGATGAAAATAAGGTGTTTTCAAAGAAGTATAATAAAAAAAATATTCCATGAATTGTTGTTATGTGAATTTGTACTTGGTGAATTGCATTCGGTGAAATGCTTGGGTGAATTGTTTTCGGTGAATTCACCTAGAACCGAGCACAGGGACATAATGCGCGGTTAGTTAAATTATTCGCAACAAAATCAGAGTGCTTATTTTTGATCGATTATAATATATTTTTTCTACAAAGTACACTTTTCCGCACGCTCTTTTCCACACTCGATTTCTTGGCTGAACTCCGCTACGCGTCGTTCAGCCAACTGCAATCGCGTGCATAAAAACCACTTTATTTTCGAAATTTGAAAGCCTACTATGCCTACCGATGCCTACTATAATTTAGCCTCATAATCGATTATTTATTTTTATGGGAACTAGACCTTCCGCCAATCACAAATATTAGGAATATATTTTTTTAATTTATTATAGTAAATACAGAACAAAGTAGAAAATGTGACATATCAAATTAAATGGAATATTTTGCTTTATAAAAAATGCGTCAATATTTTTTTTAGATAATTTAATTTTTGATCTCAAGAGAGCCCAAAGTCAGTCATATCTAATATTTTAAAATTGATACAACAGTTGTACTCTCACAACAAAAATTTTCATATTACACTTTTTTCTGTATCTCTAGAAATAGTCATTGTGATAAAAAAAATAATTTTGTAGACACCCTTGAATTTCTTTCACAATCGAAATTCCTAAAATTTCCAATAAATTTCTATTTTACCTTTTAAAATTTAGATTGTATGTATAGGGTGGACCAGAAAAAAACATTTATATTTTTCTTATTATTTTTTAACGAATTTTCGTTATAATCTCATTCGAAAGCCAAATAATGGGGTTTGGTTGTTCAAGTGCGAGTTAAGCTATTTTCAGAAAATCTAATATGGACGTCGCTCTCAAATTTCATCAAATTCAAAAAAAGCTGGAACTTATATAAAACTTTGGGAGAATACAGTGGATAGTTAAATAATTGTTTCCAATGAGGATGTGGGACTGGAAAGAAAAAAGTTGCATTTATTTTAATTGTGTTCTCATAACGTTAATTTTGTTAACTAGGTATATTTATCTAACATATATTCTGCAATGGACAATACTAAACTACTTTTGTCAACGACAAAGCCTTGCTTTGAAAAACAATAATTTTTATGGGCTCACATAAAAACAATTTTCTATTGGTGACACTGGTTCTATACTTCTTGGCTACAAATGATTATGGACCCATAATTAACAAAGGAACAATTAAACATCTTATATTAATTATTACCTTTCAACACAAAACATCTTGTCGCAGACAAGTCTATACCCATAAAACATTACAATTGAGTTTTAGTGGGGTTGATCATACCCGCGGCAACAAAACACAGAACTCTACAGAACTAAAACAAATTATTTTTGGAAAAGGAGTGCAAAAATATACTGGATTTGCAAACCTCAGCTCCGTGGTCTCAAGGGCTTTTAACCGATCCGAGTGGAGTGCCCAAAATGCGGGATTTCAGACGCGCTCGCAGAAGAAATGCAAAAACCAGCACAAAAAATAATTACCTACGTAAACTGCACGCGGCCCCATGTATCATTTTCTCCGCTTACACACACTACTCTGCTCGAAACAATGCGAAGACTTACCGGCGGGATGCGGCCCACAATCCGGCTAAATGGTTCCTCTCCCGCCAGTGTGCCCGCGCTAATACGTTCACTTTTCAACTGGGAGTTATTCAGACCGGGCTTTCAAGGCACGGCGGCGGTCCCCCCAAGGTTTTCTTTATATACCGGTCGGCTTTATACCGCTCGGGAAATTATGGTCGAGTCGGGCACTCGGCAAACACAGACGGGCGTCTGGGGGTAGTGTTTCACAAGACAAGATTTCTTGTCTTGCTACGCCTATTCTTGTCTTGTCTTGCTGGAAAAAATCTAGTCTTGCAAGCAAGACTTCTTGCAACTTCTTGTTCCTCCTTTTTTTCTTTAGTGGCGTGATCGCAGCAAGAGACTTGCTACCAAGACTTTTGTTGGCAAGACACTTGCATTATTTATTGCGTACAAAGCTTGTCGAGACAAGTTTTTTTTTTAATTATTGACATAGTTTTTTCTTTTTTTTGTATTTTAATAATAATAATTTTGTTTTAATGTTTTCATGATTTTCAATTCGAAATACCTCCTAACTCGAAGACTTTCCTGTACGAAAACCGCAAAACCCACTCTCCCAAAATGACCCGATCCACCCTATGCCACACTAATATGAAACGAAACAAAGCTAGACCCAAGAAACAGCTAGTCTATAGAATTTAACTACCGTTAAAGCAAACTTATAAAAATAAATAATTAATCCACTGTAGCGAATTAATTCAAGAGTACATACCTACCTAATAATTTGTTGAATTTATAAGAATTAAAATTAGAATGATTTTGTTTGTCTGGAGTCGGGAAGTATGCATTTCCAGCCGCGAACGCAGCGTAATACGTTAACTTTCAATTTCTTTTTGGGTATACCTGTAATGGCTGGAAACATAGATTAGTATTTATTACTTACTAGGAATATAGTAAATTAAGTATATTTACTAAATAATATACTAGTAAGTATACACTAATTATTCTTAAATAACCGTTTATATAAATATGCTCATTTTTTAAATATCAATATTATCGTCAGCTACATGCATTGCTCTTATTAAAGTTTTACAGAAATTATAATTACATATTCCTAATAATCTTTGCAAGATTTCTTGCTTTTAGCAAGATTTCTTGCAAAATTGCAAGAGTCTTGCAGAATGATTTCTTGTCTTGTCTTGTAAAGCAAGACATGAAATTTAAAATAATCTTGTCTTGTTCTTGCAGCAAGAACAAGGCAAGAACAAGAAATTTGCAAGAGTCTTGTGAAACACTAGTCTGGGGTGCATTCGGCAGAATCGAAGGTGGAAAAGAGAAAAGCAATTGTCTTTTAGAAAGTGCAGACAGACGGATAGTAATATTCGAAGTTGAAAATACACTCGGAGTATTGAGAAGTTTTTTTTACGGGACTTAAGAGAATCATGACTTGAGAAACGAATCTCTTTGCCAGCACAGAAGAAACAGAAGCTAATCTGGAGATCTTCCCAATGTGAACAACCAATACCTCATTCTGACGTTAGTTCTATGCGTCAAGATTTACAAGGTGATACATGAGATATTTTAGTTCTCGGTGAAGACAAGTTTTGAGGCTTCAAGTTGAATTCAGAAGCATTACACATAAGCACCATATATTATCAGTTCAGGCTGGGACCGACACTATATTAAAGACCCGAGCATGACGTCATATTTCATTGTAGTTTACGGACCGGGGTGGCGCCACCTGACGAAAAAAATGGTGACATATTATAGGTTATAGGGCGGGTATCCTGTGGTTAGATATTGGTATATCAGTTACTGACGTTTAAAATGTCCCAAATTTTAAATATCCAAACTCTATTACGATTTGCCTTCTTTTTACATTAACGAATTGCCTTTGAGTCCAGTATTTAGCAGTTTTATCCTATTAACACAGCTTTTATAGGTAGATTGGTTTGTGATAACATTAAATTTCCATGCACATTAAGAAAATGGTATGCACACTGCACAGACCATTAGGTGAATTGCAGGAGAATAAACACTATTTTGGAATTATGGGATGATCTGATCAACCAGCTGCAGAAGCGAAAATTCTAGATAATATTTTGGAAGAGTATTTTGTAACGTATGCAAGAATGAAAATAGAAAATTTTGTTTATAGCTCCAAAGCAAACCAATAGTCCTCCATATAAAGAAGAAACTGAATAATCTAATGCATTTTATGCTTACACACACTAAAACTGGCCATGGACTTCATTTCAAACCAAAAGGTACCAAATAATCTTGCTTGCTTTTTAGACTCGCTTTCCTTAAAAAATGTATGGAAATATGCCATGTGAGCTTGTCAAATTAGATGGACACAAGAAACAAATATTTTATTTTATTTTGGATATAAAATTCGTTGTAACAGACACATTTGCATGTTTTTATTTATAAAAGATTCTGCAACAATGGTGTTATAACATTAAACCACCGTGTAAATTTGTTTCGTCGAGCGTCGTGTGGCGATCGCTTGAAATAGCGCTATGCACAGGTTTTTAATATACCTAGTGTTGGTCCAGGTTCAAGTACCTACTATGGAATCAATCTTAAAGACATCATAAATTACAATGTTTAAACAAAGCACCTTAAGCATCCCATTTTGAATGTCAACGGTACATTTTAACTATTTTCTATTCTAATATGTCCTTGAATGCCCCAACGAATTCTATATAAAATGTGAACACAGTTTTGTATCAACAAACATAGAAATAATACCTTCTACTGGAAGTTTCGTCTATACGAAAATTGTAGGTGTGTAATAACCGCGTACAAATAAATATATCCCAGCCAGTATTATAAGCGTTCCTTGTAGGAACGCCGCCGGTGGCACAATGGCCGTTATAAGACCGGTTCGCCTGCATTGTCCCGCGGGATATCCACATGTACGGGCTGCAAATTCCGGTTCTGTCGTCCGCAAGAATGAATAAGAGACGGCCGCGGTGCTCCTATGCAGACATGGGACATGGCTATACAACATATAGGTAGGTTAAACTCACTCCGGAACGTATACCTATACTGATACTGTGCTAGAGAGGACAACTTGCCGGGATTAGAATTAGTGTTTCACAAGACTCTTGCAAAACTTTGAAAAACTTTAATAAGATAAATAATTAATGTAGGTGACGATAATATTGATTTTTCAAAAATGATCATAATTATAAAGGGTTTTTTTAAGAACAATTACTATGAGGCGCCATTTCGGACTAAATTAGGTATTATTTTTGAATATATAAATTTCTCGGGCTAATATATTTTTTTAACATGATATTTATAGAAATTTGCGTGAATAATCATTTTTTAGTCAAATTTATATATTACGCATCACCCAAAAGTATATATTACAGTAAACGCAAAAAAATATATCAAAACACGATATATTAATTTGGTGCGCCAATATATAATAATTTAGGGTACCACTGGTCGTCAACAGAGGTCGCGCCGCGCATTCCTAAAGTGCACCGGCAACGCTGCAGCAGAAAGTGCAGAAGCCCGAAGTCGATATATTTTTTTTTATATGATATTTATAGAAATTTGCGTGAATAATCTTTTTTTTCGTCAAATTTATATATTACGCATCGCCCAAAAGCATATATTACAGTAAACGCAAAAAAATATATCAAAACACGATATATTAATTTGATGCGCCAATATATAATAATTTAGGATACCACCGGTCGTCACCAGAGGTCGCGCCGCGCATCCCTAAAGTGCACGGGTAACGCTGCAGCAGAGAGCGCAGAATGGTGTAAAACCAGGGACTCTTTAAAATAAAAAGGGTCCCTGTGTAAAACCCTCCCCCGATTTTCTTGAAATTTTGGCTATTCAGCCCTATTTTCGCCCGACGTTACACCATTGGAAAACATTACCACTTCTTTTTTCATATACGGCAGCGCGCATCGCTGCCGACTGCCACAATATGATGCGAATGTCCCCTTCTTTTTTCATACGGCAGCGCTTATCCCCCAAAAAGGAGGGAATACGCTCCTTATTGCAAAGATGCTTGAGAAAAATGCACTTCCGACGGCTTCCGACGTAGACGTATCAAATGTTTACTTCGGCTTCGGACGTGTACGGAGTTAACTGTACGTCCCAAGAAGTCACGTGACTCAATCCACCAATGAGAGTGCAAGACGTATACCGACTTTTATATACGTCGGACGTATAAATAGCCACTTCCTACAACAAAACGAAGGCGAAACGAAAACGATCATGCGGGCGGGAAACTAATATGTAAGATGATTGTGGGGTTATACACCACAAAACATCAAATCCCAAACCTGACACAGAAAAAGAACATCCAGTAGATACGTCGGTAATCATAATCACTTCGACTTCGGGCTTCTGCGCTTTCTGCTGCAGCGTTACCGGTGCACTTTAGGGATGCGCGGCGCGACCTCTGGTGACGACCGGTGGCACCCTAAATTATTATATATCGGCGCACCAAATTAATATATCGTGTTTTGATATATTTTTTTGCGTTTACTGTAATATATACTTTTGGGCGATGCGTAATATATAAATTTGACTAAAAAAAAATTATTCACGCAAATTTCTATAAATATCATACAAAAAACAATATTTCGACTTCGGGCTTCTGCCCTTTCTGCTGCAGCGTTGCCGGTGCACTTTAGGGATGCGCGGCGTGACCTCTGGTGACGACCAGTGGTACCCTAAATTATTTAATATTAACGCACCAAATTAATATATCGTGTTTTGATATATTTTTTTGCGTTTACTGTAATATATACTTTTGGGCGATGCGTAATATATAAATTTGACTAAAAAAAGATTATTCACGCAAATTTCTATAAATATCATCTTAAAAAAATATATTAGCGCGATAAATTTATATATTCAAAAATAATAATTTAGTCCGAAATGGCGGCTCATAAATTACTGTGTCTATATACTTATATACCTATTATTATCTAGTAAATATATTTTATTTACAATACTGGAGAATTAACGTATTACACCGCTTTCAGGGCAGGAAATGCATACTTCCCGACTCCCGACAAACAAAATCATTCAAATTTGCATTATTATAAAAATATTATAAATTCAACAATACAGTAAACAGTACAGTGGAATAATAATTTATTTGTTATAAGTTTGTTTTAACTGTATTTTTGCTAAAATACTCCAAACCTATAGACGAGCTGTTTCTCGGGTCTACTGGACTTCCTAATGATTTGTGTCTTTTCATATTAGTGTGGCATAGTGTAGATCGGGCCATTTTGGGAGAGTGGGTTTCGAGATTTTTGTCCAGACGCATATCGAAAGCCACATACATCAAAATAACTTTGACAGAAAGGAAAGTCTTCTACTTAAGAGGTATTTCGAATTGAAAATTATGGAAACATTAAAACAAAATTACTATTAGAATAGAAAACAAATTTCAATAATAACAAAAAATAGCCAATAATTTGCAGCACTCCTCCAACTTGCCTCGACAAGCTTTGCACGTAATAATGCAAAAGTCTTGCTAACAAGATTCTTGGTAGCAAGACTCTTGCTGCGATGACGTCACTAAACAAAAAATTCAAGAACAATAAGTTGCCAGAATTCTTGCTTGCAAGGGTCGAGCAAGACAAGAATGAATTTAATTTAATAGACCTAGCAAGACAAGAAATCTTGTCCTGTGAAACACTAATTAGAATATCTCAACCATAGAAAGTTCGAGAATTTTATAGTTTCGCCATACATTTGATATGTAAATGAGGAATTCCTTTATTTTTAATATCTCAGAAAACGGGGTTCTTGATAAAAGTTTCAGAGTCGATTCAAAATCCTTAGGTTTGAAAACATGAACACGGTTCAAGAGTAAAGTAGGTACCTCTGGTTCAAGTTGTTAGTGTTCCGAAAAGGTGTCATAAATGAAGACATAGGTGGATAAATAGCCTATATGTCACTATGTTATGATAGTGGATAGAGGGCGTCGCTACATTATTTCCCTTTTATATTCAAGTTGTGGATGTACAGGGTTTCCACGCCAAGTCTCCCACTACCTCTATAACTTTGTAATTTTAGAAAAATGTTTTAGATAGTTAAAAATTTTAGGGAATTTTGTGCAGCTTTTTTGGATGCTAAGAAATGTTATATCTTTCAATTTTTGTTATAAAAAAGTATTAGATACAATTTTTAGGTAATTTTATGTAGTTTTCTGGGATGTAAAAATTTTTTAATATTGTGTTTTGCAAATGCGTGGCAATTTAAAATTTATTTTGTCATTTTTAAATCTGATTATTAATTCAATCAAAATTATATACAACATTGTATCATCTTTTTTCCATTTTTGAAATATTCCATTTTAAAATTATACAGTGTGACCCATTTGTTTTGGGGTCAGTCTGTAAAAAGTGTATCAATCGTGCGATTTGGCTGATTTTTTTTTTAAATTGTAGAGCTCGATGAACTGCACATTTTGAACAAAAATTGCCTGGTTCGCATAAAATCCAAAGCCTACTATGACCGTTTTTATGAGCAAAATTTTAAGAAACCATATTAGCGTTTTTTTTTGAAAAAATCTGTGTGCGCCAATGGATTGAGCACCCCTCGAAATGGGTATGTACAAAATTTCATCAAAATATTTCAAGTAATAACGATTTTGTAGAAAAATTAAAAATGCAGCCAAGGTACGTCTTTATTTTCAAAAATTCAAAGTTGGCCATGGAAAATAATTGAATTGTTTACTTTTATTAAGTGTCAAACTGTCTAAATTGAGTTCAGAAATTGTTTGTGCTCAATACAATTAATTATCATAATTATGGAATATTTAAGCATAAGAGACAAAATAGAAATTGTTCGACTCGTGGGCGACAACGAGCGCTCGGCAGCAGAAGCTGCGGCCGAATTTAACAATAGACACCCAGGTAGATCAGTGAGTCGAAGTACTGTACAACGTATAAACAATATTTTTGATGAAACTGGATCGATTTCTAAAAATTTATTAAAAACTAGGCAAAATGGACGCCGTGGACTTGTTGAAAATAACAATCAAATTCTGCAATACTTTAGTGACAATCCTCGAAATAGTGTTCGAACGGCTAGTTTAGACCTTCATATACCCAGAGAGAGTATAAGGAGATGTTTGAGACAAAACAAAATAAAACCGTTTAAGCCAAAATTTTTGCACACCCTGGAACCAGGAGATGAGGAGAGAAGATTAGAATTTTGCTATTGGCTGCAAGGTGAATATCTCCATAATGGCAACTTTTTAAATGAAATTTTATTCACCGACGAAGCCACGTTTACTACAAATGGTGTAGTATCAAGTCAAAACTGCCGTCACTGGTCAGCTGAAAATCCAGAGTTTATAATAAATGCAAGGAGACAATATTCACAAAAAATTAACGTTTGGTGTGGAATACTACGCGACAGAATAATTGGCCCATTTTTCTTTGAAGGGAATTTGAATGCGGCTGGCTTCTTGAATTTTCTAGAAATTGAATTTAGAAATGCTTTAGATGAGTTACCATTAAGATACCGTTTAAATTTAAAGTTACAGTTAGATGGCAGTCCTATTCATAATGCTCGTTTAATCAGAAACTGGCTAGATAATAATTTTGAAAACTGTTGGATAGGGCGAAATAGTCCTTTCTGTGAGTGGCCACCGAGATCTCCGGACTTAACTCCTTTAGATTTTTTTCTTTGGGGTACACTTAAGCAAAATGTTTATAAGTCAAGACCCCATAATTTACAAGAACTGCAAGCTAGGATAAACCGTAGTTGTGAGGAAATTACTCCACAGCAAATACGAAATGTAATTTTGAATGTACGCAAGAGGAACGACAAATGCATTGTAGAAAATGGAGGCTTGGTAGAAGTTACAAAAATTTTATAATTTTAATTGTTTTTATGTTTTGTGTTTATAAGCATAAGGTTGTATTATTACAATTCAATTATTTTCCATGGCCAACTTTGAATTTTTGAAAATAAAGACGTACCTTGGCTGCATTTTTAATTTTTCTACAAAATCGTTATTACTTGAAATATTTTGATGAAATTTTGTACATACCCATTTCGAGGGGTGCTCAATCCATTGGCGCACACAGATTTTTTCAAAAAAAAAACGCTAATATGGTTTCTTAAAATTTTGCTCATAAAAACGGTCATAGTAGGCTTTGGATTTTATGCGAACCAGGCAATTTTTGTTCAAAATGTGCAGTTCATCGAGCTCTACAATTTAAAAAAAAAATCAGCCAAATCGCACGATTGATACACTTTTTACAGACTGACCCCAAAACAAATGGGTCACACTGTATACAAAATTTATTGTGGATCCCATGATTAAGCTAGACAATCGATGCTATAACAAAAAAATATTTGTTTTGTCCAAGAGAATAACATAATAAGATTTCAAAATATTTAGGAGCCTTTTCACATTTACTAATATTCTCTAAATGAAATAAGATAATTATTTTTAATTTATAAAATAATTTAAAGGCAAGCAAATTTTGTATGAAAAATGACTTTTTCTCGAAAATTGATGTCTATATTATTTGTGCTATAGGCAATCCGAACTGGGGTTACCCTATAATAAATTTGGTTTAATTATTTTCATTTTTTAAAAAATGAAAAAGTATGGATACTTTTTTAATTTAAACAAAAAGCGTTAATATTATTTTTTTGTCTTAATTTGGCGAGAAGATTACGCCTCTGATGGATGCCGCATAATTATGAATCACCCTGTATAATATTCAGAATGTCTACTTTCCCGAATGTGTGAACATTTTTTCTGTTCTGATTTTATAAAATCAAAAACAACGCTGCCTTCTTAATATTATAACTACCGAAAAGTTTAATGTATACATAAAAACTGGCCTATCACTTTTAAACTATTAAAAATAAAGGAAAACGGCAACGCTTAAAATGCAATAAAAATTGCATGTCTCCTAAGATCGGTGAGGACAAGCGTTTTTAATTATATTTTCGTTATCCATTGCACAGTTTAGAGCATCAACCAGCTCCAAACGTTTACGAGAACAACGCATTTCCCGTGATAAAAAAATCACCGCGTACATAACTCTGTTTGTTTTTCCATCTTAGCATGTAACATAAACGAAATTGTTTTCTGAAGTGCACCTAATAACTGTTATTATCATCTGGACAATTTGGTTACTCCGCATTCAACATTATTGCCCATTTTTAGCCTATAATAATTCATGTATTTGGACGTCAGCCCTAATGGAAGAACGACACATAAGTATTTTATGGGGAGTTAACTTAATCGTTAAAAGCACAAAAGTCTTTACCACCTTGGACACCTAATAAATATTTTATTCTGTTGTTATTCTTGTAAGGAATCATTGCTTTAGCTAGGAACCACATTTTATGACATCATTCAGAGTGTCTACTTTAAACATTATACAAATCCATAAAATCTTTTTTTTTTTTTTGTCTGTGCCATCCCAAATGAGTGAATTTTGTGTAGAAAACCCTCGTATTAAGGTCTGAAATGTGCTTAAAACCTTGATAGACATTGACAGGTACATGGTGTTTTTCAAGCCTAATGATATTATTGTAACGTGTAACTGGACCAACACTATATAGTGTTGGTCCAGCGTGTAAAAACTGGACCAACACTATATTAAAGACCTGTGCATAGCGCTGTTTCAAGCGATCGCCACTGGCGCCACACGACGAAACAAATTTACACACCATTGTTGCAGAATCTTTTATAAAATAAAAACATGCAAATGTGTCTGTTACAACGAATTTAATATCCGAAATAAAATAAAATATTTGTTTGTTATGTCCCTCTAATTTGACAAGTTCACATGGCATATTTCCATACATTTTCTTAAGAAAAGCGAGTCTAAAAAGCAAGCAAGAGTATTTGGTACCTTTCGTTACAAAATACTTCTCCAAACTAGTATCTAGAATTTTCGCTTCTTCAGCTGGTTGATCAGATCATCCCATAATTCCAAAATAGTGTTTATTCTTCTGCAATTCACCTAATGGTCCGTGCAGTGTGCATACCATTTTCTTCATGTGTATGGAAATTTCATGTTATCACAAACAAATCTGCCTATAAAAGCTGTGTTAATAGGATAAAACTGCTAAATACTGGACGCAAAGACAATTCGTTACCTACCGTAAAACGAAGGAAAATCGTAATAAAGCTGGATATTTAAAATTTGGGACATTTTAAACGTCAGTAACTGACATATCAATAACCACAGAATATCCCCCTATAACCATAATAAGCCGCCATTGTTTTCGTCGAGTGGAGCCACCCCAGTCCGTAAACAACAATGAAATATGACGTCATGCTCGGGTGTTTAATATAGTCTTTAATAAGAAAGTTAGCGGCTTTATGGGACTATTAATTTTGGCAACTGGTAATATCATACCAACATCCAAGTTCTAATGGATGTGCCGGTGCTTTCATATTTGAATCGTTCGGGAAGGTAGACTACGACAGCTGTTTCCCCTTATTAGGTTCGTCAAGGCAGCCATAACCTTATAATAGTGTAACTTGCACTCGGAGCTGAGAAACCAACCAGTGGCGCCATCTAGTATCAAGCTGATAGTACCAGAACCGAAATTTCACAAAACATAGTAAACACCAACAAGAAAAAGTTAGGTGGGTGTTGAATCCAGAAAACTACAAAATAATGTGAAGAAGAAGCGACACAGGAAACAGGCTCATTGGCTATTCACCACTGTATCTTCCAAATTTGTGGAAATCAACAAGGATCTGACCGGGAGCCCTATCCTTGTGAAACTTGCATCTTATAGCCGTAGAAATATTAAAAGATGATAAAATTTTTACGTTCCCAATAGATTTTTACAAAACGAAAGTTAGCGGCTTTATGGGACTATAAATTTTGGCAACTGGTAATATCATACCAACATCCAAGTTCTAATGGATGTGCCGGTGCTTTCATATTTGAATCGTTCGGGAAGGTAGACTACGACAGCTGTTTCCCCTTATTAGGTTCATCAAGGCTGTTTCCTGTGTCGCTTCTTCTTCACATTATTTTGTAGTTTTCTGGATTCAACACCAACCTAACTTTTTCTTGTTGGTGTTTACTATGTTTTGTGAAATTTCAGCTCTGGTACTATCAGCTTGATACTAGATGGCGCCACTGGTTGGTTTCTCACCTCCAAGTGCAAGTTACACTATTATAAGTGCTAGGTACCGTTTCGGTTTGAGTCGTTCGGGAAGATTATGGCTGCCTTGATGAACCTAATAAGGGGAAACAGCTGTCGTAGTCTACCTTCCCGAATGATTCAAATATGAAAGCGCCGGCATATCCATTAGAACTTGGATGTTGGTATGATATTACCAGTTGCCAAAATTTATAGTCCCATAAAGCTGCTAACTTTCTCTTTGTAAAAATCTATTGGGGACGTGAAAATTTTATCGTCTTTAATAAGTGTGGGTCCAGGTAAAAAAACTACTACACAAATGTCTGGATTTGATGTTTCTTACTTATAAATTTGTTTCAGATGTTGTCTTTGATCCCATTAAAAAACAAAATTCTAACATTTAAATCCCATACCTCTCCTTCTTCAAATCTGGCATGATTTCGCACTAATTGATCGCAATAGTAGCGCGGACCACGTGCCGGACCACGTGACCGGTGTGCGACATTTAATGAACAATCGTAGTGGCCTACCGCAATTAACCATAATGTGTAAACTGGCGGCCGAATTATGCACCGGGGCGGCGGGGGGTGTGTGGGGGGGTTGCGGGGTAGGGGAGGGGATGTCATTGATGTTTGTGTGTTTGTGTGTGTGCGGCCGCCGTCCGCCGTGGCCACCTCGATTGACGCGATGTAGGTGTGTCTGGTTACGGTAGTGATTTGACGTAAGTACATATATCTAAGGAGACGGTATAGATACACAATTTTCATTGTTTAAAACATGTAGTGCGGTAACGCCTAATAGTACAGGAGCATAATATATTCCGTGGGACCTTTTGTGAAGGAAAGTTGCGACTATGTGGAATCTCTTTATTGTACTTTTTTGAGGTTATCTTTTTGGTCTTACAGGTCAATCATTTTAGTGCATCTGTTCATTCTGTAATACAAAGGTACTCTTGTTTCGTAACAATAAAATCAACCCTTTGCGTTGAAATTGGCAAAATGTGCCTCCAACATTCGAAAAATAAAATTTTTACCTTAACACTTTTAAATGTTACAGACCAACAGTATACCATTTGAGAAAAAAGTCCTTATGAACAATGTACCAAAAATGTTTCGATTTCAAAATGGAACGGATTGAAACTCGGCAAAGTTTGAACACTATTTCAAGTAAACAAATGGTGTTTTGACCAAAGCTCATTTTGCATTTTTTTGTTTATTTTGAATGTACAGTTGATCGAAACATTTAAAACCGGTAGCTGAAAACTTTATGTTTCGAATGTTGGAGTTAACATAGGTGTTTTGGGGCATATTTTGCCAATTTCATCGCAAACAGATTAATTTAACGTAACAACAGTACCTTCTTGTTGCAGATTGAAAAGATGCAGATCCATCATTTTGATGGATCTGCAACAACAAAAAGGAAACCACAAAAAAGTTACGAATAAAAGCTCCATTCAAAAACAGCGCAAGTGACGCCCTCTATGAGAAACATAGAAATTGGCATCTTCTTGCAACGAAAACAAAATAATAGTAATTGCCCCTTTCCCCCGCACAAGCATGTGGTTGCTTCTGAGATACTCCTAGGTTGGAGTATTGTGAGGGTGATAATTATTATTATTATTGTTATTATTATTCTTCGTCCCCAAAAATACAATAGTGCCAGATTTCAGTTCAGCAGCTTGATTAATTTGGAAGATGTAACCATAATTCAGTTTCAAAAAATGAACTTCAACGCCCTGTATCTCTTAAAAAAAACAACATTTCTATTAAGGCGTATTGGCCTCAGTCGTTATATTTTGGTCCGAAATATGTGTAGTGTAGTTGCTATGTGGACGATTATTAACCGGACACCCTGTATATATTATTAAAGTGTGTTTCATACTATTGTAACGACTCTACTTTGTAATGTTTGTTGCATATAAGTGTAATATTAAAGTTATTGTGAGTAAATAGAAGCACAAGCATTATTTTTTACCGTTAATAAATAACCGATGGTTCTAAACCGATGGTGACATATATAATAGATCATAACTCTTAAACGGTAGAAGATATGGGAAAATTGATAAGATCTAAATTTGGTCATCTGCTCATGCAGAATAAAATATTCTATGCACATTTTGCGTATGAGCCCTCTGGAAGGAGTTATTCTTGATGGAATGAATAAATATCTTGTATGGCGGCCATATTGGATTTATGACGCCATAAAAACCAAACGCCACAACTCGGAGGTAAACAAACACCTGGTACTACGCCATTACGTAGCATACAATAAAGAGATTCCACATAGTCGCATAGTCGAATATATACCCAAAATGGTTATATTTGAGCGCCAGAAGCTTGAACTATTTGGCGGTTAAATAAAATAACACATTTTTCTATTTACAATATATTTAGAATTGAAATTTGTACATACAAGTGGTTACAACAATGTAATTGTTCTAATAATACATACCTTCAATTGATAATTGAAATTTAAACACTTTTGCAAACGGCACATACCCTTTAATCAACAGTTTATTTAAGAAACAACAAGCTCTACATAGGTAGGCAACTTACTATGCATCAGCTTGTATAGGTGGTTGCAGATAGTATGAAAACATTCTTAAAACGCGTGATGATATACTGAGTGTATTTTATGGAATGGAACAAAATAGTGCATTTAATTGCTGTAACGGAAATTAGACAAAATTTTCGTTACAAATATTAATGACTAATAAAGGCCCATTTAATTTTTCGTACACATTGCGAAATTGTTACCTACAGCAGCGTAATCTTTCAGTATAAATATTTGAGTAGGTTTGAATATGAATCTATTTTTCATGGAGGCTGCACAACAGGCAGCAGTTTGGAGTTTCTGTTTGGAAGCGCCGCGCCTCGTCATACTACTTAACCTAGGTAGAGCGAACGTCAAGCAACGCCGCGCGCAGTCGGTTCATGGACGGGTGATATGATTATTTTTTACCTAATAAAACATTTTTCTCCGATTTAAAAAAAATATAATATGTACTTCGGCACTAAAGTTCTTTTTATGACTCATGTGGTTTATTTGCGTCGGCCATAGGCCTCGGCAACTAAATTCCACATGAGTCATAAAAAGTTCAACTTCAGTGTCTTGGTACATAAATAATTATTTCTACCTCATTTCTGAAAATATTTGTAATCAGAGAGTTTAACATTTTTTTGAGAGTGCAAAATGGGGTTAAAGCAATGGATTCAAAGCATCTGAATTTCCACGAAACTGATCCACATTATTAAATTTTCGAACATTAAGAGTAGACTAGTAAAGAGAAAATGCTTATCTGTGACTGGAATTCCGCTGTCAGTTTTTCTATATTTGGTGAATGCGCTGGTTTCATAGTAGCAAAGCATTAATAATTCCTCTTGTATTGAACAAGAGTTATATCATTGAGTAAGGGATATATTTTATATAGGGTATATATGGATACTCTTAAGAAAAACCTAGAAACATAATTACCAGTAAGCATTTTACTTTGTTTTGGATATTAAATTAGTGGTACCGACACATAATATGTGCAAGTATTATTTTTATTTTTATAAAATATTTTGAAACAATGTTTTTTTTAACACTAAATCAGCCCATAAATTTTTTCCATCATGCTGCGTCAGTAGCGATAGCTTGAAACAGAGCGATGCACAGGTTTTTAGTATAGTGTCGGTCCAGGGATAGCATAAGTATTTAAAATATTATTGGTTTTCCTTGTCAAATCCATTACATATAAAATAGCTCTTGAAAAATTCTGGGATTTCTAAGTGACCCCACGTCGTCCTTCACGTATGTATAAATAGCGTATTACTTGAAAGGTTAGATTTTTGAACATTACAATGACTCAGTTTAATAGTATTAATGTTAATCTGCGACTAGAGTGTTGCTATCAATTTTTTACAGTATAGCTGTAATTCTTGTAATTACAGTAGAGTTGATTCTTGCTGCAAAACTGTAATTCTTCTATTCTGTATTTTCTTCTATTATCAAGAGATATACAGGCTGTATCAGAAATTGATATAGCATGTTCTAGAGCTAAATATAAATACACGTCTTCATAATAATATAAAATAATGAAAATAATAATTCTCACCTTCACAATACCTACTATAATCCAAATCGTAGCTAGCAGGAAAAGAATACACGAAAAAGTGTAATTATTTTTCACAATAGAACACTCTGTATCAGTATTGACCGTAGGAATACGAACTTTTGTGAGTTAATTCTTGTTTCTCCATCTTCTACTATAGTATTAGTAATAGTAAGTAGTAAGTAGTAAGTAGTATTAAAAGTAGTTACATCTTTTGTGTTTAAGCAGGACAAGCTTCATGAGTTAAAATGTACCCATTTATCATTTTTATAAATTATCGGAGATTTTGTACCTTCAGATATAGAAAAAACCAAAGGTCCACCAAATTCTAGGGTGAATTATCTTTACTCGTTTCGTTGTTTCACTGTTCTCCCATGAAATCAACTCCAAATTTCGATTTTATATGTAAAAATATCGTTGGTAAATAGATTCTTCGTATATCATTAAAAAAGTTAATATTTTTTGGTATTCAGCGAAAAACGCGCAAAATCAAAGGTCCACCAAACCCTAAATGGAATCATTGGTAGCACTTATATATTTTTTAAATTCATAAAATAATTGTAAACTCCAATATTTCCTAAAAATCCAAAAACTATATTATACACGTTCTAAATTTTATTTATTTTATTTTAACATGTCTCATCTTCATCCCGTAGGTATAAGCGTTGGGTGATTCAGTCAACGGTATCAGCACTATACTTTATTCAATGTACCTTAGGTAGTGACTACGTTTATCTCGTGACAACTATATCGGATTGAAGTGGATCCGATTGAGTTATGTCAAATCTTTTATAATTCCACGTTTACATCATTAGTATCTCTATTGAATCCTACTGTTTTCAAATCTCTCTAGGGACATTAACTTATTATACTTATTCCACAGTAGGTTGGTGCACATTCTGGCCAACTTCTGTTTGGAAATAGCGGCTTGACTTGAAATTTTAAATCTGATTGAACTTCAATCTGTAGGGTTTACGCCGTCTATTTGAGTCCGCTCCAGTGAATTCCTCAATCGGATCGCACGCGTCGAGATAGACGTAGTCAGTGTTTATCTGTAACTGGAATTCCATTGTTCCTCTTTCATTATTTGGCGAATGCGCCGGTTTCATTGGCAGTGCCCCCAATACTACTTTTATCATAGTGCGTATCTAGTACCTAGTCGTCTATGCATGGTTGTTCCAGTCGGTTTTTGTTTCTGCGTAGCAATGCTCCTGAGATTAAAAACGACTGTACGACATATATAATCACTTGCATCAAAAACCGACCCGAAACACGCATATTGTCCGGGATTCGAACCGGTCGGCGACCGGCCAATTCAATATAATATCGACTGTTTACGATTCCATTGTTGGGGCGCCGCGCCGCGTGAGGCTTAGGTCAGCGTCGAATATGTGTGAATATTAAATTGTTATTGATGCCGGTTAATAATTAACCCGCTCGGCGAGTGCCGGGCGGGCGAGAGCGATCCGATTTTTGGGGGGTGACGTCACGGGCGGTGTGTGAAATCGGTCCGGATTGAGGTTTCCTGATTGGTACGAGGGTGTTATTTTTGCTCTTTGCTTTATTCCTCTTCTTCTTTATTTCAACTGTATCTCGACTAACTGTGCTATTCTAGACTTATTCCATAATGATGATTAATAAATTTTGAAATGTGTGAATAATACACTCTGGTCAACGTTTATCTGTGCCAAAGTTTCTACTAGCAAAATTTCAATATTTGGTGAATACGCCGGTTTTCATATTACATTCTTCGATCATTAGAATAATAAGCATTATTAATCATTATGGTTATAACAGAATATAATTTAGTACTAGCAAATTAATTATAAATTGGCTTGCAAAATTATGGTGAACATGTTTTCTTTCTGGATTTTCCCGCCGAACAGTCACCTACGCATTTTTTGTAGCAAGTGTAAGTTATATTTTAGTACAATTAGCACATGATATAACGTCGTATGCAAAATTTGGTTTGTGTACTCCTATTATAGTGTAGTTTGCGTCTATGTCCGATTTTCCCTTTTTATAGGGTAGGTCTCTTTATTTTCGGTGGGCTTCCTGATGGCCTCTTTTGTTTTTAAAAGAGAAAATCGGACTTCTGGCGGAACGGATGCTCAGGCGCCAGTTTTTTTTAGAGCGGTATACTCCGCTATGTTCGGATAACTTTCAGTCGGAGAAAATAATTTCCAGAATTCAATGGTGTTTGAGGACAGGGTACAAGTGCAATATTCATAGGTGCAAACTTTACAAGGTGTATTTCTTACAAGCTTTAACTATTTTTATCAACAATTAATTTGTATATTTTCGACAGCCGGCCCAGAGAAGTATACGAATCTGGAAACAAGAAACATGCAGATAAGCCTCTATCTTTGAATCTACTTCTGATTCCATGCGACAAGCAAGCTCAAAAACTCTCGGGATGGTAGGCAGCAAGCTTTTTTAAAGAAAATCACACAATTAGTTCTAAGAAATTATTCTTAAGCGGCGAAAAGCCGAAAAGTAATCCACAAAAGTTAGTTAAATGCAATTAAAATATCGAACGCCGGTCTCGAATAAAAAAGGAATCATTTGTATGAATATAAAAACTCCGGCGGACGGCCGGCCGGTAAAAATAGCGCGGCGAAAGAGTTAAATGAGAATGAAATAAAAATAAAAACTCTAAAACTGGTAACTTCGTTACACTATTTATTGCTGACTTTTTAGACTGCATGTTTTTCTGCCTTCGATCGACCTTGGTTCGAGGCAGGCGCATGCATATGTCTTTAAAGAAAAACACCGCTATGGGTTCACGATATTGCTCCTAAATAGGCTTTATCCGTGTGATGCACTAATTGTCCTTCACTCACTTGGATTACTACGGTTTTCTAGGGTTTTCCGTAGTACTTGAGCGAATACTATCCTAGTTCTATCGGAAAAAAGTCGGCCCTAGCCGCAAATGGCAACGAAGACAAAATAATAGTAATTGCCCCCCTCCCCCGCACAAGCGCATGTGGTTGCTTCTGGGATACTCCTAGTTTGGAGTATTGTGAGGGTGAGAATTATTATTATTATTATATACTTTCAATAAAAGAAAAGTAGTTTGTTAGCTCTCACGACTGCCAAAGTGAAGAGAATTTTCAAGGTGACCTTTAAAGAGACAAAATAAATATTCCACCTGTCACCTAAAATATCCTGGAGTAATTAATTTAATTTTTTTAAATAAAATACTTCTACCCAATATTTTCGCATCTAGTAAAAGTTACCAAAATTACTGTACCTATGTGCTGTTTTTAGAAATAGCCATGGTCGCAAATAGAATAGAAGTTATTCTATTGATTTATGTACAGAACCAACGAATTTATAATCTCAAAATTAGAAAATTATACTAAACAATCATCCGAGTTTTAGTTGCACAATTTTATAACTTGCGTTTTTTTCTCAAGGCAACTTGAATGAATAATGACATGGGACTCGGATCATATTAGAAGGAAAAAACAAAAAAATGATAATAATATTAAATTTATAACTGATCATAAAAAATTCACGATTTGAAAAAGAATATCCAAACCTTTCACATCAACTACTTTTGGATTAACTAGATTTAGCAAATATTCATTTATTGTTAACTAGTTATTGATTTGCTCGGAGAGAACTTCAAGTTAACCCGCATATTATTCCGTAAAACGTATAAAATTACAAAGAACTTGAATTTGTTAATTTTTCAAAAAATTGTTTGCGAAAAATATGAGGCAATTTATTAAATCGGCTTACTTTTGATATTATGTCCACGGCTACATTGAATATTTATCTTATTTTACAGTATTCAAACTTAGTTGTTATTTTTTTAAGATAAACTAAAATGCCTTGTATTTTTCTCAATATGTTTGCAAACCGACATAAATATTTTCTTTAAAAATTGTAATATTATTACAAAAAATTATATCCAATTCTTTGACGTGAGATTTAAGTAACTATTAGTGACTTATTTCACCAGAATATTAAGAAGTCAAAAATTCATTTTTTAGAAAGAATGTATAGCTAATGCGTTCAGTCTAAATCTTCTTTCTATTGGTGTTTTGTAATTGAAAAAATGACTGGATTTTCCCACCCGCTACTTTGTGATGATGCTGCGTTTATTTGAACCTAGTTTCCCTAGACGAAACTTAATATTTTTTGTGTATGCGGTGTTTTTTATATGTCTACAGTCTCGGAATTCATGGTATTATATACCTACCCAATTGCTGATTCTTGACTCCCGAATTAACAAAAATTATTATTATAATGGTTTCCCAAGTCCTAAAATGAGAACATAAAACATTTTGCGGGCAATAATAACCTTACAACTTGTAAAGCAGAAAATATCTTGCCTATAATCGATGTGAACAATAAAGCATATTTTGTTGCCTGTTTTACAAATGTGCAAAATGTTTTCAGCGAATTTATTGTGGTATATTTATTTATATTATTTTTCGGCTCCCACATTATGCCGAACGCATGAATGGTTGTAATAGTTAATCGATATTTTAATTCCGAACAATAACCTTTTTGCGCCCTTGTGCGGTGAATAATGCATGCGTTATTATTATAAAATTCGAACTGAAATTAGGGGAAAGCGGCGTGTGACGTTAAAACACCAAACAGCTGAGCAGACGATTATCATATGATCAGTGACTACACTACAGTCACTGATATGATTATGATACTACTCGTATTTATCTCGTTTTGCTAGGATTCGTTGTTTTTGGTTTTATGGTGAAGGCGCTAGGTTTAAAAGACAATGTAAATACCTATATAGGCAAAGTCTAGAGAATAATTTGCATTAACGTATCCATTTGGGAGAATCAATTTATAGGTTTGTTTCAAAGAAGCCTTATTACGTCCCAAAAATATTTTATTTTAAAAAAGTGTGACCGGTTTCGTGAACCACAATGTTCACATCCTCAGACACGCAAACACTTTTGTTACACTAACGAGATTTGTCAAACACATTAAAATTTTGTTAAAAACATCTTTAAAGTTACATCAGCCTTCCACAAAAATAAAATCATTTCAACTTTGGTCGATCACATTTCTCATTATTTTTTTTATTATTATTTTTTTTATATATTATTATTATTATAATGAGAAATGTGATCGACCAAAGTTGAAATGATTTTATTTTTGTGGAAGGCTGATGTAACTTTAAAGATGTTTTTAACAAAATTTTAATGTGTTTGACAAATCTCGTTAGTGTAACAAAAGTGTTTGCGTGTCTGAGGATGTGAACATTGTGGTTCACGAAACCGGTCACACTTTTTTAAAATAAAATATTTTTGGGACGTAATAAGGCTTCTTTGAAACAAACCTATAAATCTAGAGAATACTATATATCTGGACGCTGATATAGGTCTGTGGTAAAAGTGACCAACAAGATTTCTGGTTTGCATACCGCTAAGTAAGTATTAAATATGATCTATACGAATAAATCAACGGTAAATGACTTTTATTGACACGGAAAATGCATGTTATAAAGTTGGTTTATTAATAATGGAAAAAAAAACAATGTTACATTTTTAAGGACGAAATTGAAACGTCACTAAAAGCACAAATACTAAAAGTATGTTTACAGCTGGAAAAAGTAGTGAATTTGAAAGGTTTCCAATAATAAAGACAGTATTTTAAAAGCTATATCTGCTAGAAATTAGTATACAGTGTCCGGCTGAAAGCACGTAGTTTTTATTTTACATTTACCAAAAAATTGTGTTCTTGAAAAAAGTTTGTACTTTCTTCCAAACTCAAAATGCAGTTTTCAAAATTTTTAATATCTCATTTCGTATAAAATGTGAAAAAGGCTTAAGAGTAAAGCACCTTTATTGTTAATTTTATAAAAAAAATATGTAACAGATAAGCCCAACAATGAAATTTCGAGTTTCTATTTAATAAAACACCTTTTCGGCATTTTTTTATGGTTTACTCCTATAGAAAATACACTTCCCCCAAAAATTAACGCCCCACAAAAAAACAGGCTATAATTTGAGACACCCGGTATTTATAAAAAATAGGTTTCTATGCAAATACAGTTAGTACACCAACGTTCTGGAAGAGACAACCTATCATTAAAAAAAAATCGTCCAAATCGGACTATTGGTTTTGACAAAGTCCATTTGACCAGAGCACCACATTAGGAACAATGGGAGCTTTGACTTTGGCGTAAATTGAAATATGCCAGGACCGGTCTTCGCATTTTTTCGATGGCATGTATAATTATTCATGCACTTTCTATCATATTTTTTCTCCGTCATGAAAAATGCGTTTTTAATGCCTGCGGAATCCCCAGGCATTACCTGCAATTACCGGCGGCACTTCCGCGCCGGAAGTTGAACTGGGGTGGCGCGCGCGTTCGCCCCCCCATTGCCCCTCTAATCACTAATGTACCCCGCCAAATTACCCGACATAGGCGACAAAAATTATCGGGGGACAATCCGGACGTTTTTGACGCCACTTCCTGTTTGACCGGAAGTGGGGACGTGGCCAATCGTCATACCGGAAGTGACACCAATTCGGAACACTTAGTACCTACCATATTTTGAAAAAACTGAAAATGTTTATAACTGGAATTGCAAGTGTTTTGTTGACTCTAGTATTGGATGTTAGATCCAATTTCTTTCCCTCCATGAGTTTAGTCTGAAACATAACATAGGCAGTGATAGTTACCTTTCCAAGGGAAAGACTGAATTATTTTAGGTTATTTGGTAGTTTTTGAAAGTTTTCTACTTTTAGTTTCGCACTAGTTTCTGTAACCAGTTCCTAATTTGCAAATATTAAAAAAAACGTATTAGGTATTACAATTAGGAATTTCCTGTTTCTTTAATGGGGGATGGTATTTTGGATTTTTAATAACGTACCTAATTATGTTATTTTTCTTATCTATCTACAGTGTGTACCAGGATAAGTATCTCAATCGAACCGAAATATACAGTGTGTTTATGGGGTTAGTTTAGAAAAATCTCCAAGAGTGAACTGCCTTATTAATCTTCTCTGTTTCAAAGGTATGAAAAAATGCCATAAATAAAATTTCTAAGGCTACTTTGATTTTTTCATAACATTTGTTCATATTTTTTGTAAGACACTGATGTTAGTTGGACACATAATGTATGCATTATAAACATTTTTTCAAACACAGCATTTACGTAAATACCTATTAATATAAGGGTCGTACTAAAAAACTATTAAAAAAATCAAGGTAGGCCAGTTGTATCGAATGTTACTATGGCCACTTAGATGGCACTATCCATTTTATTCTTACAAAATGCCCAATATTACTACTATTTCAAAAAATTATAACCGACAATGTAGAGCTCTTCGAGTAGGTACTATAGATTGAAAAAAAGTTTTTAAAAATCGGCACGTCTTCCTAAAAATGCGGAATTGTCTCGACTCAATGTGAAACACACTGGACTTTTAATTTAAACAACTTTCCTTTATACAGTTTGTTACAGTTTGATACTGGACACCTTAAAAATATCCGCAGGTCAAGGAAAACAATTATTGCTTTTTTATTGGTATAGTCCCAAGGGACTATAGGTGGTGGTTTTTGGATGAGGTAATTATTTCGTGGACTGCTAATGCTTCTTTATTAACGAATTTTCAAAAAACCCTATTAGCGATTGTTTACCACAAAATGTTATTAAGGAAACTTGTTCAGAATGAAAAACTGAGTATATTACGTGCAAAATTTTAAAAGTCGAGGCCTATACTTTTATATTTTGCCTTTTTCCCCACGTTGTTCTTAGAAAAGTGTAGAGCTTTCACATCAAAATGTAATTAAGGAACAACATCATGAAAAAAGGACAGTTTGACGTGAAAGCTGCAGAAAGGACGCAAGAAAAAAACCGGGAGAAAAGGCTAAAAATAAAAGTAGGTCTACACTTTTGAAATTTTGCAAATCTACTCAGTTTTTCATTCTAAATAAGTTTCCTTAATAACATTTACTCTTAAAAAAATCGCTAATAGGGTTAATTAAAAATTCGCTATTTTAAAAAATCATAGCCGGCCATGAAATAATTACCCCATCCAAATGTCACAACCTATGAGATACTCTCCCTTGGGTCTACCAGTAAAAAATAGAGACCATTTGTTTTCCTTGACCTCCATATATTTCCGAGGTGACCAGTATCAAATTGGGACTCGCGCGCTGTATAACTATCATTTTTTTCATAAATTCGAAAACAAGCACCCTGTATACTGTATATTAACCAATTTGATCTATTCACAGCATCTGGAGACCAAGCAGGAGTTCTTCCCAGAATATCATGATGCCACAATATATTTTTTTGTCATTTACCTTCACCTTATTCCGTCACATCCTGAAACACACCGTACACCATCTAACTAGTTGCGTTAAGGCATTTGTCTCAACTCACTACAGCAATAAAATAAGATATTTATGTTACTAGAAATATGTATTATAATCTCAGAGAAAATCATTTATTTACATCATACATTACACTTTATATCAAAAGGGTTTGAATAATTCATTTTAGTACACGGAATTCTAAAATCTTATAAAGAAATAATTTTGATAACTAATTTTTTATTGAACTAATACGCCGACAAACCGTTGCGTGCTGTGCATATGCAAGTCTTAGGGGCGGTTTAAACATAGGTATATTTTTCAAGATCAACAACGAATATTACGCCCTAGTATTAGGTTACTTGTTTTGTGACTAACAGAGAGATACTTTACCGGCTAAAATGACTTTTATTTCACACGAAAACTTACTGATAACGCCGCCATATGGCTCAAGTTTGCGTTATTAGATAGATATAAAGCGTTTTTTGTGTTTGTACTAAGTTGCTGAAAATGTAGGTATCGAGTTACGAAAATAATATCTGGCGGTTATTTTGATATTTGGAGAAAACTGAACATCGTTGTTATCATCATTTGTTGAGTGGCATCGAGAAAGAATAATATTTTTATATAATTTATGCCGGTACCATTTGAGATATAAGTATTGCAGTTAGAAAATATACCAAGTTAAACACTTTTCACCAGCTATCAGTTTCTTTTCTTTCATAAGAACCAGCCCGCATGGAAATTTAAATTTCTAATTTCATTCAATCAATAAACGAATTAACCTCTTTACCTGCCCGAGCTGAATCCAATTTATAATCTGAGAATTGCCAGTGCCAAGCGATATATACAGAGTGTCTCACTTAATAGTGAAACAACCTTAGAACTTCTTTAAAATTGTTGCCTACTTATTTCCAAAAAAACTAGTTGCCTACTCCAAAGTCAAAGCCATCTGAGATGCCAGAATCGAAGCTAAAAATCCGATAGTCATATCAGGTTTTTTTTAAGTTACTAAAAAAGTTGTTCAGAATCGATTCAGAACTCCAAATCCAAAATTTTGTCAAATTCAAAAAATATTAAATAAAAAATTAGAATTTAGAAAACTGTGCCAAGACTGCCAAGGAAGCTTTGAAGGCAATGAATGACAATAACCACGATAACTTTTCTTCAAAACTTCCATGGCACACATTTCTAAACGCAAGAAGCTATTAAATTGCTCTTTTTGGACATTTTTTTTATTGATTTTGACATAATTTTGTATATGTAGGGCTCTGGATCGATTCTGAACAACTTTTGTTTGTAAATTTAAAAAAAAAATGCATAATATGACTTTCGGATTTTTAGCCTCGATTGTGGCATCGCAGGTGGCTTTGACTTGGAAAAGGAAACTATTTTTTGGAAATAAGTATGCAAAAATGCCGTCTTCCTTTGGTAAAAATTTCGTTCTGGACGGTTAAAAATTAGAGAAGTTATAAGGTTGTTTTACTATTAAGTGAGACGCTCTGTATATAGGGAATAGAAGAAATTTTTTAAATCGTTTAGATAAAATAGTAGTTTGTACAAAAATAGTGGGTATGTGCATCCAGTAGACTTGTATTTTTTCTACGTGTATTAGTGGCAAAACAGATATTTCGACAACCGGTGAATATAATTTGTCCGATCACGCACTCATGTTTTAGAATAAAATAAATTCAAGGCTTGTTTGATTTTGAAACACGTTAGCAACACCGTGTCGGAGCAAGCTTAACTGTGGCAATTTGAAAAGTCCTAAAAACGGATATATTCACAAGATATTGATAACTTTGATATACTTATTTTTTTCATTTTTAAATTTTATTTATAATTGTAACATCTTCTTAGGTATCTAATTAAATTTTCGTCTATGAACACATTTTTGTCACTCAAGATATCAACAAATTTTTTGCACTCGAAAAGATATATAGTGATAATTCAATAGGGGATTATATAAGGTGAATTTTTTTTTCACATTAAGGTTTTTATATTAATTACAATTAATTCTGTATATTTATTTCAGGCAACGTAAATGGAATCTAACTTGACAATACCAACCCTTCCTTCGAAATATACCGGTAAGTTATTTCGTTGCTTATTCAATATAAATACTCTTTTATTAATTTTTATATACAAAGTATCAGCTGGATTATCTAAATAAGTAGTATTATAAGTTTATTCATTCTACGTATAGAGTCGGTAGTAAAATTACAAAACGTCCCAATAACAAAATATTCTAAATATTATAATCAACCCTCTTTATTAAACGAAATATTTATCATTTGTCTAAATTGATATATTAAGTATAAGCCCACTGTTACAAGGTACACCTGGTTATTTTTAACTCACAAATTAGTGTGGTTTCTTTTATAAGCTAATTGCTATTTTATTTTCTTTGCGCATTCTCGATAAGAAAAAATTAATTGTTTACGAATTATTTATAATAATGCCTTATCGCGAGAACTTTTCTTATCGAACCAATTTCCCTCAACGACTGAATCAGCTTGCAAAATCTGAGCTAACAATAATTAATCGAGAATTCAAATACGGGCATGCGGTCATTAAGGAACAATTCGAACAATCGTAGTCGTGGGCCCGATAACACTTTCCGTTTCCTTTCCACTGTCATCGCTTATCGCCAGTTTAAGTGTTATTGCTTTCTTCCAGATTACTAATAATCGCGAACAGTCGTCCCACTAAAATTATCTGCGTTTTAAAAAAATAATTGGATCTCTCGCAACTGGTTCAGAATTCATGGGAGAAAACCTTTTGATATACACACTGGGGATCAATTTCTGTCATGGTTCCATTTTAGTTTGAAATCAATCTTCATGTTACTTGTTATACGTGCGAACACATAATTTGATATTTTTTGATAATTCAAGGACTTTGCGAAATGGTTTGACTTTTGTAACTTTACTGAAGTTTTTGGCGGTAATTAGGAACAGCAATTCCTAAACTCTTGAACTTCCTATGGAATTTAGTTTCAGCGCAGCTCGGCGTTCTATCAGTTTTAGCTCAATGCCGTAAGAAGACCCGAACTATGTCCGGTCCAACAAAACATCCCCAGTCAATTAACCTTTAAGGGGGGAATTAAATTTGTTCAAGAGATGGTGGCGGCCTCCTTGGCCCCCTAATTGTATCTTGCTACTGATTAATTCGCCTGAATGGCCGGGCAGTCGCCCAACAATTCCCAACTTATAAAGTAATTTATCGTGGCGCGGACATCCTTTAATTGGAAATGGATAAAGTTTAAGATTTATTAGTCACGCGGAACTAGGGGATGCCGGTCCGTCGCCGAACGATTGGAATAGTTTTGAAAAAAGTTGGTTTGGCTACACATTTTCTACAGGTATTGTATTGTTAAGTGAGTAACTAACACTCCTCACTTTCCTACTGTTTTTCGATCACATCAAATTTTCGAACAAAAAACCCTCTATTAAGTATTATAAGCGATATTCCTTCGACATCGTCAAAAATAATTTAACTAACCACGTACGATGTCTCTGCGTATGTTCAGATAATATTTGGTGTATAGATATATGTAAATTTAATGTCAAATTTAGCATTGTAGAACCACACTGGTGGTACATATATACAGAGTGTCTCACTTAAGAGTGAAACAACCCTATAACTTCTTTAATTTTTAACCGACCAGAATGAAATTTGTACCAAAGGTAGATGGCATTGTTGCCTACTTATTTCCAAAAAATTAGTTGCCTACTCTAAAGTCAAAGCGACCTGCGATGCCATAAACTAGGCTAAAAATCCGAAAGTCATATTAGGCTTTTTTTTTTCAAAAAAATTTACTAGAAAAAGTTGTTCAGAATCGATTCAGAACCATAAATACAAAATTTTGTCAAAATCAAAAAATATTAAATAAATAAATTTAAAGTAAAAATTCAAAATTTAAATTTTTAAAATTTGTTTTGTAGCTTTTATTTTAAAATAATTACTTTATGAAAACAACTTGCCTTCAAAACTTCCATGGCACACTTTTCTAAACGCAGAAAATTATTAAATTGCTCTTTTTGGAATTTAATTTTTTTTTATTAATATTTTTTGATTTTGACAAAATTTTGGATTTAGGGTTCTGAATCGATTCTGAACAACTTTTTCTAGTAAATTTTTGTGGAAAAAACAAGCCTAACATGACTTTCGGATTTTTAGCCTCGATTGTGGCATCGCAGGTGGCTTCGACTTTGGAGTAGGCAACTAATCTTTTGGAAATAAATAGGCAACAATGCCATCTACCTTTGGTAAAAAGTTCGTTCTGGTCGGTTAAAAATTAAAGAAGTTATAGGGTTGTTTCACTCTTATGTGAGACACTCTGTATATCATAAATATGGGTGGTAAATTTTATTGACAGAACTGTTCAGAAATAAAAATAATGCGAGTAGATACGTACGCAAAATATTACTAATGTATTTTTTCGCAGAATGCAAATCTCCAAAGTTACAAAAGGTAAATTTTGAAGAAAAAAACGGGAAAATCAAAGTAGATCATTATAAACTCCTGGACAAAATTAACGCAGCAACATAATAAATCCCCACAAAAAATATAATAAATTAATGGAAAATTAAAATAATGGCAAGTAAATGAAGAGCAACAAATTGCATTATTTAATTAGTTTAACAGTAGGTAGTAAATGTCCAAAGACATGCAAAATAATTTAAAATATAATTTGTAATTTTGTATGTTGGTGCGTTAATTTTGTTCAGGAGTAGATATAGACAACTACTGTCAAATAATTTGGTATGGGGGATATTTTTAAATTTAACCACGCACAACGGCAGATCGCAGACATACCTCATATCTTTTGCATTGATGTAATATTTTACATTGATTTTTAATAGGTAAGCAAATATGCAAGTAACAAACTTGGGAAATGTCTATACTAAATGTATGGAAAATTTAATTATTTAAAAATCGTAAGAACCTCCTCATTCCTATAAAACGGCATCAACATTGCAAAAAGAAATAATAGTTATTTATGTACCAAGGCACTGAAGTTCAACTTTTTATGACTCATGTGGAACTTAGTTGCCGAGGCCTCTGGCCGAGGCAAATAAACCACATGAGTCATAAAAAAACTTCAGTGCCGAGGTACATATTATATTTTTTTTGAAATCGGAAAAAAATGTTTTATTAGGCAAGAAAATAATCATAAGGGATCACCCGTCCATGAACCGACTGCGCGCGGCGTTGCTTGACTTTGACGATCGCTCTACCTAGGTCAAGTATAATGACGTACGGCGCCCTCGAACAGAAAACCCAAATTGCTTGTTGTGCAGCCTCCTTAATAAATTTATTGATATTCAAACCTACTAAAATATGTATACTGATAGATTGCGCTGCTATATAGATAACAATTTCGCAATGTGTACGAATAGTTAAATGTGCCTTTATTGGCCGGGTTTTGAATATTTGGTCACTTTTGACGGGCGACGGCTCCGCGTCTGACGTTAGATGTTTACATCTCGCCAAGGCCTACTTATTGAAAAAATCGTACATAATGGATTACGTCAGTGCCGCTTTTTGAGCATTTAATGACGATTTTGGGACACTTTACTGCCGATTTCAAGAAAAATACAATTTTGCAAAAAGGGTTCGATTCCTAACAACTTAGACTATATTTGTGCATAATGCCAATAGTATGCGAAGCTTGTATTATATTGTGCAAAAATCATATATACAGAGTGTCTCAGAATATGTGGGTAATCTCCCGGATTTATACAGGGGACGTTCAAATAACAAGTTCCTATAAAAACTTTCCCCAGAGGGCCCACCTACGGAGATTCAAGCCAGTAAAGGACGCCTCTGAAAATAATTTTTTTTTTAATAACTTTTAAAATACTTTGTGTAATTTAATTATTTTTTAATTCGATGGACAATAGATAAGACTATAAAAAGGACCCCTGAAAACAATTTGGGCTTATTTGGTTTGCACCCTTTACGATAAAAGCACAAAAATAATATTTTAAATACCTTGAACCATAAACTAAAAAAAAACACTCTTGTTTGATATCGATAAAATAATCTGTTTACGAGAAAAAGCTCTAGGTATTTATATATAGTTCGATAAATAGGTGTAGCATAAATAAACTCACTTGGACTACGATATACGGGGCGCGATCTATATCATAGCATTTACAACGCTTTGCTATACTGGTGAAAATACCAGATTTATCAGCGGAAATCACCCGTATAAAATTTAAAGGATTTTATGCGGTCGACGTCGACCTAGTCAAGGAGGCAGCCAATAAGAAAGCGAGCGTATCGATTTGATTGGTCGGCGTTTCGGAGGTCCATGGAGCAGGTGTCGACGTATAGTTAGGCCAGTATAACCAGTGCCGTGCACGGAAATAAGCCTTGCGCTTTATTATACAGATTTTGGTTTTGTGTATAGATTTTTGTGTGATGTCTTGTGTGTAACAAAATTATTGGTTTGCTTTGCTTCGAATTATTTCAAAGTTTATTTTATTATTTTTAGAGCATTTAGATAAAATTTATATTATATTATTAGGGCCGCGCGCCGCCTATTACTCGGTCTTGTTTTACAAAGCAAACGCCGCCCAATCGTTTTTATGCTGTTCCATCAAGTGAGTTCATTTATACTATACCTACTTATCGAACTTACTTTCTTTGCGCCGCCGTTTTCCGCGTCACCGCCGATCCATACCGATGAAATATTCACGTGCGAGATGTGTGTAATTTGATGGAAGGAAACAACTTTGTTTTATTAAGCCGTTATCCGCGTCTCGATCGCGCAGCCACGCCTCCCGTCACGGAAGGCGGCCCCGCCAATCGGAACAGGTGTAATAAATTCGTCTGAGGGGGCTGGGACTAGACTAAGGCGACGCCGAAGAAAGGGGAAACTTCTCGCGATACATTCGCCTGAGACGAACAAAATTAATTTTACTTTCTTTGCGTTTTCCAAAGTGGATTTTTTCAACAAATTAACTGTAGGTAATACCACGGAAAACGTAACTACGCCACATGATATGTCTGGTCAAATGTGATTTTAAGAAAGCCGTCGGGCTTCTTTTCGCATACGCAAGCGCAAATTAGAATGCAGCCAAAGCTACTCCTGTAAGACGTGGCGCGGCAACCAGGTCAAGTTTAGACACCGTCCAATAAATACGTTTGCTTTTATTACCGTAACCACAACTATTAGATCACCGAACTTAAACCACTGTTAGTAATTTAATATACTTAGTTGCGGAAATATTTTGGTTACCTTTATAAACCCATTAAAACTCTTAAATGGAGCAATTTATAAAGGTCACCAGCACCTATTTTAGTAACGCTATACGGCTTTAAAGTATAGGTAGTGTTGAAGTGTCCCAGAATAAAACTGAGTCATTCTGAATATTGTTTAATTTGTTTCGATGGCGAAACAATATAAACAAAAAACTAACATTTTCATATTTTTACGTTTTTATTTCTTTTAATTTAAAGATTACTGTTTGCTTAATAAAACATTTTGGAGAAACGTCTCTTTAATTCACCAAAAACTCACTATTTTAAAGCATTATTGTTTTTACCTCTCTTGGTACCCCATTATACCCCGCATACGGGGCAAAACGGGACAAAGCGCAATTTTCATAAAAGTCCTAAAAGTTAAAACTCAGTTACTGATTCCGTTATACAAAATGTTGCTAATGTTACTAAACATATCTAACTATTTCAGTTGTATATCCCAGAAATATGGGGCTATGAAATTAAGTACCCCATATTGCCCCGCATTCCCCTAAGTATAACCTATTACATTAGAATAGGTAAATATTTCCATCACCTTTATATAACCTATTTATACAGGGTGAGTCACATTTAAAGGCAGAGCCGAAAACACAAGGTAGAATTCGCTAAAATAAGCACATGCTTAATAAAGATTAGCTCAAAAACGCTTGGTTCTCCATATACAGCGTGTTGAAACTTTTAACATATATTTTTTAATTCCTTTCGAGTCCGTTTAGGAATTACAACAAAATTGGATACATATCATTGGTTGTCATTTTGTGCAATAATTTGGCCCTGTTCAGATGAGCAGCGGCGTAGATACAAATAATTTTATTTTAAATGCCAGCATAATCACCTTGGCACTAGTTTAAAAAATTCAAAATTACGAAGAAACTGTACCAGAAATAAAAAAATACCAAGAGGCGCTTTTTGTTCCAAATTGAATGGGCTATCCAAAAAAGGCAAAATTTTTGGTTTTGCACAGGACCGTATTCCTTTTTTTACAATTATTTAGAGTAACTATTTGTATCTACGCCGCTGGTCATCTGAATGGGGCCAAATTATTGCACAAAATGGCAACCTACCGATGCACAATGTGTACCAAATTTGGTTCAAATTCTTAAACGGGCTCGAAAAAAATTTCAAAAATATATTATTTTTGGAAAATTTCCAACACGCTGTATATGGAGAACCAAGCGTTTTTGAGCTAATGTTTATTAAGCATATGTCCTTATTTTAGCGAGTTCTACCTTTTGTTTTCGGCTCTGCCTTTAGATGTGACTCACCCTGTATAATATAACCCGGCTACTTTCAATGTTAAATTTGGTTCCATAAGGTTTGCAGTTACCCTTATAAACTTTGCCTATATTGGTGTTAGTAATATTTCATGGGATTTAGATATTGGACGCCTACTTCCATCTCTGTTTAATTATTGTTGAGCGCCCACCCTCTCACTTCAAAATTTTATGGTTGGGCATGTTACAGGGCATGTGGATATTTTTGATAAGTAGGTATAATTAGATGTTTCGCTAAGCATACTCGAAATTGTGTGTGGCAACAAAATTTTAAATTTTTAAAGATGAAAAAGATACCTTAAAAATTCATGGGCCTTCGAAATACTCTTAAATAAGCTAGTGCTTACGAAGACCTGGAAGGGACAATCGCATTTTGTTCTAGATCTGCTCCTAAAATTTCGACTTATAAGTCGAAATATTGACCCAAAATTTCGACTTATAACTCTAAGCTTTAATATTTCGACATATAACTCTAAGCTTTAAAGCTTCGAGTTAAAAATTCTATATTGATCTGTTGGTCGTCAATATAGAATTCAAATTCTATATTGATCTGTTGGTCTTCAGTGGGGTTTTTAATAATTGTTGCGAGTAGCAATTTTTTTAAATAATTTGACAAGATGTCTGTTTCAACACAATGCTTGTGCCGAAATTCAAATGCATTAAACTGAATTTAATTGAGCCTTGAAGAAGTCGTAATATAACGACGAAACGTCGGCAAAATTTAGACCAGTTTTTTTGTTGCTTATGTATAGTCCTAACCTTGTTATCCAGTACAACTATTAAAGATACTAAGGACGTGAAAACTTTATTTATTATAATTCTTTACATCATGAGGCATCAACAATAATAAGTGCTTAATCAGGCATCTTTAACATGAAAACATATATTTATAAGTCATTTATATCACTAACAGTTATAAAGGTTATTTTGGTACCAAATTGGCAGTCAAAAGGTATATAATGTGTGCAATAAATTAGGGGTTTTATAGGAAGTAATTAGTAATAATGCTGTTCTTGGTAAAAAAAAAGGAAGATTATTACTTTGTTTTCGCATGCGTACATTTTTAGTTGACAACATTGCCAGGTAAACACGAGATTAAGAAACTTACATTATAAATCATTTATACATAGCATCTAATAATATTTCCCAAAGGGGAAAGCTGCTCATGGAGAAATAATTTCTTCTCTAATTTATTTCTACTTCGTAAGCTTTCAAATTATTATCATCATCTACTCTGGCTGCTAATACGAATTATTCACTGTTTGCACCTCCACTACAAAACTGCATTGTCAGTATGTCCAATAGCTAAAACACTCACAGATTTATCAATCCCATCGACACTATTCTCAAAAGCTTCATTTTTAACTCCTTTTCTTAATTTGCATGTATACAAACTTGGCCTTCTTTAAGAACTTCTTTACTTTCAAGCCCAACAAAAAAAAAACAAATCTTTTTGAACTTTATACTTTAATTTATTAGGTTTCTATATAAAGTTAAAAAAACGAACACAAACCTAGAGGAACACAAAGATCGAATATAGAGATTAAATTATCATTCTAACCTATTTTTCACCTAGCCTAATATTGAGACAAATTTTACTCCTTTATGACCTCTATAGAATTACATCAATTATCTTTTGACTCAGTATAAGGGCATCTCGAAAGGTAAACAGACCAAAAAATTGAGTGTGAAGTTTTCTTTGTATTCAAAACCAGATTTTAGGGAATAATAAACTAAATTATAGGACTAAATAAGTTTCTTAAAAGTTGAGAGTTTATGAAGTTTATATTTAGGTTCGAAATTAATAGTTTTTGGATAAAAAAAATTTCTTTTAAAGTTGTTCACACTTTAAACAATTTTCTAAAGGAAAAAATCGGTAATATTTTACCTTCATAGGTAATTCTCACCCAACCATTGGTATAATCTTAACTATAGGCCTGTTGGGATCCTATTTGAGGATTTCGACATAATATTAGGTATTCCTATGGGCTAGACTATAGACAATTTATGAATCCCGGTTGCCGGCGCAACAAGTTTTCTAGCCTGAATTTTTAATCGGGCACACGAAAGGGCCGGCGCTTGTTTGACGGGCGTCGCGACGCCGCCGGCCGTCGACGACGGCAAACAAGACAAATTTTGTAGAAAACCGGCGCGTTCCGCATCAAAAAGGGACATAAAAGCATGTGTGAGCTACTTGTGGCTATTACCGTCGACGAGCACTTCACTAGTTTCGAGCTTTACCGCGGGGCGCGTGCAGGGCAGGACTCGCCCTTCGATGTATATCGGGTAAGAAATAATAATTAGGAGAATTCAAACTAATAATTTACCACTTACTTACATAGACAAAAATAAGTTGTGTTTTACAAAAGACGCTTTTTTGCAAACGACTTCATAATGTGCGTAATCGAGCTTATATCGAAATAAAGTATGACGTCTCATACGATAGTTATCTTTCTTTTTCAACTGTCACCATAATATGGTTTATGTTGTTTCTTTAAAATCACAAATTTTCTGCCAACGATTGCTTTATAATGGTCCTAGATTACTTACAAAGTGTAACATGCACCCAAGAACGCAACATAAATTTTTGGAAAGTCGGAACAGTTTATAAGTTTTAAAATTTTCCAAGTATGGGAAATATTTAGAGTGATTCAAATTTCGCACCATGTGAATTTTTGGTAAAAGCAATGGAAATTTGCTTGCGGTGCTCGGCGACCTGCCGTCCGTTGTATTAGAATACATATTTTTTAATTTTTAGATTAGCCTATGTTCCATTGTCTAAAACATGTACTATAAAGGCTCTTCTCATATTGTTTAAAAATATAGGTACAGCATTAGTTATAGGTTCTATACAGAAAGTAGATCTAAATATAAAATTAGGTATGCAATTTTTGACAGATTTTAAGGGGAGTGTTTATTATAAAATTTTGCGATCCAAGGCTCTTTAAAAAGTTACAGCTTATACAGTGTGTCCCAATTTGATACTGGACACCTCAGAACTACATGAAGGACGAGGAAAACAAATGGCCTCTATTTTTTTATTGGTAGTCCCAAGGGAGAGTATCTATAGGCGGTGGTGTTTGGATGGGGTAATTATTTCATGGCCTGCTATGATTTTTTAAAATAGCTAATTTTCAAGAAACCCTATTAGGGATCTTTTTACGACAAAATGTTATTAAGAAAACTTGTTCAGAATGAAAAAATGACTAGAATTGCAAAATTTCGAAAGTCTAGGCCTACTTTGATTTTTACCTTTTTCGCCTTTTTCTCCCACTTTTTTCTTAGAAATGTGTCCTTTCTAGAGCTTTCACGTCAAAATATTATTAAGGAAAAAAAATTGTGACGTGAAAGCTCCAGAAATGACACTTTCCTAAGAAAAAAATGGGAGATAAATCTAAAAATCAAAGTAGGCCTAGCCTTTTGAAATTTTGCGAATCTACTCAGTTTTTTATTCTGAATAAGTTTTCTTAATAACATTTTGTCGTAGAAAAATCACTAATGGGGTTTCTTGAAATTTTTTTATTTTAAAAAATTATAGCAAGCCATGAAATAATTACTGCATCCAAATTAGGGTTTCCAATTTTCGGGATCGGGATCCCGTTTTGAGATCCCGGGATGAAAATCCAAATCCCGGGATCCCGTTTTGGATCTTGGGATCCAAAACCCAAATCTCGGGATCTCGGGATCCCGGGATCCCGAGATCAATCCTAATAATATTTTTATTAAAATGCGTAATATTAGCAATAGCAAATAAAAATGCAGACGTACGGAACAAATTTATTAAAAAACACATAAATAAAAAACATTTGTATATATTTACCTACATAATAGGTATTGTTTTAGGTAAGTGAAATGAAAAAGTGAATCCCCGGTTGTATCATAATAAATACGTAAATAACTTGGGTAAAACTAAATAAAACGCCGATAAAGTACAAAAAAAAAAGCATTTTACACAAAAACCGTCGAGAACAAGTTCGATCATTTAAAAAAAATCGGGATTTTCGGGACTGTTATATCTCAACCCGGGATTTTCGAGACCCCACCGGCATCCCAGGATCTCGAAATCCCGGGATCCCAACTAAAACCCCTCCGGGATCCCGGGATTTCGAGATCCCGGGATCCCGGACTGGAAACCAAATCCAAATACAACCGTCTATGAGATATTCTCCCTTGGTACTACCAATAAAAAAATAGAGACCATTATTTCTTTTCTTTGCCCTTCATACCTATATTTTTGAAGTGTCCAGTATCAAATTGGGACACACTGTATATTGAATGTAAAAATTAAATTGTCCTAAATTTTCTTGTAAACCGCTTATCAATCAATTATTTTGATAGGGATTACTACCCTTTGCTACTCCCTTTTCCAGCTGTTTTCATTTTTTCAGGTTTACTAGGAGGAGTATAAACAATAATGAACAATACCCTCCTCATCCCTCTTTACAGAAATTTTTAATTTTTAGATTTTGTTAATAACAATATTTCTGTACAAGTCTACGTATTTAGAAACTTTTCTGTGTAAAATTTTGATATTTTGCTTAATTTTTGTACAAAAAAGTAAAATGTCGCAACAAACATAAAATAATTACTTACTTTAGTGCCGATTTCTGAGGTTTTAATAACAATTTTGAGACACTTTCATGCCGATTAAAAAAGGATATTATATGTCAATTTTGGTTTAGTTATTCCTATTTAATCGAATGAAGTTGAAAAAGATATATCATTTTTATAAAATTGTGTCTCAAAAAGAAAAGAGAATTCAATATGTGTATATTAGCTTTTCATTCTCTATCGTGTGGCAGCACTATGCATTGTAATTAGTTCAACGTCACCCTTTATATGTACATTTTGAACAAATTTTTATGTGCAGAATTTTAGTTTGACTTCCAGTCTAGTCCGTCCCTGACCTCGTATTCTCTGAGGGCGCTTCTGTCGCCCTACAGAAAAGAGCATTATGGATATGTGCATGTTCGTGGGCCCCAAACAATGGGACCCATTGTGCGCAATGCAGATTTTAAACAAAATATTTTGAAACACCAATTAACTCAGTCGCATTCGTATATTCGGATTTTTAAGGTGCGCCGGTTTTGTTTGTAGAATCTGGCTTGGCAATGGGAAATAAAAGGCCAAGCAAAATTTGTTTTTATATAGGTATATATATATATATATATATATATATATATATATATATATATATATATATATATATATATATATATATATATATATTTATATATTTCTACGTCAATCGGTCGTCCAAAGTTTGACAAAAATACCAAGCAACAGAATTATTATCGCCCTGAAAATGCCACTTTATTGTATCGTGTTCTATAAACAACAAACTTCCCACGATTATATTCGCAATTTCCAAGGTCTGACCGTTTCGCCTCGCCATCTCATCCTCGGTGGTTACGAAACTGTTTTATCCAGTGGCGGTTCGTGGCGTTGGGCAGGGTGGGCAGTGCCCACCCAACCGGACAACGGAAAATAATAAAAAAAGAATTTTTATCGTGTTCAACAATGATATTAAATTTATTAATGAACTTCATAGACTCACGACTGAAACGTGTAGGTACCAAAATTCAAAATTTGAATTTGGTAATAATTATTATGGAAGGGGACGATTGAATTTCCCAAACTACGCGGTGCCCGGTTCTCCAGTCGTCCCAGCCGATGCGATGGGCAAGCCCGTAGCGGCCCGAGCGGCCGAATCTAGCCAAGCCATACGTCTGCGATGAGAGCTAACGCGCCAGAGCTGCGCGAATAAACGTAGGTTACGCATATGTTCGGCATTTAACAATCAGGGTGGGCGAGCCCAGCCGACCGAGCGGCGAACGGCCGGAAACAGCGACCGAACGAGGCCATCTGCGTCTGTTACTTAATTTACATAGGTTAAATTAAGTCGCGAAAATTCAGAAAAAAAGAATCCATGTTTATGTGAGTGTGTAACTATTAGTAACTAACAATCAGTTATTAACTTCATTTTTGTTTTGGTAAGGCATGTAAAGTATAATACGTATATTTACGTTCAGTTAATTAATCGCGCCTAATCGGTCCAATTTTAAAGAAATTAGAATGAAAGTAAAGGGAAACCCGAATTAGATTTACATTCGAATTGCAAAAAAGTGATACTTATAACTTATACTTTATATTTATCCTTATCACTCATTTTATCAATCAAATCAGAAAGTAAAAGTAGTAACGTAGCTTCCTTTGTTTTTTCTTCAAATCTCAAATTTTATTATTAGGAGTACATTACAAAACAAACAGAATTTTCCAATTTTCGGATCAGCGCCCTGAATTGAATAGCATTTCTTATTATTTCTCAGTCTCCGACCGGGACCGGCGACGCGGGCGGCGCGGCGAAGGCCAGGCGGGGCTAGCCCGGGCTCGTTCATTGATGAACGCTCGGGGGAGGAAGGTCTGACTAAACTAGAGGGGCATGTCCAACGATATAAAGGAATAGATGACTCGCTCTAATACAAATAAATCGGTTTTATTTTGATTCTATAATTAGCGGATCGGGGGGGACGAAGACGAGGTAATTTGTTTACATTAGCATTTCTTAAATTCAGTCTTTCCTATTTTGTATTGCATAATAAATCGTTTTTTGATAGACTTGTGTATCGTATATATACTTTGAGATACTTATATTTACAAAATAGCCTAAGTCGTATAAAAAACTGGCAAAACTTGAATGTGCCAAGGGCCAACAATAACCTCTTTTCAATATCATGAAACAAAACAAGTTGCCTTTGATAATGTAGCTGTCTATACTTATATATCGTTGGACATATCCCTATTTCCCTATTTCCCGGGGGGGATGTCACCTGTTATTTAGGCTTTACCTCTTCTTCAGCTTGCCCACCCGCTGCGAAAACCCACGGGCCGCCACTGGTTTTATCCTACCCATCGCGGTGGGCGGCGACTCGCGCCGTCCGTTTCCGAAAAAAGGCAAATCAAAAGCCAGCGCACCTTACATCCGCCGGTGTCCGATTGGTCGGATCCGAAGATCGCGTCCGCGAATCGCGTCTTGCCGCGCCAGGACGTCGTCACGGCAGGTGAGCGGCCAGGAAATGGTCCTGCCGCTCGGCCGCTTGTCCCAGTCGTGCCTAGATGGTAATGCTTCAGATACGCAATCATTATTTAAATCATCATCATAATTAGCATTTTTTAAATTATTGCCCCACTCCAGAGTTTTGATATGTTTCAATGAGTCAGTGTATGGTTCCAACAGTTAATTTTTTTGTTATTTATATAGGTGTATGACGTACAAAAGGGCTGAATTGTTTTTGACCAAAGACAGATGAAGTTAGTAAGAATCTGAAACTAAAAGTTGTTTTTTCACTTTGTTCATACACGAGTTTGTAGTTTCTGTTAGTACCTTGGACGTGCAACTATTTATTACTTCGCTGTGTTCCTAACGTCATTCACGAAACTTCAAGACCAATTACAAATGTTTAGATTCCCAAACAAAAAGGTTTTTTCTTAACTACAGTACCTACCTATTTATAACTCTCTAACCGTTTGCTAAATTTGCTAACTATATTTGACAGTGACCTTATCTGGCCTATGATGTGACATGGAGAAATCGACGAAGATAATGTAATTGACTATAATCAAATTTAAGTACAGGAATAAAAGCATTCATTTAGGTAAATGCTAGAACAATTATTATTATAGTTCGATT